>CM024686.1:15865919-18506988 GCA_014182735.1 Corymbia maculata | reverse complement strand
TAGCCTCAGCCATCAGCCTTGATAGAAGTTACAAACATCAAGTTGAAATATGTAACATTTCTCGGAATGAGAAATGGATTTGCTTCGGAAGGCCATGAGCCATTAGGGGGGCAGGCCACTGTTGCTCGGGTGGCCGGGTTTGGGTTGCTGTTAGACTGGGCCACCTTCAGCAAGCCATTGAGGCACTCCACCTCGGCATTGCGGTGGACGAGCTGGCTCTTAATCGACTCGACTAGTTGTTCGAGAGAATGAATCTTTGAATTGTAGTCTTCCAGCAAGCCGCTGAGGCGCTCCATCCCGGCATTGCGATCAAAGACTTCATGTTGGAGAGAATATATCTGCAATGAGCAGCCATAGACCGGTTCCGTGCTCGGGCATAGGCCTCGTAGACCATGCTTACCACTGCTGCTGCTCGCTGATGCTCCAGTAGATCCTGGGAAGTTTCTCACCCAATTGTGTCAGTGATCACATGGACATGGTAACGCATGACAATGCAGGCTTAATTTACTCGAGTCGAGTTTATGGCTACATAATTTGATGCTCTGTTAGACATACTCAGGGAACTAGTATGTAGCCTAAAAGAAGATGATGGCAACATAACTACATTATAGAAGTCATTCTGAAATTCTTGAAAAGTTAATCTAAACCTCATATGAGTTTTAAGAATGAAACTTGTATCAAATTCCAAGGGAGAAGTAACACATGATCCTATACAGAGGAGGACGCCACCACCCTTCATCATCCTCCTCCTCCTCCTCCTCCTCTTCTTGATTCTTTTGGTCGCGATAGTTGTTGCATACCGTGATCTGTGATCTGTGTACTGAGATTGAACTGCTCCGGGACCAGTTAGCGCAATCCCTTTTTGTCCGCCGCATCACTCTCCCCCTCCGCCTGCCTCTGCATCGACCGCAGCGGCCTCGCCGCCCAGACCTTCCCCATCTATGCCACCAGCGCCGAGCTCTCGCCATCGCTCTGGCAGTCGTCATCACCAACGATATCGGGGACTTACCTGGCTTCCTCTGAAAAAGCCTGTGAAAGTACAATCCCACTTTGGATTTTGCTCCGCTTCCGGTGGGGATCCTTCCATGATGAATACGCAACGAGAAGCGGGAGACAAAATAAGGCTGATTTGTCCGTTTATCACCCACGCCCAAACGACCTCGTTTAGCAGGGACCTTGCCAGCGGGAATGGCGCGACATCATTTCCTAGCCCACTAGTATTATTTTTCTTTTTTAAATAATAATCATCTCAGTAAAATAAGTTGCCAAAAAACGTCACACAGCCAATTTGACCGGAATTTCTCTCCGGCAATTGATTAATTGATTTTTTCTTCAATTTTTGCATTTTTTGAAATTTTAGGTATTTAAATGCCCCCGTGTTAAGGTGTTCGGCATTCCTAGAGGTTGATTTGTTCATTTATTTGTAAGTCAAATGAAATGTCTCACATTTTTCAGTTAAATGGATCTCTAAATCTTAAAACAATCCAAACTTGCAGTATGCTAGTAATATTTGATTGAGCAATATCATCATTGCACCTTAATTCTATGTGGAACGATTGGGTTAATTATTGTCCCTTTTGGTTTATTCCTTTAAATAAACTAGAAAGATGCTCATCACCTTGCCGTTGCCCGTCTCTTGCAAACTGGAATTTCTTTTGATGAAGAATTGCGTTGGAATCCCTGTACCCTATTTTACATAGTTTATGTTGGAGTTTTATGGAACATAGGCGAGATAAACATAAACGCAATGGAAGCAAAGAAAAAATTATACTATACATCTATCTCCAAAGGAGTTGTTCATGCATTTTAATAAGAAATCACAATAGCAAAGGGGATTATTTGAATTACCTCTTGAAACGTGCTTTAAACAACTTGATTAAGATGTTCTTTAGTTCGAGCCCTACAAATGTCAGACCTCTAATTCAAACACACCATCAACGCACCTCGTATGGAAAGGGAACTTGTAAATAATCGCCACTATGATTGTACTAGCAATCTCATGGAGACAATCTTATGCATGTGGCATTCCTATACCCCTCCCACTCACCCTATATCTGCTCTATATATAATGTCCTAGTGAAGTCAATATTTAACTTCCTCTAGAAGTTGGTCTCTAACTTCTCAAAGAAGTTGAATGAGAATTTCATTTAGAAACTAGTCTCCAACTTCTCAAAGAAATTAAATGACTACTTCCATAGAAATTTGCTTATGTTGATGTAAGCTAAGTGGGCAAAAAAATAGCTCGTGTGAGTAGGATGTGTTTGTAAGAAATGAGTGAATTGGTTATGTTGTATGACATCCTTAGGTTCATCATTAAATTAGTAGTATGACTTACACTAACACATTAATACTCCCAAAAGAATTGATTGCCTCGATCAATCTCTAGCTCCTATAAGTCATGATTAACATATAGCAATATGTGATGGCTATTCATATAGTGTCAATACTTTAAAAACATAATGAATCCATATATATATAATTGGATAAACAAATGAATAAATCGTTGTCATTAATTAAATAATAAGATTGATTGTACATCTAGATCTCTAACAGTTTATGTATTCAGGGAGTGGCGATTGAGATGGACCACTCCTAGACCTCTTATGAGAAAATCGTGAATTCCACTTGGTGAGTTTGCCAGACTATCGAGGGGGCATTTTTTTTTCCATTAGATACAACAATAAATCAACCGAGACAAAAATAAGGTAATAGAAAACAACAATTGTTAGAAACATCATCAATATTCAAATATTTTTGCAAGACAGGATTTTCTATTAGCAAAGTTATCAGTGCAAAACAATTTTTACACTCGCAATCGTGAAAGAAAATTATCTATCATTTAACAAAATGAACACAAGCATCACAATTAAAAACCGAATGCCTGTTGGTATCTTAGCTTTGCCCGTCAAGAAACTTATTTATGCCACCAACGTACGTAGAAGGTGAAAATTCATAAAGACAGACGGATGAGTACTGTGTTTTGCGTCAAATAACAATTGTTGTGCATGGTTCGAGTTGCCAATTCCACTTCAATGGCAATCTGGGGTCAACAAAGCACCTTTTTTCCACAGGGAATAATGGTGGCGTTTCCAAAGCAACACTCTTTTGCGGCAAAACCGAAAGACACGCACGTGTGCTAATCTATGTCAACTTATGTAAATGTTAATTCAATTTTAATTTTTTTAATTTTATCAATATAGTCTTAAACTTTTGTGTAAAACTCTGATATAGTCTTTCTGATCATTTTTTGTCGGATATCATGACTTGACAATCGACCAACTCTCTAACATCACATACTATTGCATCAACAATTTTAGCGAAAATTGATCGGAATGACTATAATGAAATTTTGTGATAAAATTTAGTATTAAATTGATAAAATTAAAAAGTCTAGGATTAAATTGACAATTCATACGATAAGTTTAGTGCTAATTGGATAACTCCCTCCGATTTTTACAATTTCATTTGCCAATATTATGACTTTATCCTCTCTTTTATTGATATTATGTCCCTGAATATGGGTTTTCTTTCTTTTTCTTTTTCCTTTTCTTTCATTAGTTCATTTCGCAACTGACTAAGGAACATCAGGGCCGTCGGAGGTTGGAGTGATCCCACGATTGTTGTTGGTCTTGCTCGAGGAGACTCTTATTTGGCGGAGGCGGAGGTCGTGCAACACTCATTCAATTTAATTGAGGGTTTCAATACCATGGATGGCTTGATCCCATCTTCTATCTCTCTTTTTTAGATATATCAATTCAGTTAAAGTTTTTTGGAAAATCCAAACTGAACTGTTTAGATGTGTGTATTACTTTGAGCCGAATTGTGCCCAAACTGACTGAACCAAAGAGTCGTTTTGGTTCCGTTAGGATCATATAGGATTTTTGGTTTATCTTTTGAAAATATTAAAAAGTGATCTAATGGAAAATAAGAGAGATCGTGTAAATAGTAATATGAAGAAGAGGGTTACCGAACCAAATTGAAACAATCCATATTAGAATAAAAAATAGTTATTTTTCAATATTCGAACCAAAATCTGAACCAAACCAAAAATGCATGAAAATTCGATTTGATTTGGATTAGCTTCAATTTCAGTTCGATTTTCTGATTTGGTTCGGACACTATACTCTTTTCAACTGCAGTATCTTCGACTTAACCTAACAATTGTCCATTAACTACACAAGACAAAAAAATATCATCATATAAGATTTTCTCCCCTTGTTTCTTTACGCCATAATACCAGCCAAATTCAAGGTTTATTGGCAAATCCCCCCCCCCTCACTATTTGGTAACCCATCGAAACAATAGACACCGGTAGCTAGGGGTGTAAATAGTTTGGTTCGGTTCGGTTTTTTTGAAAACCGAACCGAACCGAACCGATAAGGGATAATACCGAACCGAACTGAAAATGCAATTCGGTTCAATTCGGTTTGAAACGGTTTTTCAATTTTTCAATTTTTGCTTTACTTATTGGGACCTAAATGAAAAAGAGATAATGATGAAAAGAAATTGTTCACTTTTAATTAAAAATTCCGATTTGATTCGATTAACCGAACCGAACCGAAACCGAACTGAATCAAAAATGCACAAAATTTTGGTTCGGTTCGGTTTGGTTTTCGATTTTAGTTCGGTTTTCAGTTCAATTCTTGACACTCCTACCGGTAGCTCACTCCTTCCGTCCCCTCTCCCAAAAAAGGGATCCCGAACAATCATTTTCTAACCGGCATAAGCTCCGGTGGATAGCTGAAATATGATATTATTTGCAGTTGATGATGTAGGGAAATTGAATCTATTCTGTCAAAACCCAAAATCCACGTGCGCATAAGTTGGATCCTCGACTGCTAAGCTATGGCGGATGGCCTAAATGTGGAATTATTTGTATTAAGTGGTATGGGGAATAGAACTTTTGTCGTGCCCTTGTTCTGCACATAAATCATATCCTTAAATACCAAGAAAAATTTTAGGAGGTTCAGATGAAATCCAATATAGTAAATTTTGAGTTCATTTAGCAAGGCATAAACAGGAACGAGTTTTAATTAACGCCCATGTCCTCTAAAATCAAAATGAATCTCGACATTTAAACCCAAGTCACTGAGTTCATAGAACTCATGAGGAATTCTAACGACAGTCGGCAAACTAATTTGGAGAAAATGGGGAAAATTACCAGGATAGTTGCTGTAGTCTATATCACGTACCTACAAGATTTCTTCATCACTTGACTACCATGATACAAGATATGGGATCTACGAGCCGTCAAAAGATAGCTACTCAATTTGTCTTTCTTAAAATGTGATCCTTAGTTTCTCAAAAGATGATAGAACTGGAATATTTTAGCTTAAAGTAATCACCAGATAATCATCTCCTTCTCTTTTGCTTGTATTTCGATGCTGAGATACTGCAGTACGGTCCAAACATTTCAATCCGGTTCCCTCCGTCAGCATATGTAAACTTCATAATATGCAAGATCACTATGTCGCAAACCCCAGGGTCCAAGAGTCCACTCCCGTGTCATCGCAAATTGTTCTAGGTGGCCCTTAGTAGTTATACTCTTTGATATGCTTTTCTGATGCTAATTGCGTGGTCCATTTTCAAGCCGAATCCCCCAAATAAGTATGTCAATGATAACCATTTGATATCGACTGTCCAATTAACTATATACCAGTTGAATCACTTCGCCTAGACTCTGACCAGAAAACCAGCTACTGACAATATAATTCAATCAGACAAAACTAAAAGATTACACTCTTAAAATTAAGACTAACTCTCAGGTCAGAGAAAAGCTACCAAGAACCATATAGACTTTCTTTAATATATATATGGATAACACACGTTCACAGGAGAGAGCAAAGAATGCACGTCCATCAAATTTTTTTCAACAGTCATAGACTCGTTCATAACATAGCATAGTTTGTATGGAGCGGGATGACTCCCACGCTTGAAAGGCACACATCCCATTCTTAGCAACAAAACAGCAATCAGAAGAACAAGAACAATGTTGGAATGTGATAACCAGGGAATAGCTGCGTGGCCCAGAGAAAAAATACTGTTGAGCATCTGAGTCATCATCCTTTGCGCATATATCCAATTCTCATGCATGTGTGCATTTCTATTCACTTGTCAGTGAATATCCCCACGATGGACGTCCTATCATGCTCGAAAAGTCAACCACAACCAGAGAATCATACAGATACAAAGAAGCATATGCTAGCACACAAGTAAAGAGAGGCGCATCCCCACTGGACAACATTTACATAGATGCCTGAAACTTCTTTGAATGTCACGGCTTGACCACACTCGAGATCTCAGCATGGAGAGACTATGACAAGTTCCGCAGGCGTGAAATAACCAATAAATACACTGACTCATGGTAATTTGAATGCTGCTTTATCCATGACAAAAATGACCCTTGATTAATTAAATGTCACATATATATTACAGTTGTGACAATGTATATGCTAGAGAGAATCACCTGCACTAGTGTCTTTACCACTTAGCTTCAGAAATGTGGAGAGAAAATCACAACTGAGATTTGCCAATTTGCTGTGTATGATGTGTATGTTACCAGCACCTGAAAGCAATTCAGAGAGGCAAATTGATTAGAGAGAATTGGCAAAGAAGTAGGGAACAGAGCTAGCAGAACCGAAGTCTTTATGAGCATGCCAGAACCGTACAAGCAACAGAGGAAGCATTTACTGCTTAGAAAATCTTCTACTTGTCCCTTCCCTTCGAAGTGACGACGTCTCATAAACTTCTACATTTCATCATCCTACTTTTTCTGCTTTGGTGTCACTTCTTCGTATTGCCTTGCATCAACAAATAGAGGAAAGATGTATAAACTTCCAATTCCATAGTTTGTGAATATGACATGCTGACACCAACAAACCACAAAAGGAGGAGTTTGAGATGACAACTCTCAACTCAAAAGTGATTCAGCAGCAATTCAGCGTGTTAGCATGCATACATGACATGGCTGCTGGATGTCTTAAGAAGGTTTTCTTTTCTGTATATTCACCTTGTCAAATTTATTTTCTATCCAATGATGCATGGAACAGGCTCTAGAAAAATCTTAAATTGTAGTAGAAGCCTCAGAATCAGATACAGGCACTTGTAAGAAAACCTCTTTTACTACGACAATAGACGAAAATCTATTGCTTCAAGAATAAAATTTTAACATGAACAATACCCCACTTGAAAGTCAAGAACCACGACCATTAATATTGCTAATGAGAAGATTATTTCAACAACTTACTTTATGGCAAATGATAATTTTTATTTCTCATTAACTGCTGTCATATGCCTTTTTTTGCTATTGTCAATCATATCAATCTACTTTGTGATCTTCCAATCAGATCATTCTTTTTCCTTCCGGTAGAATATTGCTCTTCCAAATAACAGAGCCAATGTGGGAAGTCAAATTTGAATGCAATGTCACATCTCTTGTAGCCACAACAACTAGAGCCAGCCATACTTTCACCACCATAATCCAGATCCATCTCCTTCTATTCCAATTTTTACCCACTTCGACTGGTTAAAAAAGCCAATCAATTTCCAGAACTCAGCACTGGATTAGTAGGAGAGTAAAAGCAACCAAAACCACATAATTCAGGAGAATCAGTCCATAAGAGACATGTCTCCCTAATAACAAGCAGACTATGTAGTTAGGCATCAAGGGCAATATTGCACTCAGTTGCTTTCTTCATAACAAAAGTCTGACTGACCAGCTTCTCCTTCAATTTGCCAAAGATAAGATGGATGGCAGCTAGCTCATTGTAAGAGATGGGTGCTTATGGCTTAAATCAAATAAGATGAATGGCAGCTAGCTCATTGTAAGAGATGCCATCTTTACTTCAACATTTAATTTTAGGTCATTTTTAAGCTCTACCATGTTTGAAAAGGCCCCCTGATTAAAGCATACTCAATTGACAATCGTGAGAACGAATTAGACTGAAAGAAACAGGTATGAGAATCCAGAAAGGGCAAAAAAAATCCAACATCATTGTACAGTTTTGTGCATTTTGTTAGTGTGGCTTGAACAACTCACAATGTAGTGCACAGATACCATCGCCAAATTATTTGTTACAATTATACAGCAAAGAAAAGCTTATACTTTTGCATGAAATGGCTAATATATAATACCTCAATCACAGTATCCTCGTCAGTTAGTTTTAGTGCTTCACCCTAAGGCACACTAAGACATACTTCCACAACCCTAAAGCAGTAGCCAAAAAAACTATGCAAAGTATTCGAAAAATAATAGGTCATTGCAAAATAACAATAACTCTGATCATTCACAATACGTTGATCCACTTTAAAATAAATAGAATAAAAATAAAAGAAGCTTAAGGTACAGGACTGAGTACATATTCATAAAAGAATGATCTACCTCTTTAATGGTCCTTTCTTCAAATGAGCATCCAGACATGCCTTTGTGGCCTCAAGTGTCATAACATTCTCAAGACTCGACTTCAATATACTGGATGCATCTAGATGTGAGGCAGACCCAGCCAAACCAGGGATTCCTTCCAAATCCTTAACCTTCCCTTTGAGATGCTCCATCAAAATCATCCCTATCAAGCACCCAAAAAATAACAATAAAAACTAGGTCAGAATACATATCTTAAACCAAACTTTCATGCATATGAGCTATAAAACTTATTGAAGACTGCAAGAACGTAGACATAAGAACAGCCCATTTAAGTCAAGGCCCACAACAGCAACATAGCATGTGATGTCAGAGAGCACCTGATGCAGGAACATAATTCAACTTTTTTAGTATTTAAGTGTATTTTCTTTATTAGGACTTTTATCAAGTTTAATAAGCAGTAATGCAATAGTCATGTGACTTTTAATGAGTTGCAATGGTCGAGATTAAAAGTTATTATGTTAGATCTAGGGTGCACAAATAGGTCTTTTACTCACGTTGTCATTAGTTTTTCCTCATTCATTAAACATCATTCATTTTTATAAACCCTAGAATAACTATTCTCTGTTCCATCTTCAAGTTGTTTTAATTCCTTTTGCTATATTTCAATTCTCCGACCTTGTTAAATGGTATTAGATCTCCTTGTTATGGCTTTCCTTTATCAATTGGTATCAGAGCTGAAAAGATCCTAACTTGCAATTACGGTGTTCATTTTGAAATGATGGTTGGACGTGGAAGAGGTCGTGGAAGAAGCAATCAAACCCGAGAAACAAAGATGGCTGAGATGTGATGTGTGATGATGACTTATCGCAGGCTGTTCAAGCTCTGCAGTGATAGGAACCTGTGAAAGCCTATATGGAGAATCCAAAAGGTCACTACAAGGGTGGATTGGAAGAGCTACTACATCATGCCTCAGATCTTGATGAACAGATCTATCCTTCCTGTGAAGATTTTGAAGATGAAACAACAACAATTACACAAGATCATGACAAAGTCATGCAACAATTGCATGGGATGACTATGGTGATCAAGACAAAGCGTTTGCAATAAAGTTAATGGCAGAAGATGGAATTGTTGAAATTGACGGGTCAACTGAGATGGGGAAAAGTCTTTCTAAAGTGTATGACTCAGTTAATTATCAATATGCATTGGGCATAACAGAAGAAGATGAGCAAGGCCGTTAAGGGAATACTAGCCAATTTAAAGATGAATAGAGAGTATTGTTCATGTTGATGATTGATTTTGTTATTCCTACTAAATTTGAGGGTTTGAGCGAAAGTATCATTTGGCAAGCTTTCAGGAAGCAAGAAAACTTTGATTGCTTTGATGATGTGATTCAATTAGTGATGACTGGAAGGAATCCTTTACATCAAGGCCAATTTTTCTCCAATATGAGAAGAACAATGCTTACAAGGAATGGTTGGGTAAATCTGGTACCTTTCTACACATCTTTGGTAGAGGATATGAAGAAGATTGGCCCAAAGACACGCTTAGTTCATCAAAGTTTTCAACACTAAGCTTGACTGTTCCAGCCCAGGGAGAATGATGAACATAATTCAACTCTTTTTGTATTTTCAGCGTTTTGCTCTTTATTGAGCCTTTGAATATGTTATTAGGTTAGAAAACACTCATGTGCCAGTCGTGACTTCTAATGAGCTCCAATGGCATAGATTAAGAGTACTTATGTTAGATTAATGGTGTAAGACCTTTAGCAACTTTGTCATTAGTTTTCCCCATTCATTAGGTCATTAGTTGTGTTCCATCTTCAATCAACTCTGTTTTAACCCTGCTTTTGTCCCTTCGATTCTCTGACTAAAGCTACTATCTCTAAATAAGCTTTAATGTCTCTAGCAATTGAAGAACAAAGGATAAGGATAAAGCATGTGCAATAAGCACCTACATAATGGTCCCTACCCGATCTACGAGGAGCACAAATTCTAAGAAGTGCAGAAGGATGAAACTCCCCCCCTCCCCTCCCTCCCTCCCTCCCTCCCTCCCTCCCTCCCTGGTTTGCTCAGCACATTACATCTCATTTTCAGTTCTAAACGCATGTTACTGACTTTAACTTAGAACCAACATCCATCCACAACACATAAGCACCTTGACTAGCCCATATATACGAAAGCAAAGATAGCATATGGCTTTAGGGAGACTCAAAACTAGCTGCCAATGTATGAGAAAAAAAGAAACAATCTCAACAAGAATGGATGCATGAATCTCCCTGACATATAAATAATCAAAACATGAACTTTGTCAATCAATGATATCCCCACCTAACTCCCTATTTATAGATCCTACTAAAGACT
This sequence comes from Corymbia maculata, assembly GCA_014182735.1. NCBI lineage: Eukaryota > Viridiplantae > Streptophyta > Magnoliopsida > Myrtales > Myrtaceae > Corymbia > Corymbia maculata. Next base: position 18,496,263 of record CM024686.1, on the reverse strand, counting down.
AAGATCTATCAATATTGCAGAAATGTGACAACAGGAAGACATTGCTAACAGATTGGGAAACTCAGGAACCCAGCACCAACAAATCATTGAATAGACAGTCAGTCCCTCACCTCGAATAAACATTTGAAACTTCTTCAAGTAAGCTTTTGGCTTGATATGACGAAAGGAGAAAAATCCAAAACTAGAGGATGATAGAAGGCTACAAAATGGGTTATCTTTACAGGAACTACTAGTACAGTAACAGAGCTTCACCCAACAAACTATAAACACCATACATGAGCACGTAGAGGATTAGGGACTTCTCATAAAACAACAGGACATTCTATAGAAGCTTGTGCAGATGACATGTTTGTCATTGTTTCCTTGAACCAAAAATAAAGATAAGACATTAATTTGGATGCCCAGGAACTATATTTGGAGACTATAACATGGCGCATTCACATTATCAACTATGGCCATTACACCAGATTCAGCCAAAGCTAACCTCGATTCATTCCGTCAAATTAAGGGAGAAAAGCATGAAGCAGTATTTGCGCTACAGCCCAAAAAAAAATTCATCCATCACATCCAATCAACTCCCTAGCCAGCAAAGACCAAACGACATGGGCCAGAAGAACTCCAGAAGATCGATGCAAGGGGACCAAAAAATTCCTCTTTTCAGTCGCAATGAAAAATATCAGTTCCCCCAAATAGCTCACATAAAACCAAATTCACTTAAAGAAGATCGATGCAAAGGGACAAAATGTTCCTCTTTTCGGTCGCAAAGGAAGATATTCGTACCCCCAAACAGCTCATCACAAAACCCAATTCAATTAAAGAGAGGAGAAACAGGGCGCTTACCCATGGCTCGGAGCATCTTCAGATCGAACTTCTCGGCGAGATGCTCCCGGCCGATCCCTCGCGCGCGCTGAAGCGCCAGCGTCTTCAAACTCATCAGCAGATCCTGCAGAAACAACCCCTCGTCAAGATCATCGCCAACAAAACGAAACGAAGAACAAGAATTGGAAACGGAAAACGACGCACGAGCTCCGATTCCGACAGGGAACAGAGCCAGGCGACATCTTCGACGCTGTTGTTTCCCAGGATGTCTTCCTCCAACGCCATGGACGCCCCTTGGGCCGAGCGACCGACCCAGAACCGTAAAGCGTCGAGAGAGAGAGAGAGAGAGAGGGTCGTGTTCTGGGTGGTCGTTTGCCGCGAAGCTGCTCCGTCCTTGATGCCCATAACAGTAGGATTATGAGCCTGAAATTTAAAATTGATTTACCGATACCGTTTATTTGATAATATTAGATAAAATTAACTTAAAGGGATTTGATTGAGTAAAAATACTCAACACCGTTTTTGATAAAGCTTAAAAATAAGTATCTGAATTTTAAGCGCTGAAAAATGAAAATATAATGCCAGGATGGCATTGGTTAAATATCGAATATTGAATAGTATATACCTTATTATCAATGATGGAAAGTGACCCCAACCTTACGTAACAAATCTAGTGATGTTTTCACGGTGATTGAATCGTGTAAGTTGAAATTAGTTGTTGTCGTAACCTAAATTTTTTGAAAATAATAGGGGTATTGTTAATTTCGGGCCAACGACCCTTAATTAACTCAAGCTCTCACAAGCCCGTACCTCGCGCGACGTTGGGATATTTGTAAAAATCTTTAAATAGGGAGTCGCCACTAGTCTATTGAGGTCGACTATGAATCAAGCGAGACATGAGAGTGTGTCACGCTTTTTACACAACCAGAAGATCTAGGGTCGGGAACTTGATTACGTCAGTCATGTGATTAACGCCCTTTCGGTACCTACCTTGATCGTGTATTAATGAGATCATTGTAATGTATTCAAGAATTCTAAGATCCGTCCTAATCATTCTAAGGTAAGGAAATAACATTCAAAACATCATCAGAAAAATCAAGTGCAGGAATATAACATATAATAAAAACCTATTGTAGAGTTCTAAAGGCTTATTCAATTTTGGTCTTTTTTCTTTTTGGGAATTTTTGCAATTTCCTGATTTTTCTGCATTTTTTTATATTTTTATATTTTTAATATTTTTTGATATTTTCTAATTTTTCAAAATTAAACAAAAACAAGTTTTCAAGATTTTTTTGATATTTTCTGACTTTTCTGAAATTTTAAGAAAAATATTTATTAATGTTTTTTTTTTTTTTGGAATTTTCTATTTTTTTGGAATTTTGAAAATATTCGATTTTTTTTTATTTCTCAAATTTCTTCTTCTTTATAAAAAAAAAACTTTCAAAACTTTTCTGAATTAAAAAAACATTTTTTTTAATTTTTGAGGATTTTCGAAATTCTTTTAAGATTTTTTAAATTTCTGAATTTTTTCGAATTTTCAAATTTTTGGTTTTTCTAGATTTTTTAATTTTTTTAAATTTTTATTAAAAAGTGATTCGGACCGGGGCGTGTGACCCGGCCCTACTAAACCGATCCGGCCCCTATCGGGCCGGTCCGGAGCAACGACCGGGCTGGCCAAACGACCCGGTCGAATTTCTTTTAAATTGGCCCATAAATAGAAAAGAAGACAGCCCATTTCCGTTTCTTAAAAATTTTGGCCCGAATCTAACCTAAGCCCCTCTGAAAAATAAATTCAGCCCAGCCCCCTTTTTTCTTTTCTTATTTTCTTCTTTCTTTCTTCTTTTTTTTTTTTTTTTTTTTTTTAATTTCTGGTATGGTCTTCGTCTTCTTCATCATGTGCGCCTGAAGTTCGCCGGAACCCTACGCGGCTCCACCGCACCGCCGCCTACGCCACTGCTGATCTTCACCTATCCTAATGGGTCGTCGTGTCATCTCCGGGCGTCGGTCGTTCCGTCCGACCGACGCCGAGCGCCGCCGGCCGCTGCCAGCGGTGATTTTCGGCGATCCCGGAAGCTCGCCCTCACCGGAAAACTAAAAACATCTCTTTTCGACTCAAAAATGCATAGAAACCTCACGAAAATGGCTATAACACTAAGGGAAACACGAGAGTAAATAATGTACGATCAAACACTTGTAAAAACTAGATTATCGAGGGATGCAAATTTCTGGGTTTCATTCGAGCATTTCGACAAACAGTTGGCATGCATGAACAAAACTGGGACTCCTCCACTCGCCCGAGCAGCTTCTATCTAATCATACCAGCACGCAGAACAATATTAATGGAGGAGCGTCGGGGGCCGGGGCTCGCGCGAACTGGTCAGCGCGAGCTCCGGCCCGGCGTTTTTCGGGAAATAACACACCGGTGGTTTAGAGGACCTACTCTGCCCGAAGGAAAAGCCGCGGCGGGCAAGGGCGGTCGGGAAGTCCTCCGGCGACGACCAAACGCCCCTTCGAGCCTGCCTTCTCCCTCACAGTCTGCTCTGTCACGCTTCTCTCTCGGATGTCCGGTCTTCTTTTCGTTTTTCTCTTGCTTCTGCTCGGATCTCTTTCTGTTTCTGGTTCGCTGCCCAGGTTCTCGAGCTCCTCTCTCGCGCGAACCCCTTTTTTTTTTTTTCTTCTGTGCTTGCGGTGTCCTTTTTCTGATCTGCGTGCGTCCCTTATCTCTGCGTCTGGTCCGTGAGAGAATGAGTGTGCGTCTGTCGTGCCCCCTTTTTAATTTTTTCCCCCCGGTGAAGGTTCAAGAGAAGGGAAAGAAAAAGGAAATGGTGGGCTGGGCTTCTGCTTCCATTAATCTTAGTGGGCTTGAAGGAAATAAAAAGGTGGGCTTAAGGGATTAAAAGAGAATGGGCTGGGAAATTAAAAGGCTGGACTATACCAGCCCAACTGACCGAATTTTTTTTTTCGATTTTTTTATCAATTTTTTTTATCTTTTCTAGAAATTAATATATATTTATATATGCAAAATAGATGGGCCTTTAAAAAATAAAAAATAAAAATTCGGGTGTCAACAGTTGTGATTATCAATTCTTCATACTTGTTGAGTTATCAATTGATAAGTAAAGTAGGGGTTACTCAATTACTTTGATAGAATAGTAATTGATAGTGATGAAAATCTTGTGAGATATATTGAGAAAATCTACCAATAATTGTCATCTTCCGTGTTTAGTAAGAGACTAATAATATCTATCTATCAATTTTCAATTATCATCTAATAATTCTCCAACCATGATTTCAACTCTTATCAATGCGTCAAATTCTACACTAAGATTTTCAAGGTATACAATTTCAATTTTACCAAATAGGCCTAATGCATTGTAAACACAGGTCAATTTCACTGGGTTACAAGGCCTCTCAATTAATCAATCAATCAATCACATTGCTCTTGGGAGTAAGCATAGCTTGGACGAGTCGATCTCAATTGAACTTTTGGCCTAAACCAAGCTAGTAGGCTGGGCTTTACTAGGCCCCAAAGCAGGCCTGCCCTGATTGGAGATAAAATGATCCGAGACGAACGAGTGCACTTAGGTCTGGGCCGGTATTGGCCCAGCCTGAGCCTGGTTACACTTTAACAGAAGAAAATTTGTGTCCTATGATGTGAGTAGTTAGGTGGGTGATCAAGTTCATGAGCACTATCTAGAGTTTGAACTAATGCATAACAATGATGTTCATTCCTTGTGCTTCAGTAGCCATTGCTGAATCAATAGTCTAGATTGGTGAAAAAGGAAAGCGAAACTTTTATCAGAACTACATATAAGAAACGTGTAATCTTTACCAGTATTGTCTCATGTGTTACGAACGGAACTAATCAAAGAATATGTATAATCTCGAGCATGGCTTCTCTCGAGAATTTTGAGTAACTATGGCTATTGGAACAGTGGGTTGCTTCTCAGTGTCCTGTAGATAGGGCTGTTGGTGAATGACTTGCAGATCGATGCTTTCCTCTGCTGTATAGCTTCCCTCAGATGATGTGTCTTCGCGTCGACTCGGGCTGAGAACCCGACTTGCGTCGTCCTCTTCGAGTTCCGCTGCTCTCTCAACCACATCAGCTTGTCGAAGATGTCCTTCTTGCAGTGCTTCATCTCTTGGATCACGTGGTCGTCCAATGGGTAAAATGTCCTCTGCAGGACCATGTAAACAAAGTATGGGAGCAGCGACGCAACGACCACAAGCAGCGTGATGATCCAGAAGCTAGGAGTGCCTCCTATTGCCTCGGTCAGCACATGAAATCCTGTCTTTGAGTAGGACGGAGGGAGTGTGCCGTAGGCAAGCAGGAAAATGTACCACAGCAATATGCTTCCCCAGATGAACAGGTGCTGGATCCAAGTGAAGTGACTGATTATGAGGGCGATTTGGCAATTCACTGTCCATATCACGCACGTGTATGTGATCGTGCCTAGGTGTGCTATGTCAGCAACATCGCCCTTCCCCGAGAAGGCAACTGAAGAGAGTGCGTGTATGGTTGAGAGGAAGATGATCAAGGAAGCAACTGCGCCATTAAGTATCCAACCGATGATTCGCTTCCAAGAGAAGCATATGCCTCTTTGACCCTGTTGATAGAGAGCAGGAAACTGCAGAGACGACAAAGCTTGCAAAGTATGTGAGCCGTCATGAATCAAGAAATGAAAGAGAAGAAGACAGATACTATTCCCGGGATTGAGAATAATATATACTTGTCGCAGTACTTGACGTAAACCAGCGATTTGTGGGTTTTTTTAGACTCTTACCTGATGGCACACATCTGATGGAACGTCCTGCTCAAGAACTCCCAAGGATATGACTGGCAACGATGTCAACAAGACGTTGAATGCTGTCATGTACCAATCGTCATATAGTACCTGGCCAGAGAATGATGTGTAAAACTCGTAGTAGAATAGTGTCAAGCCGAACACGATGTTCTTGTAAATGAAGTAGAGGATCTGTCACACAAAATGCAACACATTAGAGACAATAAGTTCGCTGACATTTGTCCTTAAGAGTAGAATTTGGACAAATTAGTACCATCTTGGAAATTCTCTTGTAACACCAATGTCCGTGCACGATCAGGAGTCGCTCAAGGAACCGAAACTGGGGCAACGAGAAGTCGCTAGCCATGACAGCCTGCAACATAAATAAACAAGCAAGTAAATAAACTGCATGTCATTGTTGAGCTTTCAGTGGGGGGTTGAATGAGAATTCAGAAAAGATTGCTTAATCAAAAGGCGACATGAAGTGACCCTAGTCTCACCTGCATGCCTTCCATGCCACTGATCCCAACTCCGATGTCGGCTTCTTGAATCATGCCGACATCGTTTGCGCCATCTCCTATTGCCAGGGTAGTCTTGCCGGTGAACTCCTTCACCAATCGGGTTATCTGAAAGATCCTACTTAGTGTCACTACTTAGTGCTATGGTTGTGAATGGAACAACTTACTATAGCAAAATAAGCTGATTTTCTTTCTAACGATAATACTTAGAAGTAAAACTCAAATCTTACGAGGGCTTTCTGTTTTGGTGACACTCGGCAGCATATGACGGATCCACACTCGACAGCCAACCGTAAGAATTGATCCTTCACATCGCGTCTTAATGCAATCTCAAGGGCCTGCCCATCCACCACCAGAGCAAAGGGCATATGCTTGTTGTGCCCTTCGTTTATTTCTTGCGAAAAGCTTTTGATTTGGCTTACTAAAGCCTTTTTCACCGCCTGAAAAGATGATACAACTGCATGTCATCACCTACCTCAAAGAAGAGGAGGATCTCTGGCATTTGAAAATTCTTCTAGAACAAATTAAACAACTTTTACAAGGCAACTGTCATTCCTTGATTGCATTTACTGCTTTGCTCGTAATACCTATGTTTTACCCTTTTGCTTTTGATGCTTACTGCCTTCACTTTTCTGATCTTGACATACATATATCCGATCATCCAAAAATGGAAAAAGAATTCAAATTGACATATGACAGAACCAATTCACTGGCTTATACTAATTTTAAATAGATTGTACTGCAAACTCTTGTATGATTAGTAAATTTTTCTTATGTACTGTATTGTCAAGCATATGAATTTTCTCGCTTCTATCACATTAACATTATAACAACTTCATTTGTCGAAAATCTTACAAGTATCACCTCTGATTGGTTGCCGCATCCTGAGTCCTTAACAGAACTCAAATGAAACTGCCTCATATCTTGTCGAAGCAAGCTGCACGCAAATCTAGCAGAGCAAAGAGAAAAAAAGATGAACCGATTAGCTTTTCAAGAGATTAAGATGGTCATAACCATTGGTCCACACTATAAAATGATCAACTATCATTACAGCTAGCGAGTTTCAAATGATGAGACACACCCAATGTTGATTGCAGTCTCCCTCTTGTCGCCAGTAAGCAGCCAAATCTTCAAGCCTGCTTGAGCGAGTTTATCTATGCATTCTGGAACCTATGCAAGTCAAGAAGATGTGCCGTCTTTCAAATCCAGAATGAGAAGCTCTACTTTGTAGAGGTGAAATAAGTTTATGTCCCTTCTTATCCAAGAACTTTTACAGGAGATACATATCGAATACTTGGTGAACATCTCGATGATCAATGATGATGTATCAATCACAATAACTGATTTATCAACTTAGTTCAGCAATAACACTGGAGTATCGCTTTCTTTTTGTTGAGTGAGAGTGGAAGTATTATTTCTGCAGTTAAAAGGGAACAGATAGAATACTGTTTTTGTCAGCATTGTTAATTCTTCAATGCATGACAACCAGAGAAACTGGAACTCTATCTACCTATTATTTTTCCAGCTTTATGTGACTAGTTGGGTTCCAATCAAAGATAAAGAAAATGAAAACTTAAATGACATCGAGAATTAACTAACCCCTTTTTGTAACTTATCCTCAACAGCGGCAACCCCCAACAGAATCAAGTCCTTTTCGATCATTTCAGACGCATTCTCCAGCAATTCATCCCTTTCAGGACCCACAGTCGTCTTAGCTTTCATGAATATCAAGTTCCAATGTTCATACTCAGCCCTTTCGACAGTACGATATGCAAAGGCCAGAGTTCGAAAACCGTCTTCAGCATAACACGAAAGATGCAAACTTGTTGCCTCCTGGTATGACCTCCCATTGTCAGCAAGCCTCTCAAAAATGATGCTGGGAAAGCAAATCAAATAGACCTATGAGATTCAGGATTTCCCAAAAACACAAATAACATTTGGATCTGATTGATTCCTTCAGGAATCAGTGGTTACCTGTCCGCTCCTTTGCACAAAATAAAGATTTGACCATCTTCGGTGCTCACAATCACTGACATCCGCTTGCGAGAACTACTGAACTCCAACAGGTTCAAAAGCTTGTACTCCCTGATTACTAAGAGAGGATGTTCCTCAACCACTAAAACATCTGTTCAAGGAAACAAACGAATAAACAACACCAGAATGGAATCAGAAAGCCGAGAGGATACCTTTCCACGATGCTTCCCAAGTCTGGGTCGAGCTCCTTGAGAACCATTACTGATTGTGTCCTCTTGCAGAACTGAAAGCCGAATTCCTGAGAGGTGATCAAGAAAGCAACTTCCTCCGGCGACTCTGCCTCAAACTTCAACTTGTCTGCTCGATCATCTTCGATGGGTATGCCAGTGTGACACAGAGCCATCACTCTGAAGAACATTGTTATGTCGTACACGTTGGAATTGTGAGTCCATCGCCCATCCATCAGCCTGTCATCCCTGAAGTTAAAGCCCTTAATGGAACATTCTCTGTGAACATCCGACATTCTCGGGTTTTTGATGTTAGGACTCCCTAAATATTCCGGAGCACCTATATAACCCATCTCAGTGCCAATGTCATCCGCGGGGAATTCACAGATCTCGATGCTTTGGCTGGTTGCATCAGATTCATCGGCACTAGACCTGCATGCAACCATATCAGAGTTCATCCTACAAGAAGCAGCTAGGTCCACTTCGTTCAAGTCGCCACCATATGATACTCCTGCAATGGAGCATTTCCTAAACTCCATCTGGTTACAGGTCAAGGTCCCCGTTTTATCTGACAAGATGATGGATACCTGACCGAGCTCCTCATTCAAATTTGAAGTGCGGGCTCGGACCGACTGGCATGTCGCTTCGTCGAACATGTGTATATCCTTGTTAATGAGGACAGCTTGAAGTACTTTTACCACCTCAATGGACACATAGAGAGAAATAGGAATCAAATAGCCATACAACACCAGAGCCCTTATGAATTGCATAATTGCCGAAAATACTGGTTTTGACGGACTAAAGAATGGATTGTCATCTTGTAAACGGAGGTACCACCAACTCGTCATCCGGGAACTGACAAGCAATGCAGAGGTGATAGATGTCACCAGTGAAATCAAAACAAGCATTGAGAAAAGAACATAGATGACACTATCCATCTTCCTCTCAATCCGGCTACGTTTAGAGGGCGACTTCATGGAGTTCCTTACCGCCTTTGTGTCAGGTCCGCTGAAAATGACGACTCCATATATGTACTCTGTGTTCCGGAGTTTGGAATCTCTCAGAAGCACTTGTGCAGGGCACAAAGGATGTGATTCATTCTGAAATTCCAAGTTTCCGATGAAGGAATACAAATTTGGATTCGGGTCCTCACAGTAGATAGTAGCTTCAAATTTACTCACGGCGTCATCCTCATTTAAACTGAGAGTGGCTTCGACACATCTCTTAGCTTTCAGATTGGTTTCTCCATCAAGATTCATAGTCTCGACATAACAAACGCCGTCCTCATAGCTTGAAGAGAGTAAAAGGAGGTCACTGGGAAAATACTGATCCTTCTGTACTTTAACAACATTCCCGACAGAGACTTGCTGCCACAGTTTTTCGACAAATACACCATCCCCTATGTGAGTCTTTACAACACGAGAGTTCACTTCCAAATCCTAAGAAAAGTTTTAGTAACTAGAGCATTAGTCCAAGACTACAAGGCAATTCTCAAGTTTTGGCTCATGACTGACAAGATTAATTGCACTAAAATGAGTTTGGACAGAAGGACCACCTTGACAAAGTCCAATTCGCAGTACTCTAAAACTGAAGTGGTTTAGAATTAGATCGACCATAATACAAAATGTTAAACAAGAAATTCTGAGGAAGTTGTCTTTAGCAGGATCGTTATGGCGATTCTGCAGAAGGTCCAAGTTACATAGCCAAAAAAAGAAAAAGAACGAACTACAAACATATGAGGAACAGTAAGATGACTGGAGAAAAAATTCAATCTCCTCGTACCTGTAAGAACCTGTGCCAATCTTCTACGGCCTCCTTGAGCATGCTGATCCCAACCACAAAAACGAGAGGGATAATCAGACTCGGTGGAGTGAAAGGAGCCAATGAGGTGAGGGACAATACTGCTGCCAGCAGGAAATACAGATTGGCCACTCTTCGAAACTGCTCGAAGAGTGACCTCGGGAGGAATGTCACCACATTGTACTTGGTTGTGGATACGTAATTGCTTGGGTACTTGTGAGGTTTCATTCTATGCAGATGAGGCTTGTTGCAGAAAACAACCCGCGAGAATCCTGGCCCTCCTATAAGGCTTTTGATGGGAACTGGATCGGCATTGGGGGGGCGGAAGCATGAGAATGTGTATAGCTTGCTCCATCGTATCTTCTTCTTCGTTCTTCCGCTCGACTCCGGCATTTCGCTTGCCAACTAGAATTCCAAGAGCTCTTACAACTTCATCAGACCTTAACCAAATGATATATCTACAAATTAGAATCCTGTGTTCCTTCTCTATCTAGAATCAACTTGCCCTTGTAACATCACATATCTCTACTAAATATGTAGAACAAATTACCCTTCATGACCTGAATTTTGTCCTCTTCTTCTGGGCGTTGACTCACCTTGTCCCAACTTTACATATCAGCAACAGCAATACAAGAAGTCGACTCTTTCGTTGCATTGTCCCCATTTTCCAATGTTGTACAGCTAAATAAAACTCGGAGGTTGATGCTTTTTTTTGGTCTTTCCTCTCGGACGGCAACTTCCTTTTGGGGCTTTTCTCGGATCATGCAGGCCTGCCGTATCGCCTTTCAACGTTCCTTCATTAAGAAAACAATATACCTCCACCCCCGAGGAGCTTCCATTCCATTAAGCCTTCGAAGAATCCAAAAACCCTCTTTCAGAATCATTAAAGCTGCATCTGCCACATGCTGGCCTGCACATATTGAAACACTAACTTCTATTATATCTCGACCAAGGCCGATCCAGCTCTCGATGCAAACAATGAATTTTGGCATTTGAAGAAACAAAAATTAAAAAAATGACCCTTTACGAGCTGAAAAATGGAGCAATATTATAATCCTGAATTCAGATAAACCCTGCTCCTGTAGCTTGAAGGGGTGATATCACAAAGTCAAAGTGGAGGTAACTTGCGGATATCTGAATTCAGACAAGATCTGATAAAGAATTGACAAATGTGCAGATCCCATAATTAGTGCATCATTTGACTATGCCAGACTGCAGAAAAATGACCACCTAATTACAAAAAGAAGAAGAAGAAATCAAATTTTGGATAAGAATGGGCAGGAGCTATCATGCACATGTCGCCATTTGGCAGGTTTTAATGTGTGTTAATGAAAAATAATGTCAAAGCTCAAGATCAATTATTTGGTAAGAATCTTTGCTCGATTTCCAAGTACTGGAGGTCAACTCTCAAGTTAAATTTGTTACTGAACTTTATATTATTCAATCCTCTCTCGGTGTATGAATTATTAAATTGCAGAAAAACTGTCCGATGATAGGTTAGTTTTTATTTTTGCATTTCAAAAATTTAGTAGTTTTACGACTTGGGTTCTCTTGTGTTCTCCAGATCTAGGCGCTTTGCTTAAAGTATGGATCACACAGAAAACGATGATGCATAGAATAGCAGCTACGTTTTCCAATACTTCACGATCTCCGAATCTTCATTCTTCATTCTCTTTCCTTTTCTTTTGGCTTTTTGCTTTTCTTAAGGTTACCCAGAGGCTCAAAGGAGAGCCTGTTCTCTCCCAGTTTTGGGTTCTAGCATTTTTATTTATATCTAATTCGCCATCAAGGAGAGGAATACATATTGTCATAACCTACATTAATTAGATGCTGTCAATGGTCAAGATAAGTGTGCGGTTGGTTTCTTCAAGGAGCAAAGGAAAATTGCCTCAAAGCATATTACTCTCGGTCGCTTCTGTTTAGACGAACTCACCACCGAAATTCTTTAGTCACCTGAATCTAGTTTTGTAAATTGCCTCCTGAATGCAATGAAGCCCCGAACTTAGTTTGATTTTCCTAGTGACAATTTTCATCAACAGTAGCTATAGTGAACTCTGTACATGCACGTTTGACTGAAGTTCGAATACTAGAGAGATCTTGAGATGGATGGTAAGTGGTTAATTTTCAGAGTAAACTACAAACTTCAATTAATTTCTACATGAATGAACATGTGATGAGATGAGAGTTTTGTATGAAACTTCTGGTAATACTTCAAACGAAGATCCCTTGGAGATGCCTTCACATACAGTCACGCATCTTATTATTGACTTTTAACGTTATCATGGTTATTTGCTATATATAGTTAAGACAAATCTCTAAGCTAGTCGTAGAGTCATTGAACCTTAACATCTCAAGTCATTGTCTCTCAACAGCAAAACCTTTGGCCAATAGTTTTTCAGAGGCAACGGCATTGTGCAAGCCTGAACTTTTATTGATTGTGCAATTGCACAAATTAAGTTTTCTTGCTCAAATTAAGTACCGCAAGTTCGAAAATTTGATTCCATATCAGGCTTCTGTCCCACTTCCATAGATATTCATTCAGGCCTTTTGATCCCGATAGCTTTGACATTATCCTCACCATCTAAGAAAGAGAGACGAAGCTCCAGCTAACCACTCAGAGAAACCTCAGAGAAACCTGAGTACCTTTTATGGAGACTTCTGGTTAATAATATAGAATAGCAAAGAAATGCGAACTTGAAGGAACTGTGAGCCTTTTAATCATGTATAATCACCTGGGTAGTAAAACAAGTATTATCTCCTTAAGATTTTAAATACATCAGCCAAACTACGCATGCACATAGAGGAACGTCTATGGTGCTTAAAGGAATTAAGCACAGAAACCCAACTTTTCAACAACAGGCCAGAACTACATATCTTTGGGAAAAACCTACTGTCCTAGAATTTGAGACGACATCGGAGGAAGGTATCGTTTCCATAAATCACCTCTTCCGAGCTGCAGAGTGGATCCGGCTCCGGGTGCCGAACAAAGTTTCTTGGGACCATCATAAGGGATGACCATCTTATTTGATGTGCTTTCGGGTAACGCTTCATTGCGAACTGACAACCAAGAAGAGGAAAGCTTCAAGTAATTGTGGTAGAGTGTTAAAAATAAGGCCGGGTTGCTCTTGCTGGCACTGCAAATCAACAGAATGCACGTCAGATCAGAACATGTGGACATGTAGAACAGCACTATGGCAAAATGTAACTTGATTGGATAAAAGGAGATATGCTAATGTATAGAGAAAAAAACAAAGCTCTAGTCAAACCGGCAGTGCTCTTGGTTGATCAATTTGGTTGAGCCAATCTTGTTACGTGTTCGCATAATGTAAAGTGTGACACTGAGCTTAAACGTTTTGAACTTTGATCCCACTTAGGACCACCGATACTCCTACTTAACGATATTTTCTTGAAGTAGCAAAGATATATAATACCCATTCAAAGAACATTTGTGCACCAATTCAGGGACATCCGTGACAAGTCAAGTACGAACTTCAATAGTCCGATAATTAATAAATGGTTCATTGAAATTGTCCCAAATGAATACTAGGTAAGGGGAAAATCCTGATTATGGATTTTCAAGAGGGATGAGAGATGCTCAAATAGGTAACTATGAGAAGGATGTAGAAAGATAATACGTCATTAAATCATCAGAGATTAAGCACAGTACATGTCAATAAAAAAGAGAAGTGAAGCCAACCTTTTGTTCCATTTTAGTACTGTAGTCCACCATGAAACTGCTTTAAGAAAGTCTTTTCTCAAATTTCTTGCGTCAATCAAGAGCACACTTAGATCGGGAATGCAAGCATTCTTTTCGTATGGAGTGTCAGATACCCAGGACCTTGAAGCTGATCTCTGGATGGCATCCAAGACATCTGGATTCACATGGTCAGTCAATCTCTTCGAGCAGTCCTCTGCTGCAGCAATACCGTGATTTTGCAAGTCAAGAGAAATCAGATCTTCAGCTCTTCCCTGAAATGCATAGTCGCTAATGATACCCACAACTCAACAAAATAATCGCAACAGCTCATGATATATGCTCAAAAGTAGGTCAAAAATATATGCAGTAAAACCAATAGAGGGTACAGCTCCAAACTTTACAATCAAAAGTGAGGAAAAGTAGCAGCCAGTGAAACGAGCAGAAGTTAAACATGCCAACCTTCACTACCAGGTCCGATGAGAAATATATGAACTTCGTTAATGACTCAAGAATCATTGGTATTGCAAATGGTGCTAATTCCTTAAAATTTGGCTCCAAAGGGAGCATGGCATTCTTAATTAGTTCCTTGACATTCTCCTGCCTGCAATTATGGAAAAAATGTCAGCATATAGGCTTCCAAAAGCTGAAATGTGAATATGAACTATCAGAAAAGACTTACCCGTGAATTTCTAGATGTGAATTTGGAAACAACACCTTTAACTTAAAAAATGATAGCTTGTCTTCACTTGCACCGGGAATAAAGAAATGAAAGTACATCAAATCTGGATTTCTGTAGCCAATAAAATCAGTAAGAATATGAAGAATCCATCCAGGGGTGTGAACAACTAGCAGTTGCAAAGATATATACTGCCTATGCAAGAGAATCTGCAGTATGTTTAACTAGGACAAAGCGTTATAAATGCTGACCAAATTTACTATAGCAAAACGGTAGAATTTAAAAGCATGCAGTGAAGTTCAATGAACAGCAGCTCAAAAAAATCAGCCAAAAAAGGAAATTGTTGGTAGCTTTCTGGCATTCAAATTGACAAATCATAAGGAAGAATGAGATGCTATATGATTGCTTTCTGGCATTATACTTGCCATAGACAGTTTGTTACATCTTGAATCTTCCTTGGATTAAGAGACATAAAGTTGGATTAGATGTCACAAATCATAGGCATGCCGTATGGTTTCATTCCAGAACCCAAAATGGAGTACATCCGCTCAGTAGCTACAAAGAATCATGTCAATGAAGTTTCATGAAATAGATTGACCTTTGGTCACAATGGGTAACAGAGCAGTATTGCACTATTCAAACCAGATAGTAGAAACTAGTCATGATTCTAAATATATTTAAACAACTAGAACCATGTTAGTGTGGTGAGAAGTGTAACTTAGTCAAGATATATATAAGTAGCATGTTCAGATGATTTAGGCAAGCACCAAAAGAATAAAGACCCCAGTGCCAGCTCATGGGATAATGAATGTCCAATAAGATGCCATTTACAAGAACATCAACTTCTACCAAACGCTGCATACCTTGAACTAGTCAAAGTTGAATTGGCAAGGACTGCGAGCAGCTGAAGGTCCAGACACTCCATCCAAGAAACAACGTGCACCATTCCATCCTCTTCATGGTTTGATGTTACCACTTTGGTGTTTTCTCTACCAGAAGCCCCAGACTTGCCCAACTACACAAGCTGATCAGTTAGCCTTATTTGAACAGTTCAAATGGAATGAGACTTTAAAAAATCAATTGACAGCACTACAAAAATCCCTGCCATATCAGGCCATTGTCTCTGATTCATACATTTAAAAAAACAGATGAAAACGAAAGCAAATACTGCATTGAGGATGTAACTGCTTTTAAACTCGCCAGTGCAACAAAAGAGCAGTTTCAAGAAATTCATTTGTTTTTCTTTTTTGGTGGGGGAGGGTCAGATATTTGATTTGTTTGAATGATGGGTCAAACAGGATACGACAGGTAATGCCATAATTAAACAGGAGCAATCTCAAGCAATAATCATGGAATAAACCTAGTTTTCTCTGCTATCCAAAAACTAGATCACGAACGACTTAAACACCAGCCATCCAAATTCATGTGTCTGACACTCCAATTTCTCCTAAAAATACAAACTTGAGCATCAATAAATATTAAATTTTATCAGGTATAGGCAAATGTGATCATGACTCTACTTATTACTGTCTGGCAAATTCAGTGATCAGATATCCTGGATTCTGAAGAGCGTTTTGAATTACTTATTACTGGCAAATCACAATCTTGTCGTTTTGGCCCCACAAAACTCCTTTTTTAACATTTCGAACATCAGAACGAGCACTTCATAGACAGTAATCGAATTGTACAGAAAAATGCAATGACCAATCAAAGTCTAAGTTTAACAAAAGGAAAAGGAAGCATCCAATCCAACTATTCACTAGAAATCCCAGAAAACAACATACTGTTTTCAGCCACTGAAGAGCCATAAACAGTTCATAAACTTGCCAGACACTATTTGAACGGAACCAATTTATGACTCGCCATCAAAACAGAAAGAGTAAAACAAACATTGCAACGTCCATTCTAAGTAAGAAAACAAATACGAATAAACATGCATATATACACAGAGAAAAACAGAGGAGCTTTACAGGGGAAAAAGAGTAAGATCCGTCCATGAAGCTTTCCATGGGAACCCAATTTCTGTGAGGATCGGCTGGGTGTCGAAAGTGTGTCGCCGGCAAGAACTGGAGGATTCCGAGGAAAACGATGACCCCAAATGCGACGAACCGGAAAAGAGGAAGTGGGTTCGGAGCGGGATCCATGGCGGCGTCCCGATGGAGGGCGGGGACGGCGGCGGCGGCGACTCCGTGGCTTTCGGAGGCTGTGTCCTCCGGTGAGCTGCGGAGGGCCTCGACGGCAAGTAGGAAGTAGAGGACGACGACATGGTCGTCCGTTGACTTTTCGCGAGCGCTTTGCAACCGTGAAGGACCGGCCGTGCATGTAATGTGTCTGAAATAATAAGTTTTGATTTTTATAATTTTATAATTTTAAATTTATGCCGGCCGACCAAAAGTTTTTAGTGATAATGCAAGATTTTACTCAACTATTCCATCAGATTGGTATATGCTAACACATGCATCCACGCGCGTTCCGCGTATGCAAAAAAATTGACATATCAAATATTTTGCAAAATAATTGCATTCTGAAATCATCTAAATAATATAAATTATTAATAACTATTAATAACACTTTTTTTTTCAATTAATGAAAATACATAATACAAAAAATCGTGCAATTATCTACCGAATGATAGAGATATTTCAACATTTGGAATTTTTCGTCAATGATTCTAAATTTCTGAACGATGGACAAATGATATTTTAAAAAGACCGACACAAAAATCAAATCATTGCTTAATTCTCTCGTAGAAATTCAATCAATTCCTTTAAAGTAGTCAAATTACTCTTTATTTTCTTTTTTTCTTTATTTTCTTCATTAACACTAGCAAAAATAGCATAAGGTATGTTTGTGCTAAGTGTGGAAATAATTGGTACGAAGGAAAGGAAATATGCTACTTGAGTTATTTCAGGAAAGTTGTTTAAATTTAAAATCTACATGGGGGAGATTTTTTTTTTTGTCAGTCCTACTTTAACTCTCAACTCATTTTTAAACTTTTGACCTATCTTTTTGTAGAGCGTGGAAGTCGAAAGTCATGTCTAAAACTAAATGTCCCCATCCCAATCCCCCCTCCTGAAGAAAATGAGGAATTGAACCCCCTATCTCCCTTTTCTCTCTTTTCACATGAGAAGAGTGGCTATTACAATAAAACTCGAGCAATTTATTTGATAAATAAGTATTTGTTTCCATTATTATTTTGTCAATCATTTAGCAATACACAATTATCATTTACTTTATGTATAGCAAAGGTACTTTGTGAAATTTAAAGCGAAAATTTGAGGTTAAATGGTTTTTTTTATTCCGGGTTTGCTTTATTGTAAAGAGATTTACATTTTTTACACGGATATGTCTACGCTTTTTCTCTTTCTTTCTGTGGTGGCCTACGAAATGTTACCAGGTACTAAGGAGAATAATTTGTGTATGTATTTTTGTGCCCTGCATGTTAAAATAAGTATATCCCAGCTTGGTGTATTTCGAAGGAAAATGTCTTTTTATTATTGGTACCCAAAATTGAATATGCACCTATCCTCAAAGCCTGATGAATTGACATATGAGGTCCTAGTATTGGCCATCGATGGGCATTTAGAAGGAGGCTGAGCTATCAACCACGTGGCTGAAATGCAAGACGTAGATTTTGGCAGTAAATTGCAAAGGTTAAAAGGCACGAAAGAAAGGTGATGGATGATCAAAATTCAATTTGAAAAGTTATCTTAACAAATGGAAGCACGAGTAGAGCAGTTATGAGACGAACCAATGGAAGAATAGGAAACTTGCTAAAGACTGAAGGCGATGAATTCAAATTAGTAACCGCTTGATGGTTATTGGAGGAACCCTATAAATACCTAAGGTTCTTCAACAAGAAGGCCTTTCGAACAAATACTTGAAACTCTTTTATCTTTCCTTAGTTATTTTAGCCTAGCATAGTTGTAGTTTTAGGCTCCCATTGTTGATTCAATTCCAATGAGTGTTATATCCCAAACATTGCTGTTAATTACATTCCAATGCTATCTGACCTTTGTCTAGCGTCGTCAATTAGATTCCGACGTTGTGTCCTTGTATCCACCTAGGAATGGCATATCCTCAATGGCAATATCTTCATTCAACATCGTCAACTAAATTCCAGTGCTGTATTTTCATATCCATTTAGGGGTAAAGTTCTTTGATGGTCCATCTTTATCCAATGTCATTGATTAGATTTTGACATTGTATTCTCATATCCATCTAGGGGCAGTCTCTCCTTAGTGGTAACATCAACACTTCATGCCGTTGATTAGATTTTAGCATTGCATTTTGATATCTATTTAGGAGTAAGGTCTCTCGGTGGTCAACCTCTATCCAACATCATCGATTAAATTCTGACATTGTGTCCTCCATCCTACATATGAGCAACATTTACTAGTGCTACCTCATTGATATAGTGAAGTCGACTAGTTTCTAGCATAGGATTTAGAAATTGCTCATAAGGAAGTGTACCCCTTAATTTAGCTTCTTCGCCCAGTGTCGTCAACGTCAACGTGACATTATGCCAGCACATCTATTTGGGAGTAGTATTTCTTTAGAGAAATTTGTCATATTTGACGTCATTGATTCAATCTTGACACTATGTTATCTATTGATTTTTAAATATATTCTTCAGTGTATTCACGTACATTTATATTAGATCATCGATTGGAATCCTATGTGATATTATATGTGAGTAGGCTCTTATGATAAAGTATAAAACAATATTCCAATACCAACATAGAACCTAAGGCTTTTCTCAAACAATAAAACCAAAACGCATCATTCGGTGAAAAATATTTCGTTATGGATAAAATCAGCAAAACATTTATATATATATATATATATATAAATAAATAAATGTGTGTGTATTTCAAAATTCCAGACCTTTATAAAACATATGGCAACTTTGCAATTTTAGCACAACATAAGCTCACAAGAGCTTCAATTATGGAGATTGAGAAATTAGAAGATGCATGCACCTGAAATTTATTTGTGCCATTAAATTTGACGGTCTGATATAGGATTCATCAGATTCAATGATTCATGTAGATTTACGTTCATCTACCACACAACAACACACATGCCGGTAAAATGGCGCAAGGAGATTGCCAATGTTTCACTATGTAAGTATTTACACACAAAACTTTTACTATCAGATCGGGATTACTTTATTGCATGATGTACGTAATTAGTACTTTAAACCGAGCTATATTTTCCTCCTTTGTTGGAGAAATTTTCTTGTGAGGGATAAGTTATGGATATCATTTGTATGTGCAAACTTAATTATGAGTTATTTCCATTTTTATAATCTGCCAATCAGTTGATGGAATAACATATGACTTTCCAGATCATATAAGATATAACTTTGCATCCAATTAGGGATGTAATAAAATATGATTTTTCGAACCATTTATAATGATCTTTAGATTTTCCCACGCTTTGTTTCCCTATATGGTTTGCACGGTGGCTGCAAGGGCCTAGCCTTGCCCTTTTCAAGATTTGGGTGAGACTCCGTGAGCCCTCGCCAACATCAGATGGCCCTTCATCGGAGAAACAACATAGAAGGTGGACCATATCCTCTGCTAGAGAAACCGAGTATCAACCCTCTGCGCAAGCATACCCTTCGCACTAAATTGTGTCTTATGCAATACTCAATCTTCGAGTAAATTCTTATAAATTTGTACCAAAAATCGAAGTAAAGAAATCACTATCATGATGATTATCTAGAGAAATAAAGATAACAATTGGCGGAAGAAGTTCAGGAGAAGACAAATGTGAAAAAAACTTTAAAATGTAATGGGTGTGGAACAAGCCGTTAGGGTGCAAAAAGGTTGTTTGAAAGATATGTGGGTAATTTTGTCTTTTACTAAAATTGAAACAAAAGAAAAAGAAGAAAAAATGCATCAAATAATCTTAAATCAAGAGTTGGATCCGCATAGGATAATATAGTCAATTTAATATGATAAAAAAATGTCATGAGCCAATAAGCGGTGGAAAATAGCACGATGTAAGAATTATTATATACGTTTTTGGAAATTAGCCCCACTTAACATGCCTACCCAACTAGTGAATTAGAAATGATACCGTGGGATGGATGTAAAGCTAAGCAAATTGCTTCTGCTCCAAGAACAGAGGACTGTGTCGGTTGTAAGAGATGTGAATCCGCCTGTCCAACAGATTTTTTGAGCGTTCGAGTTTATTTATGGCATGAAACAACTCGAAGCATGGGTCTAGCGTATTAATACGTTCCAGAAAAAACCACGTAAATACATTTTGAATACAATTGATTTTTTTTACCGACAAAAACCCGTGCTCGAAAATAGATAATATATTATTCTTTTTTCTTTATCGAGTACGGGTTTTTTTTGTCCAAGTGTATCTTGTCTTTACCACGAAGTTTGTAAATCAGCATCTCCCAATGGTAAATTACAGTACTACTCTAATCAATTGAGATCATCACATAAACTGACCAGTTGTGAAGTTAGAGTAAAACTCAATTCGAGAATTATAAGTTTCAAAATGGTTGAAAAATTTAGCAGTGTAAATTCAAGATCGACATGATATATGGTCGATATCATAAATTAAATTACCATGTTTGGAACGCTGACCCATAGGCACCAACTTATTGTGCTATTTTGATGGCATGGCAATTAAGATCATGTTTTTCTTTCTATCAGCCTTTCTATCGGTGGGTTACAATCATGGACATGACCCACATTTATATTTAGTTAATTTTGCAAATGGGCTATGTCCTCGATGAGAACTAACCAATCAGAAGAGCTGATGAGATAAGCAAACCACATCTCCAATATTCTCGAAAGAATCCCTTTAGGCTACTTCTCATCTGTTGCCAACAGCCTGCGAAAGGTCAAGCAAGAGTGCAGAGTTACTACTTGAGTACACAAAAGAGTTTCTTTAAGATTTGCATCTCTCCTTTCTTTCTTTCGGAACGTGTTGTGGTTTCATCTGTAAGTTATGCATAGTAGCAATCTCACTTGAGCCGCCTGCTGTTATGCAAATTCACCTCTCTCTCTCTCAAAATGAGGAGAATAGGATTTTTTATTTATCTATTTTGGACATTGAAAGAGGTCAAATAATGGGAATTAATGGGCGTTTATAATCCATTTGAGTTAGTTTTGTTACTTTGACATTTTGTTATGCTTCAATGTATAGTTTGCTATGGTAACAAGTTTCTCTTTGTCAATTGTTATCCTTATGAAATTTTGTAGTATGAGCAAACGTGATTAGGTTTTATTTAAATTGTTGTGGTGTTATTTTAGAAATTGTTAGCATCAACATCGTTGAAGATCGAGGTACTAAGAGAAAAATGCCATAAAAAACTCCAAACTATGTCACTTATGACAAATTTATCCTAAACTTTTTTTGTGACACTAAAAATCCTAAACTATACTCATCATGACACATTTACCCCAAATCACTTTTGTGACATAAAAAACCCTAAACTTGTATTCATATGACATATTTATCCCCAATCTCTTTGGTTGAAGGGAATTTTTTTTTTGTACTTTTTCTTTTTTCCCCCCCCCCCTTTTTTCTCTCTTCCCTCCATCATGGCCAGCGAAGGGAAGCCAGTGAGGGCCACCCTAGCTAGTGTCGGAATTAGGCAAGGGCGGCCCTCACTAGCATCGGGCGAAAGTTGCCCTCGTCGACTTCCCTCCATCGGCCATGGCGGAGGGAAGAGAGAAGAAAGGAAAGAAAAAGAAAAAGAACAAATAGAAAAAGAAAAAAGATGAAAATGCCCTTTGACCAAAGAGTTTGAGGATAAATGTGTTATACGAGTATAAATTCAAATTTTTTTTATGTCACATAAGAAAGTTTTGGGTAAATGCGTCAAATGGGCATAGTTTGAGATTTATTCTATTACAAAAAAAAAAATTCAAGGTAAATCTATCACAAGTGGCATAATTTGGGATTTCTAATGTTGCAAAAAAAGTTTAAGATAAATTTTTCATAAATGGCATAGTTTGAGAATTTTTGTGGCATTTTCCCTTTACACTAATTAAATTACTAGATTTTCTTTTCTAGGTGATAAATATAAAGGAGTTGGGTCAAAATTCGTAGAACTCCTCCTAGAGACTGCATTTTCTAACGCTATTGGGAGGAGGCTACTGTGCCTTGTATCAGATGAAATAATGCAGTTCTTAAAAGCTCGTGATAATGTGGGAGGATATTCATTTGAGTTTTGGATAGATTAGAATTATATTAGATGGTTCAATCATGGGGAGGATGTTTATGAGGTGAATAGTTCAAGTGAAGATTAATATGATGAAGGAGGCTATTAGAAAATCTAACACAAAAGTTTAAGTTGATAGATGGAGAAAGACTACATTAATATAAAGGGTGGCGAGCTCTTCGAAGGATGGTGTCGGTTGCGAAAGAAGCAACAGAAAGTAGTGTAACAACACTAAAGGGTGATTTGACGAAACATGGATACCGGCATGACTAACGTAATGTTGCTATGACCACCACCTTATAATAGTCTTAACGAGTGTTTCCTCAATCTATAATGGATTTAATATCATATTAGAAAGTCCAACACAAAAGTTTAAGCTAATAGATAAAGGAATACCACACTTAAAACCTATTTTCAAGCAACTTGAGATAATGTTTTAACAAAGGCAAAGACATCTTTATTAGTATCAACATAAATGATCCAAAGAAAGATCAAGAAAGTGGTGGATGATTCAATCATATATGATGAAGTTGCGAAAATTTCTGAATAAATACCCTACATTTAAAATAAATTCTTTCTTATTAAATGATCTCTTTTTAGTTGCTCTATAAAAATTAAGAGATTCTCTAGAAGATTTATAGAATTCTTCTTTCGGTGGCAACATGTTACAAGGTGATGGTCCCGCTTATAGATCATGATGATGATGAGATGTTTGTAAAGGTTCCTGGGCTAGGGAGAAATCAAGAAATATTTGTGGCGGCGGTGTGGGTCCAGAACCCTAGAAAGCCACTTACGGTGGAAAGACAAGTGAAATTGCAGAAAAGTAAGTTCAAGAGGACACGGTTGGACAGATCAGGCCACAAAATCCATAAAGGTATCGAAAAGATTGAGGAGCGCACGTTTGAATCGATCCGAGTGATTCCGATCGAGTTTCGCTTCTATCCAAGGAGAGGAAAAATGACATCATGGAAAATACCCAAGTCTTGTCTTCAATGACTGAGGCAAACAGTTCGCTTCTTAATGCTAGAAAATTGCTAGTAGAGTTTCAGTACATATATCTGATGCTTTGAAAGTGAGCGATACTTGTTATTCATATCCTTCTATTAGATAGGTATAGTGTTGTTAATTAAGTTCAGGCTATTTAAGTGTTTAGGCCACGTTTATTTCATGAAAAGTGAATTATTTGAATAATATTTTCTAAAAAAATAATTGCTTATATTATTTAAAGAATAAATGAACAAAATATATTTTCATCATCAATGGAAATATTTAGATATGAATTGTTATCGATAATAATAACATTTTCTGTTAGCCAATTAATTCAAATGATCCAAGCGATCTTTTTTAGAAATATATTTTTTAAATCATTCATATCCTACAAAACAAACGGAGCCTTAATTCTACTTGTTTATCATATTATAACCAAAATCTATGAAATTCTACTAAGAGCTTTTGAACTGTAGCTTACATGTCTATATTTATAGGATGAAGATGAAAAATTGGTCTAACTAGTCAAGTTGAGTGTCAATTTCTTGGATATATTCTTTTCCATGTGTTTCAATTAGCAATGGTGATATGTTTAAATGAATATATCGAGATTAGTTTAGGCTATCAATACAAATTTTATATATTTTAACGAGGATCGCATGTGGAGAAGTTTTAATAAATGACCATTAATATGAAAATTCATAAAGTAATTATGCATTTTGACAACCATTGATTTAGAGAAATTTGCACTTTATTACAATATAAAACATGAATTATAAAAAATTTCATACAAAATATAAGTAAGTAATGACTTAATTCTTTACCTTTCCAATATGTCAATTTAATATAGATTTTGAATAATTACATAGAATTAACTTGGAATGTATATAGTCGCACCTTGATGTTATTATCCTTGATTCTTACTAACAAATTTCAATTAGTGTATTTAATGTTATTAAGCAATATTTTATGAGAAGGTATATATATATATATATATATATATATATTTCTATGTATTTTGCGAACCATTGCCTTGCAACATTATGATTCTAAAAGAGCAGAAGTTTGAAATTTATAATAGTAATACTATCTTCATATTAAGTTGTATAAAATATATTTTGATTTTTAGTCAAGAATTTGTTTTTGTCATTCGAGACCGTGGGTGAATCTTAATTTAGTTGCAAATTAAAGCACAACAATAGACACGAAAATCATAGCTTCTATAAATTCGATGATCCAAATGGAAACGAATTAAAATTCGCAATCAAACTAGGATCAAGTGCAAATCTCAGACTCAGACTACTAAAATTTGCGAGGAAAAGGTACTTCATTGCGGCTAAGGTTACTTTGCTAATACTTTTTCTTGGTTGCTAGATGTGGATACCCACATGAAAAGTGCATCGAGATAAATAGCAATACAAATAAAAACATAAGAGTACCTTCCATTCCACCTCAACATGTTCTCGGCCACACAAGCAACGAGAATATATCCAGCTCATACTTCTTGATTAATTCATTAAAGCCACACAACTCACATACAGACAAAGTTCAACAGAACGAAATCGAAACAAAGACAAGTTACAACAGATTATTCGATTCTTGATCCTTGTAATCCAGCAAGAGAAAGAGCCCCACACCCAGCCAACAGCAAGAACTGTTATTAACTAACCAAGCGGGGAGAGAGAGAGAGAGAGAGAGAGTTATTTTTTGCCTTTGTGAAGGAGTCCTTTTGAAGAAGCAGCCAATGCACAATCCATTGGCTGAAACCCCACCCTTCCATTCTCCAAGTCATACACAACCTCCACATTTTGCTGCTGGAAGCTCCCAAAAACCCCAGCTGGTCCCTCGCCATCATCCATGCTTTGGAACAACAAGCACTTGACCACAGTTGAGTTGATTGGAGCTCCCATTGCATAGAAGCTATTCCCATGAGGAAGCATCAAGCTCACATTGTTCAAGAAGTGGAATGTGATTGGAGGGAGGTCATCATTCATTGGGTTAGTGTTGTTGAGACATGGAACCTTGTAGCAAAGATCAAACCCGCTTCGTGCCTCCACTTCCTTGGCCCTCGGGTAACTTATCGATGACTCAAGGATGGAGAGAAGCTGCGAATAGAATGGTTCGGGCAGGTGGGTGTACGTGGTTCCCGAGTCTATCAAAAGACCCCCGTTCCCTTGGGAGTCAAACTCTCGCAGATTATTAGGCACTGTGGTCACGCTTGCGTTCCCCACCCTGATGCCCTCGAGACCGATGTAGTAGTAATTGGGGTACATTGGACAGTTCAACATAGGGGTGAACTGCAAGTCTCCGTTTGGGGCTGTGGCCACATCTCCTATGACTAAAGGGCTTGAAATGTTGGGGTTGTTTGCATACTTGAACGCCAAGAAGCAATGGGAAAAGCCCTTTTGGAGGAACCCTAATTGAGAAAGAAAAGAAAGAGTGCCCCTCCCGAACCCCAGAAGCCCTATTGGCTCATGGTAGGTGGTCCCGACACACCCAAATGCAAATTTTGGAATTTCCGTCAAAACATTAGGGTTAGCGCCGTGAACCCTGAGAGTGTCCCTAGTCAATGCCCCGGCAATGACCCCGCCCGCACCGTAGGTGTAGGCAAAGGAGGGGCATGGCCAAGTGCACATGCCCTTGAGGGTAGTCGATAATGAGCACCCGGCCATGATGCATGTGTCGTACGGGTTATCTGAGCTATGGACATCAATGCAGAAATGGCTAGAACAAGTGTCTCTAAGTGCTGAAGAGGAATAAGATGGAGAGAAAGCGGTATTCAGCTTGATGTTCCTATAATCATCACAGTCCATGCAATTAAAAGACAAGTTCCCACATGGAACCCATGTGAGGTCACTACCGGTGTCTAGATACACTTGAATGACTTGGGAGGGTGTTCCTATGTTGAGAGATATGAGGTAACCATCTCGAACCTCTCTCAGAGGCTCCACCACGTTTTGCATTTCCAAGGTCTTTCTTCTCCAATAAGGTGAAGCTCTCCGAGATGGAAGGTTGGTCCGGGAACTTCTTAGACCTAGGACGAGTGAACTAGGGTTTCCCTCACTTGCAAAGCAGAAGCACTTGTTGGAAGTAGAAAATACAGAAGAAATTAGGAGAAGTAAGAAGAAGAATGTAGGCTTATACGCCATCTCGAGCTCTTCTTTGTTTAGACGACAATGCTGAGGCTATTCCGTGAACCCTTATTTATAAAGAGGTTGTGTGGTGATGGCTCAGGGATTTAAAGGTGGGGGTCACTGAAGAAACTCGTGTTGCACGCCCACAGAAGATTAAGCTAGACTCTCCCGCAAGTACATAACTTGGGGATTCAGGCAAAGCGTGCACGTAGAAGTTATTTAGCAGACTTTTCATTGGCTTGGGATTTACCTATTCTAAGTTGGGTTTTCGATCTGCCGAAAGAAAGTATAAGCATTTTGTGTAGCATTTATATCATGCGAACTTACATGGTATTGTAGATTGAGCTACTGGTTTAATTAAACTATTCATTTCAATTGTCTGGTAAAGTGTAGTTTGAATACTGAACTTGCTAGTAATTGATGTCATGTTTGCATCTCATTTAATGTCAGTACTACTAATGTTTAATAAGATTGAATATGACATGATAATGTACAAAACATTGGCTAATTAAAGGTTTTATATTTCAAGCATAAGGGACTTATAGAAGCAGTTGACTTAAATTAAACAAATACGCGTTGCATCATTTGAGACTTCATGCGTTTCTCTTATATTGTATACGGTTAATACCACAAAAAATTCTAAACTGATACGCCGGTGACAAATTTACTCAAAACTAAATTTTTGACCATAAAAAAACCCTAAACTAGTATATTTATGACAAATTTATCCGAAATTAATTTTTTATCACAAAAAACTTCAAATTGATATATTTGCGATAAACTTACCCTCCATTGATTTTTGTTAAATTGAATTAATATCATGAAAAATCGCAAACTAGTATACATGTGACAAACGGATGGTAAAATTCTAAACTGATAGACCAGTTAAGAACCATGTTTATTTAACTCAATAATTTGATAGTAAAATTTAACGAAAAATAACAGAGGATAAATTTGTCATAGGTGTACCACTTTAGAGTCTTTTAGTGATAAAAAAATTAATTTGTAATAAATTTGTCATGAATGTATTAGTTTAGGATTCTTCGTGGTGTTGACCCTATCAAATATCAATGCTAGCTCTATCAAAAAAAAAAAAATGGTTTGTAAAATTACTTTATAAAGTAACATGGCAACTTCTCATTAAATGGTCTAATAAGAATTATATGTTTAGAATGGACTTACGTTTTAGAAATCAATTTCATATATAAGTTGTTATCTTTCCACCTGTCTCTCTCTCCTTCTCTCTTCTTAACCAGCCGCTGCCGTCGTCATCTGTCAAAGACACCATATCTAGCCACCATATCTACAACAACAATGACATCCACCACCTGCATCTCTACTTGCGTTAAGTCCCGAATGACGAGTCAGATCTTGAAGTTGTCATCTCTACAAACGACCGGACATAATGAACGAAATCAGTGAGAGCGAGATTGGAGTGACAAGGAATGGCAAAACACACAGCTTTGGCACCGTAGAGAGAGAGAGAGAGAGAGAGAGAGAGAGAGAGAGAGAGAGAGAGAGAGAGAGAGAGAGAGAGAGAATTGTTATAGGGTGGCCGCCATTTGTTCTGGGGGTGGCTTTCGGTGCTGGCAGCAGTTGGCGACGGTCCCTGTGCATGGTGGAGGAGGGAGGGGCCGGGGGAGGAGTGAGATTGGCGAGGGGGCGGGAGGAGAGAGATTGACGAGGAACTTTTGCTGACGTGTTCATCACTAAGCGTAATGGGCACATGGCAGAAGATGAATCGAAAGAATCGATCGCATAGCTTATCGCTTATTGAGGAAAGGTGGCGACTGAGCGGCGCTTCGTGAATGTATAAGCAACAAAAGTTGTCAGGTACGATGTCGTCACTACAGCCGAAGGGATGATCAGATTAGTGCGCATGCTTTAAGGTTAGTTAAGGAGAACTCGTTGTAATCATCATTGGAGATTTCCAAGTAGGTTTCTGGCAGAATAAGGTCATATTACTCATCACTTTTTGGTGCCTCATCTCGTGTCCCACAGAATATTGATGCTTAAAGTGCCCATGAGGTCATCCTTCTCGTCGGCAGTGGGAGGCACGAGAGAGGGATCGACATGTTTAACGACGGATGACGTGGACGGATGTGTTATGGGGCAAAACCCCTCGTGGATGCATGTGCCCTAGTATGTATGTTCTCTCTCTCTCTCTCTCTCTCTCTCTCTCTCTCTCTCTCTCTTTCTCTCTCTCTCTCTCTGTGTTTTTTCTTTTTTTTGTATTCGGAATCGTTTATAATTTGTAATTTGTACTTATTTTGAAAGTTCAAATGAAGAGGAGATCTTGTAACAAATCGGTTTGATTATGTCAGGTATATAAAAACTGGGAAATCTTCTATTGATCTCCAAATCACCAAAAGAAGGAAAATGGGTAAAGAAAGATATATCCTAAGGTATTAGTTTGATATTGCCGTCATAAATCAAGGAAAACGTACCTTTTGTTCAAATTCAGAAGGAGGTGTTCATAAATTAATATTGGGTTGATTTTGTGAGGAGGATTGTGATCTGGCAAATTTACATTCTTGGAAAGTTGACATGTTAGGCGCTCGACCTCATCAACTGCCCGCCTTGCCGTGCTCCACTTTAGGTCTAGAGGCCGTGAACCCAAGACGAACCAAATCGAAGGTCACCTTAGGAAAACTCCATTACATGAGTGATTGCGCGGTAGTCGCCATTGCATGAATCCAGGGCTTGTTCGACAGAGAGGCTCAGAGGGAGAGATAGCAAGGCGAAACAAGGAGGTGGAGGCGCTACAAGTGACGAGAGAGCGAGCAATGGTGGTGGCTAGGCGTGGTGAGCTGAATCAGGGTGCGCGCACGATAGTGTCTAGTCTAGTAGATGAGGCACTCTCTCACTTACAAGAGGTCAGGAGGTCAAACCCGCCATGCCTCAACGCTTCATCTTTTAACCTAGAGTTGGCGAAGTTGGCGAAGTAGGCGGAGTAGGTTGAGGCATTAAATGATTTCCCACTCAGAAAATGGAGGTTACCTAGTCAAATTTCACTAATTATGTGCCAACTACTTTGGGTCAAGGCTACATGTACAGGCAAAGTTCTAGACATAACATGTGCAGGATACTTACCGGATGTTTCATGGACGCCTAGGATGCCAGGTCTCCACGACCATACCCGTGAGCTTTCGAAAGAAATGCTAAAACTAAATTGGTCCATAGGGCAACAGCAACAAGTGCGACATGCGATTGTTGCCAAGAGCAAGCGGCAATGGAGGCTTGATGCGATGGCGGTTGTGTTCTGCAGCAAAGGACGTGGGGGAGAAAGAGATGTTTCATTCAGGATTTTAGTTCTTGAAGTCTATTCATTTCATGAAAATAACTTTCAGAAAAATGTTTTTCGGATTTTCAAGTGTTCATTTAACAGAAAATGAACTAGTCAAAGAAAACATTTTTCATGAAAGGAAAAAAGCTTTCTAAAATAGAGAAAAATATTTTCCAATTTTCAAGTTGGAGAACACATTTTCCTCACTCACTCTTCCTTCTCTCAGAACCTACTAGCCTCTCTTCTTTCTTTTTTTCGTTTTCAAAATTCGAATTTTTCATTATTTTTATATTTTCCCTTTTACTATTTTCACCTTCTTCTTTGACTAACCATAGCCAAGCCTCGAGCTTGCTGGCCTTGGGTGAGCTCGAGGCTCACCAATGATGGCCTCGGGCCTCGCCGGAATATGTGAGCTCGAGGCTCATTGACGTTGACCTCAGGCCTCACTAGATCGGCAACATTAGCTAGCTGATCTGGTGAGCGACGAACTCAAGCTCGTTTGTTTTTGGCAAGCCGTAAGCTCGTTGGTCTTGGTGATGCTTGGGCTTGCCTAGATCGGCCAAGCCTTGAGCTCGCCGACTCGCATTTAGGTTAGTCGCTAGGCAACCCGCCATTGCCGAAGCATGCGGTGGCGAAGGAAGGAGCAAGAAGGAGGAGGAAGAAAGAAAAAGGAGGCTGGAAAAGAAAAAGGAAAAAGAAAGAAAGAATCAAAAATCAATTTTTTTTAAAATAAAAATAATTGAAATTTCAATTTATAAAAATTAAAATTGCATTGGTAATTTTTCTTAGAAAATCAAATAAGATATCAAACGGGAAAATATTTTCCAATTCATTTTCAAGTTTCAACTGAACACTAGAAAATATCATCATTTTCCAAAAAAATCGTTCCAATATTTTTCATGAAATTAGTGGAACCTAAGTCTAGTGCCATTTTTTATCTTTTGAGATCCCGTAAGTTTAGTGGATCCCAGATTCTTACATGAAATAAAGGGGAAGTAGGAAACTTACAAAGAAATTCACTTGAAGTTAAATGGACTAAATGAGTGAAGACATATTAGTGCATGCGCACCAAAATCATGCCTAGAAAATGGGTATCTAGACTGTTGAATATAATAGGGAAAATTACCAAAAAAATCCTAAACATATTGCGATAGTGTTAATTCGAGTCCTAAACTTTTTTTTTTGACCGATTCAGTTCTAAACCTTTTGCGATTATACCAATTTAGTCCATCCGGCCAAATTTGGCCGACCGAAGGCGACATGGATGCCGGCGGCGGCGGTGACAATATTTTAATAATTTTTTTTTTTTTTTCGAATTTATTATTATTTTTTTAAATTTTTTTTTTTTTTTCCTTTTCTTTTTTTCTCTTCCTCCCTTACTCCTCCCCCAGCACCAGCAGCGGTGGCTAGCCGGCTACGACGAGGCTTGCCAATTACTACGCGAGGACCGTGAAGCCCTTGCGATGGCTAGCAAGGGTCGTGGCCCCCGTCAGACCGGCCACCCTTGCTGGCGGCCAGCGAGGGTCGTGGCCCCCGTCAGACCGGCCACCCTCGCCGGTGGCTAGCAAGGGTCGCGGCCCCCATCAAACCGGCCACCTTTGTTGGCGGCCTCGCCTAGACCTGGGCAAGGCGGTTTCGCCTAGATCTAGGTGAGGCTAGCCTTGCCATGGCCCCCAAGCCTCGCCAGTGCGGGCGAGGTGGCTTCGCGCAAATCTAGGTAAGGCCAGCCTTGTCGCGACCCCCCAACGAGGGTCGTTGGGGCTACGACCCTTGCCGTGGCACCCAGACCTCCCCCGGGTCTAGGCGAGGTCATCGGCGGGGTTTCACGGCCCTCACGCGAGCCGAGCACGGCCTCATCGGAGCTGGCGGGGCCACCGCCGCCAGCCGGGGAGGGGCAAGGGAGGAAGAATCAAAAAAAGAAAAAGAGAAAAAACATAAAATTAAAAAAAATAATAATAAATTTGAAAAATATTATTAAAATATTGTCGTCGGCACCGGCTAGTGTCTACGTCAACTCCAGCTGGCCAAATTTGGCTGGATGGACTAAATTGGCATAATCACAAAAGATTTAGAACTAAATCGGTAAAAAAAGAAGAAGGTTTAGAACTGATTGACACAACCGCAATAAGTTTGGGATTTTTTTAGCAATTCTCCCAATATCATACATCTCAGGTATGGTCAATCACATTAATCGGGTGCGCACATGCCACTTTAGATATTGACCTAGATTCCGATTTTTCATTCTTCTAAGAGCTTTTTCTTAATAACAAGAAAAAAAACCACTGTAATTAGATAAATCTTAAGCATATTAAACGCTTCATTAATCTTATGAGTGGCCCGGCCATCAAATTTTATGCGCTTGTTGTATGGATAATCGAAACTATGTCATGGGCTTAATTCACATGCACACGTAGGTTTGTTTCTTAGGCTCCACTTGTTTCTTCTAAAAATAAAGGATTTGAAAAATATTTTTTTAGAAATAATTGCTCATGTCCTTCACAAAAACGAATGAATTCAAAATATATTCATCATCCATGAAACTATTTGGACATATAATTGTCAATAATGAAAAGTATTTTCATTGACTAAATGAAAATCAGTGCAAAATGACATCGTTTTTGCATTGACGTGGATTTTAAAATTTATTAATTAAATAATTAAAAATATATATTATTATAAAATCGATTTTATTTAAAAAAAAAAAAAAAAAAAAAAGAAGGGGATCGGCGAGGGCTGTGCAGCCCTCGCCGCCCCATCTGTCGCCCTCGCCGATCCCCTTCTCTCTCTCTCTCTCTCTCTCTCTCTCTCTCTCTCTCTCTCTCTCTCTAATAAAATCGATTTTAATTTTTTTAAAAATCTGACGTGGACAATTTTTTTTTAAAAAATTTGCCGCGTGGATTTTTATTTAAAAAAAATGCTCCGTCAGCAAATGGAGTCGTCGGAAAATGGATACGTGGCAATTTGGCCGGAATTTTTCGCCGTTTGCACTTAACTGATCCATTTTGCTCCGATTTTAGTACTTAAGTGTAACTTTTGTAACTTTTGGCACCTAAGTGTCCCTTTGTGCCAACTTTTGACACTCCAAAGGTCCGTACCTCTATTTACAAGAGCTATAACATGACATGAAGCTTTATTTTTACAGGCCAATTACCCTTTCTCCTTTCGAATTGTGCCAATGTGGTTATGTTTGTTATGATTGCATATATGACGCCAAACTTGGTTTCTTATATTCCACAAGAGGCATCAATCCTCGACTGAAAATGCATAGAATCAAAACAATTGTAAACTTCTAGAATCTTCAAGAGAGATGGACAGAGAAAATAGTCAAAAACTACATTTTTAAGTCAACAACTTGACTTTTAGTTTGTTAGGATCAAAGGATATTTATAGCCAAATATATGTATTGGAAAGAAAGTAATCTAATTTAACATGAAAAGAATTGTCTTTATCTAACATGAAAACTAGCTATATTAGGAAATGACGAAATATGATATTTCCATCGATGTTCTCTGACAGCGGATTTCTGGTGCCCATAGGTGTACTTCAATAACAATCGTCCTAAATTTTGTTGGCATAGAATAAAAGAAAGTATTCCTAAAGTTGATTTCCCAAAAATTAAGAGCTTTTGATAGTAATTCATGTAACTCTAATGGTGTATTTGTCTTATAGAAAATAAAAGATTTGAAAATTGATTTTTTCTTAAAATGATCACTCATATTAGGGAAAATTTCAAATAAAGATCCAAAGCGAGGGTGTTTTCTCAAAAGATGACCCAAAGTGGATCATGTCTCAAATAAAGACCTGAAGTGATCAATTTGGTTTCAAATAAGGACCTAGTTTTTTCAGTTGACCAAATATTTACTAGCTAGTAAGCATGTGCATCTCACATGCCAATTTTTTAAGTCATCTTTAGGGTCATTTTCGTCCAAAAGCTCTCTCCTTTTTCTTTCTTCTTCTCCATTCATCTTCTTCGTTCTTCATTTGAGCCACTTTAGTTCATCTTCTTCTTTTTGGAACACAGACAACCCTTCATCAATGGCACAAACTCGACATCAATCAATAACGATGGCTAGAGGACATGAGCACACCGGCAACCCCAAAAACAAACCCTAAGGCTTGATTTTAGGGTGATTGAAAACTAG
This sequence comes from Corymbia maculata, assembly GCA_014182735.1. Classification (NCBI taxonomy): domain Eukaryota; kingdom Viridiplantae; phylum Streptophyta; class Magnoliopsida; order Myrtales; family Myrtaceae; genus Corymbia; species Corymbia maculata. Next base: position 18,462,022 of record CM024686.1, on the reverse strand, counting down.
GCAATGACAAGCCATCTGACGATAGTGGTGACGATCGGCAACTGGCAATTATGGCCTAAGTGGCTTCCATGACGACAAAGTTGGCTATTCTCGACTTTGTGCAGCTCAAATCGTGTCCCTAGGCTCAATTTTGGTAGTGATTTTGTCGCGGCATCTTGGCGAAATCTAATGAGCGCGACTCATTGATAAGTATATTACTTGTGTGTGGTGATTTTGGGCAATTTCTGACTTAGGTACGTGAATTGTGATATTTTGATTTGGTATTTGCTATTTAGGACTTTGTGGGACTAAGACAACAATGGCCACGACATGGAGTCCTGATGTTTGCTTCAATTCATGGTGGCGGTGGTCTAAACTATGGCAAGTCAAGGATTAGGATGGCTTTGTTTTGGCAGGTGAATGGTGCAATTCGTGTCTGTTTCGAGCAATTAAAGCCGGATGATAGATTCTAGTGAATTAGTCATTGATGAAACATCAACCATCGGGAAACTCTTTGCATTGTGACCTCTGTATACTACTAGGGTGAGTGCGTGGAGAGAGAAACGGTTTTTAGAAGCATGGGGATGCAACGGCGGCAAGGCGGTGGATAGTGGTTGGCCGGCTAGATTGTGCTCGGTTAAATTTTCCTAAAGTTGTTGGATCGGACTTTGGGTTAATAAATGGGATAATATGGAAGTGATTTAACTTTGTTAATAAAGAGGATTCATCTTGAATGAACATTTGTTCACTATTGTCAGCTTCACTGCCAATACCTTCTATTTGTAAAGCAAACATTTGAAGAAAAAGATGAACAGTGAAAGGAAAGAAAAAGAATGCAAAAGAAAAATAAAAATAGTCTTTTTGACGAAAATGCCCCTTAAGATGACTTAAAAAATAGCATGTGAGATACATGTGCTCAACGGCTGGTGAACATTTGGTCGACTGGAAAGCTAGGTCTTCATTTGAAACCAAATTAGTCACTTCAAGTCCTCATTTGAAACATAATTCACTCTAGGTCCTTTTTTGAAAAAACATATTCACTTGGACCTTTATTTGACATTTTCCCCTCATATTATTTACAAAACGAATAAATGAAAAATATTCCCAATGTCTGTCAAAAAATATTTAGATATAAATTATTGTTAATAATGAAAACATTCTTTAACAAATTATTCGAGTGATATAAATAACTATTTTTTAAAAAATATTTTTCAAATCATTTAATCTTCCGCGTAATAAACTGAGGCAAACATTAATCATTCGCATTCGACAAATGATCAGATAGTCAAATTTCTCCAAATGGCGTGAATTGTGCCGGATCTTTGGCACCTTTTTGCCTTGATCATGTTATGCGTACCCACTATTTTTATGTAGTTTCGTACTTAGTTCAAGGCACTCCGAGGCCACTTCTGGAACACCTTTTCTTTTGGCTGTTGTTCTTTGATAAGCTAGTGCTGACAAGGAGATGCCGCAACATCCGGAATTCTGGAGCCCCTTTTGAGATCGACACGAATAAATTATGGTGTTGCTGTGCTGACCATTTATATTCCTTAAAATGCATGTCGAGTTGCGATCTCTAGAGCTGATTTGTCACGCCTCGTTGGAGCAGAACATTCAAACCCCTTTTAAATACGCATTACGGATAACAAGGGGGACCCTTCGATTGTACTTGAACGCATTTCTTTTTATTTCTTTAACTACCTCACTTTTGTTTGTACTTTAGTACTTATTTTAAGATTGATTGGAGTCCTTGTGATAAAAAAGAGCAAACGCATCGCGAGCTCTCCTCTTCAAAAAGTAGTTTGTCTTGCCACGCCGTTCGTTCAATCAGATGTTAGGGACATGCAGGTAGGTCATCCTAGGTGTCTTGTCACACTCATGGAACAGGAATAATTGTACAACTCAGCCTCTCAATTCGAGGATAAATAATAAGAAAAAAAACTTTCAGTTTGTTAGCCTAAAAGCTACAATATCGACTGGGTTATTGTCCATTACAAATATTTAGATTGACAAGCCAGAGGAGGATATTTGTATAAGCTCCATTTCATAAGTAGATAGTGGATACCCCCTTCTTCTTTTTTATATCCTAGGGCATTGGATTGAGAATGAGACGTGATATTGACAATTAAAATGTCACGCGCAAATTAATTTAGGATGAAACCTAACTTTGATATCATATTAAAAAAATCAAATTCATTTAGTTAAAAGAATACAACGTGAAATATTTTGCATATCTTAACACTCCCCGATGAAGGTGAACTAATGGGCATGCGACTTGATTAAGGATGGGTGAAAGAATATTGTTGAAGTGCTTTGTGCATAGATTCATCAAAATAAGTTATGGATTTATTTCTTAACCCATATGAGTATTAAATTGATCATAAATGGATTTGTTATATAAAATAAAAGAATTTAAACATAATATAAGTGTTAAATGAGTTATAACGGGTTTACAATTTACTTCAACTCAACTTATCTCTATGAGTATGTTATGGATCTATTTCTTAACTCATGAGTATTAAATTGACTGTAAATGGATTAGTTATATTAAGTAAATGATTTTAAATATAATATAAGTGTTAAATGGGTTGTAACGGATTTACAACTTACTTAAACTTAACCTATATCTATGACACTATTTTCATTCTTTTTTATCCTCACTCAATCTTGTGCTCGCATGATCCACGCTTTCCCCTGAATTTGAGCACGAGTTTTTGTAAATTGGTTTTAATAATATGGGTTAAGTCAAATATAGGTTGGATCACTAAATTTATATTGTATAGAAATATGTCAAAATGAATTAAATGGGTCTATTTAGGTCAGACTATTTTCAATCCCGACTCACCCATTGACAGATATAATCATGCATAATATGATGGGAAACACAGAGATGAATAAAAGGGGGGAGCCACACATATGAAAAATAAATTTTGGCTTTGGAGAATGCACGATGTGGAAGATGGAGAGAGACAATATGCATGTTAGGCCTCATGAAATCCTAAAGTCAAGCCATGTAGGATAATAGTTTGATATTGTCAAACACAAGTTCAACGACGTTGTTCCCCTCCAATATTTCCCCTTTTTCAATAACACAAAATAAAATAAAAATCCTAAAGTCCCATTTTTTCGTCAAAAGAAAACTCAATCATTTTACAAAACGATACATGAGAAGATACATGGCAAATCCCAAAAAATCATCACAATAAAGCAAGCTCATGAAGCTGCAAAAAAAAAAAAAAAAATTCTAGAAATCAATGTGGATAATCAGAGTATGATAAAATAGATATGTGCCTGCATCAGATCAAAAGGATCAATGACCAATCACAAAATCTCACGTCTTTATTAGCCAATGGTAATTATGGAATGAAAACAAAGCGTTTCTTTTCTTTTTTCTCACATTTTTTTTTTCTTTCGAAACTGAGGCCATATTAAGAAATGAACCATATGCTGCTACCCGTTTTCATATAGAGGGAGGTACCGATAAAAATGGGGTGCCGGTATCAAGCATGTTGGGAAGGAAGAAGTACACGTTCCAAAGCTAAATCAAATTCGACCTATCTCAAGTTTATCTCCAATCCACATCAAAATTATGTTGGTATGTGAAAAGAAAGATTAGAGGTGTAAGTATTTCTCTATATTTCGTATATAGATCGAATCTTGGTGGATGGGAAACCGATTGAATCCGATCTCCTTCCATCTCTATAAGCGTGCACGAATGAAAACTTCGTCAGCAGTTTATTTCTGGCCCCCCCAATCCTCCCTTTCCTCTCCAAGTGCGTGCCTACATATGTGGGGTTCTATATTTACACAGACTAGTCCGGATACTCGATGAATGAATATAATGAAGGCGATTTTAACGAACCAATCAACTCTCGACACGTGTCATTTTTCCGCAGTCAGGTTTCCACAATATTAACAGACTAGTTCGAGTATTCGACCCGATAAATACATCTAATTGTCTGATGGGGGTTGATCATGAGAAGACAACTTCTTATTTCTTTATTAGGCACATAATGGTTCTATCACTTTAAAAGGTTGAATGTGCATTGGCCTCTGAAATGGTATGAATATTATTTGTTGCGCACATTCACCACTTGTCATCCATAGACTGCCACCTATCCAATACAATCAAATAACCCTTCAATAGTAATATTTGAATAGTCATCTAGGATGGCCGAACCTATTGGTTGCGACATCTATCAATTTCTCAATGAAGTTGCAGACTAAGCTGGTGATTCCCAATCTAGCTTCAACAGGATGTACATTCAATTGATTCTTCATCAAAGCATATCCTTTAAAGTTTCACATGACATGCCGTCGTGTTCTTAAATTGTGGTCTTTTACCACAATTACTCACAATTTGGAACCGTGAAAACAACTTCCGTTGAAGTCGAAACAAATGAAAATAAGTTCAGCCGCCGTCTTCCGCATGATCTTTTTCTCTTCAGGTAAAAGTGTTAGTTGAAAATCTCTCTCTCTCTCTCTCTCTCTCTCTCTCTCAAACTAAATCTATTTTATATTTTGAAATTTCTTTCTTTCTTTCTTTCTTTAATTATTATAATCCACTATCACATAAATTAAAGAGGACCCTAGGGATCGCAATTCCTTTTTTTCTTCCTCAAAATATCCACAAGTGGTTATTATTATATAAGTATTAATCAATGGGCAAATGCAAAAATTAGTAATTCTTTTTTTTTTTATCTCCCAGGTATTTTAAATTTTAAATTTGTATATTTTGAATCTTGCTACCTTACTAGAAAATTTCAAATCTTAATATATATATATATATATATATATATATATATATATATATATCTTTTGTATATACAGATACACTATCGTGTCACTAATTTCTTTTCATCAATTAATAATCCAATTTAGCACAATAAGACAATTTTATTAAATATTTTAAATTCAAATTTTTGTTTGCGTACATGCAATGCTTGTACACAATTACTAGTATATATCAAATATAAGCAATTTTTGTTAACAAAATATACTATTTTATGTGGTACATGTGTTTTTATTTCGGTTGGCCCTAGATACAAACTATTTAATAATGAATTTATTTTTTTATGAACATAATTGCACATCAAATGGTAGGACTATCCCTGAACGGCATGAGTAGATAACGACAACCTTCGAGTGACGACTTCATGTCAAGTCTCACATTTACTTGTTTATGGAGGCAATATGGTTATCAAGTAAAGTCTCATCCTTCAAAGGACATGAAAAGAGTAGTCTTTTCTGGAGTTACAATCTGTGCAGAACAAATATGATCAGTATAATTGACTCTTCCCATCTATTTAGTAGGGGAGGTGAGAATAAAAGGACGTAGCTAAAAGAGAGAATCGTTTTTTAACCACACAATACATTCGAAGCAATTGAACCGGGATCAATATAGAGCCATTGCTGTGTAACGTTAGCCTCTCTAAGCCTTATCCATCCATTGTACTTTGATAATTATTTGCTAAGTGAGTCCATATCTCTCCCTAAGATTTTGGATATCATATTACCAATATCACAATATCTAGCGGCGGAATGCATAGGTTGAGCAAGGAACATAAATCAGACTTCAACGCAACAAAAGGAAGAGAGAAAGAAATGGACATCTTCTCATGTAAAACAAGCCCTCTCAATCCCGAACTCGCAACAGAAAATTCCATATAGCCAAGCTTGTAATTATCAAGAGTAATGATGACGCTGCATCAATTCCTAAACAATCGACCTCAGCATAAATTAAAACAATTCATAAAGTCTCTTGAGCCCACAAAAATTCAATTTAAATCTTACTCATGCTGCGACGTCTTACGAGTATTACACAAAAATAACTCAAAACGGTGGTGGATTAAAGGTCCATCTCGATACATAGGGATGAGGGCTCCAGCCCAAATATGGGTAAGGTCCAACTTGCTCATGCAATGGTGCCAATGGGCCCTCGCTCTCGCTTCATGCCAAACGAGGCCCACAAGTTCCGGATCTCAATTCAATTCTAATTGTTTGTAGAAGTGGCGCGACGCATTAGTACCACATGTTGTATTTCTATCGCGTGGCATTGACACGTCAACACACTGGCAGAGTGCTGATAAAATGATTAAATTCCATAAGCCATGCATGTAAATTAAGGGAACTTAATTGCATAAACTAGATTCCATGACGTGCGTGTGTGCAATATTCTTAGGGCTTGGTTCTCGTCTTTTTACGAAACAAAGAAGGAATTTTTTATAAAAAAAAATTATGATCTAACTCCAAAATTGGCATAAATATTTTCCGGTATTTCCATTTTTTGATTATCAAACCATACAAGATATTTTATTTTATGGAAGGACAGTTTTCCGGAGATGTTTAATCTATTATCTAAATTTCTGGATAGTTTGTCAAGCGGATCAAATGGCAAGGTTAAGTGAGTCTACTTCGGGGTCCAATTTATCCGAGGGATGAAAAGCCGAGTCATTCGATCACAAGTGATCACAATACCCAATCCATGTCTAAACCTTACGCAAGTCTTATAATACCGGAAAACCCCCGGTCCACTATGATAACAAATTCTAAATATACCATACTGACTTATGACAAACTTTAGGTAATTGGTTCAAAGGCCACTAAAGTTTCGATCTTATAGCTATGAAAGCTTCGTGACTGTTGATAGCTATGATGACCGAGTTATTTGGTGCAATAGTTTCAAAGGCCACCATACAATCTGTCCTAATAGGGTTCGAAAACTCGCAAATCCATTTGTTAAAATTTGGCCAAATGGACAAAAAAATTCAATATTTATTTTTAAGAAAAGACTTTGACTATAATGATTTAAGAAAGAAAAAGAACATGAGAAATAACTCACAATTGACTATAATGATTTAAGAAAGAAAAGACTATCAGTAATTTTAATTGAATAAATATTAAATTAATTACTTTTAGCAATTAATGTGCTACTTGTCCGAAATATTTACTATTGTGATTTGCTTAAAGTTGGCATTAGCTTATAGTGCTCTGGTTTGACTCTTTTCGACAGATGTATAACGACTTTGAACAATGAAATTGTTTACTTAGTCAAAGTATCCGGAAATTACACTGTATTCCATCCATAATGTATTCCCCAAAACAGAGCATTCTTCCACGATCCGAAAAAGTATGTCTCATTTTTTTTTTTTTATAGAGGAACTAAAATTGGAAAGAGAAACGTCGTAATTTGAACAAAAAAGAAAAAAAAAGAAAAAAAGAAAAAGAATATAGTTCATAATTGAAGGAAATAAGAAGAAGTTGGAGGAGAAAATAATATATATGGAAATTTCCACCTAAATCCTAAATTATATCTATTATGGCATTAATATCCCAGACTTTTTTTTTTTATGTCACTAAATCTCCCAAACTTGTATAAGTTTAAAAAAGTAACCTCGATTCATCGTAAAAATCCAAACTTATTTTTGTCACACTAATACAAATTTAGGGGCTCTAAGGATACAAACAACTTTATAGTATTATTAACAAAAAAAAGGGTATTGTTTTAGATTTTTGGTGATACCAAAAAGAATTTGATTATTTATGTCAAAGTAGGCATAATTTATTATTTTTTATAGTATTGCCCCTACAACATATTCAACAAAAAAAAATAAGGAAATTCTCCCTCCCTAAAAATGTGAACAAATTGATTAAAAAAAAAAAAGACAAAGGAAAAATGAGTGTACAGTTTCCCCTACCAACGGCATTTCTTTCCTTAATTTCCGTCTTATTTTTTCCAAGCTTGTGGTAACTCAGCATTATATACATTTAGAAATCTTTCTTTTCGTTAAAAAGAATAAAAAAAAACTATTTTTGTTCCGGCCCATTATAATTCCGTCCTATTACGTGATGAAAATAATTTAACAAAACGAAGGATGTCGTTTTTAGCATAGATATCTAACCGGGAATTATCTCCAACTCATTGTTATAATAATTAGATAATTCGTGATATTATTTCTGTAGGAAATCAATCTTGAATCTTGAAATTATTTCCTATTTTATTATTCTCCTAACTTGACTCAAATTACGAAACAACCTCTCACTCCCCAGCGCACTCTCGAATTGACCGCGAAGGTTGATGACGTCACTCCCCCGCCATTTCCAACGGTAAACTAACCATATATTTCCCTGTCTATAGCCTCCGAGTCCTCATCGTCCTCTGTCTTCCTGTTCTCTCTCCAACTTTGTCTTTCTCTCTTTCGCTGAATTTCTCTGGACCGTCTTGCCCTTTGTTGTTTTTGCGAAGCATTTTCCTTTTCCTTCGACCAAAAAGCCATGAAGCTCGTCGATTTCTTGGGACCCAGATCGCCTCCCTTCATCGTCGTCCTGAGAGACAAGGTCCACTCGCTGCCATTGATGGACTCTTCGTCGTCGTGCATTTCTTATCTGCAGGATCACGAGTAGAAACCCATTGGCGACCCAGAAATTCAATTTACGCTTCTTTTGAATCCCGGTTTTATGTCTCTAATTTTCTTGTGTGAGTTTTCACTTTCTTTCGATGGACTTGTTTGAAAAACTTCTGAATTCCTGCCTACACAGCTTAATTGTTTGCCAAATTTCAAGAATCTGGCAGGTTCATTTTTTATCATCACGAAAAGGTCACTTGGTTCTAAAGATTCAAAAGATTGCCATAGAGGCAATTTTTCTGTTTATTTGTCATAAGCATTAATTTATTGGTTTTAGGAAATCCATTTTCTTTGTTTGAGTGTTTTTTCGGGGCCAAATGTGCAATGTAATAGCTTTGATGGAAACGGAAGAGCAGAGAACAAAAGGGGTCGTGTTCTTGTATCAAAATTTTATCTTTTAAGGGTCATTGATTGCACTGGTCTAGCAACAATGATGCTGGCTCTATTGAGATTTGGCTCCATCGTATATTTGTCTTGCTATTATGGCTAGCTAAGAGAGATTGTCAAATTGAGGAGAAATATTATCAAGCATGAGCTTTTAGCTGAGACAATACCGCTTTATAACTCAAACCAAACCCATAGATACTTCACTTTTATGCTTAATCAAAAAAAAATTCAAATGAAATCGGAGTTTTAGGTGTACAAATCACCAACCTCACCGTTTTGCACCTGCAGGCATTCACCTGACTTTAGGATGTCCAAAGCTTCAGCATACCTCTTAGCAGATATGTATCTGAAATACGAGCATAAAATTTACATCACTCAAGAGGTATCAAAGCCCTCGAAAAGGCCAATGCAACCAAGACTACTAAGCAAATTCGCCTTCATAAAATGAGAAGGGGTGAGTTTTTTCAGTTCACTAATATTAAGTAGTATGGCTTTGAATGTCAAAAGAATTAAATCATTTCCAGAAGAAATTGCTTGCATAACAAACAGAGTGGGCACATTCATAAACACAATTAGGCAATCATCCTCTCCAGTTGGTTAATATCTACTACTGCAGCTAAGCAGGATGTACATTCAAACATCATACACTGCTTGCATAGAATAAGCAGCAACTATCCACATTTAGTCTAACACATTGCTATTGTTAAGATCAGGATACATGATTACCATCTGGACATTGGTTTGAAGGAGGGAGTACTGTTCTTCCCTATGGTCTTGAACTTTTGAGGAGGTTGTCGGAAGTCTCTGCTGTGCCCCTGAAGTTTGTACCAAAGAAGCATCCGCTAAATTTGGTGCCTTTGGATTCTTACAATTGGTACAAATGACGGAATTGGGGAGGCAAATCCTTGCCTTTGTGTTTGAATCCACCAGACTGCGAACAACCATCTTTTCCTTTACAAGAAGTTCAATTTTCAGGATGCAATCCCAGCATCTGAATCTAGAGAAAGTGAATCAAAGTCAATCTCACCTTCCTAATGTTTTTGTGTGTGTAGATATGTTTTGTACTCAAACCACATGGCTCATATAATATGCTGCCAATTATGCTTCTTATCGTAGTTTCATCAACTGGCAATCACTAATCATATAATAACTCATCAATAATTAATTATTCCCCTCAACACCAGAAGCAAATTTAGGAATTTAGTTTCCACCGATGATGGAGACTAAGGCAATGTCCACTAGGATAATTCATTCCATTGATAGTAGAACATTTCCTGTACAAGATGAAAGATTGCTGATGCTTTTTTTCTTCTCATGACATGATTCAACGAAGGCAGAAAATGCAGCAAGATGGATTAGTTCTACAACCATGAACGTTCTACATCTATCCCTGTGGATTAGAATGTTGGTCTTGATGCAATCAATCACAATTAATGAAAGAATTCCATACACTTAGATGCAATCAGAATGTTGGTCTTGATAGACAATAAAATATTCACATGGGTACAATTAACAAACATATTAAATTTGTAAATAGTTATCAACAGTCATTGCCAGAGATTACCTCCATTGTAACAATCACCAGATTGTAAACAAGAACTTTAGTGATGCATGCAGTCGCCTTTGCTTTGTCCCGGTGGAGGTACATCATCAGTTAGGGATCCCAAGGGAACACTAGAAGTTCCATCAGAAGATGTGGAAAATGGTTTGGAGGTTTCTTGTTATGTCTTCTGTAGCTCTCGTTACTCTCTCTCAGCTCACACTTTCTTTTAGTCTTTTTCCTTCTCCAAATCCCTTATTCGAACTCCAACTTCAATTGTCTTCTCTCTCCTCCTTTTTCATTTCTTCACTACCTTTTTTTTTTTGCACATCTCTGGTTCACCAGCAGTTCTGGTGTCAATCTCACTTCGATACCCTCGCCACCATGCAATCCTTTGGCATCAAACAGGTCATGCTGCCCACTCAGGTTCGGATGTGTTTTATATGGGTGCATCGCAGTTGTGTTTCTCTCAAAGATAGCAGTTCAAGCTAGCAGCTACATCTGCTGGACACTCACAGACTTGCCTTTATTTTTCACTGAAGAAGTATGAGAAGAAACTTTACATATGGGACTTGAGATCTTCAGCGTACAAAAGAATTCCGAGATGGGTTGTTCCTCGAAGAAAGTGTCCTGCCCAAGCAAACAACCAGTTAATAGCATTTCCAAGCAACTCTGTACATTGTGATTGAAAAACCGGGTGCAAGTTAATAACCAACACAAGAAGATATCGATCTGAGTTCACTGATTATAATTACCGAAAGTAAACAAGCAAAGAAACAATACAGACGAGCAATTCGGTGGGGTCCAAGAAGAATGAGTGGTGATAGACGACTAAAAACAGTAACTGAAGCGGAACATTGAATTGCTCCATTTCTTTCAATCACCGAGCAACACTAGAGAAACAACAAAAATCCAGCTCCTTCATCAGAGTAATTTCATCGAACTCCCGGTGGGCATAGTGTTCCATGACGAGGAAACAAATCCAAAACAGAAAGAGAACAAAGGGTATCGCAAATGGACCCATATATAGGAGCAAGTGGAGAGGACAAGGACATGGAGTTGATCTTGGCGTGTCGGCGTGCAGAAACGCAAAGGCGAGAAGCCAAGCCTAGGCCTCGCTTCGAGGAAGGGGTGAAGATGGGGAAGATGTCCATTGCTCTTCCACATAGCCTCGAAGCGCGTATTGGAGGCAAGCCACATTGCCCTTTGTCTCGAACCTCTGTCGGGGCTGATTCCGACGAGCCCTCGACAGAGGCTCCGCTGTCAATGGCAGCGACGGTGGCCGGCTGGAAAGCCTACTGAAACGAAAAAAAAAAGTCCGATGAAGTCAGAGTGGGCCAGCGTGTACACGGATGAATGGACTACCATATATCGCAACAAGTGGCAATCATCATGCCAATCATCATTTTTCATTTTTTCAGATTTTTCTATTTCATCAAAAATAAAAATTTAGAAAATATTTTATATATATATATATATATATATATATATATATATATATATATATATATCCCTAATATCTTTTAAAATAATTAAAAATTAAATTTATTCATTATCGACAATAATTATATCTAAATATTTTTGATGACTATTTTTTAAATCATTAAAATTTTAGAAATAATCAAAGCCCTTAATTGCTTTCATATTTCTCCTTCTCTATCCTCTCCTACTAATTTATCTTCGCTTAATTCCTTTTTCATATGGATTATTTCTACATTATTTTTTTTCACTTTTTCTACTTACTTTTGTAATCTTTAAAAAATAGGTTTAATATCGTGAAAAACCCTACATTGGTACATCTACAAAAAATTTACTATAAAATAATTTTTTTAATCTCGAAAAACTCAAAATTGGTATACATATGATAAATTTACTATATGTTAATTTTAATTACATCTTACTATCAAATTGTTAAGTTAGATGATACGTGGCAGTTGATAAGTATATCACTTTAGAATTTTATTCTCCCTTGATGGTCTCATGTGGGCCCTCTCGAAGGCTTGCCCTATTGAGAGTAGTAACATAGTGTTCGGCGTGTTCATGCTAAGCAATCCGAGGTCCTATCCTTGGCCTCGTTTGCACCTTCATGGGGGCCCTCACTCACCGAGTCCTTGATGGACTGTTGAGGAGCTTCGATGCCAAGAGGCTAATGGCATTCTTGGTGGGGTTCACTTGCTTCATCATCTCAAGTGAACCCAAGACGTCAAGGAGATGCCGGACGGCTCAGCCTTTACCGACCGCCTTGTGAAGGAGTTGACATACAAGCTCTAGTTCCATCGAGGGATGGGCTTCGCTCCCTATGGCAAGTACTGGTGCAACCTAATGAAGTCAGAGCGCACTCTTGCCAGATGCTTTGTCGTTGGTGGTGGCAGTTGGTTGCCATTCGAAGAGCTGCAAAGAAACAAAAGAGAAAGTCCAATAGAGTTAGAGCGAGCTAGCATGTACACGCAAATGATGAATTCAACTACTTAGTTCTTACATGGCATTGATCACTCACACGTAAAGGGGTCTAATGGCCGATGTCTCACAATTATCAAATTTTCTTTGATTAAGTTCAGTTAATTATACAAAAAATAAAAATATGAAAAATATTTTTATAAATATGATTGTTTATATTGCTTGAGTTAATTAGTAAATAATTTTTCTCATTATCAACAATAATTATTTCAAGACATTTTCAATGGCCATTAAAATATTTTTTGTTTATTTATTTTTATTGCGATCTAGGCTATCATATTTAGAAAAATAACTTTCAAGTTATTTATCTTTCAAAAAAATAAATGGAGCCTTAAATTCTTCTTTATTTTTCTTTGTGTATCCTCTTTTTAATTTGTACTCGCTTTCTTTTTCATATGGAGTATCTCGATATTTTTTTTCACTTTTTCTTCGTACTTATGTAGTATTGAAGAATAATAGGACAATGTACTTCTTGGATGGAGCTATCTGCATAGGAGGAGGCGTATGCGGGATGGGATTTTGTTTTTACTACAGTTATTCTTTTATTTAAAAAAATTATTTATTTCATAAAAATAATAGTTTAATTTTTTTTAAGATTATATGAAAAATGTGAACAAATTAATAAAAAAGAAGAAGACAGATATAGCGAGTTTACAGTATCTTGTACCAATGCCATATCATTTCTTTATTTTGTGCAATTTTTTGCAATGTAGTTACCAGTGTTTTTCTATGAACTATTTATTATATACATTTCAAAATCTTTCTTTTGTTAGAATAAATCAAAAAAATAAATATTTTAAGCCTTTTAAAATCCTGTCGTATAATTACATGATGTCGAAGGAAGAAAATGCTCCGGAGAATTATCCTCACCTCGTTATTATAATAATTAAAAAGTTTTCGTGGGAAATCAATCTTGAATCTTCAAATTATTTCCTATTTTACGAATCTCTTAACCTGACTCAAATTAGGAAACAACCTCTCACTCCTCAGCGCACTCTCGAAACTTGACTCCAAAGCCATCCCAATTCCAACGGTAAACTAACCATATATCTCCCTCTCTGTAGCCTCCGAGTCCTCATCGTCCTCTGTCTTCCTCTTCTCTCTACAACGTTGTCCTTCTCTCTTTCGCTCTCTCTGAATTTCCCTGCACCGTCTTGCCCTCTGTTGTTCCTGCGAAGTACTTTCCGGTTTCTTCAACCAAAAACCCATGAAGCTCGTCGATTTCTTGGGCCCCAGATCGCTTCCCATCCGCATCGTCCTGAGAGGCAAGGTCCACTCGCCCCCGTCGATGGACTCTTCGTCATCGTGCGTTTCTTATTGGCACGATCACGAGAAGAAACCCATTGGCGATCACCTGAGAAGCGAGGTCAGCTCGCCCCCGTCCATGGACTCTTCGTCATCGTGCCCTTCTTATCTGCACGATCAGGAGAAGGACCGCGAAAAAGGGGGCAGAGATATTTCAGATGCAGAGGTGGTGGTAGCTCGCGTCTTCTTCCCCCTCACGCCTGATCAGAACACAAAGGAAGTTGGGGGCCCTCGTCGAGAAATTGTTCCTGCCCAATCCAAGCGAAAATCCTTGGCCTCATTCCCCAATGCTGAAACCTTAATTGTGGAGAAGAAGGCGAAATACAATAGAGTGCAGAAGGGAAAGAAAGAGGACTCGGGATGTGATACCGAGGAGGTTTCCACAGAGTTGGTGCTGCTCTTCGACCCTTATAAGGTCAAGAAGAAGCTTGCGCCAAGTGATCTCCCAAGAGGCGATGCCTGCTTGCCGCCATTGATGGACTCTTCATCATCGTGCGTTTCTTATCTGCACGATCAGGAGAAGGATCGGGACGAACAGGCCAAAGATATTTCAGATGCAGGAGTGGTGGTCCCTTGCGTCAACTTCCCCCTCACGCCTGATCAGAACACAAAGGAAGTTAGGAGCCCTCGTCAAGAAATTGTTCCTGCCCAACTGAAGCGAAAATCCATGGCCTCACTTGCCCATGCCGAAACCTTAATTGTGGAGAAGAAGGCGAAGTACAAAAGAACGCAGAAGGGAAAGAAAGAGGCCTCGGGATGTGATACAGAGGAAGTTTCCACAGAGTTGGCGCTGCTCTTCGACCCTTATAAGATCAAGAAGAAGCTTATGCAAAGCGATCTCGGCCACCTGTCGAGACTCTTGATCGGGCGGGACTTAGTGACGAGCCACTTTCTCCAATGGATGAGCAAGGAGACAGTGAGGCAAGTGGAGAGCGGCAAGGGGGCCGACGTCATCGTGAGGGACATGGACACTGGCTCTGAGCATCGACTTGTGTTTGTGTTTTGGGTGTCGTCTCAGTCGTACGTCCTTAAGGGAGGTTGGATCAAGGAGTTCGTGAAACGGAGGGGGTTGGCAGTTGGCGACGAGGTCGGGATATGTTGGGATTCTAGTGCTAGCAAATTCCACTTTAGCGTTCTTCACAAGGCGAATTAGACATCATCTTGAACTATTGTTGTTGTTGTTCAGTGAACTGTTTCTATTTGGTGACAACAGGAAAATTTTGATCTCTAGAAAAGGACAGTAGTGATTGAATTCTATTGTATGCAATCAAACTATCTCTCAGAAATTCAATTCTTTAGGGTGTTTCTTTTGATGCCCGGTTCTATCTCTAATTTTCTTGTGAGTTTTCACTGTGGTAATATCTTTGGGTGGATAGAGTTGATTATTGTAAATTGGCAACATTTGACTTTCTTAGTCATGTCACAGCACAAATTTTAAACGATCTTTTTTTAAGACAGACTCCTTATTTGGTAATGATCGAGCGTGACTCTGTTGGCTATTTATTTTTGTCATGTAAATAGGCCTTCTGCAAATAGACACTCCATATTTGCTTCTGGTTTTAGAGTTGCAGTTTTGTAATGGCAGCCGCATTAATGGGCAAGTATAAGCATAGGCTGGCTTGGTTTCCAGCACATGCCTGTAGATGAGTGTGCAGATTGCAATGCTGTTGACAGTTAAATACATGCCTACTTATTCTGCACTTTAACCTCAACAGTGAATGCACAAGCTGGTTGTTAGTTAAACACCCCAAATCATTAGCTAAGATGTTTTGCAATAGCATAGGATATCCAAAGGCACCAAAGTTAAATTCTTGTAGCTTTATCCAGCTTTGCCCCTGGACACTTGTTTGAAAAGCTAGCAGCTACATCCACTGGACCCTCACAGACTCGCCTTTATTTTCACCAAGTATGAGAGACTAGATATCTTCAAAGTACAAAATAATTTCAAGATGGGTTTTTCAGAAGAAACGTGTCCTGCCCAAGCAAACAACCAAATTAGTAACATTTCCAAGCAACTCTGTACATGGTTATTGAACTGGGTGCAGTAAGAGAAACCAACACAAGAAGAAATTAATCTGAGTTCACTGATTATAAAGTTAAAAGGGAACAGGAAAAGAAGCAGTATAGAAATGAGCAATTCCGTGTGGTCCAGAAAGAATGAGTGATAATAGATGACAAAAGCAGTAATTGAGCCAAAACATTGACTTGCTCCATTTCATCCAATCACCAAGCAGCATCAGAAAAGCAACAAAAACCTAGATCCGTCATCAGAGTAATTTCATCGAAGTCCTGGTGGGCATAGTGTTCAATGACGAGGAAACAAATCCAAAACAGAGGAAGAGGACAAAGGGTATCGAGAATGGACCGAGATGTACGAGCAAGTGGGGACGACCAAGGATATGGAGGTGGTCTTGGCGCATGGGCATGCGAAGACGCAGAGGCGGGAAGCGAAGCCTCGGCCTCTCGCTTCGATGGAGGGGCGAAGGTGGGGAAGATGTCCACCGCTCTGCCCCTGTATTGGAGCACGTACTGGAGGCGAGCCTCCTGGTCCTCCGTTTCGAACCTCTGTTGAGGCTGGTTCGACACACTCTTCGGGCTCCCGCCAGAGGCTTCACCGTCGGTGGTGGCGGTGGTTGCCATCTGGTGAGCAATGAAGAAAACGATACCAAGAAAGAAGAAGTAGAAGAGAGCAGTTCAAGCTACCACCTACAACCACTGGACACTCGTAGACTTGCCTTATTTTCGCCCAGTGTGAGATGAAACTTTACCTGTAGGACTTGAGATCTTTGGAGTACAAAAGAATTACAAGATAAAGAAGAAAAGTGTCCTGCCCAAGCAAACAACTTATTAGCAGCATTTAAGCAACTCTATACATAGCGACTGAAAGACCAAGTGCAGGAAGAGTAACCAACACTAGAAGAAATGGATTTGAGTTCACTGATTTAAATACAGAGAGGAACTGGGCAAAGAAACATTATAGAAACAAGCCGTTCTATGGGTTCCAGGACGAACGAGTGATGACCGATGGAAAAAAAAGTAATTGAACTAGAACATGGAATTGGTCAATTTCTTCCGGTTACTGAGCACGAAACAACAAAAACCCAGCTGCATCATCAGGGTAATTTCATCGGACACCTGGTCGGCATAGCGTTCCATGACAAGGCAACCGACCCAAAACACTGAAAGAGGACCAAGGGTATCGAGAACGGACAGAGATGTAAGAGCGGGACGATGGCGGACATGGAGTTGGCCTTGGCGCGACGGAATGCGGAGACGCAGAAGCGGGAAGCCAAGCCAGGGCCTCGCTTCCAGGGAGGGGCGAAGGTGGGGACGTTGTCCATCGCTCTGCCGCCGTGTCGGAGCGTAAACTGGGGCAAGCCTCCTTGTCCTCTGTCCCGAACCTCTGTTGGTTCGGGCCCTCGCCAGAGGCTCCGCCGTCGGTGGTGGCGGCGGCGGCCGTCTGGTGAGCCGTGAAGAAACGAACAGAGAGTGATGAAGTCAGAGTGGGCCAGCGTGTATAAGTAACTGATGAATTGGACTAGTTTTGACCTTCCGTGGCACTAAATCAAGCTCCGCATCTCGTAATCCTTGTAATCAATTATATTACTTAGAATAATTAGAAAATAATTATTTATTATCGATAACAATTTTATCAAAATATTTTCCATGACGATAAAAATATTTTTCAATCATTTATTTTATAAGTGATATAAGCAATTATTTTTAAAATAATTTTTAAATTATTTATTTATCATGAAATAAATTGAGTTTTAATTTCTTTGCATCTCTCTTGCTCCATTCTTGTTTCTTAATTCATGTTTGTTTACTTTCTCTTTCACATGGAGTATTTCCATATTTTTTTTTCACTTTTTCTTCATACTAATGTAATCATAAAAAATAATAGAACATTGTACTCCTTGGGTGGAGCTATTTGTATATGAGGAGGTGTTAGTGGGATTGAATATAGTTATTCTTTTATTCCAATGAAGCTCCATTTATTTTATAAAAAATAAATAATTTAAAAAGTATTTTCCTAAAGATTGTAGTTTGTATTGCTAGTAAAAAATTGATTAATATAAAAATTCATTATCGACGATAAGTTATACCTAAAATTTTCTCAGATGGTGAAAATATTTTGTGTTTATTTTTTTTAACGATACAAGTAATATTTTTTAAATATTTTCTGAATGAATTTTTTTTATGAAACAAACATAACATAATTAAGCTACGGCACAATCTTCATTGGTTTTTTATAAAATGAAACTTAAGCAAAGATTAAACTTTTGTTGTCCTTAGTTGCTGGCCGTTAACATGTATTATTCTGGACTATAAAGGACTTTCGACATAACAAGGAAACATTCCATTTCATCCTAATTTTATAAAAGTGATTCCAGCATATAGTCTATTCGAATGTCACTTTATGAAATGTAAATATTTATAACATTAAATTTGTTATATTCACCACAGCTAGCTAAAAAAAAGACTCAAGAAAATTAAAGACACTCTAACTTTCAAAAGAGTACTCATCAAGAATAGAGTTTCTAAATAAAATAGAGATAGCCTGATTGCATGTAATAATAGCATTCCATGCTACTACTCTTTTCCTAATGATTACAAATTTCCCATGGTCACAACCAAAAGAAATATAATTCAAGATTATTGATGATACACAAATAGTACTTTGATTATTGATGTTACGAGGAGCGTAATTGAGAGTTTTTAATAATATCATCCTCGCAATGTATTCAACTAAAACCTTATAGGGGACAAATAATTTAACCAAAACAAGAAATTGTCTCACTCGAAAATGTGAATGAATTCTTAAAAAGAAGAAGACAAAGATAAAATAACCTTACAGTATCTCATACCGACGCGATCTTTTTCTTTATTTTGTGTAATTTTTTCAATGTAACTACCCATGTTTTTTTTTTTCTATAAACTAGTTCTTATACATTTAAAAATCTTTCTTTTACTAAATTAAATCCAAAAAAAATTTCCAGCCTTTTAAAAAATTCCGTCCTAGAATATAACAAAAAGAAGAAGCTCCAGGAATTATCCCCAACTCTTTATTACAATAATTAAAGAGTTCGAGATAGTATAGTTTCCGTAGGAAATCAATCTTGAATCTTGAAATTATTTCCTATTTTACTAATCTTTAACCTGACTCAAATTAGGAAAGAACCTCTCATTCCTCAGTGCACTCTCAAAACTCGACTTCAAAGCAATCACAATTCCAATAGTAAACTAACGATATTGCCTCTCTATAGCCTCTTGTCTTTCTATTCTCTCTACAACGTTGTCTTTCTCCTCTTTCGCTCTCTCTGAATTTCTCCGCACCCTGTTGCCCTTTGTTGTTCCTCCGAAGTACTGTCCTGTTTCTTCAACCTAAAAACCCATGAAGCCCGTCGATTTCTTGGGCCCCAGATCGCCTCCCATCAGCGTCGTCCTGAGAGGCAAGGTCCACTCGCTGCCATTGATGGACTCTTTGCCGTCATGCGTTTCTTCTCGGCACGATCATGAGAAGAAACCCATTGGCGACCACCAGAGAAGCGAGGTCCACTCGCCCCCGTCCATGGACTCTTTGTCGTGCCTTTATTATCTGCACGATCAGGAGAAGAATGGCGACAAAGGGGCTAGTGGTATTTCTTCTGCAGGAGTGGTGGCGGCTCGCGAGTTTTTCCCCCTTGCACCTGATCAGGACACGAAGGAAGACCCCGACCCTCGTCAAGAAATCGTTCCCGCCCAACTGAAGCGAAAATCCATGGCCTCACTTACTGATGCCGAAACCTCGATTGTGGAGAAGAAGGCGAAGTACAGAAGAATGTAGAAGGGAAAGAAAGAGGCCTCAGGATGTGATACAGAGGAGGTTTCCACAGAGTTGGTGCTGCTCTTCGACCCTTATAAGATCAAGAAGAAGCTTACGCAAAGCGATCTCGGCCACCACTCGAGGCTCTTGATTGGGCGGGACTTTGTGATGAGCCACGTTCTCCGATGGATGAGCGAGGAGACAGTGAGGCAAGTTGAGAGCGGCAAGGGGGCCGAAGTCATCGTGAGGGACGTGGACACGTGCTCTGAGCATCGACTTGTGCTCGTGTTCTGGGCGTCGTCCAGATCCTTTGTCCTCAAGGGGGGTTGGATCAAGGAGTTCGTGAAACGGAGGGAGTTGGAGGTCGGTGATGAGGTCGGGATATATTGGGATTCTAGTGGTATCAAGTTCCACTTTAGCCTCCTTCACATGGTGAATTAGACTTGATCTTGAATTAGTATTGTTTTTGTTAGGTGACCAACAGGAAAATTTTAATCTCTGGAAAAGGATGTTAGTGATGGGAATTCTATTGTATTCCATCAAACTATCTCTAATTTTCCCCAGAAATTTAATTCACGCTTCTTTTGAATCCCGGTTCTATATCGCTAATTTTCTTGTGTGAGTTTTCACTATGATAATATCTTTGAAAAGACACTAGTTTGAAAAACTTATGAATTCTTGCCTACATAGCTTAGTTGTCTGCTAACTTCAAGAATTTGGCATGTTCGTTTTTTATCATTGTGAAAAGGTCACATAGTCCTAAAGATTCAAAAAATTGCCGTAGAGGCAATTATCTTTGTTGAAGTGTTTTTTCCGAACCAAATGTGCAATGTAATAGCTCTGATGAAAAAGGAAGAGGATAGATCAAAAGGGGTCTTGTTGATGTATCAATAATTTGAAAATTTTCCAGGAGCAGTTTAAGGGGTTACTCAAAAGGATATCATTGAGATTCAAGTATTTTCCAAATACAGGATTTTCCTTCTTATTGAAGTTCGGAGGGGACAGCTTTTATGAATTTTGTCACCAACATGGAAGTCTAGTTATCTGTTTAATGCCAAAAAATTAAACAATTAAAAGTAATAACAAAACAGACAAGCTCTCACTCTACCCGGAACAGAAAGGTTTGTTGACTTTGCCGTTCTAACAACACTAATGCTGGCTCTATTGAGATTTGGCTTCATCATATAGTTGTCTTGCTTTTGTGGGTAGCTCATATAAAGATTGTCAAATTGACTAAATATCTATTAAGAAGAGAAAAATTATCACGCATGAACTTTCAGACTAGACAATACCACGATATAACTCAAATCAAACCCACTTCACTTTTCTGCTCATTAGAAAAAGATTCAAATGAAATCGGAGTTTAAGTGTATGTATCACCAGCCTAACCGTTCTGTAGCTGTAGGCTTGCACTTGACTCTAGGATGTCCAAAGCTTCGGCATACCTCTCAGCAGTAATGTATTTGAAATGCGAGCAAAAAATTTACATCATTCAAAAGGGATCAAAGCCCTTGAAAAGAAGCCCAATGCAACCCGAACTACCAGGAAAATTTGCCTTCATAAAATGAGAAGGGGCGAGTTCTTTCACTTCACTGATATTAGGCAATATGGCTTTGAACTTTAGAAGATTGAAATCATTTCAGAAGAAATTGCTAGCACAACACATAAAGTGGGCACATTCATAAACACAACTAGACTATCATCCTCTCCCGTTGGTTAATACCTAAAAGATCTACTGCTGCTAAGCAAGGTGTACATTCAAACATCATACACTACTTGCATAGAATAAGCAGCAACTATCCACATTTAGTCTAACACATTGCTATTGTTAAGATCAGGGTACATGATTACCATCCGTATACTAGTTTGAAGGCGGGATTACTGTTCTTCCCTATGTTCTTGCACTTTTGAGGAGGTTTTCGGAAGTCTCTGCTGAACCCCTGAAGTTTGTACCAAGAAGCATCCACTAAATATGGTGCCTTTGGATTCTTACGATTGGTACAAATGGCGGAATTGGGGAGGCAAATCCTTGCCTTGGTGTCTGAATCCACCAGATTGCTAACAACCATCTTTTCCTTTACAAGTTCAATTTTCAGGACACAATCCCAGCATCTGAATCCAAAGAAAGTGAATCAGAGTCAGTCTCACCTTCCTAACGTTTTTCTGTGTGCAGATATGTTTTGTACTCAGACCACATGGCTCATATAATATGCTGCTAATTACACTTCTTATCATAGTTTCATCAACTAGCAATCACTAATCATATAATGATACATCAATAACTAATTATTCCCCTCAACACCATAAGCAAATGTAGGAATTTTGTTTCCACTGGCAATGGAGACTAAGGCAATGTCCACTAGGATAATTCATTCCATTGATAGTAGAACGTTTCCTGTACAAGATTGAAAAATAATAGGACAATGTACTTATGTTTTTTTCACTTTTTCTTCCATTCATAGTTTCATCAACTAGCAATCACTAATCATATAATAATTCATTCTATATTTTTTTCACTTTTTCTTCGTACTTATGTAATATTGAAAAATAATAGGACAATGTACTTCTTGGATGGAGCTATCTGCATAGGAGGAGGCGTCTGCGGGATGGAATTTTGTTTTTACTACAGTTATTCTTTTATTTAAAAAAATTATTTATTTCATAAAAATAATAGTTTTAATTTTTTTAAGATTATATGAAAAATGTGAACAAATTAATAAGAAAAAAAAAAGAAGAAGACAGATATAGCAAGTTTACAGTATCTTGTACCAATGCCATATCATTTCTTTATTCTGTGCAATTTTTTGCAATGTAGTTACCAGTGGTTTTTCTATGAACTATTTATTCTATACATTTAAAAATCTTTCTTTTGTTAGAATAAATCAAAAAAATAAAAATTTTAAGCCTTTTAAAATCCTGTCCTATAATTACATGATGTAAATGATGTCAAAGGAAGAAGATGCTCCGGGGAATTATCCTCACCTCGTTATTATAATAATTAAAAAGTTTTGTGATATCATAGTTTTCATGGGAAATCAATCTTGAATGTTCAAATTATTTCCTATTTTACAAATCTCTTAACCTGACTCAAATTAGGAAACAACCTCTCACTCCTCAGCGCACACTCGAAACTCGACTCCAAAGCCATCCCAATTCCAATGGTAAACTAACCTTATATTTCCCTCTCTGTAGCCTCCGAGCTCCTAATGTCTATGGGTTGTTCCTTGAAGAAGTCTCCTACAATTAACAAACAAGCAAACAACCAGTTAGTAGCATTTCCAAGCATCTCTAGGTGTACATTGTGATTGAAAAACGGTCAGGTGCAATAACAGTAACCAACACAAGAAGATATCGAGGTCGTTTCAGGTTCGGATGTGAGTTCAGTTGTGTTTCTTTGGAAGATAGTAGTTCAAGCTTATAATTACCTGAAAGGAAACAAGCAAAGAAATGGTACAGACAAGCATCTCTGTACATTGTGATTGAAAAAAGAGCAATTCGGTGGGGTCCAATTCGGTGGGGTCCAAGAAGAATGAGTGGTGATAAACGACTGAAAATAGTAACTGAACTGGAACATTGAATTGCTCCATTTCTTTCAATCACCGAGCAACACCAGAGAAACAACAAAAACCCAGCTCCTTCATCAAATTAATTTCATCGAACTCGGTGGGCATAGTGTTCCATGATGAGGAAACAAATCCAAAACAGAGAAAGAGGACAAAGGGTATCGAGAATGGACCCAAATATAAGAGCAAGTGGAGTTGATCTTGGCGCGTCGGCATGCGGAAACCCAGAGGTGGGAAGCCAAGCCTAGGCCTCACTTCGAGGAAGGGGCGAAGATGTCCATCGCTCTTCCACACAGTCTCGGAGCGCGTAGTCTCGAACCTCTGTCGGGACTGATTCTACGGCGAGCCCTCGCCACAGGCTCCGCCGTCGGTGGCGATGATGGTGGCCAGCTGGAAAGCCTACTGAAACGAAAAAGAAAGTCCGATGAAATCAGAGTGGGCCAGTGTGTACATTGTAATCATCATGCAATCATCATTTTCATTTTTTCAGATTTTCTATTTCACCAAAAATAAAAATTTAGAAAATATCTTCATATATATATATATATATATATATATATATATATATATATTATCCCTCATATCTTTTTAAATTAGTAACAAATTATTTTTTTCATTATCAACAATAATTATATCTAAATATTTTTGGTGACTATTTTTTTAATCATTCATTTTTTAGAAATAAATAAAGCCCTTAATTGCTTTCATATTTCTCCTTCTCTATCCTCTCATACTAATTTATCTTCGCTCACTTCCTTTTTCATATGGATTATTTCTACATTATTTTTTTCACTTTTTCTACTTACTTATGTAATCTTAAAAAAATAGGCTTAATATCATAAAAACCCCACATTGGTACATCTACAACAAATTTACCTTAAAATAATTTTTTTAATCTCGAAAAACTCGAAATTGGTATATTGATAAATTTACCATATGATAGTTTTCATTACATCTTACTATCAAATTGTTCAGCTAGATGATACGTGACAGTTGATGGATATATTAATTTAAAGTTTTACTCTCCCCTGATGGCCTCACGTGGGCCCTCTTGAAGGCTCGCCCTACCGAGAGTAGCAGCACAATGTTCAGCGTGTCCATGCCAAGCAATTCGAGGTCCTGTCCTCGGCCTCATCTTCTCCTTCACAAGGGCCCTCACTCACCTAGTCCTCTATGGGTTGTTGAGGAGCTCCAGCACCAAGAGGCTAATGGCATTCTCAGTGGGGTTCACTTGCTTCATCATCTCGAGTGAACCCAAGACCGTCAAGGAGATGCTAGACGGCTCGGCCTTCGCTGACCGCCTTGTGAAGGAGTTGATGTACAAGCTCCTATTCCATTGAGGGATGGGCTTCGCTCCCTATGGCAAGTACTAGCGCAACCTAATGAAGTCAAAGCGTGCCCTCGCCAAATGCTTTGCCGTTGGTGGTGGCAGTTGGTTGCTATTTGAAGAGCTGTAAAGAAACAAAAGCGAGAGTTCCATAGAGTTAGAGCGGGCTAGCATGTACACACAATTGATGAATTCGACTACTTAGTTCTTGCGTGGCATTGATCACTCACACGTGAAGGGGCCTAATGGCTGATGTCTCACAATTATCGAATCTTCTTTAATTAAGTTCAGTTTATAATACAAAAAATAAAAATGTGAAAAATATTTTTATAAATACGATTGTTTATATTGCGATCAACATAAACATATTTTCAATGGCTATTAGTAAATAGTAAATATTTTTGTTATTTATCTTTCAAAAAATAATTTTTGTAAATAATTTTTCTCATTATCATCAATAATTATTTCAAAACATTTTCAATGGCTATTAAAATATTTTTTGTTTATTTATTTTTATCGCGATCTAGGCTATCATATTGAGAAAAATTACTTTCAAGTTATTTATCATTCAAAAAATAAATGGAGCCTTAAATTCTTCCTTATTTCTTTTTTATGTATCCTCTTTTTAATTTGCACTCGCTTTCTTTTTCATACGGATTATTTCTATAATTTTTTTCACTTTTTCTTCGTGCTTATGTAATATTGAAAAATAATAGGACAATGTACTTCTTGGATGCAGCTATCTGCATAGGAGGAGGCGTCTGCGGGATGGAATTTTGTTTTTACTACAGTTATTCTTTTATTTAAAAAAATTATTTATTTCATAAAAAAATAGTTTAAATTTTTTTTTTAAGATTATATGAAAAATGTGAACAAATTAATAAAAAAGAAGAAGACAGATATAGCAAGTTTACAATATCTTGTACCAATGCCATATCATTTCTTTATCTTGTGCAATTTTTTGCAATGTAGTTACCAGTGTTTTTTCTATGAACTATTTATTATAGACATTTTAAAATCTTTCTTTTGTTAGAATAAATCAAAAAAATAAATATTTTAAGCCTTTTAAAATCAATCTTGAATCTTCAAATTATTTCCTATTTTACGAATCTCTTAACCTGACTCAAATTAGGAAACAACCTCTCACTCCTCAGCGCACTCTCGAAACTTGACTCCAAAGCCATCCCAATTCCAACGGTAAACTAACCATATATCTCCCTCTCTGTAGCCTCCGAGTCCTCATCGTCCTCTGTCTTCCTCTTCTCTCTACAACGTTGTCCTTCTCTCTTTCGCTCTCTCTGAATTTCTCTGCACCGTCTTGCCCTCTGTCGTTCCTGCGAAACACTTTCCTGTTTCTTCAACCAAAAACCCATGAAGCTCGTCGATTTCTTGGGCCCCAGATCGCTTCCCATCTGCATCGTCCTGAGAAGCGAGGTCCACTCGGCCCCGTCAATGGACTCTTCGTCATCGTGCGTTTCTTATTGGCACGATCACGAGGAGAAACCCATTGGCGATCACCTGAGAAGCGAGGTCAACTCGCCCCCGTCCATGGAGTCTTCGTCATCGTGCCTTTCTTATCTGCACGATCAGGAGAAGGACCGCGACAAAGGGGCCAGAGATATTTCAGATGCAGAAGTGGTGGTAGCTCGCATCTTCTTCCCCCTCGCGCCTGATCAGAACACAAAGGAAGTTGGGGGCCCTCGCCGAGAAATTGTTCCTGCCCAATCCAAGCGAAAATCCTTGGCCTCGTTTACCAATGCTGAAACCTTAATTGTGGAGAAGAAGGCGAAATACAATAGAGTGCAGAAGGGAAAGAAAGAGGACTCGGGATGTGATACCGAGGAGGTTTCCACAGAGTTGGTGCTGCTCTTCGACCCTTATAAGGTCAATAAGAAGTTTACGCCAAGCGATCTCCCGAGAGGCGATGCCCGCTCGCCGCCATTGATGGACTCTTCATCATCGTGCGTTTCTTATCTGCACGATCAGGAGAAGGATCGCGACGAACAGGCCAAAGATATTTCAGATGCAGGAGTGGTGGTCCCTTGCGTCAACTTCCCCCTCACGCCTGATCAGAACACAAAGGAAGTCAGGAGCCCTCGTCAAGAAATTGCTCCTGCCCAACTGAAGCGAAAATCCATGGCCTCACTTGCCCATGCCGAAACCTTAATTGTGGAGAAGAAGGCGAAGTACAAAAGAACGCAGAAGGGAAAGAAAGAGGCCTGGGGATGTGATACAGAGGAAGTTTCCACAGAGTTGGCGCTGCTCTTCGACCCTTATAAGATCAAGAAGAAGCTTACGCAAAGCGATCTCGGCCACCTGTCGAGACTCTTGATCGGGTGGGACTCAGTGACGAGCCACTTTCTCCAATGGATGAGCAAGGAGACAGTGAGGCAAGTGGAGAGCGGCAAGGGGGCCGACGTCATCGTGAGGGACATGGACACTGGCTCTGAGCATCGACTTGTGTTTGTGTTTTGGGCGTCGTCTCAGTCGTACGTCCTTAAGGGAGGTTGGATCAAGGAGTTTGTGAAACGGAGGGGGTTGGCAGTTGGCGACGAGGTCGGGATATGTTGGGATTCTAGTGCTAGCAAATTCCACTTTAGCGTTCTTCACAAGGCGAATCAGACATCATCTTGAACTATTGTTGTTGTTGTTCAGTGAACTGTTTCTGTTTGGTGACAACAGGAAAATTTTGATCTCTAGAAAAGGACAGTAGTGATTGAATTCTATTGTATGCAATCAAACTATCTCTCAGAAATTCAATTCTTTAGGGTGTTTCTTTTGATGCCCAGTTCTATCTCTAATTTTCTTGTGAGTTTTCACTGTGGTAATATCTTTGAGTGGATAGAGTTGATTATAGTAGATTGGCAACATTTGACTTTCTTAATCCTGTCTTAGCACAAATTTTAAACGATCCTTTTTTAAGACGAACATCTTAGTTGGTAATGATTGGCGTGACTCTGTTGGCTATTTATTTCTGTTATGTAAATAGGCCTTCTGCAATAGACACGTCATATTTGCTTCTGGTTTTAGAGTTGCAGTTTTGTAATGGCGGCCGCATTAATGGGCAAGTATAAGCATACGCTGGCTTGGTTTCCAGTACATGCCTGTAGATGAGTGTGCAGATTGCAATGCTGTTGACAGTTCAATACATGCCTACTTATTCTGCGCTTTAACCTCAACAGTGAATGCACAAGCTAGTTGTTAGTTAAATACCCCAAATCATTAGCTCAGATGTTTTGCAATAGCATAGGATATCCAAAGGCGCCAAAGTTAAACTTCTTGCAGCTTTATCCAGCTTTGGCCCTGGACACTTGTTTGAAAAACTTCTGAATCCCTGCCACCATAGCTTAGTTGTGTGCTAAATTTGGAGTGTCTGGCATGTCCGTGTTTGACCATCAAGAAAAAGTCACTTGGTCCTAAAGATCCAAAAGATTGCCATAGACACTGTAACATTTCAAATGGTAAGCAATCAATGTAAATTTCAGCTACTCCCTGCCAAGCAGAGGTTGTTTGTCTGTTAATTTATCTGCAACATTAAGTTATTGGTTTTAGGATTTCCCTTCTCTTTGTTTGAGTGTTTTTTGGGCATCAAATGTGCAATGTAATAGTTTTGACGAAAACGAAAGAAGGGAGATCAAAAGGGGTCTTGTTGATGTATCAATAATTTGGAAATTTTCCAAGAGTAGTTCAGGGGGCTACCCAAAAGGATACACTTAAATTCAAGTATTCTCCAAGTATAGGATTTTCCTTGTGACCGCAGTCCAGAGAGGGCAATTTTTCATGAACTCTCTGTCACCAACATGGAAATCTAGTTATCTGTCTAATGCCAAAGAATAAAGATAATAATGAAACAGAAAAGTTCTAACCCACAATTCATCACAATCAATCACTCTCTCTCTTTGCCCACAACACAGAGAGATTTGGCTAACAACACTGATGCCAGCTTTGTTGAGATTTGGCTCCATTGTATAGTTGTCTTGCTATTGTGGGCTTTGTTGAGATTTGGCTCCATTGTATAGTTGTCTTGCTATTGTGGCAAGCTCAGACAGAGAGGGGGGAGAGAGAGAGAGAGAGAGAGAGAGAGAGAGAGAGAAGATCAGTTCAGTAGATCAGGGTACATGATTACCAATCGGACACTGGTTTGAAGTGGAGTACTGTTCTTCTCTATGGCGTTGAACTTTTGAGGAGGTTGTTGGAAGTCTCTGCTGTATCCCTGAAGTTTGTAACAAGGAGGATCCGCTAGATTTGGTGCATTTAAATTTTTCCAGTCGATAATATCAGCAGAATTGGGGAGGCAAATCCTTGCTTTGGTGTCTGAATCTGCCAGATTACTAACAACTGTCTTTTTTGTTTACAAGAATTTCAATTTTCAGGACAATCCCAGCATCTCAATCCAGAGAAAGTGAATCAGTCACTCTCACCTTCCTAATGTTTTTCCATGCGCATATATGTTTTGTATTCAAACCACATCGCTCATATATAATATGCTGCTAATCGCACTTCTTATCTTATCCTAGTTTCATCAACTAGCAATCACTTATCATACAATACATCAATAACTAACTATTCCCTCAACACCAAATGCATATTTAGGATTTTTTTTTTGCTTGATGATGGAGATTAAGCCAATGTCCACAAGGCATGACATAACAATGTCTAGTGGACGATAATGCATTCCATTATTAGTTGATTGTTTCCAGTATAAGAGTAACATTGGCAAAGAATGCTGATGCAAATTTTCTTTTCACAACATGGCCTGACGAAGTTAGCTGCAACATGCCATGCTGACTAGTACAATCACAATTAACGAAAGGACTCGTATACTCAGATGAAATCAGAATGTATGTCTCGATAGCCAATACAATATTCACATGGGTACATAGACAAACATATTTAATTTGTAAATAGTTATCAACAATCATTGCCAGGTATTACCTCTATTGTTACAATTACCAAACTGCAAAGCAAGGACTTGGTGATGCATGCAGTCACCTTTGCTTTTGTCCAGATGGAGGTACATTTTCTTTTAGGGGGCCACAGGGAACACTAGAGGTTCCATTAAAAGATTACATAACGGTCTGATGGTTTCTTGCTATGTCTTCTGTAGCATCAGAAAAAGGTCCAGTCCCTACTGACAGAGAAATGGGAGATCTTCCTCTTCTTGAGGAAATTTCACAGCTCCCGTTACACTTTCTCAACCCTCACTTTCTTTTCTTCTTTTTCCTTCTCCAAATGCCTTAATCTAACCCCAACTTCAAATCTCTTCTCTCTCTTCTCCTTTTTCCTTTTTTCACAACTCTCTTTTTATTTTTGCACATCTCAGGTTCACCAGTGGTTCTGTGGTCAATCTCGCCGTGATACCCTTGCCACCATGCAATCCTTTAGCATCAAACAGGTTGTGCTGCTCACTCAGGTTTGGATGTGTTTTATATGGGTGCATCGCAGTTGTAACATATCTATCGTGTTCAGAGATGCATAAAACAGGAAGGTCAATATTTCTATTAAAGATGTGTAAATGCATCCAGACCCAAAAAGAAGCTGTAAATGAATTACTGAAATAAGCATCTTGATGCAGGGGTACCATGCCCTACTGAGACAGATGCCAAGAAGGAAGAAGTAAAAGAGAGCAGTTCAAG
This sequence comes from Corymbia maculata, assembly GCA_014182735.1. Lineage (NCBI taxonomy): Eukaryota > Viridiplantae > Streptophyta > Magnoliopsida > Myrtales > Myrtaceae > Corymbia > Corymbia maculata. The sequence goes on along the minus strand of CM024686.1, from coordinate 18,431,617 downwards.
CTAGCAACTACATCCACTGGACCCTCACAGACTTGCCTTTATTTTCACCAAGTATGACAAGAAACTTTACTTATGGGACTTGAGATCTTCAGAGAACAGAAGAATTCCAAGATGGGTTTTTCAGAAGAAACGTGTCCTGCCTAAGCAAACAACCAAATTAGTAGCATTGCCAAGCAACTCTGTACATGGTTATTGAACTGAGTGCAGTAAGAGAAACCAACACGAGAAGAAATTGATCCGATTTCACTAATTATAAAGTTAAAAGGAAACAGGAAAAGAAGCAGTATAGAAATGGGCAATTCCGTGCGGTCCAGGAAGAATGAGTGATAATAGGTGAGAAAAACAGTAATTGAGCCAAAACATTCACTTACTCCATTTCATCCAATCACCAAGCAGCACCAGAAAAACAACAAAAACCTAGCTCTGTCATCAGAGTAATTTCATCGAACTCCTGGTGGGCATAGTGTTTCATGAAGAGGAAACAAATCCAAAACAGAGGAAGAGGACAAAGGGTATCGAGAATGGACCGAAATGTACGAGCAAGTGGGGACAACCAATGATATGGAGGTGGTCTTGGCGCATCGGCATGCGAAGACGCAGAGGCGGGAAGCGAAGCCTAGGCCTCTCGCTTCGATGGAGGGGCGAAGGTGGGGAAGATGTCCACCGCTCTGCCCCTGTATCGGAGCACGTACTGGAGGCAAGCCTCCTGGTCCTCCGTTTCGAACCTCTGTTGGGACTGATTCGACACACTCCTCGGGCCCCCGCCAGAGGCTTCGCCGTCGGTGGCGGCGGTGGTTGCCATCTGGTGAGCAATGAAGAAAAAGAAAAAGAGAGCCCGATGAAGTCAGAGTGGGCCAGTGAGTGCACGTAACCGATGAATGGACTACCATAGATCTTACATGGCACTGATCAAACAACACGTGGCAATCCTGCAATGAGTTATCGCCAGTTACTATTCCCTTTGAATTCAGTTTACAGTAGTGATTATCAAGCTTAATTGTTCTAGCAATTTAGCTTCTGAGATCGTATTGTTTTGGCGAGTGTACAAAGTCCCTTTTGTCAAAAGTATTTGTTCTACGAACAAGAAGTTCACTTTTCCAGAAGTAATCCCAAAATCTAAATGTAGAGAAAGTGAATTAGAATCAATCATGCCTTTTTATGTGTAGATATGTCATGTATTCAAACAACATGGCACATACAATAGCTATTAATTCCTATCTTTCTGAACATTGTCTTATTCTCTAGCGGATTGCTAACATCTTTTTGCTAACAAGAAGTTTGATTTTCCAGAAGCAATTCCAAAGTTTGAATCTAGAGAAAGTGAATCAAAGTCAATCTCATATTTTCGATACTTTTCTATGCACAGATATGTTTTGCTTTCAGATTACATGGCTCATATAATATGCTACTAATCGCACTTTTTCTCTCATCTTAGTTATCATCAACTGGCAATCACTTATCATATACATAGATAACTAATCATTGCCCTCAACACATTTAGTAAATTTAGGATTTTTATTTCGCACAATGATAGAGGATAAGACATTGTGCATGGCATGACAATGCCCAATGGAGCATAATTCATTCAAATGCAATTAGAATATTCACATGCATACCTAGTCAAACATACCTAGACAAACGTATCATATTTGTAAATAGTTATCAACAACAATTACTAGAGATTAACTCCATTGTTTACGATTACCAAACTTGAACAAGGATCTCGGTGATGCATGCAATCACCTTTGCTTTGTCCAGATGGAGGTACAAGATCATCACTTATGTAGCCGAAGGGAACACTACAGTTTTCATCAAAAGATATGGCAACCGGTCTGGAGGTCTCTCCCTATGTCTTCTGTAGCATCACAGGAAGCTCCATCTTTTGTTGACAGTGAAATGAGAGATCTTCCTCTTCCTGAAGCAATTTCATAATTGTCTAAGAGTTGATGATAGTGCTGTAGAGAAAATAATGGGTGCTTGAGTAGTGCCACATAAGATTTACAGTAGTCTATTCATCAGGTTCTATGCGTACATACCAAAGCCTCACTCCAGCTTCATCGGGCTCCTTTTTCATTTCTTCACAGCTCCCTATATTCTCTCTCTCATCCTTCGCTTTTGTTTCTTCGTCTTCTTCCTTCTCCAAATCCCTTAGTCTAATCCCAACTTCAAATCTCCTCTCTCTTCTGCTTTTTTGTTTCTTCACAACTCTCTTTCTTTTTTGCGCACGTCTCTGGTTCACCAGCGGTTCTGATGTCAATGTCGCCATCAATACCCTTGCCACTGCGCTATCCACTGGCATTGAACAGCTCGTGCTGCTTCTTCTTTCTTGGTATCTGTCTTCTTTCTTCTTTCTGTAATACATTTATAGTTTCTTCTTGGGTCCGTACACGTCATGCAGGAGAAGCACACCCTACTAAGACAGATACCAAGAAAGAAGAAGTAGAAGAGAGCAGTTCAAGCTACCACCTACAACCACTGGACACTCATAGACTTGCCTTATTTTCACCCAGTGTGAGATGAAACTTTACCTGTAGGACTTGAGACCTTTGGAGTACAAAAGAATTACAAGATAAAGAAGAAAAGTGTCCTGCCCAAGCAAACAACTGATTAGCAGCATTTAAGCAACTCTACACATAGAGACTGAAAAACTAAGTGCAGGAAGAGTAACCAACACTAGAAGACATGGATTTGAGTTCATTGATTATAAATACAGAGAGGAACTGGGCAAGGAAACATCACAGAAACAAGCCGTTCTATGGGTTCCAGGAAGAACTAGTGATAACCGACGGAAAAAAAAGTTATTGAACCAGAACATGGAATTGGTCAATTTCTTCGGGCTACCGAGCAAGAAACAACAAAAACCCAGCTGCACTATCAGGGTAATTTCATCGGACACCTGGTCGGCGTAGCGTTCCATGACAAGGCAACCGATCCAAAACATTGAAAGAGGACCAATGGTATCGAGAACGAACAGAGATGTAAGAGCGGGACGATGACGGACATGGAGTTGGCCTTGGATCGACGGAATACGGAGACGCAGAAGCGGGAAGCCAAGCCAGGGCCTCACTTCTAGGGAGCGGCGAAGGTGGGGACGACGTCCATCGCTCTGCCGCCGTCTTGGAGCGCGTATTGGAGGCAAGCCTCCTTGTCCTCTGTCCCGAACCTCTGTTGGGGCTGGTTCGGCACACTCTTCGGGCCCTCGCCAGAGGCTTCGCCGTAAGTGGCGTTGGCGATGGCGGCGGCCGTCTGGTGAGCCGTGAAGTAACGGAAAAGAGAGGGATGAAGTCAACGTGGGCCAGCGTGTACACGTAACTGATGAATTGGACTACTTTTGACTTGACGTGGCACTGATCAAGCACGTAAAAGGTACGAACGTGTTACGTGATGGCTGTTCAGCATCGCATCTTGTAATCCTCGTAATCAATTTTATCACTTATAATAATTGATAAATAATTTTTTATTATCCATAATAATTTTTCAAAATATTTTTGATGATGATAAAAATATTTTTTGTTCATTTATTTTTATAAGTGATATGAGTAATTATTTTTTAAAATGTTTTTAAATTATTCATTTGTCATGAAATAAAGTGAGTCTTAATTTCTTCCCATTTCTCTTGCTCTATCCTTGTTCCCTATTCTTACTTTCCCTTTCATATGGAGTATTTCCATATTTTTTTCACTTTTTCTTCATGCTAACCTAATCATAAAAATATAATAGGACAATGTACTCCTTGGGTGGAGTTATTTGTATAGGAGGAGGTGTTAGTGGGATCGAATATAGTTATTATTTCATTTAAATGAAGCTCCATTTATTTTATGAATAATAAATGATTTAAAAATTATTTTCCTAAAGTTTGTGGCTTGTATCACTAGTAAAAAATTGATTAACAAAAAAATTCATTATCGGCAATAAGTTATACCTAAATATCTTCTTAGATGATGAAAATATTTAATGCTTATTATTTTTTTAAATGAGACAAGTAATAATTTTTAATATTTTCTGAATGAATATTTTTTGCAAAACAAACATAACATAATCAAGCTATGGTACAATCTTCATTGTTTTTTTATGAAATGAAATTTAAGCAGAGATTAAACTTTTGTTGTCCCTAATTGCTGGCCGTCAACATGTATTATTTTGTACTATAAAGGATTTTCAACATAACAAGGAAGCATTCCATTTAATCCTAATTTCCTAAAACTGATTCCAACATCTAGTCTATTCAAATGTCACTTTATGAAATGTAACTATATAACATGAAATTTCTTATATTCACCACAACTGGGAAAAAAAAAGCTCAAGAAAATTAAAGACACTCTAACTTTCAAAAGAGTACTCATCAAGAATTGAATTTCTAAAGAAAATAGAGATAGCTTGATTGCGCGTAATAATAAAATTCCATGCTACTACTCTTTTTGTAATGATTACAAATTTCCCATTGGTTGCAACCAAAAGAAATATAATTCAAGATAATTGATGATACAAAAATAATGCTTTGATTATTGATGTAATTGAGAGTTTTTTATATTATCATCCCTACAATATATTCAAATAAAACCTTACGAGGAACAAATAATTTAACCAAAACAAGAAATTGTCTCACTCGAAAATGTGAATAAATTCTTTAAAAAAAAAGACAAAGATAAAATAACCTTACAATATCTTGTACCGATGCGATCTTTTTTTCTTTATTTTGTGTAATTTTTTTCAATGTAATGACCCTTCTTTTTTTTTTTTTCTATAAACCTGTTATTATACATTTAAAAATCTTTCTTTTACTAAATTAAATCCAAATAAAAAAAATTTCCAGCCTTTTAAAAAATTCCGTCCTATAATGTAACAAAATGTAGAAGCTCCAGGGAATTATCCCCAACTCTTTATTACAATAATTAAAGAGTTCGAGATAGTATAGTTTCCGTAGGAAATCAATCTTGAATCTTGAAATTATTTCCTATTTTACTAATCTTTAACCTGACTCAAATTAGGAAAGAACCTCTCATTCCTCAGTGCACTCTCAAAACTCGACTTCAAAGCAATCACAATTCCAATAGTAAACTAACGATATTGCCTCTCTATAGCCTCTTGTCTTTCTATTCTCTCTACAACGTTGTCTTTCTCCTCTTTCGCTCTCTCTGAATTTCTCCGCACCCTGTTGCCCTTTGTTGTTCCTCCGAAGTACTGTCCTGTTTCTTCAACCTAAAAACCCATGAAGCCCGTCGATTTCTTGGGCCCCAGATCGCCTCCCATCAGCGTCGTCCTGAGAGGCAAGGTCCACTCGCTGCCATTGATGGACTCTTTGCCGTCATGCGTTTCTTCTCGGCACGATCATGAGAAGAAACCCATTGGCGACCACCAGAGAAGCGAGGTCCACTCGCCCCCGTCCATGGACTCTTTGTCGTGCCTTTCTTTATCTGCACGATCAGGAGAAGAATGGCGACAAAGGGGCCAGTGGTATTTCTTCTGCAGGAGTGGCGGCGGCGCGAGTTCTTCCCCCTTGCGCCTGATCAGGACACCAAAGAAGACCCCGACCCTCGTCGAGAAATCGTTCCCACCAAACCGAAGCAAAAATGCAAGGCCTCACCTACTGATGCCGAAACCTCGATTGTGGAGAAGAAGGCGAAGTACAGAAGAATGCAGAAGGGAAAGAAAGAGGCCTCAGGATGTGATACAGAGGAGGTTTCCACAGAGTTGGTGCTGCTCTTCGACCCTTATAAGATCAAGAAGAAGCTTACGCAAAGCGATCTCGGCCACCACTCGAGGCTCTTGATTGGGCGGGACTTTGTGATGAGCCACGTTCTCCGATGGATGAGCGAGGAGACAGTGAGGCAAGTTGAGAGCGGCAAGGGGGCCGAAGTCATCGTGAGGGACGTGGACACGTGCTCTGAGCATCGACTTGTGCTCGTGTTCTGGGCGTCGTCCAGATCCTTTGTCCTCAAGCGGGGTTGGATCAAGGAGTTCGTGAAACGGAGGGAGTTGGAGGTCGGTGATGAGGTCGGGATATATTGGGATTCTAGTGGTAGCAAGTTCCACTTTAGCCTCCTTCACATGGTGAATTAGACTTGATCTTGAATTAGTATTGTTTTTGTTAGGTGACCAACAGGAAAATTTTGATCTCTAGAAAAGGATGTTAGTGATGGGAATTCTATTGTATTGCATCAAACTATCTCTAATTTTCCCCAGAAATTTAATTCACGCTTCTTTTGAATCCCGGTTCTATGTCGCTAATTTTCTTGTGTGAGTTTTCACTATGATAATATATTTGAAAAGACACTAGTTTGAAAAACTTATGAATTCTTGCCTACATAGCTTAGTTGTCTGCTAACTTCAAGAATTTGACATGTTCGTTTTTTATCATTGTGAAAAGGTCACATAGTCCTAAAGATTCAAAAGATTGCCGTAGAGGCAATTATCTTTGTTGGAGTGTTTTTTCCGAACCAAATGTGCAATGTAATAGCTCTGATGAAAAAGGAAGAGGATAGATCAAAAGGGGTCTTGTTGATGTATCAATAAAGCAGTTTCCAGGAGCAGTTTAAGGGGTTACTCAAAAGGATATCATTGAGATTCAAGTATTTTCCAAGTACAGGATTTTCCTTCTGATTGAAGTTCAGAGGGGACAGCTTTTATGAATTCTGTCACCAACATGGAAATCTAGTTATATGTTTAATGCCAAAAAATTAAACAATTAAAAGTAATAACAAAACATACAAGCTCTCACTCTGCCCAAAATAGAAAGGTTTGTTGACTTCACCATTCTAACAACACTAATGCTGGCCCTATTGAGATTTGGCTTTGTCATATAGTTGTCTTGCTATTGTGGGTAGCTCATATAAAGATTGTCAAATTGACTAAATATCTATTAAGAAGAGAAAAATTATCATGCATGAACACTCAGACTAGATAATACCACGATATAACTCAAATCAAACCCACTTCACTTTTTTGCTCAATTAGAAAAAAGATTCAAATGAAATCGGAGTTTAAGTGTATGTATCACCGGCTTGACTGTTCTATAGCTGTAGGCTTGCACTTGACTCTAGGATGTCCAAAGCTTCGGCATACCTCTCAGCAGTAATGTATTTGAAATGTGAGCAAAAATTTACATCATTCATTTGGGGTCCATATCATACACCACATCGCGATGGATCCCGTTTCTTAAAAGTAATAACAAAACATACAAGCTCTCACTCTGCCCAAAATAGAAAGGTTTGTTGACTTCACCATTCTAACAACACTAATGCTGGCCCTATTGAGATTTGGCTTTGTCATATAGTTGTCTTGCTATTGTGGGTAGCTCATATAAAGATTGTCAAATTGACTAAATATCTATTAAGAAGAGAAAAATTATCATGCATGAACACTCAGACTAGACAATACCACGATATAACTCAAGTCAAACCCACTACACTTTTTTGCTCAATTAGAAAAAAGATTCAAATGAAATCGAAGTTTAAGTGTATGTATCACCGGCTTGACTGTTCTATAGCTATAGGCTTGCACTTGACTCTAGGATGTCCAAAGCTTCGGCATACCTCTCAGCAGTAATGTATTTGAAATGTGAGCAAAAAATTTACATCATTCAAAAGGGATCAAAGCCCTTGAAAAGAAGGGGAGGACAAGGACATGGAGTTGATCTTGGCGCGTCGGCGTGCGGAGATGCAGAGGCGGGAAGCCAAGCCTAGGCCTCACTTCGAGGAAGGGAAGAAGATGGGGAAGATGTCCATCGCTCTTCCACATAGTCTTGGAGCGCGTACTGGAGGCAAGCCACCTTGCCCTCCGTCTTGAACCTCTATCGGGGCTGATTCTGGCAAGCCCTCGCCAGAGGCTCCGCCGTCGGGGATGATGGCGGCGGCCGGCTAGAAAGCCTAAAACGAAAAAGAAAGTCCGATGAAGTTAGAGTGGGCTAGCGTGTACACTGTAATCATCATGCAATCATCATTTTTCATTTTTTCAGATTTTTCTATTTCATCAAAAATAAAAATTTTAAAAAATATATATTATCCCTAATATCTTTTAAAATAATTAAAAAATAAATTTATTCATTATCGACAATAATTATATCTAAATATTTTTGATGACTTGTTTTTTAATCATTCATTTTTTAGAAATAAACAAAGCCCTTAATTGCTTTCATAGTTCTCCTTCTCTATCCTCTCCTACTAATTTATCTTCCCTTACTTCCTTTTTCATTTGAATTATTTCTAGATTATTTTTTTCACTTTTTCTACTTACTTATGTAATTTTAAAAAGATATGGTTAATATCGTGAAAAACCCCACATTGGTACATCTACAACAAATTTACCTAAAAATAATTTTGTTAATCTCGAAAAACTCAAAATTGGTATACATGTGATAAATTTACCATATGTTAATTTTATTACATCTTACTACAAATTGTTCAGCAACATGATACGTAATAGTTGATGGATATATCAATCTAGAGTTTTACTCTCCCTAAATGGCCTCACATGGGCCCTCTTGAAGGCTCGCCCTATTGAGAGTAGCGGCATGGCATTCAGCATGTTTGTGCCAAGCAATTTGAGGTCCCGTCCTTAGTCTCATATTTGCCTTGACGAGGGCCCTCACTCACTAGGTCCTCGATGGGCTGTCGAGGAGCTTCGATGACCAGAGGCTAATGGTGTTCTTAGTGGGGTTCACCTGCTTCATCATCTCGAGTGAACCCAAGACCGTCAAGGAGATGCTGGATAGCTCGGCCTTCACCAACTGCCTTGTGGAGGAGTTGACGTACAAGCTCCTGTTCCATCGAGGGATGGGCTTCGCTCCTATGGCAAAACTGGCGCAACCTAGTGAAGTCAGAGCTAGGGGTGTCAAGATAGGTCATGCACCCATTTTGTGAGTCATATTCTATCTTAATGGATCAAGAATGGGTTAGAATGTGTGACTCATTTTTGACTTATTTTCGATCCATTTTCGATCTATTTTTAATCCAACTGTAAAACGTGTTTTTTTTCTTTGAGTCATCTTCAAGCTTGATGAGTGGTGGTGACCTACTAATAACCGTGACACTCCACCGCTCGCCTCCACCCCATTTCAATTTATATGACTTTTGCAATACGGGTTGAGTTGGGTATAGGTCGGGTATGGGTTACTAAATCTACATTACATGAATATGGATCAAAACGGGTTAAATGGGTTAATATGGGTCGGACCATTTTACCCGACTTAAACCCAACCCGACCCACCTATTTGACGGGTCTAGTCAGAGTGTGCCCTCGCCAGATGCTTTGCTGTTGCTGGTGGCAGTTGGTCGCCATTCGGAGAGCTACAAAGAAACAAAAGAGAGAGTTTGATAGAGTCAGAGCGGGCTAGCATGTACACGCAATTGATGAATTTGACTACTTAGTTCTTACATGGCATTGATCACTAACACATGAAGGGGCCTAATGGTTGATGTCTCACAATTATCAAATTTTCTTTGAATGAGTTCAGTTTATTATATAAAAAATAAAAAAAGTGAAAAATATTTTTATAAATATGATTGTTTATATTGCTTGAGGTAATTAGTAAATAATTTTTCTCATTATCAACAATAATTATTTCAAAAATATTTTTATAAATGTGAAAAATATTTTTATAAATATGATGCTAAAAAAGAAGAATAAATAAAAATAAATAAATTTCAGAAGTCCTATAATTACCAGATATAGTCGTTTACAGGGAATTATCCTCACCTCATTATTATAATAATTAAAAAGTTTTGTGATATCAGAGTTTTCGTAAGAAATCAATCTTGAATCTTCAAATTATTTCCTATTTTGCTAATCTCTTAACCTGACTCAAATTAGGAAACAACCTCACTCCTCAGCGCACTCTCGAAACTTGACTCCAAAGCCATCCCAATTCCAATGGTAAACTAACCTTATATTTCCCTCTCTGTAGCCTCCGAGTCCTCATCGTCCTCTGTCTTCCTCTTCTCTCTACAACGATGTCCTTCTCTCTTTCGCTCTCTCTGAATTTCTCTGCACCGTCTTGCCCTCTGTTGTTCCTGCGAAGAACTTTCCTGTTTCTTCAACCAAAAACCCATGGAGCTCGTTGATTTCTTGGGCCCCAGATCGCTTCCCATCCGCATCGTCCTGAGAAGCGAGGTCCACTCGCCCCCGTCCATGGACTCTTCGTCATCGTGCGTTTCTTATTGGCACGATCACGAGAAGAAACCCATTGGCGATCACCTGAGAAGCGAGGTCAACTCGCCCCCGTCCATGGACTCTTCGTCATGGCGCCTTTCTTATCTGCACGATCAGGAGAAGGACCACGAAAAAGGGGGCAGAGATATTTCAGATGCAGAGGTGGCGGTCGCTCGCGTCTTCTTTCCCCTCACGCCTGATCAGAACACAAAGGAAGTCGGGGGCCCTCGTCGAGAAATTGTTCCTGCCCAACCCAAGCGAAAATCCTTGGCCTCGTTCCCCAATGCCGAAACCTTAATTGTGGAGAAGAAGGCGAAATACAAGGGAAAGAAAGAGGACTCGGGATGTGATACCGAGGAGGTTTCCACAGAGTTGGTGCTGTTCTTCGACCCTTATAAGATCAAGAAGAAGCTTACGCCAAGCAATCTACCGAGAGGCGATGCCCGCTCACTGTCATTGATGGACTCTTCATCCTCGTGCGTTTCTTATCTGCACGATCAGGAGAAGGATCGCGACGAACGGGCCAAAGATGTTTCAGATGCAGGAGTGGTGGTCCCTTGCGTCTTCTTCCCCCTCACGCCTGATCAGAACACAAAGGAAGTCAGCAGCCGTCGTCAAGAAATCGTTCCCGCCCAACTGAAGCGAAAATCCAAGGCCTCACTTGCCGATGCGGAAACCTTAATTGTGGAGAAGAAGGCGAAGCACAAAAGAACGCAGAAGGGAAAGAAAGAGGCCTCGGGATGTGATACAGAGGAAGTTTCCACAGAGTTGGCGCTGCTCTTCGACCCTTATAAGATCAAGAAGAAGCTTACGCAAAGCGATCTCGGCCACCACTCGAGGCTCATGATTGGGCGGGACTTTGTGATGAGCCACGTTCTCCGATGGATGAGCGAGGAGACAGTGAGGCAAGTTGAGAGCGGCAAGGGGGCCGAAGTCATCGTGAGGGACGTGGACACGTGCTCTGAGCATCGACTTGTGTTCGTCTTCTGGGCGTCGTCTAGATCCTTTGTCCTCAAGGGGGGTTGGATCAAGGAGTTCGTGAAACGGAGGGAGTTGGAGGTCGGTGATGAGGTCGGGATATATTGGGATCCTACTGCTAGCAAGTTCCACTTTAGCCTCCTTCACATGGTGAATTAGACTTGATCTTGAATTAGTATTGTTTTTGTTAGGTGACCAATTGGAAAAAAGGATATTAGTGATGGGAATTCTATTTTATGTAGTCAAACTATCTCTAATTTTCCCCATAAATTCAATTTACGCTTCTTTTTAGTCCCGGTTTTATGTCTCTAATTTTCTTGTGCAAGTTTTCACTATCTTTGAATGGACACTTATTTGAAAAACTTTTGAATTCTTGCCTACACAACTCAATTGTCTGCCAAATTTCAAGAATCTAGCATATTCATTTTTTGTCATTGTGAAAAAGCCACCTGGTCCTAAAGATTCAAAAGATTGCTGTAGAGGCAATTTGTTGGTTTATTTGTCATTAGCATTAATTTATTGGTATTAGGAAATCCATTCTCTTTGTTTGAGTGTTTTTTCGGGGCCAAATGTGCAATGTAATAGCTTTGATGAAAATGGAAGAGGAGAGAACAAAAGGGCTCTTCTTGTTGCATCAAAATTTTACAATCTTCTAAGGGTAGTTCGGAGTTCAAAAGGATATCATTGAGATTCAAGTATTCTCCAAGTATAGGATTTTCCCTATGACCCTAGTCCGGAGAGGGCAGTTTTTCAACAACTCTCTGTCACCGACATGGAAATCTAGTCATCTGTCTAATGCCAAAAACTAAACAATAAAAGTAAGTAAAAAAACAGAAAAGCTCTAACCTGCAATTCATCACACCCACTCACTCACTCTACCCAAAGTAGAAAGGATTGTCGATTGCAACGGTCTAGCAACACTGATATTGACTCCATTGAGATTTGGCTCCATCGTATGTTTGTCTTGCTATTGTGGTTAGCTGAGAGAGAGACTGTCAAAATGACTTAATGTCTATTGAGGAGAAATATTATCAAGCATGGTCTTTCAGCTAAGACAATGCAATATAACTCAAATCAAACCCATAGCTACTTCACTTTTCTGCTCAATCATAAAAAGGTTCAAATGAAATTGGAGTTCTAAGTGTATGGATCACCAACCTGACCATTCTGCAGCTGCAGGCATTCACTTGACCCTAAGATGTCCAAAGCTTCAATATACCTCTCAGCAGATATGTATCTGAAATACGAGCATAAAATTTACATCATTCAAGAGGTATCAAAGCCCTCAAAAAGAAGGCCAATACAACCAAGACCACCAGGCAAATTCGCCTTCATAAAATGAGAAGGGGTGAGTTTTTTCAGTTCATTGATATTAAGCAGTATGGCTTTGAACTTTAAAAGATTTAAATCATTTCCAGAAGAAATTGCTTGCATAACAAATAGAGTGGGCACATTCATAAACACAATTAGACAATCATCCTCTCCTGTTGGTTAATACCTAAAAGATCTACTGCAGCTAAGCAGGATGTACATTCAAACATCACACACTGCTTGCATAGAACAAGCAGCAGCTATCCACATTTAGTCTAACACATTGCTATCGTTAAGATCAAGGTACATGATTACCATCCGGACACTGGTTTGCAGGGGGGAGTAACGTTCTTCCCTATGGTGTTGAACTTTTGAGGAGGTTGTCGGAAGTCTCTGTTGTGCACTTGAACTTCATACCAAGAAGCTTCCGCTAAATTTGGTGCCTTCGGATTCTCACAGTTGATACAAATGGTGGGTTTGGGGAGGCAAATCCTTGCCTTGGTGTCTAAATCCACCATATTGCTAACAACCACCTTTTCCTTTACAAGAAGTTCAATTTTTAGGATGCAATCCCAGCGTCCGAATCCAAAGAAAGTGAATCAGAGTTAGTCTCACCTTCCTAATGTTTTTCCGTGTGCAGATTTGTTTTGTACTCAGACCACATGGCTCATATAATATACTGCTAATTACACTTCTTACTATAGTTTCATCAATTGGCTATCACTAATCATATAATAATACATCAATAACTAATTATTCCCCTCAACACCAGAAGCAAATTTAAGAATTTTGTTTCCACCAACGATGGAGAATAAGGCAATGTCCACTAGAATAATTCATTCCATTGATAGTAGAATGTTTCCTGTACAAGATGAAAGATTGTTGATGCTTTTTTTCTTCTCATGACATGATTCAACGAAGGCAGAAAATGCAACAAGATGGATTAGTACGATTAGTACAGTCACAATTAAGGAAAGAATTCCATACACTCAGATGCAATCAGAATGTTGGTCTTGATAGACAATACAATATTCACACGGGTACAATTAACAAACATATTAAATTTGTAAATAGTTATCAACAGTCACTGCCAAAGGTTACCTCCATTGTTATGATCACCAAACTATAAACAAGGACTTTAGTGATGCATGCAGTCGCCTTCGCTTTGTCTGGGTGGAGGTACATCATCAGTCAGGGATTCAAAGGGAACACTAGAAGTTCCATCAAAAGATGTGGAAAACGGTCTGGAGGTTTCTCATTATGTTTTCTGTAGCTTTCTTCTCTCTCTCTCTCTCTCTCTCTCTCTCTCATCTCACACTTTCTTTTCGTCTTTTTCCTTCTCCAAATCCCTTATTCCAATGTCTTCTCTCTCCTCCTTTTTCATTTCTTCACTACTCTTTTTTTGTTTTTGTCTTTTGCATGTCTATGGCTCACTAGCAATTCTGGTGTCAATCTCACTTCGATACCCTTGTCACCATGCAATCCTTTAGCATCAAATAGGTCATGCTGCCCACTTAGGTTCGGATGTGTTTTATATGGGTGCATTGCAGTTGTGTTTCTCTCGAAGATAGCAGTTCAAGCTAGCAGCTACATCAGACTTGCCTTTATTTTTCACCGAGGAAGTATGAGAAGAAACTTTACATATGGGACTTGAGATCTTCAGCGTACAAAAAGAATTCCGAGATGGGTTGTTCCTCGAAGAAAGTGTCCTACCCAAGCAAACAACCAATTAGTAGCATTTCCAAGCAAGTCTGTACATTGTGATTGAAAAACCGAGTGCAATAATAGTAACCAACACAAGAAGATATCGATCCGAGTTCATTGATTATAATTACTGAAATGAAACAAGCAAAGAAACGGTATAGACAAGAGCAATTCGGTGGGGTCCAAGAAGAATGAGTGGTGATAGACGATTGAAAAGTAACTGAACTGGAACATTGAATTGCTCCATTTCTTATAATCACCGAGCAACAACAGAGAAACAACAAAAACTCAGCTCCTTCATCAGAGTAATTTCATCGAACTCTCGGTGGGCATAGTGTTCCATGACGAGGAAACAAATCTAAAACAGAGAAAGAGGACAAAGGGTATTGAGAATGGACCCAGATGTAAGAGCAAGTGGAGTTGATCCTGGCGCGTCGACGTGCGGAAACACGGAGGCGGGAAGCCAAGCCTAGGCCTCGCTTCGAGGAAGGGGCGAAGATGGGGAAGATGTCCATCGCTCTTCCACAGTCTTGGAGCGTGTACTGGAGGCAAGCCACCTTGCCCTCCGTCTCGAACCTCTGTCGAGGCTGATTCTACGATGAGCCCTCGCCATAGGCTCCGCCGTCAGTGGCGGTGGCGGCGGCCGGCTGGAAAGCCTACTGAAACGAAAAAGAAAGTCCGATGAAGTTAGAGTGGTCTACACTGTAATCATCATGCAATCATCATTTTTCATTTTTTCAGATTTTTCTATTTCATCAAAAATAAAAATTTAGAAAATATTTTCATATATATATATTATCCCTCATATATTTTAAAATAATTAACAAATAAATTTTTTCATTATCAACAATACTTATATCTAAATATTTTTGGTGACTATTTTCTTAATCATTCATTTTTTAGAAATAAATGAAGCCATTAATTGCTTTCAAATTTCTCCGTCTCTATCCTCTCCTAATAATTAATCTTCGCTACTTCCTTTTTCATATGGATTATTTCTACATTATTTTTTCACTTTTTCTACTTACTTATGTAATCTTAAAAAAAAATAGGGTTAATATCGTGAAAAACCCCACATTGGTACATCTACAACAAATTTATCTTAAAATAATTTTTTTAATTTCGAAAAACTCAAAATTGATATACATGTCATAAATTTACCATATGTTAGTTTTCATAACATTTTACTATCAAATTATTTAACTAGATAATACGTGACAGTTGATGGGTATACCGATTGAGAGTTTTACTCTCCCTTGATGGCCTTATGTGGGCCCTCTCGAAGGCTTGCCCTACCAAGAGTAGCAGCATTGTATTTGGCGTGTTCGTGCCAAGCAATCAAAGGTCCTATCCTTGGCCTCATCTTCGCCTTCACGGGGCCTCACTCACCAAGTCCTCGATGGGTTGTTGAGGAGCTCTAGCGCCAAGAGGCTAATGGCATTCTTGGTGGGGTTCACCTACTTCATCATCTCGAGTGAACCCAAGACCGTCAAGGAGATGTTGGATGGCTTGGCCTTTGCCGACCACCTTGTGAAGGAGTCGACGTACAAGCTCCTATTCCATCGAGGGATGGGCTTTGCTCCCTATGGCAAAACTGGCACAACCTAATGAGGTCAGAGTGCGCCCTCGCCATATGCTTTGCCATTAGTGGTGGTAGTTGGTCGCCATTTGGAGAGCTGCAAAGAAACAAAAGAGAAAGTTCTATAGAGTCAGAGTGAGTTAGCATGTACACACAACCGATGATTTCGACTACTTAGTTCTTACAAGGCATTGATCACTCACATGTGAAGGGGCCTAATGGCTGGTGTTTTATAATTATCAAATTTTCTTTGATTAAGTTTAGTTTATTATACAAAAAATAAAAATGTGAAAGATATTTTTATAAATGTGATTGTTTATATTGCTTGAGGTAATTAGTAAATAATTTTTCTCATTATCAACAATAATTATTTCAAAACAACAATTCAAATCACGGTCTGTCAATCCAATTCCGACCAATCAACAATCACGTACATTCCCTAATTCTCGGGAATAACTCAATAAATCAAACACGTTCACTTCCACTCGGTCTTCGATCGTGCATTTCATCAATATTCACAAGTATAATTAACAATCGGCACTTCAATAAATCATAACAACCAAGAACACATCAAAATAAGCCAAAAATTAGCTTACGCAAACGGTGCGGTGAGACGATGTCAATCCGTGAGCGGTGATTAGTGAGCGATGTAATCCGTGAGCATTAATTTGTGAACTTGGTAAATTCGTCGAAATTAAATAAATAAATAAAAATAAATAAACTTAACCATGGTTAACAAATTAACCTAACCATGGTCAAATTAACTAACCATAGTTAAATTCTAACCTTGGTTACTTTTAAAACTAACCATGGTTACTTTAATTAATTAACCCTAGTTACTTTAATACTAACTATGGTCAATTAACTAACCTAGTCAGAAATCTAGGTTATCATATTTAGAAAAATAATAGTTATTTATCTTTCAAAAAATAAAAATGTGAAAAATATTTTTATAAATATGATGTTTATATTGCTTGAGGTAATTAGTAAATAATTTTTCTCACTATCAACAATAATTATTTCAAAAAATTTTCAATGGCTTTATTTTTTGTTTATTTATCTTTATCACGATCTAGACTATCATATTAAGAAAAATTACTTTCAAGTTATTTATCTTTCAAAAAAATAAATGGAGCCTTAAATTCTTCCTTATTTTTTTTTGTGTGTCCTCTTTTTAATTTGTACTCGCTTTCTTTTTCATATGGAGTATTTCTATATTTTTTTTCACTTTTTCTTCGTACTTATGAAATATGGAAAAATAATAGGACAATGTACTTCTTGGATGGAGCTATCTGCATAGGAGGAGGCGTCTGCGGGATGGAATTTTGTTTTTACTACAGTTATTCTTTTATTTAAAAAAATTATTTATTTCATAAAAATAATAATTTAATTTTTTAAAGATTATATGAAAAATGTGAACAAATTAATAAAAAAGAAGAAGACGGATATAGCAAGTTTACAGTATCTTGTACCAATGCCATATCATTTCTTTATTTTATGCAATTTTTTGCAATGTAGTTACCAGTGTTTTTTCTATGAACTCTTTATTATATACATTTAAAAATCTTTCTTTTGTTGGAATAAATCAAAAAAAAATTTCCAGCCTTTTAAAATCCTGTCCTATAATTACATGATGTAAATGATGTAAAAGGAAGAAGATGCTCCCCGGAATTATCCCCAACTCATTATTATATTAATTAAAAAGTTTTGTGATATCACAGTATCCGTAGGAAATCAATCTTGAGTCTTTAAATTATTTCCTATTTTACTAATCTCTTAACCTGACTCAAATTAGGAAAGAACCACTTCACTCCTCAGCGCACTCTCGAAACTTGACTCCAAAGCCATCCCAATTCCAACGGTAAACTAACCATATATCCCCTCTCTGTAGCCTCCGAGTCCTCATCTTCCTCTTCTCTCTATAACGTTATCTTTCTCTCTTTCGCTCTCTCTAAATTTCTCTGCACCGTCTTGCCCTCTGTTGTTCCTGCGAAGCATTTTCCTGTTTCTTCAACCAAAAACCCATGAAGCTCGTCGATTTCTTGGGCCCCAGATCGCTTCCCATCCGCATCGTCCTGAGAGGCAAGGTCCACTCGCCGCCGTTGATGGACTCTTCACCGTCGTGCGTTTCTTATCGGCATGATCACAAGAAGAAACCCATTGGCGATCACCTGAGAAGGGAGGTCAACTCGCCCCCGTCCATGGACTCTTCGTCATCGTGCCTTTCTTATCTGCACGATCAGGAGAAGGACCACAGCAAAGGGGCCAGAGAAATTTCAGATAAAGGGGTGGTGGTAGCTCGCGTCTTCTTCCCCCTCACGCCTGATCAGAACACGAAGGAAGTTGGGGGCCCTCGTCGAGAAATTGTTCCTGCCCAACCAATGCGAAAATCCTTGGCCTCGTTCCCCGATGCTGAAACCTTAATTGTGGAGAAGAAGAAGAAATACAATAGAGTGCAGAAGGGAAAGAAAGAGGACTCGGATGTGATACCGAGGAGGTTTCACAGAATTGGTGCTGCTCTTCGACCCTTATGAGATCAAGAAGAAGCTTACGCCAAGCGATCTCCCGAGAGGCAATGCCTGCTCGCTGCCTTTGGTGGACTCTTCATCATCATGTGTTTCTTATCTGCACGATCAGGAGAAGGATCGCGACGAACAGGCCAAAGATATTTCAGATGCAGGAGTGGTGGTCCCTTGCGTCAACTTCCCCCTCGCGCCTGATCAGAACACAAACGAAGTCAGCAGCCCTCGTCAATAAATCGTTCCTGCCCAACTGAAGCGAAAATCCAAGGCCTCACTTGCCGATGCCAAAACCTTAATTGTGGAGAAGAAGGCGAAGGACAAAAGAACGCAGAAGGGAAAGAAAGAGGCCTCAGGATGTGATACAGAGGAAGTTTCCACCGAGTTGGCGCTGCTCTTCGACCCTTATAAGATCAAGAAGAAGCTTATGCAAAGCGATCTTGGCCACCTGTCAAGACTCTTGATCGGGAAGGACTTAGTGACGAGCCACTTTCTCCGATGGATGAGCAAGGAGACAGTGAGGCAAGTCGAGAGTGGCAAGGGGGCCGACGTCATCATGAGGGACATGGACACTGGCTCTGAGCATCGACTTGTGTTTGTGTTTTGGGCATCGTCTGGGTCGTACGTCCTTAAGGGAGGTTGGATCAAGGAGTTTGTGAAACGGAGGGGGTTGGCAGTTGGCGACGAGGTCGGTATATATTGGGAACCTAGTGCTAGCAAGTTCCACTTTAGTGTTCTTCACAAGGCGAATTAGACATCGTCTTGAACTATTGTTGTTGTTCAGTGACCAACAGAACTAGTACTGTTTCTGTTTGGTGACAACATGAAAATTTTGATCTCTAGAAAAGGCTACTAGTGATTGAATTCTATTGTATGCAATCAAACTATCTCTCAGAAATTCAATTCTTTAGAGTGTTTCTTTTGATGCCCAGTTCTATCTCTAATTTTCTTGTGAGTTTTCACTGTGGTAATATCTTTGGGTGGATAGAGTTGATTATAGTAGATTGGCAACATTTGACTTTCTTAATCCTGTCTGAGCACAAATTTTAAACGTTCCTTTTTAAGACGGACATCTTATTTGGTAATGATTGGCGTGACTCTGTTGGCTATTTATTTCTGTTATGTAAATAGGCCTTCTGCAATAGACATGTCATATTTGCTTCTGGTTTTAGAGTTGTAGTTTTGTAATGGCGGCCGCATTAATGGGCAAGTATAAGCATACGCTGGCTTGGTTTCCATTACATGCCTGTAGATGAGTGTGCAGATTGCAATGCTGTTGACAGTTCAATACATGCCTACTTATTCTGCGCTTTAACCTCAATAGTGAATGCACAAGCTGGTTGTTAGTTAAATACCCCAAATCATTAGCTCAGATGTTTTGCAATAGCATAGGATATCCAAAGGCGCCAAAGTTAAACTTCTTGTAGCTTTATCCAGCTTTGGCCCTGGACACTTGTTTGAAAAACTTCTGAATCCCTGCCACCACAGCTTAGTTGTGTGCTAAATTTGGAGTGTCTGGCATGTCCGTGTTTAACCATCAAGAAAAAGTCACCTGGTCCTAAAGATCCAAAAGATTGCCATAGACATCGTAACATTTCAAATGGTAAGCAATCAATGTAAATTTCAGCTACTCCCTGCCAAGCAGAGGTTGTTTGTCTGTTAATTCATCTGCAAAATTAAGTTATTGGTTTTAGGATTTGCCTTCTCTTTGTTTGAGTGTTTTTTGGGCATCAAATGTGCAATGTAATAGTTTTGACGAAAATGAAAGAAGAGAGATCAAAAGGGGTCTTGTTGATGTATCAATAATTTGGAAATTTTCCAAGAGTAGTTCAGGGGGCTACCCAAAAGGATACACTTAAATTCAAGTATTCTCCAAGTACAGGATTTTCCTTGTGACCGCAATCCAGAGAGGGCAATTTTTCATGAACTCTCTGTCACCAACATGGAAATCTAGTTATCTGTCTAATGCCAACGAATAAAGATAATAATGAAACAGAAAAGCTCTAACCCACAATTCATCACAATCAATCACTCTCTCTCTTTGCCCACAACAGAGAGAGATTTGGCTAACAACACTGATGCCAGCTTTGTTGAGATTTGGCTCCATTGTATAGTTGTCTTGCTATTGTGGGCTTTGTTGAGATTTGGCTCCATTGTCATAGTTGTCTGAGGACACTGGTTTGAAGCTGGAGACAGAGGGGCGTTGAACTTTTGAGGAGGTTGTTGGAAGTCTCTGCTGTATCCCTGAAGTTTTCAGTAGATCAGGGTACATGAGGACACTGGTTTGAAGTGGAGTACTGTTCTTCTCTATGGCGTTGAACTTTTGAGGAGGTTGTTGGAAGTCTCTGCTGTATCCCTGAAGTTTGTAACAAGGAGGATCCGCTAGATTTGGTGCCTTTGGATTTTTCCAGTCGATAATATCAGCAGAATTGGGAAGGCAAATCCTTGCTTTGGTGTCTGAATCTGCCAGATTACTAACAACTGTCTTTTTTGTTTACAAGAATTTCAATTTTCAGGACAATCCCAGCATCTCAATCCAGAGAAAGTGAATCAGTCACTCTCACCTTCCTAATGTTTTTCTATGTGCATATATGTTTTGTATTCAAACCACATCGCTCATATATAATATGCTGCTAATCGCACTTCTTATTTTATCCTAGTTTCATCAACTAGCAATCACTTATCATACAATACATCAATAACTAACTATTCCCTCAACGCTAAATGCATATTTAGGATTTTTGTTTTGCTTGATGATGGAGATTAAGCCAATGTCCACAAGGCATGATATAACAATGTCTAGTGGACGATAATGCATTCCATTATTAGTTGATTGTTTCCAGTATAAGAGTAACATTGGCAAAGAATGCTGATGCAAATTTTCTTTTCACAACATGGCCTGACGAAGTTAGCTGCAACATGCCATGCTGACTAGTACAATCACAATTAACGAAAGGACTCGTATACTCAGATGAAATCAGAATGTATGTCTTGATAGCCAATACAATATTCACATGGGTACATAGACAAACATATTTAATTTGTAAATAGTTATCAACAATCATTGCCAGGTATTACCTCTATTGTTACAATTACCAAACTGCAAAGCAAGGACTTGGTGATGCATGCAGTCACCTTTGCTTTTGTCCAGATGGAGGTACATTTTCTTTTAGGGGGCCACAGGGAACACTAGAGGTTCCATTAAAAGATTACATAACGGTTTGATGGTTTCTTGCTATGTCTTCTGTAGCATCAGAAAAAGGTCCAGTCCCTGCTGACAGAGAAATGGGAGATCTTCCTCTTCTTGAGGCAATTTCACAGCTCCCGTTACACTTTCTCAACCCTCACTTTCTTTTCTTCTTTTTCCTTCTCCAAATGCCTTAATCTAACCCCAACTTCAAATCTCTTCTCTCTCCTCCTTTTTCCTTTTTTCACAACTCTCTTTTTATTTTTGCACATCTCAGGTTCACCGGTGGTTCTGTGGTCAATCTCGCCGTGATACCCTTGCCACCATGCAATCCTTTAGCATCAAACAGGTTGTGCTGCTCAATCAGGTTTGGACGTGTTTTATATGGGTGCATCGCAGTTGTAACATATCTATTGTGTTCAGAGATGCATAGAACAGGAAGGTCAATATTTCTATTAAAGATGTGTAAATGCATCCAGACCCAAAAAGAAGCTGTAAATGAATTACTCTTATAAGCATCTTGATGCAGGGGTACCACGCCCTACTGAGACAGATGCCAAGAAGGAAGAAGTAAAAGAGAGCAGTTCAAGCTAGCAACTACATCCACTGGACCCTCACAGATTCGCGTTTATTTTCACCAAGTATGAGAAGAAACTTTACTTATGGGACTTGAGATCTTCAGAGTACAAAAGAATTCCAAGATGGGTTTTTCAGAAGAAACGTGTCCTGGCCAAGCAAACAACCAAATTAGTAGCATTTCCAAGCACCTCTGTACATGGTGATTGAATTGAGTGCAGTAAGAGAAACCAACACAAGAAGATATCGATCCAAGTTCACTGATTATAAAGTTAAAATGGAACAGGCAAAGAAGCAGTATAGATATGAGCAATTCCGTGCAGTCCAGGAAGAATGCGTGATAATAGATGACACAAACAGTAATTGAGCAAAAACATTGACTTGCTCCATTTCATCCAATCACCAAGCAGCACCAGAAAAACAACAAAAACCTAGCTCCGTCATCAGAGTAATTTCATCGAAGTCCTGGTGGGCATAGTGTTCCATGACGAGGAAACAAATCCAAAACAGAGGAAGAGGACAAAGGTTATCGAGAATGGACCGAGAGGTACGAGCAAGTGGGGACGACCAAGGATATGGAGGTGGTCTTGGCGCATCGGCATGCAGAGACGCAGAGGCGGGAAGCAAAGCCTAGGCCTCTCGCTTCGATGGAGGGGCGAAGTGGGGAAGATGTCCACCACTCTGCCACTGTATCGGAGCACGTACTAGAGGCAAGCCTCCTGGTCCTCCGTCTTGAATTAGTATTGTTTTTGTTAGGTGACCAACAGGAAAATTTTGATCTTTAGAAAAGGATGTTAGTGATGGGAATTTTTTTGTATGCCGTCAAACTATCTCTAATTTTCCCTAGAAATTCAGTTCATGCTTCTTTTGAATCCCA
Source organism: Corymbia maculata (assembly GCA_014182735.1). NCBI lineage: Eukaryota > Viridiplantae > Streptophyta > Magnoliopsida > Myrtales > Myrtaceae > Corymbia > Corymbia maculata. Next base: position 18,408,740 of record CM024686.1, on the reverse strand, counting down.
GTTCTATGTCTCTAATTTTCTTGTGCGAGTTTTCACTAAGACAATATCTTTGAATAGACACTAGTTTGAAAAACTTCTGAATTCTTGCCTTCACAGCTTAATTGTCTGCTACATTTCAAGAATCTGGCATGTTCGTTTTTTATCATCGTGAAAATGCCACCTAGTCCTAAAGATTCAAAAGATTGCCATAGAGGCAATTTGTCTATTTATTTGTCATTAGCATTGATTTATTGGTTTTAGGAAATCCATTATCTTTGTTGGAGTATTTTTTCCAAGCTGAATGTGCAATGTAATAACTTTGATGAAAAAGGAAGAGTATTGATCATAAGGGGCCTTGTTGATGTATCAATAAATTGAAAATTTTCCTAGAGCAGTTTAGGCGGTTACTCAAAAGGATATCATGTATGTTTTGTATTAAGACCACATGGCTCATATAATATGCTGCTAATTATACTTCTTATTTTAGTTTCATCAACTGGCAATCACTAATCACTTAATACATCAATAACTAATTATTCCCCCCAACACCAGAAGCAAATTTAGGAATTTTGTTTTGGTCAGTGATGGAAACTAAGGCAATGTCCACTAGGCATGACATGACAATGTCCAATGGAGGATATCCATTCCATTGATAGTAGAACGTTTCCTGTACAGGATGAAAGATTGCCGATGCTTTTTTCTTTCCATAAGATGATTTAATGGAGGCAGAAACTGCAACAAGATGGATTAGTTCTACAATTGTGAATGTTCAACATCTATCCTTGTGGATTAGTACAGTCACAATCGAGGAAAGAATTCCATACACTCGGATGCAATCAGAATGTAGGTCTTGATAGACAATACAATATTCACATTGCATGCATAGACAAACATATTGCATTTGTAAATAGTTGTCATTACCTCCATTGTTATGACTACCAAACTGCAAACGAGGACTTCGGCGATGCATGCAGTTGCCTTTGCTCTATCCAGATGGAGGTACATCATCACTTAGGGAGCCAAAGGGAGCACTAGAGGTTTCTTCAGAAGATATGGCGACAGTCTGGAGGTTTCTCGCTATGTCTTCCATAGCATCAGAAGCTCCAACCCATGCTGACAGTGCATTGGGTGATCCTCCTCTTCCTGAGGCCATTTTATAGCCGTCTCAGAATTGACGATTGGGTGCTTGAGTGGTGCCATGTAGGATTTACAGTAATTTATTCATCAGTTGCCACCTATACCCACCGGGTGCTGCTCTGACTTCGTTAGACTCCTTTTTGTTTCCTCACAGCTCCCATTACTGTCATCTTTCACCGTGTTTTCTTCTTCCTTCTTCATAACCCTAGTCTAAACCGAACTTCAAATATCTTCTCTCTTCTCCTTTTTCGTTTTTTCACTGCTCCCTTTTTTCTTTGCACGTCTCCCCTTTGCCAACAATTCCGTCATCAATCTTGCCCTTGATACCCTTGCGCAACGCAATCCTTTGGCATCAAACAGCTCATGCTACTCACTCATGTTTCGGATGTGTTATATGGATGCGTTGCAGTTGTAGCATGTCCATTGTGTTCAGAGACGCGTAGAACAGGAAAGTCAATATATCTCTTGATGATTTGTAAACGCATACAGACCCAAGAAGAACCTGTAAATGCATTACTGAAAGAAGCATCTTAATGCAGATAACATGAAAGAAGAAGTAAAAGAGAGCAGTTCAAGCAAGTAGCTACACCCACTGGACACTCACAGATTTGCCTTTATTTTCACTGAGTATGAGAAAAACTTTACGTATGGACTTGGGATCTTCAGAGTGCAAAAGAATTCCAAGATGGGCTGTTCCACAGAAGAAAAAGTGTCCTGCCCAATCATACAACCAATTAGTAGCATTTCCAAGCAACTCTGTACATGGTGATTGAAAAACTGAGTTCACTGATTACAAGTTCAGAAAGGAATTAGGCAAAGAATCAGCACAGACATGAGAGTGATAATAGACAGACAAAAACAGTAACTGAACCAGAACAATGAATTGCTCCATTTCTTCCTATCACTAAGCAACAGCAGATCAACACCTGGTGGGCATAGTGTCCCATGAATATATCCTGTGAGTGACGGTTGCTGATGGTCGTCGATATGAAATAGCTTTTCATGGGTTTGTAGGCGAAGTATGATCAACAATATCCTGAGAGTGTTGACAGCGAGCTCTGAAAGCTTCACCCGATCAAAACAAGCAGGGAAGATGACTCCCGGGGGTACAAAGATCTTCCCAGAAACAAGTACGAAAAGGGGTCTGTCCTCACAGCTGAGTATCGCATCCCGTGGTCTCGGATTCCCAATTTGCCACAGGTGCAGCAACATGTGGCGGAGAATCTGCGTAGGGATCCAACGCGAGAATAGATGTCTCAAACGCCTCAGTATGATATCACAGCCGGACCCGGGTTCAGGGGGTTACGGCCAGTTTGATATATACTTCCTAACGTAGTTGAAAATGTACTCCACATCTTCATGCGGAGCATTGGGTCGGGTTCAATCCGGTGTTTAGACCGAACTTTCCAAGGCCGAATCTAGGGAAACCGATTTGGTTTCCTGTTGCAAAGTCGTAACAAATTTTGAAAGCTTTTTTAAGGAAATTATAAAAAAAAAACTCAATTACCATACAATAATGGTGCAACTTTAAGGACATAATTTATCATTTAAAATAAAACTGGGATCTAATGATTCCGATTATAGAATTGACCGAGAGTCACGAGATTGGATCTTGGTTCTAGGTCAAGAACCAACTTATGCCAATACCTATTGCTTCTAATTCTGAGTGACATTTACGCTCCTATGGTTTTTTTCAGCTTGTTGTTCTTGGAGAATTTAAAATTTGACTAACTAAACATACGAATATTAACATGTACCAATATGGATTTGGCTCTTCATCATTTCATGTCCAAACAATGCTCTTTTTAAAACTAAAGAAAAGTGAAAACAAAAAACAAAAATTCTCAAAAGAAAATAACAAACCGACCAAAAGAACATAACAAAAGGACATACATTGTTTCGGTCGAAACAATGCTCCTTTTTATGTTCAAAATTTTGGAAGAAAAGTGACAAAAAAAGAAAGCAAATTACTCAAAAGGAACAAAACAAAGGGCATACATTATTTTGGTTCAATTATAAATGAAGCTTAGTATCTTTGAAGTGAATTTTACTTTTTTCCGAGACTTCCATGAATCACAATTTGACTTTTGTTTAGCTTGAGAGACCCAAGACGCTCTAAAACATATTGCCATTAACATGTATATTCATTAGCAATCATATAACATATTTCATATTTTGAAATTTTCAAATGTTAAGAAAAAAGTAGGACAGTTTATTTTTTTTTTTTTTCAATTTTTTCAATTGTAGGCAAAATATTTATAAAACTGACAGCTGGGCTCTTGAGGAAGAACCCTCTTTCAAATCTCCCTCATTAGGTAAAAAGCTTCTAAATAAGTGTTTCATCATATGTTTAGGAGGAATGTGATTTTTATTATTCCAAAAATAATATAATAATGAGAAAATTTCAAAAAATGATTTGAAGTAAGCTTATTTTTTTAAATAAGGACCCAAAATGACTGCTATCTTAAATGAGGACCCCAAGTGGCTAAACTAGTTTCAAATAAGACCTCAAATCGCTGGCTAGCCAAATGTTCACTGGTTGGTGAGCATGTGACATTTTCGATGGCTGGAATAAGGACAATTTTGTCAAAAAAATATTGATAGAAATTAACAAACCCTAAAAAAAAACCCCAAACTCTTCATGTTCTTCTCTTCTACACTTTACCTTCTAGGTTCCTTGTCCTCTCTTGCTCGGAGAAGCCAAATTCTTTGTTAATGGAGCAAGATCCTTGTCTCCTTGAGTTCCAAATGAACGTGCCAACCCTCTCTCTCTTCGTGGAAGTGGATTCGAATTGTGCCCGAGACGTGAGTCCTCGACATCAAGATGTTCTCCGTTTTTCGGTTGGGAAAAGATAATGAAGAATTGAGGCTCTCGTGTTATATACAAGTGTCTGAATAACGAAAATGTGGCTTTACTCGAAATTTGTCTTCTTCGTTGCAAAGAAATGAAGACAAAAAAAGAAAGGAAGCAAATGTGAAAAAACGAAGGTGAAGATTTCTTGTTGTGCTTCAATTCGTGTTGCATTAACAAAAAATTTGGGTGATCCAAGCAAGAGAGGACAGAGAACAGAGAAGATGAAGAGCATAAGAAAAAAACGTGAGAACGTGAAGAGTTTGGGGGTTTTGCTTTTAGGGTTTTTAATTTATATCAATATTTTTTTGACAAAATTGCCCTTATTTCGGCCTCCATAAATACCACACGCTCGTTGGCCGACAAACATTTGGCTGGCCAATGATTTGAAGTTCTTATTTGAGATTGGTTTAGCCACTTTAGGTCCTAATTTGAGACAATGTCCACTTTGAGTCCTTATTTGAGAAAATAGACTCATTTCGGGTCCTTTTTTGAAAATTTCCCTAATAATAATAATATAATAAATTTAATGAAAAATTTGAATAAAATATAAGATGGGCGGTGAATCCTAAGAAGACTAGGAGATCTCTTCTTTAAAATTTAAAATTTAAAATGATGATCGGCATACATATGTAGAATGAACAAAACAAGAAATCCCATATATCATTATGATAGGAAAGAAATTGAATCAAGAAAATTAAAGATATTGGAATTGGGCTTCAAAGAAGGACTCAAAAATTGAATTCCTAGGGGAAAATAGAGATAATAACCATAAAATTCCATCACTAAGATTCTTTCGGATAATTTTTTCCTTGGTCACTAAACAAAATAAATACTATTTCAAAATTAAATCTAATTGAATAATCTGGTCACTCAATTAATCACTAGTAAGTCTCATGAAACGCTAATTCACCTTGCAAGGAAGGTTGAAATGGAATCTGCTAACAGTAAAATCCTAAGTTGGTGATCATGTCCGTTCTATGCAGCTCTCTTGCTGCTTTGTTGTATGCCTTCACACCTCAAATATTAGGGGTGAGCATGTTTTTAGGATAGAACTTAAAACTTGTTAATTGTACCGGTAGGAACTTGTAGCTCTCGTATGATGTTGTTAGCTCCTCCATTAATTTCATTCTTATGTTTGCATTAATGTTCTTTGGAAGTTAGTCCATAAATGAAGGAGATGGGTCACCTCTCTTATGTGACAAGAAGAGGATATGGTAATGAGTACTAGAAGATTTGACTTGAAGAACAAATAAGGATAAAAACACGTGACAAAATCCATGTTTCATGATTACCAAACCTAAGAAGTTAATGAAGAGGGTGAATCACAAGCTTATGTGGCCATGTGAAGATATGGTCATCATTACAAAAGATTTGGCTTAGGGAGCAAGTTAATGATTCATAACTTAAGCAGACTAATTAGAAAGGCAAATAAAGGGGCTTTAATCATTTCCTTAGAATAATAGGGCGCCACCTCTTTAAGATAGCCTTGCTTACTCATTCTATTAGGTGTGCCACTCAAAAGAAATTCATTGGGCCATTTGGAAGGGTAATTAATTAGGTTTGGCCTATAAATAGAGAACTACCCCCTTCATTCTCACCAACCTTGGCTCATCTCACCCTCTCTCTTCTCTTGCACACTCTCTCTCTCTCTAGGCCACATTGACCGCCCTCACCATTTGCCTTTTTCCTTGGCAAACTGATGTTACTTCATCAACCATAAGTAGAATTCCTAATCCTTGACTAGGGCGATGCACAATGTTGTTGGATTTAGTTGCGTGCTTACCTATGTGTAGTCATGTGCATGATGATGATTGATTTTGTATGATTTGCTCATGTTGGTGTCCATAAATTGAATCATGCCTTGGGTTAGGACAAGTCTTGCTTGGTCTCGGATTGGCTTTGAGGCATGATGGACCAAATCTTGCTTGGCCTTGGATCGATATTGAGGCGTATCGATTTTGAACCTTACTTGGCATCAAGTTGGTGCCTAGGCATATTAGTTTGAGCCATGAATCTTGCGCTATGCTTAGCATATTGTGTAGTGATGATATTGTGATACACGTATACACACTTGCATAAGCATGCCTTTTGACCTTGTATTCATGGGCTAAGACAAAAGATAATTAATCACCTTGTATGATAAATGACATGCGATCACTTAATGAAAGATAAGACCCATTGTCACTTGAGTTGATGACGATGCCTCACCTTGGTTGAACCAAGATGTAACATCCCGAATTTTCGGTAAGCCCGGAAATTGCTCGAGTGGGATTAATGGGCCGAGATTAGGACCGGATTTTTGGGAACCGCGCTTCAAGGGTAAAAAGACCGGATTGCCCCCCTTCTAGAAGCTTGTTTGATTTTAATTTTCTAGGGTTTTTCTCTCTCCCTCTCTCTCCCGCGCGTTCTCTCTCCCTCTCTCTCCCCGCACGCTCCCTTCTCTCTCTCTCTCCCCCTCACGTTCCCCCCTTGTCGACACCCTCCCCACTTGCCCTTATCCTCTCTCTTTTCTCCCTTTGACTAGTCTTCTCTTATCTCTTTCTTCTTCTTTTTGCCCCCACTTGTCCGACACCATGTGCTCCTCTCTCTCTCTCTCTCTCTCTCTCCTCTTTTCTTCCCCGCAAGTTCGACGGTCCCCCCCTTCCCAGCAGCTTCTCCTTCTTCCTTTCTTCTTCTTCTTCTCTTCCAGCCGACGTGGGCTTGCTGCTGCCGCCCTTTCGTTCGCTGCCGCCGCTGCTGGCAACCACCACCAGAGCTCCGCCGTCCCGTCAGCTCGCCGTCAGTCGCCGGTGAGCCGCCGTTTTGCCGGCCTTGGGCCGAACCAACACCACCCCCAGCTTCGTCTTCGTTTCTTCCTCCTCTCGTTCGCGCCGCAACGCGGCCAGCCGACCGCCCGGACGCCGGAGAGCTTGCCGCTACCTCGTCGCCACTCGGCCACCACCGTCCGTCGACCGACCACCCCGCCTCGAGCCGCCGTTGCCTCCGCTGTCTCTCTCTCTTTTCGTTTGGGTTGGAGCCGTGATGGCTGCTCTCGCCGTCCAGCCGCCCTTCGCCGCCGTCCCTCCGCCCGGCCGTCGCCCGTCGTCCGCCTGCACCCCGCCGGAGGCCGACCGACCACCCTAGCCGGTTACCACCCCGAACCAGCTGCTGCACCGCCTCCTTTCCCTCTCTCGGTTCTGTCCAGCTTCCGGAGCCGCCGCCCGCCTTGCCGGAGCGGGCTGCGGCCGCCGTCCGGAGTCGCTGGGCCGCCCACCAGCCAGCCCCGTGCCGCCGGTTCCTCCGTTTCGCAGCCCCTTGCCGCGTGGACAGCCGCCCTCGGCCGAGACCCGGTCCCGGGCCGCCTTGTCTCGACGCGCCGGAAGTTCCCGGGCGTTCCCCTCGCCGCCGCCGTCGCGCTCGTGTCGTCGGAATCGCTAAACCGTGAGTCGATTTCCCAATCCTTATTTAGGGGCTAATCTTGCTTAGGAGTAGTTTGATTAGTTTAATTATTGATTAGTGTTTTGGATGATGATTATTAGTGTTTTAATACTATTTGATGAAGCTTGCTTAGTGTTAATCATGGTTAGTATTAATAAATATTATTATTATTATTTTTGGAATAATAATGATTATTTATTATTTTCGGAATTATTAATTAAATTAATTTATAATTTCGAATTATAAATAGTAATATTGTTATTACTATTCATTGCTGAAAATTAATTATTTTTGGAGAAAATAATTAATTGTGATTATTTATTGAAATTGTTTTAATTGAGTAATTTTGGGGGAAAATTACTATGGTCTATTTTTCCAAAGTCGATAGTATTTATATACTATTTTATTAAATGACAGTGGTTTATTGAATAAGGGTTTTACTAAATGAAATTATTTGGGTTGGATAATTAATTATGGGATTTGAAAAATAATTACAAGTATTTTGTGGGAGTAAATTATTTTATCGAAACAATCGGCTATAGCATGATTCTTCAATAAATATTTTTGAGTATAATTATAGTTTATACTTATTTTTGGGATGATTGAGTATTATTGGGGAATAGCTGATTGTTGTAGTCGTGAGGACACGCATTTATTTATTAATTGATATTTGTGTTTATTTATTATTAAATATCGACAAGTGGATGGGTATCGGAGTATCGTGATGTTGATTGGTCGGAATTGATTGAAAATGTGATTTGAATTGTTGGTTGTTCCCAAGAGTTAGGGAATGTGCGTGATTGAATGCTGATTGGAAATTGAATTTTGGAATTGTCGAGTGATACCGCATGACATATTGTGTGGGTTATCGAAATGGCATGTCGCATGGACATGAGCGTATGAGCAATGTTACATTCACGACCAAGCAAAAGCAAAGACAAGAATGAACTGTTTGCTGATGTGTTGCATGGTCGATTAAAGTTGATAGCCCGGTTGAGCCGGATGACCGCCAATCCTTCGGGGTTGTGCCGTGACCATTGGGTCGCCTGACAGTGGTCAGATGCGGAGTCGCGGTTGAGGCCGGGCCCATGCTCCTTATGGAATGCCGTCGGTGGGGGAAAGCCCATGACGTCGCCGTGCCTCACGGGGGAGGACGATGCCTGGTTTACGACCAGTTGACCGCCAACCATAAGGTTGTGCCGTGGCCTAGAGGGTCGTAATAATCGGAGCATGTGTATGGGTGTGAGACCTGAGAAAGTTACGTGAGATGCTCTGATTATTCGTATGCTCTTAATGTCGTGATGATTGAATTGACAGTTTCTGCAGGTTGCGTGTGCTAAGGCCAGGTAGGGTCGCCTGTGTTTGCATCTGCTTATTGAATTGTCGTATGATAATACTGCTTGAGGTGTGGTATGTGTTGTTTGCCGGAACTAGGTTGCATGGTTAGATTGCTCCCAAGGCGAGCGAAGTTCCTAACCGGGGCTTAGGACTTCGACTTGCTGAGTTTATCTCAACCCGTCGTGGTTAACATTTTTCAGGTCCATAGAATGGAGGATCGACGCGTGTTACGGCTCGTGGCCGTCTTTGAAGGGAGTAGATTAACCCTGACCTCGTTAGTTTCATTGGCTCGATAGGAAGATGCTCGTAGTAAAGGCTTGTACTTTTAAACTTCCTAGGGTTAATCGTTAGTTAATAAAGCGATACTTTTGATGTGTTCTTATTGGGTTTTCCTGCTATCCCTGTTTTTGTATTTGACCGGGATTGTGTTTCGCTTCCGCATGCGTTTAATCAAAAGATAAAACTAACGGTCGGCGACGGATCCTGGGGAGTCGCAAATCAAATGACCGCAAGAGAACAGGGGTTGCCGCGTGCTCGAGGGTCGGGGCGTGACAGCCCCGTCGATTTTGGTATCAGAGCCTGGTCAATACATGGAGTGATAAGGTGCGATGGGTTTTGGGATAGTTAGTTAGGAAAACACCCCGTGCTTGTGTTTGTTTATTTGATTCTCTAGCTTTAAGCGGGTCGTTCTTGATTTCTAATTCCTTGTGGGATTGGAAATAAGGTTTCTGTGATAATTCTTTTAGACGAACGATCCTGATTCGAGAGTCTTTGAGGTAAGGCAGTCGAAGGATGGGCTAGTGCTTAAGAGAGAGCACTAGGGGATCCTAGATTTGATTTAGATAGGGCAGTGAGCTCAGATTCAAGATGTTGTTGCTGTTGCCGTTGTTGTTGCTCCTATCTCACCTTGTAAGTTCAGTGGGTTGGAAAGAGGGTTGACAATCGGTCGATTTTTAAGTTGGTTGAACCGTTCTTGGAGTTTGAGTAGTCCAAGTCTGCTAGGATGAGTAATCTTGATGTCGCAACCTTATGGATCAAGGAATTGGAGTAAGTGTTCGTATTGTTGGAATGTTCAGAGAATGATTGAGAATTTAGTAGACCGAGTCAGAAGGTCAGAGAAGGTTTGAAATCAGAAATCAAGGAGGACTCTTGATCCTTTCGATTGTATCATTGGAAGTAATTCGTTTATTGGATGAATGTTGCTAAGGTTGTTGGACGATTGTGGTTAATTTGCTAATTGAGGAATCAAGAATGGATTATTGCACCTATGCATTGATTATCGGCAGTGTAACCAAAGGATGGTCATGAACAAGTATCAATTACCAAGGACGGATGACTTGTTTGACCACTTCAAGGAGTTTCGATATGTCCTAAGATAGACCCAAGGACGGGCTATCAGTAATTGAGGATTAAAAAGGGGAATATACCAAAGATGACACACTGGGTGTGATATGGTCACTAAGAGATTATCGTCCCGTTGTTTGGATTAACTAATACGCTAGTTGTTTTTATGGATTCGATGGATTGATTGATTAAGGCGTATTTGGATTGATTCGTAATTATGTTCGTGAACGATATATTGGAAATATTCGAGAATTTAGAGGAACACGAACAGCACTTGAGGGTGGTGCTATAGACCATTTGAGAGCATAAACAGTATGCCAAGTATAATACGTGCGAGTTTGGATTTACTCGCATAGCTTTTGTGGGTCAAGTGATTTTGGACGAAAGAAATTCTATGGACCCACTAAGATCAAGGCATCAGGAATTGACCAAGACTTATGACAGTGACATAGTTCAAAGTTTTCTGAGTCGGACAGATTATTACAGGCAATTCGTAGAAAGGTTCTCTACGGTAACTACGCCTCTGATACGAAGGTTAGTGAAGGACGTAAGAATTTGAATGGACGAATAAGTGCGACCATAATATTTAAGAGCTTAAGTATAAGCTGATTACCGAACTGGTTTTGAGGATTTAGTCTAGTATCGGAGATTACGAGATCTACAGTGAGGTGTCGTATAAGTGATTTGACTGCGTGGTAAGGCAACAAGAAAGATTGGTTGCTTACACGTCACGACAATTGAGGTCATTGGATTTAATGGAAGTCAGATAAGTTCTATTTTGATAATTTGAGGAGTTGTAAGTATTGGATCATAAGTAATGATTTATTAAAGGATAAGATGATTTATTGCTCGGAGGTCTTAGATTCGATTAAGATTTGAATTTATCCAAGGTGGATTATTTCGGGAGATAATTGAAATAGGGATTTGAGGAATGGATTTTTGTCTTCGGTGGATTAAGAATTAATTATCCCTTGATGTTAGGTGGATAAGTGGTGAAATAACATTATCGATGATTTTCTTCTCGAGGTATTAATAAGGGTTTCTTCAAGTGATTGAGGTGATATTTTGGTTTGGTTATTAAATGGACGTGAAAGGAATGTTGAAAGAACAATCGATAGTTTGTGGAATTCGGACAGCAATTTGATGAAAATTCAGTGAATCAGAATTCAAGTATCAATAAGTGACCCCGTGAAAATGAGCTCATAGGTTGACGAGCTGGAGGAAGTTTTGTACTTTGAAGTGCTCAGACGAGGTTAAAACCGTGAGGCTTGGTATGGGACAGGCCAAAGCGGATAATACCTCAATGAGATAAAGCATGTTTAAAATGGACTTTTGCTAGTAGTGGTGCAGTTCACAGATGCCCGTGACGACTGATCCGAAGAGGGCGGGGAGTGGACGCCGGGGCCGGAGTGCCTGAGCAAGGAGCGACTCCTGGCAGGCTTCTAGGATGTCGAAAGGGGCAGAAATGAACTGAACTACAAACTGGCAAAAAGAGAGTGCTTATGGGATAAGATTTTATCGGTGTGGTGTAGCAGAAATATGGTCAAGCTTGTGAGACTACAGTCTATTGGAATAAGGTCAGAGAAAATACGATCACTGGTTCAGAGATGATTTTGCAGTTGATGGATGTTGTGAAGATATCTAGGACAGTGCAAAGTCGGTAAAAAGTTGATGCGAGTAAAGGATTAAGGCCTTTGGAATTTCAAGTAGGGAATCATGTTTTCCTTAAGGTGTCGCCTATGATAGGGACATCTTGATTGGTTAAGAAAGGAAAGCTGAGCCCTAAACATATCGAACATTTCGAAATTTGGAGCGAATGAAGATTTTTGGCCTTAAATGGATAAAGGAAGCAAGTTTGAGCACCGTCGGCGCTTGTAGCCGAGTGGTATCGCGGGATGAAGCCGCAGGTCCGAGGACGGGAGTTCGAATCCCGAAGCGGCGTTAGCAGCCGCTTAAAAAAAAAAAAAAAAAAAAAAAAAAAAGGAAAACCAACTTTTTGCAACTTTTTCTTTTTGCAAAAGTGGACAAGTGTTTAGTCTTTTGGAACCAAAGACAGTTTTGGGCGGGATTGGGAATTTTGGCAGCATTGAAAGTATTTGACAGCATTATGAGGCAGAATGAACGACTTGGGAATAAGAGGATGCAATGAGGCATCAATACCCCCATCAGTTTAAGGATATTGGAAGTCCTGCAAATTTCGAGGACGAAATTTTTCTAAGGAGGGAAGAGTTGTAACATCCCGAATTTTCGGTAAGCCCGGAAATTGCTCGAGTGGGATTAATGGGCCGAGATTAGGACCGGATTTTTGGGAACCGCGCTTCAAGGGTAAAAAGACCGGATTGCCCCCCTTCTAGAAGCTTGTTTGATTTTAATTTTCTAGGGTTTTCTCTCTCTCCCTCTCTCTCCCGCGCGGTCTCTCTCCCTCTCTCCTGCACGCTCCCTTCTCTCTCTCTCTCTCCCCTCACGTTCCCCCCTTGTCGACACCCTCCCCACTTGCCCTTATCCTCTCTCTTTTCTCCCTTTGACTAGTCTTCTCTTATCTCTTTCTTCTTCTTTTTGCCCCCACTTGTCCGACACCACGTGCTCTCTCTCTCTCTCTCTCTCTCTCTCTCTCTCTCTCTCTCCTCTTTTCTTCCCCTGCAAGTTCGACGGTCCCCCCCCTTCCCAGCAGCTTCTCCTTCTTCCTTTCTTCTTCTCTTCCAGCCGACGTGGGCTTGCTGCTGCCGCCCTTTCGTTCGCTGCCGCCGCTGCTGGCAACCACCACCGGAGCTCCGCCGCCCCATCAGCTCCCCCGCCGGGCCGCCGGTGAGCCGCCGTTTGCCGGCCTTGGGCCGAACCAACACCACCCCCAGCTTCTGTCTTCGTTTCTTCCTCCTCTGTTCGCCGCTGCAACGCCGGCCAGCCGACCGCCTGGACGCCGGAGCAGCTTGCTGCTACCTCGCCGTCACTCGGCCACCACCGTCCGTCGACCGACCACCCCAGCTCGAGCCGCCGTTGCCTCCGCCTGTCTCTCTCTCTCTTCTCGTTTGGGTTGGAGCCGTGATGGCCGCTCCGCCGTCCAGCCACCCTTCGCCGTCGTCCCTCCGCCCTGGCCGTCGCCCGTCGTCCGCCCAGACCCCGCCGGAGGCCGACCGACCACCCTAGCCGGTTACCACCCTCGAACCAGCTGCTGCACCGCCTCTCCTTTCCCTCTCTCGGTTCTGTCCAGCTTCGCCGGAGCCGCCGCCTGCCTTGCCGGAGCTGCTGGCCGCCGTCCGGAGTCGCTGGGCCGCCCACCAGCCAGCCCCGTGCCGCCGGTTCCTCCGTTTCGCAGCCCCTTGCCGCGTGGACAGCCGCCCTCGGCCGAGACCCGGTCCCGGGCCGCCTTGTCTCGACGCGCCGGAAGTTCCGGGCGTTCCCCTCGCCGCCGCCGTCGCGCTCGTGTCGTCGGAATCGCTAAACCGTGAGTCGATTTCCCAATCCTTATTTAGGGGCTAATCTTGCTTAGGAGTAGTTTGATTAGTTTAATTATTGATTAGTGTTTTGGATGATGATTATTAGTGTTTTAATACTATTTGATGAAGCTTGCTTAGTGTTAATCATGGTTAGTATTAATAAATATTATTATTATTATTTTTGGAATAATAATGATTATTTATTATTTTCGGAATTATTAATTAAATTAATTTATAATTTCGAATTATAAATAGTAATATTGTTATTACTATTCATTGCTGAAAATTAATTATTTTTGGAGAAAATAATTAATTGTGATTATTTATTGGAAATTGTTTTAATTGAGTAATTTTGGGGGAAAATTACTATGGTCTATTTTTCCAAAGTCGATAGTATTTATATACTATTTTATTAAATGACAGTGGTTTATTGAATAAGGGTTTTACTAAATGAAATTATTTGGGTTGGATAATTAATTATGGGATTTGAAAAATAATTACAAGTATTTTGTGGGAGTAAATTATTTTATCGAAACAATCGGCTATAGCATGATTCTTCAATAAATATTTTTGAGTATAATTATAGTTTATACTTATTTTTGGGATGATTGAGTATTATTGGGGAATAGCTGATTGTTGTAGTCGTGAGGACACGCATTTATTTATTAATTGATATTTGTGTTTATTTATTATTAAATATCGACAAGTGGATGGGTATCGGAGTATCGTGATGTTGACTGGTCGGAATTGATTGAAAATCGTGATTTGAATTGTTGGTTGTTCCCAAGAGTTAGGGAATGTGCGTGATTGAATGCGATTGGAAATTGAATTTTGGAATTGTCGAGTGATACCGCATGACATATTGTGTGGGTTATTCGAAATGGCATGTCGCATGGACATGAGCGTATGAGCAATGTTACATTCACGACCAAGCAAAAGCAAAGACAAGAATGAACTGTTTGCTGATGTGTTGCATGGTCAGATTAAAGTTGATAGCCCGGTTGAGCCGGATGACCGCCAATCCTTCGGGGTTGTGCCGTGACCATTGGGTCGCCTGACAGTGGTCAGATGCGGAGTCGCGGTTGAGGCCGGGCCCATGCTCCTTATGGAATGCCGTCGGTGGGGAAAGCCCATGACGTCGCCGTGCCTCACGGGGAGGACGATGCCCGGTTTACGACCGTTGACCGCCAACCATAAGGTTGTGCCGTGGCCTAGAGGGTCGTAATAATCGGAGCATGTGTATGGGTGTGAGACCCGAGAAAGTTACGTGAGATGCTCTCGATTATTCGTATGCTCTTAATGTCGTGATGATTGAATTGACGGTTTCGGGTTGCGTGTGCTAAGGCCGGGTAGGGTCGCCCTGTGTTTGCATCTCGCTTATTGAATTGTCGTATGATAATGTTGCTTGAGGTGTGGTATGTGTTGTTTGCCGGAACTAGGTTGCATGGTTAGATTGCTCCCAAGGCGAGCGAAGTTCCTAACCGGGGCTTAGGACTTTGACTTGCTGAGTTTATCTCAACCCGTCGTGGTTAACATTTTTCAGGTCCATAGGATGGAGGATCGACGCGTGTTACGGCTCGTGGCCGTCTTTGAAGGGAGTAGATTAACCCTGGCCTGTTAGTTTCATTGGCTCGATAGGAAGATGCCCGTGGTAAGGGCTTGTACTTGTAAACTTCCTAGGGTTAATCAGTTAGTTAATAAAGCGATACTTTTGATGTGTTCTTATTGGGTTTTCCTGCTATCCCTGTTTTTGTATTTGACCGGGGATTGTGTTTCGCTTTCGCATGCGTTTAATCAAAAGATAAAACTAACGGTCAGCGACGGATCCTGGGGAGTCGCAAATCAAATGACCGCAAGAGAACAGGGGTTGCCGCGTGCTCGAGGGTCGGGGCGTGACACAAGAAGCCCTTAAAAGTATGGGATACCTAGCTTGATGGTTGGATGTGCAGCTTGAGGTTGGAAGATCCTAAAAGTATGGGAAGAACCGTTTAAGATGGTTAATGAACCTTTGATGCTTGTTGATATGCGTTGTTTTATATGCTTATGGATAAAAGGTAAATTAAGCATTGACAAGTAAGCCGGAATTGATTGCATGTGCATAGTCAAGGTATAGTAATAGAATTGCTATTGGTCTTCCATTGGTGCATAGTTTGAATGATATTCACATACTAGATTCAATGACAAGATGTCCTTCTATTGAGGATTAGTGATTTTACTTACCGAGTCTTCGACTCACCCAATTGTTTTCCTCAAATTTGTAAGTATGGAAGTCTCATGCCATTGATGCTACACTAGAGGAGCTAGGGATTTCCCGGCCTATGTGGACATAAATATATAGCATAATGTAAAAAGAAAGGGCCCATATATGAGGGCTTGTAAACATATTGATGTAATATGAAAGTATTTGTACTATGTTTTCACGACTGCTTATTTGTTATGTTGTCTGGGTGTTTATTGTGGTACATGCTTCTTCATGTTCATATAACAAGAAAAAAAAGAGAGGGTCGGCGACGTGCTCAAGACGTCACAAAAATAAGCACTGTCGGACGTGACCTCAGTCGAGTCATGACAATGGTAATGTAATTAGCAAGAAAATGGATTATATTTGTTAAGGAGTTAATGTAATAGATTTGAAAAGAAGTTAAAGGAGTCCATTGAATTTGCAACATTAATAAAAGCATAATGTGATGCTCTTTTGTCTTTATTTATGGTACTTCACCCCTATCTCATCACCATCCGCCAACTTGTTTCGCCACTGGAACTCCTTGATCGGACACCCTTCTAGAGCATAGCATCCTGATGCCTAGAAAACAAACACCAGTCGATGCTCAGAGCGCCTGTGGGCGTCCCACACAACGACATCATGTACGAGAGTGTGTGGCTCGTCACGCATGCCCGCAGGATGAAGAGCCTCGACAGGTGGCCGAGATCTCTCTTCCTGACTTTATAAGGATCTAAGAGGAGCACCAAAATCTGTGGAAACGCTCCTGCGTCTCTCTTCCTCTTATTCACATTCATAGGCTTCTTTGCTTCTTTATCGCTGTGCTTCTTCTTCACAATCAGTTGGCTACACTACACTGAATTAGAATACTGTGGATTCAGAATCTCTCTTTTATCTTTTGGAAATCCCGGGAGAGCGTTGAATATCCTGCCGTCGTAGATCCCTAGGGACATGTTCTTGCCCATGTTCAGCATTGCATGTTGGCCATGTTCTCGCCATAAATCCCCCAAAATGAATTTCCATATATATACACACACATTAACGTCGAAGGTCCTCACATGCTGGAAATATACCTAGGATCCCTCCCCCCCCAAAAAAAATGCCGTAATACGAGGAAACAGCAAAACTTAATTAAGATATCGATTGAATACTCATGTCATTTCATTTTATTTTAATTTATCTGGAGCGTACGATGGGGGGAGCTCATTCTAGGTGAATCCTTCCTAGTCATGTGGGAGAGTTGAAACCAACTCAAGTCATCATGAATCATATTTTAACTTTTAAGGACATCATACTAGGTGGATTTTCGAAAATTTTGCATTCAACAAATGCGGAAAAAAGAAAAAGAAATGACATTGGCATGGCATATTGTAAACCTGCATTATGCTAGACTAGTGAAAGCTTTCACTTTTTTTTTTTTTTTTTGTTTTTCCTCTGTCTTCTTTTTAATCAATTTCTTCACATTTTTTTCTAGTACCGTTTGGGTTAAATTATCAGTTTTATTTGCTCCTCCAACTTCTCTTTATTTCCTTCAATTATAAACTGTATTTTTTTTTTGTTCAGATCACAACGTTTTCTCTTTCCGATTTTCATTAATCTTCAAAAAGAGCTATAATGCAACGTCATTTATATGATAGTGAGGAAACTATATAAATCGAAGGGGTGTGCAATGATAACTACCCAAACTGAAATTGGACCGGATTGGTTTGTTTTGGGCAGTCCTAGAGGGTGTCAATCTGGTCCCTGGCTCCCATTATTGGAATCGGTGGCCGGTTGGTCCGATTCCTAGTTCTAAGGTGGGAACCGAACCGACCGGACTGATAATTTTTATTTATTTATTTTAAATTTCTGAAAAACTATCTAAATTTATTAGGCAAAAAAAGAAAAGAAAAAAAGAACAACCTTCTAAATTTTACCATTACTTCACTTTCTCAGTTCTCTTTCC
This sequence comes from Corymbia maculata, assembly GCA_014182735.1. Taxonomy (NCBI): domain Eukaryota; kingdom Viridiplantae; phylum Streptophyta; class Magnoliopsida; order Myrtales; family Myrtaceae; genus Corymbia; species Corymbia maculata. The sequence goes on along the minus strand of CM024686.1, from coordinate 18,391,071 downwards.
CTTCCTTTTGCTAACCCTAATCTAATCGAAATCAAGGCAGAAATGTGAATTGAACTTTTGTTGATTTGGGGTTTTCTTTTTTCTTTTTTTTTCCCTCTCTAATAACACATATTTGAATTGGGGGATGTATATTTTTGGAAGCCCGCATGGAACTATATATATATTTTTTGGAACTAGATCGGACTAGTTGGTCCCCATGGTCCCAACAATTGGGAACCAGTCATCCCGTCTGGTTTTTGGTTCTTGGATGGGATCGGATTGGATAGGGAACCGATCACCCCTAATAAATCGCACATATCAAAAGACATATGATCATAAGACTATCCATCTATGAACTAGCTTCGTCTTCAAGCAGGATTTGTTCTTGCTTGGGCGCAGAGAAGGGATGGCCCGGGGGAAAACTAGTGAGAATGGGATTAGATGCTGATGGATGTGGTGGTGAAGGTGGTCAAACAATTAGGTCAAATTAAAAAGGGGGGGAACAATCAGGTCAAATTTAAAAGGGCCAAACCAACGTCTCCCTTGATCTTTGCTTTTGTGCTTGATCTCCCATTTGAGTTGATTGGGAAAATTGTCCAAAAAGTCCTAAATAGGAACTAATTTGATTCTAAACCTTTCAATTGTACTAAATTAGTCCTAAATCTTTTGATGATCCTAAACTTTTTAATAATTTATCAATTTAGTTTTAAACCTTTTAATTATACAAAGTATCATAAACCTTTTGATAATTTACCAATTTAATTGTAAACATTTTAACAATTTGCCAAATTTAGTCTTTTTAGCCAATTTTGGTTAGATATCACTGATATGGCGGTTTAGTCAATGCCAACCATCTTACGTGACATGACTGGTACTAAGGTGGACAATTTTTGTAATTGTTTTAACTTTCTAAATTTTCTTTTTTTTTTCCTTTTTTTTCTTATTTTTCTTTTTACTTTATTCCCATTTTCCCTCCACTGGCCATCAATAAGGCCCATGTATGAATACAAATAGTCTGTGAATAGAGACTTGCATATTTAGATTGTAGTCAAGATTGAATTGTGATTTTACTATATATATACTTATTACTCAAATAGCCTTTCCCAACTAAAATCAAAGACACCAAAATCACATGAAGAGGAGGAGGTGGGGGTTTGAATCCCTACTTTCAAAGAAGGATTGGGGTGGGAAGATTTAGTTTCAAGAGTGGGTTTCAACTCCCATGCCATGCATGGAGGCACGGCAAAATTTTGAATGTTAGAGTAGGAGTAAAGTAGGACCAACCAAAAAAAATATATATTCAAAGCCTTAAGATATATCCTATAAATAAATGATTGACAAGTTTTCAATACTTAAGAGTCGGGAAAAGTGTCAGAAAAGTCCAAAATCTATTGCATTTGTGCCAATTTAGTTATAAACTTTTTGACTTGGTGCAAATTTAGTTCTAAACCTTTTGACTTAGTGCCCATTCAGTTCTAAAACTTTTAATGGTGGAAATTTAGTCCTAAACCTTTTGAATTAATGCCAATTTAGTCCTAAACCTTTTCACTTGGTGCCAATTCAATACTTAGCCAAAATTAGCTTGAATGACTGAATTTGACGCTAGTTCAAAAGGTTTAGGATTGAATTGGCACTAAGTCAAAATGTTTAAGACTTAGTTGGTACTATTAAAAGGCTTATAACTAAATTGGCACAAATGCAATAGGTTTAGAACTTTTCTTACACTTTTCCCCTTAAGAGTCACATGGCATCAAGAACATAGGTTAGGGTTTGTATTGCAGTGCTCTACTCAAAAACAAAAAAATCAAAGATCATTCTAACTTGTTAGACCCCGACCAACCCCATAGGCATCATACTCATTAGTACATATGTAGAAAAATCAGGGAACAAAAGTTACACATAAAAAAACTAAAAGAGAAAAGAGCTAAGTCTCTCAGGCAATGATAATATTATTGCCAACTTCTATATGATGTCAGAGGTATGACTTTTGTGGAATTAACGACACTTTATTGAGCCCTTTTCGGGATATATTAATGGGTGAGCCATCAATTATTGATTGATTTGGGACAGTATAGATTATTCATCATGTCATTTTGCGAATTCATTTCAGACTGAATCGTAGTTAATTGACTCAGCCATATTTGAAAATAACTAACTTAGCAAAAGTCACAACAATGGATGATGATAATGACATGCACCTAACACATTATCCCACTAAATTAGTGAAAAATGTCATTGTGTTTTGTGGGGTCACAATGAAGAAATCACGATGGATTGTTATTAGATAAATTTGCTAATTTGTACGTGTCCTCATGTTAGAGACTCAAAACATCAATTCTAAGAAACTGGAGGTTACCCTCGTAAGTTTTATTTCTTATGTATTTTTATGTCATGTGCAGCTTGTTCTTTTTTACATAATTTTTCAATTATAATTGTATAAAAAATTGTGATCAGGTGACTTTCCGAAAGTCACGCCTCCGCATTTAAGTGAATTGACATTAACTAACCAGGTGTGGATCCATTTCGTGCGAAGACTCTAGGCTGATTGGTTTTCGAAAAATAATATTAAATATATTCTTTGTACCTAAATTATTATGTTGATATGTAAACGCAAGAAATCAGATCATCAGAGGATAATTTTTATTAAACACCCAAGATACAGCCGGTACAAGACAGAGCCCAAACACATACATGCTCATCCTCTCAGGGAAGCATTCACAAGCAGCAGATTCAAGATTCAAGAAGCACCCTCCGCAAAAGTGCAGCGACTATTGAGGGCAGTCTCTGAGAAACTAAAATTACATAAACAAGACACATAGCAAGAAGAGAGAGAGAGACGGAGATCCTCCATGGTTTAGAAGAGATGGTGGTGCTTCTTGCCATCAGCCTCTTCATATTCTTTCTTGGCCTCCTTCTTCTCGTGGTGCTCATGGAAGGCGAACCCACCGGCCCCTACAGCGGCGGCAGCAGCTATACCCTCCTCTATCTTGTGCCTGTGAGCGTTCTCCGGGTCCTTCTTGGCCTGGTGCTTCTCATGCTGCAATTTGCACATCATTAAATTAGGAATTGTGTGAATGAAACAAAATGAGTTAAGGTGAAGATAAAAGGAAGAAAAGGTTATCTATTATGTATACTTTTTTTATACAGGCTCTGAACATGGTATAAGTTCCACAAAAAAAAAAAAATTTATACACTGATCAGAAGTATTTGATTATGTAAATACCGTTATGGATTACAACTATGTTTTTTGTTTGAGCCAATTGAGGGGAAATCTTATTCCTCTAGTTGCTCGGTGAAGGAAATTGATTGAATTCAAACTGTTGTTCATTTATAAGGATGATCCATTCATGGCATGCCATCATCATGGCTAGTGGGAATATGTGAGTTTAACCAAGACATTTCGCATCCAATGCTTGTGATCAAGCTGATTGTTCAGGTCAATAAGTTGAAGACTGAGAATTTTATCTAAATATAAAATGGGAAAAAAATTACAAGAACTGAGAAGATGATAATTATTACCAAGGCGTAAGCACCAGCAGCGACGGCACCGAGCTCACCGAGTTGCTCGAGGTGCTTGTGGTGCTTCTCCTCCTTCTTGTAATCGACGACCTCAGGTTCTGCGATGTCGTCATCCTTCTTGTGGTGGAAGTGGTGGTGGTGGTGTCCTTCGGCCATGGTTGGTGGTTGTCTTTTGGGGAATACTAGAATTGACAATGAATCAGGGAAAGGACTATAGCTGAAGTGTATGGTTTGTGTTGTGAGATTGCTCGAGAGGGAGGAGCGTATTTATAGGGAGAGTTGGCGCATGCAAAGTCTCACACGCAATCGGGCCAACGTGGGAGACCTTAAATGCGTGATGGACGGTCAGGATAGGTTGATGCGGTTCCACTCGATGCATCTTTATCATCTTTTGATAAAGCAGTTGTTTCTATGTCAAGCCAAAAAAAGAAAAAAGAAATTAGGGCATGAATTTATATTTTTGTTCTAGTTGGAAAATATTTTGGGGGGATGAATTTATTTGGCAGATGATTTTTATGAGTTGAAACAGGAAATAGTGAAAATTTTGACGACATTTCAATCTTGTGTATATATTTAATGTAATGTGTTAGAGAATATGTTTTAAGATTGGGCCCATAAAGAAACTCGATGCAATTAAGTTTGAATGGTGTTTTAGTTTGAGTAACTTTTCCAAAAGGGGTTTCTATTCTTGATACAAAATATTTGGTTGACAATTTCTTTGAGTTGAAAAAGAAACAATGAAAATCTTAAAAACCTTGTGGATATTTGATGTAATGCAATTGGTCCAGCTATGAAAATGGATTTTGGGAATATGTAAAGGTGTGTAGCATAAAGAGTTTTGGGGAAATGCAAATTGCGTTTGGTAAAAAATCCTTTGTAGAGAAACTTTGGTTTGAATAGCATTTTACAAAAAAAAATAAAAATTTGCCAATGACTTTGGCTGCATTTTTTCTATTTATTAAAAACACAAACCTTTCATCGGTAAGCAAGATTTGACGTTGGTGGTTGTCATCTCAAGTTGCACAATCTCGGGTGACCCTCGACAAGGGTCTCACAACCTTAAGTGAGGCAATTGTCCATCGCTTGGGGTGACATGACCTAGCTAAGGGCCACTTAAGGTCACAAGACGTGAAGTGACGATCACTTGGGTTGCATGAACCCAAGCAATCATCATGTTGCACGATCGCCCAAATGACGATCACTCGGGTTGTGTGACCTTGCTGGCTACTCACCAGCCGCCCTCATGTAGAGAAGATGAATGGTAACAGGTGCTAAATCAAAAGATGAAAGAATTGGTGATAATAATTTTGGAAGAAAAAAATATTTAACCCTAGAAATAGCCTTTTGCAAATGCCAAGAGCCAAAGCGGCTGAAGATGTCCTTTGATCTTTCAACTTTGCCATGATTCAACATTTGGCCAAAGAGATCCCAAAAAAGATTTACAAACACCCCATAGTTTACTTAAGGGTTTTCAAGACCCCTTGAGAAAGCCGAATCAAACGCAACCCCAGAATATGTCTCAAGTTTGAGCCCATAAAAGAAATCTAATCCAAGTAAGTTTCCTAACTCAGGTATATTTTCTAATTTGAGCAGTTTCCTAGTTTGACTAGCTTTTTTAAATGAGGTTTCTCATCTTGGATACATATTATTTCGTGAATGATTTTCTTGAGTTTAATTGGGAAGCAGTGAAAATGTAGAGAATGTTCAAATCTTGTGAATATTTGTCTCAAATTTGAGGCTATAAAGGAATCCTGATCCAAATAGGTTTTCTAGAGATGCTTCCTAAAGTGATTTCCTAATTTTAACTTTTCTACAATGTTGAAAACAATGAAAATCTTGATATATTTATTGTAGTGTGTGAGAATATATTTTGAGATTGACCCCATAAAGAAAGCTTGATTCAAGTAGGTTTGAGTAGCTTTCTAGTTTGAGTAACTTTTCCAAAATGAGTTTTCTATTCTTGTTAGAAATCATTGGCAAGTGATTTTCTTTATGAGTTGAGAAGGGAAACCATGAAATTCTTGAGAGCATTCTAATCTTATGGTTATTTGATATAACACATTAAGAATATATCTTGAGTTTGAGCCCATAAAGGAAATTCAATTCAAGTAAGTTTCCCAATGTGAGTGATTTCCTAGTTTGAGTAACTTTTCTAAAAGGAGTTTGTTATCTTAGAAACAAATTATTTGACAAATGATTTTGCTAAGTTGAAATGGCAAACTGTGAAAATTTAAAGAGTACTTTAATGCTCCAAATATTGATGTAACCTGCTAAGAATGTATCTCGAGTTGGGAATATATATTGAGAACATTCCAATCTTGTGCATTCCCAGTTTGATTGGTTTCTTATCTTGGATAAAATTATTTGGCAGATGATTTTCCTTTGTTGAAATGGGAAATCATGAAAATCTAGATAACATTCCAATTCTATGGATATTTGATGTAAATTGTTGAGAATATGTCTCAAGTTTAAGCTCCTAAAGAAATCTCAATCTTAGTAAATTTCTTAGTTTAAGTAAGTTTGCTTGAATGATTGATTTCCATTTGATCGGTTTCCTAATTAAATTAACTTTTCTAGAAGTGATTTCCTATTTTGCATACAAATTATTTAGAAAAATTTTTATGAGATGTTATGGAAACGGTGAAAATCTTGAGAACATTGCAATTTTGTGAATATTTAATTTAATGTATTAAATCCAAGTAGGCTTTCTAATTTGTGTGGTTTAATTTCAATTTTGAGTAGTTTCCTAATTTGAGCAACTTTTATAAAAGAGACTACTGATCCGACGGATCCACATATACCTATGATGCTCTTATCGTTTTCCATTTATTTCTCTGATAAATATTTTCTTCCCGTTTCAAGCTTGAACTGCAAGATTTGTTTAATAATTTAATTGTTGAGGTTTTTCTGATGTAGGTTGGGGGGGTCTTCACTTATTGATTAAGGAATCCCATCACATGATTGTGGTCTACGTGCGCTATTAATCGAAGCTCTATGGGCAGGGTTTTGAATAAAGAAAGATGCGTAGCTTTTGCAAAAGTGATTTTCTCTTTTTAGATGCTTTAAGAATAAGACAATATGTTAAATTTTCCAACATTGCACTTTATTGCACTTCCATTTTTTTTTCATTTTTGTATATTCTTTTCCTGCTATACTCTTGAATTGTTAATAAGACGCATGGCTTTATATCCCTATTAATTTTCAAGGGACGAACTCCTAATTTAATTAGATAGCAGAACTAGTTTGAATATGCTCCATCAATGCATTTGCTAACATCTTGTCTACTTATACTAACATGTGGAATTGTAAAAAAAAAATGTTGCTAGTGTACGTAATGTCATTTCATATTGTTGAGGCACCATCAATTGTCTCGTTCACATTCTAATGGACAGACAAAATTACATCAGCTCAAGTATTTGTTTATGCCATAAAACTCATCGGGACAGTTAGCGGATCCCTCGCATGTGAACAGATCTAGGTCCTTTATTTAATTTAGTTGACCCCTTCATTTTAGAACTAGCAACACCTATATAGATATAAAATCAATGGGGTTGAAATTACACGGTGGTGCTCGGAAGGTGGACATCATTAAAACATAAATAAATAAATAAGTAAATTAAAAATTTGGAAACCACATTACACATTAGCCCAAAGTTTAAGGATATTATTTGAGGCATCTAAGTACTAATATCAAAGCCCTCTTGAGATGATGCCTTTCAGGTCTTGTTCTCTTGTACTTTGAGCATATGCCTTACAGCATATATACCTTCAAAAACAATTTTATTAAACTGCAACTTTGATGGCGAAACACCAGTTTCATGCTACATTGTTCAAGGCTTTCCCTAAAGACCTGAAAAGTTTTGTCAAAGACTCTAAAACCAGTCTCGAGCGATTGGTAGATGATTCTTTACGATGTGCGATTCCAGGAGGGTTTCATGTCTCTGTGAGTTTGGTCTTACAGTTTATATGGGTTAGTGAAAGATCATAACCCATCTCGTCCTTAGATCAGAACAAATGAAGTCTGTAGGATTATCCTCCTCAAAACACATGCTTTGCCGCATTTCAATTGTTTGTATGTTGATAAGTATTTCAAATTGTGGTTACTTGTTTCAAGTTGCCCATAGCGATTAACTTTTACTGTGATTAACTTGTACTCTCTACTTCATGCTTGGATACAGCAATTGGAGCTTGGTCATGCGTTGCCTGGCTATGAACTGAGCTGGCTTCCCCATCACTGCTAAATTATTGGCTTTGGCTTTATAAGTTATCAAGGAAATTGACTTTTCATTACCATTAGATATATTGCCTGGTGTTAACACTCAAAATTGACCTTGTCACCACGTGCTGATCACAAGAGCGGTGATAAGATAATGGGCCAAGCAAAATTACATGAATATCAGGAGAAAGATAATGATACATGACCGATCATCGATGAACGTGAGGACAAAAATTTGATAATCGATGGCAAAGTAGGAAACCCTCACATGTTTAGTTATTGGAATACGATGTCGTATATCTAATGGCTGCTCGAGTGGCTTTGGCTGAAAATTTTCAGACAAAAACATTTGAAATATTGACTTAAAAAGGGGGCAAAAGTTGCACGCGGTTAGGAAGCAGTTGTTATTTGACTACCTAGCTAAGATGTTATTGACAAACAAGGGATCATCAAAGCACGATCAAGGCAGTTCCTGAGAAATTATGGCTCAAATTTTCGTACTTGTAAATGTACAAAAAAAAAAGAACAAGAAGAAGAAGAAAAGCAAGATAATGACAAAAAGAAAATAGATATATAAACAAATAATAAGCAAACTGACAAAATAAAAAGGGTATGAATTCGGTCCAATTCGAAAGCCCATTTACCCATTTCGTCAGCCCATTCGTTGAGCCCATTTTACATCTCTTCGGCCCAATAAAAAGGGGCCCAATAAGCTAAGCCCATGAAAATTAGATCTTGTTTTTTTCATTTCTTCCCGAACGGAAAGCGGCGAAAATCTCGAAGATTTCACAACAAACCCGCGGCTTGACCGGCGAAAATATCACTCCGCATCGTAATTCGTAACCGCTCGCTCCCAGAGACATCGACGCTCTCACTCTATGAAAAAAGTAAGAGAAAGCAGACTTTCCGGCCGACGAAGAGGTGGAGGTCGGCGAATTCCGATCGGCCGGCTGATGCCGCCGTCTCCACCCGTTCCCGTCCAACCATGTCGAAGCTCCCCACTGCCGTCTCCGTGCGGCCGCGCCACCGGACCGCCGCGGACTCGCGCTCTTCCTCACTCGGCAGAGGAGGACGACGGAACCAAAACACGCGCGTTTTCCTTCTCTGGATTACGATCTCGCCGGCGCCACCTTCTTCTTCTTCTTCTTTTCGAACATCTTCATCTCAGCTTCTTTCTTTACGTCTCTGGAGCTTTATCTCAGTTCAGCTCTCAAGGACGCGGTCATTCTGAAAGTTGATCGTCTCGATTTGCTTTTTCCACAGGTGACGACTATCGCTGTCTGCTTCGAGTTCCTCTTCCACTGGCGCCGGTCTTTGGGCACGACGCTCTCTAAGACTTCCACTTGACTCAGTGGATAGAGCAGGGATTGGAGATAAAGAATTCTCGAACTAAGTGGTGATTTTACCAATCGATTTCTTTTCTGAATTCTTACCTTCCTCTCTCTCTGTCATCGGTTTCTGTCGCAGGTTACCTTCGCAGTTGCCGGAGGTGCTCTGGCCGCCCCCCGTTTATCAGTCGGTGAGCTCGAAGTAATGTGAACTTGCTCGTTTTTGGCTTCACTGGCTCCAATCTTCAGCGTCATCTCTGAGGCTTCTCCCTCCGATTTAAAGGTATTGCCTATACTTCGTTTCTGTTGCTTTGCACGCCAGACTGAGGTGTTCAAAGTGCACGTATCGTATGATCGTTTAGGCGTTAGCTTTTCTTTCGCACGGTAATTGCTGGTCCGTTTCGGGCTCGGTCGAGACTCCACTTCATAATAAAAAAGATAATCGTTTTGAGTAGACATGTCTCTTTAATTAGAATTACACTTGGACGTGGGATCTAAACCGACTTGCTTGCCGTGGGTTTAATTACGAGACCATGTTATATTCTTTTGCCCGACTCTTGTTGGGTTACTTTACTATATATACTTTTTACTCATTCTTTCATTACTCTCTTAGATTAACTGATTGCGTTTCTTTTATATTACTTTTCTGAGTCGTGTGTTTTATCTGTTTTTATTGAATGGTTAGGTTATATTTTATGACAATAATAAACATAAATATATTGGATGAGCGCTTAGCAACTTGAACGATCTCTAGGGCTCATAATTGGCAAACAAAACCGTTTGATCCCTTTGATGAGCAATTTAATCAAGTTAGAGAAACTGAAATGACACTAATAGAAATTATTAGTGTCAAGTTCATGAACTGAGAAAATTATGGTTGCATAGGATGTGAATAGAAAGCGAGGTATTTGTCCATGCTTCACTTGGTTTTTAGTTGATGTAGTAGTCTAGATATGACTTTCAATTCACATAGAATCTTCTAGAGTTAATTGAGACTTAAAATGAACTCAACATTGCGTGAGAAAAAGGCTTATAAGAGCATGTGCCTAATGGAGACATTATCAATAAACTCCGCTTTTTCCCCCAATGCCTTGACTGTGTCGAGGAAAAAAGAGTTGCGACAGTAATGAAAAATAAATGAAATAATTAACAAAATAAAAAAAATAGAAAAAAAAAGAAAATAGAAATTTTAAAGAGTGCAAAAAAGATAAAAATGATTAGAGTTTATGTTAGATCCATTTAATGTCATTAATGAAGATTTTTAGAATGAGATTTTATATTCAAAGTTCGACTTTGATTCCAATTTTAGCTCATGGGTAGTTGTCTCGTGGCTAAATAACAAAAGCCATGTAATATTCATCGCCTAACATCATATTGGGTTACCTTATTGCATTTTACCTTTTTACTCTTATCTTCCTGAATCGGTCATTGGAAGTGAGCCGATATTTTTGTGGCCCTTGGTTATCCCTTTTTATTTATCGACCATTGGGAAGACACCCTCCTTGTGCCGGGGCCATTGGGCATCCCTCCTTATTTGTCCATCCCTCCATAATTGTTGGTCATTAGCCAAGAGACTCTTTTATTTGTTGGCCATTGGGCATTCCTTATAAAAGGGGCGAGCAATGATTGATGCAAAACGATAATCACCCTTAATTCAACTTGAAAAAGCAGCTTGTTAAAAAAAAAAAAAAAGAGCCTCGGAATTAGAAATAGACAATTGAGTGAATCATTTACCATCATTAAGCACTGGAAGGACTGGGATGTCTATTTTCTGTTGGATGTCAGGTAAGTGAGTAAAATTTCAAGTATCCAAAAGCGCAGGACCAACCACTCATAGTAAATGAAAATAACACTAATGATGAGATTCAAGAAGCTTTCGAAGAATTAATATATGGAAGTTTGCTTTTCTTCTTCTTTTATAGTCAATATTTTTTTTTCAATTTAACACAAATTTCTCTTGTGGTTATACGCCACTAATCGAATGCCAATTGACTGACTTTGCAATTATCCAAAGATACATCCAGCAATCCTAGGGTTGACAACAACATCCAACACACTTTGACCAATCCTCTAGCAAAGCCTTGCCAAAACAATTATGCCCTAAAATATGTGCCATTGCATCGTCAATGATCTCCCTTTTACTTGGTTTTTGTGAGTCTTCTCTATCAGAGAGGGGGAGGGGGACTTATGATTTTCTTAATCTAAAGAATCCCACTGAGAGAGACTCATAATTTTCTCAATGAACCCCTTGAAAAATGTTGTGGTTGGCTAGCACCCTTAGGCTGCTTTAGTATGTTAGTTCATAGTTGGTCTAGTTGCATGTTAAGGATAGATATCATCAGTTGCTTGATGGTGATTCATTTAGTATAGAGTTGTGGATATTTCATTGTTGAGTTATTGCTCACTCTTATGGTTATCTAAATTTTTCAGATCTTTAGACATGACTACTCCTCTACCTACGACCCCCATGACACGCTATGGTGCCCCCCAAGGTCGGGGGCATTTCACCAATTTAACTTATCTTACCTTCCTAGGGCTCAGGTTCGTGAGGTACAACGCCACTTTATTTTTCGTACTCTAGACTCATGACGTCTCGATTGACTCATTGAACGACAAGTAGTCACACAAGAGCACATGTGTCATGAAGCATTTGTCTTTTCACTTTCACTTTAGGTGTCCACTCCAAGACACATGGCCGGTATGCTTTCCGGACCACGTAAGCAGGAATAAAATCCTATCTGCAGAATCCTATGTCTCTGGTCTACTATGGTATACACCAGTACGCTCTTGGGCCTGCACAGGCTTCATGATTCATTAACCCGGCATCCCAATCAAATTCTTGGGGCATCTAGGGTACACTATCCCTAGGCATTCAAGGTACACTCTCCCCGGGCATCTTGCCATTTTCGATACGCTTCTCGGGGCATTGTTGGTATGCTCTCCGACAGTATTCAATAGTATCTTAAGTATGCAACACAGACAACAAGCTTATTATCTTTAACTATGTAGATGACATGACTTAGTTGACTAATGGATCGACAACCTACCAAGGACACATGAATCGTACCACACAACTTAATTGAGATAGACTACACTAGGCCATAACTGAATCACATAGGATCCTCTGACATAGTCCAAGTCGAAACACTTCCTAAGCAAGATTGAATTGCCTAAGAATAATTTGAACTAACCAGGCCTAGTCAAAACATGCAAAATCAATCCAAAGCATAATAGACAATCCACACCTTATGTAGTCTACTTCGACCTCACGAGAAACTTCACTAGCCTTATGCCCACACGACAAGTCTCGACCTTCACAATTCATGTAAACACTCTCAAAATCATAGTCCGCTAATACCACGCTTGTGCCTCATGGCTCTCATCAATGCTGCACTTGAGTTCATGGCCTACTTGCAACCCAATCGGGTCTCGTGGCTTATGCACGCCGCACTTGGTTCTCGTGGCCCACTTGCACACCACATTATTGCCACTTCCCCTCCATGCAGTAAACCTATGAGGAACGCACCATAGTCCCTCTCAGTTAAACTATTAGTGCAGGCCATGTCTAAAAGAATGAAAGCCGCTTTTCTTTTTTTGTGAAGTGATAGAGGAAAGAGAAAGAAAAAAAATGAAAGAATGGGAGAAATGTACTCCTATCAATGGACGAAGCCAGAAATGAATGCCTCCCACTTAACCACTAATAATTTTACCAAGTCATGTCTAACCCTCGCCCGCTCTTTTTTTTTAGTGGTGGGTGTTCATTTCTCACTTCATATTTTTCTCCCCATGACTAGTTATTTCAGAGAGATTGAAATTAACCACTACTTATTTTATTTTTTTATTGTTATTAATTTTTTTATTAAAAAAGGCCGGCGGTTTAATCAGGTGAGCTCGTGATGTCTTGGTTCTCCGAAAAGGGAGATTAACTTCCATGTTTGGAAAATCAGACAAATCAAAAAGAAAAAAGACGGAGGGAAGAAGTAAGCTTTTTTTATCGTGCAAGCCGGCTTAACTGTTTGACTGTTTCTTTGTCCACTTGCACGATTTCTTCTGAAAAAGCATACTTCCTTCCCTTCTTATTTTTTCTATTATATTTATCTGAATTTTCAGACATCGAAGTTAATCCTCCTTTCCCGAAAATTAGGACATCACAAAGCTCACCCGATTAACCTCCCACTTTTTTTAACAAAAAAAATTAGTGTTGATAAAAAAATAAAAAAATAATTAGTAGTTAATTTCCACCTTCCCTACATAACCAGTGGCGAGGAGGAAATTACAAAGCGAGAATTGAACGCTCACAACTACAAAAAAATGAGCGGACGAGAAATAGCCATGTGTCACGGCTCGGAAATACGAATGGTCTGAGAGGGTTTTGATCGATGTCAACTAACGAAAAAAATAGGGCTTTCTTGAGTCTTCTAGAATATTTCAGAATATTCCCAGAATATTCCTAGAATATTCCTAGAGGCGGGATTTACTTGAATCTTCTAGAACATTCCTAGAATATTTCCAAAATATTCCTAGAATATTCCTAGGGATGGAAGATACGGTAATTAAGGTAGTTTGGGAGATACGATCTCCACCGTTAGATCGAGGAGAGATCTACATATACGATTTTGCCTATATTTGTATAAATAGGAGTCTTTTCCCCTCATTGTAATCATCCCATTCTACACAAGTAATAGAATACATAGCTTCTCTCTCTAGAGTTTTCTCTTTAAATATCTTGTGAGTTTGAGGGGAAAGGTTGCTTGGGAGAAATTCTAAGGCCGCACGGGTTCGAAGGGAGCGCTAGATCAATCGGCCCGTGACAAGTGGTATCAGAGTGAGTTCGTTCCTAGGCGCAATGGCTGATTCTCGTCCTGAGGTGTTGCTCGCACTGGAGGCTGATCACGAGGATCGTGGAAGGGCTGCCACAAAAGGCAACAAGGGAAGGAAGACCCGTGCTGGTTCCGATTCAAGGAATGCGCTAGGGGATCTGGATCGTCTACTGACGAAGGTGGAACTATTCGCCTCCGAGATCTAAGGATCGGTCGATGACTTGACCCAGACTGTCGAAGGAGTAGAAGCCGGAAAGGAGGAGCTCGAGGCCGAGGTGCAAGAGCTCAAGACCGGCATGGGAGAACTCCAAGACGAGTTGCTGGGGACCCTGAGGCAGGAACTGGAACAACGGAATGAAGCCTTGGAAGCCCTGTTGGCGGCCATGCGCACGGAGGTAGAAGAACTCAAAGGGAAGCTCGCTAAATTAGAAGCGGCACGCATGAACGAGGTGGTCACGATGCATACTAGTCCACGAACGGACACACCCAAGCCGGACAAGTTCAAAGGCTCGTGGGTGGCCAAAGACATGGACAACTTCCTGTGGTATATGGAACGGTACTTCCAAGCCATGAGAATCAACGACGACCTTACATGGGTAAACACTGCATCCATGTATTTGGTTGATAATGCATTGTTGTGGTGGCGTCGTCAATCAGATGATAGGAGTGGCGATCCTATCACAACGTGGGATGGATTCGTCAAGGAATTTCGACGAATGTACTACCCTTCGAATGCGGAAGAGGATGCTCGGAACGAGCTAAAACGGCTCAAGCAAAGGGGTGTGGTGCGTGACTACATCAAGCGGTTTTCGGAGTTGCTACTCCAAATACCCTCGATGGGTGATAATGAGGCGTACCACTAGTTTCTGCTTGGTCCATATGAGTGGTCTCAAGCCATGGACCAAGCAGGAACTCAAACGGTACAATGTGGGAGATCTCACGACGGCCATAACTGTAGCCGAATCACTGGTGGAATACAAGGCACCTTCTGCATCCAAGCCAGATTCTTGTCCGAGGGACAAGACCAACGGTGGGGGAGATTGAGGGAGATTCAATCGCTCGAATGGAGGCAAACCACCAGCGGGTCCTTCTAAGGCTCATGCGGAGTCGAGCGGCGGAGGATAAAGGAAGGTACGCACGTATAAATGTTTTTTCTGTGATGGTCCACACATGGCACGGGATTGCCCGAACAAGGCCAAGCTGGCTACCCTTTGCAAAGAAGAGGAGCCTATGGAGGAATCGCGACTGGGCTCGTTGCGAATCCTCAGTTCCCTCAAGAAGAAGAAAATCAAGGAGTCTAAGGGAATGATGTTCGTGGATGTGAAGATCGGCGACACCACGATGAGTGCACTCGTGGATATGGGGGCGTCTGACCTCTTCATATCCCAAGAGGCCGCGAAGAAACTCAATCTACAAGTCGAAAAAGGAGCTAGTTGGCTCAAGACGGTGAACTCCAAGGAGGTCCCAACTAGCGGCATGGCTAGGGACGTGGAGCTTCACCTTGGCCCATGGTCGAGTAAAGAAACCATCGAGGTAATTCCCTTAGACGATTATGACTTTGTGCTAGGTCTAGGATTCTTCGATAGAATCAATGCTGGTGTGTTATCGTTTGCGGATTGCATTTGTATTCTGGATAAACGATGCCAATGCATGATTCTGATTCATCGTGCGTTGGGTCACGATCGGAAGATGTTGTCGGCCATGCAACTCTCGAGAGGAGTTCGGAAGGGTGAAGTGACTTTCCTTGCCACATTGAAAGTTGAGGAAGATGCGGGCAAGGTGGAGGAGGTTCCCATCAAGGTGACCCAAGTCCTCGACGCATTCAAAGACGTGATGCTATCCGAGCTTCCTAAGAAGCTCCCACCTCGAAGGGAGGTGGATCATCGGATCGAGCTAGTGCCTGATGCTCGACCACTTGCCATGGCACCCTATCGCATGGCACCCTCTAAATTGGAAGAACTGAGGAGACAACTCAAGGAGTTGCTCGATGCGGGGTATATTCGACCATCCAAGTCTCCATTCGGTGTGCTGGTTCTGTTCCAAAAGAAGCACGATGGATCACTCCGAATGTGCATCGACTACCGGGCACTAAACAAACTCACCGTGAAGAACAAGTACCTGATCCCTCTCATCGCAGATTTATTCGATCAACTTAGAGGAGCGCGATGGTTCACCAAGCTGGACCTCCGATCGGGCTACTATCAGGTTCGGATCATTGAAGGGAATGAGCCGAAAACTGCATACGTGACGCGATACGGATCGTACGAATTCCTCGTCATGTTGTTCGGTCTTACCAACACTCCGGCTACTTTCTACACCATGATGAATAAGGTACTCCATCCATTCCTTGATCGGTTCATAGTGGTTTACCTAGATGATATTATGATCTATAGTCGGACACTGGAGGAGCACCTCGAGCACTTGAGGCAGATCTTTCAAGTCTTGCACGAGAACGAGTTGTATGTGAAGCGCGAGAAGTGTGCTTTTGCCCAAAGGGAAGTTCCCCATGGTTTGCACTTATAAAATAATTATTGATTAAATGATGGGCATTCATTTTTTGCTTCGTCCGTTGGTGGGCATTCATTTCTCCCATTCTTTCATTTTTTTCTTTCTTTTTCCTCTATCACTTCAAAAAAAAAAAGAAGGTAAATTTCATTTTTTTAGACATGGCTTGCATTAATAGGTGCACTTATAGGAATTGCCGTGCATTGCTCAGAGGTCTACTGCGTCGAGGGGAAATGGGCTTAGAGTGGTGTGTGAGTGGGCTACGAGACCCAAGTACGGTGTGCATGAGCCATAAAGCCCGATTAGGTTGTGAGTGGCCTGCAAACCCAAGTACGGCATAAATGAGAGCAGTGCAGCCCAAGTGTGGTATTAGTGGGTCGTGGTTCTTAAAGTGTTTATGTGGACCATGAAGGTTGAAACTTGTCATGAATTGCTCGAGTTATGAAGAATTAGTATGCTTTGTTGTTGTCAATTTTAGTTGCAAGGAAGGGTGTTATTGCCATAGAATGGTCGGATAATTAGAAATTATTGTCTTGTGATCACAATACTTATTTAACATTGCAAGAAATTGTTAGGGTTGAATTGTGTGCTCATGGAAAGTTACTTTGAATCATTGATGGGTGATTTTGATGCTTGTTTTGTAAATGGTTATAATATTGAGGCAATTGTGATTATACATCATTGTCAAAAGTTTGAAAATCACGTCTCAAGCTTCTGATAAAAGACTTTGTAGTCTTGGACGTGTGTGGAAGCACGCTAGGTCGAGTCCTCCTCTGAGTACAACAATATTGAAGTGTATCGTCCCAAACTGGGACTGACCTAGATTGGTGCTTGAGTGTATCGGGTCAAGTTAACGAGTTCTTGCGTCAAGTTCGCCATTTCTCCATCGACTCGGTTTCGATAAGTTATAACACACACATTTTGTACATTGACTTAAATTGGAAGATAAGAACCATTATGAGTGGTTAGTTGTATTTGTGATCACATAAGAGAATAGGTCATAGAAGGTTTTTGGGATGATTCCTGATGTTTATCGGATGCATGGCAGGGACCTAGATACCGTTCATGGATGGACTTCAGAATGAAGCTCTTAATTGGAGGCAGTCTTCAAGGAAGGTTGAGATGTTGCTCTACTCGATGGGGTGGGCTGATGCTCAGTTAAACTAGAAGCGTCGGTAGGGATTCGATTGTGGCCGCTTGTGATTGTAATAATCGGAACACGTATGAGAGATTGATGATGCAATTATGCATGATTATGTGATATGGATTGTGTTCTTAAATTATATGTGCAATGTAGAAATTAAGGTCCTCTTTCATGTTCATAGATAAGGCAAAGCAAAGGCTTTGCTATTGATATGCCATTAACATGATAAGTCCAATGTTTAGCATATTTCCGATACGAGACATCCTCCTATTCGAGGATTAGGCGATATACTTATTGAGTTTTACTCATTTGTTGTTGCTTAACTCTTTTCAGGCCTATAAGTGTGAATGTCCATATCATATGTCATTTCAAATCTTATGAAGTACCTTAGATATGTCTAGAAGAAATCATGCACTGATTTTGCTCTTAAGGAGTTCAATCGAAGACAATTGCACAGTAACTCATGTTAGACCAAAACACCGCAGTGATTTTCACTAATCTAATGTCATCATAAAAACTTCAAAAAAATTCATGCATATAGAACAGAACATTTTAATAATTTCTTGTGAAGAAACCTAAGTCTAATTTGGCTCACAAAAATTATTGGAAAATTGGCAAACAGTGTAGGTCACAGGGGAACAGAACTGAGGACTCACGTTCTTCAAGTAATTTACCCTATCAGATACCTTATTGTTTTCTAAAATTTTTATATGTTGTAGCCCTGGATGTTCTGAGCAAACTTCATGAAGGATGGATGTTCTTATTCAAAACATATAATTTTCTAAAATTTACAGAACAGGTAAAGGTTAATCGAAAACTCCAGATTCCAAAGACAAACTCGGATGTTTTAAAGCAAATCAACCTTTATAGATGACCTCCAAAAATTCTGGAAAAATCCTATAGTACAGAGGGGTGTGTGATGAGCAACTTTCATGATGAAATAAACTTAAAATTCGAAGCAAAAGAAATCAGTAAAAATTTAACAAACAGCAAAGGTTAGAGAAACACAGAACACATCAGTATACATAAATATCCTTAAAAACATGCACTGAATTCCAAAGTAGTTTTCACATAGTAAATGACACTAGATTGGGACATTTTATATGTCGTTGGAAAGATTTTCAAGTCATCTACAAATGTCGTTAAGACATTAAACAAAAACATCACATGAACAAGCTCAAATCACAGCATGTTTTCGATCTGTCACAGAGGTTCACGATTTTTACAAAAAAGGTGCAATCACACAATCAAGCTTAATCAATGCAATCAAGCTCAACCCAGACTAACCTAAGGCCATTCTAACATCCTAACTTAGCATCATTTGCAGATATGAAAATCCTAGGCTGAGCTCACTGTCTAGAACAACCTTACTTCTTCAAGCTCGAGTTCTCAATAATTACCTTTAAGTGTTACTGTATGATTTAAGCTCCGACTAACGATCGCCAGACCACCACAACAACATAGGGATGTCGAGGGACCTCCGGAGGCTTCGAGAACCACAAGAATAGGAAGATGGCTCCGATTAACGCCTGAGAAGGATCGGGTCTAGAATGGACCCAATTTGCATCGCGAAGGAAGAAACATCCATCGGAGCTCCTTCGGTGGCTGTTCGATCAAGCCCCGTTCACCAATAGGTTGGGGACACACTGGAGGACCTAGCTAGAGTGGTCGGATAACCAATGGGGGCCGTCAAGAGTACTAGTTGGGGCTGAGGAAAATGCCAGACCACCAACCAGCTTGAGGATCGGTCTTTGACCCGTTCGGAAAAACACCACTGGACGGGTGGCTTGGAGGACTGGCTAAGGCTACTGCGACATCAATGGGATAGGGAGAATATCAAAGGATGCGTTGGACGATGGAGCGTCACCAGTGAGGGTTCCGGTGATCGGCAACGGGCGCGACAAAAGAGAGGAGGTGGTGCTTGGTTTTGGAGGGGGGGAGAGAGGAGTTTTTGAGAGAATTCTCTCTCTTAGATTTGTAAAATGCAGATTATAAGCCCCCTTATAAAATTTTGAAGGGAAAATGGGCTTTATCCAAGATCCAATCCTAACTGTCGATTCGATTAGATGGCTAAGATTTGATACTAACAAATTTCCTGGGAGATTAAGCAAACTAAATTCAAACATTTGTCGATTCGATTAGATGGCTAAGATTTGATACTAACAAATTTCCTGGGAGATTAAGCAAACTCAATTCAAACATGTGCTCGTTCGAATGGTTGTGATTTGCAGAAATCAACAATCCAAATTAATTTTGTGATTAAGGCCTAAATAGGGGCATTATCGTAATTTCACAAAACGTTGTAAAAATTGAAAAATAGGAGAGCATTGGGAGAATGTACACATGGTGGGCCACCTCGTGGTGGTTGCCAGCCACCAAGAATCAGCTGGAGGAGGGCCAAATCAGCTCCTCCACAAATGGCTGATCGTCCAGCCATTTTTAGGGCAGTTTGGTCCTTTCTTTCTAAATTTTATGCAAAAGGAAATCATGTCTAATTTTGAGGAAAAATGATCCAATTTGGAGAGAAATGATCCAATTTTAAACTAATTAGGCCAATTAAACCACATAAATGCAATCCAGTAATTTATATTGGCCTAATTACCTAATTAACATGGAAAATATTGGACCTATGCCATGGGTGCACCTAATTGGACTTCCTAGGCCAATTTGGACAATTTTATGCAACTCCTTGTCCAAAAATGCAAATTAATTGAAAATGTCAATTAATTGAAATCAAATCCAATTAAAATTGCAAGACACCTATTGAGCTAATTACCCATATCTAGGGTGACATATTGCACTCAAATTGACCTTGAATTGATAGCACAACCTCTATGCCAAAATTAAATTGAGGTTTAATAGTGAATTTGAACCTCAATTTCCAGAATTAAACATTAGTCTAAAATTGGTCAACTTGAATTTTGCCAATCGGAGCTCATTAGCTTTGTTTTCATAAGAACAAGTAAGATAAATACTTCAAATTGAGAAGTTGTCAAGTGAATTTCCCAAAATTGACCCCGTATTTGTACTTATTTCACAAAAATGAGTGGAATGGAATTGTCCATTCACAAATCATGTTGAATCGATTCAAACCCCTTAATCAAGGAAAAAAATGAGAATTCAAAATTGATCAAACGAGTGAATAAGTAATGACCTCTAGATCAAATGTCGTAAAAGGAATTAAGCCTAATTATGATTAGAATGAAAATAATTTTATTTTCAACTAATTTTGAGCCCAAAATTGAAAAATTTGTAAAATAAGGTTCTTAATCGATTTAAAAAAAAATTTTGATTCTTAAATCAAATTGGGACCAAAAGAAACCCTTTTGCATGAAAAATCAATTTTTGACTTGGGGATTTGACTTTTGGTCAACCCCGAGACTAAAAGTCAATTTGAAAGTTAACTGTTTGACTTTTCATATTTTCAGTTAAAATAACTAGGAAATTACCTAAAAATGACATTCTAAAAGAAAAGAAATGAAGATTGGTAATTTTTGTTAAAAAAAGGGCCTTGTTGCAATTGGAAACCCCAATTTCGATTTTTTTACATTTATTGACATGTCGGCTAAAAATTAAGTGTCAACAGTTATGTTTGATTTAGCTAAAGCATGGAGTCATTAGGGTTCAATTCATGTTGTGAATTCATTTGTTTATATTTATTGATCGTGTAATGTTCTTGGGTCATATAGCGATATCAGTAGACTAGCTAAGGTCGAAGAAGTGATAAATTAGCCAAGATCAATGATAGTGAATGAGATTTGAAGTTTTTGGAATTGGTAGGATACTATTGAAGTTTTGTAAAATGAATTTCACGATTTGCTAGTGCCTTGACTAAGTTGACAAAGAAGGATGGTAAATTTGAGTGGATTGAGGAATACTAGTGTAGTTTTCAGAACTAACTATAGCATTTATCTTGACTACACCAATGGGATCAGGAGGATTCGTGGTATACTATGATGCTTACAAAGGGCTTAGATGTGTTCTCATACAACACGGGAAGGTCATTGCTTATGTTTCAAGATAGTTAAAGCCTTATGAGTTGAACTACTCGACTCATGATCTAGAACTTACAGCTATAGTTTTCGCATTAAAAATATGAAGACATTATTTGTATGGGAAAAGTTCAAGATATATATGAATCATAAGGGTTTGAAGTATTTGCTCTCTCAAAAGGAGTTGAGCACGAGACAAAGGAGGTGGGGGAATTATTAAAAGATTATAACTGTGAAATTTGGTACCATCTGGAAGAAACAAATAAGGTAGTGGATGCTCTCAATCAAATGTTGACTTTAGTAGTGGATGAAAGTGTCAAGCATGTGGAAGAGCCACTACAAGGGTTGGATTGCAAGGAGTAGGCCCTTAGGAATAAAACCATTACTCTTGTTAAAGTTTGTGGTGACATCACGACATGGAAGAAGCAACATGGGAAAGTGAGGAAGATATTACATGTCATTATCCCCATCTTTTGGAAAGATTAGGTAAAAGCTGAAATTTTGAGGACTAGATTTCCTAAGAGAGGAAGATTTGTAACATCTCGATTTATGTCTGCCAAATTAGTAAGTTAAGTATCAGTAATTAAATTGACTTCATTGGTACCAACTTGGAATTACACCAATTTTAGTATGTTAGGATACCGGAATTTGTCCCGTATTGTAACATCCATGATTCCAATCCCATAAGGGATGGCCATAAGTCCAATTTGTCAATGGCAAGAGTCGGTCATGAACTATCCAAAAGACCAATCATCGATCGATCGGTCAATCAAAATGGAACTAAGAACTCGGTCATGTTTGATTGAGGACTTGGTCATGAATTGACTAGGAGGGACCAATCATGTGTCAATCCACCAACCATATAAGTGGAACTGAACCATTGGACCATGAAATGGTTGTTCAATTAGGAGGATTAATCAAGGGATGATTTTGGTTATCAAGAATTGATGGAAAATCATGAATCAACCTTGACCAATCGTGGCTTGGTTGTGGGTGATTCCGTTTGATCATGAATTGGCGATTAATGACCATGTATCGATCCAATGCAACAACGTATTGACCACATGTCACGTCCCGACCCTTGAACTTATGACAACCCTTGTTCACTTTGGTCAAATGGATGTGACGTCCTAAGACGGATTATCGACCATTCTTTACATCTTTCAATTATGCACAAGCAAACAAATTAATATTGCCTAGTCAATAATACAACAATGGAAATAGTAGGAAGATTAATCACAACTACAACAAACCAACCATTGTATTTATCTACTAGATTAACTCAAAGAGGAACATTTAGTTACAAGCCCTACGGGTAGGCATGGTTCCTTACTAAGTCATCAAAAAAATACTAGGGTTGATGTTAATCTACTCCTTCAAAAGCTCAAGCCCAACACATCCCTCAAGAGTTGTCAAAATATTGAAACGAATCGGAATTGGGCTCCGTTGGGTTGTAATTGGAGGGAACCGGTAAGTTGCTAATAGGGCAAGGTCAGGATCCTCAATTGCCCATTAGGAGGGTCCACCTTCATGAGATCCCTAACCTCATCCTCAGGGCTCTTTTAGGTGGGCCATTAAAACTTTGCAAAGGGCTGAACAAGTATTCACCTTCCCTTATGAACCACACTAAAAACATATGGGGAACCCACATCCCTAGTCTTTTATCCATCCACATGGTGGACACATACTTTTTGTACAAATGCATTCGCTTGGGAAATCTATGAGCCGTGACAATGGTTTCCCAATCTTTGGAGACCCCAAACCGCACTAGATGGTACACCATCCTAAGGATGTGAAAATGTTTAATAACAATGAATAAAATATATATCTCAATGAGTTATAATCCTAAGTGTTGGTTAGGGGATCAACTTGCTTTGGGGTACCTAAACATACAATCATATCTCAATGGCAAATCAATTGCAAGCGACATTCACTTCACCTTAATTGACTACGTGATATACCTAGCAAACCTTGCAATGAACAATTAGCCATTAATCGACTTACAAGTAACCTTACCTTGCCATTGCTATACTTACATGATATATATATATATGTTCATGTGTGCTATAAACAATGCAACTAACATTCTCATCACCACAATAATAATCACAGTTAAATCGACTCACAAACAATCTTATCTTGTCATTGCTATACATTGCATGGTATAAACTCACACATACCATAGTCAATGCAAACAAGTACATGCATAATTTGAACACATATAAATACTTTTCACGTAAAATTGCAGCAAAATAATCATATGATGTCACATATTTATCGAAAACTCGTCAAATTTTGCATGTTTTACTTTTTAAATATGCTAGCTTCATTTAAATTGTAATCACCACTTATCATAATTAATCATAGTTAATTAACACTAATCAATATTAGTAAAATTAATTAAAGTTAACTATAGTTAACTAAACTAACCATACTTCCTAACCATGTTTAATCTTAACTAATCCCCTAACCAAGATTAACTATAATAGTTAACTAAACTAACCATACTTCCTAACCATATTTAATCTACTAACCATAGTTAATCTTAACTAATCCCCTAACCAAGATTAACTATAATATAATTTATCCCTAAGCAAGTTTAACAAACTAATCAAGGGATTAGAACGTAAACTCACCGATTTAATGAGCTGAAGACAATTGTGCAACGGTGGCAGCAAGGACTATGCATGGGTACCTCTAAAATGTCGAGATAAGGTAGCTTGGGGACAGGACTAGCAAGCTGTAAAGGCTAATCGATTCTATTTTGAGTAGTCGGGAGAGAGATAAGGAGGCCAGTAGCTTGGGGACAGGACTAGCAGCTGTAAAGGCTAATCGATTCTATTTCGAGTAGTCGGGAGAGAGATAAGGAGGCCAGTAGCTTGGTGAGCTGATTGACAATCTAGTGAATAGTTAGCTAAGGTCCAATTGCTCTAGACAGCTGAAGGTGAAGTGGTGGTGGCTATTGCACGGTGGAAAGAGCAATGGCTAGTCAATTTGGGGTGAAATACCGAGAGAGGGAGAACTAGCAATGGATGGCTTGGATGTGGCTTCTCCACGACTGGTGGGTGATTTGGCAAGTTGGACCGACAAGTGGCAGTGATGAGGGGTATGGATGGGAGCTATTGGTCATGGCTATGGTTGGTTTAAGTGGCAAGGAGGTTGGATAGCAAGGAAAAATGAGGGAAAGGAAGAAAAGGAAGAAGAAAAAAGGAGGAAAAGTGGTCGGCCAAGTGAGGCACAAAGAGAGAGAGAGAAGATGAAGACTTATGCTTTCCTCTTCATCATTTCATCTCTTCAATGCCCATCAAATCTTTTCATTTCCTATGCAAAATTCCATCATCAACATGGACTTCTTTTCCTCTTTTGTTTGTTGTTCATTAATGCCAAGAAAGGGCATTTTGGTCATTTTACTTTTGGCACAAATAACCATTTTTTTCCTTGGGCCAAAGTCAAGAAGTGGGCCTTGAATGAATCGAAATTGGGCTTACAAATCATTGGGCTTAAAATGAATAATGGGGTTGAAAAGGGTTAAGGGTGCGTTTGGTATAGCATTTAGAAAACTCCTTAAAGAAATGTAAGATAGTTTAATCTAAAGGCTTTGAGGAAATGTAAAAATATTTGGCAAATTTTTCTTTTAAATGCAACTTTGAGAATAATGCTGTTTTGTATAAAACACATTTGAAAAGCTCCATTTGCTAATTAATTTAAGATTTTTAATTTTTATTATATTTAAAATTTAAAAAAATGGAAATTTTTTTTAATTATATTTTAGAACAATGTTAAATATGTTGTGTAAACAATTTTATTAAAAATGAATTATTTTGCTAAAAAAATCAAATGAAAAAAAATATTCATGTGCTCTATTTTTCAATAATAAGAAGAATACTTTTATTACAACATAGTAACATATACTTCAAGAAAAGAAACTCATTGCTCTTAAAAATTACAAGCATCCTTAATTGTTTCCTAAATTCATAGTTATTTCATTACGTAAACGTGCCATATCATATGCCACATCATCATTTGAAGTATTACTATCCTCATTTTTTAATTATATTTTAAAACAATGTTAAAGATGTCATGTGAACAATTTTATTAAAAATGAATTTTTTTTGCTAAAAAAATCAAATGAAAAAATATTCACATACTCCATTTTTCAATAATAAGAAAAATATTTTTATTACAACATAGTAATATATATTTCAAGGAAAGAAACTCATTGTCCTTAAAAATTACAAGCATCCTTAATTATTTCCTAAATTCATAACTAATTTATCAAGTAAATGTGCCATATCATATGTCACGTCATCATTTGAAGTATTATCATCCTCATTTACATATAATCCGTTGTATATAAATTTGGATTTAAATTCATTATATCAAAATGTGCATCATTAACAGCATTTTTTCGTATATAATTGTGCAAAGTTATCACCACTATCACAATTTGCATTTGTTTTGTATATGGATAACTTGGCATACTTTTTAAAATCTTCTACTTTTTCTTCAATATACCAAAAGTTCGCTTAATTTCTGATTGTAGTGAGGAGGGGGCACGGTTGAACACTTCTTTATAACATGTTAGTTGAGGACCTCGTTCAAATTCAGGCAAATGATATCTAATTTCTTTGTATGGTCCCATATAACCTGTGGGATTTCGATATTCAGAATCTACCAAATAATATTTACCTACACAAAAATATTATAAAAATAATCAACATATAACACGTACATATATTAATGTATAAGAACCATTAATTAACAAACTTTTTAGAGGATGAAGAAATTATAAATCATGTCTTCTAATGGTTTCATAAAAGATATGAATATCATGAATTGCTATCTCTCAACCAAGTTGGCCCAAACAAAAGTAAATTCCATGTTAAAGTTGTACATGGCTATTACATTTTGCGTTAGTGTTCCTTTTCGATCAATATAACGAAGTTGGTCACTTATAGGTACCACCGCTGGAATATGTGTATCATTTATTGTTTCAATGCAATCCTAAAACAAGAACACAAATATTATTTGATTTATATTTAGTGTGGAAAAAATCTTGTATTATCGTAACTTACCTTAAAATATATAATTATAACTTACCTTAAAATGTGAAAAAAATCTTGTATTATTCCTGATCTTCTTTGGAATTTCCCTAAATTGCCGATCAGATGGTTAAATCAAATCTGTTCCAATTTCATATACTTTATCCAAAACTAAGCTAAATAGCTTGGATATGGTTTCTCCAGAATGTTGAAAATGCTCCTATGTTAACCTGTTACCTATATTATGTCCTAAAATATGAAGAAACAATCATAGCATTTTTGTAACATCAATATTCTTAGATCCTTGCTAACCATATTGTGTCATTAAATCATACATTAAATTCTTAAACACAGTTCTATCCAATCTAAACATTTGATAAACCTTTTTAGGATTAGCATCCATGCCCATCAACTCTCTTAATCATACATTTCCTGTATATGATGAGGTTATGCATGATATTTTCTAACCAACTGTTGTTTTAAAAACAGCATAGGTATGCACAGCTACGCACAAAGTTGCCAGTCTTCATATTCTTCTTTTTCATAGTTTTCTTTTAGGAAAATCATTCATAACTGGTTAAAATAATAAAATATAATTAGAATAAAAGATATAATAAGACTATCCATAAACAAAAACATTTATCGACATTATATATATGTAAACTCCACTCAATAAAAAGAACAATCAGAAACATGTTTACAGTATAACATAAACATGTTTCACCAACTTGTTTAAATAAGTACTGTAAATATGTCTCACATTACAACAACGTTGTATGTAAAAAAGTTCAAATAAATAACTAATATCCTAATGATGATTATGTTGTGCAAACTTATACTTGATCCATGTAATTTTTTCTTGATCACCATCCAAGTTCATAAAGATTTGCCTATTGTCTTTCTTGTCAACAAAATATTTTAGTGCAAAAAAGTATAACTCTTGATTTTGTTTAATCTCAGGTATAGCTTTTAACATCTCCATGATTTCCTTATAAGAATCAAACTCTCTAGCATAGCTCCTACTTTTAATAGCTGAACAAATTCTCTCCATTTGTGATTGTAACTTAGTAACCGTACTCAATTACTTTTGTTCCTTTTTCTTGAGATTGCCTCACTGAACTCCGAGAGGTTCTTTTATTGCTTCGAGTTTGTTCACCAGTCTTTTCATCCATATCACAATCTAAATTATCATCAATAAATCTTGCACAACTACAAATGTCAAATTGTGTAACCACATCATCCTCATCAACACATAGGCTTTGTGCAGAATTCCATGTGATGCTTCCAATAGCAACAGTATCTCCAAATATTCTATTCAACAAAATTTGAAAATTTGGATGTATGTCTTTTGTTTTAAAAGCTCTAACCTTATGATTTTCCTATTATAAGAAATATTTTCGTAAGTTTTATAAAAAGAAAGAGAAGATAAACTTAAAAAAAAAAAAAAAAAAATGGGAAAAAACCTTAATTTTTTCTCCCACCATTTATCATTTGCATTAATGGTATTTTTTTTTTTGGATCCCATCCTACTCTTGTTTCCTTTAGGACCAATATCCTTCATTCTTTCCAATCTTCCTTAAGATTATCCCACTTACTCTTTATTTGACCTTTATCATACTTTTTGCCCCTATTTCTCAAACTTCTTAATTATAACTGTCCATCCATTCCTTTTGTTATTTGTAGGACGATTGCCGTTGTCAATTTGTTCAACGCATAACTTACAAAAGGTTTCCATATCTTTAGGATTCCACTATGCCTTTTTCCTTGGATGAATTTGCCATTTACTAATAAAGCAACATAAAACAAATGTAATTTGAGCTTTTGCTCGTGAATACAAAGAAGAGAAAGCAGGCCATTTGCTGTGCAAGTAAAGTGAAAAGGCTCAAAGTTCGGAAAATGTTCCCATCCTTGCCCCTCACTTGGGCTCCACTCCCCTCTGGACCCAAGCCCTCATATCAAGGTATTAATAGAATTTGCAACACTAAAGACTACTCTCTCTCTCTCAAAATCTTTCTCAAAATCTTTTTGCCCCCCCCAAAAAAATCCTATCTATCTATCTAGAATAACTCTTTTTTGAGGACATAAAGTATAATTGGTTGGTGGCGAATAGGCAGACCATAAATAACAAAAGGCACTAAATTCCACATTCATCTACTAGTCACAATTAACCTTCTAGTGGGTGAAAAGCCAACTGAATCAACAAATTCATCAAAAACCATGACCCTAAGACTCGAGATTCTCTTGATATGCTAAGAACCATAAATCTTCAATTGCTTTCCCACTTGGTCACAAGTGCTTCATAACACCCATGATCAATCCCACTAAGGTCTAACCAAAAAAGAAGAAATCCCACTAAGGAGTGAATTTTAGCAACCTAGACATGTAACTCCCAAATACGTCCTTCATCTAAGGACAGAAAGTTATTTTCATTGGGAAATAGAAATTAACTTTTTTCTCATATTTTTAATAGGGGATTAAATGACATAAGCCATACATTCGAGCTTTCCTGATTCAAAGAAGTGGGAAGATACATGATGTAGAACTCGAATTTTAAGCTGCAATGCAAATTCTAAAGGTAATTCTTTCCCCCAAAAATGGTAATTGAATTCATCAATTATAAGCCAGCTATTGTTAGCAACCTTTGAAGCACAAGGGTAATATATAGATTACCATATACCCCCACAACATAATGCTTCCCCTAAATCAGAACAAAGTCAACATAAAATCCAGCTCCAAAACGGATGAACAATATTAAAATAAATGAAAATGGTTGGCCACCCAACTAACAAGAAGGAAGACATAGAAGAAACAGTCGTCGTCGAAAAAAAAATTCACAACCCAACTCGCAATCTCTAAGCCATTAAAACCCCACCAAGTGGACACAAGAACCATTCCTAGAGATCAAGAAAACAGGGGGGCAAAACGATAAAAGCCCCCATACAAATGTCGTGAGAACCCCATCCTTAGCGAACGACTCTAAACGTTACCGTTGGGGAACACACAAAGCTGGGAGCCCAAAAACCATGGCTGAACTCGTTGACAGACGAACCGAACATCGAAAACCCAAACTTGGCACCCATATCCCTCATGTCCTCTGTGCAAACAAGCCCCGGAAACCATAGAGCATCTCAAGAATCCACTGAAATCAACCCACCAAAACAAGTAAATAGAAAACAAGTTGGGGCTTTCAAGGAATTACCTTTGAAGCGAGAGAGAACCCGAACCTGTTTGCGGTGAAATTGGTGGCAACCGAACAGATCCAGTAGAGCAAACAACGGGTCGAGCGAGCAGCGAGTCGAGCAAGCAGCAGGTCGGGCGAAAGTCGGGTCGAGTGAAGTGTGGTAACCGTTGCGAACAAAGGCTGTGTCGAGTGAAGGCAAAGTCAAGTGAAGAGTAGTTATTGCAAGGGAGAGAAGCACATTAGGGAGAGAAGAGGCGGAATTGCGGAGTAAAGAAGAAAGGAGTCAAATACCTAGGGTTTCCCTTTTTAAACAAGGGTAAAGGTGGATTTTCAACAATGTTTTAAGGGTAAAATAGGCAACTCATATATTTTCATTGAAGGGGGCCCTCAGCATTCTGAAAATGTTGAAAGCTCAAAGTAAGGGGAGACTTGCTTTGAGCTTTTAGCCTTTCCAAGGTTTGCTTTCACTTGAAAGCTCATTGGGAATGGGTTGCCAAATGCCCCATATTTCCTTGAAGGGGCTTTGGGGCTTGAAAAGGCTTTCTAAATGCCATACCAAACGCACCCTAAGTGGGTTAAATGGGCTTAATGGGCCCACTTGGGTGGCTTGGGCCCACCATGGTGGCCGCCCACCTTGGGCATGAGGCTCACTTGGCCTTTGTCTGACCCACTTTTTTGTGAGCTAAATTTTTAGCTCGTTGAATCATTTTTCATCAAATTTTTGAAATTGGGCGGGACTTTGTGATGAGCCGTGTTCTCCGATGGATGAGCGAGGAGACACTGAGGCAAGTCGAGAGCAGCAAGGGGGCCAAAGTCATCGTGAGGGATGCGGACACGTGCTCTGAGCAACGACTAGTGTTCGTGTTTTGGGTGTCGTCTGGGTCCTACGTCCTTAAGGGGGGTTGGACGGTTGGTGATGAGGTCGGGTTATATTCAATTCACGCTTCTTTTTAATCCCAATTCTATGTCTCTAATTTTCTTGTATGAGTTTTCACTATGATAATATCATTGAATAGACACTAGTTTGAAAAACTTTTGAATTCCTGCCTACATAGCTTAATTGTCTACTAAATTTCAAGAATCTGGCATGTTCGTTTTTTCTCATCATGAAAATGTCACCTAGTCCTAAAGATTCAAGAGATTGTTATAATTTATTGGTTTTAGGAAATCCATTATCTTTGTTGGAGTGTTTTTTCCGAACTAAATGTGCAATGTAATAGCTCTGATGAAAAAGGAAGAGGATAGATCATAAAGGGCCTTGTTGATGTATTAATAATTTGAAAATTTTCCAAGAGCAATTTAGGGGTTTACTTGAAAGGATATCATTGAGATTCAAGTATTTTTCAAGTACAAGATTTTCCTTTGACCGAAGTCCGGAGGGGGCAGTTTTTCATGAACTCTGTCACCAACATGGAAATCTAGTTATCTGTTTAATGACAAAAAAAATAAAGTAAAAGTAATAACAAAACAGACAAACTCTCACTCTACTCGGAATAGAAAGGTTTGTTGACTTCACCATTCTAACAACACTGATGCTGGTAGCTCTATTGAGATTTGGCTCCATGGTATAGTCGTATTGCTATTGTGGGTGGCCCATAGAGAGATTGTCAAATTGACTAAATATCTGTCAAGAAGAAAAATTATCACGCATGAGCTTTCAAATGAGACAATACCACAATATAACTCAAATCAAACCCACTTCACTTTTCTGCTTAATCAAAAAAAGATTCAAATGAAATCGGAGTTTAAGTGTATGTATCACCAACCTGATCGTTCTGCAGCTGTAGGCATGCACTTGGCTCTAGGATGTCCAAAGCTTTGGCATACCTCTCAGCAGTAATGTATCTGAAATGCAAGCATAAAAATTTACATCATTCAAAACGGATCAAAGCCCTTGAAAAGAAGGCCAATGCAACCATAACTAAATGGCAAATTCGCCTTTGTAAAATGAGAAGGGGCGAGTTTTTTAAGTTCACTGATATTAAGCCATATGGCTTTGAACTTTGAAAGATTTAAATCATTTCCAGAAGAAATTGCTTGCATAACATACAGAGTGGGCACATTCATAAACATCAACGATCATCCTCCCACGCTGGTTAATATCTAAAAGATATGTTGCAACTAAATAGAAGGCACATTCAAACATCATATACTGCTTGCAAAGAATAAGTAGCAGCTATCCACACTTAGTCTAACCCATTGCTATTGTTAAGATCAGGATACCTGATTACCACTTGAACACTGGTTTGAAGGAGGGAGTACTGTTCTTCCCTATGGTGTTGAACTTTTGAGGAGGTTGTTGGAAGTCTCTACTGTGCCCTTGAAGTTTGTACCAGGAAGCATCTGCTACATTTGGTGCCTTTGGATTTTAGTTGGTGCTATCGGCAAAATTGGGGAGGCAAATCCTTGCCTTGGTGTCTGAATCCACTAGATTGCTAATAACCATATTTTCTTTATACAGTAAGTTCAATTTTGAGGATGCAATCTTAGTGTCTGAATCAGAGAGAGTGAATCATAGTCAATCTCACCTTCCTAATGTTTTTCTATGCGCATATATGTTTTGTATTTAGACCACATGGCTCATATAATATGCTGCTAATTACACTTACTTATATTAGTTTCATCAACTAGCAATCACTAATCATATAATGCATCAATAACTAATTATTCCCCCTAACACCAAAAGCAAATTTAGGAATTTTGTTTTGGCTGACGATAGAGACTAAGGCAATGTCCACTAAGCATGACATGACAATGTCCAATGGAGGATATTCATTCCATTGATAGTAGAACGTTTCTTGCACAGGATGAAAGCTTGCTAATGCTTTTTTTCTTTTCATGACATGATTTAACGAAGGCAGAAACTGTGACAAGATGGATTAGTTCTACAATCGTGAATGTTCTACATCTGTCCATGTGGATTAGTACAGTCACAATCGAGGAAAGAATTCCATACACTTGGATGCAATCAGAATGTAGGTCTTGATAGACAATACGATATTAACATTGCATGCATAGACAAATATATTGCATTTGTAAATTGTTGTCATTATCTCCATTGTTATGACTACCAAACTGCAAATGAGGACTTCAGTGAACCATGCAGTTGCCTTTGCTCTGTCCAGATGGAGGTACATCATCACTTAGGGAGCCAAAGGGAGCACTAGAGGTTTCATCAGAAGATATGGTGACGGTCTGGAGGTTTCTTGCTATGGCTTCTGTAGAATCAGAAGCTCCAACTCACGCTGACAGTGCATTGGGAGATTTTCCTCTTCCTGAGGCAATTTTATAGCTGTCTCAGAATTGACGATTGGGTGCTTGAGTGGTGCCACATAGGATTTACAGTAATCTATTCCATCAGTTGCCACATGTACCCACCAGGCGTTGCTCTGACTTCATTAAACTCCTCTTTGTTTCCTCACAGCTCCCATTACTGTCATCTCACACTGTGCTTTCTTCTTCCTTCTTCATAACCCTAATCTAAACCCAACTTCAAATATCTTCTCTCTCCTCCTTTTTCATTTCTTCACTGCTCCCTTTTTTCTTTGCACGTCTCCCCTTTGCCGACAATTCCATCATCAATCTTGCCCTTGATACCCTCGCCACCACGCAATCCTTTGGCATCAAACAGCTGATGCTACTCACTCAGGTTTCAGATGTGTTATATGGAGGCGTTGCAGTTGTAGCATGTCCATTGTGTTCAGAGATGCATAGAACAGTAAAGTCAATATATCTCTCGATGATTTTCAAACACATATGGACCCAAGAAGAACCTGTAAATGCATTACTGAAAGAAGCATATTAATGCAGATACCATGAAAGAAGTAGTAAAAGAGAGCAGTTCAAGTGAGCAGCTACACCCACTTGACACTCACAGACTTGCCTTTATTTTTGCTGTGTATGAGAAGAAACTTTGCATATGGGACTTGAGATCTTCAGAGTACAAAAGAATTCCAAGATGGGCCGTTCCACGGAAGAAAAGTGTCCTCCCCAAGCATACAACCAATTAGTAGCATTTCCAAGCAACTCTGTACATGGTGATTGAAAAGCCGAGTGCAGTAAGAGCAACCAACACAACAAGATATGTATCTGAGTCCACTGATTACAAGTTCAGAAAGGAATTAGGCAAAGAAACAGCTCAGACACGAGCAATTCTGTGGGTTTCAGGAAGAATGAGTGAAAATAGACAGAAAAACAGTAACTGAACCAGAACACTTAATTGCTCCATTTCTTCCAATCACTAGGCGACACCAAATCAACAGAGGAATTTCATCGACCACCTGGTGGGCATCGTGTCCCATGACAATATCCTCCGAGCGACGGTCGCTGATGGTCGTCGATATAGATAGCTTTACATGGGTTTGTAGGCGAAGTATGATCAACAATATCCTGAGAGTGTTGACAGCGAGCTCTGAAAGCTTCACCAGATCAAAACAAGCACGGGAGATGACTCCCGTGGGGTACGAAGATCTTACCAGAAACAAGTACGAAAAGGGGTCTATCCTCACAGCTGAGTATCGCATCCCGTGATCCAGTTCCTGGATTGAACCTGCTTAGTCCGACCTTTTGAAGGCCAATCTAGGGAAAACCGGTTTGGTTTCTAGTTGCAAAGTCGTAACCAACTTCAAAAGCTTTTCTAAGGAAAATAGAAAAAGACTTTGACTGCTGTATGATAATGGTGCAACTTTAAGAATATAATTTCTCACTCAAAATAACTCCAGAAATTGGTGGTTCCAGAACTGATCTGATCGGGAGTCACGACATTAGATCCTGGTTCTAGGTCAGGAACCAACCTATCTCGATACCAATTGCTCTAGTTCCAAGTGACATTTACGCTTCTACAATTTTTTATGTCCTGTTGTTCTTGGAGAATTTGAAATTCGACTAACTAAACATACAACTATAAACATGTAGCAATATGGATTTGGTTCTTCATCATTTCATGTCCAAACAATGCTCTTTTTATGTCTAAAACTTTGGAAGAAAAGTGGAAAGAAAAAACAAATTACTCGAAAGAACATAACAAAAGGACGTACATTATCTTGGTCAAAACAATTCTCTTTTTTATGTTCACAACTTTGGAAGAAAAGTGCAAAAAAAAAAAAAAATTACTCAAAAGAACTAACAAAATATTATTTTGGTCAAATTATAAATGAAGCCTAATATCTTCGAAGTGAATTTTACTTTTTTCTGACACTTTCATTTATCACAATTTGACTTTTATTTAGCTTGAGAGACCTGAAATTCTAAAACATATAATCATTAACATGTAAATTCATTAATAATCATATAAACATAACATATTTTTTCAAATTTTATGTAAAAAGTAGGACAGTTTCTTTTTCTTTCTTTTTTTTAATTTTCAAGAGTAGGCAAGCATATTTACTAAACTGATATTTTTTTGGGGCACAGTTGGGCTGGGCTCTTAAGAAAGAACCCTCGTTCAAATCTCCCTCATTAGGTAAAAAGCTTCTCAATGAGTGTTGCATCAAACGCTTAGGAGGAATGTGATTTTCATTATTCCAAAAAATTATCGTTAATAATAATAACAAAAATAATAACTTTAATGCAAAAGTTGAATAAATTATAGATGAGCGGAAAGTCCTAAGAAAACTAGCAGATCTCTTTTTGAAAATTTGAAATTTAAAATGATGATCGGCATACATATATAGAATGATGAAAACAAGAAATTCAATATATCATCACGATGGGAAAGAAATTGAATCAAGAAAATTAAAAGTTATTAGAACTGGGCCTCAAAAGAAGCACTCAAAAAAATGAATTTCTAGGGGAAAATAGAGAAAGCCAGATTACATATAACCATAAAATTCGATGATTAAGATTCTTTTGAATAAAAAAATTTCCTCTTGA
Organism: Corymbia maculata; assembly: GCA_014182735.1. Classification (NCBI taxonomy): domain Eukaryota; kingdom Viridiplantae; phylum Streptophyta; class Magnoliopsida; order Myrtales; family Myrtaceae; genus Corymbia; species Corymbia maculata. The sequence goes on along the minus strand of CM024686.1, from coordinate 18,355,474 downwards.
TCACCAAAAAAGAAAAAAGAAATACTGTTCTAATATTAAATTGAATAATATGGTCACTCAATTAATCACGGGCAAGTCTATGAAACGCTAATTCACCTTGCAAGGAAGGTTGAAATGGAATCTGCTAGCAGTAGAATCCTAAGTTGGTGATCATGTCCGTCCTATACATCTCTTTTGCTACTTTGTGGTACTCCCTCGTACCTCCTTGGCAGTATAGTATGGGCCCGGCCACCATTGTACGCATGGCGTCGAGTATCGAATCCATGCCCTTATCTTCCTGACGGGTTCCGGTTCCCATCCCAAAACTTTTTCCCGCCTGCGCAGTTGCCGGACACCATCAAGTCCTGGCAACTCATGGGAAGCGCGGACTTCTCCGTGGGCTTCGCGCCGGCATCTCCGTTGCCATCTGACTGCAAATCAATTGGGTTCATTTTAGGTCAATTTTTGGGCTTGAAGAGGGTTCTGTCTCAATTGTGGTGTTCAAAGAACTATGAGACCTTCTTAAGAGTGAAGCTTCAAGGGCAGCGAAAGTACTTAAAAGGGAGCGAGTGATTGTGGAAAGCGGTTTCACGTCCATCTCTCCCACATGGCCATTTCTTCAAAAATAGTATAGTGCTGAGAGAGAGGAATTGGTGAAGAAGTTTCAAACCGGCGGTCTTGATCATACAAACTCTCTCTAACTTCATGACATTTGTTGTGGAGGTTGAGAGAGAGACAAGAAGGAGAAAGTATCGATTGCATTTATTGTGTCAGCGCAACAAATTGAAAGGGCATTGAGGTTGCCACACATGTCACAAATATGGTCAAATGTTACATGAATTATTTTGAGCTAAGTGGACACTTCTCTCTCTAAATCAATTAAATCCCCTCTCCCCCGCCCCCGCCCCACCCCCGGCCTCCGCCTGACGCTGTCTACTTTGCCCACTTTCTCTCCTACTGAGCTCTAGTCCAATTGACGAACCACCACACCTGATTGGTGAACCACCATGTCACCCCTTTAGCTTCGGCTCATCTTATTAGGAGCTGGAGCCGAAGGGGGTGAGGTGGTTTGTTGCGATTTAATGATGACGGAGGCAAAGGCCACGCAGTGGTTCATCAGACAAAGGCTTGTTCATTATAAACCCTTTGGAGATGGAGACGGGTTTGACAATGCTAATTGGGGGTTGGAGTCGAAGTTAGAGGTGGCATCATGGTTCATTGCAATTTGGCGACGACAGAGGCAACTTGTTAAGGCGGAGGTGGAGGCAGCGCAATGGTTCATTGGACAAGGGCTTGGTTGTGAGCCCAGAGAGAGGGAGGGAGGGAGGGAGGGAGGGAGGGAGGGAGAGGGCATAGCCGAGAGGGGATAGTGATTCGGTGATGGGGAGGCAACAATGAGCCAAAGTTGGAGGGGGTGGGGCGATGGTTCATCGGTCAGACAAGGGCTCAATGGAAGAGAGACGGGGCAAAGTAGAGAGTGTCGGGTGAAGAGAGAGAGAGAGTTCAATTGATCTGGAGAGAGAAGTGCCTCTTCAGTTTAAAATAATTTGTTTGACATTTAGCCCCACTTGCAACACGTGTGCTGCAACCTCAGTGCCCTTCCAATTTGTTGCATTGGCATAACAGATGCAGCCAATGTTTTCTTGACAGGAAGAGGTTTAAAATTTGAGATTATTCATGCGGTCAATTTCCGAGACTACTCAATAGGTAGAAAATGTAAGAGAGAGAAAGAGTCAAAAGAGGAAAATTTTGGCCCAACAGAAAACATTAATAATGATGGGCGCACTTCGTTAATACTGATATAAATATATCCCGACCACAACTATTCTTCTAACCAGAAAATATAATGGTAGTTTGAAAAAAACATAGTCATTAAATTCAAAAGGCCAAACAAGGCCAACTTTCACAGAAATATCCGATTCCAATATTTCCCCAATGTCGGCGAAATGATTTTTGACTTCACGTGGCGGATATTTTGATCCAAATGTGCTATCACTTTATGGAAAGTTCGGCAGGCTTAGGTAGCCACGACAAGATTAATCTACCCGTGCATTGAACAAGAAGAGCCTATAGATGAATCTATTTGAGCATTGCGCACGCATGAGTTAAATGTTTAGATGCATCACATCATGGTAAAGAAATTAGAAAGAAATGGATTATATTTGTTAAGGAGCTAATGTACTAGATTCAAAAAGAAGTTAAAGGAGTGTCGAATTTGCAAACATTAACTAATAAAAGTATCATGTGATGCTCTCATCGGTCTTTATTTATGGTACTTTATTCCGATCTCATTGTCCGCAAACTTGCTCCGCCACTTGAACTCCTTGATCCGACACCCTTCTAGAACCTAGGATCCCGACGCCCAGAAAACAAACACCGGTTGGTGCTCAGAGCGCCAGTCCGCGTCCCACACAATGACATCAGCACCCTCGCCGCTCTTGACTCGCCTCATTCTCTCCTCGCTAAATGTACGAGAGCATGCGGCTCGTCACGCACGCCCACAGGATCAAGAGCCTCGACATGTGGCCGAGATCACTCTTCATGAGCTTCTGTGGAAACGCCACAGCGTCTCCCTTCCTCTTCTTCACATTCGGAGACTTGTTTGCTTCTATAGCGCTATGCTTCTTCTTCACAATCAGTTGGCTACGCTACACTGAATAAGACAACAGTGGATTCAGAATCTCTCTCTCATCTTTTGGAAATCTCGGGAGAGCGTTGAATATTCTGCCCACTCGTGGATCCCTCGGGATATGTTCTTGCCCATGTTCAGCATTGCATGCTGGCCATGTTCTTGCCATAAATCCCCAAAAACAAAATGAATTTCTGTATATATCTTAATTAACGTCAAAGGCCCTCGCATGCTAGAAATATACGAGGAAACAGCAAAACTTAATTAAGGTGGTGATTTTAATATTGATTTGATTTGATTTTATTTTAAGTTATTTGAAGCGTACAATGAGGGGGAGCCCATTCCACGTGAATCCTTCCTAGTCGTGCGTGAGACTTGGAACTTACGCAAGCCATCATAAATCATATTTTAAGGACATTATGTTAGGTGGGTTTTCCGGAAATTTTGCATTTAACCAACACGGAAAAAAAAAAAGAAAAAAATGTCATTGGCATGGCATTTTGTTAAACTTGCATTATGCTAGACTACAAAACTTTTATTTTTTTTCTATTATTTTCCATTGTCTTATTTCTAATCAATTTCTTCACATTTTTTTCTAGTGGGACAATTTACTGTTAGGGTTAAATAATTGGTCCCATATATAAGGTTTTAGTTGAATGAGTTTTATTTGCTCCTCCAACTTCTCTTTATTTCCTTCAACAATAAACTGTATTTCTTTTTCTTTTATTTTTTCAAATCACAACTTTTTCTCTTTCCGATTTTCATTCGTCTTTAAAAAAGAATTATTGTTTTTCGCACTTTGGTGGAAAAGAATTCTCTTTTAGTGAAACCCTTATGGAAGACTAGCCGGTTTTTTTTATATATACTTTTGCTAAGTAAATAGATTTCATTCATTTAGAGTCCTAATAAATCTATCAAAACGAGTCAAACCGGAGCACTCTAAGCTTGAGTCAACTCTCAGCAAATCACAACAATTAGGTCAAATTAAAAAGGGCCAAACCAACTTCTCTCTTGGTTCGTTGATCTCCCATTCCAATTGACATGGAAAATTATTCAAAAAGTCATATACCTATTAGATAATGATCAATTAAATTTTAAACTTTTAAACCATGCTAATTTAAATCTTTTTATGATTTAGCAATTCAATCTTACCTTTCAAACTTTCAATAATTTTCCAATTTAGTCCTACATCTTTTAACGATTTTCAAATTTAGTCTTTCCAGCCAATTTTTGTTGAAAATTGCTAATTTGGTGTCTAGTCAATGCTATTCATCACACATGGCATAGTCGACATTGACGTGGATAATAAATTTTTTTTTTCTAAACTTTTAATTTTTTTTTAATTTTTTTTCTTTTTTCTTTTTCTCTTTTTCCTTTTCCCCTTCGCCGGTAATCAACAAGACCGATGTATGAATACAAATAGCCTGTCAATAGAGACTTGCATATTTATATTATAATCAAAGATTGAAGTGTGATTTTAATATGGACACTTATAACTCATGTTATAGTAGCCCTTCCTGAATGAAGCCAAAGACACTAAAATCAAATATGTAACATCCAAAGTGTTAAGAAATATCTTATAAGTAGATAATTGACACATCTTTTTAACAGTTTAAGAGTCGCATGGCATCAGGAACATCGGTTAAGGCTTTGAATTGTGATGTTTTACTCTAAAAATCAAAGATGATTCTAATTCGTTGGACTTCAACCTATCTCATAGCATCATACTCATAAATGCATAAGTACAGAGAAATTAGAGAACAAAGTTACACATGAGAGAGAGAGAGAGAGAAGCTAAGTCCTCCATATGATGATAATTTTATCGACAACTTCCATATGATGTCAGAGGTATGACTTTTGTGGAATTAAAGGCACTTTATTGAACCTTTTTCAGGATATATAAATGGGTGAGCCATCCGATATCGCTTGATTTGGGACGGTATACATTATTAATTATGTCAATTTGCGAGTTCATTTCAGACTGAACCGCGGTTAATTGACTCAGCCATATTATTGCAAACATCACAATAATGGACAATGATAATGACATGCACCTAACACATGATCCCACCAAATTAGTTAAAAATGTCATTGTGTTTAGTGGGGCCACAATGAAGATATCGTTGTGGATTATTATTAGATAAATTTGTTAATTTGTACGTGTACTCGTGTTAAAGACTCAAAACATCAATTCTAAGAAACTGGAGTGTAACCTTGTACGTTTTATTTCTTATTTGAAGTATAATTTTATATACCATCACGATCAGGTGATTTTCTAAATCTCACGCCACCGCGTTTTAGTGAATTGACATTGACTAACCGGGTGTGGATCCATTCTACGCGGAGACTCTTAAGGGGATTGGTTTCGGAAAATATTATTCAACATAGTCATTATATCTAAAATACTATGTTGAAATGTAAACGCCAGAAATCAGAACATCAGAGGATAATTTTATTAAACATCCAAGATACAAACGGTACAAGACAAAGCCCAAACACACATGCTCATCTTCTCAGGGAAGCATTCACAAGCAGCAGATTCAAGATTCAAGAACCACCCTCTTTGCAAAGTACAGAGACTATTGAGGGCAGTCTCTGAGAAACTAAAATTACATAAACAAGACATAGCGAGAAGAGAGAGAGACGGAGATCCTCCATGGTTTAGAAGGGATGGTGGTGCTTCTTGCCATGAGCCTCTTCATATTCTTTCTTGGCTTCCTTCTTCTCGTGGTGCTCATGGAAGGCGAACCCGCCAGCCCCGACGGCAGCGGCAGCGGCTATTTCCTCCTCTATCTTGTGCCTGTGGGCGTGCTCTGGGTCCTTCTTGGCCTGATGCTTCTCATGCTGCAATTTGCACATCATTAAATTAGGAATTGTGTGAATGAAACAGAATGAGTTAAGGTAAAGAGAAAAAAAAAAAAAGTTATCTACTGTATATACCTTTTTGATACAGGTTCTGAACATGGTATAAGTTCAACAAAAAAAGATTAATTTATTCACTTTGAGCAGAAGTACTTGATCATGTAAATGTTGTTTTGGATTACAACTATGTTTTTTGTTTAAGCCAACTGCGGGGAAATCTTATTCCTCTGGCTGATCGTTAAAGGAAATTGAATGACTTCAAACTATTGTTCATTTATAAGGATGACCCATTCTTGTATGCCATGCCATCATCATAGCCAGTTGAAATATGTGAATTTAATCGAGATCCTTCACATCCAAAACTCGTGATCAACCAGATGGTTCAATTAATAAGGTGAAGGCAAGAATTTTATCTAAATATAAAATGGTAAAAAATTTGCAAGAATTGAGAAGAAGATGGTAATTATTACCAAGGCATAAGCGCCAGCAGCGACGGCACCGAGCCCACCAAGTTGCTCGAGGTGCTTGTGGTGCTTCTCCTCCTTCTCGTAATCCACGACCTCAGGCTCCGTGACGGCATCATCCTTCTTGTGGTGGAAGAGGTGGTGGTGTCCTTCGGCCATGGCTGGTGCCTGGTGGTTGTTTTTTGGGGATACTAGAATTGACGATGAACCCGGAAAAGGACTATAGCTGAAGTGTACGGTATGGTATGTGTTGTGAGATTGTTTGAGAGGGAGGGCTGTATTTATAGGGATAGTGGGCACATGCAAAGTCGCACATCCAATCGGGGGCCAACGTTGGTGGCCTTCCCCCAAAAAAAAAAAAAAAAAAAAACTGGAGATAAACTTTTTCTTTTTTGTTCTAGTTGGAGGATATATTGGGAGGACGAAATTATTTGCCAGATGACTTTTATGAATTGAAACAAGAAATAGTGAAAATCTTGAGGACATTCCAATCCTATCGGGATATTTTATGCAATGTGTTGAGAAGATGTTTTGAGATTGAGCCATAGAAGAAACTCGATCCAATTGGGTCAGAATAATTTTTTAGCTTGAGTAACTTTTTCAAAAGGAGTTTTCTGTTCTAGATTCAAAATATTTGGCTTACAATCTCTTTGAGTTAAAAAGGGAAACAATGAAAATCTTGTGGATACTTGATGTAATGTGATTTGTTTGGTTTTGAAAATGGGTTTTAGGGAAATATAAAAGCGTTTGGCCTAAAGAGTTTTGGGAAAATGTAAAATGCATTTAGTAAAAAACCCTTTGTAGAGTAACTTTGGGTTAAATAATATTTGACAAAAAAAAATTGCAAATGACTTTTGCTGCATTTTTTTATTAAAAAAAATAAAACCCTTTGTTGGCAAGCAAGATCCTAAGCTGGCAATCATTGTATGAGGTCTCACGATCATGGGTGACCCTTGCCAAGGGTCTCATGACATCAAGCGAGGCAACTATCCATTGCCTGGGTTGCATGACCTAAGTGAGGGTAGCCTAAGGTCACAAGACCTTAGGTGACGGTCACTTGGGTCACACAAACCCGGGCAATCGTTGTGTTGTCATACTACCCAAGTGACGATCACTTGGGTCTCATAACATTACCAGCTACTCATCAGCCTCTCGCTAGCTGCCCATACACAAAGAAGATGAATAGTAACAATGAGAGTTACCAAAGTATGAAAGAATTGATGAAGGTAGCTTTGGAAGAACAACAAATATTTAACCCTAGAAATAGCCTTCCACAAATGTTGAGAGCCAAAGGAAGTGGGGACTTGCCTTGAGCTCTTAGCTTTGTCAAGGTGAGCATTTGGCTAAAGAGATCCCAATTTTTTTTTCCAAACATCCCTTTTTTCCTTATGGGGCTTTAAAGACTCAAAACCCCTTGACAAAGTTGAACCAAATGCAACCTTTCTCAAGTTTGTCTTTTAGTTTGAGTAGTTTCTGTTTTTATTGGTTTGCTAGTCTGACTAGCTTTCTAAATGAGGTTTCTTATTTTGGATACAAATTATTTGCGAGATGATTTTCTTGAGTTGAATTGGGAAGCAATGAAAATCTAGAGAACGTTCAAATATTATGAATATTTGTCTCGAATTTGAGGCCATAAAAGAATCCCAAGCTAAATACGTTACCTAAATTGAGTAGGTCTCCTAATTTGAGTTATTTGAGTTATTTCCTAGTTTGACTAACTTTTCTAGAAGTGCTTTCATATTTTGGACACAATTTATTTGGCAGACAATTTTTATGAGCTTTTTTTTTTCTTTTTGTTGGTCATACTCTTGAGTTGAATTGGGAAGCAGTGAAAATCTAGAGAACGTTCAAATATTATGAATATTTGTCTCGAATTTGAGGCCATAAAAGAATCCCAAGCTAAATACGTTACCTAAATTGAGTAGGTTTCCTAATTTGAGTTATTTGAGTTATTTCCTAGTTTGATTAACTTTTCTAGAAGTGATTTCATATTTTGGACACAATTTATTTGGCAGACAATTTTTATGAGTTTTTTTTCTTTTTGTTGGTCATACTCTATTCTTATTCTAACTTTCATTTTTAGATTTTTACCCTATCTTCTAATAGGGTGTGAGAGTCAAAACCCACATTTGAAGCTAAATTATCCTCACCCAACCCCCTTAACAAGGTAATGATTTGAACCCTCGACCTCCCCCTTTTTTGTGGAAATGGTAGTCACTAAGGCAAAATCTAGTAATTAATTTTTATGATTTGAAATGGGAAAACAATGAAAATCTTGAGGACAGGCCATTCTTGTGGATATTTATTGTAGTGTGTTGAGAATATGTTTCAAGATTGAGCCCATAAAGGAAAATTCTAGTAGGTTTGAGTGGCTTTCTAGTTTGAGCAGCTTTTCCAAAGGGGTTTTTGTTCTTGCAACAAATCATTTGTTAGATTATTTTTGTTATGAGTTGAGAAGGGAAACTAGGAAAATCTTAAGAACATTCTAATCTTATAGATATTTAATGTAACACATTGAGAATATATCTTGAGTTTAAGTACACAAAGGAAATCTAATCCAAGTAAGTTTCTCAATTTGAGTGGTTTCCTAGTTTGAGTAACTTTTCTAAAAAGGTCTGTTATCTTAGAAATGAATTATTTGGTAGATGATTTTACTGAGTTGATAGAAAATGCGAAAATTTAGAGAGCACTTCAATGTCGTGGATATTGGATGTAACCTGCCGAGAATATATTTCAAGTAGGTTTTCTAATATAAGTAATTTCCTAGTTTAAGTAGGATTTCTAATATGAGTGATTTCCATTTGATTAGTTTCCTAGTTAAAGTAACTTTTCTAGAAGTGTTTCCGATTTCACATGCAAATTATTTAGCAAACGATTTTTATGAGATGGAATGGAAACAGTGAAAATATTGAAACATTGCAATTTCGTGAATATTTAATCTAATGTGTTGAAAATATCTGTTGAGTTTGAGTCCATAAAGGACCCAATCCAAGTAGGTTTTCTAATTTGTGTGGTTTTCAGTTTTTAGTAGTTTCTTAATTTAAGTAACATTTATAAAAGAGATCAATGCTCTAATGTAATCACATATATCTATGATGTTCTTATCTCTTCCGTTGATTTTTCTGATAAATATTCTCTTCTTGTTTTGAACTGCAAGATTTGTTTAACAATTTAATTGTAGGAGTCTAGAGTTCAAGATGAGGCTTTTCCGGTGTCGGTGGTTGGTCTTGACTTATTGATTAAGGAATCCCATCACATGAATGTGGTCTATGGATGCTAATAAATTGAAAATCTATTGATATGGTTTCGAATAAAGAAAAAAAGACGTGCTTTCTGCGTCGTTTTCGGAAAAGCGTTTTTAAAATGCTTTAAGAATAAGAGAATACGTTGAAGTTTCCATCACTGCACTTCCAATTTTTTTTTGTCTTTTTTTGAATTTTCTTTTCCAGCGATACTCTTAGATTGTTTGTAAGACGCATAGCTTTATATCCCTACGAAACCCCTAATTTGATTAGATAGCAGAACTAGCTTGTACATGATCCATCAATGCATTTGCTAACATCTTGCCTGCTTATACTAACATGTGGAATAGCAGAAATATGTTCCTAGTGTACGTAATGACATTTCATGATCTTGAGGCACAATCGATTGTCTCCTTCACATTTTACTTGACAGACAAAACTAAATTAGCTCAAATATCTGTCTGTGCCATTTAACTCCTCTAGATAGTAGCTCCCTCACATGTGAACAGTTTTATGCCCTTTCTTGTTGAGATTACTAGATGCCGACACCATTGATTTATGTAATTATTTAATTTAGTCGAACCACTCCATTTTAGATCTGACAACACCTATATACATATAAAATCAATGGGGTTGAAATGATCTGGTGGTGTTCAAAAAGTGGACATTAATAAAACATAAACAAATAAACAAATTAAAATTTGAGAGCTACATTGCATATTGGATTAGAGTTTGGCAACGTTATTTGAGGCATCCAAATACTGATGTTGTTAGCCTATGACTTGAAAACAGTTTGCACTTTTTAATTTCTAGTGGTCAATATCAATGCTCGTTTGAGATAAAACCTTTATGGTATTGGTTCTCTTGTATCTCGAATGCATGTCTTACCCCATGTTTACCTTGAAAAACAATTTTTTCAAACTGCTACTTGGTTCCTGGAAACTGCATGGTCACTTGATGGCTAAACACCAGTTTCATACTACTTTGTTCCAGGCTTTCCCTAAAGACCTGAAGAGTTTTTGTCAAAGACTTTAGAGCTAGTCTCTAGCAATTGGTAGATGATTCTTTTCAAGGAAGTCGGTTGGAGAAAACTTGTACCGAATCTTTTTATCCCAAATGTTGCTTTGCATCCTAGAATGTCATAAATTGTTTGGTTCTATATGTTCAGGAGTGTAAATGTTGCTTTGTTGTGATCGCTTTGTTACTGTGACTACAGCTAGGTGGAGAAAGGTTCTTACTTCGGATTCCCGGGTGCTGCTCTTGATCTGTTCGATGTTGACGAACACAAATCCCAATGACCCTCTAGCACTAGAGATGGTGCGCGTGTACAAGACTGACAGGGCCAAGTACGAGGCCACCGGAAGAAGCTGAACGCAGTAAGTATGCAATAGCCTAGGATGCTATGTGTGACTCCAAGAGAGTTTTGGGTATGTTTGGTAGAGCATTTTGAAAGTCCATTGGGAAAATGCAAAGCTATTTAGCCTAAAGGGCTTTGGAGAGATGTAAAGACCGTTTGGTAAATTCTGCTTTGAAAAGCAACTTTGAGAGAAATGCCGTTTGGTAGAAAACATATTTGAAAAGCCCATTTGGTGATTAATTTAAGCTTTTTAATTTTTATTTGTTCAAAATTAAAAAAATAATGTTTGCAACTTTTTAATTTATATTTTGATAATAATGTTAAAGTTATCGTTTAAACAATTTTATTTGCTAAAAAATATCATTCATGTGCCCTCTTTCTCAATTATAAGAATACTTTTATTACGCAGTAACTAACTTTATTTACTTTCTAACATCATAAACTCATAATGTTATATCTATGTAATGAGAAATCATTACATTGCCAAGTGCTGCTAGATACGAGAAGGTTCATGCATTGAACTTTCAACTCCATCCAGGTGCTTAATTATGACAAAATTGCAAGTGAAAATATTTCATGAACCAATGAGAAAAGAAAGGGAATCGTATCAGTACCTTAGACTTAGTACAGTAGAATTTTCATCATATTAATGGTCCCGTTGCATCTAAATATACAAATGTAGAGGAAACTATCACAAAAAGATTAAAAAAAAATCAACATTTAATTTTTTTTCAGTCTTGCCATTTTTTCCTGTACAGAAAGCTTATCATTGCTTGATTTGAAGAAAATAAAGCCGTGTCATGCCCAAAAATAGTTAACTCCTTTGATCTCGAAGTCCTTCAGCACCTAAGTGGTTAAGGCCTTCAATGTCAGTTATCTTCTCGCTACTCTCGATCTTGAAGTCCTTCAATATCTTCAAGTTTGACAAGTTTGATAGTCTTTCTGAGGATCTGCACTCTTAAATCAGCAATTCCTCCAGGGATTCCAATCTGTCAAGTCCCCCAATATCCTTGATCTTATTGCTATTCTTAATTTCCAGAACTTTTATCCTTTTCAAGTTCGACAAATCAGGTATACTCCCAATAGATCTGCAGTGGGATATCTGTAGTTCTTCCAATGACTGCAATTTATCAAGTCCTTGGATCTCAAGCAACTTCTGACAGTCTTGCAGCTTGAATTCTTTCAACTTCAAGTTTCAGGGATTGGGTAATCTGTCAAGGGGCTCATAGTTATATATAACCAAGCCTCTCAAGAATTCTAACCATTCAAGCCCATCAAGCTTTTTGAATTTGCAGTATAGCACATCAGAGCAACGTACATGATTAACATCAAGAAATAAACCTAAAGGAATCCCAAATTACGAAAACTAGAGGAAATAGTAAAATAGGCAAATCCAAGACACAAATAAACAGAAGCCTAACTAGCCTAATAGCTAAACTCCAATGCAAAAAAAAAAGGGCAGCTTAAACAGACATATTAACCTTCCCACCAAAGCAATGCACACATAACTAACAGAAGTTTTCAAATATTTAGGATGTTTTCAAGCAAGAAGGTGACTTTGTAAGCAAGCAATAAGAGAGCTAAATAACTTTTGGAAAGCAGGCTACCTAATTTGATTATAATCAAAGCACATAGGTAACAATCCCTTCAAGATATATTTCACACATCTTATCATGGGAACTCCACTTAATATGCAATCATGCGTACGAACATAGGACGAAACAACTTCAAAAAACAGCACAAACTCATAAAGCAACTCATATCTGCAATCCGAAAGACAACCACAGAATCCTTAATGGCTTAGCTACACAATTGAGAATCTTACACTGGTTCCAATAATTCGCCCCAAAACTGCTATCGACGAAGCTCTGCGGCGGGGACGAGCTCTCTCCGACCCCTTCGATCAAATCCATCGACTGACAGGAAGGGCCGCGCCGGGCTCGGGGCGCATCAAGCGAGGCCTCCCTCTTCCTCAACTTACCTACATCTATGTCATCTTTACCCGTCTTCTGCTTAAGTATCTCTATTAGAGTAGAAAGTGGCAACGATCTGCTCTTCACATAGCCTCTGTCGCCATAAGCACTTTCCACCTCTCGCTCTCGGAATAGCACTCTCTGGTCCTCGTCTCCAAATTCTTCATGGTATCTACAAGATCCCCGAGGCGTGGAGCCTTTTCCTTCTCGTCGTCACCCATGGAAAGATTGATCATCGTCCCACCCTGCATTTGATGCTTTGGACCTCTTTACATCAGCTATGACCATAACTTTTGTCTGTGATTATGCTTACCCTTTTTCCAGCGTATCTACTATTTTTATTTCCTTTTTCGAATAAGGGGATTGAAATCATGTGCACATGCATTTCCGTAACTTGGCTGCAGGCAAAGAAGGGGGAGCCGGAGAGCACCCCTGATGAGATTCTTCAAATGGTTAAACACAAATTCATTAGAATTCGCACCCAACAATAGCCCTATGCTTCAACCTCATTCACAGCATCCTGCGTCAATGCCCTTCTCATTGTTTTCCCTGATATCTATGCCACGTTGCTTGATAAGCTCGGTGGAATCAAAAAAGGGAAATAAGAAGCTAATACTCCTATTTAACAATCAATTTCGCGCAAACACAAACTCAGCAACACCCAAAAGCTTGGCCCAAGCAAGTCAAGAGGGCACAATCAACAACACCCAACAAACTAAACTCACAGATTCAGCCAAAAGCAAGTCAAGAGGGCACAATCAACAACACCCAACAAACTAAACTCACAGATTCAGCCAAAAGCAAGTCAAGAGGGCACAATCAGCAACGCAATATTAGCAACCTCCAAAAACCCACAAAGGACAAGAAGGAGAGACTGAACCTGCAGAGGAGTGATCGCAAGTGAAGGAGTGCCGTTGAGCAAGGTAGCAGATGCGAGGGAGCGAGGGATAGCCGCAACAAGAGATGCAAGCGCGGGGGGTTGTCGGGAAGAGACGAGCAAGCGAGGGAGATTGAGCGCGAGGGTTGTCGGGAGGAGAGGAGGGAGCGGGGGAGAGCGAGAGACGCGAGGGAGCAAAGTGAAGGAACCTAGGTTTTCTTTTTTTAAAAGGGGGTAAACTTGGATTTCTAATGGGTTTTCAAGGGCAAAAAAGGAACTTGACAAAATTTCATTAATAGAGCCTTTCAGCATTCGAAAATGCTGAAAGCTCAATCTTAGTAGAGACTAGCATTGAGCTTTCAGCCTTCCCAAGGCCAACTTTCAACCCAAAGCTCCTTGGAGAATGATTGCCAAACACCCCTAATTTTTCCCAAGGAGCTTTCAAGCCCGAATGGGCTTTCAAAATGCTCTACCAAACGCACCCTTTGTAACTCATCTTGTCTTTAGATCAGAACATATAAATTATGCTCCTCGAAACACATGCTGTGCCGCGTTTAAATTGTTTGTAACAAGTATTTTTAACTGACGATACTTTTTTCAAGTTGCCCATAGTGATTAAGTTTCGCAGTGATTAACATAATTTTAAGCTTAATTACCACTCTCTCCTTCATACTTGGAAACTGCAAATGGAGTCTGGTCATGCATGCCTGGATGTGAACTGAGCTGGCTTCCACATCACTGCTAAATAATCAGCTCAGGCTTTATAATTATTAAGGAAATCGACTATTCATAACCATTCGATACATTGCCTGGCTAGTATAACTCTGTCACGATACTTGCTGCGAAATGATGATAACTGCTCTACATTGTTTTGCAAAATGAAGGCATGAAGAAAGCCTTTTCTGTGGAACTTCAATCGAACCAATCTTAACTTGGGACATCCCTGTAACAATGAGAAAATGTCATCTGATTGAACATTTTGATTTTGAGCTGGATTGACATGATTGAACATGTATCCGTACATAGCATACCAGTCAGATTTCTCGTTTATCAATTCTGTTTATTCATTCTTCTTTAGCTTTTCGCAGGTTTGTAGGCGAAGCATGATCAACGATATCCTGTGGACGGTTAGGGCGCGCAGGAGCAGAAGCACCATTTGTAATAAACTGAATTACTGTAGTAGTTCTTATTTCTTAAGACCTTGCACACCAGCAATCTTACGTCATTGATGATAATGTTGTGTGACAAGTCATCCTAGCTGGGTAGCCACTCTATTAGTCGGTAAATCTCCTTCCTGAGCAATCACAATTATTTTGCCCTTCGGTAGCAACATTGTATTTCAATGACCTATTTGGGTCACAAGTGAACTTGTTATGAGCACGTCTCTATCATATGCATACTAGCATGAGTCGTTTTCCACACTAAAACCAAGAACCACTCATGAAGGACTGAGTGGAACCAAGAACCACCTATTAGTTCCTAATTGGGCCATTGGTCCAATCCTATTTCAGGGTGGGTCCATGGAACTAGCCATACATTCCAAGACTCACCTCTAAGAGAGAGTGTAGGAAGCAATTGAGAGCGATTGATAGAGGGTCGAAGCCAGAGTGACCTTTTAGAGGGCCGGAGGTGAGAGGCAACCAAAAACGAGAGAGTTGAGACTTGAGACTTGAGAGGATTAGTGAAAGAGGAGAGCTCTGTGATCGTCACCCACTAAGCGAAATTGCCAAATTAGGGTGTTCAAATTTTTTAATATAAAATCAATTATATATATACACCAGTTCGATCTTAGTGGCCAATTCCACAAGTAGAACTAGAATCAAATTGATACTCACGGGTTCGAAGTTGGAATTGAGAAGCAAACTAATCTTCATGAGTACTGTCCAAAACTGACCGTGAAAGGTTTGGGCTGTTTCCAAATCATTTTCATGCCCCTAGATCTCTCTATCTCTTCCTATAGAGTGGGGGAAAAAAATTAAACTCACTAATTTTCATGTGTTTTGATATATGAATTGTGATAATATTTATATAATTAATATGATCCCACATTTAGTGTTTCCTAATTAATTCCAATATATGCCTGATTTATTACCCACTGTAACTACATGGTAACTGCCTATACCATAACGGTCTTGATGGAAGACGTCGGTAACATGAGAAATAGAATAAAGCATAAGGTCATCTAGACCAAACTCTATCACTACAGAAAACATTACCATTGAGTTTTGAGGGGTATTGGCTAATGGAATGGGATGTTGAGCTCAAGTGATTCCATAATTGCAGAACGGGATCAATATATGCACTTCTCGCATTTGTCCAAAGTTTTGGGGCTTCCGCATTTGCAAAATTTCATCAAAGGTTAGAGGTATATATCAATCCTTACATTTCCACAAATTGTTCCTGATTTTGCACGAATTTATATGTTAATGATTAATTGGGATCGTTAATTTCTCTTTAAATTTATTTTAAAATTTGGTACTAGAGCTATATGATCTTTGCCTTGGTGAAATACTTGGAATTTTGTATGTTTTTCATTGGATCTGAATTAAATTATTTTATAATTTCGAATTATTAATATTTCTGAAAATTAATTATTTTGGGAAAATAATTAATTGTGATTATTTATGGGAAATGGCTTTAATTGAGTAAATTTGTGGGAAAATTACTATGGTCTAATTTTCTAAAATCCATAGTATTTATATACTACATTATTAAATGGCATTAGTTTATTAAAGAAGGGTTTTATTAAATGGAATTATTTGGGTTGGATATTAATTATGGGATTGGAAAATAATTATAAGTATTTTGTGGGACTTAAATTATTTTACTCGGAACAATCGACTATAGTATTATATGCTTCTTAAATGAGTATCTTGAAGTATAATAATAGTTTATACTTATTTTGGGATAATTGATTATTTATAGAATTAGTTGATGGTCATAGTTGTGAGGACACGTGCTTATTTATTATTGAACATTGAGACATGTGATTGGATACTGGTAATTATTGAGGTGCATGATTATTTGGAAAAGTGTGCAAGTATCATCATGTTGATTGGTCAGAATTGATTGACAAACTATGACTTGAACTGCCGATTGTTGCAACTTTCATGAATGATTGAACTGCTGCTATTGTACGTGACTATTAAATATTGCCGCATGACATTATACGTGTGTTAACTGCAATGGCATGTCGCATGAGCATGAGCGATGTGCATTCACGACCAAGTAAAAGCAAAAACAAGAATGAACTGTTTGCTGATGTGTTGTATGATCAGATTAAAGTTGATAGCCTGGTTAAGCCGAATGACCGCTAATTCCCATTGGGGTTGTGCCGTGACCATTAGGTTGCCTGATAGTGGTTAGATGCGGGGCTGCGGTAGTGAGCGAGCTTCATACTCCATAGGGAATGCCGTCGGTGGGGGAAAGCCCATGACGTCGTCGTGCCTCATGGGGGAGGACGATGCCTGGTTTACGACCAATTGACCGCCAACCATAAGGTTGTGCCATGGCTTAGAGGATCGTAATAATTGGAACATATGTGTTGATGTAAGGCATGAGAAAGTTGTGTAAGATGCTTTGATTATTCGCATGCTCTTAATGTTGTGATGAATTGACGCACGAGTTAACAGTCGTGCAAGGTGTGGTGATGGCCATGTGAGATCGCTTATGACGCGGCTTGCATATGATTGATAAAGTGCATCATCTAACGGTCATATGCCTTGCTTGCATTGTATGAGATTTGGCGTGCAGGGTATGGCATATTGGGTAAAGTTGTATGTGAGCCGATTTTATGATTGTGGGTTGCTTTGTCTGTTGTTTGCTTGCAGGTTGTTGGTTGTTTGTTGTTGGTTTGAGTGAGGGGTGGTTCTGGAGAGATACTCCAGGTTGAGTTGGCATACTAACCAGGGCTTAGAGGGAGAATTCGCTGAGATTTTATCTCACTGATTGTTGTATAACCACTTTCAGATCTCTAGAATGGTGTACCCGTAGTGGAGAATCCTGTCCCCGCTCCTCTAGTGATCACTCGACGAAGCTTGAGTCTGATGGGTTTGAGTGACCGTGTGTTGAACCCGAGGGTTCTTTGTGTGCTGTTGGATTAGCCTATTTTCTTTTTGGTTTGGCTTAGAGGATGGATCGGCCCTTTTTGTCGGGCTTGTAATTCGAAAAATGATCATTCGTTGGTTAATCTAGTAAATTGAATAATTGAGTAGTTGTTGTTGTTGTTGTTGTTCATCCATCTTTTCCTATTTGATTGTTTGTTTGTCTGGGGATGATTCGTCTTCTACTTGCGCTTAACGAAAGATAAAATGAATGGTCGTTGACGGGTCTTGGAACGTCGTTTTCAATTGACCATGTAAATGGGGTTGCCATGAGCTCGAGAGTCGGGGTGTAACAAGCACTCTGGCTAAAGTTACTTTTTATGAACAATAGAAGAGGTCCAATCGCTTTATTGTAATGTACATAAAGACAACTTTTTGTTAGCATCCATAGTGATTCAACATAATAATGCCAAGAAATTGCTGGAGGCTATTGGTGCACAATTCAGCTCGCATTCATAGTCATTTAGCATAATAATGTCAAGGAATTGCTGGAGGCTATTAGTGCACAATTCAAATCTTCAAAGAAGGCACATGCCATGACCCTAATTATGAAGTTCTCATCATTAAAGTTTACCAGCGTAAAAGCCGTGCATGAGCACATCATGAAGATGAGGGACATTGCAACTCAATTGAAGAATCTTAAAATTGGGATATTAGAATCTTGTATATTATATCTTGAACACTCTCCTACAAGAATATGTCCCTTTCAAGATCTCTTATAACACACATAACACTACATGGTCAATCAATGAACTCATGATAATATGTGTTCAAGAGAAAGAGAGGTTGCTCATGGAGAAGGGAGAAAGTGCTCATATGGCAACAAGAGGCAAGTATAAAGGGCAAGGCAAGTAAAGGGAAAAAGGTAAAATACCTTCGCAAGCTAGTATTAAAAAAGAATCCAAGTGCTTGTCTTGTAAAAGGAAGGGGCACATGAAGAAGGATTGTGCCAAATTTAAAGTCTAGCTTGATGAGAAAGGTAACTCATTTTCATATGTTTGTTATGAATCTAATATGGCCGATATGGATCATAACACTTGGTGGATTAATTTTGGTTCTACAATCCACATTTTGAATTCATTGCAGAGTTTTCAGAACTAGTAAAAACCAATGGGAAGTGAATAAAGCATCTATTCAGGAAACATGTTTGTGGTGGAAGCTATTAAGACATGTAGATTAGTTCTCAATAGTGGTTTTTTTTTGAATTTATAAAGGACATTTTATACATGGATGATAAATTAGGATCATCAATTTCTCTTTGGATTTATTATTACATGAATTATATATAGTTTTTTTTATCGATATACAACGACGGGGCAGATAAACAAGACGAGTTAGTCTCCATACCAACCACACCCGAACCGCCGAATAATTTTTCCTCGTTCCCCGTTTATGCTACAAGGATTTGCGGCTGCTCCCGAAGAGGCAACGCGGGCCGATGAAGTACCGCCCACCGGTTTCAGATTTTTTGACTTTCTTTCCATCGTTTCTTTAGGATTCCAAACACCATTCTCTACGATCAAAATCAGAATTTGGCAAGATCTAACCAAATCTGCAAGACCAATAAAAAAAAAGAAGAAATAACCGAAATATGAGCACAACCCGAAGAGCTCCGGAAGCTTTGAAGGCAAAGGTGGAGGAAAGGCAATCGGTAATAGCTTGCCTCAGCGGCTCGAGCGCTTCTTCTCTGAGGAAAATCTTGACGTTGAAACTGTCGAACAATTCCACTGAGTGTTACTTCTGAACGCACAAAGCTGATGTTGAGCACCTTATCATGAAGAGCCTTTCTGTGAGTCTTCACGATTCTTTTGTATCTCCCTTGGTGGTGGTGTCATGCTGTGTTCATTTGGCTTTAGTTTGACTCGGCCTTATGGTGCAGCTGTATACATGAAGCTTGACGACAGAATGAACTCCATCTGAATAGATTAGTGGTTTAGATGATTCAAAAAATGAATAATTGATAATCATATGGATCGGTGGAAGTTTTATTCCTAATTAAGAGAGCATAAAAGAACTAGTCTTTTTCTCCTTGGTCTGATCCCGCAGATACATGGGCAGTGAAGATCTTCTGTTCTTTCCTATTTCTCTTCAATTCTGGTTAATCCCGAAGTCCAATTGGATTGCATCTTTTTCTCACACGTTTTCATTTTTGTCGAAAGACTGTTTGTTTTACGCCTGTTCATTCAGTTATATTCAACTATGATTATGTTGATACAGGTTCGTCTTATCGGGGGTGTAATTGATCAAGTAGAGGGAACAGTGCATGTTTCCTGGGTCCAACCAAGAGCTCTGGGCATTTCGCAAGTTAAATCCTTGCGAGATTGGTTGGATGGTTGGCTGGATAAAGTACACATTGCTTTGGCCTAAAGTACACGGCGAATGCCAAAACTTGATATGGGTAGATACTTAAAGGTCAAAATTTCCAAAAGGTATACTTAAGTGCCAAAATCAGAAAAAAAAAATAACACTTAAGTGCTAGGGGCGAGAATTTCTGGCCAAAATGCCTCGATGACTTTATTTTGTTGAGGTGGCATTTATTCACATAATGCTAACATGCACCAACTTCTCTCAAAACGACATTTTGCCCCCAAAAATTGATTTTTAATATAAATATTAATTAAATTTAAAAAATAATTTTTTTTAAAAGTAAGGGAGGCAGCATTAAGTGAGACCCTACACGGCCTTTGCTGCCGCCATTGCCCCACCATTATTGGAAAGGGTCGACGATAGTGGGGTGAAGATCAGCTAAGGTCACTAGGCCCCAACCAATGGTCAGCGACCTTGGCTAACTGCTAGTGAGGGCCTGCAAGGCCTTGCCCAGATTTTGGGCAAGGTCGTGGCCCTCCCCCAAATTCGGCGATGGTCACCGGCCCTCATCAAGATGGTCTAAGGGCTGCCATGCCTTTGGGAACATCGAATTGCAAGTTTTGTGGCAAAAAGAGCCTAGGATACTTGAAATCAAGAGGAGTCAGGGTTGGCAAGCTGTTGTCTCACAGTCACGCCTTGATCCAAGGTGGAGGAGGAGGAGAAGGAGAAGGAAAAGGGGGTGAATGATTACTAGAGGAGGGCTTGGAGTAGAAGTGGAAGAACTGATCAAGCTTGGGTTGAAATAGGGGCGGGCTAGGATTGGGGCCAATGTCATGGTTATGGTCGGCGGTGGTCCGCAAGGGCGAGGATGAGGATGACTGCTAGGTGAGGATCCCCTCGGTGCTGGTGGTTGCAAGTGCTTTGGCGGTTAACTTGCTAGAGAAGTCCATGCCTAGGAGTTGTAGTGTCTCCATCTCCTTTGTGGGTTTGTCTCGGTTCAAGCTGGGTGGGAGGAGGAGGAAGAGTTGGAGATAAGGATGAAGAGGATGAAGGGACTATGTTGAAGCTGCCATGATGGAGATGCTGTTAGGATACATGTATGAATTGTGTTAGAGAAGTAGTTCCATATCGAAGAATTGATGTAGTGTAGAGTAGTTAATATATACTAGTTGACCCATAACTCACTAGTTTAAGATTTTGAGTTAAAGTGGGTTCAACTATATATATTGATGGACTCGAGCTTGGATTTCCCCCTTGGAGATCTTCCTAGGTAAAAATATCAAACTTCTATTGCATGCTCCCAATAACTGGTATCAGAGCCGATAGTTATAGTTTCCAGGCAGGTGGACGTTGTGGTGTAACAACATGGGCTGGTGAGAATGGCTCACGTGGGTGTTGTGGTGTAACAACACGAGCTCCTGAAGATGATGTTGGGCCAAAAGGATATATGATTTAAAGAGGAGTAGACCTAACACTGAAGCTCACACGTGATGAGGAGATTGTTAGGATACACGTGTTAATTGTGTTAGAGAAGTAGTCCCACATCGGAGAATTGACATGGTGTAAAGTAGCTAATACATACTAGTTGGCCCATAACTCACTAGCTTAACCTTTTGAGTTAAAGTGGGCCCAACTAAATATATTAACGGGCTTGGATTTGGATTTCCCTCTTAGAGATTTCCCCAAGTAAGGATATCATACTTCTACTGCGTGCTCCTAATATGCAGCTGACAGCCTGTGGTCCCTCTAAGCAAGGGTCGGCAACCCTCATTGGACCCTCACCTTACCGTTGTTGGCCCTTTTCTATGAGGGTGGGGCAACAGTGAGGGCAATGGAGGCCCTCACTAAAGCTTGCTGTGTTCTTTTTTTTTAAATTTTTTTTAATTAATGTTAAATTAATAAATATGGGGGCAAAGCTACGTTGTTTTGTACCTTCATTGCTGAGTAAGCTTCCCGGCGAGTCATGTATATTACCAATATTATTAAAAATAAACAAGTCATGTCAGATTTTTAGTTACTCTCGTTGGAGTTGGTATTTAAATGTCCCAATTTTCAAAAAGGATAACACTTAAGTGTATTTTTTTTGGAAGTTTTGGCACTTAAGTGTCCACCCGTGCCAACTTTTGGCACTTGTAGTGTACATTAGCCCACTGCTTTGCTATCAATTGAAGCAAAAACACTTGATCTTGTCATTGTGTAGTTTTATGTTGCTTTCCTCACTGCCAATTGTAACATCCCTCGACCAGATTTGCCAACAACAAAGAAAAATGAGGGGACACAAAAGAGACAAGTGCGAGGCAGTTGGGCACTTGGTCCATA
The DNA here is from genome assembly GCA_014182735.1 of Corymbia maculata. Lineage (NCBI taxonomy): Eukaryota > Viridiplantae > Streptophyta > Magnoliopsida > Myrtales > Myrtaceae > Corymbia > Corymbia maculata. The sequence goes on along the minus strand of CM024686.1, from coordinate 18,333,362 downwards.
TTAGGGCTTCCTTCTGTGTCCCTAATTTTCCTTCAATCATTTTTCATTGCAAGTGGCTGTCTCATGCGCTTTAGGGGAATATATTCGACAATCGATCGGCGAGTTATTTATTAGGTTGAAGATGATCATTTACATACTAAAGACAAGACAGCAGAATATGCAAGGAGAATCTTATTTGACATTCCTGATATGATCTATGTCACGTATGAATTGCTCATTATATTTTCAAATAAACATGAAATTCCTTGTGCCAGTTGCTCACTTTCGTGTGCATGCGCCTGCATTGCTCGTGCTTCTTAGGGCATATGATGCCACTATATATATCTGCATGATCCATGGCCTTGAGTTCTTCATTATTGAAGATTTGGGTTTCAGCAAATTTGATGTATTAACTACAGCTCTCACTCTCACACGCACACAATACTTGTGCTTCTTAGGGCATATATGCATGTTCCATAGCCTTTGAGTTCTTCATGATTGAAATTTGGGTTTTTCTTTCCTGTGGAGTCAATGTATTGTGAACTATGCGGCATGACACCATTTTCAGCCTCGCTATTGGCAATTGACAAATGGGAGTTGTCCTACCATACTATTCCCTTAATTAGGGTAATCTGTGTCCCAATCTCGATGAATTTCTCTCTTGCTGCAGTTGTTTAGCAATCCTATTTAGGGCTCGTTTGGTAATCATTATATTTTCGAAGATAATTTCTACTCATAAATGAATATTTTTTTATTCTATACCTGGGACAAGTTTCCGAGTATTTGAAAGTGTTTGGTAATTATCCAAAATTTCTATTTCACTAATAGAAATGCATTTGGTATAACTCTTAAATTTTTTTGTGACTTCAAATTTCTTTTAATTTTTAATACTTTTATTATCTTTTCTCTCTTTTCTCTTCTCTTACTTCTTATTTCTGTTTATTTTTCCTTCCCTCTTCTTCTTCTTCATTGTTGGTTGTTGGCCATGGCATTGATTGGCAACTGGCTAAGCGAGGTCTGACAACCTCATTAGAGCCTCGCTAGGCCGGGCGAGGTTTTGCGAGCTCATTAGAGCTTTGCTTGTGGCTAAGCAAGCTTGTTTGGCCACCGGCAAGGCTTGACCTTGTCTAGCCAGTCGTTGGTTAGTTGCTGAACCGGACCGATAAGGAAATACAATGAATCAAACCAAAATCCAAACTGAATCGAACCGAACCGAACCGAACCGAACTGAAATTTCGGTTCGGTTCGGTTCATTTTTTTGGTTTTTCTGACTTTTTTTAGCAATTTTGATTTAGCTCACGAGGAAGCGATTTTCCTCAAATCCAGAAAACTCCTCCCCGTCACATCCCAGATCAAGCTCCCTAAGAACGCTTCTCCTTCTTTTGTGGAACATTCTCTTGCTCCTATGTCTCCTCTTGCTTCTTCCCATCCTCTCTTTCAGCTTCGACTCTTCCTCCACCGACCCTGGAGTCCCCATGACTTCCTCGATCGAAGACATCGTCGCTCCTAGCTCTGCAACTCCAACATCAACATTTCCGCATCTAGGGCATCTCGGAAGCAAGTCTTCGGTAGTTGTAGCGATGGGCTTGGCTCATGCTACTTCCTCCTCAGGTCCATTCGTTTGGTTCTTGACGGGCTCTTCTCCTTCTCCTTCTTTCTCTTCCGTTTCTTCTACCCCAGCAACAAGAGACAGAGGCCGAGATCTCGAGAGGACGTTGCTGAAGAACCAGAGAGAGTCTAAGCTCTCCACAGCCCGCGAGCAGCTCTCCATTCTCGCTCCCCCCGTGAGTGTATGAAGGAAAAGCTGCTGAGAAAAAGGGAGACCTGCCAACGAAAGGAGAAAGGTCGATCTATGCTACGACCTTTTTGTCTCGGACAAGATAGGACACGAGTGCGGAATCCTTATCAGTTCAATTCGGTTAACCGATATGGATAGAATCTAAATTAGGAGATATAATTTGATTTTTTCGGTTAACCGAACTGAAACCGAATCGAACCAAAAACGCATGAAATTTCAGTTCGGTTCGGTTCGGTTTTCAATTCGGTTACTAACACCCCTAGTTGCAACAACCTTCTTTGATGGAAGTGATGCCTCCCAGGTTTATGACTTGAAGAGGCAGGAGACTCGGATGAGACAAGGTGGGGAGACAATTGAGGCTTATTACAATAATCTTCAGGGTTTGTGAAGAGAGATCGACTTCCGTTGTCCAAACCCAATGACAAGCTCAACTGATATTGAGCAGTACAATCTTGCCATTTAGGAAGGTCGGGTGTATGTCTTCCTTGATGGGTTGGACAATCATCTAGACAAAGTGAGAGTGGATGTTTCCCAAATGCAACCATTCCCAACTCTTGAACAAGCATTTGCACGGGTTCCTAGGGAGGATACGAGACAGTCAATGATGCTCACCCATACTAATTCCACATTTGGGTCTATTGCCATGGTGGCATGGGGAAGCAAAACAGGTGTCCGAGAATCACTAGTAATGCCAACTCTACAAATGAATAAATCAGGAGCTATGCAAGGGGGTGGGCAAACGAATAAAGGTTCATGAACTACAACTTTGTCTGGAGGATGCTCACATTTGTGGGAATGCTAAGCATACTCGAGAGACATGTTTTAAGCTCCATGGCTATCTAGAGTGGTGGAAGGAATTGAAGACGCGAAAACAAATCGACGGGGGTACTAATAGTGGAAAAGGGAAGGTTTTTCTTACTGAGATGGAACCTCAGCTATCTTTGGTGCCCAAGGTTGAAATTAAAGATCAACCGACTACATCCAATTCAAGTAATATCCACAGTAATTGTGGTTGTGCACTGGTTCTCCCAAATCACAGCAGTTGTGATGGATGGGTTATCGATTCGGGGGCTACAGAGCATATGACCTTTAACCTAGATGATTTTGTGAGCATTATAGAGCCAAGACGATGTAGTATCTCAAATGCAAATGGGCATACATACTGTTGACATCCGAAATTTTGTTTATTTTGTCTTAAATGCCCATTTACTTTGCTTATATAAATACATATCAATTCCTCAAAAAAAAATTAAATTAAATTCTAAAAAATTATTATTAAAAAAATTAATTAAAAACAATTAAAAAAAAAAAATTCGGGCAGGCCGAGGTTGGGCCCGCCCAGCCCTTTCTTTTTTTTTTTTTCCCCCGCATGGGCTCGGCCCATTTTTATCTTCCTCTTCTTTCTCAGCCCGGCCCGCTTGGATTTCTTCTTCCTCCTCTCTTCTTCCATGCGCGGCAGCAGGAACCTGCAAGAAGAATTAAAAAAAAAGAAAAGAAAAGAGGAAGCAAGTTGCAGCATGGGCAGAAGAGGGAGAAGGTCACACGACAGGGTTTAGGTCGGCAAAGTCAGACAGCAGCAGGGTGTTGTCGAGAATAAGGGCGGTGCAGGACAGAACAAAAAGGGGCTGAAGAAACCAGATCGGGGGAGAGGTTCGCGGAGCACAGAGAGAAAGAAACCGAGAGAAAAAGAGAGAAAGACCGTCGGCGGCCGCACCCGACTTGCGGCCAACGACTCGGCCGCCGTGCCTCCGCTCTGCTCTCCCGGCCGTCCGGCGAAAAGGAAAGCGAGAGTAGGAAGAGAGAAGAAGAGACGGGTGACAACAGAGGGGAGGGGAAGCAGAACACAGACACACGGAGGAGAAACCGAGAGAAGGAGGGACCGAAAAAACAAAAAAAGAACCGAGAGAAAGAGAGAACTCGGAGGAGAGGAGGAAGTCAGAGGTGAGAGAGCAAACCCAGAAGCGTGTCTGGACGCCGCCGAAGCCCGCTCGCCCGCCGTGACGCCACGCTCGAACCAGGTAAGTTTTTTTAGGGTCATCTCCTGCGCTGTTTTTGCAAAGCGTCGGGCCGGAATTCGCGCCGACCGGTTCGGGCGAACCCGGCCCCTGCCGTGTCTCCATTTACGTCCTTGTGCGTACCAATGTGTTCGTTTAGAAGCTTAAGCCCGAGTCGATTCTTGTCCGAGTCGAAAATCATTTGTTTCAACAATGCATACCCCCTGTTTGTTAAAATGCCTAAATGAAGTTCAGAATTTTTTTATCGTCGGATCCGTGCTCGGTAGTTTAGTTTCGCGAATGTTTGTTAGCATATTGCGAACCTGCCCTTGCCTTCGTGCTTCTCTTCATGTTATGGCGATTTTTCTTGAGTGGCCCGCGTCGAGTCGACTGGGGACGCCCTCGGTTCCGGCGATGGAGGGCGTTCATGGTCACCGGCGGCTGGCGGCGCTCGGTGTCGGTCGGACTGAACGACCGACGCCAGAGGATGGCCTCGTGACAGCCTCAAAAGCCGGCAACGACTCGTTGCGCGTGAGAGGCCGGCTTCAGCGAACGGAGTTGCAGAGGAGCTTCCGTCGGGCTGCACGAAGGGAAGCATGCAGAAGTCCACGTGAAGAAGCGTGGAGACCAGGAGGAAGAAGACCAAAAAGAATAAAAAAGTAAGGAAAAAGAGAAAAAGAAAAATTGAAAAAAATAAAATAAAATAAGAAGAAAAGAAAGGGGCTGCATGAAGACGTACATGGGGAGGAAAAGCGTGCGTGCAGGAAGGAGAAATCTGCAGGGAAAAAAAGACAAAAAGTGGGGAATAAAAAAGATTAAAGAATGAAAAACAAATAAAAAGAGAAAAAGAAAACAGAAAAACAGAAAAGGCCAAAAACAAAAATAAAATAAAGAATGGGCTTCGCTTCGGGCTTGTTTTTGCTTCGTGGGCTGAGGAAAACTGGGCCGAAGGAATAAATGGGAATGGGTCATTTTAGAAATTTCGTGGGCCGATTAGGTTTAATTCCGTGCGTTTTTTTTTATGTTTCTTAGTGGGCTTAGGGCCGGCCCGGTCTTCTGTGGTCCAATCCAGGCCGACCGGGTCCGGATTAGCTTAGTAGGGCCGGGTCTTTTGACCCGGTCCGAATTATCCTTTTTTAATAAAAATAAAAAAATTATAAAAAAAAATTCAAAAAAATCTTAAAATTTTTTTTTTCGAAAAATCATCAAAAATAAAAAAAAAACGTTTTGTGTTAATTTCAGGAAGGTTTTAAAAGTTTATTTTAATTTTTTTTTTTTTTTTTTTTTCGAATATTCAAAAATTCCAAAAAAAATAAAAAAGATTAGAAAATTCCAAAAACATTAATAAATGTTTTTCTTAAATTTTCAGAAAAGCCAGAAAATATCAAAAAAAAAATTTGAAATTTTTTTCTTTAATTTCGAAAAATTCGAAAATATAAAAATATAAAAATATAAAAAATATAAATATTTCATAAAAATTTAGAAAATCATAAAAATTGCAAAAAAAATAATAATTAGAAAACCCTTTAAAAAAATACCAAAATTGAATAAGCCTTTAGGGCTCCATAATAGGGCTCTTCTCCTGTGCCTTGTCTTGTTATGATTTTTGGATGTTATTTCCTTACTGTAGACGGTTAGGAAAAACCTTAATTTTCTCAAATGCGTTTCCATGACATTAGTTAATATGCAATCGAGTTAGGTACCGAAAGGGCGTTAGTCACGTGACTAACGTAATCAAGTCCCGACCCTAGATTCTCGGGTTGCGTAGAAAGTGAGGCACGCTCCCATGTCTCGCTTGGTTTTAGCGACCCCAATAGGCTAGTGGTGACTCCTCATTAGAAGACTTTCACGATATCCCACGTCGCGCGGGGTATGGGCTTGGGAGAGCCCAAGTTAATGAAGGCCCGTTGGCCCGAAATTAACAATACCCCTAAACTTATTATTATTTTCAGAAATTTTAGGTCGCGACACATACCCAGTGACAGGGGCTGGTGTTGTAACATCCTGAAATTCGAGCCCTTTAAGGGAGGAATGAACATTAATTTTGTTAATACATTATTGGTTGATCTCACTCGAAACTGATCACTCCTAAGATACTGACCTTGAGGGGAAAAATTAATGAGGACAGAACTCGTGTGATTAAAGAACTTAATCTGGGAAAACTACTCGACCGTGAGACTTGCGTAAAGACGATCCTATAGATATGCATGCTGATTCTAGGGATAGATAGAAGTCGATTCACGGACATAACATAATGGGACGACGGGTGATTCCATTTACTGTTATCAAGCCCATGAACGACTCTATGTTGATCCTTGATAATCATGCACTTTGAAATAAGAATCAATCTTTCTCAATTTCACATAGTCAAGGACGTCCATGTGTCGAGAAGTTTCGTACGTGATTTAACCCAAGTTGATTACGCATGAATCCTCGAAGCTGCCTATTAGTCTGAGTTGTACCAAAATGGCATTCAGGCGAAATTGACAAGGAATGAGAATCCAAGATTGGACTTTGAATTTTCGAGAATGTCCAAGACGGATTTTTGGACAATGCTTCTTTGATAGTCGATAATGCCAGTTAAGCCGAGTTTTTGGAATAGGGGTTTATGGATCAAGGAAATGAGCCTACGAAGATGTGGACCTCTTGCCCATGGTGGGACAGCCACCAAGGAAGGCTCGAGGCAAGCAAGTGAGCTCATTGGGCCAAACTGACCATTTACTCTCTGGAGCCCGTTGTCTAAACTTGAGCCGATTCGAGTCCAACAAATTTCCGAGTCCATTTCTATTCATTTTCTAGCCCGTTTCTTAGGCCCAATCTTCATTTTCAGTACAAGGGCAATTTGAGAAATGTGTAAGGTGGAAATGACCATTTTGCCCTTGGATATTTTGAAGAAAGGACAAAAAAAGAGAGAGAAGATGATGTCATTTGCTTGGGGAGTTGGGCAAGCCATTAATTGGCCTTGATGAGGCCTTGACTTCATCCTTACTTCACTCTCTCTCTCCCCTTCATCTCCTCCAAAAACCACACACCTCTCTTTCCTAGTTTCCCTTCCTTCCTTCTATTTCTCAATCTGACCTTCCTCCGAAAAACCGAGTTGTTCATGCCCTTCCCATGTGAATTATGGCCTGTGCCACCCGCCATCGTGCTCAGAAGACAATTTTTGTACTGACCATGTTGATCGATCGCCGATCGGAGCCACTGGCCAGCCCGATGCTGGTTGTTGTCGGACCACCATTATTTCGCCTATCCCTGCTTGTTCCGCTTGTGTCAGCCATTTTCCTTCGGTTTCAACCCAACCACTAGCAATTCCCCCTTGACCCCTAGGTGCCGCTAGTCGCCAGCCAATCACTCATTGAAGCTCCGGGTAGCTTGTTCAATTTCAGTCAGCCACTTTACTCCAAGTAGTGTAGTTTTTTCAAAGTTGCAGAGGGAACCAGAGGTTGTTGCTGCTATTTTGAGCCTGGCACCACCTTGGATCGTCATGGTAGAGGTCCTCAGGTGTCGGGTTTGTTGCCGCCGCTGTGTTTGTGTCACCAGCCCGCTTAACTAGTGAGTATAACCCTTAATCCTTTGTTAGTGCCTAAACTTGCTTAGGTTTGGGTTAATTAGTTGTAAGGTTGGTTTAGGAAGTTTAATTAAGTTGTATTAGCCCTAAGATAGGTGGTTAGATAGATGGTTAAGATTATATTAGCTTAATTTTGCTTATTAAGCTTAATTGTGCTTAATTATTGCTTAATTGAGGGTTATGAGATTTTTGGGCTTAATTAAGCATGTTTAGTTTAAATTGCTTGATTAATTATTTTAATTAATGTTTTTTTAATTTTTAGATTTAATTTTTTAATCAATTGAATTTCTGAAAATTACTTTTGTTTATGTAATTGTTCATGCGGAAACTAATTTTTGTCTTAATTTGATGTACTCTTGATTGTTGTGATTAATTGAAGTGCCGATTGTTAATTATATGCGTGAATAATGATGAAATGCATGATCGAAAATCGAGTGAGAGTGAAAGTGTTTGATTTATTGAGTTATTCCTAAGAATTAAGGAATGTACATGATTGTTGATTGGTTGAATTTGGAATTTTGGAATTGTCGAGTGATAACACATGACATATTGCGTGGGTTATCTGAAATGGTATGTCGTAAGAGTATGAGCGCATGAGCAATGTTGCATTCATGACCAAGCAAAAGCAAAGACAAGAATGAACTGTTTGCTGATGTGTTGCATGGTCAAATTAAAGTTGATAGCCTAGTTAAGCTAGATGATTGCCAATCCCCATTGGGGTTGTACTGTAACTATTGGGTTGCCTGACAGTGGTCAGATGCCGGGCTGCGGCAATGTGTGAGCCCCATGCTCCATAGGGAATGCCATTGGTGGGGGGAGAGCCTATGATGTCGCCGTGCTTCATTGGGGAGGACAATGCCTGGTCTACAATCAGTTAACCGCCAACCATAAGGTTGTATTGTGGCCTAGAGGGTTGTAATAATTGAAGCATATGTGTGGAAGTGAGGCATGAGAAAGTTGTGTGAGATGCTTTGATTATTTGCATGCTCTTAATGTCGTGATGATTTGACGTATGAGTTGACAGTCGTGCAAGGTGTGGCAATGGCCAGGTGAGATCACTTATAATACGACTCGCATGTGATTAATGAACTGTATCATCTAACGACCATGTGCCTTGTTTGCATTGTATGAGATTTGTGTGCAGGGTATGGTATACCGAGTAAGGTTGCATGTGAACTGAATATTGATTGCTGGTTTCCCCTATCTATTGTTTGGTCTGCTGTTTGCTAGCTGTTTATTATTGGGTTGAGTGAGAAGTGGTTCTAGAGAGATATCCCGAGTTGAATTGGCGTGCTAACTAGGCTTAGGGGGAGAACTCGTCGAGATTTTATCTCACTGGTTATTGTATAACCACTTTTAAGTCCTTAGAATAGCTCGCCCGTAGTGGAGAATCCTGCCCCCGCTCTACCAGTGATCGACCTGACGGAGCCTAAGTCTAATGGGTCCGAGTGATGATGGTGCAGAACTCGAGGGTTCTTTGTGCTGTTGGATTAACCTAGCCTAGTTTCTTTTTGGTTTGGCTTATAGGACAATTCGGCCCTTTTTGGCGGGCTTGTAAATTGGAAAATGATCATCCGTTGGTTAATCTAGTAAATTGAATAAATAAGTAGTTGCTGTTGTTCTTGTTGTTCACCCCTCTATTCATGTTTGATTATTTGTTTGTCTAGGGATGGTTCGTCTTCCACTTGCACTTAACGAAAGATAAAATGAATGGTCGTCAACGGGTCCTGGGACGTTACTTTCAATTGACCAAGGTAATGGAGTTGTTGCAAGCTCAAGAGTTGGGGTGTGATAGGTGTGGTTGTGGTTTCCCCTCAATTGTCATTGCCTAACACTTTACTTGTCCCGTCATTGACCACAAAATTAATTTCTATTGGACAGCTTGCTAAAGATTTGAATTGTATTATTCTAATTTATCCTCAATTTTATCTTTCTAGGATATCCTCATGAAGGAGATCATAGGACGCGACACTAAACCGAGGGGGGCTGTATTACTTGGATGATCTCAAGTTTGGAAGTGTGCATCAAGTCCAAGGTTCACCTAGCGATAAAGAAAACAGATTTGGCTTTGGCATCAACGATTTGGACATCCTTCATTTAGCTATATGAAAAAGCTGTTTCCTGAGTTATTTTTGGATCTAAAAGAGTTGGATTTCCATTGCCAGACTTGCATTTTGGCTAAGAGCCACCATGTTTCCTTTCCCATAAGTTTGAATAAGAATAACATGCTTTTTTCATTAGCTCACTTTAATGTGTGAGGTGCTTCTCCTATTACTACTATCTCAGGCTATTGGTGGTTTGTTATATTCATTGATGATTGTACGCGTATGAATTGGCTTTACTTGATGAAAACTAAGGATGAAGTGGTTGATGTGTTTAAAGTATTTCACAAGATGGTTCAAACATAGTTTGATACTAAGCTACAAGTTCTTCGAAGTGATGATGGTGGAGAGTATGTGAATTGACATCTCAATGAGTACTTTTAGCAACATGGTCTCATTCACAAGACCTTGTGCACATAGACTCCACAATAGAATGGAGTGGTCGAAAGGAAGAATCGCCGTATTCTTGAGACTGCTCGAACCCTCTTAATCGAGGGACATGTTCCTTCACATTTTTGGGATAATGCTGTTGCCATGGCGATGCATCTCCTCAACCGAATGCCCTCGAAAGTGCTAGATTTCCATACACATCTATAGGCACTCTCTACATTTGTCCCATTGTCATCATTCTTGACAATTCCTCCTCGTGTGTTCAGATGTGTTGCGTTTGTTCACATTCTGAAGAACCAACATACTAAACTTGATCCATGTGCCTTACGGTGTGTGTTCCTAGGGTATGGTACTCATCAAAAGGGCTATCGATGCTACAATCTATCTACTAAAAAAACTTATGTGATTATGGATGTCACATTTGTCGAAGGAGAGTTCTTTTACCCAAGTACCAATTCTATCTTTCAGGGGGAGAATTGGCTAGAAAGGGAGAATTGGTGGGAGATTATTACTTGGGTTATACTCGAAGAAAGAGACGCGATTGTTAGGGGTGATGGTAGTGTTAATGATAGTTCTGACATAGGTGATAGCGGGGTTGGGCAGGTTTTGACTAATGTTGGAGCAACAATGGGTGATGCCGGCATGGCTGGTGTCAATGGTGGAATTGTTGAGTAGATGACAGATGGTGCTAGTGCTGGTGAATTTGCGATGAGCGTAGCTATAGAAGCCTCGTAGAATCCAACAAGGGGCAAAATACCCACACATAAACAAGTTGAACAACCCCCTTCCCCTCAATTTCCCAACCAAGTTTGTGAGGATTTTCTTGAGGTAATCTCCTTTGCTACTTCTAGTTTGTTTGATGAATCTAATATGTTAGTGGAATATAAATTACTGTTAGGCATAATCGAGGAAAGCTCCCAAATTGATATTCACTAGATGTTGGAGAAAGGAGATCGAAATATTCCATCGCAAATTATGTCTCAATAGGAAGGCTATCTAAACCATTGAAGTAGTTCATGTTGGAAGTATCTTCGATTCAAATTCCGAATGGAGTACAAGAAGCTTTGGAGGATCCGCAGTTGGTTCAGGCTATGGAAGAAGAGATGAAGGCATCGCAAAAGAATCAAAAGTGGGAATTGATGGACTTACCTCAAGGAAAGAAAACAGTGGGATGCAAATCGGTGTTTTTTGTCAAGTATAAGGCGGATGGGTCCATTGAAAGACACAAGGCAAGATTGGTAGCAAATGGGTACACACAAACATATGAAATTGACTACCAAGTGACTTTCTCTCTTGTTGCAAAACTTAACACTGTTTGTGTTTTGGTGTCTCTTGCAGTTAATTTAGACTGGCCACTATATCGGTTTGATGTGAAGAATGAATTCCTCCATGGTGACTTGGAGGAGGAGATTTATATGGATGTACCACCAGGATACAAGTCTTCCTCACTTTTAGGTGTGGTCTACAAATTGAAGAGGTCCTTGTATGGTTTGAAGTAATCACCAAGGCCTTGGTTTGGTCGGTTCAGTGTGGCAAAGAAGAAATGCGGGTACGGACAGGGTGAGTCGGATCACACCTTGTTTCTTTGACAACAAGAAGGGAAGATAATTGTATTGATTATCTATGTTGACGATATAATTATCTCAAGGGATGACATGGAAAAAATCACCTCACTCCAAAGGAGGCTTCTGGAGAGTTTGAGATGAAAAACCTAGGAGAACTAAGGTATTTTTTGGGAATAGAGGTAGCAAGATCAAAAGGGAGAATATTCATATCTCAAAGGAAGTATGTATTAGATTTGTTGGCAAAAGTAGGGATGCTAGATTGTAAGCCAGTGGATACCCCAATCGTGGAGAATCATAAACTTGGAGAGTATCCCAATCAAGTATCAACAAACAAGGAGATATATCAAAGGTGAGTGGGGAAGTTAATCTACTTATCACATACACGTCTAGACATTGCATATGTGGTAAGTATCGTAAGTCAATTCATGCATGCTCCTAGTGAAGACCATATGAATGCCATGGTGAGAATAATTTGGTATTTGAAAGCATCTCCAGGGAGAGGGTTAAAATTCCTAAGGAATGGTCATCTTGGAATTGAAGGTTACATGGACGCAGACTAGGCGGGGAGTGTGTATGACGGGGAGGTCAACTTCAAGGTATTTTACATTTGTTTAGGGGGAATCTAGTCACTTGGAGAAGTACTAAACAGAAAGTGGTGGCTTTTATCAAGTGTGGAGGCAAAGTTCAGAGGGATGGCCAAAGGGCTATGTGAGCTTTTGTGGCTTAGAAAGTTGATGTCCGAATTGGAATTTCCTCCAAGATCCGAGATGAGGCTCTTTGTGATAACAAGGCAGCTATTGACATATCACATAATCCTGTGCAGCATAATCGGACCAAACACATTGAGGTTAATTGTCATTTTACTAAGCAGAATCTGGATGCAAAGATAGTTCAATTCCCATTTGTGAGGTCTGAAGATCAACTAGTAGATATATTGGCGAAGGCAGTCTCGAGCAGAACCTTTTACAGCTCACTTGACAAGTTGGGCATTAGCGACATTTATGCACCAACTTGAGGGGGAGTGGTGGCGTGAGCTAATTTGTAGGAGTGATATGTATAGAAAGAGAATATTTTTATTGGCATGAGCTGATTTGTGGGGGTAATGCATATAAAAAGCGAATATTTAACATAATAGGTATATAGCCTTGTAAAGAAAAAAAAATACTAAAATGATGGTGATCTACTTTTCAACAATACCACCGCGTTTTAGTGAATTGACATTGACTAACCGGGTGTGGATCCATCTTGGAGACCGTGTGCCGATTGGTTTTCGAAAAATAATATTCAATATAGTCTTTGTATGTAAAGGCAAGAAATCACGTCATTAGAGGATAATTTTATTGGAAACCCAAGATACAACCGGTACAAGACAAAGCCCAAACACACGCATTTGTGTGTAAAAACAAGAAATCACGTCATCAGATAATAATTTTATTAGAAACCCAAGATACAACCGGTACAAGACAAAGCCCAAACGCACACATGCTCATCCTTTCAGGGAAATATTCACAAGCAGCAGAATTCAAGCTTCAAGAACCCAATACCCCTCAAAATTGGACGTGTGTTCTTCTATAGTTATAAGGTTTGGTGTAAACGACCTTATGTATTTATTCCATTTCTCACGTTACATGATAACAATTAAAACGAGTAGTTACCACACAATGAATTTGAGTAATAAACGAGGTAATAAATCGGAATCAATTTGGGAAACTATATGTGTGATCATATATTAGTTAATATATATTATTATTTTAAAATATTATAACAAATATTAGTCACAAGGTTGTACCTAACAAGTTTTCTGTACTCAAATATGTATATACAAATTATTGCATTTGACCCTCTTTATTAAGTACTAGCACATAATCCAACTCCCCTAAAATAATAAAATCGAAATGCACTATTTGGTGAAAAAAATTTCGTTGCCGGTATAAAACCAGAAACAGAATCACACGCTAATTTTGCATTTGTCCTATGTATTAGATAGATTTGCTAGTTTGTTCGTGTCCTCATGGTAGGGACTCAAAACATAAATTCTACGAAACTTGAGGGTGCCGTCCTATGTTTTATTTCTTATGTGTTTTTATGTCATGTACAGCTTTGTTATGTAATTTTTGAATTATAATTATATACAACATTGCGATCAGGTGATTTTTTGAATCTCACCCCCGTTTTAGTGAATTGACATTGACTAACCGGGTGTGAATCCATTGTATGCAGACTGTGTGCCGATTGGTTTTCAAAAAATAATATTCAATATAGTCTTTGTACCTAAAATAATGTGTTGAAATGTAAACGCAAGAAATCACATCATCAGAGGACAATTTCATTAGAAACCCAAGATACAACCTGTACAAGACAAAGCCCAAACATATACATGCTTATCCTCTCAGGGAAGCATTCACAAGCAGCAGAATTCAAGATTGAAGAACCACTCTCCGCAAAAGTACAGCGACTATCGAGGAAAGTCTCTAAATTAAAAAATACGCAAACAAGACAGACAGCAGAAGACAGAGACGGAGATCCTCCATGGTTTAGAAGCGATGATGGTGCTTCTTGCCATGAGACTCTTCATATTTTTTCTTGGCCTCCTTCCTCTCGTTGTGCTCATGGAAGGCGAACCCGACAGCCCCGACAGCAGCAGCAGCGGCTATTTCCTCCTCTATCTTGTGCCGGTGGGCATGCTCTGGGTCCTTCTTGGCCATATGCTTCTCGTGCTGCGATTTGCACATTATAAATCAGGAATTGTGTGAATGAAACAAAATGAGTCATGGTAAAGAGGAAAGGAAAAAAAAAAAGTTCTCTACTATGTATACTTCTTTCATACAAGCTCTGAGCATGGTATAAGTTCGAGAAAAAAAATTAATTTATTCACTTTGAGCAGAAGTATTTGATCATGTAAATAGTGCTATGGATTACAACTATGTTTTTTGTTTAAGCCAATTGTTGCGAAATCTTATTCCTCTAGCTGATCGGTGGAGGAAATCAATTGAATTCAAATTATTGTTCATTTATAAGGATGATCCATTCTCACATGGCATGCCATCATCATGTCTGGTTGAAATATGTGAGTTTAATCGAGATTCTTCACAGTTAATGCTTATGATCCACTTGATGGTTCGGATCAATAAGGTGAGGACGCGAATTTTATCAATATATAAAATGGGGAAAAATTGCCAAAATTGAGAAGGAGACAATAATTATTACCAAGGCATAAGCACCAGCAGCGACGGCACCGAGCTCACCGAGCTGCTGGAGGTGCTTGTGGTGCTTCTCCTCCTTCTTGTAATCGATGAGCTCAGGCTCCGCGATGGCATCATCCTTCTTGTGGTGGTGGTGGTGGTGGTGATGGTGATGGTGTCGTTCGGCCATGGTTGTCGTTATCTTTTGGGGAACACTAGAATTGACAATGAATCAGGGAAGGACTATAGCTGAATTGTATGGTATGTGTTGTGAGGTTGCTCAAGAGGGAGGGTTGTATTTATAGGGGAGAGTTGGCACATGCAAAGTCTCGCATCCAATCGGGCCAACGCAGGAGGCCTCAAACACGTGACGGACGGTCAAAATAGGTCGGTGTGGTTCAGCTCGATGCATCTTTATCTTCTTTCGTTAAAGCAGTTGTTTGTATGTCGAGGCGAAAAGGGAAAAAAAAACAGGAATTAGGGGATGAATTTATCTTTTTGTATAGTTGGAGGATATTTTGGGGGACGAATTTATTTGGCAGGTGATTTTTATGAGTTGAATCAGGAAATAGTGAAAATCGGATTAAAATTCGGGATTAAATTGACTCAATTGCGACCGTAGTACATTTAGACTATCAGGCACCCCTTCAGGGTTTTTCCTCACATTTGACATGTGGTCGATAGTTCTTTGGTCCAAATTTTAGTAATTTCTTGAACCAGGGACGACCCTCGATTGTCATATGATCCTGGGATTCAATTGATAATCCCGAGTATAAATGAAAAAGGAATCGGTTTAACATCGTTCGTGACTCGTATCGAAATCATGCGGAATCACCTGCAATCCGGCTTCGTACTTTTGTCAAATTGATTTATTTTTGTTCACTAATCATCTGATACAGGATGGTATTGTTTCTGCTCAAGCCCTTATGGTCGAATGATTCGTTCCCGATCGAAAATGCGGGTCATACACGTATTGTTTCTCTATTGGCATTTTCCCTAAGGTTCGTTATCTCACGAATGATCAATTTGGAGTATTTGTACTGACCGGGCATTTGATCAATATTGCCATTTTATAAAACTCCAAAATAGGGTCTAATTTCAGGATGTCACACATTTAGAAATCTATAATAGTGGTTCATGAGAATTAGTTTCTGATACATCCTTCTTTATTAGGATTTGGCATTTGATTTATCTCTATTTGCACTATTGGGAGACAACATATGCAATTTGGAAGAGCTGCTATTACATCCCATTGTAAGTACTTTGCCAAAAATGTTATAAATCTCTTTAAGTTTCTGTCTATAGTAGTTCCCACATCAAAATCTTAGTTGTATGTCCCATTAACTAAACCAAGTACATAATGCTCTCCCTAGATTTGCTTGAGGCACATTCGTAACACGAGTTCATTGCGTAGCTGATAATTTTATGTCAATGACATTTTCTACGAAGCAACTTCAAGCATGACTTGCTTTTTGGTTGCACGGTCCTTTCCAATTTGCTCTTATTTGTTTCATTTTTTTTGTTTATAATCATGTTAATATCTTGATCTTAACAAATTTGACAGATAAAGAGTGGATGTACCATATTCTCGAGGCATTTAATGCTGGTGATTCACAACGCTATCAAGAACCATGCCATGTTCACAATGCTGCTCTCAATGCACAACCTGGTTTGGTAGAAATGAGAAAAAACTATTGCAGAAAATCAACATCCTCTGCCTAATGGAAATCATATTCAGGTCTGGCTTTCTATTCTTCTTCCTATCTCCATTTCTGCAATACTTATTATTTCACATTTTGCATTATAACTATGCATTCCTTCGCATATAAAATTTACAATCTTATCCTGCAGCAGTGCATCAGAAGATAGGACAATTCCACTGAGTGTTATTGCTGAACGCACAAAGCTGTGTAGCTGATGTTGAGCACCTTCTCATGAAGAGCCTTTCTGTAAGTCTTCCCGGTTCTTTTGTATCTCTCCTGGCGGTTGTGTCATGTTGTATTCTAGGACATCGGATGAGAAGATTGGAGATCACTATTCTGGCTGTATGTTTATGATCCTTTTCTGTAGTTTTGAGTTGCTTGGGCTATAGTTTTACTCGGCCTTATGGTGCTGTATACTTGAAGCTTGAAGACAGAATGAATTTGATCTGAATTGATTAGTGGCTAAGATGATTCAAAAATGAATAATTGATAATCATATGGATAGGTGGAAGCTTTATTCCTAATTAAGAGAGCATAAAAGAACTACTCTTTTTCTCCCTGGTCTGATCCCGCAGATCCAGGGGCAGTGAAGATCTTCTGTTCTTTCCTATTTCTCTTCAATTCTGGTTAATCATAAAGTCTCAGATTGCATCTTTTTATCATACCTGTCCATTTTTGTTGAAAGA
Organism: Corymbia maculata; assembly: GCA_014182735.1. Classification (NCBI taxonomy): domain Eukaryota; kingdom Viridiplantae; phylum Streptophyta; class Magnoliopsida; order Myrtales; family Myrtaceae; genus Corymbia; species Corymbia maculata. The sequence continues at coordinate 18,316,395 of CM024686.1, read as the reverse complement.
CTGTTTGTTTTATGCCCGTTCATTCAGTTATATTTAACTATGATTATGTCGATACAGATTTATCTTATCGAGGGTGTAATTGATCAAGTAGAGGGAACAATGCACGTTTCCTGGTTCCAACCAAGAGTTCTGGGCATTCCGCAAGTTAAATCCTTGCGAGATCGGTTTGATGGTTGGCTGGATAAAGTACGCACTACTTTGCTATTCGTTGAAGCAGAAACACCTGATTTCGTCACTGTGGAGTCTTATGTTACTTTCCTCTCCGCCAATTGTAACATCCTTAGATTAAATTTGCCAACAACAAAGCGAAAGGAGGTGAAAGAAAAGAGACGTGTGCGAGGCAGTTGGGCACTTGGTCCAAATTAGGGCTTCCTTCTGTCCCTAATTTTTCTTCAATCGTTTTTAATTGCCGGTGGCTGTCTCATGAGCTTTAGGGGAATATATTCGGCCATCGATCAGAGACTTATTTACTAGGTTGAGGATGATCATTTACTTACTAGAGACAGACGGCAGAATATGCAAGGAGAATCTCATTCGGTACTCTGGATATGATCTGCATCGTGTGTGAATTGCCCATTATATTTTCAAATGAACATGAAATCCGTTGTGCCAATTGTCTCCCCCTAAACCAAAATTGTACAAAAAACTCTCTCTTCTCTCTGAAGAGCTCTCTCTACCCCTGTGGTAGCTTCCCAAAATCCAAAAAAACCCTAACATCCCCACAAACCCTCAAACCTTCCGAATCAAACAATGGAGGCAAACACTCCATCCACAACCCATCCGCAAATTCCTCCTTAGCTCTACTCCTTTCCCGGACCCCCCACTGCCACGATAATCTACCCTCTCCCTCCACCGACCAAACCCAGAAAATCGAAATTCTGCTTTTCAAAGTGCCCAGCTTCAAATCCTCAACAAAATTAGCCATTAGAAAAGTTCAACCCAACCTGTTTTAGCCTTCAGCCACACTGATCGAGTCCAGCTTCACCATAGCCACTCGCACCAGCTGAAATGGAGACCACAGAAGAGGAGGAAGTCAGATTAGCAATGCTGTGCAAAAGACTGGGGAAATTGTGGTCACAACAAACAATAACACCAGTAGATGATGTGATCTCAGCTAGTAAGGTAAGAGAATGTCGTAATACTCTTATAGGGCAGCTCTATCAGAACCCTAAAATCAATTTTCAAGCTTTCCAAAACACAATGAGAAGGGTCTGGAAGCTTGAAAATGCTGATATTGACCTACTAGCCCCGGGTATATTCGCAATTAGGTTGGCATCGGAACAAGATAAAGAACGAATAGAAACAGCGGGACCTTGGTCCTTTGCAAACCACCTCCTGTTGTTGAAACCGTGGCAACCCAATACCCCCCCGGCTTGCTATAAATTTGATACATGTAGTTTTGGGTTCATATTCACGGTTTACCAGCAGAATGGATTTCGGAAGAAGTAATAGCACGTATAGCCGAGGATATTGGGCCAGTAATTGAAGTGAAGGTGGAGGCAAAAGGGTACATGCCCTACAAAATAGGGAAGGCAAGAGTGGAAATGACTCTAAATATACCTCTTAAACTAGGAGCACTCTTTAGTAATAATGGTAAGAAAATCTGGCTGGATTTCCGCTATGAACGTCTCCCACATTTCTGCTATTCCTGTGGTAAGTTAGGACACTATGCTCAGCATTGTAGAGAAATCCAATACCAGGAAGATAGATTCCTTGATAAAAAAGACATGATGTTTGGCTCATGGTTGAAGGTGGAAGCAAATGAGCCCAGTCCGTTCTGGGACGTCTATTATGGGAAGTCAATGGAAGAACTACTTGAGGAAATGAGCCCCCCTGTAACCCCCACACACATGGGCGAGCTGGTTGTTTTTGAAACCCCGCAGGAGGCTTGCCCAGCCCAAACCACCCATAAGGATAAAGGTAAGAGAAAGGAAATCGTCCAAGACGATATGCAGTGGAACAAAACAGGAGGAATGAGTACTGACTCACAGCTAGCAAGGGGAGGGGAAGTATATACACAGAGCACCTCCTTCATGGATAGGATTGCTGTCGAAACAAGAGGAAAGGGACCAAAACATGCTACCCAGAAAAAACCAAAGAGATATTCTCCCTATACCCCACAAGGGCCGAGCAAGCAAGCTTTTGATGACACCACATTACTGGAAACACCCGTGTTTACGGAGGAAGAAACAAGAGGATGGGCTTTGGTGGCTAGCCCTAATAAGCCACCCAGTTACAAATGAAGCTAGTAAGCTGGAATTGTCAGGGGTTGGGCACTCCCCTGACATTCCAGGCCATTAGAGCCCTGGTGGCTCAAGAAAGGCCCGCTATCCTATACCTAATGGAAACAAAGAACAAGGAGGAGGTTAGTAAAAGAATACAACGTCGCCTAAAGTTCCAGCATAGTTTTCTAGTCAATCCGAGAGGCCTTGCTGGGGGATTAGCTATCTTTTGGACTGACCAGGTAACAATATCTATTAAAACACATTCACTGCATTGCATACACTTAATACGCACAGATAGAGAGACTAACAATACGATGAGAGTATCATGTGTTTACGCTCCCACGGATTTCCATGAAAGACTTCAACTGTGGGCTGATATAGCCACAACTCAACTCCCATTCCATGGCCCATGGGTATGCCTTGGGGACTTTAACGAAGTGCTGTATGTATGGGAAAAAGTGGGCAAACGGATGGCTGAAAACTACAGAATGAAAGCTTTCCAAGATTTTCTTGATTCCAGTGGATTAATGAACATAGAGAGCAAGGGATGCGCTTTCACTTGGACAAATAACAGAGAAGGGGCTGAGCATGTAAAGGAAAAATTAGATAGAGTCCTCAGCAATCTAGAGTGGAGAGTGTTATTCCCTGAAGCAGAGGTCTACGCATTACCAGCGGTGGGTTCAGATCATAGCCCACTATTACTGGATTTAAATCCCCAGGTGGAAAAAAGAAGAAGAGAATTTAAATTTGAAGCATACTGGATAGAGGACGAGGAATATGACCAAGTAATGAAGGAATCCTGGTTGGACCAAGCTGAAGAGGGGGGGGACCTCAGCCACAAACTAAAAAAGGTTGCAAAAATGCTGCATACGTGGAGTAAGAAAAAATTCTCAAATGCCCACAATACCATTCATGCCTTAAAGGAAGAACTACAGCAATTAGTAAACGACTCAACAGGGCAACATGATAAACAGAGGGTACAGATGCTGAAAAATGAAATTGAAAGAATGTGGTGTCAAGAGGAGCTTTATTGGGGGATGAGGTCTCGGATTCAATGGCTGAAATGGGGGGACAAAAATACAAAGTTCTTCCACGCAACCACAGTGCAACGAAGACAAAGAAACCGCATAAACATGCTGAAAAACCAATCCGGTGACTGGACACGTGACCAAAATCAGATCAAGCAAATGACTGCAACGTTTTTCAAGGAGTTATATACCTCAGTGGGCGACCGCAACATAAAACCAGTACTCGATCAGCTACCGTGTTTAGTAACGGAGGAGATGAATCAAGAGCTGATCAGGGATGTTACCCTAGAGGAAATAAAGCAGGCAACTTTTCAACTGGGAGCACTAAAAGCACCAGGCCCGGACGGGCTAAATGGAATATTTTTTCAGCACCACTGGAATGGAATCGGCCAAGATGTTTACACTGAAATCAGAAAATTCTGGCGGGATGGCGTTCTAAATCCGGAAATGAACAAGACAATCATTGCCCTTGTGCCTAAAACTCCAAACCCAGAACAGGTGGATCAGTTTCGCCCTATCAGCTTGTGCAACTTCACTTATAAGATCATCTCAAAGGTAATGGCCAATATACTGAAGCTATACCTCCCCCAGCTGATAACGATGGAACAAAGTGCATTTGTAAAAGGGAGGCTGATTCAAGACAACATACTTTTAGTACAAGAAGTACTACACCAGCTACGAACACGAAAGCGCAAAAGGAAATTTCAGGCGATTCTAAAGCTGGATATGAAAAAGGCCTATGACCGAGTAGAATGGGACTTCCTGGAGGCATGCATGACAACGATGGGTTTTAGTGAAGCATGGGTTAAGCTGGTTATGCAGTGTGTATCTACTGTTTCGTACAGTATTAAAATTAATGGGCAACTACTACCGTACTTTAACCCATCCCGAGGAATTCGTCAAGGTGACCCATTATCCCCCTACCTTTTTATATTGGTAGCCAATACTCTGTCCCATCTACTACACAAAGCAGAGGAAGAAGGCAGCATAAACGGAATTCGCCTAAACAGGACGTGCCCTACCCTGACCCACCTAATGTTTGCGGATGATTTGATTCTATTTATGGATGGAAAAATCTCAGAATGCCAGAACTTCGCTGTTGTCCTGAATCAATACTGTTATGCGTCGGGGCAAACTATCAACCTTAACAAATCAGGTATGTTTTTCAGCAAAGATTGTCCACTAACATTGAAGCAAAATCTGACACGAGAAATGAGAGTTGCAGAACTTGAAAAATCAGGGAAATACCTGGGTATCCCCTCGGACTGGGGGAGGTCAAAAAAGGAGATGTTTGCTTGGATCATGGCTAGAGTGAATAAAAAACTCGAGGGATGGAAAGAAAACTTGATGTCAAGGGCAGGGAAAGAAGTGCTGATAAAAGCAGTAGTACAAGCAATACCTCAGTATGTCATGTCAGTTTTTAAAATACCACTCTCCATATGTTGGGCCATTGAGAGAAAAATTGCAGATTTTTGGTGGAAAACGAACGACCAGCACAAAGGGGTCCATTGGAAGAGGTGGGATTTGTTAAAAGAGAGGAAAGCAGTGGGGGGACTTGGATTCCGAGATCTCATCACTTTTAACGAAGCTATGTTGGGTAAGCAAGCCTGGTGATTGCTCACACAACCGGATACCCTCTGGAGTAAGGTATTTCAAAGCCTTTACTATCCTAACGGAGACCTGAAACAGGCTGGTAAATGGAGTAACCCCTCTTGGGGATGGCTTAGCATAATGAAAGGGAGGGATACTATCCTACCTTCATAAAGATGGACTATTGGAAATGGTGCGAAAGTAAAAATTCGGGAGGATAAATGGCTACCTAGAGGAATACTTAATGGCCCAGCTAATAGAGAGGATCCAACAATGGTGTCGGAGTTGATTGATGAGGAGAACATGACGTGGCAGGAGGATAAAATACGGCACCTAGTCGACCAGGAGACAACCTCAGAAATACTCTCAATTCCATTAAGCAGAAATAGGGCAGAAGATCAAATGGTCTGGCTACATACTAAGACAGGGGTATATACAGTCAAAAGTGCATACCACAGCACACACCCAAAACAAAGCAGTCCCACACAATCCCAAGCTTCTTCCTCCTACCAGGTACCACAATCATTATGGCGCCGTATATGGAATGCTCAAACACAGCCGAAACTAAGACATTTCTTATGGCAATTATGCCATAATGCATTACCAACAAGGGAGAACCTTCAAAAAAGGAACATTATACCTCACAACCAGTGCGCAATATGCCAAAGACAACCCGAAACAAGTGAGCACTTGTTTTTCCTCTGTCCATGGACAGCACAAGTATGGCAGCACCCGAACATCAACATAAACATAAATCAGAGGCAAATCCACCGAATTGAAGACTGGATTGACAAATTCCAGCATGAAAAGGTACCTTTTGAGCTTCTAATTCAGCTTCTGTGGCAGATCTGGAAAGGTAGGAATGCTTTCATCTTCCGCGGACAGCAACCCCAGCCAGCTCAACTAATTGATTCTGCAGAAACCCAGCACCGAAATATCAGCTCATGGGTGGTCCGAAACAAAGGAAAAACAGACACAACGAACGCAGAACCTGTCAAGTGGAAACCCCCAGCACGTGGGTCTCGGAAGTGGATCATTGATGGCTCGTTTTGCCGACAAAGCGGCGAGGCTGCAGTTGCTGGAGTATGCCGAGATCACAGCGGAAGGATGCTCGCTGGTTTTGCTCAATCAGTCGCGGTGGAATCACCGCTCCAAGTCGAAGCGGAGGCTGCCATCCAAACCCTAAAGTGGCTGTCGGAACAGACAAATGAAGAGGCTGAAACCCTTAGCTGGGAAGTGGAGATCGACAGCTTGGAAATCGCCCAACTGATAAGCAAGGCAGCAGATCACCCTTGGAGACAAGCGTGCAGAACTGAAGACTTAGGATGCTGGGAAGTACAGGCCCATCTTCGAGAAGCCCAAGCCCTCCTCGCAAATATAAGGCCCATCAAAGTTACCCATTGCAAAAGAGCTGCAAATAGTGCGGCGGATTGGGTCGCCAAGGCCCAATGCCAAAAATTGTTATCGGCGAATTGGACCCAACATCTCCCATCAAGTCTCCTAGAAATTCTATGTTCGGATGTAGCTAAACTCCCTCCTTAGTAATGAAATCTACAAATTTCGACCAAAAAAAAAATAAAAAATTGTCTCCCCCTCGCGTGCGTGCGCTCCCATTGCACGTAATTCTTAGGCATATGATGCCACTATACATATATCTGCATGTTCCATAGCCTTGAGTTGTTCATGATTGAAGATTTGGGTTTTAGTGAATTCGATGTATTGACTAAGGCTCTAAGTCTCACGCGCACACAATGCTTGTACTTCTTAGGGCATATACGGGTTGCTACCATACATATCTACATGCGCCATGGCCTTTGAGTTCTTCACGATTGAAGATTTAGGTTTTACTTTCCAGCAAAGTCGATGTATGGAGAGCTATGACATATGATACCATTTTCACCTCCTGTTATCGGCAATTGACAGGCTACTATGTATGGAAGAACTACAAAGGAGGAAGATCCAAGATTTTATAAGCCAGGAAGAGAAATGGATATTGGGGGAGATTCCCTCAGGTTAAAATACACTTTAATCTCCCCTCTCTTGTTTTGTAAAAGCAATTTTTGAAATTCTTTTGATTTTCTGAATTTTTTTCTAATTTTCCTTTTCTTTTCTTTTCTTTTCTTTTCTTTTTTCCCATTTTCCCTCTATTGGCCATCGACGAGGCCTGTGTATGAATACAAATAGCCCGTGAATGGGGACTTATATATATATATTGTAGTCAAAGATTTAAGTTTGATTTTACTATATATATTTATAGATAATATCCAAAGCTTTAAGGAATATCCTATAAGGAGATCATTGACATGTTTTCTAACAGTTTTAAGAATCACATGCTAATTTGCACGTGTCCTATGTATTAGATGGAATTGCTAATTTGTACATGTCCTAATGTTAGGGACTCAAAACATCAATTCTAAGAAACTAGAGGTTACCCTTGTACATTTTATTTCTTAATGTATTTTTATGTCATGTACAGCATTTTTTTACGTAATTTTTGAATTATAATTGTATACAACATTGCGAACGGGTGAGTTTTTAAATCTAACGCCACCGCGTTTTAGTGAATTGACCATGACTAATCGGCTGTGGATCCATTGTATGCGTAGACTGTGTGCCGATTGGTTTTCAAAAAATAATATTCAATATAGTCTTTGCATGTAAACGCAAGAAGTCACGTCATCAGAGGATAATTTTATTAGAAACCCAAGATACAACCTGTACAAGACAAAGCCCAAACACACGCATGCTCATCCTCTCAGGGAAATATTCACAAGCAGCAGAATTCAAGATTCAAGAACCACCCTCCGCAAAAGTACAGCGACTATTGAGGGCAGTCTCTAAGAAAAAAAATTACATAATCGAGACAGATAGCAGAAGAGAGACGGAGATCCTCCATAGTTTAGAAGCGATGGTGGTGCTTCTTGCCATGAGACTACTTCTTGGCCTCCTTCCTCTCATGGTGCTCGTGGAAGGCAAATCCAACAGCCCCAACGGCGGCGGTGACGGCTATTTCCTCCTCTATCCTGTGCCGGTGGGCATGCTCTGGGTCCTTCTTGGCCATATGCTTCTCATGCTGCAATTTGCACATCATCAATAAGGAATTGCGTGAATGAAACAAAATGAGTTAAGGTAAAGAGGAAGGGGATAAAAAAAGAGTTCTCTACTATGTATACTTCTTTTATAAAAGCTCTGAGCATGGTATAAGTTCGAGGAAAAAATTAATTTATTCACTTTGAGCAGAAGTATTTGATCGTGTAAATAGTGCTCTGGATTGCAACTATGTTTTTGTTTAAGCCAATTGAAGGGAAATCTTATTCATCCGGCTGATCGGTGAAGGAAATCAATTGAAATCAAACTATTGTTCATTTATAAGGATGATCCATTCTTGCATGGCATGCCATCATCATGTCTAGCTGAAATATGTGAGTTTAATCAACCTGATGGTTCGAATCAATAAGGTGAAGATGTGAATTTTATATATAAAATGGGGGAAAATTTGCCAAAATTGAGAAGATGATAATTATTACCAAGGCATAAGCGCCGGCAGCTACAGCACCAAGCTCACCGAGCTGCTGGAGGTGCTTGTGGTGCTTCTCCTCCTTCCTGTAATCGACGACCTCAGGCTCCACAATGGCATCATCCTTCTTGTGGTGGTGGTGGTGGCGTCGTTCAGCCATGGTTGATGGTTGTTTTTTGGGGAACACAAGAATTGACAATGAATCAGGGAAAGGACTATAGCTGAAGTGTATGGTATGTGTTGTGAGATTGTTCGAGGGGGAGGGTTGTATTTATAGGGAGAGTTGGCGCATGCAGTCTTGCATGCGATCGGGCCAACGCGGGAGGCCGCAAACGCGTGATGGACGATCGGAACAGGTTTGTGGGGATGAATTTATCTTCTTTCATTAGCAACGCCGGAGGCCTCAAACGCGGGAGGCCTCAAACGAGTGATGAACCATATGCATCTTTATCTTCTTTCGCTAAACCAGTTGCTTGTATGTCCACCCAAAAAATATCAAAAATTAGGGGATGAATTTTGGGGGTTCGAATTTATTTGGCAGATAATTTTTATGAGTTAGGAAATAGTGAAAATCTCGAGGGCAGTCCAATCCTGTGTGGATATTTAATGTAATGTGTTGAGAATATATTTTGAGATTGAGCCCATAAAAGGAACTCGATCCAAAAAGGCCTTAATGATTTTTTAGTTTGAGTAACTTTTCTGGAAGGAAATCCTATTCTTGATACATAGTATTTGGCTGACAATTTCTTTGAGTCAAAAAGGGAAACAATGAAAATCTTGAAAACATATGAATCTTGTGGATGTTTGATGTAATCTAAGTAGCACTAACATCGACATGCAATGCGTAACATAACAGAACACGATGCCGACATGTCATTTGTAAAAAAATAGAGAATTCCGATACATTGGGACTTGTTGTGTATTAAATGCAATTTTTATATATAAATTATTTTAATTAAATTAGTTAGATTCAAATTCATAAATAAATAAATTATAAAAGAGTATAGAATGAATTTATACTAAACAATCAATTCATCATTTATTAATATTATTCATTGTTTCAATTTGACAAATTTGACTACATTCAATTCCAATAATCCATAAAACTTTGAGGAAAATAAAAATCAAGCAATTCACATTCTAGACTACATTCAATTCCAATATTTGGGGGGTCAAATTTATTTGGCAGATGATTTTTATGAGTTAGGAAATAGTGAAAATCTTGAGGAAAGTCCAATCTTGTGTGGATATTTAATGTAATGTGTTGAGGATATATTTTGAGACTGAGCCCATAAAAGGAACTCGATCCAAATAGGCCTTAATGATTTTTTAGTTTGAGTAACTTTTCTGGAAGGAAATCCTATTCTTGATACATAGTATTTGGCTGACAATTTCTTTGAGTCAAAAAGGGAAACAATGAAAATCTTGAAAACATATAAATCTCGTGGATGTTTGATGTAATCTAAGTAGCACTAACGTTGACATGCGGTACACAACACATGATGACATGATATGCCAACATGTCAATTGTGAAAAAAAAAGAGAATTCCCATACATTGAGACTTGTTGTTCATTAAATGTATATTTTTATATATAAAATTAAATCAATTAAATTAATTAGATTCAAATTCACAAATAAATAAATAATAATAAAAGAGCATAGAATGAATTTATACTAAAAAGTTAATTCATCATTTATTCATATCATTCATTGTTTCAATTTGACAAATTTGACTATATTCAATTCCAATAATCCATAAAACTTGGAGAAAAAATAATCAAGCAATCCACATTCTAGACTTTCCGGTTGGAAGATAAGAGAAAAGAAACTTGGGCAGAATTGTGTGTTATGGGAAGAAAGAATCAAAAGAGAAGAAAATATTAAGTTTTTGTTCTTTCCTTATTTATAATTTTTTATATATTTACATTTTAACCTCTCATTTAATGAAAATTTTTAAAATTAACCCCATGCATATCGAAATTCCAAACTCGCATCTCAAAAGAGTTGATCACGTGTTGGATTTTTCAATATTTGTTGACCGTGTGTCGAAGCATGTTGGACGTGTGTCGAAATGTTGAACACAACACAAAAGCTATTGGAAAATGTCGGTGCTTCATAGAATGTAATGCCATTGGTTTGGCTTTGGAAATATATGTTGACATCTAAATTTTGGCAATCTAATCATTCATTTATTATATAGAAAATTAGGAATTAATTTGTAACCCTTAAACATAAATATTAAGTAAAAACCCCATATATATATATATTATGAGCATTTGCATTAATAGTTACACATGTATTGAAGCGGCAATAGGTGGACTCAACTGAAAAATTTTGAGCTTAATTGGGGATTGCACACATGAAGTAAAAGAATTCAGTCAAGCTTGTTCATTATTGGGACTGAAATTTTTGGATGTTTGAGCCACACTTGGAAAAATTGCATTACTTGGTCAAACTTGGGAAGATTTTAGGAATATATACATGGAGGTTCACCATCTGAGGATTCAATGGAATTAATGGATATAAACATGCGGACCAAGAAAATCGAAGAAAGAAGATCGGTCTGTTTTGTCTCTTTCACGTCTTGGAAACAAAATATAAAAAAAATACAAGAGGAAGGAAAGCGGAATCGGTCAACGCGGGGATTTATTTTGAGACCATCTTTAGGCCTCCATGGGCGCAAGCAGAAAGGAAAGAAGCCAAAGCATAATATATTTTGAATATTCTTAGGAGGGGGAAGAAGGAAGATTGACTCTGTTTTCTAGAGAGCCCTAGAAGACGCGTTACTGGCAAGAAAAGCGGGGTTCACAATTGGGAATACACGGACACACGCGAAGAAAACAAAGAAGAGAGAGAGAGTGTCGTCTTCTTCCTTAGGCGCGTTCGCTTTAAACCTCGACTAGAACTCGCCCGCAACAACTAAGCTTTGCTGCTGGGCCTTGACCGAGCAGTTGCACGACCGCCACGACACTGCCCCTTTATCTATTTTTGGTGCTACCTGCCGCATCGACGGCCAGCAGATCTTCGGCCTCATCTTGCTAAGTCGACGATGAGCCGTGAGCCTTTCAATGACAGTGCTCGCTATGAGCCTTCAAAGACGGAACACCCCGTGAATCATTGCTGCTTCTCACTCAACGACGGCGCTGTCTTCCAGTTTGACGTCCACCTGTTGCCTCGGTCCGTTGTACGCAACCATGTCAGCGGTTTGGACTAGGCTCTTCGGACGAGTCTTGCCAAGCTGCACCCCCGCGCACTTCAACTTGCCCAGATCTCTGACGAAGCTCCTGCCTCGCTTGCACGAAGCCCACTTAGCCGTGATCTTACCGACCGGTGCTCCATGCTGTTGCCTGGTGTTACAAGATGACTCGTGGCTGATCGCGATGCTCCACTGTTATTCGCTGTTCACTGCGGACTGTTTGTAAAATTCTAAATGAATGTCTCGAACAAGTAATATATGATAAGAAAGAATAGATTGATGATTAATAATCTAATTAATTATTAAAATTGATTAAATTTATCTAACAGATCAAAATAGAATTGAGAAAAAAATTAAAAATGACTATTTTGAAAGAAAATTTCGGAATTAAATGCAATAAATCAATCAAATAAATCTGTTAAAGCATTTGATTTTACCGTAAACACTAAATATGAATTTTAGATTATTACGCCTACAAGAGAACAATATCAAATATGTAATAACAAAATTTCTAAATCTATGTACCATCCTATCTCTAGGTATAATAAACCTAATCAATTTATTAATTCACTATATCTCTATGTGAATTTAAATAAACATAACTGTATTAAAATTTGTGAATATTCCCGACTTACAATGAATCTTTTGAACCACCTTATTACCAAAAACTACACAACTAACATGATAAATCTCTATCCATATTTAATTCATGGTTATATATTATAATGAGCATTGTATATTATCACTTCTTAGTCTCAAACATGCACATCGATCATTCAAGTGATAATTATTAAACAAAGTAGTATACAGCTCACATAAATGAAATAATTTACAATGCATAAAATTCATGCCATCATGATTAGGCTATATTGCAGCCCTAACAAAAGAAAATTAGAACATAACAGAAGAAAAAACAATAATATAGATTAAACCAAACATTTTAAATGAAATAACAAGAATTTAGTTACCACTTTGTATTCTATTCAAAATACTTGAAAATCCCCCAAAACAATGAAAAAGATCTAAAAATAAAAGCCTAAATGTTTTTCCAAGCTCTTAAATTTATCCTATTTATAGAATACATTCAAGAATCCTAAGACAGGCAATTGTTTATTTTTTCCTGCATAAAGTTAGGGAATAAATCGTAGATCTTTGATTTGTCATCCATCTTCCAATGTTTCTGGTATATTTTTTGAATTACAAAATTATTTATTTCCTTCTTTTTGCCATCTTTTCCTTATTTTCACAATATCTCATTATCCCACATAAAAAGAAAATATTGGGTAAATAGAAGACAATCCAAATATTTTCTCATGAATATTGCATTATAAAATACTAGTAAAATGAATCTCCATTTGTTGAGTGGACTTCCAATACAATGAATCTCCATTTGTCTTTTTCCTTAACTTCAATTGAAACTAGATAGATTATTTGGTGGAAGTAGATATTGGTAAAAGACTTTTGTAGCAGTTGGAGGTCAAGAATGTTTTAGGTTGAGGATGTTATCAAGAAGTTGGAAGTGACCTTAGTGAAGGAGGATTGCGGATTCTTCTTTTCTATCAATCAATGATTCTTCTATTTCATTTAGCATTCTGTAATATCGGTCTATTAGAATTAGTTTCCAACACATCCTTCTAATTAGGACTTGGCATTTGATTTATGTAACATCTTGAATTTCAATCCTATTTTGGGATATGAAATGGTTATATTAATCAATGCCTTCTTAGTGCAATTACTCCGAACTGATCATTCACAAGTTAATTGACTATTTGGAAGCACAATAAGAGATCGGTACACGTACGACTAACAAATTCAAATAGAGATAAACCAATTGATCGTAAAAATCCAAGAGGGACAATACCATCTTGTTACCAACCAATTGGTGAATGGAAATAAATCAATTTGGCATAGGTACGAAGCTGGATTGCAGGTGATTCAGGATGACCAATTGAACCATGTGATTACATGACAATCGAGGGTTGCCTCTAGTTTGAAATTTGGCTTAAATGTGGATTGAAAAGCTATTGACCATGGGTCAAACGTGAGAAAAATCCTAAAAGTCGCCCGAAAATTTAGGTCATACTAAAGTCACAATTGATTTAATTTAACTCCAATTTTTAATTTGATTTCAGGTATTGACTTTTCAAGGATTTCAATACTAAATAATTGGACTTCTCCACATTTATTCTCGTGTTTGTCAGTAAGCCATAGAGTTTCGGAAAAGGAACTTTGGACTAAGAAATTGGGCTCACAAGTGGGTCGGCCCCAAGCCGACAACCTAATGGGCCTAGTGCCCAATATGGACAGCCAAATAGGGGCCCAAGAAAGCCCATTTCCCTTTCTCTTCAGCCCATGGACTTCCTTCTAGAAGCTTTGTTTGTGTGGTCCTAAGTGACTTGAGGAATGCTTGGTTCTTGTTGAGACTTGAAGCTCAAGTTGGGGGAATCTTCAAGTTCAAGTTTGCTTGCTCTCTCTCCCCTAGTTGCCGCCAACCCCCTCCTCAGCTCACTCTCTCTCTTTTCTCTCTCTTTTTCCCTCATTTCTCTCTCCATTCTGTCACCCCCTCACTATTTATGCTCGTGCCGTCCGCTACTGTTATCCGTTGAAGCCATTGCCACCATTTGTTGTGCAATTGCTCCCTCCAAAGCCCCACCATCGACCATTAATAGCTACCTGTCGCAGCTAGCCACTCGCCCAGCCGCGGGCAACTGCTGGCCTTCTCTATTTCTGCAAGAAACAACCCTACCAGAGCTATTTCGTCGGAAATCTGCCATTGTATATCGTTTATTGCCATCCCTGAGCTAGCCACACTTAGTCCTCATTGCCCCCGTCATCTCGATGTCACCAAAATCGCTTAGCGAGTGAGTTGTTTTCATAATCCTTTAGTTAGGGGATAATCTTGCGTTTAGGGATAGTTTAATTAGTTCTAAGTGTGTCTAGTGGCTAATGAGAATTGATTATGCTTAACTGTGTTTTACATGCCTTGAGTTGGATTAAGATAAGTTACTGATAGTGTCACGCCCCGACCCTCGAGCACGCGGCAACCCCTGTTCTCTTGCGGTCATTTGATTTGCGACTCCCGGGATCCGTCGCCGACCGTTATTTTTATCTTTTGATTAAACGCATGTGGAAGCGAAACACAATCCCCGGTCAATTACAAAAATAGGGATAGCAGGAAAACCCAACAAGAACACATCAAAAGTATCACTTTATTAACTAAGCGATTAACTCTAGGAAGTTTACAAGTACAAGCCCTTACCACGGGCATCTTCCTATCGAGCCGGTGAAACTAGCGAGTCAAGGTTAATCTACTCCCTTCAAAGACGGCCACGAGCCGTAACACGCGTCGATCCTCCATCCTATGGACCTGAAAAATGTTAACCACGACGGGTTGAGATAAACTCAGCAAGTCAAAGTCCTAAGCCCCGGTTAGGAACTTCGCTCGCCTTGGGAGCAATCTAACCATGCAACCTAGTTCCGGCAAACAACACATACCACACCTCAAGCAGTATTATCATACGACAGTTCAATAAGCAGATGCAAACACAAGCGACCCTACCTGGCTTTGCCACACGCAACCTGCAGGAACTGTCAATTCAATCATCACGACATTAAGAGCATGCGAATAATCAGAGCATCTCACACAACTTTCTCAAGTCTCACACCCATACACATGCTCCGATTATTACGACCCTCTAGGCCACGGCACAACCTTATGGTTGGCGGTCAACTGGTCGTAAACGGGCATCGTCCTCCCCGTGAGGCACGGCGACGTCATGGGCTTTCCCCACCGACGGCATTCCATAAGGAGCATGGGCCCGGCCTCAACCGCGACTCCGCATCGACCACCTTTGTCGGGCGACCCAATGGTCACGGCACAACCCCGAAGGATTGGCGGTCATCCGGCTCAACCGGGCTATCAACTTTAATCTGACCATGCAACACCTCAGCAAACAGTTCATTCTTGTCTTTGCTTTTGCTTGGTCGTGAATGCAACATCGCTCATACGCTCACGCTCATACGCTCATGCTCATGCGACATGCCATTTCAGACTATTTCAGATAACCCACGCAATATGTCATGCGATCTCACTCGACAATTTCCAAAATCCAATTTCCAATCAGCATTCAATCATACACATTCCCTAACTCCTGGGAACAACCAACAATTCAAATCACAGTCTGTCAATCAATTCCGACTAATCAACCTCACGATACTTGCGCACTTTTCCAAATAATCACGTATATTTAATAATAAATAAATACGTGTCCTCACAACGACACCAATAAACTATTTCCAACAATATTTAATTATCCCAAATAAGTATAAAATATAATTATACTCAAAGATACTCCTTTACTAAAGTCGATTGTTTCGATAAAATAATTCAAGTCACACAAAATACTTATAATTATTTTTCAATCCCATAATTAATTATCCAACCCAAATAATTTCATTTAATAAAATCATTCTTTAATAAACCAATGTCATTTAATAATATAGTATACAAATACTATTGACTTTGGAAATATAGACCATAGTAATTTTCCCCCAAAATTACTCAATTAAAACAATTTCCAATAAACAATCACAATTAATTATTTTCTCCAAAAATAATTAATTTTCAGCAATGAATAGTAATAACAATATTACTATTAATAATTCGAAATTATAAATTAATTTAATTAATAATTCCGAAAATAATGAATTATTATTATTATTCCAATAATAATAATAATAATATTTATTAATACTAACCATGATTAACACTAAGCAAGCTTCATCAAATAGTATTAAAACACTAACAATCATCATCCAAAACACTAATCGATAATTAAACTAATCAAACTACTCCTAAGCAAGATTAGCCCCTAAATAGGGATTAGGAAATCGACTCACGGTTTAGCGATTCCGACGACACGAGCGCGACGGCGGCGACGAGGGGAACGCCCGGGAACTTCCGGCGCGTCGGGACGAGGCGGCCCGGGACCGGGTCTCGGCGGCCGAGGGCGGCTGTCCATGCGGCGAAACATCGAGAAACGAAGGAACCGGCGACCCGGGGCTGGCTGGTGGGCGGCCCGGCAGCTCCGGACGGCGGCCAGCAGCTCCGGCAAGGCAGGCAGCGGCTCCGGCGAAGCTGGACAGAGCTGGAAAGGAAGAAAGAATGACGGTGCAACTGGTTTCAGGGGGGACAGCAGCTGGGGTGGCTCCGTGCGGCGGAGGGGCTCGGGAACTGTCCTTCGGCGGCTGTGGCGGTGACCGCGGCGGCGGCGGGCAGCGGCGGCTGCTGGCCGCTTCTCCCGGTCACGGCCGAGGAGCCGAGGGGGAGAGAGAGAGCAAGGCGACGGTGGCGGCTGCGGGACAGCTCAGGATGGCCCCCGGCGGCTGTCTCGAGCGGCCGGACGGCGGCGAAGGGCGGCCGAACGGAGAGGGTGGCCATCCCGGCTCCAACCCGAACGAGAGAGAAGGAGAGACGGGGCGGAGGCGGTAGTGGCTTGAGCTGGGGCGGTCGGGCGACGGACGGTGGTGGCCGAGTGACGGCGAGGCGAGTAGCAAGCCGCTCCGGCGTCCGGGCGGTCGGCTGGCGGCGTTGCGGCGCGGACGAGAGGAGGAAGAGAGACGGAAGCCGGGGACCGGGTTCGACTCGGGGGCCGGCGGACGGCGACTCACCGGCGACCGGGCGGAGAACAAGGGCGGTGGAGCGGCGGTGATGGGGTGGTTGCTGGTCTCGCCGGCGGAGAAAGCGGATCAGCAGCGAGCTAGTTCGGCGAGGGAGACACCGCGTAAAAGAAAAAGAAAAAGAAGAAGAAGAAGAAGAAGAAGAAGTGGCTGCGGCGGGGGAGGCGTCGACATGCGGGGAAGAAAAGAGGAGAGAGAGAGAGAGAGAGAGAGAGAAGCACGTGGTGTCGACAAGTGGGGGCAAAAGAAGAATGAAGAGATAAGAGAAGACTAGTCAAAGGGAGAAAAGAGAGAGGATAAGGGCAAGTGGGGGGGGTCGCCGACAAGGGGGGGGGAACGTGAGGGGAAGAGAGAGAAAAGAGAGGGAGAGAGAGAACCGTGCGGAGGAAGATGGGGGAAAGAAAAGAAAATAAAAAGAAAAAGAAAAAGAAAAAGAAAAGAGAACAAGACAAAATTCAAACAAGCTTCTAGAAGGGGGCAATCCGGTCTTTTTACCCCCGAAGCGCGGTTCCCAAAAATCCGGTCCTAATCTCGACCCAATAATCCAACTCGAGTAATTTCGAGCTTACCGAAAATTTGGGATGTTACGATAGCTTAATTATTCTTATTGCTAATTAAATTGGATTATGGGTAATTAGCATTACTTTATACTAATCTTGTTTATGGTTAATTAATTTGGTTAATGAAGGATTAGTATTAGTTAATTATGATTAATTATTTATGGGAATAATTAATTATAATTAAATTATTTTATGGAAATATTAAATTATTTGTGGAAATTATTTAATTAATTATGGATAATTAAATATTTTGGAGAAGTAATTATTTATGATTATATGTTGCTAATAGATTAAATTGAGCAATATTTATACTTATTTAATTATTGCTTATTTATTAAAGGTGGATAGCTGATATTGTTAAATGGCCTTTAATTATTTAAGGGAGTATTTTATGAAAGTGATTTACTCATTGTTAAGTAATTATTTATGAGAATGGTGAATAGTTATGACTATTTTGTGAGAGTTAATTATTTATTGAAATTATTAGCCAAAATACTTTATTTTATACTAATACATATTTTTGGGAATAATTAAGACTATACTTTTTTTGTGGTAATAAGTTATTTATGGGAATAATTAATTATCATTAATTTGTTAAGGTACGTGATTGGTTATCGAAGTATTTGCTTGGGGGCAAATTATTAGTATATGTTGATTATTACAAGATTAGTTAATGGTGATTACTATCTTTAGTACTATGTGAATATCATGGCGTTAATTGGCTGAGACTGATTATTAAATTACGACTTGAACTGGTGTTGTTGGTTGTATCTGGAACTGTTGAACTATGCGAGTTCGTGTGACCATTGATAATCGTTGCATTGCATTATACATGTATTATGTTGTATAAGC
Source organism: Corymbia maculata (assembly GCA_014182735.1). NCBI lineage: Eukaryota > Viridiplantae > Streptophyta > Magnoliopsida > Myrtales > Myrtaceae > Corymbia > Corymbia maculata. The sequence goes on along the minus strand of CM024686.1, from coordinate 18,297,747 downwards.
ATGAACAATGGTTATATTAGTGACAGTGAAAAGAAAGAAATAATATAGTTGATAGTTGTGCCGCATGGTCACATAAAGGGATATTTGGCGCTGTCGAAAGACCACCAAACTTCAAGCTATGTTGTGGCCATTAAGGTTGCTTGATTTTTATCAGTTACCTAGCAGTGGCCAGATACCGTGTCACGGTAAAGGTCGGACCGATGCTTCTTCAAGAATAACATCTGAAGAGAGGCCCATGATGTAGCCGTGCCCACAGGGGGGAGGGATGATACCTGGTTTTTAGATTAGTAGACTGTCAATCATAAGGTTGTGTCATGGTTCAAGGGGTCGTAATAATCAGAACATGTGTAGATGCCGATGCATGAAAAAGTTTGATATATGTTTTGATTATGTAAACTTGCTTCTATGCCATAAATTATATTGTATCATGCAGGGTACGTGTGCCAAGGCAAGGTGCAAATTGCCTGTGATTGCATTTGATGGCTGATGGTTTACACTATAATTGAGATTTCTTTGCATGTTATAGATAGGGCAAAGCGGAGGTCGCTTTGCAATTCATCTACCATCATAATAGGTTGCATGGTTAGGTTACATCAAAGGCGAACGAATTTCCTAACTGAGACTTAAGATTATAACTTATTGAGTATATCTCACCTATTGTAGCTAAAAAATTTTAGGGCCTTAGTATGACAACGTATCAGGTACGTTTAAGTGTCCCCATGGACATGGATAGCGTCATCACCACGCGACTCATTCCGAGTCGCAATTACATTTTTCAATATCACATTACGACAATCTGAATGAATGAGTGGGATAGGGATCATTATAACTAATTGAGTATATCTCACCCTGCAATTGGTACGTTGCCGGGGCTATCTTTTCTTCCTTTGAGCACTTTAGTAGTGCAAACACTTTCTCTAGTTTTTGGATCCAGAGAAGGGCTGCCTTAGGATCACTCGTCCAATTAAACTTGGGCGGCTCCAGCTCTAAGAATATTCCAACCAACTCCCGTAGTGACTGTTTCGCCACTCTCATTCCTGACCAGTGGGACTCCATTAGGTGTAACTACGGTAACAGTAGCGACAATAGTAGCAATAGCTTGAGTTTACACTTACTACCATATCCTCTCACCAAGATCTTCCACTGCCAGCAAGATCTCATCCAATCTAGGATCCTCCGGCAGTCTTCCTCTAGCACCAATCAACTCTTTAGTTGCCTCTCCTTCAAGAGTCTCGGACTAGGACTATTCATCTTACAAGATCCTTACAAAATCCCATTTCCCCAATTCCATCAACGAATTAGAAGTTATGAATAACCCGCTTATAACACACAAATCAAATAAACAAACACAAACACGGGGTGTTTTATGAACCAACTATCTCAAAACCCATCACACCTTATCACTCAAGGAATTGATTGGGCTTTGATACCAAGTTCGACAGGGATGTCATGCCCCCAACCCTTGAGAACGCGACAATCCTCTTTTTCACTTGTGGTTCAAAAGGATGTGACGTCCCAGGACGCATCGCCAACCATTCTTTTTATCTTATAAATATGCACACATAGAAACGAATATTAAACCTCGGTCAACAACAATAATAGGGATTGAAAAATGAACAAACACCATAGCAGCAAACCAGTTCACTTAGTCATTTACTAGATTAATCCCTAAAGGAACATTTATAATTACAAACCAACAGTTACTAGTTCCTTTCCTTTTGAGCCTACAAAAAGATGCAAAGGCTAGGTTAATCTACTTTATCAAAAGCTCTGGCCCTACATGCCCGTCATGGACCATCAAAAAATGCATGGACCTATCCAAGTCAAGCTCCATCGAGTTGTAGTCGGAGGGGTATGGGTTGACTATGGGTGGGGGAGAATCGAGATTCACTACTACCCCATCTAAAGGTTATAATTCCATGGGATCCCAATCCACATCATCAGGGCCCCTACTAGGCAGGCCATTCACGACAAATGTGGCCACAGCAAAAGGTCGAAGAGGATAACCGAGTTGGTGTGGGGCTGGGCATAAGCGGCAAAACTGTGGTAGTTCTGAGAGGTAGACAGGTGGTCGGGCCGAGCTATAGCAAAGGCAATGGCTGTCGACTAAGGAAATGATAGAGAAAGAAAGGAGGGGCATCAACAGTGCAACTAAAAGGACAACGGAGAAAGTGGGCTGGTTCTCGGGCTACAACAGCGAGCCGACAAAGCAGCGGCGCAGTGGTGACGGTTGAGGTGGCGGACAAAGGGGCAACAACAGCAAGGAAAGTGCAGCAACATCAGTAGTTCGACGAGAGAGGGAACCGGAAGAAGAAGAAGAAGAAGAAGAAGAAGAAGAAAAGGAAAAACTTCAGCAGTAGTTGCATATACTTGCATGGGGAAGGAGCAGAGAGAGAGAGAGAGAGAGAGAGAGAGAGAGAGAGAGAGAGAGAGAGAGAGAGAGAGAGAGAGAGTTAGAGGAATCAAAGGAGGGGATGGGGGCTGCTGATGGCATGAAAAAGGGAGAAAAGGAGAGAGAAAAGAGAGAAAAGAGAGGGAGAAGGGATAGAAAAGAGAGAGAGGGAAGGGATGGCTGAAGGAGGCCGAAAATCCCCACTCAACATCTCTCTTAACCCCTCTAAAATTCAAACTAAACAAAATTGTCCCCTAGTCCAAAATGGACAAGGGGCAATTTCGTCCATGCACACTTTTCGAAACCAAAAATCCTCGAAATACCCTTGGTCCAAAAATACACAACGGGAAGCGTCGGGTTTAATTCTTTGGCCCAATAATCCCTATTTTTGGCATTCTCAAACAAACCGGAATTTTTGGAAATTAATGAGGCTGAAATCCAATAATTTAGTGAAGTCCGAAAAGCCCGACAACCAAATTTGGATAAAAAATCATGGCCAAGTCAATCAATTGAACCTCTAGCGTGTCTTAGACAAACGGGCGGCTTTTTAAGAATTGCGTGTTCGTGAAAGTCTTTAGTAGTCTCTCCCATTTGCTTAGTATCTCATGAGTAATCAGTTAAGAGTGAGACCTGATTAGTAGTGCATGATGAATTACGTATTCCTAAAATCCAAAATACATCGGAAAATTCGAAATTCGAGACGTCACATATATGCATGCTCCATGGCCTTTGAGTTCTTCATGATTGAAGATTTGGGTTTTACTTTCTAGCAAAGTTGATGTATAGAGAGCTATGCCATATGATACCATTTTCACCCCCATGTTATTGGCAATTGACAGGCCACTATGCATGATAGAACTACAAAAGGAGAAAGATCCAAGATTTTAGAAGTGAGGAAGAGAAAAGAAAATACGGGGGAAATTCCCCTAGCTAAAAATACATTTTAATCTTTTTTCTCTTTTTTGCAAAAGCAGTTTTTGTAATTCTTTGGTTTTCTGAATTTTGTTCCACTTTTCTTTTTTCATTTCGTTTTTCTCTTTTCTCTTTTCATTATTTCCTTTTTCCCTCTACTGGCCACTGACCAGGCCTATGTATGAATACAAGTAGCTTGTGAATAGAGACTTGCATATTTATATTGTAGCCAAAGATTGAAGTTTGATTTTGCTATATATATTTATAAATAGTTCTTCTGACCGAAACCGAAGACACTCAAATCAAATACATAATATCCAAAGCATTAAGAAATATCCTATAAGTGGATCATTGACATGTTTTCAGACAGCTTAAGAATCCATGCTAATTTGTATGTGTCCTATGTATTAGATGGATTTGCTAATTTGTACACGTCCTAATGTTAGGGACTCAAAACATCAATTCTAAGAAACTAGAGGGTGCCCTCGTACGTTTTATTTCTTATGTATGTACAGCATGTTTTTTACGTAATTTTTGAATTATAATTGTGTACAGCATTGCAATCGATTGAGTTTTTAAATCTCACACCACCGTGTTTTAGTGAATTGACATTGACTAACAAGGTGTGAACCCATCTATGTGAAGACTGTGCCGATTGGTTTTTGAAAAATAATATTCAATATAGTGTTGTATGTGAAAGCAAGAAATCACATCATCAGAGGATAATTTTATCAGAAACCCAAGATACAAACTGTACAAGACAAAGCCGTAACACATAAATGCTCATCCTCTCTGGGAAATATTCACAAGCAGCAGAATTTAAGATTCAAGAACCACCCTCCGCAAAAGTACAGCGACAGATAGCAGAATAGAGAGACGGAGATCCTCCATGGTTTAGAAGCGATGGTGGTGCTTCTTCCCATGAGACTCTTTATATTTTTCTTGGCCTCCTTCATCTCGTGCTTCTCATGTAAGGCGAATCCAGCAGCCCCAACGGCGGTGGCGGCAGCTATTTCCTCCTTTATCTTGTGCCGGTGGGCATGCTCTGGGTCCTTCTTGGCCATATGCTTCTCATGCTGCAATTTGCACATCATTAATCAGGAATTATGTTAATGAAACAATATGAGTTAAGGTAAATAGGAAAGAAAAAAGAAAAAGTAATCTAGTATGCGTACTTATACTAGCTCTGAGCATGGTATAAGTTCGAGGAAAAAAAAAATTAATTCACTTTGAGCAGAAGTATTGGATCATGAAAATAGTGCTATGGATTACAACAATGTTTCTCTTTTTAAGCCAATTGTGAGGAAATCTGATTCCTCTAGCTGATTGGTGAAGGAAATCAATTGAATTCAAACTATTGTTCATTTATAAGGATGATCCATTCTCGCACAGCATTCCATCATCATGTCTAGTTTAAATATGTGAGTTTAGTAAGATCCTTCACGGTTAATGCTTGTGATCAACCAGCAGGTTCGGATCAATAAGGTGAAGATGCGAATTTTATCTATATATAAAATGCGGAAAAAATTGCCAAAATTGAGAAGAAGATGATAATTATTACCACGGCATAAGCGCCGGCAGCGACAGCACCAAGCTCACCGAGATGCTGGAGGTGCTTGTGGTGCTTCTCCTCCTTCTTGTAATCAACGACCTGAGGTTCCATGACGGCATCAACCTTATTGTGGTGGCGGTGGTGGTGGTGGTGGTGGCGGTGTCCTTCGGCCATGGTTTGTGGTTGTTTTTTAGGGAATACTAGAATTGACGAAGGATCGGGGGAAGGACTATAGCTGAACTCTATGGTATATGTTGTGAGATTGTTCAAGAGGGAGGGTTGTATTTACAGGGAGAGTTGGCGCATGCAAGGTCTCGCATGCGATCGAGCCAACGCGGGATTCGTCAAACGCGTGATGGACGGTCAGAATATGTTGGTGGGGTTCAGCTCGTTGCATCTGTCTTATTTCGTTAAAGCCATTATTTGTAGGTCCACTCAACAATAAAAAAAGAAAAGAAAAGCAATTAGGGGATGAATTTATCTTTCTTGTTCTTGTTGAAGGATATTCTGGGGGAACGAATTTATTTGGCAGATGATTTTTATGAGTTGAAACAGGAAATAGCGAAAATCTTGAGGACAGTCCAATCCTGTGTGGATATTTAATGTAATGTGTTGATAATATATTTTTAGATTGAGTCCATAAAAGAAACTTGATCCAAGTAGATCTGAATGATTTTTAAGTTTGAGTAACTTTTCCGAAAGGGATTTTGTATTCTTGATACAAAAAATTTGGCTGACGATTTCTTTGAGTTGAAATGGCAAACAATAAAAATCTGGAAAACATATGAGTCTTGTGGATATCGGATGCAATGCAATTGGTTCGGGTTTGAAATTGCATGTTGACACACAAATTTTAGCAATCCGATCATTCATTTATTGTATAGAAAATTAAAGATTAATTTTTAACCCCTAAATAAAAATATTAAGTTAAAAACACAAATAAATATTAGGAGCATTTGCATTAATAGTTACACATGTATTGAACCGGCAATGGGACTCAAATTGAAAGTTTTGTGCTGAATTGTGGACTCAGCTCATGACTAAAAGAATTTGGTCAAGCCTGTTCATTATTGGGCTTGACATTTTTGGATGTTTGTGCCACATTCGGAAATATTGCATTACTTGTTCGAATTTGGAAAGATTTTGAGTACATAAACATGAAGGTTCACTATATGAGGATTCAATCGAATTAATGGATATTAACGTGTGGACTAAGAAAATCAAAGAAAGAAGATCGGTAGGTTTTGTCTCTTTCATGTCTTGCGAAAAACAATATAAAGAATACAAGAGGAGGAAAGCGGAATCGGTCAACGCGGGGATATATTTGAGATCATCTTTACGCGGCCATGGGCACAAGCAGAAAGGAAAGAAGCCAAAGTATCGTATATCTTGAATATTCTTAAGAGGAAAGAAAGAAGACTGACCCTGTTTTCTAGAGAGCCCTAGAAGAAGCGTTGCAGACAAGAAAGAGGGGCTCAAAATTGAGAATACACGGGCACGCGCAAAGAAAAGAGAGAGAACCAAACACGCAAAGAAGAGAGAGAGTGTGTCGTCTTCTTCCTTAGGCGCGTTCGCCTGGAATTTCGACTAGAGCTCACCCGCCCGCAGCAGCTAATCTTTGTTGCTGGGCCTCGATCGAGCAGTTGCGCAACTACCACGACACTGCTTTATCTATCCTCTGGTGCTACCTGCCGCATTGACGGCCACAGCAGATCCGCGGCCTCATCTTGCTACATTGAGTGATCAGTTCGGGACGCCACAAGTCTTCCCCCTTACAAAAATTGTGTCCTCGAAATTTGCATCATTCCTTAAATCCTTGAACAGACGAGGTAATATTGCCTCATTAATTCCTAGCTTTCCCACGCGCTCCTGTTTTCTATAATCTACACTAGTCAGTCCTTCATCCAATTTAGGCCAAAATCTTTGGACCAATGATCTTGCCATCTCAGACCTCACTCCAACAAATTGGAGTATCATAAGTTCGTTCACCCTTTTACTACACTGCCCCAATACAATACTTAATCTCTTAACCAATGTGTAGTTTGGCTCATACTTGCCCTCTTCGACATCTTAGAAGCCAGCCAGGAGTCGCTCATTGCTCAAGCTCTCTAACCCTGGTGACCACTCCCCGCCCTTCTCGGATCAGTCGATACCAGCATTTTTGAACTGCACACCAATCCCAAAGGTCCTTTCCAATATGGACTACTCATGAAGGTATCATCCGCTTTGGCCCATCCAATACCAAGCCTCATGTTTTCAATCTCGTCTGAACACCTCAAAGTGCAAAAGCTTCTCAAGTTCGCCAACCCATGAGGTCATTTCTCGATATCACCCATCAACTCTCGAACTATGGTCCACCAAATTTCCATCAAATTACAGTCTGGATTCCCACAATTCCTCGATTCACCTTTGACATTCATCCATTTCAATTACACACCTCCCCCAAAGGTGTCTTCAAAATCACTCGAAGATTAGTGCAAATCAATTCTCCCATAGCACTAAACTTTCGGTACCTCTCCAAGTCTACTTATACCTTGAAATAAATCATCAATAATGATGTTTCACCACCAATCCATTTAGTATTACCACGGGACAATTAATCCTTAATCCACCAAAGACAAAAATCGATTTCCTCCAATTCCAATCCTAATTGTCTCCCAAAATGATCCACCATAAATTCATCTCCTATGGCCATTCAAACTTACAATTCAAAAAATCAATTCCGACACGCCAAATATAATCAAGTAGTGCCTCCAAATTCCAAAGGCGAACACTGTAACTTCCCAATTATACCTCAAGTAGTTGCATTCACACGACCTTAATTGTCTTCCACGATAATTCAACATAGTATTTTACAACATCCGTAACTTCCAAGCAACAACTTGTCTATCATAAATCTTATCAAAGATTATCACCTACTGAGAAATCATCACCTATGATTAGACGCCTAGAATTCCTCAAATCATCAAGATCAAAATTCATATAACATCCATTAACTCTAACAATCTCAATTGTTGTTCGTGTTCCTCCAAATTCCTCCAGTTTTTCCCCATGTATTATCTATGAACACGATTATAAATTGATTCAAGTATGCCTTAAACACCCAACTCATCTAATCCATAAAGTTGCTGGTGTGTTGGTCAATTCGAGCGGCATCACTATATCCTCGTAGTGACCATCTCACATACGAAATTCCCTCTTCGGCTCATCTTCCCTCTTAATACTCAACTGACATATTAACTACGATCGCCAAATAATCCGGACAACCCTTGTCCGATAACTACATTACCTCGAGGGGCAAATTCGAGGGATCGATGGTCCTCCTTGATTTCAAATGAATTCATTACTAGCTCCACTTAACAATCAAACGAGACTTTTGTTCGTTGTAATCCATCATAACTTGCTACTCAAAAAGTCAACTCATTCAATGAGGACATCAAAGTTATGCATTGCTAGAACGATCAAATCTATCACTTCCTCTCGATCGCCTACAATTACCCACTATTATAACATCCTATTGTAGAAAATCTATCCTTACAGGGTCGAAACACTAAGAACCGATTCTCACGGTCTCAATTTTAACCCCTCTACTTAACAACTGCATAGCTATAAGCAAACGTGCAATTCCTCAATCAACATATGCATGAGCAGTAAGGTTGCACAAGGAGACCATACTTGCAATCATTGCTTGCGCATCCTTCACCTCCTTCCTGGTGACAACAGCCTCCTCTCTTCGAGCAAAATGGCAATTAAGATTGTCTTGCGGCACGTTCCCGGCAAGTTGTCCTCCCCGTAGATGTGACACTTGTATACCCATGGATCTGCATGGGTAATTCCTCACTTGGTGGCCACGTTAACCACATCCAAAGCAAGCTCCAATCTTAGGAAGACGTAGGGGAGTTTCAGACAATTGCCCAATTTGGGGTCGTTGGGGTCACTTCTTTGGTTGTTGGCAAGGACAATTCCTCATCATGTGACCCTATTAGCCGCATGCAAAGCATGCTCCATTCTTAGCAAGGCAGGAGGCGGCTCTATGTCGTCCTCCACAACATTGGCATCTGTCGCTTGAGTTATGTGCTTATTTCCCAAAACCATCCTTTTCGTTGGGTGGGATAGAATGTTCTCCTTCCATCATCGGCCTCTTTCCAAGCCTATGATCATCTTTTTGAGACACAAGCCGCAATCCAAATGTGACTGCTCGGTCTGCCATCTCTTTTTCAATTCATTGGGCCCTTTCGCACCATTCCTCATAATCCTTCAGTTTCAGGGGCTTTAGTCAATCCTTAAATTTCAACTTCAGACCATCCCTAAACCTCCTAACTTGGTCTATCGGATCCTCAACCATTCTTGGTGCGTACCTTGAGAGCTCAATGAATTTAGCCTCATATTGCCCGATTGATAACTGATTTTGACAAGTCATAAGAACTCGATGGCCTTTTGTCGACACATACACCCAGAAGAATACTCTTTGTCAAATGCTTCTACAAAGGCATCCCAATTTGGAGTTGTACCTTCTGCAAGGATTCTCTCTCGGGTGGTCTCCCACTAGTCACTAGTGCTACCATGCAATTGGTACACTACCAGGGCTACCTTTTCTTCCTCTGAGCACTTCAGTAATGTAAACACTTTCTCCAGTTTCTAGATCAAGAGGAAGGCTGCCTTAGGAGCACTCTTCCTGTCACGCCCTGACTCTCGAGCTCGCGACAACCCCATTTCACTTGAGGTCTATTTGTACGACGTCCCAGGTACCGTTGTCGACTAATTCATTTTATCTTGTAATTAAGCACATGCGGAAACGAACAACTCCCAAACCAAACAACAAGGAAAGTAACAACGGCAGCAGAGGAAAGACAACTAGTATTTTATATATCTGAAGGTTAGCCAGCATACCAGCAATAGATACACGCCTTACTACAGGCGACAAGCTAAGGCCTACTCAAAAAGGGACCGGCTTAGCTAACCTAACCCTGTACAAGTGGGGGAAGGCTCGTCAAAAAGGAAATAGGCTACAACCGCCTACTCACGGGCCTCGAGGGATCGCTCTCTTCGATCCTCGATCGCATCATCTAGGGCCTGAAAAGGTTAACCACGACGGGTTGAGATAAACTTAGCAAGTTAAAGTCTTAAGCCCCGGTTAGGAACTTCGCTCGCCTCGGGAGTTTAACATACAACCTAATCCAGCAGTCAGCACAATGTAAAGAGAAACAAAAGCATAGGACAGTTCAATAAGCAGACACAACCACAAGCGATCCTACTTGGCCTTGACACACGTGACCTGCAGAAACTGTCATTTAATTCATCACGACATTAAGAGCATGCAAATAATCAGAGCATCTCACACAGCTTTCTCATGTCTCATACTCACACATGCTCCGATTATTACGACCCCTCCTCCTGGGCCACGACACAACCTTATGGTTGGCGGTTCTGGCTAAACCAGCTTCGTCCTTTTTACCTTGAGGCACGGCGACGTCAAGGGCTCACTCCCAAAACGGCATTCCTGAAGGAGCACAGGACCTGCCCACTACCGTAGCCCCGCTACTGACAAAGGCCCGGGACCCGCCCCCACACCGCAGTCCCACATAGAACCCCTCCCTGTTAGGCATCCGACCGAAGTCAGGTGACCCACTGGCCACGGCACAACCCCATTAGGATTGGCGGTCTTCCGGCAACGCTAGGTTCTCCTCTTAATGTGACCATGCAACACATCATCAATCAATTCGTTCTTTTCTTTACTCTGTCGTGAATGCACATCGCTCATGCTCATGCGACATGCCATTTCTGATAACCCACGCAATATGTCATGCAATCTCACTCGACAATTCCAAAATCCAATTTCCAATCAGCATTCGATCACGCATTTCATTAATATTCACAAGTATAATTAACAATCGGCACTTCAATAAATCATAACAACCAAGAACACATCAAAATAAACCAAAAATTAGCTTCGCATGAACAAAGGCCGTGAACAGTAAATTCGCCCGAAATTAAATAAATAAATAAAAATAAATAAACTTAACCATGGTTAACAAATTAACCTAACCATGGTCAAATTAACCTAACCATAGTTAAATTCTAACCTTGGTTACTTTAAAACTAACCTTAGTTACTTTAATTAATTAACCTTAGTTACTTTAATACTAACTATGGTCAATTAACTAACCCTAGTCAGAATTAATTAACCAGACTAATTAACCAATCAACATTAATTAATCACAAACACACAAATACACTAATTAACCCCTAAACAAGGATTAGGAAGTTAACTTACTTGGATCGGAAATCCGGCGACACCAGCGCGTAGAGGGGAACGAGGGCTATGAGAGGGGTAAGCTCGGGGATGGCAACGGATGACAAACGATGGCCGAAACGGGCCAAAAACAGTGCTGGTTACTGTTCACGCGGAACCGGTGCTTTTGAGCGGAAAAGGCCGAAACGGGTGGCTAACGGCGACCGGGGGTGACCAGGGGTGCGCGGCTAGCTTCCTAACTTCTAGGACTACACTTTGGGTGGTGGTGGCGGCTCCGGTGACTGCGGCAAGGCCGTTTTCCGGCTGGAAAACAGCAAGGACAGCAAGAAACAACAGAAATGGAAGAGAAAAGGAAGAGAAAAAGGGAGAGAGAGGGGGGCTGGGCTGGTGCACGAATTTTGGGGGAGAAAAAGGAGAGAGAAGGAACTGCTGGAGACTAGGATAAGGCCAAGGCAAGTGGGCAAGCCACTTGCTTCAAGAACCAATCAAAAACAAGCAAAAACAAAGCATAAACAAAGCCCACTTGGGCACAAAAGCAAAAGGCCAAAGAGAGAAGCCCATGGGCTGGAAATGGAGGGAAACTTGGGCCAACTTGGGCCCCTCTTGGGCTGGGCGAATGGGTGCAAGGCCCATTGGGCCGCCGGTCTTGGGCCGGCCCACCCGCGAGCCCGAAACCCGGTCCAATTCTTCCTTTTTCCAACGCTTCCGTGTCCAACGGAAAATCCCAAAATAAATGAGGCGACGTTCAAGTATTTAGTCCTGATATCACGGAGAAATCGGTTCCCAAAATCGGATTAAAAATCGGGCTAAAATGCGTCAATTTTCAGGATGTTACACTTCCCATTAAACTTAGGCGGCTCCAACTTAGGCAGCTCCAACTCTAAGAATATTCCAACCAACTCCAACAGTGACCGTTCGCCACTCTCATTCCCGACCGGTGGGACTCCATTAGGCGTAACTACAACAACAGCAATGGTTGCAGTAGCAATAGCTTAAGTCTGCACTTGCTGCCCTATCCTATCACCCAGAGCTTCCACTGCCAGGAAGATCTCATCCAATCTAGGATCCTCCGGCAATCTTCCTCTAGCACCAATCAACTCTTCAGTTGCCTCTCCTTCAAGGGCTCTTGGATTAGGACTGTTCAACTTACAAGATCCTTACAAAAACATGTTTCCCCAATTCCATCAAGGAATTAGAAGCTATGAGCAACCCACTTATAATGCAAAAATCAAATAAACAAACACAAGCATGGGGTGTTTTTTGAACCAACTATCTCAAAACCCATCGAACATTATCATTCCCGGTATTGACCAGGCTCTGATACCAAGTTCGATGGGGATGTCATGCCCCCGATCCTCAAGAATGCGACAGTCCCCTTTTTCACTTGTGGTCAAAAGCATGTGACGTCCCAGGATGTATCATCGACCATTCTTTTTATCTTATAAATATGCACACACGGAAATGGATATTAAACCCTGGTCAACAACAATAATAGGGATTGAAAAACAAACAAACACCATAGCAGCAAACTAGTTCACTTAGTCATTTACCAGATTAACCCTTAAAGGAATGTTTCTAATTACAAACCAACAGTTACTAGTTCCTTTCCTTTTGAGCCTATAAAAAGATGCCAAGGCTGGGTTAATCTACTTTATCAAAAGCTCGGGCCCTGCATGCTCGTTATGGACTATCAAAAAGCATGGACCCATCCGAGTCAAGCTTCGTTAGGTCGTAGTCAGAAGGGTATGGATTGATTGTGGGTGGGGGAGAATCTAGATTTACCACTACTCCATCTAGAGGGTCTAACTCTATGGGATCCCAATCCACATCATTAGGGCCCCTACCGAGTGGGCCATTCACGGCGGATGTGGCCATAGTAGAAGGTAGAAAAGGATAACCAAGCTGGTTCAGGCTAAGTAGAGGCGGTGAGGCTCGCAGCGGTTCCAGGAGGTAGACAAGCAATCAGGCCAAGTTACGGTGGAGGCGATGGCCATCGACCAAGGTAGCAATAGAGAAAGAAAGGAGGGGTGGCAAAAGTGCAACCAGAAGGACGGTGAACAAGGCAGGCTGGTTCTCAGGCTAGTTCGGTGTCCGCTTGGGCTCCAACAGCAAGCTGGCAAAGTTGTGGCACTGCGGTGACGACTAAGGCGACGGACGAAGGGGCGGCAACATCAAGGAAAGTGCAACAGTAGCAGCAGTTCGGTGAAGGAGGGAACCAGTAGAAGAAGATGAAAAAGAAGAAGAAAAAGAAAAACTACATCAGCAATTACATGTACATGCATGGGAAGGGGCACCAATAGAGAGAGGGAGAGAGAGAGAGAGAGAGAGTCGAGAAGTCAAAGGAGGGGATGGGGGCGGTTGATGGCGTGAAAAAGGGAGAGAGGGAGAGAGAGAGAGAGAGTCGAGAAGTCAAAGGAGGGGATGGGGGCGGTTGATGGCGTGAAAAAGGGAGAAAGGGAGAGAGAAAAGAGAGAAAAGAGAGGGAGAAGGGACAGAAAAGAGAGAAAGGGAAGGGACGGCTGAAGGAGGTCGAAAATCACCGCTCAATATCTCTCTTAATCCCTCTAAAATTCAAACTAAACAAAATTGTCCTCTAGTTCAAAATGGATCGGAGGGAATTTCGTCCATGTGTGTTTTTCGGAACCAAAAATCCCTGAAATACCCTTGGTCCGAAAATACACAACGGGAAGTGTCGAGTTTAATTCCTCAACCCGATAATTCCTATTTTCGGCGTTCCTAGACAAACTGGAATTTTTGAAAATTAAAGAAGTTGAAATCCAATAATTTAGTTCTGACGTCTAAAAAGCCCGACAACCTAATTTGGATAAAAAATTCATGGCCAAGTCAATCAATTGCAATTCTATCGTGTCTTAGACTAACGGGTGGCTTTTTAAGAATTACGTGTTCGCAAAAGTCTTTAGTAGCCTCTCCCCTTTGCTTAGTATCTCGTGAGTAATCAGTTCAAAGCGAGACCCGACTAACAATGCATTGATGAATTATGCATTCCTAAAATCCAAAACAAATCGAAAAATTCGAGACGTCACATATATGCATGCTCCATGGCCTTTGAGTTCTCCATGATTGAAGATTTGGGTTTTACTTTCCTGCAAAGTTGATGTATAGAGAGCTATGCCATATGATACCATTTTCACCCCTATGTTATCGGCAATTTACAGGTCACTATGCATGATTGAACTACAAGAGGAGAAAGATCCAATATTTTAGAAGCGAGGAAGAGAAAAGAAAATACGGGGGAAATTTCCCCTACTAAAAATATACTTTAATTTTTTTTTCTTTTTTGCAAAAGCAATTTTTGTAATTCTTTGGTTTTCTGAATTTTTTTCCACTTTTCTTTTTTCATTTCGTTTTTCTCTTTTCTCTTTTCATTATTTCCTTTTTCCCTCTACTGGCCACTGACCAGGCCTATGTATGAATACAAGTAGCTCGTGAATAGAGACTTGCATATTTATATTGTAGCCAAAGATTGAAGTTTGATTTTACTATATTTATTTATAAATAGTTCTTCTGACCGAAACCGAAGACACTCAAATCAAATATATAATATCCAAAGCATTAAGAAATATCCTATAAGTAGATCATTGACATGTTTTCAGACAGTTTAAGAATCACATGCTAATTTGTACATGTCCTATGTATTAGATGGATTTGCTAATTTGTACGCGTCCTAATGTTAGGGACTCAAAACATCAATTCTAAGAAACTAGAGGGTGCTGTCGTATGTTGTATTTCTTATGTATTTTTATGTCATGTACAGCATGTTTTTTACGTAATTTTTGAATTATAGTTGTGTACAGCATTGCAATCGATTGAGTTTTTAAATCTCACACCACCGCGTTTTAGTGAATTGACATTGACTAACCGGGTGTGAACCCATCTATGTGAAGACTGTGCCGATTGGTTTCTGAAAAGTAATATTCAATATAGTGTTTGTATGTAAAACCAAGAAATCACATCATCAGAGGATAATTTTATCAGAAACCCAAGATACAAACTGTACAAGACAAAGCCGTAACACATAAATGCTCATCCTCTCTGGGAAATATTCACAAGCAGCAGAATTTAAGATTCAAGAACCACCCTCCGCAAAAGTAACAGCGACAGATAGCAGAATAGAGAGACGGAGATCCTCCATGGTTTAGAAGCGATGGTGGTGCTTCTTCCCATGAGACTCTTTATATTTTTTCTTGGCCTCCTTCATCTCGTGCTTCTCATGTAAGGCGAATCCAGCAGCCCCAACGGCGGCGGCGGCAGCTATTTCCTCCTTTATCTTGTGCCGGTGGGCATGCTCTGGGTCCTTCTTGGCCATATGCTTCTCATGCTGCAATTTGCACATCATTAATCAGGAATTATGTTAATGAAACAATATGAGTTAAGGTAAATAGGAAAGAAAAAAGAAAAAGTAATCTAGTATGCGTACTTATACTAGCTCTGAGCATGGTATAAGTTCGAGAAAAAAAAAAAAATTAATTCACTTTGAGCAGAAGTATTGGATCATGAAAATAGTGCTATGGATTACAACAATGTTTCTCTTTTTAAGCCAATTGTGAGGAAATCTTATTCCTCTTGCTGATTGGTGAAGGAAATCAATTGAATTCAAACTATTGTTCATTTATAAGGATGATCCATTCTCGCACAGCATTCCATCATCATGTCTAGTTTAAATATGTGAGTTTAGTAAGATCCTTCACGGTTAATGCTTGTGATCAACCAGCAGGTTCGGATCAATAAGGTGAAGATGCGAATTTTATCTATATATAAAATGCGGAAAAAATTGCCAAAATTGAGAAGAAGATGATAATTATTACCACAGCATAAGCGCCGGCAGCGACAGCACCAAGCTCACCGAGATGCTGGAGGTGCTTGTGGTGCTTCTCCTCCTTCTTGTAATCAACGACCTGAGGTTCCATGACGGCATCAACCTTATTGTGGTGGCGGTGGTGGTGGTGGTGGCGGTGTCCTTCGGCCATGGTTTGTGGTTGTTTTTTAGGGAATACTAGAATTGACGAAGGATCGGGGGAAGGACTATAGCTGAACTCTATGGTATATGTTGTGAGATTGTTCAAGAGGGAGGGTTGTATTTATAGGGAGAGTTTGCGCATGCAACGTCTCGCATGCGATCGGGCCAACGCGGGAGGCGTCAAACGCGTGGTGGACGGTCAGAATAGTTTGGTGGGGTTCTGCACGTTGCATCTTTGTCTTATTTCGTTAAAGCCGTTATTTGTAGGTCCACCCAGCAATAAAAAAAGAAAAGCAAAGCAATTAGGGTATGAATATATCTTTTTTGTTCTTGTTGGATGACATTCTGGGGGAACGAATTTATTTGGCAGATGATTTTTATGAGTTGAAATAGGAAATAGTGAAAATCTTTAGGACAGTCCAATCCTGTGTGGATATTTAGTGTAATGGGTTGAGAATATATTTTGAGATTGAGTCCATAAAAGAAACTCTATTCAAGTAGATCTGAATGATGTTTAAGTTTCAGTAACTTTTCCAAAAGGGATTTTGTATTCTTGATACAAAATATTTGGCTGATGATTTCTTTGAGTTGAGAAGGCAAACAATAACAATATGGAAAATATATGAATCCTGTAGATATCTGATGCAATGCAATTGGTGCGGTTTTGAAATTTCCTATTGACATACAAATTTTTGCAATCCGATCATTCATTTATTGTATAGAAAATTAAAAATTAATTTTTAACCCCTAAATAAAAATATGAAGTTAAAACATATATATATTAGGAGCATTTGCATTAATAGTTACACATGTATTAAACCGGCAATGGGACTCAATTGAAAGTTTTGAGCTGAATTGTGGACTCGGCTCATGACTAAAAGAATTCAGTCAAACCCGTTCATTATTGTGCCTGACATTTTTGGATGTTTGTGCCACGTTCGGAAATATTGCATTACTTGGTCGAATTTGGAAAGATTTTGAGTACATAAACATGGAGGTTCACCGTTTGAGGATTCAATCGAATTAATGGATATTAACGTGTGGACTAAGAAAATCAAAGAAAGAAGATCGGTAGGTTTTCTCTCTTTCATGTCTTGCAAAACACAACATAAAGAATACAAGAGGAGGAAAGCGGAATCGGTGAACGCGGGGATATTTGAGATCATCTTTACGCGGCCATGGGCACAAGCAGAAAGGAAAGAAGCCAAAGCATCATATATCTTGAATATTCTTAAGAGGAAAGAAAGAAGACTGACCCTGTTTTCTAGAGAGCCCTAGAAGTAACGTTGCAGACAAGAAAGAGGGGCTCAAAATTGAGAATACACGGGCACGCGCAAAGAAAAGAGAGAGAACACGCAAAGAAGAGAGCGTCGTCTTCTTCCTTAGGCGCGTTCTCTTGGAATTTCGACTAGAGCTCACCCGCCCGCAACAGCTAATCTTTCTTGCTGGGACTCGATCGAGCAGTTGCGCAACTACCACGACACTGCTTTATCTATCCTCTGGTGGTACCTGCCGCATTGACGGCCACAGCAGATCCACGGCCTCATCTTGCTACACTGACGATTAGCCATGAGCCTCCCAATGACAGTCCTCGCTACAAGCTTTCAACGACGGAACACCCTGCGAATCGTTGCTGCTTCTGGCTCAATGATGGCGCTACCTTCCAGTTTGCCGTCGTCCTGTTGCCTTAGTCTATTGCACGCAACCATCCCGGCGGTTTGGACTAGCCTCTTCAACGAGTCTTGCGGAGGCCCACTGCCGTGCACTTCAACTTGCCCATATCTCTGACGAAGCTCCTACCTCGCTCATGTGAAGCCCACCCAACCGTGATCTTACCAATTGCTACTCCATGCCGTTGCCTGGTGTTCCGAGACGACCCTAGGCCGGTTGCCCTGCTCCATTGTCATTTGCAGTTCGCTACACACTGTTCATAAAATTCTAAATGAACGCCTTGAACTGGTAAATATATGATGAGAAAGAATATCATCCCACATAGTTTTGATGATTAATAAAATGAATCTCCATTTGCCACTCTTCTTAACTTCAATTGAAAGTGGGTAGATTCTGAATTAAATGGCTTGGTGGAAGTAAATATTTGCAAAAGACTTTTGAAGTAGTTAGAGGTCAGGAATGTTTATGTTGAGATTGTCATCAAGAAGTTGGAAGTGACCTCAGTGAAGGAGGATTGCAAATTCTTTTTTTTTTTTCTGCATGCGGAATCACTGATGCCTTTTTTTGATTTAGCACTTTGTAATAGCGATTTATGAGGATTAGTTTTTGACACATCCTTCTTTATTAGGATTTGGCATTTGACTTATCTCTATCGGCACTATTGAGAGACAACATATACAACTTTAGAGAGTTGCTATCGCATCCTATTGTAAGTACTTTGCCAAAAGGGTTATAAATCTCTTTAAGGTTTCTATCTATAGCAGTTCCCATTTCAAAATCTTAGTTGCAAGTCTCATTAACTAAACCAAGTACATAATGCTCTCCCTAGATTCAGTAAATTCGATGTATTGACTACGGCTCTCACTCTCACACGCACACAATACTTGTGCTTCGTAGGGCATATACGGGTTGCTACCATACATATCTACATGCTCCATGGCCTTCAAGTTCTTCACGCTTGAAGATTTGGGTTTTACTTTCCTACAAAGTTGATGTATAGAGAGCTATATGATACCATTTTCACCCCATGCTATTGGCAATTGACAGGCTACTATGCATGATAGAACTACAGAGGAGAAAGATCCAAGATTTTAGAAGCCTGGAAGAGAAAAGAAAATACGGGGGAAATCCCCTCAAATGAAAATACACTTTACTCTCTTTTTTTTTTCTCTTTTTTGCAAAAGAAATTTTTTTAATTCTTTTGATTTCTGAATTTTTTCCACTTTTCCTTTCCTTTTCTTTTTTTCTCTTTTCTCTTTTCATTTTTTCCTTTTTCCCTCTACTGGCCATTGACGAGGCCTATGTACGAATACAAGTAGCTCATGAATAGAGACTTGCAAATTTATATTGTAGCCAAATATTGAAGTTTGATTTTACTATATATATTTATGAATAGTTCTTCCAATTGAAACCGAAGACACTCAAATCAAATAGGTAATATCCAAAGCGTTAAGAAATATACTATAAGTAGATCATTGACATGTTTTCAGTTTCACAGTACAAATTCTTGTAAGTAGATCATTTACATGTTTTCAGTTTAAGAATCACACGCTAATTTGTACATGTCCTATGTATTAGATGGATTTGCTAATTTGTACGCATCCTAATGTTAGGGACACAAAACATGAATTCTAAGAAACTAGAGGGTGCCGTCGTACGTTGTATTTCTTATGTATTTTTATGTCATGTACAGCATGCTTTTTACGTAATTTTTGAATTATAATTGTATACAACATTGCAATCGGTTGAGTTTTTGAATCTCACGCCACCGCGTTTTAGTGAATTGACATTGACTAACCGGGTGTGAACCCATCTATGCGGAGACTCTGCCAATTGGTTTTTGAAAAATAATAATCAATGTAGTGTTTGCATGTAAAAGCAAGAAATCACGTCATCAGAGGATAATTTTATTAGAAACCCAAGATACAAACTATACAAGACAAAGCCGTAACACATACATGCTCATCCTCTCTGGGAAATATTCACAAGCAGCAGAATTTAAGATTCAAGAACCACCCTCCGCAAAAGTACAGCGACAGATAGCAGAAGAGAGAGACAGAGATCATGGTTTAGAAAAGATGGTGGTGCTTCTTGCCATGAGACTCTTTCTATTTTTTCTTGGCCTCCTTCTTCTCGTGCTTCTCATGGAAGGCGAACCCAGCAGCCCCGACGGCAGCAGCAGCTGCTATTTCTTCCTTTATCTTGTGCCGGTGGGCATGCTCTGGGTCCTTCTTGGCCATATGCTTCTCATGCTGCAATTTGCACATCATTAAGGAATTGTGTGAATGAAACAAAATGAGTTAAGGTAAAGAGGATGAAAAAAGGTTCTCTACAATGTGTACTTACAGTAGCATTGAGCATGGTATAAGTTCAAGAAAAAAATTAATTTATTTACTTTGAGCAGAAGTGTTTGATCACGAAAATAGTGCTATGGATTACAACTATGTTCTTCTTCTTTTTTAGCCAATTGTGGCAAAATCTTATTCCTCTAGCTGATTGGCGAAGGAAATCAATTGAACTAAAAGTATTGTTAATTTATAAGGATGATCCATTCTCGCACGGCATGCCACCATCATGTCTAGTTAAAATATATGAGTTCAATCAAGATCCTTCGCAATTAATGCTTGTGATCAACCAGCAGGTTCGGATCAATAAGGTGAAGATGCGAATTTTATCTATATATAAAATGGGGAAAAATTTGCCAAAATTGAGAAGAAGATGATAATTATTACCACGGCATAAGCGCCGGCAGTGGCAGCACCAAGCTCGCCGAGATGCTGGAGGTGCTTGTGGTGCTTCTCCTCCTTCTTGTAATCAACGACATGAGGTTCCATGACGGCATCAACCTTATTGTGGTGGCGGTGGTGGTGGTGGTGGCGCTGTCCTTCGGCCATGGTCTGTGGTTGTTTTTTAGGGAATACTAGAATTGACGAAGGATCAGGGAAAGGATTATAGCTGAACTGTATGGTATGTGTTGTGAGATTGTTCAAGAGGGAGGGTTGTATTTATAGGGAGAGTTGGCGCATGCAAGGCCTCACATGCGATTGGGCCAACGCGGGAGGCGTCAAACGCGTAGTGGACGGTCAGAATAGGTTGGTGGGGTTCAGGTCGTTGCATCTTTATCTTATTTCGTTAAAGCCGTTATTTGTAGGTCCACCCAACAATAAAAAAAGAAAAGCAAAGCAATTAGGGTATGAACATATCTTTTCTGTTCTTGTTGGATGATATTATGGGGGAACGAATTTATTTGGAAGATGATTTTTATGAGTTGAAATAGGAAATAGTGAAAATCTTGTGGACAGTCCAATCCTGTGTGGATATTTAATGTAATGGGTTGAGAATATATTTTGAGATTTAGTGCATAAAAGAAACTCGATCCAAGTAGATCTAAATGATTTTTAAGTTTGAGTAACTTTTCCAAAAGGGATTTTGTATTCTTGATACAAAATATTTGGCTGACGATTTCTTTGAGTTGAAAAGGCAAACAATAAAAATATGGAAAACATATGAATCCTATGGATATCCGATGCAATGCAATTGGTTCGGTTTAGAAATTGCATGTTGACACACAAATTTTAGTGATCCGATCATTCATTTATTTTATAGAAAATTAAAGATTGATTTTTAACCCCTAAATAAAAATATTAAGTTAAAACACACATAGATATTAGGAGTATTTGCATAAATAGTTACACATGTATTAAACCGGCAACGGGACTCAATTGAAAGGTTTTGAGCTGAATTATGGATTCGGCTCATGACTAACAGAATTCGGTCAAGCCTGTTCATTATTGGGCCTGACATTTTTGGATGTTTGTACCACGTTCGGAAATATTGCATTACTTGGTCGAATTTGGAAAGATTTTGAGTACATAAACATGGAGGTTCACCGTCTGAGGATTCAATCGAATTAATGGATATTAACGTGTGGACTAAGAAAATCATAGAAAGAAGATCGGTAGGTTTTGTCTCTTTCATGTCTTGCGAAAAATAATATAAAGAATACAAGAGGAGGAAAGCGGAATCGGTCAACGCAGGGATTTGAGGTCATCTTTACGCGGCCATGGGCACAAGCAGAAAGGAAAGAAGCCAAAGCATCATATATCTTGAATATTCTTAAGAGGAAAGAAAGAAGACTGACCCTGTTTTCTAGAGAGCCCTAGAAGAAGCGTTGCAGACAAGAAAGAGGGGCTCAAAATTGAGAATACACAGGCACGCGCAAAGAAAAGAGAGAGAACACGCAAAGAAGAGAGCGTCGTCTTCTTCCTCAGGCGCGTTCGCTTGGAACTTCGACTAGAGTTCACCCGCCCGCAACAGCTAATCTTTGTTGCTGGGCCTCGATCGAGCAGTTGCGCAACTACCACGACACTGCTTTATCTATCCTCTGGTGCTACCTGCCTCATTGACGGCCACAGCAGATCCGCAGCCTCATCTTGCCACACTGAGTGATCAGTTCAGGACGTCACAAGTTTCCCCCTTTATAAAAATTTCGTCCTCGAAATTTGCACCACTCCTTAAATCCTTCAACAGACGAGGTAATATTGCCTTATTAATTCCTAACTTTCCCACGTGTTCCTGTTTTCTATAATCTACACCAATCAGTCCTCCATCCAATTCAGGCCAGATTCTTTTGACCAATGATCTTGCCATCTCAGACCTCACTCCAACAAACTGGAGTATCATAAGTTTGTTCACACTTTTGCTATACCGTCCCAATACAATACTTAATCTCTTAACCAATGTGTAGTTTAGCTCATACTTGCCCTCTTCGATGTCTTAGAAGCCTGCTAGGACTCGCTACTTGCTCAAGCTCTCTAACCCTGGCGACCACTCCCCGCACCTATCGAATCAGTCGATATTGGCATTTTCGAACTGCACACCAATCCCATCCTTTCCAATATGGACTACTCATGAAGGTATCATCTGCTTTGGCCCATCCAATACCAAGCCTCACGCTTTTAATCTCGTTTGAGCACCTCAAAGTGCAAAAGCTTCTCAAGTTCGCCAACCCATGAGGTCATTTCTCAAGATCACCCATCAACACTCGAACTATGGTCCACCGAATTTCCATCAAATTACAGCCTGGATTCCCACAATTCCTCGATTCACCTTCGACATTCATCCATTTCAATTACACACCTCCCCCAAAGGTGTCTTCAAAATCACTCGAAAATTATTGCAAATCAATTCTCCCATAGCACTAAAACTTTCGGTACCTCTCCGAGTCCACTAATACCTCAAAATAAATCATTGATCATGATGTTTCACCACCAATCCATTTAGTATTACCATAGGACAATTAATCCTTAATCCACCAAAGAAAAAAATTGATTTCCTCCAATTCCAATCCTAATTGTCTCCAAAAATAATCCAGCATAAATTCATCTCCTATGGCCATTCAAACTTACAACTCAAGAAATCATTCACGCGACCTTAATTGTCTTCCACAATAATTCAACGTAGTCTTTTACAACATCCGTAACTTCCAAGCAACAACTTGTCCATCATAAATCTTATAAGAGATTATCGCCTACTCAGAAATCATCACCTATGATTAAACACCTAGAAATTCCTCAAATCATCAAGATCAAAATTCGTCTAATATCCATTACCTCTAACAACCTCAATTGTTGTTGGTGTTCCTCCAAATTCCTCCAATTTTTCCCAATGTATTATCTATGAACACAATTATAAATCGATTCAAATATGCCTTAAACACCAAACTCATCCAATCCATTAAGCAGCAGGTGTATTAGTCAATTTGAGCAGCATCACTATATCCTCGTAATGACCATCTCACATACGAAATGCCCTCTTTGGCACATCTTCCCTCTTAATCCTCAACTGACATATTAACTACGATCGCCAAATAATCTGGACAACCTTTGTCCAATAACTACGTTACCTCGAGGGGCGAATCCGAGGGATCGAGGGTCCTCCTTGATTTCAAATGAATTCATTACTAGCTCCACTTAACGATCAAACGAGACTTTCGTTCGCTACAATCCATCATAGCTTGTTGCTCAAAAAGCCAACTCACTCAAGGAGGACATCAAAGTTATGCATTGCTAAAACGATTAAATCTATCACTTCCTCTCGACCACCTATAGTTACCCACTATTATAACATCCTATTGTAGAAAATCTATCCTTACAGGGTCAAAACACTAGGAACTGAATCTCGCAGTCTCAATTTTAACCCCTCTACTTAACAATTGTATAGCTATAAGGAAACGCACAATTCCTCAATCAACATATGCATGAGCAATAAGGTTGCACAAGGAGACTGTACCTATAGTCATTGCTTGCGCATCCTCCGCTTCCTTCCTGGCAACAACAACCTCCTCTCTTCAAGCAAAATGACAATTACGATTGTCTTGTGGCACATTCCCGGCAGGTTGTCCTTCCCATAGATGTGACACTTGTATACCTAAGGATCTACACGAGCAATTCCTCACTTGGTGGCCACGTTGACCAAATCCAAAGCAAGCTCCAATCTTAGGGAGACGTTGGGGAGTTTCAGACAATTGCCCAACATGAGGTCATTAGGATTGCTTCTTTGGCTGTCGACAAGGACAATTCCTCATTATGTGACCCTGTTTGCCACATGCAAAGCATGCTCCATTCTTAGCAAGGCAAGAGGCTACACTATGTCGTCCTCCACAAGGTTGACATCTGTCGCTTGAGTTTTGTGCCGATTTCCCAAAACCATCATTTTCGTTGGGTGGGATAGAATGTTCTCATTCTATCATCGACCTCTTTCCAAGCCTATGATCATCTTTTTGAGATGCAGGCTGTGATCCAGATGCAACTACTCCTTCTACCATCTCCTTTTCAATTCATTGGGCCCCTTCGCACTATTCCTCATAATCCTTTAGTTTCAGGGGCATTAGTTGATCTTTAATTTTCAACTTCAGACCATCCCTAAACCTCCTAACTTGCTTTACCGGATCCTCAACCATTCTTGATGCGTACCTTGAGAGCTCAATGAATTTAGCCTTATATTGCCCGACTAATAACTGATTTTGACAAGTTGTAAGAACTCGACGGCCTTTTGTCGACGCATACACCCAAAAGAATACTCTTCATCAAATGCTTCTATGAAGGCATCCCAAGTTGGAGTCATACCTTCTACAAGGATTCTCCCTCGGTTGGTCTTCCACCAGTCACTAGTGCTACCATACAATTGATACACTGCCAGGGCTACCTTTTCTTCCTCTGAGCACTTCAGTAGTGTAAACACTTTCTCCAGTTTCTAGATCCAAAGGAAGGCTGCCTCAGGATCATTCATCCCATTAAACTTGGGCAGCTCCAACACTAAGAATATTCCAAACAACTCCAGTAGTGAATGTTCGCCACTCTCATTCCTAGCCAGTGGGACTACATTAGGTGTAACTACAACAACAACAGTGGCTGTGGCAGCAATAGCTTGAGTCTGCGTTTGCTGCCCTGTCCTATCACCCAGAGCTTCCACTGCTAGCAAGATCTTATCCAATCTAGGATCCTCTGGCAATCTTCCTCTAGCACCAATCAACTCTTCAATTGCCTCTCCTTCGAGGGCTTTCGGATTAGGACTATTCATCTTACAAGATCCTTACAAAAACCTATTTCCCCAATTCCATCAAGGAATTAGAAGTTATGAACAACCCACTTATAATGCAAAAATCAAAGAAACAAACACAAGCACGGGGTGTCTTCTGAACCAACTATCTCAAAACCTATCGCACCTTATCTTTCCGAGTATTGACCAGGCTTTGATACTAAGTTCGACGAGGATGTCATGCCCCCGACCCTTGAGAACGTGGTGATGCCCTTTTTCACTTGTGGTCAACATGATGTGACGTCCCCAGACGCGTCACCAATCATTCTTTTTATCTTATAAATATGCGCACATAGAAACGAATATTAAACCCCAGTCAACAACAATAATAGGGTTTGAAAAACAAACAAACACCATAACAGCAAATTAGTTCACTTAGTCATTTACCAGATTAACCTTTAAGGGAATGTTTCTAATTACAAACCAACAGTCACTAGTTCCTTTCTTTTTGAGTCTATAAAAAGATGCCAAGGCCGGGTTAATCTACTTTATCATGAGCTCGGGCCTTGCACGCCCGTCATGGACTATCAAAACGCATGGACCCATCCGAGTTAGGTTCCGCTGGGTCGTAGTCAAAAGGGTATGGGTTGACTATGGATGGGGGAGAATCGAGATTCACCACTGCCCCATCTAGAGGGTCTAACTCCATGGGATCCCAATCCACATCATTAGGGCCCCTACCATGTGGGCCATTCATGGTGGATGCGGCCACAGCATAAGGTATAAAAGGATAATCGAGCTAGTTCAAGGCTAGGAGGAGGCGGTGAGGCTCACGACGGTTCCGGGAGGTAGACAAGTGATTAGGCCGAGCTATGGCGGAGGCAATGGCCATTGACCAAGGAAGCAACAGAGAAAGAAAGGAGGGGCGGCAATAGTGCAACTAGAAGGATGGCAGACAAGGCAGGCTGGTTCTTGAGCTAGTTCGGGCGTCCATCGGGACTCTAACAGCAAGCCGGTGAAGTAGTGACACTAAGATGACGGCTAAGGTGGCGAATGAAGGGGCGGCAATAGCAAGGAAAGTGCAGCAGTAGCAGTTCGGCGAGGGAGAGAACCAACAAAAGAAGAAGAAGAAAAAGAAAGATTGCAGCAACAGTTGCACATACATGCATGGGGAAGGGGCACCAAGAGAGAGGGAGGGAAAGAGTGAGAGAGAGAGAGAGAGAGAGAGAGGAGTCAGAGGAGGGGATGGGGGCGACTGATGGCATGAAAAAGGGAGAAAAGGGAGAGAGAAAAGAGAGGGAGAAGAGACAGAAAAGAGAGAGGGAAGGGATGGCTGAAGGAGGCCAAAAATCACCACTCAACATCTCTCTTAATCCCTCTAAAATTCAAACTAAACAAATTTGTCCCCTAGTCCATTTTGGACTAGGGGTAATTTTGTCTATGCACGCTTTTCGAAACCAAAAATCCCCGAAATACCCTAGGTCCGAAAATACACAATGGGAAGTGTCGGGTTTAATTCCTCGACCTGATAATCCCTATTTTTGGCGTTCCCAAACAAACCAGAATTTTTGAAAATTATTGAATCTGAAATCCAATAATTTAGTCCCGACGTTGGAAAAGCCTGACAACCAAATTTGGATAAAAAATCATGGCCAAGTCAATCAATTGCAACTTTAGCGTGTCTCAGACTAACGGGTGGCTTTTTAAGAATTGCATGTTCACAAAAGTCTTTAATACCCTCTCCCCTTCGGTTAATATCTCATGAGTAATCAGTTCAGAATGAAACCTGATTAACAATGCATTGATGAATTACTTATTCCTAAAATCAAAAATAGGTCGGAAAATTCGAGATGTCACATATATGCATGCTCCATGGCCTTTGAGTTCTTCATGATTGAAGATTTGGGTTTTACTTTCTAGCAAAGTTGATGTATAGAGAGCTATGCCATGTGATACCATTTTCACCCCATGTTATCGGCAATTGACAGGCCACTGTGCATGATAGAACTACAAGAGGAGAAAGATCCAAGATTTTAGAAGCATGGAAAAGAAAAGAAAAAATGGTTCCCCAGTTAAAAATACACTTTAATCTTTTTTCTCTTTTTGCAAAAGCAGTTTTTGTAATTCTTTGGTTTCTGAATTTTTTTCAATTTTTTTTTTTTCATTTCGTTTTTCTCTTTCCTCTTTTCATTATTTCCTTTTTCCCTCTACTGGCCACTGACGAGGCCTATGTATGAATACAAATAACTCGTGAATAGAGACTTGCAAATTAATATTGTAGCCAAAGATTGAAGCTTGGTTTTACTATATATATTTATAAATAGTTCTTCTGACTGAAACCGAAGACACTCAAATCAAATATATAATATCCAAAGCATGAGGAAATATCCTGGAAGTAGATCATTGACATGTTTTCAGACAGTTTAAGAATCACATACTAATTTGTACGTGCCCTATGTATTAGATGGATTTGCTAATTTGTACGCGTCCTAATGTTAGGGACTCAAAACATCAATTCTAAGAAACTAGAGGGTACCCTTGTACGTTTTATTTCTTATGTATTTTTACGTCATGTACAGAATTTTGTTACGTAATTTTTGAATTATAATTGTGTAAAGCATTGCAATCGATTAAGTTTTTAAATCTCACACCACCGCGTTTTTGTGAATTGACATTGACTAATAGGGTGTGAACCCATCTATGTGGAGACTGTGCCGATTGCTTTTTGAAAAAACAATATTCAATATAGTGTTTGTATGTTAAAGCAAGAAATCAAGTCGTCAGAGGATAATTTTATTAGAAACAAGATACAAACTGTACAAGACAAAGCCGTAACACATACATGCTCATCCTCTCTGGGAAATATTCACAAGCAGCAGAATTTAAGATTCAAGAACCACGCTCCGCAAAAGTACAGCGACAGATAGCAGAAGAGAGAGACGGAGATCCTCCATGGTTTAGAAAAGATGGTGGTGCTTCTTGCCATGAGACTCTTTATATTTTTTCTTGGCCTCCTTCTTCTCGTGCTTCTCATGGAAGGCGAACCCGGCAGCCCCGACAGCAGCAGCAGCTGCTATTTCCTCCTTTATCTTGTGCCGGTGGGCATGCTCTGGGTCCTTCTTGGCCATATGCTTCTCATGCTGCAATTTGCACATCATTAAGGAATTGTGTGAATGAAACAAAATGAGTTAAGGTAAAGAGGATGAAAAAAAGGTTCTCTACAATGTGTACTTACAGTAGCATTGAGCATGGTATAAGTTCAAGAAAAAAAAATTAATTTATTCACTTTGAACAGAAGTGTTTGATCACGAAAATAGTGCTATGTATTACAACTATGTTCTTCTTTTTTAGCCAATTGTGGCGAAATCTTATTCCTCTAGCTGATTGGCGAAGGAAATCAATTGAACTAAAAGTATTGTTAATTTATAAGGATGATCCATTCTTGCACGGCATGCCACCATCATGTCTAGTTGAAATATATGAGTTCAATCAAGATCCTTCGCAATTAATGCTTGTGATCAACCAGCAGGTTTGGATCAATAAGGTGAAGATGCGAATTTTATCTATATATAAAATGGGGAAAATTTTGCCAAAATTGAGAAGAAGATGATAATTATTACCACGGCATAAGCGCCGGCAGTGGCAGCACCAAGCTCGCCGAGATGCTGGAGGTGCTTGTGGTGCTTCTCCTCCTTCTTGTAATCAACGACATGAGGTTCCATGACAGCATCAACCTTATTGTGGTGGCGGTGGCGGTGGTGGTGGCGCTGTCCTTCGGCCATGGTCTGTGGTTGATTTTTAGGGAATACTAGAATTGACGAAGGATCAGGGAAAGGATTATAGCTGAACTGTATGGTATGTGTTGTGAGATTGTTCAAGAGGGAGGGTTGTATTTATAGGGAGAGTTGGCGCATGCAAGGCCTCACATGCGATTGGGCCAACGCGGGAGGCGTCAAACGCGTGGTGGACGGTCAGAATAGGTTGGTGGGGTTCAGCTCGTTGCATCTTTATCTTATTTCGTTAAAGCCGTTATTTGTAGGTCCACCCAACAATAAAAAAAGAAAAGCAAAGCAATTAGGGGATGAATTTATCTTTCTTGTTCTTGTTGGAGGATATTCTGGGGGAACGAATTTATTTGGCAGATGATTTTTATGAGTTGAAACAGGAAATAGTGAAAATCTTGAGAACAGTCCAATCCTGTGTGGATATTTAATGTAATGTGTTGATAATATATATTTTTGGATTGAGTCCATAAAAAGAAACTTGATCCAAGTAGATCCGAATGATTTTTAAGTTTGAGTAACTTTTCCAAAAGGGATTTTGTATTCTTGATACAAAATGTTTGACTGACGAGTTCTTCGAGTTGGAAAGGCAAACAATAAAAATCTGGAAAACATATGAATCTTGTGGATATCCAATGCAATGCGATTGGTTCGGTTTTGGAAATGCGTATTAACGCTTAAATTTTAGCGATCTGATCATTCATTTTTTGCATAGAAAATTAAAGATTAATTTTTAACCCCTAAATAAAAATATTAAGTTAAAAACACAAATAAATATTAGGAGTATTTGCATTAATAGTTACACATGTATTGAACCGGCAACAAAACTCAATTGAAAGTTTTGAGCTGAATTGTGGACTCGGCTCATGACTAAAAGAATTTGGTCAAGCCTATTCATTATTGGGCCTCACATTTTTGGATGTTTGTGCCACATTCGGAAATATTTCATTACTTGGTTGAATTTGGAAAGATTTTGAGTACATAAATATGGAGGTTCACCGTCTGAGGATTCAATCGAATTAATGGATATTAACGTGTGGACTAAGAAAACCAAAGAAAGAAGATCAGTAGGTTTCGTCTCTTTCATATCTTGCAAAAAAAAACATAAGGAATACAAGAGGAGGAAAGCGGAATCGGTCAACGCGGGGATATATTTGAGACCATCTTTACGCGGCCATGGGCACAAGCAGACAGGAAAGAAGCCAAAGCATAATAGATCTTGAATATTCTTAAGAGGAAAGAAAGAAGACTGACCCTGTTTTCTAGAGAGCCCTAGAAGAAGCGTTGCAGACAAGAAAGAGGGGCTCAACATTGAGAATACACGGGCACGCGCAAAGAAAAGAGAGAGAACCAAACACGCAAAGACGAGAGAGAGTGTGTCGTCTTCTTCCTTAGGCGCGTTCGCTTGGAACTTCGACTAGAGCTCACCCGCCCGCAACAGCTAATCTTTGTTGCTGGACCTCGATCGAGCAGTTGCGCAACTACCACGTCACTGCTTTATCTATCCTCTGGTGCTTCCTGCCACATTGACGGCCACAGCAGATCCGCGGCCTCATCTTGCTACACAGACGACCACGAGCAATGAGCCTCCCAATGACAGTCCTCGCTACAAGCGTTCAACGACGGAACACCCTGCAAATCGTTGCTGCTTCTGGCTCAATGATGGCGCTGCCTTTCAGTTTGCCGTCCTCCTGTTGCCTTAGTCTATTGCACGCAACCATCCCGGCGGTTTGGACTAGCCTCTTCAACGAGTCTTGCGGAGGCCCACTGCCGTGCACTTCAACTTGCCCATATCTCTGACGAAGCTCCTACCTCGCTCATGCGAAGCCCACGCAGCCGTGATCTTACCAATTGCTACTCCATGCCGTTGCCTGGTGTTCCGAGACGACCCTAGGCCGGTTGCCCTGCTCCATTGTTATTTCCAGTTCGCTACACACTGTTCATAAAATTCTAAATGAACGCCTTGAACTATTAAATATATGATGAGAAAGAATATCATCCCACAATGATTGATGATTAATAAAATAATAAAATATAAAAATTTGACAAAATTTATCTAATAAAACAAAATAGAATTCAGAAACAATTAAAATTGACTATTTTAGAAACAAATTTTTTTGGAATTAAATGTAGTAAATCAATCAAATAGATATGGTAAAGCATCTAATTTCACCGCAACAACTATATATGAATTTCATATTACTACACATACAAGAACGATATCAAACATGTGATAGCGAAATTTTCAAATACATTTACTATCATATCTCTATGTATAGTAAACATACTCAATTCCTTAATCCACTATGTGAATTTAAATAAAAATAAGTGCATTAAAATCTGTGAATATTCTCGGCTTACAATGAATCTTATGGACCACATTATCACCGAAAAATACACAAATAACACAGTATATCTCTATTCACATTTAATACATGGTTATACATTATAATGAGCAATTGCATATTATCACTTCTCAATCTCAAACATGCATATCAAATTATACAAATATTAGCCAGTTACTTAAAAGCAATAAATACAATAATATGTAACTCACATTAATGAAATCACTAACAACGCATGAAAATCACAAAATTCATTTTATCATGATTAGGCTATATCATAGCCCTAACAAAAGAAACTTAGAACATAACAAAAGAAGAAACAATATATTAATTAAACCAAACATCTTGAATCAAAGAGCAAGAATTTTTTCACCGCTTTGTTTGCTGTTCAAAATACTTGAAAATCACCCAAAATAATGAAAAAGATCTAAAAAAAAAAAATTCCTAAACGTTTTTCCAAGCAATCAAATATACCTTATCTACAGGATACATTCAAGAATCCTAAAACAAGACAATTGTTTATTTTTTTTCCTGCATAAAGTCAAGGAATAAATCGCACAATCTTTGATTTGGCATTCATCTTTCAATGTTTCTGATATATTTCTTGAGTCACAAAATTCATTCTTCCCTTCTTTTTGTCATATTTTCCTTATTTTCTCATTATCTCATTATCTTGCACAAACAAGAAAGATTTGGGTAAATAGAAGGAAATTCAAATATTTTCTCACGAATATTGCATTAGAAAATACCAGTAAAATGAATCTCCATTTGTCTCTCTTCTTAACTCCAATTGAAAGTGGATAGATTCTGAATTAAATGGCTTGGTGGAAGTAGATATTTGTAAAAGACTTTTGTAGTAGTTAGAGGTCAATAATGTTTATGTTGAGATTGTCATCAAGAAGTTGGAAGTGACCTCGGTGAAGGAGGATTGCAAATTCTTTTTTTATTTATGCATGCGGAATCACTGATGCTTTTTTGTTCATTCAACATTTTGTAATTGCGATTTATAAGAATTAGTTTATGACACATACTTCTGTATTAGGATTTGGCATTTGACTTATCTCTGTCAAGACTATTGGGAGATAACATATACAACTTCATAGAGTTGCTATCACATCCTATTGTAAGTACTTTGTCAAAAAAGTTATAAATCTCTTTAAGGTTTCTATCTATAGCAGTTCCCACATCAAAATCTTAGTTGTAGGTCTCATTAACTATACCAAGTACATAACGCTCTCCCTAGATTCAGCAAATTCGATGTATTGACAATGGCTCTCACTCTCACACACACAGTGCTTGTGCTTCATAGGGCATATACGGGTTGCTACCATACATATCTACATGCTCCGTAGCCTTTGAGTTCTTCACGATTGAACATTTGGGTTTTACTTTCCTGCAAAGTTGATGTATAGAGAGCTATATGATACCATTTTCACCCCATGCTATCGGCAATTGACAGGCTACTATGCATGATAGAACTACTGAGGAGAAAGATCCAAGATTTTAGAAGCCAGTAAGAGAAAAGAAAATACAGGGGAAATCCTCTCAGCTAAAAATACACTTTAATCTTTTTTTTCTCTTTTTTGCAAAAGCAATTTTTGTAATTCTTTTGATTTTCTGAATATTTTCCACTTTTCCTTTTCTTTTCTTTTCCCTTTTCATTTTTTCCTTTTTCCCTCTACCGGCCATCGATGAGGCCTATGTATGAATACAAGTAGCTCGTGAATAGAGACTTGCATATTTATATTGTAGCCAAAGATTGAAGTTTGATTTTACTATATATATTTATGAATAGTTCTTCCAATTGAAACCAAAGACACTCAAATCAAATAGGTAATATCCAAAGCGTTAAGAAATATCCTATAAGTAGATCATTGACATGTTTTCAGTTTAAGAATCACACGCTAATTTGTACGTGTTCTATGTATTAGATGTAGGGGTGTAAACGGTTCGGTTTGGTTCGGTTTTTTCAAAAAACCGAACCGAACCGAACCAATAAGAGACCATCCCGAATCGAACCGAAACCATCCCGAACCGAATATGAACCGAACCGAAAATGTAGTTCGGTTCGGTTCGGTTCAGGACGGTTTTTCGGTTTTTCTATTTTTACTTTGTTTATTGGAATTTAAGTAAAGAAGAGATGATAAAGAAGAGAGATTATTCAATTTTTATTAAGAATTCCAATTCGGTTCGGTTAACCGAACCGAACCGAAAAGGTTAACCGTTATTTTTCAGTTAACCGAACCGAAACCAAACCGAACCGAAAACATACGAAATTTCGGTTCGGTTTGGTTCGGTTTTTGACACCCCTAATTAGATGGATTTGCTAATTTGTACGCATCCTAACGTTAGGGACTCAAAACATCAATTCTAAGAAACTAGAGGGTGCCCTCGTACGTTTTATTTCTTATGTATTTTTATGTCATGTACAGCATGCTTTTTACGTAATTTTTGAATTATAATTGTATACAACATTGCAACCGGTTGAGTTTTTGAATCTCACGCCACCGCGTTTTAGTGAATTGACATTGACTAACCGGGTGTGAACCCATCTATGCGGAGGCTGTGCCAATTGGTTTTTGAAAAATAATAATTAATATAGTGTTTGTATGTAAAAGCAAGAAATCACGTCATCAGAGGATAATTTTATTAGAAACCCAAGATACAAACTGTACAAGACAAAGCCGTAACACATACATGCTCATCCTCTCTGGGAAATATTCACAAGCAGCAGAATTTAAGATTCAAGAACCACCCTCCGCAAAAGTACAGCGACAGATAGCAGAAGAGAGAGACAGAGATCATGGTTTAGAAAAGATGGTGGTGCTTCTTGCCATGAGACTCTTTATATTTTTTCTTGGCCTCCTTCTTCTCGTGCTTCTCATGGAAGGCGAACCCGGCAGCCCCAACGGCAGCAGCAGCTGCTATTTCCTCCTTTATCTTGTGCCGGTGGGCATGCTCTGGGTCCTTCTTGGCCATATGCTTCTCATGCTGCAATTTGCACATCATTAATTAGGAATTGTGTGAATGAAACAAAATGAGTTAAGGTAAAGAGGATGAAAAAAAAGTTATCTACAATGTGTACTTACAGCAGCATTGAGCATGGTATAAGTTCGAGGAAAAAAAAATTAATTTATTCACTTTGAGCGGAAGTGTTTGATCACGAAAATAGTGCTATGGATTACAACTATGTTCTTCTTCTTTTTTAGCCAATTGTGACGAAATCTTATTCCTCTAGCTGATTGGTGAAGGAAATCAATTGAATTAAAACTGTTGTTAATTTATAAGGATGATCCATTCTCGCACGGCATGCCACCATCATGTCTAGTTGAAATATATGAGTTCAATCAAGATCCTTCGCAATTAATGCTTGTGATCAACCAGCAGGTTCGGATCAATAAGGTGAAGATGCGAATTTTATCTATATATAAAATGGGGAAAATTTTGCCAAAATTGAGAAGAAGATGATAATTATTACCACGGCATAAGCGCCGGCAGTGGCAGCACCAAGCTCACCGAGATGCTGGAGGTGCTTGTGGTGCTTCTCCTCCTTCTTGTAATCAACGACATGAGGTTCCATGATGGCATCAACCTTATTGTGGTGGCGGTGGTGGTGGTGGTGGCGGTGTCCTTCGGCCATGGTTTGTGGTTGTTTTTTAGGGAATACTAGAATTGACGAAGGATCGGGGAAAGGAGTATAGCTGAACTGTATGGTATGTGTTGTGAGATTGTTCAAGAGGGAGGGTTGTATTTATAGGGAGAGTTGGCGCATGCAAGGTCTCGCATGCGATCGGGCCAACGCGGGATGCGTCAAACGCGTGATGGACGGTCAGAATAGGTTGGTGGGGTTCAGCTCGTTGCATCTGTCTTATTTCGTTAAAGCCGTTATTTGTAGGTCCACCCAACACTAAAAAAAAAAAAAAAAGCAAAGCAATTAGGGGATGAATTTATCTTTTTTGTTCTTGTTCGAGCATATTCTGGGGGAACGAATTTATTTGGTAGATGATTTTTGTGACTTGAAACAGGAAATAGTGAAAATCTTGAGGACAGTCCAATCCTGTGTGGATATTTAATATAATGTGTTGATAATATATTTTGAGATTGAGACCATGAAAGAAACTTGATCCAAGTAGATCTAAATGATTTTTAAGTTTGAGTGACTTTTCCAAAAGGGATTTTGTATTCTTGATACAAAATATTTGGCTGACGATTTTTTGAGTTGAAAAGGCAAACAATAAAAATTTGGAAAACATATGAATCTTGTGGATATCCAATGCAATGCGATTTGTTCGGTTTTGGAAATGCGTGTTAATGCTTAAATTTTAGCAATTTGATCATTCATTTATTGCAAAGAAATTTAAAGATTAATTTTTAATCCCTAAATAAAAATATTAACTTAAAAACACATATAGATATTAGGAACATTTGCATTAATAGTTACACATGTAATGAACCCACAGCATGACTCAATTGAAAGGTTTTGAGCTGAATTGTGAACTCGGCTCATGACTAAAAGAATTCGGTCAAGCCTGTTCATTATTAGGTTGACATTTTTGGATGTTTGTATCACGTTTGGAAATATTGCATTACTTGGTCGAATTTGGGAAGATTTTGAGTACATAAAACATGGAGGTTCCCATCTGAGGATTCAATCGAATTAATGGATATTAACGTGTGGACTAAGAAAAATCAACGAAAGAAGATCGGTAGGTTTTGTCTCTTTCATGTCTTGCAAAAAAAAAATATAAAGAATACAAGAGGAGGAAGGCTGAATCGGTCAACGCGGGGATATATTGGAGACCATCTTTACGCGGCCACGGGCACAAGCAGAAAGGAAAGAAGCCAAAGCATAATAGATCTTGAATATTCTTAAGAGGAAAGAAAGAAGACTGACCCTGTTTTCTAGAGAGCCCTAGAAGAAGCTTACAGACAAGAAAGAGGGGCTCAAATTGAGAATACACGGGCACACGCAAAGAAAAGAGAGCACGCAAAGAAGAGAGCGTCGTCTTCTTCCTTAGGTGCGTTCGCTTGGAACTTCGACTAGAGCCCACCCTCCGCAACTGCTAATCTTTGTTGCTGGGCCTCGATCGACCAGTTGCGCAACTACCACGACACTGCTTTATCTATCCTCTGGTGCTACCTGCCGCATTGACAGCCACAGCAGATCCGTGGCCTCATCTTGCTACACCGACGACAACGAGCAATGAGCCTCCCAATGACAGTCCTCGCTACAAGCCTTCAACGACGGAACACCCTGCGAATCGTTGCTGCTTCTGGCTCAATGATGGCGCTGCCTTCCAGTTTGCCGTCGTCCTGTTGCCTTAGTCTATTGCACGCAACCATCCCGGCGGTTTGGACTAGCCTCTTTAACGACTCTTGCGGAGCCCCACTGCAGTGCACTTCAACTTGCCCAGATCTCTGACGAAGCTCCTAACTCGCTCATGCGAAGCCCACTTAACCGTGATCTTACCTATTGCTACTCCATGCCGTTCCCTGGTGTTCCGAGACGACCCTAGGCCGGTTGCCCTGCTCCATTGTTATTTGCAGTTCGCTACACACTGTTCATAAAATTCTAAATGAACGCCTTGAACTGGTAAATATATGATGAGAAAGAATATCATCCCACACAGTTTTGATGATTAATAAACTAATTAAATATAAAAATTTGACAAAATTTATCTAATAAACCAAAATAGAATTAAAAAAAATGAAAATTGACTATTTTAGAAACAAAATTTTGGAATTAAATGTAGTAAATCAATCAAATAAATATGTTAGAGCATCTAATTTGTGACGCCCAGATGTGCACCAGTTGAATTGCGCATTTTAGACACTACATCAATTCCCTATGGTCAACCAAGAACAAAAGTGGTGTAAGAAATTAGGTAGACCAAAAAAAAAATTGGAAAATTGGAGCAAAATAGTAGAATGAAGAAAACTTACCCATCGGCAGAACTTGGGCAGCTAGTTTTCATCTTTTGTGGATGGTTAGAAAAAAAAAAAAAAGAGAGGGGAAATTAAGGGTTGGCTTGGATGTTTCTCCACATGGATAACAAGTGGAGAGAAAAGGGGGAAGCTGTCACTTTTAATATTTCCCAAAAACACCAGCAGCCCCTTTCTTCAGTCTTCTTTGGACTCCCCTGAAGATAACGTCATTTCCACACTCCGTCATCGGCTGCTGGTTGTAACCCTTTTGAACCAAAGAACTAGAGACTTGTTGACGGCTGGTCTCTCCAAACATCCTCAACGCGGGAGGAAGTTCTTGAAGCTGGTTGCGTTGTTTAACGCCCGTTCGACAAATCGTGTGCTCATTTGCCGAACCTGACCAGGCAAGTGAGCTAGTTGTTTTGTTCTTCCTAGGTAATGCTGTTATAGGGTATTTTAAGGGTAGGCAAGGTCAAGATCGGGTTGCATGTGGTAGATACATCCTCCTTAGTGCGAGTAAGAGACAGCGAGGGAGAGACTACGAGGGAGAGACTACGAGCGTTATTTTTGGATAGCTCGGTGAGAAGGCGAGCTCATATGTGGAGGCTAGATAGAGTGATCATTGCTAAGTGAGGACGCCTTGGACTTGCTGTGTTTTAGTTGATTTTGCAGTCTTTATGTGTTAACCAGGCATTTCAGATGACATGTAGGGGTTTTGAGGTTGGACTTATGGTAGATGGAACCCATAACTCTATTTTTCGGAAACAAAGTTGTCCATAAACCGATTTCTAGATTTTTATGGAATTTTTGGCTAGGAATTTAAACAAGATTTCTTCATCAAAGTTGTAGGGTACAATCTATTCTACAATATATAAAAATTTCAGAATTTTCTGAGCTCATTGCGCCCTTTACGTATTTTCCTTTTTGTTCTGATATGTTCTGGAATTCGCTACCAGTGCCAGTCCGGATTATATGAATTTTTAAGAAACGTACAAGCTGAATTGGACTTCGATTTCTTCACAGAAAATGTTCCTCTATGTCTTGACTACCTTAGATTAAAATTTCTTAATTTTTAGAGTTCATTTACTAGGTCAAAATGTGCAGTTTCCAGAAGCATGCGGACAGTTGTGTAGGTTTATGATAAGCTGCTTTTGTAACCTGTACTTCGAATGGTACAGCCGACTAACCCATTTGCATTAATTCTGTGATTTATGATTGAATATAGGTGGGTAATGGATTGTTCCTTGAGCATTACCATAGTGAATGACATTGGTAAATTATATCATTGAATTGTTGCACCATGGATTGGATATACGGTGAATGTTGTTGGACCTTGCGATGGTGGTGCCCCAGGTGTTAGAATGCCTAGAGAGGGATAAAATGGAGTGGTTGTGTACTCTCTAGAGGACTGAGAGAGTTGAATAGCTCCTTAGGGGACCTTGCAAAGCCAAGTGGGGTGCGAGGGGTACGGGGCAGGGCGTCGTCTTCCCTGGGGTGATTGTTGCAGCTAACCTACATAGACATGTCGATTTAATAGTTTCAATGTTATTTGAATTGCTAGTAGGGACCGCACTCATTAGTCTCTTATACTAGTGTTGATCGAATATTGTAGACCCTTGATATATGACGGGCTAGTTTAGTCATTAGCGGCCAACCTTGAGTTCGGAGCACTAGTTTGCTTGTTGAGTTTTATTTTAAACTCACACTTGTTTACTATGCATTTTTATTTCAAATTAGAAGATGTCATCCACTCCACCGGCTACCGCAACAACTATCCGCTATGGCGCCCCATCCGACTTTGTATGGCGACAAGAGGACATCCACGATCGGCACTCCCCAGGCATGTCTTTTGTCAAGTTCACCTCTTGCTTGACGGTGGACATGGGGGCACCGACAGGGCCAGCATACCTAGCCTTCGTAGCCCTTTATGCACGTGTGGAAGGCCGGCTGTTGAGACCTCTGCCACTGTACAACGAGGGTCTAGGCCATGGCGGTAGCCCAGTGGTGTAGGGAGTGATCGAATGAGCGCCTGACTTTTGGGAGAAATTTTGTCCCTTTTTGGTTGTGCTGACCGGCTAACTAACGAAGGACTCGTGTATGTAGCTAAAGGGGGGGTGAGATATCTAGTGTTTGAATTCCTAGTGTGTTTTTTTGTACAAATCCCCCTCCATAACCCTATCTCCCAACCTATACAAAGACAAGACTGATAGTCAATAAAGTCGAGGTAGCTCATTTTCTAAGGTTTAATGGTTATGGTTGCAATGTACTATCAATAATTTTTGTATATAATTCTCCTAGTTTAGCAACCGCATCAAATAGGTGATCAAGAATCGGCGTGCTACATAATTTCACCACAGCAACTAAATATGAAGTTCATATTATTACACATACAAGAACAATATCAAACATGTGATAGCAAAATTTTCAAATACATTTACGATCCTATCTCTAGGTATAATAAACATACTCAATTCCTCAATCCACTATATCTCCATGTGAATTTAAATAAAAATAAGTGCATTTAAATTTGTGAATATTCTTGCCTTACAATGAATCTTATGTACCACATTATCACTGTAAAATACACAAATAACATTGTATATGTCTACTCACATTTAATACATGGTTATACATTATAATGAGCAATTGCATATTATCACTTTTCAGTCTCAATCATGCACATCAAATTATTTAAGTATTGCCGGTTACTTAAAAGCATTAAACACAATAATATATAACTCACATTAATAAAATCACTTACAACGCATAAAAATCACAAAATTCACATCATCATGATTAGGCTATATCGTAGCCCTAACAAAAGAAAATTAGAACATAACAAAAGAAAAAAAAATATTAATTAAACCAAATATCTTGAATCAAAGAGCAAGAATTTTGTCACCGCTTTGGCAAAATATTAGCTCAAAATACTTGAAAATCTCCCAAAATAATGAAAAATCTAAAAATAAAAACCTAAATGTTTTTCCAAGCTCCCAAATATACCTTATCTATAGGATACATTCAAGAATCCTAAGACAAGACAATTGTTTATTTTTTTCCCGCATAAAGTCAGGGAATAAATCGCAGAATCTTTGATTTGGCATCCATTTTTCAATGTTTCTGATACATTTCCCAAATCACAAATTTTTTTTTTTTTGGTAAGGTAAGTTTATAATCAATCAACCAAGGAACTATACAACAAAGGTGAAGCACGGCACCAACAAGAACTCAACTAGATAACATGTCGTTGAAGTGACAAGGTACCGCAATCACAAATTTTAGATAAACAAACAAGCTAGGAACACAAGGGGCCAAAGGGACCCAACAAGTCCTAGACCTAAGCCAACAGTAACTCCACATCAAAAATACAAGGGTCTATCCCCCAACTACGCTCTATCCTCCTATTCCTGGGGTTGTCTTCAACCCTTTTGAAAGCAAGGGCCTTATCCTTAACCGCCTTGAAGAGCTGCAGCTTCATGGATGGAATGTAAAGATTACGGCCACGAAATATGATATCATTCCTGGTCTTCCAAATGATATAGCAAAGAGAACCAAAAGAAAACGAATTATCTCCCAATAAAACCCCTTACCCGATAGAACAATAAGAGCCCATTGGAGATTATCTGGCCAAAGAAGAATTGGTCCATGGAAGATTGCATTTAGCAGCCCAAAAATTAGCAAAAGAATTGGAGACATAGAAGTCAAAAAATAGGTGGTTGACTAAATCAGGCCTAGAGTTACAAAAAGCACACATCAAGCTAAGAATTCTTCCATAGGACATGAGAAATACCTGCATAGGGAGTCGGTTCTTGGAAATAAGACAAAGGAGGAATTGGTGTCTAGGGGCTAACGTCTTGTCCCAAACAAAAGAAGACCAATGCCTTCACTAGTAGGTTCCATCCAATCCAAATACGTCCCCGAGAGGAGTGCTCATAATTAGACAACCACAACCATCTAGGAAATAAGCCAAAAGGAATAATACCAAAATTATCAGCTGGAACTTTAGTTTCCAATCAACCGATGCAACATATATTATTAAGGCGCATAAATTGTCTGACTTCAACTTGCTTAATAGGATTCATAAGACCCTTTACGTTCCAGCAGCCAAAAAACATGAGGTTTAGTCAAAAAGAAGGACAGGAGAACTACCTCCATTTGGGACACCGTTTGCTGGTCGCTAGCTTGGCCCTTACAGCAAGAGACCTGGAGCTTAGCTCCAGCTTGTTGGCCTGCTTAGGCCTCAGCTCAGCAAGTGGAGAACCTGGCTGAACAGCCGTCTACAAAGGAGCACCAGAACTGAGCAGCAACTCCTGACCAGGCCGTGTATCTTGCACCAACAATGCCTGATCTGGTTT
Organism: Corymbia maculata; assembly: GCA_014182735.1. Taxonomy (NCBI): domain Eukaryota; kingdom Viridiplantae; phylum Streptophyta; class Magnoliopsida; order Myrtales; family Myrtaceae; genus Corymbia; species Corymbia maculata. Next base: position 18,256,043 of record CM024686.1, on the reverse strand, counting down.
TTCAAGAGGATTGGCCACTAACAACTATTGTTCGGGACTCATCGAACGCACTAGCAAAGCACATGGACTTAGAGCAATTATGGACTCCTCATCAAGATCATCTGCAGAAGCAAAGGAAGTGGGGGAAGTTAGTTCTACACAAGGTATCACAACCTTCAGCATAAGAGAGGAAACACTAAGGGGTGTTTATGCTTCATAAGAGCATATATGAGTTGCTACCATACATATCTTGTCACGCCCTCGACCCTTGAGAAAGACACAATCCCCCTTTTGACTTGTGGTTAAAAGGATCGACATCCCAAGGCCCATTGCCAACCATTCCTTTTATCTTATAAATATGTGCACATGATAACAAATATTAAACCCTAGTCAACAACAATAATAGGGATAGAAGAATGGACAAACACCATAGAAGCAAACCAATTCACTTAGTCATTTACCAAATTAACCCTTGAAGGAACGTTTCTAATTACAAACCAACAATTACTAGTTATTTTCCTTTCGAGCCTACAAAAAGATGCTAGGGTTGGGTTAATCTACTTTATGAAAAGCTCGGGTCCTACGCTCCGATCATGGACTAGCAAAACATGTGGACCCCTCTGAGTTAGGCTCCGTCGAGTCATAGTCAGAGGGGTATGGTTAGCCTGGGGTGGGGGAGAATCGAGATTCACCACTACCCCATCCGGAGGGTCTAACTCCTTGGGATCCCAATCCATATCATCAGGGCCCCTACCAAGTGGGCCAGTCACGGCAGATGTGTCCACACTAGAAGGGAGAAGAGGATAATTGAGTTGGTTCAGGGCTGGGCGGAGGCAACAAGGCTCACAGTGGTTTTAGGAGGCTAACAAGCGATCGAGCCAAGCTACGGTGGAGGCGGTGGCCATCGACCAAGGCAGCAACAAAGAAAGAAAAGAAGGGCGGCAGCAGTGCAACCAGAAGGATGGCAGAGGAGGTGGGCTGGTTCTTAGGCTAGTTCGGGCGTTGGTCAGGGCTCTAGTGGTGGGCTAGTGAAGCGGTGGCATTGTGGTGACGGCTGAGGTGGCAGACGAAGGGGCGCAGCAACAGTAGCAATTTGGCAAGAGAGGGAACTAGCAGAAAAAGAATAAGAAGAAGAAAAAGAAAAACTACAGCAGCAGTTGCACGTACATACATGGGGAAGGGGCACCAAGAAAAGAGAGAGAGAGAGAGAGAGTCAAAAGAGTCAAAGGAGGGGATGGGGGCAGCTAATGGCGTGAAAAAGGGAGAAAGGGAGAGAGAAAAGAGAAAAGAGAGAGAGTGAAAGGGGCAGAAGAGAGAGTGGGAAGGGACGGCTGAAGGGGGCCGAAAATCCCCACTCAACATCTCTCTTAATCCCACTAAAATTCAAACTAAACAAAATCCCCACTCAACAATTACTAGTTCCTTTCCTTTCGAGCTTATAAAAAGATGCTAAGGCTGGGTTAATCTACTTTATCAAAAGCTAGGGCCTTGCTTGCCTGTCATGGACTATCAAAATGCATGCACCCATCCGAGTCAAGCTCCGTCAAGTCGTAGTCAGAAGGGTATGGGTTGACTGTGGGAGGGGGAGAATCGAAATTCACCACTACCCCATCTAGAGGGTCTCATGCCATGGGATCCCAATCCATATCATTAGGGCTCCTACCAGGTGGGCCATTCATAGCAAATGTGACCACAGCAGAATGTAGAAACGGATAACCGAACTGGTTCAAGGTTGGGCGGAGGGGGCAAGGCTCGCGGCGGTTCCGGGAGGTAGACAAGCGGGTGAGGCCGAGCTAAGGCGAGGCGATGGCCATCGACCAAGGTAGCAATAGAGAAAGAAAGGAGAGGCGGCAACGGTGCAACCAGAAGGACGACAAACAAGGCGGGCTGGTTCTCGGGCTAGTTTAGATGTCCGCCGGGGCTCTAATGGCAAGCCGACAAAGCAATGGCGCTACGATGACGACTAAGGTGGCGAACAAAGAGGTGGCAACAACAAGGAAAGTGCAACAATAGCAATAGTTCAGTGAGGGAGGGAACCAATAGAAGAATAAGAAGAAGAAGAAGAAGAAAAAAAGAAAAACTGTAGCAGCAGTTGCACATACATGGATAAGGAAAGGGCACCAAGAGAGAAAGGGAGAGAGAGAAAGTTAGAGGAGTCAAAGGAGGGGATGGGGGTGGCTAATGGCATGAAAAGGGGAGAGAGGGAGAAGGGACAGAAAAGAGAGAGAGAGGGAAGGGACGGCTAAAGGAGGGCGAAAATCACCACTCAACATCTCTCTTAATCCCTCTAAAATTCAAACTAAACAAAATTGTCTGGACTAGGGGCAATTACATCCATGTGCACTTTTGGAACCGAAAATCCCTGAAATACCCTTGGTCCAAAAATACACAATGGGAAGCGTCGAGTTTAATTCCTTGACCCAATAATCCCTGTTTTTGGCATTCCCAAACAAACTGGAATTTTTGAAAATTAATGAAGTGAAATCCAATAATTTAGTCTCAACGTCCGAAAAGCCCGAGAACCGAATTTGGATAAAAAATCATGGCCAAGTCAATCAATTGTAACTCTAGCGTGTCTCAGACTAACGGATGGCTTTTTAAGAATTGCATGTTCACGAAAGTTTTTAGTAACCTCTCCCCTTCGGTTAGTATATCGCAAGTAATCAGTTCAGAGCGAGACCAACCAATAATGCATTGATGAATTACGCATTCCTAAAATCCAAAATAGATCGGAAAATTTGGGACATGACGTACATGCATGCTCCATGGCCTTTGAGTTCTTCATGGTTAGAGATTTGGGTTTTACTTTCCTGCAAAGTTGATGTATAGAGAGCTATGCCATATGATACCATTTTCACCCCATGTTATTGGTAATTGACAAGCCACTATGCATGATAGAGCTACAAGAGGAGAAAGATCCAAGATTTTAGAAGCGAGGAAGAGAAAAGAAAATACGGGGGAAATTCCCCCAGCTAAAAATACACTTTAATCTTTTTTTCTCTTTTTTTGCAAAAGCAGTTTTGTAATTCTTTGGTTTTCTGAATTTTTTTCCACTTTTCCTTTTTCATTTCGTTGTTCTCTTTTCTCTTTTTGTTATTTCCTTTTTCCCTCTACTAGCCAATGACGAGGCATATGTATGAATACAAGTAGCTCATGATAGAGACTTGCATATTTATATTGTAGCCAAAGATTGAAGCTTGATTTTACTATATATATTTATAAATAGTTCTTCTGACTAAAACCGAAGACACTCAAATCAAATATATAATATCCAAAGCATTAAGAAATATCCTATAAGTAGATCATTGACATGTTTTCAAACAGTTTAAGAATCACATGCTAATTTGTACATGTCCTATGTATTAGATGGATTTGCTAATTTGTACGCGTCCTAATGTTAGGGACTCAAAACATCAATTCTAAGAAACTAGAGGGTACCCTCGTACGTTTTATTTCTTATGTATTTTTATGTCATGTACAGCATGTTTTTTACGTAACTTTTGAATTATAATTGTGTACAGCATTGCAATCGATTGAGTTTTTAAATCTCACACCACCGCGTTTTAGTGAATTGACATTTACTAACCGGGTGTGAACCCATCTATGTGAAGACTCTGCCGATTGGTTTCTGAAAAATAATATTCAATATAGTGTTTGTATGTAAAAGCAAGAAATCACGTCATCAGAGGATAATTTTATTAGAAACCCAAGATACAAACTGTACAAGACAAAGCCGTAACACATACATGCTCATCCTCTCAGGGAAATATTCACAAGCAGCAGAATTTAAGATTCAATAACCACCCTCCGCAAAAGTACAGCGACAGATAGCAGAAGAGAGAGACGGAGATCCTCCATGGTTCCATGGTTTAGAAACGATGGTGGTGCTTCTTGCCATGAGACTCTTTATCTTTCTTCTTGGCCTCCTTCCGCTCGTGCTTCTCATGGAAGGCGAACCCGGCAGCCCCAACGGCGGCGGTGGCAGCTATTTCCTCTTTTATCTTGTGCTGGTGGGCATGCTCTGGGTCCTTCTTGGCCATATGCTTCTCATGCTGCAATTTGTAAATCATTAATCAGGAATTATGTGAATGAAACAATATGAGTTAAGGTAAAGAGGAAAGAAAAAAAAAGTTATCTACAATGTGTACTTACAGTAGCATTGAGCATGGTATAAGTTCGAGGAAAAAAAAATTAATTCACTTTGAGCAGAAGTATTGGATCATGTAAATAGTACTATGGATTACATCTATGTTTTTTGTTTAAGCCAATTGTGAGGAAATCTTATTCCTCTAGCTGATTGGTGAAAGAAATCAATTGAATTCAAACTATTGTTCATTTATAAGGATGATCCATTCTCGCACAGCATGCCATCATCATGTCTAGTTGAAATATGTGAGTTCAAGTGAGATCCTTCACAGTTAATGCTTATGATCCACCTGGTGGTTCCGATCAATAAGGTGAGGATGCAAATTTTATCAATATATAATGGGCAAAAATTGCCAAAATGGAGAAGAAGATAATAATTATTACCAAGCCATAAGCACCAGCAGTGACGGCACCGAGCTCACTGAGCTGCTGGAGGTGCTTGTGATGCTTCTCCTCCTTCTTGTAATCAACGACATGAGGTTCCATGACGGCATCAACCTTATTGTGGTGGCGGTGGTGGTGGTGGTGGCGGTGTCCTTCGGCCATGGTTTGTGGTTGTTTTTTAGGGAATACTAGAATTGACGAAGGATCGGGGAAAGGACTATAGCTGAACTGTATGGTATGTGTTGTGAGATTGTTCAAGAGGGAGGGTTGTATTTATAGGGAGAGTTGGCGCATGCAAAGTCTCGCATGCGATCGGGCCAACGCGGGAGGCGTCAAACGCGTGATGGACGGTCAGAATAGGTTGGTGGGGTTCAGTTCGTTGCATCTTTGTCTTATTTCGTTAAAGCCGTTATTTGTAGGTCCACCCAACAATAAAAAAGAAAAGCAAAGCAATTAGGGATGAATTTATCTTTTTTGTTCTTGTTGGAGGATATTCTGGGGGAACGAATTTATTTGGCAGATGATTTTTATGAGTTGAATCAGGAAATAGTGAAAATCTTGAGGACATTCCAATCCCGAGTGGATATCTAATGTAATGGGTTGAGAATATAGTTGAGCCCATAAAAGAAACTTGATCCAAGTAGATCTGAATTTAGTTTGAGTAACTTTTCCAAGAGGGGTTTCCTATTCTTGATGCAAAATATTTGGCTGATAATTTTTTTGGATTGAAAATAGAAACAATGAAAATCTTGAAAACATGTGAATCGTGTGGATATCGGATGCAATGCAATTGGTGCAGTTTTGAAATTTCCTATTGACACACAAATTTTTGCGATCCGATCATTCATTTATTGTATAGAAAATTAAAGATTAATTTTTAACCCCTAAATAAATATATTAAGTTAAAACATATATAGATATTAGGAGCATTTGCATTAATATTTACACATGTATTAAACCGGCAACGGGACTCAATTGAAAGTTTTGAGCTGAATTGTGGACTCGGCTCATGACTAAAAAAATTCAGTCAAGCCTGTTCATTATTGTGCCTAATATTTTTGGATGTTTGTGCCACGTTCGGAAATATTGCATTACTTGTTCGAATTTGGAAAGATTTTAAGTACATAAACATGGAGGTTCATTGTCTGAGGATTCAATCGAATTAATGGATATTAACGTGTGGACTAAGAAAATCAAAGAAAGAAGATCGGTAGGTTTTGTCTCTTTCATGTGTTGCAAAAAACAATATAAAGAATACAAGAGGAGGAAAGCGGAATCGGTCAACGCGGGGATATATTTGAGATCATCTTTACGCGGCCATGGGCACAAGCAGAAAGGAAAGAAGCCAAAGCATAATATATCTTGAATATTCTTAAGAGGAAAGAAAGAAGACTGACCCTGTTTTCTAGAGAGCCCTAGAAGAAGCGTTGCAGACAAGAAAGAGGGGCTCAAAATTGAGAATACACGGGCACGCGCAAAGAAAAGAGAGAGAACACGCAAAGAAGAGAGCGTCGTCTTCTTCCTTAGGCGCGTTCGCTTGGAATTTCGACTAGAGCTCACCCGCCCGCAACAGCTAATCTTTGTTGCTGGGCCTCGATCGAGCAGTTGCGCAACTACCACGACACTGCTTTATCTATCCTCTGGTGCTACCTGCCGCATTGACGGCCACAGCAGATCCGCGGCCTCATCTTGCTACACTGACGATTAGCCATGAGCCTCCCAATGACAGTCCTCGCTACAAGCTTTCAACGACGGAACACCCTGCGAATCGTTGCTGCTTCTGGCTCAATGATGGCGCTGCCTTCCAGTTTGCCGTCCACCTGTTGCCTTAGTCCATTGCACGCAACCATCCCGGCGGTTTGGACTAGCCTCTTCAACGAGTCTTGCGGAGGCCCACCGCCGTGCACTTCAACTTGCCCATATCTCTGACGAAGCTGCTACCTCGCTCATGCGAAGCCCACCCAACCGTGATCTTACCAATTGCAACTCCATGCCGTTGCCTGGTGTTCCGAGACGACCCTAGGCCGGTTGCCCTGCTCCATTATTATTTGCAGTTCGCTACACACTGTTCATAAAATTCTAAATGAACGCCTTGAACTGGTAAATATATAATGAGAAAGAATATCATCCCACACAGTTTTGATGATTAATAAACTAATTAAGTATAAAAATTTGACAAAATTTATCAAATAAACCAAAATAGAATTCAAAAAAAATGAAAATTGACTATTTTAGAAACAAAATTTTGGAATTAAATGTAGTAAATCAATCAAATAAATATGTTAGAGCATCTAATTTCACCACAACAACTAAATATGAAGTTCATATTATTACACATACAAGAACGATATCAAACGTGTGATAGCAAAATTTTCAAATACATTTACGATCCTATCTCTAGGTATAATAAACATACTCAATTCCTCAATCCACTATATCTCTATGTGAATTTAAATAAAAATAAGTGCATTAAAATCTGTGAATATTCTCGGCCTACAATGAATCTTATGTACCACATTATCACTGTAAAATACACAAATAACATTGTATATCTCTACTCACATTTAATACATGGTTATACATTATAATGAGCAATTGCATATTATCACTTTTCAGTCTCAATCATGCACATCAAATTATTCATGTATTGCTGGTTACTTAAAAGCATTAAACACAACAATATATAACTCACATTAATAAAATCACTTACAACGCATAAAAATCACAAAATTCACATCATCATGATTAGGCTATATCGTAGCCCTAACAAAAGAAAATTAGAACATAACAAAAGAAGAAACAAAATATTAATTAAACCAAACATCTTAAATCAAAGAGCAAGAATTTTGTCACCGCTTTGGCAAAATATTAGCTCAAAATACTTGAAAATCTCCCAAAATAATGAAAAAGATCTAAAAATAAAAACCTAAATGTTTTTCCAAGCTCCCAAATATACCTTATCTATAGGATACATTCAAGAATCCTAAGACAAGACAATTGTTTATTTTTTTCCGCATAAAGTCAGGGAATAAATCACAAAATCTTTGATTTGGCATCCATCTTTCAATGTTTCTGATATATTTCCCAAATCAAAATTTTTTTTTTTTTTTTTGGTAAGGTAAGTTTATAATCAATCAACCAAGGAACTGTACAACAAAGGTGAAGCACGGCACCAACAAGCACTCAACTAGACAACATGTCGTTGGAGTGACAAGGTACCACAATCACAAAGTTTAGATAAACAAACAAGCTAGGAACACAAGGGGCCAAAGGGACCCAACAAGTCCTAGACCTAAGCCAACAGCAGCTCCACATCAAAAATACGAGGGTCTATCCCCCAACTACGCTACATCCTCCTATTCCTGGGGTTGTCTTCAACCCTTTTGAAAGCAAGTGTCTTATCCTTAATTGCCTTGAAGAGTTGCAGCTTCATGGATGGAATGTAAAGATCATGGCCACGAAATATGATATCATTTCTAGTCTTCCAAATGATATAGCAAAGAGAACCAAAAGAAAATTGAGTTATCTCCTGGTAAAACCCCTTGCCCGATAGAACATTAAGAGCCCATTGGAGATTGTCCGGCCAAGAAGAATTGGTCCATGGAAGATTGCATTTAGCAGCCCAAAAATTAGCAAAAGAATTGGAGACGCAGAAGTCGAAAAATAGGTGGTTGACTAAATCAGGCCTAGAGTTACAAAAAGCACACATCCAGCTGGGAATTCTTCCATAGGACATGAGAAATACTTGCGTAGGGAGTCGGTTCTTGAAAATAAGCCAAAGAAGGAATTGGTGTCTAGGGGCTAATGTCTTGTCCCAAACAAAAGAAGACCAAGGAACCGAGTTAGCTTTATGGCGAATAGTAGCCTAAGCCGAAGCCATCGAAAATTTTCCAGAGGAATCCTCCACCCAATTAAAAATATCTTGACCTTGAGAAAGTGGGGGAACCGATATTTGCCACAATAACAGCTCTTGAAAGATTTGGAATCCATTCGGTGAATATAGGTCCTTCACCTTCGCTTGCCTAGGAATGTTCCGATTGGTATATATAGTTGTCCAAAAAAACCAAGTTGAGGGAACCAAAATCAAGCCATGGATCAAACCACATCAATGTATACTCACCATCTCCTATTTTCCACCTAAAGTGGGTTGGAATTCATCCCTTAAGGCAAGAATCTTCCGCCAGGCCCAAGAGCAGTGGGTTGGAGTAGAAGAAATCCAAAAATTCTGCCTTTTGAAATATGTGACATGAATCCATTTGCACCATAATGATTCTTTATTGGTAAAAAGCAGCCAGATGTGTTTAATCATGGCAGCTTTATTGCTGTCCCTGATTCTCCTCAACCCAAGTCCTCCTTCTAGAGTGGGGAGGTAGACATCAGCCCAAGACACTTTTGCACCTCTTGATCCCATGATTGGTCCCTTCCAGAGGAACTATCTACAAATTTGCTCTATTTTGTCCACTACCGAAGATGGAAGCCAAAAGATGGATGCCCAATAAACTTGAATGGCATGTAATATAGACTTAATAAGTTGTAGACAACCCGCAAATGAGAGAAAATAGTGAGTCCAAGATTGGACTCTAACAGTAAGATGGCATACCAGGGCATTGCAATCCACTTTGTTCAATCGTGATGTGATGATAGGCACACCTAGGTAGCAAACTGGAAAAGAACCTAGAGTGAAGCCAAGAGCTTGTATGATCTGATCCCTAACTATGTCAAATCCACCAAACTTGCTGGCATTCGGTATCAAACCACTCTATGTGGAGAATAACATAAGCCCGTCCTTAATACGAGAGATGGAAGCGAGGCTCACTTGACTGAAAATGAATACATCATCCACAAAAAATAGATGGGATAACCGCATGGCCTTACAACGCTAGTAATACTGGTAATCCAGATGCCTAGTATGAGACTTAATAATCCCGGTAACAATCTCCATAACCAAGGTGAAGAGATATGGGGACGTAGGATCTCCTTGTCGAATACCTCTTCCAATAGAAAAGAAGCCATGAAGTTCGCCATTGATAGAGATGAAGAACTTTGGGGTATGAACACATACTATGATCAGTCTTGTAAGATGGTTAAGGAACCCAAATGCTAGAAGAGTGGTCTCTAGGAAATCCCAATCCAAAGTATCATAGGCTTTCCTGAAGTCCACTTTAGTAGCATATTTTGGAATGTGGGGCTTATTATGAAACCCGCTGAACAATTCTTGGGCTAGAAGAATATTGTCACTAATTCACCTTCCCTTCACAAATGCAATTTGAGCCGTACTAATCAGATCAAGAAGAACTATTGCAATTCAAGACGAGAGTATCTTAGTGATACACTTGTAGATCGTATTACAGCATGCAATTAGACAGAAATCTGAAGCTGATGATGCATTGGGGACTTTAGGCACCAAGGCAATGATAGTATTATTGACTTCTTTAAGCATACAACCTGATACAAGGAAATCCATTATTGTTTCAATAACTGAAAGACCAACCATATCCCAATTCTTTCTAAAGAAGTCAGCATTATAGCCATCAGGTCCGAGTACTTTATTCCCAGCAATGGAGAACATAGCATCACGTACTTCAGTTGGGAGGAATGGTCGAGATAGAAAATTGACCTGGTCGGGCCTGAGAGGAGAGTGGATGACCTCCATGAGCTCCTGTGTGGATGGCCTGATAGACATAGCAACCAGAGCAAGAAGGTCTTGGAAATACGAGGTAAAAACTCGTTGAACATCCACCAATTCTGTGACCATTTGGCCGGTGCTGTCCTTGACTGAGATAATCCAATTACGGAGGTGCCGGTGATTGACCGAATGGTGAAAGAACTTAGTATTATGGTCCCCTTCCTTAAGCCAGTGAATTCTAGACTTTTGTCTAAGGAAAGACTCCTCAAGGGATCGGAGTTCATAATACTCTTTGATTTGGGAATGTTCCTCTTCCGCCAAAAGGCTACTTAGCGGATCTTGGTGTAGTGCTTCCTGGGTAGCCAAGAGAGCCCTTTTAGTAGTAGCCACTCGCATAGAAATGTTCGAGTAAGCATCCTTGTTCAGACATTTAAGGCGACCTTGCTTGAGATGGGCATAAAGTCTGAACATAAGAGAACCTAAAACTTGAGTATCCCAAGCTTGTGCCACAAGCATGGAGAACTCTAGGTGGTGCATCCACAAGTTGAAGAATTTAAAAGGAACCCGGCGGGAGACAGGCAAAATTTTTTTACAACCATCGGTGTATGATTTGAAAACCCGAGGCCTAGAAATGATGCTTCTGAGAAGGAATGAACCATACACCAACAATTATTGACTAGTACTCGATCAATTTTCCTTTGCTTCCTGTGGGCACCCAAAGAAGTTGACCAAGGTAAAACGGAAGCCCACATAGTGAAAATCAATCAATTCAGCTTGGTCTAGGAAGTCTTTGAACTCATCAAAAGCTAGAATCCATATGTCTAGGCTTCCCATACGATCCGAAGAGTTTTGGATGGCATTAAAATCTCTAGCAACCATGCAAGGGCTTTCCTTGAGAGCAGAGCTCAATCTAATAAGATCATTCCAGAGGGGTCTCCGAGATACAAAGGTATGCTCGCCATAAACCACTAAAAATGTAAGAGTAGACCCCGAACTCAAAATTTTTACATCTCCATGTATAAGCTAGCTAGAACTAAAAAGTACGTTGAATGCCACCATTAGAAGGTTCCATCCAATCCAAATATGTCCCGAGAGGAGTGCTCATAATTAGACAACCACAACCATCCAAGAAATAAGCCAAAAGGAATAATACCAAAATTATCAGCTGGAACTTTAGTTTCCAATAAACCGACGCAACATATATTATTAAGGCGCACAAATTGTCTAACTTCAACTTGCTTAATAGGATTCATAAGACCCTTTACATTCCGTAAGCCAAAAAACATGAGGTTTAGTCAAAAGAAGGACAGGAGAACTACCTCCGTTTGGGATGCCATTTGCTGGTTGCTAGCTTGGCTTTTACATCGGGAGACTTGGAGCTTGGCTCCAGCTTGTTGGCCTACTTAAGCCTTAGCTCAGCAAATGGAGAACCTGGCTGAACAGCCATCTACAGGGGAGCACCAGAACTGAGCAGCTGCAGGGGAGCACCAAAACTAAGCAGCAACTCCTGACCAGGCCGTGTATCTTGCACCAGCAATGCCTGATCTGGTTTTTTAGGAGGATTGGCCACTAGATGCTAATGGTCTAGTTGGGGTTGTGCGCACCAGAGCAAGCTGTGAACTCTCCTTACCAGCTCTGCTTCGAACCTGCTGCCACTCCTCTATAGGGGTTGGTACCGACACCACATCAGGCTGAGAAGAGATAGAATAGGTGGCCTACCCATCCATCACAGTAGGGTGCTCTGCATCTTGCGCACCAGCCAAGTTCACCTATTCAGACCGAGTAGGGCAGGGGTTGTTGACAAGGCACCTATAGCCAAACACGCAACAATCTTGGCATGAAAGAGGTTTCCATTCATACTTAACTTCCACATCCCGAACATCCCTATTTAAAAGAACCTCAATGGTATCACAGCAGGCTTTAGAGGCTTCTAGTTCAACACAAACTCTAGCAAATGAGTTCATTTTTAATTGCTCCATGCATTGGTCAACATATAATGGTCTTCCCACAATGCTAGCAACTTTACTAAGTCCCCGAGAAGACCACAACCCATAGGGAAGATTCTTTAATCTAATCCAAACTGGAACCGAAGTATGTTCTCCTTTTTTCAACTCTAGCATAGGATGCCATTGCTGAAGAATTAGAGGCACACGTGCCACTGTCAATTGTCCTCCTTCGATGACCTTTCTTCTAAAGTCCGAGTCCGGGATGTGAAAAAATAGAACCCCTGGTCATTTGCTTTCACCTTAGACAAACGGTGACCCCATAAATGTTTAAGAGCTGTCTCAACTAATTTGAAGGGGAGTTTCTTCCCAACAAAATAGCCAACTAAGCATTCTCGCCATAAGGGGTTAGTAGCATCTAAATCATCCTCATAGCAATTAACTACATTATCCACATCTGAATTTGGAGGGATAAATGAAAGGAAGTACCCTTGAACAGCGGCTTTAACCACATTTGCCCAAGAACGAGCTGCTGTAGGCGGTTTCCTAGCTTGTTGCTATAGCAAAGTTGGTCGTGGTTCTGTTGCAGCAGCAGACTAACCTCGGCTAGGCCCAACGGCACCTACTACATCAGTGGACAGACCTATTCTGCTTTCGTAGTTCTGCCCCCCACCTACAAAACCGTGAACAGCACCTTTGCCTTTCATTGCTCATTCTCGAGAGGGGTTGTGGCCAATCGGTGCCCTGCTCCGGCTCCGATTACGACCACCGCCCAGCCCGAGTTGTGTCTTAGGGGCTAATTAGTCCCTCTCCATAGTTGGAATCAACGGAGTTACCAGCAAACTAAGACCAAGCCAACCCTAGCATCGCACACTTAATCCGTGGAAAGAGGAGACCTTACCAAGGCAGAGATCAATGGGGGTTCTGGTGGACTGCTACTGTGCGGCTTCTCTTCCAAAATGCAGCTTCCACCGACGCCGAGGCGGCCACATGAAAAAGAACTAGAGTCAAAGCTACAGTGGTTCAAGACTCAGCATAAAGAGAGAGTGATGAATAGTACATTTTACTTTTTTGGTTGATTGCCTTTCTCAAATCACAAAATTCTTTCTTCCGTTCCTTTTGCCATATTTTCCTTATTTTCTCAATATCTCATTATCCTACACAAACAAGAAAGATTTGGGTAAATAGAAGCAATTTCAAATACTTTCTCACAAATATTGCATTACAAAATATTAGTAAAATGAATCTCTATTTGTTGAGTGGACTACTACTAAAATGAATCTCCATTTGTCTCTCTCCTTGACTTCAATTGAAAGTGGATAGATTTTGAATTAAATGGCTTGGTGGAAGTAGATATTTGTAAAAGACTTTTGTAGTAGTTAGAGGTGAGGAATGTTTTATGTTGAGGTTGTCATTGAGAAGTTGGAAGTGACCTCAATGAAGAAGGATTGTAGATTTTCTTTTGTTTCTACATGTGGAATCACTAATGCATTTTTTTTTCATTTAGCATTCTCTAATAGCGATTTTGAGAATTAGTTTCTGACATATCCTTCTTTATTAGGATTTGGCATTTGACTTATCTCTATCGGCACTATTGGGAGACAACATATACACCTTCAGAGAGCTACTATCACATCCTATTGTAAGTACTTTACTAAAAAGGTTATAAATCTCTCTAACGTTTCTATCTATAGCAGTTCCCAAGTCAAAATCTTAGTTGTAGGTCTCATTAACTAAACCAAGTACATAACGCTCTCCCTAGATTCAGCAAATTGGATGTATTGACTATGGCTCTCACTCTTGAATGCACACGGTGCTTATGCTTCATAGGGCATATACGAGTTGCTACCATACATATCTTGTCACGCCCTCGACCCTTGAGAACGCGACAATCCCCTTTTTGACTTGTGGTTAAAAGGATCGACATCTCAAGACGCATTGCCGACCATTCTTTTTATCTTATAAATATGCGCACATGAAAATGAATATTAAACCCCAATCAACAACAATAATAGGGATAGAAGAACGGACAAACACCATAGCAGCAAACCAATTCACTTAGTCATTTACCATATTAACCCCTGAAGGAACGTTTCTAATTACAAACCAATAGTTACTAGTTCTTTTCCTTTCAAGCCTACAAAAAGATGCTAGGGTTGGGTTAATCTACTTTATGAGAAGCTCGGGTCCTACACTCCGATCATGGACTATCAAAACGTGTGGACCCCTCTGAGTCAGGCTCCATCGGGTCATAGTCAGAGGGGTAAGGGTCAACTAGGGGTGGGGGAGAATCGAGATTCACCACTGCCCCGTCTGGAGGGACTAACTCCATGGATCCCAATCCATATCATCAAGGCCCCTACCAAGCGGGCTAGTCACAACAGATGCGTCCACAATAGAAGGGTGAAGAGGATAACCGAGTTGGTTCGGGGCTGGGCGGAGGCAACAAGGCTCACGATGGTTTCGGGAGGCTAACAAGAGATCGAGCCGAGCTACGGTGGAGGCGGTGGTCGTCGACCAAGGCAGCAATAGAGAAAGAAAAGAGGGGTGGCAGCAGTGCAACTAAAAGGATGGTAGAAGAGGTGGGCTGGTTCTTAGGCTGGTTCGGGCGTTTGTCAGGGCTCTAGTAGTAGGCTAGTGAAGCGGTGGCATTGCGGTGACGGCTGAGGTGGTGAACGAAGGGGCGCAGCAATAGTAGCAATTCGGCAAGAGAGGGAACCAGCAGAAAAAGAATAAGAAGAAGAAAAAGAAAAACTGCGGCAACAGTTGCACATACATGCATGGGGAAAGGGCACCAAGAGAGAGAGGGAGAGTCAGAAGAGTCAAAGGAGGGGATGGGGGCAACTGATGGCATGAAAAAGGGAGAAAGGGAGAGAGAAAAGAGAAAAGAGAGAGAGAAGGGGCAGAAGAGAGAGTGGGAAGGGATGGCTAAAGGGGGCTGAAAATCCCCACTCAACATCTCTCTTAATCCCACTAAAATTCAAACTAAACAAAATCCCCACTCAACAGTTACTAGTTCCTTTCCTTTCGAGCCTATAAAAAGATGCTAAGGCTGGGTTAATCTACTTTATCAAAAGCTTGGGCCCTGCTTGCCCATCATGGACTATCCAAACACATGCACCCATCCAAGTCAGGCTCGTCAGGTCGTAGTCAGAAGGGTATGGGTTGACTGTGGGAGGGGGAGAATCGGAATTCACCACTGCCCCATCTAGAGGGTTTCACACCATGGGATCCCAATCCACATCATTAGGGCCCCTACCAAGTGGGCCATTCACAGCAAATGCGACCACAGCAGAATGTAGAAACGGATAACCAAGCCGGTTCAAGGTTGGGCAGAGGCGGCGAGGCTCGCGGCGGTTCCGAGAGGTAGACAAGCGGTGAGGCCGAGCTACGGCGGAGGTGATGGCTATCAACCAAGGTAGCAACAAAGAAAGAAAGGAGAGGCAACAACAATGCAACCAAAAGGATGGCGGACAAGGCGGGCTGGTTCTCGGGCTAGTTTAGGTGTCCGCCGGGGCTCTAACAGCAAGCCGGTTAAGTGACAGCGCTACAATGATAGTTGAGGTGGCGAACAAAGGGGCGGCAACAGTAGTAGCTGTTTGGCAAGGGAGGGAAAGAATAAGAAGAAGAAAAAGAAAAACCGCAGCAACATTTGCACATGCATGCATAGGGAAGGGGCACCAAGAGAGAAAGGGAGAGAGAGAGAGAGTTAGAGGAGTCAGAGGAGGGGATGGGGGTGGCTAATGGCATGAAAAAGGGAGAAAGGGAGAGAAAAAAGAGGGAGAAGGGACAGAAAAGAGAGAGAGAGGGAAGGGACGGCTAAAGGAGGCCGAAAATCACCACTCAACATCTCTCTTAATCCCTCTAAAATTCAAACTAAACAAAAACAGTGGACTAGGGCAAAATCCATGTGCGCTTTTCAAAACCGAAAATCCCCGAAATACCCTTGGTCCGAAAATACATAACGGGAAGCATCAAGTTTAATTCCTTGACCCGATAATCCCTATTTTCGGCGTTCCCAAACAAACTGGAATTTTTGAAAATTAATGAAGCTAAAATCCAATAATTTACTCTCGACGTCCGAAAAGCCCAAGAACCGAATTTGGATAAAAAATCATGGACAAGTCAATCAATTGTAACTCTAGTGTGTCTCAAACTAATGGGTGGCTTTTTAAGAATTGCGTGTTCACGAAAGTCTTTAGTAACCTCTCTTCTTCGGTTAGTATATCGCAAGTAATTAGTTCAGAGCAAGACCAGACTAACAATGCATTGATGAATTACGCATTCCTAAAATCCAAAATAGGTCAGAAAATTCGGGATGTCACATACATGTGCTCCATGGCCTTTGAGTTCTTCATGGTTAGAGATTTGGGTTTTACTTTCCTGCAAAGTTGATGTATAGAGAGCTATGCCATATGATACCATTTTCACCCCATGTTATCGGCAATTGATAGGCCACTATGCATGATAGAGCTACAAGAGGAGAAAGATCCAAATTTTAGAAGCGAGGAAGAGAAAAGAAAATACGGGGGAAATTCCCCCAGCTAAAAATACACTTTAATCTTTTTTCTCTTTTTTGCAAAAGCAGTTTTTGTAATTCTTTGTTTTTCTGAATTTTTTTCCACTTTTCCTTTTTCATTTCGTTGTTCTCTTTTCGTTATTTCCTTTTTCCCTCTACTGGCCACTGACGAGGCATATGTATGAATACAAGTAGCTCGTGATAGAGACTTGCATATTTATATTGTAGCCAAAGATTGAAGTTTGATTTTACTATATATTTTTATAAATAGTTCTTCTGACTAAAACCAAAGACACTCAAATCAAATTCATAGTATCCAAAGCATTAAGAAATATCCTATAAGTAGATCATTGACATGTTTTCAGACAGTTTAAGAATCACACGCTAATTTGTACATGTGCTATGTGTTAGATGGATTTGCTAATTTGTACGCATCCTAATGTTACGGACTCAAAACATCAATTCTAAGAAACTAGAGGGTGCCCTCGTACGTTTTATTTCTTATGTATTTTTATGTCATGTACAGCATGTTTTTTACATAATTTTTAAATTATAATTACATACAACATTGCAATCGGTTGAGTTTTTAAATCTCATGCCACCGCGTTTTAGTGAATTGACATTGACTAACCGGGTGTGAACCCATCTATGCGGAGACTGCCGATTGGTTTTTGAAAAATAATATTCAATATGGTGTTTGTATGTAAAAGCAAGAAATCACGTCATCAGAGGATAATTTTATTAGAAACCCAAGATACAAACTGTACAAGACAAAGCCGTAACACATACATGCTCATCCTCTCAGGGAAATATTCACGAGCAGCAGAATTTAAGATTCAAGAACCACCCTCCGCAAA
This sequence comes from Corymbia maculata, assembly GCA_014182735.1. Classification (NCBI taxonomy): domain Eukaryota; kingdom Viridiplantae; phylum Streptophyta; class Magnoliopsida; order Myrtales; family Myrtaceae; genus Corymbia; species Corymbia maculata. Next base: position 18,238,589 of record CM024686.1, on the reverse strand, counting down.
AGTACAGCGACAGATAGCAGAAGAAAGAGACGGAGATCCTCCATGGTTTAGAAGCGATGGTGGTGCTTCTTGCCATGAGACTCTTTATCTTTTTTCTTGGCCTCCTTCCGCTCGTGCTTCTCATGGAAGGCAAACCCGGCAGCCCCAACGGCGGCGGCAGCTGCTATTTCCTCCTTTATCTTGTGCTGGTGGGCATGCTCTGGGTCCTTCTTGGCCATATGCTTCTCATGCTGCAATTTGCACATCATTAATCAGGAATTGTGTGAATGAAACAAAATGAGTTGAGGTAAAGAGGATGAAAAAAAAGTTATCTACAATGTGTACTTACAGTAGCATTGAGCATGGTATAAGTTCGAGAAAAAAAATTAGTTTATTCACTTTGAGCAGAAGTATTTGATCGTGTAAATAGTACTATGGATTACAACTATGATTTTTGTTTAAGCCAATTGTGGGGAAATCTTAGTCCTCTAGCTGATTGGTGAAGGAAATCAATTGAATTCAAACTATTATTCATTTATAAGGATGATCCATTCTGGCACAGCATGCCATCATCATGCCTAGTTGAAATATGTGAGTTCAATTGAGATTCTTCACAATTAATGCTTGTGATCAACCTGATGGTTTGGATCAATAAGGTGAAGATGTGAATTTTATCTATATATAAAATGGGGAAAATGTGCCAAAATTGAGAAGAAGATATTACCAAGGCATAAGCGCCTGCAGCGGCAGCACCAAGCTCACCGAGATGCTCGAGGTGCTTGTGGTGCTTCTCCTCCTTCTTGTAATCAACGACATGAGGTTCCATGATGGCATCAACCTTATTGTGGTGGCGGTGGTGGTGGTGGTGGCGGTGTCCTTCGGCCATGGTTTGTGGTTGTTTTTTTGGGAATAGTAGTATTGACGAAGGATCGGGGAAAGGACTATAGCTGAACTGTATGGTATGTGTTGTGAGATTGTTCAAGAGGGAGGGTTGTATTTATAGGGAGAGTTGGCGCATGCAATCGGGCCAACGCGGGAGGCGTCAAACGCGTGATGGATGGTCAGAATAGGTTGGTGGGGTTCAGCTTGTTGCATCTGTCTTATTTCGTTAAAGCCGTTATTTGTAGGTCCACCCAACAATACAAAAAGAAAAGAAAAGCAATTAGGGGATGAATTTATCTTTCTTGTTCGTGTTGGAGGATATTCTGGGGGAACGAATTTATTTGGCAGATGATTTTTATGAGTTGAAACAGGAAATAGTGAAAATCTTGAGTCCATAAAAAGAAACTTGATCCAAGTAGATCTGATTGATTTTTAAGTTTGAGTAACTTTTCCAAAAGGGATTTTGTATTCTTGATACAAAATGTTTGACTGATGATTTCTTTGAGTTGAAAAGGCAAACAATAAAAATCTAGAAAACATATGAATCTTGTGGATATCCAATGCAATGCGATTGGTTCGGTTTTGAAATGCGTATTACACTTAAATTTTAGGATTTGATCATTCATTTATTGCATGGAAAATTAAAGATTAATTTTTAACCATTAAATAAAAATACTAAGTTAAAAACACAAATAGATATTAGAAGCATTTACATTAATAGTTACACATGTATTGAACCGGCAACGGAACTCAATTGAAAGTTTTGAGCTGAATTGTGGACTCGGCTCATGACTAAAAGAATTTGGTCAAGCCTATTCATTATTGGGCCTGACATTTTTGGATGTTTGTGCCACATTCGGAAATATTGCATTACCTAGTCGAATTCGGAAAGATTTTGAGTATATAAATATGGAGGTTCACCGTCTGAGGATTCAATCGAATTAATGGATATTAACGTGTGGACTAAGAAAATCAAAGAAAGAAGATCGGTAGGTTTTTTCTCTTTCATGTGTTGCAAAAAAACAATATAAAGAATACAAGAGGCGGAAAGCGGAATCGGTCAACGCGGGGATATATTGGAGACAATCTTTACGCGGCCATGGGCACAAGCAGAAAGGAAAGAAGCCAAAGCATAATAGATCTTGAATATTCTTAAGAGGAAAGAAAGAAGACTGACCCTGTTTTCTAGAGAGCCCTAGAAAAAGCGTTATAGACAAGAAAGAGGGGCTCAAAATTGAGAATACACGGGCACATGCAAAGAAAAGAGAGAGAACACGCAAAGAAGAGAGCGTCGTCTTCTTCCTTAGGCGCGTTCGCTTGGAACTTCGACTAGAGCTCACCCGCCCGCAACAGCGAATCTTTCTTGCTGGACCTCGATCGAGCAGTTGCGCAACTACCACGACACTGCTTTATCTATCCTCTGGTGCTACCTGCTGCATTGACGGCCACAGCAGATCCCGGCCTCATCTTGCTACACAGACGGACGAGCCAATGAGCCTCCCAATGACAGTCCTCGCTACAAGCGTTCAACGACGGAACACCCTGCAAATCGTTGCTGCTTCTGGCTCAATGATGGCGCTGCCTTCAGTTTGCCGTCCTCCTGTTGCCTTAGTCCATTGCACGCAACCATCCCGGCGGTTTGGACTAGCCTCTTCAACGAGTCTTGCGGAGCCCCACTCCCGTGCACTTGAACTTGCCCAGATCTCTGACGAAGCTCCTACCTCGCTCATGCGAAGCCCACTCAGCCGTGATCTTACCAATTCCTACTCCATGCCATTGCCTGGTGTTCCGAGACGACCCTAGGCCGGTTGCCCTGCTCCATTGTTATTTGCAGTTCTCTACACACTGTTCATAAAATTCTAAATGAACGCCTTGAACTAGTAAATGTATGATGAGAAAGAATATCATCCACCGAGATTGATGATTAATAAAATAATTAAATATAAAAATTGGACAAAATTTATCTAATAAACCAAAATAGAATTCATAAATAATTAAAATTGACTATTTTAGAAACAATTTTTTTTGGAATTAAATGTAGTAAATCAATCAAATAAATATGGTAAAGCATCTAATTTCACCACAACGACTATATATGAATTTCATACTACTACACATACAAGAACGATATCAAACATGTGATAGTGAAATTTTCAAATACATTTACTATCATATCTCTATGTATAGTAAACATACTCAATTCTTTAATCCACTATGTGAATTTAAATAAAAATAAGTGCATTAAAATTTGTGAATATTCTTGGCTGACAATGAATCTTATGGACCACATTATCACCTAAAAATACACAAATAACACAGTATATCTCTATTCACATTTAATACATGGTTATACATTATAATGAGCAATTGCATATTATCACTTCTCAATCTCAAACATGCATATCAAATTATACAAATATTAGCCAGTTACTTAAAAGCAATAAATAGAATAATATATAACTCACATTAATGAAATCACTTACAACGCATGAAAATCACAAAATTCATTTTATCATGATTAGGCTATATCGTAGCCCTAACAAAAGAAACTTAGAACATAAAAGAAGAAGAAACAATATATTAATTAAACCAAACATCTTGAATCAAAGAGCAAGAATTTTGTCACCACTTTGTTTGCTATTCAAAATACTTGAAAATCACCCAAAATAATGAAAAAGATCTAAAAAAAAAAAAAACCTAAACATTTTTCCAAGCTCCCAAATATACCTTATCTACAGGATACATTCAAGAATCCTAAGACAAGACAATTGTTTATTTTTTTCCTGCATAAAGTCAAGGAATAAATTGCACAATCTTTGATTTGGCATTCATCTTTCAATGTTTCTGATATATTTCTTGAGTCACAAAATTCATTCTTCCCTTCTTTTTGTCATATTTTCCTTATTTTCTCATTATCTCATTATTCTACATAAACAAGAAATATTTGGGTAAATAGAAGAAAATTCAAATACTTTCTCACAAATATTGCATTATAAAATACTAGTAAAATGAATCTCCATTTGTCTCTCTCCTTGACTTCAATTGAAAGTGGATAGATTATGAATTAAATGGCTTGGTGGAAGTAGATATTTGTAAAAGACTTTTTAGTAGTTAGAGGTCAATAATGTTTATGTTGAGATTGTCATCAAGAAGTTGGAAGTGACCTCGGTGAAGGAGGATTGCAAATTCTTTTTTTATTTCTGCATGCGGAATCACTGATGCTTTTTTTTTCATTCAACATTTTGTAATTGCGATTTATAAGAATTAGTTATGACACATACTTCTGTATTAGGATTTGACATTTGACTTATCTCTGTCAAGACTATTGGGAGATAACATATACAACTTCATAGAGTTGCTATCGCATCCTATGTAAGTACTTTGTCAAAAAGGTTATAAATCTCTTTAAGGTTTCTATCTATAATAGTTCCCACATCAAAATCTTAGTTGTAGGTCTCATTAACTATACCAAGTACATAACGCTCTCCCTAGATTCAGCAAATTCGATGTATTGACTATGGCTCTCACTCTCACACGCACACAGTGCTTGTGCTTCATAGGGCATATACAAGTTGCTACCATGCATATCTACATACTCCATAGCCTTTGAGTTCTTCACGATTGAACATTTGGGTTTTACTTTCCTGCAAAGTTGATGTATAGAGAGCTATATGATACCATTTTCACCCCATGCTATCGGCAATTGATAGGCTACTATGCAGGATAGAACTACAAAGGAGAAAGATCCAAGATTTTAGAAGCCGGGAAGAGAAAAGAAAATACGGGGGAAATCCCCTCAGCTAAAAATACACTTTAATCTTTTTTTTCTCTTTTTTGCAAAAGAAATTTTTGTAATTCTTTTGATTTTCTGAATTTTTTCCACTTTTCCTTTTCTTTTCTTTTTTTCTCTTTTCTCTTTTCCTTTTTTCATTTTTCCCTCTACCGGCCATCGACAAGGCCTATGTATGAATACAAGTAGCTCATGAATAGAGACTTGCAAATTTATATTGTAGCCAAAGATTGAAGTTCGATTTTACTATATATATTTATGAATAGTTCTTCCAATTGAAACCGAAGACACTCAAATCAAATAGGTAATATCCAAAGCATTAAGAAATATCCTATAAGTAGATCATTGACATGTTTTCAGTTTAAGAATCACACACTAATTTGTACATGTCCTATGTATTATATGGATTTGCTAATTTGTACGCATCCTAATGTTAGGGACACAGAACATCAATTCTAAGAAACTAGAGGGTGCCGTCGTACGTTGTATTTCTTGTGTATTTTTATGTCATGTACAGCATGCTTTTTACGTAATTTTTGAATTATAATTGTATACAACATTGCAATCGGTTGAGTTTTTGAATCTCACGCCACCGTGTTTTAGTGAATTGACATTAACTAACCGGGTGTGAACCCAATTGGTTTTTGAAAAATAATAATCAATGTAGTGTTTGCATGTAAAAGCAAGAAATCACGTCATCAGAGGATCATTTTATTAGAAACCCAAGATACAAACGATACAAGACAAAGCCGTAACACATACATGCTCATCCTCTCTGGGAAATATTCACAAGCAGCAGAATTTAAAATTCAAGAACCACCCTCTGCAAAAGTACAGCGACAGATAGCAGAAGAGAGAGACAGAGATCATGGTTTAGAAAAGATGGTGGTGCTTCTTGCCATGAGACTCTTTATATTTTTTCTTGGCCTCCTTCTTCTCGTGCTTCTCATGGAAGGCGAACCCGGCAGCCCCGACGGTAGCAGCAGCTGCTATTTCTTCCTTTATCTTGTGCCGGTGGGCATGCTCTGGGTCCTTCTTGGCCATATGCTTCTCATGCTGCAATTTGCACATCATTAATTAGGAATTGTGTGAATGAAACAAAATGAGTTAAGGTAAAGAGGATGAAAAAAGAGTTCTCTACAATGTGTACTTACAGTAGCATTGAGCATGGTATAAGTTCGAGGAAAAAAAATGAATTTATTCACTTTGAGCAGAAGTGTTTGATCACGAAAATAGTGTTATGGATTACAACTATGTTTTTTCTCTTGTTTTTAGCCAATTGTAGCGAAATCTTATTCCTCTAGCTGATTGGTGAAGGAAATCAATTGAATTAAAACTATTGTTAATTTATAAGGATGATCCATTCTCGCACGGCATGCCACCATCATGTCTAGTTGAAATATATGAGTTCAATCAAGATCCTTCGCAATTAATGCTTGTGATCAATCAGCAGGTTCGGATCAATAAGGAGAAGATGGGAATTTTATATATATATAAATTGGGGAAAAATTTGCCAAAATTGAGATGAAGATGATAATTATTACCAAGGCATAAGCGCCGGCAGTGGCAGCACCAAGCTCACCGAGATGCTGGAGGTGCTTGTGGTGCTTCTCCTCTTTCTTGTAATCCACGACATGAGGTTCCATGACGGCATCAACCTTATTGTGGTGGTGGCGGTGGTGGTGGTGGTGGCGGTGTCCTTCGGCCATGGTGTGTGGTTGTTTTTTAGGGAATACTAGAATTGACGAAGGATCGGGGAAAGGACTATATAGCTGAAGTGTATGGTATGTGTTGTGAGATTGTTCAAGAGGGAGGGTTGTATTTATAGGGAGAGTTGGCGCATGCAATCGGGCCAACGCGGGAGGCGTCAAACGCTTGACGGACGGTCAGAATAGGTTGGTGGGGTTCAGCCCGTTGCATCTTTGTCTTATTTCGTTAAAGCCGTTATTTGTAGGTCCACCCAACAATAAAAAGAAAAAAAAAGAAAATTAATTAGGGGATGAATTTATCTTTCTTGTTCTTGTTGGAGGATATTCTGGGGGAACAAATATTTTTGGCAGATGATTTTTATGAGTTGAAACAGGAAATAGTGAAAATCTTGAGAACAGTCCAATCCTGTGTGGATATTTAATGTAATGTGTTGATAATATATATTTTTGGATTGAGTCCATAAAAAGAAACTTGATCCAAGTAGATCTGAATGATTTTTAAGTTTGAGTAATTTTTCCAAAAGGGATTTTGTGTTCTTGATACAAAATGTTTGACTGACGATTTCTTCGAGTTGAAAAGGCAAATAATAAAAATCTGGAAAACATATGAATCTTGTGGATATCCAATGCAATGCGATTGGTTCGGTTTCGGAAATGCGTATTAACACTTAAATTTTAGCGATCTGATCATTCATTTATTGCATAGAAAATTAAAGATTAATTTTTAACCCATAAATAAAAATATTAAGTTAAAAACACAAATAAATATTAGGAGCATTTGCATTAATAGTTACACATGTATTGAACCGGCGACAGGACTCAATTGAAAGTTTTGAGCTGAATTGTGAACTCGACTCATGACTAAAATAATTCGGTCAAGCCTATTCATTATTGGGCCTGACATTTTTGGATGTTTGTGCCACAATTGGAAATATTGCATTACTTGGTCGAATTTGGAAAGATTTTGAGTACTTAAATATGGAGGTTCAAGGATTCAAGCGAATTAATGGATATTAACGTGTGGACTAAGAAAACCAAAGAAAGAAGATCAGTAGGTTTCGTCTCTTTCATATCTTGCAAAAAAAAAAATATCTTGAATATTCTTAAGAGGAGGAAAGCGGAATCGGTCAACGCGGGGATATATTTTAGACCATCTTTACGCGGCCATGGGCACAAGCAGAAAGGAAAGAAGCCAAAGCATAATAGATCTTGAATATTCTTAAGAGGAAAGAAAGAAGACTGACCCTGTTTTCTAGAGAGCCCTAGAAGAAGCGTTGCAGACAAGAAAGAGGGGCTCAAAATTGAGAATACACGGGCACGCGCAAAGAAAAGAGAGCACGCAAAGAAGAGAGCGTCGTCTTCTTCCTTAGGCGCGTTCGCTTGGAACTTCGACTAGAGCCCACCCGCCCGCAACAGCTAATCTCTGTTGCCGGGCCTCGATCGAGCAGTTGCGCAACTAACACGACACTGCTTTATCTATCCTCTGGTGCTACCTGCCGCATTGACGGCCACAGCAGATCTGCGGCCTCATCTTGCCACACCGACGACGAGCCATGAGCCTCCCAATGACAGTCCTCGCTACAAGCCTTCAACGACGGAACACCCTGCGAATCGTTGCTGCTTCTGGCTCAATTATGGCGCTGCCTTCCAGTTTGCCGTCCACCTGTTGCCTTGGTCCGTTGCACGCAACCATCCCGGCGGTTTGGACTAGCCTCTTCAATGAGTCTTGCGGAGCCCCACTCCCGTGCACTTCAACTTGTCCAGGTCTCTGACGAAGCTCCTACCTCGCTCATGTGAAGCCCACTCAGTCGTGATCTTACCAATTGCTACTCCATGCTGTTGCCTAGTGTTCCGAGACGACCCTAGGCCGGTTGCGCTGCTTCATTGTTATTCGCAGTTCACTGCACACTGTTCGTAAAATTATAAATTGAACTAGTAAATATATAAGGAGAAAGAATATCATCCCACAGAGATTGATGAATAATAAATTAATTAAATATAAAAATTTGATATAATTTATCTAATAAACCAAAATAGAATTCAAAAAAATTGAAAATTGACAATTTTGGAAACAAAATTTCGGAATTAAATGTAGTAAATCAATCAAATGTTAGAGGATCTAATTTCACCACAAAAACTAAATATGAAGTTCATATTATTACACATACAAGAACGATATCAAACATGTGATAGCAAAATTTTCAAATGCATTTACCATCCTATCACTAGGTATAATAAACATACTCAGTTCCTCAATCCACTATATCTCTATGTGAATTTAAATAAAAATAAGTGCATTAAAATCTTTGAATATTCTTGGCTGACAATGAATCTTATGTACCACATTATCACTGTAAAATACACAAACAACATTGTATATCTCTACTCACATTTAATACATGGTTATACATTATAATGAGCAATTGCATAATCACTTTTTAGTCTCAAACATGCACATCAAATTATTCAAGTATTGCTAGTTACTTAAAAGAATTAAACACAATAATATATAACTCACACTAATAAAATCACTTACAATGCATAAAAATCACAAAATTCATATCATCATGATTAGGCTATATTGTAGCCCTAACAAAAGAAAATTAGAACTTAACAAAAGAAGAAACAAAATATTAATTAAACCAAACATCTTGAATCAATGAGCAAGAATTTTGTCACCGCTTTGGCAAAATATTAATTCAAAATACTTGAAAATCTCCCAAATAATGAAAAAGATCTAAAAATAAAAACATAAATGTTTTTCCAAGCTCCCAAATATACCTTATCTATAGGATACATTCAAGAATCCTAAGACAAGACAATTGTTTATTTTTTCCCTGCATAAAGTCAAGGAATAAATTGCAGAATCTTTGATTTGGCATCCATCTTTCAATGTTTCTCATATATTTCTTGAATCACAAAATTCTTTCTTCCCTTCTCTTTGCCATATTTTCCTTATTTTCTCAATATCTCATTATTCTACATAAACAAGAAATATTTGGATAAATAGAAGAAAATTCAAATACTTTCTCACGAATATTGCATTATAAAATACTAGTTAAATGAATCTCCATTTGTTGAGTGGACTACCAGTAAAATGAATCTCCATTTGCCTCTCTCCTTGACTTCAATTGAAAGTGGATAGATTTTGAATTAAATGGCTTGGTGGAAGTAGATATTTGTAAAAGACTTTTGTAGCAGTTAGAGGTCAGGAATGTTTTATGTTGAGGTTGTCATCAAGAAGTTGGAAGTGACCTCGGTGAAGGAGGATTGCGGATTTTCTTTTGCATGCGGAATCGCTAATGCTTTTTTTTTCATTTAGCATTCTCTAATAGCGATTTCTGAGAATTAGTTTCTAAGATATCCTTCTTTATTAGGATTTGGCATTTGACTTATCTCTATCGGCACTATTGGGAGACAACATATACACCTTCAGAGAGCTGCTATCACATCCTATTGTAACTACTTTACCAAAAAGGTTATAAATCTCTCTAAGGTTTCTATCTATAGTAGTTCTCACATCATAATCTTAGTTGTAGGTCTCATTAACTAAACCAAGTACATAACGCTCACCCTAGATTAAGCAAATTGTATATATTGACTACGGCTCTCACTATCAAACACACATGGTGCTTGTGCTTTGTAGGGCATATACGAGTTGCTACCATACATATCTTGTCATGTTCCCAACCCTTGAGAACGCGACGATCTCCTTTTTGACTTGTGGTCAAAAAGATGTGACATCCCAAGACGCGTCCCCGACCGTTCTTTTTATCTTATAAATATGCACACACAAAAATGAATGTTAAACCCCGGTCAACAACAATAGTAGGGATAGAAGAACGAATAAACACCATAGCAGCAAACCACTCCACCTAGTCATTTACCAAATTAACCCCTAAAGGAACGTTTTTAATTACAAACCAACAGTTACTAGTTCTTTTCCTTTCGAGCCTACAAAAAGATGCCAAGGCTGGGTTAATCTACTTTATCAAAAGCTTGGGCCCTATGCTCCCATCATGGACTATCAAAACGTGTGGACCCCTCCAAGTCAAGCTCTGTCAAGTCGTAGTTAGAGGGGTATGGGTCGACTAGGGGTGGGGGAGAATCGGGATTCACCACTGCCCCATCTGGAGGGTCTAACTCCATGGGATCCCAATCCACATCATCAAGGCCCCTACCAAGCGGGCTAGTCACGACAAATGCGGCCATAGTAGAAGGGAGAAGAGGATAACCGAGTTGGTTCGAGGCTAGGTGGAGGCGGCAAGGCTCATGGCGGTTCCGGGAGGCTAACAAGCGATCAAGCCGAGCTACGACGGACGTGGTGGCCGTCGACTGAGGCAACAACAGGGAAAGAAAATAGGTGCAGAAGCAGTGCAACCAGAAGGACGGGGGAGGAGGCAGGCTGGTTCTCAGGCTGATTTGGGCATCCATCAGGGCTCTAATGGTGGGCCAATGAAGTGGCGGCATTGCGGTGACGGCTGAGGTGGCGACAAAGGGGCAACAATAACAGTAGCAGTTCAGTAAGGGAGGGAACCAGCAAAAAAAGAAGAAGAAGAAGAAAAAGAAAAACTGCAGCAATAGTTGCACGTACATGCATGGGGAAGGGGCACCAAAAGAGAGAGAGGGAGAGAGAGAGAGAGTCAGAAGAGTAAGAGAAACGGATGGGGGAGGCCGATGGCATGAAAAAGGGAGAAAGGGAGAGAGAAAAGAGAGGGAGAAAAGGCAGAAGAGAGAGGGAAGGGACAGCTGAAAGGGGACCCAAAATCCCCACTCAACATGTCTCTTAATCCCTCTAAAATTCAAACTAAACAAAATTGTCCCCTAGTCCATGGACTAGGGGCAATTTCGTCCATGTGCGCTTTTCGAAACTGAAAATCCCCGAAATACCCTTGGTCTGAAAATATGTGACAGGAAGCGTCGGGTTTAATTCCTCGACCCGATAATCCCTACTTTCAGCATTCCCAAACAAACCAGGATTTTCAAAAATTAATGAGGTTGAAATCCAATAATTTATTCCTAACGTCCGAAAAGCCCAACAACCGAATTTGGATAAAAAATCATGGCCAAGTCAATCAATTAAAACTCTAGCATATCTCAAACTTTCGAGTGGCTTTTTAAGAATCGCATGTCCACAAAAGTCTTTAGTAGCCTCATCCCTTTGATTGGTATCTCATAAGTGATCCGTTTAGAGCAAAACCCGACTAACAGTTCATTGGTGAATTATGCATTCCTAAAAGCCAAAATTGGTCAGAAAATTCGGGATGTCACAAGTCTTTCCCCCTTATAAAAATTCCGTCCTCGAAATTTGCACCACTCCTTAAATTCTTGAACGGATGAGGTATTATTGCCTCATTAATTCCTAGCTTTCCCACGCTGCTCCTGTTTTCTATAATATACACTAGTCAATCCTTCATCCAATTTAGGCCAGAATCTTTGGACCAATGATCCGCTCAGACCTCACCCCAACAAACTGGAGTATCATAAGTTTGTTCACGCTTTTGCTACACCACCCCAATACAATACTTTATCTCTTAACCAATGGGTAGTTTAGCTCATACTTGCCCTCTTTGACATCTTAGAAGCTGAAATCCAATAATTTAGTCTTGATGTCCGAAAAGCCCGACAACTGAATTTGAAAAAAAAAATCATGGCCAAGTCAATCAACTGCATGCTCCATGGCCTTTGAGTTCTCCATGATTGAAGATTTGGGTTTTACTTTCCTGCAAAGTTGATGTATAGAGAGCTATGCCATATGATACCATTTTCACCCCATGTTATCGGCAATTAACAGGCCACTATGCATGATAGAACTACAAGAGGAGAAAGATCCAAGATTTTAGAAATGAGGAAGAGAAAAGAAAATACGGGGGAAATTCCCCTAGCTAAAAATACACTTTAATCATTTTTCTCTTTTTTGCAAAAGCAGTTTTTGTAATTCTTTGGTTTTCTGAATTTTTTTCCACTTTTCTTTTTTCATTTCGTTTTTCTCTTTTCTCTTTTCATTATTTCCTTTTTCCCTCTACTGGCCACTAATGAGGCCTATGTATGAATACAAGTAGCTCGTGAATAGAGACTTGCATATTTATATTGTTGCCAAAGACACTCAAATCAAATACATAATATCCAAAGCATTAAGAAATATCCTATAAGTAGATCATTGACATGTTTTCAGACAGCTTAAGAATCACATGCTAATTTGTATGTGTCCTATGTATTAGATGGATTTGCTAATTTGTATGCGTCCTAATGTTAGGGACTCAAAACATCAATTCTTAGAAACTAGAGGTACCCTCGTACGTTTTATTTCTTATGTATTTTTATGTCATGTACAGCATGCTTTTTACGTAATTTTTGAATTATAATTGTATACAACATTGCAATCGGTTGAGTTTTTGAATCTCACAACACCGCGTTTCAGTGAATTGACATTGACTAACCGGGTGTGAACCCATCTATGCGGAGACTCTGCCAATTGGTTTTTGAAAAATAATAATCAATATAGTGTTTGCATGTAAAAGCAAGAAATCACGTCATCAGAGGATAATTTTATTAGAAACTCAAGATACAAACTGTACAAAACAAAGCCGTAACACATACATGCTCATCCTCTCTGGGAAATATTCACAAGCAGCAGAATTTAAGATTCAAGAACCACCCTCCGCAAAAGTACAGCGACAGATAGCAGAAGAGAGAGACAGAGGTCATGGTTTAGAAAAGATGGTGGTGCTTCTTGCCATGAGACTCTTTATATTTTTCTTGGCCTCCTTCTTCTCGTGCTTCTCATGGAAGGCGAACCCGGCAGCCCCAACGGCAGCAGCAGCTGCTATTTCTTCCTTTATCTTGTGCCGGTGGGCATGCTCTGGGTCCTTCTTGGCCATATGCTTCTCATGCTGCAATTTGCACATCATTAATTAGGAATTGTGTGAATGAAACAAAATGAGTTAAGGTAAAGAGGATGAAAAAAAAACTTCTCTACAATGGGTACTTACAGGAGCATTGAGCATAGTATAAGTTCGAGGAAAAAAAATTAATTTATTCACTTTGAGCAGAAGTGTTTGATCACGAAAATACTGCTATGGATTACAACTATGTTCTTCTTCTTTTTTAGCCAATTGTGGCAAAATCTTATTCCTCTAGCTGATTGGTGAAGGAAATCAATTGAATTAAAACTATTGTTAATTTATAAGGATGATCCATTCTCGCACGGCATGCCACCATCATCTCTAGTTGAAATACATGAGTTCAATCAAGATCCTTCACAATTAATGCTTGTGATCAACCAGCAGGTTCGGATCAATAAGGTGAAGATGCGAATTTTATCTATATATAAAATGGGGAAAATTTGCCAAAATTGAGATGAAGATGATAATTATTACCAAGGCATAAGCGCCGGCAGTGGCAGCACCAAGCTCACCGAGATGCTGGAGGTGCTTGTGGTGCTTCTCCTCCTTCTTGTAATCAACGACATGAGGTTCCATGACAGCATCAACCTTATTGTGGTGGCGGTGGTGGTGGTGGTGGCGGTGTCCTTCGGCCATGGTTTGTGGTTGTTTTTTAGGGAATACTAGAATTGACGAAGGATCGGGGAAAGGACTATAGATGAACTGTTTGGTATGTGTTGTGAGATTGTTCAAGAGGGAGGGTTGTATTTATAGGGAGAGTTGGCGCATGCAAAGTCTCGCATGCGATCGGAACAACGCGGGAGGCGTCAAACGCGTGACGGACGGTCAGAATAGGTTGGTGGGGTTCAGTTCGTTGCATCTTTGTCTTATTTCGTTAAAGCCGTTATTTGTAGGTCCACCCAACAATAAAAAAAGAAAAGCAAAGCAATTAGGGGATGAATTTATCTTTTTTGTTCTTGTTGGAGGATATTCTGGGGGAACAAATTTATCTGGTAGATGACTTTTATGAGTTGAAACCGGAAATAGTGAAAATCTTGAGGACAGTCCAATCCTGTGTGGATATTTAATATAATGTGTTGATAATATATTTTGAGATTGAGACCATAAAAGAAACTTGATCCAAGTAGATCTGAATGATTTTTAAGTTTGAGTGACTTTTCCAAAAGGGATTTTATACAAAATATTTGGCTGACGATTTCTTTGAGTTGAAAAGGCAAACAATAAAAATCTGGAAAACATATGAATCTTGTGGATATCCAATGCAATGCGATTGGTTCGGTTTTGGAAATGCGTATTAATGCTTAAATTTTAGCAATTTGATCATTCATTTATTGCATGGAAAATTAAAGATTAATTTTTAACCCATAAATAAAAATATTAAGTTAAAAACACAAATAGATATTAGGAGCATTTGCATTAATAGTTACACATGTATTGAACCGGCAACGGGACTCAATTGAAAGTTTTGAGCTGAATTGTGGACTCGGCTCATGACTAAAAGAATTTGGTCAAACCTATTCATTATTGGGCCTGACATTTTTGGATGTTTGTGCCACATTCGGAAATATTGCATTACTTGGTCGAATTTGGAAAGATTTTGAGTACATAAATATGGAGGTTCACCGTCTGAGGATTCAATCGAATTAATGGATATTAACGTGTGGACTAAGAAAATCAAAGAAAGAAGATCGGTAGGTTTTGTCTCTTTCATGTGTTGCAAAAAACAGTATAAAGAGTACAAGAGGCGGAAAGCGGAATCGGTCAACGCTCGGGGATATATTTGAGATCATCTTTACGCGGCCATGGGCACAAGCAGAAAGGAAAGAAGCCAAAGCATAATAGATCTTGAATCTTCTTAAGAGGAAAGAAAGAAGACTGACCCTGTTTTCTAGAGAGCCCTAGAAGAAGCCTTACAGACAAGAAAGAGGGGCTCAAAATTGAGAATACCCGGGCACACGCAAAGAAGAGAGCGTCGTCTTCTTCCTTAGGCACGTCCGCTTGGAATTTCGACTAGAGCTCACCCGCCCGCAACAGCTAATCTTTGTTGCTGGGCCTCGATCAAGCAGTTGCGCAACTACCACGACACTGCTTTATCTATCCTCTGGCGCTACCTGCCGCATTGACAGCCACAGCAGATCCGCGGCCTCATCTTGCTACACTGACGATTAGCCATGAGCCTCCCAATGACAGTCCTCGCTACAAGCTTTCAACGACGGAACACCCTGCGAATTGTTGCTGCTTCTGGCTCAATGATGGCGCTACCTTCCAGTTTGCCGTCGTCCTGTTGCCTTAGTCTATTGCACGCAACCATCCCGGCGGTTTGGACTAGCCTCTTCAAGGAGTCTTGCGGAGGCCCACTACCGTGCACTTCAACTTGCCCATATCTCTGACGAAGCTACTACCTTGCTCATGCGAAGCCCACCTGACAACAGAGCAATAGGAAGAAAGAGAGAAAATAGTTTTTCTTGTATATTACGTTTACAAGTACATCAACGAATTTATAATGTAAGGGTGAAAAATAAAAAAGGAAAATAAAATATATGCATCACTATTTTCCTATTTACTGTACTAATTAGCGATTGACTAAATCAATTACAATCAGAATCGGTCTCAAGATCTTCGACCATATTTCCAACACTCCCCCCCAAGCTGGTGGCCTATTATGTCGAGGACACCTAGCTTGCTCAGTGGATACTTGTGTTGTCTCTAGCATAATGGCTTAGTAAAAATGTCCACAGGTTGTTCCACTATTCCGATTCCTTTTGTCACCAAAACTCCTTCTTTGATTTTGCCCCTAGTGAAATGACAATCAACTTCTATGTGCTTTGTTCTTTCATGAAAAACTAGGTTTGCTGTCAACTTTAGTGTAGCATCATTGTCACAGAACAATTCACTTAGTCCATTGACCTGTATTCCGAGGTCTAAGAGTAATCCTCATATCCACACAATTTTGCAAGTAGTTTTCACCATGGCTCGATATTCTGATTCAACTTATGACAATGATACAATGGATTGCTTCTTCTTCTTCTTTTTTGGTAAAGAAAGAGAGAATGTGGATTGCTTCTTCGTCTTCCAAGAAATCAATGATTTTCCCAATTTTATATAGAACCCAGTAACTGATCTTCTAGTTATTGGACAAGTAGCATAACCTATATCACAAAATGCTATCATCTTCATATTGCAATCACGAGATAGAAATATACCGAGTCCTGGACATCCCTTCAGATACTTCACAACTTTCAAGGCTGCATCCATATGTGATTGTTTTGGCATGTGCATGAACTGGTTGAGTATTTTCACTGCATAACTTATGTCAGGTCTTGTCATGGTAAGATATATCAACTTTCCAACAAGTCGCTGATATCTTGACGGATCTCTAAGCAATGCATCCTTGCTAGGTGAAGAGGAATTTACATCATACTCATATGTCGTCAATTTGACATTCTATTCAATTGGGATTATCGACGGTTTACAACCTGATAAATCTACTTCGGAAATGATTTCCAAGATAAATTTCCTTTGACTAAGGGAGATTCCTTTATCAGATCGAGCAATCTCAATGCCGAGAAAATATTTGGGAGGTCCCAAATCCTTGATGTGAAAATTGAAATGCAGGTATTCTTTGAATCTTGCTACCTCAAAATCATTATTTCCCATAACCAGTATATCATTGACATATATCAATAAATAAATTGATGAACTCCCTGTGGTTCATGTGAACAAGGCATAATCATGCTTTGAATGCTAAAAACCTACATTGACCAATGCAGTGGTGAATTTAGCATACCATTGTCTTGATGCCTGCTTTAATCCATATAAGGACTTACAAGACGACATACCCGATACTCCCCCTGTCTGCAAAGTCCTTGAGGTAGGTCTATGTAAATTTTTTCATCCGGATCACCGTGGAGAAAGGCATTGTTCACATCCATTTGATGCAAAGACCAATTATGTATAGCAGCAACAAATAAGAAGGAACGTATAGTGACTTCCTTTGCTACTGGAGAAAATGTCTCATGATAATCAAAACCTTCTTTTTGGGTAAATCCTTTAGCCACTAATCGGGCCTTATATCGCTCAATGGAACCATCTGCCTTAAACTTGATCTTGTATACCCATTTGCATCCGATCGCGATATGGAGGTAGTGGAAAAATATCCCAAGTATGATTTGCTGTGAGTGCAATAAGTTCTGTCTCCATTGCATGTCTCCACCTGGGATCTTTTACTGCCTCAGCGAACAAAGATGGCTCATGTTCTTCTGATATGCGACTAATACAGCACGTGTTGTGGCGACAATTTGCTAAAGGAAACGTATGAAGAAATAGGATACTGAGTACCTAAGGAACTTGCAGCAAAACATATATAATCCTTTGTCCACGTAGGTGGCCGAGTTTGTCGTCCAGAACGTCGAGGTTGTATATCAGGAACTATTGATGGTTCAAGATCAATCCTGGATGTATCCATTGAAGGAGAAGATGAAATATTTTCAGATAGAGTAGGTGATTCTACCTCGGGATATGAAGATTCCATTGGTGCCGGCATCAAAGGGCCTGATGTCAAAGGTGGTCCTGATGTGACAACAACTCCTGGTGCCACAAATAAACTTTCATCAAATAAAAAAATCTGATTGTTTGCTGGTGAAGCTTCTTGTGATGAGGACAGCATCTCTTCGAAGGGAAATACATCTTCATGAAATATGACATCCCTGCTTGTAAAAAAATTTCCTGTAGAAATTTCCATAACTCGATATCCTTTCTGAAGAGGAGGATATCCCATGAAAATGCATTTGATTGCACGGGGACTCATTTTATCCCAAGGACCCACATTTGTTGCATAACACAAGCAACCAAATACTCTAAGATGATCATTATCTGGCTGTTTATTGTAGAGCATCTCAAATGGTGATTTCCCATTAAGAATTCGAGTTGACATGTGATTAATCAAATAAGCTACTGTGACCACACAATCTCCCCAAAATTCTTCAGGAACAGAAGCTTGATATTTTAATGCCCGAGCTACCTCTAAGAGATGTCTATGTTTGCGCTCAACAATTCCATTTTGTTGTGGAGTGTAAGTGCAAGAACTTTCATGGAGTATTCCAAGATTGGATAACAATTTTGTGTACTCAGAAGTGAAGAATTCATGACCATTATCTGTACGAATTCGTTGTACAGATTTTCCAAATTGATTCCTAATTAAGGAAAGAAAATTTGATATATGAGTGAATGTTTGGCTCTTTGACTGCATAAGATATAGCCAAGTGGCACGAGTATAATCATCAACCATTGTAAGAAAGAAACGAGATCCATCTCGATGTGTGGTATAATAGGGACCCCAAATGTCCATGTGAAGTAAGGAGAAAGGATTTTTTGCTCAAGATGTGCTAATGGGAAATGGTGTTCGAGACTGTTTGGCTAAAGGACAAACTGGACATTTTGAATATGGAAACCGTGCACTATGGCCCAGTCGTTGATGAAGCAAGAGATTTTTATTTGTACTAATTGCATTACATGAAATGCTTTTATTTAATAACTCTAAATCTCCCGAGGAATTGATCCAGAAATAAAGTCCTTGTGCCTCATTACCCAAGCCAATCACTTTCCCAGTCGAATGGTCCTAAAAGACACAACTTTTGGAATTGAATCTGGCATGATAGGAATTGTCCATACATACTCTTGAGACAGACAGAAGATTAAACTCAAAATTTGGAATATACAGGATATTTTTGAGGATAAAGTTCTAACCAAGGTGTACAGTACCGATTTTGGTAACTTGAGTAATGTTCCCATTAGGAAGACGTACTATAATAGGGAATTGTGTATTTTTATGAACATGAGAGAATAAATAATCATCACATATTATGTGGTCACTAGCACCTGTATCGATAATCCATGCATCAACTAAAGGTGAATTCTTTTCATATAAAATGGTACCTGAGAATCCTGCTGCACCTTCATCACCACTCTTGAGCTGGCTCAATACTTGAACAATATTTTCATATTGTTCTTTGGTGATCATTTGATTAGGTGTTCCACCCATTTTCTATGCAGAAACCTGATAAACTGCAGATTCCCTGCCTTTTTTATCATTTGGTCTCTCATGCAATTTCCAACATGTATCAATAGTATGATATGGACGTTTGCGATATTCGCAATATTTATTTTTATTTTTGAAATTTCATCCACTAACCTTCCCTATTGACGTGGCATTTCGTGGGCCGTATGATGCCCTATAAATCAGTGCTGACGTGGCATGATGATGGCCCTCCGATTCGGCTGAAAAAATGGGCGCCTGTGGGCCATCAAATCTGGAATATAGATCCTAGCCATCCATCTCTGCAGTTTGATCTGGACCGTCTGATCCGGCGCTTTTTCTTCGACCGTCGGATCCAAAGATTTTATTCCAGCCATCCGACCCTGCCCTTTGATCCCAGCCATCCATTCTTGAAGACCTAGGATTGTCTTCGTTTCTTCTTCTCGCCACAGCCACGATTTTCTTCCCTTCCACGGCTCCAACAGCTCCGACAGCTCCGACGCCTCCACTAGCTCCGGCCACCATTTCTGTTGAGCCGAAAATAGAGGGAAACATTGCGAGGCTCATCCCTTCACCGGTTCGAGCTTGGTCCATCACGGCTACTCGTTGATTTTCTTCTTGCACAACAAGTTGAAAAATTCTCCCGAGCAGTGGTTGAGGGTCCATTGCCAAGATCTGAGATCGGAACGTCGAGTAGATCTCATTGAGGGTAAGCAAAAATCTTGTGGCCTTCTCTCTTTTCTTTATAGCACGGTATTGTCGAAGGGTTGCTTCCGGTCCTTCCAATTTCTCCTCGACTGCTTCCAATTTCTCCTCGGCTGCTTCAATTTCATTCCACAAGCCTGAGAGCCGATTGTAGCATGCAGTGACCGAGAGGTTACCCTGTTTCAAATCTGATAAGGTTTGTGTTAGTGTAAACAAACAGGCTCGATCTAACTTTCCATACATTTCCCGTATATTATCCTAGAAAATTTTCGAATCCTCCGTCAAAGGAAGGCCGGCTGTGACTTCCGGTGATAGGCAGTTCCCGATCCAGGTGCAAACTAGTTGGTTGCACCGTTGCCAATGTCTTTACAGTCTCTCGTCCGTCGAAATTGGCACCGTGCCATCGACGAAGCCCTCTTTGTCCTTCGTGACAAGAGCTCGCCGGAGATCTCGCGCCCAAGAGGCATAGTTGTCGGATCCAGTGAGATATTGGTTGGTTAGGCGAATTTCCGGCCCGTTCGCCGAGGAGGTGTAAAGCGGATCTCCAAGTTCAGGATGGCCGCCACCGATGATCGGAAAAAATTGCGGCGTGAATCCGGGTTGGAGGATCGGGTAGGGATCCGTTCCCTGACCCGATGTGGATTCAGATTCGTAACCCAGATTCATCTGGGCCGAATCATCATTCAGGTTAGCCTCTCTGTAGTTGGGCTGATCTAAAGATGCATACTGGGCCCATGGTTGTCCCGGCCCAGTCATCCACGGGCCCTACATTGGGTACCACTAGATTGGTGGGACTATTGAGGCCCATGGAATAGTTGGGCCTAGGAACTGGCCTGAAGTAGGAAGTTGGCCCAAAGCAGGAGGCTGGCCTGAAGCAGAAGCCTGAACAAAGGGTTGTTCCTTTTTGGGTGAAACGCCTGCTGGTTGGTTATTCCCACTTTCTTCCATGATGAGCTTATTCCCACTTTCTTCCATGATGAGATCTCAGAATTCCTAAACGATTTGCTGACTTGTTTTGCAAGATGAAGACTTGCAAAGGAAAAAGTTGGAAAAAAAAAAAACGAAAGCAATTCTGAGGATTTGTGGAAGCTATTTCAAGAACGCTGCTCTAATACCATGACAAAAGAGCAATTGGAAGAAAGAGAGAAAACAGTTTTTCTTGTATATTACGTTTACAAGTACATCGACGAATTTATAATGTAAGGGTGAAAAAATAAAAAAAGGAAAATAAAATATATGCATCGCTATTTTCCTATTTACCTACTAATTAGCAATTGACTAAATCAATTACAATCAAAATCGGTTTCGAGATCTTTGACCATATTTCCAACAGCACCTAGCCGTGATCTTACCAATTGCTACTCCATGCTGTTGCCTGGTGTTCCGAGATGACCCTAGGCCGGTTGCCCAACTCCATTGTTATTTGCAATTCACTCCACACAGTTCATAAAATTATAAATGAACGCTATGAACTAGTAAATATACGATGAGAAAGAATATCATCCCACAGAGATTGATGATCAATAAACTAATTAAATATAAAAATTTGACAAAGTTTATCAAATAAACTAAAATAGAATTCAGAAAAAATGAAAATTGACTATTTTAGAAACAAAATTTTGGAATTAAATGCAGTAAATCAATCAAATAAATATGTTAGAATATCTAATTTCACCACAATGACTAGATATGAATTTCATATTATTACATATACAAGAACGATATCAAACGTGTGATAGCGAAATTTTCAAATACATTTACTATCCTATCTCTAGGTATAGTAAACATACTCAATTCCTCAACCCACTATATCTCTATGTGAATTTAAATAAAAATAAGTGCATTAAAATCTATGAATATTCTCGGCCTACAATGAATCTTAAGGACAACATTATCACCGAAAAATACACAAATAACATAGTATATCTCTATTCACATTAAATACATGGTTATACATTATAATGAGCAATTGCATATTATCCCTTCTCAATCTCAAACATGCATATCAAATTATTCAAGTATTGGCCAGTTACTTAAAAGCATTAAACACAATAATATATAACTCACATTAATGAAATCACTTACAACAGATAAAAATCACAAAATTCATATCATCATGATTAGGCTATATCGTAGCCCTAATAAAAGAAAATTAGAACATAACAGAA
Source organism: Corymbia maculata (assembly GCA_014182735.1). NCBI lineage: Eukaryota > Viridiplantae > Streptophyta > Magnoliopsida > Myrtales > Myrtaceae > Corymbia > Corymbia maculata. The sequence goes on along the minus strand of CM024686.1, from coordinate 18,216,417 downwards.
GAAAAAAGAAAATATTTATTAAACCAAACATCTTGAATCAAAGAGACCGCTTTGTTTTCTATTCTAAATACTTGAAAATCTACCAAAATAATGAAAAACATCTAAAAAAGAAAACCTAAATGTTTTTCCAAGCTCCCAAATAAACCTTATCTACTAGGGGTGTGCATGGTCCGGGTGGGCGGTTCCCACCCCGGAACCAGGAATTGCCCGCTCAGGACCGGTTCCAAATTTTTGGAACCGGGAACCGCCCACTGATTCTACGGATCCGGTCCGGTTCCCGGGTGGATCCTCGGAACCGGCCAAGAGATGAAGCGGAAGGGCGGGTCGGAGTTGGTTCCTCATTTTGGGAACCGAGGACCGAACCGACCCGACAAAGGGTGGATTCGGACCCCAAAATTCCGAACAAACACTCTAAAAACAGCCCCACTTAGAGATTAATATTAATCTCAACCCCAAGGCCGCTCTAGACACAAGATTTGTTGATCTCCTTGGCTGGATTTTATATGCAATCTTTCAAATGCTCTTTGAGTAATTCTTCAATATGGGACATTTGGAAACTTGTTGGAGTAACTTACAGGCAAGGGGCAACGAGAGAGAAGAGAAGGGAGAGGGAGTAGGAGGCTCAATCCCACATTGATTATTTAGGAGAGACAACGAACCCTTGGTCTCTATAAATAGGAGAAAGAGAACCCTCTATTTTGTTGGCCATGTTCTCCTGGCAATGGAAGAATGAAGGTGATGAGGAAAGATTGGACTATTATTCTAAATATTTTTAATATTATTACATTTTGAATATAAAAATCTTAATTTTGACTTAAAAAAAATCGGTCCGGTCCGGGCGGGTGGATCCGCCCATGGAACCGGGAACCGGACCGGTACCCTTAAGAACCACCGGTTCTAGTCCGGTTCGGTCCAGTTCCGGGCGGTCCGGGCGGTTCCCGATTCTTTTGCTTCAAGAATCCTATGACAAGACAATTGTTTTCTTTTTCTTTTTTCTCGCATAAAGTTAGGGAATAAATCATAGAATCTTTGATTTAGCATCCATCATTCAATGTTTCTGATATATTTCTTGAGTCACAAAATTCATTCTTCCCTTCTTTTTTCCATCTTTCCTTATTTTCTCAATATCTCATTATCTTACATAAACAAGAAAGATTTGGGTAAATAGAAGGAAGTTCAAATATTTTCTCACAAATATTGCATTAGAAAATACTAGTAAAATGAATCTCCATTTGCCTCTCTTCTTAACTTCAATTGAAAGTGGATAGATTCTAAATTAAATGGTTTGGTGGAAGTAAATATTTGCAAAAGACTTTTGAAGTAGTTAGAGGTCAGGAATGTTTATGTTGAGACTGTCATCAAGAAGTTGGAAGTGACCTCAGTGAAGGAGGATTGCAAAATTTTTTTTTTTTCTGCATGCGGAATCACTAATGCTTTTTTTTTATTTAGCATTTTGTAATAGCGATTTACAAGAATTAGTTTTTGACACATCCTTCTTTATTAGGATTTGGCATTTGACTTATCTCTATCGGCACTATTGGGAGACAACATATACAACTTCAGAGAGCTGCTACCGCATCCTATTATAAGTACTTTGCCAAAAAGGTTATAAATCTCTTTAAGGTTTCTATCTATAGCAGTTCCCACGTCAAAATCTTAGTTGCAGGTCTCATTAACTAAACCAAGTACATGATGCTCTCCCTAGATTCAGCAAATTTGATGTATTGACTACGGCTCTCACTCTCTCACGCACATAGTGCTTGTGCTTCGTAGGGCATATACGGTTTGCTACCATACATATCTGCAAGCTCCATGGCCTTCGAGTTCTTCACGATTGAAGATTTGGGTTTTACTTTCCTGCAAAGTTGATGTATAGAGAGCTACATGATACCATTTTCACCCCATGCTATTGGCAATTGGCAGGTTACTATGCATGATAGAACTACAGATGAGATAGATCCAAGATTTTAGAAGCCAGGAAGAGAAAAGAAAATACGGGGGAAATCCCCTCAACTAAAAATACACTTTAATCTTTTTTTTCTCTTTTTTGCAAAAGAAATTTTTGTAATTCTTTTAATTTTCTGAATATTTTCCACTTTTCCTTTCCTTTTCTTTTTTTTCTCTTTTCTCTTTTCATTTTTTCCTTTTTCCCTCTACTGGCCATCAACAAGGCCTATGTATGAATACAAGTAGCTCATGAATAGAGACTTGCAAATTTATATTGTAGCCAAAGATTGAAGTTCGATTTTACTATATATATTTATGAATAGTTCTTCCAATTGAAACCGAAGACACAAATCAAATAGGTAATATCCAAAGCGTTAAGAAATATCCTATAAGTAGATCATTGACATGTTTTCAGTTTAAGAATCACGGTACAAATTCCTATAAGTAGATCATTGACATGTTTTCAGTTTAAGAATCACACACTAATTTGTACATGTCCTATGTATTATATGGATTTGCTAATTTGTACGCATCCTAATGTTAGGGACACAAAACATCAATTCTAAGAAACTAGAGGGTGCCGTCATACGTTGTATTTCTTATGTTTTTTTATGTCATGTACAGCATGCTTTTTACGTAATTTTTGAATTATAATTGTATACAACATTGCAATCGGTTGAGTTTTTGAATCTCACGCCACCGCGTTTTAGTGAATTGACATTGATTAACCGGGTGTGAACCCATCTATGCGGAGACTCTAACAATTGGTTTTTGAAAAATAATAATCAATGTAGTGTTTGCACGTAAAAACAAGAAATCACGTCATCAGAGGATAATTTTATTAGAAACCCAAGATACAAACTGTACAAGACAAAGCCGTAACACATACATGCTCATCCTCTCTGGGAAATATTCACAAGCAGCAGAATTTAAGATTCAAGAACCACCCTCCGCAAAAGTACAGCGACAGATAGCAGAAGAGAGAGACAGAGATCATGGTTTAGAAAAGATGGTGGTGCTTCTTGCCATGAGACTCTTTATATTTTTTCTTGGCCTCCTTCTTCTCGTGCTTCTCATGGAAGGCAAACCCGGCAGCCCCAACGGCGGCGGCAGCTGCTATTTCCTCCTTTATCTTGTGCTGGTGGGCATGCTCTGGGTCCTTCTTGGCCATATGCTTCTCATGCTGCAATTTGCACATCATTAATCAGGAATTGTGTGAATGAAACAAAATGAGTTGAGGTAAAGAGGATGAAAAAAAAGTTATCTACAATGTGTACTTACAGTAGCATTGAGGATGGTATAAGTTCGAGAAAAAAAAATTAGTTTATTCACTTTGAGCAGAAGTATTTGATCGTGTAAATAGTACTATGGATTACAACTATGATTTTTGTTTAAGCCAATTGTGGGGAAATCTTAGTCCTCTAGCTGATTGGTGAAGGAAATCAATTGAATTCAAACTATTATTCATTTATAAGGATGATCCATTCTGGCACAGCATGCCATCATCATGCCTAGTTGAAATATGTGAGTTCAATTGAGACTCTTCACAATTAATGCTTGTGATCAACCTGATGGTTTGGATAAATAAGGTGAAGATGTGAATTTTATCTATATATAAAATGGGGAAAATGTGCCAAAATTGAGAAGAATATATTACCAACGCATAAGCGCCGGCAGTGGCAGCACCAAGCTCACTGAGATGCTCGAGGTGCTTGTGGTGCTTCTCCTCCTTCTTGTAATCAACGACATGAGGTTCCATGACTGCATCAACCTTATTGTGGTGGCGGTGGTGGTGGTGGTGGCGGTGTCCTTCGGCCATGGTTTGTGGTTGTTTTTAGGGAATACTAGAATTGACGAAGGATCGGGGAAAGGACTATATAGCTGAAGTGTATGGTATGTGTTGTGAGATTGTTCAAGAGGGAGGGTTGTATTTATAGGGGAGAGTTGGCGCATGCAAGGGCTCGAATGCGATCGGGCCAACGCGGGATTCGTCAAACGCGTGATGGACGGTCAGAATAGGTTGGTGGGGTTCAGCTCGTTGCTTCTGTCTTATTTCGTTAAAGCCGTTATTTGTAGGTCCACCCAACAATACAAAAAGAAAAGAAAAGCAATTAGGGGATGAATTTATCTTTCTTGTTCTTGTTGGAGGATATTTTGGGGGAACGAATTTATTTGGCAGATGATTTTTATAAGTTGAAACAGGAAATAGTGAAAATCTTGAGAACAGTCCAATCTTGCGTGGATATTTAATGTAATGTATTGATAATATATTTTGAGATTGAGTCCATAAAAAAAAATTGATCCAAGTAGATCTGAATGATTTTTAAGTTTGAGTGACTTTTCCAAAAGGGATTTTGTATTCTTGATATAAAATATTTGGTTGACGATTTCTTCGAGTTGAAAAAGCAAACAATAAAAATCTGGAAAACATATTAATCTTGTGGATATCCAATGCAATGCGATTGGTTCGGTTTTGGAAATATGCATTAAGACATAAATTTTAGCAATCTGATCATTCATTTATTGCATAGAAAATTAAAGATTAATTTTTAACCCCTAATAAAAACATTAAGTTAAAAACACATAGATATGAGGAACATTTGCATTAATAGTTACACATGTATTGAACCGGCAACAAGACTCAATTGAAAGGTTTTAAGCTGAATTGTGGACTCAGCTCATGACTAAAACAATTCAGTCAAGCCTATTCATTATTGGGACTGAAATTTTTGGATGTTTGTGCCACGTTCAGAAAAATTGCATTACTTGGTCGAATTGGGGAAGATTTTGAGTACATAAACATGGAGGTTTACCGTCTTAGGATTCAATTGAATTAATGGATATTAACGTGTGGACTAAGAAAATCAAAGAAAGAAGATCGGTAGGTTTTGTCTCTTTCTTGTCTTGCAAAAAAAAAAAAATTAAAGAATACAAGAGGAGGAAAGCGGAATCGGTCAACGCGGGGATATATTTGAGACCATCTTTACGCGGCCATAGGCACAAGCAGAAAGGAAAGAAGCCAAAGCTTCTAGAGAAGAAATATCCTTAGGAGGAAAGAAAGAAGATTGACTCTGTTTTCTAGAAAGCCCTAGAAGAAGCGTTACAGACAAGAAAGAGGGGCTCAAAATTGAGAATACACGGGCGCAGGCAAAGAAAAGAGAGAGAACCAAACACGCAAAGAAGAGAGAGAGTGTGTCGTCTTCTTCCTTAGGCGCGTTCGCTTGGAACTTCGACCGAGCGGCTGCACAAACACCGTGACACTGCACAAACACCGGTACCTAATCTTGTTTAAATTATCAGGTTCAATATTTTTGGATTTTTCAAGGATTTTTCATGCATTTGCGAAAAAGAAACATTTTTTGGCTTTTTTTCTGATTTTTTAGAGAATATAAAATACTTCTAGACATTTTTGGTTTTTTTTTTTTAGAAAATGTGAACTGTTTTTGGATCTTTGCTGTTTTCTAGAAAAATATAAAATATTTTTCGATTTTGATTTTTTAATTAAAAACTTTTTTTTGGATTTTATGATATTTTTGGAAATTATAAACTAATTTACGGATTTTCTGATTTTTCTGAAAAAAATATTTTTTTATTTTTATTTTTTAAAATACTGTATAATTAAAATAATATTATAATATTATTAAAAAAGGAGATCCGGGTGGGGTCTTCTCGTCCGACCTGGTCAAACTCAGCCCAGGTGGGCGGCCTCGGGCCTCCGACTGGATTGGGTCTAGCCCATGGGCCTAGTTTGTCAAAGCCCGAAGGATACCTGCAAACCAAATAGAAATTAGTCAAGCCCAAGCCCAAATAGTCTGGCCCAAGAAAATAGAATAAGCCCAATAAACATAATTCCTCTCAGCCCATAGCCCACAAAGCCAAACATTAGCGAGTCGACCGGGTCCGACTCGGTCATGACCCGACTGCCCTGCCCCTCTCTTTGGCAATCCCTCTGCGGCGCCGATGGGGGACAGCCGCACGCCTCCGAACGTGGCCACGGCGAGTGGCGACGATCTTCGCAAGACCACCCGACAGGACGACGAAGCGGCAGGCGGCACCAGGGACGACGACGGTCGGCAGCAGGGTTGGCGTGAAGTTTGGCCGAGATCTGCGAACGGCAGGGTCGTCGTGGATCAGAATGGTGTCGGACGGGGCGGTGACAGGAATGACTCGCTGGCAGGAGAGACCTGCGACGGCTACACGGGCGGATGGCGACGGAAGCGACGCCATCAAACGGCCGTCGGTGGTTGAGCGGCAATGGCGGAGTGGTGGTGGCATCGGCCCGACAACTCGCGTTGCGTGGCCGACACTTGGCTAGCAGCTCTCTCTCGGATCTTTGTTTCTCTCTCTCTCTCGCAGCTCTCTCTCAGATCAACGGTCACTCGTCCGGCCTCCTGGATGTCTCTCCAAGGGAAACCTTCTGAGCTCCAGCTACTCCTCTGTTTCGCTGCTGTTTTGCTGCCATTTCTCCTTCGCTCGACCCTCCTATTTATAGGCGAGGAGTCTGGTCGACGGAGGCGCTCCAACCGGCGGTCCTCGGCGCGTCAGCCGGGCTCTCCCTCGGCCGAACCGGCGTGACCTTGGCGTGACCTCCGCTGCCCGCGTGCCCCGCTCTACCGCGCCACTTGCTTTGCATTGGAGATGAGTCCCATCTGTCCGGGTCTCCCGCCGCTCTTTGCGCTGCTCCGTTGGGCGGCATTAATGGCGCGTGCAAGGAGTCCCCATCCGTCGTCAATCTGTCCCTTTCTCTCTGTCGCGCATGAGTTGCAGAAGCTGGAGAAGGAAGGAGGAAGGAAGGAGGAAGGAGAGGAGGGGCCAGGCCACAGGGGTGAGAGGGCCCAAATGGGCCTGGACCCAAGTGGAAGAAAAGAATGGGGAAGACGGGTCGTGAAGGTGAGGGGGCCAAATGGGCCCGAACCCACAAGAGAGAAAAAAAAGGGGGGGCTCGGCGCAAAGGCCTAGCCCACGTGGGCCTCCCATATCTTTTTTTAAATAATAATGATAATAATAATATTTATCCGAAAAATAGTGTAAAATAAGGGAAAATAAAGCTTAGCAAAGGTAAGTAATATTAATACTTAGGTGAGGCAAAAAATCCTTTTTTGGGCCAAATTAGTCAATAATTTTCTAGGCAATTTAAATCTTAAGCACTTAGTCAAAATTTAGGTGTCAACATCAATCAAATAAATATGTTAGAGCATTTGATTTCACTATAATCACTAAGTATGAATTTCAAATTATTACATATGATATCAAACGTGTGATAGTGAAATTTTCAAATCTATTTACTATCCTATGTCAATGTATAGTAAACCTTCTTAATTCATTAATCCACTATAATTCTACACAAATTTAAATAAATATAAGTGCATTAAAATCTATGAATATTCCTGACTTACAATGAATTTTTTAGACCAACTTATCATCAAAAACTGCATAAATAACATGGCAAATCTCTATCCACATTTAATTCATGATTGTATATTATAAGGAGCAATTGTATATTATCACTTCTCAATCTCAAATGTGCACATCAGATCATTCAAGTGATAGCTATTCACTTAAAAGTATTAAACATAATAATACATAACTCACATGAATAAAATCACTTACAACACATAAAAATCACAAAATTCATGTCATCGTGATTAGGCTTTATTGTAGCTCTAACAAAAGAAAATTAGAACATAATAGAAGAAGAAATAAAACTGTAAATTAAACCAAACATCATGAATTAAAGAACAAGAATTTTGTCACCACTCTATATTCTCTTCAAAATACTTGAAATCTCCCAAAACAATGAAAAAGATCTAAAAATAAAAATGTAAAATTTTTTCCCAAGCTCTCAATTTTATCCTATTTATAGGATACATTTAAGAATCCTAAGACAAGGCAATTTTTTTTTTCCCCACATAAAGTCGGGAATAAATCACAAAATCTTTGATTTGGCATCCATCTTCCAACATTTTTTATATATTTCCTGAATTATAGAATTTTTTTTTTTTTAATATCCAGGATCCGGCCTAACTCAATCTTACGGGAGTGCACGGCCACCGCGGCTGAATTATAGAATTCTTCTTTCCTTCTTTTTGCCATCTTTTCCTTGTTTTGGGTAAATAGAAGGAAATCCAAATATTTTGTCACAAATATTGCATTATAAAATACCAGTAAAATGAATCTCCAATTGTTGAGTAGACTTCCAATAAAATGCATCTTCATTTGTCTTTCTCCTTAACTTCAATTGGAAGTGGATTTTGAATTAAATAGCTTGGTGGAAGTAGATATTTAAAAGACTTTTGTAGTAGTTGGAGTTATGGAATGTTTTATGTTGAGGTTGTCATCAAAAAGTTGGAAGTGACATTAATGAAGGAGGATTGCATATTCTTCTTTTGTTTCTACATGCCGAATCACTAATGCTTTTATTTCATTTAGCATTCTATAATGGTGGTTTATGAGAATTAGTTTCTGACACATCCTTCTTTATTGGCAAAACAATAGACCAAGTGCCAAAATTTAGCATGGAGAGACACTTAAGTGCCAAAACATAGGAAATATACACTTAAATGTTAAAATCGGAGTAAAATAGATTAGTTAAGTGCCAACGGTGAGAAAATCCAGCCAATGCTATACTTTTCTGACAAGCTGAGGTTGAAACGTCATTATTTTGGACATTGATGTGGCTAAATCAACCCAAAACAATGACGTTTTAGCCTTAATTCAATTTTTATATAAATATTAATGAAATTATATAAAGAAAAAGGGAAGTAACAACACAGCACAAGTGGGGATTCCCTCGTTTGTGGCCACCAACCCATCACCGGTGGCGCAGCAACAATAGCTACAAAAGTCATAAGCACTTGGGCGAGGGCCTATTGACCCTTGCCAAAAGTTAGGAAAGAGCGGCGACCCTCTCCTAGATCTGGGTGAGGGTTGCCTATTATCATCCCAACTTGGGTGAAGATCGCTAGCCCTTGTACAGGCACTGGCAGCCCTCGCCCAAATCTAGGAGAGGGTCGTTGCCCTCTCCCGACATTTGGCGAGGGCCGTTGACCTCTACCCAAGCACCAACGACCCTCATTGCCCATTGCTACCGCCCTACAAGTGATGAGGCAATGGCCACAAGTAAGGGAGGTCCCTCCCATCTATGTTATTATTATTTTTTTTCTTTTTTAATATTATTTAAATAATATTTATATAAAAATTAAACTTAGTGTAAAAATGGCATCATTTTGAGTAAGTGGAAGCTAAGGTGGATTTCCAACAAGCCATGTTGGCAATAGAAATAATTTTAAAATTGCCACATCAAATTTTCGGCGGTCTTCATAAGGGTTGGCACTTAAATGATTCAATTTTAAAAAAAAATGTACTTAAATAAACATTTCATAACTTTTGGCACTTAAGTGTTCTTCCGTATCAAATATTGGCACATCAGGGGTTTGCACCTCCTTCTTTATTAGGATTTGGCATTAAATTTATCTCTGTCTGCACAATTTGAAGACGACATATACAACTTCAGAGAACTGTTATTGCTTCCTATTGTAAGTACTTTACCTAAAAAAGGTTATAACTCTATAAGGTTTCTGTCTAAAGTAGTTCCCGCATCAAAAACTTAGTGGTAGGCCTCATTAACTAAACCAAGTATTTTTCGCTTTCCCTAGATTCGCTTGAGGCACACTTGTAACACATTTTCATTGCGTAGCTGTTAATGTTATGTTGATGACATAATTTCTACAAAGCAACTTCAAGCATAAATGCCTTTTGGTTACGTGGTCCATTCCAATTTTCCCTTGTTTGTTTCATTTTTTTGTTTATCATCCTGTTAATATCTTGACTTCAACAAATTTGACAGATAAAGAGCCTCTTGGGAACAAAAATTGAGTGGATGTACCATATTCTCGAGGCATTTAATTCTGGTGATTTGCAACGCTATAAAGAACTATGCCATTTACACAATGCTGCTCTCGATGCACAACGTGGTTTGGTAGAAAATGAGAAAAACCGTTAAGAGAAAATCAACATCCTCTGCCTAATGGAAATCATATTCGGGTCTCGCTTTCCATTCATTTTCCTATCTCCATTTCTGTGATACTTATTATTTCACATTTTGCATTATAACTACGTATTCCTCCGCATATCAAATATACAATCTTATCTTGCAGCGGTGCATTAGAAGATAGGACAATTCCACTGAGCGTTATTGCTGAACGTACAAAGCTTTGTGTAGCTGATGTTGAGCACCTTCTCATGAAGAGCCTTTCTGTAAGTCTTCCCGATTCTTTTGTATCTCGCTTGGTGGTTGTGTCATGCTATGTTCTATGACATCGGATGAGAAGATTGGACGCCATCATTATTCTGACCGTGTGTATATGATCCTTCTCTACTTTTTAGTTAATTTGGCTATAGTTTGACTTGGCCTTATGGTGCAACTCTATACATGAAGCTTGAAGACAGAATGAACTCCATCTGAATAGATTAGTGGTTTAGATGATTCAATAAATGAATAATTGATAATCATATGGATAGGTGGAAGCTTTATTCCTAAGTAAGAGAGCACACATGAACTACTCTTTTTCTTCTTGGTCTGATCCCGTAGATACATGGGCAGTGAAGTTCTTCTATTCTTTCCTATTTCTCTTCAATTATGGTTAATCCCAAAGTCCAAGGGGATTGCATCTTTTTCTCATACCTTTTCATTTTTGTCAAAAGACTTTTTGTTTTACGCCCGTTTATTCAGTTATATTTAGCTATGATTATGTCGATACAGGTTCTGTCTTATCAAGGGGGGTAATTGATCAAGTAGAGGGAATAGCGCATGTTTCCTAGGTCCAACCAAGAGTTATGGGCTTTCCGCAAGTTAAATCCTTGCGAGATCGGTTTGATGGTTGGCTGCATAGAGTACACACTGCTTTGATATCCGTTGAAGCAGAACACCTGGCCTCGTCACTGTGTAGTCCTATGTTGCTTTCCTCTCCGCCAATTTTAACATCCCTCGACTAAATTGGCTGACAACAAAGCGAAATGAGGTGAAACAAAAGAGACAAGTACGGGGCAATTTGGCACTTGGTCCATAATAGGGCTTCCTTCTGTGTCCCTATATTTTCTTCAATCATTCTTCATTGCCAGCGGCTGTCTCATGTGCTTTCGGGGAATATATTCGGCAGTCAATCAGAGACTTATTTACTAGGTTGAATATGATCATTTACTTACTAAAGACAAACGGCAGAATATGCAAGGAGAATCTCATTCGGTACTCTTTGATATGATCTTCGTCGTGTATAATTGCTCATTTTATTTTCAAATGAACATGAAATCCACTGTGCCATTGTCTCGCTCTCGACTGCGTACATTCGCATTGCTCATGCTTCTTAGGGCATATGATGCGATAAATATAGCACGCTCCATGGCCTTGAGTTGCTCATGATTGAAGATTTGGGTTTCAGCAAATTCGATGTATTGACTAGGGCTTTCCCTCTCACGCGCACACAATGCTTGTGCTTCTTAGGGCATATACGGGTTGCTACTATACATATCTGCACCCTCCATGGCCTTTGAGTTATTAACGATTGAAGATTTGGGTTTTTACTTTCCTGCATAGTTGGTGTATAGAGAGCTATGCCATATGATACCATTTTCACCCCCAATCGGCAATCGACAGGCTACTATGTATGATAGAACTATAAAGGAGGAATATCCAAGATTTTGGAAGCCAGGAAAAGAAAAGGAAATACAAGGGGGAGGAATAAACTTTAATATCTTTTCATAGTCCAACGTCGTCAATTAGATTCTGATGTTATGTCCTATTACCCATCTTGAAGCAATGCCTTTCCAATGCTGTCTCCCTTGTCTAGTGTCATCAATTAGATTTCAACATTGTGTCCTCATCTCCTTCTCAATGCAGCACTATCCCAATGTTATTTCCACAGTACAACGTCATCAACTAGGTTCCGATGTTCTGTTCACACCATCTAGGTATCTGGAACTATATTCCTTTATTTTATAGCTGAGGAAAATTTCTAGAATCAATCATAGAGTAGTGCTTCCCTAGTGCTAATCTTGTTGTCCAATATGGTCAACCTAGTTTCAGCATTGTGCTTTCGTGCTTGCCTAGAAGCAATATCTCTTTGGAGTCATCAATACCCACTGACGTCATTGATTAGATTTTGACATTGTATTATTCATCGAAATTTCGTTAGTTGTCATCAATGTATGAAGAGGTGTTTGTCGACTGAATCTTAACACTAGTCACAAGGTTGTATCTAACAGGTTTTTTATGCTCAAATATGTAAATATAATTATTGCATTCGACCATCTCTATCCAATACTAGCATAGAACCAAAGTACCCTAAAACAATAAAACTAAAATGCATTGTTTGGTGAAAGACTTTTTGTTTCGCTAGTTTGTACGTGTCCTATGCATTAAATAGATTTGCTTATTCGTATGTGTCCTCATGTTGGGGACTCAAAACATAAATTCTAAGAAACTAGAGGGTGCCGTCCTATGTTTTATTTTTTATGTGTCTTTATGTCATGTACGGCTTTTTTACATAATTTTTGAATTATAATTATATACAACATTGCGATCAGGTGATTTTTTGAATCTCATGCCACCGCGTTTGACATTGACTAACCAGGTGGGAATCCATTGTATGAAGAGACCGTGTGCCGATTGGTTTACAAAAAATAATATTCAATATAGTCTTTGTACTAAAATAAGATGTTGAAATGTAAACGCAAGAAATCACATCATCAGAGGATAATTTTATTAGAAACCCATAATACAACCTGTACAAGACAAAGCCCAAACATATACATGCTTATCCTCTCAGGGAAGCATTCACAAGCAGCAGAATTCAAGGTTCTGAACCGCCCTCCGCAAAAGTACAGCGACTATGGAGGGCAGTCTCTAAGCAAAAAAAAATTACATAAACAAGACAGATAGCAGAAGAGAGACGGAGATCCTCCATAGTTTAGAAGCGATGGTGGTGCTTCTTGTCATGAGACTCTTTCTTGGCCTCCTTCTTCTCGTGGTGCTCGTGGAAGGCGAACCCGACAGCCCCAACGGCGGCAGTGGCTGCTATTTCCTCCTCTATCTTGTGCCGGTGGGCATTCTCTGGGTCCTTCTTGGCCTTATGCTTCTCATGCTGCAATTTGCACATCGTTAATCAGGAATTGTGTGAATGAAACAATATGAGTTAAGGTAAAGAGGAACAACAAAAAAAAAGCTCTCCACTATGTATACTTTTATGCAAGCTCTGAGCAAGGTATAAGTTCGGGAAAAATGAAATTAATTTATTCACTTTGAGCAGAAGTATTTAATCATGTAAATAATGCTGTGGATTACAACTATGTTTTTTGTTTAAGCCAATTGTAGGGAAATCTTATTCGTCTGGCTGATTGGCGAAGGAAATCAATTGAATTCAAACTATTGTTCATTTATAAGGATGATCCATTCTCACATGGCATGCCATCATCATCATGTCTTGTTGAAATATGTGAGTTTAATTGAGATCCTTCGCAGTTAATGCTTGTGATCAACATGATGGGTTGGATCAATAAAGCGAAGGTGCGAATTTTATCTATATATAAAATGGGGAAAAATTGCCAAAATTGAGAAGAAGATGATAATTTTTACCAAGGCATAAGCGCCGGCAGCGACAGCACCGAGCTCACCGAGATGCTGGAGGTGCTTGTGATGCTTCTCCTCTTTCTTGTAATCGACGACCTCAGGCTCCGTGATGGCATCAACATTATTGTGGTGTCCTTCGGCCACGGTTGATGATTGCTTTTTGGGGAGTACTAGAATTGACGAAGGATCGGGGAAAGGACTATAGCTGAAGTGTATGGTATGTGTTGTGAGATTGTTCAAGAGGAAGGGTTGTATTTATAGGGAGAGTCGGCGCATGAAAAGTCTCGCATCCAATCGGCCCAACGCGGGAGGCCGCAAACGCGTTATGGATGGGTCAGAATTAGTTGGTGGGATTCAGCTCGATGCATCTTGATCTTATTTCGTGAAAGTAGTTGTTTGTATGTCCGCCCAAAAAAAAAAAAAGCAATTACGGGATTAATTTATCTTTTTTGTTCTAGTTGGAGGATATTTTGGGGGACGAATTTATTTGGCAGATGATTTTTATGAGTTGAAACAGGAAATAGTGAAAATCTTGAGGACAATCAAATCCTAATGCGGATATTTAATGTAATGGGTTGAGAATATATTTTGAGATTGAGTCCATAAAAAGAAACTTGATCCAAGTAGATCTGAATGATTTTTAAGTTTGAGTGACTTTTCCAAAAGGGATTTTGTATTCTTGATACAAAATATTTGGTTGACGATTTCTTTGAGTTGAAAAGGCAAACAATAAAAATCCTGGAAAACATATTAATCTTGTGGATATTTGATGTAGTGCGATTGGTTAGGTTTTAAAAATACATGTTGACACCTAAATTTTAACAATACAATCATTCATTTATTGCATAGAAAATTATGGATTAATTTTTAATACTTAAATAGAAATATTAAGTTAAAATTGCATATAAATATTATGAGCATTTGCATTAATAGTTACTGATGTATTGACGCGGCAATAGTAGGTGGACTGAAAATTTTGGATGTTTGTGCCATGCTCAGAAATATTGCATTATTTGATCGAATATGGGGAGATTTTAGGAATATACACATGGAGGTTCACCGTCCTGGGAGTCAATGGAATTAATGGATACAAATGTGCGGATTAAGAAAATCAAAGAAAGAAAGAAGATAAGGTAAGTTTTGTCTCTTTCATATCTTGGAAAAAAAAGAAGAAATACAAGAGGAGGAAAGCGGAATCGGTCAACGCGGGGATATATTTGAGACCATCTTTACGCGGCCATGGGCACAAGCAGAAAGGAAAGAAGCCAAAGCTTCTAGAGAAGAAATATCCTTAGGAGGAAAGAAAGAAGATTGACTCTGTTTTCTAGAGAGGGCCCGAAGAAGCGTCACAGACAAGAGAGGGGCTCACGATTGAGAATGCACGGACACGCGAAGAAAAGAGAGAACCGAACACGTAAAGAAGAGAGAGTGTGCCGTCTTCTTCCTTGGGCGCGTTCGCTTGGAACTTCGACCGAGCAGCTGCACAATTACCACGACACTGATTTATCTATCCTGGTGCTACCTGCCGCGTCGATGGCCAGCAGATCCACGGCCTCATCTTGCTATGCCAACGACAGTCCTCGCTACAAGCCTTCAACGACGGAACACCCCGCGAATCGTTGCTGCTTCTCGCTCAACAATGGCGCTGTCTTCCAGTTTGCCATCCACCCGTTGCCTCAGTCCATTGTACGATACCGTCCCAGCAGTATGGACTAGCCTCTTCGACGAGTCTTGCCAAGCCGCATTTCAACTTGCCCGGATCTCTGACGAAGCTCCTACCTCTCTCGCGCGAAGCCCACTCAGCCGTGATATTACCGACCACTGCTCCATGCCGTTGCCTGGTGTTCCGAGACAACTCCCAGCCGGTTGCGCCTACTCCACTGTTATTCATTGTTCTCTGCACAATGTTCGTGAAATTCTTAAGGAACGTCTTGGAAGTTCGAGTTTTTAACCTGCAATTCAATTTCATTTAAAAAGGAGTCGATTTAAGGTGTTTCAATTAGAAACCCAAATAAAATATCGGAAGAAATATTTTACTTCTATGCAACTAGAGAAATTAAGATTGGGGACTTGATTACACTAGTTAATCACTAATGCCCTTACAATACCTAATCTTGTTTAAATCATTAGGTTTAATATTTTTGGATTTTTCAAGGATTTTTCATGCATTTGCAAAAAAAAAAAAAAAAAAAAACAAACATTTTTTGGCTTTTTTCTGATTTTTTTAGAGAATATAAAATACTTCTAGACATTTTTGTTTTTTTTTTTTTTAGAAAATGTGAACTGTTTTTGGATTTTTGCTGTTTTTCTAGAAAAATATAAAATATTTTTCGATTTTCGATTTTTTAATTAAAAACTAATTTTTGGATTTTATGATATTTTTGGAAATTATAAACTAATTTTAGGATTTTCTGATTTTTCTGGAAAAAAATATATTTTTTATTTTTTAAAATACTGTATAATTAAAATAATAATATAATATTATTAAAAAAGGAGATCCGGATGGGGTCTTCTCGTCCGACCTGGTCAAACTCGGCCCTAGGTGGGCGGCCTCAGGCCTCCGGCTGGATTGGGTCTAGCCCATGGGCCAATTTCGTCAAAGCTCGAAGGATACCTGCAAATCAAATAGAAATTAGTCAAGCCCAAGCCCAAATAGTCTGGCCCAAGAAAATAGAATAAGCCCAACAAACATAATTCCTCTCAGCCCATAGCCCACAAAGCCAAACATTAGCGGGTCGACCGGGTCCGATCGGGTCCGGTCATGACCCGACCGCCCTACCCCTCTCTTTGGCAATCCCTCTGCGGCGCCGATGGGGGATGCCGCGCGCCTCCTAACGTGGCCACGGCGAGTGGCGACGATCTTCGCAAGACCACCTGACAGGATGACAAAGCGGCGGGCGGCACCAAGGACGACGACGGTCGGCAGCAGGGTTGGCGAGAAGTTTGGCTGAGATCTGCGAACGGCAAGGTCATCATGGATCAGAATGGTGTCGGACGGGGGCGGTGACGGGAACGACTCGCTGGCAGAAGAGACTACGACGGCTACACTGGCGGATGGCGACAGAAGCAACGCCATCAAGCGGCCGTCGGTGGTTGAGTGGCAATGGCTGAGTGGTGGTGGCGTTGGCCCGACAACTCACGTTGCATGGCCAGCACTTGGCCCGCAGCTCTCTCTCGGATCTTTGTTTCTCTCTCTCTCATAGCTCTCTCTTGGATCAACGGTCACTCGTCCAGCCTCCTGGATGTCTCTCCAAGGGAAACCTTCCAAGCTCCTGCTTCTCCTCTATTTCGCTGCTGTTTTGCTGCTATTTCTCCTTCGCTCGACCCCCCTATTTATAGGTGAGGAGTCTAGTCGACGGAGGCACTCCAACGAGCGGTCCTTGGCGTGTCAGTCGGGCTCTCCCTCGACCGAACCGGCGTGACCTCCACTGCCCACATGCCCCGCTTTACCGCGCCACTTGCTTTGCATTGAAGATGAGTCCCATCTGTCCGAGTCTCCCGCCACTCTTTGCACTACTCCGTTGGGCGGTATTAATGGCGCATGCAAGGAGTCCCCATCCGTCGCCGATTTGTCCCTTTCTCTCTATCACGCATGAGTTGCAGAAGTTGGAGAAGGAAGGAGGAAGGAAGGAAGAAGGAGAAGGAGGGGCCGGGCCACGGGGGTGAGAGGGCCCAAATGGGCCTGGACCCAAGAGGAAGAAAAGAATGGGGAAGACGGGCCGTGAAGGTGAGGGGCCGAATGGGCCCGAACCCACTAGAGAAAAAAAAAAAAGGGGGGGCTGGGCGCAAAGCGCCCAGCCCCACGTGGGCCTCCCATATCTTTTTTTTTTTTTAAATAATAATGATAATAATAATATTTATCCGAAAAATAGTGTAAAATAAGGGAAAATAAAGCTTAGCAAAGGTAAGTAATATTAATACATAGGTGGTGCAAAAATCCTTTTTTTGGGCCAAATTAGTCCATAATTTTCTAGGCAATTTAAATCTTAAGCACTTAGTCAAAATTTAGGTGTCAACATCAATCAAATAAATATGTTAGAGCATTTGATTTCACTATAATCACTAAGTATGAATTTCAAATTATTACATACGATATCAAACATGTGATAGCGAAATTTTCAAATCTATTTACTATCCTATGTCAAGGTATAGTAAACCTTCTTAATTCATTAATCCACTATATTTCTACACAAATTTAAATAAATATAAGTGCATTAAAATCTATGAATATTCCTAACTTACAATGAATTTTTTAGACCAACTTATCATCAAAAACTGCATAAATAACATGGCAAATCTCTATCCACATTTAATTCATGATTGCATATTATAAGAAGCAATTGTATATTATCACTTCTCAATCTCAAATGTGCACATCAAATCATTTAAGTGATAGCCATTCACTTAAAAGTATTAAACATAATAATACATAACTCACATGAATAAAATCACTTACAACACATAAAAATCACAAAATTCATGTCATCGTGATTAGGCTTTATTGTAGCTCTAACAAAAGAAAATTAGAACATTATAGAAGAAGAAATAAAACTGTAAGTTAAACCAAACATCTTGAATTAAGGAACAAGAATTTTGTCACCACTCTATATTCTCTTCAAAATACTTGAAATCTCCCAAAACAATGAAAAAGATCTAAAAATAAAAATGTAAATTTTTTTCCAAGCTCTCAATTTTATCCTATTTATAGGATACATTTAAGAATCCTAAGGCAAGGCAATTGTTTATTTTTTTTCCCGCATAAAGTCCGGAATAAATCACAAAATCTTTGATTTGGCATCCATCTTCCAACATTTTTTATATATTTCCTGAATTATAGAATTATTTTTTTTTTAATATTCAAGATCCAGCCTAGCTCAACCTTATGGGAGCACACGGCCACCGCGGCTGAATTATAGAATTTTCTTTTCTTCTTTTTGCCATCTTTTCCTTGTTTTGGGTAAATAGAAGGAAATCCAAATATTTTGTTACAAAAATTGCATTATAAAATACCAGTAAAATGAATATCCATTTGTTGAGTAGACTTCTAGTAAAATGCATCAACATTTTCTTTCTCCTTAACTTCAATTGGAAGTGGATTTTGAATTAAATAGCTTGGTGGAAGTAGATATTTAAAAGACTTTTGTAGCAGTTGGAGTTATGGAATGTTTTATGTTGAGGTTGTCATCAAAAAGTTGGAAGTGACATCAATGAAGGAGGATTGCATATTCTTCTTTTGTTTTTACATGCTAAATCACTAATGCTTTTATTTCATTTAGCATTCTGTAATAGTGGTTTATGAGAATTAGTTTCTGACACATCCTTCTTTATTGGCAAAAGAATAGCCCAAGTGCCAAAATTTAGCATGGAGAGACACTTAAGTGCCAAAAGATAGGAAATGTATACTTAAATGCTAAAATCGAAGTAAAATGGATTAGTTAAGTGCCAACGGTGAGAAAATCCACCCAATACTAACATTGTACTTTTCCGACGAACTGTGGTCGAAACATCGTTATTTTGGACATTAATGCCGCTAAATCAGCCCAGAACAATGACGTTTTAGCCTTAATTCAATTTTTATATAAAAACTAATGAAATAATATTAAAAACTTAAAGAAAAAGGGAAGTAACAACACAGCACAGGTGGGGGTTCCCCCGTTTGTGGCCACCGACCCATCACCGGTGGAGCGGCAACGATAGCTGCAAAAGTCATAAGCACTTGGGCGAGGGCCTATTAGCCCTTGCCAAAAGTAAGGAAAGAGCGGCGACCCTCTCCTAGATCTAGGTGAGGGTTGCCTGCCATAATCCCAACCTAGGTGAAGATTGCTAGCCCTTGTGCAAGCACTGGCAGCCCTCGCCCAAATCTAGAGAGGGCCATTGCCCTCTCCCGACATTTGGCGAGGGTTGCTGACCCCTACCCAAGCACCAACGACCCTCACTGCCCATTGCTACCGCCCTACAAGTGATGAGGCAACGGCCACAAGTAAGGGAAGCCCATGCCATCTATGTTACTATTTTTTTATTTCATTTTTAATATTATTTAATTAATATTTATATTAAAATTAAACTTAGTGTAAAAATGGCATCGTTTTGAGTAAGTGGAAGCTAAGGTGGATTTCCAACAAGCCATGTAGGCAATAGAAATAATTTTAAAATTACCACGTCAAATTTCCGACGGCCTTCATAAGAGTTAGCACTTAAATGATTCAATTTTTTAAAAAGTGTACTTAAATATACATTTCATAACTTTTGGCTATTAAGTGTCCTTCCGTATCAAATTTTGGCACGTCAAGGGTTTGCACCTCCTTCTTTATTAGGATTTGGCATTAGATTTATCTCTGTCTGCACAATTCGAAGATGACATATACAACTTTAGAGAACTGTTATTGCATCCTATTGTAAGTACTTTACCTAAAAAAGGTTATAAGTCTCTATAAGGTTTCTGTCTAAAGCAGTTCCCGCATCAAAAACTCAGTGGTAGGCCTCATTTACTAAACCAAGTATTTTTTGCTTTCCCTAGATTCGCTTGAGGCGCATTTGTAACACATTTTCATTGCGTAGCTGTTAATGTTATGTTGATGACATATTTTCTACAAAGCAACTTCAAGCATAAAGGCCTTTTGGTTACGTGGTCCTTTCCAATTTTCCCTTGTTTGTTTCATTTTTTTGTTTATCATCCTGATAATATCTTGACTTCAACAAATTTGACAGATAAAGAGCCTCTTGCGAACAAAAATTGAGTGGATGTACCATATTCTCGAGGCATTTAATTCTGGTGATTTGCACCGCTATAAAGAACCATGCCATTTACGCAATGCTGCTCTCGATGCACAACCTGGTTTGGTAGAAAATGAGAAAAACCTTTTGGAGAAAATCAACATCCTCTGCCTAATGGAAATCATATTCGGGTCTCGCTTTCCATTCATTTTCCTATCTCCATTTCTGTGATACTTATTATTTCACATTTTGCATTATAACTACGTATTCCTGCGCATATTAAATATACGATCTTATCCTGCAGCGGTGCATTAGAAGATAGGACAATTCCACTGAGCGTTATTGCTGAACGTACAAAACTTTGTGTTGCTGATGTTGAGCACCTTCTCATGAAGAGCCTTTCTGTAAGTCTTCCCGATTCTTTTGTATCTCGCTTGGTGGTTGTGTCATGCTATGTTCTATGACATCGGATGAGAAGATTGGACGCCATCATTATTCTGACCGTGTGTATATGATCCTTCTCTACTTTTTAGTTAATTTGGCTATAGTTTGACTTGGCCTTATGGTGCAGCTCTATACATGAAGCTTGAAGACAGAATGAACTCCATCTGAATATATTAGTGGTTTAGATGATTCAATAAATGAATAATTGATAATCATATGGATAGGTGGAAGCTTTATTCCTAGGGATAAGTGCAATACAAGTCCTAAAACTTGTCACAGATGTGCAATTGAGTCCTAAAACTTGCAAAAAGTGCAATTGAGTCCTAAAACTTGTCAAATTGATGCAATCGAGTCCTAAAGTTAACACCGTTAAATTTATTAACGGAAAAGGCTGACGTGGCATTTGATTTTTATTTTTATTTTTATTTTCCATGTGGCATTTTAAAAGTAATTTTTATTTTCCACATGGCTTTTTTATTCAATTTTTTTAAATTAGATTAAAAAACAAAAACAAAAAAATTATTAAAAAACAAAACTGGAAAAAAAGTGGTGGAATTAAAAAAAAAAAAAAATTCTTCAACGCCGCCAACGCCGCCGCCGCCCGCGCCGGAAGGGCTGGGGCCGGCGACCATCGCCCGGCGAGGGGAGTCCTCGCCGGCACCGGGTGAGGGTCGGCGACCCTCGGCGAGCGCGAGGGCGCCGGATCCGGGCACGCCGGCCCTCACGGGGCCGGCGACCATCACCCCCGCGAGCGAGGCCTCGCCGGCCCCGGTGAGGGCCAACGACCGTCACCAGGCCCCCGACGAGGCTCGTCGAGCTTGGCGACGATCGCCAGCCCTAGCTTGGGGCTGCGACACCTCGCCTAGGGGCGGGCGATGGTCGCCGGCCCCCGTGAGGGCCGGCATGCCCAGATCCGGGCGCCTCGCGCCGTCGCGAGGGTTGCCGGCCCCCGTGAGGGGCGGCGTGCCTAGATCGCCGGCCCTTACCTGGGCCCGGGCAAGGGCCGGCCACCTCGCCCGGGGCCGTCGACGCCGGCTCTTCCGACAATGGGCAGCGGCGGCAACGACGGCCGAAGCCCCCGCCCTTCTCCCTCTGTTTTTTTTTTTTTTTTTCAGTTATTTTTTTTTAATAAATTTTAGGTTTTCTTTTCCACTTTTTTAATCTAATTAAAATAAGATTGAATAAAATAACAATTAAAAATGCTGATGTGGCATTAAAAAATAAAAACAAAATGCCACGTCAGCTTTTTCCCTTAATAAAATTTGACAGTGTTAACTTTAGGACTCGATTGCATCAATTTGACAAGTTTTAAGACTTAATTGCACTTTTTGCAAGTTTTAGGACTCAATTGCACATCTGTGACAAGTTTTAGGACTTGTATTGCACTTATCCCTTATTCCTAAGTAAGAGAGCACACATGAACTACTCTTTTTCTTCTTGGTCTGATCGCGCAGATACATGGGCAGTGAAGTTCTTCTGTTCTTTCCTATTTCTCTTCAATTATGGTTAATCCCAAAGTCCAAGTGGATTGCATCTTTTTCTCATACCTTTTCATTTTTGTCAAAAGACTTTTTGTTTTACGCCCGTTTATTCAGTTATATTTAGCTATGATTATGTCGATACGGGTTCTGTCTTATCAAGGGGGGTAATTGATCAAGTAGAGGGAATAGCGCATGTTTCCTGGGTCCAACCAAGAGTTCTGGGCTTTCCGCAAGTTAAATCCTTGCGAGATCGGTTTGATGGTTGGCTGCATAGAGTACACACTGCTTTGCTATCCGTTGAAGCAGAAACACCTGGCCTCGTCACTGTGTAGTCCTATGTTGCTTTCCTCTCCGCCAATTTTAACATCCCTCGACTAAATTGGCTGACAACAAAGCTAAATGAGGTGAAACAAAAGAGACAAGTATGAGGCAATTTGGTACTTAGTCCATAATAGGGCTTCCTTCTGTGTCCCTATATTTTCTTCAATCATTTTTCATTGCAAGCGGCTGCCTCATGCGCTTTCGGGGAATATATTCGGCAGTCAATCAGAGACTTATATACTAGGTTGAATATGATCATTTACTTACTAAAGACAAACGGCAGAATATGCAAGGAGAATCTCATTCGGTACTCTTGATATGATCTTCGCCGTGTATAATTGCTCATTTTATTTTCAAATGAACATGAAATCCACTGTGCCATTGTCTCGCTCTCGACTGCTTACATTCGCATTGCTCATGCTTCTTAGGGCATATGATGCGATATATATAGCACGCTCCATGGCCTTGAGTTGCTCATGATTGAAGATTTGGGTTTCAGCAAATTCGATGTATTGACTAGGGCTTTCCCTCTCACGCGCACACAATGCTTGTGCTTCTTAGGGCATATACAGGTTGCTACTATACATATCTGCACCCTCCATGGCCTTTGAGTTATTAACGATTGAAGATTTGGGTTTTTACTTTCCTGCATAGTCAATGTATAGAGAGCTATGCCATATGATACCATTTTCACCCCCAATCGGCAATTGACAGGCTACTATGTATGATAGAACTATAAAGGAGGAATATCCAAGATTTTGGAAGCCAGGAAAAGAAAAGGAAATACAGGGGGGAGGAATACACTTTAATATATTTTCATAGTCCAACGTCGTCAATTAGATTATGATGTTGTGTCCTATTACCCATCTTGAAGCAATGCCTTTCCGATACTGTCTCCCTTGTCTAGTGTCATCAATTAGATTTCAACATTGTGTCCTCATCTCCTTCTCAATGCAGCACTATCCCAATGTTATTTCCACAATACAACGTCATCAACTAGGTTTCGATGTTCTGTTCACACCATCTAGGTATCCGGAACTATATTCCTTTATTTTATAGCTGAGGAAAATTTCTAAAATCAATCATCGAGTAGTGCTTCCCTAGTGCTAATCTTGTTGTCCAGTATGGTCGACCTAGTTTCAGCATTGTGCTTTCGTGCTTGCCTAGAAGCAATATCTCTTTGGAGTCATATGCACCCACTGACGTCATTGATTAGATTTTGACATTGTATTGTTCATCGAAATTTCGTTAGTTGTCATCAATGTATGAAGAGGTGTTTGTCGACTGAATCTTAACACTAGTCAAAAGGTTGTATCTAACAGGTTTTTTATGCTCAAGTATGTAAATATAATTATTGCGTTCGACCATCTCTATCCAATACTAGTATAGAACCAAAGTACCCTAAAACAATAAAACTAAAACGCACTATTTGGTGAAAGATTTTTTGTTGCAAGTATAAAATCGATGAAATTGAATCACACGCTAGTTTGTACGTGTCCTATGCATTAAATAGATTTGTATATTCGTATGTGTCCTCATGTTGGGGACTCAAAACATAAATTCTAAGAAACTAGAGGGTGCCGTCCTATGTTTTATTTTTTATGCGTCTTTATGTCATGTACAGCTTTTTTACATAATTTTTGAATTATAATTATATACAACATTGCGATCAGGTGATTTTTTGAATCTCATGCCACCGCGTTTGACATTGACTAACCAGGTGGGAATCCATTGTATGAAGAGACCGTGTGCCGATTGGTTTTCAAAAAATAATATTCAATATAGTCTTTTTACTAAAATAATATGTTGAAATGTAAACGCAAGAAATCACATCATCAGAGGATAATTTTATTAGAAACTACAAGACAAAGCCCAAACATTTACATGCTTATCCTCTCAGGGAAGCATTCACAAGCAGCAGAATTCAAGATTCAGAACCGCCCTCCGCAAAAGTACAGCGACCATGGAGGGCAGTCTCTAAGAAAATAAAAATTACATAAACAAGACAGATAGCAGAAGAGAGAGACGGAGATCCTCCATAGTTTAGAAGCGATGGTGGTGCTTATTGCCATGAGACTCTTTCTTGGCCTCCTTCTTCTCGTGGTGCTCGTGGAAGGCGAACCCGACAGCCCCAACGGCGGCAGTGGCTGCTATTTCCTCCTCTATCTTGTGCCGGTGGGCATTCTCTGGGTCCTTCTTGGCCTTATGCTTCTC
This sequence comes from Corymbia maculata, assembly GCA_014182735.1. Lineage (NCBI taxonomy): Eukaryota > Viridiplantae > Streptophyta > Magnoliopsida > Myrtales > Myrtaceae > Corymbia > Corymbia maculata. The sequence continues at coordinate 18,191,673 of CM024686.1, read as the reverse complement.
ATGCTGCAATTTGCACATCATTAATCAGGAATTGTGTGAATGAAACAATATGAGTTAAGGTAAAGAGGAACAACAAAAAAAAGCTCTCCACTATGTATACTTTTATGCAAGCTCTGAGCATGTTATAAGTTCGGGAAAAAAGAAATTAATTTATTCACTTTGAGCAAAAGTATTTAATCATGTAAATAATGCTATGGATTACAACTATGTTTTTTGTTTAAGCCAATTGTAGGGAAATCTTATTCGTCTGGCTGATTGGCGAAGGAAATCAATTGAATTCAAACTATTGTTCATTTATAAGGATGATCCATTCTCACATGGAATGCCATCATCATGTCTTGTTGAAATACATGAGTTTAATTGAGATCCTTCGCAGTTAATGCTTGTGATCAACACGATGGGTTGGATCAATAAGGCGAAGGTGCGAATTTTATCTATATATAAAATGGGGGAAAAATTGCCAAAATTGAGAAGAAGATGATAATTATTACCAAGGCATAAGCGCCGGCAGCGACAGCACCGAGCTCACCGAGATGCTGGAGGTGCTTGTGATGCTTCTCCTCTTTCTTGTAATCGACGACCTCGGGCTCCGCGATGGCATCAACCTTATTGTGGTGGTGGCCGCGGTGGTGTCCTTCGGCCATGGTTGATGATTGCTTTTTGGGGAATACTAGAATTGACGATGGATCGGGGAAAGGACTATAGCTGAAGTGTATGGTATGTGTTGTGAGATCGTTCAAGATGAAGGGTTGTATTTATAGGGAGAGTCGGCGCATGAAAAGTCTCGCATCCAATCGGCCCAACGCGGGAGGCCGCAAACGCGTTATGGATGGGTCAGAATTGGTTGGTGGGATTCAGCTCGATGCATCTTGATCTTATTCCGTTAAAGTAGTTGTTTGTATGTCCGCCAAAAAAAAAAAAAAAAGCAATTACGGGATTAATTTATCTTTTTTGTTCTAGTTGGAGGATATTTGGGGGGGACGAATTTATTTGGCAGATGATTTTTATGAGTTGAAACAGGAAATAGTGAAAATTTTGAGGACAATCAAATCCTAATGCGGATATTTAATGTAATGGGTTGAGAATATATTTTGAGATTAAAAAGAAACTTGATCCAAATAGATTTGAATGATTTTTAAGTTTAAGTGACTTTTCCAAAAGGGATTTTATATTCTTGATACAAAATATTTGGTTGACGATTTCTTTGAGTTGAAAAGGCAAACGATAAAAATCCTGGAAAACATATTAATCTTGTGGATATCCAATGCAATGCGATTGGTTCGGTTTTGGAAATGTGTATTAACATATAAATTTTAGCGATTTGATCAATCATTTATTGCATAGAAAATTAAAGATTAATTTTTAACCCCTAAATAAAAATATTAAGTTAAAAACACATATAGATATTAGGAGCATTTACATTAATAGTTACACATGTATTAAACTGGCAATGGGACTCAATTAAAAGTTTTGAGCTGAATTGTGGACTCAACTCGTGACTAAAAGAACTCGGTCAAGCCTGTTCATTATTAGGACTGAAAATTCTGGATGTTTGTGCCACGCTCAGAAATATTGCATTATTTGGTCGAATTCGGGGAGATATTAGGAATATATATACATGGAGGTTCACCATCTTGGGAGTCGATCGAATTAATGGATACAAATGTCCGGATTAAGAAAATCAAAGAAAAAAGATAGGTAAGCTTTGTCTCTTTCATATCTTGGAAAAAGAAGAAGAAATACAAGAGGAGGAAAGCGGAATCGGTCAACGCGGGGATATATTTTAGACCATCTTTACGCGGCCATAGGCACAAGCAGAAAGGAAAGAAGCCAAAGCTTCTAGAGAAGAAATATCCTTAGGAGGAAAGAAAGAAGATTGACTCTGTTTTCTAGAGAGGGCCCGAAGAAGCGTTACAGACAAGAGAGGGGCTCACGATTGAGAATGCACGGACACGCGAAGAAAAGAGAGAACCGAACACGTAAAGAAGAGAGTTTGTCGTCTTCTTCCTTGGGCGCGTTCGCTTGGAACTTCGACCGAGCAGCTGCACAATTACCACGACACTGCTTTATCTATCCTGGTGCTAGCTGCCGCGTCGATGGCCAGCAGATCCACGGCCTCATCTTGCTATGCCAACGACGAGCCGCAAGCCTCCCAACGACAGTCCTCGCTACAAGCCTTCAACGACGGAACACCCCGCATATCGTTGCCGCTTCTCGCTCAACGATGACGCTGTCTTCCAGTTTGCCATCCACCCATTGCCTCAGTCCATTGTACGATACCGTCCCAGCAGTATAGACTAGCCTCTTCGACGAGTCTTGCCAAGCCGCACCCCCGTGCATTTCAACTTGCCCAGATCTCTGACGAAGCTCCTACCTCTCTCGCGTGAAGCCCACTCAGCCGTGATATTACCGACCACTGCTCCATGCCGTTGCCTGGTGTTCCGACACAACTCCCAGCCGGTTGCGCTACTCCACTGTTATTCATTGTTCTCTGCACAATGTTCGTGAAATTTTTAAGGAACGTCTTGAAAGTTTGAGTTTTTAACTTGCAATTCAATTTTATTTAAAAATAAGAATAATTCACCACTAATCGATCTGGGGTATTTCAATTAGAAACCCAAGTAAAATTCCTACGCAACCAGAGAAACTAAAATCGGGGACTTGATTACACTAATTAATCACTAATGCCCTTCTTCCGATATCTAATCTTGTTTAAATTCTCAAGTTTAATATTTTTGGATTTTTCAAGGGTTTTTCATGAATTTGCGAAAAAAAACATTTTTTGTCTTTTTTCTGATTTTTTAGAGAATATTAAATACTTCTAGACATTTTTTGGTTTTTTTTTTTTTTAGAAAATGTGAACTGTTTTTGGATTTTTGCTGTATTTCTGAAAAATATAAAATATTTTTCGATTTTTGATTTTTTAACTAAAAACTATTTTTTGGATTTTCTGATATTTTTGGAAATTATAAACTAATTTTCGGATTTTCGGATTTTTCTAAAATATATTTTTTTTTTTAAAATACTGTATAATTAAAATAATATTATAATATTATTAAAAAAGGAGATCCGGGTCGGGTCTTCTCGTCCGACCTGGTCGAACTCAGCCTAGGTGGCCGACCTCGAGCCTCCGGCTGGACCGTGTCCAACCCATTGGCCCAATTCGTTAAAGCCCGAAGGATACCTGCAAATCAAATAGAAATTAGTCAAGCTCATGCCCAAATAGTCTGGGCCAAGAAAATAGAATAAGCCCAATAAACATAATTCCTCTCAGCCCATAGCCCACAAAGCCAAACCCTAGCGAGTCGACCGGGTTGATCAGGTCCGACCCGATCATGACCCGACTGCCCTGCCCCTCTCTTTGGCAATCCCTCTGCGGCGCCGATGGGGGACGGCCGCGCGCCTCCTAACGCGGCCATGGCGAGCGGCGACGATCTTCGCGAGACCACCCGACAGGACGATGAAGCGGCGGGCGGCACCAGGGGCGACGACGGTCGGCACCAGGGTTGGTGTGAGGTTTGGCCAAGATCTGTGAGCGGCAAGGTCGTCGCGGATCAGAATGGTGTCGGACAGGGACGGTGACGGGAACGACTCGCTGGCAGGAGAGACCGCAACAGCTACGCGGGCGGATGGCAACGGAAGCGACGCCATCAAGCGGCCGTCGGTGGTTGAGCCGCAATGGCTGAGTGGTGGTGGCGTCGGCCCAACAACTCACGTTGCGCGGCCAGCGCTTGGCCCACAGCTCTCTCTCGGATCTCCGTTTCTCTCTCTCTCTCTCTCTCTCTCTCTCGTGGCTCTCTCTCGGATCAGCTGTCACTCGTCCGGCCTCCTAGATGTCTCTCCAAGGGAAACCTTCCGAGCTCCTGCTTCTCCTCTATTTTGCTGCCGTTTTGCTGCCATTTCTCCTTTGCTCGACCCCCTATTTATAGGCGAGGAGTCCGATCGATGGAGGTGCTCCAACCGGCGGTCCTCGGCGCGTCAGCTGGGCTCTCCCTCGGCCGAATCGGCGTGAGCTCGGCGTGACCTCCGCTGCCCGCGTGCCCCGCTCTACCGCGCCACTTGCTTTGCATTGAAGACGAGTCCCATCTGTCCGGGTCTCCCGCCGCTCTTTGCGCTGCTCCGTTGGGCGGCATTAATGGCGCGTGCTAGGAGTCCCCATCCATCGCCGATCTATCCCTTTCTCTCTGTCGCACATGAGTTGCAAAAGGCGAAGGAGGAAGGAGGAAGGAGGAAGGAGGAAGAGGAGGGGCCGGGCCACGGGGGTGAGAGGGCCCAAATGGGCTTGGACCCAAGTGGAAGAAAAGAATGGGGAAGACGGGCCGTGAAGGTGAAGGGGCCGAATGGGCCCGAACCCACGAGAGAAAAAAAAAAAAAAGGGGGCTGGGCGCAAAGGCCCAGCCCGTGTGGGCCTCCCATATCTTTTTTTTAAAATAATAATAATAATATTTATCCAAAAAATAGTGTAAAATAAGGGAAAATAAAGCTTAGCAAAGGTAAGTAATATTTTTTTTTTTTTGATAACCCAGGGAATCCCGCACCCCGCCGACAACTAGGGGAGTAAACCCTGGGGGCCGAAAGTGCTAGCCACCACACACAGACGACCAATTAAGTCACCCTATGACAACCGTGGGTTTCGAACCCCCGACCTTTTGCGAGAGGAAGGGAGCTCGAGCCATCGGCGCCGCTTGGCAAGTAATATTAATACTTAGGTGGTGCAAAAATCCTTTTTTTAGGCCAAATTAGTCCCTAATTTTCTACGTAATTTAAATCTTAAGCACTTAGTCCAAATTTAGGTGTCAATATCAATCAAATAAATATGTTAGAGCATTTGATTTCACTATAATCACTAAGTATGAAAATCAAATTATTACATACGATATCAAATGTGTGGTAGCGAAATTTTCAAATCTATTTACTATCCTATGTCAAGGTATAGTAAACCTTCTTAATTCATTAATCCACTATATTTCTACACAAATTTAAATAAATATAAGTGCATTAAAATCTATGAATATTCCTGACTTACAATGAATTTTTTAGACCAACTTATCATCAAAAACTGCATAAATAACATGGCAAATCTCTATCCACTTTTAATTCATGATTGTATATTATAAGGAGCAATTGTATATTATTACTTCTCAATCTCAAATGTGCACATCAGATCATTCAAGTGATAGCCATTCACTTAAAAGTATTTAACATAATAATACATAACTTACATGAATAAAATCACTTTCAACACATAAAAATCACAAAATTCATGTCATCATGATTAGGCTTTATTGTAGCTCTAACAAAAGAAAATTAGAACATAATAGAAGAAGAAATAAAACTGTAAATTAAACCAAACATCTTGAATTAGAGAACAAGAATTTTGTCACCACTCTATATTCTCTTCAAAATACTTGAAATCTCCCAAAACAATGAAATTGATCTACAAATAAAAATGTAAATTTTTTTTTTCCAAGCTCTCAATTTTATCCTATTTATAGGATACATTTAAGAATCCTAAGACAAGGCAATTGTTTATTGTTTTTCCCGCATAAAGTCGGGAATAAATCACAAAATCTTTGATTTGGCATCCATCTTCCAACATTTTTTATATATTTCCTGAATTATAAAATTCTTTTTTTTTAATATCCAGGATCTGACCTAGCTCAACCTTACCGGGAGTGCACGGCCACCATGGCTGAATTATAGAATTCTCCTTTCCTTCTTTTTGCCATATTTTCCTTGTTTTGGGTAAATAGAAGGAAATCCAAATATTTTGTCACAAATATTGCATTATAAAATACCAGTAAAATGAATCTCCGTTTGTTGAGTAGACTTCCAGTAAAATGCATCTTCATTTGTCTTTCTCCTTAACTTCAATTGGAAGTGGATTTTGAATTAAATAGCTTGGTGGAAGTAGATATTTAAAAGACTTTTGTAGTAGTTGGAGTTATGGAATGTTTTATGTTGAGGTTGTCATCAAAAAGTTGGAAGTGACATCAATGAAGGAGGATTGCATATTCTTCTTTTGTTACTACATGCTGAATCACTAATGCTTTTATTTCATTTAGCATTCTATAATGGTGGTTTATGAGAATTAGTTTCTGACACATCCTTCTTTATTGGCAAAAGAATAGGTCAAGTGCCAAAATTTAGTATGGAGAGACACTTAAGTGCCAAAACATAGGAAATGTATACTTAAATGCTAAAATCGGAGTAAAATAGATTAGTTAAGTGCCAACAGTGAGAAAATCCAGCCAATGCTAACATTGTACTTTTCCGACAAGCTGAGGTCGAAACCTCATTATTTTGGACATTGATGTGGCTAGATCAGCCCAAAACAATACCGTTTTAGCCTTAATTCAATTTTTATATAAATATTAATGAAATAATATAAAGAAAAAGGGAAGTAACAACACAACACAGGTGGGGGTTCCCCAGTTTGTGGCCACTGACCCATCGCCGATGGGGCAGCAGCAATAGCTGCGAAAGTCATAAGCACTTGGGCGAGGGCCTATTGGCTTTCGCCAAAAGTTAGGAAAGAGTGGCGACCCTCTCCTAGATTTGGGTGAGGGTTGCCTGCCATAATCCCAACTTGGGTGAAGATCGCTAGCCCTTGTGCAGGCACTAGCAGCCCTCGCCCAAATCTAGGATAGGGTTGTTGCCCTCTCCGGACATTTGGCGAGGGTCGCTAACCCCTACCCAAGCACTAACAACCCTCATTGCCCATTACTACTGCCCTACAAGTGATGAGGCAATGGCCACTGGTAAAGGAGGCCCCTCCCATCTATGTTACTATTTTTTTATTTCATTTTTAATATTATTTAATTAATATTTATATAAAAATTAAACTTAGTGTAAAAATGGCATCGTTTTGAGTAAGTGGAAGCTAAGGTGGATTTCCAACAAGCCATGTAGGCAATAAAAATAATTTTAAAATTGCCATGTCAAATTTCCGATGGCCTTCATAAGAGTTGGCACTTAAATGATTCAATTTTAAAAAAAAATGTACTTAAATATACCTTTCATAACTTTTGGCAATTAGGTGTCCTTCCGTATCAAATTTTGGCATGTTAGGGGTTTGCACCTCCTTCTTTATTAGGATTTGGCATTAGATTTATCTCTGTCTGCACAATTCGAAGACGATATATACAATTTCAGAGAACTGTTATTGCATCCTATTGTAAGTACTTTACCTAAAAAAGGTTATAAGTCTCTATAAGGTTTCTGTCTAAAGCAGTTCCCGCATCAAAAACTTAGTGGTAGGCCTCATTAACTAAACCAAGTATTTTTCGCTTTCCCTAGATTCGCTTGAGGCACACTTGTAACACATTTTCATTGCGTAGCTGTTAATGTTATGTTGATGACATAATTTCTACAAAGCAACTTCAAGCATAAATGCCTTTTGGTTACGTGGTCCTTTCCAATTTGCCCTTGTTTGTTTCATTTTTTTGTTTATCATCCTGTTAATATCTTGACTTCAACAAATTTGACAGATAAAGAGCCTCTTGGGAACAAAAATTGAGTGGATGTACCATATTCTCGAGGCATTTAATTCTGGTGATTTGCAACACTATAAAAAACTGTGCCATTTACGCAATGCTGCTCTCGATGCACAACCTGGTTTGGTAGAAAATGAGAAAAACCTTTTGGAGAAAATCAACATCCTCTGCCTATTGGAAATCATATTCGGGTCTCGCTTTCCATTCATTTTCCTATCTCCATTTCTGTGATACTTATTATTTCACATTTTGTATTATAACTACGTATTCCTGCGCATATCAAATATACAATCTTATCCTGCAGCGGTGCATTAGAAGATAGGACAATTCCACTGAGCGTTATTGCTGAACGTACAAAGCTTTGTGTAGCTGATGTTGAGCACCTTCTCATGAAGAGCCTTTTTGTAAGTCTTCCCGATTCTTTTGTATCTCGCTTGGTGGTTGTGTCATGCTATGTTCTATGACATCGAATGAGAAGATTGGACGCCATCATTACTCTGACCGTGTGTATATGATCCTTCTCTAGTTTTTAGTTAATTTGGCTATAGTTTCACTTGGCCTTATGGTGCAGTTCTATACATGAAGCTTGAAGACAGAATGAACTCCATCTGAATAGATTAGTGGTTTAGATGATTCGATAAATGAATAATTGATAATCATATGGATAGGTGGAAGCTTTATTCCTAAGTATGAGAGCACACATGAACTACTCTTTTTCTTCTTGGTCTGATCCCGCAGATACATGGGCAGTGAAGTTCTTCTGTTCTTTCCTATTTCTCTTCAATTATGGTTAATCCCAAAGTCCAAGGGGATTGCATCTTTTTCTCATACCTTTTCATTTTTGTCAAAAGACTTTTTGTTTTACGCCCATTTATTCAGTTATATTTAGCTATGATTATGTCGATACAGGTTCTGTCTTATCAAGGGTGTAATTGATCAAGTAGAGGGAATAGCGCATGTTTCCTGGGTCCAACCAAGAGTTCTGGGCTTTCCGCAAGTTAAATCCTTGCGAGATCGGTTTGATGGTTGGCTGCATAAAGCACACACTGCTTTGCTATCCGTTGAAGCAGAAACACCTGGTCTCGTCACTGTGTAGTCCTACGTTGCTTTCCTCTCCGCCAATTTTAACATCCCTCGACTAAATTGGCTGACAACAAAGCGAAATGAGGTGAAACAAAAGAGACAAGTACGAGGCAATTTGGTACTTGTTCCACAATAGGGCTTCCTTCTGTGTCCCTATATTTTCTTCAATCATTTTTCATTGCAAGCGGCTGTCTCATGCGCTTTCGGGGAATATATTCGGCAGTCAATCAGAGACTTATATACTAGGTTGAATATGATCATTTACTTACTAAAGACAAACGGCAGAATATGCAAGGAGAATCTCATTCGGTACTCTTGATATGATCTTTGTCGTGTATAATTGCTCATTTTATTTTCAAATGAACATGAAATCCACTGTGCCATTGTCTCGCTCTCGAGTGCGTACATTTGCATTGCTCATGCTTCTTAGGGCATATGATGCGATATATATAGAACGCTCCATGGCCTTGAGTTGCTCATGATTGAAGATTTGGGTTTCAGCAAATTTGATGTATTGACTAAGGCTTTCCCTCTCACGCGCACACAATGCTTGTGCTTCTTAGGGCATATACGGGTTGCTACCATACATATATGCACCCTCCATGGCCTTTGAGTTATTAACGATTGAAGATTTGGGTTTTTACTTTCCTGCATAGTCGATGTATAGAGAGCTATGCCATATGATACCATTTTCACCCCCAATCAGCAATTGACAGGCTACTATGTATGATAGAACTATAAAGGAGGAATATCCAACATTTTGGAAGCCAGGAAAAGAAAAGGAAATACAGGGGGGAGGAATACACTTTAATCTCTTTTCATAGTCCAGCATTGTCAATTAGATTATGATGTTGTGTCCTATTACCCATCTTGAAGCAATGCCTTTCTGATGCTGTCTCCCTTGTCTAGTGTCATCAATTAGATTTCAACATTGTGTCCTCATCTCCTTCTCGATGCAGCACTATCCCAATGTTATTTCCACAGTACAACGTCGTCAACTAGGTTCTGATGTTCTGTTCACACCATCTAGGTATCCGGAACTATATTCCTTTATTTTATGGCTGAGGAAAATTTCTAGAATCAATCATAGAGTAGTGCTTCCCTAGTGCTAATCTTGTTGTCTAGCATGGTCGACCTAGTTTCAGCATTGTGCTTTTGTGCTTGCCTAGAAGCAATATCTCTTTGGAGTCATTTGCACCCAATGATGTCATTGATTAGATTTTGACATTGTATTATTCATCGAAATTTCGTTAGTTGTCATCAATGTATGAAGAGGTGTTTGTCGACTGAATCTTAACACTAGTCACAAGGTTGTATCTAACAGGTCTTTATGCTCAAATATGTAAATATAATTATTGCATTCGACCATCTCTATCCGATACTAGCATAGAACCAAAGTACCCTAAAACAATAAAACTAAAACGCATTGTTTGGTGACAGATTTGCTAGTTTGTACGTGTCCTATGCATTAAATAGATTTGCTTATTCGTATGTGTCCTCATGTTGGGGACTCAAAACATAAATTCTAAGAAACTAGAGGGTGCCGTCCTATGTTTTATTTTTTATGTGTCTTTATGTCATGTACGGCTTTTTTACATAATTTTTGAATTATAATTATATACAACATTGCGATCAGGTGATTTTTTGAATATCATGCCACCGCATTTGACATTGACTAACCCGGTGGGAATCCATTATATGAAGAGACCGTGTGCCGATTGGTTTTCAAAAAATAATATTCAATATAGTCTTTGTACTAAAATAATATGTTGAAATGTAAACGCAAGAAATCACATCATCAGAGGATAATTTTATTAGAAACTACAAGACAAAGCCCAAACATATACATGCTTATCCTCTCAGGGAAGCATTCACAAGCAGCAGAATTCAAGATTCGGAACCGGCCTCCGCAAAAGTACAGCGACTATGGAGGGCAGTCTCTAAGAAAATAAAAATTACATAAACAAGACAGATAGCAGAAGAGAGAGACGGAGATCCTCCATAGTTTAGAAGCGATGGTGGTGCTTATTGCCATGAGACTCTTTCTTGGCCTCCTCCTTCTCGTGGTGCTCGTGGAAGGCGAACCCGACAGCCCCAACGGCGGCAGTGGCTGCTATTTCCTCCTCTATCTTGTGCCGGTGGGCATTCTCTGGGTCCTTCTTGGCCTTATGCTTCTCATGCTGCAATATGCACATCATTAATCAGGAATTGTGTGAATGAAACAATATGAGTTAAGGTAAAGAGGAACAACAAAAAAAAGCTCTCCACTACGTATACTTTTATACAAGCTCTGAGCATGGTATAAGTTCGGGAAAAAAGAAATTAATTTATTCACTTTGAGCAGAAGTATTTAATCATGTAAATAATGCTATGGATTACAACTATGTTTTTTGTTTAAGCCAATTGTAGGGAAATCTTATTCGTTTGGCTGATTGGCAAAGGAAATCAATTGAATTCAAACTATTGTTCATTTATAAGGATGATCCATTCTCACATGGCATGCCATCATCATGTCTTGTTGAAATACTTGAGATCCTTCGCAATTAATGCTTGTGATCAACATGATGGGTTGGATCAATAAGGTGAAGGTGCAAATTTTATCTATATATAAAATGGGGAAAAAATTGCCAAAATTGAGAAGAAGATGATAATTTTTACCAAGGCATAAGCGCCGGCAGTGACAGCACCGAGCTCACCGAGAAGCTGGAGGTGCTTGTGATGCTTCTCCTCTTTCTTGTAATCGACGACCTCGGGCTCCGCGATGGCATCAACCTTATTGTGGTGGTGGCCGCGGTGGTGTCCTTCGGCCATGGTTGATGATTGCTTTTTGGGGAATACTAGAATTGACGATGGATCGGGGAAAGGACTATAGCTGAAGGGTATGGTATGTGTTGTGAGATTGTTCAAGAGGAAGGGTTGTATTTATAGGGAGAGTCGGCGCATGAAAAGTCTCGCATCCAATCGGCCCAACGCGGGAGGCCGCAAACGCGTTATGGATGGGTCAGAATTGGTTGGTGGGATTCAGCTCGATGCATCTTGATCTTATTCCGTTAAAGTAGTTGTTCGTATGTCGACCAAAAAAAAAAAAAAAAAAAAAAAGCAATTACGGGATTAATTTATCTTTTTTGTTCTAGTTGGAGGATATTTTGGGGGGGACGAATTTATTTGGCAGATGATTTTTATGAGTTGAAATAGGAAATAGTGAAAATCTTGAGGACAATCAAATCCTAATGCGGATATTTAATGTAATGGGTTGAGAATATATTTTGAGATTGAGTCCATAAAAAGAAACTTGATCCAAGTAGATCCGAATGATTTTTAAGTTTGAGTGACTTTTCCAAAAGGGATTTTGTATTCTTGATACAAAATATTTGGTTGACGATTTCTTTGAGTTGAAAAGGCAAACAATAAAAATCCTGGAAAACATATTAATCTTGTGGATATCGAATGCAATGCGATTGGTTCGGTTTTAAAAATACATGTTGACACCTAAATTTTAACAATACAATCATTCATTTATTGCATAGAAAATTATGGATTAATTTTTAATACTTAAATAGAAATATTAAGTTAAAATTGCATATAAATATTATGAGCATTTGCATTAATAGTTACTCATGTATTGACGTGGCAATAGTAGGTGGACTGAAAATTTTGGATGTTTGTGCCATGCTCAGAAATATTGCATTATTTGATCGAATTTGGGGAGATTTTAGGAATATACACATGGAGGTTCACCGTCCTGGTAGTCAATCGAATTAATGGGTATAAACGTGCGGACTAAGAAAATCAAAGAAAGAAGATCGGTAATTTTTGTATCTTTCATATCTTGGGAAAAATAAAAAATACGAGAGGAGGAAAGCGGAATCGGTCAACGCGGGGATATATTTGAGACCATCTTTACGCGGCCATGGGCACAAACAGAAAGGAAAGGAGCCAAAGCAAAAGCATGATATATTTTGTATATTTCTTAGGAGGAAAGGAAGAAGATTGACTTTCTTTTCTAGAGAGAGCCCGAAGAAGCGTTACAGACGATAGAGGGGCTCACACGCGAAGAAAAGAGAGAGAACTAAACACGCAAAGAAGAGAGAGAGAGTGTGTCGTCTTCTTCCTTGGGCGCGTTCGCTTGGAACTTCGACCGAGCAGCTGCACAATTACCGCGACACTGCTTTATCTAATCCTGGTGCTACCTGCCGCATCGATGGCCAGCAGATCCACGGCCTCATCTTGCTACGCCAACGACAAGCCGCAAGCCTCCCAATAACAGTCCTCGCTACAAGCCTTCAACGACGGAACACCCCGCATATCATTGCTGCTTCTCGCACAACGATGGCGCTGTCTTCCAGTTTGCCATCCACCCGTTGCCTCAGTTCATTGTACGCAACCATCCCGGCAGTTCAACTTGCCCAGATCTCTGATGAAGCTCCTACCTCGCTCGCGCGAAGCCCACTCAGCTGTGAGCTTACCAACCATTGCTCCATGCCGTTGCCTGGTGTTCTGAGACGATTCTTGGCCAGTTGGGCTGCTCCACTGTTATTCGCTACACACTGTTCGTATCGTCCCATAGAGATTGATGATTAATATATTAATTAAATATTAAAAATTGACTAATTCTAAGATTTGTCTAACAAATCAAAATAGAATTGAGAAATTTTAGAAACAAAATTTCAGAACTAAATGTAGTAAATCATTCAAATAAATATATTAGAGCATCCAATCACATCAAAAAAACTAAATATGAATTTCATATTATTATGCATACAAGAACGATATCAAATGTGTGATAGCAAAATTTCCTAATCTATTTACTATCCTTTCTCTAGATATAGTAAACTTACTCAATTTATTAATATAGTATAACTTTATGTGAATTTAAATAAACATTAGTACATTAAAATTTGTAAATATTCCCAACTTACAATGAATCTTTTGGACCACCTTATCACATATAACATGGTATATCTCTATCCACATTAAATTCATGGTTATATATTATAAGGGTAGATGCATATTATCACTTCTTCATCTCAAACATACATATCAGATCATTCAAATGGTGGCTAGTCACTTAAAAGCATTAAGACGATAATATATAACTCACATAAATGAAATCACTCACAATTGTTGACACCCAAAATTACCCCTATTGTCATGTGTTAGCCACAAGGGTGGTGCTAAGAGCGATATGCCCCATTTTATACATGAAAGCTAAGGATAGCTAGCATTTTTTTTTAAGTATTTGACATAGGTGTTGATAGCATTTTTGATAGATATACTTGAGTTGATGGCAAGGTAATTAATTGCCACGTGTCAGGCTACGAAAGTAATGCATTGGATTTGGAATTTGAGTAGAATTGGTATTAGAATTCAAGTGAGAATAACTGCTATATGAAAGCCACATGAAAATAGGGAAGTAGTTATTTACTTGAGGGTAAGTCATGCAAACACCATCAACAAGTCAAGAAACAACCAGAGTCAAGAGAAGAAGAAAATTGTGGAAAGAAGCTAAGAGTAGAAGGTCACCACACTATCCTATAAATACCACAAGCCATGCAACTAAGAGCCCCTGAATATCACAATAATTATCTTTACTTTTATTTTTACTTTATCATATTTTAGTTATGGTTTTCAATATTCTTGTCGTTTGATTAAATTTCGACATGTATCTCTATCCGGTTTAGCATTATTAATTAAATTCCGGTATTGTCCCACAAGCTCAACGTGATCAATTAAATTCCAGCATTGTGTTTTCTATCCAAGGTATTGCTATTGATTAAATTCCAATTGTACACCTAAAGAAACTATGTTGTTTGATTAAATTCCAACATAGTTTGGCTTCGAAGTATATGTTATACAATTAATTGCTGTCAAATTACATCTTTGATTAAATTCTAGTGTAAATTGTTCACAAAGGTTGTTAGTCATTGAGTCATCATAGTATTGGTTGTCAAAGTTGTAATATACAAGTTGAGGATAAAATCTACACTTGCATTTTACATTCTCTATCCGAATTCAATACAGAAACTGAGTCCCCTGTAATAAAACCGAAATGCACCACTCAGTGAAAGATTTTACATGGGAATCAAAACCAACGAAACAACAATGCATAAAAATCACAAAGTTCATATCATCATGGTTATATCGTAACCCTAACAAAAGAAAATTAGAACATAACATAAGAAGAAACAAAAAGATAAACTAAATTAAACTAAACATCTTGAATTAAAGAACAAGAACTTTGTCACCATTTTTTCTTCTCTGCAAAATACTTAAAAATCTCTCAAAACAATGAAAAAATCTAAAAATAAAAACCTAAATGTTTTTCCAAGCTCTCAAATTAATCCTATTTATAGGATACATTCAAGAATCCTAAGACAAGGCAATTGTTTATTTTTTCCCTCATAAAGTCAAAGAATAAATCATAGAATCTTCTTTGATTTTGCATCCATCTTCCAACATTTCTAAGTACACTAGGAGTGCCATAATTTTCGTACGGCGCTCACTTTGGTGCCAAAACTTTTTTTTCGCTCACTTGAATGCCAATTCTGATGTGGCCACCAGAAAAGCTGACGTTGCCACCGGAAAAGCGACGTGGCGCCGGTGAACAATATTTTAATATATTTTAATTATTTATTAATTTTTTTGATTTTTTTGAATTTTTTTTTTTTTTTTTTTTTTTTCTTTAAGGCCAGTGAGGGTCACCGGTGGCCCTCGCCGGCCCTAAAAACAAAAAAAAAAAAAAAGTAAAAAAATAATCAATTTTTTTTAAAAATAGTAGAAACAGCGTCGTTTTGCCCGAAAAGTCCACGTCGGCGTCGAAATTTATTAAAAAAAAAAATCATTAAAAAATTTCATGTATGCATTTTGGCACTTAACTGAACGATTTTTGGCTAGAAGTGGCACTTAACTGAACAATTTTACTCCGATGTGGCACTCAAGTGAGAAAAAAAGTTTTAGCACCAAAGTGAGCACCGTATGAAAGTTATGGCACTCCTAGTGTCCTAACCCCCTAACATTTCTGATATATTTCCTGAATCACATAATTCTTTTTCTTTTTTTTGGTAAAGGTAAGTATTATAAGTGAAAATCCAACCATGCAACTGTACAAGAGGGGTGAGGCTCAGCCCTGACACGCACTCAACGAGACAACATGTCATTAGAGTGTGGGGGGGCCAAGTTCACAAGAACTATCAAGAAGACCCTATAGCAAGTAATATAGTAGTCACATCTAACATTCCAGCTAGCTAGCCAAAAATGATGGGATTTATGCCCCAATTACATTGTAACATTCTATTCCTTGGATCATCAACCACCGTGTTAAAAGTCAATGCTTTATCCTTGACCACTTTGATGAGATATTGCTTTATTCTGAATCACGGAATTCTTTCTTTCCTTCTTTTTGCCATCTTTGTTTATTTTCACAATATCTCATTATCCTATATAAACAAGAAAGATTTGGATAAATAGAAGGAAATCCAAATATTTGCTCACGAATATTGCATTATTAAATGCTAGTAAAACAAATCTCCATTTGTTGAGTGGACTTCCAGTAAAATGAATCTCACATTTGTCTTTCTCCTTAACTTTAGTTGAAAATGGATAGATTCTAAATTAAATGGCTTGGTGGAAGTAGATATTTGTAAAAGAATTTTGTAGCAGTCAAAGGTGAGGGAATGTTTTATGTTGAGGTTGTCATCAAGAAGTTGGAAGTGACCTAAGTGAAAAAGGATTGCGGATTTTCTTTTTTTCTACATGCTAAATCACTGATGCTTTTATTTCATTTAGCATTATGTAATAGTGCTTTATGAGAATTAGTTTCTAACACATCCTTCTTTATTAGGATTTGGCATTTAATTTATCTCTATTTGCACTATTGGAAGAGGACATATACAACTTCAGAGAGCTCCTATCACACCCTATTGTAAGTACTTTGCCAAAAAGGTTATAAATCTCTTTAAGGTTTCTATCTATAGTAGTTCCCGCATCAAAATCTTAGTTGTAGGTCTCATTAACTAAACCAAGTACATAACGCTCTTCCTAGATTCGCTTGAGGAACATTGGTAACACGAGTTCATGGCGAAGCTGATAGTTTTATGTTGATGACATATTTTCTATGAAGCAACTTCAAGCATAACTTGCTTTTTGGTTGCATGGTCCTTTCCAATTTGCCCTTATTTGTTTCATTTTATTGTTTATCATCATGTTAATATCTTGATTTTAACAAATTTGACAGATAAAGAGCCTCTTGGGAACAAAGGTTGAGTGGATGTACTATATTCTCGAGACATTTAATGCTGGTGATTTACAACGCTATCAAGAACCATGCCATGTACACAATGCTGCTCCCAATGCACAGCCTGGTTTGGTCGAAAATGAGAAAAAACCATTGGAGAAAATCAATATTCTCTGCCTAATGGAAATCATACTCAAGTCTCGCTTTCTATTATTTTTCCCATCTCCATTTCTGTTACACTTATTATTTCACATTTTGCGTTATAGCTATGTATTCCTCCGCATATAAAATATACAATCTCATCCTGACAATTCCACCGTGTTGTTGCTGAACGAAGAAAGCTTTGTGCAGCTGACGTTGAGCACCTTCTCTTGAAGAGCCTTTCTGTAAATCTTCCCAATTCTTTTGTATCTCCCTTGGTGGTTGTGTCATGCTGTGTTCTACGACAGCAGATGACAAGATTGGACGACATCATTATTCTGGCCGTGTGTGTATGATCCTTCTCTAGTTTTGAGATCATGTGGCTATAGTTTGACTTGGCCTTATGGTGCAGCTGTATACATTAAGCTTGAAGACAGAATGAATTCCATCTGAATAGATTAGTGGTTTAGATGATTCAAAAAATGAATAATTGATAACCATATGGATAGGTGGAAGCTTTAATCCTGATTGAGAGTGCATAAAAGAACTACTCTTTTTCTCATTGGTCTGATCCTGCAGAAACATGGGCAGTGAAGGTCTTCTGTTCTTTCCTATTTCTCTACAATATTGGTTAATCCCAAAGTCCAAGGGGATTGCATCTTTTTCTCATACCTTTTTCATTTTTGTCGAAAGACTATTTGTTTTACGCCCGCTCATTCAGTTATATTTAACAATGATTATGTTGATGCAGGTTCGTCTTATGGAGGGTATAATTGATCAAGTAGAGGGAACAGTGCATGCTTCCCAGGTCCAACCAAGAGTTCTGGGCATTCCGCAAGTTAAATCCTTGCGAGGTCGGTTGGATGGTTGGCTGGATAAAGTACACACTGCTTTGCTATTAGTTGGAGCAGAAATACCTGATCTCGTCACTGTGTAATCTTATGTTGCTTTCCTCTCCGCCAATTGTAACATCCCTTGACTAAATTTGCCTGACAACAATGCGAAAGGAGGTGAAAGAAAAGAGACAAGTGCGAGGCAGTTGGGCACTTGGTCCATATTAGGGCTTCCTTCTGTGTCCCTAATTTTTCTTCAATCATTGCTCATTGCAAGTGGCTGTCTCATGCGCTTTAAGGGAATATATATGGTAATCGATCAGAGACTTATTTAATATGTTGAAGATGATCATTTACTTACTAAAGACAGATAGCAAAATATGCAAGGAGAATCTCATTCGATATTCCTGATATGATCTGCATCGTGTATGAATTGCTCATTATATTTTCAAATGAACATTCAATACGTTGTGCCAATTGGCTCACTCTCGCATGCGTGCGCTCACATTGCTCATGCTTCTTAGGGCATATGATGCCACTATATATATTTGCATGCTCCATGGCCTAGAGCTCTTCATGATTAAAGATTGGGTTTCAGCAAATTCGATGCATTGACTACGGCTCACTTTCACGCCCACACAATGCTTGTACTTCTTAGGGCATATATGGGTTGCCACTGTACATATCTGCATGCTCCATGGCATTTTGAGTTCTTCATGATTGAAGATTTGGGTTTTACTGTCCTGCAAAGTCGATGTATTGAGAGCTATGCCATAAGATACCATTTTCAACCCCTGCTATCAGCAATTGACAAATGGGAGTTGTCCTCCCATATTGTTCCCTTAATTAGGGTAATCTGTGTCCCAAATTCGATGAATTTCTTTCTTGCTGCAGTTGTCTAGCTATCCTATTTAGCATCTTTTCTAAGCTATTCATACCCTTCCAATAAGGCGACACCTGCTTGAAATTTCCGATCCGATTCAGTGGTATAATACCAGCCAACTAGCACTTCAAAAACTGCTCAAAACCCTTTTGCCTTGTGGAGATTCAATAGGGTATGGACACTTAGCTAGAGAAGAGATCGCCAGGTAAAAGTAAATTACTCGCATTTGGATTTAAAAGCATAGGGAAGAGCTACAGGCTACTATGAATGATAGAAGTACAGAGGAGGAAGCCAGGAAAAGAAAAGGAAATACGGGGGAATTCCCTCTGCTAAAAATTCACTGTAATCTCTTTTTCGCTTTTTCGTAAAAGGAATTTTTGTAATTCTTTTGATTTTCTGAATTTTTTCTATTTATCCTTTTCTTTTCTCTTTTCTCTTTTCTCTTTTCATTTTTCCCTTTTTCCCTTTGCTAGCCATTGACAAGGCCCGTGTATGAATATATATAGCCCATGAATAGAGACTTGCATATTTATATCGTTAGTCAAAGATTGAAGTTTGATTTTGCTATATATATTTATGGATAGCCCTTCTCAACTAAAACCAAAGACAATCAAACCAAATATGTAATATATAAAGCCTTAAGAAATATCCCATAAGTAATTTATTAACATGTTTTCGAACAGTTTAAGAGTCATACAGTATTATTAGTAGGGGTATCAAATGAGTGAGTCGGGTCAGGTTTGAGTCGGGTCAAAAATAGCCTAATCCATATTGACCCATTAAACGCATTTTGACTCATTTTTATGCAATGTAAATTTGATGACCTATACCTAACTCAACTTATACCATACCCATATACGACCCAACCCATATTACCGAAACACATTAATATTCAACTTAATTTAGGAAAATCCACTTTCATCCATTTAATCTACTTTAAACTCTTCACATATATGTTACTTGAATAAAAACTTCACAATAAATTTATAAGTAAATTAAATAAAAAAATATAGTAAATAAAATAAAAATCGTGAACACCTTTAAATTGAAATAATTTTGAAAAATAATTTTAAAAAAATCCAATTTTGAATATTTTTGAAATTTTTGAAATTTTTATGATTATTTATTTCCTTTTCTTTTTTTTTTTCTCCTTCTTCTCCCTTCATCTTCCTCTTTGCCCCCCTTGTTCCTCCACCGACGGCAACTAGCTAGAGCTTTGTCATGGCCGATGAGCTCACGGCTTGGCTAATCTAAGCAAGCCCGAGCTTCGTTGTGGCTGGCAAGCTCACAACTCACTAGATCTAGGCGAGCCCGAGCTCCACCGAGGCCAATGAGTTTCGAGCTCACTAGATCCAAGTGAGCTCTAGCTCCAACCTCACTCGGATCAACAAGCTTGCTGCTCGCCCAATCCAGGTGAGGCGGAGCTTGCCTATGGCCATCACCAACCTCCGTATTGCCATCTCCACCACCGTGCACTTGAGCCCCCAAGAGCTTGGAAAACTAGGAAGGGTTGAGGTCGGCTGTCACGCCCCGAACCCCGAGCACGCGACAACCCCTTACCATGGTCAATTGAAAGCGACGTCCCAGGACTCGTCGACGACCATTCATTTTAATCTTTTGTTATGCGCAAGCGAAGACGAACCATCCCTAGTCCAACAATCAATCAATCAATCAATCAATCGGGGATAGAGGGATGAATAACAAGAAAAACCATCACTACTCATTTACACAATTTCTTGGATTAACCAACGGAGGATCGTCTTTTGAATTACAAGCCCGACAAAAGGGGCCGATCCATCCTCTAAGCCAGGCCAAAAAGAAACTAGGCTAATCCAGCTATACGAGAATGAACCCTCGGGTTCAACACCACGGTCACTCGGACCCATTAGACTCGACTCCGTCGGGTCGATCACCGGAGAAGCGGGGCTGGATTCTCCACTGCGGGTGCGCCATTCTAGGGGCCTGAAAAATGTTAACCACGACGGGTTGAGATAAAATCTCAGCGAGTTCTCCCCCTAAGCCCCGGTTAGTACATCAACTCAACCTGGGGTATCTCTCCGAGAACCACCCCTCACTCAACCCAACAACAAACAACCAACAACCCGCAAGCAACCAACAGACAGGGGCAACCAATAAACAATTAATCGGTTCGCATGCAACCTTACCCGGTATGCCATACCCTGCACGTAAAACCTCATACAATACAAGCAATGCAACCAACAATCAAAAGTCGGTTCGCATGCAACCTTACCCGGTATGCCATACCCTGCACGTTATAAGTCAGCATAATACACGCAATGCACATGGCCATTAGATGATGCAGTTCATCAATCACATGCGAGTCGCACCACAAGCGATCTCACCTGGCCATTGCCACACCCTGCACGTTATAAAATCATGCGTGCGTGCCATAAATCATGATGTGATCACCTCATGCATAATCGGAACCAGTGATACCATATTTCTCATGCACTCTTGCATCCACACGTGTTCCGATTATTACGCCCTCGGGCTACAACCGAACTCCCGCCGGTGTCTACCGGCATAGCCAGGCATCGCCCTCCCCATGAGGCGCGGCTACGTCAAGGGACCCCGCCCAAGACGGCATTCCCGAAGGAGCATGGGCCCGGCCTCTACCGCGACTCCGCATCCGGCTCACAACTGAGGCGCCACGGCGCTACGGCGCCCTTCCTCCACAGAGACGCAACCGTGCCCTTCCGTGCCCTCGCCGGGTTTCCGATAAATCGGACTATCACCCCCCGAACTTCGGCCGGGGCGGCGGGTTCAACTTAGTGATCACGCAAGCATGCCATCACAATCGATTTATTATCTTTGAGCATTAGCCAATCCACACTTGTTTGCATATGAAACCTCAAATCATTTCTCATAAAAGCAATCCATTTCCAATGTCCCTCAGACAAACCATTTTTCCCACATTTCTCATAAAAGCGGTCCATTTTCAGTGTCCCTCGGACAAATCACTTCATTTCTCATAAAGGCGGTCCATTTTCAGCGTCCTTTGGACAAATCACTTCCTTTCTCATAAAGGCGGTCCATTTCCGGTGTCCCTCGGACAAATCATTTTCTTTCTTTTGTAAAAATCACACGATTCAAGCGGATGCTTATGCAATGCCACATCCAATTCACTTCATATGATCAACGCACATAAAATTATGCACAATCTCACTTTCGGATGAACAGTACACGTGAACAGTAATCAATGAACAGTAATCGTGAATAGTAATCCATGAACAGTAATTTCCGAAATTCAATTAATAATAAATTAAATTCAGAAATTAAACAAAACATTAATTAAACACAATTAATCAATCAATTAAGCTAAACATGCTTAATTATCACATAAACCACACATAAGCAATATTTAAGCATAATCAAGCATAATTAAGCAAGATTAAGCTAAGCTAATCTTAATCAACTATCTAACCACCTATCTTAGGGCTAATACACTTAATTAACCCTCCTAAAGCAGCATTAACACTAATTAACCCAACCCTAAGCAAGTTTAGGCACTAAATAGGGATTAGGGGCTAAACTCACTCGTTAAGCGGGCCGGCGACACCGGCGCGGCGGCGGCGACGAACCCGACACCCGGGGACTTCTCCCACGACACTCCAAGGCGGTCCCGAGACGGAAATCACAGCAAAAGCTTCTGCTCACACCCCCAACTTCAAAAAAACAGACCTTTGCAGGAGGAGGACAGGGCCGACCGGAGTTGAACGGGCTGCCCGGAGCTCCGGCGAGCGGCGGGCCAGCGACCAACGGCACCTGGGGTTGAGGGGGAACCACTTGTGGCTGGGATGGGTGGTGGTTTGGCCGTAAATGGAGAGAAACGGAAGAAAAGGCGGAGCTGTGCAGAGGGCGACGCTACAGTAGGCGGTCCGGAAACAGGCGACTTCTGGCCGCCGTACGGATCGGACGGCAGCTCCGATAGACAAACGGCCGACGCCATCCGTACGGATTCTCTCTCCCGAGCGCAACGGTGGGTGGCACGCCCCGAGATTCCACCGGGAAGGCAACGAAAAACTCCAATTTCGGTGAGAGGTCAGAAACTGAAACTGCAGGAAAGCAAGGGAAGAAGGGGAGAGAGGGGCTGCGATTTTGGAGAAGATGAAGAGGAGAGAGAGAGTGAAGTGAAGGCTGAAGGATAAGCCTTATCCAAGCCATCAAGGCTTGCCCCACTTGCCAAACAATGACCTCATCTTCTCTCTTCCTTTTTGACTTTTCTTCAAAATATCCAAGGGCATTTTGGTCATTTCCACCTTGCACATTTCCCAATCTGTCCTTGGGCTGAAAATGGAGGAGCGGGCCTAGGAAAAATGCTGGAAAATAAATAGGAATGGGTTCGGGAATTTATTGGGCTCGAAACGGCTCAAGGTTAGACAACGGGCTCGGAAGGGTAAAGGGTCGGTTTGGCCCAACGGGCTCACTTGCTTGCCTCGGGCCTTCCATGGTGGCTGTCCCACCTTGGGCGTGAGGCCCACACTGTTCTTGCCCAGCCCACGTCCTCGTACGCTCATTTTCTTGGTCTGAAAATCCCTTTTCCAAATACTCGGCTCAACCGGCAGTGTCGATTGTCTAAGAAGTATCGTTCAAAAGTCCGTCCCGAACGTTCCTGAAATTTCGAAATCCAATACTGGATTCTCATGCCTTGTCAATTTTGCCCGAATGCCATTTTGGTACGCTCGGGCCCGACGGGCGGCTTTGAGGATTCACGCATAACCGACTCGTGCCAATTCACGTTCAAGACTTCTCGACACATGGACGTCCTGACTACATGAAATTGCGAAGAATCGATTCTTATTTCAAAGTACACGATTACCAAGGATCGACATAGGGCCGTTCGCGGGTTCGATAACAGTAGACAGAATCACCCATCGTTCCATTATTTCTGCCCGCGAATCGACTTCTATTCGTCCCTAAAATCGGCCTGCATGACTACAGGATCGTCCTTACGCAAGTCTCACGGTCGAGTCGTTTTCCCAGGTCAAGTTCTTTAGTCGCACGAGTTCTGTCCTCATTAGCCTTTCCCCTCAAGGTCAGTATCTCAGGAGTGATCAGCTCCGAGTGAGATCAACCAACAATGCACTGGCGAAATTAACGTTCAGTCGTCTCTCAGAGGGCTCGAATTTCAGGACGTCACATCGGCCATGCCGCTGAAGGAGATGTATATCATCATGGAATGGGGTGGATGGTGGTGGAGCCAACAAAGACGGTGGAGGTGGTGATCAAGGTGAAGATGTTGATGTCGTAAGAAGTGCTATGGAGGAGGAGTTTGTCCGATAGGGGAGAAGAAGGAGAGAGAGGGTTGCCATCAATGACCCATATCTAATTCATATCTGACCTAAATAAGACCCGTTTTGTTTAGACATTTCTTTTTTAAACCCATCTCTAACTCATATCTCAATTTTAAGATGTGGCATATATAACCCACTTTCATGAATGTGGGTTAAAATATAGATCTCCGACTTATTTTGACAGCCCTAGGTATTAAGAACATAGGTTAAGGGTTTGTATTGTGGTGCTCTACTCTCAACAATCAAATATCATTATAACTTGTTGGACCCTGACCAATCTCATCGCATCATACTCATAAGCACTTATGTATAGAAAAAATAGAACAAATAGGGAACTAAGTTACATGTCATGAGAGAGAGAGAGATAGTAGCTAATCTTATTGACAAGTTCTACATGACGTCAGAGGCATGACTTCTGTGGAATTAAAGACACTTTATTGAACTTTTTCAGGATATATAGATGTGACAATATGAATTATCAATTATGTCGTTTTGCAAGTTCATGCAGAGTAGAGGTTGCGAAGAGTGAAGGAGACAACTGGCAGAGGCTGGGGCAACATAGTTTACAACCAGAGAGGGGCTTCATAGAGAAAAGAGAGTGCAGAGCAAAGGTTGTAAGGAGAGGAGTGAGTAGAGCGTGAAAGGAGTGATTTTTTCTTCCTTCGTAAATGGAATGAGCAATTTCAATGGGGAGAGAGAGGATCTACAATAATTTTCAAATGTGGGCTTGAGAGAGAGAGAGAGAAAGAGGGTCTACAGTTGCAGTAAATTTTGAATAGCCTTTCGTGTGGGTTCAAATCAACATGTGTCAATCCTAAGTGGTTTTCTATATATCCTAAGTGGAGTAGTATACTCACCAAATATTTTTTCCAACACGGGAGGCCTTAAATGCATGATGGACAATCAACATTTGTTGAAGTGATTCCACTCCATGCATCTTTATTATCTTTCGATAAAGCATTTGTTTGTATGTCAAGCAAAAAAAAAAATTAGGGGATGAATTTATTTTTTTCTAGTTGGAGGATTTGGGGGGGAGGGAAGGAAAGGAATATATGTGTTAGATGATTTTCATGGGTTGAAATGGAAAATAGTGAAAATCTTGAGAACATTCCAATCTCGTGGATATATAATGTAATGTGTTGACAATTTGTTTGGAGATTGAGCCCATAAAAAACTCAATCAAGGTAGGTCTGAATGATTTTTAGTTCGAGTAACTTTTCCAAAATGGGTTTCCTATTCTTCATACAAAATATTTGGCTAATGATTTCTGAGTTGAAAAAGAAAACAATGAAAATCTTGAAAACATATGAATCTCGTGGATATTTGATGTAATGCAATTGGTTCAGCATTGGAAATGGGTTTTGGGAAAATGTAAAGGCATGTTTAACATAAAGAGTTTTCGGGAAATGCAAATTGCATTTGGTAAAAAAATCCTTTTTAAAGCAACTTGGAGTTAAATAGTGTTTTTCGAAAAAAAAATTGTCAATTACCTTGGCTGCATTTCTTTATTTTTTATTTAAAAAACTCAAACCATGCACCAGTAAACAAGGTCCGATGCTGATGGCTATCTTTTAAGGTCGCACAATCTTAGGTGACCCCTAGTGAGGGTCGCTAGAGGTCATGCAAACCCCCCGACGAGGGTTCTCACAACCTCAAATGAGGCAACCATCCATCGCCTAGGTTGCGTGACTTGGTGAGGGCCACCTAAGATCGCAAGATCCCAAGTGATGGTCGCCTAGGTGGCATGAATCCAAGTCATCATCGTGTGGCACAACCGCCCAAGTGATGATCACTTGGGTCACACGACCTTGTCAACCCTTTGCCTCATGTTGGCCCCTCACCAATGCCCTCACTTTGAGAAGATGAACAGTAACAACAAGGACTAAATCAAAATAACAAAAGAATTGGTGATAATAGTTTTGGAAGAAAAAAATAATTACCCCTAGAAATAGCCTTTCACAAATGTTGAAAGCCAAAGTAGTTGAGGGTCTCCCTTGAGTTTTCAACTTTGTCAAGGTTAACATTTGGCCAAAGAGATCCCAAAAAAGCTTTCCGAACACTCTAGGAAGGGTTTTGGAGACTCAAAACCAAACCAAATGCAACCTGAGAATAGATCTATCACGTCTCGAACCCCGAGCACGCAACAACCCCTTTCCCTTGGTCGATAGAAAGTGACGTCCCAAAACTCGTCGACAACCATTCATTTTATCTTTCGTTATGTGTAAGCAAAAGACGAACCATCCCTAGTCTAACAAACAATCAAACAATCAATCAAAGATAGAGGGATGAACAGCAATAACAACATCAATTACTCATTTATACATTTTACTGGATTAACCAGCGAAGAGTCATTTTTCTAATTTACAAGCCCGACAAAAAAGGCCCGATCCATCCTCTAAGACAAACCAAACAAAAACTAGGCTAATCCAACTATACAAAATGAACCCTTAGGTTTAGCACTTCCATCACTGGGACCCATTGAACTTAGGCTCCATCGGGTTGATCATTAGATGAGCGGGGGCGGGATTCTCCACTGTGTCATTCTAAGGGCCTGAAAGTGATTATATAATAACTAGTAAAATAAAATCTCAGTGAGTTCTTCCCCTAAACCACGGTTAGTATGCCAACTCAACCCGGGGTATCTCTCCAAAACCACCCCTCACTCAACCCAACAACAAATAACCAGGAACAACAATCAAATAACAACTAGGGTTAACCAACACTTAATAATTGGTTTGTATGCAACCTTACTCGATATGCCATACCCTGCACATTAAAGCTCACACAATACAAGCAATGCAACCAATAATCACATAGTCGGTTTGCATGCAACCTTACCTAATATACCATACCATGCACATTATAGATCAGCACAATACACACAATGCATATGGCCGTTAGGTGATATAGTTCATCAATCACATGCAAGTCGCATCATAAGCGATCTCATTTAGCCATTGCCACACCTTGCACGTTATAAATTCATGCATGCATACCATAAATGATGTGATCACCTCATGCATAATCGGAACCAATGATGCCATGTTTCTCATGCACTCTTGCATCCACACATGTTTTGATTATTTTTGCCCCTTAGGGCTACAACTAAGGCTTTATAGTGCTCTTCCTCCGCGGAAGCATAACCGTGGCCTTACATGCCCTTTCTCCGGTGTCTACTAGCAAAGCCAGGCATTGCCCTCCCCCATAAAACATAGCAACATCAAGGGATACTCTCCCAAGACAGCATTTCCAAAAGGTGTCAAGGGATACTATCCCAAGACAGCATGCCCAAAGGACGTCAAGGGATACTCTCACAAGACAGCAAGTTCAACTTAGTGATCACACAAGTATACCATCACAACCCACTTATTATCCTTGAGCATTAGCCAATACACACATGCTTGCATATAAGGCCTTAAATCATTTCTCATAAAAGCAATCTATTTCCTATGTCCCTTGAACTAATCATTTTTCCTTTTTTTATGAAAATCACATGATTCATGCGGATATTCATGCAATAACGCATCCAATTCACCTTATAAAATCAAGACACATGAAATTATGCACATTTTCATTTACGGACAAATAATGTCATGAACAATGTCATGAACAATAATCATGAATAGTAAATTTCAAAATTTAATTATTAATAAATTAAATTCAGAAATTAAACAAAATATTGATTAAAAAAATTAATCAATCAATCAAGGCAAATCATGCTTAATTAATCACAAAACACAATTAAACACATAAACCACCATTTAAGCAACAATTAAGCACAATTAAGTAAGATTAAGCTAAGCTAATCTTAACCATATATCTAACCACCTATCTTAGGGCTAATACAACTTAATTAAACCCCTTAAACCAAAATTACCACTAACTAAACCAACCTTAAGCAAGTTAAGGCACTAACAAAAGATTATGGGCTAAACTCACCGTTAAGTGGGCCGATGGCAACGACAAAGGCGACACCTGAGGGCCTCACCCATGATGATCTAAGGTGGTCCCTGGGAGTTGAGAACAATAGAAACAACCTTAGACTCTCTTTGCAACTTTGAAAACAGCACTGCTTGAAGAAGAAATGGCTGATCGAAGCTAAAATGGGCTGGCTGAAGCTCCAGTAAGTAGTTAGTCGGCAATTGGTGGCACTTGGGGGTTGAGGGGGAACTGCTGGTGGCTGAGATGGCGGTGATCGGGTCGAAAAGGGAGTAAAATGGATGAAAAGGTGAAACTGGATAGGGTAGGCACTACAGTAGGAAATCAAGGAGCAACCGGCTTCCAGCCGACCCGATAGCTCCGATTGGCAATCAACCACCATGAACAGCACGGATTCTCTCTCCTGAGCACGATGGTGGGTGGCACAAGCGGTGATTCGCATAGGAAGGGCATGAACAACTCGATTTTTCAAAGGAAGGTCATAAGGAAAAATAGAAGAAATGAAAGGAAACAAAGGAGAGAAGTGTGCGATTTTTTAGAGGGCTGAAAAAGGAGAAGAGAGAGTGAAATGAGAGCTGGTTCTAGGCCTCATTAAGGCCATTAAATGACTTGTTTCAACCCCCAAACAAATGACATCATCTTCTCTCTCTTCTTTTGTCATTTCTTCAAAATATCTAGGGGCAAAATGGTCATTTTCCACATTGCATATTTCCCAAACTACCCTTGGGCTCAAAATGAAGGGCGGACCTAAGAAACAAGCTAGAAAATAAATCGGAATAGGTTTGGTAATTGATTGGACTCAAAACAGCTCAAGATTAAACAACGGACTCGGAAGGGTAAATTAGTTGATTGGGTCCAATGGGCATACTTGCTTGCCTCAAGTCTACCACGGTGGCTGTCCAACCTTGGGCATAAGGCTCACATTGTTCTTGCCCGACTCACGTCCTCATAGACTCATTTTCTTGGTCCGAGAATCTCTTTTCCAAAAACTCGGCTTAACTGACACTGTCAACTATCAAAGAAGCATTGTCCAAAAGTCCGTCCCGGACGTTCCCAAAAATTTGAAGTCAAATATTGGATGCTTATGCCTTGTCAATTTCACCCAAATGCCATTTTGGTACTACTTAGACTGACAGGTGGCTTTGAGGATTCACGCATAACCGACTCGTGTCAATCACGTTCAAAACTTTTCAACACATGGACATTTTTGATTGCAAAAGATAGATTCTTATTTCAAAATACATGATTACCAAGAACTAACATAACATCGCTCGGGACTCGATAACAGTAAACGGAATCACTCGTCGTACCGTTATGTTCTGTCCGCAAATCGATTTCTAGTCATCCCTGAAATTGACCTGCATAACTACAAGATTGTCCTTATGCAAGTCTCATGGTCGAGTTGTTTTCTCAAGTCAAGTTCTTTAGTCGCACAAGTTCTGTCCTCATTAGTTTTTCCCCTCAAAGTCAGCATTTCAGGAGTAATCAATTCCGAGTGAGATCAACCAACAATGCATTGACGAAATTAACGTTCATTCCTCCCTCAATGGCTCGAATTTCGGGATGTCACAATATCTTGAATTTGAGTACATAAAGGATATCTAATCCAAGTAAGTTTCCTAACTTGGGCATGTTTTCGAATTTGAGTAGTTTCCTAGTTTTATTGCTTTCCTAGTTTAACTAGCTTTCCTTAAATGGAGTTTCTTATCTTGGATACATATTTTATGGTAGATGATTTTCTTCAGTTAATTTGGGAAGTGGTGAAAATCTAGAGAACGTTTAAATCTTGTGAATATTTGTCTTGAATTTGAGGCTATAAAGGAATCTTGATCCAAACAGGTTTCCTAGATTGAGTAAGTTTCTTAATTTGAGTTTGAGTAACTTTTATGGAAGTGCTTTCATATTTTGGATACAAATTATTTGGTAGACAATTTTTTGGAGTTAAAATGGAAAGACATTCCAATCTTGTGGATATTTATTATAGTATGTTGAGAATATGTTTTGAGATAGAGCCCATAAAGAAAACTCGATTCAAGTAGGTTTGAGTGGCTTTCTAGTTTGAGTAGCTTTTCCAAAAGGAGATTTCTATTCTTCATACAAGTCAATTGGTAGGTGATTTTTTTTATCAGTGGAGAAGGGAAACAGTGAAAATCTTGAGAACATTCTAATTTTATGGATATTTGATATAACACATTGAGAATATATAGAGTTTAAGCCCATAAAGGAAATCTAGCTCAAGTAAGTTTCCTAATGTGAGTGGTTTTCTAGTTTGAGTGACTTTTCTAAGTGGGGTTTGTTATCTTAGAAACAAAGTATTTGGCTAAATGAATTTACTAAGTTGATATGGGAAACAATGAAAATTTAGAGAGCACCTCAATGTTGTGGATATTGGATGTAACTTGTGGAGAATATATCTTGAGTTTGAACCTATAAAAGAAAATATGTTGAGAACATTATGATCTTGTGCTTTCCTAGTTTGATTGGCTTCTTATCTTGGATAAATTTATTTGGTAGATGATTAGCTTGAGTTGAAATGGGAAACTATGAAAATCTAGGTAACATTCCAATTTTGTGGATATTTGATGAAACTTGTTGAGAATATATCTCAAGTTTAAGTTCATAAGGAAATCTCAATATGAGTAGGTTTCCTAGTTTAAGTTTTCTAATATGAGTGATTTCCATTTGATCGGTCTCCTAGTTAAACTTTTCTAGATGTGGTTTCTTATTTTGCATACAAATTATTTGGCAAATGATTTTTTTGAGATGAAATGGAAACAGTGAAAATCTTGAGAACATTGCAATTTTGTGTATATTTAATGTAACGTGTTGAAAATATCTTTCAAGTTTGAATCTATAAAGTAGGGGTGATCGGGTCCAGGGTGGATAGAGTTCAGACCTGGACCCTGTACCCAACCCTGTTATAATCGATTCCTCTTTTCTAGACCCTGTACCCTACCCTATTTTTATTGGACCATATTTTGGACCCAACCCTGTTTTTCCAGTCCTGGAACAGGTCAACCCTGTTTTCATTGGAACCCGTTTTGCAACCATTCAATATTCTATATAGTTTCGAATTTTACATTAATTAACAAAAAAACAACAACGTAATTCTCCTAACATTATAAGACAAAGCAAAAATCTTAATAATGCATAAACATTAGCAACAAATATGGATCTAATATTAATCTAATTCTCATAAATACTTCTAATATGACCAAATGTGCTTTCTTATGTATATGCGACAGAGCTCTTATTAAAATGACATCTTTTTTGAGTTGGACTGAGAATTAGTATTACAATAGTTAGTAGCATTTGTCATAAGACTATAGTAATAATTGAAATGGAATCATTAAAAAAGAAAAATAATTCATGAGAACAGTTCTTTTTAACAATTTTTTCAAAACAATTCTCTTTTAACTTGATTCAGAGAAAATCTTTCTTTTTTTAACATTTCTTCGAAGACAGAGACTCAAAAGCATTATACAAAGAGACGATTTTTTTTTTTTAACAAGGTAAAAACCAGTCCGGTTCTGGGTGGGTCTTTGCTTGGACCCTGTTCTCGGACCGGTTTCAACCGGTTCCCAAAATTTGGAACCTATACCCGGACGGTTTAACCGGGAACCGGTTCCGACCCTGTTTTTCGGGTGGTCCGGTCCGGGTTTTGGGTAAACCTGGTCCGGTTGCACACCCCTACTATAAAGGACCAATCCAAGTAAGTTTTCTAAGCTGTACAGCTTTCATTTTTAAGTAACATTTCTAAAAGAGACCAATGCTTTAACGGAACCACATATACCTATGATGTTCTTATTGTTTTTTGTTGATTTCTCTAGTAAATATTTTCTTCCCGTTTTAAACTGCAATATTTGTTTAATAATGTAATTGTAGGAGTCTAAAGTTCAAGATGAGGCTTTTCCGGTGTAGGTGGTCGTCTTGAATTATCAATTAAGGAACCCCATCACATGAATGTGGTCTATGTACACTATTAATTGAAAATCTATAAATAGGCTTTTGAATAAAGAAAAAATGTGATTCACCTGTCATTTTTGCAATAGTTCATGTTGAACTTATTGGCCTGTCACCTTCCTAGAGTTGTTTTCAACTTATGAGGATCATTTGTAGTGGTCCCTTCAATGAAGGCACCTAACCAAACTGCATTCTTTATTTTTAACATCTTAGTGCCCAGACATCTTACATCTCTTGCTAGCTGGCCAATATTTTTTTCCTTTATAGAAGACATTGGAGAGTCTCACCCCTCGAGGGTTCGTTCTCTTGTTTTTTCCTTGATGCTTTTAGGAATTTGTCCAAATCCAAAGTCGTCTTGGCTTATTGATTAAGGAGCCCCATCACATGAATGTGGTCTACCTATGCTATGAATTGAAAATCTATTGACAGATTTTTGAATAAAGAAAAAGATGTGCTTTATCCATCGTTTTCGCAAAAGTGATTCCTCTTTTCAGACGCTTAAAGAATAAGACGATAAGTTAAATTTTTCATCACTGCACTTCCTTTTTTTTTGTCTTTTTTGTATTTTCTTTTCCTACTATACTCTTAGATTGTTTATAAGATGACATGGCTTTATATCTCATCAATTTTCGACGGACGAACCCCTAATTTAATTAGATAGCAGAACTAGTTCGTATATGATCCGTCAATGCATTTACTAACATCCTGTCTACTTATACTAACATGTGGAATAGTAGAAAAATGTTCCTAGGGCACGTAATGACATTTCAGGATTTTGAGGCATGACGAATTGTCCCATTCACATTTTACTTGACGGAAAAAACTAAATCAGCACGAACATCAGTCTGTGCCATTTAATTCCTCTGGACAGTAGCTTCCTCGCATGTGAACAGTTTTTTGTCCTTTCTTGTAGAGATTACTAGATGCCGGCAACATTGATTTATTTAATTATTTAATTTAGTTGAATCCCTTCATTATAGATCTGACAGCACCTATATACATAAAAAATCAATGGAGTTGAAATTATGTGGTGGTGCCCAAAGGTCGACATCAATAAAACATAAGTAAAAGAATAAATAAATAAATCAAAAGTTTTAAGAATCATATTACATATTGAATTAAAATTTAAGAACATTATTTGAAGCATGCAAGTACTAATGCTTTTTGTCTATGATTTGAAAACAGGCTATAAATTTTTATTTCTGACTGTAAATATCAAAGTTCATTTGAGATTATGCCTTTCAAACCTTAATTTTCTTGAACTTTGAATGGATGTCTTACCCCATATATATACCTTTGAAAAACAATTTTGTCAAATTGCAACTTAGTTCCTGGAAACAGAATTGCTACATGACGAACAAACATCAATTTCATGCTACTTTGTATAAGGCTATCCCTAAAGACCAGAGAAGTTTTGTCGGAGACTTTAAAACTAGTCTCAAGCAATCAGTGGATTATTCTTGTCAAGGAAGTCGGTTGGAGAAAACCGTTACCGAAATTTTTTTATTACAAATGCTACTTTGCATCCTAGAATGTCATAAATTGTTTGCTTTTACATGTTCATAAGTGTCTACTGTGATCACTATCTGTTACTGTGATCACTATCTGTTACTGTGACGTCTAGAGCTGGGTGGAGAAAGGTTCTAATTTCTGATTTGCGGGCGTTGCTTTCAATCTGTCCGATCTTGACGGATCTGAATCCCAATGACCCTCTGGTACCAGAAATGGTGCACGTGTACAAGATCGCCAGGGCCAAGTACGAGGCCACCGGAAGCAAATGGTTGCAGAAGTATGCAATGGCCTGGTATGCCTTGTGCGATTCTAGGAGGGTTTGTGTCTCTGTGACTTTGTTCTTGCAGTTTATGTTTGTTAGTGAAAGACTGTAATGTCATCCTTAGATCAGAACAAATGAAGTCTCTAAAATTACCCTCCTCAGAACAAATGCTTTGCCACGTTTTCATTTGTTTGTATGTTAATAAATATTCTTAATTGTGGACACTTGTTTCAAGTTGCCCATAGTGATTAAGTTTTACTGTGATTATCATTTTTTAGCAGCTTAACCACCATTCTCAACTTCATACTTGGAAACTGCAATTGGAATTTGGTCATGTATGGCTGGATTATGAAGGAAATTGATTCTTCATAACCATTAGATATATTGCCTAACTAGTATAACTTTGTCGCAATACTTGCTTCATGATGATGATAACTGCTCTACATTGTTTTGCAACATGATGACATGAAGAAAGACTTTTCTGTGATGTTCCAATCAAACCAAATCTTAACTTGGACAGCCCTAGAATAATGAGAAAATGTCGCCTGATTGAACATTTTAACTTTAGGCTGGCTTGACAGTTAACATGATTGAACATGTATTGAATATTCCACACATAGCATACTAGTAAGATTTCTTGTTTATCAATTCTGTTTGTTTCATTCTTCTTTGGCTGTGTTCATGTGTGGCGGGATTTTGTCTCTGAAATATACTTACAGCCATAAAATGGGTCACTGATGGTCGATCTAAAACAGCTTTTCATAGGTTTGATCATTAATGTTAGAAATTTAAATAATAAACCAGGCTTTAATTTAACAATTTAGACTTTTAAAATAGTTGGCATTAATCCTAAAAAATCTCACATGATATTAGAGCTGCAGGTCCCGAGTTCAAATATTTTAAGGTCACATTTGCCTTCCCAATTAAATATTTTCACGCTTAAAATTGGGCAAAAATACTAGATTAAGTATAGGAGAAGTATTAAAACATGGTTAGTGTGAGTAGAAGTGGAAGCACCCTTTATAATAAACTGAATTACTATAATAATTCTTACTTCTTAAGACCTTGCGCACGGGCAGCGTTACATCATTGATGATAATGTTGCCTGATAGGTCATCCTATCTGTGTAGCCACTATATTAGTCGGTTAATTCTCCTTCCAGTGGAATCGCCATGCTTATGCTCTTCGATGCCAGCATTGTATTTCAATGATCCATTGGTGTCCCAAGTGAACTTGTTTTAAGCATATCTCTATCAGATGCATTCTATATTGCCGTCCTTGTTTATGTTGATGTAAGATTCAACTGTCCCTGCTGAAGATTTACTCTCCTTCTTCCACAGGATAAACTTGAAACCGGATACTGATGTATTATTCTATTTAGGGTGCATGATCTAGCGTTCCTTCTTAGGATATTTTTCCCTATTTTATTCTTCTTCTTTTTACGGTTGATCTTGTCGCTGTGCACTCCCAAGTAAAATATCTACAGGATGGATTCAGTTGGAAAATACACTATAAACTTAAGGATGGAGAAATGAAGGACTAAGGGTGAGCATGGTCCAAGTAGGCAATTTCCACTCTAGAATGGGGAATTGCTCATTAAAGTCTAGTTCCAAAAAATTGAAATCAAGAATCACCCGTTGTTCCATGGATGAACTTGGGAACCAGACTATCGGTTTAGTTCCCAAGTGGGCTCAAGGAACCGATCCCATCAAGTTTCATGCACTCAATGTAACATTTTTAGCAAGCCAAAGTAAAGCAAAAAACAAAGAACTTCCTTATTCTTAATTACAATATCAATAAAAGGATTGATTTTATATTAAAAGTTAAGAGTCAAGGTCATGAGTCGATGGGCGTTAAGCTTGAGAATGGAAGCCGTCGGTGAGATAGAGAGATGATTGAAATGAGGTAAGAGTGAGATGAGACTAGCACTTAATTAATGGATATTGAGCTTCAAATTGGGGATTTTAGGATTTCCATTTTTCTTAAATTTTTTGATTGGAAAATTTTCTTAAAAATTAAATATATATTTATATATTATCAATTCGGTCCGGGAGGGGTGGTTCAACACCTAGAATCAGGAACCAAACCAATGCCCATTGGTTCCAACAAATTGGAATCAAGAACTCATCTAGCTCCCTTGGGAACTGCTAGTTTGGTCTGATTCAAGCAGTTTCGATTTTTTTGCACACTCCTAATTTGACCAATGCCTTTGTTGAAACATGCTTTGAATTGGGAAGCAATGGAATCAAACTTCTTGGCTTGATATTTACCCTCCATCTCTATGTTCATATTTACCCGAGAGTCAGGCTTTTGTTTCAAGGTAAGGAATTGATCTGACCATTTGTATGACATGATATATGATGTCTTCAAATATGGTTCTATTTATCTGCCTTTCTGAAGATCTATATCCATATAGGAATCTAGAATATTCTTAAAATTAACTTAATTACGTATCGTTACAAGTTGTCTATTCCTATCCACCTATAAAAATCCAGTTTTAGCATATTAGTCCCCAGCATTGTGAAATTACAAATTTACACATAAAAGTTTTTAATCTAATTATTTTAACCGGTTTGATTTCTTTTAATTGATCTTACTTAATGACCCATTAATTAACACTTTAAACCATACAATAACCCTGATAAACAGAGCCGTTCACTTTTGTAAATTTTACAAAGTTGCATCTGGACATGTTAAAAATTACTAAAATGCCATTTTCATTTTTAGTTTTACCATTCTCACATTTTTCCCGTTCAAGTTGCAACGAGCCTTTTTGGCAATCATTCAAACGTACTCTAGCCATGAAGATAACTTCCAAATTAAGCCAAAAGATTACAATAACTCAATTTATCAAGGTATAGATCATGCCATTCTTGAAGTTTACATAAACTAAATCTTAAACTTGAACCAAGCAAATATCGAACGACCTAGTTGAAGAGTGCCAAGTAGATCAATCTAATTTAGTTCTAAAGTTTGACTCACCTTGAGTGGAAGGACTTGAACTAATTAATCTAACTTGGTTTCTATTAGTCTGATTTTTCGGTTCTCGATTTTATCCTAAAATCATGCTCATCTTTAATCATAATCGGTCATTTCAATTTCATTCATTTAGTTTGTACTGAAATAATTTGTCATCTCATGTGTAGACAAACCCAAAGAGCTTTCCCCTATAATAGCCCCAAATTAATCAAAGATACCGACAAAAAAGCTGTGTTGCTAAAATTAATCTGGATAAATTCATTGCAAGATGGTTGAAAATATATACAAAATTGATTATGATTTGTTGGTTGCTTCTCAAGAAGCTTTATCCCGAAGAGGATGCTGGGAATTAAGAATTCTAAGTTGTTTCAATTCGGAGAAGAGAAATGGTATTCCTACTACGTGCCATCCATGAAAGTTGATGGGATGAAAATGACCACTCTCATTATGGAGCAAACGTACTTTCCCTAAATTGGGCGGGGTTCACGTCATCCATACCGTACGATAGTGCTCTTATTGTCATGACGATTTGGCCAACATCGACTTTTTCACTTGATCCCAAGTTGCAGTAGTAAGGAATGAGTAGAATCTCCAAAATCAAGTAGCAGAAAACAACGTAACAAAATCCTTGTGCGGAGAAGCCTCCTCTAACACCACATAAGTAGAGTTCCGCCTAAAGCACTCGTTGAATTAAAATATAATGGGATCTCCACATCGTTACAAGAAAAAAGTTCAATCATCTGTTGCATCACCCTAGTGGGAGAAGACTATGCAAGCAAGGCACGAGAGTATAGAGTTTATGTAGTTACACAAAGTATGCAATTCATCTCGGCAATACCCAATCCTTGAAACAGTTTCATTAACCCAACGCAAATTATTTTACCAGAATGCGAAAATTGAAGATTTTGAAATATAAAACTCTTTTTTCCTTGATTGACAATAGAGTTGTCCTACATGGCGGCACGTGCGATGCCGAGACATAAGCAATCTTCAGTGATAATTGGTTAGGATTGCTGCATTGAAATTTTCCGCAAAGATTTAGGACTAAATGGGTAAAAATTAAAAAGTTTAGGGCTCATTTGATATCCGTACAATATATTTAGGGCTAATTAAGGTAACTTTCCCAGTTCATTCGAGACAAATGGATGGTTACGATTGTAATTGGCCATTAGCCACGGATTGATAGGACGGAGAGGGGAATTTGAGTAGGAAAGGGAGAATTATGGGAGGAGGAACTTTCCTTTTCTTTGCTCTTGGGGGCCCACTGGCTAGCCCATCCAATGGCCACCGATCAAGTCAGACGAGGCCCAGAGCTTGGGCCTTCTGGCCCAAATACTTTGATTTGGGCCGATCCTTGTGCCAGGCCATCTCGAGAGAAGATGCACCAGATCGACACTGCTCGACTCCGCCGGTCCGACCTGTCCCGGCCCAATTGCCACCCCCTCCTGGTTATGCAGTCGATATATTAAATATGCACGGAGTCATCGAAATTTAATGAAAATTTAATCAGTAACTTTTTTTTTTGCGCTAAATTTTTTGGATCTACATTGTTAAAACCCAAAGTGTCACTTATATTCCTACAAGAATCCCTCCGAGGCCCAGAGTTTGGGCCGAGCTTGTGCCTGGCCATCTCAAGAGTGGGCCAAATCAACAATGCTTGACTCCGCCTGCCTCGCCCGGCCCAATCGCCACCCCCTCCTCATTATGTAGTTGACGTTATTAGGTACGCACGGACTCATTCAAATTTAGTGAAAATTTAACCATTAAACTTATTTATTTTTTGTCATTTTTTGGCTAAAGTTTTTGGATTTATATCACTAAACCCAAAGTGTCATTTATACTCCTAAAAGGATTCCTCCGTTTGCCCGGGGCAAGAAGCATTCAATGGGCTAGGGTGGACCCCATTTTTACCCCATTTTTCAAAACTTACTATTAAAACATACAGTGCCCACTTATTAATTAGCCACCCACTTTCCTTTTACTCCTAACCCTCCTCATGAAATCCTCCTCTCGTCTAATTTATTTCTAAATTTCGAGCAGATGGGTTGCTCACAATTTATTTATAAAAATAGCAAAATGCTTCAGTCAAAATTTTTTCTATCAAGATAAAAAAAAATTCCTTATTAAAAGTTTTTATTTCATCATCCAATAATGTCATTAATCTTCTACCGTGGCAACGCCCGTAAGAAATAAAAAATAACCCCAGAAATTAGCAAAGCTTTAAATTGCAAGTGAATCATGAGATAGCTAACTTACCCTGGAAATAAATCCCACCCAAGGGTCACGTCATTATCCTCATTGGCCTCACATGGGATCCAAATCGAAACTCTAAAACTCGCATGTTTATAAAGATGTTCCATTGTTTTGCTACTTTCTTTCCTTTTCTTAATTAATTCAAATCTCACGACCCACGTGGCTTAGACAATTCTTATCCATTTGAAGCTTCTCGGTGAAATTCTTTTGAAATAAAAGTAATCAAGTGCTAAGACTAGACCAAACCAAATCAAAACCAAACCACATTTCAATTATGTCCAAAAAGAAATAAAATTAAAACATTATAATATACATATAATTGGAGAGTCAGTGATATGACTATCGACCAATACTAATAGAACTTGTCCATTCTTAGTTAATGATCTTCAAACACGTCCCGAGTCATGTTCATGAACTTGTGACCCATACGGCTCTAGCAATTTTGATCCATTCGAAACTCCCAGTAAAATTCTTTGCAAAATAAAAGTAATCAAGTATGAACATAGGACCAAAACCAAACCCCATTCCAATAATGTCCAAAAAGAAATAAAATTAAAATATAATATATATGTATATATATATAGGTGTGTGGGGGCTAGTGAAATTAGGATTGACTAGTACTAGTGGCACTCGGAGAGAGGTTGAGGTTGAGGTTGAGGTTGAGGAGGAAGAGGAAGAGGGTTTGTGTCGTTTCACGCTTTGGTGGGGGGAAGGGCTAAACCTAAAAACGCAGGCGCAGGCTGCTGCTGCTGCTTTTGCCGAATTGCCTACATAGACATTACGTTGGTCTGGATATTCTCTTCCTCTCTTCTCTCCCAACCCCCACAGAAAAAAAAATAACAAAAACCCGAGCAAAGCAAGATCTCTCTCTTTCTCTCTCCACAACATCATCGCCGTCGTCGTCGGCCTCCGCTCCGCTCCGCTCCGCTCCTTCTGCTTGATCGAATCGGAGCTCCTCTCCCCTCGCCTCTCGCCCTTCGATTCCGCCGATCGCCGCCGCCGCCGCCGCCGACGACCGTCGTCTCCGGTAGGCCCTTTCCCCGAGGGAGGCGCGCCCCAATCCGTCTCCGACGTCGCTGTCGCCTCGTGGTTTTGATCCGACTCCGTGCGCGCCCGTGGGTGAGTTCTCTCGCGCGGTCTCCGCCTCCGGCTCGCACCCGATCGGGTCCGCTGGTCGGTGGGGGTGGGGGGCTCGATTGTGGAATCCGCATTCGGTTTGACTGGTGTGAAATTAGGTTTTTTTTGGTTTTTCAATTTTTTTTATTGGGGCGAGATTGTTTAGGTGTTGCGGTGGAAAAAGGATGGCCGATTCGGTCGGTTTAGGGTTTTCCTCGAGGATGGGTGCTGATTGGGGAGATGCTTCCAATTTTGATCTCGGATGGGTTGGGTTTGCGAATTGAAGTTGGGGGTTTTCTCAGAAGACGAATTAGTTTGGTTTGATCCGTGGTGTCCTGGATCGTGGTTCCCTTCCTGGGGCAGAGATCCATCCTGGTGACACTGCTGTAGAATCTTTATCTTTGTATTGACACCTTGCATATCGAAGTAGCAATTAGGCAGCCTCGGCTATCCTCGATTAAGCAATTACTTAATTTTTTTTTCCTTCCAGTGCATATTCGATTTAAGCATCCTTCTTGAAGTACTGGTCTTTTGTGCCGTGCCTTGCTCCTACATCAGATGGGTTTATAATTATTGTCTTGTGATTTTACAGGTCCCGTTTGGTCATCAGGATCATTTGATTTCTCCCCGTAGGTATTTTGTTTGGGCATACCCATTCTGTCAGAAGTGTGAATTGTATGTTGAGAGGGCGGCGCAACAGTTGCCGGTTTAAGTTATTTGCACTGACAGTACAGTTTGTATGCGTTTACCTATGAGATGACATCTCGGGGAAGGCCCATGTTTGATCTGAATGAACCTCCGCCAGGGGATGATGAAGAGAATGAAAGTGTCGTCAGCACGCTGCCGCAGAAGGCTCTTCCATCTTCAAATCCTCACAGTTCCACCATGCTTGTGTCATCAGTAGTTCCTCAAAGAATTGTCAACAATAATGCTTTCTCACATGCATCATCTGTGTCAGGTTTTCAACCTTTTGTTCGTCCCAAAGCTGCTCATATGCCTGAGCTGGGTCGTGTTGAGCAGAAGAATGCAAGGGATAGGAATTCTGTTGTTGCTTCATCATCAAAATTGAGTGACGTTGAGGAGAAGAAGCCAGCAGGTCTGTTGGTTTCTGACTCTGCGGCAGGTCATAATGTTGAGAGAGAAGAAGGTGAATGGTTGGATGATGATGGCACTGCTGATCCACATAGATCTAGCAGTTTGCATGATCCAGGTAAAGCTTCACGAGGAAAAGGAACAACTGAATTGGAGGATACTAATGCTTCAGGGGTGGTTAATGAGATTGTTTCTTGCAATGGCAATATTTCTGAAAGTGTTAAGGGTGAGAATTCAGCTTCTGCGCCTGCTGGACTAAACTTGCATCCAAATGATTCTGAAAGCAATGACAGCCACAATGTTGAGGGCAATGCTAAAATAGATTCTTCTAATGGTATTCAGGAGGAAGCTAGTGTAGGTACGAAACAGAAAGAAGTCAAAGGCATTGAGGCGAGCTATGCCCTGAAAATTGCAAATAATCCAGGAAAGAGGAAGATGGACCACCATAAAGAAGCTATGTTAGGTAAGAAGCGCAACAGACAGACCATGTTTCTTAATCTGGAAGACGTAAAGCAAGCTGGACAAATGAAAAGTTCGACTCCAAGGCGACCAACTTTTTCATCAACTTCAAGCACTCGTTCTGTGAAAGAAACTCGAACTATTCCTCCTCCTTCTGAACGCGTTGTCGAAAAGCTGGGTCAATCCATATCTAAGGACCTGAAAAGATTGGATGTATCTGCTAATGAAGGAGGCAATACTGCTGAGCTGAGTGATTCTAAGCCTGAATGCAATGGTGATGTAGATGCTGGAGTACTGGCTAAGCCTAAGAAACTGATTAACAATAATGACCCACCTGCTGAATTGTCACAACCTTCAAGGCAGAGTTCCTGGAAGCAACCCATGGATCTGAGACAGCCAAAAAGTTCTCCACTACCTAATAAGAAGCCTGGTTTAATCAGTCAGATCTCCTTGGATTCAAAGAATAAGAAGCATCTTGCTGCCAAGAAGCAAATAACAATTAATTCTACTTATCAAGATACATCAGTGGAGCGCCTGATACGTGAGGTGACCAATGAGAAATTTTGGCAACAACCTGGTATAACAACATCAGCCATGCTTCCTGTTAATGTTTTTTAAAAATTGCTTACTGTACATGGGAAAATTTTGCTGATGCTATGATGCATTTGTTTCATTCCTTTGCATAACTTTTCCCAATAGTGTTTTGATGAATTTAATGCTTGAAAGACATCAAAAGGGCATATTGTGCTGTGCAATTAAAACTCTGACTTTCATCATTGCCTTTTAGCTTTGCTGAGAAGGGTAGGGCTTCCCATGAATGGCCATGCTTGTTACCTAGACATTTGTGTAGCAAATACCAAAAAGATTCATTCTTTTAGTGCAAAGTTGCCATAAAGTTTACAGTTAAAATCAAGGGGCTGGTTTGGCTGGTTGGGCGGAAATCCGTTCATAGTCGGGTCTGGTTTTGCCTATTTAACCATCTCTGACTAAAACTGGATCAAACTGAAATCAACCCAGTTCAACTGGTTTAATAGGGATGATTGGCTGGTTGGCTAAAGGCTTAGTAGTTACTTTTAATTTGAAACATGTGGTGGGTATAAGAGTCAGTTGGATAATAGGGTCTAATAGCTTATTGAAGTGATTTGGATCCGGATATCTCCTATCCATGGGAGTTTTTTGGCTGGCT
Organism: Corymbia maculata; assembly: GCA_014182735.1. Lineage (NCBI taxonomy): Eukaryota > Viridiplantae > Streptophyta > Magnoliopsida > Myrtales > Myrtaceae > Corymbia > Corymbia maculata. The sequence continues at coordinate 18,148,928 of CM024686.1, read as the reverse complement.
TGAGACTCCTGTGTGATTATCCATTCATTTACTTGCATATCGCAGCACTTGAGGACATGCATTTGAGTTTGGAAGGGGCCCACAATATCTTGGTCCAAATGCGTGTTCTTTTATAGGTATTCAGTCATACTGCAGATGGTGATATCGGTTTTTATTAGCCTATACTGTCTCCTCTGTTTCTGCAGATGATGATATTTGTTTCTATTAGCTTAGTTCTGTGTCCAATTCCTTGCTGGTTCTCTTGAGTGTAAAAGGTGGTGTTGCTTCTTGTGTTCCAGGGGAGACTGATCTACAATGCGTTCCTGGTCGATTCGAGTCTGTAGAAGAGTACACCAGAGTATTTGAGCCTTTACTTTTTGAGGAATGCCGTGCGCAGCTTTACAGTACATGGGAGGAGTTAACTGAAACATTTTCGAGAGATACACATGTAACGGTCCGAGTGCGGAATATCGAAAGGAGGGAAAGAGGTAATGATAATTTTTGCCAAATTGAAGGTGTTCTCTTTTTCAGGAATCTGGAACTTATGTCACATATTTTTTAAGGCATTTTACCCATCTATTATTTCTATATCACTCTTTATTATGTGTAACATCATTTTGTAGCCAACAATTTGAAAAGGTTCTCTCCGGAGTAGAATCACATCATGGTAAGGCATGCTGTGCATTTGCTGCAGCAGTGCTTTGCTTGTTATTGTAGGCCGGATTCTGTAATTGAATGACCTAAAAATTAAAAGTGAAAGCAAGTAGAACTGTCCATGGTTAATTGCATGTTGTACCTCTTTAACAGGTCAAGCATTTGGTTTTTACTTGGCTTACATGCTTCAGTCTTGACAATTTTTTTTTGCAGAAACATTCTGACTTCTGTCTTACCCAGCGGGATGTTTTACTAGTCTGTCTAGGAATTGAGGGTTACTTAAGTCAGTCGTTTGGATGCTCTGACGTGAAATCATTAATGCACGGCCTAGTGTACTCTTAGAGTAGAAAACTTTTTGAGGAATTGTGCAGTAGGCACTAGGCACAAGAAATTCATCTGAAAAAGTTCATCCAAACCATGCTGCTCTTCTACTGGATTTAGATGTTGTGGACCTCTGACCTAGCTTTCGTTACATTGAAGTTCTTTTGTTCCTATTGTTTCCATGATGGATTTATGATTACTAGGTGTGCTTGTAATTGAAGGTTTGTATGACTATGACTAGTAGATTAGCGCTTGCCATGGTCTTATTCTTTACTAGGCTTCATTTTAACAGTTCAGGCATCATAGGTTGTAGAAAGTTAAGATGGTAAACTTACCCATCTCTCTCTCTCTCTCTCTCTCTCATACACGTTTCTGTATGTATATGTATATATGAACTGACTTAATTGTTTCTCAGGATGGTACGATGTGACGGTTCTTCCAATAAACGAGTGCAAATGGATGTTTAAGGAGGGGGATGTTGGGGTCCTTTCAACCCCTAGGCCTGGATTCAGATCCAAAAGAAACAATTTCTCCGTCAATGGTGAGGGGGATGAGCCTGAGATAACTGGCCGTGTGGCTGGTACGGTTAGGCGATTTATGCCTATTGATACTCGTGATCCTCCTGGAGCAATCCTTCACTTCTATGTTGGTGATTCATATGATCCCAGCAGGTTAAGTTTGCTGTATTCAGCATTAGATTATTTTTCCTTGAATGGAATTGTTTATATATATTATCTATGTTATGTAGTGCCCATGTGCTAACTCTAATCGTGTTCTCCTAATGGACATTTTCAGTGAGGGCAATGAAGATCACATCTTAAGGAAAATCCAGCCTAGAGGCATATGGTATTTAACTGTTCTGGGCTCTCTTGCTACCACTCAACGGGAGTATGTTGCTTTGCATGCATTTCGTCGCCTTAATTCGCAGGTACAGCTTGATTTTTTTTTTTCAATATAATCGCAATTTTACTTATGTTAAATCACATTTAACCGATTCTCTCCTCTTCAGATGCAAACAGCGATACTTCAGCCTAGTCCTGAGCAGTTTCCTAATTATGAGCAGCAGATCCCTGCCATGCCTGAATGCTTCACTCAGAAGTTTGCAGAACACTTAAATAGGACCTTTAACGCACCCCAACTGTCGGCAATTCAGTGGGCTGCTATGCATACAGCTGCTGGTACAAGTAGTGGGACAACAAAGAGGCAAGAACCGTGGCCTTTCACTCTCGTTCAAGGCCCTCCAGGTACAGGCAAGACACATACTGTATGGGGTATGTTAAATGTGATCCATCTGGTTCAATATCAACATTATTACAACTCATTGCTCAAGAAACTGGCACCTGAAAGCTACAAGCAACCTAGCGAGGGCAGTTCTGATAATAATGCAACTGGATCAATTGATGAAGTTCTTCAGAGCATGGATCAGAGTCTTTTTCGGACTCTTCCAAAGCTCTGCCCAAAGCCTAGAATGTTAGTGTGTGCTCCTTCCAATGCAGCAACAGATGAGCTCCTGGCTCGTGTTCTTGATCGTGGTTTCATTGATGGGGAAATGAGGATATATAAACCCGATGTAGCACGAGTTGGGGTCGACTCACAAACACGTGCAGCTCAGGCTGTCTCTGTTGAAAGGAGAACTGAGCAACTCCTTGCCATGAGTAAAGAGGAGGTGTATGCCTGGTTGCACAGATTGAGAAATAGTGAAGCTCAATTCTCTCAGGAGATAGCCGAAATTCAAATGAAACTCAACAGTGCAGCTGCTGCTATTCGTTCTCAAGGATCTGTTGGTGTGGATCCTGATGTTTTGATGGCAAGGGACCAGAATCGTGATGCGTTGCTCAAGCAACTTGCTCAAGCAGTTGAGAACAGGGACAAAGTGCTGGTTGAGATGTCTCGCATCCTCATTGTAGAAGTAAAGTTTCGTACTGGTAGTAATTTTAATTTGGAAGAGGCCCGTGCCAGTCTTGAGGCAAGTTATGCCAATGAAGCTGAGATTGTCTTCACTACTGTTTCAAGCAGTGGTAGAAAGTTATTCTCCCGCCTTTCTCATGGTTTTGATATGGTAGTCATTGATGAGGCAGCGCAGGCCAGTGAGGTGGCTGTCCTTCCTCCCCTTTCTCTTGGTGCTGCTCGATGTGTTCTGGTTGGGGATCCACAACAGCTTCCTGCCACTGTGATCAGCAAAGCAGCTGGGACTCTGCTCTATAGCAGGAGCCTTTTTGAGAGATTTCAACAGGCTGGATGCCCAACAAAGTTGTTGTCTGTTCAGTATAGGATGCATCCACAAATCCGTGATTTCCCTTCGAGGTACTTTTACCAGGGACGCCTAATTGATAGTGAGAGTGTAGTGAAGTTACCTGATGAGGTATATTACAGGGACCCATTGCTTAGACCTTACTTATTCTATGATATTACACATGGGCGGGAATCCCACCGAGGTGGTTCTGTCTCCTACCAAAATATTCACGAAGCACAGTTTTGTCTCCGTATATATGAGCATCTACAGAAAACTCTGAAATCTACGGGTGTGGGGAAGATTTCTGTGGGCATAATTACACCTTACAAGTTGCAGTTAAAGTGCCTTCAACGTGAATTTGAGGAGGTTCTGAATTCAGAAGAAGGGAAGGATATTTATATTAATACTGTCGACGCCTTCCAAGGGCAAGAACGTGATGTCATTATAATGTCTTGTGTTCGTGCTTCAAGTCATGGAGTTGGCTTTGTTGCAGATATTCGTCGAATGAATGTTGCTCTAACTCGTGCTAGGAGAGCTCTATGGGTAAGGGTTCATCTGCCCTGTTCTTTTACATTTCTGTTTTTGGCTCACTCCCTGTCCTGTTCGCTTGTCAACTCACAGGGACAGATTCTAATTGTTTTTGTGTCTTTTTCTCTTAATAGGTAATGGGAAATGCTAATGCTTTAATTCAGTCTGAAGACTGGGCTGCGTTGATTGAGGATGCCAAAGCCAGAAATTGTTACATGGACATGGATTCTGTCCCCAAAGAGTTCTACATACCCAAAGGACCAACTCTCGCTCCCCTGCCAGGTAAGGCTCCTTTGAATTCGAGGGGCTTGAGGTCAAGCGGGTCAAGGCATAGATTGACAGACACGCACACAGAGCCCAGGTCAGTGGTGGCACCAGAAGATGATGAGAAGTTGCCAGCTTCCTTAATCCCTAGGAATGGAAATTTCCGGCCTCTTAAGCCACCTGTGGAGAATTCACTGGAAGGTGCTGATCAGGTGGGTGACAGATCAAGAGAATCCTGGCAATACGGTGCACAGAAGAAGCAGCAGAGTTCCTCTGGACCAATGTGGAAGAGAGATTACTAATTGCTAGTCCTCTTTGTATTTTGATCTTTGCCAAACTCAAGCTCCACCTTGTGTTCCGTTTATTAAAAACGTGGAACATGGCGCTTGCCTGAAGGGGAGAAAAGCTGCGATGGCTGGAGGTGCTGCTCAAACGAGTGAAAAATGGACAGAATGAGGTCTCCACTGAACTAATTGTTTGATATTAGAAAGTTTCTTAGGAGGTTAGCCATAGAGAGGATTGGAAATCCTCAGCTACCCCACCTTGCACAGGAAACCTTGCTGCAACATGTCTGGCCGGTCTGCCCCTCTTGCTATGTTTTTGCTAAGAGCCAGGTATCGGGCCTTTTGTGGGGACGAGATGTCTCGGTAAACTTGCTGGCGACAGATTTTAAGGTAAGAACATTGCTTTCTCAAGTAGTTTTCTGATAATGACAGCATGGTGATAATGGAGTTTTTGCAAGTGTCAAAAAGAAAAAATGTAGAAAGGCGCTCAGAAATCAGAAATGAGGGCATGGCCCGAATTTTATGCAGACTAGAAATTTAGAGTTATATAGTTTTTGTCAAAGGAGTGTTTGACTCTTGAATGGGCTCTGCTTGCTCAGGCTCTCTCTGTCTCTCTGGGCATACAAGTGGATGGTGGACACACTCCAATGTGACTGCCCCTTCTCTTTAGTTGCACTGAAGCTTCTTAATTTGTATGAAAGGAAGGGAATAAAAGAAAGCAAAAAAAAAAAAAACTTGTGTACTTGGTCGGAATGCTTTGCTCTTTCTCAAGGGGAAGAGAGACATCTGCAACAGGGGGATGCCTCGGCAAGGTGTTGGAGGGCATGGATTTGTATATAATGAATAATGTCCCTTTCGATTTGATTGTAACTTCATTCAGGTAGGAATTCAATTCTTTGATTTAGATTAGTTGATGCATGTGCTTTTAGTTATATACACTTGCCGACAAAAAGGGGAAGGAGGCCTTTTATCCTTTTTTTTTTCCTTTTAATCTGCGACTCTTTTTCACTGTTGTTTATATAACTCGGGTAGTTCTCTGCTTGTCTAGGGGAGACTAGACTATGTATTTCGCTGGTTGCGTGCGAGGATCCCTTGACCTTTGCACCGAAAGGAAAATTGATCTTCCTGTGATTCTGGAATAATAGTTCAGAATGTGACGACTAAAAACCAGCCCAATGTCGCTAATCACAGGGAGGTCCGTCCAAGTGGTGTTCAGAACTAAGTCTGGCTTGTTTTGCCGGTGGTGATGCAATAACCTTAAATTAGCAAAGTGATGTCCAAATGTCCTTTGGACTTTCCCTATTCCAGGTGATGATGTGGGTGGATCTTGTGATGGGTTTTATGGTCTTGCATGCAAAAATTGGCAATAGTTTGAACGAAGCTGTAAACATATCCGGTCTCACTCGCTCAAATCCACGTGGTATGGGAACTTCATCAGTTCATCTCACCTTTGACAAATGACGTGGTCTACCGCATCTTTTAATCAGATCATGCCCGAATGACAAATAGCATATAATCCGTGCGGCCTCTGGGCATTATTCCTGTTATTCTTTCTTTGAAATTGTCGCATGAGGACGTACGGAACCGTCGTACCCAACGGTGAAACACAAATTGTTCTTTTCATAATATATATAATTAAAAAAGTTCTTTAATTAACTGAAATTTTTGGATCTAGGGGGTTTATGGGTTCGCGGGGTCAGCCGCTTCATTGTGTTTATTCATCGGCTAACGATATATTTCATTTTCATAAAACATGAAAAGAAAATGCGAGTAATCCGATGTTTTGTATTTCTTGGGGGTAAATCTGAGATGAACTCTCGTCTATGAAAACGCGGGTAAAATAACAATATACATTGTGGGAAATCATTCAGTGAACCTACAACGTCTGCTAAAATGAACAATGGACCACCAAATTGATCGGGATCCATGGAGACCCATCACTTTCGATGATCTAGATTTAGCTGAGGACATATATTACTCTGGTCATAGTAATTTCTCATCAGTGAGAGAATCTTACCTACACCAACGCACCAAGAATTGCTCAAAAAGGGAGAAGAGGGTTGTTGCATCTTGCATGATTACAGGCGCAACTTCACAAACATTGTCCCCTTTTCTAATGGAAACAATCCACGTTGGTAGACCAGTGTCAATTGGAGTTATATTGCTATGCATGCGTTCCGTCACCTCAATTCGCGTGTTAAACCTCGTCTTGCCGAATTCTATACTCTTCAGATGCAAACATCGGTACTTGAGCCCGAAAAGAGGCCTCCAAACGTGAAGAATACGAGAGGGTGAGAGATGCAATGGCGTTTCCACAGAGTTGGTGCTGCTCTACGACTATTATAAGACCAAGAAGAAGCTTAAGACGAAGTGAGATTAGCCACCTGTTCAAGCTCCAAATAATTGTTCAAAAATTTTAAACTTATTACACTTTTGTCAATTTAATTCTAAATATTTCAATTTTATAAATCAAGTCATTTTTTTATATTTAGCCAATTAAGTCCAACCGGTTTATTTTGAAGGGAAAATTACCGAAGTGGATGCGGGCCACACGGCACGACCGGTGCTGATACAATTTCCAACCAAAATTTGGTAAAAGTGTAATAGGTTTAGGAAATTTTGGACAATTTTCCTATCTAGGCTCTTCCTCCCGAGGCATGCGTGATAAGCCACGTACTCCCATGCCTGAGCGAAGAGAGAGTGAGGCGAGGGTGCCAACGTCGTCGTATGGGACGCGGATGCGCACTTTGAGCACCGACTAGTGTTTGTATTTTGGGCGTCATGGAGGTCCTATGTCCCGAAGGGGTGTTGGATCAAGGTGCTTGTGCAGTGGCGGGGAGTTGGCGGATGGTGATGAGATCAAGATATCTCGGAATCCTACTGATGACAAGTTCCATTTCCACATTCTTTGCAAGGCAAATTAGCATTTTGCGAGACTTACTAATGATCAGTTAAGTGATAATATGATTCAATTACACTTAATCTTGAATTGCATTTTTGTTTTCAGTGACCAAGGAAAAAATTATTGATCTTTAGAGAAAGAATATCAATGATGAAATTTTGTTGTTATTTAATTTATTTTTTTGATGGTGAAGGAATCGTTTTAGCCGACAACCGCCACGTAAACCCCCAGGTGATGCTAGCATAGGACCCACCACCACGGGGTCACATTTAAGAATCCCCAACGCCAGCGCTGAGATTCAAACTTTTCTCCTTCGTGAGGGGGAGAGAGACCAAAGCCAATGCAGCTGCTGTGGGTGATCGTATGAAATTTTGTTGTTATTGCTATAAGGTTATCTCAAGTTTCCCCTAGAAATTCAGTTCTTGGCGAGTGCTTTTTAAGAAATCGAGTTCTAATGTCTTCAATTTCTTAAGTTCATTTATTTTCTATTGTAGCCATGGAGGTAACAACATCCAAGAGATTAGGGTCCATGTTCGCGGTGACTCTCACACTGTGGTCATCCATCGGTGTTTCGAACATATCTAGGGAGTGTAAGTTGAAGTGTGCAGCGTTTTGTCTCTTGGAACCCGAGCCATTTTCATGCAATCTTGAATGTCTCAATGGTTGCCCTAGATAGCCTTTTACATATGCAGCATCGAAGCACCGCGACATGGGTTATTTCTTGTCTATTTGCCTTGGCTACCATCCAGGTAATAATCTTCATATCCACGTCAAAGATATAATGTAACTTCTTAAGTGATCCATAAAATCAAGAAAGTCGTTATATAATCTTGTTCCTTCATCAGTGTTTCATTGTTATAATTTGATTATGAGAGAATGTTGTGTACTAAATCATTTGTTTCCTCGGACTTTGATATATGTTCTTATTAAAAAATCAATTTCAATCTTGATGTGACATTTTTTTATTTCATCTTTCATGTTTGAACTCATGTAGACACCAAAAAAGTTAAAGTAGACGTGAAGAAGGTTGGAGCTTGTGCAGATTCCCACTCTTAGGGTTGTGAGAAGACTTCTTCATTACACTAAGGTTCCGTTCGTTTCACAAAAAATATGATATTTTCATAAAATATTTTCTAGGAAGCCATTTTCCAGGAAAATGTAATTGTTTTCCAATATTCGAATGAAACCTAGAAATGAAGTGGAAAATATTTTCCACTGTTCGGAGGGGAAAATATTTTCCTCTATACACTCTTTTTCAATAATTTTATTATTATTATTATATTTTTAAATCAATTTTAAATTATTTTTATTTTTCTTAAAAAAGTGATTTTTAATTACTTTTTCTTTTTCTTTTCTTTTCCTCTGTTTCATCTTCTTCCTTAATAGTTGATGATTGGCCACAAGTGAGCCTCAACTTGCCAGAGGTGGGCAAGCTCAAGCTCATCGCCTACCAGATTGGCGAGCACAAGTCTCAAGCTCGCCCAATCGATGAGTGAGAACCTCTAGCTCGTTGATCTAGCGAGGCCGGTGGCCGATGAGCTCAAGCTTGTGAGCTTGTCGATCCAGCGAGCCTTGAGCTCACCGGCCTCGGGCCTCACTAAATTGGCAAGCTGAAGGCTCTAGTTCGCCGATTAGGTGAGTACTAGAGCCAATAGGTGAGCTCGAGGCTCGCACTCACCAATCGGGTGAGCCCGAGCCCGCCTTTGTCGGTGATTAGCAAGCTTGAGCTCACCCACCTTTGGCGAGCTAAGGCTTGCTTGTGGTTGATGACTAGGCGAGAAGAAGAACAAAGAAAAAAAATAAAAAGAAAAGAAAAGAAAAGTAAAAAAGATTAGAATTTTTTAGAAAAGAAAAAATAAATAAATAAAAGAAGTGGGACTAGTAGGGGTGTGAGATGAGGGAGTAAGTGTGGAAAAATTTTCCACAACATGAAAAGTGGAAAAAAATTTCCTCAATTTTAGAAGACTTTTTTCCCTTCATGGAAAAAATTTTCCCCGATAAATTTATTTTCCATAAAACGAATGCCGGAAAATCTGAAAAATATTTTCCTGAAAGTTATTTTCCATAAAACGAACAGAGCCTAAAGTTTGGAAATTTTTCCTTACATAATCGAGTTTATATAATACCTTTGTGGTTTCATTCCGCAATTAGTAAACCTTTTTTTCTATCTGCTGGACCATAGGTTATGAACTGAGTTCTATCCTCTCAGGCTTGGTCACGAATGTGTCTTCCCACAATTAAAGTTATACGATGTGCGGAAGGGCGTCAATCCCTGTCACGACATAAAGTCAGAGCACAACTCAATGCACTTGCCAACTAATGGATTGAAAGTTAATTTATGCGTACATGTTATGCACAAAAAGAACCGTATACACAATTCACCAAAAGTTAACTTCGATGAAGATATTTGAATGGCAATTCGTAGTACGTTAACAAATTTTTTATTGTCACGCTAGTTTAGATATAGCCTTAAATTAGACAAGAAAGTCTCTCCTCATAAAAGTGATGTTGTCCATTCAATTACACAAAGAATGTTTTGAAATTTGCTAAGAGTCCTCAATGGCCAACACACCACGAATGTTATCTAAGAGGATTAGTGTTGGGAGTCCAATAGCCTAACTTGGGAAGAGATTGTAAGAGGGAACCTAAATCCAAGTCCATCAATAGATCTAGTCCAATTAGACCCATCTACACTCAAAAGTTTCAACCAATGAGTTATAAACCACTTAAGATATATTAACTACTCTATATAATATCAATTCTTTGATGTGGGATCTAGTCCAATTATATCAACATTCACTCAAAAGTTTAAACTAATGAGTTATGGACTAATTAGAATATATTAATTGCTATATAATATATCAATTCTCTGATATATGAATTAGTTCAGTTAGACTCACATTCACTCAAAACTTAAGTTAATGAACTCCAGTATTAGATTCGCTCCCCTATAATTAAGGTATTCTTCTGGCCCAATTACATCCTTACGAGTCCATGTTATTACATTACAATGTCCACTTGCTCAAAATTCACAACCATCAGTTTTGATATCAATTGTTGGGAGTGCGTGGCAGAAGTCTTGATACCTCAACTTGGGAAGATTACTAAGAAAGAGCCCAAATTCGAGTCCATCAATATATCCAGTTGGACCTATCTTCACTCAAAAGCTTATGCTAATGAGTTACTAATTATGATATATTAACTACTCTATACCATATCAATTCTCCAATGTATGACCTCTAATGCAACTCACATGTATCCTAACAATTAGAGCTTTGAAAAAAATGGAAGGATTTGCAATATAATTCGTGTATGGGCTTGAGTTTGCTTTCTATGTCCCGCATTTCAATCAGTGGATATTCACCCAAGAATGAAAGCTACCTCCACCTTGTTGTGTAAAAGGTATAAGTTAGAATGTCATCAAGAGCATTGAAACTTATTTGCAATCGTCGTGAACAGAAACTGATATCAGAGTTAAACTATAGTCATTATAAGTGAAAGAAAAGATCACGCACCCTTAGTAAATTGTGCAATAACAGGAACCTAAATTGACATCGGATGTACAATTCTGCCCCATCACTCAGTAAAGATAACTTCAGAGCAATGAGAACTCATCATGCATTTTGTGAGAAAACAGCATAGGCTTTCACAGAAAGCACAAAAGGACTATTGTAAGAGTGAATGATGCAGCCGCCATCCTTTCAGCAAGTCTATCCATGAGAACCATCCTTGACGACCACAAGTAGGAGTGAGCATGGTCTAGGTTGGGTCGGTCCATGTTGGTCCTCAATCTCTGGGACCGATGATTGACCCTATTAAGGCTAGGACCAAGGACCGGACCAACCCAATTGGTTTGGCCCAGTTCTAAGGTTAACCGGGACCAACCAATAATTTTTTTTTCGTTTTTTATATTCCTGAAAAGACAAACCTATTATTTCAAATTACATATCCATTAATAATGTGGTTTTGAGAAACTAAACTATAAATACCAATATATATTCAATTAAGATAAGGCAATAATAAAAATTTCACACTTACTAAAAGCAAGAAACCATAAAAACGATTAAGATTGCTCATAGAGCCACAAAGCGAGCATTGGTCACGAGTGAAGAGGATTTCTAATTAGAGCTTTGTTTCCTTCTGATTTACTTAGTGACGAGCAAAGTTATAGAAGAGAGGTGAGCGGCACAAGCGTCGAGTGTGCGAGCGGGGTGAGCACGGCAAGCAATGCGAGTGTCGAGTGGCAAATGACTAGAGGCGAGCGGGGTGAGTGTCAAGCGGCAAGCGGGTAAGATTGCTCACGAGTGAAGTTGTTTTTTCGATTTTACTTGGCAAATTGAATACTAAGAGGATAAAGAAGAAAAAGAGAACAAGAATACTAAAGGAGGAGGATGCCATTTGAATTAATGTTTGCTTTTAGAATAAATAAAAAAATATTATAAAAAAATATTAGATATATAATATATAATATATCTAAAATATATTATATAAATATATTACATATAATATATTAAGGTTGGGTTTGGTTCGGATTGGACCAATCCAAAACTCCTAGGATCGAGGACAACCCAGTCCCCTTGGGAACTAGACTAGATCAGGATCGGCAAGGTTGGGCTGTTCTAGGGTCGGTCCAGGATTGACCTTGGACCGATGCTCACCCCTAGCCATGGGTTTAGTGCTAGCTGAACTCTGGGTACTCTCTTAGTTGTATCCATAAAAAATAACGACATCAAAGTATACGGAACCAACAAAATAAGAAAATGTGCACCAGAAAAATTGGTAGTAACATTTCATCATAGATGGTCTTCCAAATAATTAGCTGCAATCACTATCATCCTAAAACTAATTACAGAGTTCGCAGCATGCAACGTCTATGACAAAGACAGGTACATGTAAATGAAAACCAGTCAATGCAATGGCGTGCATGATCTGAACTATACATTTACAAGACAAATACATTAACAAGATAGTTATACTGATTTAGTTGAAAATGTCATTGACATATTAATATCGTCACTGGCCACAGACCAACTGCCTCGAGCTGTCAAGCTCTCAAGATGGACGTCCACCGCATCATCAGCTTGTCCCGAGACAACGACTTGGTCATGTCTGGTAAGTTCTCAGGCCAAATGATTACATCAACCTCATGCCCTGCCATGCTAGATGACCAGCCGATGGGGGACCTGACAGCTCCGAGCACATCCTTGGACTCCAAATGGGACGCTTTGAGGGGTATAAATCAACCCGGTTTGGCTCCGTAGCGCAGCTGCTGTGCGACAGGGGTGGCTGGGAACGGTGGGGTAAAGAAGGACCGCAGCTTGTACCTGATGAAGCTCTTGATGAGCCAAACCGGGGACTTCGACCCAACGGGAGTGGTAGTGAAGTACGGAATTAGGGATGCAGATTGGTAAGGAAAACAGAGTATGCTTATAATGGTGGAATGGATTTCATAGGCAAACCTTGGAAACCTCTCACTCAGAAGATCAAGGTTTCCCACGAGGGAGGCCGATAACTTGGACGTCGAAGGCATGGAAAAAGAAGGAGAAAGAAAGTGGGTCCCTTGAGGAAAAAAAAGAAACAAAATAAAAAGAGTTGATAAAAAAAAAAAAAAAAAAAAAGACCTTTCGTAATAAAAGTGATGATCCTCACAATGGATAGAATGGTCAAAACACAAAAAATGGTGTGTTTAAGTCAAAGAATGAGTGAAACAAGCGGGCCCTTTCTTTTTAAAGGAATTTTACACAATTCGAAACAAATATATGATTTTTCCACCTTGTAAAATGATCTGCAAACTGACAAATTTAGGATGTAGAATTGATAAAAACTGTCTCCCCAAATTTATCTATTTTGTTATTGTTGGAGCGATGTGTTAAAGCAGCCAGATGATTTATTTGGTAAGAACAAAATTTAATTACCTTTTTCAAAACACAAATAATATCCAGCCAATTAGTATTGAAATACACACATGCTAATTAGTTAATGGTTAAGAAATAAGCTACGTATACATTGTTGGACCCTTTAAGCTTTTCTTTGAGAAAAAAAAAATGTCTTGCATGGATAGAAATTGACACTCTCCATTTATTTTCTCGAAAAATAAATAATTTGAAAAATATTTTCCTAAAATCAATCGAACGTATCTTTTTTAAAAATTGAACAAGCGAAAAATATTTTCACCGATCAAGAATATATTTAATTATAAATTTTTGTTGTTAATAAAAATATTTTTCATTGACTAATCAATGAAGGGCAATACAAGCAATTCTAAGGAAAATAATTTTTAAATCATTCATTTTATACTAAATAAATGGAACCTATATTTTCCCTTTCTTTTTTCCAAAAAATCTAAACAAACTTGGTTAAGCATAAAGACGTGTACCTCCAGACTCTGGAATTATTGAATCTTGAAAGATGATGCGAATAATTAACTTACATGATTGTACTAAGTGAAGCACTCGATGCATTAGTGTTTCCTAATACCATTTGATTTAGGAAGCTAGAAAGATTGGGGTTATCTTAAATCCCATTTGTTTCATGAAAAATCAACATTTTGAAAAACATTTTCTTAAAATAATAGCTTGCATTGCTTACAAAAATGTATAAACGGAAAATATTTTCATTGTTTATGAAAAGTTTTGGATATAGGTTGTTGCCAATAATGAAAATTTTTTTTATTGCCTAATTAATCCAAGTGATATAATCAATTATTTTTAGAAAAATATTTTTCAAATCATTCAATTTTTTTTTTTTTTTTTTACAAAACCAATGGACCCTAAGAATAGTGCTAAATATACTACAAGACCAATCTACCAATGATGTGCTGTAATCTAAGTGGGCATTTATTCGATACCTGATTAACATTTGCTACATCATCATAGTAGCGTGTGCAATGTCAATTTTATCTTAAGATCTAGCACTTCTCTTTAATTTGCAGCACTAGATGTATTCGAATCTTTTAATATTTGTTAGCATTAGTTTCTTTTAGGGAATCTTATGATTGTAGTTGTCAGTAACACCAGCAACACTTGTTCTTTGAACTTGGTTGAATTTTCAATGATGGAATTATTTGATTTCATAAAGACAAATAACAAGTTTGATGTGCGTCTTGTATATATTGTACATCTTATTTTCATTGCTCCCGATATTTAACATCGAACCATGAGCATAAAATCCTCTATCCACTCATTCGAGGAAGAGTTCAACTAAGATATATCCGTAATTCAGAAGGAATTATAAATTTTAAGTGATAGAATTAACATGCAAATTCAAATCTCTCTAGATTACCATGCAAGAAACCATGCCTAAAATAAGGTATTACTCATTTCATTGTGCTTAATAAAATAGCTATTTTTTCTTATCACGGGACTTTATTTTATGAAGATAAAACCCAAAAATTCGAGTTTGAATTGCAAAGTATTTCCTAAATTGGGTTGGATCAAGAGCGTGGGGTAACGAGTGCATGTGGCATGTGGGTAAAAGCCTTTATGTTTCCTAAAATGTGATAATTTAACAGAAATAAGTAGATGAATCATAAGTTCATGTGGTTCTCTATAATTTTTTTAAAAAAAAATCTATCAGTGGAAAATTTAAGTGGAGATTAATGTACTTGTCCTATAATCCCTTAGGGGGAAAGGTGATGATGTAGTATTTGTAGGAAATCAATCTTGAATCTTGAAATTTATTTCCTTCCCACATACACTTATCTTAACCTGACTGAAATTAATCATTTACCAACGCCGTTTCTTTTCTTTATTTTGTGTAATTTTTTGCAATGTAATTACTCGTGTTTTTAAAAAATTCATAATATGTACATTCTAAATTTTTTCTTTTATTAAAATAAGTCAATTTTTTCCAGCCTTTTAAAGTTCCGTCCTTTTACATGATGAAAATGGTGTAACAAACTAGTAATAAATCTTGAATGTTGAATTTTCATCCTATTTTATCGATCCCCACATTCACTAATCCTAACCTGACTTAAATTAGGAAAGAAAACTCTCGCTCCTCAGTGCACTCTCGAAAGTTGTGAGGATTGATGACGGCAGTCCCCATCCCATTTCCCACGTTTAAGTAACCATATGTCCCTCTCAAACCTCCTAGTCCTCGTCGTCCTCTTTCTGTTATTCTCTCCAACGTTGTCCTCTCTCTTTAGCTCTCTTAATTTCTCTGACACTTGTCGCCCTATGTTGTTCTCGCGAAGCACTTTTCTGTTCCTTCAACCGAAAATCCATGAAACTCATCGATTTCTTGGGTAGCAGATCGCCTCCAATTAGCAGCGACCTCCATACAGGCGGCGTGCACTCGCCGCCATTGATGGACTATTCGTCGTTGCGCCTTTATTATCTGCATGGTCACAAGAAGAATCCGATGAAGAGGCTGGAGACATTTCATCTGCAGTGGCAGAGGTGGCGGCCCGCGACTTCTTCCCCCTCACGCCTGATCCGAAGGGTTTCTGGGCATGAAGGAAATCGGCGACCCTCGTCAAGAAGCCGTTCCCACCCGACCGAAGCGAAAGTCCACAGCGTCACTTGCTGATGATGGAACTCGGATTGTGGAGAAGAAGGCGAAGTGCTGTTGAGACCAAAAGGAAAAGAAACAGGCCTCAGGATATGAAGTAGAGGAAGAGGGATGCAATGACGTTTCCACAGAATTGGTGCTGCGCTACGACCCCTATAAGGTCAAGAAGAAGCTTAAGAAGAGCAATCTCGGCAACCTGGCAATGCTCTTGATCCTGCGGGCGGGAGTGACGACCCACTTGCTCCCATACATGGACGAAGAGAGAGTGAGGCGAGTCAAGAGCGGCGAGGGTGCCGACGTCGTAGTGTGGGACGTGAACACACACTCCGAGCACCGACCAGTGTTTGCTTATTGGGCTTCGTCAAGGTCCTACGTCCTAAAGGGGTGTCGGATCAAGGAATTCGTGCAACAGAGGGGGTTGGCAGATGGCGACGAGATCAGGATATATTGGGATCCTATTGCTAGGAGGTTCCATTTCAGCCTTCTTCGCAAAGCAAATTACCTTCTTGTGGAACTAACAAGTGATCAATTAAGTGATGACCACATCATTCAATTAGGTTTGATCTTGAATTATTAGTATTTCTTTTGTTGTTAGGTGAGCAAGGGAAAAGAAATTTTACCTTTAGAGAAAGAATAGTAGTGATGGAATCTTGCTGTTATTCAATTTTGTTGAGTGTTTGTTTTAAAGTTTGATTCCAATATCTTCAATATTCTTGAGTCGTTTCTTTTTTATTATGGTAAAATACAAAATTTTCCGTCCCGTTCTTATATATCCTACACACTTATGAAGATATACTTTAGAGAGATATTTTGTGTTGCATTCTTTGAATGATATCTAATTAATCTTGAACATGAATGAAGTTCAAAATTTCCAAGATTATGACAAAAGCTTATGCGAATTAGAGTAGGAAACTTAATCATGAATTAGAGCAGAAATTATTTTCACCATCCACAAAAATGTTTGACCATAAATTGCTGTTAATAAAAATAAATTTTCACCGATTAATTATTATAAGGGATATAAGTAATTATTTTTAAGAAAATATTTCTCAAATCATTTATTTTCCACAAAATAAATGGAGCATAAATTTTCCTTTTCCAAAAAATCGTAGACAAACTTGGGTGGAGACACATGCCTCCGAACTCCAGAATTATCAAATCTTGAAAGACGATGCTAATTGAAGCACTAAAATGCATTTTTTTAATTTGATTTATTTGATTTACTTTTTTTAATTTTTTAATTCCCATTTGAGTTTTTGGAAGCTAGAAAGATTGGGATTAACTAAAGAGTTCATTATATTTTGTTACATGAATATGTGTCAAAACGGGTTAAAAATTCACATTTTGGAAAATATTTTTTTTCTGTATCCAAAAATTCACATTTTGGAAAAAAAATAAAGCTTTGCATAGCTTGCAATTGTATAAATGAAAAATATTTTAATCATTCATGAAAACAATTTAGACATAGGTTATTGTTGATAATAAAAAGTTTTAGTTGCATAACTATTTCAAGTGATATAATTAATTATTTTTAAGAAAATATTTTTCAAATTGTTTGATCTCTAGCAAAACAAACCCTAAGAGTAGTACTAAATATATGAAGGACGATGCATAGTACTCTAAGTGGGCATTTATTCGATACCTAATTAATATTAGCTACATCATAATAGTAGTGTGTCAATTTTTTCTTAAGATCTAGCATTTCTCTTTAATTTGTAGCACAAAATGTATTCGAATCTTTTGACATTGCTAGTAGTCTGTAACTCCATTCCCACGTGATATTTGAACTTGGTTGAGGTTTGAATGAATATCAACTTGCGTGTGCCTCTTGTATGTGTTGTACATCTGGTTTTCATCCCCCCCTATTTTTAACATAAAAAAATGTGCATAAAATCTTCAATTCACTTATTCAAGTGAGAGTTTGAGTAAGATATATCTATTATTTGAAAGGATTTATAAATTTTAGGTGACAAAACTACCCTGCAAATTCGAATCTCTCTAGATCAATCAAGAAATTGTATTTACTCATTTTATTGTGCCAACAAAATAGCTATTTCTTCTTATCACGAGAATATTTTTTATTAGGGAAAAACTACCCTACAAATTTGAATCTCTCTAGATTTACAATGCGAGAATCTATGCCAAAATAAGGTATTTACTCATTTTATTGTGCCTAATAATATAGCCATTATTTCTTATCGCAAGAATTTTTTAATTAAGATAAACACCAAATATTCCATGCGCACCTTTGTGACCGGTACGGATTGCTGAGAGTGATCAAATTACAATTAGAAAGAATCAAGTTGTGAACTTTGTGCTTGAACTACAAAGTATTTTCTAAATCTAGTTGAATATAGTGCTTGCGGTTCCCTAAAGGTTCAATGTGATATATTTACCTTAAAATATTTTTGTGACATAAGAAAATTTTAAGGTAAATACACAAAAAATCCTAAACCTATATCCATATGACATATTTACCCCAAATTATATTTTTGTTACATTAAAAACCCCAAATTTATACTCATCTAACACATTCACTCCCAAATTTTGAGGTAAATGCATCACACAAATATAAATTTTAAGTAAATGTGTCATATGAGTACAAATTGAAGATTTTTTGCATCACAAATTTTTTTCTAGGGTAAATATGTCACAGTTAAGGGTGTGCAAAGTAACTGAGAAAAGTCTAGAATTGGATTAGATCAACCTAGAGCCAGCAGTTCCCAATTCCAATTTATTGGAACCAATGAGTACTGGTTTGGTTCGTGGTTCTAGGGGTGGAACAACCCATCTACTCACCTAGACAAGACCATTACATATTCCAATAATGATTTCAGATTATCCAATGCATCATGAACAACCTAGATCAATTTAGTGTGAGATTAGTGTCAAATTTGAATTCATTAATGTGTTTCCTCATTTTTTAGCCAAACATATCTAACCTCGATGAAACGATTTTGAAAGAGAATATCTTTAAACTAAAATAACATGTTTTATTTCAAGATCAAATCATTTTCATGTAAGTTTATGTCATTGATTTCACACATTCTAGAATGATTTTGTATGCATTTGGTTTTAAGTTCGATTGAACTTTTTTAGGAATTCAAAGTTGTTTTGCAAATCGTGGTTTTGTTGAGACATTTAGACCGGTTCTATGGATTCACCTGGGAGCTAAACCGGACCCAGATGGTCCATGGAACCAACGGGTGGCTTCCAATTCTAATTTTTCAAAACTTGTTCGTAGTGGGTGGTTTTCAGTTCTAGGATGGAAACGTCCACATAGACCATGCTTAACCCCAGTCATAGTGGACATAACTTAAAGTTTTTAATGATTTTTTCCTTTTTCAAAATGTGATAATTTGATGGGAATAAGTAAAAGAATTATAAATTCAAGTGGTTCTCTATTATTGTGGAAAAAAAAATCTGTCAGTGGAAAATTTAAGTGGAGACTAATGTATTTGTCATTTAATCCCTTACAGAAAAAGGATGGTGATCTTAGTGGGAAATTAATCTTGAATCTTGGATTTATTTCCTATTTTGATTAATCCCCTACGTCATAAGCTAATCTTCGTCGCTCGCCGTCCCATTTCAGCGGTAAACTACAGATCCCTCTCCAACCTCCGATTCCTTGTCGTCTTCGGATCTTTTCTCTCTCCAACGCTCTCTCTCTCTAAATTTCTCTGCACCGTGCTGCCCTTTGTTGTTCTTGCGGAGCACTTACTCTGTTTCTTCGACCGAAAACCCATGAAGCTCATTGATTCCTTCACCCCCGAATCGCCTCCGGTTGGCGAGGTCCTGAGAAGCGAAGTCCACACACCGCCGCCATTGATCGACTCTTCGTCGTACGTTTCTTATCTGAACGATCACGAGAAGAATCATGACGAAGAGCGGGGAGAAACTTCGTCTGCTACAATGGTGGCAGCAGCTTGCGTCTTCTTCCCCCTCACGCCGGATCCAATGGGTTTCTTGGACACGAAGGAACTTGGTGCCGCTCCCACTGCCCAACCGAAGCGAAAGTCCACGGCCTCACTCGCTGATGACAGAACTCTGATAGTGGAGAAGAAGGCTAAGCGCTTAAGAAGCCAGAAGGAAAAGAAAGGGGCCTCAGAATGTGAAGTAGAGGAAGAGAGACGCGGTGGCGTTTCCACGGAGCTGGCGCTGTGCTTTGACCCTTATAAGATCAAGAAGACACTTAAGAAAAGCGATCTAGGCCGCCTGTCGAGGCTCTTGATCCCGCGGGCGTGCGCGACGACCCACGTCCTTCCGAGCATGGATGAAGAGAGAGTGAGGCGAGTCAAGAGCAGCAAGGGTGCCGACGTCGGGGTGTGGGACGTGGACACGCGCACTGAGCACGGACTGGTGTTTGCTTACTGGGCGTCCTCGGGGTCCTACATCCTAAAGGGGTGTTGGATGAAGGAATTCGTGCAACGGAGGGGGTTGGCAGACGGTGATGAGATCGGGATATATTGGGATCCTACTGCTAGCAAGTTCCATTTCAGCCTTCTTCACAAGGCGAATTAGCATTGGGAAACTAAGTAGTGATCATTTAAGTGACCACCATATCATTCAATATTTCAATTAGTATTTCTTTAGCTGTTAGGTAACCAAGCAGTTTTTTTTTTTTATCTTACCTTTGGAGCCGCCACTAATCGGTTTCGGGTCGATTAGAGATAGAATAGTAGTGATGGAATCTTGTTGTTATTCACTTCTTGTTGAGTGTTTCAATGTTTTTTAAAGCCCGATTCTAATGTCTTCAATATTCTCGATGGAGATCTTCGGTGAGTCAGAGCTTTTTCTTTTCTATTATGGTCATATAGCTTCGAAAAAATTTTCCATTCCATTTTTATGAATTTCCTTTTCTCATTAATTATATTATATACACATATAAAGATATATTTTAGAGAGAAATATTTTGTGTTGGGTTCTTTAAAAGATATTTGGTTAATCTTGGAAATGAATGTAGCTCAAGGTTTCCTACTGTATAGCTGGAAACTGAGCAGCTTATGTGCATTGGCTATATGGTTCTAGATCTTGACACAATCACATCATCGTCTAAGTGACAAATCTACTGTGATTAGGCAAATTGTTAAGAAATGAGTTAATGTATACGTTTTGCCTATTTAAGCTTTCGAGAGAATAAAAGGTGCAGAATTGATATGCAAACTGACATATTATAAGGCGTAGAATTGATTGGAAGATATCTCCCCAAATTTATTTATTTTGTTATTGTTAAGAGCAGATGTGGAGTGATGTGTTAAAACTGCCAAATGATTTATTTGGTGAGAACAAATATTACAATTAACCATTTTAAAACACATATCCTAGAGCAATTCAGTCTGACAAGAGCGGGGAGTGGTCACCACGGCCAAATAGGGCTTGGACATGGAGTAACTCCCAATAGGCTTCTAGAATGACGAAAGAGGTAGGAATGAACCAAATTGTGCACTGAATAAGAGGAGAACAATTTTGGAATATATGTGTAAAAGTTAGAATTAACTCATAGAAACGCATTTTGACATAACGGCAAGTTTTGTTTTAAAACACATATCCTGGAGCAATTCGGTCCGACAAGAGCGGGGAGTGGTCACCATAGCCAAATAGGGCTAGGACATGGAGCAGCTCCCGGTAGGCTTCGAGGATGACGAAAGAGGTAGGAATGAACCAAATTGTGCATTGAATAAGAAGAGAACAATTTTGGAATATATATGTAAAAATTAGAACTCATGAAAACACATTTTGACATAACGGTAAGTTTTGTTTTAAAACACATATTCTGGAGCAATTCGGTCCGACAAGAGCGAGGAGTGATCATAGCAGCCAAATAGGGCTTGGACATGGAGTAGCTCTCGATAGGCTTCTAGGATGACGAAAGAGGTAGGAATGAACCAAATTGTGTATAGAATAAGAGGAGAATAATTTTGGAATATATATATGTAAAAATTAGAATTAACTCATGGAAACACATTTTGACATAATGACAAGTTTTGTTTTGGAACTTCAAAGTTTGATGAGCCTAGGTTAGAGCATTACTTGGATAGGTGAATTCCTAGGAAAGAGCCTATCTTTTCGCCAAAGGATAAAACCATGAGGCTTGGTATGGGATTAGCCAAAGCGGACAATAACTTGAATGAGTTAATCTAGAGATATTAAACACCCTTAGTAACACTATGGAAGTGGTGAGTGATTGATGATGGTCAAAGGAGATTTTCCATTAAGAAAATCAAACACCTCGATGGGTTTTTTCGCTTTCTTGTGATCCAAGTTATTTCTTTATATGAAGATGCAATGAGAAATTAGAAGTGTGGAAGACCAAGAGATTGTTTTAATGTAAAGTAGGCACTTGAACTACAAAGTATTCAAGTTTGATTAAGAGAAATGTTTTGGGTTGGGATGGATGGTCTTTGATTAATCTTGGACATGGAGTTCAAGGTTTCCTAATTTAACACAACATATTTCTTAAGAAAACAAAATAGTGAGACAATGTCATGCTCCATTTGTTTCATGAAATAAATAATATGAAAAAGATTTTCCTAAAAATGATCAGATATATCACTCATGAAAGCAAACAAATAGAAGATATGTTCATTGTTTACAATATTGTTTAGGCATAAATGATTATTAGTAGCGAAAAAAAATTTCATTAACTAATTATTTTAATTAATACAACAATCATTTTTAGGAAAATATTTTCAAATCATTCATCTTTTGGGAAACAAAACAAAGCCTAAGTCCACAATGGTTAGTCTTAAGGTGTGTTTGGTAATATTTCTATTTTTGGGAATAATTTTTTTCTACTTCCATTCCCCAAAACAGTTTTTGAGTAAAGGAACACATTTGCTAACCACATAAAATTTTTATTCCCGAAATATAAAATAAAAGGAATTGCATTTGGTAAGACCAAGGGGAGAATTGTTGATCTTCAGAGAAATGGTACTAGTGATGAAATTTTGTTGTTTTATGATATCAAGCTATCTCAAGTTATCCCTAAAAATTCAAGTCTTGGTGATTGGTGAGTGTTTCTTTTGAAGCCCAATATTAATGTCTTCAAGTTTCTGAGTCGCTCTTTTCTACTAAGGTGATATATAAATTTTTCTGTTTTGTTCATATATATTATATAAAAGAAGGTATAATTTGAATGGGCAAAGTTGATTATGGTAGATTGACCTGTCATGCCATCCCGTTCGGATTGTAGTTCTTGCCTACATAGGAACATTCCCATAAGTGACATTTCCACAGACTATCGGAGGAATTTAAATACTCGCAAAAGAGAAATATTTTGGGTTGGGTTGGGTTGTCTAAGTTATATTTGATTAATTTTGGACATGAAGATCAAGATTTCCTACTTCATGGTGAAAGCGCATACGTGAGATAGAACAGGAAACTGAAGTGCATACATGCTTAAGTGATAAATCGAGCATTTGAGTATTGTTAAGAAAGGAGTTCAAGGTATCATTTCTCCTGTTTAAGCTTTTGAGAAGAGATTGTCTTGCGTGGAGCATTATTCCCTAAAACAAAAGGAGACTGTTGTAAAGGAGAGATTCTCCAACATCAAGATATGAAAAAGAACACCACCCATCTGGGTGACGTTGTTGGTACGCGCTCTCTTCCTCTCACAAAAGGTCGAAAGTTCGAATCTCAGTTTCTTCATAGGGTGACTTAGCACATGTGGCCCTTGAGGTTTACTCCCCCTAGCTATTGGTCATCAAAAAAATAAAAATAAATATATATGAAAAAGAACGTTATGAATTTTGGTGAAAGACGACAGATGTTTTGAAAAAAAAAAATTGACAATCGACCTTAACCAACTCGGTTCCCGATCCTCCTTCCCTAAAAAAAAAACAAGAAGAAAAAACAAAAAGAAGGAGGAGGAGGTAGGTTGCTCATTGTATCAATTTTGAAATTGGTTGTTTTGGTTCCAAACTGATTTTAGGGTCGACCAATTCAGTTCCTACTCCAAAAATTAGAAAGCGATTTTGATAGGGTAAGTTCTAAGTTTTAGATTAATAATTTACTCAATTTGAAACTGATCACCTTAGTTAGAAAATCTAGAAAAATCATCCGAAAAATCATTCAAAAAATCAAAAATCTATTATACAACAACCAATTCAATTTTTAATCTTTCAATTGCGTCAATTTAGATCTTATTGTCTTGACAATTTGCCAATTTAGCACTTTTAGTCAATTTAAGCCAAAAACTGCTATTTTGATGTCGATCTTCTATATGGCATAGTCGGCATTGATGTAGACAATTTTTATATTTTTTTAAAACTTCATGAATTTTTTTTTATCTTCTTTTCTTTTTTCACAAGCCAACACTCAGCAACCCTCGCTAGCCCATGGACGAGGGCCGTGATGCCATTGCTATGGTCGGCGAGGGCGTCGCGGTTTTCACCAAGGTCCGGCAAGGGTCATTGATCCTATAAAAAAAAAAGAAATAAGAAATAAAGGAAATAAAATAAAAATTCAAAAATTCAAAAATATATATGCCACCTAAGATGCGGCAACAAAAAAGGAAAACAGAAAAAAAATCCATACTTAATCGAATCAACTTTGAAATATTTAATAATCAAACCGTGGATAAATACTTACGAAAGGTTTAGATTTCATGCATGCTTGCTGCTGACGTGGGGTAATAATTAAGGCATTATTAAGCTGCGTTTGTTTATGTCACTTGGCAGTCCCAATCAAAGGAATCTATTTTGTGGTCTTCTCTAATGTCTCAGCAGCTGGACATGCACAGTATTTTCTTGGGCGCTTGGAAATTAAAAATAGATTTAAGCTTTATTCGTTTTGCGAAGAATTATAATTTTCAAAAAATAATAATATTTTCTAATATTCAGCTAAAAATTTAAAATGAATTAGGAATTATTTTCCTCTGTTCAATATAAAAAATTTGATTTGATTTTCTTTCATACACTGCTTTTAATATTTTTTATTTTTTTTAAATATAATTTTTAATTTTCTTCCTTTGTTTAATATTTTTTTTCTTATTGTGCTCCAAGATGGTGTGGCGACTCTTGCCCAGGTCAAGTGAGGGTGGCCGATTGTGTGGAAAAAAAAAAAGAGAAAAGAAAATAAAATGAAAATTTCAATAAAAATTTAACAAAATTCATAAAAATTGTTCGCGTCAATGCCAACCGGCGGCGATACCATGTAGGATGATCGATCTCTATGTCAGCAATTTCTGACCAATGTGAGATCTAACAATATCACTGGACAATTTCCTTTCCTCACTGAATTGGCATGCAAGAACCTATAGCAACACATAAGCGGAAGCAGGAGCCGCGACGAGTGCCCACAGTCGCTTTCAGTTATCTTCTTCCTGATCTTCCATGGGTCCTCGTAGAGCACCAACTGGATGGAGAGACACCAGGATAGACTCCTTCCTTGCGTCTCTGACCGGCCGCTAGTTCTTGTTTAAGATGACACCTGATGACTTCTTCCTCTCTGCCCAAACAAAGCGGGTTCGTCAGAAATCGACGACTCGGGAGCTTTCAGATATGTCATAAGACACCTAAAGAGTCTCCTTTTGTCTCTCTTTTTGTTTATTTAGTACACTAATAATTTCTCAGAATTATGTATTAGTATTAACCATGGAGGTCGCCATGGTTTTCGTATGTTTCGATTGAATGGAACTGTGTTGACTTACTGAGGTCTATAACTGGGAACTCACGCTCCTGGGGTGTCAGGGTCACCATGTTGGCATTCTGGACTGGAGAGGAGGAGGAGAGCTTGATCCTGCCATTACTATGGCGATTGCCAATGTGTGTGTGTGTGAAGAGAGCGTAGGTTGGGAGGCCGGTGTATGCTGCCGGTGTATGCTCTGGAGTATTTTTAAGTGGAGAGAGCGAAAGAGCACAAATGGAAGGGGACAAAAGCGGGCAACAGGGAGGGAATAAAGAAGGAGCTTCAAATAGCGACATATTGGCACCTAGAAGAGTCAAGTCTACTGTAAAAACCAGGCGACTGAAAAATTGAACTAGGTGGACAAGTCGATTACAAGATAACTATTCAAAGTATGAGTCAACTTAGTAGAAGAGCTTACACCTCAACCTTCTCACCCTAGGCGTGGGGCTATTATATTTACCTACTCAACGATAGTCAGAACCGAAATCCTAATATGGTATCTACTTTCAATATTGAAAGTTCCCATATTTTTTTTCTCGAGTGAGAAGAAATATGGGGTGTTTTAGGGAAAATTTCAAAAAAGGACTCAAAGTGAGCTTATTTTCTTAAATAAGGATCCAAAGTGACCGTTATCTCAAATTAAGACCCAAAGTGGCAAAACCAATCTCAAATAAAGATCTCAAATTGCTAACTAGCCAAATGTTCACCGGCTTGCGAGCGTGTGGCATTTTCAGTGGTCAAAATAAGGGTAATTTTGTCAAAAAAATATTGATAGAAATTAACAAACCCTAAAAACAAAACCCCCAAACTCTTTACATTCTCACATTTTCTTCTTATGCTCTTCATCTTCTCCATTATCTATCCTCTCTCGCTTGGAGCACCCAAATTTTATGTTAATGGAGCACAAATTGAAATACAACAAGAAACCCCTACCTTCATTTTTTCACATTTTCTTTTTCTTCTTTTTTGTCTTCATTTCTTTCCAATGACGAAGACAAATTTCAAGTAAAATCATATATTCATTATTCAAACACTCGTATGTAACACAAGAGTCTCGATTCTTCATCATCTTTTTCCGACCGAGAGACGGAGAACATCTCAATATTGAGGACCCACATCTCAGGCACAATTCGAATCCACTTCCACGGAAAGAGAGAGAGAGAGACAGACAGACAGATAGAGTCGAGGAGGGTGCTGACACGTCTGTTTGGAACTCAGGGAGTCAGGGATCTTACTCCATTAACAAATAATTTGGGTTCTCCGAGCAAGAAGGGACAAAGAACCTAGAAGATGAAACGCAGATGAAGAAGAATTTGGGGATTTTGTTTTTAGGGTTTGTTAATTTCTATCAATATTTTTTTTGACAAAATTGCCCTTATTCCAGCCACCAGAAATGCTACACGCTCGCCGGCCGGCGAATATTTGGCTAGCTAACAATTTGAGGTCTTTATTTGAGACTGGTTTAGCCATTTAGGATTCTCATTTAAAAAAACATTCATTTTGGATTCTTATTTGAGAAAATAAGCTTATTTCGAGTCATTTTTTGAAATTTTCCTGGTGTTCTATTTAAAGTGATTCTTCCGTGCGTTTTTTTTCCTTAAATCTACTATAAAAATCAGGGTATCAAAATCTGAACCGAGTCATGATGGGTGACGTGGAGGAGATTGAATGGATTGGGGATGATGGTACGGACGAGAGGCTGGAGCGCCACGTGCCCCGATGACAGATGCGGGTGACCGGGTGAAGGTGGTGCGAGCAGGCTGATTTTAGCGGAGCCACTTGCCCGCCAATCTTCGGCGATAATGTGATTTTAGAGTCTAGCGGAAACAGAATTGAAGCTCGTGCAGCTCTTGCGCGTGTATGTTTATATATAATCATAATCCTTTTCTATTGATTTATTATCTAAACTAAAATCCTTTATTCAGAACTACTGATCGCTGCTCTCCTAGTCGAATTCTTTCTCGATTAGACTTGCCGCTCTATTTTCATTTACTTTCTCAATAATATGCACAAGTAAAGTGGTTGCACCGTATGCCCCAGCTATCATCCTGTTTTACCCAATTTCAATTCAAGAAAATTTAATGAATTCTAGAGTCTATTTATTTGTCAAAAAATAAAGTTTTCCTTAAAAACTCTCTTTTGTTGATTCTGATTTCGATTCGATTTTTTACACCCTACACCTGTCTTTTATCGCTTCCTGAAGTCAGAATTTCGCCTTTAGCCTGGCGATCTTACACCCAACACTGCTCCTTCCAGAGCCAGCGCGACTCCTCGAGGCCATAGTCGAAGCTACCTGGGGATGCCGACGGGACACGAAGGTAGCGTCGTGAGTTGGGGAAAAGGCAGAGAGAAGAGGGTTTGGGGAGTAGGAAGGTGAGGGAGGATAGGTGTCGGTGCTGGACCTGATGGTGGAATATGGAGTGGAGAAAAAGGAAAGAAAAGGAAGGGAAGTGAGCATTTTTTTTTTTTTTTTTTTCCAAAAAAAGAAAGTGAGTTTGATCAGGGTAAAGAAAAAAAGCTGAAAATCTGAACCAAGCCAAGCCAACTGTATTAGGTTTTTTATTCAGGTTGTATACAATTCAAATTACGGAGAGGTTCATAGCAAGCTCACACCTCAACGATTTGATTCCATTTAGATTTTCTGAAATCTAAACCAAATTGTTGACACCCTTTAATAAAAAGTAAGGTTAGTATCACAAAAAATCTCAAACAAGTACATATGACAAATTTACTTCAAACTTTTTAACCATCAAAAAATCCAAACTGTTATACCTATAATAAATTTACCATTTACTATCAAATTTATAAGTCGGATGATGCATTGTAGTTGACAAGTGTACCAGTTTGGGGTTTTACCAACCGTTTATCACCACTATACCAATTTAGGGTTTTTTATGGTATTAATTCAATTTAACGAAAACTAATGGAGAGCAAATTTGTCACAAATCAGTTTGAAGCTTTGTTTGGGGTATATTTGTTATAGACATATTGATTTTGGATTTTTGGTGGTATTAACCTTAAAAAGTAACGAGAAATCTTATTGTTTTTTTCACAGCAAAATTCTTGTTTGGACTCAAGTACTAATCCTGGTGCAATAAATAAAATTGATCGCACCTCACCCAAGAACAAGCCGGTGAAAGTTTGTGTTATACTGTCATGTTCAATCGACTCAATCGATAAATCAGCTTTTGCTTTTCGTGAATGGAGTCGACTTAGTGCATCCTTCTTCCTCCCTAAAAAAACTGTAGGTGAATCTAGCCAATATGCTCTCTAGAGTGGCAAAGTGAGGTGGTAAAAGTAGTGGATCCAAAAACCTTCATCCTTTCTCTAGAATTTTTAACTTAGGACAAGTGAATTAGTTATTGAATTCATTGGTCAGGGACTTGCCAAGAAGCTTTTCTCAGTAACCCTTTCATTTCGTGCATGGACGATGGCAATTGATGGGAGAACGATAACAATTCGAACAATATTAAATTAACGCAGCGAAATAAAATAATCTTCCATCTTGTGTAAATCTAATAGGATCCGATATAGTAGAGCAAAATAAATACCAAGCACGCAAACACAAGACCTTTTTTTTACGTGGAAAACCCCCTCGATGTGAGGAGATAAAAAACCACGGGACCGGAGTCCACCCGAAAATCTTCACTATTAACAAAATTGGGTGAACAATGTTCTTTTCTAGTAAATACTAGAGGTACATTGCAACAAAGATCTCAAGAACATAATTCTTGGCAATACACATAAACTTCACAAGAGATCAAGGATAAATCTGATAAAAACCGCAGGTTTTGATCAATCTACGAAAAACTTGATATAGGGAGCTTCAAATGAAAATCAAACCATTCAGATTCGAGGAAATTGCACCACAAACACGCTGACAAAATTTCAGCTCAATCGGACCTCGAATTGACCTCCAATGTCAGCTTGATGTAAATCAGACTTTGTCCCGAACCCCATATTTTTTGCTTTCTCTTTTTCTCTTGTTACTACGCCTTTTGCGGCTATTACTTTTAACGATAGTGAAAAATATTATTTCTCCATATAACTTATTATATGGACTCAAGTCCTTTTGGGCTTGCAACTTATTGGGTTTCCTCCATATAGGAGTGAACCCAACTAACAAATCTCCCCCTCACGACAATGTGGAGGGATTCTCCATCCCTGCTGTCAATCAGCAATGTTCAAGCTTCTCTTTTGGTAGAGTCTTTGTCATTATATTAGAGCCATTATGGTCCGTATGAATTTTCTCAAGTTCCAACAACTTTTCATCTAAAACATCCATTATCCAATGATATCTAACATCGATATGTTTTGATCTAGAATGAAAAGATGAATTCTTACCAAGATGAATTATGCTTTGATTATCACAAAATAGCACACACCTCTTTTGCTTGAACCCAAGTTCTTCCAAAAACTTCTTCATCCATAGCATCTCTTTACTAGCTTCAGTTGCTACAATAAATTCAGCTTCAGTTGTAGAAAGTGCAACACATTTCTGCAATCTTGACTTCCATGACACAGCTCCACCAGCAAAAGAAATCAAATAACCAGAAGTAGATCTTCGAATATCAATATCCCCTGCCAAGTCGGAATCTGTGTATCCAACTAACTCAAGTTTCCCGGTCCCGAAACTGAGTTTCAAATTTGAAGTTCCTCAAAGATACCTCATAATCCACTTCACTGCATTCCGGTGCTCTCTATCTGGATTTGACAAATAGCGACTAACAACACCAACTGCATGTGCCAAATCTGGGCGTGTACATACCATTGCATATATTAAGCTTTCTACAGCTGAAGCATATGGAACACTCCATATCTTTCTTCTCTTTATCAGTCGTAGTACTTTGCTTCATATTTAACTTAAAGTGGGCAGCAAGAAGAGTACTAACCACTTTAACCTTGTCCATATAAAATTTCTGAAGGATCTTCTCGATATATTTCTTTTGCGACAAAAACAACTTCTTAGCATCTCTGTCTCGGGTAATTCTAATGTCAAGAATCTGCTTTGCCGAGCCCAAGTCTTTTATGGCAAAAGACTTGCTCAATTGTTTCTTCAATAACTCAATTCGTGAAGCATTCCTACCAACAATCAGCATATCATCAACATAAAACAAGAGAATAATAAAGTCATTATCAGAAAATTTTCGGACAAACACATAATTATCCGAGAAAGTCTTCTTATAGCTTTGTTCTGTCATAACTGATACAAACTTTTTGTACCACTGTCTCGGTGCTTGTTTTAGGCCATAGAGACTTTTCTTCAGTTTGCATACATAATCCTCTTTCCCTTTTACTTTAAAACCTTCAGGTTGTTCCATGTATATCTCTTCCTCCAAGTCACCATGTAGAAAGGTTGTTTTGACATCCATTTGCTTAATCTCCAAATCTAGGGTAGCTGCCAGCCCTAATATCACATGGATAGAAGACATTTTCACTACCGGAGAAAATATATCATCAAAATCAATACACTTTCTCTGACCGAATCCCTTAACAACCAATCTAGCTTTGTACCGTGATTGTAAAGTATGTTCATCTTGCTTCAACCTATATACCCACATGTTTTTCAAAGCTCTTTTACCTTTAGACAACTTCACTAGCTCAAAAGTATGATTATCATAAAATGACTGCATCTCATCTCGCATAGTATCAAACCAATTGCTTTTGTACTCATCTTCTATTGATTTTGCAAAGCACTCTAGTTCACCTGCATCAGTCAATAACACATACTCATCTTCAGAATACCTAGTGGAAAGTCGTCGATCTCTAACGGATCTTCGGATTGGAACATCTAGTGGAACATCTAATTGAGCATTTGGTTCAGGAATAATATTATCTGATTCAACATATTCAAGAACATGTGCGTTATCTGGAACATTGACTTCCTGCTGCTCTTCATCAACCTAGGTAGGAATATTTGTAAGAGGAACTGGATCCAAATCATCACTAACCCGTGATGCTGAAATCATCTTTGATTTTTCAATATGCTCTATTGTTTGATCTTCCATAAACACAACATTTTTACTTTTTATAATTTTCTTTTCAACTAGATCATAAAATTTATAGCCAAGCATATCCTATCCATAATCAATGAATATGCACTGTCGTGTTTCCATATCAAGTTTAGACCTCTCATATTTATGTTTATACATAAATGCTTTGCACCGAAAGACACGCAAATAATCATAAGAAACATATTTGTCTATCCAAACTTTATTAAGAACATCAAACTCTAAAAGAACGCATGGAGTAAGATTCAATACATATGCAACTGTACTTAAAGCCTCACCTCAAAAGGATCCAGGTAGCTTTGATTGTGAAAGTAAGCATCTTACCCTTTCAACCAGTGTTCTATTCATTCTTTCAGCTAAGCTATTTAACTGAGGCGTCTTGGGAGATGTCTTTTGATGTCGAATACTCTGCTGTCTGCAATATTCATCAAAAGGTCCAATATACTCTCCCCCGTTATCAGTTTTGATGCATTTCAATTTCTTTCCAGTCTGTCTCTCAACTGAAGCCTGAAATTGCTTAAAAGCATCTAATACTTGATTTTTTAGCTTTCAAGGTATAAATCCAAATTTTCCTTGAAAAATCATCTATGGAAGTAACAAAATAAAGAGAGCCACCAAGTGATTTTGTTTTCATATGACCACAAATATCAGAATGCACTAAATCCAATATACTTGACTTTCTTGAAAGAGGGGAGCTTTTAAATGCAACTTTATTATGTTTTCCTACTAAACGGTGAGTACACTTATTTAGCACCAAACTTTTCAATCCTGAAAGGAGCTTCTTCTTACCCAATATTGACAAAGCCTTCTCACTGATGTGACTGAGCCTCTTATGCCATAACTCAACTGCATCTTCATTATCTACTACATTAATCTTTTCTATGAACAACTTTGCTTACATAAGGTACAACGAAGAATATTTTTCACCTCTAGCCACAACAAGAGAACCTTTGGTGAACTTCCATTGACCATTACTAAAGGTGCTACAATACCCCTCATCATCCAACTTGCGTGTAAAAATCAAATTCAAGTGGATATCAGGTATATGTTTAACATTATTCAATACTAACCTCATGCCATTGCTAGTTTCTAGGCACCTACAACTTGAGCCAGCCCATTATTTCCCATCTTCACAAATCCGAAATCACCTGACCTATATGATATAAAGAAATCCCTACGAGATGTAGCATAAATAGATGCACCACTATCAATTACTCAACTAGTCTCATGAGATACAAAATTCACCGCATCATCATCAAAAATAATGGGAAAGTCTTCTTTAAGTGCAACAACACAATTGTCATCACTGTCACTGTCACTTTTCTTCTCTTTACCTTTCTCCTTTTGTTTCTCCCTTTTTAACTGGCGACAAAACCTCTGAATATGTCCCTTCTTATGACAATAATGACACTCAACATTAGCAAATTTATTATACTTATCTCGACTTTTATCTCTATTTCTTGGACCTCGAGACTCACTTCTTCCCTTTTTTCTCAACAACTAAGGCATCAGAATGTGAAGATGACGATCCTTGTGTCTTCCTTTTCATCTCTTCATTCAAAATATTACTCTTGGCCAAATCCATGATAATCGTACCATCCAAGGCAGAATTAGACAAAGACATTCGAAACATCTCCCATGAGTCTGGCAAAGTACCAAGTAACCATAGTGCTTGTATCTCATCATCAAACTTGATTCCCATCGTAGCCAACTGATTTATAATTTCTTAAAAGGAATTTAAATAATCAGTCAAACGAGTACCATCTTGATATCTCAAAGCCATCATCTATTTTATTAGAAATAACTTATTATTCCTAGTCTTTCGAGCATATAACTGTTCGAGCTTATTCCATAAACCGCGTGCATGTGTTTTCTCAATAATATAGTTCAAAACATTATCATCCACCCACTGCCTAATATAACCACACACTTGACGATGAAATATAAACCATTCAACATCAGTTTTATTCTTCAGTTTCTCCTCGGCAAATACGGGCAAATAAAAATCTTTCACATATAAAAGATCTTCCATCTTCCCTTTCCAAATATGATAATTCGAACCATTTAGTATAACCATTATACTCGTATTCGTTTCCATTGTTTAACACAAGATAGAAAAATCAAGTAACAACCAGAAGCTCTGATACCACTCTAATGGGAGAATGATAACAATTCGAACAATATCGAATTAACATAGCGAAATAAAATAATCTCCCCTCTTGTGTAAACATAATAGGAACTGATATAGTAGAGCAAAATAAATACCAAGCACGCAAACATAATACGTTTTTTTATGTGGAAAACCCCCTCGATGTGCGGAGATCAAAAACCATGGGACCGGAGTCCACCCGAAAATCTTCACTATCAACAAAATTGGGTGAACAATATTCTTCTCTAGTAAATACTAGAGGTACATAGTAGCAAAGATCTCAAGAACATAATTCTTGGTAATACACATAAACTTCACAAGAGATCAAGGATAAATCTAACAAAAAATACAGGTTTTGATCAATTCACGAAAAACCTGATGTAGAGAGCTTCAAATGAAAATCAAACCGTTCAAATTCGAGGAGATTGGACCACGAACACGCTAACAAAATTTCAGCTCAATTGGACCCCGAATCGACCTTCAATGCCAGCTTAATGTAAATCAGACTTTGCCCCAAACCCCAGATTTTCTACTTTTTCTTTTTCTCTTGTTACTACGTCTTTTGCGGCTACCACTTCAACGATAGTGAGAAACCCTATTTCTCCATATAACTTATTATATGGGTTCAAGTCCTTTTGGGCTTGCAACTCATTGGGCTTCCTCCACATAGAAGTGAATCCAACTAATAGCAATTAAGTGCCAAGAAGCTTTTTATAATAAGCTTCTGCTTTGGACTTGGAATTCAACCTCTCTGATTTCTTCTTTGTCCATCCTTTTGTCATCCCCGAATACGTCTTGATCCCCCTTTGGCTTCCGGTACTTTCTAAGATCCTATACAAACACCACACGCGCAATATTTCCTTGGGCGCTTGGAAATGACAAAAGGTTTCCTATTTGGAAAACTGATGAGTCATGTGAGGAGGCACGGAAGCTGACGAAGACGGACCAAATTCGGTCTGACTAGGATAGGATGCAACACCATATATCCATCATTTAGTTTCGCGATCACAATCTCCGTGACACCGTAAGGTGCAATCTAAATGGACTTTAGGGTCATGCCTCATTACTCTTTAGGATTATGTGATACATGAATTGCTCAACTCTTGACAATCCATTCGTGCCGAATGTTTTCTTCATTGTTCGTCACTTATTACATCGAAGCAGAACAGGATCGATATGTTGATGTAGGTTGCTACCGCTGTTGTTCATGACCAAGAAACAGAAGCTTGCTTGAATGTTATTGCAGGTCTGAGTAGGGAATGAGTTGAGGGATAGCCAGAATTGTGGAGATGAAACTTCTTCCTGGCTCAGATTCTCCTTCTTGCCATCATCAGTGGGGTAACATCGGAAACGCAGGACAAAGAGACCACCAGTGGTGCCGGCGATGAATGATCAATGACGATCGGAGGAGATTTGTGGTTGAAGAAATCAAACATCTCAATAGGTTTTATCGCTTTCTCATGATCCAAGTTTTTTCTTTCTCTGGAGTGATAATAAGAAATTAGAAGCATGGAAAATCGAGAGATCGTTTTAATTGTGAAATAGGCGCTTGAACTACAAAGTGGTTTCCTAATTAGGGTTGGATTAAGAGAAATATTTTGGGTTGGGACGCTTAGATGATCTTTGATTGATCTGATAACCCAACATATTTCTTAACAGGCAAAATAAAGAGAGAATCTCATAATCCGTTTGTTTCATGAAACAAATAATTTGAAAAATATTTTCTTAAAAATAATTAATTGTATCACTCACGAAAATCAATGAATGGAAGATATTTTCATCATCTGCAAAAATGTTTAAACATAAATCATATTAGTAGGAAAAAAAAAATTATTGACTAATTATTTTAATTAACACAAATAATCATTTTTAGGAAAAATATTTTTCAAATCATTCGTCTTCCCAAAAATAAAACAGAGTTTAAGTTTAGAATTAGGGGTAAGCATTGGTCCAAGGTCAACCCCGAACCGACCTTGAACCAGCCCAACCCTGCTAGTTCTAGTCCAGTTTCCAAGGGGATTGGGTCAGTCCTTGGTCCTGGGATCCTTAGACCAGTATTGTGTGGGTTGGTCCTGGGTCCTAGAAGTTTTAGGTTGGTCAAATCCCGACCAACCCTAGATCTTATGTATTATATATACAATATTTTTTTATAATATTTTTTTATAATATTTTTTTATTCTAAATAGTAAAACCAACTCAAATGGCATCCTCCTCTAGTATTCTTATTCTCTTCTTTCTTCTTTATCCTCTTAGTATTCAATTTGCTAAGTAAAATAAAAAGAAACAACTTCACTCAGAATGAGCAATCTTGCCCCGCTCACCACTTGACACTCGCCCCCCTCACCCCTAACCACTCACCACTCGATGCTCACCCCGCTTGTCGTGCTCACTCCACTTGCCGCTCAACACTTACGCTATTCACCTCTCTTCACTAACCTCGCTCGTTGCTGAGTTAATTAGAAGGAAATAAAACCCTAATTAGAAATCCTTTTCACTCATGAGTAATGCTTGCCTTGTAGCTCTATGAGTAATCTTAATTGTTTTATGGTTTTTTGCTTTTAGCAAGTGTGAAATTTTTATTACTATCTTATCTTAAATTTGTTGAATGTGTATCGGTACTTATAGTTTAGTTAAAACCGCAGTATCAATGGATATGTAATTTGAAATAATAGGTTTGGCTTTTCAAAAATACAAAAAAATGAAAAAAAAAAAAATTTCAATTGGTCCTGGGTTAACCCTGGAACTGGACCAAACCCATTAGGTCGGCCTAATCCTCGGTCTTAGTCTTAATAGGGTTGGTCATCGGTCCTAAAAATTGAGAACTAACACTATGCGAGTTGGTCCTAGGGTCAAGGGTGGACCGGCTCAACCCGGACCATGGTCACCCCTATTCGCAATGGTTACTCTTAGTGGTTTTAATATCTTGACACTTGCTATTTCGAGAATAAAATTGATTGTGCACACAACCAAAATGCATAAAGAGCAATAGGGATGTTATGGATTTGGGGATGGATGAGCCAATTATAATATATAGTCTTTTTAAGGAAGTTATACATAATCTGAAACAAATATATGAATTTTGCACCTCATGAAATGATCTACAAACTGACTATTTAAGATGTAGAATTCATTGAAAAAATATAGCCCCAAATTTCTTATTTTGTTATTGTTAAGAGTTGACGTGAAGTGATGTGTTAAAACTGCCAAATGATTTATTAGGTATTCAGAATAAATACTTGTTTTTGGGCAGGCTCGTGTGTTGAGCATCATGACGCTAACACCTGTGGTGTATGTAGGAAAAATATTTTAATTAATCGTTTTAAAACACAAATATTATCCAGCCAATTAGTAATGAAATACGCACTTGGTAATTAGGCAATGGTTAAGAAATGCTACATATACATTATTGGATCGTTTAAGCTTTTGAGTGAAAAAATTAGCACCATGGAGCACAGGCCGAGATGAATACTGACACTCTAGATATTCCTATTTTCTAGAAAAATCTAAATAAACTAGGGTTAAGTATAAAGACAAGTGCCACTGGACTCCGGAATTATTGAATCCTGGATAACGATACAGACAATTAACATTAGATGATTGCCCTAATCGAAGCACTCAAGGCATTAGTTTTTCCTTATACCATTTTGAGTTAGGAAGCTAGAAAGATTAGGATTAACTTAAGGGTCCATTTGTTTCGCAAAAAATCCATATTTTCAAAAATATTTTCCTAAAAATGATAACATGCATTGCTTGCAAAAAAATGCATAAATGAAAAATATTTTCATCGTTTACAAAAAATTTTAAACACGGATTATTGTCAATAATGAAAACCTTTTTGTTGCGTAATCGTTACAAGCACTATAATCATTTTTTTAAAGAAAATATTTTCCAAATTGCTCATTTTTAGTGAAACAAACGGATCCTAAAGGTAGTGCTAAATTTATTAAGACCAATCTACACATGACATGTCGTACTCTAAGTGGGCATTTTTTCAATACCCAATTAATATTTGCCACTTCATAATAGTAACGTATGAATTTTATCTTAAGATCCAACATTTCACTTTAATTTGCACCACTAAATGTACTCAATTCTTTTAACATTGCTACCATTAATCTCTTTCGTGGGGAATCGTACAATTGTAGTATTCTGTAACTCCAATCCCACTTGATTTTTGAACTTGGTTGAAGTTTGAATGAATATCAAGTTGCATGTGCCTCTGGTATGTGTTGTACATCTTATTTTCATCCCTCCCTTATTTTTAACATCAAAACATGGTAAAATTTTCAATCCACTTATTTGAGTAAGAGTTCAAGTATGATATATCCATAATTCAAAAGGATTCATAAATTTTAGGTGAGAAAACTACCCTATAATTCAAATCTCTCTATATTGACAATACAAAAAACCGTAACTAAAATAAGGTATTTAATCATTTTATTGTGCCTAGTAAAATAGTTATTATTTCTTTTCCCGAGATTTTTTTTTATCAAGACAAAACCCAAAAACCGGTGTGTATACGTGACTAGTATGGATTTCTCAGAGTGATCGAATTACAATTAGAAAGAATCAAGTTGAACTACAAAGAATCTCCTAAATCAGGTTGGATTTAGAGCGTGTGGTAACAAGTGCGTGTGCGCATGTACAGTAAGACTATATATTTCCCAAAATGCGATAATTTAACTGGAATAAGTAAAAAAAATTATAAATCCATGTGGTTCTCTATCATTGAAAAAAGAAAAATTTTATCAGTGGGAAAATTTAAGTGGAGACTAATGAATATGTCCTTCGATTCTTCCCGGCATAAAAAGAGAAGGCAATCTTCGTTAGGAAATGAATCTTGAATCTTGGATTTATTTCCTTTTTCTAATTAGTCCCCCACGTACACTAATCTGAACCTGACTCCTAGTCCTCGGTGCACTCTCGAAACTTAGACTGTAGAGACTGATGATGATGTCGCTCGCCATCCCATTTTTCAACGGCAAACAACGGTAAACAATATTATTTCCCTCTCCGTCGCCTCCGAGTCCTTGTCTCGTCTTTCTATTCTCTCTTTCGCTCACTTTCTAAATTTCTCTGCACCGCGTTGCCCTTCGTTGTTCTTGCGGAGCACTTTTCTGTTTATTCGACCGAAAACCCATGAAGCTCATCGATTTCTTCGGCCCTCTATCACCTCCGACTGGCGACTTCCTGAGAGGCGAGGTCCGCATGCCGCCACCGTTGATTGACCTTTCATGGTGTGTTTCTTATCAGCACGATCACCAGAAGAATTGCGACAAATTGAGTGGAGAAACTTCGTCTGCTGCAGTGGTGGTGGCAGCTCACGACTTCTTCCCCCTCATGCCGGATCCAACGACGGGTTTCTTGGACAGGAAGGAACTCCATGCCGCTCCTGCCCAACCAGAGCGAAAGTCCATGGCCTCACTCGATGATGGAACTCGGATTGTGGAGAAGAAGGCGAAGCGCTGTAGAAGCCAGAAGGAAAAGAAAGGGGCCTCAGAATGTGAAGTGGAGGAAGAGAGATGCAGTGGCATTTCCACGGAGTTGGCGCTGCGCTATGACCCTTATAAGATCAAGAAGACGCTTAAGAAGAGCGATCTCGTCCACCTGGCGAGGCTCTTGATCCCGCGGCCGTCCGTGACGACCCACGTGCTTCCATACATGGACAGAGAGACTGAGGCGAGTCAAGAGCGGCAAGGGTGCCGACGTCATTGTGTGGGACGCGGAC
The DNA here is from genome assembly GCA_014182735.1 of Corymbia maculata. Taxonomy (NCBI): domain Eukaryota; kingdom Viridiplantae; phylum Streptophyta; class Magnoliopsida; order Myrtales; family Myrtaceae; genus Corymbia; species Corymbia maculata. The sequence goes on along the minus strand of CM024686.1, from coordinate 18,109,737 downwards.
ACGTGCTCCGAGCACGGGTTAGTATTTGCTTGCTGGGCGTCGTCGGGGTCCTACGTCCTGAAGGGGTGTTGGATGAAGGAATTCGTCCAACGAAGGAGGTTGGCAGACGGCGATGAGATTGGGATGTATTGGGATCCTATTGCTAACAGGTTCCATTTTCAGCCTTCTTCGCAAGGCGATATAGCATTTTGAGAAACTACTAACTAGTGATCATTTAAGTGACCATCATATCATTCAATTAGATTTGTTCTTGAATTAGTTTTCTTTTGTCGTTAGGTGATCAAGGGGAAGATATTTGATCTTCAGAGAAAGAAGAGTAGTGATGGAATTATGTTATTATTCAATTCTTGTTGCATGTTTCTTTTAAAGCCCGATTATAATGTCTTCAATATTCTTGAGTCGTTTCATTTCTATTATGGCAATATATAAAATTTTCCATTCGATTCATATATATTATATACACGTAAGAAGATATACTTTGGAGAGAAATATTTTGCGTCAAGTTCATTAAATGATATTTGATTAATCTAGAACATGAATGAAGTTCAAGATCTCCTACATTATGATGAAACTTTATGCGAATTAGAATAAAAAACTGAACAGCGTATGTGCATTGGTTGTATGTCTTGATAAAATCCCATCATTTTCTTAGTGACAAATCTATGGTAATTTGGCCAATTGGTAAGAAATGAGTTAAACGTATAGATTTGGCCTGTTTTAAGCTTTTGAGAAAAACAAAAGGTGTGGAATTGATCTGCAAACGGACATATTTTAAGACGTAGAATTGATCTCCATTATTTTGTTATTTTTAAGAGTGGACATGGAGCTATATCTTAAATAGCCAGATGATTTATTTGGTAAAAACAAATACTTTAATTTACCATTTTAAAACACAAATAATATCAGCCATTTAGTAATGAAATACACACTTGCTAATTAGGCAATGGTTAAGAAATATGTTAGACCGTTTAAGCTTTTTTGAGAAAAAAAAAAGTTCTCTTGCATGAAATACGAAGCGAGATAAAAATTGATACTTTCTATTGGTTTTGTGGAAAATGTGTATTATGAAAAGTATTTTTCTAAAAAAATCGCAGTGTCGTTTTTAAAAATTGAACGAGCAAAAATTATTTACACCGTCCACAAAAATATTTAAATATAAAGTTGTTAATAAAAATAATTTTTGATTAATTATTTCGAGGGACATAAACAATCATTTTTAGAAGAATATTTCCCAAATCATTCTTTTTTCGCAAAATAAACGAAACCTAAATTTCCTTTTTTTCTAGAAAATCTAAATAGACTCAGGTGAAGCATAAAGACACGTGCCTCGAACTCCAGAATTATCGAATCTAGAAAGACAAAGCGGATAATTAACGTTAGATGATTGGGACTAATTTAAGCACTCAACGCATTAGTTTTTCCCTAATCCTATTTGAGTTATGTAGCTAGAAAGATTGGGATTAACTTAATAATCTGTTTGTTTCATAGAAAATCCACATAGCAGAAAATATTTTTACTAAAAATGATAGCTTACATCACTTACAAAAATGTATGAACGAAAAATATTTTCATTGTTCACGAAAAACTTTAGGCATAGATTGTTGTCAATGATGAAAACTTTCTTTGTTGCATAATTATTCCAAGTAATATAGTCAATTACTTTTAAGAAAATATTTTCCAAATCATTCATTCTCTAGTGAAACAATTGAATCCTATGAGTAGTACTAAATATATGAAGACCAATCTACTTATGATGCCTCGTACTCTATATATTCGATACTTGGTTAATATTTGCTACATCATAATAGCAGTGTGTCAATTTTATTTTTAACATCTAGCATTTCTGTTTAATTCGCATCACTAAATGTATTCGAATCTTTTAACATTGCAACCATTAATCTCTTTTATAGGGAATCGTACAATTGGAGTAGTCTGTAACTCCGATTCCACTTAAAATCTGAACTTGGTTGAAGTTTGAATGAATATCAAGTTGCGTGGGCCTCTTGTATGTGTTGTACATCTTGTTTTCATCCCTCCCTTATTTTTAACATCAAAACATGGGCATAAAATTTTCAATTCAGTTATTCAATTAAGAGTTCGATAAGATATATCGTAATTAGAAAGGATTTATAAATTTTAGGCGACAAATTTATTCTGTATATTCAAATCTCTGTTAATTGATAATGCAAGAAACAGTACCTAAAATAAGGTATCTACTCTTTTTATCATGCCAAATATAATAGCTATGATATCTTATCGTGAGAATTTTTTTAAGACAAAAACCAAAATTCCGCACGTGTGTATGTGATCAGTACGGATTGCCGAGAGTGATCAAATTACAAATAGAAAGAATCAAGTTGTGAACTTCGCGCTTGAACTACAAAGTATTTCCTAAATCGGGTTGAATTTAGTGCGTACGGTAACGAGTGCGTGTGCGCATGTACGGCAAGACTAGAAAACCATTAAAAAACCCTAATGATTTACTGTGACACATCTATTTTAAATATTTTTTGTGATAAAAAATCATAAACTTATACTCATGTAAAACATTTATCCGAAATTATTTTGTGACACCAAAAATCTCCAAATTTATACTCATATGACATATTCACCCCATAATTTGAGTTGAATGCATCGCACTGATACAAATATGGGGTAACTGTGTCATATGAGTACAAATTAAAAAAAAATTGTGTCACAAAAGAAATTTTAGGGTAAATGTGTCAAAGTTAGGGTGTAAAATATTTGGGAACTGCCTGGAACCAGACTTGATCGGTTTAGAACCGGCGATTTTCATGTAATCAATCTAGTTCCCGGTTTCAATTTATTGGAACCAATGCATATTGGTCCGATTCCTAGTTTTGCGGATGAAATCACCCACTAAGAAGCACTAACACTTTTCAGGAACTTTCGTATTATATCAAATACTTCGACATGTGTTTGATGCTATCCAACACTTGGTCAACACATGTCGGATTTTCCAACACCTAGTTAACTCTCCCCAACACTCTTTGACACTTGAATCTAGAATTTCGACACATGATTTCGACATGCATGGGTCAATTTTTAAAAAAATCAATAAATAAGAGGTTAAAATATAAATATGTAAAAAATAATAAAATGGAAAAGAAGAAAAATCTAATCTTCTCATTTCAATTCCCACTTTCCGTGACACACGATTCACCTCCAAATTTTGTTTTTTTCTCTTCTTTTCCAACATGCTCTGACACGCAAAACCAAAATATGGATTGTTTTTTTCTGTTTTCCTCCAAGTTTTATAGATTATTGGAATTGAATTGAATTGAATTTGTCAAATTGAAACAATATATAATATTAAAAAAATGATGAATTGATGTTTTTATCATAAATTCATTTTATGATTTTTTTATTATTAATTTATTTGTGAATTTGAATCAAATTAATTTAATTGAGATAATCATCTCATGTCGTGTCGCTTGTTAGTGTTGGTGCTACTTAGACCACTCACTCAGACCAGACTAATACATATTTCATTGATAATTTAAATTTGTCCAGAGCATTGCAAACAAACTGGATCAATTTAGCATGAGAATAGTATCATATAAGAATTTGTTAATGTGTTTCCTCATCTTTTGGGCAAACACATATAATATACTTGATAAAATATTTCTGAGAGGCAATATGTTTGAACTAAAATAGTATGCTTTTTGTTAAGATCAAATCAGTTTCGAGTGAGTTTATTTCATTGATTTCACACAGCCTAGAATGATTTATGTACGCATCTGATTTCAAGTTCGATTGAACTTTTTCAAGAATTCAAAGGAGTTTTGCCAATCGTAGTTTTGTTGAGGACATTTGAACCAATTCCGTGAATTCACTTGAGAATCGGACCAGACCTGGATGGTTCATGGTATTAACAAGTGATTTTCGGTTCTAATTTTTCAATACTAATCCTTAGAGGGTGGTTCCCATCCTGGATGAAAAAGGTGATCTTCGTGGCAAATCAATCTTGGATTTGTTTCCTATTTTGATTAATTCCATTTCCAACGGTAGCCTATATATCCCTCTCTATCTCCCAACTCTTGTGGTCTTCGTTTCTTTCCTCTCTCCAACGTTGTCTCTCTCTCACACACGGTTTAAATTTCTCTGCACCGTGTTGCCCTTTGTTGTTCTTGCGGAGCACTTTTCTGTTTCTTCGGTCGAAAACCCATGAAGCGCATCGATTCCTTCACCCCCGAATCGCCTCCGGTTGGCAACGTTCTGAGAGGGGACGTCCACATGCCCCGCCACCGATGGTCGACTCTTTGTCGTGTGTTTCTTATCTGCACGTCCATGAGAAGAATCACGACGAAGAGGGTGGAGAAACTTCGTCTGCTGCAGTGGAGGTGGTGGCTTGCGTCTTCTTCCCCCTCACACCAGATCCGACGACAGGTTTCTTGGCCGCAAAGCAACTCGGTGCCGCTCCTGCCCAACCAGAGCGAAAGTCCAGGGCCTCACTCACTGATGATGGAACGCTGATTGTGGATAAGAAGGCAAAGCGCTGTAGAATCCAGAAGGAAAAGAAAGGGACCTCAGAACGTGAAGTAGAGGAAGAGAGATGCGGTGGCGTTTCAACGGAGCTGGCCCTGTGCTTTGACCCTTATAAGATCAAGAAGACACTTAAGAAGAGCGATCTCGGCCACCGGTCGAGGCTCTTGATCCCGCGGGCGTGCGTGACGACCCACGTCCTTCCGAGCATGGATGAAGAGAGAGTGAGGCAAGTCAAGAGCGGCAAGGGTGCCGACGTCCGGGTGTGGGACGCGGACACGCGCACTGAGCACGGAGTGGTGTTTGCTGACTGGGCGTCCTCGGGGTCCTACATCCTAATGGCGTGTTGGACGAAGGAATTCGCGCAACGGAGGGGATCGGCAGACGGTGATGAGATCGGGATATATTGGGATCCTACTGCTAGCAAGTTCCATTTCAGCCTTATTCGCAAGACGAATTAACATTTTGGGAAACTAAGGGTGCATTTATTTCGCGAAAATCATACTATTTTTAGAAAATGTTTTCTAGGAAATTAGTTTTCTTGTGTTTGATGATATGTGATTGAAAATGTTTTCAGGTATTTGAATTGCATTTGAAAAATGATTGAATAACATTTAAAATGGGAATGACCTAAAGACATGATAAAGAGGGAAAGTGTTTTCCCCTTCCCATGCATAGGAATTCATTTTCCTAAAATAATACATAATATTTATGTTGATTGGAAAGTATTTTCCATTGACTAAATCATTTTTGGAAAAATAAACAGCGGAAAGTCCAAAAAACATTTTCCAGGAAACTACTTTCATTGAAACAAACGCACCCTAAGTAGTGATCATTTAAGTGACCACTATATCATTCAATTAGTATTTCTTTAGCGTTAGGTAACCAAGCGAAATTTTTTTTGATCTTTTAGAGATAGAATAGTAGTGATGGAATCTTGTTGTTATTCACTTCTTGTTGAGTGTTTCTTTTAAAACCTAATTCTAATGTCTTCAATATTCTCAAGTCGTTTCTTTTCTATTATGGTCATATACGAAATTTTCCATTCCATTCATATATATTATATACACATATGAAGATATATTTTAGAGAGAAATATTTTGTGTTGGGTTCTTTAAATGATATTTGGTTAATCTTGGACATGAATGAAGCTCAAGGTTTCCTACTTTATAGCTAGAAACTAAGCAGCATACGCATTGGCTATATGTTTCTATATCTTGACACAATCACATCATTGGCTAAGTGACAAATCTACTGTAATTAGGCAAATTGTTAAGAAATGAGTTAATGTATACGTTTTGCCTATTTAAGCTTTCGAGAAAATAAAAGGTGTAGAATTGATATGCAAACTGATAGAGTATAAGATGTAGAATTGATCGGGAGATATCTCCCCAAATTTATTTTTTTGTATTTTTAAGAGCAAACATGGAGTAATATGTTAAAACTACCAGATGATTTATTTGGTAAGAACAAATATTACAATTAACCATTTTAAAACACATATCCTGGAGCAATTCGGTCCGACAATAGTGGGGAGTGATTATCGCAGCCAAATAGGGCTTGGCCATAGAGCAGCTCCCGATAAGCTTCTAGGATGACGAAAAATGTCACGCCCCGAACCTCGAGTACACAACAACCCCTTCCCTCGGTCACTGAATGCAACATCTCAGGACGTGTCATCAACCATTCATTTTATTCTTTTATTATACGTAAGCGGAATATGAACCATCCCCTAGTCAAATAGACAATCAATCAATCAAACATGGATGGAGGGATGAATAGCAGAACAACAACAAACTACTCATTTATTTATTTACTGGATTAACCAATAAAGGAACGTTTTTGATATACAAGCCCATCAGAGGGTCAATTCCTTCCTCTAAGCCAAACCAAAAAGAGACTGAGACTAGGCTAATCCACATTTATAAAAAGAACACTCGAGTTCAACACCACCATCATAGAGACCCATCTGACTCAGGCTCCATTGGATCATAATCGGAGACGTTCAGGTCGATCATTGGCGAAGCGGGCACAGGATTCTTCATTGCACCGTTAGTAGGGTTTAGCACCATGGGATCCCAATCAGCGTCTTTGGGGCCTCTACCGGGCGGCCCATCAAAACCACGTAGAGGACTGATTAGAAGATCATCCTCCCGAATGTACCACGCCAAGAACCGATGGGGAATCCATTGCCTCGATCTCTCATCCACTCAGATGGTGGAGACGTACTTCTCATACAACTACATCCGACCTGGGAAGGGTTGTGCGTCACAACGGTCTCTCAGTCCTTAGGGATCCCGAATTGCACAGGCAAGTGCGCCATTCTAAGGGCTATACAATAACTAGTAAGATCAAATCTCAGCGAGCCCTCGCCCTAAGCCCTGGTTAGAACACCAACTCAACCCGGGGTATCTCTCCAGAACCATCCCTTAAGCAAACTAACAACAACCACACATACTACAGCCAATACCCAACTAGCTCACATGCCCAAGGTCAACAATCAATCAAATAATCAGTTCGCATGCAACCTTACCCAGTATGCCATACCTTGCACGATATACTCTAACACAATGCAAGCAATACATACGCCTATCAAGTAATGCAATTCATCAATCACATACGAGTCGCGTTACAGGCGATCTCACCTAGCCATTATCATGCCTTGCATGTTATCAATTTATACGTACCACAAATAGCGTGATTAGTTCATGCATAATTGGAACCAATGATGCCATGTTTCTCATGCGTTCTTGCATCCACACGTATTCCGATTATTATTGCCCCTCAATGTCACAACCGAACCCCCGCCAGTGTCTACAGGCATAACCAGGCATGGCCTTCCCCCGTGAGGCGTGGTGACATCAGGGGTTCTCTCCAAAGACGGAAATTCCTGAAGGAGCATGGGCCTAACCTCTACCGTGACTCCACATTCGGACTCCCGCCGGAATTCCAACGAATCAGACTATCATACCCCGAACTTCGGCTGAGACAACAGGTTCAACTTAGTGATAACGCAAGTGTACCACCACAATCCATTTTTATCTTGAACATTAGCCAATGTACACATACTTGCATATGCAATTTCAAATTTTTTCTCAAAAAATCGATCCATTTCTGTATCCCTCGGACAAAGCATTTTGTCTTTTTTTGTGAAAACCATGCGATTCATGCAAATGTCCATGCATTTACACAATCCATTCACATCATATGATCAAAATACATGCAATAAGGTAATTTTTCACTTCTCGATAAATAGTGTCACATGAACAGTGCGCGTGAACAGTACCGCATGAGCATTAAAATGTGAACAGTGTCATATGAACAGTAAAATCCAAAATTCAACAATTAATAAATAAAATTCAGAAATCAATCCAAACATTAATTAAAGCTAAACAAGCTTAACTCCCTTAAACCACATTTAATAAACACTAAGCAAGATTAATCTAAACTAATCATAACCATCTATCTTAGTTCTAATACAACTTAATTAATCTCCTAAACTAGGATTAACCTTAACTAAACTAACCCTAAGCAAGTTTATGCACTAAACGCCGGCCAACCCACTGGCTTGGACCAGCAAGCGCCGGCAACAGTGGACGCGGATAGGGTCTCTTGATCATGGTGGTAGGTGGTGCGGGCGGTGAACAGGCCAAATTGGCAATGAACAACTTAGGGAATGGAGGAAAGGTAGAAGAAGAGGAAAAAGAGGAAAGGGGTGGGCGGCTAAATAGGGAGAGAGAGAGAGAGAGAGAGAGAGAGAGATGGAAGAGCTGGTTGTCAAGTTTCATTAAAGCCCATAAATGCTTGCCCCCATCCCCATGCAATGACATCATCTTCTCTCTCTTTTTTTGTCTCATTCTCCATAATATCTAGAGGGGCAAAATGGTCATTTCCACCTTTGCACAATTACCAATCTATCCTTGGGCTAAGATGATGAGTGGACCTAAGAAACAAGCTAAGAAATGAATAGGAACGGGCTCATGAATTGGTTGGGCTAGAAATGGCTCAAAGCTAGACAATGGGTTAGGTCCAATGAGCTCACTTGCTTGCCTTGGGCCCACCATGGTGGCCGCCCCTCCTTGGCATGAGGCCTACGTTGGTCTTGCCTAGCCCACTTCCTCGTAGGTTCATTTCTTTGGTCCGTAAACCCATTTTTCCAACTGTTCGTCTTTACCAACAATGTTGAAAGTCAAATTGTCCAAAAAGTTCATCCTGGACGTTCCCAAAAATTCGTTGTCCATTATTGAATTCTCATGCATTGTCAATTTTGCCTGAATGCCATTTTGGTACATCTCAGACTAACAGGCGACTTTGAAGATTCACGCTTAACTGACCCGTGCCTGACTCAATATCAAACCACATTCAAGATTTTTCGACATATAGACGTCATTGACTAACATGAAATTGCAAAAGATTGATTCTTATTTCAAAGTACACGATTACCAAGAATCGACATAGGGTCATTCGCGGTCTCATTAACAGTAAACAAATTCACCCTTTATCCCATTATACTCTATCTGCGAATTGACTTCTAGTCATCCTTGAAATTAGCTTACATATCCACAGGATTTTGCGTTGTTTTTCCCAAGTCAAGTTCTTTAGTCGCATGAGTTCTGTCCTCATTAGCCTTTTCTCTCAAGGTTATTATTTCGAGAGTAATCAATTCTGAGTGAGATTAACCAACAATGAATTGACGAAATTCACGTTCACACATCCCTTAAAGGGCTCGAATTTCAAGACGTCACAATTCTTCTCTCCTTACAAAAATTTCGTCCTCAAAATTTGCAGCTACAAGAAAATCTTCAAAAAGATGGGAGTGATGATGTTTCATCACTTCCTCGCTTTCTTATGTAACTCCCTCTGTTCAAAACCTTAACTATAGTCTTGTTTCGAAATACTTGCTTCGGTGGCAACGCAAGACGACACGCCAAAACCCCAATCATTTCCAGAATTTCAAAGAGTCCAACGTACATCAGACTTAATTTTCCTTTCTTGCCGAATCTAGAAGTACCTCTCATTGGCGGTACTTTCAAAAATACATGATCGTCCACCTTAAACTCTAACGGTTTAGGACGTTTGTCTGCATAGCTCTTTTGACGACTCTAAGCTGTCTTTAGTCTATCTTGAATAATCTAGACGACATTCAAAGATTGTTGTACCAACTTCGGCCCCGTGATCTTTTGCTCGTTAACCTCATCCCAATAAAGCGAAGTTCTGCAAGGTCTCCCATACAAAGCTTCAAATGGTGCCATCTTAATACTATGCTGATAGCTGTTGTTATAGGCAAACTCAACCAAGTAAAGCTGCTCTTCCCAACCCCTTTAAAATCTATAACACAAACTCGTAGCATATCCTCGAGAGTTTAAATCATCCTTTATGATTGACTGTCCGTCTACGGATGATACGATGTACTATATTGCAGTTTCATCCCCAAAGCTAATTGCAAACTTTTCCAGAAGGATGCCATAAACTTAAGATCACGGTCAGAGCTGATCATCACTAAGACTCCATGAATGCGCACGATCTGACGCACGTACAACTCTACGTACTTATCCAACTTGAAATCTTTTCATACGGCGATAACGTGAGCTGATTTTGTCAATCTATCAACCACCACCCAAATCGAATCCTTACCTCGCCGACTCTTTGGTAGTCCCATAACAAAATCCATGGTAATATGTTCCCACTTCCATTCAGGAATCTCAAGAGATTGTAGCAATCCACCAGGCTTACAATGCTGAGCCTTTACTTGTTGGCACGTTAAACACTTAGCCACGTGTTTTGCAATGTCCAACTTCATACTATTCCACCAGAACCATTGCTTCAAATTCTAATATATTTTTGTACTACTGGGATGAATGCTATATTTACTACGATGAGTGAATCTCACAATCATAGTTCTTAAGAAGTTCCATCTATTGTTATTGCCTCATGTTTACTTCAAACTCTGATAATTTGTGAAAATTGGAAACATTTCCCCACACAAGTAGTGCCTCCAAGTCTTGAGTGCAAAGATCATCACTGCTAATTCCAAATCATGTGTCGGATAGTTAAGCTTGTGAGGTCTTAATTGTGTCGGGATGCGTAAGCTTGTGAGATAGAATAGTAATGATGGAATTTTGCTGTTTTCAATTCTTGTTGAGTGTTATCAATACATAAATTTTGGCTAAATTGCATAGAAAGTTAGAGATCAATTTTGCTTTACCCAAAAATGTTTTCATCACATAGGTAATAATATTATTTGCATCAACTAAGTTTTATTTCATTTTCCTTTATTTTACTTCATTTCGGATGAATAAAAAAGTAAGATTTTAAAAAATAATTTTTTATTAAAAAAATGGAGAGGGCTCGGACGCTGGGCCTTTGCCCCAGCCCCTCTTCCTTTTTTTCCTCAGCCCGGGCCGGCCCATCCCCTATATTTCTTTCCCTCGGCCCGGCCCGGCCCCTCCTTCCAACCTCCTTTCCTCCTGCCCCTTCTCCGCTCCCAACGCAACCGAGGACGCAGCGCACAGCGGAGCAGGAGCAGAGCAGAGGAGCAGGTGGGCGACGCTCTGGAGCAGCCGGCCTGACGTACAGGTCGCTCGGCCCCATAAAAGGGCGGCGATTTCGAAGAGAAGCGGCGGAAGAGATCGGAGCGAGAGCAGCCGAGAGAGCGAAGGGGCCGAAATTTAGCCCGGGCGGGGCGTCGTCCAGCCGTCCTCGACGCAAACCGGCGTCCCCAGCCTGCGGTTCCCCCTCGTCCACGTTCTCCGATTTTGGTGAGCTGAGTTTTGGTTTGGTTCCGATCCGTCGTTTTCCCGAGGATCCCGGCTTGGCAACGCGAAGACGGCCGGCCATAGCTTGATGGGCGTTAAGACCGGCTGCCGGACGTCGTCGCCAAGCCAGGTAGGGGCCCCGCGATTGAGTTATTGTTCCTTCTTTTTTTTCTGTGTCCCCCTTGATTCTAAAGAGCCGAGCAAGCTCGATTTCCTTAGTCCTCATCCGCTTCGGACCCAACTGAGTCGCTTTTTGCTTAAGTGTGAACGTCGCTCGCTGATTTCTCTTGAGTTGGGGTGTGCGTTCGAGCTCCGAAGAAGTCCATATTCGCTCTCCAACTCGCTGCCCACTACGTGTTCGAAGAAATACCCGAACAAAGTCTGTCCATTTTAGTTTCAGATTCTGACTTGTTTAAGGGGCATTCGAATTTGTTATGTTCAGTGCAAGATTGTTCTTGATTATTGAATGCGTCTTCAGTCAAAAATTTCGTTTCCATCGAGTCCGAATATCTTAAAACTTTCACTCCCCTTTGGTTAGTGCTTTGATATTGTCCTCGGGAATATTCTTGGTATTGGGATCGTAATCTTCGGAGGCGTTGGTCTGGCGACAAGCGGGTGGAGATGGACGGCTGTCCGGTGGTCGGAAGTCGCTTGCTATGGCGGTCCGGCCAGGGTCGTAACGTTCAACAACGATGGGAGTTTCTTCCCGGTCAGGTGCGGTCAGGCTCGGCCATGGGTGGGCGTGTCACGCGTGTGGGCTCTCTCTCTTCTCTGTTTGTACCAAGCAAGGCAGGAAGGTCGCGTAGGGAAAAGAAGAGAAGACGTGGGCTTAAGTGGTCTGATAAGATTCGGGCTTATTTAGGCTGATGAGCTTGGACTTGTTTGGTCTAGTTGTTAGGGGCTAGGCTTAGTATAGTTAGATTCGGATTGGACGTTTTTTGTTAGTAAGTTGGGCTTTATGGAATTAGGTTTACGTGTAGTTTAGGGCTTTGGGCGGACCGGGCTTGGTAGAAGAGCCCAGCCCGCGTTTTGGCCCAGCTCGGTGAGACGTGGGTCAGGTCTTGACTGGGCCAGATCCGGACACCCGACCCGGGTCCCATTTTCGGATAAATTTTTTTTTATTTTTCCTAAAAATCAGGAAAAAGCCTAAAAAATAGTTTGTGGAGTAATTTTCTCCAAAAAAATGCATGAAAAAATCCTTTATAAAAATCAAATTTCAAAGTTTAAACAAGACTAGGGAATGTTTAGGCATCAAAAGGGTATTAGTTGATTAACTAGTACAATGAAGTCCTCAATTTTTGTTTTTAAGTTTGTGTAAGAGTAAAGTGTTTCTTTTAATATTTTATTTGGATTTCTAATCAATTTACCATCGATTAGTGACAAATCATAAATGAAATTGACTTGCAAGTTAGAAACTCGGACCATAAGTGGCGATTTTGTGTATTTGGGAAAACTCAGGCTAAGTCTAGACTTATCAATCCTGTAAATCGGGTGTCAATAAATCCATTAGCCTAACGCCACGTGAGGGGTAGAGATCACAAGAAGTTTTTCTTTTAAAGCCCAATGCTAATGTCTTAAATATTCAAAATTTTCCATTCCATTCTTATATTACATATACATCCATGAAGGTATACTTTAGAGAGAAATATTTTGTGCTGGGTTCTTTAACTAAGCTGATGATTGTGAATGAAGTTCAAGGCTTCCTACTATATAGTGAAAGCTTATGTGAAGTAGGATAGGAAAACTTAACCGCAGATGTGCATTGGTCGTCTGGTTTTATATCTTAATACAATAAATCATCGTCTTGGTGACAAACCTATCCCAATTAGGCAATTGTTAAGAAATGAGTTAACGGATGTATTTGGCCTGTTTTAAGCTTTTGAGAAAAAAAAACAAAAGGTGATTGCTGTAGATTCTCGACCATCCAAACATGGAAAAAGAAAGTTGCAAACTCTGCTGAGAGACCACGATGGCCAACAAGCCACGATCCTACCAAAAGGATCCTAAATCAGAATATCATTAAGAGCATTGAAAATAATTCGCAATCCTCACGGGCAGAGACCAATACAAGAGCCAACCATAGTCATTACATTTATGTATGAAAAGATTATATATCACACACCTGGGTAACATTGTGCATAAAAGAGGCCTAAGTTGACATCACATGTACAATTCCACCCAATAATTCGGCAGAGATGACTTTTTGAGAGACAAAAATTCATCATGCATTTTGAGAGAGAAGTCGTCATGGGCTTTTGCAGAAAGGCCATGACAACTATTATTCAAGATTTCTCAGCAGTAGCACGTAAGAGACCCAGGATTTCTTGGCCCCGAAGGAAATCGGCGACCCTCGTCAAGAAGCCATTCCCACCCAACCGAAGCGAAAGTCCATGGCCTCGCTCACTTATGACGGAACTCTGATTGTGGATAAGAAGGCGAACCCCTATAGAAGCCGGATGGAAAAGAAAGAGGCCTTGGAATGTGAAATGTAGGAAGAGAGACAAAATGGCGTTACCTCATAGTTGGTGCTGCTATATGGACCCTTATAAAGATCAAGAAGAAGCTTAAGAGGAGCGATCTTGGCCACCTGTCAAGGCGCTTGATCCCGCGGGCTTGCATGATGCCTTCACTGGTCGGCGAGAGTCTGTGGCTTTAACCAAGGTTTGGCGGGGGTCTCCACTCATGTGGAAAAAAAATTGGAATAAAGAAAGAAAGAAAAGAAATGAAAATTCTGTAAAAAAAATTCAAAAAATTTTAAAAGCTTATAATAATTGTCCGTGTTAGCGTAGACTGCCATCCATACCACGTAGATGGTCAGCATGCCCATCAACAATTTCCAAAGACGTGAGATCTAATAAGATCATTGGACAAATTTTTTCCTCACAAAATTTGGCGTACAAAAACATGGAGATGAGACTTCTTCTTTGCTCCGATTATTATTCTCATTGTCATCGTTGATGTTGGCAACATCAGAAACGCAGGACAAAGAGACCATGGATGGTGCCAAGGATCTGTGATCGGTGATGATTAGAGGAGACTCGGGGCTTGAAGAAATCGAGCATCTTTATAAAGTTAGAAGTATGGAAGTCCCATGGATTTTGGCACAAATTGCAGTTGTACAAAATCAAGTTGTGAAGTGCGTGCTTTAATACAAAGTATTTCCTAATTCGGGTTGAATTAGGAAAAAGAAGGATCAAAGATAGTGAAGTGAGTGCGCGTGTGTGGGGGATAAGACTATATGTCTCCTAGGATATGATATTTTAATATAACTAAGTACAAAAGTTATTAATCCAAGTGGTTCTATAGTATTTTCTTAGGAAAACATATTTAATTAGGAATTCATTGAATATATTAGTGTTTCCCAAATTGATCGAGAATTTGAGCCTAGGGGAGGAGACACTAAACATGTGCATATCAAAGACAAAGGTCGGAAAGTCCCTAAGCATATTTAATTAAAAGAAATCTTACTTTCAAAAGAAAGCAGGGGGAATTTCTCCTCCAAGTCACGGTCGCCATTCGAAAGCTGCTTGTCTTTATGTCACGTCGTAATCGGATTGGCTTTGAAGGGTCGTGGCGCATCCTGTCTTCCCCTTCTTCTCGTCCCTCACGAGCCTAACCTGGCTGTCCGACTCGCCTGTCCTTTATTATAAAAGAGACAACCTTTTCCGAAAAGGTTTGATAGACGAGGAAAAGCATGGAAGAAGTCTATTGAAAAAATCGAGCATTCAACGATTGTTAAAAAAATTTAACAAAACTTATGAAAATTGCCACAAATTATGTCATATAGGAAATTCAACATCCACGTTAACGATTTCCAACCAACATGAGATTTAATAAAATCACTAGACAATTTTTTTCCTCATAAAATTGGCATGGGCATGCAAAAACATGTGCTACCACGTAAGATGTGGCAAAAAAAAAATCGATACTCAATCGAATCAACGTCGAAATAGTTAATAACAAATACACACCAAAGTCCTAGATTTTATGCATGAGTTCTGCTGATGGGTGGGGTAGTAAGGAAATCTACTTTAACAAAGAAAGCAGGGCCGACATCTGCGTTTGTTTATGTCATACGGTAGTCGGATTGGTTTTTTTTTTTTTTTTAAATCTATTTCTTGGTCCCAATCGAGAAAGTTTGTTAGTGCAAGGTATCGGTACATGAAAAGTTGAGGGTTAGCTGGAAACATGGAGATTAGACTTCTTCTTGGCTCCGATTATTATCCTTATTAATGGCAACATTGAAAACACAGGACAAAGAGACCATGTATGGTGCCCGCGGGAAGTGATCGATGATGACTCACCAAATAGCGACAGTTAGCTCTTGGCAGCGTAAGAGAGGGGGGTTAAGTCTACTATAAAATATAATCAGAAATGTTATAGTTCTTATGCAGCAAAATTCTTGTTTGGACTAGAATCAATTGCACTGCACCCAAGAACTAGCGGGTGAAGTACATGTTGTATTGTCATGTTCTATCCACTTAATCCGTAAATAAGCTCTCGCTTTTCACGAATAGCAATCGACTTGGTGCATTCCTTTCCTCACATAAAAGAGAAAAGAGATTCTGTTGATTGACACCATCATGTGATGTACGTTTATCAATATTAATAGCGGATGTCAAGAAGAGTTTTATCAATAACCAGTGATGTGTATTTATTGAGGTCACTAGTGGGTAGAAAGCTATACTCTCGGCTTGGATTTTCAACGCTGTGGACTAAAATCCCTCGTAGCAAGTTTGGCTTTATGCTGCTTGCGATTTTTGCTGCTGCCCCCTTGCTGCTTTCCACGAGTGCACGCACTCTGCACTAACATTCAACAAAGCAACCTTGCGTTAATAGTGGTGGGGTTCGACCCTTTCGACAAAGCCCTGAGAACGTACGTCGACAGGAGCAATGCTCTCCACACGCTGTTGATAAGCTAGACGTCCCGTCAGGAATCGAAGGAGAAGCTTATTGTCCGCGCTGATTGTCTCGTGACAGAGAGAGAAGTCAAAACTAGCCGTTGGAGATTGATTGATCTGGGGATGGTACGGAGACAGGTTCCAGCGACACGTGCGCTAATGACGGACGCGGGTGACGGGGGGAAGCCGGAAGGTGGGGCCACTTTCCAATAATATGATTTTGGAGTTTTTTTTTCTTTTTTTTGGGTTAGCGGACAGAGAAATATACTTTATCCACTTTTCCTACGCTCTTTTTGTATTTTGACCGTATCATCTCTTGTAGAGCCCATCACTTGTCTCGCTTTTGCAAATCATCCCTATGTTCTATTGAAAACCCAGATTTTATACATACGTGCCACTTGATGGTGGGAGCTGCTTTAATTAAAAGAAAGCAGGGTCAACATCGCTTTGCGAATGTTAGTACAGGGCATCAATAGTGAAGAAGTTGAGGGTTAGCCGAAAACGTGCAGATACAACTTCTGGCTCCAATTATTATCCTCATTGATGTTGGCAACATCGGAAATGCTAAATGAAGAGACTATGGATGGTGCCGACGGCAAATGATCAATGATGAATTGCCAAATAGTGACAGTTAACACTTGGCAATATGAGAGAGATGAATCAACTCTACCATAAAAAGTAATCATAAATCTTATTGCTTTTTTTGCAACGAAATTCTTGTTTTGACTAAATTTAGTCACACCACACCTAATAATGAGCAGGTGAAGTATGTGTTATGTCTAGATCAAAAAAAGCAAAAGAAAGAGGAAGTACTTGTTATGCTGTCATGTTTAATCCGCTCGATCTAAAAATCAACAATTAGCTTTGCATGTTTTTGATTCTTTCCATAAAAGATAAAAAGGGTCTAGTAATGCAATCGTGAAGACAGTTTTTCTCCACAAATAGTGTGATGTGTACTTATCGACGTCAATAATGGACGGCGAGCTTTGCTCTGGCTTGGAATTTCAACCGCTAGGGTTCCCTCCGATTGGGGCCTCCCTGAACAGGTCGCGTTCCCACTTTGGCTTCCGCTACTTTATGCGAGGCTACGCGCTCCGCATGCGCTTTCGTTTGACAAAGCAACCTCGTGTCAGCCAGAGGGGGCACCACTGATCTCAATCTCGGGAATTCTTGTTAATGATAAGGGGTCGATGGTACGGAGATTGACGTGACTTGTTTTGGGTCGATGGCTACTGATGTCTTGCTCTTGCGTATGTGTGTATATATAACATATTTATAATCCTTACCTATTAATTTCTTCTGTAAACTAATATTCTTATTCACAAAAGCTCTGCTCATCATTATTTTCTCAATTCTCGATTGGACTTGGTGCTCTATTTTCAAACACAAGTTTTCCACTCCTCCTCCGGATTAAACACTCCCTTTCTATGCTTTTGCAAACCCGCTACTTCTCTTCATGCCAAAAGGTGCGAAAAGATAGAACTAGAAGGAAGGTGAAAAGAATGAAAAAGGAGGAGGAGGAGGAGGAAAGTGAGAACCACACTGAAAAAAATAGGAATCTTGTAAAAAGGGTCAAACAAATAATAGTTAGAGGGGAAAAAGTTACAAAAAATGTCAAACTTTACAACCGTAACAAATTTATCTTAAACTTTGAACGGGCAAAATTCATTATGATAGATTGATCCATCATATTGTCCCATTTAGATCAATTCTCGCTTACACAAGGACATTCATAATTTATTTATTAACTATGCACTGGGCAAATCCAATGCATGTTTAAAAGTGAAACTCAAATCATCTAATTTATAAGGGATTTCTTAACAATTTTGCATGTTTTGATTCTTAATACGAAAATTATGAATATACATATATATATATATATATATATATATATATATATATATATATTATATGTTTTTACAACCAATTATTAGGGCCTTCGTGTGGGATGAGTTGCATTTCAACTTTATAATAATAGCACCTTATGTTTCGGAATTAACGGCTCTCTTGTTTGAGCCAAAAAAAGTGGGGAGGGAGTCAGCAACCGACAACTCGGGCCAAAAGCGGAGAAACGGCCGTCTTGAGAGGAGACCGATTGCACGCCTTCCCTTGCAGCACTCGCACCTCATTGGCTGACCGGAATCCAATTGGTGAAATCATGGCGCCACCTCATCAGGTGTAGGGGTGTAAACGGTTTGGTTTTTCCAAAAAACTGAACCGATGAGAGACCGTCCCAAACCAAACCGAAACCGTCCCGAACTGAATACGAACCGAACCGAAAATGCGGTTCGGGACGGTTTTTCGATTTTTCTATTTTTACTTTATTTATTGAAATTTAAGTAAAGAAGAGAGGATAAAGAAGAGAGATTATTCAATTTTATTAAAATTTCAATTTGGTTCGGTTAACCGAACCGAAGAAGACCGAATCGAACCGAAAAAGTTAACGGCTATTTTTCGGTTAACCGAACCGAACCGAATTGAAAACATATGAAATATCGGTTCGATTCGGTTTGGTTTTCGGTTCGATTTTTGACACCCCTAATCAGGTGCCGCCTCGACGAGGTCGGTGATCCTCGACGGAGATAGTTGGGAAAACGGTGTGGCGGTCCACATCATGAACGTTGCGTCGTGAGAATAAAGGACAGACGCGGGGACCCACACCTGGCAATCGGATTGGTGGGTCCCCTCAGTGGCAAAAGCGTGGGGAAAGACAAGTTTATTCACGTGGCAATCGCCATCGCTCGCCTCGTAAAGAATGACTAAGTTTCATCGACGCCGAAAGCGCGGAGACAAAACTTCTTGGTCATCAGAGGAGATTTGGGGTTTGGAAGAAATCAAACATCTTCATGGGTTTCTTCGCTCTCTTCCTATCCATGTTATTTCTTTTTCTGGAAAAACGGCTCAGAATTAGAAGTATGAAAATCCCACGATTTTTGGGTCGTAGGTCATTTAGAGCGATCGAACTACAATTGGACAAAATCAAATTTTGAAGTGTGCACTACTTTAATACAAAGTAAGATTTTGTTATGAGAATAACAACTTGTTATGAGGCACAAATTTTTAGAGAAGTGAACCTCACAATAGTTTTATAATTATTTATTATTTGATTTTTTTATAATACAAGAGAATCATTATTTGTACAATAGATTAAATATTGACACCCAATCATTTATCTACAAAATATTTCCTAGTTCGTATTGGATTAGGAAAAAGGATATTTAATTAAAAGAAATCTTATTTTTACAAGATTCCTCTTGCAGACTACGATCGCTCTTATGTCACAGGGTAATCGGATTGGCCTTAAAGGGTCTAAGCGTCTCCGATCTTTGCCCTTCTTCTTGTCTCTCACAAGTCAAACTTGACTGTCCGATTCGCCTGTCTGACACGCCCTTTCCGAAAAGATTTGATGGACGAGGAAAAGCATTGAAGAAATCTATTGAAAAAAATCCTCGTCTCGTTCTACGCCACGTCGAGAGGTGGCACCTTATTAGTTAGGCGACATGTGCAGCGGGTCGGGCCGCCGTGAGCTTGGGATCCGTGAGATGTGAGTGATCTGAATAAAGAATATCTCATGCGAAAGGAGATTAATGTATTTTATTCAAACCACGCAGTACAATTCCAAATCGAACCGAAGTCTAACCGACGACATGATGCAAATAAACTATGCTGAGACTTATTCCACAACACGACGACTTGAGGACATCAAAGTACGGTACATAAAAGAAACCAAAAGTAGAACAGAAAAAGAAGAATATCTCCTTTCCCATAAAAGAAACCAACAGTAGAAACCAACAATAGAACAGAAAACGAGCTCCTTTCGCTAAGACTTTCCGGTGAAAACTCAACCCGCCGCGTTTCTCGGGCAACGAGGAGCCCTCCGATGGACGGTGAAATAGAACTTGCGCTCGTCCGGGTCCCAGAATATCCCGATCTCGTCCCAATGCTCCAACCCTCGTCCCTCGACGAACGGCCTGATCCAGCCACCGTTCAGCACGTAACTCCTCGAGGATGCCCAGTAGCGGAACACAAGCCTGTGATCCTGACGTGCGTCGATGTCTGTCACGACGACCCGCAACCCGTTCCTGCTCCTGACCTGCCTCACCATCTCCTCATCCATCTGCGGGAGCACGTGGGTCTCCACACAGTCTCGATGAAGCAGGAGCCGCGCCAAGTCCTTCCGGCAGTCGCTTTTCGTTACCCCCTTTATGATTTTATGCCTGTCCATGGAGGAAGAGGGGGACAAGTCGGTGTCGATGCCAGCATGGTGGTTCTCTTCTTCGTTGTTTCTCTCGTTGTTGTTTAGGACGACACCACCTGGTGCGCAGATTAAGCGGGTCACTGTCAGAGCTCGACCAATCAAGAGTTTTCAGTCACGTCATAAGATACTTTAGAAAAAGTGTCCTTTGGTCTCTTCTCTTCTAACATAAACTAATAATTCTCAGAATGATGCATTAGTATAAAAAAAACATGTTCACTTACTCAGTCCCCCCAGAAGGTCACGTTCCCGCGGTGGCACCACGTTGGCATTCTGGACCGGAGAGGAGGAGGAGGAGCTGCCGGGGCTGATGTGGAGCGGGAACAACTCCAGAGTAGTTGGGGCTGAGCTTGGCCCTTCCATTTGTCACAGAGTGTGTGTGTGTGTGTGTGTGTGTGTGTGTGTGTGTGTGTGTGAAGATAGTGTGGATTAGGATGGTGGTGGTGTGAGGGAGAAAATAAAGCCGATGAGGTCTGCTATTTATAAAGTGGAGGGAGGATAGCATGAGCAAAAGGAGAATAGGACGGTCCATAAGGGGGTGTGGGGACATAGGAGGAGACAGATAGCGACAGAAGCAGCATGAACGTGCAGCCAAAGTCTTCTATACTAATCGGGTGAAATTCATGAATCGATCCGAGACAATACATAGATCAGCTTTCGCCTTTCGCCAAAAGCGATCGACTTTCGCGTTCTATAATGGTGGATGCAAGAAGATATTCTCAACGAACCTTGCTATGTTAGCTTTGGTTCTTGTGGGGTGTCATGGCAATAAAAACTTCAATCCTTTTAAAGCCGTTGTCCCATATACTGCAACACGTGCCTACGTTCACACACTTTTGATAAATCTTGCAGCTTCACTAGGAATCAAGGAAAATTAATCATTACTCTAATTGGCCAATCAAGACGTGGCCTTTTGGCCAAGCACAGTGCACCTAAGTAGTCGACTCCCGACCAATTAAATGATTATATAATCCTGAGGTTAGATCAAGATCGTGGGGCACTTAATCGATTCGATCAACCGACTAAACTCCGAATGAGGCGTGATGGGAGGACCATCGTCATGCACCGCCTTCACCTCTTGTGGGGTATGTGATAAGCGGAAAGTCGTCGGGTCCGGATGAGCTTTGGGTCCGGAGGATGTTAGTGACACGGTGCTTTGGTTGATCACTTTTGTTTTGTTCACCGTGCTTTAAGGGGTAAAAAGATTTAGATGCTTTAAAAGGGCTCCAATGAAAGTTAAAAGTTCGGAGGAATTGGGTCACCAGAATCTAGCATTGCAGAAAAATTAGAACTTAAAAAGACACACTGTTTGATGACGAAATAAAAACCCAATAAAGTGAACAAACTGGATCTCCTCAATTATTGTTGAGTCGCATGCATTCCAATCGAAAAAGAAAACCTTATCACTTCGTGGGAAGAACAAGAGAAACACTTAAAGCTCTAATCACGTTATTGTTTTCACTGTCGCCAATCACGCACCGAGACTAAGAAAAAAGAGATCCTATTGCCAAAACTTTGTAATGGAAACTCAAGCCGCCGCATTGCTTGTGCCCCGAGCAAACTTGCAAGAGACCCTGTCCCGGAACATCCCGATCTCATCTGTGGCAGTAGTGATGACTCGTCACTTCTTTCCCATCACGCCTGATCGGAATGTTTTCTTAGGCAAAAGGAATTTGGGGGGTGTCTCTTTTGAAGTCCAGTTCTAATGCCTTCAATTTTCTTGAGTCCTTTCTTTTCCATTGTGGTGATATGTGAAATTTCCTATTTTGTTCATATATATTATCCATACGGAGGTATACTTTGAATGGGCAAATGGGCAAAGTTCATTATGACAGTTTGACCCATCATATCATTCCATTTAGATTGCAATTCTTGCTTACATGGTGACTTTCTGATAGACTTTATAAGAGGAACTTTGAGACTCACAAAAGAGAAGTATTTTGGGTTGGGATGTCTAATTGATATTTGATTAATCTTGGACATGAAGTTCAAGGTTTCCTACTCTATGGTGAAAACGTATGCAAGAAAGAATAGGATACTTAACCTTTATGTGCTCAAGTGATAAATAGGGCATTCGACAATTGTTTAAAAAATTTAACATAGCTTATGAAAATTGCCCGCGTCAATGCTAACCACCGGCTATGTCACATAGGAAAGTTAACGTCCACGTTAACAATTTCCAACCAACGTGAAATTAAATAAAATCACTAGACAAATTTTTTCATCTTAAAATCGGCATGGGCATGTAAAACATGTACTACCACGTAAGATGTGGCAAAAAATAAAAATCAATACTTAATCGAATCAACGTCGAAATAGTTAACGACAAATACACACCAAAGTCCTAGATTTTACGCATGAGCTCTGCTGATAGGTGGGGTAGTAAGGAAATCTACTTTAACATAGAAAGCAGGGCCGACATCCCCCGTCGGGTGCTGCTTTTGTTTATGTCATATGATAGTCAGATTGTTTTTTTTTTTTTTTAAATCTATTTCTTGGTCCCCAATTGAGAAAGTTTGTTAGTGCAGGGTATCGGTACGTGACAAGTTGAGGGTTAGCTGGAAACGTGGAGAGAAAACTTCTTCTTGGCTCCGATTATGATCCTCATTGTCCTCGTTAATGTTGGCAACATCGGAATCGCTGGACGAAGAGACCGTGCATGGTGCCCGCGGTGAGTGATCGATGATGACTCGCCAAATAGAGACAGTTAGCCCTTGGCAGTGCGAGAGAGAGAGGAGTCAAGTTTACTATAAAAGGTAATCAAAAATCTTGTTATTTTTTCGCAGCAAAATTCTTGTTTGAACTAGAATCGATTGCACCGCACCCAAGAACTAGCAAGTGAAGTACGTGCCGTATTGTCATGTTCTATCCACTTGATCCATAAATAAGCTTTCGCTTTATACGCGAATAGCAATCGGCTTGGTGCAATCCTTTTCCTCCCATAAAAGAGAGAAGAGGTTCTGTTGACACTATCATGTGATGTACTTTTATTAATATTTCAAGTCCATGTCAAGAAGATTTTCTCAATAAACAATGTGACGTGTATTTGTTGATGTTGATAACGGATGGCAAGATTTTTCTCAATTAACCTTTGCTTTGGACTTGGAATTTCAACAGTTGTAGGGTCCATCCTGTTTGCCCTCCGTGATTATGTTTTGTTCCCCCTTTCGCTTTCGGTACTTTCTAAGATCACAAGAAGCACGATGTGCACATTATTTTCTTGGGCACTTGGAAATCGAATATAGATTTAGGGGGGCTCGTCAACCTAAACAAGTAAACAGACACATGATGAGGCACAGGAGCCAGCTAAGACGGACCAAATTCAGTCCGACGAGGATAGGGATGCAACAACATATACCCGTCAATCTAGTTTCATGATCACAATCTCCATAACGTTGTAGGGTGCAATCGAAATGGACTTTTGGGTCTTGCATCATTTCTCTTCAGGATCATGTGATACACGAATCATCCAACTATTAGCGATCCTTTTTTTTTTATCCAGTATTTGGCCTGACACAACCTTATGGGTGCTCACGGCCGGCACCAGGCTCGGCAGGCCCTAACGTCGACCACCAATTATACCTGGAGAGAAGCTAGCTCAGGACCTCACTACCAAGGCCCCCCACTAAGACGTGTATGGCAACGTGGAGATTCAAACTTTTGACCTCGCGGGAGATCTATTCACACGCCTCTACCAATGCACCTGCCCACCGGTGGGTACTATTAACGATCCATTCATATCAAATGTTTTCTTAATTGTTTGTCGCTCATTGGCATGAAGCAGAGCAAGATCAATATTTCAATGTGAGTCGTCGCCGCTGTTATTCATGACCGAGAAGGAGAAGCTATCTTGAATGCTCTAAGTAGGGAACAAGTTGAGGGTTAGCTATGAATGTGGAGATGAATCTACTTCCGGGCTCCGATTCTCCTCCTTGTCATCGTCAATGTTGATAACATTGGAAACATAGGATGAAGAAACCATCGATGGAACCGGCGGCGAGTGGTCGATAACGTTTCGGAGGAGATTCGCGGTCGAAGAATTCGAGCATTATACAATAATTAATAGTAGGTCTAATTGTACCTACTGCTGTCCAAGTTTTGTCAGAGTCCGAGGATTGGATTGGATATACAAGCACATGCTTGTCGCACTTGTCCTTCCTGTGTCAGGACAGGATCAAAGTCGGCAGTGGCCTAGAATCTTCCTCAATCGATTGGGCAGTCGAGAGCAGAAAAGAAACTGTAAAGTAGAGATGCAAACGGTTTGGTTCGATTCGATTTTTTAGAAAAATCGAACCGAACCGAACCGAACCAAAATCGTCCCGAACTGAATACAAACCGAATCAACAATGCGGTTTGGTTCGGAACGGTTTTTCGGTTTTTTTATTTTTACTTTGCTTATTGGAATTTAAGTAAAGAAGAGATGATAAAGAAGAGAAAGTTTTCAATTTTTATTAAAAATTCCGATTCAATTCGGTTAATCGAATCGAACCGAACCGAAAAACATACGAAATTTCAATTCTGTTCGATTTTTGGTTCGGTTCTTGACACTTCTACGGTAAAGGGGCCTCTTGGCCTGGCACTACGGATCAAGAGCACAATGACTCCTTCATTCCGGCCTTACCAGAATTTCACTTTTCTACCCTGCTATTTTCCCACTTTGAATTTTTTATTTTATTTTATTTGTTGAACTTCTTTAGCGCTGGTCTTCTCGAGATGATGACCTAACAAAGCTCAATCGGGCATTTTGCAAGTTTAGAAAGAAGACACAAGGTATAGAACTCCAAGAACCAAAGGGACAAAGCAACAAATGATCATATACCAATTTAATGTCAATCGCAGCATGCAAAATGAAGCAACATGGGTTCAATATAATTAACCAATAACACAAGCTCACTCAGGTAACCGGATTGGTTTCCATGGATCAAAGGGTCTCTCTTCTTCTTCTTCTTCTTCTTCTTCTTCTTCTTCTTCTTCTTCTTCTTCTTCTTCTTCTTCTTCTCCTCTCTTAAAAAGTCAAATTTTCATGAAATTGTTTGATTTATTAGAGATATAGATATATTTAGGAGATTATCTCAATTGATTCTGATTTGGTTCTTTTGATGTAATTGATATTTTGTTACTTTAGATAATTAAGCTCTAAAGCCTATGCTCATATATTCATCATTAGAGTTGCACGGAACGTTAAATACAATTCTCAACTTGATTGAAGAGGAAAAACATTAAAGAAGTCTATTGGAAGGAGATCATCGTCTCTTTATGCATTGCCTTTACAGTACACATGAGCCATGCCC
The DNA here is from genome assembly GCA_014182735.1 of Corymbia maculata. NCBI lineage: Eukaryota > Viridiplantae > Streptophyta > Magnoliopsida > Myrtales > Myrtaceae > Corymbia > Corymbia maculata. The sequence continues at coordinate 18,084,029 of CM024686.1, read as the reverse complement.
ATCATTGAAACGGTTTGTGAATAAAGTGTGGGTTGGGGGGTGGCGCGGTGGAGGGAGAAGGACAGATACTGACAGAGCCCGAGGAAAAGCAGCCGGGGGGGGGCGGGCGGGGGAGCGGGGAGGAGGGAGAAAAAAAGGTGGAATCTCCAAAAGTGACCGCGGGCCGCATGACGAGGAATCAAAGTGGAACGAGATTTATAAGCTTACCCTCTGCTCGTTCACAAACTTTTCTTTCTTTTGTTTTGCTTCGAAGACGTTGACGGTTGTGCAAAGGAAATACTTGTTAGTTGGGGAGGCCAAATCGTGGCAGAAAAGCATGACAGGACAAGAAAGGCGCCCTCGTGCAATTGGCACTTTCTCCGAGGACTGAGAAATCTTCTTTTATAAGAGGAGAGGAGGAGAGAGAGTGAAAGGACACAAATAGAAGGGGGACAAAAGTTTACTCCGAGGAGTGCTGAGAAATCTTCTTCTTCTTCTTTTCAGCTAAATTCTTGTTTGGACTCAAGGTACTAATCCTGGTGCCATTAGTTATTAATCCACTTGGTTCTCTAGTATTTCTGAAGAAAGGATTTTCATTTTGAATGAAAAGTGTGGAATCCCTAGGATCAACTCCCTTTCTTTGAACCAATTGGAAGTACATGGCCCTTGTAATCTTTCTATTACACAATCCACGTTCATTACCATTTGCATAGTCAGTCCGAAAAAATAAAAATTGGCCCAACTTCGGGACAATTACCTTAATATAATAGTCTTTCCCATATATTAATGTAAACTTTCAATAAATGGGCATTGACGAATGGTTTATCAATTTGCCTTCGTCAACGGAGGCCGCCGGAACTCAATGGGTGGTCGAGAATTTGACCCTAGGGGAGGAGACCAAAAAAGTTAATCCTCCTTCCCAGATGATGATTGCTCTTTGACTCGTGTTTATTCACGAGGCAATCGGATCGGTGGGTCCCAGCGTCTGTTTTTTATTCTCACGACGCAACCTTCACGAGGAAAAGAACAAACAAAGAATTTTAGCATCGCACCGAATTGGAAGCGCGTCGGCAGTTCGCGCCTCGTTGGGCACGCACCGGGTGGGACTGGACAGGGGCCGAGCCCGCATGAACGTGAGTCCTACGACTTTAGTGACACCAGGGAGCTTTCGTCAACGCTCGCGTGATAAAGAAAGACAAGCTTTCTCGAAGACAAAAACGTGGAGGTAAAACTTCTTGGCTCCGATTACTTTCTCGAAGACCCCGCGGATGGTGCCGACAGCGAGTGATCAATGATGATCAAAGGAGATTTGAGATGAGAGAGTAGCTTTTTGCTCTTTCTCAACACGGTTCCTCCCATCCGCTAAATTTCAATACCACATCTGCTAATTGGTCCTTAGAAGGGATGGATATGACAATCTATGTCAATAATTAATTGCCAATAATCCAATTAATTGGATTGCCCGTAGCAGATGTGTCTTTTGTCTTGCTTAACTCTTATAGAAGGTTGGGTATTTTTTTTTAATTAGGAATTTACCTACTAATATGGATTATACAAATTATGGGTTGTAAATGGGCTAAGTTGAAGTACATGCTATACTATAATGATTTACGTACTCAGGTCTGTCACTGGGTGCACACGCTACTGGGGCGTTACCATGTTGGCATTCTGGATTGGAAGGAAGGAGGAGCTACCGGAGCAGCCGTGGAGGGGTGGGTCCGAGCTTGATCCTGTCATTGCCGCAGTGTGCGCGCGCGAACATAAGGGTGGGTTGGGAGGTCCGGTCAAGCGTACTTGAGTTTGCGCTTTCTTCCCTCTTCTACTGTGTGCTGGATAATGTATCGAATCGGGCTATAGTGGCTTCATTGTTCTCGTCAGGAGTCAGAGAATCCACACACCTTCGGTAAAATCTTGAGGGGCCCCACTAGGAATCATGAGAGAGGATCCGTGAGAGGGAGCGTCGGTAGCTGGAAGCATGTGAGTGAAAGAGAGGAGGCGAGAAAAGCGGGCGAAAGGGTGGGAGGGAGGATCTCGGAATCAGCGACTGTTTAGCTCTTGAGGAAGAGACAAAGAGAAAGGACTACCTGAGGATGTCGGGAAGAGACAAAGAGAAGGGAGTTTGGGGGGCTAGGAAGGCTATGGAGGATGGGTGTTTGGGGAGCAGACCGACCCGGCGTTGGGGTATGGAGGGGAGAAAGAGATAAGAAAAGGAGGAAAAGTGACTTTTTTTCCCTTTTTCTTTTTCTTTTTCTGTTATCAGAAAGGAAAAGTGAGTTTAGGGAACGGGAAGGTGAGGGAGGAGGGCGTCGGTGGTAGGACCTGGTGGGGGAATGGAGAGGAGAAAGGGGAAAGAGAGAGAGAGAGAGTTGGTAGTTGGAAGTAGGGGTGTGCAACGGAACCGCCCAACCCGAGAACTACCCAACCCGGACCGGACCGGTCGGTTTTGGGTGGTTCCCATGGGTGGCGGTCCGGTTCCCGGTTCCCATTCTCGGAACCGGTGATCGGTCGGTCCGGTTCCGGTTCCAAGGTGGGAACCGGACCAACCGACCGGACCAATTCTCATCTCAAATTCCTAACTTCCTATTCCTACAAGTTAGGGGTGAGCATAATGGAACGCCCGAACCGAGAATTACCCAAATCGGACTGGACCGGCAGGTTTGGTCCGGTTTCTCAGAAGCATCGGTCCCGTTCCCGATTCCATAAAAATGGAACCGGACTAGACCAACAATTTTCTATTTAAAATAAATTTCTTAAATTTCTTAAAAATGCAATAAACCCTAAAATAATAATATTTATAGTATTTTTTTTATTTGTTTTGGCTAAGTGGTCGGTCCCCGGTCCTAGGACCATCCGGTCCAGTCCACAGTCCCAAAAAATGGGAACCGGTCCTCCTGGTCCGGTTCCCGGTTCCCGGTTCCACCTTGGAACCGGACCGAACCGGAAACCGATCACCCCTAGTTGGAAGCATGTGAAAGAGAGGAGGCGTGAGAAGCGGGTGACGCTTTAGCACTTACGCGATTGATTTGATTGGGGAATGACGGTACGGACGATAGGTTGATGACGGAAGTGGCTGACCAGGTAGAGGTGATGTGGTGCGAGGCACCGTCACTTTAGCTTACTATATTCAGTTCTCGATCCGACCTAATTTTAAGATAGAACCGGGAATCGAATTGATTCCCATTTTTTATAACCAAAGATTGAACCGGACAGTCCTAGGACCAAGAGCCGAGACCAATCCAATGGAACCGACTATTTAGCAAAAAAATTAAAAATTTTAAGATATATTGTATTTTTAAAAAATAAAAAATAGTCATTCTATTCATCGATCCGATCGGGGTCCTATTTCTCCTTTGAATTAGGAATTAGATCAAAAATCACCGATTCTATTTTTACGAAACCAAGAACTGGACCAATGTCCCCGAGAATCGAGACCAAACGGGTCGGCCCGATCCAATCTAGGTGGTTCTCATGTTTGGACGATCCAATGTGCTCATCCCTAATTTCAAGGCAGCTGCTTCTCATCTCAAATTAATTTTTTGATCACAAAAAATCCTAAGATATATTTTTAATAAATTTATCCAAAATTATTATACTTGTGACCAAATTACCCTTTATTAATTTCCGTTAAATTTACTATTAAATTGTTGAGGGAAAGAAGTCCTGTGGCATTTGGCACAACACTCTTTTGAAGATTTAAAGTCAAGGTGGAAATTTGTTGAGTTTTGACTTTCAAATTAGTAATAAGGGTATATTTTAGTGTTTTTGAATGGAGACTATAAAAGGAATTTGTTTAATAACACATCTCCAACCCTAGCTTCCATAATATTTCACTTCATTTGTTTTTCCTATTTTCTGATTAGATTTTTGGATCTTGCAGGTTTTTTTGAGCTTTTGGATCGTACGTTCATGCTCATTGTTGAAGATAGTGAAGCTCCTCTTTCTCCCCGTGATTTTTTCCCGCTTTGGGTTTCCACGTAAATTTTGAGTCTCGTGTGATTTTAATTTTACCTTCATTTTTCGTTACTTGTGCTTTGATTGGTGCATCTTTTGACATTGTTTTGAGACAAAAAAGAAAAAATCGGTACTTGATCGAATCTGCAATGAAAAGTACTCACCAAAGTTAAAAGAGTTAATATTCAAACTGTCCATGAGTACTCACCAAAGTTAAGATTTTATTCGTGCATGCTGCTGAACGTGGTGTAATCAATAAGCATATTTAATTAAAAGTGATCTCCTTCTACAAGAAAGCTGGGCCGATGTCGCTCTTCGGAAGTTGCTTTTCTTTATGATTGGTGGACATCACATTCACATTGGTTTCAAAGAAATCTTTTTTTTTTTTTTTTGTCGAATGAAATAGCAATTGACTTTTGCGTTCTATAATAGTGGATGCGAATTTCTCAACAAACTTTTGCTATGATAGCTGTGGTTCCTGTGGGGGTGTCATGGCAATAAAAACCTCAATCCTTTTAAAGCCCTACATCCACACACTCATGACAAAATCTTGGTGCTCCACTAGGGATCAATCTATTGTGGTGATATATGAAATTTCCTGTTTTGTTGATATATGTTATACATATGAAGGTGTACTATGAACAGGTAAAGTTCATTATGGTAGATTGATCCATCATATCATCCCATTAGGATTGTAGTTCTCGCTTACATAGTGATGTTCCGATAGACTTTATAGGAGGAATTTTGAGACTTGCAAAAGATAAATATTTTGGATTAGCTTGTCTAAGTGATATTTGATTACGCTTGGACGCAAAGTTCAAGGTTTGCTACTCTATGGTGAAAGGTATGCAAGAAAGAATAGGAAACTGAATCTTGTATGTGCTCGACTGATAGATCAAGCATTCGGCAATTGATAAGAAATGATTTAACGTGTACATTTGGCCCGTGTACGAAGATATTGTCTTACATGGAGCATTATTCCCTGAAACAGAAGGTGATTGCTATAAATGAGAGATTCTCCATTATCAATATATGAAAAAGAATGTTCTTTCGCTAAGACTCCACTCTAATGATTTGGCCCGATAATCATGTGATGTATTTTTGTCAATATTAAGAGTGGATGTCAAGAAGATTCTTCTCAATAACCAGTGTGATGTGTACCTATCGATGTCAGTAATAGATGGCGAGCTTTGCTCTGGGCTTGGAATTTCAACCGCTGTAGAGTTCTGGTTGGAGCCTCCATGAATATGTCGTGTTCCCCCTTCGGCTTTCGCTACTTTATGCGAGGCTACGCACTCCGCATGCAACCTCGTGTTAGCCAACCTTTTCTTTATTCAAGTAATATAAACCCCAAAAGGGTGAAGCAAAAGGCCAACGAGCAAACTGACGAAAACATATCATAAAAACGTCGAATTCCAACAGAGAGAACGTCTAGAGAAAACATATCCAAGCAGAAGCTATTGCTACGATCTGATGATTAACATTGAGGAAATCCACGACCAAGGAGCTAATGCCCATCTAATATTTGCAATCAAAGCCTAAATCAGAACATATTTAACCAGAAAAAGCTCATGATGCGGCCAAACCATCGCACCCCAATTTCCACAAGGATTGTCACGAGAGCAATCGATCGAATAATAAAATAGACATAATAAGCAAATAGATCGAATACTAAATTTACATGGTTCGGTCGTAATGACCAATGCAATTGTTACTTTACCCAGAAAAATTCTTGTTTGGGATTCAATACTAATCAGTTGACCTGCATGAAGCGATCCAACACACTCCATAAAAGTGAGGGTGGACAAAGGCGAATAGCGATTGACTAGCCGCGTTTCTGTACTGGTGGACGCAAGAATGTTTTTGACAATAAAATATTCCTCATGTGCGGCCTCATGCAAGAAAGTAGGTCAAATTTTAACTATTGCTGTCCAGGTTCTATCAGCGCGTCCGAGGATTGGATATAACATGCTTGTGGCACTTGTCCTTCCGGTGTCGGGACAGGATCAAAGTCAGCAATAACCTAGAATCTTCCTCGATCAGTTGGCCAGCCGAGTGCAGAAAAAAGACTGCACAGGGACCCCTTGGCTCTGGCCACTGATATTTTTATTCTCTATTATGGCGTGCGCAGAAGCAGCGGCACTACGGATCAAGACCACACAATCAACTCTTTCAATCCAGCGTCACTAGAAGTTCACTTTTCTACCGTGCTATTTTCCCAATTCGAATCTTTTTTTTTTCCTTTCATTATTATGTGTTGGACCTCTTTTTAGAGAGAGAGAGAGTGAAAGGAGCACAAAGCGAAGGGGATAAAAAAAAAGCGGGTGGGAGGAGAGAGAGATCCGTATAGCGACAGTTAGCGAATGGTACTGATTGTTTACGCTGTTTGTCTCGTGACAGAGGTAGAAGTCAAAACTAGTGTCCAAGATTGATTGATTTTGGGTTTTTTTTTTTTTTTTTTTCTGTTTTTTCGGTTAGCGGACAGAGAATTTACGTAGGAGCTGCGGCCAACGTGTTGCCGGTGCGTCCGTGCGTGTAGGTGGGAGCTGCGGCCAACGTGTTGCTCGTGCGTGCGTGCGTGCGTGCGTGCGTGTGTATATATAATGCTTTTCTATTAATTTGTTCTCTAAACTAATATTCTTATTCACATATAATCATCGCTGCTCTCCTAATAGTTATTTTCTTGTTTTTTAATTGGACTTGCAGCTCTATATTCATTTACTTTCTCAAATCTGTACTTATATCAAATATTTATTCTAAATTTGTACAATATCACATATTTACCTCAAATTTTTTTATGACATTAAATCTCAAATTTAGATTAATGTGATAACAAAAATTCTAAACTTTTTATGACATCAAAAATCCCAAACTTATATTTATGTGATACATTTAACCCAAAAATTTGATAAAAATCACTTCTATAAAATTATACCAAGAGGTAGGCTCCACAAGGAATAGTATGGTTAAGAGAGTGTCTAAACCAAAATAGTGAAAAAGGCGCTAACCACCATTGTATACCGCAACTATCATCCTCTCCCTCATCCACAACAAGGGATCACTTTTACTTAATTTCAATTCAAGAAAGTTTAACGAATTTTAGAGGGTATTTATTATGCAAAAAACAAACATTTTCTTAAAAACTCTCTTTTGTTTGTTTCGATTTCAGTCCAATTGTTTACGCCCTGCACCTTTCCCGGATCGCTTTCAGGAATCTGAATTTTGCTTTGGGTCCTGAATTCGGAGCTTTAGCCTAGCGATCCCGCCAAGGAGGGACTCCTCGTCAGCCCACCTTTGCTCCTCACGGAGCCACCGTTGCTCCTTGAGGCCATAGTCAGGGCTGCCTAGGAATGTGGATGTCGATAGGACACGGATGTGGCATTGGGACTTGGAGAAGATGTAGAGAGAAGAGGGTTTGGGACCCAAAAAGATGAGGGATTCGTTAACGGAGGCAATGGAGGAGGTCGCTAAACCTCATCTAGCTGATCGCCACCGAATAACAGAAAGAAAAGAGAAGAGAACAAAAAAGTTTGGATTTGATTCTTCAAATTTTTCAAGTTCTTAACTCTGTCCTAAATTTATTTTTCAAAATAAATTTGTTTTCGAGATTAAAAAAATTACCAAACAAATTTTTTTTTTTTTTATTAAGGATAACGATAGAATAAAAACAGATATTATTTAACACGACACCACATACACCTCACCATACAAGCCCTAAACGTATACAATTGGCCTGATTTAGGCTTTTAGGAAAAGACAAAAAGGAGAATGCCGTAGATTCTCAGACCATCAAACCATGGAAAAGAGACCTGCAAACTTTTGCTGACAGACCACAATGGCCAACACGCCCCGATCCTACCAGAAGGACCCCAAGTCAGAATGTCATTTGAGAGCATCGAAACTGATTCGCAATCCTCACGGGCAGATACAGGAGCCAAACCATAGTCATTACATTTATATATAAAAGATTATATATCACATACCCTTGGTAACACTGTGCATAAGAGGGGCCTAAATTGACATCGCATGTACAATTCCGCCCGATAATTCGGCAGAGATAACTTCTGAGTGATGAAAATTCATCATGCATTTTGGGAGAGAAGACGTCATGGGCTTTTACAGAAAGCACGGACAAAAGGGCTCCTTTAAGAACAACACGATGCAGCCGCCATCCTTTCGGCAGGTCTGTCCATGAGAACCATTCCTGACGGGTTTGGTGCTGGCTGAACTCTGGGTAGCCTCTTAGCTGTATCCATTAAAAATATAACAGTAAATTATACGGCATTGACAAAGTAAGAAAATGTTCACCAGAAAAATTGGCGGGAACATTTCATTGTAGAAGGTATCATATATAATTCGCTGTCATCACCATCCTCAATAGAGAGCAGAGACAAATTACAAGCAATATCCAAATTCGTAAACCTAATAATGGAGTTCACAGCATGCAGTATCCATGGCAAAATGAAAACCAGTCAAGCAATGGCGTGCATGTTATGAATTATGCATTTTCGAGAGGAATACATTGACAAGATAGTTATACCTATTTCATAGAAAATGTCATTGACATTTGTAGCAGTTTTTGCAGACGTTTCCATGAAGAAGAGACCGTGTTCTTGGGCATATGTTTGTGCTTCCTGCAGTTAAGAGACCAGACATGAGCAATTTATAGAAGACAATAATTGAAAGTGAGTCTCATTAATGTTCCAATCCTTATCCAACAATCTGGACCAAACCCACAGTATGTTTCAAATAAACTCTCTCCTTTGACTGATATCAATAATAAAAATGATCAATTAAAAGCTTTATACTGATTAAAGACTGAGCCATAAGCTCATTGTCAACAGTGCCATTGCATAATCAATCTCCTTGCTTATGGACAGTGAGCTTGACAAGATTAGGCTTGGCTGATTAATACATTGAGCTCCAAAAAAGTCGGTCATCTCTGTAAATGACAATGACCACTTTGAAGTAGAGTCAACTCAGATCGTAACAAAATCAATGGAGACACTCGTCCTTTGCTCTGTGTTCACTCTATCTAAACAAATCAAGTAATGTCAATTTGATGCCTGCCATTTGCAATAGTTATAAGTTTCCACCTTCAGGAGTTAGGAATCATCAAGTTCCACCTTTCATAAGGAGTCCAGAACACATAAGTATGCCCCAAGGACATGAATAAGCATCAAAAGCAGCACCAACAATCTCCCAACCTATTATCTTTAATAAAGATAAAACTTCAAAAGTCTTAACTTTCCTGATTTCACACATCTTTATCCAACGAGATGATTTCTGTAGAGGACTGGAGGCTACAATAGGCATCAGACTATGCAAAGATAAACACAAGTATCCACAAAAAATTCCTCATCCAAAATCTTTTCTACAGAGGAGGGAAAGGAATAGGAACATAATCAGAACTAGATAGTGAATAAAAAGCCATCTCAGTTCTTCTCAATTGATTTCTTCTCCAAACATTCCATGAGGTTGGAAGATGTAGATATCCTACATCTAGCAGATAACACAGGAGGCACCCCCTTATTGCCACCTCAACGAAATTGCACTTACAAAAACATAATTTTGGACGAAACAGAATCATCTCAGAAGCAAAACAGCAGGAAAACTGTAATTACCTCAGCTGTAACCTTCCGGGCATCCAACAAATCTGCTTTATTTCCAGCGAGAGCCATAACCATGTTAGGGTTACCTTTGACAAGAATGGAGAAAACTAGTTAGCTCAAATACTAACCATGAAATTATTGTAAGATGAAATAAGGTTCTTGCTGAAGAAAGATAAGGAGGTCCCATCCAAACACCTCCACGATAGATTACAAACCATAATTGTGTATACCAGCACCCCAAGGTCATACTAAACATAAAAATGTCTCTTTTAACACATGAAAAGAAGAACAAAAAGTCACAAGCATATTGGAGATCAAGAAGTTAAAAAAGTCTACCTACTTAGAAACCATTAAACATATATAAACATAAATGCTGATAGCAAAGCCAAATAAATGACTATAAAATAGACAAGTTAAGCTAAAAGATTTAATCACTACCCTGTGCTTGAAGTTCTTGCACCCACTTTTTGGCTCGCTCAAATGATGCCTACAAGCAAGAAAACAGTCTTGTCACTTTGCTAGGAAAACATATAAGCCAAAAGAAAGCACTAAGCTGCGTATCACTGAAGCAGATGCAGGACTGTAAATGTAAGGTCCTCTAGATTCCTACATGGACATAGATCTTCAGTGAGACAGATAAATAGAACCACATTTGAACACATCATATGTCATGTCATACAAACAATCAGATCAATGCCTCACTTTCATGTAGAAGCCTCACATTCATGCAACTACGAACAGAGGGAAAAAGAAAAGCTAGATTATTAGGGCAATATGAGTAATTAGCAAGAGGAGCCAGTAATGTCATGAAAAGGCATGGTCAAGTTGTCCTTTTTTGAGATACGGGGCTTCCCTCCTTTCCCCAAACTTATGGGTAAAGAGTGGACATTCCAAGTAAAACTATCCAGTAAAAATTTTGCTAGGGAGTGCACAGCAACAAGATTGACCGTAAAAAAAAGGGGAAAATATATTAAGAAGGAATATTGGATCATGCACCATTATTCAAATAATACATCAATAACCAGTTTCAAGTTCATCCTGTGGTTTTAAGAGAGTAAATCTCCAACAAAGACAATTGAAGTAGTTTACATCAACATAAGCAAGGACAACAATATGGTATGCATCTAATAGAGATATGCTCAAAAAAGTTCCCTTGTGACACCACAAGATCATTAAAATGCAATGCTGATATCAAAGAACAGAACAATTGTGAGACTGCCAACATTATCATCATTGGTGTGAGACTGCCAGTGTGGAATGTCTTAATCAATTAGAGTTGTCATACCCATTGACTTTATTATCAGCCACCGCCTGCCATGATACAAACAAGAACAAGAAGCATTGCGTAACCAAAACAAAACAATTAATCATAACTTCAACCCAACAAAAGTCAGCTAGGCTTCTGGAGAAGGATAAATCAGTTCGCTCTTTGATGATTTCATGGAAAATTCATACCATAGGAGCAACAATTTCAACTAAATAATATGTAACGACCTCTTGAGGACACAAACTTGTATGTGGAGAGTTGATGATGGTTCCCAAGAATCAAAAGTAAAGGAACAGCATATGCAACTCCATTGTCAGAAAATGAACATCTTTTGAAAGCTGAAGCACTAGAATCCTAAAATTGAAAGCCAGAGAAAGCCAATTGTGAAAACTATTACTTTGCACGAAAATCTCTTGCCACAGTCAAGATCTAGTCAACTCAGCAACATCATACAGCATTAGAGGTGATAATTGGTTTGTTGTTAGCTTCACTTACTTGGTTTGTCATGTCATACACAATGATTGCCGCAGCAGCTCCTCTATAGTACATGGGAGCCAAGCTGTGGTATCGCTCTTGGCCAGCTGTATCCCAGATCTCAAACTTCACAGTTGCATCATTTACAGCCAAAGTCTGAGAAAAGAAGGCAGCGCCAATGGTGGATTCCTACAACATCAGAAGTACTTCATAGTCAATCTACTATGATAAGAAACAAAATCAGCTGAATATTATAAATCAATACTCTAGTTTTGTGAACCTGAAATTCAACGAACTGGCCTTTAACAAACCGCAGCACTAAGCTTGATTTTCCAGCTCCAACATCTCCAAGAAGCACCTAATGAACAAAAAACAACACGCAACAAGAGAAGGTTCATAAAATAAGCAACCAGCTCGTGAAGAAGCACAGAAAAGAATAGATCATGATACTGAATCATAACCATTTCAAGTCAAAGCAAGCATGAAAGGTTAAGCGAATATAGATGGAGGTCATCGACAAAAGCCTGCAATTATGAAACAACAAGATGATACACTTTTCGCTGTGCAAGTTTTCTTAGTAACCTGAGGAAACGATATAATATGTTAATCACACTTATCCTTCCAGTGTCAGGATCACCATTAGTAATGCACTAGATTCTTCTGCAACCAGGTGTTTGGCAGAAGGCCACAGTCACAAAGAAGTAATGCAGAAAAATGATTGCATAAGGTACTCTAGCCACTAATCTTTATTTTCTCATTAGCTTTCTATTGCACACATAAACACTTTCAATCAACCATACATTGACTTTTTCAATCAGCATTACCAAAATTTCACTTTTCTACTCTGCAATTTTCCCACTTTGAATATTTCTTTTTTCTTTTCCTCTTTAGCACTATCTTTATTTTCTCATTAGCTTTCTATTGCATGCATAAGCACTTTCACTCGACTATGCATTGACTTTCACAATCTAGCATTACCAAAATTTCACTTTTTTATCCCGCTATTTTCCCACTTTGAATTTTTCTCCCTTTATTTTTGGTTTTACCTCTTTAGCACTATCTTCCCAAGATTATAACCTAGCAAAAGCACAATAGGACATTCTGGAAGTTTAGAAAGACGGCACAAGGTGTAGAACTCCCAATAACCAAAGAGACAAGGCAAGAAATGATCAAATCACAATTTTCATGTCAAATTTTGAAGCCCAATGAAGCTGCACAGCACTCAGAGCGCACAACATGAAGCAACGCATATTTAACATGAGCAAGCAACCACACGTATCACAGAACAGAGAAGCTGCAATACGAAGGCCATCAAGGACACCATCACAGCCCGAACACACATATTAACAGAGACCAGCAACAAGAATTGTTCCATAAAGCTATCTAAATTGGCAAAATTGACCGTCAGAGGCCAAGTAAAACGAACCCTTTCTTACTCAAGCAATATAAAGCCCAAAGGAGGAAGCAAAAGGCTAACAACGAGCAAGCCGCAAGGAAGTTCCGAATAAAACAACAGCGAAAACACCGAATTCCAACGGAGAAGACAAATAGAACAAAAAGCACCCGCACCGCAGGTCATCCTAACCCCAAAATCCTAAAACGGATCAAAAGGTCGACGCTCAAGAAGATCAAACTCCCCCAGCAAGACTCGGCGATTGAAATCGAGGGCTAATCCCCCCACCTAAAAAAAATCCGCGATCGAAGAAGCCGGGGAAAGAAATTCGCAATTCGCAATTCGTAACCCATCAAGCCCCCGGGAAAGAAGCTCTGGAACACCGACCGAAAAACGAGCGCCGCGATTCCCCGATCTCCAGCGAGAAGAATCGGAGAAAAGGGGGGGGGAAGGGGCAAGGAAGGCGGGCGGGGCTTACCAATTTGGCATTGATGTTCTTGTTGCCGGAGGTGGCCATCGGTCGAATCGGAGATCGGCGAGCTGCGAGCGGCGAACGGCAGGGGGCGATCGGCGATCGGATTTGGGGAGAGATGGGGAGGCGTTGACGACGGAGGAAATGGGGAGAAGATGGGTACGGAGGAGGATGAACGTTCCAACCAACGAAGCTCTCTGTTTTGCTTTCTTCTTCTCCTTCTTCTCCTTCGTCGAAAGCGATTGATTTTTTTCCTTTCCCAAGCAACGCCAGTATATTCCAATTTCCTTCCCTTTTTTTTTCTTATTTTTTTTTTTTCGCTATTATTATTTATATCTATTTTCTATTTTCTGTTTCTTTTCATTTCTTCTTGATTTCTTGGTTTCGACGCAGAAATTCCACGCGGCGACGTCGCGGCCGGTGCGTCGCCTGCTGGGGACAGCGTGGTGGACTCGTCATGATTCTCCTTTTTCTTTTTTATTGATATCACGAAAAACAAATTGATAACCTATAAAAATTTCTCATATATTAATTTTTGACCATAAGTAATCTCAAATCAATGCACTTCTAATAATTTACTTTAAATTAATTTGTAAGCAATAAAAACCTTAAATTAGTACACATGTAACAACTTTACCCATTATCAATTTTCATTAAATTGAATTAAAATCATAAAAAATCACGAATAGAAATATTCGTAATAAATAAAAAGTAAAATTTTAAATTTGTACACTCATTAACTACTACAAAGCATATAATTGAATAATTTGATGATAAAATTTTAATAAAAAGTTAATAAAAAATAAATTTATCAGGTTTTTATTGGATACATCAATTTGAAATTTTTTGTGAAATTGATATATATTTGTGTTTTTTCTATTCCCTTAAATTTTTTTTTAATCTTGGTGTAGGCGCAGGAATTCCACGTGGCGACATCGCGACCGGTGCGTCGCCTTTCGGGAATAACGTGGGGATCCGTTCATCTTGTCCTTTTCTTTCTTGCTTTTACTTTTAGTTTTTTTTGTATTTTTCCTCTTGGGGGGTGATTTTAGGGTTTTCATTGTCCTGGTCTTGGCAATCGAAATTTCCAGCTGTCTTTCCTTGATTATGTCTTCCACCATCTTTTGATTGTTAAAGGCTAAAAAAAAATATAATATATATATATAGACACGCGCGAGACAGTGTTATTTAATTACAAGTACACCCATCGAGACAATAAATAATAGAATAATGATTTTAAAAAAAATTAAAAAAAATATTTGGTCCACGATGGAATTTGTCATAGTCCCATTGAGAATTTTTTTTTTTTTATGTTGGTTCTAACTTTTTAATCTAGAGAATGGAGGATGAAGCTGACAAATAAGTAATTAAAACTCAGAGATCAATTAATGATAATTTTGAGAGCGGAAAAAGAAAACATGGTACCACATGATGATAAATTTCTGCAATTGTTTCTAGGTTTTACGTTATCGCATCAAGTGAATTTTTCATTCAAGTTCATCAATTTAGTTAATCAGCATACAAAAGTTATCGAATGGGCTTAATGTCTTCAAGTGGCCAAAAATTAGAATGCGATCATTGGATATACGGACTAGTTACTCAATTAATGCATCTAGTAACGTAATAAATTATGGCTGATGGGTTCAAACTTCAAACAAATGTTCTTGCAGCTCAATAGCATACCAAAAATCGACAAGAAAGGGATTATGCACGATATTCACAAAACATATAAAGCTAGGCTGGCTCTTTATATTAGTAGTTGCCAATTTAGTTGTTTTTTCATCTAAATGCTATTATAGGTCTTCTTCTATTCAATTACTAATGAGAGGCGTTGCGTGTATGCAAGAAATTGATATCTAAATCATCCGAGCAAAATCATTTTATCACGAGATTTTGGGTTATTAGAGTAACTTAAAAAAATTAGTGATAAAAATGGACAATACGAGCTATATGTACTGGAAAAAAAAATATTATCAGCTTTTGAAATCGTATAAGAACATTTGTTATAGGATAGAAAATATATTAATATTAAAATGTGTGAAAGATAAAGTAAAAGGTACGAAATGATACCTTTGTCCATGGACACAATATTTATGGAATATGGAGAAATAAAAAAAAAAAATGATTGAGACCCCTTAACAATAGAAGGCTCCTTTATCTGCATCGATGTGAGACAAAAGTCCCTTTTTAAATCACTTCCCGTTTGATTGCCGAAACATAGAGACAAGCTTTATAAAATAAGATCGAGGGTGAATTAACTTTGCCGAAAATTTCATAATAAAATAAAATGTTCTTCCTTAAAATCATTTTCGAGAAATTGATTACCCTTCATTAGGTTGGTGATTTAGGTAAAGTAATTTTTTTCTTACTAGAAATGTAAAAAAAAAATTTCCTTAATCTAAATTTGTTGTTCGCCTATAGAAAAATGTTTTCCATAGATCGAGTATTTTTCCATCATCCAAACACCGGAAAGTCAAAAAAACAATTTCTCGAAAGTAATTTTCTTTTAAACAAAATTGACCCCGAGTTCCATGAATATGCATGTTCCAAAGATCTGCTTTTAACTTGCTTGCTTCTTACTCCTTGCGATCCACCTAATGTTTTGACTTTCGATTGCCCACTTTTATCCCATCTTACCTCAATTTATCCTCGAATCATCCCCACTTCAAACACCTCATTTTGCAGGCACATTGATAATTCCTGTTCTTGGCTTCATCGATCATCAACTCTCTCGTTTGGCTGCTTATCTTCCTGGACCGTTGCCATCTCTCTTGGATTTTGCATTGTGAAAAGTCTCAATCTTTTCCATGTTACTTGCAATTGCCGGTGGCCTTAAAAATTATATTAACTTACACTCCATAAACCCACTTGGCATTATAGGTCTCAAACAGATCATGATCAGTGCATCATCAAGACTACAAAGATCACAACTACCCAGTGAAGGAAAATCAGCACTGCCAATCCTCAAGTCAGAAAACCTTACTTCTTCTGATCAAACGATACCTCTGGCATTTAGGCATTGGAATCAGAATTCTACCGACGGATCAATAATTAAGATAGAAATAAACGGCTCATGAGATTGTAATGAAACTATCGGCATCAGTCAGTTTGACGTGTGATCTTCACTGCTTTTTAGCTAATGTCTTTTGGCACCTCATCAAGTTGGCACTCACACATGCTTACAAGACTGCATAGCATGTACCGCTCTTTCTTTTGTTATGATTACCATCCAAATACATACCACGTACCCCAGTCAAAATGACAAAGAACTCTGTACGGAAATTGAAGCCCTTCTCCTCCACTTCTTTGCAGCGGGCCTCATACTGAATGACTGCAAGAATCACAAATTAAAAGAGATCGAAAATTGTCTGTTCCAAGAAATAAGTAGAAAGAGCAGAGAAACTTGAGTTCAAGAACATGAAAGAAGAGCTAGGGTTTATTCAAGAGACTAGAGAGAGCATACTGAGCCCTGTAATAATCATATCACATGCATGAGTCCATGGAAGTGGCAGAATATTTAAAGGAAAAGCATGTGTCCTTCCATAAAACCTCGTCACCTACAAGAAAGTACGTCCCCATGTCCAAAATAGTTTAGAGAACTTCAAAGTGAATGTGTCTGAATCTGATAATTGCGCGCTTCTTGATCTTGAATATAGATAAGACCATGGATCTAAGTACCAAAATCACCGTGTCTACACTGCAAAAGACTCTGTAATAGAGGGTTATGGGTCTATTACGATTAAACACAAATCAACAATCCTCCTTGCATACGTGGTAATATCCCATCGTCCAGTGAGGCTTTGCAAGATATTCCTAGATAATCATGATTGAGAAATCTTCCAAATAAGCATCTCTTTTAATGAGGTAAATCTACCATACAAGAGACAGAAACAAAGCTATTTAGTTCATTGATGACTTATTCAAAATAGAGAGCTAAAAACGCTAAAGTGAAGCAAATTGACTTTGTGTACATGCAATATTGAAAACCGCTAGGATCCCGATAAAAAGCTTATGATCTAAAGATCTGAGTAACTTCCTAACCTGACTCTTCACACAGAATATGATTCTGTGGGAGCTAGTACTAGAGAATTTAGACGAGTCCGTTCAACAAAAAGGTGCTCCAATCCTTGTCTCATTTTGTCGTCCATCATCTATCATACAAAATGAGCACCCCCGGAAAAAATCCCTTTCCTGATGGCTACAAACTGCCAAACTCAATTCATTCAGGCTCAAAATATCTACAGCAAACCCCTATGTACCCATACAAAGAAGGCAACTCCAAGCCGCTGCGTTGGCAGCAATCGAACTTCAGCTAACTCAGTTCGATAGCATAAGTCCATAGATAACATGAAGTGCCGAACAGGGTCGAGCAAACTCAGGGCGACGTGAGCTTACTTCGCCGGGTTTGCTTCTTGTAGAGGATGCGGTACTATATGCACTGGATGACGTCCCTGGCTTCAGCGTGGTCTCCATTCCGCAATCTGCATGCCATCATGAACCACCACCACCTCAATGCAAATCAAAACCCATCAAAACCACAAAATCAGGACAGTAGATAATAGTATAATGTTCTAAATAAAACAAGAAATTAATCATTAGGACGACAGTGGAATCTCGATAGGTATCATAGTCCTATCCAGAATATGTTTTCTTTATGTTGGGTCTAAATTTTTAATCTACAAATATCTCAATGAAACCAGAAAATAAGTAGCGAAAACTCAGCACAAGTTAAGGATAATTTAAAGTGCAAAAAAAGGAAATAGAAAGTCACTGACAATTTTCTTTCAATCGTTTCGAGTTCCATATTACCACGTCAAGTGAATTTTTCATTCAAATTCATGGTTGGCATACATACGTAAATTATCAACACACTTAATGACTTCAAGCATTGAAAGCTAAAACGTTATTGTCAAATATGAAGGCTAATTACTCCGTTAATATAAGTAACGTGATAAATTAAGTTTGCGGGTAAATATTTCCGTGTGGTGGGGAATAAAAAGTAGCTCGATACGCAATGGGATTATACACAAAATTTAGAAAACAAATAAAGCTAGGTTAACTTTTTTCTTTTAGTAGTTGCTAACTTAGATGTTATTGTAGGTCTTCTTCTACTTCATTACTAAAGAGACGTGTTGGGTGTGTCCACAAGGCGTTGACATCTGAATCATTTGAGCGAAATCATTTTATTACGAGATTTTGATTAATTAGTGTTACATAAAGAAATTATTGATAAAAATGGACAATACGAGCGATATGTATTGCTATATATGGAAAAGGAATAATATCTTCAGATTTTGAAATCTTATAAGAAAAATTGTTATAGGATAGAAAAAGTTTCAATATAAAAACGTGTAAAGGATTAAAGTAAAAAGTATGAAATGACACATTTGTCCATGGACAAAGAATTTATGAAATATAGAGAAGACGAAAATGATTGAGACCCCTTAACAATAAAAGGCTCGTTTATCTACATCGGTCAAATACGAAAGTCATTTCCTAAATCACTTCCGGTTCGGTTGCTGGAAAGTAGAGACAAGTTTTATAAAATAAGATTGAGGGTGCATTTATTTTGCTGAATATATCATAATAATAAAAAATATATTTCTTGAAAATCATTTTTAAGGAAAACTGATTAGTCTTCATTTGGTTTGTGATCTAGGAAAAATGAGTTTTTTTTTTATGAGAAATAAAGATTGTTTTTCCTCAATTTAAACTTGTTTTTTGTCTATGAAAAAATATTTTCTATCGGTCAAGTATATTTCCATCATTAAATACTAGAAATTCAAAAAACAATTTCCTCAAAATAGTTTTCCTCCAAACAAACCAAATCCTAAGTTCCAAAATTGTGTATGCTTGAAAGATCCGCTTTTAACTTGCTTACTTCTTACTCTAGCTATCCAACCACCCTTTCGACTTTAGATCGCCTACTTTTGTCCCGTCTCACGTCAATCTATCCTCGGATTAACCCCCCTTCAAACACGTCGTTTTGCAGGTCCATTGCCTTCTCTTATTGGATTTCTTCCACACCCTTTTGTCCGTGATTATTGCTAGTCTTGGCGCCATCGATCATCGACTTGCTCTTTTGGCTGCTTATCTTCCTGGCCTGTTGCCCTCTCTTTTGGATTTTGCTCTCTGAAAAGTCTCAAGCTTTTTCCATATTACTTGCAATTGCCAATGGCCTTGAAAATCATATTAACTTGCAATCCATAAAACCCACTTGGCATTGCAGGTCCCAAACAGATCATGATCAGTGCATCATCAAGACCACAAAATCACAACTACCCAGCGAAGGAAAATCAGCATCACCAGTCCACAAAGTCAAGAAAACCTTACTCCTTCGCATAATATGATTACTTCCAGCATTGCTAACGGGTCGATAATTAAGATAGAAGTAAACGGCTTGTAAGATTGTAATAAAACTATCGGCATGTACAGTGACATGATTATCGATCAGTTTCACGATCATATTGATTCTGTGGGCTCTTTAGACTAACTTGCTATGAGGGTAACCACAAATTATACAACAGAGAACCTAGGAGGGCACATGGCAAAACGAAAGGCGGAACATACATGTGATCTTCACCGCTTTTTAGCTATTGTCTTTAACAGCCCCTTGATGATCTTCCCAAACCACATCAGGTTCATGAGTGCAAGCGCTGCCGGCACCACAAAGACCAACAGATACCCAAATATGTGCATCTCGATGACCTGCCAAGAAGACAAAAGTGGCATGGTATCATCGCTGAAATTTGTATATGAATACAGAGAAAACTGATGGAGAGTTCGAAAGACAACAGAGTTCACTACTAGACAAAAAATACCATTGAACTAGTAGGTATTGGACTTTAAAAGAACTATATATGCTGTATATATGGTGTAATTTTAGTATGATTAAAATCGATGAAATACATGCATCACAGGCCTAGGAAGCCAGAAAAATAATGATTAACAGGCTGAGTTCATGACGTCTTTCTTTTTCCCTGAAGGGCAGTTACTCAGATCTTGTTAGAATCCACATATTTCAAGTTCTAATGTCAAATTCTTGACATTTCTAACAGCCAGTGCTGTCCATTAAAAAACTTGCCATGACTTTGTGTGCGCACCAAGAAAGAAGACACTAACTAGTTATGACAAAGGAGGTGACAGGTGTTCTGAGGAATCTGAAGTTGGAGATTCCTTGGAAAGTTGCAGATACAAATTATACACATGCGCTGAGAAAGCTCCAGTCACCTGATGATAGTGCAAATAAACGTGGTAGAACAAGTAAACGAACAGAAGCACCCTTGCTACCTGCATGTAACAGAGAGTATGCTTAGCACTATATCAGAACCAGCTCAAAAAAGAGCTCGTCCCTCCTAAGTCATGACAGCTCATGATATATCTGATTATAAAGCGGGAAAATATCTCTACAAGATGGACAGACACAATCAGCACAACCCGGCCTAGATTTAATAAACAAACCTCCAAGCAAACTTCTAAGATATTTTCTTTGTCTTGATATTGCCTTTTGAGAGTCTAGATCTCGGAAGGACAAAGAAATTGAATAAAGACTCACCAACCAGGCAATGAAGATGACTACACCATTAATGAGATACGCAGCAGACTTCTTCATCCCAGAAGTGTCGAGAAACCTTCAAAATGCATATTACAGTGACTACTCGAAAAGCTAATAAAGGACTCCAGATATAACAAACATACCATCTCATATTGATCTCTGGAGTTGTAATCTCGGAGATAAGGACCATGTATGTATAAAGCTGCCCTTCCCCAGAAGCCATAGAGTAGGCTACAGCAATTCCAGAAAGAGAATGATGTATAACCTGAAACCAAAGGTACCAACTCATCAGCAGCAATTACTCGCTTCTATAATGAAATCTACTGTTTTCTCTTGCTCAATTTATTTGTGTGAGGTAAATCATATCTGAGCATATAACCCTGTTCAAGGTTAATTTTTCAGAATTGAACATGGTTTTGACAAATGGTATTTAGTAAATTCAACAAAGCATCAGACTCAGCCAAAAATCTGTATTAATTATGAAGATTTAACTCTTTTTCATCTCCCTATTCATTTAGCTTGCAACACAATGTTAAGTCTCATTACCTTGCTATATAGAAAGAACTAGAATTAGTTTGAGATGACAGTATAGACAAAAAGATGCACACACAAAAAAACTTAAAGCATGCTCCAACAAGAAGGAAAAATTACTATAAAATCCATGAATCCATGGGCAAGAAATCACTTACATACTCCATTCCACCTAAAGAAGGATAGAGCCAAAATATCATTCCGAGATCTGAAAGAAAATACCCAACAGAAACCTGCCAAAAGATTTTCCATCAGCTGAAGAACTGTCGCAGCATATGTAGGCAATTATGCAAGCTATCAATGCAGCACCAGGGTGCATCTGTAGAAAGGACATCTGATATTAACAGAAGTAAACTTCAAGTGAAGCCTACCATTCTAGTATATCATTATCCACACAGGACAGTCCACTTAGCTCAGGCTACTTCAGTTAACACAGCACTTACCTGTGTTTGTCCAGAGGAACTCTGTTGACTACCCAAAAATCAAGTCAAATCTGAGCCAAGCTTCGCCACTCAAAAAGTGTGCCAGTGAATGTATAAGATATTTCTGAAGTACGAGGTATGAGGAAAAAAATTTGCTCATGATTAGCTCGGAATCCAGTGTAGCGTATTTTGTGGTAGTGATGGCCGGTCATTGCCTATTAGAGCTACTCTGGTTCAAGCTGGCACTGCATCTATAGTTACACTGAGATCTATATTTGCTGCTAAATACTTTGTTCAAAAATTGATCACTGAATGAGGATTGACAGTGGGTAAGAACGGTTATGGACAAAAATCTCTCAGAATTTTGAGCTCGTTTTGAAGAGGAAGAATAATGACAGACTAGAGTTTATTAATAATATTACTCTCAATTTGATACTTTGCAACTAGGAGTGGAAAAGCTTGAGGGATGATGGAATTGTGTTTCAGACTTTTCAATTGAAAATATAATGCTGAAGAAGAGATATCAGATAATACAAATTTCAAAAATTCTAGCCTCTTTGGAAAAGCAAATTGGGGGTCCCTAAGTGGTGCATTATAAGCAGAGAATAGGCCAGGGCAGGGAGGATCATGGAAAGCAAGTGATTTCACTTTGAGCAATATCTTCCTAAAGGCCATAACTGTTGATTATCTAGGGAAGCAAGTAAAAGACATAATGAAAAAATGGTGTTGCAACTGTAAAACATTCCCTGTAAAAATATTACAGATTCTTCTAAAAGGACATAATCAAGTAGACTTTATCTTGGACTGCTGCCAGGGATAGCCAATTTAGCACATTACCAGTCCAATTGATTCTACAAAGAAGTGGCGTGCTTCTACAGGTTCTTTGAAAGGATTTGTCCTCAAAAATTTTAGTGCTGCTGATAAACTTCAAACATCAACTAATTAAGCACAATGATTAGTAAAATGGATCATAATACAGCTGTTTTTGCACTGTCTATTGATGGTAATAAATATACTTTGCTCCTCAAGAGGCAGTACACATTTTGAGATCTACGTTTCAGAATGGCTATTGTGCATATAACTTCAAATCGCAGTTGAAAATTGCTCACATTTGCTACTTTAATTTATATTTTCACTTGGACTTGAGGAACAATACTCTATCCAATCAGGAGGCTTCTCCGCTTGTTAAAAAATTCCGACATTACCGGGGGAACTTGCTAGCTCTCTCATTGAAGACCTACAGAGTGTTTGTCACAACAGGAGAAACTAAACCTCGCCAGAGAAGACTTGGAAAATAAAAATTTATGAGAGCGCATCGCCACCAGAACTGAAGGCTGGGCTGGGGGAATAAAAAGTTGTCATCAAGGCAATGGCAGTCTGTATAAAAGTTACAATTAATTTTGTTCATATTCAAAAGGTATTTCTGTTAATGTCTTTCACAAAGTCATATTTAAGTTGGATTTGAGGTGGCTTTATCACTCATGTGCACACTCTGCAGAGATCCTATTAAAACCTTAAACACGATTTCCTTCTTTGTAAATGCAAGGCTGTAGGGAGTCAATTACTGAGGACTTGTCCTATGATTTCAACATGTTTATTGGAATGGAACCCTGGTGAAGGCTCTTTCTATCCACAATGATAGTGGGAAATCAAGAAAATAAACAATTTCAATGGTAGATGACTCCTCTTAACCATATTTTAAAGCAAATTATGCAGATAAAAATTCCCTTTTTACTTTATAGAAGAGGAAAAAAAGATCAGGATTCAAAACCTATCTCATTGCAAATATATATTCGTTTAATGAGAAGTCACATTAGAAAGGAGGTGGAAGAGCACAACATTGAATATGATACAGGCTATCTGACTAAAGAATATGCTCATAAGCTCTACTTATTGCACAACACATCGACAGTAAAATCAATTTTAGTTACAATGAAGTATAATGAGTGTATTGGTCTTAGAAAATAAGTTTCTGCATACTAGAGACAAAGAACCTTCTGGCATAAAAAGGCTTAGAACTTGTCTATTTTGCATTCTGTGCACGGACAGTCATGTTTCAACCATTCAGAAAGAGGAGAAAACTTCAAATGAATTCAGGAGAAGGAAAGAAACTTACCCCAAGGTAAAAAGTAGAGAGAGGTGAATGTCGAAAAGTCACGGGGCCAGCAAGTCGATCAGAGAAGAGATCAGACCAGAACACAAAGTATAGTGACGTGGCTGTGATGAAAATGGCATGGACTGTTGACATACCACTAAAAAAAGAATGATGTCAGAAGCAATCATAGAGCTATACTCCTATAACTTACTATGCAAGTTTTAAAATATCCACCCACCGGTTATTCCACTCGGTGCGTTGTATTTTTGTCAGACTTGCATAAGTTCTGAAGTAAAACATACTAATTAACTGGGTGAGATCATACACCTGTAAGATACTTGAACGTCAGGGAAACAAAAGTAAAAGAATAATAACGCTACTAATGTAGAAAGAAGATGTCTGTTCACATGCATACTTTTCTTGTTAAAAGAGGTTTTTGTCACTATCAATTAAAGAAATAGCCTTGCTACAACCAGGGACCAAGCCAAAAACCCAGCAAGCCAAGCAAAATTGGAGAAAAAAAGCTTCACATTGGAAGGAAAAAAGTAAATTCAATGAAAGAGCATACCAGTTTACAGGCCAAAATGCCACCTACGACAGACGTAAATGGGACTAAGGTATCAGCTAATAGATAGCTTTTGACCAAAACTTCGGCCTGGCTCCTGTAGGCCTCCATAGTCATAACAGTGTTTTTGGAAACTGGCCGCATGATGAACTTTTTGGTCACATATGATCTCCAGGTTATTTGTGCCTCCTGCCTCTTCCAGTACTATCTTTCCCTATCCATTTTGGTTCTTTATGCTGTAACAACAATTCATAAGAGAGCTGGTAAATTTGTAAAGCATATGAAATGACAAGTCGTCTCCCACACCATAATGACAAGTTCACTTGGTAAAAGATAATTTTCAGAAAGTGCCTTAGTGAAATCAATAAAGAAAATTTCCCTATATGCTTTTCATGTATGACCTAGAAAGAGTCATATTTTCAGAAAGGCTTGCCAATTCAAGACCTATTATTACTAAGGAAAATGATTGATGGAATGATTTCCAGGCATAAAGCTTGATAAAAGAAAAGGACCAAGAAAGAAACTACAGTAATTGATAGCTGCGTCAGCAAATTAATCAGTCATAGCTAAGAGCCTATGATGGATTTTCCCAACAATTTGTTGAATATGCTTTAGCTGACTATATATAAAAATAAAAAAAAGGCAACTTAAATACTTAAGAATAGTCAAATTCATGATGAAAGCTTGGTGGAATTTTTATGTATATTTTGACTTCCCAATACATGATGGCAAGAGAAAAGAATGCATCACCCCGAGTAAGTAATAACAGCCAAAGAAACTGCACGGTAACAATGAAACTATTACTCTTTGGGCACTTCTATGTTTAAGCATAACTGGTTAAATTATTCTTATCTGCAACGACCTCAAATCAATTCTTGTTTTCTTCCCCTTACTTTGTTATCACCAAACTTGCACAACCATAAAGTTCGAAAGGAAAATATTATTCAACATAAATGCACACATTAATTACACACACTGAGAGCCCTATTTTGAGAACAGCCAGAAAAATAGAACATCACTGTGGTTTTCATTCTACTCTTTAATGCACATCACGCACTTTAATGTGATATTGTGACCCAAACGAAAAACAGGAGTTCAATGGAGTGTGGGGACAAGTATGGGACACAAGAGCTGTTCTATGAAGACACTTTGAAGGTGTAACGTTAACAAGTGAGGCATCAAAGCAAGGATAAACAAATAACAGCGACCAAACGAGATCTGAACCGCGAACACACATCCATGCATACCGGCACTGATCGAATGACCAAAAGCACGACTGAAAACAAAAATGCTTGCGCACTCGGCTCCATTAATCAAAACATGGTCATCCCACAAACAGATGCCACCTTATAATCGCACCACAAGATGGCGCTAGCTAAGTCCTACTAGCAGAGCAAAGATCAGCTGCTAGAACAACAAGAAGTACAAAAATTGAACTGGAAAGACTCTTAATACAAACAGACACCTGTTAATTCCATTTAACCCACAAAAAAGAAAGAAAGAGACAGAGAAAAGCAAATGTCAGCAAGTAATGAAGAGCGTGCTCAAGCAACACATATAGAAATGGACTCCCGAAATAGGGCATAAACCCAAGTCGCAGAGCAGAAATCACCACGAAATACAATCGGAGCACAATGCAGGGAGATGAAAACGCCACTCACCCGAACCGAACCGAAAGAGCAACAATGCCCGCCAAGCGCCCGAACCCAAATGAGGGAATCGAAGCCGGAACCCAAACCGACCCAGAACGCAACCGATCCGAGGCAGAGGAGTTGAAGGCAGAGACAAAGAGGAAAACGCAAAATGCAGATGGGTTTTCGACAGATGGGCGATCGGAATTCGAAATCAAAAGGCGAAATGACGAGGACCCAGATGAGATTCAACCAACCCGGAAAGGAGAACGAACCACCCAGAGGTCATCTCCCAATCAAAATGGGGAAAACGCGAGGTAGAGCAGTAATGCGGGGAATCTGCCACCGAAAGCAATAATTTTTCGGGCGAGCGTCCTCTCTGTGATGAATTGCGAATCGAATAAAGTATGGAGGAAGGACAGAGAGAGAGAGACGGAGAGATTGGGTAGGCGTGGGCAGGCAGAGTGCGTGAGGGCAAATAGGAGCTGCTGTCCGATTGTGAATTCTACTCTCTCTCTCTGTCGGGCAAGGTCGTTGGAGGAGGAGGGAGGTGGGATTGCCATTTCTTGCAATTTCATCCAAGAAAAATCGCAACTTTAGATTTCGTTTTCATAAAATAAAGATCTTTCTTTGTCACCCACCGCGAAAAATTAATTGAAAAAATATTCACGGGATAATACAAGCACCGTGGTATCCAGGGCATCGGAATTACAGGTTCCCCGAGTCAACTTTTCTTGTTTCTTACCTAAATTTTCCTTTTTTTGGGCGAATTACCTAAATTTATGTGCCTGGATTTTATGTGGCATCAGATCTTGTTTCCCTGGGTAATATTCCTCCCTATAGAAGATTGGTACAGAGAGGCTTGGACGGTGGATCTCAAATGAAATGTCAAATTGAAGAAAATCGATACGGTTTCAAAGTGATCAATACGTTTTGATTATATGTGCATTTAACTTTCTGAACAAAGTGCTTGCTTACCTGAATTTCCTTTTTTGGTTGAATTACCTAAATTCATATTCCTGGGTTTATGTAGGATCAAATATTGTCGCCTCATGTAATATTCCTCCTTATATGAGATTATTACTAAGTGGCATGTGTGTGGTTCTCCAATGAAATGCTGAATCGAAAAAATCGATGTGATTTTGGAAGGGTTAATGCACTTTGATTGTTTGTGCATTTAACTTTTTTGAATGACATGCTTAACTGATTATCTTTCTTTGGTCGAATTACCTAAATTCACATGCTCGAGTTTTATGTAAGATTAAATCTCGTGTCCTTATATAATATTCATCCCTATATGAGATTGTTACATAGGGGCATGTGTGGTGAGTCTTCGATGAAATGTCAAATCAAAGAAAATCAATTTAATTTTGAAATGATTAATGCATTTTGATTTTTTCATACATTTAACTTTTTCGAATGAAGTGTTCACTTGAATTTCTTTTTTTTGGCCGAATTACCTAAATTCATATGCCTGAATTTATTTAGGATCAAATTTTGTGCCCAAAAAAAAAAAATTGTGTCCTCATGTAATATTCCTCCTTATACAAGATTGTTACAAAAGAATATGTGTGTAATCTCAAATGCAACGTTAAATTAAAAAATATCGATGTGATTTCAAAGACGTTAATGCATTTCGATTGTTCGTGCATTTAACTTTTTCAAATAAAGTGCTTACCTTAATTTCTATTTTTGGTCGACGTCTAAGTTTATGTAGGATTAAATCTTGTGTTCTTATGTAACATTTCTCCCTATATGAGATTATTACAAAGGGATACGCATGTGAGATGTGTTTTAAATGAAATGTCAAATCGAAAAAAAATCGATCTGATTTTCGAGTAATTGACACATTTAGGTTATTCGTGCTTTATTTGATTGGATAGCTTAACGAATGTGGACGTGTTAGGCTTTCTGTACCATCCAAATGAGGTACTGGGATTTTGACGTGTGTCCCCCCCACATAATTAGCAACGCGGCTAATCCACTTTCGTTGGTGTTTAAGAAAAGGGCGGTCGTTTTGACTAACATGGTGAGAATTTAGGGTTTGTAAAATTATTGAATCGTAGGGACCCATGGAATCAAAAGGGAATTTTTTTTTTTTCCAGCTCGGACTTATTGACTTTTATTTTGGTAATGCATGGTCCGTCAATACTTTGAAAATTAGACTTCTTTCAATTGGATAGAAAAGTTGGAAATTTTCGCCAGTCAACCTTGAATTCAATGAGGCAAAGAATTCTCGTATGAAGGTGAGATCGTGAGTTGGGTGCAATCACTATGAATGCATCTTGTAATAATTACACGATGAACGGCAATGATTAACTCGATCATTATGAATTCAATTTTTTTTTTTTATCAATCTAACTTTATTCTTATTTTAACTCTCACTTTCGGACTTTTGTCATGTCTTCTTATAAGATGTGGTGGTTAAAATTCATATTTGAAATTAAATTGTTCCTATCCCGATCTTTAAGAAAATGGGGATTTGAATTTATCACTCTCTCTTCTCACGTAAGAAGAGCGGCATGGTTATCATGAACTTGATTTCAATCATGATTCTCCCTGCTTTTATAATTCTTAACATGTGAGAAAAAAATGAAATGATGGAAAATTAAAGGAAAATGTCACTAAAAATTTTAAACTATGCCATTAATGACAAATTTACCATAAATTTATTTTTACATTATTAAAAATTTCAAACTATGCCACTTGTTACAAATTTATCCTAAAATTTTTTTGGTGACTTAAAAAGTCCCAAATTATACTTATTGTGACACATTTATTCCAAATTTTCTTTTGTGATATAAAAAACCTTGAACTTACATTCATATGAGGCATTTATCTCCAAATTCTTTGGCCAAATGGCATTTTCATTCTTTTCCTTTTTTTTTTTTGCATTCTTCTCTCTCTTCCCTCCATTATTGCTAGTAGAGGGAAATCGGCGAGTCACCTTCACTGGTGTTGAAGTCAAGGGAGGGTTGCCCTTGTTAGTATCAGGCGAGGGTTACCTTTTGCCTAGGCAGGTAAGGGTAGCCCTTGCCCAACTTTGACACCAAAGAGGGCCCCCCTCACCGGCTTTCCTCCATCAACCACGATGGAAAGAAGAGAGAAGAAAGGAAAAAGTAAAAAAAAAAAAAAAAAACAGAAAATGAAAATATCCTTCGGCTAAAAAGAGTTTTTGTGTAAATATGTTATATGAGTGTAAGTTTAGGATTTTTGTGTCACAAAAGAAAGTTTGAGGTAAATTGTGTTATATGGGCATAACTTGGGTTTTAATATCACAAAAAAGTTCGAGATAAATTTATCACAAGAGGTATAGTATGGGGTTTTTAGTGTCACAAAAAAAAAATCAAGATAAATCTATCACAAGTGTTATAGGTTTGGACTTCTTAGGACCAGTTTGGTAACAATTTTACTTTCGAAAATAATTTATGATCAAAAATGATTTTTTTTATTATGCTCTCGAGAATAATTTCGAATATTTAAAGTGTTTGATAAACTGTTTAAAATTTTTATTCTCGAAGTAAAAATGCATTTGGTAAGAGTTTTTGATTCTTTTAATTTTTTATTACCTTTTATTATAATTTTCTTATATTTGTAGTTTTTCTTTGCTCTCATTTTTCTTCTTGGTTGTTGCCACCGGTGGTGGTTGACAAGTAGTCAGCGAGGTTCGGCGAGCTCACTGAAGTCTTGTTTAGCCATCGGCGAGGCTTGACCTCAACCAAATCTACGAGCCCGAGCCTCATCGGTGGCCGGGCGAGCCTCTAGTGAGCTTGCCGAACTTCGCCTTGGCCTGATGAGGCTCCGACAAGTTCGCCAAACCCCCCCAACGGCAAGCTAGGGGCGGCAATATGGCGGTGATGGGGTGACAATGGGTTGGGAGGAGGAAGAAGAAGACAAGAGGGAAGGAAAAAAAAAAAGAGAGAGCAAAATTGATTTTTAAAATTGTTCCTAAGAATGAAAAGTAACTTTTTTTTTTCTTGATTCTATTACAAATCTATTTTCGGGAATAAATTTATTTTCGAAAATAAAAAATTTATCAAATAAATTTTTATTCCAAATTTCTTTCTCTGGAACAAAAGAACAAAATGTATTTAGAGTTGTAGAAAATTTTTAAAATAAATTTATCACAAATGATATAATTTAAAGTTTTAGGTGGTAATTTTTTCGAAAATGAGGGTAAATTGCCCGCCCGCATCGATGACGTCATCCAGTTCCTCCATTTCTTTCCCCCCCTTCTTCTTCTTCGATCTTTACTAGGGTTTATCTTCTCCACCGTCGCTTGAACTGGAGCTCCGGCCGGGGCGTTTTTATCCGGAAGCAGCCGTCGGTGCTGGCTTCGCCGCCCCCGTCCTCGCTCTAATCATCCCAAGGTACGAGCAAGCCGTCGAGATCCTCGTCGGGTTTCTCGTCGCCGGTCCATTTTCAGCTGCAGAGTCGGTCGCGAAGAGCCGTGATGATTGACCCACGAAGCCTCTTCGCTTAATCATTCCGCAAATGGTGTCGTGCCATGGTCACGCCCAGAATCCGTGGAAAGTTGGCCCCTTTGTCTAGAATGATGGCTCTACTCGGTCGCCGTCTCGTATGCCCTCCTTGTGTTTGCGAAATTTCCCAAACGAAAATGAGCCCGTCCCCTGAGTCCTTGAGGGTTCGATGTTTTAGCCGCTCGGGCCTCGAGTTGGGTGAATCGGCGGGTTCCCGTTTAGCTCACCGTTACTCTCGCGTCACCAAGAGCAAGGCGCAGGACGCGCTCTTCGACTACTTGCACTGCACTAGGAGCTTCAGCTTCTCCGATGCTGAATACATTAGCAAGAACTCTCCGCACTTCGTGCAGGATCTGCTCTCCAATGTCGATGCTGAAAAAGATGTCGCTCCAGCTATAGAGAGGTTTCTTAGGTATAATCCTATCAATGAGTTCGAGCCCTTCTTCGAGAGTTTGGGCGTGCGCCCATCTGAGGTGCAGTCGCTTCTTCCGCGGAACATGATGTTTTTAAGTGACGATCATCTCATGCTTGAGAATTTTCAGACTTTGTGTAATTATGGGATTCCAAGGAACAAGATTGGTAAGATTCTTAAAGAAGCATCGGATATTTTTCGGTGCGATATTGGGGTGTTAATATCAAGATTGGAGGCGTACGAGGATATAGGTCTGAGTAAATCGACAGTTATCAAGCTGGTGATATGTTGCCCTACGCTGTTGGTCAGTGGCATTGATTTACAGTTTGTCAAGGTCCTAGATAAACTAAAAGCGCACGGTGTAGATATCAATTGCATCGGTGAGTATTTATCTGATAAGAAAAGATACAGTTGGGGCAGAATTCTTGACACTGTAGAGTTCCTCGAGAAAGCGAATAATGGAGAGAATCAGATGGGGGAATTGTTCAAGAGAAATCCTGCTTTTCTGTTCAATGGCTCAGGAAGGAAGGTGTATGTGGTTTTTGGCCTATTATTGAAAGTGGGCATCAAGGTGGATGAGGCTTATGTACTGTTTGCTGAAAATCCCTTCATTCTGTCTGAGAAGTCCTTGAAAAATATCTCAAAAGCTGTCAGTTTTCTGATTGAAATCAGAGTGGAAATGGATTTAATAGCCAATATAGCTTCCAACCACATGAAGCTTTTGGCCTCTTCTTCCCTCAAAGGACCGAAAACTGTCTGTAAAGAATTGAAAGTTATAAGAGACTGCTTAGCTCTTATGATAAAGGAAGATCCTTTGAAATTGTTCCAGTTGGCATCCAAGTGGAGGGTAGGGACACTGTACCAAGATCCAACTAAACTCATAGAGAAGAAAACATTCTTGATGAGGTTAGGCTTTGTTGAAAACTCTGAGGAGATGACAAAAGCATTGAAACGGTTTAGAGGAAGAGGGGATCAGTTGCAGGAAAGGTTTGACTGTCTTGTGCAAGCTGGTCTGGACTTCAATTTGGCCTCAAAAATCGTTAAACAAGCTCCCACTGTGCTGAACCAGACGAAAGATGTCATCAAGAAGAAGATTGATTGCTTAATCAACCGATTGGGCTACCCACTGGAAATCCTTGTGGGCTTTCCAGCATATTTATGCTATGATATGGAGAGAATACAGAAAAGAATATCAATGTACATTTGGTCGAGGGATAGAGGTGCAGTCAAGCCAATGATGTCCATCAGCTCCATCCTTGCATGTTCAGATGCTCGTTTTATACGGTATTTTGTAGATGTTCATCCTGAAGGTGCAGAAATGTGGGAAAGTATAAAACAGTGGCCACACTCAGGCTAGAGTTAACCTTCCTGACATTCTTTTTAGTGTAGATTCAGTGTATACAAAATTTCTTAAAACGCTTTCAACGAGAACATTTTGGTAAGTGCTGGGTTCTTTTACCAATGAAAAAGTTGCCAGATCCTTTCGTTGGTGGTTCTTCGCTAATAGTTGCTAATCACTGTAACATTTCATCATGGTTAGATGTGCTTCAACAATGTTGTCTGCAAATCGTACTTGGCAAGGTAGGTTGTTAAGATGAGTTGGGGAGACTGTTTGGGCGTTGGACTCTCTTTCAGCTGTGAAGGATTGTTGCGGTAATAGTTTCTTTTTCCTAAATTAACAAAAAATCTGATCAACGGGTGCCTTCAAGACACTACTTAAGCAGGCATCAAGGAAAGTTTACAGTTTTCAATGCACTGCTTTTCTCATTTCGTGTAATCATTACTTTGAAAATCGAAGTGTTCCTATTTAAGCATACTTAACAAGTTCCCGTGTTATTAGTTTACCAGAGTCAAGACCTATATATCATCTGAATACGTTGGTTTGCTTTTAAAGTCACAAGTTCAGCAAACCGTGTCCTCATTCAAACGTCCCCGAACTATTCCTTTATATGCAACATCCTTGAGCTCTGGGTGCTCTCCTGCCTAGGATGTCTAAGCAATTGTGTTGCCCACGGCATTGATCTGCACCTGGAAGCAGGTCAGGGTTTGTGCTGCGGCCATTGTTGACTGATGACCAATCTGGCTAGATGGTATCCAGCAAATATCCATCCATAAGTACAAGTGGAGATCCTAACCTCTAAGATCTCTGCAGGTTTCTGAAGGGTGCTTGCTAGCTATACTGTTGCATTCTATCACTTGCTGCTGTAAAAGAGGTTAATCCCAATCTTTGTGGGATCTCCTACCTCGAGTGGTATTAGGGAAAGATTCATATTCAAAGGCAACTATCTGAAAGTTTGGCCAAATTTTCTTTTTCTTTTTTTGGACCGACTATTGATATAGTGATAAATGTGTATTGTGTAATAAAAAGATTATAAAGGGCTGTATACTTCAAATTAATCCAAAACAAGGGAGTTAATCCTTGAAATTCCATACTTTTTAATTCAAACTGAATATTTTTTTTATCAAGAGATAATAGCAAAACGCATGGATTATAATTATCCCATCCAGGAGCACAAGTTGAGATCCCAACCTATAAGATCTCTGCAGATTTCTGAAGGGTGCTTGCGTGCTTTACTGTTACATTCTCTCGCTGCTGAAAAAGAGGTTAATCATAATCTTTGTGGGATCTCCTACTTCAAGTGGTATTAAGGAAAGATCCATATACAAAGACAATTATCCCAAAGTTTGGCCAAATTTTCTTTCCTTCTTTTTTGGACTGACTATCGATATAGTAATAAATGTGAAGTGTGTAATAGAAAGATTATAAGGGCTGTATGCTTCAAATTAATCCAAAAAAAAGGGAGTTAATCCTTAGAATTCTACACCTCTTATTCAAACTGAACATGTTTTATCAAGAGATAATAGCAAAACACATGAATTATAATTATCTTTTATTACTTGTATTAAATTGTCAGATTTTAGGAAACATGTTGTCTTGCACTCACTGCGCTACCTGATTTTTCTTATTTTTCCTAATCAACCCGAATTAGGAAATTATCCATATTTAAAGTGTGCACTTCACAACTTGATTTTAATTTAGGAAATACCGCACGCATCAATCTCCCTAGGCTTGTAATTTCTCAATCAGTCTCTTCAAAGAAAAAATAATATGGATAAGAAAAAGAAAGAGGAGAAAAACCCGTGATGATGTTAGATTTCTTTAACCCAAGTCTCCTCCAATCATCATTGAGGATGGCAGTTCATCTAGAGGCGAGGGCGAGAGAAGATGACGAGATCAAGATGCTGTGCGACACGAACGCGTGCTTGTAGGCCATGCAGCAACAGCAGCTTGAAATCCTTTTTTATTGGAAAGTTTGCAAGATAAGATTTTTTTTTTTCTCAATTTTAATTTTGACCTGTGACTAATTAAAGTCAAAATAAGATCTTGATTAGGGCTCAAGAATTTGCTTTTACTTTTCCACAAAATAATAAATGTTTTGGTTGATCCAAATATATGTGATTTAACGCTAATTTAGGAGATACAATTTTTTCAGTTTTGTTGCATTCGATAGCCATTCAATATATATGGCTTGACACTGAAAAATTGAGATTTGTAGAATGTAGTTCATTGGGATTGAGCTCCCTTAAATCGTTGGGAGTGATAGTTCCAAAGAGAGAAGCTCAAACTCTAGAAGAAAATGAACTCTATTTCTAAAATGATTGGATGATTAGAGTGAGAGGGAGAGCATCCATTCTTATATTAAAGGCTGTCTCTCATACGACCATTGATGCACTTTCAATTTAGCGGACAAGATCTTATTTTCCCTCCTACCAACTATCGCATTTAAGCCAAGAGAACTCTAGAATTGGCCCAATTACCGTCTAGCCGTGCCTCTTGAGAATGTTCTAGACCCTAGCGGATCTTGGACCATCTTTCTCAATCAAACATGGTCCTTTAGTCATGGAACCTCGACCGTGACACAAGACTACGGCTAATCTCCTTTTAGCAGAGATGCTCCGACCATCAGAGGCTTCTTTCCCCCCCCCAAGGCAAGCATGTCGTGCCGTCATGTTCTGGTACCACTGCCAACCACGGCTCAGTGCGCCCGTCTGTCAATCTTTGCCTCCGATCCACTCGACCTCAATCCGCTCAAGTCGGTCCTCTGAGGCATGAAGAAAGTCCTTGGGGACAGAATCCATGTCCATGTAACAATTTCTGGCCTTGACATTAGCAGTCATTGGACAGCCCAGTCAATAAACTGAATCAAAGCATTAGCGTTTCGCATTACCTGTTAAGAGGACTAGACGTAAAAACAATCTGAATCCGTCCCAGCAAGGGACTAAGTGAACAGGGCAAAATGAAGCCATGCCCCATAGAGCTCTCCCAGCACAAGTCGGAGGGACGTTCATTCGATGAACATCCGCAACAAAGCCAAACTCCTATGACTGGAAGGGAAATCGCAGACTTGATCCTATACTGGACAGATAACAACATGCCGAGCATCCAGCCCTGTCGAAGTCTCTCAATAAGGCTCCTGCTACATACTAAAGTCCCAGCTGCTTTGCTGATAGCACACTCCAATCCATGCCCTGAAGAACTTATTCAATCAACCCAGTTGCATTATATCATTGGACCTGCCCTCGCTAGCTTGCCTGTAGCAATGCTGGTTTCTTAAGCAATGAATTGTAGTAATGTCTATACTTTTGGTATGCGTCTTGCCTGTACCTGGTGGCCCCTGGACGTTCTTGCCTCTTTGCTGTCCCGCTACTTGTAGCAGCCCACTGATGGCGATGGTTGGGGTCCTTCAAAGGTCCTGTTTTAAGTGCTCGACGAACTCCTGAGTCTCCTGAGTAAAAAACTCCGGCATGGCATGGATCTGCTGCTTGCATGATGATGAAACTGTTCAGCATTAGGCTCATGTATCAGTGTTCGCATCTGAAGAGGATAGAATGGTGAAGATGGGGTTTAACGCAAACATCGAAATATTGCTGCAAATCGAGGTGATGGAATGCAAATGCATGCATAGCGATTACTACCATCGACACTGCTCTATCAGTGTTGACAAATCATCAATTCTAATTGTTCATCCATTAGAAAAAGGTCACTGCTTCTGGAGTTTATCTTGTAATCATGCAAGATGTGACACCCTCTTACTCCCTTTTGAGCAACTCTGGTGTGTTGGCAGTAGTCTTCATTTTTGCTATTGATCAAACGCAATGAAGTGAGTGAATTACCAATCTAAAGCGTTGTCTCTTGCATGCTAATTTTGAGATATCTCAATTTGCAGGTGCAGAGCAGTTTCGTCTCCTAAATTTTAATATAGGATTCTTACTCAAAGAAGTGGTATAACGGATGCTGGACCTAGGCTTATATTTGAAATTTGAATGCAGCGAAAGATCAATATTTCCAAGTTGTAAGGGTCCCTAGGTGATACTAAAATTATTGTTCACCCGCTGTTCTGATTTGATCCTGTACATTATGAGATCACGCCATGCCTGTGCCAAGAATTACAGTGGCAAAATCAAAGGTCCAGATGTTGGTCACATTGCTTGATTGAATCAGGTAAAGACAATTGCAATTCTGAAGGCGTGCTTGCAAGCATTTGAAATGGGAGCCATTGGGCTGCAGGTTAGGATTGCCATTTTGGAAATCAAATCGAAATTGCATTTACTCATACACATCAGCCATCATCTATACTGGACAGACAACAACACGCCGGGCATCCAGCCCTGTCGAAATCTCTCGATAAAAAGCTTCTGCTGTATGGCAAAAGTCCCAGCTGCTTTGCTGATAGCTGCTTTGCTGATAGCAGACTACGATCTGTGCTCTGAAGAACCTATTCTATCGACCCTGTTGCACAATCATCAGAACTGCCCTCGCTAGCTTGCTTGTATATAGCCTTCAGATGCTTTTCTTGAGCAATGAATGGTAATAATGTTGATGCTTTTGGTATGCATCTCACCTGTACCTGGTGGCCCCTGGACGTTCTTGCCTCTTTGCTGCTGTGCTACTTGTAGCGGCCTGCTGATGGCAACAGTTGGGGTCTGTCGAAGGTCCATTTCAAGAGTTCTATGAACACCTGATCGAAGCAGCTCTGGCATGGCATGAACCTGCTGCTCACAAGATGAGGAAAATGTTCGGAATTAGGCTCTGTGTCGTTCTATGGAAATAAAATTTGTTGTTAGCTATTGATCAAGCATAATGAAGTGATGAATTACAAGTCCGAAGCAGCATCGTCTCTTACATGCCAATCTTGAGAAATCTCGATTTGCAGATGCAGAGCAGTTTCGTCTCCTAAATCTTAATATAAGTTTCTTACTTGAAGAAGTGGTATAATCGCTGGCGGACCTAGGCTTACAAATGTTTGAATGTGGCGAAAGAGCGATGGTTTGCAAGCTGTGAGGGTCCTAGGTGATACTAAAATCATTGTTCATCAGTTGTTCTGATTTGATTCTGTACATATTGAGATTCCACCATGCCGGTGCCAAGAATTACAGCGGTGAAATCAAAGGTCAAGACGTTTGTTACATTGCTCGAATGAATTGGTTAAAGATAGTTGCGACTCAGAAGGCATGCTCACGAGCATTCAAAGTCGGAGCCATTCGGACTCAGCAGATTAGGATTGCCATATTGGAAATCAAATCGAAATTTCATGTCATACCCGTACGCATCAACCATCATCTATCTAATGCTCAGGAGTATGCATCAACTATCGTCCATATGATGCTCAGGAACACCGGACCATATTGGCTTTGCATTCTGTTTCAGCATACTTCATCAATCAGAATCTATGTTTTAGTTACAAACACGGGATTTTTTCACATTATTTAAATTCTATCTACTCAAAGACAGACCAAGATAGTCGGAAAAATAAAATTTAAAAGCAAAACATGGATTCTGATCTGTTGAAAATAGTTATACCTGTATATAGTAGTTGCAGAACAGACTGAATGCAAACTAATGCATTAACTGTACATAATGCAATTCAAATCCCTTCGTTGGGTAGCATGAACAAGAGGAGACCCAAAAAAAAAAGAGAAAAACATCTCAAATCACTACCAAAACATCCTATGAACATCTGAATACATATCTTTGTCAGCTCAACAAATTGAGGACCGAAGCCAAAATTTTCGCTTCCTTACCTAAAAAAAAAAAAAAACAGTTGCCCTTCATCAGGTTGGTTTATTCCATATGGGTTCATGTGCGTCCTCATGATCTTCTAATCTTGTTATTGTATTTTAAGGATGATGAGGATGACGAAGACGAGATCCCTGATCGGCTCATTTCTGCCTTGTCCTTAGAGAAGGCCTTCTGGACATCATCCTTGAGTTCCATGAACCTTCTTGTCTTTATCCTCTGCTCATCAGGTGTGCCCTTCTCAAGGTAACACAGGTCGGGCAGATCATCCTCCATAAACTTATCGAGAACCTCCGAGCAATTCGGAAAGTAGCGCCGACCCATTTCCACTGCCACCATGACAATGGGTTCTCATCAGTGAATTACACAATTGAACTGAAATGATCTCATCCACATGAAACTTTGATTGCAGAAAACAATGAAGAAACTGTTTTACATCAAATCAATGTAATCAAGAGGACTGCTCAATCAGTTTGAAATTATAAT
Organism: Corymbia maculata; assembly: GCA_014182735.1. Classification (NCBI taxonomy): domain Eukaryota; kingdom Viridiplantae; phylum Streptophyta; class Magnoliopsida; order Myrtales; family Myrtaceae; genus Corymbia; species Corymbia maculata. The sequence continues at coordinate 18,045,625 of CM024686.1, read as the reverse complement.
CAGATAGATCATGTTCCAAGTCAGTTTGTTCAGCATTCAAAAGCATGCTCATCACAAAGAATGTGGGATCTAAAGCAAGAATGTTTCCCAACAATGCAAGAGAGGACTGCTCAATCAGTTTGAAATTAAAGTTTCAATAGGAAATGAGGCCAACCATGCACAACTGGCATTACCCACCATGTGTGCCATGCACACTAGAGAGAGAGAGAGAGAGAGAGAGAGAGGAGCACAGGGAGGAGGAGGAGGAAAGCAGCATGCAGCACTTTTGGAAGCACGTAGAGAGCAATCTCTCATGTTTTCATCATGAAGTCAAAGCATCTTATGACTCTTGTTACCCCTTTTCAACATCACAACATGAAGTAGCATTTTGCAGCTATTGTTAGTTGGATCTTTATTACTCTTTTCATCTTTATAATAAGATATGCAATTTCCTTTCACCAAAAGCTGTTGGCCTATCATTGGATTTTATAAACTCAATTGTTCAAAGCAAGAAAAAATTAACTAAACAAGCCAAGGTATGCTCTTCCCTATTTTTAGAAGAAACTACTAGTAATAGACTCAAAATCATTCCAAGACGAAAGAGGAAGGACTTTCCTTAATCAATAAAGCTGAGCAGACAAAGACATTTCAAGTTACCTGTTCTTTGGAGGGCTTCCATTCGAGATTGCAGTCTTTTGTTTTGAGCTATGGGGGTCTCATTCAAATCAACCTCCCTTAGATTTCCACTTGAACCTTTTCTTGCAGAAAGACCAGCAAACTCGGCTGTCATCTCAGCATGAGCAATATCCATAGCTAATTTAGCCTCAGTTGGGAAGAACAGTCTTGCAAATGCAACTGCAGTTTGTGATACCAACAGCACATTAAGGTCTTAAATTAACTTAGCAATGAGGGAGTAATAAATTCTGCAGAAATGATTGATATCCATGAAGTGCAGAGGAATAAATACAAATAGATAAAAATAAAAAACAAAAAAGGTGTTATCCAGGAAATAATGTGAAATCAAAATGCACTGATAATACTGGAAGCTTTCTCGAGAAACAACAAAAAGACAAGTACACACCATGATTCTCAGAATCCCTCTAGGTAAAACCATGATAATTTAGATGCCTTATCAAAGAGTCATCAAGGTCCCAGAAGCATAAATATTAATTGATAAAAAAGAAGAGTTTTCCAGAAAGAAAATGATGTGAAATCAAAATGTTCTGAGAAGTGGAAGCTTTCTTAAGAAACAACCAAAAGAAAAGCACACACCAAAATTCTCAGAATCCCCCTAAGGAAAACCATGATGATTTAGATGCCTTATCAAAGAATCATCAAGGTCCAAAGGCAAAATGGACCTATACAACCAACCTTAAGGAAATCCTTCACTAGAACCACTACGTTAGGTGCCTCTAATGTACATCAATTCATTGACTAATACAGAAACCACTTCTATCCCTACAACTCTCTCCATATTATAGAACAGAGGGACACCACTGGATCTAGGCTTGCACTAGCATGTTGCTCTCTTCCAATATTCCAAATGTCTATCTCACTTAAAGATTTCAAAGGGAAAAGGAAAGCGAAGAAATGTTATGACATGCGACTTATTGTGGGTGGAATTCACAGAATTAACATATATCAAACATTTTAAAAGTTACTTCAATACAATCCAGATTATTCATTATCCTTCTCAAACTGTCATTTTGTTTCTAATTCTTTTCAGCCTCCACAAAGCGTAGGGTGTCCTCACTCAACACCAAAACAACCTTATACTCTTGTAAAGATGACATCTCTGCTGGAACTATTCATTGCACTGCACACACATGGATATATAAGCACTCACAACCTTTGATGTTCATCTTGTGAATTTTCACTAAAAAGCATGGATCATCTTAAAAATATTCAGGCAGCAAATGCTGCAACATACAGTGCAACACCATAATCTACAAGAAACGAAATATAAGTCCAGAAAATCAGTACCTCTGTTTTCCAGATACAACAGTCTCATGTGTAGATCATCTGACACAATAGGAGATGAAACAGAAGCATCTAATGCCAATGGCATTCTCCGTAATTCCCTCTCCAGTACATCTATGCATAGCCTGTCCTTGTTTGCTTCCTGGCACTGCTCTGTTTTAGCAAAATAATCCTTAGGCCTTGTCAACCTTCGGCAGATGCTGACGGCATTCTGTCCATCAGGTGTCAATTCCGATGCACAAGCACCTTTTGATAATAATGAGACTATTATCTTAGGCTCCTTCCTCATTGCAGCAACATGGAGTACTGTGTATCCTCTTTGGTTCTGAAGGTTAACATTAGCCAAGCCCAAACCAAGCAACTCGGAGACAACCTTGGCATCACAGTAAGCTGCAGCATAATGTAAGCCATGGGCTTCATCTAAGCTGATATTGGACTCACTTCAAGAGAAGCGTAACGAGCTCAATATCATCAGAGTCTAAGGCTTTGTGAATTCTCCTAATTCTCTTCTCATGCATGTGGTCTGGATTCTCCAAGTTAGTTTCATCTTTAGGTTGAGACTTGAGACGTAGCAATTTAATCTCTTCTGCAACCTTCTGGGGAAGCTCTTTCTCAAGAGAAATGTCGTCAAGATCAGATCGAGCCACTCTATCAATGCATTGCACCACAAGTTGATTCAATTCACAGTGGAAAGCAACGGTAAGGATGGGGATGATGTCTTCGATCGAGCCTTCCCAACAAAGTTAACAAGATGTCGCTGCAGTTGCACGACATACCAATTTAAAAATTATCTACAGCACAATGCAAATCATCTGGATAAGGAATTTTGTTTGTTTTGATTGATCCAAAAACAAAGGTCAAATGCACAGGTTTCCAGCTTATAACAGATCACAAAGAGACAATAAAATGATAGCAACAATCCTAGATTGTGCCTACATTTTCCTTCTTCCACCACATGGCCTTGCAAAAACCAAATTAAGGCATCTGCTGGTTAAAATATCTGCCACAAATTTCAGCAAAGTCTGATCACCCTCATAGCTCCAACCATTCTTAAAGTAGTCATTCTCAGAGAAACTTCCACAAGGGAGATTCTCATAAGATGCAGAGACCATGTAGAGGAGTTTCATGTGACAATGCTATCTTGACATTCAATAAATCTTTCACCATATAGAAGACTGAATTTTGAGTGTTTTAATTAATATAAGCTGGATGGACAAATCTATTTTCACAGGTACAGCACTTTGCTCAGCATAGAGAGGGAGGGGCTAACCTGGACAAGGGAAACCAGCTCCCGGATCTGAAAGATATATGAGGCATACATCAACTCCACTGCAAATTTGATGGCTGGGCTACATGCATCATGGCTACACATTTCATCAACGCATGTAGAAACCTCCACCGGAGAACGCTTCAGCTTTCCCGTGTACACATAGCTCAAGAAAATCAGAAAGGCTTCATATCCAACCTTGCCATAAGGCAAAAGATCATCCATATAATACTTTGGTTTACCCTCCTTCTCACAGGATACCTTCTCTTGCTTGAAAAGTTCATTGAAGAAGTCACTCCTGGCAGCCAAAATGCATCGATGAACACCGACCGAGATGTTCTCAACAACAATATCAGCATCACTGTAATCGGGAGTGGAATCAGAAAGAAGCCTCTCCAAACTAGAGCTGAGTTTCCCAAGACTGATGACATCAAGGCTATGCCCCGTCTCAGAGCCACAAGGACCCACTGGGTTGTTGCTGACGGAGTTATTGGATAAATGGGAAGATGAAGTGAAGCTCAAAGATGATGATGGTTCTATCGAAAAAGCCATAAACCTATTTAGGGAAGGCTAGGTTACTGAAGGAACTGTAGTGTACTGAAGTTCAACCTTGAAACCCAAAAGTAGGGAAGAAACTTCCTAGTGATGATCAGAGCCTAAACTAAGTTTAGCCGATGCTCATAAGAGCAGGACAATCTGGTCTAACACAAACCTCATGTATTTACAAAAGCACTACACATTTAAGAGGTAACGGGCAGGCCAGATTTGGTAATATCTATTTATTTGCAAACACAATTATACCTCAATAAATCCGCTGTAAAACTTCTGAATGGGCATCAGAGAAACCCCACATGGAGATGAATATATACAAAGGTGCAGCAAGGCACAGACCGAAGAAATCGATAAATATGAAACCTGAAGCACACAGATATAGATTAAACGCCCATGCACACAGGCGACAGAACTAAGAGACTATGACACTGGAAATCCACGCACTAAGTTAATCAGAAGAACGACCCTGAATCTAATATAACCCACTCGGGGTATCGAAACATCAAGAAAACGAAACTGGGACGGGTTGCGGCCACTCAGCACAAATTCAGGGAAGTTCCCCAAAATCACGTAATGCCCAACAAATATTATCCCCAGCAGAAGCACCGAGACCACCTATCTCGCCCAATTTCAAACAGATCTCACCGAGCCGACCCAAGATCAAGCAACCCAATTGCACGAAGGAGCCACAGAACCCCTGGGCAGAATCAAGGACGAGCTCTGAGATTGATGGGTCGAGGGGGACAACAAAGCAGCAAGAATCAAGAAAGGTGCAACGTATGAACCGGGGGGGGGGGGGGTGCGCTTCAACGGGGAGCCAAGCAGAGACGCGCACCAGAAAGAGGATAAGGGAAGGACGCGAAACGGAAGAAGGCCGAACGAAACTTCAGTTTTCGCTTTCACACATCGACACACGCACAGAGACAGAGAGAGAAAGAGAGAGGCAAAAGGGGGGAACGTGGGTCGAAAAGAAAAGGAAAAAGAAAAGGAAAGAGAGAGAGGAGAAAGAATTTCTCTGTTCTTTGTGGGGTTTGGTTGACTGGGTGTGTGAATGAAGAAAGGGAATCGGGTGCGGGAGGTGAGAGGGTGAAGTCGTGTGGGTGACGAAGGGGATGGCGTCACCTCCGGTTGCTGGCTTCTGCTTACGTTCTCGGTTGCGTCTCAACCTTGAGGTGTGGGCCTGCAACGCCATTTTCTATTTACAGAGTTGCAGAAAGAGGGGGAGGGATGGGGGAGGGAGGGGTTTCTACGCATTCGCATTTCTTTACACAGCTAAACCATTGGGGTTACATTAAATATTATTTTGGGATTAGGACAACATCCAAGGTGGGCATGAAATTAGGAGAGGCGAAAGGGAGGAGATTTTCCTTCCTTTTTTTCTTAAATAAAGGGTTAAGAACACAAAAAATTCCAAATTAGTGTACCAATGATAAATTCATCTTCAACTTGTCAATTTTTATTAAATTTTACCGTCAAATTGCCGAATCAGATAATGTGTCATAATTGACGGATGTACAAATTTAGGATTTTAACTTTCATTTGGCATGAGTGTATCGGTTTTATGATGTTTTGTAGTATTAATTTGATTTAATGGAGGGTATATTTGTCACAAATAATCCGATTTAGGGTTTTTTGTAGTCAAAAAATTAATTTAAGATAAATTCATCACAAATGTGCTAATTTAGAATTTTTATAATTAAAAAATTAGTTTTGAATAAATTTGTATGGTGTATTGATTTGGGATTTTTCGTGTTATTAATTCTAAGATTAATGGTGTAGTTTGAGGCAAGTGTGATATTATTTGTTTTGGTTGGGATTTACTTATGCTTTGATATCCAATATTTCAATATGTGATCTCTTGAGACGAAACAAGAGTAATCTACAAATGGAATAGCTATAAATAATATGGGCTATGTGGGATTAAATTTTTCTTATCACTGAAGGTAGTCTCATCTAAAGTCCCTGCCAGCATGATTGATGTAGGCAAGGGGGCTCTATATCCATGTATAGTCCCCATGTATTGTCTTGGCTCAAATTAATATAGGATTCATGTCAAGTGTCTATCAAATATGTAATTAAAAGAAATGATTAATATCACAAAAAAATCCAAACTATATTCATTGTGACACAAATACCTCGACTTTTTTTTTTATTTTGTCACTAAAAATTTTAAACTTGCCCATTGTAACACAAATACACAAATTTTTTTCCTATCATTAAAAAAACTTCAAATTTATACTAGTGTAATAAATATACCATTAATGAAAATGAAATAGATGATATATACATCACATATGTATAAATTTGGATTTTCTGTGGCGAAAAAAATTACTGGTATTTATATCATAGTGAGCAAAAATATGATTTTTTTATGACATAAAAAAAAGGTTTGGAATATTTGTATCAGAATGTTTACAATTTGGGAGAATCTTTGTAGTACTTGTCCTAACAATAAACCATAGTTTCCCCTCTCTCTCTCTCCTCAGCCTGTCCACCGTCGCCTTGTCTAAGGAAGCCACGGCTAGTGCTTGCCCATCGCCGCCGTCGCTTGTCTCTCTCCTTCGAGCCAATTCCCTCACGTGCACACGCGCCAAGCCTTCACGGAGCCATTGGTCACCGACGCTTGTTTCTCTTCGTTCCATCATCTCTCTGTAATGCTTGCACCATCAAGTGTGACTCAGGCCACCGTCGAGCCTTCACGACCTTGCATTGAGGCCGATCCAAGGTGGCCGACCTCATACGACCTCAAAGTCCCCAAACCATTTCGGGCTATGCTGGTCTCTAATCAAGGTTAATTCTAAGATTGACCACCTTGGATTAGCCTTGGTTTGAGGTGGCATCGAGTGGGCTCAAGTTGGAAGCAATGATGAGTCAAGGTCGATCAAGGGTAGAGAGAGAGATCGACACGGGAGAAGAGCAGCGATGACAAGATGCATGCTATAGAGGTGGTTTGTGACAACCGGAGAGGGCGGGTGCCGGTCAATGTCCCATTGGCATGTGACAATACTTGAGTACAATAACCCCTCATCCTATTAAGGCCTCAGCTTGTCAAAACCTATTGCATGAGTATATTACAGTATTCGCCATCTTCAATGATAGAGACAGAGACGAACATAAGAAGTAACTAGATATATTGCTTATGTGTACCTAATTGAATGAGCCATACTTAGGTATGGGTTGAAGGCTGGCTCGAGGTTAGAGCAATTTTTGCATCATATTATATAAATTAAATTTGGCAATTTACATACGATGATGATGATGGAAAATTGTTCAAAAATTCTAAACTTATTGTTTTTTTTTGCTAGTTTAGTCATTAAATTTTCAATTTTACAAATTCAATCCTAATTTTTTAATATTTTGTTAATTGAGTCTATTCAATTAATTTTAAATTGTTGATGTGGATACCGATTGTTTTATGTTGCATAGCTGGCATTGATGTGAACAATTTTCATAGTCTTTTGATATTTTTTGAATTATGTTTATTAATTTTTAAATATTTTTATTTTTCCCTTTTTCTTTTTTAAACCCTAGGTATAAAAAAATTATTAAAAAAAAATTATTAAAAATTATCTATGTCAATATCGGTCGTGCTGTGTAAGACATCCATCCACACCTATAAATTCTGACTAAAATTAACTAAATTGACTAAATTGGCAAAATGTGAAAATATTTAAGACTTAATTGGTAAAATAAAAGATTTAGGAATGAGTTTGATAAAAATATAATAAATTTTAAAAAAATTAGATGATTTTCCCATGTTAACAACAACAATAAAAGCAACAAAGGGATTCTCCTTAAATCATCCTTTTTTTTTTTTTCATGTTTCTATTTATTTTTATCTCGAGGACATAAACAAAATAAATGAAATCTAGAAAATCCACATGTGACCCATCCTAGGCTATGATGGTTAGATGAGAATTCGTTGGAGGATACCATAAGCATATTTCTATCCTATGAATGCCCATTTGGTCTTGAACTATTTGATTTCACATATTTAATCCTAAACCTTTTCACTTACGTGACATAATTTTGTTGAAGATTAGTAAGGTTCTCGGTCCCAAAACTGCAGTTTTGGGTTGAGGGAAGCCCTCAACCATCGGCCCAAGGCGATTATTGAGCTCTGTCTCTCGTCCCTAAAACTGCAGCTGTGAGGCAAGAGCAACCCCCAATGATATATGCAGAGTTGCTAACATCAAACTAGGCGATGTGGGATTTATGTTAGCATTTCATACCCACTCCCTATAAAGATTTATTACTCAATTGGTGAAATTAAAAGTTTTAGTACGGAATTTGCATCTGTTTAATGAATTTAGGATTGATTGAGTAATTTTTTATGCGATATTTAGTAGAGTTAATGAATAGATTCGGATTTGATCTAAATCTCGGCCTCCCCTCCTAGCTCCTTTTCTTGTACTCCCTTTGTTTCTTTCCTCGCTCTCCCGATCTAGTTTTAGATCTAGAAGTTTTGCTCTCCCGATCTTATATTGGGAAGCTTCTCTCCAACCTAATTCTATAATTTGGAGCCTTAATGAATAAATACCGCGTCTTCAATTTCAATGATGTTTCCAGCAACATTAGTCAAATTTGTGCTTATTCAATGTGTTTTCTTCTAAAGCCTTAGCATATCGAATTGGTTTAGGGCTAGCTCTCACAGCTATCGGATCTAGATTTCTTCAACATGTTTATATTATCTCCATATCGTGATAGTGTTGCGAACACCGAACCTAAGCGCATGTCACTAAAAGGCAAAGTCGTAATTTCTTATTGAGATTCCCGCGTGTACTTATCTCTAATAGTGCCGTGTGACTTAGTGACTGGTTGCTGATTGTTTTGCTTTGATGCAATCCTATATCTATTCTTGAAGGACGAGCCGATGATTATCTTTGATGATGATGTTCTAATGAAATACCTTAATTTTTGATTTTTGATTTGTTTTGGAGCTTTATGAGCTTGCTTTTTTACTATGACTTTTGAGATTTGATATTTCCTTTTTTTTTTTTATGTCTTATTTGGATAATGGATGGACATTTCTTTTTGAGGAAAAAAATACGAAGAGATTTTAGGTGGTGACCGATGCACCATCGTTATGACAAATTACAATGGTGTTGAAACAAAATGAATTAATGTCTGACCGGCCACATACTGTATTCATGTATTGATTTTCTGTGTATTATTTTATTATAAAGCTGAAAAAGACAGAAAAAAAAGGACCTAAGACCGGTTTGAGCCGGTGATCTCTCGCCCCATCTCTGCATTGCATTTGGTTAAACGAAAATCAACGGCCTGAATGAAATGTGGGATCCACCACATTAGAGAGAGAGCGAGAGATGGTGTGAATCATATTGGCGTGGGTACTGTCATGACGCAATTGCTTAAATTCCAAAATACTTTTCAAGTTAATAACAAATTTAGAGATTGCAATTGCTTCTTTGATGGAGATGGCTCTTAAATCCATTGTTACAGCCAAATGATTATTGGATTAATGGTAAAAAAACGACCCGAGATTTGTGCTAGTCCATCAAAAACCTTCTTAACTTTGGGAACTCATAAATTACGTCCCAATTTTGTTTTATTGTTATAGCTTGCACCCTCATTTTTCCTTTTTAGCCTATACTAGTCTCGAAGATAGGCCATGAAATCTAACCTAAACTTTCCTTTCCTCCACTGTCTCTCTCCATCCCATGACTAGTCGTCCCCCTCCCCGATGCCCGACCTTGGGCCTGAGGCTGGCGACCCTAGCCTTCGGATCAAGATATTAATCTCGAAGAAAGTCACTAATTCCGTCTACACTCTCATAATTTACAGAGAGTGCGTAAATGAGTTATTTGATGAGAAAAAATTAATTTAAATACGAAAAAATAGCATAGGTTGGGCCCACATCAAAATCATGCAACTCTCACATAAAAGCCAAAAGATTGATGTAGTAATATGTTAAACCAACCAACACCTACCGTCAATCAAATTAATGGACTCAAGATTGAAAGAAAAAATTGTCTTTCAACTTTGAAAAACTAATTTTTTAATAAAATCACACTTTAGTACTTTTTACATTTAAAGTCAGTAAGCAATTATTAAACATTTTCTACCATAATTATGCTTTTAACGACGACGATAAATTAATTAATTTCTCAGAAAATGTCAAAAAAAAACCTAACACGAGACTTTTTTTTTCTTTCAAAAAGAGGGTCATGAGTGGATATTAGTGGTTAAGTCAGTCTCAAATATGGCCCTGATGGCATTTTTTCTGTCTTTTTTTTCATCTCTTTCCTTTTCCTTTCCCCCCTCCCCTTTTTTTTTCTGTTCCTCTCATTTTTGTTTTTCTCTTTTTTCCTGATTCCAATGCTTGATCTCGCCCAAGATCATGAGTCGCCACGTGAGCTCCCAACATCACCTATGATTACTCCTCCATCTAGTGTTGGCTTGACCACATTTGACGACTATTCTCTCTCTTTTCACTCATGGCCATGGCCGCGTTCTAAGCTCTAGGCAGCTTGGCCATGGCATCTATCATACGAATGCCCATTTGGTCTTGAACTATTTGATTTCACGGATTTAATCCTAAACCTTTTCGCTTACGTGACATAATTTTGCTGAAGATTAATAAGGTTCTCGGCCCCAAAACTGCAGTTTTGGGTTGAGGGAAGCCCCCAACCATCGGCCCAAGGCGATTATTGGGCTTTGTCTCTCGTCCCTAAAACTGCAGCTGTGAGGCGAGAGCAACCCCCAAGGATATATGCAGAGTTGCTAACGTCAAACTAGGCGATGTGGGATTTGCGTTAGGATTTCATACCCACTCCCTATAAAGATTTATTACTCAATTGGTGAAATTAAAAGTTTTAGTACGGAATTGGCATCTGTTTAATGAATTTATGATTGATTGAGTAATTTTTTATGCGATATTCGGTAGAGTCAATATGAATAGATTCGGATTTGATCTAAATCTCGGCCTCCCCCTCCTAGCTCCTTTTCTTGTACTCCCTTTGTTTCTTTCCTCGCTCTCCCGATCTAGTTTTAGATCTAGAAGTTTTGCTCTCCCGATCTTATATTGGGAAGCTTCTCTCCAACCTAATTCTATAATTTGGAGCCTTAATGAATAAATACCGCGTCTTCAGTTTCAATGATGTTTCCAGCAACATCAGTCAAATTTGTGCTCATTCAATGTGTTTTCATCTAAAGCCTTAGCATATCGAATTGGTTTAGGGCTAGCTCTCACAACTATCAGATCTGAATTTCTTCAACATGTTTATATTATCTCCATATCGTGATAGTGTTGTGAACACCGAACCTAAGCGCACGTCGCTAAAATGCAAAGTTGTAATTTTATATTGAGATTCCCGTGTGTACTTATCACTAATAGTGTCGTGTGACTTAGTGACTGGCTACTGATTATTTTGCTTTGATGCAATCCTATATCTATTCTTGAAGGACGAGCCGATGATTATCTTCGATGATGATGTTCTAATGAAATACTCTAGCTTACAACTCATGGCCACCCACCCCGTCTCTTTGTTTGAATGTAATTTGGATGTTTATGTATGAAGTCGTGGTAAGAGATGTTCACCCCTTCTCTTTTTGTTTCGTTTGTCACAAGTATATCGGTTTTGTGATGTTTTGTGGTACTAATTCAATTTAATGAAGAGTATATTTGTCACAAATGAAATAATTTACAATTTTCGGTAATCAAAAAATTAATTTGGGATAAATTTGTCATAAGTGTATTAGTTTGGGATTTTTCATGATCAAAAAATTAGTTTAGGGTACATTTGTAAGATGTACCGGTTTGATATTCTTCGTGATATTAATCATAAGATTAATGATGTAGTTTGAGGCAAGTGTAATATTATTCATTTTGGTTGGGATTTACTTACGCTTTGATTTCAATGTAACCGTTTTGAAGTATGTGATCTCTTCAAATGAAACAAGAGTAATCTCCTAATGGAATAGCTATAACTAATATGGGTTATGTGGGATTAAGCTTTTTCTTATCACTGTAGGCCGTCTCATCTAGAGTCATCGCCAGCATGATTGATGTAGGCAAGGGGGCTCTATATCTATGTACAGTCCCCATGTATTGTCTTAGCTCAAATTAATATAGGATTCGTGTTGAGTGTCTATCAAATATGTAATTCAAAAAATGGTTAATATTACAAAAAAGTCTAAATTATATTCATTGTGACACTAATACCTCGAACTTTTTTTTTGTCACTAAAAATTCTAAACTTGCCTGTTGTAACACAAATATGCTAAACTTTTTTTCTTATGATTAAAAAATTTTAAAATTATATCGACATTACAAATATACCCTTAATGAAATTGAAATAAAAAACATATATGTCGTATATGTGTAAATTCGGATTTTCTGCAGCACCAAAAAAAGTTGCGGGTAATTGTATCATAGTAAGTAAAAATATGATTTTTTTTGTGACAAAAAAAAAGGTTCGGAATATTTGTGTCCAAATGTGTATAATTTAGGAGAATCTTTGTAGTACTTGTCCTAATGATAAACCATAGTTTCCTCCCTCCTCTCTCCTGGTTTCCTCACCTCTCTCTCTCTCTCTCCTCAGCCTGTCCACCATCGCCTTGTCTAAGGAAGCCACCGCTAGTGCTTGATGCCCATCGCCCCCGTCACTTGTCTCTCTCCTTCGAGCAAATTCCCTCACGTGCACGTGCACGTGCGCCAAGCCTTCACGGAGCCACTGGCCACCGACGCTCGTTTCTCTCCGTACCATCATCTCTCTGTAATGCTTGCACCACCGAGTGTGACTCAGGCCACCGCCGAGCCTTCGCGACCTTGCATCAAGGCCGATCCAAGGTGGTCGACCTCATATGGCCTCGAAGTCGCCAAATTCTAAGATTGACCACCTTGGATTAGCCTTGATTTGAGGTTGCATCGAGTGGGCTCAAGTTGGAAGCAACGATGAGTCAAGGTCAATCAAGGGTAGAGTCGGTGTAGAGAGAGATCACAACGTGCAAAGAACGGTGATGACAGGATGCGTGCTACGAAGGTGGTTTGTGACAACCGGAGAGGGCCGTGGTGCTGGTCAATGTCCTTGGCGGAATGGGGTGCGATGGCGTATGACAATACTTGAGTACAGTAACCCCTCATCCTATTGTGGCCTCAACTCGTCAAAACCTAATGCATGAGTATATCGCAGTATTCGCTATATTCATTGATAGATACAGAGATGGACATAAGAAGTAACGAGACGTATTGCCTATGTGTACCTAATTGAATGAGCCATACTTAGGTATGGGCTGAAGGCTGGCTGATACTAGAGCAATTTCTGCATCATGTTATATAAATTAAATTTGGCGATTTACTCACAATGATGATGGAAAATTGTCCAAAACTTTCAAACCTTTTTTTTTTTTTTTTTTTCTAGTTTAGTCATTAATCTTTAAATTTTACAAATTCAATCCTAATTTTTTTTATATTTTACTAATTGAGTCCATTCGATCAATTTTAAATTGTTGATGTGGATGTCGACTATTTTATGTTACATAGTTGGCATTGATGTGAATAATTTTTATAGTATTTTAATAATTTTTGAATTATGTTTAATAATTTTTTAATATTTTTATTTTCCCCTTTTTCTTTTTTTTAAACCCTAGGCATAATTTTTTTTAAAACATTATTATTAAAAATTATTCACTTCAATATTGGTCGTGCCATATAAGACAGCCGTCCACGTCTGCAATTTCCGACTAAAATTGACTAAATTGGTAAAACGTGAAAATATTTAGGACTTAATTGGTAAAATCAAAAGATTTAGGAATGAATTAGTAAAAATATAATAAATTTAAAATTCTTTTAGACAAATTTCCTATGTTAGCAACAACAATAAAAGCAACAAAACGATTGTCCTTAAAGCCTTTTTTTTTTTTTCATAGTTCTATTTATTTTTATCTCGAGGACATAAAAAAAAAAAATGAAATCTAGAAACCCCACATGTGACCCAACCCAGGCTATGATGGTTAGATGAGAATTAGTTGGAGGATACCATAAGCATATTTTATATAAAAAAATTATATAACAGTTTTTAATTTATTATGATAATAAGAATTTATTTTGGATCACAAAAAACTAAATAACAAATAATTGAATTTGTGGTGGAGTTTACTCCTTTAAAAATTTATGACTCGTAATAAATTATTTTTATTTTCACAATAATTCAAAAATTGATATGTTAACCCTCTTCTAAGTAAATTAATTGTTATTTGGGTCAGTGCCTACCATCTTGAAACACTCCCAAAGAAAGCCCCCTCGACGGCCGTCAGATGTAAACATTTTGCTATTGACTGTCGGATCATGGGTGTCGGTAGTCATCACTGTCGACGTGATGTGCGATGTTAGGGCTCACGATAGCATAAGACTTGTCATTTCTTTTCATATTTAGTAGCATAAATGAAGGCATTTTCTCGAGACATGACATCATATGCCCCAATAATTTTCTCTAGCTTATATTGCTTATGTATATCAATTTACTAATTATCTCTACGAAAATATCATATAAAAAAAAACCGGCGTCGATCCGTGTTGATTTTGAAGTAATTCTTGCCATATTAAATATAGAATTCATCTAGTGAATTCATGTCGTTTTCTCCTGTTGTCTTGAAAATCGAGAATTTACAGATATTATACAGATATTACCCGTCTCGTCTTCACTAGAATTTTTTTTTTTTTGAGAAAATTAGTGATTATATTTAAAAAAATGGTATACTCACGTAATTGGACCGGCGCATATTTACCCATCACGATGCAAATGGAAGATGGTAAGAGTCCTATGTTTTATAGGGCAGTTTTGAAAATGGCAAAGCTTGCAAGTTCGGTGGAGCTTATTACCCGTGAAGTTGTATTGATTATCCTTTCATGAAACCATTTTCTCCAGCAAGATAGGTTTCACAAAAAAAAAAAAAAAATTAATACTTGACATGCGTTAGTTAGAGGTCACCGGCCGTGCCTGAAATTGGCAGTGGCAAAGGTCATGGGTTAGAGTGGTTGCAACCAATGATGGAGGTGGCCTTGTCAGAGTGGTATCGAAGAAGGGGTGTATCCTAAGTAGACCATAATGACTCATTCCTTAGAAGGCCATTATGACATTTCACCTTTAGTTATGAAAAGAATGAAATCAGTGGCAACGAGCATGTTTGGAGACAAGTCTGGAACACCTTTAATCTTAATAAAAATTGTCCAATCAATTCTAAATCTATCATACGAATGCCCATTTGGTCTTGAACTATTTGATTTCAAAGATTTAATTCTAAACATTTTCACTTACATGACAAAATTTTGCTGAAGATTAGTAAGGTTCTCGGCTCCAAAACTGCAGTTTTGGGTTGAGGGAAGCCCCAACCATCGGCCCAAGGCGATTATTGGGCTTTGTCTCTCGTCCCTAAAACTGCAGCTGTGAGGCAAGAGCAACCCCCAAGGATATATGCAGAGTTGCTAATGTCAAACTAGGCGATGTGGGATTTGCGTTAGGATTTCATACCCACTCCCTATAAAGATTTATTACTCAATTGGTGAAATTAAAAGTTTTAGTACAGAATTGGCATCTGTTTAATGAATTTAAGATTGATTGAGTAATTTTTTATGTGATATTCAATAGAGTCAATATGAATAGATTCGGATTTGATCTAAATCTCGGCCTCCCCTCCTAGCTCCTTTTCTTGTACTCCCTTTGTTTCTTTCCTCGCTCTCCTGATCTAGTTTTAGATCTAGAAGTTTTGCTCTCCCGATCTTATATTGGGTAGCTTCTCTCCAACCTGATTCTATAATTTGGAGCCTTAATGAATAAATACCGCGTCTTCAATTTCAATGATGTTTCCAGCAACATTAGTCAAATTTGTGCTCATTCAATGTGTTTTCATCTAAAGCCTTAGCATCTCGAATTGGTTTAGGGCTAGCTCTCACAACTATCGAATCTAGATTTCTTTAACATGTATTATCTCCATATCGTGATGGTGTTGCGAACACCGAACCTAAGCGCATGTCACTAAAAGGCAAAGTCGTAATTTCTTATTGAGATTCCCGCGTGTACTTATCACTAATAGTGCCATGTGACTTAGTGATTGGCTGCTGATTTTTTTGCTTTGATGCAACCTATATCTATTCTTGAAGGATGAGCCCATGATTATCTTTGACGATGATGTTCTAATGAAATACCTTAATTTTTGATTTGTTTTGGAGCTTTATGAGCTTGCTTTTTTATTATGACTTTTGAGATTTGATATTTCCTTTTTTTTTTTTTTTATGTCTTATTTGGATAATGGATGGACATTTCTTTTTGAGGAAAAAAATACTAAGAGATTTTAGGTGGTGACCGATGCACCATCGTTATGGAAAAATTACAATGGTGTTGAAACAAAATGAATTAATGTCTGGCCGGCCATGTCCTGTATTAATGTATTGATTTTTTGTGTATTATTTTATTATAAAGCTGAAAAAGACAGAAAAAAAAGGACCTAAGACCGATTTGAGCCGGTGATCTCTCGCCCCATCTTTGCATTGAATTTGGTTCAACGAAAATCAATGGCCTGAATGAAACGGGGGATCCACCACATTAGAGAGAGAGCGAGAGATGGTGTGGGTCATATTGGCGTGGGTACTGTCATGACGCAATTGCTGAGATTCCAAAATACTTTTCAAGTTAATAACAAATTTAGAGATTGCAATTGCTTCTTTGATGGAGATGGCTCTTAAATCCATCGTTACAGCCAAATGATTATTGGATTAATGATAAAAAAATGACCTGAGATTTGTGCTAGTCCATCAAAAAACCTTCTTAACTTTGGGAACTCATAAATTACGTCCCAATTTTGTTTTATTGTTATAGCTTGCACCCTCATTTTTCCTTCCTAGCCTATACTTGTCTCGAAGATAGACCATGAAGTGTCTCTTCATCCCATAACCGGCCATCCCCCTCCCCGATGACCGACCGACCTTGGGCCGAGGCCGGCGATCCTTGCCTTCGGATCAAGATATTAATCTCGAAGAAAGTCACTAATCCCGTCTACACTCTCATAATGTATAGAGAGTGCGTAAACGAGTTATTTGATGAAAAAAAATTAATTTAAATATGAAAAAATAGCATAGGTTGGGCCCACATCAAAATCATGCAACTCTCACATAAAAGCCAAATGATTGATGTAGTAATATGTTAAACCAACCAACACCTACCATCAATCAAATTAATGGACTCAAGATTGAAGAGAAAAAATTGTCTTTCAACTTTGAAAAAACTAATTTTTTTAATAAAATCACACTTTAGTACTTTTTTACATTTAAAGTCAGTAAGCAATTATTAAACATTTTCTACCATAATTATGCTTTTAACGACGATGATAAATTAATTAATTTCTTAGAAAATTTCAAATAAAAACCTAACACGAGACTTTTTTTTTTCAAAAAGAGGGTCACGAGTGGATATTAGTGGTTAAGTCGGTCTCAAATATGGCCCTGATGGCATTTTTCAAGTGGGCATTTTTTCTGTCTCTTTTTCATTTTTCATCTCTTTCCTTTTCCTGTTCCTCTCATTTTTATTTTTTTCTTTTTTCCTGATTCCAATGCTTGATCTCGCTCAAGATCATGAGTCACCACATGAGCTCCCAACATCACCTATGATTAATCCTCCATCTAGTGTTGACTTGACCGCATTTGACGACTATCTCTCTCTTTTCACTCATGGCCATGGCCACGCTCTAAGCTCCAGGCAGCTTGGCCATGGCAACTCATGGCCATGCCCATGGCCCACTCCCCCTCCCCCTCTCTTTGTTTGATTGTAATTTGGATATTTATGTATGAAGTCGTGGTAGGAGATGTTCACCCCTTCTCTTTTTGTTTCGTTTGTCACGTGTAAATCGGTTTTGTGATGTTTTGTAGTACTAATTCAATTTAATGAAGAATATATTTGTCACAAACGAAATAATTTACGATTTTCGGTAATTAAAAACTTAATTTAGGATACATTTGTACGATGTACCAGTTTGATATTCTTTGTGGTATTAATCATAAGATTAATGATGTAGTTTGAGGCAAGTGTAATATTATTTATTTTGGTTGGGATTTACTTACGCTTTGATTTCAATGTAACCATTTTCAAGTATGTGATCTCTTCAGATGAAACAAGAGTAATCTCCTAATGGAACAGCTATAAGTAATATGGGTAATGTGGGATTAAGCTTTTTCTTATCACCATAGGCCGTCTCATCTAGAGTCATTGCCAGCATGATTGATGTAGGCAAGGGGGTTCTATATCTATGTACAGTCCCCATGTATTGTCTTAGCTCAAATTAATATAGGATTCGTGTCAAGTGTCTATCAAATATGTAATTAAAAAATGGTTAATATTACAAAAAAGTCTAATTATATTCATTGTGACACTAATACCTCGAACTTTTTTTTTTGTCACTAAAAATTCTAAACTTGCCCATTGTAACACAAAGATGCTAAACTTTTTTTCTTATGATTAAAAAATTTTAAAATTATACCAACATTACAAATATACCCTTAATGAAATTGAAATAAAAAACATATATGTCGTATATGTATAAATTCGGATTTTCTGCAGCACCAAAAAAAGTTGCAGGTATTTGCATTATAGTAAGCAAAAATATGATTTTTTTGTGACAAAAAAAAGGTTCGGAATATTTGTGTCCAAATGTGTATAATTTAGGAGAATCTTTGTAGTACTTGTCCTAACGATAAACCATAGTTTCCCCCCTCCTTTCTCCTGGTTTCCTCACCTCTCTCTCTCTCTCCTCAGCCTGTCCACTATCGCCTTGTCTAAGGAAGCCACCGCTAGTGCTTGATGCCCATCGCCCCCGTCACTTGTCTCTCTCCTTCGAGCAAATTTCCCGTGCACGTGCACGTGCGCCAAGCCTTCACGGAGCCACTGGCCACCGACGCTCGTTTCTCTCCGTACCATCATCTCTCTGTAATGCTTGCACCACCGAGTGTGACTCAGGCCACCGTCCAGCCTTCGCGACCTCGCATCTTGGCCGATCCAGGGTGGTCGACCTCAGACGGCCTCGAAGTCACCAAATTCTAAGATTGACTACCTTGAATTAGCCTTGATTTGAGGTTGCATCGAGTGGGCTCAAGTTGGAAGCAAGGATGAGTCAAGGTCAATCAAGGGTAGAGTCGGTGTAGAGAGAGAGATCACAGTGTGCAAAGAACGGTGATGACAGGATGCGTGCTACGAAGGTGTTTGGTGACAACCGGAGAGGGCCGTGGTGCTGGTCAATGTCCTTGGCGAAATGGGTGCGATGGTGTGTGACAATACTTGAGTACAGTAACCCCTCATCCTATTGTGGCCTCAACTCGTCAAAACCTAATGCATGAGTATATCACAGTATTCGCTATATTCATTGATAGATACAGAGATGGACATAAGAAGTAACTAGACATATTGCTTATGTGTACCTAATTGAATGAGTCATACTTAGGTATGGGCTGGGCTGAAGGCCGGTTGAGGCTAGAGCAATTTTTGCATCATGTTATATAAATTAAATTTGGCGATTTACTCACAATGATGATGGAAAATTGTCCAAAACTTCCAAACCTTTTTTTTTTTTTTTTTTTTTTTTGCTAGATTAGTCATTAATCTTTAAATTTTACAAATTCAATCCTAATTTTTTTTTATATTTTACTAATTGACTCCATTCGATCAATTTTAAATTGTTGATGTGGATATCGACTATTTTATGTTGTATAGTTGGCATTGATGTGAATAATTTTTATAGTATTTTAATAATTTTTTAATATTTTTATTTTCCCCTTTTTCTTTTTTAAACCCTAGGCATAAAAAAAAAATTCTAAAACATTATTATTAAAATTTTTTTACGTCAACATCGGTCGTGCCATATAAGACAGCTGTCCATGTCTGCAATTTCTGACTAAAATTGACTAAATTGGTAAAACGTGAAAATATTTAGGACTTAATTGGTAAAATCAAAGATTTAGGAATGAATTAGTAAAAATATAATAAATTTAAAATTCTTTTAAGACAAATTTCCCATGTTAGCAACGACAATAAAAGCAACAAAACGATTGTCCTTAAAGCCTTTTTTTTTTCATAGTTCTATTTATTTTTATCTCGAGGACATAAAAAAAAAATGAAATCTAGAAACCCCACATGTGATCCAACCCAGGCTATGATGGTTAGATGAGAATTCGTTGGAGGATACCATAAGCATATTTTATAAAAAAAAAATTATATAACAGTTTTTAATTTATTATGATAATAAGAATTTATTTTGCATCACAAAAAACTAAATAACAAATAATTGAATTTGTCGTGGAGTTTACTCCTTTAAAAAATTATGACTCGTAATAAATTATTTTTATTTTCACAATAAATGTTAACCCCTTTGTAAGTAAACTAATTGTTATTTGGGCCGGTGCATACCATCTTGAAACACTCCCAAAGAAAGCCCCCTCGATGGCCGTCTGATGTAAGCATTTTGCTGTCGACCATCGGATCGTGGGTGTCGGTAGTCATCAAGGGCTCACGATAGCATAAGACTTGTCATTTCTTTTCATATTTAGTAGCATAAATGAAGGCATTTTCTCGAGACATGACATCATATGCCCAAATAATTTTCTCTAGCTTATATTGCTTATGTATATCAATTTACAAATTATCTCTATGCAAATATCATAAAAAATAAATCCGCGTCGATCCGTGTTGATTTTGAAGTCATTCTTGCCATATTAAATATAGAATTCATCCAATGAATTCATGTTGTTTTCTCGTGTTGTCTTGAAAATCGAGAATTTACATATGTTATAAAGATATTAGCCATCTCGTCTTCGTTAGAAAAAAATATATAATTTTGACAAAATTAGTGATCATGTATAAAAAATGGTATACTCACGTAATTGGACTAGCGCATATTTACCCATCACGATGCAAATGGAAGATGGTAAGAGTCCTATGTTTTATAGGGGAGTTTTGAAAATGGCAAAGCTTGTAAGTTCGGTGGAGCTTATTACCCGTGAAGTTCTATTGATTATCCTTTCATGAAACCATTTTCTCCAGCAAGATCGGTTTCACAAAAAAAAATAATTAATACTTGACATGCGTTAGTTAGAGGTCACCGGCCGTGCCTAAAATTGGCAGTGGCGAAGGTCATGGGTTAGAGTGGTTGCAACCAATAATGGAGGTGGCCTTGTCAGAGTGGTATCGAAGAAGGGGTGTATCCTAAGTAGACCATAATGACTCATTCCTTAGAAGGCCATTATGACATTTCACCTTTAGTTATGAAAAGAATGAAATCAGTGGCAACGAGCATGTTTGGAGACAAGTTTGGAACACCTTTAATCTTAATAAAAATTGTCCAACCAGTTCTAAATCTATCATACAAATGCCCATTTGGTCTTGAACTATTTGATTTCACAGATTTAATTTAAACATTTTCACTTATGTGATATAATTTTGTTGAAGATTAGTAAGGTTCTCGGTCCCAAAACTGCAGTTTTGGGTTGAGGGAAGCCCCCAACCATCGGCCCAGGGCGATTTTTGGGTTTTGTCTCTCGTCCCTAAAACTGCAGCTGTGAGGTGAGAGCAACCCCCAAGGATATATGCAGAGTTGCTAATGTCAAACTAGGCGATGTGGGATTTGCGTTAGCATTTCATACCCATTCCCTATAAAGATTTATTACTCAATTGGTGAAATTAAAAGTTTTAGTATAGAATTGGCATCTATTTAATGAATTTAGGATTGATTGAGTAATTTTTTATGCGATATTCAGTAGAGTCAATATGAATAGATTCGGATTTGATCTAAATCTCGGCCTCCCCTCCTAGCTCCTTTTCTTGTACTCCCTTTGTTTCTTTCCTCGCTCTCCCGATCTAGTTTTAGATCTAGAAGTTTTGCTCTCCCGATCTTATATTGGGAAGCTTCTCTCCAACCTGATTCTATAATTTGGAGCCTTAATGAATAATTACCGCGTCTTCAATTTCAATGATGTTTCTAGCAACATTAGTCAAATTTGTGCTCATTCAATGTGTTTTCATCTAAAGCCTTAGCATTTCGAATTGGTTTAGGGCTAGCTCTCACAATTATTGGATCTGGATTTCTTTAACATGTTTATATTATCTCCATATTGTGATGGTGTTGCGAACACCGAACCTAAGTGCATGTTGCTAAAAGGCAAAGTCGTAATTTCTTATTGAGATTCCCGCGTGTACTTATCACCAATAGTGCCATGTGACTTAGTGACTGGCTGCTGATTTTTTTGCTTTGATGAAATCCTATATCTATTCTTGAAGGACGAGCCCATGATTATCTTTGACGATGATGTTCTAATGAAATACCTTAATTTTTGATTTTTGATTTGTTTTGGAGCTTTATGAGCTTGCTTTTTTATTATGACTTTTGAGATTTGATATTTCCTTTTTTTTTTTATGTCTTATTTGGATAATGGATGGACATTTCTTTTTTTGAGAAAAAAAATACGAAGAGATGTTAGGCGGTGACAGATGCACCATCGTTATGGTAAATTACAATGGTGTTGAAACAAAATGAATTAATGTCTGATCGACCACGTACTGTATTCATGTATTGATTTTCTGTGTATTATTTTATTATAAGCTGAAAAAGACAGAAAAAAAAAGAGAAGGACCTAAGACCGGTTTGAACCGGTGATCTCTCGCCCCATCTCTGCATTGCATTTGGTTAAACGAAAATCAATGGCCTGAATGAAACGTGGGATCCACCTTATTAGAGAGAGAGCGAGAGATGGTGTGGGTCATATTGGCGTGGGTACTGTCATGATCCAAAATACTTTTCAAGTTAATAACAAATTTAGAGATTGCAATTGCTTCTTTGATGGAGATGGCTCTTAAATCCATCGTTACAGCCAAATGATTATTGGATTAATGGTAAAAAAACGACCTGAGATTTGTGCTAGTCCATCAAAAACCTTCTTAACTTTGGGAACTCATAAATTACGTCCCAATTTTGTTTTATTGTTATAGCTTGCACCCTCATTTTTCCTTCCTAGCCTCTACTTGTCTCGAAGATAGACCATGAAATCTAACCTAAACTTTCCTCTCCTCCACTGTCTCTCTCCATCCCATAACCGGCCATCCCCCTCCCCGATGCCCAACCTTGGGCCTGAGGCCGACGATCCTTGCCTTCGGATCAAGATATTAATCTCAAAGAAAGTCACTAATCCTGTCTACACTCTCATAATGTATAGAGAGTGCGTAAATGAGTTATTTGATGAGAAAAAAAAATTTAAATACGAAAAAATAGCATAGGTTGGGCCCACATCAAAATCATACAACTCTCACATAAAAGCCAAATGATTGATGTAGTAATATGTTAAACCAACCAACACATACCGTCAATCAAATTAATGGACTCAAGATTGAAGAGAAAAAAATTGTCTTTCAACTTTGAAAAACTATTTTTTTAATAAAATCACACTTTAGTACTTTTTACATTTAAAGTCAGTAAGCAATTATTAAACATTTTCTACCATCATTATGCTTTTAACGACGATGATAAATTAATTAATTAATTTCTCAGAAAATTTCAAATAAAAACCTAACATGAGACTTTTTTTTTTTCAAAAAGAGGGTCACGGGTGGATATTAGTGGTTAAGTCAGTCTCAAATATGGCCCTGATGGCATTTTTAAAGTGGGCATTTTTTCTGTCTTTTTTTCATCTCTTTCCTTTTCCTTTCCCAATCCCTTTTTTTTTTTTTTTTTTTTTATCTATTCCTCTCATTTTTGTGTTTTTTCTTGATTCCAATGCTTGATCTCGCTCAAGATCATGAGTCACCATGTGAGCTCCCAACATCACCTATGATTACTGCTCCATCTAGTGTTGGCTTGACCGCATTTGATGACTATTCTCTCTTTTCACTCATGGCCATGGCCACGCTCTAAGCTCCAGGTAGTTTGGCCATGGCAACTCTAGCTTACAACTCATGGCCATGCCCCCCCTCCCTCTTTGTTTGATTGTAATTTGGATATTTATGTATGAAGTCGTGGTAGGAGATGTTCACCCCTCATTTTTTTGTTTCGTTTGTCACGAGTATAATATTATTCATTTTGGTTGGGATTTACTTACGCTTTGATTTCACCCCTTCTCCTTTTGTTTCGTTTGCCACGCTCTAAGCTCTAGGCAGCTTGGCCATGGCAACTCACCATCCCCACCCCTTCTGTCTTTGTTTGATTGTAATTTGGATATTTATGTATGAAGTCGTGGTAGGAGATGTTCACCCCTTCTCTTTTTGTTTCGTTTGTCATGAGTATATCGGTTTTGTGATGTTTTGTGGTACTAATTCAATTTAATGAAGAGTATATTTGTTACAAATGAAATAATTTACGATTTTCAATAATCAAAAAATTAATTTGGGATAAATTTGTCATAAGTGTATTAGTTTGGAATTTTTCATGATCAAAAAATTAGTTTAGGGTACATTTATACAATGTACCGGTTTGGTATTCTTCATGATATTAATCATAAGATTAATGATGTAGTTGAGGCAAGTGTAATATTATTCATTTTGGTTGGGATTTACTTACGCTTTGATTTCAATGTAACCGTTTTCAAGTATGTGATCTCTTCAGATGAAACAAGAGTAATCTCCTAATGGAACAGCTATAACTAATATGGGTTATGTGGGATTAAGCTTTTTCTTATCACTGTAGGCCATCTCATCTAGAGTCATCGCCAACATGATTGATGTAGGCAAGGGGGCTCTCTATCTATGTACAATCCCCATGTATTGTCTTGGCTCAAATTAATATAGGATTCGTGTCAAGTGTCTATCAAATATGTAATTAAAAAAATGGTTAATATTACAAAAAAGTCTAAATTATATTCATTGTGACACTAATACCTCGAACTTTTTTTTTTCTCACTAAAAATTCTAAACTTGCCCGTTGTAACACAAAGATGCTAAACTTTTTTTTCTTATGATTAAAAAATTTTAAAATTATACCGACATTACAAATATACCCTTAATGAAATTGAAATAAAAAACATATATGTTGTATATGTATAAATTCGGATTTTCTGCAGCACCAAAAAAAGTTGCGGGCATTTGTATCATAGTAAGAAAAATATGGTTTTTTTGTGACAAAAAAAAAGGTTCGGAATATTTGTGTCCAAATGTGTATAATTTAGGAGAATCTTTGTAGTACTTGTCCTAACGATAAACCATAGTTTCCTCCCTCCTTTCTCCTGGTTTCCTCACCTCTCTCTCTCTCTCTCTCTCTCTCTCATCAGCCTGTCCACCATCGCCTTGTCTAAGGAAGCCACCGCTAGTGCTTGATGCCCATCGCCCCCGTCACTTGTCTCTCTCCTTCGAGCAAATTCCCTCACGTGCACGTGCGCCAAGCCTTCACGGAGCCACTGGCCACCGACGCTCGTTTCTCTCCGTACCATCATCTCTCTGTAATGCTTGCACCACCGAGTGTGACTCAGGCCACCGTCCAGCCTTCGCGACCTCGCATCTTGGCCGATCCAGGGTGGTCGACCTCAGACGGCCTCGAAGTCACCAAATTCTAAGATTGACTACCTTGGATTAGCCTTGATTTGAGGTTGCATCGAGTGGGCTCAAGTTGGAAGCAACGATGAGTCAAGGTCAATCAAGGGTAGAGTTAGTGTCGAGAGAGAGATCACAGCGTGCAAAGAATGGTGATGACAGGATGCGTGCTATGAAGGTGGTTCGTGACAACCGGAGAGGGCCGTGGTGCTGGTCAATGTCCTTGGCGGAATGGGGTGCAATGGCATGGGACAATACTTGAGTACAATAACCCCTCATCCTATTGTTGCCTCAACTCGTCAAAACCTAATGCATGAGTATATCACAATATTCGCTGTATTCATTGATAGATACAGAGATGGACATAAGAAGTAACTAGACGTATTGCTTATGTGTACCTAATTGAATGAGTCATACTTAGGTGTGGGTTGAAGGCTGGTTGATACTAGAGCAATTTTTGCATCATGTTATACAAATTAAATTTGGCGATTTACTCACAATGATGATGGAAAATTGTCCAAAACTTCCAAACCTTTTTTTTTTTTTTTTTTTGCTAGTTTAGTCATTAATCTTTAAATTTTACAAATTCAATCCTAATTTTTTTTTATATTTTACTAATTGAGTCCATTCGATCAATTTTAAATTGTTGATGTGGATGTCGATTGTTTTATGTTGCATAGTTGGCATTGATGTGAATAATTTTTATAATATTTTTATAATATTATAATATTTTTATTTTCCCCTTTTTTCTTTTTTAAACCTAGGCATAAAAAAAAATTCTAAAACATTATTATTAAAAATTGTTCACATCAATAACGGTCGTGCCATATAAGACAGCCGTCCACTTCTGTAATTTCCGACTAAAATTGACTAAATTGGTAAAACGTGAAAATATTTAGGACTTAATTGGTAAAATCAAAGATTTAGGAATGAATTAGTAAAAATATAATAAATTTAAAATTATTTTAGACAAATTTCCCATGTTACCAACAACAATAAAAGCAACAAAACGATTGTCCTTAAAGCCTTCTTTTTTCATAGTTCTATTTATTTTTATCTCGAGGACAAAATAAAAAAAAATGAAATCTAGAAACCCCACATGTGACCCAACCCAGGCTATGATGGTTGGATGAGAATTCGTTGGAGGATACCATAAGCATATTTTATAAAAAAAAAAATTATATAACAGTTTTTAATTTATTATGATAATAAGAATTTATTTTGGATCACAAAAAACTAAATAACAAATAATTGAATTTGTGGTGGAGTTTACTCCTTTAAAAATTTATGACTTGTAATAAATTATTTTTATTTTCACAATAATTCAAAAATTGATATGTTAACCCTCTTATAAGTAAACTAATTGTTATTTGGGCCGGTGCCTACCGTCTTGAAACACTCCCAAAGAAAGCCCCCTCGATGGCTGTCTGATGTAAGCATTTTGCTGTCGACCGTCGGATCGTGGGTGTCAGTAGTCATCACTGTTGACATGACGTGCGATGTTAGGGCTCACGATAGAATAAGACTTGTCATTTCTTTTCATATTTAGTAGCATAAATGAAGGCATTTTCTCGAGACATGACATCATATGCCCCAATAATTTTCTCTAGCTTATATTGATTATGTATATCAATTTACAAATTTTCTCAACGAAAATATCATAAAAAAAAAAAACCTGCGTCGATTTGCGTTGATTTTGAAGTCATTCTTGCCATATTAAATATAGAATTCATCTTGTGAATTCATGTCATTTTCTTGTGTTGTCTTGAAAATCGAGAATTTACAAATATTATATAGATATTACCCATTTCGTCTTCGTTAGAAAAAAAAAAATAATTTTGAGAAAATTAGTGATTATGATTAAACAATGGTATAGGACCGGCGCATATTTACCCATCACGATGCAAATGGAAGATGGTAAGAGTCCTATGTTTTATAGGGGAGTTTTGAAAATGGCAAAGCTTGCAAGTTCGGTGGAGCTTATAACCCGTGAAGTTCTATTGATTATCCTTTCATGAAACCATTTTCTCCAGCAAGTTCGGTTTCACAAAATAAAAATAAAAATTAATACTTGACATTCGTTAGTCAGAGGTCACCGGCCGTGCCTGAAATTGGCAGTGGCGAAGGTCATGGGTTAGAGTGGTTGCAACCAATGATGGAGGTGGCCTTGTCAGAGTGGTATCGAAGAAGGGGTGTATCCTAAGTCGACCATAATGACTCATTCCTTAGAAGGCCATTATGACATTTCACCTTTAGTTATGAAAAGAATGAAATCAATGGCAACGAGCATGTTTGGAGACAAGTCTGGAACACCTTTAATCTTAATAAAAATTGTCCAATCAGTTCTAAATTTATTATACGAATGCCCATTTGGTCTTGAATTATTTTATTTCATAGATTTAATTCTAAACATTTTTACTTACATGACATAATTTTGCTGAAGATTAGTAAGGTTCTCGGCCCTAAAACTGCAGTTTTGGGTTGAGGGAAGCCCCCAACCATTGGCCCAGGGCGATTATTGGGTTTTGTCTCTCGTCCCTAAAACTGCAGCTGTGAGGCGAGAGCAACCCCCAAGGATATATGTAGAGTTGCTAACGTCAAACTAGGCGATGTGGGATTTGCGTTAGGATTTCATACCCACTCCCTATAAAGATTTATTACTCAATTGGTGAAATTAAAAGTTTTAGTATGGAATTGGCATCTGTTTAATGAATTTAGGATTGATTGAGTAAATTTTTATGCGATATTCAGTAGAGTCAATATGAATAGATTCAGATTTGATATAAATCTCGGCCTCCCCTCCTAGCTCTTTTTCTTGTATTCCCTTTGTTTCTTTCCTCGCTCTCCCGATCTAGTTTTAGATCTAGAAGTTTTGCTCTCCCAATCTTATATTGGGAAGCTTATCTCCAACCTAATTCTATAATTTGGAGCCTTAATGAATAAATACTGCGTCTTCAGTTTCAATGATGTTTCTAGCAAACATCAGTTAAATTTGTGCTCATTCAATGTGTTTTCATCTAAAGCCTTAGCATTTCGAATTGGTTAAGCCTTAGCATTTCGAATTGGTTTAGGGCTAGCTCTCATAGCTATCGGATCTGAATTTCTTCAACATGTTTATATTATCTCCATATCATGATAGTGTTGCGAACATTGAACCTAAGTGTAGGTCGCTAAAAGGCAAAGTCGTAATTTCATATTGAGATTCCCGTGTGTACTTATCACTAATAGTGCCGTGTGACTTAGTAACTGGTTGCTGATTGTTTTGCTTTGATGCAATCCCATATATGTTCTTGAAGGACGAGTCTATGATTATTTTTGATGATGATGTTCTAATGAAACACCTTAATTTTTAGTTTTTTGTTTGTTTTGGAGCTTTATGAGCTTGCTTTTGTATTATGACTTTTGAGATTTGACATTCCTTTTATGTCTTATTTGGATAATGGATAGACATTTCTTTTGAAAAAAAAAATATGAAGAGATGTTAGGCGGTGACCGATGCACCATCGTTATGGTAAATTACAATGGTGTTGAAACAAAATGAATTAATGTTTGACCAGCCACGTACTGTATTCATGTATTGATTGCCGGTGTATTATTTTATTATAAAGCTGAAAAAGACAGAAAAAGAAGAAGGACCTAAGACCGGTTTGAACCGGTGATCTCTCGCCCCATCTCTGCATTACATTTGGTTAAACGAAAATCAACGGCCTGAATGAAACGTGGGATCCACCACATTAGAGAGACAGCGAGAGATGGTGTGGGTCATTTTGGCGTGGGTACTGTCATGACGCAATTGCTTAGATTCCAAAATACTTTTCAAGTGGCATAAGTACAGTGGGAGTGCCAAAACTTGGAACGGAGGGACACTTAAATGTCAAAAATTACAAAATGTACATTTAAGTACCACTTTTTAAAAAAAAATGGATCACTTCAGTTCTAAGTCGTCGAAACCCTATCGGAAATCTTACGTGGTAATTTTTCATTAATTTTCTTGCCAATGTGGATTGCCGGAAACCGAATGGCGAAAAATCAGCCAAAACGACGTCGTTTTTTGGCTGACATGGATTTTCAAAATTATTAATTAAACAATTAAAAATATATATGATTAGAAAATCGATTTTATTAAAAAAAAAACAAAAAGAAAAAGAAGAAGAAGAAGAAGGGGAAGAAGAGGGGATTGGTGAGGGCCGCCACCGCCGCCATTGCCGCTCCCACCCTCATCGCCGAGAAGGGCCGGCGAGGGTGGGTGAGGGTTGGCCGAGGTCGTCGGGCCTCAGCCAGTGGCTGGCGACCCCGGCCGACTGCCTGCGATGAGGGCTGCGCGCCTTCGCCCAGCCGGGCCAAGGGCCGTCGGCCGCCCAAACCAGCGCCGGTTTGGGCAGCTGGTTTGGGCGGCCGACGGCCCTTGGCTCGGCGGGTGAGGGTGCATAGGCCCTTGCCACAAGCCGGCCGGGGCCCGGCGACCTTGGCCGACCCTCACCCACGCTCGTTGGCCCTTCCTAGCGAGGGCTACACAGCCCTCGCCGATCCCTTTTTTTTTTTAAATAAAATCGATTTTAATTTTTTTAAAATCTGACTTGGACAATTTTTTTAAAAAAAATTACCATGTGGATTTTTTATTTTGAAAAAATGTTTCGTCAACAAATGAAGTCGCCGGAAAATGGACACATGGCAATTTGGCTGGAATTTTTCGCCGTTAGCACTTAACTGATCTCTTTTGCTCCGATTTTGACACTTAAGTGTACCTTTTATAACTTTTGACACTTAAGTGTCTCTCTCTCCGTGCCAAGTTTTGGCACTCCAAAGGTCTGTACATCCTTTTCAAGTTAATAACAAATTTAGAGATTGCAATTGCTTCTTTGATGGAGATGGCTCTTAAATCCATCAATACAACCAAATGATTATTGGATCAATGGTAGAAAAACGACCAGAGATTTGTGCTAGTCCATTGAATAACTTCATAATTTTGGGAACTCATAACTTACATCACGATTTTGTTGTATCATTTTAACTTGCACCCTCATTTTTCCTTCCTAACCTATACTCATCTCAAAGATAGACCATGAAATGAAGCTAAACTTCCCTCTCCTCCACTGTCTCACTCCATCCCATAACTAGCCATCCCCCTCCCCCAATGCCTAATCTTGGGCTTGAGGTTAGCGACGCTTGCCTTCGGATCAAGATATTAATCCCAAAGAAAGTCACTAATCCTTACTACACTCCCATAATGTATAGAGAGTGCATAAATGAGTTATTTGATGAAAAAAAATTAATTTAAATACGAAAAAATAGCCCATAGGTTGGGCCCATTTCAAAATCATGCAACGCTCACATGAAAGCCGAATGATTGATGTAGTAATAACTTAAATCAACAATCATATGCCATCAACCAAATTAATGGACTCACGATCGAAGAGAGAAAGTTGTCTTTCAACTTTGAAAAGTTTGTTTTTTTAATAAAAACATATTTTAGTACTATTTTACATTTAAAGTCAGCAAACAATTATTAAACATTTTCTACCATCATTATGCTTTAATGATGATGATAAATTAATTAATTCTCAGAAAATTTCAAATAAAAACCTAACATGAGACCTTTTTTTTTTCCAAAAGAGGGTCATGAGTGGATATTGGTGGCTAAGTCAATCTCAAATATGGCCCCAATGGCATTTTTCAAGTGGGCATTTTTTCCATTTTTTTTCGTCTCTTTCCTTTTCCTTTGCCCCCTCCCCTTTTTTTTTTCATGTTCCTCTCATTTTTGTTCTTTTCTTTTTCCTGATTCCAATACTTGATCTTGCTTGAGATCATGAGTCGCCACGTGAGCTCACGGCATCACCAATGATTACTCCTCCATCTAGCGTTGGCTTGACGACGTTTGACGATTTTTCTCTCTCTTTTCACTCACGGCCATAGCCACTTGAGCTATGAGCTCCAAGCGGCTTGGGCCATGGCCACTCTAGCTTTCCAACTCATGGCCATCCCCCCTCCTTCCCTCTTTATTTGGTTGTAATTTAGATATTTATGCATGAAGTCGTGGTAGGAAATGTTCACCCAACTCATGTGAGAAAAGGTTGGATTTGTGCGATGCATGTGAGATATACTGATTTAATTTGTTTAGCTTGCTAATCTAGAGTTGCTTTTATTTTTTTTGGCTATAATTTAATTTGGGCTCACATCAAAATCATGCAATACTAACGTAAAAGCCAAATGAACAATGTATTAATAACTTAAACCAAAAACATATACCGCCAACCAAATTAATGAACTTGTGATTAAATAGAGAAAACTTGTCTTTCAACTTTGAAAATATTATTTTTTAATAAAAAACATATTTTAATATTATTTTACATTTGAAGTCGGTAAAAAATTATTAAACATTTTCTACAATCATTATGATTTAATGGCGACGATAAATTAATTAATTTCTCAAATAATTTCAAATAAAAGTCTAAAATGAGACTTGCTTTTTTTTTTCCTCTCAAAAGAGATGAGTGGACATTGATGGTCAAGTTAGTCTCAAATATTACCCCTATGGCATTTTTCAAATGAGCACTTTTTTTTCTTCTCTTTTTCCTCTCTTTTTCTTTTCCTTTTTTTTTTTTTTTCCCTTGTTCCTCTCATTTTTGTTCTTTTCTTGTTCCTCTCATTTTTGTTCTTTTCTTTTTTCTTGATTCCAATGCTCGATCTTGGTTGTCACATGAGTCACCTTGTGAGCTTGTATAATGGCATCACCTATGATTACTCCTCCATCAAGCATTGGCTTGACGACGGATGGCTATTCTCTCTTCACTCATGGCCATGGCCCTAGCCTCTTGATTGTTGAGCTCCAAGCAGCTTGGCCATGGCCACTCTAGCTTCCAATTCACGGCCATACCCCCCTTTCTCTTTCTTCATTTTGTTGTAATCTATATATTTATGTATGAAGTCGTGGTAGGAAATGTTCACCCAACTCGTATAAGAAAAGCTTGGATTTGTATGATGCATGCAAGATTTATTGATTTAATTTGTTTAGCTTGTTAATCTGGAGTCTCTTTTATTATTTTGGCCATAACTCAATTTGGAGCCAAACTCAATTAACATGATCCAAATTATAACACATCTAATTGCCGGAAGCATCTGAAATTCTAAGGATGTCTGAATTGCATCTTCCATTTTAGTTTTAAACATCAAACTCGTTGTGAGAAAGAGAGAATGGCCATGGTCTAGAGTGAGCTCAGTGATTCGGTAGCCATGACTATGGCTGACAGCTCGGAGATATGATTGCCATGGTCGTGAGTGAGAAGAGAGAGAATGGCCATTGATGTTGTCGAGCTAGCTGAATGGAGGGTAGCTGTAGGTGATGCCAATAGGCTCGCCGGTGACTTCATGACGTCAAGTGAGATTGGGCATCGAAAATGGGAGAAAGAAAACAAGAAAATAAAGGGTAAAAGGAAATGGAAAATAGAAAATAAATAAATAAGAGGGAAAGAACTGCCCTAGACGAGAATAACCTTGCCATGGCTTGACAAATACATTAAAAGGCCTTATTTGATACGGGTAGAGTGGTCAATTTAGGACAAGATCCACTCTTGGCTATCATTTAAGAAAACAACCTCATTTCGGGTTATTGTTTGAAATTTTCCTTTAATTTTCTTTCAACTTAGTTAAATCGTGGTTTGCAAAGGAGAGAGAACATTAGATGTATGGAGAGAGAGAGAGAGAGAGAGAGAGAGAGAGAAATGTTACTAAGGATATGTTTGGTAATATTTTTGTTTCTAATAATAATTTCCATTGAGAAATAGTTTTTTCATTTCTATTTTCTAAACAAGTTTCTAAGTATTTGAACGCGTATGGTAACTATGTAAAATTTATATTCTCTGAATAAAAAAAGAATAGGGATATGTTTACTATGGCCCTCAAAATTTTTTTTTTGTGACATAAATTTTTAAATTTTTAATAAATTTATGAGATTTTTCTAATTTTTCTAATTTTTCTAAATTTTTTATTTTCTATTTTCCTCTCTTCTTCCTCCTTTAGCCAGTCATCAGGCCTCAGTGAGCAATGACCTCTCTAGACCTCGGCTCTCACCCGTCATTAGCCATCACCAAGGCCCAACGACTGGCTAGAGGAGGAAGAAAAAGAAAAAAAGAAAAAGAAATAACTTTTTTCCATTTTTTGTTTATGTTCAAAATCTATTTTTTCCATCACGATCTCTTATGAAGAATAAAAAAGTTAGCTAATTTTACTAAATATATTTTTGTTTTTTTTATTTACTGTTCTTTTGAGGTTAGGTTGACCGCGTGTGTGATCTGGGTGACGAAGGGGATGGCGTCACCGCCGGTTGCCGGCTTCTGCTTACGTTCTCAATTGCGTCTCATCCTTGTAGGGTGGGCCTGCAACGCCATTTTCTTTTTCCTCAAATTGCGTCACCGGAGAGAGAGAGATGGAGAGAGGAGAGAGGGGTTTCTACGCATTCAAATTTCTTTACAAAGCTACAGTGTGTAGGTCACATTAAATATTATTTAGGATTAGGACAACATCCAAGGTGGGCATGAAATTAGGAGAGGTGAAAAAAGAAGACTTTTCCTGTATTATTTTTTAAGATTAAGGATTAAGACAATGAAAGTCCCCAAATCGGAATATTTGTGATAATTTTTCCCCTCATTAATTTTCATTAAATTTTACTATTAAATTACCGATTGGCAATTGACAAGTGTGCCAATTTTGGATTTTACCTTTTGTCAAATGTGTACCATTTTTGTGGTACTAATCCAATTTAAGGAAGAATGGTATATTTATTACAAATGTATCAATTTAGATTTTTTGCTGTCAAAAATTTAGTTTAGGGTAGATTTATTACAAGTATACTAGTTTAGGATCTTTCATGGTCAAAAAATAATTTTGGATAAATTCGCCATAGGTATATTGATTTATGATTTTTCGTGGTATTAACTCTAAGATTAATAGTGTAGCTTGAGGCAAGCGTGATATTGTTCATTTTGGTCGAATTCACTTTCGCATTGATATCCAATATAACCATTTCCAAGTATGTCATCTCTTGAGATGAAGCAAGAGTAATCTACTAATGGAACAACTATAATTAATATGTGGGATTACGCTTTTTCTTATCACCGCAAGCAATCTCGTCTAGAGTCCTCGCTAGCATGATTGATGTAGGCAACATATCCATGTACAGTCCCCATGTATTGTCGCCACTCAAATTACTATATGATTTGTGTCACGTGTCTATCAAATATGTGATTAAGAAAACGATTATACCACAAAAAATTCTAAACTATACTTAATGTAATACAAATATTCCGAACTTTTTCTTTCACTACTAAGAACCCTAAACTTGCTCATTGTGATACAAATACCATAAACTTTTTTTTTCCTGTCATAAAAAACCCCGAACTTATAATAGTGTAACGAGTATACTCTTGGTGAAACTAAAATAGTTGGTATATATTATTTTCCGTGGCACGAAAAAAAAAAGTTTGGTGTATTTATAACATGGTGGGCAAATTTAAGATTTTTTTTTGACAAAAAAATAGATTTGAAGTATTTATGTCACAGTAAATATAATTTGAGAATCTTTATAATATATGCCCTTAAGAAAAACCATAGTTCCCTTCCTCCTCTCTCCATACCATCATCTCTCTGTAATGCTTGCACCATCGAGTGCGACTTGAGCCACCGTCAAGCCTTCGTCTTGCATTGAGGCCGATCCAAGGTGTTTGACTTCAGATCGGCCTCGACCTAAGGCCTCAAAGTCCCCAAAACATTTTGGGCTATGGTGACCTCTAATCAAGGTTAATTTCAAGGTTGACCACCTTGGATTAGCCTTGGTTTGAGGCCGTGCCGAGCAGGCCCGAGTTGAAGGTGGTGATGAGTCGAGGTCAATTTGGGCATAGAGAAAGAGAGAGAGAAGAGTGGTGATGACATGACGCGTATAATGAAGGGGGTGTGTGACGTTCAGAGATAGCAGCAACACACGTTATCGTCCAATTTTTTGCCTCAACTCGTTTAAACCTATTGCATTGGTCTAAAATTTTACAAAACTAATCTGTCAACCAAACCGGCTAACAATTTTGGGATTGGAGATGCATTTGCGATGTCTAATAATAGATATAGAGATTGACATAAGAGGTAAATATTTTTCATATGTATACCTAATTGAACGAGCTATGCTTAGGCATGATCCCAAGACCAATCGAGGCTGGAGCAATTTTCACATCATGCTATATGTAATTTCTTTTTTGGCAATTTACATGAAATGATGATGGTGAGCACGATGATCAAGATGATGATGATGATGATGATGATGAAGGGATGGTCCTTAAAGCTTTTTTTTATTTTTCATATTTCTATCACCTTGGAGTCATAAACAAAATAAATGAAGTCTAGAAACTCCACGTGTGCTCCATCTCAAGCTACCATAGGTATATGAGAATTTGTTGTGGGATACAGTAAACATATTGTCCAAAAAAAAATAATTATGTGACAGTCATTAATTTACTAGAAAATAATATAAAAAATAAAATAAATTATTTTAATGCTCACTTTTAGAGAATTTATGATTTATAATAAATTATTATTCTTATAATAGATTATGCTATGCTAGGAAAATCTTTTTGTAAATCAATTGCTAATTAGGTCGGTGCTTACCATTCTAGAAAATTCCCAAAGTTATCGGATCCAAGCCTTTTGCTGTCCATTGTCGGATTGTCGGTGTCGATAGTTGTCTCGGTTGACATGACAGGCTATGTATATAGCTCATGATGGCATAAGACTTGTCATTTCTTTTCATATTTAGCAGCATAAAAGAAAGGCATTTTCTCAAGACATGATATCATATGCCCAATAATTCTCTCTAGCTTATGTTGTTTATGTACATCAATTAACAAATTATCTCTACGAAAATATGATGCAAAAAAAACCTATTGATTGGCGTTGACTTCGAAGTCACTCTTGCCATGTTAAATATATAATTCATCCAATGAATTCATATTATTTTCTTGCATTGTCTTGAGAATCGAGAGCCTACAGATGTTATAGAAACATTATCCATCTTGTCTCCATTAAAAAAAATGTAATTTTCAGAAAATTAGTGATATTTAGTGTCACGCCCCGAACCCCGAGCACGCGACAACCCCTTCTCTTGGTCGATTGAAAGCGACGTCCCAGGAATCGTCGACGACCATTCATTTTAATCTTTTGTTATGCGCAAGCGAAGACGAACCATCCCCAGTCCAACAATCAATCAATTAATCAATCAGGGATAGAGGGATGAATAACAAGAACAACCATCACTACTCATTTACACAATTTACTGGATTAACCAACGGAGGATCGTCTTTTGAATTACAAGCCCGACAAAAGGGGCCGATCCATCCTCTAAGCCAGGCCAAAAAGAAACTAGGCTAATCTAGCTATATCGAATGAACCCTCGGGTTCAACACCACGGTCACTCGGACCCATCGGACTCGACTTCGTCAGGTCGATCACTGGAGAAACGGGGGGCAGGATTCTCCACAGCGGGTGCACCATTCTAAAGACCTGACAAATGTTAACCACGACGGGTTGAGATAAAATCTCAGCGAGTTCTTCCCCCTAAGCCTCGGTTAGTACGCCAACTCAACCCGGGGTATCTCTCCAAAACCACCCCTCACTCAACCCGACCACAAACACCCAACAATCAACAATCAAACCACAGACAGGTTCAACCAACAATCAGAGGTCGGTTCGCATGCAACCTTACCCGATATGCCATACCCTGCACGTTAAATCTCATTCAAAGCAAGCAATGCAACCAACAATCGAATAGTCGGTTCGCATGCAACCTTACCCGGTATGCCATACCCTACACATTATAAGTCAGCACAATACACGTAATGCATATGGCCGTTAGATGATGCAGTTCATCAATCACATGCGAGTCGCGTCACAAGCGATCTCACCTGGCCATTGCCACCCCTGCACGTTATCAATTCATGCGTGCGTGCCATAAATGATATGATCACCTCATGCATAATCGGAACCAATGATGCCATGTTTTCTCATGCACTCTCACATCCACACGTGTTCCGATTATTGCGCCCCCTGTGGGCTACAACTTGGCCGAGGTGCAACGGCGCTACGGCGCCCTTCCTCCGCAGAGGCGCAACCGTGCCCTTCCGTGCTATTGCTACGGCGCTACTGTGACGTCCTGAAATTCGAGCCCTCTGAGGGAGGACTGAACGTTAATTTCGCCAGTGCATTGTTGGTTGATCTCACTCGGAACTGATCACTCCCGAGACACTGACCTTGAGGGGAAAGGCTAATGAGGACAGAACTCGTGCGACTAAAGAACTTGACCTGGGAAAACGACTTGACCGTGAGACTTGCGTAAGGACGATCCCGTAGTCGGGCGGCCGATTTCGGGACGACTAGAAGTCGATTCACTGACAGAAATAATGGGATGATTGGTGATTCCGTCTACTGTTATCGAACCTGTGAATGGCCCTATGTCGATCCTTGATAATCGTGTACTTAGAAATAAGAATCGATCCTCCGCAATTTCATGTAGTCAAGGATGTCCATGTGTCGAGAAGTCTTGAACGTGAATTGGCACGAGTCGGTTACGCGTGAATCCTCGAAGCCGCCCGTCGCCCGAGTAGTGCCAAAATGGCATTCGGGCGAAATTGACAAGGCATGAGAATCCAATATTGGACTTCGAATTTTCGGGAACGTCCGGGATGGACTTTTTGACGATGCTTCGTAGTCAGTCGACAGTGTCGGATGAGCCGAGTAATTGGAAAAAGGGATATTCGGATCGAGGAAATGAGCTTACAAGGACGTGGGCCAGGCAAGATCAGTGTGGGCCTCACGCCCAAGGTGGGACAGTCGCCATGGAAGGCTCGAGGCAAGCAAGTGAGCCCGTTGGGCCAAACCGACCCTTTACCCTTCCGAGCCTGTTATCTAACCTTGAGCCGTTTCGAGCCCAATAAATTCCCGAGCCCGTTCCTATTCATTTCCGGCCTTTTTCCTAGGCCCGTCCTCCATTTTCAGCCCAAGGACAGATTGGGAAATGTGCAAGGTGGAAATGACCAAAATGCCCTTGGATATTTTGAAGAAAAGTCAAAAGGAAGAGAGAGAAGATGAGGTCATTGTTTGGCAAGTGGGGCAAGCCTTGATGGCTTGGATAAGGCTTATCCTTCAGCCTTCACTTCACTCTCTCTCTCCTCTTCATCTTCTCCAAAATTGCAGCCCCTCTCTCCCCTTCTTCCCTTGCCTTCCTGCAGTTTTAGTTTCTGACCTCTCACCGAAATTGGAGTTGTTCGTTGCCTTCCCGGTGGAATCTCGAGCCGTGTCACCTATCAAAATGTTCAGCACAGAAATTCCGTACTTTTCACGGTGGCCGATCGCCGAACGGAGCTGTCGTCCGTCCCGTACGGCCGCCTGAAGTCGGCGGTCCTCCGACCGTCACCTGTGCAGCGCCTCGTGCAGCTTCGGTTTTCCTTCCGTTTCTCTCCATTTTTAGCCTACCCAATGCCCACACCAGCCACGCACAACTCCCCCTCGACCCCCAGGAGCCTCCGGTCACCGGCCACGAGCTCGCCGGAGCTCCGGCCACCTTATTTTTGCTTCGACCAGCAACCTCCTCCTCCTGCAGTGCTGTTTTGTGAAGTTCAGTGGGGAATCCGAATTTGTTGCTGCTGTGTTGAGCCCGGGACCGCCTTGGATCGTCGTGAGTGAGGTCCCCGGGTGTCGGGTTCGTCGCCGCCGCCGCGCCGGTGTCGCCGGCCCGCTTAACGAGTGAGTTTAGCTCCTAATTCCTATTTAGTGCCTAAACTTGCTTAGGGTTGGGTTAATTAGTGTTAATGCTGATTTAGGAGGGTTAATTAAGTTTTATTAGCCCTAAGATAGGTGGTTAGATAGTGGATTAAGATTATCTTAGCTTAATCTTGCTTAATTATGCTTGATTATGCTTAAATGTTGATTATGTGTGGTTTATGTGTTAATTAAGCTTGCTTAGCTTAATTGATTGATTAATTTGTGTTTAATCAATGTTTTGTTTAATTTCTGAATTTAATTTATTATTAATTGAATTTCGGAAATTGTTCATGGGATTATGTTTGTTCATGGCACCTTTGTTCATCAGGAAGTGAAATTGTGCATAATTTCATGTGCCTTGATCATATGAAG
Organism: Corymbia maculata; assembly: GCA_014182735.1. Lineage (NCBI taxonomy): Eukaryota > Viridiplantae > Streptophyta > Magnoliopsida > Myrtales > Myrtaceae > Corymbia > Corymbia maculata. Next base: position 18,006,172 of record CM024686.1, on the reverse strand, counting down.
TGAATTGGATGTGGCATTGCATAAGCATCCGCTTGAATTGTATGATTTTCACAAAAGAAAGAAAATGGTTTGTCCGAGGGACACCGGAAATGGACCGCCTTTATGAGAAAGAAAGTGATTTGTCCAAGGGACACTGGAAATGGACCGCTTTTATGAGAAAGGTGGGGAAAATGGTTTGTCCGAGGGACATCGGAAATGGACCGCTTTTGTGAGAAATGATTCGAGGTTTTATATGCAAGCATGTGTGCATTGGCTAATGCTCAAAGATAATAAGTGGATTGTGATGGAATGCTTGCGTGATCACTAAGTTGAACCCGATTTATCGGAGATTATGGAAAAGGGAGGGCACGGTTGCGCCTCTGCGGAGGAAGGGCGCCGTAGCGCCGTGGCGCCTTGGAGGGTATGGAAGGGCACGGTTGCGCCTGCGGAGGAAGGGCGCCGTAGCGCCATAGCTCCTCCGCACGGAAGGGCACGGTTGCGCCTGCGGAGGAAGGGCGCCGTAGCGCCGCAGCAATAGCACGGAAGGGCACGGTTGCGCCCGCGGAGGAAGGGCGCCGTAGCGCCGTTGCACCTCGGCCAAGTTGTAGCCCCGTGGGGGCGTAATAATCGGAACACGTGTGGATGCGAGAGTGCATGAGAAAACATGGCATCATTGGTTCCGATTATGCATGAGGTGATCATATCATTTATGGCACGCACGCATGAATTGATAACGTGCGGGGTGGCAATGGCCAGTGAGATCGCTTGTGACGCGACTCGCATGTGATTGATGAACCGCATCATCTAACGGCCATGTGCATTGCGTGTATTGTGCTGACTTATAACGTGCAGGGTATGGCATACCGGGTAAGGTTGCATGCGAACCGACTATTCGATTGTTGGTTGCATTGCTTGCTTTGAATGAGATTTAACGTGTAGGGTATGCCATATCGGGTAAGGTTGCATGCGAACCGACCTCGATTGTTGGTTGAACGTCTCGTGGTTTGATTGCCGATTGCCGGGTGTTTGTGGTCGGGTTGAGTGAGGGGTGGTTCTGGAGAGATACCCCGGGTTGAGTTGGTGTACTAACCGGGGCTTAGGGGAAGAACTCGCTGAGATTTTATCTCAACCCGTCGTGGTTAACATTTTTCAGGTCTTTAGAATGGTGCACCCGCTGTGGAGAATCCTGCCCCCGTTTCTCCAAAGTGATCGACCCGACGGAGTCGAGTCCGATGGGTCCGAGTGACCGTGGTGTTGAACCCGAGGGTTCATTCGGTATAGCTGGATTAGCCTAGTTTCTTTTTGGCCTGGCTTAGAGGATGGATCGGCCCCTTTTGTCGGGCTTGTAATTCAAAAGACGATCCTCCGTTGGTTAATCCAGTAAATTGTGTAAATGAGTAGTGATGGTTGTTCTTGTTATTCATCCCTCTATCCCTGATTGATTGATTGTTGGACTGGGGATGGTTCTTCTTCCGCTTGTGCATAACAAAAGATTAAAATGAATGGTTGTCGACGAGTCCTGGGACGTCGCTTTCAATCGACCAAGAGAAGGGGTTGTCGCGTGCTCGGGGTTCGGGGCGTGACATCCCCGTCGGTTTTGGTATCAGAGCGAGGTTGAGACTTGGAGTGATAAGGTGCGTGGGATTTTTTGGGATAGTGAGATAGGGATGGCTTTTATGTTATGTGCCCGTGATTGCTTTTGTGGCCTTGTGTGGCTTTGTGTGGTGGCGGGTTGCTCATAGTCTAGAGTGATGAGCAATCCCGAGCGAAGAGAGCCCTTAGGCGTAGGGCAAAGATCTCGGTCGGGCAAGTGCTAGGGTAGCGCGCAGCGGATCCTAAGTTAGACGGGATCCTACCGGCGCTAGAGACCTTGTTAGGGCAGCAAGGCGAGTGCTTTTGCCGTGGTCCTTGTGGTTTCCCTAGTGAGAGGAGAGGTCCGTGAGAGACCGATACCTAGACCGGTAGAGCAATTCCGAGACCGAAGCCACCGAGGTTAGTGGCGTGGGCGACCGAAAGCCGTGACCCTTTGGATAAGGGATAGTGAGATGACTTTTGGATCTTTGGGGTGTTGAGTCGACGAGAATGGTTCTGGCGGCTTATTAGCTTCAAGGTAATGCCATTAATTGGTGGGAAGCCACTCAAGGAAGAGTGTTCCCTGAAGGCATAGCTCAGACTTGGGGTGCTTTTAGTGAAGCTTTCAATGGGAAGTGTTTCTTGGACAGTATGAGAGAGTCAAAGATGGCGAGTTCCAACGGTTTTGTCGAAGTGGATGTCGGTGGATCGTATGAGGCGAAGTTCGCCGAGTTGGCCAAGTATGCGCCGAGATTGGTAAAGGACCTTGTGGATAGGGTGAGACATTTTAGAGATGGCTTGAATCCATAATTGAAAGCCCGGCTGGTACCTTGAACTTGAGAAGAGTTTTGATGAGATGTACAAAAGGGCCTAGTGATAGAGAAGAATATGATCAAGAGGGCGACCGCATCGGCTCGCGGTTCGTGCCTAATAGAGACAATCGTCGGTTCGGGAAGGGACCGATGATGGGGAAAATGAATCTCATTCCACCCGACGAAAGAATTAAGTGAGAAAGCCGACCGCTCGAAACTAGATCGCGAGGAAGCCATTGCATATGGTGGATTGTCATGGAAAGACAATTCGTTTAACCCAAGAGTGGGTGGTCGTTTTGAGTGTGTGGGAAATCGAGGAGAACCCTCCGTTCTTCGATTTCGTCACTTGAGGTGACTTGGTTGTGGGAATTTGGGTGTCAAGAGTATTTGGCATTGGTGGCAAATACGCCGGTAGAAGGATCAAATGTGGAGGATATTGCAATAATACAATAGTACATGGACGGGTTTCCGAAGAATTGCCGGGATTGCCTTCAGAGAGAGAAATTGAGTTTGTGATTGAGTTGGCCCCGGGATTGAACTGATTTCCAAGGCGCTTTATAGGATGGCCTTGTCGAATTGAAAGAATCAAGGTGCGACGCACTAGGACGAGCGTCTCTTTTGGGGAGCACCGATCTTGTTTGTAAGAAAAAAAAAAAGGACCGGTCTTTGCATCTCGCATTGATTACCGGCAGCTTAATCAAGTGACGATTAAGAACAAGTATCAATTGCCAAGGGTTGATGATATTCGGTGTACTTGCGGAGTCCCGAGGATCATGAGAAATACTTGAGATCGCACGCTGAGACCTTGAGGAAGCATGAACTTTATGCTAAGTTAGCAAGTGCGAGTTTTGGCTATCTCGCGTGGCATTTTTAGGGCATGTAATTTCAGGTGAAGGGATTGTCGTTGACCCGACTAAGATCAAGGCAATCATGAATTGGCCAAGATCTATGACGATAACTGAGATTCAAAGTTTCTTGGCATTGGCGGGATATTACAGATGTTTCATGGAGAAGTTTCTTTGCGATAGCCATGCCATTGACGAGGTTGTTAAAGAAAGATGAGAGGTTTGATTGGACGGACAAGTGCGAGCGTAGTTTCCAAGAGCTCAAGAGTAAACCTGTCTTGACATTACTGTCTGGTCCTGGTGGGTACAAAATCTACAGTGACGCGTCGTATAAAGGATTAGGTTGCGTGTTAATGCGACATAGCAAGATGCGGTGATCATCTTTGCCTCATGTTCAACGACGATAGATGGAACTTCTTAAGGACTATGATTGTGAAATTTGTGTCATCTCGGGGAAAGCAATCAAAGTGGCGGATGCGCTTAGTCAAGAGTTGACAATTGCTCGATGATGATACGAGAATGGATTCTCTTGGAGGGAGTCGGGGACTCGATTTTAAAATTGAGGTTGGCCATCTTGCTAGTCTAATGGCCACTCTCAAGGTGGAACCCGAGATGCAAAGCAGGATTAAGAGTGCCCAAGCGATGAATTCTGAAATTCTTAAGATCCCGCAGATGGATCAGGCAAAGAGAAAAGTAGACTTTCAAGTGTTTGAGGATGATTGTGCGTTCCGAAAGATGCAGAACTTATAGAAGCAGTCTTGTCGGAAGCTCATCATAGTTGAAATTCCCGAGTGGAAGTGGGAACACATTATGATGGATTTGTGATGGGATTGCCAAGGAGTCAACAAGGCAATGACTCGATTTGGGTAATAGTTGATAGATTGATGAAGTCAGCTTACTTTTACGTTGGATAGGTATGCAGAGTTGTGTGTACATCAGATTGTGCACATACATGGAGTTCCAGTGACGATCACATCTGACCGTGATCCTAAGTTTGTGGCAACTTTCTAGAAAAGTTTGCAGTCGGCTCTGGGAACGAAACTGTAGTATAGTACGGCGTACCATCCGCACGGCCGATCAATCGAAAGGATTTGAAGAAGTATTCGAAAGCCTTTAGTGCGATAAATGACATTTGATTTGCACTAATTTTCAAGTGGTTGAGGTGAATTCTTGGTTTGGTTATTAAATGGACGTGAAAGGAATGTTGAAAGAAAAATCGGTGGTTTGTGGAATTCGGATAGTGGTTCGATAGAAATTCGGTGAATCGATTTCAAGTGTCAATAAGTGACTCCGTGGAAACGAACTCATGGATTGATGAGCTGAAGAAAGTTTTGTACTTTGAGGTGCTTGGACGAGGTTAAAATCGTGAGGCTTGGTATGGGACAGGCCAAAGCGGATAATACCCCTATGAGATGGTGCATGTCTAAAAGGGACTAGTAGTAGTGTAGTTCGAAGATGCCCATAACGACTGATTTGACGAGAGTAGGTAGTGGTCGCCGAGGCCGAGTGCCTAAGCAAGGAGCGACTCCCGGCAGCTTCTAGGATGTCGAAAGAGGCGAAATGAATTGAACTATGCACTGTGCAAAAATAGAGTGCTTGTGGGATAAGATTTTATCGAAATGGTATAGCCGCAATGTGATCAAGTTTGTGGAACTCCAGTTTATAGAACGAGGTTTGAGAACGGGGAATCGCTGGTTCAAAATTTGGTTTCACAGTTATTGAATGCAGTTCAGATTATCTGAGTCGGATTAAAGACCACTCAGAGTCATCAGAAGAGTTGTGCAGATAAGCATCGTAGACCGTTGGAGTTTAAGGTGGGCGATCATGTGTTTTTGAAAGTATCGCCGATGAGGGGTACTTCCAGATTTGGCTAGAAAAGAAAGTTAAGTACGAGGTACATGTTTTAGCGTACGTCTTGCCTTGCCACCGAAACTTGCTCAAGTACATGATGTTTTCCACGTGTCCATGTTGAGAAAGTATGAACCAGACCCGAATCATATGTTGAATTTTGAGAAAACTGGACGTAGATGACAGAGTGTCGTACGTGGAGAGGCCGACACGAATAGAGGATCGTAAAGAGCAAGTACTTCGAAACAAGACTATCGCCTTGGTTAAAGTGATTTGGCAACATCATGGAACAGAGAGAGCTGCATGGGGAAAGTGAGAAAGTGATGAAGCATCAGCACTCCCATCTTTTTGAGGATTTGGTGATTGCAAATTTCGAGGACGAAATTTTTGTAAGGGGGGAAGAATTGTGACGTCCTGAAATTCGAGCCCTCTAAGGGAGGATCGAACGTTAATTTCGCCGGTGCATTGTTGGTTGATCTCACTCGGAACCGATCACTCCCGAGACACCGACCTTGAGGGGAAAGGCTAATGAGGACGAACTCGTGCGACTAAAGAACTTGACACGGGAAAACGACTCGACCGTGAGACTTGCGTAAGCGACGATCCCGTAGTCGGGCGAGCCGATTTCGGGGACGACTAGAAGTCGATTCACTGATAGAAATAATGGGATGATTGGTGATTCTGTCTACTGTTATCGAACCCGTGAATGGCCCTATGTCGATCCTTGATAATCGTGTACTTAGAAATAAGAATCGATCCTTCGCAATTTCATGTAGTCAAGGACGTCCATGTGTCGAGAAGTCTTGAACGTGAATTGGCACGAGTCGGTTACGCGTGAATCCTCGAAGCCGCCCGTCGCCCGAGTAGTACCAAAATGGCATTCGGGCGAAATTGACAAGGCATGAGAATCCAATATTGGACTTCGAATTTTCGAGAACGTCCGGGATGGACTTTTTGACGATGCTTCGTAGTCAGTCGACAGTGTCGGATGAGCCGAGTAATTGGAAAAAGGGATCTTCGGATCGAGGAAATGAGCTTATGAGGACGTGGGCCAGGCAAGATCAGTGTGGGCCTCACGCCCAAGGTGGGACAGCCGCCATGGAAGGCTCGAGGCAAGCAAGTGAGCTCGTTGGGCCAAACCGACCATTTACCCTTCCGAGCCCGTTATCTAACCTTGAGCCGTTTCGAGCCCAATAAATTTCCGAGCTCGTTCCTATTCATTTCCGGCCTTTTTCCTAGGCCCGTCCTCCATTTTCAGCCCAAGGACAGATTGGGAAATGTGCAAGGTGGAAATGACCAAAATGCCCTTGGATATTTTGAAGAAAAGTCAAAAGGAAGAGAGAGAAGATGAGGTCATTGTTTGGCAAGTGGGGCAAGCCTTGATGGCTTGGATAAGGCTTATCCTTCAGCCTTCACTTCACTCTCTCTCTCCTCTTCATCTTCTCCAAAATCGCAGCCCCTCTCCCCCTTCTTCCCTTGCCTTCCCGCAGTTTCGGTTTCGACCTTTCACCGAAATTGAGTTGTTCGTTGCCTTCCCGGTGGAATCTCGGGCCGTGTCACCTATCAAAATGTTCAGCACAGAAATTCCGTACTTTTCAAGGTGGCCTATCAAAATGTTCATGGGATTACTTTTGCTCATTGATTAATGTTCACGGATTGACATCGTTCATGGCACTCGTTCATCCAGGAAGTGAAATTGTGCATAATTTCATGTGCCTTGATCATATGAAGTGAATTGGATGTGGCATTGCATAAGCATCCGCTTGAATTGTATGATTTTCACAAAAGAAAGAAAATGGTTTGTCCGAGGGACACCGGAAATGGACCGCCTTTATGAGAAAGAAAGTGATTTGTCCAAGGGACACTGGAAATGGATCGCTTTTATGAGAAAGGTGGGGAAAATGGTTTGTCCGAGGGACATCGGAAATGGACCGCTTTTGTGAGAAATGATTCGAGGTTTTATATGCAAGCATGTGTGCATTGGCTAATGCTCAAAGATAATAAGTGGATTGTGATGGAATGCTTGCGTGATCACTAAGTTGAACCCGATTTATCGGAGATTATGGAAAGGGAGGGCACGGAAGGGCACGGTTACACCTCTGCAGAGGAAGGGCGCCGTAGCGCCGTGGCGCCTCGGAGGGTATGGAAGGGCACGGTTGCGCTCTGCGGAGGAAGGGCGCCGTAGCGCCATAGCGCCTCGCCCGCACGGAAGGGCACGGTTGCGCCTCGCGGAGGAAGGGCGCCGTAGCGCTGTTGCACCTCGGCCAAGTTGTAGCCCTGTGGGGCAGTAATAATCGGAACACGTGTGGATGCGAGAGTGCATGAGAAAACATGGCATCATTGGTTCCGATTATGCATGAGGTGATCATATCATTTATGGCACGCACGCATGAATTGATAACGTGCGGGGGTGGCAATGGCCGGGTGAGATCGCTTGTGACGCGACTCGCATGTGATTGATGAACCGCATCATCTAACGGCCATGTGCATTGCGTGTATTCAGGCGACTTATAACGTGCGGGGTATGGCATACGGTAAGGTTGCATGCGAACCGACTATTCGATTGTTGGTTGCATTGCTTGCTTTGAATGAGATTTAACGTGTAGGGTATGCCATATCGGGTAAGGTTGCATGCGAACCGACCTCTGATTGTTGGTTGAACCTGTCTGTGGTTTGATTGCCGATTGCTTTGGGTGTTTGTGGTCGGGTTGAGTGAGGGGTGGTTCTGGAGAGATACCCCGGGTTGAGTTGGTGTACTAACCGGGGCTTAGGGGGAAGAACTCGCTGAGATTTTATCTCAACCCGTCGTGGTTAACATTTTTCAGGTCTTTAGAATGGTGCACCCGCCTGTGGAGAATCCCGCCCCCGTTTCTCCGGTGATCGACCCGACGGAGTCGAGTCCGATGGGTCCGAGTGACCGTGGTGTTGAACCCGAGGGTTCATTCGGTATAGCCGGATTAGCCTAGTTTCTTTTTGGCCTGGCTTAGAGGATGGATCGGCCCTTTTGTCGGGCTTGTAATTCAAAAGACGATCCTCCGTTGGTTAATCCAAGAAATTGTGTAAATGAGTAGTGATGGTTGTTCTTGTTATTCATCCCTCTATCCCCGATTGATTGATTGTTGGACTCGGGATGGTTCGTCTTCCGCTTGTGCATAACAAAAGATTAAAATGAATGGTTGTCGACGAGTCCGGGACGTCGCTTTCAATCGACCAAGAGAAGGGGTTGTCGCGTGCTCGGGGTTCGGGCGTGACATCCCCGTCGGTTTTGGTATCGAGCGAGGTTGAGACTTGGAGTGATAAGGTGCGTGGGATTTTTGGGATAGTGAGATAGGGATGGCTTTTATGTTATGTGCCTGTGATTGCTTTTGTGGCCTTGTGTGGCTTTGTGTGGTGGCGGGTTGCTCATAGTCTAGAGTGATGAGCAATCCTGAGCAGAGAGAGCCCTTAGGCGTAGGGCAGAGATCGGTCAGGCAAGTGCTAGGGTAGCGCGCAGGCAGATCCTAAGTTAGACGGGATCCTACTGGCGCTAGAGACCTTGTTAGGGCAGCAAGCTGAGTGCTTTTGCTGTGGTCCTTGTGGTTTCCCTAGTGAGAGGAGAGGTCTGTGAGAGACCGATACCTAGACCGGTAGAGCAATTCCCGAGACCGAAGCCACCGAGGTTAGTGGCGTGGGCGACCCGAAGCCGTGACCCTTTGGATAAGGGATAGTGAGATGACTGTTTCAAGTCTTGCCGGGGTGTTCAGAGTCGTGGTAATGGTTCGGCGGCTTATTAGCTTCAAGGTAATGCCATTAATTGGTGGGAAGCCACTCAAGGAAGAGTGTTCCCTGAAGGCATAGCTCAGACTTGGGGTGCTTTTAGTGAAGCTTTCAATGGGAAGTGTTTCTTGGACAAGTATGAGAGAGTCAAAGATGGCGAGTTCCAACAGTTTTGTCGAATTGGATGTCGGTGGATCGCATGAGGCGAAGTTCGCCGAGTTGGCCAAGTATGCGCCGAGATTGGTAAAGGACCTTGTGGATAGGGTGAGACATTTTAGAGATGGCTTGAATCCATAATTGAAAGCCCGGCTGGTACCTTGAACTTGAGAAGAGTTTTGATGAGATGTACAAAAGGGCCTAGTGATAGAGAAGAATATGATCAAGAGGGCGACCGCATCTGGCTCGCGGTTCGTGCCTAATAGAGACAATCGTCGGTTCGGGAAGGGACCGATGATGGGGAAAAATGAATCTCATTCCACCTGACAGAAAGAATTAAGTGAGAAAGCCGACCGCTCGAAACTAGATCGCGAGGAAGCCATTGCATATGGTGGATTGTCATGGAAAGACAATTCAGTTTAACCCAGTAGTGGGTGGTCGTTTTGAGTGTGTGGGAAATCGAGGAGAACCCTCCGTTCTTCTGATTTCGTCACTTGAGGTGACTTGGTTGTGGGAATTTGGGTGTCAAGAGTATTTGGCATTGGTGGCAAATACGCTGGTAGAAGGATCAAATGTGGAGGATATTGCAATAATACAATAGTACATGGACGGGTTTCCCGAAGAATTGCCGGGATTGCCTTGAGAGAGAGAAATTGAGTTTGTGATTGAGTTGGCCCCGGGATTGAACGATTTCCAAGGCGCTTTATAGGATGGCCTTGTCGAATTGAAAGAATCGAAGGTGCGACGCACTAGGACGAGCGTCTCTTTTGGGGAGCACCGATACCGTTTGTAAGAAAAAAAGGACCGGTCTTTGCATCTCTCGCATTGATTACCGGTAGCTTAATCAAGTGACGATTAAGAACAAGTATCCATTGCCAAGGGTTGATGATATTTTGGTGTACTTGCGGAGTCCTGAGGATCATGAGAAATATCTAAGATCAGTACTGCAGACCTTGAGGAAGCATGAACTTTATGCTAAGTTAGTAAGTGCGAGTTTTGGCTGTCTCGCGTGGTATTTTTAGGTCATGTAATTTCAGGTGAAGAGATTGCTGTTAACCCGACTAAGATCAAGGCGGTCATGAATTGGCCGAGATCTATGACGATAACTGAGATTCAAAGTTTCTTGGCATTGGCGGGATATTACAGATGTTTCATGGAGAAGTTTCTTTGCGATAGCCATGCCATTGACGAGGTTGTTAAAGAAAGATGAGAGGTTTGATTGGACGGACAAGTGCGAGCGTAGTTTCCAAGAGCTCAAGAGTAAACCTGTCTTGACATTACTGTCTCGGTCCCGGTGGGTACAAAATCTCTGAGTGACGCGTCGTATAAAGGATTAGGTTGCGTGTTAATGCGACATAGCAAGATGCGGTGATCATCTTTGCCTCATGTTCAACGACGATAGATGGAACTTCTTAAGGACTATGATTGTGAAATTTGTGTCATCTGGGGAAAGCAATCAAAGTGGCAGATGCGCTTAGTCAAGAGTTGACAATTGCTCAGATGATGATACGAGAATGGATTCTCTTGGAGGGAGTCGGGGACTCAGATTTTAAAATTGAGGTTGGCCATCTTGCTAGTCTAATGGCCACTCTCAAGGTGGAACCCGAGATGCAAAGCAGGATTAAGAGTGCCCAAGCGATGAATTCTGAAATTCTTAAGATCCCGAGATGGATCGGGCAAAGAGAAAAGTAGACTTTCAAGTGTTTGAGGATGATTGTGCGTTCCGAAAGATGCGAGAACTTATAGAAGCAGTCTTGTCGGAAGCTCATCATAGTTGAAATTCCCGAGTGGAAGTGGGAACACATTATGATGGATTTGTGATGGGATTGCCAAGGAGTCAACAAGGCAATGACTCGATTTGGGTAATAGTTGATAGATTGATGAAGTTAGCTTACTTTTACGTTGGATAGGTATGCGAGTTGTGTGTACATCGATTGTGCACATACATGGAGTTCCAGTGACGATCACATCTGACCGTGATCCTAAGTTTGTGGCAACTTTCTAGAAAAGTTTGCAGTCGGCTCTGGGAACGAAACTGTAGTATAGTACGGCGTACCATCTGCAGACGGCCGATCAATCAGAAAGGATTTGAAGAAGTATTCGAAAGCCTTTAGTGCGATAAATGACATTTGATTTGCACTAATTTTCAAGTGGTTGAGGTGAATTCTTGGTTTGGTTATTAAATGGACGTGAAAGGAATGTTGAAAGAAAAATCGGTGGTTTGTGGAATTCGGATAGTGGTTCGATAGAAATTCAGTGAATCAGATTTCAAGTGTCAATAAGTGACTCCGTGGAAACGAACTCATGGATTGATGAGCTGAAGAAAGTTTTGTACTTTGAGGTGCTTGGACGAGGTTAAAATCGTGAGGCTTGGTATGGGACAGGCAAAGCGGATAATACCCCTATGAGATGGTGCATGTCTAAAAGGGACTAGTAGTAGTGTAGTTCGAAGATGCCCATAACGACTGATTTGACGAGAGTAGGTAGTGGTCGCCGAGGCCAGAGTGCCTAAGCAAGGAGCGACTCCCGGCAGGCTTCTAGGATGTCGAAAGAGGCAGAAATGAATTGAACTATGCACTGTGCAAAAATAGAGTGCTTGTGGGATAAGATTTTATCGAAATGGTATAGCCGCAATGTGATCAAGTTTGTGGAACTCCGGTTTATAGAACGAGGTTTGAGAACGGGAATCGCGGTTCAAAATTTGGTTTCACGTTATTGAATGCGGTTCAGATTATCTGAGTCGGATTAAAGACCACTCAGAGTCATCAGAAGAGTTGTGCAGATAAGCATCGTAGACCGTTGGAGTTTAAGGTGGGCGATCATGTGTTTTTGAAAGTATCGCCGATGAGGGGTACTTCAGATTTGGCTAGAAAAGAAAGTTAAGTACGAGGTACATGTTTTAGCGTACGTCTTGCCTTGCCACCGAAACTTGCTCAAGTACATGATGTTTTCCACGTGTCCATGTTGAGAAAGTATGAACCAGACCCGAATCATATGTTGAATTTTGAGAAAACTGGACGTAGATGACGAGTGTCGTACGTGGAGAGGCCGACACGAATAGAGGACCGTAAAGAGCAAGTACTCGAAACAAGACTATCGCCTTGGTTAAAGTGATTTGGCAACATCATGGAACAGAGAGAGCTGCATGGGGAAAGTGAGAAAGTGATGAAGCATCAGCACTCCCATCTTTTGAGGATTTGGTGATTGCAAATTTCGAGGACGAAATTTTTGTAAGGGGGAAGAATTGTGACGTCCCGAAATTCGAGCCCTCTAAGGGAGGACCGAACGTTAATTTCGCAAAGTGCATTGTTGGTTGATCTCACTCGGAACCGATCACTCCCGAGACACCGACCTTGAGGGAAAGGCTAATGAGGACAGAACTCGTGCGACTAAAGAACTTGACCTGGGAAAACGACTCGACCGTGAGACTTGCGTAAGGACGATCCTGTAGTCAGGCAGGCCGATTTCAGGGACGACTAGAAGTCGATTCACTGATAGAAATAATGGGATGATTGGTGATTCTGTCTACTGTTATCGAACCCGTGAATGGCCCTATGTCGATCCTTGATAATCGTGTACTTAGAAATAAGAATCGATCCTTCGCAATTTCATGTAGTCAAGGACGTCCATGTGTCGAGAAGTCTTGAACGTGAATTGGCACGAGTCGGTTACGCGTGAATCCTCGAAGCCGCCCGTCGCCCGAGTAGTACCAAAATGGCATTCGGGCGAAATTGACAAGGCATGAGAATCCAATATTGGACTTCGAATTTTCGAGAACGTCAGGGATGGACTTTTGACGATGCTTCGTAGTCGATCGACGGTGTCGGATGAGCCGAGTAATTGGAAAAAGGGATCTTCGGATCGAGGAAATGAGCTTATGAGGACGTGGGCCGGGCAAGATCGGTGTGGGCCTCACGCCCAAGGTGGGACAGCCGCCATGGAAGGCTCGAGGCAAGCAAGTGAGCTCGTTGGGCCAAACCGACCATTTACCCTTCCGAGCCCGTTATCTAACCTTGAGCCGTTTCGAGCCCAATAAATTTCCGAGCCCGTTCCTATTCATTTCCGGCCTTTTCCTAGGCCCGTCCTCCATTTTCAGCCCAAGGACAGATTGGGAAATGTGCAAGGTGGAAATGACCAAAATGCCCTTGGATATTTTGAAGAAAAGTCAAAAGGAAGAGAGAGAAGATGAGGTCATTGTTTGGCAAGTGGGGCAAGCCTTGATGGCTTGGATAAGGCTTATCCTTCAGCCTTCACTTCACTCTCTCTCTCCTCTTCATCTTCTCCAAAATCGCAGCCCCCTCTCCCCCTTCTTCCCTTGCCTTCCCCAGTTTCAGTTTCTGACCTTTCACCGAAATTGGAGTTGTTCGTTGCCTTCCCGGTGGAATCTCGGGCCGTGTCACCTATCAAAATGTTCAGCACAGAAATTCCGTACTTTTCAAGGTGGCCTATCAAAATGTTCATGGGATTACTGCTCATTGATTACTGTTCACGGATTACTGTTCATGGCACTGTTCATCCGGAAGTGAAATTGTGCATAATTTCATGTGCCTTGATCATATGAAGTGAATTGGATGTGGCATTGCATAAGCATCCGCTTGAATTGTATGATTTTCACAAAAGAAAGAAAATGGTTTGTCCGAGGGACACCGGAAATGGACCGCCTTTATGAGAAAGAAAGTGATTTGTCCAAGGGACACTGGAAATGGATCGCTTTTATGAGAAAGGTGGGGAAAATGGTTTGTCCGAGGGACATCGGAAATGGACCGCTTTTGTGAGAAATGATTCGAGGTTTTATATGCAAGCATGTGTGCATTGGCTAATGCTCAAAGATAATAAGTGGATTGTGATGGAATGCTTGCGTGATCACTAAGTTGAACCCGATTTATCGGAGATTATGGAAAGGGAGGGCACGGAAGGGCACGGTTACACCTCTGCAGAGGAAGGGCGCCGTAGCGCCGTGGCGCCTCGGAGGGTATGGAAGGGCACGGTTGCGCCTCTGCGGAGGAAGGGCGCCGTAGCGCCGTAGCGCCATAGCGCCTCAGCCTGCACGGAAGGGCACGGTTGCGCCTCTGCGGAGGAAGGGCGCCGTAGCGCTGTTGCACCTCGGCCAAGTTGTAGCCCTGTGGGGCAGTAATAATCGGAACACGTGTGGATGCGAGAGTGCATGAGAAAACATGGCATCATTGGTTCCGATTATGCATGAGGTGATCATATCATTTATGGCACGCACGCATGAATTGATAACGTGCAGGGGTGGCAATGGCCAGGTGAGATCGCTTGTGACGCGACTCGCATGTGATTGATGAACTGCATCATCTAACGGCCATGTGCATTGCGTGTATTGTGCTGACTTATAACGTGCGTGTGGTATGGCATACCGGGTAAGGTTGCATGCAAACCGACTATTCGATTGTTGGTTGCATTGCTTGCTTTGAATGAGATTTAACGTGCGGGGTATGGCATATCGGGTAAGGTTGCATGCGAACCGACCTCGATTGTTGGTTGAACTCGTCTCGTGGTTTGATTGCCGATTGCCGGGTGTTTGTGGTCGGGTTGAGTGAGGGGTGGTTCGGAGAGATACCCCGGGTTGAGTTGGTGTACTAACCGGGGCTTAGGGGAAGAACTCGCTGAGATTTTATCTCAACCCGTCGTGGTTAACATTTTTCAGGTCTTTAGAATGGTGCACCCGCTGTGGAGAATCCTGCCCCCCGTTTCTCCAGTGATCGACTTGACGGAGTCGAGTCCGATGGGTCCGAGTGACCGTGGTGTTGAACCCGAGGGTTCATTCGGTATAGCTGGATTAGCCTAGTTTCTTTTTGGCCTGGCTTAGAGGATGGATCGGCCCCTTTTGTCGGGCTTGTAATTCAAAAGACGATCCTCCGTTGGTTAATCCAAAGTAAATTGTGTAAATGAGTAGTGATGGTTGTTCTTGTTATTCATCCCTCTATCCCCGATTGATTGATTGATTGATTGTTGGACTGGGATGGTTCGTCTTCCGCTTGCGCATAACAAAAGATTAAAATGAATGGTCATCGACGAGTCCTGGGACGTCGCTTTCAATCGACCAAGAGAAGGGGTTGTCGCGTGCTCGGGGTTCGGGGCGTGACAGCTACGGCGCCCTTCCTCCGCAGAGGCGCAACCGTGCCCTTCCGTGCAGGCCGAGGCTCTATGGCGCTACGGCGTCCTTCCTCCGTAGAGGCGCAACCGTGCCCTTCCATACCCTCCGAGGCGCCACGGCGCTACGGCGCCCTTCCTCCGCAGAGGAGCAACCGTGCCCTCCGAGGCGCAACGGCGCTACGGCGCCCTTCCTCCGCAGAGGCGCAACCGTGCCCTTCCGTGCCCTCCCTTTCCATAATCTCCGATAAATCGAGTTCAACTTAGTGATCACGCAAGCATACCATCACAATCCACTTATTATCTTTGAGCATTAGCCAATGCACACATGCTTGCATATAAAACCTCAAATCATTTCTCACGAAAACGGTCCATTTCCGATGTCCCTCGGACAAACCATTTTCCCCATCTTTCTCATAAAAGCGGTCCATTTCCAGTATCCCTTGGACAAATCACTTTCTTTCTCATAAAGGCAGTCCATTTCCGGTGTCCCTCGGACAAACCATTTTTTTTCCTTTTTGTGAAATTCACACGATTCATGCGAATGTTCATGCCACGACACATCAATTTCACTTCATATGATCAAGACACATGAAATTATGCACAATTTCACTTCCGGATGAACAAAGTGCCGTGAAGTAATCATGAACAGTGATCCGTGAATAGTACCAATGAACAAGTAATCCATGAACAGTAATTTCCGAAATTCAATTAATAATAAATTAAATTCAGAAATTAAAAAAAAATTGATTAAACACAATTAATCAATCAATTAAGCTAAACATGCTTAATTATCACATAATCCACAAATAAGCACAATTAAGCATAATCAAGCAAGATTAAGCTAATCTAATCTTAACCACATATCTAACCACCTATCTTAGGGCTAACACAACTTAATTAACCCTCCTAAACCAGAATTAACACTAATTAACCCAACCCTAAGCAAGTTTATGCACTAAATGGGGATTAGGAGCTAAACTCACCCGTTAAGCGGGCTGCGACACCGGCGCGGCGGCGGCGACGAACCCGACACCCGGGGACCTCACTCACGACGATCCAAGGTGGTCCCGGGCTCAACACAGCAGCAACAAATTCGGATTCCCCACCGAACTTCACAAAACAGATGCGGCAGAGGAGGAGGTTGCTGGTCGGAGCAAAAACAAGGTGGCCGGAGCTCCGGCGAGCTCGTGGCCGGTGACCGGAGGCTCCTGGGGGTCGAGGGGGAGTTGTGCGTGGCTGGTGTGGGCATTGGGTAGGCTAAAAATGGAGAGAAACGGAAGGAAAACCGAAGCTGCACAGGAGGCGCTGCATAGTGACGGTCGGAGGACCGCCGACTTCAGGCGGTCGTACGGGACGGAAGACAGCTCCGTTCGGTGATCGGTCACTGTGAAAAGTACGGAGTTTCTGTGCTGAACATTTTGATAGGTGGCACGGCCCGAGATTCCACCGGAAGGCAACGAACAGCTCCAATTTCGATGAGAGGTCGAAACGAAACCAGCTGGGGAAGGCAAGGGAAGAAGGGGAGAGAGGGGTGCGATTTTGGAGAAGATGAAGAGGAGAGAGAGAGTGAAGTGAAGACTGAAGGATAAGCCTTATCTAAGCCATCAAGGCTTGCCCCACTTGCCAAACAATGACCTCATCTTCTCTCTCTTCCTTTTGACTTTTCTTCAAAATATCCAAGGGCATTTTGGTCATTTCCACCTTGCACATTTCCCAATCTGCCCTTGGGCTGAAAATGGAGGACGGGCCTAGGAAAAAGGCCAGAAAATGAATAGGAACGGGCTCGGGAATTTATTGGGCTCGAATTGGCTCAGGTTTAGACAATGGGCTAGGAAGGGTAAATGGTCAGTTTGGCCCAACGGACTCACTTGCTTGCCTCGGGCCTTCCATGGCAGCTGTCCCACCTTGGGCGTGAGGCCCAAACTGTTCTTACCCGGCCCACGTCCTTGTAGGCTCGTTTCCTCGTTTCCTTGGTCCGAAATCTCTTTCTCAAAAACTCGGCTCAACCGACACTGTCGACTGTCGAGGAAGCATCGTCCAAAAGTCCGTCTTGGACGTTCCCGAAAATTCGAAGTCTAATCTTGGATTCTCATGCCTTGCCAATTTCGCCCGAATGCCATTTTGGTACTACTCGGCCCGACGGCGGCTTCGAGGATTCACGCGTAATCGACTCATGCCAATTCACGTTCAAGACTTCTCGACACATGGACGTCCTTGACTACATGAAATTGCGAAGGATCGATTCTTATTTCTAAGTGCACGATTATCAAGGATCGACATAGGGCCATTCGCGGGTTTGATAACGGTGAGACGGAATCACCCGTCGTCCCATTATTTCTATCCGCGAATCGATTTCTAGTCGTCCCCGAAATCGGCTCGCATGACTACGAGGATCGTCCTTACGCAAGTCTCATGGTCGAGTCGTTTTCCCAGTCAAGTTCTTTAGTCGCACGAGTTCTGTCCTCATTAGCCTTTCCCCTCAATGTCAGTATCTCAAGAGTGATCAATTTCGAGTGAGATCAACCAACAATGCATTGGCGAAATTAACGTTCATTCCTCCTTCCAAGGGCTCGAATTTCAGGACGTCACATTTAGATAGCGGTATCCTCACGTAATTGGACCGGCGTCTATTTACCCTCCACGACACAAACGGAAGATAGTAAGAGAAAGAAAATGTGATGAGATCTTGCTAATATAAAACAGAGGAGAGTTTTGAAAACGGCAAAGCTCACAAGTTCGGTGGAGCTTATTGTTGATGAAGTTCTGTTGATTATCCTTTCATGAAACCATTTTCTCAAGTAAGATTGGTTTTACACCCAAAAAAAATAAAAAATCCAATACTCGACATGCATTAGTAGGAGGTCAACGGCCGTGCCTGCAATCGGCAGCGGGGGCGGCCATGGGTTAGAGTGGTTGCAACTGATGACTGAGGTGGCCATGCATAGTGGCATCGATTAAGGGTGTCCCAAGTAGACTATAATGACTCATTCCTTGGAGGGCCATTATGACATTCCACCTTTAGTTATAAAAAGAATAAAATCAGTTGTGACAAGTATGTTTGGAGCCAAGTTTGTAACACCTCTGATCTTAGGAAAAATTGCCCTACCAATCCTAAATCTATTGTATGAATGCTCATTTGGCCTTAAACTTTTTAATTTTACTGATTTAATCCTAAACCTCTTTGCTTACATGGCATAATTTTGATGAAGATTAGAAACTTTCCGAGCCCCAAAACTTTTAATTTTGCCGATTTAATCCTAAACTTCTTCACAAGGTTCTAAGCCCTAAAAATTTTCAATTTCGTTGATTTAATCCTAAACTTCTTCGCCTACGTGGCATAATTTTGGTAAAGATTAGCAAGGTTCTTGGCCCCAAAATTGTAGTCGTGGGATGAGGGAAGCCCTCAAGGATGCATGTAGAGTTGCCAATGTCAAGCTGGGCGATGAGGGATGTAACATCCTGAAAATCGACTCATTTTAGCCTGACTTTAATCCGATTTTGGGAACCGACTTCTCAGTGATATCAGGACTAAATATTTGGACGTCGCCTCATTTATTTTGGGATTTTCCGTTGGACATGGAAGCGTTAGAAAAAGGAAGAATTTGACCGGGTTTCGGGTCCACAGGTGGGCTGGCCCAAGACCGGCAACCCAATGGGCCTTGCACCCATTCAGCCCAGCCCAAGAGGGGCCTATGCTGGCCCAAGTTCCCCTCCATTTCCAGCCCATGGGCTTCTCTCTTAGGCCTTTTGCTTTTGTGCCCAAGTGGGCTTAGTTTATGCTTGTTTTTGCTTTGTTTTGATTGGTTCTTCAACAAGTGGCTTGCCCATTTTCCTTGGTCCTTATCCAAGTCTTCAGCAGCTCCTTCTCTCTCCTCTTTCTTCCCCAAATTCGTGCACCAGCCTAGCCACTCTCTCTCTCCCTTTTTCTCTTCCTTTTCTCTTCCATTTCTAGTGTTCCTTGCTGTCTTTACTGTTTTCCAGCCAGAAAACAGCCTTGCCGCTGTCACCGGAGCCGCCACCACCGCCCAAAGTATAGTCCCCGAAGTTAGGAAGCTAGCCGCACACCTCCGGTCACCCCTGGTCGCCCTGGACCGCCCGTTTCGGCCTTTTTTGCATTGCTGGTCAGTTCCGTGTGAACAGTAACCAGCAGTGTTTTTGGCCCATTTTGGCCATCGTTTGTCATCCGTTGCCGTCCCCGAGCTTACCCCTCATAGCCCTCGTTCTCCTCTATGCGCCGGTGTCGCCGGATTTCCGATCCAAGTAAGTTAACTTCCTAATCCTTGTTTAGGGGTTAATCTTGCTTAGGGGTTAATTAGTGTATTAGTGTATTTGTGATTAATTAAGGCTGATTGGTTAATTAGGCTAGTAATTAAGGCTGACTAGGGTTAGTTAATTGACCATAGTTCGTATTAAAGTAACCTAGGTTAATTAATTAAAGTTACTAAGGTTAGTTTCTAAAGTAACTATGGTTAAAAATTAATCATGGTTAGGTTAGATTAACTAGGGTTGAGTTAATTTGTTAACCATGGTTAAGTTTATTTTTATTTATTTATTTAATTTCGGACGAATTTATTGTTTACAAATTACTATTCACAATCATTATTCACGATTACTGTTCACGGCACTGTTCATACAGAGGCAAATTTTGGTTTCAAATTGTTGTGTTCTTGATTATTAAGGCTTATTGAAGTGCAAATTGTTGTTTATTCCCAATAATTATTGGTTGGATTTGGAATTTTGGAATCGTCGAGTGATACCGCATGACATGTTGCGTGGGTTATCTGAAATGGCATGTCGCATGAGCATGAGGGATATTGCATTCACGACAGAGCAAAGATATAAATGGATTGATTGATGATGTGTTGTATGATCACATTAAGAGAGGGAACCCGGCGTTGCCGGAAGACCGCCAATCCTTATGGGGTTGTGCTGTGGCTAGTGGATCGCCTGACTTCGGTTGGATGCCTGACAGGGAGGGGTTAACTTTGTGGGACTACGGTATGGGGGCGAGTCCCGGGCCTTTGTCAGTTGTGGGGCTGTGGTATGGGCGGGTCCTATGCTCCTTCGGGAATGCCGTCTTAGGAGTGAGCCCTTGACGTCGCCGTGCCTCGAGGTAAAGAGGACGAAGCTGGCTTGGCCAAGAACCGCCAACCATAAGGTTGTGCCATGGTCCAAGAGGAGGGGTCGTAATAATCGGAGCATGTATGGGTGCGAGGCATGAGAAAGCCATATGCAATGCTCTGATTATTCGCATGCTCTTAATATCGTGATGAATTAAATGACAGTTTCTACAGGTCACGTGTGCCAATACCAGGTAGGATCGCCTGTGGTTGTGTCTGCTTATTGAATTGTCCTATGCTTTTGTTTTTCTTTGCATTGTGCTGACTACTAGATTAGGTTGTATGTTAAACTCCCGAGGTGAGCAAAGTTCCTAACCGGGGCTTAGGACTTTAACTTGTTGAGTTTATCTCAACCTGTCGTGGTTAACCTTTTCAGGCCCTAGATGATGTAGTACCCGATGATCGAAGAGAACGATCCCTCTAAGGCCCATGAGTAGGCAGCTGTAGCCTATTTCTTTTTTGACGAGCCTTCCCCCACTTGTACAGGGTTAGGTTAGCTAGGCCGGTCCCTTTTTGAGTAGACCTTAGTTTGTTACCTATAATAAGGCGTGTATGTATTTGCTGGTATACCGGCTAACCTTTAGATATATAAAATACTGTTTGTCTTTCCTCTGTTGCAGTTGTTTCTATCCCTGTTATTTGGTTTGGGAGTTGTTCGTTTCCGCATGTGTTTAATTACAAGATAAAATGAATTGGTCGACGATAGTACCTAGGACGTTATACAGTTAGACCTCAAGTGAAATGGGGTTGCTGTGAGCTTGAGAGTCGGGGCGTGACGAGGGATCTACGTTAGGGTTTCATACCCACTCTTCTCCATTAGCCCACGGCCATTATTGGGCTTTGTCTCTCAGCCCTAAAACTGCAATCGTGGGGTGAGAGCAGCCCTTAAGGATACATGCAGAGTTGCTAATGTCAAGCTAGGTGAAGTGGCATTTGCATTAAGATTCCATACTCACTCCATTTAAAGATTCATGACTTAATCGGTGAAATTGAAAATTTTAGTCCAAAATTGGCCTCCGTTTAATGAATTTGAGATTAATTGAGTAATTTTTAATGCGATCTTAAGCAGAGTCAATATGAAGAGATTTGGATTTGATCTAAATCTCTCCCTCCCTTCCTAATTCCTTTTCTTTTATTCCCATTGTTTCTTTCTTACTCTTCCGATTTAGTTTTAGATTTGGAGTTTAGCTCTCCTGATCTTACATCTGGAGGTTTTTCTCTCCAATCTAATTCCCGATTTTGGAGTTTCAATGAATAAGTACCGCACCTCTAGTTTTCATAGTGTTTCCAACAACTTCAGTCAAATTTGGGCTCATTCAATGTGTTTTTGTCTAGCTTTGGTACTTCACATTAGTTTCGAGGCTCACTTTCACATATATCATATCTGAAATTTTTCAACATATTTATATTGTCCCCATATGATGATAATGTTGGGGATGCTAAATTTATGTGCAAATTATTGAAAGGAAAAACAGTAATTACAGATGGAGATCTCGACATGTGCTTATTACTGATAGTGCGGTGTGACTCGATGATGCAATCCTATATTTATTCTTAAATGATGAACTTGTGATTATTTTTGACGATAATGCTCTAATGAAAAGCTTTGATTTCTGTTTTTTTTTTTTTTCAAACTTTATGGGCTTGCTTTTTTACTATGATTTTTGAGATTTATTTTATATATCATTGGGATGACGAATAGACATTTCTTTTTGTCAAAAAAGCAATGAAAGAGATTTTGGATGGTGACCTCTCGCCCCATCTCTCCTTGGCGATTTGGTTAAACGACAATCAACGGCGTGAATTAAATGTGGGGTCCACCACATTAGAGAAAGAGAGATGGTGTGGGGACTGTCATGATGCAATTGCTGAGTTTGCAAAATAGTTTTCAAGTTAATAACAAATTTAGAGATTGCAATAGCTCCTATTGATGGAGGTGGCTCTTAAATTCAAAATTACATCAATACAACCAAATTATTATCGGATTAATTGTTAAAGAACGACCTAAGATTTGTGCTTGCTCATCAAATACCTTCACAGCTTTGGGAACTTGCAACTTATGTCTCGATTATGCTGTATCATATTAGCTTGCGCTCTCTCATTTTTCCTTCCTAAACTACGCTCCTCTTGAAGATAGATCACAAAATCTAACCTAAACTTCCCTCTCCTCCACCATCTCTCTCCATCCCATAACTGGCCACCCCCTCCCCTCGATCCCTAGCCTTGGGCCTGAGGCTAGCGACGCTCACCTTCGGATCAAGATATTAATCTTGATGAAAGTTACTAATCTTGTCTACACTCCTATAATGTATAGAGAGTTAGTAAATGAGTTATTTGATGAAAAAAAATGAATTTAAATACAAAAAAATAGTAAATAGGTTGGACCCACATCAAAATCACACAACACTCACATAAAAGCCAAATGAAGGATGTATTAATAACTTAAACCAACAACCGTATATTGTCAACCAAATTAATGGACTTGCAATTGAATAGAGAAAATTTAGTTAAGAAAAGAATGAAATTAGTGGTAACGAGCATGTTTGGAGCCAAATCTAGAACACGTCTAATCTTAATAAAAATTGTCCAATCAATCCTAAATCTATCATACGAATGCCCATTGGTCTTGAACTTTTTAATTTCACCGATTTAATCATAAACCTTTTCACTTACGTGGCATAATTTTGTTGAAGATTAGTAAGGTTCTTGGCCCCAAAATTGCAGTTGTGGGGCGAGGGAAGCCCCCGACCATCGGCCCAGGGCCATAATTGGGCTTTGTCTCTCATCCCTAAAACTGCAGTCGTGGGGCCAGGGCAACCCCCAAGGATATATGTAGAGTTGTTAACATCAAACTAGGCGATGTGGGATTTGCTTTAGGATTTCATGCCTACTCCCTATAAAGATTAATTACTCAATTGGTGAAATTAAAAATTTTAGTACCCAATTGGCATTTGTTTAATGAATTTAGGATTGATTTAGTAATTTTGATGCGATCTTCAATAGAGTCAATATGAAGAGATTTGTATTTGATCTAAATCTTAGCCTCCCCTCCTAGCTCCTTTTCTTCTACTCCCTTTGTTTCTTTCTTGGCTCTCCCGATCTAGTTTTTAATCTAGGATTTTTGCTCTCTCAATCTTATATTTGGAAGCTTCTCTCCAATCTAATTCTATATTTTGGAGCTTTAATGAATAAATACCACGCCTCCAGTTTCAATGATGTTTCCAGCAACATCGGTCAAATTTATGCTCATTCAACGTGTTTTCATCTAAAGCCTTAGCACTTCGAATTGGTTTAGGGCTAGCTCTCACAGCTATTGGATTTGAATTTCTTCAACATGTTTATATTGTCTCTGTATCGTGATGGTGTTGTGAACACTGAACCTAGGCGCACATCACTAAAAGGGAAAGCCGTAATTTCATATTGAAATTCCCATGTGTACTTATCACTAATAGTGCCGTGTGACTCAGTGATTAGGTATTGATTTTTTCGCTTTAATGCAATCCCATATATGTTCTTGAAGGACAAGCCTGTGATTATCTTTAATGATGATATTCTAATGAAACACCTTAATTTTTGGTTTTTTGTTTATTTTGGAGCTTTATGGGCTTGCTTTTTTGCTGTGATTTTTGATATTTGAGATTTACTTTTATGTATTGTTTGGATAATGAATGGACATTTCTTTATGACAAAAAAATACAAAGAGATTTTAGGCAATGACCGATGCACCATCGTTATGGCAAAATATAAAGGTGTTGCAACAAAATGAATTAATGTCTGACCTGCCACGTACTGTATGCATTGATTTTCTGTGTATTATTTTATTTTCAAACTGAAAAAGAAAAAAAAAAAGGACCTAAGACCGGTTTGAACCGGTGATCTCTCACCCCATCTCCGCATTGGGTTTGGTTAAACGAAAATCAACAGCCTGAATCAAATGTGGGGTCCACCACATTAGAGAGCGGGAGAGAGAAAGGGTGGGGACTGTCATGATGCAATTGTTGAGATTGCAAAATAGTTTTCAAGTTGATAACAAATTTAGAGATTGCAATTGCTTCTCTGATGGAGATGGCTCTTAAATCCATCAATACAACTAAATGATTATTGGATTAGTGGTAGAAAAATGACATGAGATTTGTGCTAGTCCATCAAATAACTTCGTAACTTTGGGAACTCATAACTTACGTCCCGATTTTGTAGTTTTGTTTTAGCTTGCACCCTCATTTTTCCTTCCTAACCCATACTCGTCTCGAAGATAGACGATGGAATCTAATCTAAACTTCCCTCTCCTCCACCATCTCTCTCCATTCCATAACCAGCCATCCCCCTCCCTCGATGCTTGACCTTGGGCTTGAGGTGGGCAACGCTTGCCTTCGGATCAAGATATTAATCCTGAAGAAAGTCACTAATCCTTACTACACTCCCATAATGTATAGAGAGTGTGCAAATGAGTTATTTGATGAAAAAATTAATTTAAATACGAGAAAATAGCCCATAGGTTGGGCCCACATCAAAATCATGCAACGCTCACATAAAAGCCGAATGATTGATGTAGTAATAATTTAAATCAACAACCATATACCGTCAACCAAATTAATGGACTCACGATCGAAGAGAGAAAGTTGTCTTTCAACTTTGAAAAACTTTTTTTTTAATAAAAACATATATTAGTACTATTTTACATTTAAAGTCAGTAAACAATTATTAAACATTTTCTACCATCATTATGCTTTAATGACGATGATAAATTAATTAATTCTCAGAAAATTTCAAATAAAAACCTCACATGAAACTCTCTTTTTTCCAAAAGAGGGTCACGAGTGGATATTGGTGGCTAAGTCAATCTCAAAATGGCCCCAATGACATTTTTCAAATGGGCATTTTTTCCAGCTTTTTTTCGTCTCTTTCCTTTTCCTTTCCCCCTCCCCCCTTTTTTTTTTTTATGTTCCTCTCATTTTTGTTCTTTTCTTTTTTCCTGATTCCAATACTTGATCTTGCTTGAGATCATGAGTTACCACGTGAGCTCACGGCATGACCTACGATTACTCCACCTAGTGTTGGCTTGACGACGTTCAATGACTGTTCTCTCTCTTTTCACTCACGGCCATAGCCACTTGAGCTTTGAGCTCCAAGAGGCTTGGGCCATGACCACTCTAGCTTCCAACTCATGGTCATGCCCCCTCCCCTCCTTCTCTCTTTGTTTGGTTGTAATTTAGATATTTATGCATGAATTCGTGGTAGGAAATGTTCACCCAACTCGTGTGAGAAAAACTTGAATTTGTGCGATGCATGTGAGATATACTGATTTAATTTGTTTAGCTTGCTAATCTAGAGTTGCTTTTATTTTTATTTTGGCTATAATTTAATTTGGGCCCACATCAAAATCATGCAATACTCATGTAAAAGCCAAATGAACAATGTATTAATAACTTAAACCAAAAATGTATACCGCCAACCAAATTAATGGACTTGTGATTAAATAGAGAAAACTTGTCTTTCAACTTTGAATTTTTTTTTAATAAAAACATATTTTAATATTATTTTACATTTGAAGTCGGTAAACAATTATTAAACATTTTCTACGATCATTATGATTTAATGGCGACGATAAATTAATTAATTTCTCAAATAATTTCAAATAAAAGTCTAAAATGAGACCTGTTTTTTTTTTTTCCCTCTCAAAAGACACGAGTAGACATCAGTGGCCAAGTCAGTCTCAAATATTACCCTTATGGCATTTTTCAAATGAGCACTTTTTTTCTTCTCTTTTTCCTCTCCTTTTATTTTCCTTTTCCCTTTTTTTCCCTGTTCCTCTCATTTTTGTTCTTTTCTTTTTTCTAGATTCCAATGCTTGATCTTGGTCGACACATGAGTCACCTTGTGAGCTTATATAATGGCATCACCTATGATTACTCCTCCATCAAGCGTTGGCTTGACGACATCGATGGCTATTCTCTCTTCATTCATGGCCATGGCCTGGCCTCTTGACTGCTGAGCTCCAAGCAGCTTGGCCCTGGCCACTCTAGCTTCCAACTCGCAGCCATGCCCCCCCCCCCCCTTCTCTTTCTTCATTTTGTTGTAATCTATATATTTATGCATGAAGTCGTGGTAGGAAATGTTCACCCAACTCATATGAGAAAAGCTTGGATTTGTGAGATGCATACGAGATTTATTGATTTAATTTGTTTAGCTTGTTAATCCGGAGTCTCTTTTATTATTTTGGCCATAACTCAATTTGGAGCCAAACTCAATTAACATGATCTCAATTATAACACAACTAATTGCCAAAAGCATCTGAAATTCTAAGTCTGAATTGCATCTTCCATTTTAGTTTTAAACATCAAACTCGTTGTGAGAAAGAGAGAATGGCCATGGTCTAGAGCGAACTTAGTGATCCGGTAGACATGGCCATGGCTGACAGCTCAAAGATATGGTTGTCATGGTCGTGAGTGAGAAGAGAGAGAATGGCCATTGATGTTGTCGAGCTAGCTGAATGGAGGGGTAGCTGTAGGTGATGCCAATAGGCTCGCCAATGACTTCATGACGTCAAGTGAAATTAGGCACCGATGGTGGATGAAAGAAAACAAGAAAATAAAGGGTAAAAGGAAATGGAAAAGAGAAAATAAATAAATAAGAGGGAAAGAACTGCACTAGATGAGAACGCCCTTGCCATGGCTTGAAAAATACATTAAAAGGCCTTATTTGATGCAGGTAGAGTGGTCAATTTAGGACAAGATCCACTCTTGGCTATCATTTAAGAAAACGGCCTCATTTCGGGTTATTGTTTGAAATTTTCCTTTAATTTTCTTTCAACTTAGCTAAATTGTGGTTTGCAAAGGAGAGAGAACATTAGATGTATGGAGAGAGAGAGAGCAATGTTATTAAGGATATGTTTGGTAATATTTTTGTTTCTAATAATAATTTCCGTTGTGAAATACTTTTTTCATTTCTATTTTCTAAACAAGTTTCTAAGTATTTGAATGCATAGGGTAACTATGTAAAATTTATATTCTTAGAATAAAAAAAAAAGAATAGGAATATGTTTACTATGGCCCTCAAATTTTTTTGTGACATAATTTTTTTTTAATTTTTAATAATTTTATGAGATTTTTCTAATTTTTCTAAATTTTTTCTTTTCTCTTTTCCTCTCTTCTTCTTCCTTTAGCTAGTCATCAGGCATCAGTGAGCAACAACTCTCTAGACCTCGGCTCTCACCCATCATTAGCCATCACCAAGGCCCAACAACCGGCTAGAGGAGGAAGAAAAAGAAATAACTTTTTTTCATTTTTTGTTTTTGTTCAAAATCTATTTTTTCCATCACGATCTCTTATGAAGAAGAAAAAAATTAGCTAATTTTACTAAATAAATTTTTGTTATTTTATTTACTGTTCTTTTGAGGTTAGGTTTTTTTTGTTTTTGGTCATATTTTGGGGTTAGGTTGACCGCGTGTGTTATGTGGGTGACGAAGGGGATGGCGTCACCTCCGGTTGCCGACTTCTGCTTACGTTCTCAATTGCGTCTCATCCTTGTAGGGTGGGCCTGCAACGCCATTTTCTTTTCCCTCAAATTGCGTCACCGGAGAGAGAGAGATGGAGAGAGGAGAGAGGGGTTTCTACGCATTCAAATTTCTTTACAAAGCTACAGTGTGTAGGTCACACTAAATATTATTTAGGATTAGGACAACATCCAAGGTGGGCATGAAATTAGGAGAGGTGAAAAAAGAAGACTTTTCCTGTATTATTTTTTAAGATTAGGGATTAAGACTATGAAAGTCCCCAAATCGGAATATTTGTGATAATTTTTCCCTTCATTAATTTCCATTAAATTTTACTATTAAATTACCGACTGGCAATTGACAAGTGTGCCAATTTTGGATTTTACCTTTTGTCAAATGTGTACCATTTTTGAGGTACTAATCCAATTTAAGGAAGAATGATATATTTATTACAAATGTATCAATTTAGATTTTTTGCTGTCAAAATTTTAGTTTGGGGTAGATTTATTACAAGTATACTAGTTTAGGATCTTTCATGGTCAAAAAAATAATTTTGGATAAATTCGTCATAGGTATACTGATTTATGATTTTTTGTGATATTAACTCTAAGATTAATAGTGTAGCTTGAGGCAAGCGTGATATTGTTCGTTTTGGTCGAATTCACTTACGCATTGATATCCAATATAACCATTTCCGAGTATGTCATCTCTTGAGATGAAGCAAGAGTAATCTACTAATGGAACAACTATAATTAATATGTGGGATTACGCTTTTTCTTATCACCACAAGCAATCTTGTCTAGAGTCATCGCCAGCATGATTGATGTAGGCAACGTATCCATGTACAATCCCCATGTATTGTCGCCGCTCAAATTACTATATGATTTGTGTCACGTGTCTATCAAATATGTGATTAAGAAAATGATTATACCACAAAAAATTCTAAACTATACTTAATGTAATACAAATATTATGAACTTTTTCTTTCATTACTAAAAACCCTAAACTTGCTCATTATGATACAAATACCATAAACTTTTTTTTCCTGTTATAAAAAACCCTGAACTTATAATAGTGTAACAAGTATACTCTTGGTGAAACTAAAATAGTTGGTATATATTATTTTCCATGGCACGAAAAAAAAAAAAGTTTGGTGCATTTATAACATGGTGGGCAAATTTAAGGTTTTTTTTTGACAAAAAAATAGATTTGAAGTATTTATGTCACAGTAAATATAATTTGAGAATATTTATAATATCTGCCCTTGAGAAAAACCATAGTTCCCTTCCTCCTCTCTCCATACCATCATCTCTCTGTAATGCTTGCACCATCGAGTGCCACCTGAGCCACCGTCAAGCCTTCGTCTTGCATTGAGGCCGATCCAAGGTGGTTGACCTCAGATCGGCCTCGATCTAAGGCATCAAAGTCCCCAAATCATTTTGGGCTATGGTGACCTCTAATCAAGGTTAATTTCAAGGTTGACCACCTTGGATTAGCCTTGGTTTGAGGCCGTGCCGAGTGGGCCTGAGTTGAAGGTGGTGATGAGTTGAGGTCAATTTGGGCATAGAGAAAGAGAGAGAGAAGAGTGGCGATGACATGACGCGTATAATGAAGGGGGTGTGTGACGTTCAGAGATAGCAGCAACACACGTTATCGTCCAATTTTTTGCCTCAACTCGTTTAAACCTATTGCATTGGTCTAAAATTTTACAAAACTAATCTGTCAACCAAACCGGCTAACAATATTGGGATTGGAGATGCATTTGCAATGTCTAATAATAGATATAGAGATTGACATAAGAGGTAAATATTTTTCATATGTATACCTAATTGAACGAGCTATGCTTAGGCATGATCCCAAGACCGATCGAGGCTGGAGCAATTTTCACATCATGCTATATGTATTTTCTTTTTTGGCAATTTACATGAAATGATGAATGATGATGAAGGGATGGTCCTTAAAGCCTTTTTTATTTTTCATATTTCTATCACCTCGAAGTCATAAACAAAATAAATGAAGTCTAGAAACTCCACGTGTGCTCCATCTCAAGCTACCATAGGTATATGAGAACTCGTTGTGGGATACCGTAAACATATTGTCCAAAAAAAAAAAAATTATGTGACAGTCATTAATTTACTAGAAAAATAATATAAAAAATCATTATAAATTATTTTAATGCTCACTTTTTAGAAAATTTATGATTCACGATAAATTATTATTATTATAATAGATTATGTTGTGCTAAGAAAATATTTTTGCAAACCAATTGCTATTTGGGCTAGTGCTTACCGTTCTAGAAAATTCCCAAAGCTGTCGAATCCAAGCCTTTTGTTGTTGATCATCGGATTGTTGGTGTCAATAGTTGTCCCTATTGACATGACAAGCTATGTATATAGCTCATGATGGCATCAATTTTTCAACATATTTATGTTGTCTCCGTATGATGACAATGTTGGGTATGTCAAATTTAGATGCACATCACTAAAAGGAAAAACCATAATTACAAATGAAGATCTTGACATGTGCTTATTATTATTATTGATAGTGCGATGTGACTCGGTGATGCAATCCTATATTTATTCCTAAATGACGAATTTGTGATTATTTCTGACAATGATGCTCTAATGAAAAGCTTTGATTTCTGTTTTTTTGTTTGTTTTCAAATTTTATGGACTTACTTTTTTACTGTGATTTTTTAGATTTCTTTTGATATATCATTGGGACAATGAATAGATATTTCTTTTTGTCAAAAAAATAATGAAAGAGATTTTGGACGGTGACCTCTCGCCCATCTCTCCTTTGCGATTTGGTTAAACGACAATCAACGACGTGAATTAAATGTGGGGTCCACCACATTAGAGAAAGGGAGATGGTGTGGGGACTGCCATGATGCAATTGCTAAGATTGTAAAATAGTTTTCAAGTTAATAACAAATTTAGAGATTGCAATTGCTCCCGTTGATGGAGGTGGCTCTTAAATCCAAAATTACATCAATACAACCAAATTATTATCACATTAATTGTTAAAGAACGACCTGAGATTTGCGCTTGCCCATCAAATACCTTCACAGCTTTGGGAACTTGCAACTTATGTCTCAATTGTGCTGTATTGTATTAGCTTGCACTCCCTCATTTGTCCTTCCTAAACTACGCTCATCTTGAAGATAGATCACAAAATCTAACCTAAACTTCCCTCTCTTCTACCGTCTCTCTCCATCCCATAACTGGCCGCCCCCCTCCCCTTATCCCCAGCCTTGGGCCTGAGGCCGGCAACGCTCACCTTTGGATCAAGATATTAATCTTGTCGAAAGTTACTAATCCTGTCTACACTCCTATAATGTATAGAGAGTTAGTAAATGAGTTATTTGATGAAAAAAATGAATTTAAATACAAAAAAGTAGTGAATAGGTTGGGTCCACATCAAAATCACGCAATGCTCACATAAAAGCCAAATGAAGGATGTATTAATAACTCAAACCAACAACTGTATATTGTCAACCAAATTAATGGACTTGCAATAAAGAAAATTTGTTTTTCAACTTTGAAAAACTTATTTTTTAAATAAAAACATATTGTAATACTATTTTACATTTGAAGTTACTAAATAATTAGTAAACATTTTCTACTGTCATTATACTTTAACGATGACAATAAACTAATTAATTTCTTAAAAAATTTCAAATAAAAACCTGACATGAGACTTTTTTCCCCCTTGAAAGAGGGTCGCAAGTGGACATTGGTGGTTAAGTCAGTCTCAAATATGGCCCCGATGGCACTTTTCAAGTGGGCATTTTTTTCTTCTTTTTTCCTCTCTTTCCTTTTCCTCCCCTCTTTTTATGTTCCTCTCATTTTTGTTATTTTCTTTCCTGATTCCAATGCTTGATCTCACTCGACATCATGAGTCGCCCCGTGAGCTTATATAACAGCATCACCTACGATTACTCCATCTAGCATTGGCTTGATGATGTCGATGGCTATTCTCTCTCTTTTCACTCGTGGCCATGGCCACTTGAGCTCTGAGTTCCAAGCGACTTGGCCACGGCTACTCTAGCTTCCAACTCGCAGCCATGGCCCCCCTCTCTCTTCATTTGGTTGTAATATGGATATTTATGCATGAAGTCGTGATAGGAAATATTGAGTTTTGATTTTCAAATTAGTGATAAAGGTACTTTAAACCATACATGCTTGTTTTAGGATTTTTTGAAGGGAGACTATAAAAGGAATGTGTTTTATAACACATATCTAACCCTAGCCTCCATAATATTTTCTCGTCCTTTGTTTTTCCTGACTTCTTGTTAGATCTTTTGATCTTGTGGCTCACCAAGTGGTTCTTGAGCCTTTTGGATTGTACTCTCGTACTTATTTTTGAAGATAGCGAAATTATATTGAGTTTTGATTTTCAAATTAGTGATAAAGGTATTTTAAACCATACATGCTTGTTTTAGGATTTTTTGAAGGGAGACTATAAAAGGAATGTGTTTATAACACATATCTAACCCTAGCCTCCATAATATTTTCTCGTCCTTTGTTTTCCTGTCTTCTTGTTAGATCTTTTGATCTCACAGCTCACCAAGTGGTTTTTGAGCCTTTTGGATTGTACTCTCGTACTTATTTTTGAAGATAGTGATATTTCTCTCTCCCCCATTGTTTTTCTCGTTTTAGGTTTTCCAAATAAATTTTGCGTCTTGTGCGATTTTGATTTTGCTTTCATCCTTGGCTATTTGTGCTTTGATTGGTGCATCTTTTGGCGTTGTTCCGCATCAGGAAATGTTCAACCAACCCACATGAGAAAAGCTTGGATTTGTACGATGCATGCAAGATGTACTGATTTAATTTGTTTAACTTGTTAATCTGGTGCCACTTTTACTTTTTTAGCTATAACTTAATTTGGAGCCACTCATGAACTTAGTTAACATGGTCTAAAGTATAGCATAACTAATTGCCAAAAGCATCCGAAATTCTAATGATGTCTGAATTGCATCTTGCATTTTAGTTTTAAACGTTAAACTCGTTGTCTATATTAGGGGAGAAGAGAAAGAGAGAATGGCCATAATCCAAAGCGAGCTCAGTGATTTGGTAGCCATGGCCATGGTTGAGAGCTCGAAGATATAGTTGCCATGGTCGTGAGTGAGGAGAGAGAAAGGCCATTGATGTTGCCAAGCTAGCGCTGCATGGAGGGGTAGCCATAGGTGACGCTGATAGGCTGGCCGGTGACTTCATGATGCCAAGCAAGATTTGGCATCGAAAGTGGGCAAAAGAAAACAACAACAGAAAAGGTAAAGGGAAAAGGAAAAAGGAAAAGAGAAAAAAGAAGAAGAAACAAACGTCAAAAAAGAATAGAACTGCCCTAGACAAGAATGCCCCTTCCATGTCTTGAAAAATACATTAAAGGCTTTATTTGATATGGGCAGAGTGGTCAATTTGAGACAAGATCCACTCTTGGCTATTTTCTAAGAAACAAACGAAAAAAAGAGAGGATAGAACTAACCTAGACAAGAATGCCCCTTCCAAGTCTTGAAAAATACATCAAAGGCCTTATTTGATATGGGCAGAGTGGTCAATTTGAGACAAGATCCACTCTTGGCTATCTTTTAAGAAAACGGCCCCATTTTAGATTTTTGTTCTAAATTTTCCTTTAATTTTCTTCAACTTAGTCAAATTGTGGTATGCAGGAGAGAGAGAGAGAGAGAGAGAGAGTTGTGCTATTAAGGGTATGTTTGGTAACATTTTTGTTTATGGGAATAATTTCCGTTGAGAAATAGTTTTTCATTTCCATTTCCTAAACTAGTTTCTAAGCATTTGAAAGTGTAAGGTAACTACATAAAATTTATATTTTTGGAATAGATAAAGAAAAAGAATGTGTTTGCTATGATCCTCAACTTTTTTTGTGACATAAAATTTCTTTAATTTTTAGTAATTTTATTAGAATTTCCTAATTTTTCTGAGTTTTTATTTTCTCTTTTCTTCTCTTCTCTCTCCTTTAGCTGATCACAAAGCCTCGGCGACTAGCGACCTCACTAGCCTTGGCTCTGACCGACTGGTTGTTGGCCATTGTCAAGACCCAAAGACCAGCTAGAAGAGGAGGAAGAAGAAAAAAAACGAAATAACTTTTTTCTACTTTTTATTTCTGTTCAAAATCTATTTCTTGAGCCATTGATCTCTTAGGGGAATAGAAAAATTACTTGATCTTAACAAACAAATTTTTTTATCTTTCTTTTGTTATGTGAAATAAAAGAACAAAAATTTTGAGAAACAGGAATGTTTAAAAACATTTGTTTTAGCCAAGGAAAAAAAAAAAGTGTGTGTGGGTGTAGCCTCCACCCTTTCCTTGTCTCTGTCCTTATCTTTGTTTTTTTTTTTTTTTTTTTTACTCGACTTCACGAAGACTTTGACCGACCCCACCGGCGGCTTCGATTCCATTTCCATGGGAAAGACGGAGGACATTCCTGTTGACACAGTGAGCTCGCACTGACTTTGCCCCACCATTGGCTTCCTTAACCGAAAGGACTCGCCATCGTCATCGCCAGAGTGATCAGTCATCTCCTCCTTCCCTCTCACTCTGCTACAATGCTACTATAGCTCAAAGGGTGCTCCGTGCTTCTTCCTCTTCTTCTGTTCTCATGGAGGCCACCGACGGTCACTTGCCGTGGCGGCTGGTCAACGACTGGGTGTACGTGGCCGTGGGCGGCGACGTGCAAGAGAGCAAGCCGACCCTCTCTTGGGTGCTGCAGAACTTCGGCGGCCTACTTCCGCATCCTCCACGTTCACCAGCCACCTGAGGACGATCCCGACACCAACCATCTCGGCCCGTCTCATGAGTTTCGGTTCCGGACCTCCTGTCACCGCCGGCTTCGTTAATTTTCATTGTAGATATACTTAGAAACTTGTCTTTTTAGTCATGAAATGGCATTTTAAAGATGCTTTGTATCGGACTGTGGAATTAAACTGACTTATCGATGGCATGATAGCTGGTAAAGTTTGATGATGTTGTGGGGGTGAGGGAACCCTGGGGATATTTGTGAGGTTGCTAAAATTGAGCTAGGCGACGTGGGATTTGTGTTAGGATTTCATACCTACTTTCCCATTGGCCCAAGGCCGTTATTGGGCTTTGCCTCTCAGCCCTAAAACTAGAGATGTGGAGTGAGGGTAGCCCCTAGAATATATGTGAAGTTGTGAATGTCAAGTTGGGCGACGTGGGATTTACATTAGGATTTCATTCCCACTCCACGCAAAAATTTATGACTCAATTAATGAAATTGAAAATTTTAATATGAAATTGGCATCTATTTAATGAATATAGGATTGATTGAATGATTTTTGATGTGATTTTAAGCAGAGTCAAAATAAAGAGATTTGGATTTGATCTAAATATCTCCTTCCCCTCCTAGTTCCCTTTGGTTCATTCCTGACTCTCCCAATCTAGTTTTAGATATGGGAGTTTTGCTCTCTTGATCTTATATCCGAGGGTTTTTTTCTCCAATCTAATTTTAAATTTTGGAGTTTTAATGAATAAATATTGCCCCTCCAATTTCAATGATGTTTCCAATAGCTTTGGTCAAATTTATGCTAATTTAACGTGTTTTTATCTAAAGCTTTGGCACTTCACATTAGTTTCAGGGCTCACTCTCACAAGTATTAGATCTGAATTTCTTCAACATGTTTGTGTGTTTCCGTACGGTGATGGTATTTGGGACGCTGAACTTAGGCGTAGACCATTGAAAGATAAAGTCATAATTACAGGTTGAGATTCTAACATGTACTTATCACTGATGGTGTTATGTGGCTCAATGATTGGCTACCAATCCTTTCGTTTCGATGCAATTGCGTATTTATTCTTGAATAACGAGCTTGTGAGTATCTTTAAGGATGATGCCGTAATGAAAGGTTAGTTTTTTATTTGTTTTGGAACTTTATGAGCTTGTTTTTTCTTGTGACTTTTAAGATTCCCTTTCATGTATCAATTGGATAATGAATGGATATTTCTTTTTGACAAAAAAAAAATGGAGAGATTTTAGGTGGTGACCAATGCACCATCGTTATGGCAAAATATAAAGGTGTTGCGACAAAATGAATTGATGTATACCTGCCACAAACTACATTCGTGTATTGATTTTCTCTGCATCATTTTATTATCAAATTGAAAAAGACGTGAAAAAAACAACAACAACAACAAAAAAGAAGGACTCAAAACCGGTTTGAGGCGGTGACCTCTCGCTCCATTTCTGCATTGGGATTTGAGTAAACGAAAATCGACGGCCTGAATCAAATGTGCGGTCCACCGCATTAGAGAGAGAGAGATGGTGTGGGTCCCGATGGCGTGGGTACTATCATGAAAAACCCTAAATTTTACTCCGCGTCACACATTTATTCTAAACTTTTTTTGATACAAAAAACCCTGAACTTTGCCCTGTATGACATATTTATCCCAAACTTTACCCCGTGTGACACATTTACCATAATTTTTTTTTTGTGCCACCAAAAATCCTAAACTATGCCACTTATAACAATTTTACCTTGAACTATATTACTTATGACAAATTTACCTCAAAATTTTTTGGGTTGAAGGGCATTTTTGTCATTTACTATTTTTCTTTTTTTTCTTTTTATATTGAATGGAGGAAGCCGGCGAGGCCATCCTCGCCGGTGCCGGAGTCAGCATCAGGCGAGGGCCGCGCAAACTTGGGCAACCCTCGCCGGCATCGGGTGAGGGCCGCCTAGGCCAGATCCGGCTCGTGCGGCCGACGAGGGCCGCTTAGTGAGGGTTGCCCTTGCCTGATTTGGCCTGAGCGGCCCTCGCTCGACGCCGGCGAGGGCCACTAGATCCAGCGAAGGGCTACCCTCGCTGGATTTGGCTTGGGTGGCCCTCGCCCTCGCCTGGGTCGCCCTCATCCGATCTGGCGAGGGCCACCTTTGCCTGAGTCGGGTGAGGGCGCCCTTGCCCAGCAAGGCTTAGGCGGCCCTCACCGGCGTCAAGTGAGGGCCACGTAGGCCAAATCGGGCGAGAGCGACCCTCGCCAGCGTCCGACGAGGGCGGCCCTCGTCAAATCTGGCGTCGGGCGAGGGCAGCATAGGTTACCCTCACCCGACTCCGGCGCTGGGGAGGATGGCCTCACTAGCTTTCTCCATTCAATAAAAAAGAAAAAATATAGAAAAAGACGAAAATGCCCTTAAGCCCAAAAAACTTTGGGGTAAATTTGTCATAAGTAATATAATTCATGGTATAATTGTCACAAGTGGCATAGTTTAGGATTTTTGGTGGCACAAAAAAAAATTTAGGGTAAATGTGTCACATGAAGTAAAGTTTGGGATAAATGTGTTACACATGGCAAAGTTTGGAATTTTTTGTGTCACAAAAAAAAATTTAGAATAAATATGTTACACAGGATAAAGTTTAGGATTTTTCGTGGTATTTTCCCAAATACTTTGCAAGTTAATAACAAATTTAGAGATTGCAATTCCTTTGTTGATGGGATGGCTCTTAAATCCAAAATCACATGAATACAACCTAATTATTATTGGATTAATTGTAAGAAAAATGAGCTGAGATTTGCACTCACACGTAAGATACCTTTACAGCTCTTGGGAACTTGCAACTTGCGTTCTAATTATACCATATTGTATCAGCTAGAGTAGCATTGGGCTTGAGGTTGACGCCGCCGCCTTTGGATCGAGATATTAATCCTAAAGAAAGTCACTATTCCCGATTATACTCCTATAATGTATAGAGAGTGAATAAATGAGTTATTTGATGAAAACAATGAATTTAAGTATAAAAAAAAAAAAAGTAAATAGGTTGGGCTCACATTGAAATCACGCAATGCTCGTGAATAAGCCAAATGAACAATGTATTAATAATTTAAACCAACAACATATACCGTCAGCAAATTAATGGATTCGTGATTGCATAGAGAAAATTTCTTTTTCAACTTTAAAAAAATTATCTTTCTAGTAAAGACGTTTTTAGTAATACTGGTTTACATTTGAAGTCGGTTACCAATAATTAAACATTTTCTACAATCATTGTGATTTAACAACGATAATAAGTTAAATAATTTTTCGGAAATTTTCAAATAAGAATCTAGGATAATGCCTTTTTTTTTTCGGAAAAAAGGATTCAAAGCAGACATTATGTCATGTAAAAACTTAAAATTGCCAACTTAGTCTCGACCCTGATGGCATTTTTCAAGTGGACATTTCCTTTTCTTTTTTCTTTCTTTTCCTTTTCTTTTTTTCCCTTTTTGCTTCTCCTCTTTCTCATTATTTTTCCCAATTCTATTACTCAATCTCCCTCAACATCATGAAGTCGCGTGTGACCTTATATAACGGCATCACCTACTGTTACTTCTAAGCCCTTGACCAAGGCCACCAAATCTCCAAGTAGGTGGCCATGGCCACTCTAGCTTTCAACTTGTGGCCATGGCTCTCTCTCTTTATTCGGTTGTAATGGGGATATTTATGTATGAAGTTGTGAAAGAAAATGTTCAACCACCTCGCATTAGAAAATTTTGGATTTGTGCAATGCATGCGAGATGTACTGATTTAATTTGTTTAGTTTGTTAACTCGGAATCACTTTGATTTTTTTGGCTAGAACCTAATTTGGAGTTGCTCATGAACTTAATTGACATGATCTAAAGTTTAGTGTAACTAGTTAGAGGCAAGAAGCATTTGAAATTTTAAGGATGTTTGAATGGCATCTTGAATTTTAATTTCACTATTAAAAACTTGCTGTCTATATTAGAGGAGAAGAGAGAGACAAAATGGCCGTGGTCCAGAGCCAACTCAACAATTTGGCAGCCATGACCATAGCTGAGAGCTTGGAGATATGGCTGCCATGGTCATGAGTGAGAAAAGAGAGAATATTCACTGATGCTATCAAGCTAGCGCTAGATGGAGGAGTAGTCATAGGTGATGCCATTACATAGGCTCTTGGCAACTTCACAACGTCAAGTGAGATCAAGTGCCGAAAGTTCGTAAAAGAAGAGCACAAAAGAAGATAACAAAAGAAAGGGTAAAAGGAAAAGGAAAAGAAAAAAGGAAAGGAGAAAAAAAGAGAGGAAAAGAACCGCCATAGACAAGAATGCCCCTACCACGGCTTGAAATATACATTCAAAGCCTTATCTGATACTAAATTGGCCACTCGAGGGGTTGGGGTGGTCAATTTGAGACAAGATCCACTCTTAATTATCTTCTAACAAAACAATCCCATTCCATACTTTTATTCAAAATTTTCCCTTGTTTTTCATACTACTTAGTTAAATTGTGATATGCAAAGGAGAGAGAACAAGAAATATATGAAGAGAGAGATACCATAATGTTACCAAAAATGGAACCAAATCTTGTGACAGAGAATAAATTTTTTTTTCTAAACTAATTAATAAGTTTAGTTAAAAATATTTGTTTTAGCCAGAAAAAAAGGGAGTGTGTGTGAGAATAGCCTCCACCCTTTCCTTGTTTGTCTTTGTTTTTGTTTAGGATTAATATCATGAAAAATATTAAATTAATACACTTATGACAAATTTGTCTAAAACTTTTTTTTGACCACAAAAAATCCCAAACTACTATATTTTTGATAAATTTAACACAAATTGATATCCTGATAATAAATTTACTCTATGTTAATTTTCGTTAAATTTTACTGTCAAATTATTGAGTTGAATGATATGTAATAATTTACTAATATATTGGTTTGAGATTTTACTCTTCGTTTATTATAATTGTATTAAATTTTATATTTTTTTATAATATTAATCTAATTTAACGCGATGCATATTTGTCATTAATATACAAATTTCGAGTTTTTGCGATCAAAAAATTAATATATAATATATTTATCATAAATATACTAATTTAAGGTGTTTTTATGATCATTTAGATTAAATTTATCGTAAGTGTACTGGTTTGAAATTATTGGCGACGTTAACCTTTTGTTTACATTTTTTTTTTGACTTTTCGAATTCTTTGATTGGGTGTTGACTTCACGAAGACTTTGACCGACCCCACCGGCGGCGGCTTCGTCTTCACGTCTCGAGAAAATATTGGGTACGTGAGCGAGCGAGGCCATGTCAGCAAAATAAGAAATCCATTTATTAGACGACACCTGTCATTGCGGGCCCACTTGCATTAACTTTCCTGTCCTTTCTCTCTATCTCTCTCCGTTACTTTTTCCTTCTCTCCTTCTTGTCTCCTCTCTCCCCCTTTTTACCTCATCTTCTCCGTTGCCTTTTTCCCGCGGTACATCCCTCCCCACGCCTGAAGCTCCTATGGCCATGGCTTCCTCGGCGAGCTTGAGCTCAAGTGACGCCATGGTGGCAAGATGTCAAAGCTCAGGTGGCCGTGGCTGCCGCGAGCTTGAGCTCCAGCTATGGCGGATGCAATAGGCAAAAAATAAAATAGGTGGTAAACAGAGAAGACGATGGACGGAGAAGGTGAGGAAAAAGAAAGAGAGAGGGGGAGGAGAGGGACGAAAATTGATTGTAGTGGGCCTTACACGACACATGTCGCTCAATAAATGGACTTCTTCTTTGCTGACCTGGCCTCCTTTGAGTAACCAATATTTTCTCGAGGACATTCCTGTCGACACTGTGAGCTCGCACTGATGGCCCATCTTGGCTTTCCTAACCGAAGAGGACTCGCCATCGTCGTCGTCCTTGCGATCAGTCATCCCCTCGTCCTTCCCCTCTCTCGATCTGCTACAGTGCTGCTGCAGCTCAAAGGGTGCTCCGTACTTCTTCTTCTTCCTCTTCTTCTGTTATAATGGAGGCCAGCGACGGTCACTCGCCGTCGCGGCTGGCCAACGGCCGGGTCTACGTGGCCGTGGGCAGCGACGTGCAGGAGAGCAAGTCGACCCTCTTGTGGGCACTGCAGAACTTCGGCGGCGACTTCCGCATCCTCCACGTTCACCAGCCTCCCGACGACGATCCTGACACCGACCATCTCGGTCCGTCTCGTGAGTTTCGGTTCCGGACCGCCCGCCCCCGACGGCTTCGCTCATTTTCGTCGTAGATATACTTAGAAACTTAGTCTTTTTAGTCACGAAATGGCTTTTTTAAGACACTTTGATAGCCGCACTGGTGAAGTTTGATGATTTAGCTTAGTAGAATGCTAACCGAAGTGCACCTTATAGGACGACTCTAAAAGGGCATGAGTGTCTACTGTGTCGATGATGATGATGCTGATGATGCTTCTTGTGAGAATTGTTTTGTTTATCTCTGGCATTGATTTAGTTGGTTATCTGAATTCATCTGCTATACATCATTAGGGATTGTAGAGATTGCTTTCTCAAATTCCACGGAGATGTGGCTGCATAAGAAGGTGGCACGATTTAGTTTCGTTGAACTAAGTATTTTTGGTAATTTGTGGTTGAATGCTACTGTCGGCCATTCCTCGTATCGGTGCCTCTAACCAGTGAGGTGATCTCATACTTGTGAAATGTGCTTCCCTATCACCCCATTGAAGAAACAT
Organism: Corymbia maculata; assembly: GCA_014182735.1. Lineage (NCBI taxonomy): Eukaryota > Viridiplantae > Streptophyta > Magnoliopsida > Myrtales > Myrtaceae > Corymbia > Corymbia maculata. The sequence goes on along the minus strand of CM024686.1, from coordinate 17,965,014 downwards.
TTCTGGTTGGTGTATGCAAGTTGTTGGACTTCATTGTAATGTTGTGATCATGTAGTTTTCCATGTGAAAATAACTCTCGGTCTATGGGTTAGCGTGTGCTAGTATTTTTGGAAGTATAGTCTAGATATGACGCGTTTACGAAATGTTTAATTAACTGAGGAGGGAACATGATTTTAATCCTAATAGTTCTTTTCTGTGTGAGTCAGCATTAGCTTAAATTCTTCTGCTACGGCAGTTCAGTAACAGCAGTTTCCTTGACTTGTGAAATTTCCCAGCGAATCAGTCGTATGGTTATGGTGCCAGGACTCCTCAAGAACTTGCGAGGCAGAACATGAATAAGATCCTGGACGAGTACATTCGCATTTGTAACCAAGCAGGGGTTCGTTCTTACTGGATTATGTCTTCCTCTACATTTGTCATATAATCAGTTTGTTGTTTCTTAGCATTATTGTTAAATTTGTAAGATTCTTTTACTTCTCATTTTCCCGTTTTAGTGAAGTAGAGAAGACAAGATAGACTCTGAAGTTTGGTGTATTTCAATTTCATACAGATATTTCATGTTACTGGAAAAATCAGCGCTTAATTTGTCCAAATCAGATTGTCTGGACTTTTGTTCCCATAATTTAGTATTTCCAGTTGCTTCTGAATTAACTATTTTAAGGTTTTGGTTTGGTAAGTGTACCCAGAAATCTATAGGCTTATGTAACCTGACATCAGCCCATCATTCAAAACTTTTTGAAGTTAATTGTCGACATGCACAATGACTTGTGCGTGCCCGCATTAACATTTTCCTGTCTGCAGGTTCCTGCAGAGAAACGATATATTGAGATGCGAGATATAGTGAAGGGGATAGTGCAACTTATTGAGGAGCATGCCATTGAGAAATTGATTATGGGAGCTGCAGCAGACAGGCACTATTTTGAGTATGATTTGCTCATGACTTAATCTTCTTTTATTTAGCATATACCTGGAGGCAAAAGAAAATGTGACCTCTGGAGCCAACGAGCTACTTTAAATCCTAGTCTTAGATTAATGGCATCGACTTTGCTCAACAAGTACATCTTAAGTGATTGCAGAAGTACTTTCTCGAGTCTCATATACTATTATATCTCCGTTGAAGACGTGAGCTAGTAGTTTGTCATGAATATTGTTCCTTGTATCTTTTGTGCGTTGACTGGAGAGAGAGTTTAAGGTAAAACTCATGTCATTTGGATGACAACTAATTCAATTGAGCTGTTGTGTTGCTTCATATGTCAGAACCCATTGACAACAGCAGTTTTTAACAATGTCAGATACAACTTTCTCATTCCTTTTTTGAAAATCTCTGGTTGCTGATGTGCCTTCGACATTGCAGAGGGATGGCGCAACTTGAATCTACAAAAGCAATATTTGTCAACCAGCAGGCGGATCCTTCTTGTTACATTTGGTTCATCTGCAAGGGACGGCTAATTCATTACCGGTAACAACACGACGATATGGTACTTTATTTCTCCATTTATTTGATGACAAGATGAATATGACAAATACCACAAAACAAGTTTTCGTTCTATGTACTCATTCTCGGTACTTTTCCTTAGCGGGGACAGAGGTAAGGACTTAAGCCAGTGTATGGAGAGTAGTTACTGTCACTGACGTTTATAAACGTAGTTGTGTAGAACTCGACTTCTTGGCTAGAATAGCACTCACGGAGTTTGGAAAAACACGTAGAGGATTACAAAACAGGTCATTGAAACATGAAGGATGCAACAAGCAGAATAAGAAAAGCACTTACCTACGACTGAATGGCTGACCCCTTTGAAACCTCTTACTTGTTAATGCAGGAGCCTAGGAGAATATTATCCACTTTCTTGAGTTACTAGTCACGGTAATGGTGATTGGTTCCAAGATGGGTAGGTTCCAACCAAGAACTTCGAACCTACGCTATAGATAGGGAACGAGCCTAACTTTAAGTAATACAACTATGATGTTAGGAAAACATGCCATGTGAATAATTTATGGTATAGTGGTTAAGACATTGATGAATTTCCCAGACTTGATAACCAGTATAACATCGGGAGCCAGGCTGGTTCCCTAATTTTTTACCCAAGTACCTATCCAGTCGTGTGAACGGGTCAGGTAATGCCAGTTTGGTTTGGTTCCATTCCTAAATTGAATTGGATTGGGTGCTCGCTCGTAATTTATGGTTACTATGGCAAGTTTTTCAGTTTTGGTCTTTGTAGTTCTTTTGGGTATTTACTTATGTTTTAAGAATCTTGGTAGTATTAGGTTTTCTTGCTTAGGTAGGAGTCATATGAAGAAAGGTTTTTTGTGCCTAGGTATTGGTCTTGAAGGGTTCTTTTCTGATTAGTGAATTTGCTAGATTGAGTGAATTTTTTTCTCAAGAAACAGAAGACAATCTTTTACATTGTTTGTTTTCTTTTTGTTCTTATTTGCTCCTCCCATTCTGCTCTTGGTCCGAATACCTTGTTAGGTTGTACCCTAAATCACTTGTCATTTCTATCTCCCGAACTCCATAGCTAAGTTTCAATAAGGCATCTTGAGTTTCCAGAGTGCATCTTCATATGCTGATGAGAGTTCATGCGTATCTTTTCGGGAACCTATGTCTGAACACTTTTCAATGTATTCTTTTTAAGTTCACTCTGTCTGAAGTCATCATCAATTAGTGAAGGCCGTCTCCATTTTATGCACTTAAAAGGAGATTGCTGCTCGAGTTTCTTCTTCAACTTTTCGTGTGTTGGGCACAACTATGATGTTAGCTGATGTGGATTATTAAAAAATTTATAGGGCAGGAGATTTAGACAATTTCAATGTGGATCTTTCCCCATCATCATCAATAGAGGGTTCTGCTGCGGAATCTGGATCACAAAACTCGAGAAGTCCTGCAGGTTCATCAGCTCTTTCACGATCCAGCTCTAGTGAAGTTGAAGATGATAGGCCCTTGGTTTGGATTGACAGAGGCCAGAGGATCCATTATAAATCAGAATCAAGCTCTGGACCTTCTTTTAAATCTTCCGATGAACTATCTTGTGAATCTCCAACGCTATTCTGTGCTACGGTAGAACAAAATTTCTTTACTTTCAAGTGTTTTCATCGCTTCAGTAAACTAGATACTTTTATATACAACAGAACATGGGGATTAAGGCCTCAAATTTCCTGACAGGAAGGAGGCAACGATGAACTCTATAAACAACTTGACAGAGCAATGGCAGAGGCTGCAAAGGCAAAACGAGAGGCATATGAAGAGTGGATCCATCGTCAAGAAGCTGAAAAGAATGCAATTGATGCTACTCGCAGAGTAACGTTCATGTCTTAATCATCTAACCATGTTCTGTGCACAGATGTATTCAAGGATTCTGGAGTATCGGAGATAGAAAGCACCGATAACATGTGTATGAGGGACAAATTTAGTTAATCAATGGTTCAGAATCCGCTTTGTTTCTGCTAGTTTTATTACCTCACATCAATGTCTGGACAAAATACTCTAGATGGTGCACTTGAGGATGCAAAAGTCTTGTAGACCAATCTAAATGAAGTTCCTTCATCTGGAATTGAAAGAACTTAGAACATTAGTATTCCTAAAGTTTGAGCAGACTCCATTAGGTGGAAATTGCTCAGTCCATCTTTGACACAAGTGCTTGGCGCAGCCTCAGTCTCATAAGTTGACAATGCTCGGGACAGAATTTTGATTATCTTATTCATACAATATCATATCCGAACATTGTTGCTTATTTACAGGTTATAGCACTTCAGGAAGAGCTAAGGCGGAAGAAGGGTCTTGAGGAATCGCTAGCTAAAGAAAAGGAAGCACTTGAAATGACGAAGAACCAACTCAACGAGTTACAGATGCTGCTAGAGAATGCACTGAAAGAAAATGAGGAGCTCCTTATGAACCAAGCAAGTGAACCTTTGTCTGCAAATCAGCAGGACTTCCTTTCTGAATTTTCTTTCTCAGAAATTATGGAAGCTATCAACAGTTTCGATCCATCCTTAAAGATTGAGGAAGGAGAGTACGGGAGCACTTATAAAGGTTTTCTTTATAACATCCCGGTGACCCTTAAGTTGCTCTCGCAGGGATCCTCACAGTACCATCAAGAGGTGAGACAATTGCGGTCTTAGCATATTTTCAAGAATAGTTGAGGTTGTTTTGACAAATGATCAGAAGTATGCAGGCTTATATCACAGTCTGCTCATTCTAATTTGTAATCCAAAGCATAAGATTGGAAGGTCATTCAACTTTCATTTGATTCCTGGCAAATATAAAAATTATTCAACTTTTCCGTTCAAGAAGTTCGAGAGAAGATAGACACATGAAAATTTTGAAGGTCCTCAGTGGAAAGTCTGACAAATTTGTGGGTTTTTTCTCAGGTCCAAACTGCAAGTAAGCTAAGACATCCAAATTTGGTTAACCTCCTCGGAGTCTGCACTGAAGCTTGGACTCTAATCTATGAGTCTGTCCCCAATGGCAGCCTCGAAGACCGACTCTGCTGCACAGGCAATGCTACGCCTCTATCATGGCAAACTCGTGTATGCATTTGTATGGAAACATGTGCTGCAGTAATTTTTCTACATAACCACGGTGGCATATCTCATGGTGACCTGAACCCAGGAAATATTCTTCTCGACACCAACTTCCGGCCAAAACTAATAAAATCTGGACTGTCCTGTGAGCCAACAGCAGGGGAACGATCTTTTGCCTCAGATGTTCATTCATTTGGTTTTATAATATTGCAGTTATTGATTGGGAAATCGGCCTTGAATTTAAAAGAGAGGTTGCAAGACTCGTTCATTCTAGAGAACTTAAAGGGCATATTGGATCCCACAGCAGGGCAATGGCCATTTGAGCAAACCAGAGAGCTGGCTCACATGGCATTGAGGTGCTGTGATATAAATCCCAGCAACCGGCCAGATCTCAAGTCCGAAGTGTGGCCGGTGCTTGAGCGGATGCAAATTCTTAGTGAAGGTTCATCATCCAATTGGTCAGATCCTGGAGAGCCTAGCCATCCTCCTCCATATTTCATTTGTCCCATCTCCCAGGTAAGTTTGCTTTTTATTTCTGTCTTAAGATATAGATCACTGTTTAAAGTCTAAGATCTTTGGCCATATGTCGGCATGATTAGGTCGATTCTACCTTGAAATTATTATACACCTTATTGGCTTTTTATTTTAGGAAATTATGCAAGATCCCCATGTGGCGGCAGATGGTTTTACCTACGAGGCAGAGGCGATAAAGGGTTGGTTTACTAGTGGCCATGATACTTCCCCTATGACGAATCTCCAGCTGCCAAACCTTAGTCTCGTCCCGAATCAGACTCTGCGATCTGCAATTCAAGATTGGCTGCAAGACCATTGAACCTTAAATTCAATGTCCTGTTCACAGTAACCGTGAACCCGGCGAGAGCGGTGCAACATTCCTTTCCGACTAAGAACCACAGAGATCAGACTTAGCTCTGGCACTGAAATCTACAACCCATAATTCTCCAGCTTCTAGGTCTGGAATGATTTGGGTTGAATTTGCACCTGCACAAACCATGATCAGATTTATAGGTGTGCTTAAGCTACAAATATTACTGCAAAACTGCATGATCGTGTGTGTGGATTGGTTAGGTGAAATGCCTGCGATGAGAGTTTGATAAAAATCTGGTTCTCTTGTTCTGGACCTCGTGATGCCACCGTGAAGTTGTGCCAGGATGTCTTGATGAAGGCTGAAAACCCTACGATGGAGGATATAATGGAAGACCCTAGATAACACGTCTCCGTTAGGCCACTCCAAGAAAATAGAAATCGCTTGATAACTCACGATAAAAGCAATCAGAACAATATTCACAGTGAACTTGCAAATTCATGAAATATATACTATCCTCGTTTAGAGAAGACATATCCTCAAGGCCAACTTCATCAAGCTTTTGGTCTTCACGATATGGTGATATCGCAGCAAAATTGGAGGTACGGACCTCTGGAGTGCCAAAAGTTGGCACGGAGGGACACTTAAGTGCCAAAAGTTATAAAATGTACACTTAAGTGTTAAAATTGGAGCAAAATGGATCATTTAAGTGTCAACGGCGAAAAATTCCGGCCAAATTGTCACATGTTTATTTTCCAGCGACTTTTATTTTCCGGCGACTTCATTTCGACAGAGCATTTTTTTCAAAATAAAAAATTCATGTGGCAATTTTTTTTAAAAATATTGTCCATATCAGATTTTAAAAAATTAAAATCGATTTTATTAAAAAAAAAAAGCCCTCGCCAATCCCCTCTTGCCATTCTTTTTTTTTTTATTTAAATAAAATCAATTTTATAATAATATATATTTTTAATTATTTAATATTATTTAATTAATAATTTTTAAAATTCACGTCAATCAAAACGACGTTATTTTGGCTGATTTTTGGCCGATTCAGTTTCCGGTGAGCCATGTAGGCAAGAAAATTAATAAAAAATTGCTACGTAGAATTTCGACGGGGTTCGGCGACTTGGCATTTAAGTGATCCATTTTTTTAAAAAGTGTCACTTAAGTGTATTTTTTGTAACTTTTGGCACTTAAGTGTCCATCCGTACCAACTTTTGGCACTCCCGCTGTATTTATGCCGCAAAATTGAAAGTAGTAGGAAGCACCATACTCTCCAGGAAATTCAATTCTGTAGACATTATCTTTGACGCGCTTCAGAACTCAAAAAGGACCATCCCCTTGAGGAGATAACTTAGCATGGCAGCCGGGCAGGTATCGTCGTTTCCCTCGAATGAATCCAACACAAGATCACCTTCCTTAAAATTAGCAGGCTTTCAATGCTTATTTGCTCGACGACATACTTGTCTGTTCGCTTCAAAATTCTTTTTCTCGCTTCTTATTGTGACTGCTTATTTTCCTTAGCCCTTTCTTTAGCATTTTCGCTAAAACTGTTGCTTAGTGAGTGATACAGTAAGATCCGAAGGACTTGATGAATGCTTTCCATACACAACCCCAAATGGGCAAAGCTTAGTTTGAGTTGATAACGAAAATCTTATTGTTTAAAATGTTTTCCAGTAAGGCTCCCATCAGTCTGAGGATGACTAGCAGATCTAAACTGAGGTTGAGTTTCCAGTTTTTGCCATGATGTATGGCAATATTGAGGGCGGCGTTATTTCCGCCCTAATATATGAATAAATCCACCCTATTTTCATGGGAAATACAAAATTGCCTACAATCATTCAAGTGCAATCAAAATGGTGGCCATAATTAAGTATTTCGCATTTTTTTTGTGTGTAGGAAAATTCTAGATAATGGCTCAAATGCCCTCATTTTCTTAAATAAGGGTCTACAATAGAACTTGTTTTACATAAAGCCTGAGTGATCATATTAGTCCCAAAGAATGGCATAAAGTGGATATGGCTATTTCAATTAAAGGCCTATCCTCACCGGCTTGCTGGCCAACAAAATATTCTTGCTGATTAGGGATATTTTCGTCTAAACACAGCCTAAATTTAGATTAAAAATTAAAAAAAAAAAAGAAAAACATAGGCAAGAGGTGCTCCCTTTTGCTTGTGGCTGCCGTCCTATCGTTGGTGGGGGCAGTGGTGCTAGCTAATGAGTTCGCCGGTGCCTGGGTAGGATCACCAACCCTTGCCGAATAAAGGCAAAGGCTAGCAAGCCCTCACCAGAAGTGGGAGAGGGTCATGACCCTCTCTGAGATTTGGACGAGGGTCACTCATCTTCAAACAAGCCCAGGTGATGGCCGTCGAAGCTTGCGTGAGGGCTAGCAACCCTCGCCTACATTTGGGAGAGGGTTGCCACCCTCTCACGCTTTTAACGAGAGTCGCTGGCCTTGGCCTAGGCGCCAGCAACCCTACTGGCCAACACCTTACCCCACCGGCGTTGAGGTACTTTCCTTCTTCTTCTTTTTAAAGTTTTTTTATGAAAACGGAAGAATAGAAAAATGGAAAAATTTTAAAAAATTGAAAAAGAGGAAATTGCCATTCTTAGCTAGTGAGTTCAAACCCTCTTTTGAGACTACTATGGGTATTTTAGGTTCTTATTTAAAACAAAATCCACTTGAGACTCTTATTTGAGAAAATCAAGGCACTTCGGGCTCTTGTTTGAAACCTATGAAGTACTGACATTTTCCGGAAGCTTCTATGTCATGTCTGAAACTCCAACACGCGGTCAACAGGTGTCAGAAAATCCGACATGCAGTCAACTCTCCTAACACGCGAGTTTGGAATTGTGACATGTAATTCCGATACACACATTAAAAAAATTTCAATAAATGATCAGTCAAAATGTAAATATGTAAACAAATAAAATAAAGATAATAACTGGGGAAAGACTTCTTGTTATATTTGATGGTAATATGGATTTTTTCAACTTATTATTAAATGTTAAATTTAATAGTAGAATGTGGATTGCTTGTTTTTTTTTATCCAAGTTTTATGACTATGGGGATGGAATATAGTTGAATTTGTCAAATTGAAACAATGAATGATATTAATAAATAGCAGATTAATATTTTTAGTGTAATTTCATTTTAGGCTATTTATTTATTTGTGAAATTAAATTAAATTTAATTTAATGAAATAATTTTAAAAATGATATTTATCATTTATATATAAAAATATTCATTAATATATAATGTGTCTCAACATGTCGGAATTTTCTATTTTTTAAGAAATGACATGTTAGCATATTGTGGCGTGTCGTGTTGTAAGTCGGTGTCGGTGCTACACTTAATTTAAAAGAAGGATTACTTCATGCTCTTATTTGAGAAAATGAGGATACTTCATATCATTATTTGGAATTTTTCCTTCTTCTTTTTTCATTTATTGTGAGTATTTCATGTGTATTAAATCCATCATGCTTTCTTTTTAACTTTTAGATTTTACTTCTGTAGAAATAAGCTTTTTCAAAACGAGAAATTTCCAAGAAGCCTAACTCATTTCAATGTTGTCAAGCAAATTTATACATTAAATGTCTAGTAAAATATATAAAAATTATAACATAGACTATTTTTTAACACAATCACATGTTTATAACTTTTACTTATGTTGTACATTTTACCATTATTCCCTTTCTTATTAGTTGTCTTTTATATTCATATACATATATAATGAGATTATCGGATGAAACAAAAGGAAATTCCTTTAAAAAATTTTCAAAATAAAAACACAATAACATTCTCCAATGCGAAACTTTCCAAGATGAAATTTATTAAGTAAAATATTTGCATAAAACAATAACTTTTTTTTTAAAATACCAATGAAATCTATCATTTTGGATCGATAAAATTTAATATAATTCTTGAAGTACTTATGACAAAATTTCAAAATGTCTAATTGTGCATATCTTTTTCACGTCGATGATTTTAGTCTTAAATGCTCCGTGTATAAGTATTTCTCCAATACTAAGGAAGACAAATTCTTTGATACTGTACATAAAGCGACTTGATTTGCATTTTAGACTAATGAAACTAGAATATAAAAAAAAGAACTTTTGAGATAAGAAGGATGAAAAAGATAGGTTGTTATAAGAAATATGAAGCATGTGACTGTGATTTTACTTTGGAAAGTCTCCATTGAAAGGAAGTGAAAATAAAGAAAAGACTATGTTAAAGAATTGTCCATATTAAATTTTTTCCAGATTCTACTTGACCATTAATGATAAATTTGCTCGACAATGAGAAAAGAATTAGGTTTCTAGAAATTTCCCTTTTCAACAAAATTATTTTCTATAAAACTAAAATTTAACAATAAAAAAGAAAACACATATCTAACCCTAGCCTCCATAATATTTTCTCGTCCTTTGTTTTTCCTGTCTTCTTGTTGGATCTTTTGATCTTGTGGCTCACCAAGTGGTTTTTGAGCCTTTTGGATTGTACTCTAGTACTTGCTTTTGAAGATAGTGAAATTTCTCTCTCTCCCCGTTATTTTTCCCGTTTTGGGTTTTCCAAGTAAATTTTGCGTCTTGTGCAATTTTGATTTTGCTTTCATCCTTTGCTACTTGTGCTTTGATTGGTGCATCTTTTGGCATTGTTCCGCAACAGGAAATGTTCAACCAACTCGCATGAGAAAAGCTTGGATTTGTGCAATGCATGCGAGATGTATTGATTTAATTTGTTTAGCTTGTTAATCTAGAGTCACTTTTACTTTTTCAGCTATAACTTAATTTGGAGCCACTCATGAACTCAGTTAACATGGTTTAAAGTATAGCATAACTAATTGCCAAAAGCATCCGAAATTCTAATGATGTCTGAATTGTATCTTGCATTTTAGTTTTAAACGTTAAACTCGTTGTGTATATTAGGGGAGAAGAGAAAGAGAGAATTGCCACAATCCAAAGCGAGCTCAGTGATTTGGTAGCCCATGGTTGAGAGCTCAAAGATATAGCTTTCATGGTCGTGGGTGAGAAGAGAGAGAAAGGCCATTGATGTTGCCGAGCTAGCGCTACATGGAGGGGTAGCCATAGGTGATGCCCATAGGCTTGCCGGTGGATTCATGATGCCAAGCAAGATTGGGCATCGAAAGTGGGCAAAAGAAAACAACAACAGAAAGGGTAAAGGGAAAACGAAAAGAGAAACAAAAAGAAACAAACGAAAAAAAAAAAAATAGAACTGCCCTAGACAAAAATGCCCCTTCCATGTCTTGAAAAATACAATTAAGGCCTCATTTGATAGTGGTCAATTTGAGACAAAATCCACTCTCGGCCATCTTTTAAGAAAATGGTTCCATTTTCAAATTTTTGTTCAAAATTTTACTTTAATTTTCTTTCAACTTAGTTAAATAATGGTATCAGAGCCATGGATATCTTTGAATTAGTTTAGTTTGGTCATTACCACGTTTTGTTACTAGAAGAGAACTTCTCACCCCATGGAAACATCAGATTCATCTTCTCCTTCTTCTCTTCCTGTTTCTCTTACCTCTAACCTTTCTCTTCAGCCTCCCCCAGAACTTCGAAAGTCTTCATGTTCAAAGATAGATTATCTTTATGAGGTTGCTTACCTCACAGAGGATAGTAAGATTTCAGAAACCTAGCTCCCCATGATGAATCCATACACCGCTTTTGCCAAACCACCTTTTTTCTCTCCACTTCGGTCTATCAAACACTTGATCAAACATACCCCTCGCACTGTCAAAGAGTATGTTCAATCTTCCTGTTTTGACCAACATCCCATCCAGGCAACTGAACAAGAACAGTTTGTCACTCTTCAGATTTCACCAGAGTTTCCATCTCAATGGATACAACAAGGCTACACTTATCTCCACTTTGGAGTCATCCGCCTTGCTTTAACCTTTCATGGCCGAAAAGGCTTACCTGTTACCGCAAGGATAGCCCTGTTAGACACTAGGTTTTTGGAATACTAGCAAGCTTGTGTTGGCACTATCCAGACAATGATGAATGCGGGAACTGTTTTTGTAACACTCTTCCCAAATTTTAACATCGCTCTTGCAGATCCCAACCTGCTTACTGCTATTAAAGTTCAGCTACAAATCACTGGAGCCCCACAGACCCCTAGATCCATTGCTGCCACCTTACACTACCAAATGATCTATCGTGTCTAAAACCACGCCATTGATCTCAACATCCCAAATTCTAAAGATGCTCTTGTTATTTCGGTCGACCACGACCAAACCTCCTGCATCCATGTCCCCCGCCAAATCCCAAAAAATGAGCTTGTTGAGCTCCTTCCTAATAGTTGGGTCACCAACTACGAAAAACTCTATCAGAGTTGCAAACCGGTCCAATCCAGTGAACCACAGTTCATCAGGAAAAAAGATGGTACTGTTGCCATCAAGTTCAGCAAAACCAAGGAGGAACCTTCTTCTATTTTTCCTACCATCCTCCATTTTACACCCTGTCCCACTGATCCCGTCTCAAACGAACCAGACGACAAACGATTTGTCCATTCTTTTGGTTCTCAAGGACAGCCAATCCATCTTTTCAAAGACCCTACTGGGCATTGTTTTTGGGATCTAGATTGTATTTGTTCATCCTGCACAAAACCTGACGATGAAGATGACAGATCTTCTGCAAAGAAGAAGACAAAGAAAGATACCCTCTACCAAAGGTATCTTGCTGGAGATCCAACTATTGGACCCCTTGAAGAAGATGGGGGCAAATATCAGTTCATTGTTTCTTATAGATCATCTAAGTCCCCTGTATCAACCTCACCTCCACCGCCCTACAAGCCAGCTCCTTCTCCTCAACCTCCATCACCCATACCCATGATCACTTCCCCTTTTTATAAACCAATCCAGAAATGGGTAAAAAAAAAATCCTTCATGTTTCTTGAACCTACCTAGGCCAGGCACTTGTGTACCTAAACCCGTTCCACCTCTTGTCCTACCCAGTATATGCATGTTTCATCTTGATGACTTCCCTCCACTCGAGGCCATAGAATCATCTAGAACCAGCACCCGCACTCGGAAATTTCCTCCATTGGAAAAATTTTCTGACCCACACCAAAAGTATCGGCACTCACCTAATGTACCAAACCCCACTGGTCTTAATGCACAAGGACAACGCAAGCAGCCCTCTGCTGCAGAAACTGTTTTGAATTGGCAAACCGAAAATGCTTTGGCCCAAAACGAGCTTCTTGGCAATGTTGCTACGCGTCTCGAACAAATAGATAAGACCACTGACTTATCTTGCCGCATGTTGAAAGATTTCCAAAAAATGCTTCATTTGCTAGAAACCAAGCAAACACCTCCTAGCCATTATTTGGAAGATCAGAGACTAGAAATTGAAAAGCTCAAACGACAGATCTAGATTCTTCAAAGCCAATAGCCATTCACTGCAATTGATCCACCATTTTTTCCCTCTCCTTCCTTACCACCCAAACCAGAATCATCTTTTAGAGTATCATCCTCATTTGCTGCTATTCTCAGCTCAGCTGCCCCTCCGCCTCAGAACAATTTATTGGTCCTTCGCGAAAATCTTCTCAAGCTTAAACAGAAGCAAAAGAAATCTCCCTCTCCTACAGAGTTTCCAGCATCACCATCCCCTCCTGGTACTCCTGAACGCCCTTCCGGTGACCACCCACCTAAAAACCAACCTGCTACTTTAACCATTTCCAATCCGCTCGAGAACTTCATTCGACACCATATTCCTTCAATTGATGTCATTAAATCGTCCACAGCAAGACAGGTTGACTCTTCATCTGAATCTGAATCTGATATTCTTATCGAATCATCTTCTTCGGAAGAAACCTTTTTTTATGGCAAACAGTGTCAAAGATGAAGAAATACTCTCTGAACTCGAAATACACCACTAGGATCAACCTAATGCAACTCAAAATTTCACTGTCTCATCATCCAAAGTTTACTTCACCTTGGATGACATTCCATATTATAAGTGGCCTGATAGGCTTCAAGAATTCCATGATTGGCTCACTACTAGGCATATTTCTGAACCTAGCACTTATGATATTCTCTTGGAATTCACTAGCCATTTTACAGGAGCTCTTAAAGACTGGTGGCATACTGCCTCGGAACAAGATCAGATGTACCTCTTGACTCAGCCCCTGGATAATGCTATCCAAATTATCCATATGTACTTCATTGGCAAACCTGAAGATTCCAAAGAGCTCAAAAGAAAGGAGTTCTTTGACTGAAAATGTTGCTCATTAAGGCGCAAAGATCTTGACCGGCACTTCCAAGCTATGATCGAGTTATTTTATTTACTTGGCGCAAATTGGAACCTCAAGCCTATTTTCTTGGCATCTATCCCAAGAGAACTCAGCCAAGCCGTAGAGAAAACTCTCCAACAAAGGCAAAAAAGCATAACATAAGCTACTCTTGGTGAGATCCAACAGGCCGTTCATATCGCCATAGAAGAACTTTGCCTCCATAGAGAAGCTTTTCGAAACTTTCTAAAAAAAAACAGGCATCTTGACAAGGTGTGCTTTAAACTCGGCCTAAAGATCAAATGTCCTAAGGATTGTTCCGATCCTTCCTGCACATGATGCAAAAAGCAAAGACATTTTAAACGACTTTCCTTCAAAAAGACACGCAAAGGGAAAAGCAAAGGTAAGTGGAAATTTCTGCGTAAAAGCCATCATCGCTCTTCTAAGAAGCGCAACAAAGACATGTGTTATGTTTACAACAAAAAAGGGCATTTTGCAAAAAATTGTCCAAAGGCTAAGAAACATGAAAGCCATTTGATTGATAAAATCGCTAAAAGCACCAGCATCCAGCTTGATGACTCGGACATTGAGTCCGTCTTCTCCTTAGATGACCAATCATCCGAAAATACTCTCTGTGCTATCCAAACATATAGCTCAGACTCAACCTTAGATTTTGAGAACGATGTCTTCACCTTCTTCCCTGATTCACCTACAGAAATTGATCTCAATGAACCTATCCATCATCTGTATATTCCCATTCACATTCTCTTGTCCAAATACCACAAACCAATCCCTTTGGTGGCACTCATCGATACTAGAGCAAGCTCTTCTATCTTAGACACAAAAATCCTCCTAGAAGAATTTTGGAAACCCTACACCAGGTATTTCAATTCTGCTTCTGGAGACACTTTTGCTACCAAGTATCGTAGTAAACCCATTACTATTCAATTATTTCCCCAGTGTTCTATTATCACCAAAATCCTTGGTTCTAGGTCTCCAGATAAAGATATCATCATTGGTTGGGACATCCTGACCCAATTACCCAAACTTAGAATCATTTTCCATGGCCTTCGTTTCAAAAATCAATTTAGGGAATTTGTGGAAATTAAACGACTCTATGCTCTCCAACCAGCCATGCTGGACCCAATAATCCAAACTTTACTTTCTTCTTGTGCTGAGACACATTCTCAGTTTTCCCAAATTTGTACCTAACCCTTGTGGAAAATTTCTCTTTTTTATGTCAAACTTTCTTTCAAGAGGAATGAAGACATCAATTCTACAAAAGCTAGTCACTCTGGAATGAGCCCTGAATATCTCGCACTTGCTCAACAAGAATGTGCAAAACTATTGGTGCAAGGTCTCATTGAACCCTCTGACTCCCAATGGGCATGTGAAGCATTCTATGTCAACAAACGGGCCGAGCAGAACCGTGGAAAAATAAGGTTAGTAATTAATTACCAACCTCTGAATCAGTTCCTTTAGGATGATAAATTCCCATTGCCCCATCGAAATTCTCTCTTTCTTAGTCTGGCCCAAGCAAAAATTTACTCAAAGTTTGACCTCAAGGCAGGATTTTGGTAATTGGGTATTGACCTAGCAGACAGACCCAAAACTGTGTTATGTATCTCAAACCAATACTTTCAATGGACAATTGTCCCTTTTGACCTCAAAACTGCACCTTCCCTTTTTCAAAAGGCTATGTGCAAAATCTTTGAGCCCATCCTTTAAAACTCCCAGATTTATATTGATGACATCCTTCTGTTCAGTCCGGATGAACAATCTCATTGTCAACTTTTGACACATTTTGCTAATATTGTTAAAAAGCATGGCATTATGCTTTCTCAGAAGAAAATAATTATTGCCCAAAAGGAAATTGAATTCCTTGGCATGCATTTGAAAGAAGGAACCTATTGCCCTGAACCTCATATTGCTGATGAACTCCAAAAATTTCCTGAAAATGATCTAAATATTAAACAAGTTCAACAATTTCTTGGCATTGTGAATTATCTGCGAGATTTTGTTCCTCACATCTCCAAACATCTGAGATCTCTTCAGCGAATGTTCAAGAAAGACCCTCCCCCATGGGGACAGAAACAAACTCAAGCTGTTTCCCAACTTAAATAGCTATTGCAACATCTTCCTCCACTGAAAATCCCATCCACTGGTAAGCGGATTCTCCAAACTGATGCTAGTGACAAATATTTGGCAGCCATTCTTTTTGAAGAAATTAATTCCATCAGGCATATTTGTGCCTACAAAAGTGACCGATTCTCTCAAGCAGAAATTCATTACCATTCCACTTTCAAAGAAATACTTACAGTCAAGTATGGCATCAAGAAGTTTGAATTCCACCTCATTGGACACAATTTTCATGTTGAAATGGATATGTCCTCTTTCCCTCAAATGTTAAAATCCAAACAAAAGCAAGTTCTCCATCCACAATTACTCAAATGGGTTGAATGGTTATCCAAATACTTCTTTGACGTCAAACACATTCCAGGGACTAAGAATGTCCTTGCCAATTTCTTGTCCCGTCCAAAGGAACCATTTGAGGCTATCAATATGTATGTCAAGAAGGAACCCTTTCAAGACACATACCGTACCACCAAAATCCAAGGTGGTTGGCCAAGCCTCAAGTACCCTCTTGATGTTCTCCTGACAATTCACCACAATAATTTGAAAGAAAGACTCTCAGGATTAATGTGGGAATATCACCTCCAAATCTTCCAAGAACATGGAGGATTAATGCTCAGACCAGATGGACTTCATCCGCAATATCCATTCATTCATCCCCTCAAATGGTCTCCTGATGACGAATTTCCAAAAGATCTCAAATGGTTATTTTGGTACATGTTCAATTTGTACGCTATAGCCATTGAATTCCCCACTAACAAAATTTTACAAGTCATTAAAAAAAAAAAGGCGAAGGTCAAGTCCATAACCAGAGACATCTTTTAGAAATCTTTGCATGGTATAAACCACTCCAATATTGGAGAGAACTCTTCAAAGTCCAAAATCGTCAAGGAAGACCTGAACCAGACAGACACACTGTTGTCCTGTTCCACCGACCATGGATATTTTCCCATCCATCTAGATGGATTTCTGACAAACCTTCTGTTGTAGGGACTTCAAGCTACAGACCTCAAGTTTTTCAAGAATTTGCTCGAATTCACCAGACACTTCCATACTCCATCACCACAAGTAGGCCAGCGTCACGCGAACTCTAGAGAATCCTATGTCAAGAAAATCGCACCATCTCACCAGAAGCATGGCCATCCGCCCAAGTCCCTGTTTCTTGGGACCACCTTGAAGCTTGGGATTTCACAAGAGAGCAAATTCGAGAGGCTCTTCACACCTTTCGGCAGAACAATCCAGACTCCTCCACCCCTTATGATCCATTGGGGGGGCCGCTTTCACAAGACCCTTGGGGAGACACCCCAAATTACGCCTCTTTTTCCGGCTCTTTCAGTGCTAGCTCCTCTCGTCCACCAGACTTGTCGGTAGAAGAAATTGAGAATCTCATCCGTGCCTTCAAAAGAGAAAAAGACGGAGGCTCCAGCCCATCAGACATTGATGAAGATGCCCTCTTCAGAGAACAACTAGCTCATCATAGCTCTGATGATTAGAACTATTACTACAATGCTAGAGACGAAAGAGACAAATAAAGACCGCCCTGAAAACACTGTACATCGATCACTGTACACTGTTCATCCAGTCTGTTTTCACTGTTCATCTAGTCTGTTTTTACTATAGCACCAGGCGAAAAACTACTGTTCATAGCCTGTCCCGGGATTTCTTTAGGACTCCCTATATGTGTAGCCCATAAGTGGCTAGTTTGTTCCCATAATTATGTCCTAGCATGGCTGCTTGTTCTTGTCTCTTGTATCCTCCTTTGCCTATATAAGAGCAGGGAGTTCTCATTGTAAAAACCAGAGAGTAAAATAAGAAGTGTGCTGTGTACTCTACTTCCAACATGATCTTCTAAACACTTCCATTCTCTTCTAGTCCAGAACGATGGTTCTAAACAAACACCGTGATTAAGAAAAATCCTGGAGTATGCTCTGCACTTGCCCTTAGGGGATCCTGTGTATTAGAATTTCCGATATTCTAGAGTTTATTATGATCTAAGTTCATAGTTTGAGAAGGAACTTGGTGACTAACAGGCAGTCCCTTTAAGACCAAGAGGGCCATATGTGGGATAGCATACTTGTCACAAGTTTGCAACTCAAACTTTTGAGGTTGATTCATAGTACCCTTTATGGTATGTTTGGTAACATTTTTGTTTATGGGGATAATTTCTGTTGAGAAATAGTTTTTCATTTATATTTCCTAAACTAGTTTCTAAGCATTCGAAAGAATGCGGTAAGTACATAAAATTTATATTTTTGGAATAGAAAAATAATAAGAATGCGTTTGCTAGGATCCTCAACTTTTTTTTGTGACATAAAATTTCTTTAATTTTTAGTATTTCTGAATTTTTTTTCTTTTTTCTTTTCTTCTCTTCTCTCTCCTTTAGATAATTGCCAAGCCTCAACGAGTAGTGACCTCGCTAGCCTCGGCTCTGGCTGATTGGTTGTTGGCCATTGTCGAGACCCAACGACCGGCCAGAGGAGGCGGAAGAAGAAAAGAAGAAAAAGAAATAATTTTTTTCTACTTCTTATTTTTATTTAAAATCTATTTCTTAAGCCATTGATCTCTAAGGGGAATAGAAAAATTAGTTGATCTTAACAAACAAATTTTTTATCATTCTTTTGTTTTGTGAAATAAAAGAACAAAAATTTTGAGAAACATAATGTTTAAAAACATTTGTTTTAGCCAAGGAAAAAAAAAAATGTGTATGGGTGTAGCCTCCACCCTTTCCTTGTCTCTGTGTCTTTGTTTTTTTTTTTTTTACTTGACTTCATGAAGACTTTGACCAACCCCACCGGCGGCTTCGATTCCATTTCCATGAGAAAGACGGAGGACATTCCTGTTGACACAATGAGCTCGCACTGACTGGCCCCTCCATTGGCTTCCTTAACCGAAACGACTCACCATCATCGTCGCCAGAGCGATCAATCATCTCCTCCTTCCCTCTCACTATGCTACAGTGCTACTATAGCTCAAAGGGTGCTCCGTGCTTCCTCTTCTTCTGTTCTCATGGAGGCCATCGACGGTCACTCGCCGTGGCAGCTGGTTAACGACTGGGTGGACGTGGTCGTGGGCGGCGACATGCAAGAGAGCAAGTGAACCCTCTCTTGGGCGCTGCAGAACTTTGGCGGCCTACTTCCACATCCTCCACGTTCACCAGCCTCCCGAGGACGATCCCGACACCGACCATCTCTGGCCCATCTTGTGAGTTTCGATTCCAGACCTCCTGTTGCCGCCGACTTCGTTCATTTTCATCGTAGATATACTTAGAAACTTGTCTTTTTAAAGATGCTTTGTATCAAACTGTGTGGAACTGAACTGACTTATCGACGGCATGATAGTTGCACTGGTAAAATTTGATGACGTTGTGGGGTGAGGGAAACCCCGGATATATGTGAGGTTGCTAAAATTGAGCTAGGTGACGTGGGATTTGCGTTAGGATTTCATACCCACTCCCCCATCAGCCCAAGGCTATTATTGGGTTTTGCCTCTCAGCCCTAAAACTAGATATGTGGAGTGAGGGTAGCCCCCAAAATACATGTGAAGTTGCTAATGTCAAGCTAGGCGATGTGGATTTGCATTGGGATTTCATACCCACTCCATGCAAAGATTTATGACTCAATTGGTGAAATTGAAAATTTTAATATAAAATTGGCATCTATTTAATGAATTTAGGATTGATTGAGTGATTTTTGACGTGATCTTAAGCAAAGTTAAAATGAAGAGATTTGGATTTGATCTAAATATCTCCCTCCCCTCCTAGTTCCTTTTCTTTTATCCCCTTTGTTTCATTCTTAAATCTCCCAATCTAGTTTTAGATCTGGGAGTTTTGTTCTCCTGATCTTATATCCGAGAGTTTTTCTTTCCAATCTAATTTTAGATTTTGGAGTTTTAATAAATAAATATTGCCCCTCCAATTTTAATGATGTTTCCAATAGCTTTGGTCAAATCTATGCTAATTTAATGTGTTTTTATCTAAAGTTTTGGCACTTCACATTAGTTTCAGGGCTCGCTCTCACAAGTATTAGATCTGAAATTTCTTCAACATGTTTGTGTGTTTCCGTACAGTGATGGTATTTGGGACGCCGAACTTAGCGGAGACCATTGAAAGATAAAGTCATAATTACAGGTTGAGATTCTAGCATGTATTTATCACTGATGGTATCATGTGGCTCAGTGATTGGCCACCAATCCTTTCGTTTCGATGCAGTCACATATTTGTTCTTAAATAACGAGCTTGTGAGTGTCTTTAAGCATGATGCTTTAATGAAAGGCTAGTTTTTTGTTTGTTTTGGAACTTTATGAGCTTGTTTTTTTCCTATGACTTTTAAGATTCCCTTTCATGTATCAATTGGATAAAGAATGGACATTTCTTGTTGACAAAAAAAAAAATATGGAGAGATTTTAGGTGGTGACAAAATGAATTGATGTATGCCTGCCATGAACTACATTCGTGTATTGATTTTCTGTGCATCATTTTATTATCAAATTAAAAAGACAAAAAAAAAAAACAACAACAACAAAAGAAGGACTCAAAACCGGTTTGAGCCGGTGACCTCTCCCTCCATTGGGATTTGAGTAAACAAAAATCAATGGCTTGAATTAGATGTGATCGAGTCCAGGGTGGGTAGGGTCCAAACCTGGACCCTATACCCAACCCTATTATAATTAGTTCCTCTTTTTTGGACTATATACCCTACCATGTTTTTATTGGACCCTATTTTGGACATGACCCTATATTTCCGGTCCGGAAACAGGACCAACCCTATTTTCATTGGAACTTGTTGCAAATCCTATACAACTTTGAGTTTCATATTAATTAGCGAAATAACAATAATGTAATCCTCCTAACATTATAAAACAAATCAAAAATCCTAACAATGCATAAACATTAACAACAAATAAACATTAGCAACAAATATGGATTTAATATTAATCTCATTCCTAAAAATACTTCTGATATGATATAATGTGCTTGCTCACGTGTATACGATAAAGCTCTTATTATCTTGAGTTGGATTAAAAATACTTTAATTAGTACTATAATAATTATTAGCACCTGTCTTGCGATTATAGTAATAATTGAAGGTAGGACCATTAAAAAAGAAAAATAATACATGAGAACAGTTATTTTTAACAATTCTTTCAAAACAATTCTCCCTTAACTTGATTTAAAGATAATCTTTCTTTCTTTTTTTAACAATTCTAAAGAGACGATTTTTAAAAAAAAAAAAAAAGGTAAAAATCGGTTCCAAAACCGATCCAGTTCCGAGTGGGTCTTTGCTTGGACCCTGTTCCCGGACCGGTTTCAACCGGTTCCCAAAAATTGGAATCGGTTCTCGGACCGATTCCGATCCTATATGTTCGGGTGGTTTGATCTGGGTTCCGGATAAACCCGATCCGATTGCACACCCATAGCCTGAATCAAATGTGGGGTCCACCACATTAGAGAGAGAGAGAGAGAGATATAGTGTGGGTCCCGGTGGTGTGGATACTGTCATGATTCAATTGCAAAGATTCCAAAATACTTCTCGTGTTGATAACACATTTAGAGATTGCAATTCCTTTGTTGATGGGGATGGCTCTTAAATCCAAAATCACATGAATACAACCTAATTATTATTGGATTAATTGTAAAAAAAAATGATCTGAGATTTGCACTCACACGTCATATACCTTTACCGCTGTTGGGAACTTGCAACTTGTGTTCTAATTATACTTTATCATACCAGCTAGAGTAGCCCTGGGCTTGAGATTGACGACGCTTGCTTTTGGATCGAGATATTAATCCTGAAGAAAGTCACTAATTCCGCTTATACTCCTATAATGTATAGAGAGTGAATAAATGAGTTATTTGATGAAAATAATGAATTTAAGTATAAAAAAAAAAAAGTAAATAGGTTGGGCCCACATTGAAATCATACAATGCTCATGTATAAGCCAAATGAACAATGTATCAATAATTTAAACCAACAACATATACCATTAGCAAATTAAGGGAAAATGTCAAATAAGAGCCCAAAGTGAATGTGTTTTTTCAAAAAAGTGCTTAGAGTGAATTATGTCTCAAATAAGGACCTGAAGTGGCTAATCCGGTTTCAAATGCGGACTTAGTTTTCTGGTTGGCCAAATGTTCAATGGCCAGTGAGCACATGCATCTCACATGCTATTTTTAAGTAATCTTAAGAGGCATTTTTGTCAAAAAGACTCCTTTTATTTTTCTTTTGCATTCTTTTTCTTTCCTTTCACTATTTATCTTTTTCTTCAAATGTTTGCTTTACAAACAGAGGGTATTGGCAGCAAAGCTGACAACAGCAAACAAATGTTCATTCAAGATAAATCCTTTTCATTAACAAAGTTAAATCACTTCCATATTATCCCATTTATTAATCCAGAGTTCGATCCAAAACTTTAGGAAAATTTAATTGAGCACAATCTAGTCAGCCGACCACCATCCTTCGACTTGTCGCTACTTCATCCCCATGCTTCTAAAAACCATTTCTCTCTCCACGCACTCACCCCAGCAATATACAAGCTCACAACACAAAGAGTTTCCCGATGGTTGATGTTTCATTAGGGACTAATTCACTAGAATCTGTCCTCCGGCTTCAATTGCTTGAAACAACCTCGAATTGCACCATTTGCACGCCAAAACAAAGTCATCCTAATCCTTGACTTGCCGTAGTTCAGACCACTGCCACCATGAATCAAAGCAAACATCAAGACTCTACATCATGGCCATCGTTGTCTAGTCCCATCAAGTCCCAAACAGCAAATACCAAATCAAAATCTCACAATTCATGCTCCTAAGCTGAAAATTGCCCAAAATCACCACACATAAGTAATATACTTATCAATGAATTGCGCTCATTAGATTTCACCAAGATGCCGCAATGAAATCACCACCAAAATTGAGCTCAATGACACGATTTGTGCTGCACAAAGCCGAGAATAGCTAGCTTTGTCATCATGGAAGCCACTCAGGCCATAATTGCCGGTCACCAATTGTCACCACCGCCGTCGGACGGCTTGTTACCACCTAGTTTTCAATCACCCTAAAATCAAGGCTTAGGGTTTGCTTTTGGGGTTGCCAATGTGCTCATGTCCTCTAGCCATCGTTATTGATCATTGCCAACTTTGTGCCATTGATGAAGGGTTATCTGCATTCCAAAAAGAAGAAGATGAATTGAAGTGACTCAGATGAAGAACGAAGAAGATGAATGGAGAAGAAGAAAGAAAAATAAAAGAGCTTTTGGACGAAAATGCCCCTAAAGATGACTTTAAAAATGGCATGTGCATCTCACATGCTTACTGGCTAGTGAATATTTGGTTAATTGAAAAATTAGGTCCTTATTTAAAATCAAGTTGGTCACTTCAGGCCCATTATTTAAGACATTATCCACTTTGGATCTTCTTTTGAAAAACACATTCACTTTGGATCTTTATTTGAAATTTTCCCACAAATTAATGGATTCATGATTGCATAAAGAAAATTTGTTTTTCAACTTTAAAAAAAATTATCTTTCCAGTAAAGACGTTTTTAGTAATACTAGTTTACATTTGAAGTCGGTTACCAATAATTAAACATTTTCTACAATCATTGTGATTTAAAAACAACAATAAATTAAATAATTTCTCGGAAAATTTCAAATAAGGACCTAAAATAATGCATTTTTCTTTCCGAAAAAGGATTCAGAGCAAACATTATGTCATGTAAAAAACTTAAAATTGCCAACTTAGTCTTGACCCTGATGGCATTTTTTAGGTGGGCATTTCCTTTTCTTTTTTCTTTCTTTTCCTTTTTGTTTTCCCCTTTTTGCTTCTCCTCTTTCTCATTATTTTTCCCAATTCTATTACTCAATCTCGCTCAACATCATGAAGTCACCTGTGAGCTTATATAACGGCATCACCTACTGTTACTTCTAAGCCCTTGGCCAAGGCCACCAAATCTCCAAGCAGGTGGCATGGCCACTCTAACTTTCAACTTGCGGCCATGGCTCTCTCTCTCTCTCCATTTGGCTATAATGGGGATATTTATGTATGAAGTCGTGAAAGGAAATGTTCAACCACCTCACATTAGAAAATTTTGGATCTATGCAATGCATGTGAGATGTACTAATTTAATTTGTTTGGTTTGTTAATTTGGAATCACTTTTATTTTTTTGGCTAGAACCTAATTTGGAGTTGCTCATGAACTTAATTGACATGATCTAAAGTTTAGTGTAACTAGTTAGAGGCAAGAAGCATTTGAAATTTTAAGGATGTTTGAATGGCATCTTGAATTTTAATTTCACTATTAAAAACTTGTTGTCTATATTAGAGGAGAAGAGAGAGACAAAATGGGCATGATCCATAGCCAGCTCAACGATTTGGCAGCCATGGCCATGGCTGAGAGCTTGGAGATATGGCTGCCATGGTTGTGAGTGAGAAAAGAGAGAATATCCACTAATGTTGTTGAGATAGCGCTAGATGGAGGAGTAGTCATAGGTGATGCCATTACATAGGCTCTCAGTTACTTCACGACGTCAAGCGAGATTAGGTGCCGAAAGTGTGTAAAAGAAGATAACAAAAGAAAGGGTAAAAGGAAAAGGAAAAGAAAAAAAGAAAGGAGAGAAAAAGGAAAATAATTACCCTAGACAAGAATGCCCCTGCCATGGCTTGAAATATACATTCAAAGCCTTATTGATACTAAATTGGCCACTTGAGGGGTTGGGGTGGTCAATTTGAGACAAGATTCACTCTTGATTATCTTTTAACAAAACAATCCCATTCCATACTTTTATTCAAAATTTTCCCTTGTTTTTCTTACTACTTAGTTAAATTGCGATATACAAAGGAGAGAGAGAACAAGAAATGTATGAAGAGAGGGAGAGTGTAATGTTACCAAATATGGAGCCAAATCTTGTGACAGAATAATTTTCCTTTTTTGGTCTAAACTAATTTGATCAGTTAAGTTAAAAAAATTTGTTTTAGCTAAGGAAAAAAAGGAAGCGTGTGTGAGAGTAGCCTCCACCCTTTCCTAGTTTATCTATGTTTTTGTTTAGGATTAATATCATGAAAAATATCAAATTGATACACATGTGACAAATTTATCAAAAATTATTTTTTGACTACAAAAAATTCCCAAACTGCTATACTTTTGATAAATTTAACACAAATTGATACACTTTTTAATTTGTAATAAATTTACTCTATGTTAATTTCCATTAAATTTTATTTTCAAATTATTGAGTTTGATGACATGTGACAATTTACTAAGATATCGGTTTGAGATTTTACTTTTCATTTATCACAGTTGTACCTGTTTTATATTTTTTATGATATTAATCCAAGGTTAACACATGGTATATTTGTCATCAATATATAAATTTGGGGTTTTTTACGGTCAAAAAATAAATTTTACATAAATTTATTATAAATATACTAATTTAAGGTGTTTTTATGATCATTTGGATTAAATTTATCTTAAGTGTACTTGTGTAAAATTTTTCGTGATGTTAACCTTTTGTTTACATTGTTTTTTTTTTACTTTTCGAATTCTTTGATTGGGTGTTGACTTCACGAAGACTTTGACCGACCCCACCGGCGGCCTCGTTTTCACGTTTCGAGAAGATATTGAGTATGAATGAGGCCATGTCAGCAAATAAAAAATCCATTTATCAGACGACACCTGTCATCGCTGGCCCACTTGCATTAACTTTCCTCTCTCCTTTCTCTCTCCCTTACTTTTTTCCTTCTCTCCTCTTGTCCTCTCTCTCCCTTTTACCTCATCTTCTCCGTTGCCTTTTTCCCACGGAACATCCCTCCCCACGCCTGAAGCTCCTATGGCCATGGCTTCCCCGGCGAGCTTGAGCTCAAGTGACGCCGTGGCGGCAAGATGTCAAAACTCAGGTGGCCATGGCCGCAGCGAGCTTGAGCTCCAGCCATGGCGGATGCAACAGGCAAAAAGAAAAATTTTGCTTTTGAACAAAGAAGATGATGGACGAAGAAGGTGAGGAAAAAGGAAGGGAGAGAGGAGAGAGAGGAAAATTGATTGTAGTGGGCCCTACACGACACATGTCGCTCAATAAATGGACTTCTTATTTGCTGGCCTGGCCTCCCTTACGTAGCCAATATTTTCTCGAGGACATTCCTGTCGGCATAGTGAGCTCGCAACGATCGGCCATCTTGGCTTTTCTTAACCGAAGAGGACTCGCCATCGTCGTCGTCCGTGCGATCGGTCATCTTCTCCTCCTTTCCCTCTTTCGCTCTGCTACAGTGCTATTACAGCTCAAAGGGTTCTCCGTACTTCTTCTTCTTCTTCTTCTTCTTCCTCTTCTTCTGTTATCATGGAGGCCAGCGCCGGTCACTTGCCGTCGCGGCTGGCGAACAAACGGGTCTACGTGGCCGTGGGCAGCGACGTGCAGGAGAGCAAGTCGACCCTCTTGTGGGCGCTGCAGAACTTCGGCGGCCACTTCCGCATCCTCCACGTTCACCAGCCTCCCGACGATTATCCCGACACCGACCATCTCGGCCCGACTCGTGAGTATCGGTTCTGGACCGCCCGCCGCCGACGGATTCTCTCATTTTTGTCATAGATATACGTAGAAACTTGTCTTTTTAGTCACGAAATGGCTTTTTTAAGACACTTTGTATCGGACTGCGTGGAACTGAACCGATTTATCGACAGCATGATAGCCGCACTGGTAAAGTTGGATGATTTAGCTTAGTAGAATGCTAACCGAAGCGTGCCTTATAGGGCGACTCTAAAAGGGCATGAGTGTCTACTGTATCGATGATGATGCTTCTTGTGAGAATTGTTTAGTTTATCTTTGGCATTGTTTTAGCTGGTTATCTGAATTCATCTGCTATACATCATTAGGGATTGTAGAGATTGCTTTCTTAAATTCCACAAAGATGTGGCTGCATAAGAGGGCGGCACGATTTAGTTTCGTTGACTGAGTATTTTTGGTCATTTGTGGTTGAATGCTACTGTCGGCCATTCCTCGTGTTGGTGCCTCTAACCAGTGAGGTGATCTCGTATTAACATCTTGTGAAAAGTGCTTCCCTATCATCCCATTTGAAGAAACATTTCTGGTTGGTGTATGCAAGTTGTTGGACTTCATTGTAAAGTTGGTGATCATGTAGTTTTCCACGTGAAAATAACTCTCAGTCTATGGATTAGCGTGTGCTCGTATTTTTGGAAGTATAGTCTAAATGTGACGTGTTTATGAAATGTTTAATTAACTGAGGAGGGAACATGATTTTAATCCTAATAGTCCTTTTCTGTGCGAGTCAGCATTAGCTTAAATTCTTCTGCTGCGGCAGTTCAGTAACAGCAGTTTCCTTGACTTGTGAAATTTCCCAGTGAATCAGTCGTATGGTCATGGTGCCAGGACTCCTCAAGAACTTGCAAGGGAGAACATGAATAAGACCCTGGACAAGTACATTCGCATTTGTAACCAAGCAGGGGTTCGTTCTTACCCGGATTATATGTCTTATCAGTTTGTTGTTTCTTAGCATTATTGTTAAATTTGTAAGATTTTTTTTCCTTCTCATTTTCCTGTTTTAGTAAAGTAGAGAAGACAAGATAGACTGTGAAGTTTGATGTATTTCGATTTCATACAGATATTTCATGTTACTGGAAAAATCAGCGCTTAATTTATCCAAATCAGATTGTCTGGACTTTTGTTCCATAATTCAGTATATCCAGTTGCTTCTGAATTAACTGTTATAAGGTTTTGGTTTGGTAAGTGTACCCAGAAATCTATAGGCTTATGTAACCTGACATCAGCCCATCATTTGAAACTTTTCGAAGTTAATTGTTGACATGCACAATGACTTGCGCGTGCCCGCATTAACATTTTCCTGTCTGCAGGTTCCCGCAGAGAAACGATATATTGAGATGCGAGATATAGTGAAGGGGATAGTGCAACTTATTGAGGAGCATGCCATTGAGAAATTGATTATGGGAGCTGCAGCAGACAGGCACTATTTTGAGTATGATTTGCTCATGACTTAATCTTCTTTTATATAGCACATACCTGGAGGCAAAAGAAAATGTGACCTCTGGAGCCAACAAGCTATTTTAAATCCTAGTCTTAGATTAATGGCATCGACTTTGCTCAACAAGTGCATCTTAAGTGCATTGCAGAAGTACTTTCTCGAGTCTCATATACTATTATATCTCCATTGAAGACGTGAGCTAGTAGTTTGTCATGAATATTGTTCCTTGTATCTTTTGTGTGGCGACTGGAGACAGAGTTTAAGGTAAAACTCATGTCATTATGGATGACAACTAATTCAGTTGAGCTGTTGTGTTGCTTCATATGTCAGAACCTATTGACAACTGCAGTTTTTAACAAAGTCAGATACAACTTTCTCATTCCTTTTTTGAAAATCTCTGGTTGCTAATGTGCCTTCGACATTGCAGAGGGATGGCGCAACTTGAATCCTTAAAAGCAATATTTGTCAGCCAGCAGGCGGATCCTTCTTGTTATATTTGGTTCATCTGTAAGGGACGGCTAATTCATTACCGGTAACAACATGACAATATGTTACTTTATTTCTCCATTTAGTTAATGACAAGATGAATATGACAAATACCACAAAACAAGTTTTCGTTTTATGTACTCATTCTCAGTACTTTTCCTAAGCAGGGACAGAGGTAAGAAGTTAAGCCAGTGTATGGAGAGTAATTACTGCCACTAACATTTATAAACATAGTTGTGTAGAACTCAACTTCTTGGCTAGAATAACATTCATGGAGTTTGGAAAAACACGTAGAGGATTACAAAACAGGTCATTGAAACATGAAAGATGCAACAAGCAGAATAAGAAAAACACTTACCTACAACCGAATGGCTGACCCCTTTGAAACCTCTTACTTGTTAATGCAGGAGCCTAGGAGAATATTATCTACTTTCTTGAGTTACTATTCACAGTAATGGTGACCAGTTCCAGGATGGGTAGGTTCCAACCAAGAACTTTGAACCTACGCTATAAATAGGGAACCGAGCCTAACTTTAAGTAATACAACTATGATTTTAGGAAAACATGCCATGTGAATAATTTATGGTATAGTAGTTGAGACACTGATGAATTTCCTAGACTTGATAATCAGTATAACATTGGGAGCCAGGCTGGTTCCCTAATTTTTTACCCAAGTACCTATCCAGTCGTGTGAACTGGTCAGGTAATGCTGGTTTGGTTTGGTTCCATTCCTAAATTGAATTGGATTGGCTGCTCGCTTGTAATTTATGTTTACTGTGGCAAGTTTTTCAGTTGCTCTTTGTAGTTCTTTTGGGTATTTACTTACGGTTTAAGAATCTTAGTAGTATTAGTTTTTCTTGCTTAGGTAGGAGTCCTATGAATAAAGGTTTTTTATGCCTAGTTATTGGTCTTGAAGGGTTCTTTTCTGATTAGTGAATTTTCAGATTGAGTGAACTTTTTTCTCAAGAAACAGAAGACAATCTTTTACATTGTTTGTTTTCTTTTTGTTCTTATTTGCTCCTCCCATTCTGCTCTTGGTCCGAATACCTTGTTAGGTTGTACCCTAAATCACTTGTCATTTCTATCTCCCGAACTCCATAGCTAAGTTTTAATAAGGGATCTTGAGTTTCCAGAGTGCATCTTCATAGGTTGATGAGAGTTTATGCGTATCTTTTCAGGAACCTATGTCTGAACGCTTTTCAATGTATTCTTTTTAAGTTCACTCTGTCTGAAGCCATCATCAATTAGTGAAGGCCATCTCCATTTTATGCACATAAAAGGAGATTGCTACTCGAGTTTCTTCTTCAACTTTTCGTGTGTTGGGCGCAACTATGATGTTAGCTGATGTGGATTATTAAAAAATTTACAGGGCAGGAGATTTAGACAATTTCGATGTGAATCATTTCCCACCATCATCAATAGAGGGTTCTGCTGTGAAATCTGGATCACAAAACTCAAGAAGTCCTGCAGGTTCATCAGCTCTTTCACGATCCAGCTCTAGCAAAGTTGAAGATGATAGGCCCTTGGTTTGGATTGAGAGAGGCCAGAGGATCCATCATAAATCAGAATCAAGCTCTGGACCTTCTTTTAAACCTTCCAATGAATTTTCTTGTGAACCTCCAACGCCATTCTGTGCTACGGTAGAACAAAATTTCTTTACTTTCAAGTGTTTTCATCGCTTCAGTAAACTAGATACTTTCATATACAACAGAACATGGGGATTAAGGCCTCAAATTTCCTGACAGGAAGGAAGCAACAATGAACTCTATAAACAACTTGACAGAGCAATGGCAGAGGCTGCAAAGGCTAAACAGGAGGCATATGAAGAGTGGATCCATCGTCAAGAAGCTGAAAAGAATGTAATTGATGCTACTGGCAGAGTAACGTTCTTGTCTTGATTATCTTACCATATTCTGTGCACAGATGTATTAAAAAATTCTGGAGTATTGGAGATAGAAAGCACTGATAACACGTGTAAGAGGGACAAATTTAGTTACTCAATGGTTCAGAATCCGCTTTGTTTCCGCTAGTTTTATTACCTCACATCAATGTCTGGACAAAGTACTCTAGATGGTGCACCTGAGGATGCAAAAGTCTTGTAGACCTATCTAAATGAAGTTCCTTCATCTGGAATTGAGAGAACTTAGAACATTAGTATTCCTAAAGTTGAGCAGACTCCATTAGGTGGAAGTTGCTCAGTCCATCTTTGACACAAGTGCTTGGCGCAGCCTCAGTCTCATAAGTTGACAATGCTAGGGACAGAATTTTGAGTATCTTATTAATTTGATGTCATATCCGAACATTGTTGCTTATTTACAGGTTATAGCACTTCAGGAAGAGCTAAGGCGGAAGAAGGGTCTTGAGGAATTGCTAGCTAAAGAAAAGGAAGCACTTGAAATGACGAAGAACCAACTCGACGAGTTACAGATGCTCCTAGAGAATGCACTGAATGCAAATGTGGAGCTCCTTATGAACCAAGCAAGTGAACCTTTGTCTGCAAATCAGCAGGACTTCCTTTCTGAATTTTCTTTCTCAGAAATTATGGAAGCTATCAACAGTTTCGATCCATCCTTAAAGATTGAGGAAGGAGAGTATGGGAGCACTTATAAAGGTTTTCTTTGTAACATCCCGGTGACCCTTAAGTTTCTCTCAGAGGGATCCTCACAGTACCATCAAGAGGTGAGACAATCGAGGTCTTAGCATATTTTCAAGAATAGTTGAGGTTGTTTTGACAAATGATCAGAAGTATGCAGGCTTTTATCACAATCCGCTCATTCTAATTTGTAATCCAAAGCATAAGATTGGAAGGTCATTCAACTTTCATTTGATTCCTGGCAAATAAAAAACTTATTCAACTTTTCCATTCAAGAAGTTCAAGAGAAGATACACATGAACATTTTGAAGGTCCTCAGTGGAAAGTCTGACAAATTTGTGGGTTTTTTCTCAGGTCCAAACTGCAAGTAAGCTAAGACATCCAAATTTGGTTAACCTCCTTGGAGTCTGCACTGAAGCTTGGACTCTAATCTATGAGTATGTCCCCAGTGGCAGCCTCGAAGACCGACTCTGCTGCACAGGCAATGCTGCGCCTCTATCATGGCAAACTCGTGTACGCATTTGTATGGAAACATGTGCTGCAGTAATTTTTCTACATTACCATGGTGGCATAGCTCATGGTGACCTGAACCCAGGACATATTCTTCTCGACACCAACTTCCGGCCAAAACTAATAAAATCTGGACTGTCCTGTGAGCCAACAGCAGGGGAACGATCTTTTGCCTCAGATGTTTATTCATTTGGTTTTATAATATTGCAGTTATTGATTGGGAAATCAGCCTTGAATTTAAAAGAGAGGGTGCAAGACTCGTTCATTCTAGAGAACTTAAAGGATTTATTGGATCCCACAGCAGGGCAATGGCCATTTGAGCAAACCAGAGAGCTGGTTCACATGGCATTGAGGTGCTGTGATATAAATCCCAGCAACCAGCCAGATCTCAAGTCCGAAGTGTGGCTGGTGCTTGAGCAGATGCAAATTCTTAGTGAAGATTCATCATCCAATTGGTCAGATCCTGGAGAGCCTAGCCAGCCTCCTCCATATATCATTTGTCCCATCTCCCAGGTAAGTTTGCTTTTTATTTCTGTCTTAAGATATATATCACTGTTTAAAGTCTAAGATCTTTGGCCATATGTCGGCATGATTAGGTCAATTCTACCTTGAAATTATTATACACCTTATTGGCTTTTTTATTTTAGGAAATTATGCAAGATCCCCATGTGGCAGCAGATGGTTTTACCTACGAGTTAGAGGCGATAAAGGGTTGGTTTACTAGTGGCCATGATACTTCCCCTATGACGAATCTCCAGCTGCCAAACCTTAGTCTCGTCCAGAATCAGACTCTGCGATCTGCAATTCAAGATTGGCTGCAAGACCATTGAACCTTAAATTCAATGTCCTGTTCACAGTAACTGTGAACCCGGCGAGAGCAGTGCAACATTCCTTTCCGACTAAGAACCACAGAGATCAGACTTAGCTCTGTCACTGAAATCTACAACCCATAATTCTCCAGCTTCTAGGTCTGGAATGATTTGGGTTGAATTTGCACCTGCACAAACCATGATCAGATTTATAGGCGTGCTTAAGCTACAAATATTACTGCAAAACTGCATGATCGTGTGTGTGGATTGGTTAGGTGAAATGCCTACGATGAGAGTTTGATGAAAATCTGGTTCTCTTGTTCTGGACCTCGTGATGCCACCGTGAAGTTGTGCCGGGATGTCTTGATGAAGGCTGAAAACCCCACGATGGAGGATAGAATGGAAGACCCTAGATAACACGTCTCCGTTAGGAAACTCCAAGAAAATAGAAATCGCTAGATAACTCACACGATAAAAGCAATCAGAACAATATTCAAAGTGAACTTGTAAATTCATGAAATATATACTATCCTTGTTTAGAGAGACATATCCTCATGGCCAACTTCATCAAGCTTTTGGTCTTCACGATATGGTGATAGCGCAGCAAAATTGAAAGTAGTAGGAAGCACCATATTCTCTAGGAAGTTCAATTCTGTAGACATTATCTTCAACGCGCTTCAGAACTCAAAAAGGACCATCCCCTTGAGGAGATAACTTAGCATGATGGCCGGGCAGGTATCTCGTTTCCCTCGAATGAATCCAACACAAGATCACCTTCCTTAAAATTAGCAGGCTTTCAATGCTTATTTGCTCGTCGAGATTCTTGTCTGTCTGCTTCAAAATTATTTTTCTCGCTTCTTAATGTGACTGCTTATTTTCCTTTGCCCTTTCTTTAGCATTTCCGCTAAAACTTTTGCTTAGTGAGTGATACAGTAAGATCCGAAGGACTTGATGAATGCTTTCCATACACAACCCCAAATGAGCAAAGCTTAGTTTGAGCTGATAACGAAGATCTCATTGTTTAAAATGTTTTCTAGTAAGGCTCCCATCAGTCTGAGGATGACTAGCAGATCTAAACTGAGGTTGAGTTTCCAGTTTTCGCCATGATGTATGGCAGTATTGAGGGCGGCGTTATTTCCGCCCTAATATATGAATAAATCCACCCTATTTTCATGGGAAATACAAAATTGCCTACAATCATTCAAGTGCAATTCAAAATGGTAGCCATAATTAAGCATTTCACATTTTGTTTGTGTGTAGGAAAATTCTAGATAATGACTCAAATGCCCTCATTTTCTTAAATAAGAGTCTGCAGTAGAACTTGTTTTACATAAAGCCTGAGTGATAATATTAGTCTCAAAGAAGGGCACAAAGTGAATATGGCTATTTCAATTAAAGGCCTATTCTCACGCCAACAAAATATTCTCGCTAATTAGGGATTTCGTCTAAACACAGCCAAAATTTAAATTAAATTAGATTGAAATTTAAAAAAAAAAAGGGAAAACATAGGCAGGAGGTGCTCCCTCTTGCTTGTGGTTGCCGTCTTATCGTTGGTGGGGGCAATGGTGCTAGCTAATGAGTTCGCCGGTAATTGGGCAAGATCACCGACCCTTGCCGACAAAAGGCAAAGGCTAGCAAGCCCTCACTAGAAGCGAGAGAGGGTCGTGACCCTCTCTAAGATTTGGATGAGGGTCGCTCATCTTCACCCAAGCCTAGGTGAGGGCCGTTGAAGCTTGCGTGAGGGCTAGCAAGCCTCGTCTACATTTGGGAGAGGGTTGCCACCCTCTCACATTTTTTACGAGGGTCGCTAGCCTTGGCCTAGGTGCTGACAACAACGCCTTACCCCATTGGCGATGAGGTACTTTCCTTTTTTTATTTTTAAAGTTTTTTTTTATGAAAACAGAAAAATAAAAAAAATGGAAAATTTAAACAAAATTGAAAAAGACAAAATTGCCATTCTTAGCTAGTGAGTTCAAACCCTCTTTTGAGACTACTACTGGTATTTTAGGCTCTTATTTGAAAAAAAATCTACTTGAGGCTCTTATTTGAGAAAATCTAGGCACTTCGGGCTCTTGTTTGAAACCTATCAAGTACCGACACTTTCCAAAAGCTTCCATGTCATGTCCAAAACTCAACCACGCGGTCAACACGTGTCAAAAAATCTGACATGTAGTCAACTCTCCCATCACAAGAGTCTAGAATTCCGACACACGGTCAACTCTCTTAACATGCGAGTCTAGAATCGTGACATGTGATTCTGATACACATTAAAAAAATTTCAATAAATGATTGGTCAAAATGTAAATATGTAAAAAAAATAAAATAAAGATAATAACTGGGGAAAGACTTTTTGTTGTATTTGATGATAATATGGATTGTTTTCAACTTATTATTAAATGTTAAATTTAATAGTAGAATGTTGATTTTTTTTTTTTTATCCAAGTTTTATGATTATGGGGATGGAATATAGTTGAATTTGTCAAATTGAAACAATGAATGATATTAATAAATAGTGGATTAATATTTTTAGTGTAAATTCATTTTAGGCTATTTATTTATTCATGAATTTAAATTAAATTAATTTGATTGAAATAATTTTAAAAATGATAATTTATCATTTATATATAAAAATATACATTAATATATAATGTGTCTCAACATGTCAGAATTTTCTAATTTTTAAGAAATTACATGTTAGCATGTTGTAGCGTGTCATGTTGTAAGTCAGTGTTGGTGCTACTTAATTTAAAACAAGGATCACTTCATGCTTTTATTTGAGAAAATGAGGATATGATTATTTGGAATTTTTCCTTTTTTTTTTGTTTATTGTGAGTATTTCATGTGTATTAAATCCATCGTGCTTTCTTTTTATTTTTAGATTTTACTTCTGTAGAAATAAGCTTTTTCAAAACGAGAAATTTCCAAGAAACCTAACTCATTTCAATGTTGTTAAGCAAATTTATACATTAAATGTCTAGTAAAATATATAAAATTTATAAAATAGACTATTTTTTTAACACAATCACATGTTTATAACTTTTACTTATGTTGTACATTTTACCATTATTCCCTTTCTTATTAGTTGTCTTTTATATTCATATACATATATAATGAGATTATCAGATGAAACAAAAGCAAATTCCTTTAAAAATTTTCCAGAATAAAAACACAATA
This sequence comes from Corymbia maculata, assembly GCA_014182735.1. Taxonomy (NCBI): domain Eukaryota; kingdom Viridiplantae; phylum Streptophyta; class Magnoliopsida; order Myrtales; family Myrtaceae; genus Corymbia; species Corymbia maculata. The sequence goes on along the minus strand of CM024686.1, from coordinate 17,929,738 downwards.
ACATTCTCCAATGCGAAACTTTCCAAGATGAAATTTATTAAGTAAAATGTTTGCATAAAACAATAATTTTTTTAAAATACCAATGAAATCTATGGTTTTGGATTGATAAAATTTAATATAATTCTTGAAGTACTTATGACAAAATTTCAAAATGTCTAATTGTGCATATCTTTTTCACATCGATGATTTTAGTCTTAAATGCTCCGTGTATAAGTATTTCTCCAATACTAAGGAAGACAAATTCTTTGATACTGTACATAAAGCGACTTGATTTGCATTTTAGACTAACGAAACTAGAATATAAAAAAAAAAAAGAACTTTTGAGATAAGAAGGATGAAAAAGATAGGTTGTTATAAGAAAGATGAAGCATGCAACTGTGATTTTACTTTGGAAAGTCTCCATTGAAAGGAAGTGAAAATAAAGAAAAGATAATGTTAAAGAATTGTCCATATTAAATTTTTTCCAGATTCTACTTGACCATTAATGATAAATTTGCTCGACAGTGAGAGAAGAATTAGGTTTCTAGTTATGCCCTTTTCAACAAAATTATTTTCTATGGAACTAAAATTTAACAATAAAAAACAAAACATAATACCTTTAATATACATAAGAAATCCACAATACATTTATTAACATAGAAATATAATATAAGTAAAGAAATGGGGCCACCACTTTGAATTGTAATTGAATTATTGACAACAATTTTGTTTTTTTGGTAAAAATTGGCTGGATTTAGACATACGAAGAGAGGAAATAGCCTCGCCCCTTTTTTTTATTTGTGTAGAAATTGAAGGGACTTTCCTTTCCTCTTGAGAAATGGTATGATCTTATGAGAAAAATAAACACAAACTTGTTGATCGAACAGAAAATTTTTAATTGAAGAGTCCAATCATTTTATTTTTATCTATTTTCATTTAAAAATATATGATTTTATTTGGAAAGTAAAATATAAATACAAGTTTTTATGCTTTTAAATTTTCATAGGCACTAGGCCTAATTAATGAGGAGGAGCCAACTAAATTTTGATATAATATAAGATTGTCGATACTAGACTCTATCTTTTTGGTAATTAACAAAGATAAGTCAAGTTCTTAATAAGGTAATGCAACCATAAGTCTGAAACTAAAAGAGAAAGCCAAAAGGACTAATATCAAGATATTAATATAACTTCACAATTCAAATCCACGTTACAAATCCAATCGTCCATACCACACTAATGGCTGAGGATTTTTAAAAAAAAAATTATAAATCGTGGTAAGCATGTTAATCCTCCTCTTGGGAGACTGGGTTCGAATCATTACATTTGTGCATTCTCTTGGATCATTCTTAGGAGCACACATCTATGTCTTCCATAATTACTTAGAGTGTGTAAGGCTGGAAGATATACAACAACATTGAATGTTGCATCAAAATTGGAACAATATTAAGAATAATGACCTGGGTGTTCAAAACATCGATTTGCAAATTGATGGCTCAGTGCATGCATGTTAGTCCTCCTCGTTTAGGTGCCGATTCAAATTGCTGCATATGCGCGTTCTATGTCGCCTTTGGGAGTATAGACTCGTGTATATCCGATAATTACCGGCATTTATAAGACGAGGGGTCTATCACACCCAAAAGAAATTAGTCAGTTTCTCAGAGAGCCAAACATTCCATTGATTGAAAAAAGAAGGAAAAAGAAAAAAACATAGAAATGATGGACCAATCTATGCCTGTCTGCTCCCCTCACATCCCCCATCCAACCCTTGGGGCTTCCCTCTTTCACTATGCAAACTCCTCCATCGTCGTCCACGGCGGCCACGGAATCCAGAGGAGGATGAACCAACGCCCTCCGCCTCCAAAGATTGCATTTTGATCTGGCCCGTCTCATCCAAGGACCGCCGGTGCTAGTGGTAGTTGTATCGCAATAATGGCGAATCGAGACCGCTTTGGCAGTGGCCTGCAGTGTTGAATAGAGGATGATTTTAGTTTGCTTCTAAAGAGTTTTTAGATAAAATGGGTCAACAAAATATTTACACTACAATGCAGAAATATGACTTCCTCTTTCCATAAAAAAGGTTATTTTCAATATATAATTTGATCTCCATCATCCGAAGACAGGCTAGGTGGTGTAATGAACTTGGGGGCTCCATCATACTTGCTTGAATCCTGTTGACCAAGGCGCACAGTCCCCGATGCCCAAACCTAGGACTCGATAGACCTAGACTTGAGACCTCAGCACTTGAACACGGGTCTCCAATACCCATACTTAGGTCTTTACAATCTAGACCCAGAAGATACGACTTTTTATCTTATTTGCAAAAGAGCAATAATGTATAGGAAAATTAAATTATTTTCTCAAAAAATTACATGAAAAAGATTGTTTATATAAGAGAGGTCTACATAAAAAAATACTTTCCAACAAATTTCATTTTGAAACAAAAATGTACATTTTGTTAATAAGGCATGTGAGAAATATTTGAGGGGCATGTTAGTTTCAAAAATGTGAAATTGATTCACCTGGCTTGTTCTACTCTATGTATGGTCTTTGTACTATATAAAAAGGATCACCATTTGTCCTTGCGCCCTTCTGGCGAAAGGTCTTGCGTGCCCTAGGCAACACCAATAGCTGCACCACTGGTGCCGTCGCGCGCGGTGGTCGCAACCCATCGCAGGGGCCCCCAATAACAGGTGACATACCTCCATGGTGGGAACGGCGCACACCTCGGGATTCCAATTCAAACTCTGGATCTCCGCTCACTTTGCCTCTATCGCAACGATCTTAGGCAACCAGTGCTCCAGAGGCGGCGATCACCACCATAGTAATCGCCGCAGATTGCCGACCATGATGGTGGTCATCGCCATCCAGCGGGCAGCTCCACTACCTCCCCCTCAACCTCTGGTTTTTACCTTCTCATTTTTTATTTGTTTTGTTTTTGTGAAACAAACTTCACTATTCTATGTTCACATTAGCAACGAATGTACCATCAAGAGCACTGACGTGCGTTGCTCCGGTTTCTACCTCAGCTATTCGGCCGTCAACTCTACACTCCGTCGATCTTCATCTTAAATTGGCTCTGGAAAAGGTGAGTTCCCCCACACCGGGTGCAACTAGGGGTGTCAATGGTTCGGTTCGATTTTCTCGAAAAACCGAACCGAACCGAACCGATAAAAAAATGCAATGAACCGAACCGAAATCCGAACCGAACCGAACTGAATGAATTCGGTTCGGTTCGATTCGATTCGGTACAGTTCGGTTTTTTGGTTTTTCTTTTTTCTTTTTGATTTTTCCTGCAAAAGAGAAAACTCAAAACTCATGAGGAGCAAAAACGCACTGGGCGTGGAAACCACCGTCACCTGAGTCAACGTCAATGGCCGCTCCCCGATCAACGGTTATGGTGCGCCCTCCCGAAATCCACGAGCTTGCGCGACCGGTTCTTGCAGAACGACGATGCCGTGGCGAAGTGTGTCTTCGCCGACGCTCGGCCGATCTCGTCGAAGACCCGACCTCCGGCGGCATACAACCCTTCCCTTCTGCTTCCGGTTCCGGCTGGGGCTCGCCTCACCAGCGGGCTCAGGCAGATGGCGAACCCGAACATGTTCCTCGAGTGGCCCGGCCTCGGCCAGGTTGCCGACTTGGGGGCGAAGGTCGGGGTCACTGGTGTCCTCCGCCACCGCGGCAGCGACGACGAGTCCGAGGAGCACCCATTCCCCGACGATGATCGGCCGCCGCTGGGATTCTCGTCGGAATCCTCCCCCATAGCTGGCGACATCCCGCGAGCCGGGATCTGGGAGGGCTTCCGACACCGGCAGCCCGAGACGGCGGAGTCTTCTTCGAAGGCGGACGGCCTCGATTGCGCCCTCCGATGGGCCGGGAGGAACGACGGCCACGACGGCGAAGGGGACGCGCAGCAAACCCTGGGATCTGCATCAGAGGAGTCCCAATTTGGATCGAGGTCGAACTTTTCGGATCTGGATCTAGATCTGAACAGGTAGGCGATGAGGGAGAATTTCCGACTTTTCTTCTTAAAAGACCTCTGGGACGACAACCCGCCACCGCCGGCCTCCTAGGGACGCTGTACATAGGGGCGACTTGAGGTGTGCCGTAGAACCGATGGTGCAAGTGGTGGGGCTGGTGGTGGTCGGATTTCCGGCAAGAGACGTAAGGAGACATGGAGCGAGGGAACAAAGGGGCGGAGCAGGAGGCTGGGCGTCGGATTGACGGGGCTCCTCCGACACCGCCGCCGTGGCGCGAGAGGGCCGGCCCTGGGTCTAAGCCTGAGCCTGGGCTTGGGCGGCGATGAGGGCGAAGAGGCATTCGCGGAGGCAAGAGGCGCAGACGCCGGCGCCGTTGCTGGGGTCGCCCCGATGCTTCTTGCACTTCATCTACTCCACCGGTGCAAACGGGTCCTTCAGAAGATTTGCAGGCGGACGGCAATTGATCGAGCGATTTGTATCTTCTCGTGTATCTCCAAAGATTTACAGGAAGGACTCTTTCCGTCTGGGTATCTTCTCATGTCTGGGTATCTTCTCATGTATCTCCAACGATTTGCAGGTTTGTATTGCCCTAAAAAAACCTGTTCAATTCGGTTAACCAAATTAGATCTCAGGAAAAATATTTTGATTTTTTCAGTTAACCGAATCCGAACCGAACCGAAAATGCACGAAATTTCGATTCGATTCGGTTCGGTCCGGTTTCCGGTTCCGTTACTGACACCCTAGGTGCAACCGTGAGCTTCAGTAGGTCTTGGAATTATGGTAATACCGAAATGCATCGTTCAAGATGCAGAAGTACTAATATTCATACTGCAGTAGCGGGAGGTGGGTCGTGTAGGCTTGTCTTGGTCTTTTTTAATATTTCTATTGCAGCATGAACCGGAATTAGGCCCCACTCGGAAGTATCGACATGAGTTTTGTGTTGGGATTTGCTTTATGGAGCCTAGGTCAAGGCTTTGCTCCGGCTCGTACCATTAACCTGAGTCAGCAGCTTCTGGATTGATTACGACACTTGTGGTTACTGTTAAGTCGCTAAAAGATGGCTGTAGGATCCAAGCATCTCTTGGACCATTTTTCTTAGCAATGAAGCTGAAATTACGGAGGAAAGAGGGGCCTTTCGTTCTCGGAAAGAGGCAAATTTCCGTGTGGGCACGCACCGCTTGCAGAAGACTCATAATAATTTAACGGATTAGGAGTCTTCTCTGAACTTAGTGCTCCTTTTTATAAAGCCATTCATACTGCCTCTTGGAAGCTGCCGCGGCAGTTTCCTCTGCAGTTTCCTCTGTTAAACTTCTAAGTTTATTCTTAAAACTTCTATATAACAGCTCTCGCCCACAAGAAGGGACACAGCCATCTCTCACAATACTCATCCATATATTAGGCTCGTGATAAATCTAATCGGGTTTGGTTTCTAGGGAGAAGGGAGAAGGAAGGAAAATGGTGTTCAAGTTTGCCACGTTCGATCCCGCCCAAGATCCCAATGATTTCAACCCGGCTTTTCCACCTGCTCCATCACCATCACCCTCAACAACACCATGTCAGCCGTGCCACACCTACACTTTCAGCAGAGCCATTATCAGCCGACTTGTTGCTGCCAGTGCGTCTCTGCTCTTAAGAGCCCCAGCTTTTGAAATCGATGGTCATGAGATTCGAGACCTATCCACAGAGACGCCGTTGCATAGAATCAGTTCCGATGTACGTCCAGAATTTCACCGAAGACAGCTTAAAAAGTTCACTCTGAAGGAGTTGAAAGTGGCTACCCGAAATTTTAGCCACAATAACATTATAGGCAGAGGTGGATTTGGCAACGTCTATAAGGGCCAGTTGGCTGATGGCTCTTTAGTGGCAATCAAAAGATTGAGAGAAGAACAAACTGGAAGTTTACTCTTACAGTTCGACAGAGAAGTAATGATTGGTAGCATCATACCCCCATATCACAATCTCCTTCCCATGCTCGGATATTGCAGTGCCCCATGGTATTTGCTCGTCTACCCATTCATGGTCAATAGATGTCTGGCATCATGCTTGAGAGAGCGAAACTATAGTCAACCCCCGCTGGACTGGCCTACCCGCAGAAAAATAGCCTTGGGAGCTGCGAGAGGGCTGTCCCATCTGCATGATCTGAACATACTGCACCGAGATATCAAAGCTGCAAACGTCATGTTGGATGAGGAGTTTGAGCCTCACATTGGAGACTTTGGGTTGTCCTTGTCCGTCAATCCCAGGCATGGTGGATACCCCGTGGATATCATCGAGGAGGCATGCGTACTTCCGAGGCCCGAGTCAGGATCCGACAGTGAATGTTCTGATGTCACAACAATGTTAACCGGCACGATGGGGCATATTGCACCAGAGTATCTCAGTACTGGGAAATGCTCGGCGAAGAATGATGTCTTTGCTTTTGGGGTAATGCTTCTGGAACTCTTGACCGGACAAAGAGCTCGTGATCTTGCAAGGCTTGCAAATGACGATGGTAAGATGTTACTCGAATGGGTAATGGGGCTTTGGGGAGATCATGAATGGAATCGTTTAGTTGATCCCGATCTGCAGGGTGCATATGACGAGGAGGAGATAGAGAAAGTGATCCAGCTGGCTCTTTTTAGCACACAAAAAGACCCAAGAGGACGACCAACCATGGCACAGGTAGTCCGAATTCTCGAAGGCGAAAGCATCAAGTCAAGATGGGAAGAGTACATTGAACAGCAGGGGGCTCCGGATCGCTTGCCACAATTACAAAGCAACGATTGTATTGTAAATGATTGGATTTTCATCGATACTAGTTCTATTTCGGAATTTTCTTCTGAATTATTCAGACCTAGATAATCATTTGCTGACGTAACAATTCTACCGTTTTACATGGATCAAGCTTTGACAAAGAGTATTTTGAGTGATGAAGTGAATATTAATTGATGTATCACTCCACAAACTGCTCCCAATCGTGATAGGACTTTAGATGTCATAATTGATACGCAGTTAAGCCAAAAATACACTCATGCTTGTAATGAGGAGAAATTGTTGCCAGCCAGGTCAGAACCTGCCTGCCTAAGCTGTGAGACTCCATAATTATGTTTTTTTTTTTAATGTATTTATTTTGACGTCATAAAAACCTCCCCGTGGTGAGGGTACTGTGCAATACTACTATCTTCCCCGGTCAACACGTCACACCCAAAAGCTGATCACTGGGTCCGTCTCATGACACAAAAATATGTCCTAGACCATCTATCTCCCTCAAAAAAAAAAAAAAAAAAAAAAAACTATACGTAAAACACGTACATCTTGGCTAGTGACTACTACCAAAGAATAGGCTGAAAGATCCCCACGTCGAAGGACACTTCCTAAGCATCATGGAATAAGGAACCTGAAATATTAAAAGAAAGGAGCAAGCAAATCATAATTATAGATTCGTTCGTTTCATGAAAAATATGATATTTGTGAAAAAAAATTTCTAGGAATGCATTTTTTAAGAAAATAATAATATTTTTCGATATTCGATCAAAACTTAAAAATGAATTAGAAAATACTTTTTGCTGTTTGGTATGGAAAATTTAATTTGATTTTCTTTTGTACACTTGTTTTAATATTTTATTTTATTTTATTTTATTTTTACATTTTCTTAAATCGAAATTTTAATTATTTTTTTCCTTTTTCTTTTCTTCCTTCTTCTTGGGTCAATCACCGACCACGACAACAATCGACAACCGGCAACCGGAAAGGCAAGCATCAAGCTCGATGGCCTCAAAATGGCTTGCCAATTTAGCAAGGCCCAAGACCAGTGAGCTTGAGCCTATGGCGAGGCTTGATCAAACAAGCCTTGAGCTCAACACTTATGCTTGCCAATCTAGTGAGTAGTGAGGCTTTAGGCCTTCCCTGTGGCGGGTCATCAGCAAGCAACTGGCTGAGAAAGAAGGAAAAAGAAAGAAAGAAAAAAATTAATTAAAAATTCTAATTTTTTAAGAAAGAAAAAAAAAGAGCTAGTAAGGATATGAGATAAGAGAGAATGAGCGAGGAAAAAAATATTTCCCTACTTGAAAAGTGAAAAATATTTTTCTCTATTTTAGAAAAAAATTTTCATGGATAGAATATGTTTTCCTTGAATGACTCATTTTACGTGAAACGAACATGAGAAAATTCGCAAACATTTTTCCATAGTTATTTTTCATGAAACAAAGGAAGCCTAAACGAGTGATACTTTAACTTATTATAATATCGAACACCAATTATACACATTTTGTAAACGTTACTTCCGCTAAAAGATTCTGGGTTGTACTAGGTAACGCTCCGTCACTTTTGGAAGTAATGGAGACCTCTTGACCGCACCTCCAGCATCATGGCCCTTGGCAACCGGTATAGATGTTTTAAGGGATGAAAATTCGGTCGTCTGAAATGGACTTTCTTACCATAATAATATCAAAATTTAATATTCATTAGCTGACATTTGGCCATAAGCAAACCACCTAATCAATTCAGTTTGAAAGCTATATTCGATTTGATTTGATTTGTAAATTTCTCTGTTAGAATATTTGCATGATAAACCACACAATTATCTTTCAATTTAAGCTTTTAAAATAATTAATAGTGATTTCATAAAATATGACATAATATCAAAGCAAGGAGATGATCAGTTCGAATCTTCCAAAACCCTATTTGCCTCCCCAGTTGCATAATTCCATGCTTTAGGCTATAGCTAAATACGAGTCTATATGTAAAGGGAAGTGTTATAATATTTATATGATAAATCACTTTTTCATCTAACAACAAATCAAACTAACACCTAATGGTACCCATCCCTAACTATCTTTTTGCAAATTTCCTAAATGCCAATGGTCTAGTTCATGGCTAATTTTTTGCCCAATGTCATACACTATGGCCACATATATCTTTGTGGCAAGACTCACAACCAAGTTCTCTCTTAATATAATTTTCCACCTATCATTAGCCAGTGACAGCCTACACACGATATCCTAACCCACACAACATGTATACCAATCGACCACTATCCAACTTGAGGTTTCATCTAGTAACAAGGGACAAAGTCTCTAACAATCCCACTTCAAAGTTCCAATCAACCGTATGAACCATCAAACTTACTTTATAATAATATGTTCATAAGCCAAATCATATAAATACTTTCACAAAGTATTTTCGCATTGGAATCCATTTCAAAAGGCATTCATCAAACTAAGTACACAATGCGTTAAATATAAAAAAACAATGCAAATCCTCGTAAGAGGCAGTCAATATCCTATCTGGATATTGTAAAGAAATGCTCCGAACCCTCCCACTTTCTTTTCCAATACCAAGTCATGCCATGCTTGTCTTGTGACATATATACCAAGTTTTCAAGACATAATATTTTTGAAACTAGGAAAATAAAAACGAAGAGGCTAATTCTCATGGAATTGGTTAATTAAAAAAATTCTCATGGAAGAATTCTTACCGAAGATTATAAATGTCGAGCTAATTCCAACAAATAATGCACAACGTGGAATTTTCTCTACTTGAAGGTTTCATTAATATCGATTCTAAAACGAAGCGTCTCTTAGCTCAACAATACAGATAAACTAACAGATGTTTTTGTTAATATGGCTCTGTAGAGGTAAATTCCTCTGCACCAAGTACAACAAAGAGTTTCAATAGATCACTGTAGTATTCACTATTGCGAATGCAAGACAACGTTAAACATTCAGGACAAGAACATTAATCTGCTAGTAGCATCATATGCCTCGGTTTCGGTTTGCAGTTGCAGCCTCTGCCATTGTTCAGTCAAGTTTTTCATCAAGTTCATCGTTTTCTTCCTTTCCTGTCAGGAAAATTTGGGTATTCAGGAAGGACTCTAATCTTAGTGTTCAGTTGTATTTATTACCATGTAGTTCACCCAAAGTGAAACATACACTCGAATCACTCTGCCCAACATATTACATGCATAATGAAACTAAATTTTTCTATTAAAAAAATTGATTAACCTAACTTACCGTTGCACAAAAATGGGGTTGGGGTTCACAAGGAAGTTCATAAAGGCATCGAGATTTATTCCTATCTATGATGGACCCTCTTGCCTCTCTCGAACTGAAATGAGGGTATGTCGTCTTTGACTTCACCAGAGCTGGATCTTGAAGGAGCAGAACCTAAAAGCAGCATGCGATGTTGCCTTGCTTCATGTGAGCACACAGCGCTCTTCCCTATGGATACCTTGTTACAATTTAGCCCCAATCATCAACCGCTTCCCTTGTGGGTTATCAGGCATTGCCGACTTTCGTGACTTGACGGGCAGTGTGTAGAGAACGTATTCACTAGCTGATTTTCTATTTCTTCAAAATTGCTTTGAATCCGCTCCAGGAGCTGCTTTCCCTGTGCTTGATGTTGGCCACCGATGGAATGAATCCTGAGAAAATAGTGAATCTAGACTTGCATCATACAGATTGACTTCTCATGTTTTGGGACCAGACTCTGCAGCAGAATTTGCTGATACTGAGGTCATCCACATCAAGGTGTTCAATCCTCCTGCCCTACATAGTTTTACTGATCCACTAAGCTAACATTGAAGTTATGTTCAATGCGTGAGAATCCATAGCAGAAACTCAAGCGGCAATCACCATTATGCACCTAAGTAGAGAAAGCGTCAACTAAAACAAAACAAGGTGATTTTGGACAGTGAGTGAACTTAAACAAATACCCTGGAAATCAATCAGACATAGGCATAAGAAAAAGAAACGCATAGACCCACATCAACATATGAAGATGGGGTATACACGAATTCAATTTCTGATGCCACATTGCAAAATTAGCCCAATAATTCAGGAACCGGGTTGACAAGTAAGAGGTTTCAATGCACCCACTGAGATCTATTTCTTCCATTTATATAGTTATTTGAAGCAGTTTTTCTGAAGGAATGGCCACTTTCTCAAGAAACTCTAGCCCAAAAACAGAAAAATAAAGAGCAACTAATTTAAATTTTAACAAAGTAATCTTCTCACGACATCTTGTTGCATCTTTCATGCTTCAATAACTTAATTTGTAGTTCTTTACATGCTTCTCAAAATTCATGAATCTACAGCTAAAAAGGTGAAAGTTCACGTATCTATGTCCAAAGAATTAGTCATGGTCACTTCTTTGCTTACACTAACTTGAAGCCTTACCAAAATCCCCACCCATGAAAAGTACCAACAACAAGCATGTAAAAAGAAAACTTGCTCCATGATAATCTTCATGCTCATGCTTGTCAAAAAACCTACATTGAGCAATACATTAAGTTATAAGCTACATCTTGTGAAGCCAGTGGTAGTGTTACCCGACACAATTAGTTGTTCCTTGCAGATAAACCATGTATAAAAAGATGGATCCATGTGCTGATTGACAAGTATTGCTTTTGTGGATTTGAGTTGCGTCATCCCACTGCAATGCCAAAGGCACATCAGTGACCAAACACTTTCAAGACAAAATAATAATGTTGGATTTGACTTTCTAGCTGACTTATGAAGATGTCAAATCTAGCCAAGCATAATAACAACACTACTGAACTAGTCCTTAACCATGGCCAAAGTTGTTATCCAAAATGACCAAAATTTTGTGATTAATACTCTCCGCAATTGCAGTACAAAAGTAATGAGGAACTAACAAAACCATTCATTCAGTTGATCATACATTCATGATGAAAAAACCCAGCACACCTCTTCCACAAAAATATTGCAATATGGAAGCTAAAGCAAATTCTTTTGTCATACTTTACAATTCATCATATTCTAAATATTTGAGCAGTGTCACTAATCTGAGATGAGGACTCAAAGCAGCCTATTAACTTCAGAGTTCTCACATTAGTCAACAAAAATTGCCTTCAAATCTATACTACATAAATAAGCTCAAGTCATGATTAATCTGTACATAAAACAGCATTCATCTGCTGCTTCTCCGATGATAAATCTCTCGATAGCATGTTTGTGCCATCCTGTTCTCTATATCTTGCGTCTCCATAGATCTTTTCTTTGCAGGAAACTACCCGCAAAAGAAAAATTAATGAATGCACACACAATTCAGATTTAGAACTTGTTACTTCATCAGAGTAGTTCTAGCGATCTGTTTTCATAAAAACTGAAAATAGCAATGATGTAGAAAATGGACTCTGGCACATGTCAACCATATGCTGTGTAATCTTCCCAAAGATAGACACTCATCAGGTTATATCAGCATATAATTTTCTGGGTTTTTGCGCAGGATACATTTATCAAATTAAAAACCTCAAAAATGGAACTTGACACAGACCCAATCCTGGAAGATTTGCCCCACCCTTTGAATTTGGTGATTGCACTCACTTAACTCAGAAGAAACTGGCAGCTGTTTTAATTATGGGCACTAAAATCAGAAAATGATCTGGTCGAAAGTAGTCATGCGCTCCTCTAGAAACATGAAATATCTATCTACAATGCTGAAAGATCTTCAACTTCACAGTTCGTCATTGTCTTCTCTACTTCATCACAACGGAGAAAAGAAAAAATCTTACACAAACAACAGTAATTTTACAAGCAACGCAGAGGAAGATTTAAAAATCAGGAAAGATGAACCTCTGCTTGGTTACAAATGAAAAGTGACTGCCCGGGATCTTGTTCAACTTCGCATACGGCCTTGCAAGTTCTTCTGGAGTCTTGACACCATAACAATGCAGTTGCTTTAACCCAAATTTCAGCACCTTGGGGAAAATGCTGCTGCAATTACAAAGCAGAGAACTTTAAAATAATGCTAACTTGAACAAAAAAGGACTACTCACAAAGCCACATTCTTTGAAAATTATGTTGCATCCACAGTTAATCAGTCATCGGTCCTCATGCAATCATTTTATCAATGCACCATATTAGAGAACATGGCATTAGGATGTAAATTAGAAATTAAAATGCAAGCACACGCCCACCAATACCAGTGAAAAATAAGGTTTTCCTTTCTGTTGAGATATTTTCACATGAAAAATTACATGGCCACCAACAGCTTGATGGAGTCAAATAGACAATACATAGTACTCAGTAATATTTCATTGGACAGGGTCACAGAGGAGAATACTACTCATAAGAATATCATTTTCAAGATCACGTCACTGGTTAGAGGCAATAATAAGAGAATGGTCATGAGATCCATAGAACCACAAATTACCATATCTCAGTTCAACAAGATTGGTCTGCGATACACATGATTTTTTCATGGAATTAAAAAAAGCAACATGCACAATCTCGGAGGAAGAATTTAGCTTATCAGCTAACAATCCTAATGAGATTAACAAAGCATTATCACAACAATCATCAATGATGAAGCAGATCCTTATCCTCTTGAAAATCATAAGGCAGACTTGTGTTAGAATTCTACTGAGTTAAGTATCAAAATTTACGTTGTGGCAGTGGTGCCCTGGTTTTCATAGGCTGTCATAAATCAGTTTGTTTTGCCGTAGCCCAATATAAAGTGCCTTAAAACTTTCTTATATTAATAAAAATAATAATCACACTACATATATTTACGATGAAAAGAGCATGTTTCAATGGACTATGGCGAGAACAAAAGAATTGAGTACCAAGGACCAGGAGGCACAGTGCCATGGGGCAACATAGACATACCCGAAGATTTATTAGGCATTGCGGAAACACTAACAGTAACCCAGAAACACCTAAAGCAAGATTAAAGCTGGTGCAAGGTGGATTAAATTTTGGTATATTTTCATCACACCTTGATTATGAGACCAAGCTCAAGCTACCTGATACTCTTGCAGATTCAGAAACGGAAGGTAGCTGTGACCCAATCCTTCACTTGAAATTGAGAGGTCCACCTAAACGTTGGGGATCAAACAAACTGCTCCACAAATACCATCTTGCCATGAATTATGCCGCATTTGATTCTGGTCGGTCCATCAATGACCCAAACTTGTTCTTTTTCTCACCAAAGAAATGGGTCCAAACTATAGGAACACAATTCCATGGAAACCCACCGTGCCATGAGGAGATCTTGTCCAGCTTGCTCAGTACATTTACGATGATGCTGTAATTAGAGGTACAACGGATCATTGGACCAGGAGGAAATTTCCAATTGACTGCTATCACCTCCTATCAAGAGTGATAAATATATATATGACTTGCTCAATTTTAGCTCTTAAAAGAAATTCGATGGCATCAATACAGCAACAAAATTCATATTGGCAAGTGGAGATTTAAGTAAATCAATAAGATAGTCATTGGCAGATGAGAAGTTCTGTCCAACAAGAGAATATTTTAACGGCCTTAAGCGGGCAGCCAACCTCATTTTGTCAGTGTGAGCGTATGCAATAGTGCTTGTGTAAGTGCATGCATGCGTAAAATTTGTGAGATTTGGTGGCACCGCTGTTAATTGTTCTAAAAACTTAAGTTATTAGATAAATGCATGGTTTATTATTCAATATTCTAGCACTCTCCCTCACGGGTAGGCTAGACTTTGGCATAAGCCTAAAGCGTGGAAATTGTAATTATGAAGGCAAATCAAGACTTGGAAAGATTTGGACTAGCTCTGATATTATGTGAGATTTTAAGGATCACTCATTATTGAGGTTGTCTAATATCAATTGTAGAAGGGGAAAGCTAGCTCAAAGGGTGAGCCTTTCCCTCACACTTATCAACCGACCACTAGCCTCTGCCACAGCTGCTATGAGACAACCTCAACAATCTCCCTCTCACATATCAGGCCCTGGGTCAGAACCACAACAACCTGTAACTCTCTAATATGACTATTGGGTCTAGACTTGTTGACAACTAGCTTTTAGAACATTAGATAGTGGTCCATAAAATCTCACATAATTAAAATGCATGCGTCTTAGAGAATTAAGGCATGACAAGGGCTAAAGCTTAAGCGTTCACTATATGTTTAACTCTATTTGGACACAGCATGACCACCATGATCTTATGTACTTGTATACTGCTCTAGAGTTTGCTAAACCAAGCAAAAACATTTGCGATAGTAAAATTAAATATTCAAATAGAACCTCAATATATTGGAGGAATTAGTGACTTGGCATTTTCCCCCCTCCAAAAACAGATGACGAATATGGAAGCTATCCTTTTCTTTAATGACAATCCCACAAAAAGCGTCCTGGCATAGTAAGATGGGCAGAAATGCCTTTAAAATCACACATCAGATGAATTACCACTGAATTACTGCTTCTCAGATGCCACACTCACACACTTTTCTCTTCCAATTTACTTTCCATAATGCACTAAAAGGCAATGCATCAGTATACTCAGTATGACTACCAACTCAAGCAGCCAAAGAAGCTCAAACAACTCCACAACTGCAGTAGCATGGAGTAAATAATGAGTAATTTAACATTGAAAATGAAGTAAAGGGTCCATCTTATAATTCTTAAATCTCTGATTAAGTAAAAAGACTTCCTCATAGAATTTACCTTATCATTTGCCAAGTTAATGTGCAAAGTGCTTATTGTCCAGAATCCAAATGCTTCTACAGCAACATCCACCCTAAAATGCATAGAGCCAGATCATGATGATCTGAAAAGGGTAAAGAAATCAGTTTATCATTCTTTTGCCAACAAAATCAAATAGAAAAAGTACATCTGTGTACTTAATGAAAACTTTCAAAATGAGCTGCAAATTGTCAACTGATATATAAGATGATCAAAATGCAACATATGATTAAGTTTGTCTTCAAGACCTAATCAATTCTGGAGGCTGGGGTAGGATTTGGTTTGAGATGCCCTCTAGACCTAGCATTTCCACCAAGGATTATGAACATGGGACATGCATGTGATTTAAGGAAAAAAGAATGCATGAACTTTTCTAATCGAGACAGTGATTAAATTCGGTAAATCCAAAAATCATGTGACTAAACCCTTCGGCTAAGTGATTGAACCATTATGATTTATGTTCCCATCATGGGATAGATAAATGAAGGTGCATGTGTGTGGTCAATGAAGATGGTACAGTTGCCTCACACTGATGGTTGTCAGGTAAAAAAACAAACAGATTCTTTGCAGTCTACAATATGTTGGTAGATTGTGTACGTTGAACTTTTCCTTAGAGCCACATTGTGAAGCCTCAAGCGGCAACACGCATTTTTAATAATATCTATCAGTGGTATATCAGCAAAATTAGTGATAGCATGTCAGGGTTTGACGGTTAACTATAAAAGTAACTCCTGCTACACATAGTAAAACTAACATGATAGAGGATGTTGAAAGATTGACTTACCAAATAGTCAAAAGCAGCACAACCATGTCTGTCACAAGTGAAGAGAAGCGCCAGAAGAGATTTCTCCTCTCTGGTAAGAAGGTGAGATGGCCCTTAGCAATAAGTTTCTAACTTTTCCAATGATTAAGATTGCCAATCGAAATGACAACCAATAAAAGGACCTGGGATAGAGCAATACCAACTTCTAGTAAAGTTCCCCCACAACAAAACCATTTTGTTTTCTTGTAGATTGCCCAATCGAGATTTCCTTATATATGGCATTAGTCAACAAAAACCTTCTCATTGAGCTCTCTAGAGACATTTTCCTCTTTGTGCATCAAATGGTGGACTACTTGAGCTTCATGCCACTTCCCACTTACACATAAGTTGGAAAGCAGCAAATTAGAGTAGTGAAGGCTCGGAATGTAGTTATGGGAAAGCATTTCTTCAAATATCTTGAAGGCATGAATATTCAATCCGCTTAAGCAAAGGTGGTTCAATAAATAGGTATAAGACAACTTACTCGGAAATAAACCCCTCTTATGCATTGAATAAACAAGTGACAATGCATCCAACAGCCTTCCACAACTACAAAGGCCTCTAACTAACCTATCGTATGCAAGTTTATCTGGAAGACAGCCATCAGCATTCATCTTGTTGAATAAGCCAACAGCACTATCAATTTCACCTTGACTTATGTGCCCCCCTATCAGAATTGTATAAGTCACCTGATTGGGATTTAACCCCTCTCTTTGCATCAACTCAACATGGTGATAGGCATCCTCAATCATGTTCGCTCGGCAGAAACCAGATATCAAGCCATTGTATAGGAATAGATTTGGCATAAACTCACTATCCTTAATTTTCTTGAACAGATTCAACACAAAGTGCTTCATTGGTTCTGGCAAATTTTCCGGAACTTTAAGGTTTCTATCAATTGTTGCCATACTCCTACTCTGCAGCAAATCAAACAGCTTTTTTCTTGCTCTATAAGATGCTCTACTTGTAATACCCCATTTATTCTTTATGCCATTGATATGTCCGCATACACCCTGTAACACGACAATATAGGTGATAAGATCACATTTGATCTGGTTATTGTTCATCAACTCAACTAGCATGATGGCAAATTTAAGCTCTCCTGTCCTTAAATAATGGCCAATAAGGGAGGTATAGAGCACATTATTTGGCTCATAACCATCTCCAATCATCTTATCAAGGTATATGCACCCCTTCTCAGTCATATTTCTCTTTACCAAACCATTTATGAGAGCAGTATAGGAATATGAACTTGGCTTGATAAAATCTTCTATCATTTTATCAAACAATTCGCTAGCTTCAAGAAGTCTTCCACTTCTGGCATAAGCATTTATCATCGTCATGTATATAGTCTCATCAGGATCCACACCATTTTTAAGCATTCTCTTGAAAAGGTCTTCTGCCTCAAAAATTCTCTTTTCAGTGCTTAGAAAACCTATAATGCAGTCATACATGGCCACATTGGGCTTCAGTCCTCTCTCACTAATTAGTTCCATGACACAATAAGCCAACTGCAAATTCCCTTGCTTGCAATAACCATTTATCATCATTAAGTAAGTTTCCAAGTCTGGAACCATACCCCTGTCCTGTATTAGATGAACAAGGGATTCAACTTCCTCAAACAGCCCTTTTTGGCATAGACACTTGATTAGTGAATTGTATGCAAAAAGTGCAAGTTGGCATCCAACAGTATCTGCTTTATCCACGAGATGACTAGCGGCATGAATATCTCCTCCCTCACATAAAGCACTAATGCAAATAATAAAAGCGATACTGGCCAGATTCAAGTCCTTTCTTGCAATTCCCTCAAGTAGATGCTCAATATTTTGCCCAAAATCCATGCTGCCATCCCAAGTTTTAGAAGCTAAGGACACAGAATGGCCAATAGCCCGCAACATCATATGAGCAAACTGAAGTTTACACCCGCGGTGCATCCTTATGACAACAAGAAAGAAAATGGGGTCAGGGGGAACCCCATTGTCCAACATCGTTTTGCACAAGTCATCTGCTTCAGTCAACTTGTTTTTCTTATAAAGTGAGGCGATCAAAGTTGTATAAGAGTGCACACTAGGAGTTATATCGCAGATAAGCATTTCATTTAACAGCTTCAGTGCACAGTCCACTTCCCCTTTTCTACAATAGTTGCTTATCATGATGTGGTGAGTAACCACAGTAGGCTGTATTCCACAGTCCACCATTTGTTTATATATTGCCCAGCCTTTATCAAACATACCCAAGTTCATGAACCCATAAATTAATGTGTTAAAGGTATAATCATCTACCTCACAACCCATTTTCAGCATCCTAAGGAAAATCCTCACCGCCATCTTCATTTTCCCATCCTTGCTATACCCAAAAATTAGCCTGGTATACATTACTTTATCAACAAAAAAGCCCTGTGCTTCCATCTCTATCGATAGCTGCTCTGCCTCCACAATCCACCCTCCCTTACAAAGACCATAAAACAATGATTTATATTGATGGAGTGTCGGGGGAAGCTGCGTGATCTCCTGCTGCAAGCTGAATATTTTAACTGCTTCATCCATGTATCCCCGGAAACACAATGCATCTATCAGCTGATTATAACAACCAATCCTCATGCTAACCCCTGCACCAATCAATGCAACAAAAAAACCAAAGGCTTCCAAAGCCATTCCTCGCACACAAAGTTCTCGAAAAATTGCATCACAGGCTTGCAAATTAGGTAATGCACCCAACTCGACACACCTATCAAACCCCCTCTTTGCCTCATCAAGTTTCCCCAACTTACAGAAACAAATAATCATAGGACCCATCATACAAGAATCAGGAGCAATGCCTCTACCGACAACATTCTCATTATACCACGCCACAGCCAACTGGTGCTCACCACACTGCACGAGTTTCCACAAAAGCGCACTGTAGTTATTCAAGTCAAGGACCAATCCTCGCGAAGCGAGGTAATCAACTGCCGAGGTCGCATCAAGAGCCGATGGAGCAAGAATTATCATCCGCCGAACCACACTCTGCGCAGATGAGAACTGCCCCCGCCGAATGAGCTGCTCTAACAAAGACAGGATCAAGGACCTATGATCAGCTGAATTGCCGGAAGCTGCAGAAGCTGGAGGTTCCAATTGGAGGGCAGATGTCGTGATCGCTCTCCTCGAGTTAAAGAATCCATGGCGAGCACCAACGCATCTCTTTAGCATAATGGGTTATTGCAAATATGGATCTTCTGAAGGAAAGGTGTCACCTTCCAGTGCAAAAATGGCGAGACCATCAAGAATCTGCCGCTGAATTCCGAAGGCACGATTGAAAGAACGAACTTCAGGGGCTGTACTGCGCAGAGTAGCAACCTGAGATAGAGGGAAGGAGAGGGATGATCCCTCCTCAACAGTCAACATAGGCATAAACCCCTTCTCGCTTGAGGGTTTTAGTAATTCAATTGGCGGCAAAAGGGGACGCGATTTTCTATACGTTAGTCGACTAAAAATCAAATTTTTAGGGTTTCAGCCAATTCCAATTTGGGAAATTTTGACGATGGAGGATGGACAGAAATTAGACCATCTTGATTGGTGGAGACTGTTCGTTTGTCTGTTCCTACCTCCTCCCAATGAGTTTTTTACTTCCTGAAATTTGAGAATGGGGGAAATTTTAGTTTTGACTTTCGAAAAGATGTGAAACGCTATTTTGTACAATTCTAAATGTTGATATCTCCATATTTTTTTATTAATTTTTAAGTGTTTTGCGCAGATAAAAATTCAAATTACGAATTTAACAAAATTTACAAAAAGTCAAGGGAAAAATTCCACGATCAAAAAACTTTTCTTCCGCAACTTCTCTAACCGTCTATTTTTTGAGCAAACACCGTAACAAATTTTAAACCACACCAACTATGAAGAAATGCCGGAACTTACCAAATACTTACTCACATGTTAATGTAAATAAAATTGAAATAGATGCCACACATGTTTAAATTTGGGGTTGGGTGTTTTGTAGGGTTTTTAGAGCCAGTTTGTTAACATACTCAAAAACAAACTGATTTAATTATTTTGTTTTTTAGGAATAGATTTGAAACAAAAATCCGTTTGGAAAATTTTTTATTATTGGAACATATTGGTTTTTGGGAATAGATTTGATACAAAATCTAAAATAAATAAAAAAGTTGCCTCTTATTCGTGAAAATAATTTAAAAAATCAATTCTCATTTTTTCTTCATTTCCTTTTTCTTCTTCTCTTCCTTTTCCTTTTCTTTTTCTCCTTCTTCAATGTTCAACCAATTGCCAGCCAGCAATCGGCCAAACAAGGGCTGCCAGGCAAAGTTCGGCTTTGCCTTAGCCTGGCGAGGTCAAGCTTGCCCAGCCGTCGACGAGACTCGACCTCATTGGGCAACTACGAGCTCGACTAGGGTCGCTAGCCCTTAGTGAGGTTCAACTGATGGCTTGCCCATATTTGGCAAAGCTAAGTTTGCTTAGCCGCTAGCGAGGCTTGACTGACGACTTGCCTTAATTTGGCGAGGTCAAGCTCGCTCAATTGCTGACAAAGCTTGACCCTGTCAAGCAACTACAAGCTCAACTAGGGTCATGAGGCCCTAGCAAGGCTGAACCTTGTTGGTCGAGCCTTGCCAATGGCTAGGTGAGGCTCAACTTCACCTTGTTGACTAAGTCTTGCTAGTGGCTAGGCGAGGCTCAACGTCACCTAGTCGCCAGTGAGGTCGGTGTCGCTCGGCCAAGGCAAGGCCGACCTCACGATGACTCGACAAGGTCAAGCTTGTCGGTGGCTAGGCTAGCTCAACCTCACTAGATTTGAGTAGCTCAAGTTCACCCGGCCATGGTAAGGCTAAACCTCGCCTAGCTATCAGTATGATTCAACCTTGCCGAGGGCTGACAACCCTCCTATGAGGTCGCCAACCCTTGTCTAGATAGTCATCAACTGGTTGAAGCTTGGAGGAGAAAATGAAAAAAGAAAAGGAAAGAAGAAAAAAAGGAAAAAAGATAATAAAAGTATCATAAAATTATAAGTAACAAAATAATTTAAGGTTTTTACCAAACATATTTTTATTTTAGGAATAAAAATTTTGAACAATTATCAAACACCTTCAAATACTCAAAAATTATTCTCGAGAGCATAATAAAAAAAATCATTTTTTAGAAAAATTGTTCTCGGAAACATAATAGTTACCATTCACACCCTTAAATAATAATATAAAAAAAGTTTGAAGTATTTTTATTATAATGGGCATAATTTTGGATTTTTTATGATATTTGTCCTTCTATTTTTATTGAATTGATTTGCCATTGATAGTTCATCCACATTCTCTGTGAGGATTTTCCGAAGTTATACTACCCTCTACAAAAATTTATCGAATAATAAAATGATCCAAACTTAGATTTTTATTTCTTCTACAGCAAAACACCTAACTTCACTTTTGGGAAAGTTATCCAAAATGTCCTAAACCTATTGCATTTTTGTCAATTCAATGTTAAACATTTTTCACTTCTTGTCAATTAAATCCATTCAGTCAATTTTGACTATTGCTAATGTGAATAGTCGAGGTTGACTTGGCACTTTTTTAATAATATTTTAATTTTATTTTGAATTTTCTATGATTTTTTTAAACTTTTTTTTTTTGCTTTGGCAAGCAAGGGTCATTGGTGAAGTGAGGATGCACGAGCCCTCACCCGTGAGGGCCACAACGCCCTTGCCAAATCTAGCTAGGCGAGTGCTCCCCAGCCCTTGTCACCCCCAATTGAGGGCGACTTAGGAGAATCAGGTGGAGAAGTTTGACTTAGGACAATCGGGTGCATACAATTTGATTAGATTTTGATAAAAAAAAATGGAAGTGAGTCATGATGAAAGATCGTTCTAATTGCAGCAGATGTCATTAGTTGTATAGGAATTTGTTTGGATGCTACTTGGAAATTCATTCTAGCTTAGTTGCAGCGGGAATTCTTTGGTTGAATTAATGTACATATGATTGATGAATCGATTAAATCTATGTCGATGTCTAGTCACATGGATTGAAACTTTGAAACATTGAACACTGATTCCGACAAAGAAACAGGTTTGCGTTACTAGCCCAAAGCTCATACACTCATGAAAAGAGCTTAACTTAAAGCATACAAGCACAATTCTTTTCATTGGCCAAACACTTTCAGACCTGTTCTTTTTCTGCAGACCAATCGGTTGGTGGTCTTCTGTACAATGAACTTCTGCACTGATGATTTCTCTTCTTTTTGGATTCTTGCAGAGTCCAAGGGTAAACATGCCTGAGGGAAAGTCATGGATCGTGCAAAACCAGTTATCGACTCTACTTCACTAAACTGCCGCATTAACGTTATTGTTTTGACAATTTTGTTGCAACAAAATTGCCGTAGAGTGACTCGACAGGCTTGGACTACAAGGAAACAAGGAGTTCCTTGTCGAGTCCTCATGTTGAGTCTCTTGCACCGTGAAAATATTGTTAATCTCATCGGGGTATTGTGCTGCTGATGGAGATCGAAGACCTCTTGGTATGGATACGTGCCCGGAGGTTCTCTAGAACATCACCTGTTCGGTACCTCTGACAGTCTAGGTTTGATTTGGAATATATTTACACTGAAATCTGTATGCTGAAAACGCAGATGAGGAGACATCTCGTCTGGCTTCTATGCTACAAATCATTACTAACTCGTGCCGTAGTTTGTATCGCAGGCAATGTACCACAGCAGAAACCTCTGGATCAGCTCACCAGAATGAAAGTAGCATTTGGTGCTGCACAAAGTTTTGCACGACAAGGCCAATCCACCTGTTATACGGTGTGATTTGAAGTCCTCGAACATCTTGTTGGATGAGGCTTTCAATCCAAAATTATCTGACTTTGGGTTGGCCATGCTTGGGGCCTGTCGGCGATAAGATGCACCGTCTCACACAGGTCATGGGTACGAGGTGTTTAGCTTCGGAGTCATCCCAACAGAAGTCATCACCAGACGAAAAGTAAATGGCATGACAAACTAGTTGCTTGGGCAATTTTCAGGATCCAATGATAGGCAACGTTATCTGTGTTTCAGTGACCATCCTCTGTAACTTGGACCATGGATCGCATTTGCCTACAGGCTCAGCCCAAATTCAGGGAACCGAGATCGTTTCCAGAAATGTAGATTTCCTGAAAAAGCATTGAATCAAGCTGTTGCAATTGCAGAAATGCGTCTGCAAGAAGCAGCCTCAGCCCACCGCTAACGAGCAACGTACGTTGTTTCTACTCTAAGCTTCCATTCAGTGGCTCCACTGAGACCCCGCCTGTTCCTCCACCAGAGCCCAATGAATATTCCCAGGAAGCAAATGGAAGAGAAAGCGACCGCGAAAAGGGATGAAGAAAGAGCTGACACAGAGAATACTTGTAGGGAACATTTGAATCATGGTGATGAAGACAGCACACATAAGCAGGGCACAGAGGTCGATGAAGGTTGCAGACATGACCGGGATAGAGGAGGGAATGATGAGGATAGAAAGGGCAATGATAAGGGATCTGATTCGGGTTCAAGCAGCTAAGAGCAGCATGTCGAGGGATGGAAGTGTTCCGTTGAGGGACAAAAGCAGTTGGTTCTTGCTGGAAGCGTGTCTTTGGTCATTGAGATGAGCAAAGACAGCAGAAAATGTCAGCAAGAGATCATTTGATGGAACCAATCTTTCGAGTCTGAAAGGAAGCAGCTGATACAGCGAAACAGGGTCACTAGATCACGCTGCTTCTGTTGTCGGAGCTTCTATCAGCGGCACGAGAGCCACAGCATATCAAGAGACAATACCAGTAGATGATGTCAATTTGATTCGTTCCAAGCAATCGAGCTACGAGCATGTCCACTGATGATCATAACTTCCCGTCACTTGGTTATCTTTATTTTACATACAGAGTTTAAGATCTCTCTCAATTCATTTGTGACTGTCCATCCTGGATACGATCTTGTAACCACTGAAAGAGCACGCTCATTCGATTTTACGCTCGTTCAATCAATCAATTTCTTACTATAGAGTACGTAATTCATTTCTTTCCTTAACCGAGTGCTTCAGTGTTGAAAGGCGATGCTCTACCAGGAATAAGCAGCTAAGAAATATACTTTCTGTGTATAAATTACCGATGCATTTTCTTGTCGATAAACTTCCGATACTCATGATTCAGAAAATAGAGTTATTCCACTGCTCTTGATCTCAGAAGGCAGCAGTAGTCCCTAGCGCTGTTGTACCCCATAGGACGGTAATCGGCTGCACAACACACGACGGGATCCATTGCTGACTGCATCATCTGGTGCACCTAGCACATTCTTTATCCGGAGGAATCATTTTCCGGCTTCAAGCCCCACCTGACCCAACCGGTGCAGACGTCGACCCGAGGAGCTTAAACCCAAGACACCTTAAGCCGTTCCTCACTTATCTTGCGCAAGAACTCGGGCCAAAGAGACTTCACGGTCGAGGACTTTGAACTCGGTCTGCCTCACCACCTTAATACCGGTGATGAATCCAAAAGCCGAACTGCAACAGTTGGTGCTGCTTTAATCGACCTGAATGGGAAGCAGATTCGATCCTACCATTGTGCTGGTTGGTTTGACAACTTCAAATAATTGAGCTACACATAGGGAAGCCACTGAGAATGTTTATGCCTAAAAAAGATTAACATTTGAACTCAAAACCAAGTTCAAACTCGGTCCTCTTCAATTTAATTGCTAAAACTTTTCTATTAAAACTCGGTCTTCGCTTATATCTTATAAATATGGATAAACCTTTGAGCAGCACATTATATTTTTATTTAGAGCGTCTTTTGTATATTAGATTTTCATTCTTATAATCAAATGTTGCAAATATGGTAATCATTTTATATGAAATACTGACCCATTAAGGAAATTACAATTTAGCTTTTCATATATTTTATTAACAAGTGTTTCTATTTCCATTTTGAAGGGATCAAAAAGGAAAAAAAAATCCAGAAAATAAACATAGACAAATAGAAATAATAGTTGCCGCATCAGTTATAATTTATCCTATGCTAAATTCGATTATATACTTTAAAGAGATTTCTTTACTTATTTTATTTACTTATTACCACGTCGAGTAAAGGTACGGACCGAAGAAATCACCGCTCGCAGAAAATGAGAGTACTTAATTGATAGAAATAAAAATTTCGGGGGCTCAATTGCATAATGTACAAAAAAGTAGGGGGGAAATTAGAATATTACCAAAAATTTGAAATCAAAAATTTGAAATGCAGAAAACACGCACGAGTTGGTATTCTCCTCCCGTTCGTCCCCCTCCTTCTGCAACTCCGAACTCCAAAACTCTTCAATTCTCTTTCTAAGAAAAGATCTGCAAGATGGGTAAACGCCGGCGAACGAAATTGGCGACGATCGCCGACCCGGCGGCCCGGCGCGTGATGTACTCGAAGATGCGCAAGGGCCTCTTCAATGAGGCGTCGGAGCTCTGCCGCCTCACCGGCGCTCGGGCTGCGGTCGTCGTCTTCTCCCCCGACGGCGAGCCCTGCTCTTTTGGCGACCCATCGATCATCGACGACTACCTCGGCGACGGCGACGGCGACGGGACGCCGTCGCCGATGAGTCTGACCGAGTGGGAGGAATGGGCCCAAAGAGAATTTGACGGTTGCACGACAGAGGAGGAGCTCGAGTCCCTGATTCTGAAGTTCGAAGCCTTCCGCGATCGTGTGTGGGAAAAGCTGAAGGCGTCGGAAGACAATACACAAGTCCAGATCGGTGGTGAAGCCGTCCGCCATTGTGCGCAGGAAAAGCTGAAGGCGTCGGAAGACGATTCACAAGTCCAGGTGGGTGCTGAAGCCGTCCGCAATTGCGCGCAGGAAAAGCTGAAGGCGTTGGAAGACGATTCGCAAGTCCAGGTCTGTGCTGGCTATTCTCACGTTTCTTTCTTCCTCTTCCTCGTAAATCTACAGCGGTGTCAGGACATTCTCCATCTTTGTCAGTTTTTTTTCTTTAATAATGCGAGGAGCGATGATGAACCCAATAGAAAATAGGGTATTGTTCAATTCTTGAGTTCAGAGCGGATTAATCAATAAAAATTCGATTTTTTTTTTTCATTCTGCCTCTTCTTGTTGCCTGGTGATGACGATGTCTTGGTGTCCGTGTGTGAACATGGACATTTATTTCATTCAATGTTCTTTCACTGTTAAAAATATGAAGAAGATGAAGAGGATGCAGGTCGTAAAAATTGGTTAGCCCCACCCAATCCATGAGAAAAGCAAAACAAAGATGAATTTGTAGGCCCTCTCTATTTAACGAACAGGCAATCATCATCAATATGTGTGTTGTGTGTCGACTGGCTTGTTGGAGCAATCTACTTGATGATGATCGTCGGTTGTTCTGGCTTTAGGTGACTCATGAACTGAAAGTGGATGGTGTTGACGTGAGGAGATTGGTTGGTGCTAAGTTGGAGAAGCCTGACAAAGGAGAATCAGGTAATACAGTTTGATCAGATTCTGTTAAAAAAGATAGGAAGTGAGTCATGATGAAAGCCCGTTTTGGTTGCAGCAGATGATATTGGTTGTACATGCATATGTTTGGATGCTACTTGGAAATTCGTCCCAGCTTATCAAGAGCAGGAACCCTTTGATCAAATTTATGTGCATATGATTGATGAATTGCGTAGATTGGCGTCAAATGTCTAGGCACATAACTTGAAACGTTGAAGCATTGAACACTGATATTGATAATGAAACAGATCTATGTTACTGGCCCAAAGCTCTTTTTAATGGCCAAACACTTTCAGACCTGTTCTTTTTCTGCAGGCCAGTTGGTTGGTGGTCTTCTGTAGAATGAACTTCTGCATTGATGATTTCTCTTTCTTATTTTTTGGGTTCTTGTAGAGTCTAAGGGTAAACATGTTTGAGGGAACAAGTGATGGATTGTGCAAGTCCAGTTATTGACTCTTCTTCACGAAACTGCCGCATGAATGTTGTTGTCTTGACAATTTTGTTGCAAAAAAATTAAGCTGGTGTTGTCTGATCGTTCGTTTGCTCTCCGATGGTATCTATTTCCTATTGTCAGCTTTGCTTTCTTAGTCTTTTTTCCCTCCTGTTGATGCTCCATGTAAGCTTAGTCCTCATTGAAAACCCATTTAAATTTCGTGATGCCTGTATTGGCAGGTCAAATCAGAGTCTAATTGATTCCATTTTCAGGCACTTGATGGTGGGGTCGTGGCTGTCGAACTTCCTAGAGCAAGCAGAGGACCTCTTTGCAGCTCATAACAATTGGTGCAGACAAAACGCTAGCTATACGGAACACAATGTCTATCGAGATGTGGAATTAATCTCTAGATTTTTGGGAATGGTTGAAGATTTCTTTTCTTGATGCTTTATGACATTGACATCTCGCCCTTGTGTGAACTTTCTTCTACTTCTTCCACCGCAAAGACTTGAACTGGGAACGTAGAATATTCATCAGGTTTGTACATAGTGAATGATAACAATAGTATTCATCAGGTTTGGTCTCACGAACAGATATGGATCACTAGTTGATGTATGATGAGAAACAAAGTATCCACATGAAGATTCTGAAAAACCCCTTTTATATCTCCTCCAAGCGTGATTTGTGCAATTTGTTACTCAAATATCAGTCCTCTGGCAATTGGTTCGTTGGGAGATGCTGTGCAGGAGCGATCATGAGCTTTATAGCTAAGTCTGGCGCAGAAGATCTATCTTATGCATTAAATAGTACCTGAACTTTTGTGATTAAGATATGTAACATCTGATATTAGTAGTAGTTGGTCATTTCTTATGTCTTTGAGGTACCAGTTGGATTGGTACCTCAGCCAATCCAGATGGTTTCCTCGTTCGTCAGGTGGTTGCCATTGAGCAACTCGACAGGCATGGACTACGTGGAAACAAGGAGTTCCTTGTCGAAGTCCTCTGGTTGAGTCTCTTGCATCACGAAAATATTGTCAATCTCATCACGTATTTTTGCTGGAGTACAAAGCTCTTGGTATGGATACATGCCCAGATCTTCTCTAGAAGATCACCCGTTCGGTATATCTGACAGTCAAGATTTGATTTGGAATATATTTTCGCCAGATCAGTATGCTGATAATGTAGATGGGGAGACGTCTCATCTAGCTTCTATGATACAAATCATTACTAACCTGTGCCGTAGTGTATACCGCAAAGCATTGGACCACAGCAGAAACCTCTGGATTAGCTCACCAGAATGAAAGTAGCATTTGGTGCTGCACAAAGTCTCGAGTATTTGCATGATAAGGCCGGCCAATCCACCTGCTATACACCATATTTTGAACTCCTCGAACATCTTGTGGGATGAGGCTTAAAATCCGAAATCAGCCAACTTTGGACTGGCCATGCTTGGGCCTGCCAGAGATAAAGAGAAATGACGGGCGAACTTACACTGAAGTATTACGTTTTTAGCTTCAGAATCATCCTGATAGAACTCATCACCCGACAGAGAGCAATTGACACAACAAAACCAGGGATGAGCAAACTTCGTAGTTTGTACCGCAAACATTGGACCGCAGCAGAAACCTCTGGATTTGCATGATATGGCCGGCCAATCCGCCTGTTATATACCGTGATTTGAAGTCCTCGGTCTATCATTCAGTGGCTCCACTGAGACCGTGCCTATTCCTCCTACAGAGCCCAACAAATATTCCCAGGAGCAAATGAAAAAGGGGAGGCTCCAGCGTAAGGGATGAAGAAAAAGACTACAAAATGAACACTTGTGGGGAACATCAAAATCGAGGTGATGAAAACAGCACAAAACGGCAGGACACAGAGGTCGATGAAGGTCATCGACATGAGGATGATGAGGATAGACAAAGCAATGATGAGGGATCTGATTCAGTTTCGAGCAGCAAGAGTAGCCTGTTGAGGGATGGAAGTGTTAGGTTGAGGAACAGAAGCGGTTGGTTCTCGCATGATGGAAGCATTTACCTTTATCACAGGATTAGCGCGGGCTTGTCTAATGGAAGCGGGTCTTTGGTCCATGAGATGAGCAAAGACAGCGGAAGAGCAGCAAGGGATCATTGGACGGAATTAATCTTTTGAGTCCCAAAGGAAGTGGCAGATACAGCAAAACCAGGTCACTAGATTGTGCTGCCTCTTTGGTGGATGGTGACACAGAGGATGTTCACAGGATGAGAGCCAAGGAATTGATCTTTTGAGGCCAAAAGGAAGCAGCACAAACAGCAAAACAGGATCACTAGACCATGTTTTTCATTTTGTTGGAGCTTCCAACAGCGGCATAACAGCCACAGTATATCAAGAGACCATATCCTTTCCATAAAGTGAAACAACGGTTAGGGATCCCAAGATAATATCGATCCAATTCATTCCAGGCAATTGAGTGCTGAGCATGTCGATTTATGATCATAAGTTCCTGTGACTTGGTTATCTATGTTTTACATACAGAGCTTAAGATCTTCTCTCTTAATTCGTTTGTGACTGTCCATCATGGATACAATCTTGTCACTACCGAAAGGAAGCACATTCGATTGTGAGGCTCGTTCAATCAAGTTCTTTCTCACTATAGAGAATGTAACCACATTGCTTCTCTGCTCGCATGCTTCAGTGTCGAACTGTGATGCTCTATCAGGAATAAGCAACTGAGAAATATGCATTTTCTTGTCAGAACTTCCGATACTCATTAGAAGAACAAATTGTCGATTAGGACTTTGATTTTCATGATTCAGAAAAAAGAGTTATTCCACTTCTCTTGATCTTAGAATGTAGCAGTCCCGGGTGCTGTTTGGACCCATAATGGCCAGCAACTGGCTACTGGACACATGACATGATCCATTGCCGATGGCATCGTCTTGTGCATGCTTTATCCGGAGGACTCATTTTTCGGCTTCAGGCACCAATCGATGCCAAGGAGTGAAGATATTGACCCGTGGAACCCAAACTCATGACACCTTAAGCCGTTCCTTGTCCATCGTTTCGTGTGTCAGAACTTGAGACTTCAGGATTGAGGACTTTGAACTCAGTCCGATTCGCCACCTTTACCTGATACCGGTAATGAATTGAAAAGCCGAACTGCAACAGTCGGTGCTGTTATAATTGATTCGAATGGGAAGCAGATCGATCCTTTCATGGTGCTGGTTGTTTTGCCAACTTTAATAAAACTGAGCTACATGTTGGGAAGCCACTGAGAATGCTCTGTTCATGTCTTCAAGCTCATGTTAATAACGACATCAAGTGTTCTACGGCATTCTTGCTGTTTTTATATCTAAAGCCAACTGTTGACAGAAATACGTATATATGTATTCTTCACCGAAACAACTAAAATTCAATTGGTGATCTTTATGCCTAAAAGAGATTAATATTCGAACTCAAAACCAAGTCCAAACTTGGTCCTTTTAAATTTAACCGTTAAAACTTTTCTATTATAACTTCATCCAACTTAGAAGGGAGAAAAATCTAATTCTTGTCTCCACTCATGAATAATCCACAAAATTCAAATAAAAGAAGATCTATTTCCCCTTCTCTTTCTTTTTCATTCTTCTTGACAGAGTTTTGCTTTATTTAATGGTTTGTTGCACTCGTTTCAAATATTAAAAAAAAAAAAGAAGTGAAAGGGAAAGAAAAATTTTAGCTTATTTGTCATCTCTAAAATTTTACATCTTATTGAGTCTAAAATTGAAAAGATACATATAAAAAGAAAATACAATCACAAAAATTCTATTTTATGTTCATTTCATGTGGAGTTTGC
This sequence comes from Corymbia maculata, assembly GCA_014182735.1. Classification (NCBI taxonomy): domain Eukaryota; kingdom Viridiplantae; phylum Streptophyta; class Magnoliopsida; order Myrtales; family Myrtaceae; genus Corymbia; species Corymbia maculata. The sequence goes on along the minus strand of CM024686.1, from coordinate 17,898,854 downwards.
TTATTATTTCTGTCTTACGATTTCTATCACTGTTTAATCTTTGGCTATGCATATGTTGGCATGATTATGTTCATTCTACTTTGAAATGGCTATACACCTCATTGGCATTTCATTTTAGGAAATTATGCAAAATCCCCATGTGGCGGCAGATGGTTTTACCTACGAGGCAGATGCGATCAGCTGTTGGTTCTCTAGTGGCCACGGCACTTCACCTATGACGAATCTCCGGCTTGCGAACCTTGATCTCGTCCCGAATCGGACGCTGCGATCTGCAATTCAAGATTGGTTGCAAGGCCATTGAAGCCTAAAGTCAATGTCCCGTTCACAGTAACTGCGAACCCGACGAGAGCAGTCCAACTTTTCTTTCCGAGCTATGGACCGTGCAGAGATTGCAGACTTCGCTCTGGCACTGAAATGTATCATGGCCCATAATTCTTCAGTTGCTAGGACTGGGATATTGTTATGGCGTGATGTTTTTGGTTGAATTTACGCCTGCACAAACCATGAACGGATTCTCAGGCTTGCATATGCTGCAGAAATTTACTGCAAAACTGCACGGCCGCGGTTCTGGGTCGGTTAGCTGAAAAGCCCGTGATAAGAGGGTGTGAGCTAAAGAGTCGATGGTGAGCACCGAAGCAATTCTTGAGCACAATGGGTTATTGAAAAGAGGGATTTTCTGAAGGAAAGATCTCACCTTTCAGTGCAAAAATGGAGAGACATTTGAGAATCGCCGATGATTTTCGTAGGTGCGATTAAGAGAACGAACTCGGAGACTAATTGTGCAGGGTCTCACCTGAGAGTGAGAGAGAGGAGGGTGAGAGAAGAGGATCACTCAACAGTCAACATAAAGCATAAACCCTTCTCCGCAATTCATTTAATTTGAGAAAATGACTAATGGTTCAACGTTCGATGCATTTTTTGAACTTTTAATATATTTAATATACTTTCTGAACTATTAGAAAAATGTTCGATCTAATTTTTATAATATATGAAATTATTCAATCTTGTCTTTTTGCTAATTTAAGTTAATGGAATCATTTGTTAATTTTAAATTGTGGACAACAAAAAAGAGTAACGCATAGATCTTCTCAAATTAGGATATATTAATTCATGTCAATATAGTTTTTAAAGTATATGAAATTATTCAATGTTGCTCTTTTTCTAAATCAAGTTAATGGAATCTGCTGATGTGGCTCCCAATTTGTTAAAATTTGAATGATGGACTTATAGAAAAAAGTTACACATGGATCATTTGAAATTAGGATATAATAATAATTCACGTCATCAAATGGTAAGTGACATATTAATGCCTCAATTTTTTGTTTTTTTTTTTTGTTTTCTAAAGTAGATAGGTCAAAAGATGAACAAGTTGACTTATCATTTAGGGAAAATGCAACCAAAATTCACAAATTTCGCCTAGTATGACAAATTTACCTTAAAATTTTTTATAAAAACAAAAAACTCTAAATTTTGCCAATTGTGATATATTTATATCAATTTTGTAATATCAAAAACCTAGATTTATATTAGTGTGACACATTTACCTCAAATTCTTTGGCTAAAGGGCATTTTTGTCTTTTACTTCTTAAAAAAGATTCTTTCCTTTTTCTTTTCTTTCCATTTTCTCTTTTTCTCTCTTCCCTTCGCTATGAGAGCCCCGAGCCAGGGCCGCCCTCGCTCTCCCAGGCAAGAGTTCCCTTTGCTGGCCATGGCAGAGGGAAGCCAAACTCAGGTGAGGGAGAAAAAGAAAAAAGTATTAAAAAGTAAAAGATGAATCTGCCATTCGACCAAAGAGTTTGGGATAAATATATTATATATAAGTACAAATCTAGGTTTTTTGATATCACAAAAAAATTTATGGTAAATATGTCACAATTGAAAAAGTTTTGGGATTTTTTGTATTACAAAAAAGTTTGAGATAATTATGCCACACTGATACAATTTTAGAGTTTTTTGTATCACAAAAAAGTTTTAAGTAAATTTATTACACTGGGCAAAATTTGAGATTTTTGGTTGCTTTTTCCCTTTTAAAAAATCCATGTTATTACTTAATTTGTCGATTGAGTTAACAAAACGAACTAAATAAAAATTCATAGATGATATTATGGATTGGAATAAAATTTAATAATAATTTGTGTCATATAATTTTGGCAAGTCGACGGAGGATGGACAAAATTTCAGACCATCACGGTTGGTGGTGACTTTTTTGTCTGTTCCTACCTTGTACAAATGACTTTTTTCTCCTAAAATTTCAAAATGGGGAAAAATATTTTAACTTAAAAAAAATGGAACACTATTGTACGGTTCTATATATCTTTGTTTTTATATTTTAAATGACGTCAAGTGATGCGCCGGAAATAAAGTCAAATTATGAATTTAGCAAAATTTACAAAAAGCAAGTGAAAAATGTTCCACCATCAAAAACTTTCCTTCCACAGCTTTTCTAATTTTGTATCTTTTTCCCCTAACAATTCATCCACATTTTCTAAGAGAATTTTCAAAATTTATGATACCCTCTAAAAAAAATTATCAAATAATTAATTAAATCTAAAACTTACTTTTTTATTCTTCTACGGAAAAAAAAACTGGCTTCAATTTTCTTTTCATTCTAAGTGTTTCTTTTTTCCTTGACTGAGTGTTGCTTTCTTTCCTTTTTCTCACTCATTTCTACAATGAACCTTTACCTTATATGTCATCTCTAAAAGTTCATCTCTTCTTGAGACTAAAGGTTAAAAACATATAAAAAGACACTATTATCAAAACATTCTTAAATAATATAGCTTGCTTTGGAAAAAAAATTATGATAATAAAATTAAGAAATTCTATATAATTTATGACTGTTTTGAAATGTAGAGGAAAATATAATAAGAGATCTAAATTGTAGGTAGATTATTTGTAACTTCAATTTTAACTTGCTTCTTTTCCCCTTAATATACCTTATATCATGACAGGATTAAGTTTCACTTAATATAAGTAAACTTCACCTATATTTAAATATATATATATATATATATATATATATATATATATATATATATATATTTATCTTAGTAAATTAATTAACAGAAAATCTAAAGGCTAAAAAGATAACTTATTGCAGAGTAAATTTTTTTAGTTTGAAGTACAACTTATTTGATTACATGACTAAGCTGCATTCAACAATGACATTCTTAATGGAATAATTAAAAATAAAATAAAATGAAGAAATGCAATAAATTTGAAACTATATATATTACACGAAATTTTTTATCAATTAGTGAATAAATTAGCATTAATAAATACATTCTTTAAATTTTAATAAAAACAAGTTTAGTAAAAATATAGTGACCTCTATTATAGTTGGTAGTTTATAGTTTATTGTTGATAGTTTATGTCAGATCTAAAAAAAAAGTATAAAAAAACAGTTTTTTTCTTATAAGAACTATAATTAATTATGACATCAATAGAGATAAATCATGTTTCTCAAAGACAATAAAAAAAATTAATTAATAATCAACACATAAAAAATTAATAAATAGTAGAAACCAAAAAAAAAAAAAAAAAGTAAATTGGACTTCTGTGATTGTTGCTCAATTTGGTAGATGATATTTTGTCATATTTTTCAAGTATCTTCACGGAGATTGTGGATCTTTAATGCAAATTAGTCCAACCATTATAGAGTTTGAAAAGGCCGTGGAAAAAAATGTTTTGATTGTCGAAATATCAAGTTATTTATATTTTCATATGTTTAGAGTGTAAAGTAAGCAGTAATGATTATTCGCCCGCATAAAAATACCATATCATATTACGAAGTCTATAAGAACACAATAATTTGGCAGATTGAGAGAAGTCAGGGAAAAATCAACTTCCTAATAATTGAGAAAAGGGACATGTTGTATAATCATTTTTTTTTGGCGATAACCATTTAGTAATGTAATCTCGTGTATAAAGACAAACTAAGGAAAAGTCAAAAAACTATTTAAATTGAAAAGCAGAAGATGAAAATTTTGGAATTATAAATAGTTGTGAAACCTTCACTATTTCATTAAACATCTAGGGATCATATTTTTCAGTATTTGATTAAGATTTGAAAATGAATCGAAATTTTTTTTCCATCATTTGGTAAGAAAAAACTCATTGAGCCTTTTTTTACATAGACATACATCATTTGAGCACTAATGATTTGCACATAGGTAGCCAATAAACTCAACATGGGCAACGAGGTCTCAAGCCCAAATCACCAACTCCAAGGCACGAGCATGAGCATTGGTCTTATGTCCACTGAAATTGAGCTTGAGAACTTGATGTCCATGCTCAGCTCTCTGGCTCCTTGAGTCAAGTCAATAGTGGTCAGACCCAATTCCTTGATGCTAAGGCTTGGGTCCATTGATGCCGAGCCATGGATCAACGTCGGGCTTGGGACTCTTGTGCCAGTGCCCTCACCCAGATCCATTGAGGCTAAGCCTCAAACTTGACATCAAGACTCAGTCCCCTACTCCTGAACTTGAGTCTATCAAGGTTAGGCCTAGGACCTTAGCAAACATGACCTAGTACATCAACGCCACACCTCGAACCCCGGTGCTCGAGCTTGAGCTTAGCATTGATAAATCAAGGCACGGGCATAGGCATAGGAGTCCTGGGCTCGACCTCAATGGAGCCATGCTTGGAAGGTGGGGACTTGAGCATGGGTCTCGAGGTCCAAGGCTTGGCATCGATGGACTCGAGAACGAGTGTCAAGCACCCACACACAAGTGTCTTGATTTGGCATTAGTAGACTGGACTAGATGACCAGGGTCTTAGGCTAGGCCTAGATGGGTCTAAGCCCTACTCCAATGGACCTAGGCGCCAAGGACTTGGCCCTTTAGTAAGGACCAGGGAGCGGGCTTTGGGACTGTTGTGCCCGAGCGCAAAGTTTCTGATATAAAAGTTAATAGCTAATCATATTTTTAAAATGATTTTTAATTTTTAAAAGAAAATCATTTTTTTCAAATATAAGTTTGGTAAGAAAATATTTTCCATTAACTCATTCTTTTTTATCAATCTCAATATAAAAAATGAGACAAAAAATTTCGCGAAATAAATTGAGTCTTAGAATGAAAAGAAAAGTGAATCTAGGTGTTTTACTGTAGAAGAAACAAACATGTGAATTTGGATTTATATAATCATTTGATAAATTTTTTTAAGAGGGTATTCGAGCTTTTGTCATCACATTTTCCACTGTAGACACCACCTATAAAAAAAAATTACAATTCGATCCATATAACAATGATTAAAGTAAAAAACGGGCCCACTCTTAATTTAAAATTATTTCTTACTTATTTTTTCTATTTGTTTGGTTTCTTCTTTTTCTTTTTCCCTGTTTGGGACGAAACTAATGTCCGTCTTCCAAACAAAAAGGAAGATACCGAACAGAAAAAGCAAGAAATAATTTACAATTAGGGGGCGCCATGTTTGACTTTAGTCTTTATTATGGGGTAAAATTGTACCGAAATTTTTTAAGTTCCAAAAGCATAAGAAAGCGCAAATGTTGCTTATATAAATCTAAGATAAGACTATTTTTGTTTAAACGAAATAATCAATAAGATATTGATTAAGGAATTAACAATTGAAATTGGCCAAATGAAGACTTCAAACATATTACACGAATAAAGACCAACTAAACAAATTTGACTATATAAAGTGTCATTGTTTTATTTTAACATGCATTTTAAATAGGACTCAAAAAACAAAATTTAAGTAGAAATTTAGTCCACTTCATAAACATTTCAGAAATAAACATTAAATTAAACTTAGAGAGAAAATGCAAAAAAATATATCAAAAAAGGTTTTGTTGATCAATTAAAATATTAATATAAATTTTGAAACCATTTCCATACAAATACAAGTATATATTACATTTTAACCTACATTATGATTGGAAGCTAAAATAAATGTGCAGGAAAATCCGGATACAAAAGTTGGAATCTAGGATAGTGCAGGACACAATTAAATGGTATCATGAAACACGAAAGATGACTTATCAGATGCTAGTACATTAGAAATAAGTTGAGTTAAAATTAGATCATAACAAAGTTGGAACTACTAAAGTCTAATAAAAATGAATTTTGAACAAAATAGTATTAGACAATTATCATCAAATTTCACTTTACTCACATAATGGCAACTCCCGTTTATATCATCAGTCACTTTTTTAGGAATTTTGCATTGACAAAATAGCATTAAATCATTAAATTACATTAAGTATGAAACTAACATATTGTTAAGTAAACTTATCTATATAGCCAACATGTTGATTATCCTTAAACAGAAAAAGACGAAAAATCATATTACATAGATGGGAAAATTCTGAGGTGGCTTTTCCCTATATATTTACATAATGCACATAATTCGGGCTGTATATGATGTTTTGCAGATTTCCACAGTACATGTTTTAATATCTACTCAATTATTTGGTGGCAAGATACACGTCCACGGTGCTAATTTCCGACTTTGAACTAAATTAGTTTTTATGTTGAAAAGAAATATTATCCAATGATTTAAATTTATAATTAACATCAATTTAATCGTCTTGCTTTGACCAAAAAAAAAAAAAATTTTGCAATGTATTTAAAAATTGATTTTACTTCTTTTTTTTTTGATGATCCAGGGAACCCCGCACCCCGCCGACAGCCGGGGGAGTAAACCCTGGGGGCCACACGTGCTAGCCACCACACATGTGAAACCAATTAAGTCACTCTATGACGAAGCTGGGATTCGAACTCTCGACCTTTTGCGAGAGGAAGAGAGCGCGAGCCAGCAGCGCCACTCAAGTGGGTAGTTTTTACAATGAAGAAATACAATCCATGGATTCCCGCTAGTAAAAAGTGATTTGGGAAGCTACTGTCTTACTTCCTTATTTGACCATTGACATCTTGGCTGAGACGCAAGTACTAGCATTGTCCAGTAAAAGTGAAATGAGATTTAGAATACGTTTAGTAATCATTCGGTTCCTAAAAACATATCTACTCGGAAATGATTTTTCTAGATTCTATTCCGTGGATGAGTTTCTAAACATTCGAAAGCATTTGGTATAACTCTCAAATTCTTTTACGAAACAGAATTTTTTAAAATTTCTACTAATTTTATTATATTTTTCTTTTCTTCTTTTTATTTTTCCTTTTCTTCTTCTCCTCCATTAGAAGTCGCCGATCATTGCGGAGGCTAGCGACCGGCTAAAGGAAGAAGAAAAACAAAAGGAAAAGAAGAAAAAAAAAAGAAAATGCTTGATTCTAGAGTTGTTCTTGAGAATCAATAAGTAGTATTTTTTACAAAAGAGTTACAAACAGATATCTCTTCTTTTTTGTTCCTAGAAATAAAATAACAAAAAGGATAGGACACTTTTTAGCCGGTTACCAAACAAGGCCTTAAAGAATGATCGGTTCATCATTTCAAAATAGTACTGTAGCGGAACTAGAGAACACCATTTCAGTGGCCATAAGCCAAACACAATTTATCGGATATTCTTAATTATAAGCCAAAAACCAAACGCACATGTAGCAAGAGCGTAAACCAAAAAGGCAAAAACAGAACGGAAAAACCATCCGAGTACACGTACTGTCGTTGAGGATAACTAGTACAAACTCAAGCCCATTTGGCCAGGATAGACATGCCACCAGCACCCAATAAAGCAGCCGCGTAGGACTTGATCTGGAGCTTGATGCTGCGCTGCAGCTTCGGACCCATGAAGTCTGAGGCAAGGAGGTCGACGAGGGCCATGTAGATCAGGAGTCCAGCAGATGCCGCGTTAAGCATGCCGACTGTGATGAGCGCGTCTGGGCTGTTCTCCCGGTACATCCTCGACAGCAGAATCCCCAGCGCGATCCCAAATGGGGTTGTCGCCGCGAAGAAGAATGCCATCACCAGCTTCTTTGGCCAGCTGAACTCTGCCTGTTCATAGCATGAAGCATAAGTTCAATTTAACCGACCTGGGCCAGCATGTGGTCTTGAGATAACAACAATTTCTGAAGAATGATTCGTCTTTCTTTGTTATAAATTGTAAAAATTTTGAGGTTTGTGGATATGAATTGTTACCTGAAGAATGCAGCCACCAAGACCCATGCCTTCAAACATTTGATGGAAGCAAAGAGCAGCCACAAGGCCTCTGATGGTGCACACGTTGTTTGAGGCTCCCAATCCAAGCCCTATCACCACTGAGTGCACCACTATTCCTAGCTCCAGCACCTGAGTACAATTGATCCAAATTTCAATGTCAAAAAAAGGAAATTTAAATGAGGAAAAAAAATTTGAAGCTAATATATTAATTTTCAACACTATGAGGTCATTTATCCGTCAAGGTAGAGATATACTTGGTCTTAATTAAGAGATAATAGGAATTCAAGTTTAATATATTTTACAAAGTCGAGTGAAAATTAAGAAAATTAAATTTTATGAAGGTCGTTGATAGGAGGGATGCACAAAATCAAATATGGAGATTGGAGATCCCACGTGACAATAAGAATACATACGTATGATACGAAATCTAAAGTATACGAAGTGATTCTTGCATCTATGTCGACAATTGTTTCCTTTAAGCCAAAGAAAGGAAATGAACCCTTAAAAGGTTCTTCATGTGCACTGCTGAATCGAACTTTTCATAGTCCATGTAAATGGGATGATGCTATTTGGGAGATAATGGCTGGTGGGTGGAGGGGATTCGTCTTTGCTGATCGGTGCGAGCTTCGCATCTCTATGGACTTCACTAGCACCATACAGTAATTAGATCTAAGCGAAAGCATGTAAATGTAATTAACAATATCCAAAGCATGATCTTACCATTGCAACTACCCGGTACCGAACCAGCTGAGAGCTCGCCGCCATCTCGTGGAGGTGGCTGTGGATATGAGAATGCCCCGTGGTCACCACGGTGACCTCCTGGCCACTGCCGCTGCCCTTGCCGCTCTCGCTGTCGGGAAGAGAGCCTACGTTGTTCTTCCGGCTATACACGCTCGTCGATATCGAGTCCACCATCATAGTCACGAGAGCGCTCAGCATGGCGACGAAACCGGTGAAGGGGAACTTGTGCCAAGGGACCTCCGGCAAGCATTGCGAGGACAGCATGTCGAAGGAGTCGGGCAGGACGTGCATGAACCCTGTGGCGAGGATGATGCCCGCCGCGAAGCACTTGATGATGACAAAGAGGTCACGGTCGGGATGGAGGGCCGGGATCGAGTGGGTGAACAGCGGGGCGCAGACGCCGATGACGCTCGTGATGAGGATGGAGGCGATGGCGATGATCTTGAGGGGGAGGGCCTTGGCCTTGTTGACGCAGTCGCCGGAATCCTCGGTGCACTCCTCGGGCGCGACGGAGAGCGCCGGCGGGACGACGAGAGAGAAGGTGAGGAGGAGGAGGAAGAGGACGGTGGCGGGCTTAAGGGGTAAAGTAGACATTTTTTTCTTTTGGGACTGAGTATTCGATGAGACTCTTGGTGGGCTTCAAGTTGATTATAGAGGATGGATTACTCCTTTATAGAGAAACTAGTGGCCTCATTTAATAATTTTTTTTCTCTTTTTGGGTCAAATTATTTGTTTCTTGTAATTCTTAATAAGGTAAGAACAGATTTTTTTCTGCCGTATATTTTTTTCATGATTTCCTCCGCCTGTCCCTTCTTCTCGTTTAAAAATGGGAAAAATCATTTGTTTCTCTATTTAAGTTTTCCTGTCCCATTTTAGGTAGTACGTATTATGTACCAGGGTTGACAGGTCAGTGCATGTCATGCTTCACGTGTCAATTGGAGTGGAATTAATTGTCAAAATAGTTAATTTGTGGGAGGATTTGATATGTTAATCCTATTGGGAAAATAATCCAAAAGGTTTTAAATTTATTGTGCATTTAGAGATTCCAAATTTAGGGTGCTACTATGGCAATAGAAAGCTATGTGGCAGGTAAAAATACGAGGGCATGTGCCCGGATGCATCAAAACGTGCATGCGACGAGTTGTTACTGTGGGAGGCAATGTGGGATGCCCATTAAAGCGTGTGCAATTTTGAGCCATAACGCGGGTTGCGTGTGATCTAGATAAAGAAATGGACTTCCAAGTTGGAGCTTACTCATATTAATCGGGAAAATTATCAAAATATTTCCAAACTTATTGCAATTTCTCAAATTAGGTCCTAATCTTTTTTTCTTGCCAATTCAGTCATAAACCTTTTGTAATTATTTCAATTCAGTCCATATGGCCAAATTTGATCGGTTGGTGCTGATGTGGACATCGGCCGTCTAATGAACACTAACGTGGCAATTTTTTAATATATATATATATATATTTATTTATTTTTTTTCGATTTTTTTTTTTTTTTTTTTTTGCATGTGACCTGCAAGAAAAAAATGGACTTCCAACTCATGTCAATTGGGTGGAATTTATTATCAAAATACTTAATTTCTGAGTGTAGAATTTCATCGTGTAACTAATATTTATGTGAACGAGAGATCTTATCGAATTGTCCTTATAATGAAATCATTTTGATTCTTATACAAATCATTTTTTGTGGATTGAAATCTTATTCATTTATGGGATAAATCTATAGTACATAGTGTAAAAGTGATTTCTTTTGAACATTTAATGCGTGTTTATAGATAAATCAGCTGGAAAACAAAATGAGTTTGCACTATTTGAAAGAAATAATCTATAATGAACATGATTTAATTTTTTTTATGTGTGTTAAGAAACAGATATAGGACATATAAAGTATTTGTTTCGATAAGTTTACATGTGAGCTTGAAGATTAAATTGTTAAATGTGCAAATATTATTTCAAATCCATAATCGAATTTAATTCTTTTACATTCGATTTTATAGAGCTTAATTCTTTTTCCCTTTTCCCTTTCTTCTTTTTTCCATTTTTCTTCTTTTTCCTTTGTGTGATTTTTCATAAGATGCTGCGATATTTGAAAGAATAGTATCATTTCTTCTAATGTTGCGATTTGGTTACGATTTCCTAAAGCAAGTAAATTTAAAACGGCAATGGGATTGCATCTGAGTTCCATGCACCCAACCACACATTATGGTAAGCCCATTTTTCCTTTTCTCTTTATTTTTTTATTTTGGATTCTTTTATATTTCTCTTTTTTTTCCTTGGTTAATGAGATGAGTACACATTACATAACACGACAATCAATAATAAAATATTCATTATATAGAACTCCTTAATTTCATTATCATAAGTCACTTTAAAAAAATTAAGCTATATCAAATTTTCTATGGTATTTTCTTTTCATTTTTCTTTTTCAATTTTAGACTCAACAAGAGGTAAAAGTCGAGATGACAAACAAGTTAAAGGGTTATTGTCAAAATGAGTCCAAAAAACCACCTGTCCTGAAAAATAAACACTTGGAACAAAAAGAAAAGTGAAACTACGTTTTTAGCTGTAGAAGAAAAAAATGTCTGAGTGTGGATTTATTTAATTATTTGATAAATTGTTTAGAGGGTACTTTAGCTCTTGTCACCCTACGTAGTCAGCCCTCCCTCATCATTTTGAATTGATTACAATATCTCTTACCATTCTCACTTTCTATTGTTTTTGGAATTTAAAAATTCTCGATTACAAATTATACCCACATAATAAACACCAAAGTCAAATATGGGGCCTGCTTTTAATTTAATATTATTTTATTATTTTATTTATTTATTATTATTATTATTATTATTATTATTATTATTATTATTATTATTATTATTATTATTATTTGGTTTCTTATTTTCTATTTGGAAAAGAGGGACACCACTTTCATCCCAAATGGGAAAAAAACCAAAAGAAGAAGACATCAAACAAAAAGAAGGAAAATAAAAGATAAAAAATAATTTTAAATAAGAGTGGACTCCATACTTGACTTTAGTCTTCATTTTGTCGTTAGAATTGTAATAGAAAAATTTTTAGTTCCAAAAACATGGTAAAGTGCAAGGGATAATGTTGTCAACTTAATAATAGCAGTTGTCTATAGTAAAAAAAAAAGATGGAAAAAGGGCGAGGTTTAAAAAATAATTACTAAAACATCCATTATTTGATTAAGCATTTAAACTAACAAAATGAGAACCGCAAATATTGCTTATAGATATCTAAGATAAGACTATTTTCATTGAAACAAAATACTCAATAAGATATTGATTAATGAATCAAAAATTGAAATTGGCCAAATGAAGACTTCACACATATAACACAAATAAAGACAAAGTTTATAAAGTGACATTTTTTCATTTTAAAATGAATCTTATATAGGATCTATAAATCAAGTAAAATTACAGTAGAAATTTAGCTGCATTTCGTAAACATTTCAGAAATAAACATTAAGTCAAACTTAGAGTGTATATACAAAAAAAAAAATGTAAGAAAAGTTCTTTTGATCAACTAAATATAATTATAAATTTAAAACTTTTCATAATAAATACAAGCGAATATTACATATGAACCTACGATACACATTAAAGCTATAATATATGTATAGGAAAATACGGATGCAAAATTGAGATCTAGGGTAGTGCCAAACACAATTAAATAATATCACAAAACGCAAAAGATAACTTATGAAATGATAGAGCACTAGAAATAAGTTGAGTTAAACTTGGATTCTAATAAAGTTGGAACTGCAAAATGAATTTTGGAAGTAGTACCGAAAAAGGGAAGATAATTACCAAAAAAATATTAAAATATTTGTGCCAATTTGATTTTAAACCTTTTGATTTAGTCAATTTAGTCATAAATATTTTAATATTTTGCCAATACAATCCATTCGACAAATTTTGACCCCAAATTGCTAACGTGAGCATTGCTTGTCTTACGTGACATGGTGGGAGTTCATATTGACAATATTTTTTAGGTTTCCCAATTTTTTTATTTATGTTTTCTTTTCTTTTCTCTTTTCACTATGATCGGCAGCCCTTGTCCAGATTTGGGCGACACCATCGCTGTCACGGGCGAGCCCACCTTGCCATGATCTGGGCTAGCTTGGCTGACTGCTGGTGATCGAAGAGCATGGCCAATGGGGGCGTGGCACCAACGCAAATATACAAGCTTGAGACGAATCTATTGTTGTTCAAGACCCATTCGATGATGAGATCTCTCTTCAGCTGCAGTCTTCTGTACTGTCCCTTCACTTGAAAACGAAACTAATCATAAGAATAACGAATGCAAATCAAAGAATTCTATCTAGAAGCAAATCGATGTGCAAGCCTCTACCAGTAGAGATGAAGAAGTCCTGACTAAGCGTGGGAAATTAGGGCTCGGCCGACGACGGAGGCGAAGACAATGGGAGTTGGAGGGAAGGGAGTCGCAGAGGAGAAGGAAAAGAGACGGCCTTGCCCTCAGTTGCGATGGCTTTGTGCAAATCTGCATGAGGTCAGGCTGAAAAGAAGGAAAAGAGAAATAAAGAAAAAGAAAACGAAGAAGGAAAATAAAAAATATATAAAAATTCAAAAGATTAGAAAAAATTTTAAAAAAATTATCTATGTTAGCGTTGGTCATGTCACTTAGGACGACCGGCATTCACGTTAATAATTTCCAGCCAAAATTGGCTTAATAGACTATTATGACAAATTATCAAAAAGTTAAAAACTAAATTGACTGAATTAAAAGATTTAGTACATACATGCAAACAAAAATTGTAATTAAACCCATCAAAAAAATCATCATCAAATTTCACTTCTTCTTTATCTGATCTTATCTTATATCTATTTTACAAGTCACTATATGTGCTATGTGCAGGTTACGAAACCCTGCTCTCTTTCACATGTCCCCACCCCTGCCCTTGCCCCTACCCCTTGAGAAGGTGGGGCATCAAATTTCACTTTACTCACACAATGGCCAGTCCCATTTATGTCGTCGGTGACTTTTCTAGGAATTTTGCATTGACGAATAAATTTAAATCATTAAATGACGTCAACTTGAAATTAACATAGTGTTAAGTAAACTTATCTATATGACCAACTTGTTAGCACGATACACATAATTATACTCACCCTTGTATGATATGCAGATTTCTACGATACATGTTTCAACATATGATTAATTATGTAGGGGCAAGATAGTTTCTACGTCGAAAAAAAATATTATCCAAACCTTCACATCTAAATTAACATTAATTCAACCATCTCGCAATTTATTTTGAAATGATATTTATATCTTATTTTACATTTGTCAAAACAAAGGAACACAGTCCATGGACTCCTGCCAGCAAAATGTGATTTGGAAGGCTGGTGTCTTCTTCCTTATATGGTCATTGGCATTCTTGTTGAGATGCAAGTGTCAGCTTTGTCTTATTGAAGTAATGTGGGGATCTATAAAGCACTTTTTCCGTGTTCATGATTCAGCATTGTACGTGGCAAGAGCATTATCATGTACACCATGATCACATAATCTTTAGTTGTTCATAAGCCAAAAGCGAAACACACATGAAGCATCAGCATAGACCAAAAGGCAAAAACAAAACAGAAAATCCATCTAGTTACACATTTTGTCATTCAGGATAATCAGTATGACCTCAGGCCCATTTGGCCATGAGAGACATGCCACCAGCACCCAGGAGCACGGCAGCATAGGACTTGATCTGGAGCTTGATGCTGCGCTGCAGCTTCGGACCCATGAAGTCGGCGGCGAGGAGGTCGACCAGGGCCATGTAGATCAGGAGTCCCGCTGATGACCCGTTGAGCAGGCCAACTGTGATGAGCGAGCTCGGGCTGTTCTCCTGGTATGTCCTCGACAGTGCGATCCCCAGAGCGATCCCAAAAGGGGTCGTCACTGAGAAGAAGAACACCATCACCAGCTTCTTCAGCCACTTGTACTCTGCCTGTACATAGCATTGAGCATAAGTTCCAATTAACCGATCTGGGACAGCATGTGAACTCGAGATAACAACAATTTCTGAAGATTAATTTGTCTTTCTTTGTTATGAATTGTAAAAGTTTTGAGGTTTGTGGATAAAATTGTTACCTGAAGAATGCAGCCGCCAAGACCCATGCCTTCAAACATTTGGTGGAAGCAAAGAGCAGCCACGAGGCCTTTGATGGTGCACACATTGCTTGAGGCTCCCAATCCAAGCCCTATCACCACTGAGTGTACCACTATTCCTAGCTCCAGTACCTAAGTACAAATCGATCCCAGTTTTCATGTCAAGAAAAGATATTTATATATGAATAAAAATAATAATTTAAAGCCATTAGATTAATCTCTAACACTAGGAGATCATACTTCCGTTGAGGTAAAGATATACTTGGTCTTAATTAAGAGATGGTACATGTCCAACTAATTTATTAGAGAAAAATCACGCAAAGTCCACCTCCCATTTGAAGAAAATCAAATTGTACGAAAGAAGGTACACCCTTATCAGATTTTAACATTTAATTTTATTGCCTTCAAGTTCCACAACTCTCACTTTGACTTTTCTTCGACTCGAAACATTAGAAGTCTCATACTACCAACATGTAAAATACTATATTGTCGGGATCTTTTGTGATTTTTATAATTTACAACGCTCTTTTTAATATTGTCGGGATCTTTTAATCAAAGTACGAAAATGCTTTTTGAGGTGTAAATAGACCCCAAGAAGTCTCTTAAATTCAATCTTTGACCTTTTCTAATCTTTATATCTTGTGTAGAATTTCTTGAAGAAATCTTCTTCAATCTTTCAATAATGATAAAGAACACTATCACTTTGTATTCTCTATCTCTCTTTCTTCTTCTTTTTCCACTGATATCCCATATTTATTCCCCAAAAGACGAGATAAGTCAACTTCTCAATAATCCTCTTCCGACCACTCTATCAGCTAATTAAGCAGGAGCTATAACAAGAACAATGTTCATGTTCCTAGACCAGATTATCCATCAGGTTCTATACTGATAAGACGAATGATTTAGATTAACCTAATCTGCCCAAATACATCGAAGCAATAAACTAGTCTGTTTCGGACATAATACTCAATGGTTTCAACTTCTTCTCAAGGAAACCCTAAAAAAAAATCCTAAATCTATTATAATTGTCTCGATTCAATCCTATTTTCTTTTTTTTGCCGATTGAATCCTAAATTTTTTGTAATTGTGCAAATTCAATCCGTTTGGCTAATAATTTTTTAATAATATTTTACTTTATTCAAAGTTTTTATTAATTTTATTGTTTTTCTTTACTTTTTCGCCTCCTTCTTTCCTCTTGGCCGGATGGATTGAATTAGCACAATTGTAAAATGTTTAGAACTGAATCAACCAAAAAAAAAAAAAAAAAAGTTTGGAACCAAATCGGTACAATTACAATAGATTTGAGACTTTTTTTGGTAATTTTCCCTTTTTTTTTTCTTTCAAGAAGAAACACAAGTGCTGCAAATAAACTAGATTGAGAAACTAAATACATTAAAAAAATAAATCCCACATGCCATTCATAAACTTTAGAACGGTCCGCGAAGTAGAAGAATATATATAATACAAAATCTGAAATATATGGAGTGAGTCTCGCATCTATGTTGGCATATGTTCCTTTTAAGTTCGAGTCAAAAACGAAATAGACGCCACAACAATTCTTCGTGTGCTCTGCTAAATTGAATTCCATAGCGCATGTAAATAATCGATGCTATTTCCTGACCCTCGCGGACTTCATATCTATGCGAACTTTAGTAGCACCACATAGTAAACAATCTAAGTGAAAATATATAATTGACAATATCGGAAGTATGAACTTACCATTGCAACTACACGGTACCGGAGCAGCTGAGAACTCACAGCCTCCGCCTTTGTTGCCGCCCCATGGTGGTGGTGGGGGTGGTGGTGGCCGTGGCCATGCAAATGTGCGGCAGTAACCACGCCCATCTCCCGGTCATCGTGGCCGCCCTCTCCGCTCTCAGTCTCAGGGATGACGCCGATGTCGTTCTTCCGGCTGTACATGCTCGTCGCCATCGAGTCCACCATCAGCGTCGCGATGGCGCTCAGCATGGCAACGAATCCAGTGAACGGGAACTTGTGCCAGGGGTTCTCCTTCAAACACCGCGAGGACAGCATGTCGAACGAGTCGGGCAGCACGTGCATGAACCCGGTGGCGAGGATGATGCCCGCTGCGAAGCACTTGACGATGACGAAGAGGTCACGGTCGGGGTGGAGGGCCGGGACCGAGCGGGTGAATAGAGGGGAGCAGACGCCGATCAGGCTCGTGACGAGGATGGAGACAATGGCGATGATCTTGAGAGGGAGGGCCTTGGCCTTGTCGATGCAGCCACCAGACTCGGCGGTGCACTCCTCGGGCACAACGGAGAGCGCCGGTGAGGCGAGGAGAGAGAAGGTGAGGAGGAGGATGGGGGTGGGCTTAAGGAGTGAGGTGGACATTGTTTTTTGGTGACTAAACACTGTCCCTTCCTTTTCTTGAGACCTTGTGGGGTTGGCAAGTTGGTCAAGGAGGATCAATCCTTTATATAGAAATTTGTGGAGACATGTGATAATGTTGATATATTATGCTGCTAGGGTTTCATGGGCCAGTGGACATCATGTTCCATGCCCTAATAGGGGTCAAATTATGTTAATTCTTTTTATATTAGATGCGTCACACTCACATAGGGTTCAGTTTAAGTAAGACTTGGATGTCAAGTTGAGACCCATATGGATATAGAAAAATATCAAACTAAGAAAGCCGATCAAGTACAGGAATATAGGGCATATTTTTTAGGACCTTTGGCATGATTTGTACTTTAGACCATGACAAATGGACATAATGATGAATTTATTTGATGTGAAATTCAATAAATGCATTTTCAATTGTTTGGGGTTGCTCTAAATGAGCTAGAGAAAATCCCCCTTAGATGTAAAGAATATTTTATACAAGTAAATTATATAGCTAATTTTTATGTCAATGTGTCATCCATCTCAGTGTCCCCAAATAAACATTCTTTTTGGATTGGAAACTTATATATAATATGTGATAAATTTATGATATATCGTACACAACCGAAACTTTTTAGTGTATCGTGTAATGGTGTCCCATAGAAATATGGATATAAATATGCCCAAAAACACAATGAGTAAATACCATTTGAAAGAAAATTGTCTTCAATAAACATACTGAATCTTTAATAGGCATAAAGACATTGACATATCACCTATAAAGCATGTGCTTGATAAGCTTAGGATTTCATTTGTTTCGTGAAAATTGAATGACTTAAGAAACATTTTCTTGAAAATGATCATTTGTATCGGTTATCAAAATGTACAAAATGAAAAGCATTCTCATCGTTCACGAAAATATTTAGATATAAATTTTTATTAATAATAAAAACATTTTGAATAAACTATTATTTTAAACTATACAAGCGATTATTTAAAAAAAAGTTAAATAATTTACTCTTCACGAAATAAAGAGAACCTTAATGTGAGGTCAAAGATTAAAGTATTAAATACACAAATTCTTTTATTAAATCCATTATATTAAATCATAATTTATAGATTTAATTCTTTTATTTCAATTTTTATCATTTTTCCTTTCCTTTTTGTTTCCACTCATGCCGTCTTGAACCCTCTCAAATAAGAGAGTGTTCTCGTTCTCTGCGCATGGGCTGTGGCGGCAAGAGGGAATGATTGGGTCTGTAATTCACGATGAGAAAATGAGCAAGAAAATAATTTCGTGATAGTTTGTTTATGTACGCATTGCGATTTTTCAATAAAATGCCGCGGCTTAATGAGGGATTTTTTTGGTTTTTCTTGTTAATGAGATGATTACGGATGACATTACGTGACGTTTCACGGGCCTAATTGTCAACTAATTACATCACTCCTTTTGACTTTGTAAAAGAAATTCCAAAAAAAAATTTAAAAAAAAATTAGCCATCACGATCGAATGCCACGTTTAGGGCTCGTGCCCAAACGTACCAAAACGGCACGCGTCATGCCGTTTTGGGAGAGGGCTCGTGGGATGCCCGCGGAGTGCATGTGTTTTGGAGCTTACTCGGGTCGGCCCGACTTGAATTCATCGCAAAACCCGCAAACCAGTCGCATCTTCCAATAAATACAATAAGATACAACGGGCAGGAACCAAAAAAAGAAAAAAGATGAGACGCATCAAGAGTTAAAATGGCAGAATCAAAATATCAAAAGGATCATGTAATGATCAAGCTCTGAAATAAATATAATATTTTTCTTTAGGACCGGGCTGTCTTTCTCCAGGGTCCTATTAGTAGAACAAGCTTTGAGATTTCACGCCTAGAGTCCATTCCAAATTGTTATAATGAGAGCCCTCAATTGGTTTGGAGCAACACGGTCATCTATACTAATCATTGCGATGTGTTAATGATATAATCATTCTTTTTTTTAATCTTTTATATAACATAACTCTAATGTTATCCATGCTGTGATGTGTTGTGCTATGATGATATTAATGTGTAATATGCTCTTGGCATCGTCACCTTTCACAATGTTGCAAAAATAAGCGAACTAAATACAACAGATGAGCAATAAGAACCATCATTTCTCTACATTAATCTAGTGACATGTATGCTGTGCAATCAATGGTGTTTATAGAAACTCTCTACCTCACCGATTTTTTTTCCAACAGTGTGATATCTCACACCCAATAAAAAAATTATTGACCCTTCCCCTCTTTCCGTAAATTCATAATGTTCTAGTGAATTATGGTCAACATCAAGTTGTACAAATTATTGATCTCAAATCCAAACATTAGTCAATTGTATTTAGGCAATTATACGTATGTTAGAGTTTATTTATCTGGGAGTGCCGATAAAACTAACATGATCATATTTGTTAAAACTTAAAAGAGGCATTTTTTTTTTCTTGTTGATGTTTATGGGAGGAACAAGACTAATTCCCATTGGGTGAAGCGGTTCCCCATCTCACACATAGGCCTACATTCCTAAAGGTGACTGCAAAAGAATGCACAAGTGTGGTGATTCGAACTTAGACTTTGAGCGAAGATGACACTCTTAACCTTGAGCAACCTCTTAGAATTATAAAGAAAAGGCACGTTACTACAACATTGAAAATTGAGACCCAATCAAAACTTATGCTACAGAGATTGGACAATCTATAATATTATCAATGAGAAATTGTCCAGTTAGTCCTAAACCTACTAAATGGATAACCATTTAATTCTAAATTTTATAATTTTGCCAATTTAGTTCTAAACCTTTACACGAAATTCTAAAATATTCTAATGTAGCTCTTGCGGCCAATTTTCACTAGACATCACTGACATAGTGGTGTACCACTTAGGATAACTAGCGATAACTAGATTGTGAAGTTAAAGATTTTTTTTTTTTTTTTACGTATATTTTTTCATGATTTCCTCCGATTGTCCTTTCTTCTCGTTTAATAATGGGAAAAATCATTTTTTTCTCTATTTAACTTTTCCTTTCCCATTTCTAGGTAATACGTATTATGTACTAGGGTTGATGGGTCAGTGCACATCATGCTCCACGCGTCAATTGGAGTGGAATTAATTGTCAAAATAGTTAATTTGTGGGAGGATTTATTACGTTCACCCTATTGGGAAAATAATCCAAAAAATTATAAATTTATTGTATAGCAAGAGATTCCAAATTTAGGGTGCTACTATGGCAATCGAAAGCTATGTGACAGGTAAAAATATGAGGGCACGTGCCCAAATGCATCAAAACGGTATGCGGCGAGTTGTTACTATGGGAGGCACCGTGGGATGCCCATTGAAGCGTGTGCAATTTTGAGCCACAACACGGGTTGCGTGTGATCTGGATAAAAAAATGGACCTCCAAGTTGGAGCTTACTCATGTTAATCGGGAAAATTATCAAAATATTTCTAAACTTATTGTAATTTTTCCAATTAAGTTCTAAATCTTTTTTTTCTTACCAATTCAGTCATAAAATTTTTGCAATTATATCAATTCAATCCACACGGCCAAATTTGATCGACCGGTGTTGACATGGACATTGGCCGTCTCACGAACGCTAACATGGCAATTTTTTTGATTTTTATTTTTTCGAATTAATCTTTTATTTATTTGCATGTGATCTGGAGAGAAAAAAATGGACTTCCGACTCATGTTAATTGGGTGGAATTGATTATCAAAATACTTAATTTATGTTAATCCTTTTATGTTTGGATGCCTCACACTCACATGTGTGTTAAAAAACAAAAATTCAGTCAAGTAAGACTCGCATGTCAATTATATAACCCGTATTGATAATAAGGTAACTATTACGATATTTTGATTTTCATTGAATCATTAACTCCTCTAATCCTCCTATGATAGAAAGAAAAATATACAAATTGGATAATAGAAAGAAAATTTTTTTGATGTGAAACCCTATGAATACTCTTTTTAGTTAATTGGGGTCGATTCTAATTGAGTTATAGATAATCCTCCACCAGTGTAAAAAATATTTTGTCCAATGAATGAGTGTAGAATTTCATCGTATAACTAATATTTATGCGAATGTGAGATCTTATGGAACTGTCCTTATAATGAAATCATTTTGATTCTTATACAAATCATTTTTTGTGGATTGAAATCTTATTCATTTATGGGATAAATCTATAGTACAGAGTGTAAAAGTGATTTCTTTTGAACATTTAATGCGTGTTTATAGGAAAATCAGCTAGAAAACAAAAAGAGTTCACACTATTTGAAAGAAATAATCTATAATGAACATGATTTAATTTCTTTTATGCGCGTTAAGAAACAAATATAGGACATATAAAGTATTTGTTTCGATAAGTTTAAATGTGAGCTTGAAGATTAAATTGTTATTTCAAATCCATAATCGAATTTAATTCTTTCACATTCTATTTTCTAGAGCTTAATTCTTTTTCCCTTTTCCCTTTCTTCTTTTGTCCATTTTTCTTCTTTTACCTTTGTGTGATTTTTCATAAGATGTTGCGATATTTGAAAGAATAGTATCATTTCTTCTGATGTTGCGATTTGGTTACGATTTCCTAAAGCAAGTAAATTTAAAACGGCAAGGGGATTGCATCTGAGTTCCATGCACCTAACCACACATTATGGTAAGCCCATTTTTCCTTTTCTCTTTATTTTTTTTATTTTTGATTCTTTTATATTTCTCTTCTTCTTTTTCCTTGGTTAATGAGATGAGTACACATTACATAACACCACAACAATCAATACTAAAACATTCATTTATAGAACTCCTTAATTCCATTATCATAAATCATTTTAAAAAAATTAACCTATATCAAATTTTCTATGGTATTTTCTTTTCATTTTTCTTTTTCAATTTTAGACTCAACAAGAGGTAAAAGTCAAGAGATGACAAACAAGCTAAAGGGTTATTGTCAAAATGAGTTCAAAAAACCACCTGTCCTGAAAAATAAACACTTAGAACGAAAAGAAAAGTGAAAATGTGTTTTTAGCTGTAGAAGAAAGAAATGTCTGAGTGTGGAATGATTTAATTATTTGATAAATTGTTTAGAGGGTATTTTAGCTCTTGTCACCCTACGTAGTCAGCCCTTCCTTATCATTTTGAATTGATTACAATATCCCTTACCATTCTCACTTTCTATTGTTTTCGGAATTTAAAAATTATCGATTACAAATTATACCCACATAACAAACACCAAAGTCAACTATGGGCCTGCTTTTAATTAAGATTATTTATTTATTTATTTATTTATTTATTTATTTATTTATTTATTTATTAATTATTATTATTATTATTATTATTATTATTATTATTATTATTATTATTATTATTTGGTTTCTTGTTTTCTATTTGGAAAAGACGGACACCACTTTCATCCCAAATGGGAAAAAAACCAAAAGAAGAAGACATCAAACAAAAAGAAGGAAAATAATAGATAAAAAAAATAATTTTAAATTAAGAGTGGACTCCATACTTGACTTTAGTCTTCATTTTGTCGTTAGAATTGTAATAGAAAATTTTTTAGTTCCAAAAACATGGTAAAGTGCAAGGGGTAATGTTGTCCCCTCAAAATAATAGCAGTTGTCTATAGTCAAAAAAAGATGGAAAAAGGGCGAGCATTAAAAAATAATTACTAAAATATCCATTATTTGATTAAACATTTAAACTAGCAAAATGAGAACCGCAAATATTGCTTATAGATATCTAAGATAAGACTATTTTCATTGAAACAAAATACTTAATAAGAAAATAATTAATGAATCAAAAATTGAAATTGGCCAAACTAAGACTTCACACATATAACAAAAATAAAGACAAAGTTTATAAAGTGACATTTTTTCCATTTAAAAATGAATCTTATATAGGATCTATAGATCAAGTAAAATTACAGTAGAAATTTAGCTCCATTTCGTAAACATTTCAGAAATAAACATTAAGTCAAACTTAGAGTGTATATACAAAAAAAAATGTAAGAAAAGTTCTATTGATCAATTAAATATAATTATAAATTTAAAAATTTTCATAATAAATACAAGCGAATATTACATATGAACCTACGATATTAAAGCTATAATATATGTATAGGAGTATACGGATGCAAAATTGAGATCTAGGGTAGTGCCAAACACAATTCAATAATATCACCAAAAGCAAAAGATAACTTATGAAATGATAGAGCACTAGAAATAAGTCGAGTTAAACTTGGATTCTAATAAAGTTGGAACTGCAAAATGAATTTTGGAAGTAGTATTGAAAAGGGAAATATAATTACAAAAAAATCTTAAAATATTTGTGCCAATTTAGTCTTATACCTTTTGACTTAGTCAATTTAGTCATAATATTTTTATATTTTGCCAATACAGTCCATTCGACTAATTTTGACCCCAAATTGCTAACGTGAGCACTACTTGTCTTACGTGGCATGGTGGGAGTTCATGTTGACAATATTTTTTAGGTTTCCCAATTTTTTTTTTTTTATGTTTTCTTTTCTTTTTCCTTTTCTTTTTTCTTTTAATTATGGTTGGCAACCCTTGCCCAGATTTGGGCGACGCCATCGCTATCGCGGGTGAGCCCACCTTGCCAAGATCTGGGCTAGCTTGGCTGATTGCCGGCTGATCGAAGAGCATGGCCAATGGGGGCACGCCACCAACGTAAATATGCAAGCTCGAGACGAATCTATTGTTGTTCGAGACCCAGTTGATGATGAGATCCCTCTTTAGCTGCAGTCTATCTTCAACTGTAGTCTTATGTACTGTCCCTTCACTTGAAGATGAAACTAATCATAAGAATAACGAATGCAAATCATAGAATTCTGTCTAGAAGCAAATCGATGTGCGGGAAATTAGGGCTCGGCCGATGACGGAGGCGAAGACAATGGGAGTTGGAGGGAAGGAAGTCGCGGAGGAGAATAGCTCTTATTTTCAAATCTAGGTGAGATGGCCTTGTCCACAGCTGCGATGGCTTTGTGCAAATCTACATGAGGTAGGGCAAGGGTTGTGATCCTTGCCGACTATAGTGAAAAAAAATGAAAAGAAGGAAAAGAAAAATAAAGAAAAAGAAAACAAAAAAGGAAAAGGAAAAGGAAAAATATATAAAAATTCAAAAGATTCGAAAAAATGTTTAAAAAAATTATCTAGGTCAACACTGATCGTGTCACATAAAACAACCGGCATTTACGTCAATAATTTCCGGATCAAAATTGGGTTAATAGACTATAATGACAAATTGTCAAAAAGTTTAAAAACTAAATTGACCAAATTAAAAAATTTAGTGCATACATGCAAAAAGTTCTTTTGCTAATTAACCCTATCAAAAAAATCATCATCAAATTTCACTTTTTCTTTGTCTAATCTTATCTTATATTTATTTCACAAGCCACTGTATGTACTATGTGCAGGTTATAAAACCCTACTCCTTCGTTCACGTGTCCCCACCCCTGCCCTTGCCCCTGCCTCTCAAGAAGGTGGGGCATCAAATTTCACTTTACTCACACAACGGCCAGCCCCATCTATGTCGCCGGTCACTTTTCTAGGAATTTTGCATTGACGAATAAATTTAAATCGTTAAATTACGTCAACTTGAAATTAACATAGTGCTAAGTAAACTTATCTATATGCACATAACTATAGTTGCCCTAGTATAATATGCAGGTTTCCACGGTACATATTTCAACATCTGCTTAATTATGTAGGGGCAAGATATATATCTACACGCTAACTTCCTACTTTAAATAAAATTAGTTTCTACATTGAAAAGAAATATTATCCAAACCTTCACATCTAAATTAACATTAATTCAATCATCTCGCAATTTATTTTGAAATGATATTTATATCTTATTTTACATTTGTCAAAACAAAGGAATACAGTCCATGGACTCCTGCCGGCAAAATGTGATTTGGAAGGCTGGTGTCTTCTTCCTTATTTGGTCATTGGCATTCTTGTTGAGATGCGAGTGTCCGCTTTGTCTGATTGAAGTAATGTGGGGATCTATAAAGCACTTTTTCCGTGTTCATGATTCAGCATCGTACGTGGCAAGAGCATTATCATGTACACCATGATCACATAATCTTTAGTTGTTCATAAGCCAAAAGCGAAACACACATGAAGCATCAGCATAGACAAAAGGCAAAAGGAAAACAGAAAATCCATCTAATTACACATTTTGTCATTCAGGATAATCAGTATGACCTCAGGCCCATTTGGCCATGAGAGACATGCCACCAGCACCCAGGAGCACGGCAGCATAGGACTTGATCTGGAGCTTGATGCTGCGCTGCAGCTTCGGACCCATGAAGTCGGCGCGAGGAGGTCGACCAGGGCCATGTAGATCAGGAGTCCCGCTGATGACCCGTTGAGCAGGCCAACTGTGATGAGCGAGCTCGGGCTGTTCTCCTGGTATGTCCTCGACAGCCCGATCCCCAGAGCGATCCCAAAAGGGGTCGTCACTGAGAAGAAGAACACCATCACCAGCTTCTTCAGCCACTTGTACTCTGCCTGTACATAGCATTGAGCATAAGTTCCAATTAACCGATCTGGGACAGCATGTGAACTCGTGAAAACAACAATTTCTGAAGATTAATTTGTCTTTCTTTGTTATGAAATGTAAAAGTTTTGAGGTTTGTGGATAAAATTGTTACCTGAAGAATGCAGCCACCAAGACCCATGCCTTCAAACATTTGGTGGAAGCAAAGAGCAGCCACAAGGCCTTTGATGGTGCACACATTGCTTGAGGCTCCCAATCCAAGCCCTATCACCACTGAGTGTACCACTATTCCTAGCTCCAGCACCTGAGTACAAATTGATCCCAGTTTTCATGTCAAGATAAGACTTTTTTATATATGAAGAAAAAAGATAATTTAAAGCCATTAGATTAACACTAGGAGATCATACTTCCGTTGAGGTAGAGATATACTTGGTCCTAATTAAGAGATAGCACGTGTCCAAATAATTTATTAGAGAAAAATCACGCAAAGTCCACTGCCCATTTGAAGAAAATCAAATTTTACGAACGAAGGGAGACCGATTATCAAATTTGAACTTTAAATTTTACTGCCTTCGAGTTCCGCAACTCACTTTGACTTTTCTTCGATTCAAAATACCAAAGGTCTCAAACTGCCGACATGTAAAATACTACATAATAATTCATGATTTTCATAATTTACAACGCTCTTCTTAATATTATCGGGATCTTCTAAGTAAAGTATGAAAATGCTCTTTGAGGTGTAAATAGACCCCCAAGAAGTCCCTTAAATTGAATCTTTAACCTTTCTAATCTATCTTGTGTAGAATTTCTTGAAGAAATCTTCTTCAATCTTTCAATAATGATTTAAATAATGATAAAGAATACTATGACTTTGTATTCTCCATCTTTTTTCTTTTTTTTTGCCACTGATATCCCACATTTATTCCCCAAAAGACAAGCTGAGTCAACTTCTCAACAATCCTCTTCCAACCACTCAACGTTGAAGTTAATCAGCTGATTAAGCAGGAGCTATAACAAGAACGATGTTCATGTTCCTTGACCAGATTGTCCGTCAGGTTTTATGTTTTATAAGACAAATGATTAAGATTAATTGCATCAGCCCAAATACATCAAAGCAATAAACTAATCTGTTTCGGAATAATACTTAGTGATTTCTACTTCTTTTCAGAGAAAATTATCAAAAATATTATAAACCTATTGTAATTGTACCGATTCAATTTTAAACTTAATTTTTTTGGTCAATTGAGTCTTAAACCTTTTACAACTGTGGTAATTCAGTTAATCTAACCAAATTTGTCCGGCCGACAATTTTTTAATAATTTTTTTTTGAATTTTTTGTTAAATTTTTATTTTTATTTTTTCTCTTTCCCTTTTTTTTCCCTCCTTCCTCCTTCTTTCTCTTGGCTGGATGGGCTGAATTGACGTAATTGCAAAAAATTTATGACTAAATTAACAACAACAAAAATTATAACTGAATCGGTATAATTATAATAAATTTAGAACTTTTTTGGGGATTTAAAAAAACTAGACATAAAAAAAAATTCCCACATGCCATTCATAAACTTTAGAACGGTCCTCGAGGTAGAAAAACATGTATAATACGAAATCTGAAATGTATGAAGTGAGTCTTACATCTATGTCGGCATATGTTCCCTTCAAGTTCAAGCCAAAAACGAAATAGACCCCAAAAAACTTCTTCATGTGCTCTGCTAAGTTGAATTCCGTAGTCTATTTAAAATAAGTGATGCTATTTGCTAAACCTTGCGGGCTTCATATCTATGCGAACTTTAGTGGTACCACTTGGTAAATATTCTGAGTGCAAACATATAATTGACAACATCGGAAGTATGAACTTACCATTGCAACTACTCGGTACCGGAGCAGCTGAGAACTCGCAGCCTCGACCTTCGTTGCCGCCCCGTGGTGGTGGTGGGCGTGGCCATGGAAATGTGTGGCAGTGATCCCGCCCATCTCCTGGTCATCGTGGCCACCCTCTACGCTCTCGCCCTCGGGGATGACGCCGATATTGTTCTTCCGGCTGTACACGCTTGTCGCCATCGAGTCCACCATCAGCGTCGCGATGGCGCTCAGCATGGCAACGAATCCGGAGAACGGGAACTTGCGCCAGGGGTTCTCCTTCAAGCACTGCGAGGACAGCATATCAAAGGAATCGGGCAGAACGTGCATGAACCCGGTGGCGAGGATGATGCCTGCCGCGAAGCACTTGATGATGACGAAGAGGTCGCGGTCGGGGTGGAGGGCCGGGACTGAGCGGGTGAATAGTGGGGAGCAGACTCCGATCAAGCTTGTGACGAGGATGGAGACGATGGCAATGATCTTGAGGGGGAGGGCCTTGTCCTTGTCAATGCAGCCACCGGCCTCGGCGATGCACTCGTCGGGCACGACAGAGAGCGCCGGTGAGGCGAGGAGAGAGAAATGAGGAGGAGGAGGATGGGGGTGGGCTTGAGGAGTGAGGAGGACATTGTTTTCTGGTGATTAAACACTGTCCCTTCTCCTCTTCCTTTTCTTGAGATCTTGTGGGATTGGCAAGTTGGTCATGGATGATCAATCCTTTATATGGAAATTTGTGGAGACATGTGATAATGTTGATATATTATGCTGCTAGGGTTTCATGGGTCAGTGCGCATCATGTTCCATGCCCTGATAGGGGTCAAATTACATTAATTCTTTTTATATTTGGATGCGTTACACTCACATGGGTGTTCACAGTAAAAATTCAGTTTAAAAATTGGATGTCAAGTTCATGACCCACATGGATAAAGATAAATATCAAACTAAGAAAGCCGGTCAAGTACAGGAATCTAGGCATATTTTTTAGGATCTTTGGCATGATTTGTACTTTAGACCATGACAAATGGACATAATGATGAATTTATTTGATGTGAAATTCAATAAATGCAATTTCAATTATTTGGGGTTGATCTAAATGAGCTAGAGACAAATCCCCCTTAGGTGTAAAGAATATTTTATACAAGTATCAGGTAAAATGAGCTTAAGAATTAATTATATAGCTAATTTTTATGTCAATGTGTTTATATAGCTAATTTTTTATGTCAATGTGTTATCCGAGCCATCGGCGCCACCCAGGCGGGTGATGTGTCAATGTGTTATCCAATGTCCCCAAATAAACATTCTTTTTGGATTGGAAACTTATATATAATATGGGATAAATTTATGATATATCGTACACAACCGCAACTTTTTAGTATATCGTGTAATGGTGTCGCATAGAAATATGGAAATAAATCAGCCCAAAAACACAATGAGTAAATACCATTTGAGAGAAAATTGTCTTCAATAAACATACTAATCTTTAATAGGCATAAGGACATTGGCATATCACCTATAAAGCATGTGCCTAATAAGCTTAGGATTTCATTTGTTTCGCAAAAATTGAATGACTTAAGAAACATTTTCTTGAAGACGATAGTTTGTATTGGTTATCAAAATGTGCAAAATGAAAAATATCTTCATTATTCACAAAAACATTTAGATAAATTTTTTTATTAATAATAAAAAAATTTTGAATTGACTATTATCTTAAGTTATACAAGTGATTATATTAGTAAAAAGTTAAATAATTTACTCTTCATGAAATAAAGAGAACCAAAATGTGAGGTCAAAGATTAAAGTATTAAATACACAAATATTTTATTAAATCCATAATATTAAATTATAATTTATATATTTAATCCTTTTATTTCAATTTTTATCCTTTTTCCTTTCCTTTTTTTTCCACTCATGTCATCTTGTCCCATAAATAGATTTAATCCATATGCACGGCCTCCATGACCACATATCTTAATGTGGCGGCAAGAGGATAATTGGGTCCGTAATTCACGGTTGTGCCGTCGGTAGGCACAAAGGGAGATAAAATCGAGTGAGAAAATGATTTCAGGACAGTTTGTTTACGTACACATCACGATTTTTCAATAAAATGCCATGATATTTTATAAAGACGGAGTATTATTGTGATGCGGCTTAATGAGGGATTTTTTGGTTTTTCTTGTTAATGAGATAATTACGGATGACATTACGTGACGTTTCACGGGCCTAATTGTCAACTCATTACATCCCTCCCCTTGACTTTTCAAAAGAAATTCCAAAAAAAATTTAAAAAAAAAAAATTAGCCATCACGATCGAACGCCACGTTTAGGGCTCGTGCCCAAACGCACCAAAACGGCACGAGTCGTGCCGTTTTGGGAGAGGGCTCGTGGGATGCCCGCGGAGTGCATGTGTTTTGGAGCTTACTCGGGTCGGCCCGACTTGAATTCATCGCAAAACCCGCAAACCAGTCGCATCTTCCGATAAATACAATAAGAGACAACGGGCAGGAATTAAAAAAAAAAAAAAAAAATGAGACGCATCAAGAGTTAAAATGGCAGAATCGAAACATCAGAAGGACCGTGTAATAATCAAGCTCTGAAATAAATATAATATTTTTCTTTAGGACCGTGCTGTCTTTCTCCAGGGTCCGATTAGTAGAACAAGCTTTGAGATTTCAAACCTAGAGTCCATTCCAAATTGTTATAATGCAAGCCCTCAATTGGTTTGGAGCAACACCGTCATCTATACTAATCATTGTGACATGCTAGTGATATAATTATTCTTTTATTTAATCTTTTATATAGCACGACTCTAATGTTATACATGTTGTGATGTGTTGTCCTATGATGATATTTGTGTAATATGCTCCTGCCATCATCACATTTCACAATGTTGCAAAAACAAGCAAACTAAACACAACAAATGAGCAATAACAACCATCATTTCTCTACATTAATCTAGTGACATAGATGCTGTGCAATCATTGGTGTTTATAGAAACTCTCTACCTCACCGAGACCTTACTAATATGTTTTAGGGGTTTTTTTTTCCCAACAATGTGATATCTCACACCCAATAAATAAATTCTTGACCTTCCCCTCTTTCCATAACTTCATAATGTTCTAGTGAATTATGGTCAACATCAAGTTGTACAAATTATTGATTTCAAATCCAAACATTAGTCAATTGTACTTAGGCAATTATACGTATGTTAGAGTTTAGTTATCTGGGAATGCCGATAAAACTAACATGATCATATTTGTTAAAACTTAAAAGAGGCATTTTTTTTTCTTGTTGATGTTTATGGGAGGAACAAGACTAATTCCCATCGGGTGAGGCGGTTCCCCATCTCACACATAGGCCTACATTCCTAAAGGTGACTAGAAAAGAATGCACAAGTGTGGTGATTCGAACTTAGACTTTGAGTGAAGATGACACTCTTAACATTGAGCAACCTCTTAGAATTATAAAGAAAAGGCACGTTACTACAACATTGAAAATTGAGACCCAATTCAAACTTACGCTATAGAGATTGGACAATCTATAATGCTATCAATGAGAAATTGTCCAATTAGTCCTAAACCTACTAAATGGATAACCATTTCATTCTAAACTTTATAATTTTACCAATTTAATCATAAACCTTTACACAAAACTCTAATATGTTTTAATATAGCTTTTTGTGGCCAATCTTCACCAAACATCACTAACATGACGATGTACCACTTAGGACAACTGGCGATAACTAGATTGTAACGTTAAAGATTTTTGGCGAAAATTACCAAAATAACTATATTAGAATTTCACATAAAAATTTAGGACCAAACTAGTAAAATTAAAAAATTTAGAAATAAATTGTCATTCACATGATGAATTCAAGAATGATTGGGAAGTTTTTCCATATATTCAAAGAATAAAAACACACCCACTGGGGCTATAAGAGAAAGAAGTTCAACGAAGTTTTCTAAGCCCCCCGAATTGTCCCAGACTTGTAACTCGGCTCAACATGAGAACACGAGAACATTAGGAAACGGGTCGGAAATAACTTGAACCCGAGTCCGTGACGTGATTGCCAACTGGACGATTGGTTTGATATATGACATTAGGGCACAACGTGCCAAGAAATGCGGTACCTGCGAGTACGGAAACAGATTAAGATTGAAACCTTCCTTTTCTCGCGGCACACTAGATAAGGACTTAACACCTACTTAAGGCTGACTAATGAGTAGTTTAGGGAATTTCAACTTGTATTATCTAGCCTTATACTAATTTGACATTTAGTTTTTCACTTATTTTTTTAAATATTGGACTATTAAGTTAAAAAGGCTACCCCTTGAACCAAGAGTACTCCATGGATCTTCGATGGTTTAAGGGTTTCTTCACCACAAAGCAAGAGTCCTAAAATTCCACTTAGAGCCATCCTGTCTGTTCAACAAATATACTATTAGCGAGTTAACAAAATCGTGTTTCTTATTTTAACGTGTTGATATCCATATACATCATTCCTTCAATTTCCCTCTGAATCTTTTTTCTTCCCCGAGAGGAGGGAATACCCTCTAAACATCTGACATGAAAATGATGTCAAGATCTACACGAGGATGGCCTAAAAAGTAATTTAATGTCATACTTAAGATCAGGCTTTGGTATATAATATTAGGGCACAACATGCCAAGAAATGTGGTACTTGCAAGTACGGAAAATTAAAATTGAAGCCCTCCTTTTCTCATGACACATAAGATAAGGACTCAACACCTACTTAGGCCGACTAATGCATAGTTTAGGGATTTTCAACTTGTATTATCTAGCCTTATACTAATTTGACTTTTAATTTTTTTACTTTTTTTTATCCTGGACTTTTAAGTTAGAAAGGCTATATTATAATTCGTTGATGTAATGTGATGGTTTCATGCTCTCACATATATTCTCAAATGAGACAAAATGTAAAATACAATAAAACTGGTGGTGAAGTCTTCTCAACGCGCACGCTTGCTAGCTACATTAGTTAAAATCCCAGAAAAGAAAACAAAAAACACATAGGATAATTAATTTATGCAAAATGCCATGAGGGTATGTCATTAATCACAAATTCTGAATTTTTTTGAAATTTTTCCATATTAGGCTTGTTTTGAGTTAAGTTATCTCACCCACATTGTATATATCATCCTCCACTTATTAATTTAAAGATGTTATAATCAATTTTCGCCATAATTTATCTCACATATCTAGCTCTCATTCATTGATATCCCACGTGTCTAGTCTGGTTTGCGATTAAGATTGAGCATAAAGGAGAAAATCCCTAAAAAATAAAGCTATAAATTTATTGTACAAATATCAATTTAATTCTAAACATTTTAATTTAGTCAATTTAGTCATAAACATTTTAATTTGATCAAATTAGTCCTAAACATTTTTAACAACAATCTGTTAATATAGTCTCTCTAATTGATTTTGACCGGTAATCGCTAATATACATGGTGTGGTCAGTCTTGACATTGATAATTTTTTCATTTCATTTTAATTTTTTTAAATTGTTCATTTTTTTTCTCAAGTCTTGAGTGATGATTGGTGACCGGTGGAGGAAAAAAATTAAATAAAAAAGAAACTCGTCTGTCCTTCTTTTGTTCCTTTTCCATCTTTATTTATTCATCTCAAAGCCTCGATTTCCCCACAAGGTTGAAGTCCCATTGCTTTCCTTTAATAATATTGTTAACGTTTCTTCTAATTTCTTTGTCATAAGATACGGCTTTCATTGCTAATCAAAGGATGGATAACAAGAGTTTTCAAAATCAAGACACAAAATTAACCAAAGAAGATGCGGAGGTTTGGTCTTCCATGTCTATCGAAGGAAGCCCGTACTATGGATCTTTGCTATCCAATCTTCAGCTTGGTTAGTGTTTCTGGGCTCGAAGAGGATGTTGACATGTTGTAGTTGGCCCAAGAGAGTTCTACAGTCTTCTATAATGGGCCGTGCAGCCCATGGAGCTTCCATCCGGCCCGCCAAGTATTCTACTACCAATAGATTGTCTAAGGAAAGTTCAATGCCCTGAACTTCTACACATTCTAGATCTGCTCGTGCACTTCTTGGCTTTGCTCGTGCAGCTTGTGTCGTCTTCAACCATACCAAAGCCTCCCTCGCAGCTAGGGTTTCAGCGATCAAGGCGGAGTGAGCATGAATTTCCTTGACAAAGCTGTCAGTGATGATGCCATTGCTATTTCTGCAGATCCTTGCGATTGTGCCGACCAAGGAGGAGGTGCTCCATGAGCTATCCACATTGATTTTGAGAACGCTCTTCGGTGGGGGAGTCCACTGCACTGGTAAATTCTTGGCTCTCCCCTCTTTTGTGCCTCTTCTCATATTCCACTTCATATAGAGCCCGTTCATTGAGCTCGCTTCATCTAATTTACTTTGTACAATAATCATTATGTCTCTCCCAACGTTTTGGTACCTCTAAGTTTGTGGATAAAAAGCAATTCCGGATCTCCAGGACAATTTGCACCTTTAATTTATTCTAGAATAATTTACTTATTTTCGATTTGGGGGTCTTTTGCATTATAATTAGTTTTTTTTTTTTGGTCTTCATTATAATTATTTTAGCTGTTGATGTTATATTCAGAGCATGTGATCAATTACGGAAGAAAGGAAGCCTCTCAATAGATTATTCGACATAAAGTACTGATTAGCTGTCTAGCCTTCGTTGATTTTTGTGCCTCGATCAGTTTAATCGGCTCGCACTTCTACAATATTATCTTTAAGTTACGTAAATAATTAGAAAATTGCCAAAGCGGCTAAAAGAAATTCAGGACGATGACGTCTTGATTCCATCTTAAAGGGTCGGGGCCATTGGAAATGTCAGTCTCCAGCACAGTGATTTTTTTTTTCTAATTCCAGAAAATGTGCGTGTAAATCCTTTGCAAATGCAGGAGTCGGCAATAGTAAAACGCGTACATATGATTAGAGTGGTTAACCTTTTATATATGCAAAGTCTAGTTTTGATAAGAAGATAATTACACAAATGATTCTGAATTTTGCCAAAATATGTAATTTGAACCCTAAACTTTTTAATTTGTTTAATGTGGTTTCCAAATTTTAACCAAATATGCAATATAATCTTTAATTTTTTTAATTTATTCATTATAGTTCTTGAACATTTGGTAAATGTCAATCTTGTCCCCAAATCATTATATTTCTAAATTCAATATTTCCCTAAATTATTACGTTAAAGTTCAAAAATCATATCGCACGGGCAAGGTTCAAGAATTTGAGTCATTTTCCCTTTATTATAACTAAATTAAACATGTATCAAATATTTGAGGAACATATTGAATAAACTAAAAATTCAATAACTACATTAAACATTACATTAAAGTTCAGGAACCATATCACACGTGAGGGCAAGGTTCAAGAATTTGAGTCATTTTCCCTTTGATAAGCCTATAGACTTTTTTCCCAATTTCTTTCTCATTCTCTTGTATTCACTAGGTAACTGAGGACTAGAGCCATACCCCCACATGACGGGTTGATGGTGAAGGATGATACGTCCAAAGATGAGATTGGCACCCGCTTCAGATGGTAATGTTTACATTTACTTTTGGTAAATTGATTATGGATTTCTAACACCTTGGCGAGGCTATGGTAATAAGGTTTTACTTGATGATGAGTACGAATGTTCCTTATCGAGTACGTAACCCTTATGATCATGCTGTATGGTGACAGCCTGCCCCAGACATCTTGTCGTCTACGATGAAAAAGAGCACAAGCGCATCGCAGGATTTGCCCCAAAAGTTTACACATGCTCCTGCCGTTATGTATCTTATAGGTTAGGGAATTCAAGCACCATCCATCGATCAAATGGTATCAAAATCCACGACTTAAAACGAGTTCGGATTTGCCACGTTTCCTTATTCCACTTTTCGGGTTTCCATGTCCTCTAAAAGGTCATTTGTACCCCCAAATGGTGAAAGAGTGCACATGCCGAGTTTACATGAGGTTTTCAGGTGTTTTCGAAGCATCATCCTCCCATTCACTAAGATGGACAGACACCATAATTTTGAAAGGAAATTGTATATATTGGTGGGCAAAGACATTACTCTCTACACTGAAAAATTGCCCAATTGGATTTAGTCATATGATGAACACTCGAAAGCAAAAAGATGAACATAACGTCCTATAATGAAGACATGCCACTGCTTAGGGCTAAAGACTGACAAAGCTCAGGCTAATGAAATGGTTGCTCCCCATCTCTCTTTTCTCTTTTGTTTCTTACAAGTAGGAACCCATTCAATTGCACCAAAGGGGGGTGCCCTCCCATTTACAGCATAAAAATTTCAGGAAAAAAGAAAAAAAGGAGATAAGAGTTGCTCCTCATACAGTTCCCCATTAAGACTGGCGAAAATTGTCATTTAATACATGATCTTACAGCTTGCATACGTATAGTTATCGACATTCAAGAAACCTCAGCAACAATATCAGGTATAGCGATAAGCATTAGCTCAAACCCATGAAGTCAGACACAGATCATCAGTAGGCGCAGCGACAAGCACAACATTTCGATGCGATGTGGAATCCCAAATGCAGGAATAAGTTTGAATACGGCATATGTCCCATACTCCGACCTAAAGAAATAAATCAGTAAATAAAACGCTTGCCTTCTTCGGAGATGTCCCATAAAAACCGCATGCAGCAAATCCCCTCAATCCATGGACAAGTCCTCCGGCATAATATTGTGCCCAATAGAGTCAGTTGCAATACGCGACATACTAGTACTGCCCACTAAAACAATGCAATCTGACATGGCTCGACAAGGAACGCACACTACACCATCATGACCGATGAGTCTCTAGCACATGTCTTCTGTGCTCCCTCTCTGCAGTATAACCATTTTCTGGGCCATGCCTTCTATGATCCTTATCTCCATAACCAACGCGACCCATCCTGTGTCCATCATCTCCAGTTTCTCGGTTCATATTTGATATGTGTTCATGCCGCTTCTTTCCTTCTATTTGTCTATCAATCGGGCTACCTTTTCTTTTGCGTGAGTTTGGCATAGGTGAAGCATCATCCAGCATTTCCCCTTCCTCTGCATTTTCACCTTCTGCTCTTCTTGATGACTGGCCCTTTGTTATCAGCGCTTTCCCATCTCCCATATCCTCATGGTCCTTTTCATGATCAAGCTCATCACTTCTAGACCAGCTCGGTCTTCTTTCCCTCCTGATTTTCTCGTCTTCCACTGCCAACTCAACACCATCCTCTAGCTCCCTCTCAATCAGGTCATCCTCATCCATAACATCCTTTTTCTTAGTCATTTCTGCACGCTCCTTCCTCCTTTTCTCAAGCGCGGCCTTAACCTTGTCCTTATCAATCTTGATGGCTTCCTTTGGCGACTGACCAACTGATCCCTCCCGGAGTTCTGGATTTCGACTGACCACTGATTTACGTGATGCAGCGTCTATCCACTCTCCTTCTTCCGTAATATCATTTCTTTTGCTACTTCTTTCTTGATCTTCTCCAGAAACATGTTCCAACTCTGCCTTATATTTGTTGAGATGCTCTCTCATGTTGTCTTTACCAGGTAATTGGTCGAGATGCTCTCTTGTGTTCTCTTTAGCATCAGGATCAACCCTTTGATCAGTAATAACACTACCCACGTCAGCATGATCACCATGATTTTGAGTAGGTCTCTGATGTAACCCATGATAGTCAGAGACCGAATGGTCAAGAGGAGCACGTGAGGACACTTGCCTTGAGACCAGCTCCTCATTTGCCCCTGGAACTTTTGAAGAGGGCCGATGAGCTGACCCACCACCACCACTTCCATCAACTTCACTCCCTTGAGATGGAGGAACCCTGTTTTGCTCGTATAGTTCCAGCATCTGATTGCTAACCTCTGCAAAGTCAGAAAAAGGCAGTATGAATATACACTGTGATGTATGAATCAAAACATAAGATACAGGCAACCGTGCATCATAAAGAGTGTGGGGATAAAGACACCAGTGGCAAACCAATGTGATATTACTCCTAGAAATAAGTAACCCAATGGGCTTATTTTGAATGCGATGAGATATCAAAGTGTACATGCAATAAGTGACCGAGAACGTGTTCAACAGAGGCCCCAAAGCAACCACAATATCCTTACAGAAAAATTTAAAAGAGGACACCAACCCTCTAATTGACGTGGGGTGACATCAAACTCTTGCCACCAGACCCTCTCACCATCTGATGGGAGCTTCACTTTGAGGAACTTGGCAGCAAGGAATATAGCACCTGCTGCAATATGATGGGGCTTAAATTGCAGGCAGAGCGATGTCCTCAGTCTGCAAGCCACCTTACAGTGTGTGAAAGAACATAAAGGCAAGAGACTACTGAATTGGAATTATCAGAGACCTGAAACGAAAGAGACGAATCTCGATCATACCCATCATTCACAAAATTCCATGCCACTTGAGCAAGTGCATTCTGTGCAACCTTAAACTTCTTTATTGCTTCAACAAGAGGTTTGTATGGATGGTGAACATTTAGGTCAAATCCCAAGGTAGCAAGCACAACCCTCTCTCCTAGTAAAATTAGCTCTTTCTGCTGCTCATATACTTCCTGCCAAAATACAGAACCATGTGTGTCAGAGCATCCACACTAAAGGATATCACGATATTTTTTGAGGAAGATGAAGTTGTTCAATAGAAGTTCATTAGGAATATACAAGAACAGGAAAAGGAAACTTAAGCACATGGTAATCCATAAATAGATTAAAACATGAAGTCTATAAATTTTTAAAATCAGCTATAAAGAGATAAGTTTCTAATCCTTTAATTAGTCTCTCATCTCATTTGTTGCAAATGCACCACATTAGGCAAAGAGGAGCATAACTCTGAACCAATTTGAAGTGGAAAGCATGAAGAAGACAACTGCAAAACTGATTACTGCATGACCGACATATACCAGAAAAAGAAAAAGAAATACCAAAGATGTTGAGCAAATTACAATAAATAAGCAAGTGATATGTGCGTTCCCTAGATACTTTGCAAGAGCAACACAGATCAATTAGACTAAAATTCCACTTCCTGGGGTTCTCAGAAGTAAGGTTTCTATGAGCAGCCAAACAAAAGAAAGACATCATGGGCAAAACATTAGGAAGCCAGATAACTTTGGCAGGAAACTGACCACTGTTATTGAAGTTGAATTTGCCAATAGCTTTACAATAGGATTCTAAGGATAAAACTTCAAAACTTTACTTTTAGAGAGATCCAAACAAAAGTGAACCCCTGAATATCCAAGGTTCAGATTGAAAAGGGCAAAAGCAATCAAGACATCACGTGATGCTGACAAATATAATGAGAAAAGAGGACATTAAAAGTAGGAGATTTTTTCTTCAATAGCACCACTGATTCTGCAGAATAGGGAATGACACAAAGATGATCTCATTAATGCTAAATTGAAACTGAGGGAGGTGGAGGTAAGTGGGAGGAACTAATTCTAAAGGGAACATTTCCTCTTCTTGTGAGAAAAAAGAGAAATGAACAGGAATGGGTGGAATATTTCCTAGTGAAACATTCAATTTCCTCCCGACTTTGGAAGGAAATGGAAGTAAATCAATTTCCAAGGCATATACTGCAGCATCACCAGTCTATTTTCATAAGAATATAATACAAAGAGCTTTTGTGTCCTATCTTTTTTCCCCTCCACATCAATTCCTTCATTATACATTTAAACAACGATGTAGGTATTGCCTTCCACCTTTCTCCCATATCACTTCTCTCCCAACTTAAAATTGCCGAGCATTCTCTTAAAAAACAGCGTTACGGCTCATGTTCATCAGCCAAGTTCACTCAAACATAGGCATGCTATGCATTGCCTATACAAATTCAAGAATGATCCTTCCTTTCTATGCAGATGAAGACACGATCTGATAGTCCTACCTTCTAAATGTGTGATAATACAAACGGTAAAAGTAGACTTCAGTAAGATGCAATAATATGAACAGACTCTACTTAGGCAGCACAAGCACATTTATGACAGTAAGAACTGGCAAAAGAACTCATGACAACCCAACAGGCAAGAATTAATCTCTTCAAAAATAAAATGGCAAGTTAAGGAAAACCTTCTGTTTGATCCTCTGAGCAGCAGCAGGGTCCTTTTTATGAATTATCTCATAAGAAACAAGTATAACATCTTTTAGTGGGCGCGGAGTCTCTTCAACTTTCCCAGCAAGGAACATGCACACAGTTGCAATTGTCTGTGAAGCATTGAAAAGGAGACCAATCAAAAAAAGCCAAATTACCCTAATATTTTTTCCAATTAAGTCAGGTAACCCAATCCAAGATTAATATGGGCCTAAAGGAATTAATGCCATCAACAGATAAAGACTCAAACATAAAAAAACACAATTAATGGAACGAAGGCCATCAACATGCATGATAATGTCCAAAATAAGAAATGTTCTAAGTTATCAGCAGCCAGAATGCCAACTTCATAAGGAAGCATAAGTTTGAAATCCACAGCAAGGAAACCCACGGATCAGAATAACTCAAAACCACAAGATGACAGGCAATAGAGGTCCAATTGGAAAAAGAAAAAGAAAAAGAAAATAATCCCAACTACCTAATGTATCTCATCTCATCCAAGCAAATAGAAATTTATTCTTTGACATTGTAGCACTATACAAAGAACCAGCCTTACAAGACAAGGTTATTTGAATTCCATAATGTCAAAAATTCAACAAAAACATTCAAAAACATTTTATATTATCTTTAAATGGTTGTGGATTATCAATAACAGGAGAGTTCATCACACCTAGCTCTTTAAGTGAGTTCATCCATAACACAATGTCTGATGCATCAAAGAGCCAATAATTTCAGTATCATATTATTTGCAAAGTTCATCCCACCTAGCTCTTTAAGTGAGTTCAACCAGGCCACAACGTCTGATGCATCAAAGAGTCAATAAATTCAGTATCATATTATTTTCAGTCATTCAAATTAGCATAGCCATTATACTTCCTTTCCCCACCCCTTTAGTCCTTTTCCCTCTTCCCCCACCCTTCTTCTTTCCTAATATTACAATGCAATAAAGGAGTTTTAACTGGGTGGGCTTCTCACAAGATGACAGGTCTGGGACCATTACTGGTCCATCAGACAAATGCCCAGCCCCCTGATGTCCTCAGTTTGGTCCTCTCTAAACTCTTTTTTTAGGTACAAAGTTCCTGTACCCGACCAATAATAAATAAGCTGCCCAGTGGTCACACATTCTCACTTCATGTAGGTGCCATGTTCCAATTTATCTGTTATCTACAACAATCCACTTTTGTTTTCGTTTTTCCCATTATTTTTTCTTCTTTTTTTGTATTTTTTTCCCTTTTCCTAATTTTCATGTCAGCTGATTGCTCATATTTATCTTTTTAGTTTACTTTTGATTGACCAGTCCCTTAAAGTAAATATATGATGGTATGAGTGCATACAAATTTTAAAAGAATCATGGGAGCACGACTTTTATTATTACTTTTTTAAAACTAAACTCCACCAGATATCCAAAATGTCATTAACCACTATTACTTTTCAAGGAAAAAAGGTACAGTATAACTCACTCAATTCTATGGAGAAAGGTTTCTATTTTATCAAGGAAAAAGTACTTATTTCTATTTTCATATTTAACATTTTAAATAATCATGAATACAATAATTATGTTGTCTATTCTCACTTAAAATCATCAAAGTTTCATATATCAGTCCATAAGTTAATCATTTCTTTCAATTTTCTCAGAGTTTCCCTAAAATTATGTCTCACCCATGACTGACTATTACATGATTATGACATGTAGAAAATTTCTTAATGAAGAGAATTATAAACTTTCGCGGCAACGCTCAGGCTTATTTTCTAGTTAACATAAATGTAAATGTTAAGAGTGACCCTCAGGCACCTGTTAAGCCCTATTGAATGTGCTTTGGAAATTTAAAATTTACTATTTGAAGAAAGTGACTTTATTATAATATGTAATTCCTCCATCTTCAAAGTGTATTGGAGGTGTTATTTCCACTTTTGGTTAACTTAATTAACTGGTACCTTAGGAGCACTTGTTAACAAAACTCAACATAAGCACATAAAACATAAGGCAAGGCCTCTACTTCAATAGATGTTTTAAGGTTGACACAAATGAATTTTTATAATATAGCTAGGAAA
Source organism: Corymbia maculata (assembly GCA_014182735.1). Taxonomy (NCBI): domain Eukaryota; kingdom Viridiplantae; phylum Streptophyta; class Magnoliopsida; order Myrtales; family Myrtaceae; genus Corymbia; species Corymbia maculata. Next base: position 17,857,014 of record CM024686.1, on the reverse strand, counting down.
AATAGCTAAAAGTCTAAAAATGACCATGTCATCTACCAAAACAAATCAGCGCACACAACTATCATGTCCTTCTGTCTATATATAACAGGCATGTAGGGCATTCTTTTGTTATGCATTCAGGATTGTATCTAGTAAACCTCAAGACCACAGTAGGCCAAATTATAACTCCAAACTAATAAATTTTCTTCATAATGTGAGTATATGATGTCATATTTTTCTCTCAGCAAATCAATCCACATACCAAAGTCAGTCTTCTGCTTGCTTAAAGAAGACAGCCATCCCATGATCAATCTTAAGCATGCTAAATGCAAATGCCTATGCATAATGCATATATGTAAATAGCCAAATAGACAACAGAAATACTAGAAAATTGCTTACTGACCCTTCTGTCATTCTTTGAATGTGATTGTCGGAGGAAGAACCGATGACAAAATATAATTGCCGTAGCTATTGTTACTTGAGGCCTACACAATAAACCATACGAGTTCCAGTCACATCCACATATGTACAATATGATTCAGCAGCATGGAATGAGGAGGCTACTAGACTTTTCCAGAGCCAAAAAGTTGGCCATCTATTATAATGGCCAACTGATGTAAATAAGATCATATGCAGAAGCTTTTATCGCATATTAGATGTAACCTAAGACAGAAGCATATATAAGATTCAGGGTGAGCTCCATCCAATGATTATGAAGCACCAGTGCATCACTTATCCAAATCATTTTAACAGCCTATTAGCAACACAAAATAGATCTAGGATTCCAGAGGGCAACACTCACAAATCTTGACTGCACAACTTGGTATACAGACATGGTAATGAAAAATCATATTGCAACAGCCCACAAGCCTTAACCATTACTAAAAACAAAAACACAGTTTCCATGACTTGGTGTACTGATACGGTAATGAACAAATAAATCAGCCTTCTAATTCAAAGAATGAAGACATTGATCTAGGATTTCAGAATTTGGTCTACTAACATGGTAAAAAAATAATTATATTTCAACAACCCACAAGCCTTAACAGTTACTACTAATGTCGAACGATTGGCATTGTTAGGAATATGAAGTGATCAAAGAATAAACAGTTCACTTTACCAAAAAACAAAAAAAGAATAAACAGTTCTTCTCTATAGTAAAAGGCATTTAATTGCGGCCAAAAAGTTAACATAAATAACCTAAGAAAAGGGCTTGCGACCAAGCTTCAAATTTCTAGTTATCAGGCCACCCTCTACAAACATAACTGCTTACTTAAAAACCCCTTGAAACAACCCCCCCACCGGGCGAATTATTTAAAAAAGAAAAAAAACCAGCCCCAAAAAAAGGTATTTTGTTTTTCTCCCACTCCATAAAAAATATTTTAAAAAGTCATTAATACAGTAAAAGGTTCTCCGCACAAATAACATTCAACACCATTGCCCAAAAATCACTTCAATAACCTAAAGAAAGGGTTTCCAATAGGGTTTTAAAATCAGTCCTTTTTCCCTTGCCCTTGCCTACAGCTATCCAGTTGAAATCTCCATGAAACCCCATATATGCTCCTATATTGTAGAGAATGTCCACACCACCAGTTTAGCTTAAACAGCAACAATGTTATTACATTTACTAACAATGACACCCACAACAACAACAATGAGATACCTTTCTCCCTCCTCATCCCAGACCTAAAATTCAAAATAATTAAGAAATGGTAAAAGTAAAGCATTGATAACAAACAGACAAACATCTGGGATTAAGAGAAAAGAACATCCGCACTTAAAGTTGTGATGATTGAAGCACAATTTGGCAATTTGGCAATTTGGCACGAACAATGATATCATTATCCTAAAATATTTCAAATCTTTCAGCCCAAAAAATTTTCACGAAGATACTGAATTACTGTTCTCAATAACTTGAAGTAGAATTGCAAACCTAACACAGCAAAGAATTGAATTTGAGAATAAGAACAACACAATTAAGCTTACACTTTGAGCCTCATGCCAAGATCCTGCAAAAAGGTGCAATAGCACTTCCGTAGATAGGTCTCCTTCTTGAGGTCAATTCCATCTAGTCTCGAAGGTGAATTTTCTTCAATCTCCTTTCGTGACATGTACCATCGACCTCCCATGCCTTCTTCTTGCTGTTGCTGCTGTAGTCCTTGCAAAGAAGACTCTCCCCCAATGTAGGCTGCCATTTAGTTTATCTAAACAATAATTTATAGTCATCGATCAACCTTCAATGGTTCAGACCAAGATATGATATGATATGATATGATATGATATAGAAGAAAACAAATGATAGATAAAAGACTCAATATAGCAACAAGAAATGGTATTGCAGCATTAAGGGTTAGAACCACCATTATGGGTCTTACAAAGCTTAGTTGAACCAATTCAGATCTAGACTTGAGCTCAACTCGATTGACATGTAGCACAATGAGTTCCAACATAGTGAGCCCAACATGATATAAAACATGAAGAGTAATCACTCGATAACTCAAAACAAATATGTCCATTGAGGAATCACACTTATAGCTTTCTAAGCATCACACTTAAAGCTTTCTAAACATTACACCCATGATATCTTAAGCATCCCACTTGAGAGAAGAATCGCAGCACACAATTCAAATGCAACTAAAAAGAAACTATCACAATCATACATCAAGACTCTTCTAAAAAGAACTATTCACCATTTGGAATAGAACCTCTAAACAAAACGCATGGTTGAATAGGAACTTTCTGAAAGAGAATATAATATCCCACTCACAAAAAACAATCAAGTCCCAATTCTTTTTGTAATCTAGGGATGAGAAGAAAGGCCCAGTTATCTGGAGAGCTATAAAACGCCCTGCAAACCCTATGATCGGCTTAAGCCCAGACCTTTAATATATGCAAGTAGCCCTAAACTAAAGTAGATTGCACAAATTAGTGGGATTTGAACAGGTTACCTCCAGTATTTTGTTGGAAATGCCCTGACAAGCCCAACCAACTAAGCCAACTCTAAGGACAATAAGGCTGGGAAAAATGTCAAGCATCTTAAGATAGATTTACAGAATTAATATACTAAGTTATAGGATACACTCTTACAGAGTTGCCAGTATTTGATGTACCAATTTTGTACATTAATCCAACTGTAACTAGGATCAAGCATAGTGCTTATGACATGGGTAAGCTGGGGATTGATGCCTAACACATGGACGATGACTATAGCATAGATGAGACTGCTTCACCAGATTTGGTGAGCATTTGAGAAAAGATGATATCATTAATGAAAATATCAGTGGAAAAGTGAGTGCATGCAAATCAAACAAGAAAGCAAGCTTGAGGTGGTTTACAAGATGTGATAATGGGATAGGGAGGGTATAACTTAAAAGGACAGAGAAATTACAACAAAATGGAAAGAAACAACAAGGATACAGAACACTAGGATCTCACAGGAAACTAGTTACATAATTAAGCACGTGACTTAAGAACATAACCTAAAAGATTCATATAAACAATCCTAATTAGTCAAACAAGACTTACTTTGTTGTTGTAATTATCTACACAGACTTATTTATTATCAAATGTCTATCAATTACATAATTTGTGCTCATTTGACCATTTTTATCATGGCATAGATATGCTTCTTCAGTTCATAGACTTTTAACAAGCAAAAAATAAAAATATATTCTCATTTGTTCTATAAGTATTTTAAGAGCACCACATTTACAACCCAGAAGATAGAAAGTATCTAAAAGTACAAAAAAGATCAAGCTCTAAAGAGCTACCTGCACAATGACAGCAACTAAAAACAAGGAGGTAGCTAACAAGTGTCTCTATGTTACCTAGTAGATGTGATCTTTATTATTTCTTAAGTTGGTGCTTCAAGTTCATAGTACATTAGTTCAGCAAGCCGACTTTTTCTATCTATACAATACAGGAGTTAGGTCTGCTTTATTCCTATTTAGTGTTACTTTTTTCCAGTGTTTCGAATTACAAATTCTGCGTACTTCTGTCATGTTTCAAATCTACTGATTGATAGATTATCTAATTCAATTAGGGACAAGAATAATGAGTGACTCAAGTTCGTTCTCATCGTCAGAAACTGACCAAAGTCAACTACCTTGATTACCTTTTCCAGTTGAATTAAAACACAAGATAATAAAATAAGACAGTGTTCCAAGAGTGTGTTAACACGACCAAATACACAAGCTGAGTCAAAATTCAACAGGGGTAAAGGCATTGTTAAGTGTCTGTCAAATATCTCCCAAGCCAACTCCTAAAAGACCAAACTGTGAATTTTGAGCTCAAAGAATCTTAGACCTGGATGAGGTTGAATCCAGCACTGCAGCGATCACAAACTAACAGATAGCCAACATTCCAAAAAAAAAAAAAACAAAAAAACAAAAAACAGCGAGAGACAGAGACACCCAGATAAATCTAAAACAGGGAAAAAAATATTCTCTATAGGAAAGGGTATAATCTCCAGCCGAAAGAAAATTAGGGCATAATCCTTCGTCAGTTGCAGCGAGCTGACTTCCGTAGGACAATAGACACTCGCTCACAAGAATTACACATTATAAGCCAGGGCAAAATCCAACCTTTAGGGAATAAGAAAGCAAAAGCCACACTCGCGAAAACCCTAGGGATGGCTACGGGGATCGCGTTCCCCCTTTCCCCGAGTCGCGCGAAAGGAAATCCGCCCCGACCCGCCACCGCTGCGCCACCTGCGCGGGGCGGCAGGGAAATGGCGTTCTGACCCGCACGCGGAAGGGGGGAAGGGAAGGGGCGCAATCGGCGCTCGCCGGAGCACCCCCATCTCAGCGATCTGACAAGCCCGCACGCAAGCAGAGGAGGAGCGAGACTCACCTTCGTTTCCCGACGGAGAATCGGCAGGCCCAGACACGTCGGCGGGCGGCGAATCGGAGCCGGCGAGCCACGAAAGGAAGAGCGAGTCGGAGCTAGGGTTGCTGCGGATATGTATATATAAAGAGGGAGAGAGGGGCGATGACGAGAGAGACGGAGCCCGGTCGGTTAGGGCCGGGTTGCTGGCGGGGGTCGGCGGGCGGAGGCTGGAGGAGGAAGGAGGGCCGGCGGTGGCGGCGAGGGTTGCGGCGACGAGGGCAGGGGGGTAGGGCGGCTGCGCCGTGCGAGCGAGAAGAGGAAAGAAGAGTACGAGAAACAGGAGGATAGAGAGGAGGCTGAGGTTAGAAGAGAGAGAGAAGATATGGGAGAGATATTTTTACTATCCTTATTTTATTTTATTTTTTCGCTTTGAGATATTAGGCTAATTTTTATGATTTCCTTTTTTATATCACTTGAAATCAGCTTAATATTATTATTATTATTATTATTATTATTATTATTATTGTTATTGTTATTGTTATTATCATCGCCTGTCGTCATCATCATCAATATTATCTATGCCAAAATACAATTTTATAAATTTTATCTCTTAAATCCCCTTAAATTATCTTTGCATTCCTTATCAAATAGTACGGACTAGCCCTTTTTTATTTTATTTTTTATGAATAATTGCGTAATTACAAGATTAGCTCTTAACTCAAATAATATCCCCATAGACTTAGATTTTAGCAAATGGTTTTAGTCGAGGAAAATTACCAAAGAAGTCCTAAAATTATTATATTTGTGTATATTTAGTCATAAATGTTTTAATTTAGCTAATTTAATCTTAATTTTTTATGTAAATTAACTAATTAAGTTATTCTAGTCAATTTTGACTTAAAATCACTAATATGAATATCCATCATCATAAGTGACACATTTAGTGTTAATATGGGCAATTTTTATATTTTTATAAAAAAATTTCAAAATCTTTCATTCTTTTCAATTTTTATTTTCTTTGTAGGCAATGAGTCGATGACTAGGCTGGTCACTTGTGACCCCTGCCCACACAGTTAGAAAAAAGAAAAGCAAAAAGGAAAAAATTCAATTTTTTAAAATGTTTACAAAAATTGTTTATGTTAGTATCGGTTGTGTCATAATGAACAATTGATATACACATCTACATTTTAATCAAAGTTCTCTAAAATGACTAAATTGGTAAATAATCAAAATATTTAAGACTAAATTAGCTAAATTGAAAATTTTAAAATTAAATTGACAAAAGTGCAAAACAATAAAGACTTTTTTGCCATTTTTCTCATTATGGTTGCACTAACCTTCCACGAAGAAATTTATAATCTAAAATAATTATTTATGATTATCAATACATTAAATATTTTATTTATTTTTAAATTGCCAAATGCACTTGGAATCTTGACCCATATACGTCTCCTCAACATTATAGTCTGCCTCTCCTAAATTTCTATATCCTAATCAAATTCTAACGGTATATTTTGGCATTATACTTATTTTACGTTTTAGGAAATACTTTTAGTTATAATTAAGTTCCAAACAAAATGTTATATCCTATAAATAATTAGATATTATCTGTGATTATCAAGTTTTTGTTTTGCTAAGATTATTCTATTTATTTTTCAAAATTATTTGATAACATACTCTAATTATTAGCAGTCGAGTTTACTATAATTATTAGCAGTCGAGTTGACTGTAAAGTACTATAATTATTAGCAGTCGAGTTGACTGTAAAGTAGCGTCTGCTCGAGACTTTGCCCGTTTTATTGAAATTGACTCAGGTAACCCGTTTTATTTTCAAGTAAAATTCATCATGAGACGTATGATTGATGCATTAATATTTGCATTTTATTTATAAATGTCCAGAAAACTGTTTCATTTGAACCTCATAATAAACAGTTGAAAACTCCAGAAAATGAATTATTTAAAAAAATATTCTTATTATTGATGATATTTTTAGTCCATTCACTTTTATATATAATACAAATATCCATTATTTTATTTTTCTTTTATAAAATATTCATTTTTCTCTAAACAAAAACAACCCTCAAATACAAAAATATAAATCACCAACCCTATGTAACGTAGTCGCGGTTAGGCAATCAAAAGGCAAATCACAAACAAGATAAGGTTAAGGTCCTATGTGCTCGTTGAATAAAGGAAAAACACCAAACTATTTGCCCCATACGACAAGTCAAGAACTTGCAAGTTTCCACAGAAAGTACTTCAATTATCATAAGGACAATGACCTCAAAAGATGGTTCAGAAAGAATCATGCTGCTATAAATAGGAAAATGGACTGGGGTGGCTTGCCGGCGCAGCTATGGTGCCTCCTTCAGCTGCGTGGTTACTGACAGAGCTGCTCGACCGCCGTCACGATCTGTGCAGGCTGAACAACCGTCCACTCCTCCAATGTCCCTGCATATGGGGTCGGCACGTCTTGAGAAGACAAGCACACTATTGGGGCATCCAAGTAGTCGTGGAAGTTCTCATTGATGGCAGCCGTCAAGCTGGCACCGATCCCGCCCGTCCTCATGCACTCCTCCACGATCAACACGCGGTGAGTCTTCTTCACTGAATTCCCGATCATGTAAAGATCGAATGGCTTGAGCGACCTGATGTCGATCACTTCGGGATCATAGCCCTTGTTCACCAGAGTTTTGCAGCTTGCATCACGTGATATCTCATCCTTGAGTAAGTTAGGATCGTCACGTGCTCTCCAGGCCTGACCATCTCGGCTTCCTCAAGGGACAGCACGTACTCTTCATCAGGAATCCTCTCCTTGAGGTTGTAGAGCAAGACATGCTCAAATAGAATAACGGGATTGTCGCTCCGAATCGCCGCTTTCATCAGGCCCTTGGCATTATATGGGGTTGAGCACGCGACCATTTGAATCCCAGGGATGGACTGGAAGTACGACTCCAGACGCTGTGAGTGCTCAGCTCCAAGTTGCCTCCCGACTCCACCGGGGCCACGAATAACTATTGGTATTTTGAATTGGCCCCCAGAAGTGTAATGAAGCATGCCACAGTTGTTGGAAATTTGGTTGTATGCAAGAAGGAGAAACCCCATGTTCATACCTTCCACGATCGGCCTCAAGCCAGTCATGGCAGCTCCGATTCCCATTCCAGTGAAGGAGTTCTCAGCAATAGGCGTGTCAAGAACCCTAAGGTCGCCGAATTTCTTAGCTAGTCCCTTAGTGACCTTGTAGGATCCTCCATAATGACCCACATCTTCACCCATCACACATACATGGGGGTCTCTATCCATTTCTTCCTCCAGACCTTCTTGAAGAGCTTCGAAAAGCAAAAGCTCATGCCTGGTAACCATATACAAAGCCTAAGTTGGATTCAGAATAACTCATATAACATGGAAATTCAGAACCCGTGTAGATGCAAGGACAGTGCTTTTGTTGATAACATTATACTGTAAATATGTAAAGGCTGGCAAAAGCTTTTACTGGTTAGGCCTGGTTAGTTTTTAAAAATTTGAGACGAAGAGGGATGAAGCATAAAGTAAAATGAAGCTTGAGTATCACCTGTGCAAGAAAATGGCACATACATCATACAACAAGTTCCCACATCCCAGAAAAGGAAAACCTATGGCTTAATGGATGAAGGATACTATCAATGGTTTAAACACCATGAAGAGATAAATCGGAATCTGATACTGCTTCAGTATTCAATTAGGAAAAAACATGTCCAGAGGATACAAAAGTTCGATGATATTACACTACCATGGCGCAGAACCACAGATTTAAATTTCTTTAACTAAAGCAAATTATATGCACAGTTTTTCTCCCTCCAAGAAAAATGATATTCATCCTCTGCATCAATACATACCAAGGGCATATGCAGCGAAAATGCAAATGAAAAGCAAAAGGCACATTGCATAAACACGATCAATATGCCTATTGTCCCACGAAACAAGCAAACATTACTTTTCACATCTGGCATATAATAATCAGGAAAAGAGACGCTAATAATGTTGATCTCTAATTCGAATATTCCATCCTGTGACAGAGAGTAATTTCGTGCATTAAACATATAAATCTTTATTGGGTCTACAGGTATACTCACCTTATAGGATTCAAAGAGATTTTCTTCTAGGGAATCAATGATAATGACAGGAAACTCATCTCATTTAAGTGGAAGATAATTCAACAATCAATGCTGTATAGAGAAAGTTAATCAAGACCTTTTGGGCATCACTTTGGAAATTTTCCACAGAATGAGGAAGCTTCTGAAAGCAGGTCATATTTTGAAGCATAAAAGGCCAGGAATAATGCTACAGTTTGATTCTCTAATAGCATAGCTAGTTAAAGCACAAAAGCAGGTTGGAGTAACTTCGCACGTTTCGTTAGTTCGGGAGTCTCAAGAAGACAGATAATCAATTTCGGACTGACTTGTGGTGCAGTGATACTGCTCTCTGTTGTTTCCCAGATATAATCAACTTAGCTTTTGTCATTTTACTACTCAAATCAAAATAGGAATTCTGCTCCTTGGGAGCAGAAGTTCTTAAAGGGATGTAAATGACCAGAAGCTACAACCTGATTCTTTCTTGAAAACGCTACATTCTATCAGAGTCAGCACACAAAATGAGGACTTAGTTTTGCAGACTGTTTCTAATTTGATTCTTTCTTGGGCATCTTCAAAGTGAAGGACACTTTACAAACTGTAACCTTACTTTACAAACTGTAACCTTGAAAAACATAATATGAACTTTGAGTAAGTCATGTGCGGCTGGACCATAGAATTACGACACAAGGGAAAAAAGCTCATGTGTACCCACAGCTATCTTAGCTTGACTTATGAGCAATATCTCTATTATTTGAAGTTTATTCACGCAATCAAACTGTATTGCTCCAAACATAAGCTAAGAGTATTGTCCGTCCTACATCCAGGGGAAACAGAACCTTCAAAAAAATTATTGTTAGCATGTCTCCACAACTATGCTTCACATTAGATAATAACCCTGTCAGAGTCTTTTGACAATCACATAGGATTATGTCTTCATCAGAAATAGAAAGTCTAAGGGGACTCAAAGATATTGCTACCTACCAATCAACACAAAAAAATCCAAGCTTTACATAAGCTAACAAACTTCCAATTAGGCTTCATCCCTTCACCTATTCACCTAAACAAATGCAATTCATAGAGGAACATCAGTCCCAACTCTTTTCCAGAACGAAGAGAATAACGTCAGACCATCCTCTAAGACCCATATGACTGACACCGATTTACCTATAGAAATGCTAAAACCATGAGATCAAAAAGCTTGATTAGAGACCAGCGTCCAGCTTGTTGAATATGCTTGGCAAAAAAAGGGCTACTCAAGGATGTAAACTTTCCTAGAGGGAAAAGGAACAGCAAAGCAAGTTTCCCACAAAATGAAAGAATGAACTCCAACACAAAATGCAAATAAATGAAATACCAGAGCTACTACAACAACAATTAATTGTGATTGGAAAGAATGAGGTACCCAGGTTTGGATGCTGAAGTCGATGCCGCACTATCTGCTTTCATCTACACAGCCACGAGAAAAAACAAGAACCAAATCTCAAGCTTGAATACCACCAAATTCGATAAACTAAAAGAACCAACAAACGAGGGAGAGAGAGAGAAATTAACTGCAACTGCATTGGTGACGAGCTTTCGGGCACGGCTCGAATCAGAAACCAATCTCCCGTCAGATCCGACTACAACAAAACTTGCTCTTCTCTCTACATCAAAAGCACACAGGAGCACAAGAAAAGAATAAGAAGGACAAGAAATCAACACCCAGAAAGGAAATCATGCCCCAGCAACTCTCTCTCCTTACTGAACAACTGAATCAATCAACCACATTTCTTTCATTTCTCGAACCATAGACATCGACCCAAAAGGCATAATCAGACAAACATGCCAGCTACGCCACGTCCCACGATCAAGCGAGCACAAATTCATGAAATTCAAACGGAACGGTGCCAAGAAATCAGAGCGAAAGAAGAACCAAGGAAAACAGGCGAACCCGAGAGAGATCTGCCGAAAGGGAGCTTGACCCTTTTGGAGTCGAAGGATTTGGAGAGCGACAGAGCCGTGGAAGCCCCGAATCCTTGGAAAATCGCGGCAGCCATTGGAGATATCGCTATAACCCGCAAGAAGTGACGAGAGAGAGAGAGAGAGAGAGAGAGGGAGAGGGAAGGAGCAGAGCGAGAGGAAAAGGAGAGAGAAAGGGCGATCTTTATACGCGAGAGGGTGAATGAATTGGACGGAGAAATTGAGAGAGGGAGGCGTTGGTTGTTCAACCCCACCACGGGCAAAGAGAGAGTCGCAGCCTTGCAGGAGATGGTTTGGGCGGAGAAACTGAGGAATTGAAAGCTAGTGCCCCTCTCTCTCTCTCCCTCTCTCTTTCTGTGTCGTCCTCATGTTCGTGGCCCGAATTTCACGTTATTGTGTTTTTTTTTCCTCTTTCTTTTTTTTCCTTCTTTTTATATTTCTTTGAAATAAATGTAATAAAAATCTTAAAATTTATCATAAAAATATAATTGAATCCTAAAATTTTCTAAAATACAATCAAAACCTAAAATTTTAACTTATCATCAAAATACAATCAATTCCTAAAACATTTAAAATAAGTCATAAAATTTTCAAAATATGTGATTAACGGAATGGTTTGATCGGATTAATTTAACATATTTTAGGACTTAATTATACTTTTTAAAAAATTTATGATTTAATTATACTTTTTATAATAAGTTTTAAGACTTAATTATACTTTTTAAAAATTTTAGAACTAAATAATATTTTAACGATTAGTTTTAGGATTTTCAATACACATACTCCTATTTTTATTTTTCTTCCCTCTTTTCCCCTTCTATTTCTATACTTTTTATTTATTTATCAAGGTTGGTATACGAAAAGAAAATCGCATTTGAAAAAGGTACGTTTATATGAAACTAAATTTGTTCTCATGTAAAATTTCAAGTAGGTACTCTCGCCTTGCTTCCGTTAGCAATCGTCATGGAGGTGTACCCGGAAAACAATAACCCAAACTGACATCCTTTTAAGGGAAACTAAGCAAGAAGAAGAGTATGCTCTTTCTTACCCAAATCACCCAATTAGGGTTTTCGATGGCTTCAATTGGAAGAGGTTAAAAGGAAAGCGCATTGTGATCCTACTCCATGAATGAAGTTAGTCCCTGGATATGCGATTATGATGTGTTAACAACCTCTAAATTACTCATAGGACAAGCAACTAGGGAAGGAGATTTTATTAGTGTCCGGGAGGCGATAATCATGAATCAATGCATTTTCGGGAAGCATTAGCTTTCCCGGTAAACATTATAAAGTAGTCAACAAAAAATCATGTCTTAGATTCATTTTCTCAAGTACCAACTCGACAGTTATAATGATTTCAATGATTGTGGGTTCTTTCCATGAAAATCAGTTCATTCTCATCATTTTGCTGAACTGATGAATGCAAAAGGAAACTTGGAAAGTCAATTGAATATGGCAGGCGAGGGATGATGTTCGGCCTCCAGAAATGCAGACGCAGGAAGCGAGCATGATTGGCCTTGCCTAAAGCCACGATGAGATCTATTGCAAACCCATACTCTTAATGATAGGAGCAACTCTTAATGATAGGAGCAATGTGCGTGCTGAGGATGTTCGAGTTGGATCAAAGCACACACCATTTCTTGCCTCGGTGATAGAAGTGCCGGTGTGTGCTGAATTTTACATTAATAGGAAAAATTTTCCTAAGAAGGCATAAGCATTAGCAACAAATATGGATCTAAAATTTTAAATCATATACCACATTTTTCTTGAGTTGGACTGAGAATTAGTGCTACAATAGTCAATAGCATTTGTCCAACACTATAGTAATAGTTGAAAGTTTTTTAATTCATGAGAACAGTTTTTTTTTTTAACAATTTTTTCAAAATAATTATCTCTTAACTTGATTCAAAGAAACTCTTTCTTTTTTTAACATTTATTTTTCTTTAGATAAATGTGCAATGTGGTTCCTGAAATTTTAATTTATTCGATATAATCTTTAAACTTTTGATACATGTTCAATTTAATCATTGGATTATATAAAAATGTTCAATATTATTTTTTCATTAATTTAAGTTCAGATATGTTTCATATAATCTAGGAATTATATTGAATATGCATGAAAAGTTTATAGACCATATTAAATAAATTAAATATTCAAGAACAATTTTGCTCATTTGGCAAAAATTTAAGAATCATATTAAACAATTTAAAAGTTTAGTGATCCTGTTGCATATTTGGCCAAAGTTTAGAAATAATTTGTGTCGTTTTTCCCTTTTGTTATTAGGTGAAAGCTTAGAAATGATTTTGATATTTTCTCACAAAGAAATTCTGGATGCTCGAACCCACATGAAAATATTTTAAAATATTAATGGCCTATAATATAAGTAGCCTTCTTTGGTATAGTGTTGTGTGATGTATCTCATGCATTGTGTTAGCTGATGCTTGCTTATTAACTTGGATCCATAGTACTCTTATTCCGTTGATCGATTGAAATTCTTACATTCCTTTAGTGCTACATTGTAAATCTCTTAAACAACATATACACGTATCATAAAGATTAGTGCTTTGGATCTTAAGAAAAACCAATTATTTTATAATGGGCTCGGCTTGAACTCGATCGACTTGATTCGACTTTAATTTTCCTTGATTCACTCTGAGTTTTCTTATCCGGCCAAAAGAATCCAAGCCTCAGGCTTGAATTTAGATGGAGGTCCAATTGAACATTTGACAAATTCATTTTCTCAAGTACCAACTCAACACTTACAATGATTTTGATGATTATAGGTTCTTTCCATGAAATCTGTTCATTCTCATCATTTGCCGAACTGATGAATGCAAAAGGAAACTTGGAAAGTCGATCGAAGGCAGATGAGGATGAAGCTCGGACTCCAGAAAAGCTGCAAGCCTGCAAGGGAGAGAGCATGGTTTTCACCCGCCTAAAACAACATTGAGATCTATTGCAAACCCATACCGCTAGTGATAGGAGCAATGCGTGCCCTTAATGATGTTCGAGTTAAATCGAAGGACGCACCATTTCGTGCCTCAGTGATTGCAGTGACATGTGTGGAAATTTTTTTCAAAAAAGTCTGAAATTTATTCAAGGCGATCAATTTAATCTTAAATCTTTTAATTTGATCAAATTTTTTGACGCAATGCACAATATGGTTTCTCAATTTATAATTTGTTCAATATGATTTTTCAATACATGTTCAATTTAGTCTCTAAACTATATCAAAATGTTCAATATTACCCTTTTTAATTGAAACTCAAGGACAACAATTAACATATTCATGTAATGTATGAACTAAATTAAATATATACCAAAAATTCAATGATCACTTTCAGCAAATTAAAAAAAATTTAGGGACAAAATTGTACAATGGGCTAAGGTTCGAAAATCACATTGAACAAATTAAAATTTAAAGACCGCATTTCATTTTTGACCAAAATTTAGAGATCATTTATGTTTTTTTTTTTTTTTTATTGGGTAAAAATTCAGAAATGTTTTTGGTATTTTCTCATAAATGAACTAGGATCCTTAAACCGGCATGAAAATATTTTAAAATATTAATGGTTTATCATATGAGTAGCCTTCTTTGGTATGGAGGTGTGTGATGTTCCTCGTGCATTGTGGTGGCTGAAGATTGCTTGTTAACTCGGATGCATGGTACTCTTATTCCGTCGGTCGATTGAAATTCATAGAATCCTTTGTGCTACATCGTAAATTGCTTAAAAATTGTACGCACATATCATAAAGATTTGTGCTTTAGATTCTTAAAATTCAATAGATCAAGTAAGCACAATTAGTAAAAAATAAAAAATTTATTCTAGAATAGGCTTAGCCTCAAACTAGATCAATTCAATACAACTTTAATTTTTCTTGATTTGGTTTGGGTTTCTTATCGAACTATAATAATTCAAGCCTTAGCCTTGATTTTCAACGAAGCCCTAATTGAACATCTACAAAAAGTTTCATAGGATTCAAGAGGTGATTTGGCTATAGAAATTGAGGAATTGAAAGCTAGTGCCTATCTCTCTCTACTCCAATTTGTTAACAAGCTAAATAACAACCGATTCTATTATTTTGATCCCGGGAATAAATTTGGAATAGAAATCTGTTTGGTAAATTTTTTATTCCCAATAATAGATTTGAAATAGAATCAATGAGTAAAAAAAAAAAAAAATTGCTTTTTTGTTCTCAAAAACAACTCAAAATCAATCCAAACCATTTTTCTATTTTCTCTTTTCTTTTCTATTTTTCTTTTTTTTCTTTTTTTCTCTTCTTCCTCCCAACCAGTTGTTGGCCGCCACCATCACCGGTAGCCAATGACTGCCGTTGTTAGCCATGAGGAAAAGGAAGGAGAAGATATTGGCTAGGTGATGAAGGAGGAAAGAGAAGAAAAGTACAAAGAAAAAGGAGAAAAGAGAAAAAATATTAAAAATTAAAAGAAATAAAAAAATTTTAAAAGTCATAACAAATACATTTTTGTTTTGAAAATAGAAATTTTTAGTAGCTACTAAACGCATTCAACCGATTAAAATCTCATCTAAAGAACATAATTAAAAAAAAAAAATTATTTCTGAGATATAAATTGTTTTCGAGAACATAATGGTTACAAAAGTGGCCCCTCTCTCTTCCACGTCCGTGACCCAAAGTTTACAATTATGTTCTTTTTTGTAATTCCCTTTTTCCCTTCTTTTTGTATTTATTTCTCTTCTATCTTTTCCCCTACTTCTTTTTTTTACATTTTTTATTTTTTATCCTTCTGAATAATGAGTTTTTTTTAGCTGTGAATAATGAGGTTGGTACATGCAAACTTCGTACTTGTTTCAGCCAATTAATTTTGTTCGCACGTAAAATTTTCAGATCATCTTCCTTCCGTCAGCTTTCCTCATTAAATCATTAAATCACATCTCGGAGATCCAGTGGATGTGCAACCAGAAAAACGGCATCTTTTTTGAAACTAAACAAAATGAAGAGAAAGAAGACACGGGATCAAATTGGGGATTATCCACTGAGCACGGCTCTTTCTTACCCAAATTGCCAAAATTAGGGTTTTCGATGGCCTCAATTGGAAATGGGTAAAAGGAAAGCACATTATGATTTTGTTCCATGAACGAAGTTTGTCCCCTGTTATGCGAGTATGATCTGTTTTTTAACCTCTATCTATGAACCTCTACGCTACTTGGAGGACGAGTAACTCGGGAAAGAAATTTTGTTAGTGCCAGTCATGGGAGGTGATGGTTTTGAGTTAGTGCATCTTCAGGAAGCTTTAGCTTTCCCAATTCCTAGTAAACATCACAAAGCACTGGGCAAAAGATCATGTCTTAGATTCATTTTCTCAAGCGCCAACTCAACACTTAGAAACCCTATGCAATGAAAGAAAGATTGATGAGTTAATGCATTAAATTGGTTGGTGTTGCTGTTTGTACTTCACATTGTCATTAATACTCAAGTTTTTGCTTTGGGCCTACACGTTTTGGGTTGGGTCGAGTAATATAGAAACTTGGCCCAAATGATGTAGAACAAATGGCAAATGCTTATATAAAAACATTGGAGTATCACAAGAGCGGGCAGTCCCACAAATCAAAGAGAATTACAAGATTTTCAAAGATACAAATATTTTAAATCAAAGAAGATTGCGGGATCTTAGAATATACAAATGGGTTACAATATTTGATTTCAAATCTATGCATTTTCCTTGATTTTCGATATGTCAAAAACTTCCAATTTGTTTTGTAGATTTTCTAATCATGTTTTGAAAACTGCCCCTATATCAATATCTTTTCCTTGATTTTGTTATTTGATTTCAATTATTGATTCTTTCCTAAATGGCGACCTTTCTATAAATAGGTGCATAAGATATCATGATCTGCACTTCATTATTTTGAATAAACACTATTTTTTGGAATCCTTTTCCAAGCATATCTTCCTCTACGTCACCAACCCAATATGGGGTCTTGTACGTCGAGGGAGCTGTTAATTTTGGGTTGAATTTTTTTGTTTGTTGCATATTGCGTTGTGTTGGGAATGAGAATCGAGTTAGTGATCCAATATTGTCCCCCCATAACTTGAGTTGCTTGCTTGCTCATCTCATGGTCATTAACAGGTCGATGATCGTGGGTTCATTCCCATCACTGCTGAACCGATGAATGCAAAAAGTAAACGGTCATCGCAGTCGTTGCCGGCTCTTGCCAAATCTATTTCGTGGCGATGGCCCTTGTCGACTCGCACAAACCTAGCAAGGGCCCGTGGCCCTTGCCCAATAGCCGACGAGGGCTTTGTTGCCATCAAGGGTCGTTACAAATCCCGAATGACCCCTACCAGCCCTTCACGAAAGAAGAACAATAAAAAGAAGAAGAAAAAATGGAAAAAATCAACCCCTAGAAATTTTTGACCTTCATGTCACTTTTGTGGTTAAAAATGTAAGACCATAAATTAAAATAAATGATCTTCTTTAAGTAAAGCAATAATAGGATTCGGGATTATATAATATCTTGTTAGGTGTAATTTGACATTTATATTGGCTAAAATCTTGAGAGGTTCGAATCATCATCTTCTCACGTGAGTTGAGGTGGGATGTTTAATTTTAGATGTGAATTTCAATTCCTACGTTTTGTAAAGAGATGGGATAAAAGTCTTACAATAAGGTGAGAGTTAAAATATGACAGACAAAAAAAAAATTAGGGTTGATAAAAATAGATATAATAAATTGAAGAGGGAGAGAAGAATATTTTGGTCAATTGATTGAAAAAGGAGTGCATTAGCCAAAATGGGGATGAAAATAGCGCCTCTCTTAAAGAAATATATGGATGTAATGCATAGAATGTTATGTATGACATATGCATGAATTAAGACTAACTAGTATGCTGTCCATACTAAATTTTTATACTTTTTTTCTCATTATGGCAACATGTGGACTTAAGAAAGTGCACAGATAAAACCTAAAATTTATGTGACTACAACTAAATGATGTGAAACTAACTTTTTATATTGTTTTTCTTTTACGCTATATGCACTATATGTAATGTAAGGGAAATTTATTTAAAAAATCCTAAAGTCTTTAATTATGCCAATTGAGTCCTAAACATATTTACATTTTTCCATTTAGTCAATCCAATCAATTTTAGCCATAAATCATAGGCATTGAGTCCTAGCTGAGCATCATCCCTTTTTTAATTTTAGTTAATGTTTAGTTAATTTTATTTTTCAGTTATTGACTATTTATAAACATGGATGTATTTTTTATTCTGCAACATAAAGAAAGTAAGGTAATATAAGTGCACGTCTAATCTAATATAGTACTGTAAAACGGACTTTGCAATCTACAAGCATTTTGACATAATTACATTAATTACGTAAATTTTCCTTTTTTAGTCGAATTACTCTTTCTCTTGTTGCTAAAGTTTTTAGTTGAATTATTATGTAAAGATGGATATCATTTTACCAAAATTAAGGATTGTTCTTAAAATATGTCCATGATATTGTTTAAATGCCTTTTCGTTGTTTAGTAGTGTCTTGTATTGATAGAAATCTCTAATATACTTGATGATGGTAAATAGAAAAAAAGCATAATGTGAGTATTCATAGTTATAGAGAAATTAGTACAACCATAATTCCGTATCTACACAGAAGTATAGATACAAAATTTGACTCTATTGCAATAATAATACATCTCATTCGCTCGCCATTGTAAGTAAATATGACACCATTTGGCATATTATACTTTTTGTCATGGAGAATTACTTTAATTAAATAAACATGAATTCATTTCATAATATTGATAGTAAAATTACTTTTTCTTTTGTATAATAGAACATGTCATAGAATACAATATCTGTTGTTTGCATCGTTCAAAAGGATGGCGAGATAGCACTGGTGTCAAATCGTAAATAAAAAAAAAAAGTTGATGATAAATTCCGTTTAATGCTTGTATATATAGTAAAATAAGAGATTTACAAAAGTAACTTACATGAAAGATGATTCAATTTATAATTAATAGATATTTTTTGTTTTCATGTGATTTTTTTTTATCATTTTTGACTTCATACATCTGATTTTATTATTAACATTAACATTACAATCAGAAAAGGAACTTGAATACATACTAATTTCACAATTATAACGAAAGGCGACCCGTGTGAAGCATGGAAACGTACTAGTAAAAATCTGTTCTTGCATGCGATTTTAAATTTCAATAATTAGAAGCTAATTCAGCAAATTTAGTAGAATTCAAAGAGCCTCAGCAACGCTTTTATGCCAACTCAGTGTAATCACATACACTAATCCTCACTAAAATGACCTAATTACCCTTCCTTGTGTAAGGATCCTCAAACCTCAGCCTCACCCACCAACGCACCGAACTCTTGCCTAGTTCCACCGCCATCGGCCCCTACTGCCGGCCACGACCTCCGCCGTCGCTAAATCCCCGCAAACATTACCTCTCTGAAAAAAAACGATTACAATACCAACCATACGAATTTTGATTAAGACTAAAAGGAATTAAAACACCTGATTCACTAAAAAGAAAATCGGACTAAGCCCATTTCGCCATCAGGGCCATGAATCCGGCCCCGAACAGGACAGCAACGTAAGCCCACGTCTGGAGCTTCATGTCGGCCTGCAACCTCGGGCCCAAGAAATCGGCGGCGAGGAGGTCCACCAGAGCCATGTAGTTCAGCAGCCCCGCCGATGACGCGTTCAGCAGCCCCTCCACGATCAGCGCCGCCGGGGAGCTGTCGCTGTACACGTTCGACAGGCCGATCCCGAGCGCGATCCCGAACGGGGTGGTGGCCGAGAAGAAGAAGGCCATGATGAACTTCACCTTGAGCCCGAACTCCGCCTGTCAATCACGTCGCTCGCTCGTGTTAGCATCCTACCATGGATCGATTTCTCAGTGTCGTGTTGGGAATCGGCTCGACTTACCTGTAGTATGCACCCGCCGAGGCCCATGCCTTCGAACATTTGGTGGAAGCAGAGGGCGGCGATGAGCGGCCGGATCGTGCACGGATTGTCGGAGGCCCCCAGCGAGAGGCCTATCACCACCGAGTGCACCACGATGCCCAGCTCCAGCACCTGAGCGACGACTCTATACCTCAGCAGCTGCGCCTTCTCTCCATCGATGGCGTCGCCGGCACCGCCGTGCACATGCGCGTCGGCCCCTCCATGCTCTAACCCCGCCACCGAATCCTTCGCCTGACCATTAGCACCGCCGCCGCCATCGCCGCTTATCTTGGCGTTGATCTTCTTGTAGTAGGCCATGGCGTACGAGTCCACCATCAGGGTGATCACCGCCGAGAGCATGGCCACGAACGTCGTGAACGGGAACTTCCTCCACGGGACCTCCGGCAGGCAGTCGGACCGCAGGTCGTCGAAGGAGTCGGGCATCACGTGCATGTAACCCGTGGCCAGTATGACCCCGGAGGCGAAGGCCTTGACGAGGACGAACATCTTCCGGTCGGGTGTCAGGGCGGGGACCTCCCGGGAGAACAGCGGGGCACCGACCCCGATCATGCTCGTGGCCAGGATGGCCGCGATCGCCACCACCTTGAGCTTCAGGGCCTCGACCCTGTCGTGGCACCCGCCGCGGGACTCGGCACCGCACGCCGACGGGGCCGGGGCGGGGTCAGCGGAAACATTGGTGAGGACGGCGAGGATGATGATGGCGGCGGTGGCGAGGCAGTGACTGCGGCGGCGGTTGGTGAATATGCTGGCCATCGTTTTGGGTTTCTTTCTTTAAAGAACTCGTGATGGAGAAGTGAGTGAGGCGAGTGCATTTATGAACTTCCCACCGATGGAGATATGTTGGGGATCTCCCCGACGATCCGGCTTTGGAGTTCGTGAGCGAAATGTCCCTTATGCCCTTACTTGTTATCGTAATTACGTGGCTTTCTGGCGTGATTTGTTCGTAAAATGTGGTTCGGGTGGAGGGTAGTGAGGGGAAACGGACGAGGCGTAGCCGCGCTCGTGCAGAAGGTGAGTTCTAGCTTCGGTTTTCGCTGCGGGGAGTGTGCGGGAATGAGACGGCGGCAAGCGGGTGAGCTGACGTGGACTTACGTAGGCGATGACGTGGCGAGGTTAATTTTAGAAATTCCTTCGAATAATACTCCCCCCCCTTTTTTTTAGCTTCGGCCTATAAAAATATTGCAGCTTACGCTATTATGATGCCATCTAATGTAATTGTATCATACTAAATCTCAGCGAATTACAATCATTTAATGTAATCAAATCGGTTAAGCAAATTTTCTTTATGGTTGAATTGCATTTTTCTCTTTTGTTAAAGATGGATGTCGTTTTAGTTTCGTTTTTAGGTTCATTTTCCTTCTTGGCGCATAGTGTTATTTTATTAACAAAATTGAAATGATTGTTCTTTAAATGTATAAGATCATGTCAAACCCAACGCACGAGAATGCGAAAATACTCGTAATTATAAATTTCAAGTAATTTGACTCAGCTATTCATATCATGTTATGTGGGGAAGAGGCAAATATTGCAAGTAAAGATAAAAATTATGTCAAATTAAAGATAAAAATTAGTCAATGTAAAATTCAATTTAATATTAGTACATGTAGTAAAATAAGACATATACGATATTTGCATTAGAGTAATTTATTTGTAAGACGATTCAATCTATGCATTTATAGGTATATTTTGTTTTTGCGTGATATTATCCATTGTTTTTAGAAAAAAATTCAAATAAAAACCTGAAATGAATGTATTTTTTCAAAAAATGAATTAAAATAAACATTGTCTTAAATAATGGCTTGAAGTGGCCAATCAATCTCAAATAAATGTTTGAAGTACATTGGTCAATCAATCTCAAATAAAGGTTTGAAGTACATTTTTTTTCCCCTAGCGACTAGATAGGGGCAATCTCATCCAAAACTTGCAACAAGGTAAAAAAATGCCTAAAATCCTTTAAAAGATAAACAGAAAATGCAAATTGAACTATGAGTTTGTCATCGATTCTCCAGTGAATGAATTCTCAGCTTGTTGATTCTCCAATCTATTATGTTTTCTTATTGTCTTGATGCCTCAAGTTTGTTGCCCAGTAGCAAATTGCTCCTTACCCCTTTGAAAGCCTGTCATCAGCTTCCTTTGGAGAGTTTTGGGGTGAAAAATAGACGTTGTCAGCATACTCGAGGAATTGTAGCTGTTCAAGACGAGCAAGAAAGACGATAGGATCATATGAGCGAGACATGGTAGCACTAGAAGGGGATCAAGAATCTGCGAAAACAACATGGAAGAAGGATAAAAATCGAATCTTGAAAGTAAGCTTCAATGGCATCTAGAAAGATGAAGATTCTAGTCAAAGAGAAGCGTTGGGAGGAAAAGGTTACCAAGGATTCGAGAGGGATATCAAAGTGGGGCTCAAAAGGTGTCGGATGGTAAATAATCTCTTAGGAGTCAAACAAATGCGTTGCAAAAACCCAGGAAGATAAGATGTGAAGTATGATCATCAAGAGTAGTTTAAAAGGATTAAATTATCATTTAATTCTTTTAAAAGGGGCATTTGTTGGCACCTAGAAAAGGAGTATTAGGCTTCAGGAATAAATGAAGGTAATGAAGCCCAATCAGTAAGGGATGTTAAAGTAATGGGTTGTAATTAATGCAGTTTATTTCATGACAAAAAAAAAAAAAAAAAGTAACGGGCTAAGGAGATGTTGAAGAGATCGGCATCAATAAACCCTTCAACAGGATGCCATAAGGACGAGACTAGTTTTGAAGCATTGTCATTCCCAAGAATTCGAGGTGGGACAAGACGATTAACATTGTGATGCCAAAGTTTTCAGACCCATTTGAAATTCAAAATGATAACCACTTGGTAATGGTTATTCAAGGGAATCCCCTATAAATAGCTAGATGGGAGTAGATTTTGGGGTTCTTTTGCCATAGTTAACAATTGAAAACATCTCATTTTATCTTGTTATCTTTTACTTTTCGATCATAAGTTTAGTTTATCTCTTGTTTCCTTTGTATTTTTGTTTACTTGTAGTTTAGAAATAAGTTTTCCTTTGCAAGTGCATGAAGACTCATCCAATAAAGGTAAAAAAAAGCAGATTTTATATATTCTCATTTAAAATAAATTATTATCTATTAATATATAAAATCTGTATACTCATGAGAGATCCATAAATGAAGGCCAAATGCAATTGACATGCGTTATAAGATGTTGAGTTAAGGCAAAATCCAGCAATAAAGGTAAGGAAAAAAAGAAGAAGCTAACGTAGCACCGGATACTTGCATTTACTCGAACTCCAAAGATACTGAATTTTAAACACCTATATATAAAAACGCTTCAATGGGACACATGAACACATATATTTAGCGATCATACCTTGGACAATCGGCCAAGCCAATACACTAGGAGATGGAGAAGAAGGATCAAGCCAAGCTCAACGCAATGGTCGTTCTACTGGTGATTACTTCCGGTAGGGTTTCTTTGCACCTCTCAGTTACTGTTATCATTTCTGAACGCAGGACGGCACTAACGAGTTCGTCCACATTTTCCTTCCATAGGTCTTGTCGTCTCACATGCTGCATCAAGCGAAGTCTGTCCCGACGGGTTTCGTCCCGTCGTTAGAGATGGCCAAGACTTCTGCGTTCGGACAGAGGGCATTCGGACAGGACCAGGAACTCTGTGTGTTAAAATTTGTCCTCCTGGGCAGCATCTCGCCTTTGTAAATGGCAAGTGCGTGTGTCTTCACAATTGAGGACCATTGACGTACTTGGGGGTCGTGCGTCTGTGAGAGGAGAGGAAGCGAAAATGAAATAAAAGGGTTTTTTGTTTTTTTTGCTGTTAATAAAATGGGCTCATGGGTTCATACTATTGAGTGTTTGACTTTTCGGCGTTCTCGAAAATTTCTAATTGTCAAAATCGATCGGTTTGCATCTTAGTATTTTATAAATAGGCGATTAAAAGTTATGGTCATCTCATATGTACTAGTCGAATGAACAACCGATGATAGATAAGAGAATATCAAAGATACCATTCTGGATGTGTTCGTATTTGACTATCCGTTCAGATCAGTTAGACAATAAGGGTAGATTTTTGTCCAAAGCTCATTTACATATTCCCATTTTAAAAAATAAATTTTTTACCTATTGATGTAAAATTTGTATTGTGTCTCATAAGATGGTAAATTAAAGCTCATTTTGTTTCACAAAAAATAATTTGAAAAGCAATTAATTGTATCTCTTATAAATAAAAAATATTTTCGTCATTCATGAAAATATCTAGACATAAATTGTTGTTGACAGTGAAAACATTTTCTATTGACTCATTATTCCAAGCCATATAAATAATCATTTTTTTAAATATTTTTCAAATCATTTATTTTTCATGAAATAAATAGGACCCAAAGTAAAAAAAAATTTGCAAATGACCGTGCGCATAATCAATCTCTGCCCCAGACACTGCAATCTTGAGCACTGGCTAAGTGCATTAGCATACGATCTGAGCTCTGAAACTACAGAAGTCGGAAGAACAAATTTTTCCGGAAAAACTAAATGTAAGCCAGAAACGATATTGTCCATTGCCCGTAAACTCCCAATAAACACGAGATTCTCATCCCTATCTCTAGACAAATTTATCAAATCCGAGAAAAACCTATCCAAGTCCACATTAAAAGTCTGGCCTCACGATGTCAAGCGACCAATTTTAATCACAAACCACAAAGAAGTTGACGTATTGACGTTTAATTTTTTGACATAGGATTTCCCATCTCATACAATGCCTACCTACTCAATTCTATTGCCTTACAAATTGAGAGATATCTTGAATATCGACATGGCATACGTGGGGAATACTTGCACAACTATTTTGATGAGGATTTCCTTGCCTCCTTTGGATATTAGATTCTTCTTCCAACTCTCTGGTTTCATATTAACCCTTGCTAACACCCAGGCAAACATATGCCTTTTTCAAATGATTTTATTATGCATTTTGCACTTTTGTGATGGAGATATATCTCTAATTATATACTTGTGAGTCTACTTCACACTATTGGTAACAAAATTACTTTTTTTTTTAATTATATACTTGTGATGGAATACGATAGAGAGAAAGCAATTATGTCAAACTATAAATAAAAATTAGTTGATATAAAATTCAATTTAATATCTGTACATGTAGTAAAATAAGACATATACAATATTTGCATTAAAGTAATTTATTTGTAAGACGATTAAATCTATGTATTTATCAGTATTTTGTTTTTGCATGATATTATTTCATTGTTTTTAGAGAAGATTTCATATAAGGGCCTAAAGTAAATGTCTTTTCTCAAAAAATAGTTCAAAGTGGACATTATTTTAAATAAATGCTTGAAATGGCCAAGTAATTTCAAATAAGAGTCTAAAGTGCTCAAATTAGTCTCAAATAAGGGTCAACACTTGTCATGTGCCCCCATCCCTGTTGCTTTGTTTTTTTTTTTTTCCGGTGACTAGATAGGGGCAATTTCGTCCAAAACTTGGAGCAAGGTAAAAAAATGCTTAAAGTCCTTTAAAAAAAAAAAAGACAGAAAATGCAATTTGAACTCTGAGTTTGTCATCAACTCTCTGGTGATTAAATTCTGAGCCTGTCGATTCCCCACCCTATTATGTTTTCTTACTATGTCGATGCCTCAAGTTTGTCGCCCAACAGCAAATTGCTCCTTGCCCCTTTGAAAGTCCGTCGTCTTGAGCTCCATTATCTGCTGGAGGAGCGGCAACGTTGATTCCATATAACAAGTTTAGAGAGGCTTGGCTTCGTCGATTCCGGCTCAAAGTCTGTCGTCGATGCCAAATCCCTCCTTGCCCCTTCAAATCTGTCGTCGCGACCTCTATCCTCACCTGGAGGAGCGTCTATTCCATCTATATCTTAGCGTGGTCTAATCTCCATAGTTTCAACCAAGTCATTCTGGTTTGTTCGATTCACCCGATTAGAAAGTGTTGGTGCGGAAGGATGGCAACGGTGCGAATGCCTTGGACCGAATCGAACCTGCGAGGCATTTTCATGCAAATCCAAGTGATCTGATTCGTTATATTTTTGCACGCCTAGTTTCTTTGTTGTCGATTTGTTGTGTACGGGCGATTGTGGATGGTGGATGAGTTGAGTTTCTGGTGTTTATTCCAGAACGGAGGTCGTTATATACTGTTTTCGACGGTGAAAACATTTTCTATTGACTCATTCTTCCAAGCCATATAAATAATCATTTTTTAAAATATTTTTCAAATCATTTATTTTTCATGAAATAAATAGGACCCAAAGCAAAAAAACATTTGCAAATGATCGTTCGCATAATGAATCTCTACCCCAGACATTGCACTCTTGAGCACTGGCTAAGTGCATTAGCATACAGCCTGAGCTTTGAAACTACAGAAGTTGGAAGAACAAAGCTTTCCGGAAAAACTAAACGTAAGCCAGAAATGATATTGTCCATTGCCCGTAAACTCCCAATAAACACAAGATTCTCATCCCTGTCTCTAGACAAATTCATCAAATCCCGGAAGAACCTCTCCAAGTCCACATTAAAAGTCTGGCCTCACAATGTCAAGCGACGAATTTTAATCAGAAACCACGAAGAAGTTGACGTATTGACATTTATTTTTTTGACACAGGATTTCCCATCTCTTACAATGCCTACCTACTCGATTCTCATTTTGTTTCCACCAAAACAAAGCAATTCTCTATTCTATTGCCTTACAAATCGAGAGATATCTTGAATATTGACATGGCATGCGCGGGGAATACTTGCACCACTATTTTGATGAGAATTTCCTTGCCTCCTTTGTATATTAGATTCTTCTTCCAACCTTCTAATTTCATATTAACCCTTGCTAACACCCAGGTAAACATAAGCTTTTTTCGAATGGCCCTAGTAAAAAAGAATGCCCAATTATTTCCCAGTCTTGTCAATAATTGGAATTCGCAGCTTTTGTGCCATGTTTCTTTTCATGTTGAAAGGGCAGCGTCCCTGAAAAATGTCTGATTTGTTTGAGTCTATGGCTTGACGCACTGCGAAGCAATACTGATTGAGTATCAGCCAAATTTTGGCATTCCTTGACTGTCCAATCCATTAAAAAAGATAACATCATCAGCAGAAAGTATATGAGAGAGAGAGAGTTAGGCTTGATTCCTTTGGTGATTTATTCTTGAGTTGCTTTATTCATACATTTGCCATAATGATGACCGATAGGGAGATAACAAGTCACCTTGCCTTATCCCTCGTGAGGATTGAAGAAGTGCGTGGTTTTGCCATTGATTTTCACAATGAATGAAACTATGGAGATGTAATGCATGACTAGAGAGGGGGAGGAAGCAAAAATAAAAAGGGAATTTTTCTCTTAATAAAATGGATTCATGCTATTGAGCATTTCACTTTTCATAGTCTCAAAAATTTCCAACCGATCGAAGGTAACCAAAAGCGATGTTCTTATTCCTTATGTATAGATTAGATGAAAGATAGAGGATGGATAAGAGACTAAAAATTTCAATATCTAATCTTAAAAGATGAAGTCTCGGAAGAGTGGCACGCCCAATATCCCCCCACATCTTGAATTCGACGGCAAAGAAATTCAAAACATAGTTTGAATATTCTAACTGGGTATGCTTTAGGTTGACAAGAAAAATGAAGCGGTGAAATTGCGGTTTAAAGGGAAATCTAAAAATATCAAATATCCATTTCTGGTTGTGTTTGTATTCACTCATCATTTCAGATCACTCAACAATCAAGCCAAAGAAAATTTCGAATAAAGGTACGAAGTGAAGTCATTTTTCAAAAAATGTCCTAAAGTTGATGGTTATCCCAAATAAGAGCATGCCAATTTAGTCTCAATAAAGATCCCACCGTAATATTTGCATAGTGATGGTGATTATTGGTTCAAGCAAAGAGGATATCTTAATGTGCTTTCCTCTTTTCTTGAAGATCACGGAGCTTCTATTTTTCCCTTGTCTTCTCATTTCTCGTGCTTGCCAAGAGCGTCACTTTTTATTAGGGGTGTCAAAAAGATCCAACTTGACCTTAAACTTAGGGTATTTTCGGGTCGGGTCAAAATCTTGTCCAAGTATAGGGCCGGTATCATTTAGAGTCGGGTCAAGTTGGGTCGGGTCGGCCTGAGCCTTTTTTATAAATATAATGTATTCTTAGAGTTTTGCTAGAAAATACCAAAATACCCAACCCGATTTTTTTGTTTGGGTCTAATGCATTTCAAGTCGGGTTGGGTCGGGTCGGGTCCCTTTGCGATTGGGGTCGGGTCGGGTAACATAAAAACCCGACCTGACCCGATCCGACCCATTAACACCCCTACTTTTTATTGGAGGTTAACTTCATTAAAGAGGGCCAGGCATGTCTTGGCTTGGTCTCTGGAAGTTCAAATAACACTTCGAACCCAAGTTTAAATTCACTCAACAAGCGAGGGCAATTCGAATGCCATCCGTGACCGACTTAGTGCAATTTATGTGGACGTATATATTAAGAAAATGTTGCTCATATCTACGATGAAAATTAACTATATTTTTATGTAGGAGTCGGGACTATATTTTTATGTAGGAGTCGGGATCCATCTCTAATTTTTCCAATGCAATGAATAATCAACCTAGGTAGTTAAAATTTAAGTATTAACATTGACGAGAATGGGGAGAGTCCGAGTGGATGTCTCCAAAGTAGGGATTATTACAAGGAGCACTGGCATTGCAAAGGTGAAGGAGGAGCTTTGAAAGATCGAAGCCGCACAAGATTGGCAAACCCAAATTTCGAAATTGATGAGGCAAAACGGTTGCTGAGGTTGAAACAGTGGCCTGTTGCAATCGAATTGTTCTATGGCAAGAAATTTGCTAATCATCGAGCAAGAGTTAGAGGATTGGAGGCTTAGGTTTGTCAAAGAAGACAACAAAACAGGCTCCAGTGAAAGCTATCACCAATTATTCATTCATTAAAGTTAACGTAACAGAGACGCCCTGCACTTTCTCTCAAATGTGTAATTCTTGAGTTGATTACACGCAGTTCATCGTTGCTCTTGTTCACTGCAATTCATTATCGCCAAGGAAAAAATCGATGTCAAGGTACAAATCTCATAGTTTGGTTGCTGCTGAATATGGTATTAGCTATAGCAATGTCCATTGTTGAGAACAAAATTCACAATGGTTTGCACCGTTGGTCCGTGCTCTTTTGGCCCCCATGCACTTGACAGGAATGCTTTCTAATACTTTCATCTTTCAATTTGTTGTATCGCCTAAATGGAATGTTGGCTATCGACTTCTTGCTGAAGCATGTCTTCTCAGGAAAAATCATTCAAATTTGCCGATTCCGGAACATTGGAGATGAAGTACGGGCTCAAGACGAACTCTGTGAGTTTCTACGAGTAATGGTTTCAAACAAAGCAAAGATGTAAAAAGCTAGATAATAGGCCAAGCGACGAGGGCTCCAAATTCATCAGCAAATTCAACGAGTAACACTGGCAATTTGCTTTTACTTTATGACATGTTCTCAAACGCTTTTAATTCACTCAATATCGTACGGCATTTTCCTTGGAGCTCCGCAGTGACTTCATTCCTCACCTTAAACCATAGCTCCTTGCCCAAAATTTCTTCTGCAACTCCTTCTAAGCATCTTTATCAGCTTCATCAATGTCTTGCCCATCTACTTCCGAAAGTAGCGGTCTTCTTCTTTGCCCATTCCTACTTTGCCCAATACCTTTTCGTAGGTGGGTAAATACGAAACGTTTCCGACATTTATTACGTGAAGAAGAGGAGAAAAGGAGAGAAGAAAAGGCACGAAGATAGCACGATTGATTAGGATAGGGGCATGCACATTGTAGTTTTAGGGGAGATTGGCAACAATTTGCGCATCGTCAATTAGTGGTTTTCCAAAAGACAAAAATATAGAAACACTCTGATTGATCGAAAACAAAAGAGAATTTTATTATGTCTGGCATTTACAGAAAAATGGAAAAGCATCCCTCTCGATGACTTTTTACCATAATTCTCCAACTAAAAGATATGAAAGAATCTTCCTATATCAAAAAATCAAAAACGAAAAAGGAGTATTTCTTTCCACCCCTTAATTCTTTCCTTCTTTTTCCCCTTTTCGCCCCTAATTTCTCTCCTATTTACATTTTCTGCCCAGGGCGCTTCCGACTTACGACGACGACAGATTCAGGGGCACTCACGCTGCGACAGTCGAGCCGCAGTAGGACTCATCGTCGTCAACCCGGCCGCCGCCACCGCAGGAGAGGACGCGCTGGAGCTCGGCGCGGGGCAGTCGTGGCTGCGGCTGGGCCCGCACGCTGCGCACAGGCAGGAGGACTCCTCGCCGTCCGGGGATCATTGTTGCTCCCGCAGGAGGACTCCTCGTCGTCAATCCAGCCGCCGCCGCCGCCGCTGGAGAGGACGCGCTGGAGCTTGGCGCGGAGGGAGTCGGCTTCGAACTCGTTGTCCTGGGCGAGGCCCTTCCAGAACTTGTTTTCCATCGCCAGGCGGTTCAATTCCTCCTGGATTTTTTGGATTTGTTGGTCTTTCTCCTTCAGTGTTCTCGTGAACTCCAGTGTCTGTAGAACAAAACCAGAAGACGAAAGTTGTCAGGAAATTTATAATTTCCTTTTTCCTTCTCAATAAAAAACTTGTTTCTTGACGCAATTCGCGAGATTTTTGTCTTTTTTTTGGGTGGAAGGGAGGAACAGACCCGTTTTCTGGGTTTTGTTTCCTGAAACAACGAAATCCCAGAAGAACCCTAATTTTTTTTTCATCAGAAGAACCTTAATTTTTATTTTAATTTTTTTCAGAAGAAGAACCCTGATTAATCCATCTAAGGATTGTCGAAACATAACAAAAAATAAAATTATTTAAAAGAAAATAAGGAAGAAAAGGGGAAATTTACATAAATTTTTTTGGGAAACAGGACCGTTTTCTGGGTTTCGGGGCTTTGTTTCTCGAAACAACGAAATCCCAGAAGAACCCTAATTAATCCATCGAAGAATTGTCGAAACATAACAAAAATAAAAACTATTGAAAAGGGGACACTTACATAGAGGGAAATCAGGCGGTCGTTCTCAGATTCGTGCCCTGAGACCTCGAACGCGGCCTCGTGCCCCAGAAAAGGTGACGCCTTGCTCCGCTTGTGAGGATGATCCGCCAAAAAGCGATGGCCGCTCAAGTGGTCGTCGCCGATCGCGTCTCTGGACCGCCTGTGGTGGCTTCTGGGGCAAGAGGCGGCAGCGGCATCGTAGTTGCTGGTCGATCCGCTGTCGGACGATTTCGCTGTGCAAAAATCGGGGAAGATGCGAAGTTTCATGTGGCGGCGACGTGACGGCCGCGGGACCGAGGGGGGCGTCTCCGACAAGGGGAGAGGGATGAAATCCTCAGCCTGGCTGGGGCTGGGGTAGGAAGGAGTGGCGCTAGGGTTCTTCGTCCCCGAGATGAAAATCCTGAAAAATCACGAGAGAATCGAACAGATTAGTTCGAAGTAAAAGAAGAGAGAGAGAAATTCAAAAGTAAGCAGAGACCCAGGAATGAATATCGACGAGTTACCTGTTCGGGATCATCGGAATGGGAAGAGGATAGGCGCGCCGAGCTTCCGCCATGAGAGTCTCTCTTCGCTTTCAGAGAGAGAATCAGAGAGAGAATCAGAGACAGAGAGTGAGTTTCAGAGGAAGAGCGTGAAGAAGGTGTGTGATGAGTGTGAGGGTGAGGGTGTTTTGAGTTTTATTTGGCGCGTTTTTGACCGTTGCTCCCACGGGCAGGCACGCGGTGACCGCCGGGCAGAGGCAGCCGAGGCGTGCTTGGCGCCCACGCCGCACACCACGCACAGGCAGAGGCGACGGCCATTAATTGCGTGAGCATTCTCTCTCTTTCTTCCTTTTTTTTTTTTTTCAAAAATCTCCCGCGCACACCTCAACTCTCTATCTCTCCTCTCAGTCTCGCAAGAAGCAAACGAAGCCTACTCTCTCTCGCTTCCATCAGCCGCCGCCGGGACCCTCAGCCAACCGTGGCTTCAAGCCTAGTCTGGTTCAAGCAGAGTACAAGTTTTAGAGGCTGCGTATGTGAAACAGAGACTTCACGCACGGTCTAGCCCTCAAGCAACTTGTTCAAAGGAAAGACCGGTTCAAGTCCTGAAATCAAGGTCCGTCAAGGTCCGAGGGCTCGTTCTGGAGTGTTGGCAAGGCGACCGATTTGGCTTCTATCTCGGTTCGGCGTCCGTTGCCGGTTGCTGCCACCAGTTCTCGCTTCACGCAACATCCCATCATTCCCTAACAGGTTCTCTCTCTCGCATAAGTCAATTGTCTTACTTAACAATATTTATGAAAAGTTCCTTACCATCCCATTTCCTTTCTCGTCTTTCTTTTTTCTTTTACATGGTTTTGTCCTTTGCCTAGTCAGCCAAAAACCAAGACATTGACTTGGAAGGAAAAAAAAAAAATGAAAAAACAAGAAGAAGAAAAATGATGGAAAAAAGCTCTTTATTTTCTCGATATATTGGAATAAGTACTCATTGTGCGTTTTTATGAATTAATAATAATTTACTATCCCATTTCCTTTCTTGTCTTTCTTTTCTCTTTTACATGCTTTATCCTTGAATTTCAAGAAAAGAAGTGATTGATAGGGAACTTCAAATCCTCGAAATCTTGGAGAACGTGGCCATCGGACTTTTCTAAAAATTAATAACAGTCGAATATCCCATTGAGAAAATTATGAAGATAATAATCGAAGAATGCCATCACTTATTGTAAAATCACCAAATTTTTTTATATTTCATCAACAAATTGAGTGACTAATAGTTAGAATTTCGCTATAATGACCTTAACTAGTGAAAAAAAAAATTGAAGAATAATAAAATAAAGGAGAATATTTTTCTGTAAAATTTTCGAAATACCAACCCACAAACAAAATGGATTTGAAATCATATAACCATGTTGATCGTGGGAATGATTGTGCATATCGGAGCATGATGAGGAAATTGAAAATGGGGAATTAGAAAGGCAACAATGGGCATATCGTCAATTAAACATTTCCAAAAGACAAAAATATAGGAATAATATGATTAAAAAAAGGGAAAATACTACTAAAAGTCCCAAACAATACCACTTGGGATAAATTTTGCTTTAAGCTTTTTTGTGACACTAAAAACTTTAAACTATACTATTTATGACAAGTTTATCCTAAACTTTTTGTTTAGGCCACTTAGATCATATTTATCCTAAACTATTTAGCTAAAAAGCATTTTCATCAGAGAGAGAGAGAGAGAGAGAGAGAGAGAGAGAGAGAGAGTGGTGATAAGTAAATTAATCCGGCCGAGTAGCAATTATATAAGCACGTGTGCTCGCATATCATGTTTGTTGTGAAATCGCTAGTCTTCTGGAATGAATTTTCAGGTGCTTCCGAAATACTATTTTTTATATTCCCCTGGACTTATAATAACGTGCCACAAACATTGCGAAATTCCTTTGATTTTCTTTTTGAGAGAGAGAGAGAGAGAGGGGTGATGGATGGCAATTATAGCCATTTTCCCAAAGCATATCCACTTTTTTGTGTCAACACAATACATAACAAAATGTTCTTTTTTCTTTGGGAAAATCCTACAAAAAATCTCAAATTATGTCACTTGAGACAAATTTATTATAATTTTTTTATAACGCTAAAAATCACTAATTATGTCACTTAGATAAATTTACTCTAAATTTTTTTTGTGAGATTAAAAATCTTAAACTATGTCACTTTTGATAAATTTACGCAGAATTTTTTTTTGTGATACAAAAAATTATAAATTTGTCACTTGGGACACATTTACTCCCAAAATTTTTGATCTAAGGGCAATTTCGTATTTTTCCTTTTCTCTCTTTTTTTAATCCTTTTTCTTCTTTCCCTTTAACAGCCTTGGCGAAGGAAGCCGATGAGGGTGAACTTTGCCTAGCTTAGGCAAGGGTAGCTCTCGTCGAATTTAGCAAAGAAGACCCTCGCCAAATCTAGTGTGCCGGACTCCGACGCCATGGCCCATGAAGGGAAAGGAAAAAAAAGAACAAAAGAAAAAAGGAAAAAGAAAAAACAGATGAAAAAGATGAAAATGCTTTTTAACTAAAGAGTTTAGAGTAAATATGTTCTAAGTGACCAAACAAAAAATTTAGTATAAACTCGTCCTAAGTGATATAGTTTAAAGTTTTTAATGTCACAAAAAAGCTTAAAGCAAAATTTATCTCAAGTGATATTGTTTGATATTTTTAGTAGTATTTTCCCTTTTTTTAATCATATTGCTCCTATATTTTTGTCTTTTGGAAACCTTTAATTGATGATATGCCCATTGTTGCCTTTCTAATTCCCCCTTTTGGATTTCCTTATTGTGCTCCAATATGCACAATCATTCCCACGATCCACATGGTTATATAATTTCAAATCCATTTTGTTTGTGGGTTGGTATTTCGAAAATTTTACAGAAAAATATTCTCCTTTATTTTATTATTCTTCAATTTTTTTTTCACTAGTTAAGGTCATTATAGCGAAATTATAATTATTAGTCACTTCAATTTGTCGATGAAATATAAAAAAAATGGTGATTTTACAATAAGTAATGGCATTCTTCGATCATTATCTTCATAATTTTCTTGATGGGATATTCAATTATTGTTAATTTTTAGAAAGGTCCGACGGCCACATTCTCCAAGATTTCGAGAATTTGAAGTTCTCTTTCCATCACTTCTTTTCTCGAAATCAAGGATAAAGCATGTAAAAGAAAGACAAGAAAGGAAATGGGATAGTAAATTGTTATTAATTCATAAAAAAGTACGATGAGTACGCATTTCAATATATCAAAAAAATAAAGAGCTTTTCCATCATTTTTATTCTTTTTCATTTTTCATTTTTTTTCCTTCCAAGTCAATGTCTTGCTTTTCGGTTGACTAGGCAAAGGACAAAACCATGTAAAAGAAAAAAGAAAGACGAGAAAGGAAATGGGATAGTAAATCGTTATTGATTCATAAAAAAGTACAATGGGTACACTGTCCAAGATATCAAGAAAATAAGGAACTTTTCCATCACTTTACTTGTCCTTCTTTTTTCATTTTTTCCTTCAAGTCAATGTCTTGCTTTTTGGTTGGCTATGCAAAGGATAAAAGCATGTAAAATGAAGGGAGGGGGAAAAAAAAGAGAGGGTAAAATACCGTCAAAAATATTTAGTTATGTTTATTGTAATATATTTACTTTAAATTTGTTATTTGACATCAAAAATTTCGAATTTATATGTGTTTAAAACATTCACCCTCCATTGAAGTTTTATCGACAAGGTTTACTAAAAATCTGCAAACATTAATGTCGAAAAATAAATACCATTAATATGATCCTCACATGATTTAAATGAAATAGAAACATAAAAACGAAATTTTTTTTAATTAATTTTTTTTATGGAACCTTCATGAAAGGTAATTGCATCATATAGTTACAATTTTAGAGTTTTTTATGTTATAAGAAAATTTTATTACGTATGACATTTACAGAAAAATGGAAAAGCATCCCTCTCGATGGCTTTTTACCATAATTCTCCAACTAAAACATATCAAAGAATCTTCCTATATCAAAAAAATCAAAAACAAAAAAGGAGTATTTCTTTCCACCCCTTAATTCTTTCCTTCTTTTTCCCCTTTTCGCCCTTAATTTCTTTCCTATTTACATTTTCTACCAAGGGCGCTTACGACTTACGACGACTACAGATTCAGGGGCACTCACGCTGCGACAGTCGAGCCGCGCGCGGGGCACAGGCACAGGTGCTGCGGGGCAGCAGCACCGCCCCCACCTCCCACTTCCCGCACCGCCCACACCGCCGCCGCCGCCGCCTCGTCAGCGATTCCGCCGCCTCATCGCCGCCTTCCACGGCCGCCGTCCGGGGATCGTTGTTGCTCCCGCAGGAGGACTCCTCGTCGTCAATCCAGCCGCCGCCGCCGCCGCCGCTGGAGAGGACGCGCTGGAGCTTGGCGCGGAGAGAGTCGGCTTCGAACCCGTTGTCCTGGGCGAGGCCCTTCCAGAACTTGTTTTCCATCACCAGGCGGTTCAATTCCTCCTGCATCTTTTGGATTTGTTGGTCTTTCTCCTTCAGTGTTCTCGTGAACTCCAGTGTCTGTAGAACAAAACCAGAAGAGGAAACTCGTCAGGAAATTTATAATTTCCTTTTTCCTTCTCAATAAAAACTTGTCTCTTGACGCAATTCGCGAGATTTTTGTCTTTTTTTTTGGGGGGAACTGACCCGTTTTCTGGGTTTTGTTTCCTGAAACAACGAAATCCCAGAAGAACCCTAATTTTTTTCAGAAGAAGAACCCTAATTTTATTTTATTTTTCAGAAGAACCCTGATTAATCCGTCGAAGGATTGTCGAAACATAACAAAAAATAAAATTATTTAAAAGAAAATAAGGAAGAAAAGGGGAAATTTACATAGAGGGAAATCAGGCGGTCGTTCTCAGATTCGTGCCCCAGAAAAGGTGACGCCTTGCTCCGCTTGTGAGGATGATCCACCAAAAAGCGATGGCCGCTCAAGTGGTCGTCGCCGATCGCGTCTCTGGACCGCCTGTGGTGGTTTCTGGGGCCAGAGGCGGAGGCGCTGGTCGATCCGCTGTCGGACGATTTCCCTGTGCAAAGTTTCAAGTGGCGGCGGCGTGACGGCCGCGAGACCGAGGGGGGCGTCTCCGACAAGGGGAGAGGGATGAAATCCTCCGCCTGGCTGGGGCTGGGGCTGGGGCTGGGGTAGGAAGGAGTGGCGCTAGGGTTCTTCGTCCCCGAGATGAAAATCCTGAAAAATCCACGAGAGAATCGAACAAATTAGTTCGAAGTAAAAGAAGAGAGAGAGATATTCAAAATTAAGCAGAGACCCAGGAATGAATATAAATTTTTTTACTTACCAAAAAAAAAATAAAAAAATATCGACGAGTTACCTGTTCGGGATCATCGGAATGGGAAGAGGATAGGCGCGCCGAGCTTCCGCCATGAGAGTCTCTCTTCGCATTCAGAGAGAGAATCAGACAGAGAGTGAGTTTCAGAGGAAGAGCGTGAAGAAGGTGTGTGATGAGTGTGAGGGTGTTTTGAGTTTTATTTGGCGCGTTTTTGACCGTTGCTCCTACGGGCGAAGAATTTACGGGCAGACACGCGGTGACCGCCGGGCAGCCGAGGTGTGCATTGGCGCTCACGCCGCACACCACGCACAGGCAGAGGCGGCGGCGTGGTGCATCTTCCCTCTCCCCTCTCCCCTCTCCCCCTCTTTCTTCCTTTTTTTCAATTTCTAGGCCAAGTGCCCAAAGGCCTTTCGCTTCCCCTCTTTACACAAGTATCTTCTCTCGTGTATATTTATAACCAACTTTTATTTTTCTCATGATGTCATAAGAAGCCTAAATATGAGAATCACTGGTAGACCAACTCGAATAAAAGGCCACGTTAGGCCCAACACCAAACTTACCTTTTTAACCTTAGTGCTTCCCTCATTTATCAACACAAAGGAAAGAAAGAAAGAAAGAAACACACATATTTTTGGCCTAATTCTTTGATTAAAAAAAAAAAAAGCTAAGCTTTTACATCAGTTCCAAATCTGCCTATACGTTCAAAAATCGTCACTAATTTCTTTAAAATTAGTAACATTGGTGCTTATTAGAGATTCTTTATCAAAACCCATGTCTTTATCAATACCCTTACCTTAATTTAGAACAATAACAGCCTCGTGCTTATAATCTTAAAGAATCGGTATCGATTTTTGAGACGCATGGGCAGATTTAGGATGAATTATAAAAGGGTCCCAAAGTTGGAGTTTTCTTTAAGGGAATTAGCCTCATATTTTCCAAGACAGCAAATGAACTAAATATAGTCAATCATATGATTCTATTTGGGTCGAAAGTAAATTAGACAGTTGGATAGCTTTGAGAGTACATGAAAAAGAAAAGTGATAAAGTTATGATTGAGTCATTAACTCATTATAATCAAGCCGTCTTAGTATGACCTAAGTGAAAAATTGACCCATGACAAAAGTCCCACCATGTAGCCCACACTCTTCCTATTTGTGTAATGGTCAATTGTAAGTTATGGAGTCTTGGATAGGGCCAAAGTTAAAAAATGATGTGAGGTATGGGAGGCTTCTTTCTCTCTAACTCAATTAGTTCTCTTTTACTTCTCTATGCAATACGTTGACTCTAGCATCAAAAGGTGTTTTATGAGAATCTTCTCTATCTATAATGCGATAGACCCACAAAATGCAATCACCGATTTATCAATTATTATCAAGTTTGCACGTCAAATTAATAGTAATGGAATAGAAAAACATAATCGGCATGAGGGTGGAACTATGCAAAGTGCTCTCCATGGTGATGTAACGTGAGAATAGTGTAGTTGACTTTTTGATGTCTGTGACTAAAAGAAGGAAAGCAGAACAAGAAATCGCAAGTTGGGTGGAAATTGCGATTTTGGGTTGGAAGTTGGTGGGGGAAGCATAAGTCGCCATCACAGCTTTTGGTGTTGCTACCGAGTTCATATAAAAGAAAACCCTTACCATCGCCAGCTCCAACACGATTCAACATCGAGAGAGAGAGAGAGAGAGAGAGAGAGAGAGAGAGAGATTGCATTTGCACAAGCCATGGCTCTGAAGGCCTTCGCTGCTGCCCTTCTCGCTTCCCTCCTGATCATGACCACTCTCTCTTCAGGTAAGTTGGAGATCATGTGAAGATTAAGCTTTGCAGCACAAAGTTTAAACATCCTTTCTTTTCTTTTTTGAATGTCTTTTCTCGAATGCAGGAAGGGCAGAACTGGATGACAAGCTCACTGGCTCTTCACTTCATAAGGTAAGTACATACTACTAGCATAATTTCACTGCTAAGAATATGAATAGAACAAACATTGCGCTTACCTAAATTAGCCCACCACCCCATTAAGCCATTACAGCTCGGGTAATAGAAAAAGTTTGGAAACTCTAGACCTCGAGAACATAAGATCTCATTATTTTCAAGTATGATATATGGTTATTTATTTACGTCGATTATCATGTGATAAGTGTTATGAATTTTTTCATTTCCCATGTAAATGAAAAGTAAATTTTAAATATATTTATCAATCACTATACATTGAAATGATGTAATATTTATCTCGAGATCACGCGCTGCACGAGAAAGAACTTATGAATCATGGGTGGCAAAGTACGGATGCATGCATGTATGGCTTTGTCGCCAGAAAAAGGTGAATATAATGTACCGGGGATTCATTAGTTTCAGCCTGATAACAAGCATATTTCTCTCTCTCTCTCTCTCTCTCTCTCTCTCTCTCTCTAGGATGGCGTTTTTGCTGGGATAAGCGGAAGGAAGGTGATGGGGCTGGAGGCGATGCTGGACTACGACGACGTATGTGCCAACATCAAGCACAATTTCAGGAAGAAATGCAAGAATCCTTAACGCTGGTCATCAATCTCACCCTCAAGCCACATTATCAACTTCCCCTTCTCTCTCTTTCTCTATATAAACACAAACGCATATATATATCGGTTTCAAGAATGCATGGGATGGAATCGGGAATGAGGTGACAACCATCGCCATTAAAGACGAATGATTATCGTTCTGTTTTGCTAGGCATGCTACAATAAATGAACCGTACAAATAATAATTTGGGCGTGCAATGATACCCCAAAACCCGGCATCTTGCCTGTATGGATTTGCGTACCTCTCTTTAATATTTGTTTTACGTATGAAGGATCAATAAATGTCGATTTTAATTGCTTAGTTCTGATACTTCTTAGGGATGCAATTGTTAGACAACAATAAATGCCATATTCAGTGGTTCACTGAGATGATCTACAAGTAAAAAAATTGAAATGTGCTGTTTGCATTTGAAGAACCGGGTTTACCTCCAATATATATACAACATACAACTCCGATATTGCTACATCATGATGAAATTATATGCATCTCTCACAATCTCCATATCATTGGGGGCAGCACAGATGCACGTGCATTTTGTATCTTATGACATAATCAATGTTAGACTGAGTCACCAAGGGAGTCCAATTTCTCCAATCCAACTTCCCTATGGAGTTTCTCAAGTTGACTATCTCTCTAATATCAAACACTTTCCTCAACTTACTACTTCCCTATTTACCAAAATCGACCTTCGTCTCCTTTGTAGCCTCTCCCTTCACATCTTGAGCTTCAGTTTCTCCTGGTTCAAGAACAACATCCTCCTGTGGGTATAGTTTGCTAATGATGTTTCCAAGCATCTCGACCACATCACTCAATTTAGGGCATGATTTCGACTGCTTCATCAGGCACTCATTAGCAAGAGAAGCAAGTTTCTGAGCTGACGTGATGCAATCCTGTCCTTCGAGTCGTGGGTCTAGAATAAGGGAGAATTTCTTTTAATCCGAAACATAAGGTGACCCAATCCAAAAGCTTCTGCTCACTCCAAGGTAGATTCCTTTCCATTGCCCATCTTCCTGTGATAAGTTCGTAAAGAACCACCCCAAAGTTGCATACGTCACTCTTAGCATGAGCCAGCTTGTATGTACATACTCTAGAGTTGCACAACCAATTGTTCCTACAACCTTAGAGAGAACGGATACATCAGTGATGCATACTGAAGTTGAGAAGTACTAGTACCTTCTCATGGTGAAAAACTTCAAATATATTGTAGCTATCCACGTAGAAAAAAAAAATCAAGCAAAGAGGGGTGATGGTGGCAAAGAAAAAGGTTTTTCTGAGACAAAGTGTAGAGAAAGCTACGCCAAGTAAGAAAAGCTTTCATACTTGTTCTCCTTGTAAAATGATAGGAACATTCCACAAACAGATGGCTCGACTTAGTGATGTTGACACATGACTCAGCCCTTCAGCTGGTCCCTGCCTAGCCAATCCAAAATCTGAAAGCTTAGCATTGAAGTCTTCATCTGTTAAAATATTTATCCAATTTCTAGAATTATCTAGTATAAAATTTTGCTAGAAAAGTCTAGAAAAATCCTACAAATTATCTATCACTTAAGCAACTAGAGTAGTCTAGAAAAATCAACAACTAGAGTATTGTAGAAAAGTCAACAACTAGAGTAGTGTAGAAGAATCTAGAGATAAGAGCAGCAAAAAATTTGACTTTTGACCAGATTTTTGCAAGGAAAGTCGGTCATGCATGCCTATAAATAGGCTAAGGGACATCCACTAAAAGGATCCCAACACACCAACTTCAACCCCTTCTCTTTTCCCTTGTGTTACCCACCAACTAATAAAAGTTTTCTTTATTTTTCCTTGTGCTTCATTTGCCAAATAACCTTATCAAAAATACATCTATATTTCCTAGTCTATTTTACACACACAAGCACACGCTTCCGCAAATAACCAACATCATCTAACAGGATGTTTGATGTCTTAAAATATCGAAAAATTAGCTGCACAAAGCTAGCAACAAAATTAAATGTAATGCGTTCATGGCATTTTTTCCAAGCAAACTTATATGGAAGAAAGCTGTCGTCAGAGTATGAATATCAGAAATTGCTTTAGAGTCATGCACCTGAAAATCCATTTCTTCATGCAGGTATGCCAATCCATGAGTAGCATCCTGAGCGATTTTCAACCTTACTTTCCAGGAAAGAGGCGATGGCACCCAAGCCAGGAGATGATCTTCCAAGCTTTTATTTCGCATAGACCAACAAGCTTGACAAGATTTGGGTGCTTGACTTTCCAGGAAAAAGTATGCATCCACATTTAAAGTTTCTTATATTTTTCAATTCTCATTTATTTTAAGTGATTTCTATATTATGGCAATTACATTAATTGATGGTTCCGGGTTATCATATGACATTAGATGCGACCGTCGCTTAATATTCCATCCTTACTATATAAATCAAATATATCACGATCCAAATTGGTAAAGTTCAAAGCTTATCGTTTTTTTTTTTTTTTTTTTTTTTTTATCGGTCCTACTTTAACTCTTATTCTTAAATTTTTGCCTTACCTTCTTACAAGACGTAGAAGTCAAAACTTATACCTAAAACTAAATTATCCAGACCCTGTCTCCCCCTTTTCCATGTAGAAAGGGTGACTGCTGAAATAAAATCTAATAATTAAAACTTGTCGTTCTTACCCTGTAAATAGCTGCAAAACGATGTTGTCACCATCATTATTAGTCATATTAAGCTAAAATCGAAATGTGATAGGAAGGTAAAAACGCATAATTTTGTGTTCAATCCAATCCTGCAAATATGGAAAGCGACTTAGAGCGGATTCATTGGCTCTCTCTCGCCCCTTGCCCAACAAAATTAATTAAGAATCAAAATTGGCTTAAGATACACCATCACATAAATGCTATCAATCGATATTTAGTTTATATTATGATACGAATTCGACGATTTAAGTTCATTTTCAAACTTTTCATGGACCCCCATATGAAGATAAATATGAAAGCACCCTTTAAAATGATGGCGATGTGATGACAATCAAACTTGGCACATCGAGCTCTGACAAGGGTACTACCAAGAAAAACAGTACTTGTTTGGCTTAGTGCCACTTACTGTCGGATTAATTTTCTGCTAGGATTTGAAATATGTAATACTCAAGCAACTCGTGATCAAGCTATCAAGTTGTTTACAT
This sequence comes from Corymbia maculata, assembly GCA_014182735.1. Taxonomy (NCBI): domain Eukaryota; kingdom Viridiplantae; phylum Streptophyta; class Magnoliopsida; order Myrtales; family Myrtaceae; genus Corymbia; species Corymbia maculata. The sequence goes on along the minus strand of CM024686.1, from coordinate 17,814,591 downwards.
ATTACATCTTCATTGTTATATTTATATTCTATTAGTATGAGAAACATTTCTTATAATTTTTTTTACAATTAACAATCTATTTACGTACTTTCAAGATATAAAATGATTTTTTTTCCCTTAGAGTATTTTTTTTTTTGTTTCTCTGCATTTAGATTATTAGAACATGCATGTCAAACAAAAATTCAGTGGCTCTATCGATCCACCATATCCTCTGAACACTTTGGCAATTGGTGAACAAGATTCACCGGAACGATGGGAATTATGGTCCCCTCCCAAAAAATATTTCAACATTATTATGAAGAAATTGTCAGTATAGATGTACTGCATAGAGAATTATTTATATTCATTAATTAGAGCTAAGATGTCAGACGTACTGCATTTGGTTCTGCATTGATTTGTTCCTTTTTTCAATAGCAGTCAAATAAATAAACAAATTGCATTAATTGATGCAAAAGTTGTGTGGGTTCTTGTCGGCGTGACATGTGTGCACTCTATATTTAGCGTGAACGAGGGTGTGAAATTAGGTGAAACAAAAGCTTGTGATAAAAGCCAACCATGGCGGGTCGGTGCTTTGATTTATAGTTAGGGTTATTTGACCACCGTGGATAATCAATCCAGAAAATGGGGACATGTTTTATTTTTTGAGATGATTACACAAATGGTCTGTAAATTATAATTAAATGTATAATGTTATCGATAAATTAAATATTTGTTGAAATAATGTTAATATTCGAACACAATCAGGACATTCAAAAGTGCATTAGAAAGGAAATAATTTGCGCATCATCAATTAATGGTTTTTCAAAAGACAAAAATATAGAAACACTGTGATTGAACGAAAAAAAAGGAGAGAATTTTATTATGTCTGGCATTTACAGAAAAATGGAAAAGCATCCCTCTCGATGGCTTTTCCCCATTATTCTCCAACTAAAAGATATGAAAGAATCTTCCTATATCAAAAAAATCAAAAACAAAAAAGGAGTATTTCTTTCCACCCCTTAATTCTTTCCCTCTTTTCCCCCCTTTTCGCCCCTAATTTCTTTCCTATTTACATTTTCTGCCCAGGGCGCTTCCGACAGATTCAGGGGCACTCAAGCTGCGGACAGTCGAGCCACGCGCCGGGCACAGGCACAGCTGCTGCGGGGCAGCAGCACCGCCCCCACCTCCCACTTCCCGCACCGCCCACACCGCCGCCGCCGCCGCCTCGTCAGCGATTCCGCCGCCTCATCGCCGCCTTCCACGCCCGCCGTCCGGGGATCGTTGTTGCTCCCGCAGGAGGACTCCTCGTCGTCAATCCAGCCGCCGCCGCCGCTGGAGAGGACGCGCTGGAGCTTGGCGCGGAGAGAGTCGGCTTCGAACTCGTTGTCCTGGGCGAGGCCCTTCCAGAACTTGTTTTCCATCACCAGGCAGTTCAATTCCTCGTGCATCTTTTGGATTTGTTGGTCTTTCTCCTTCAGTGTTCTCGTGAACTCCAGTGTCTGTAGAACAAAACCAGAAGAGGAAACTCGTCAGGAAATTTATAATTTCCTTTTTCATTCTCAAAAGGGGGGAACAGACCCGTTTTCTGGGTTTTATTTCCTGAAACAACGAAATCCCAGAAGAACCCTAATTTTTTTTTTTCAGAAGAAGAACCCTAATTTTTATTTTTTTTGGGAAGAAGAACCCTGATTAATCCATCGAAGGATTGTCGAAACATAACGAAAAATAAAATTATTTAAAAGAAAATAAGGAAGAAAAGGGGAAATTTACATAGAGGGAAATCAGGCGGTCGTTCTCAGATTCGTGCCCCAGAAAAGGTGACGCCTTGCTCCGCTTGTGAGGATGATCCTCCAAAAAGCGATGGCCGCTCAAGTGGTCGTCGCCGATCGCGTCTCTGGACCGCCTGTGGTGGCTTCTGGGGCCAGAGGCGGCGGCGGCATCGTAGTTGCTGGTCGATCCGCTGTCGGACGATTTCGCTGTGCAAAAATCGGGGAAGATGCGAAGTTTCATGTGGCGGTGGCGTGACGGCCGCGGGACCGAGGGGGGCGTCTCCGACAAGGGGAGAGGGATGAAATCCTCAGCCTGGCTGGGGCTGGGGTAGGAAGGAGTGGCGCTAGGGTTCTTCGTCCCAGAGATGAAAATCCTAAAATCGACGAGAGAATCGAACAAATTAGTTCGAAGTAAAAGAAGAGAGAGAGAGAGAGAGAGATATTCAAAATTAAGGAGAGACCCAGGAATGAATATCGACGAGTTACCTGTTCGGGATCATCGGAATGGGAAGAGGATAGGCGCGCCGAGCTTCCGCCATGAGAGTCTCTCTTCGCTTTCAGAGAGAGAGAGACAGAGAGTGAGTTTCAGAGGAAGAGCGTGAAGAAGGTGTGTGATGAGGATGAGGGTGTTTTGAGTTTTATTTGGCGCGTTTTTGACCGTTGCTCCCACGGGCAGGCACGCGGTGACCGCCGGGCAGAGGCAGCCGAGGCGTGCTAGGCGCTCACGCCGCACACCACGCACAGGCAGAGGCGACGGCCATTAATTGCGTGAGCATTCTCTCTCTTCTTCCTTTCTTTTTCAAAAATCTCCCGCGCACACCTCAACTCAGCACTCTAGCTCAATGTACTAGAGTATCTCATGCTACCCACCAATTCAAACTCAGCACTCAGTTCCACAACCGACATATTAGACTTGATAGATGAATCGTTCTCCATGGACAACGCTAATTTTAAGTTCGCCATATCATAAGCAGCTAATGCATTTGCCAGTGGGCACCCAGAGGTTTTTTCAAATCAGACAGGAGAAAGGATGTTACCCATAAAAAAGAAGTTGAAGACACAACGTGGATGCGCAAGAAGTAATAATAGTTTAATTTTGTTTTCTATCCTCTTATATTCACATAACAGTTTCTAGGGAATTAAAGAGAGTACAACTGTACAAGTGCTAAACTAAAATACCCAGAGAGTATGAATACTGACATTCCATAAAGAAACCCAATCATTGGATCAATGATAAAAGATAGGACTACACCCTCATATGTAGGAAGAACCGGCCGACGAGGGAAGTTTAATCCCACTTTCTGCATACTGCTTCCTTAGCAAAGGCGAGTTGGGTGCGGCCGATCATAGCGGCAGCAACCATGTTCTTGAGTCCACAGTCGGGGTTAACCCACAATCTTTCTGGTTCGAGCACATCAAGAGTCTCCGTGATTCTGTCAACAATCTCTTCAGTAGATGTAATTCTCGAAGAGTGGATGTCATAGACACCGGGGCCAATCCCAGCAACATACTGAACTCCCTCGCAGAAAACTGAAAGAATCTTCCCATCAGAGCGAGTGTTCTCGCTTGTGATGACGTCGGCATCCATGTCAATGATTGAGGGGATGATGTCGCTGAAGTGGGAGTAGCACATGTGTGTGTGGATATGCCAGTCAACAAAAGCCGCCAAGTTAAATCAGTAAATGGGAGGAAATGGAGCTTCCCACATGGAAAAACACAGTAAGGCAGCAAAGGAAGGGAGCCATAACGGGACCTGGGTAGTACCCTGGACACCGCAGTTAGTGATTCTCAAAGAGTGGACAGCCCAATCCAAGTAGAAAGATTGCTCAGACTTCCTCAGTGGCAGACCCTCTCTCAAAGCTGCCTCGTCAATCTGAATAACATTAATCCCCGCCTTCTCAAGATCCTCGACTTCGTCCTTGATGGCCAAGGCAATTTGATAGCAAGTTTCGAACCTGTGAAATAAATTTTTCTTATTCTAGTCCCAAAAGGAGAAATACAAATCATGTTCTTCCATCAGTCCCGTGCACAGATGAAGTTTTCACGTTCTGCTGTACCTGGGTTGGTCATTTCGGACAAAGGACCAGTTGAGAATGGTGACAGGGCCTGTAAGCATTCCCTTCATCAGGCGAGCAGTCATGCTCTGGGCCGTGGTGGACCAGAAGACAGTCATTGGCTTTGGGCGGCTCACATCACCATAGATGATGGGTGGTTTCACACAACGAGATCCATCAGATTGCACCCACCCGTTAATGGTGAAAGCAAAACCCGACAACTGCTCCCCAAAGTATTCAACCATATCGTTCCTCTGCATTGGATACATGCAGAGCAAGATGTTTGAGAAAGATAACATGGCTCACAAGAGGCAATCGATCTATCACTTCTACATAATCTGTCTTAATTATAATATCAGATTCAAACACCATATTACCTCAGGCTCCCCATGAACCAAGACATCAATGTCAAGCTCCTCTTGAAGCTCGACAACTTTACTGATTTCCTCCATGATGGCCTTAACGTATTCTTCCTCAGAAATCCTATAGGGAGGTGCCGTCAGAGGACAAAAGAAGGGTCATAATGAAAAGTATTACAGCCCCATGTCATATCCATCATTGTCAAACTAGAAAAGGAAGATTTAGTTTACTGACTTTTTGGCCTTGCACTCATGGCGCACTCTTCTAAGTTCGCCCAGTGACTGTATTCACCCAGCTGTTCTAGAACTCACAGTCGAGGCACTGGAAAGTAGGGGTGTCAAAAAGACCCGGCCCGGCCCGGCCCGGCCCGACCCGACCCTAAACTTAGGGTATTTTCCGATACCGGCTCCATACTCGGACCCGACCCGAAAATACCCTAAATTTAGGGTCGGGTCGAGTCAAAACGGGTCGCACGCAAGCCTTTTTGACACTAGTACCATCCGTGCGTTTTGGTCCTCATCCGTTGAGAAAAAAATGGTAAAGTAGGATAAAATAAACAAAAGAAAAGAAGTTTTTATTTCTCTCTCACGTTTTGGCTCTCAACTCTCTAGAGTTTTTGAGTTAAACAAGAAATTGAAACCAAACTTGTAAAAGGTCATGTTTTGGCCCGACCCGACCCGACCCTTTTGTTTGGGTCTAATGCATTTCGGGTCGGGTCGGGTCGGGCCAAAGCATGACCCTGTAGGATTAGGGTCGGGTCGGGTAACATCAAAACCCGACCCGACCCGACCCATTGACACCCCTACTGGAAAGCCAGTAATTAAAGAGAAACCCATCACATGTTAACGGCTTTGGTCTCTGCGATGGTAATGCGGCATAGAGTGGCAGCAACTAATTCTAGAAAACAAGCTAACAATATGGATTACCACTGCTAAGACTCCATAGTAGCGACAATAATAGTGTGGGCATATTATACTGCCTTTCAGCATCGTCTTTAGCAAAGAGACCACAAATTGTACCTCATCCTTTTGTCCAGCCAATGCCTTGGCCAAGGCATTGACTTCATTGACCTTCTGAGCAGCAAATGCAAGCCATGACTTGATTTCCTTATCCAACTTGGTCTCGTTAACTAGGTCAACAGGAGTGTGCAAAAGAGAGCAGGAGGTGGACACGACTAGTTTATCTGCAGATAAATGTGGAAATTCAGATATCAACTTAAGGATACATGACAAGAAGATCTTCAAAACACTATTTGAGGGAAAAAAAAACATGAGCAGAAAGTATTACCTTTTCCTACAATGCTCTCCAGAGCATGGAGGGTTACGAGTGATCCAGCAAGATCATTGGCCCAGATGTTCCTCCCATCAACAACTCCAGCAAAAAGATACTTGCCTACGGGGAACCCGCCCTTGATTAAATCGAGGGTCTTGGTTCCACGGACCAAATCAAATCCAAATCCAGTGACACCCTTCAAGGATGTAAGAACTTTATATGCCTCAGTAGGAACATCAGCAAAATAGGTCTGGACAAGAACTTTCACGCCAGAAAGACATGATTCTAGTTCCGCGTATGCTTCAGTGAATGCTTGCAGTTCGTGACAATCAAGATCCAACACAAGGGTGGGCTCATCAAACTGAATCCACGAAGCGCCACCTGCCTTAAGTTCGGACACGACTTCCCTGAATGGTTTATCATTGGTCAGGAAATATATTTAAAACACGAGCAAATGAAAAAGGCTAGAGAAGAGTTTAATCTCTTACTTGTAGATGGGAAGTATTTTTCCGAGAAGGGACAGAGGAGAAAAGCTCGTTTGAACACCCTTTGCCGGCTTGGATAGCAGCAGATAGGACACTGGACCAATGAGGACTGGAACAGCGTCTACTCCAAGCTGGACATTAGCAAATACATTTAAAAACGGATAGCTTTAAACAATGCTAAGATCATGCAAAGGCCCGAGGAAAACAAACAGAAAGTATGAGCTAATAAAAATTATTAGGGTATGCAAAATGAATTGCCCAAACCGGGAATCGTTTGGACTGGATCAAATTGGTTGGTTGGGTCCAATTCTCAATATTGTTGGTTTGGTTTTGGATTTCTAAAAGAAGAACTAGTGTCTGAGCAATTTGATTCCTAATTCCAAGAGAGAACAGAGTAGACCGGACTAGACCGATCACATATATCTATTTTTACTTTTTCTTCAAAAAAATTAATAAAATGTGAATTAAAAGCTATTTCAATCCAATTCTAAGCAATGAGAAAAAAAGCGATCGAAATTAAATTGTGAACCGATCATCCCTAAAAATTACACCTGTCAAATCGATGAGTCGAGTTGAAAATGATTTAGCCAAAATTGACTCATTTATATGTAATACAATTAGAGCAATCTATATCCAATCCAACCTGGACCCAATTCATGCCTACCCATGTTAAGAAAACACATCCATGTTTGACTCACCTTAGAAAAATGCATACCCACTACTCATTTGACCAACTTTAAGCTCTTTATATGAATGGATGATTCCATGAATTGGTTTGCCAAGTGAGTAAAGGGGTTCTGGGCCGAGTTATGGACAAAAGTGTGAAGCTGGTGTTGCAATTGAGGCAAAGGATGGTGGATCTTCATTGGTCACAAGTTTGAACATTCTGGTCATTCCTCAATCTCAAGAAATTTAGATTTATTAATTGGTTTGGCTTGAATTATGTGTGAGATAACCCAAATTTTACTCCAATTCACATTGATGGTATGTTTACATAAACTTCCTTGCAACAATTCTAGTACCTACACTTTGGTTTCTCAATCCCATCGTCACTAGTTTAATTTGATAATGACTTTGAAATACTTGAAAAGTTGCATCAATCAAAGGGACAAGGACACGGGCTAATATTAGGTAGGAGTATGTTGCTAGTGTGTGAAAATCCTAGTCCACTCATACGCCGGCAAAACCTACGACACCCTCGCCTCGCTCTTCCTTTTCAAAGATTTTATTTTATTTTTATTTTTGTGAATTCATTTATTAATTTTTATATTCTTTTCTTTTTTTTTTGTCTTTTGTCTTTTTTCTGTTTTTGTCCTTTTCCTCCTCATCTTCAACCTTCAGCTTTCTTCTTCCCCGAACATGAACGCCTCCAGCACCTGCAACCAGCCGAATCAAGGACCGCTCGGTGCCACGACTCCAGCCGCCAGCAGCAGTCCTTCGTCATCACAGAAACACGACCACCTGTAAGTCGTCTACTCGATCGGCGTCGGCCATCGCCGTCTTTTTTTCTTCTTCTTCTTCCCTTTCACTCCGACGGGGCCGACAACGTCTCCTTCCACCACCACCACAACCCCACTGTCGTCTCACTCCACCACTTCGCCGCCCTTTCAGTCCGTCGTCGAGCTCGAGCTCGGCCGACGAACTTGGGCCTGTGATCTAGAGCTCAGCTCAACATCGAATCTGAGTTGATTCGGGGTCGACCAAGGTAGGCTTAGACAACGAACGAGGCGTAGGCGGCGTGGTTCGTCGATGCGGCGTAAGGCCTAGACCTTCTGGCCGACGCGTGCGCGGACGCAGAGGGCGCGGGAGGAGTTGGACAGGAGGCGGCGACGCTGGAGGTCGGGGAAGGAGTGGGCGAAGATGGTGGAGGTATAGATGAGGCGACGCGTCGGAGTTGGTGGCGACGGGTCTGAGGTCGGGCTCAGAAAAAATTATCTATAACAATAGCAACTTACTTTTTTTTCTCTTGGAAATTTTATTTGACATCTCAAAAATTATCTATAACAATAGCAATCGAAATAGAGAGAAGAGACTATCTCTCCTTTACCTTACTCACTCCATGTTGTCTCTTCGCCTCTTCCCTTGCGTCGATTCCACACAAAAGGTCAATTAAGAATTTAAAAGGTTTTGGAAAAGCAAATTCTTCAAATTTGACAAAGCCAAAACAATAAATGAGAGAAATAAACTTCAATGATCTGATATCTTTAAAAGGCCGTCAGAGATGATGGTGGAGACGCCGGAGATTGGCGGTGGGGATGCTGATCAGTGATGGAGACCGGCGTGTGACGAACGGTGGAATCGAATAGGTGGACAGAGTGCGAGAAGAGGGAGCGAACCGATTGGGAAAGCGACTGAGCGAGAGAACGCTCTTGGAATTCGATGTAAATTTCATTAGACAGCAAGAATCAATGAAGAGCTAATAAGACGAGCGTTGACCTTCTTGGCCTCCTTGTGCTCTTTGACAGCCTTGCGAGAAGCGTAGGAGAAGCTGACATCAGGACCCAGTTCTGGCACCATGTGGTGGCTGGACCAAAGATGAGATGGATGGGTTAGCTAAACATCAAGAACCCAAGTGATTCACTCGTACTTCACTGAGTTCCAGAAGGAGCCTTGAGGAAAATCTTCTTCAATCTCTGGAACCCCCAGAAGGCAGCCCAAGAGAAGCTCCGGCAGTTTTGCCATTTTTTGCGAGGGCAATTCAGAGAGTCGCGTAGACTATGCAGAAGCAAAAAGGCTCTGTCAATGGAAAACACCCCGCTTTGTCTTTTAGAGTACACCCTTAATCGTGTGCAGATTGCGGGTATGATTGCTACAGAAGATACTCGACGTCTCATTCGGACTCAGAAGCAGCTCCCGACTAACGCTTTTGAAGATTAGAAGGCCTGTATATAAGCAGATCAAAAGGCAACTTTTGAAGATGGCCGGGAATTCCGGACTTGCCATCTCACTTATGTCGCCACATGCACTTTGGCTTTCGCTTGTGCAATGTTGGTCTTCGTATCGTAATTCTATATGAGGGCTAAAATTCTTGAAATCTGGGAAGAGAGGGGATTGTGGGGTTGTAGGAGGTGCTGCTGCTTTTTGGAATCGTCGTCTAAGCTTATTGTAGTGGTAGCACCATCTTTACAAATCGTAAAATCTCGAAGGTTACTTGGTGGATTCGAGTGTGAAAGGTTGAACCACTGTAAATCCGTCTTACAATATCTTCTGTCTCCTTAACCCTTTCTTGTTTTTTCCTTTTTCGTCTGATCGAGATCCCCTTGATTGTATTTATACATGTCATTACTTAACGTAATGTGTGCTTGGGATTAATCTGTGGCATAGTCTGTAATTTCTCCTCATTCGTTTTCTATGTTCAAATATATCATAGACTCATAACGAGGAAAAATATCATGAATGCCATAGTCAATGCTAAGACGAATTGCAGCTGCATCCTTTCACTTGCTTCCCGATATAGTGATTTGGACAGAAGTATTGAAAATTCCCGTGACAATAACAGAACCGTGCTAAGGCTAAGTGTGTAACTATTGGTAAGACAAATCGTGCTACATCAATATTGGGACAAAACCAGATGTTGGGGGAGTTTTCATAGAACAAAAAAGATTTAGGGTAGAATTAGACAGGGCCTAAAATTGAGGGTTTTTTTATAGGACAAAAAAAGTTAGTAGTAAAATTGGGATTAGACCTAAAGTTGGAGGATTTTTATGAGACGAAAGGTAAAATTAGGATAAAAGCTAAAGTTTAAGATTTTTTTAGAGTATTGAGCCTAAATTTCTAGGGTCTTACATGCCTTAGAAGTGACATGACTCTCGATTGGTTCGGGTAGCATGAAGGCACTAATTTGTCGGAAACACTATAAATCGACTAAGCTTTTCTCCACCTATACTCCTTTAATTTATATGTTTATGACATAGCTAATGAATTGCTCAAGTTACATATTTAGTTATTTACTTGAAATTTAAAAGCATATTCGAGATATCTAGGCCAACAAATTCTAACCTCACATCGTCAAAATGAGCCTTTTGATGCCCGTATTGCCATTCGAGGGCAAATCCGAGCTCCCTCTTGGGGCCGATGTGAGGATATCCAACGACAGCTCGTGATATGGGATGAGCAGCGGACAAGGAAACGCACTTTAATAATATTAACTCCGCAAGATCTTGACCCTTAAAACGATCTCTGTCTGAAAAGCGCAATTCCTCCAAGCAGGTATTATAAAGGTGCTCGAACCAGAAAGATTGTGGGTTAACCCCGACTGTGGACTCAAGGCTCGTGAATACACTGAGGTCAAGCCTGCACTCGAGAACATGGTTGCTGCCGCTATGATCGTCCGCACCCAACTCGCCTTTGCTAAGGAAGCAGTATGCAGAAAGTGGGATTAAACTTCCCTCGTCGACCGGTTCTTCCTACATACGAGGGTGTAGTCCTATCTTTTAGCATTGATCCAATGATTGGGTTTCTTTATGGAATGTCAGTATTCATACTCTTTGAGTATTTTAGTTTAGCACTTGTACAGTTGTACTCTTTTTAATTCCCTAGAAACTGTTATGAGAATATAAGAGGATAGAAAAAAAAATTAAATTATTATTACATCTTGCGCACCCACGTCGTGTCTTCAACTTCTTTTTTATGGGTAACGTCCTTTCTCCTGTCTGATTTGAAAAAACCACTGGGTGTCCGCCGGCAAATGCATTAATTGCTTATGATATGGCAAGCTTAAAACTAGCGTTGTCCATGGAGAACGATTCATCTATCAAGTCTAATATGTCGGTTGTGGAACTGAGTGCTGAGTTTGAATTGGTGGGTAGCATGAGATACTCTAGTACGTTGAGCTAGAGTGCTGAGTTGAGGTGTGCGCGGGAGATTTTTGAAAAAGAAAGGAAGAAAGACGCACAGCCAAAGAGAAGAAGAGAGAGAATGCTCACGCAATTAATGGCCGTCGCCTCTGACTGTGCGTGGTGTGCGGCGTGGGCGCCAAGCACGCCTCGGCTGCCTCTGCCCGGCGGTCACCGCGTGCCTGCCCGTAAATTCTTCGCCCGTAGGAGCAACGGTCAAAAACGCGCCAAATATAACTCAAAACACCCTCACCCTCATCACACACCTTCTTCATGCTCTTCCTCTGAAACACTCTCTGATTCTCTCTGATTCTCTCTCTGAAAGCGAAGAGAGACTCTCATGGCGGAAGCTCGGCGCGCCTATCCTCTTCCCATTCCGATGATCCCGAACAGGTAACTCGTCGATATTCATTCCCGGGTCTCTGCTTAATTTTGAATATCTCTCTCTCTCTTCTTTTACTTCGAACTAATTTGTTCGATTCTCTCGTCGATTTTAGGATTTTCATCTCGGGGACGAAGAACCCTAGCGCCACTCCTTCCTACCCCAACCCCAGCCAGGCGGAGGATTTCATCCCTCTCCCTTGTCGGAGACGCCCGGCTCGGTCTCGCGGCCGTCACGCCGCCGCCACATGAAACTTCGCGTCTTCCCTGAGTTTTCCACAGGGAAATCGTCCGACAGCGGATCGACCAGCGCCTCCCCCTCTGGCCCCAGAAGCCACCACAAGCGGTCCAGAGACGCGATCGGCGACGACCACTTGAGCGGCCATCGCTTTTTGGCGGATCATCCTCACAAGCGGAGCAAGGCGTCACCTTTTCTGGGGCACGAGGCCGCCTTCGAGGTCTCAGGGCACGAATCTGATAACGACCGCCTGATTTCCCTCTATGTAAATTTCCCCTTTTCTTCCTTATTTTCTTTTCAATAATTTTATTTTTCGTTATGTTTCGACAATCCTTCGATGGATTAATCAGGGTTCTTCTTCCGAAAAAAAATAAAAATTAGGGTTCTTCTTCTGAAAAAAAAATTAGGGTTCTTCTGGGATTTCGTTGTTTCAGGAAACAAAACCCAGAAAACGGGTCTGTTCCCCCAAAAAAAAAAGACAAAAATCTCGCGAATTGCGTCAAGAGACAAGTTTTTATTGAGAAGGAAAAAGGAAATTATAAATTTCCTGACAACTTTCCTCTTCTGGTTTTGTTCTACAGACACTGGAGTTCACGAGAACACTGAAGGAGAAAGACCAACAAATCCAAAAGATGCAGGAGGAATTGAACTGCCTGGTGATGGAAAACAAGTTTTGGAAGGGCCTCGCCCAGGACAACGAGTTCGAAGCCGACTCTCTCCGCGCCAAGCTCCAGCGCGTCCTCTCCAGCGGCGGCGGCGGCGGCTGGATTGACGACGAGGAGTCCTCCTGCGGGAGCAACAACGATCCCCGGACGGCGGCCGTGGAAGGCGGCGATGAGGCGGCGGAATCCTGACGAGGCGGCGGCGGCGGCGGTGTGGGCGGTGCGGGAAGTGGGAGGTGGGGGCGGTGCTGCTGCCCCGCAGCACCTGTGCCTGTGCCCCGCGCGCGGCTCGACTGTCCGCAGCTTGAGTGCCCCTGAATCTGTCGGAAGCGCCCTGGGCAGAAAATGTAAATAGGAAAGAAATTAGGGGCGAAAAGGGGGAAAAAGAGGGAAAGAATTAAGGGGTGGAAAGAAATACTCCTTTTTCGTTTTTGTTTTTTTGATATAGGAAGATTCTTTGATATCTTTTAGTTGGAGAATAATGGGGAAAAGCCATCGAGAGGGATGCTTTTCCATTTTTCTGTAAATGCCAGACATAATAAAATTCTCTCTTTTTTTTGTTCAATCACAGTGTTTCTATATTTTTGTCTTTTGGAAAACCATTAATTGATGATGCGCAAATTATTTCCTTTCTAATGCACTTTTGAATTTCCTGATTGTGTTCGAATACTAACATTATTTCAACAAATATTTAATTTATCAATAACATTATACATTTAGTTATAATTTACGGACCATTTGAGTAATCATCTCAAAAAATAAAACATGACTCTGTGTCCCCATTTTCTGGATTGATTATCCGCGGTGGTCGAACAACTTTAATCATGTCAAACTTAAAATCAGCAATGGGAGCTTCACATGTTGCGTGGGCTTCATTTGATAAGTGCTTTGTTCGAATAAGACCCTCAATAAGTTGATCTTAATTTTTTTAACCCTAACTATAAATCAAAGCACCGACCCGCCATGGTCGGCTTTTATCACAAGCTTTTGTTTCACCTAATTTCACACCCTCGTTCACGCTAAATATAGAGTGCACACATGTCACGCCGACAAGAACCCACACAACTTTTGGATCAATTAGTGCAATTTGTTTATTTATTTGACTGCTATTGAAAAAAGTAACAAATCAATGCAGAACCAAATGCAGTACGTCTGACATCTTAGCTCTAATTGATGAATATAAATAATTCTCTATTGCAGTACATCTATACTGACAATTTCTTCATAATAATGTTGAAATCTTTTTTGGGAGGGGACCACAATTCCCATCGTTCCGGTGAATCTTGTTCACCAATTGCCAAAGTGTTCAGAGGATATGGTGGATCGATAGAGCCACTGAATTTTTGTTTGACATGCATGTTCTAATAATCTAAATGCAGAGAAACCAAAAAAAAAAAAAAAAAAAAAAAAAATCATTTTATATCTTGAAAGTACATAAATAGATTGTTAATTGTAAAAAAAATTATAAGAAATGTTTCTCACACTAATAGAATATAAATATAACAATGTATATGCAATACGCAAACAACTTGATAGCCTGAATAATCATTCAAATAAGCTCACGAGTTACTCGAGTATTACATATTTCAAATCCTAGCAGACATTTAATCCGATAGCAAGTGGCACTAAGCCAAACAAGTACTATTTTTCTTAGAAGTACCCTTGTCAAAGCTCCATGTGTCAAGTTTGATTGTCATCACATCGCCACCATATTTAAAGGGTACTTTCATATTTATCTTCATATGGGGGTCCATAAAAAGTTTGAAAATGAACTTAAATCATTGAATTTGTATTATAATATAAACTAAATATCGATTGATAGCATTTATGTGATGGTGAATCCTAAGTCTATTTTGATTCTTAATTAATTTTGTTGGGCAAGGGGTGAGAGAGAGCCAATGAATCTGCTCTAAGTCGCTTTCCATATTTGCAGGATTGGATTAAACACAAAATTATGCTTTTTTACCTTCCTATCACATTTCGATTTTAGCTTAATATGACTGATAATGATGGCGACAACATCGTTTTGCAGCTATTTACAAGGTAAGAATGACAAGTTTTAATTATTGGAGACAGGGTGTGGATAATTTAGTTTTAAATATAAGTTTCGACTTCTACGTCTTGTAAGAAGGTAAGGCAAAAATTTAAGAATAAGAGTTAAAGTAGGACCGATAAAAAAAAAAAGAACGACAAGCTTTGAACTTTATCAATTTGGATCATGATATATTTGATTTATACAGCAAGGATGGAATATTAAGCGACGGTCACATCTAATGTCATATGATAACCCGGAACCATCAATTAATGTAATTGCCATAGTATAGAAATCACTTAAAATAAATGAGAATTGATAAGAATAAGAAACATTAAATGCGGATGCATACCTTTTTTTCGTAAATTAATTTCAGTAAAGAAACATATTAGAGGCGTTCTAGAAGAAATTAGATTGATGAACATGCCGATAATTATGAATACCATGCTCTCTTTTTTTCCCTAGCATAATTGCTAGAATAGGTATAAAGATTAAAGCCGATGTGCATCCAAGCCCAATTTCTATTAACATTAAATAAAATGCAGTAGTAATAATAATACGAAGTGTGAAATATCGAACTATGCATATCTTTGTAGGCAGCGGCGACCACGGACGCAACAACCACATCTATTGGCGAAGGATATTTCTTCAATGAATGCGTGAGCGCGGCCAAAATTGAAGAATGCTTCTCCGATGAAGCATCGGGTAAATTGCTCTATCGCAAAATGAGTCGAGCCTGTTGACTTGCCATAATCTGGGCTATAACGACGGTGGATTTATCTGAGTCGAGCCGAGTTCGAACCGAACCCCTTATGAGAATTATGCATTGTGGATTTCACCAACTCAAAGTGATGATTGTGGTTATTTTAATTTTCGCAATTCAAGACAGAGCAGGGCAAAATACAGGACTCGACGATCTTGGCATCTCGATGGCCCAGGGTGTCTACGCTCCGGATGGCGTCTTCCCTTGGTGGCCATGGCTCCGGCCAGATTTGAACCATAGCAAAGAAGGGAGAAGGGGAGAAAGAGAAATTTTATTTCCAAATTACACTTATCCTATTCGGGTCGATTTGGGATTTTTTTCGTTTGACCCATATTCGAGCTATATCTAGATTTCGTGTCACTCTATAATCCTATTTGAAGTTTTATTCGATCCCTCAAATGTAGTCGAGATGTTCAAACCCAAGCAAAAGCTCTACATTAGCTTACTTCAAGAGACTTAATGTGCATTTCCTTTTGTTACTCTCCTCATGCGGCGCCCAAAACAAGGACTGCTGTACGGCCTTCAAAGATAACAGAAGTCGATCGAACTTAATAAGAAAAATTCCTTACGGGATTTCTTGTAGGAATCTCAACCGAGCTTAATTGGAATTTACTTGAATTTATTTCCTACTTCCACCGACCAAATTCCATCGGCCACTGGAACTGTTCATGAGTTCAAACACGACACATCATTCAATACAAGGGATGGTGAGTCCGTTTGTTATGTTTGTTTGTTGAAACAAGCAACAAGAAGAGTCAACACAGTAGTCAAGATCGGCAGGTCTGGTGGAAAATGGGCATAGGCGTGGCTGTTGTAGTGTTGCTACGGCCACCGCCTTATAAAAGAGTCGACGGCCACTTCCTCGTACAATAATGGCTTGATACCAAGTTGAGAATGACAAAGCGGAAGAGAGACTTTGTCCAATTTTTTGTATATTTCGATATATGATGGAAAATAATCCATGAGCTTATTTATAAGCTTTATAGGTACTATATGAAGTAGTAATCTCCCAAATACATCTATATCTCTAATAACCGTGATCAACAGGAAAATCCCAGTGAGCAAGTTCACAAAGATTAAGTAGTGGCTGGCCATCGGCGTTGTCCGCAGAGGAGGAAGAAGGACTACAAAAAAGATAAAAAAGGAAAAATAAAAAGATAAAAAAAAGAAAAGAAAATTTGGACAAAAACACCCTTGATCATTATTTAAAACAAAATTTACTTCGAACTTTTATTTGTGAAAATGAGAGAACATGAGACTTTTTTTATAGTAAACTTTTTTTTGTGGCACTACAAATTTCAAACTATGTTACTTATGACAAGTTTACATTTAACTTTTTTTGTGATATTAAAAATTACAAACTATACCCATTAGAATACATTTACCTAAAACTTTCTTTTGTCGCATAAAAAAACTATAAATTTATACTCATGTGACATATTTATCTCAAACTCTTTGGCCGAAAGGCATTTTTATATTTTTATTTTTTTTCCCTTTCTTCTCTCTTTCCTCTGCTAGGGCCAGCGAAGGGAAGCCGGTGAGAGGTGGCCCTCACCAGTGTCAAAGTCAGGCGAGGACGGTCCTCACTAGCATCGAGTGAGGGCTGCCTTCTCTTAGGTGTGGGAGGGCAACCCTCGCCGGCTTCCTTTTTTGGGGAGAAGAAAGGGAAAAAAAAGAAACAGAAAAAAGGAAGAATATGAAAATACCCTTGAGACAAGTAAATGTGTCATGTGAGTACAAGTTCAGGATATTTTGTGTCATAAAAGAAAGTTTGAGATAAATATGTCACAATGAGTATAATTTGGGGTTTTAGTGTCCCAAAAAAAATTTAGAATAAATTTGTCGCAAGTGATATAATTTGGGTTTTTAGTGTAAAAAATATTCAAAGGCAAATTTGTCACAAATCACATAATTTGAGGTTTTTGATGACATTTTCCCTAATTTTTATTATTTTTTATATTTACATTTTGCCCCTTTATATTTTGAAAATTTTAAAATTGACATTATGCATATTGGAATAGCGTATTTGATTTTTCAACACCTATCAACTATGTGTCAAACATGTATTGAAGTGTCGGACATGATACGAATGCTTTTAAAAAGTGTTAGTGCTTTTTAGGAGATAGATGCATTTTAACTTTTTCTTAATTGAGATACCTTAAAATCCTCGTACTATACATATAATGATAGGTAAATCAACAGACAATTTTTTTTTTCACAATTTTGACCATTTTGAATAGCATTTTTTTATTTTTGGCCAAAAAGCAAAAAGATTATGTTTTATCATTTTAAAAATTTTCCGATCACGTAAATTTTGGGGCATTTTACAAATGTGAGGCACTTTTGGCAGTAGAATATAACTTCAGACATATGGATATGGCAAAAGGACACTTATCAAGTTCCTCGGTTTAATGCTCAAGTGCCCGTCACCTTTTCAAGTCCCCATGCTGCCCCTTTTGCAGCCAACTTTCCCCTCGGTGCAAAATGGCACGCATCCCCACGTTCCATTGTTTGACCTCATGAAATAATATATAACAAATAAATAAATATGTGGTTTTTAAATTTGGTCAACTCTTTAACCAACCTAATTTTTAATCCGCTTGAATATGTAGGATTGTCAATGCTTAAAGGAGTTAAATTAAGCCCTAGTTGATTGATAAATAATCATCATGTGACTTCATTAAGTTCGAGATATGGCTAGTCCTATCACCATGTGATAAGTCATATAATCCAATGTTTACTCCTAAACTTTTGAAGAAATCTTGATATCAAGTTTAAATCACATTCTTTTTCTTCTTTTTTTTTCTCATTTTGAAATCTCGAATAATAGAAATTCCATGAAAAATTACCATCCATTAGAGAGGGCTTTTCCATGGTCAATGAATACACAAAAACTGAGACAACTTACAATTGGCAACCGAAACTTACCACTCTTTTTATTCGATGGTCACCAACAACAATTACCACAACACTAGAATATTCGACAACAATTACATGGAGGGGCGTTTGATGATGCCAATCACCTTTTGTGACCATTTATATAGTAAGAATGGGAAACTTTGAACATTATTAAATTTGATCACACTCCTGTTGAAGTTTTGTGGTCATTTACATTGTAAGAACGACAAACCTTAAATTTTACCAATTTCGATCATTATGCTTTTGCGGTGATAATCACAACTCATTGAGACGAAACTTTGGTGGAATTTGACTTTTTGCACAAACTCCTTAACTCAAAGAAGAATTGTGCTTTGACATTTATTTATGAATTTATATTTTTTCCCTCTTAAACCCACCCAATATTTAAAAGCTAGTTGAAAATTATTCAAGAGCTCGTGTTCATCAAAACATGTCTCTTATCATCATATGCTCCAAAATCAAAACACATCGACTTGTTTTTATAAAATGTGGGTCAATTTTGCACGTGAAAAAAATTCAAGAAATAAAAAATAAAATCTTATTCACGATACTTATTTTAATTTTTTCTAACGAATGGCAGGGTTGGAGGTCCCATACGAGCGAAGGTGTGTCCGTGGCAAGTACATAAATAATAATGATAACCCTTTTCTTGATTAGTATGGAAAATCTGCCAATTTTTTTTTAAAATTAAATAAAATTGTTGGGTTTTGAACAATGTGGTAAGTAGGGGATGACACGATGAATCTTATCGACAAATCACATTTTCATTTTTCTTCTTAAAAAATAAATTAGGTGCAATATAAAGTAAGAGCAATGTATCATTTTTATCTTTTCGTGAGAATTTCGAGGGTTCTCTTCCATGGGCAACTCCCCGTTGGTCCGATGGAGACCCCGTCCTGCTCCGGGACCAGCTATCCCCGGAGGAGGGGCGCCGACGGCCGGGATACCACGGCGTCTTGCGGAGGGGTGCCGCCGCCGCCGCCACCTCTGCCTGTGCACGGTGTGCGGCGTGGGCGCCAAGCACACCTCGACCTCGGCTGCCCGGCGGTCACCGCGTGCCTGCCCGTAAATTCTTCGCCCGTGGGAGCAACGGTCAAAAACGCGCCAAATAAAACTCAACTCCCTCACCCTCACCACACCCTCTCACACCTTCTTCACGCTCTTCCTCTGAAACACTCTGATTCTCTGTGATTCTCTCTCTGAAAGCGAAGAGAGACTCTCATGGCGGAAGCTCGGCGCGCCTATCCTCTTCCCATTCCGATGATCCCGAACAGGTAACTCGTCGATATTCATTCCTGGGTCTCTGCTTAATTTTGAATATCTCTCTCTCTTCTTTTACTTCGAACTAATTTGTTCGATTCTCTCGTGGATTTTTCAGGATTTTCATCTCGGGGACGAAGAACCCTAGCACCACTCCTTCCTACCCCAGCCCCAGACAGGCGGAGGATTTCATCCCTCTGCCCTTGTCGGAGACACCCCGCTCGGTCTCGCGGCCGTCACGCCGCCGCCATATGAAACTTCGCATCTTCCCCGATTTTTGCACAGCGAAATCGTCCGGCAGCGGATCGACCAGCAACTACGATGCCGCCGCTGTCTCTGGCCCCAGAAGCCACCACAAGCGGTCCAGAGACGCCATCGGCGACGACCACTTGAGCGGCCATCGCTTTCTGGCGGATCATCCTCACAAGCGGAGCAAGGCGTCACCTTTTCTGGGGCACGAGGCCGCGTTCGAGGTCTCAGGGCACGAATCTGAGAACGACCGCCTGATTTCCCTCTATGTAAATTTCCCCTTTTCTTCCTCATTTTCTTTTAAATAATTTTATTTTTTGTTATGTTTCGACAATCCTTCGATGGATTAATCAGGGTTCTTCTTCTGAAGAATAAAAATGAAAATTAAGGTTCTTCTGAAAAAAAAATTAGGGTTCTTCTGGGATTTCGTTGTTTCAGGAGACAAAACCCAGAAAACGGGTCTGTTCCCCCCCCTTCCCCAAAAAAAAAATGACAAAAATATCGCGGATTGCGTCAAGAAACAAGTTTTTATTGAGAATGAAAAAAGGAAATTATAAATTTCCTGACAACTTTCCTCTTCTGGTTTTGTTCTACAGACACTGGAGTTTGCGAGAACACTGAAGGAGAAAGACCAACAAATCCAAAAATCCAGGAGGAACTGAACCGCCTGGTGATGGAAAACAAGTTCTGGAAGGGCCTCGCCCAGGACAACGAGTTCGAAGCCGACTCCCTCCGCGCCAAGCTCCAGCGCGTCCTCTCCTGCGGCGGCGGCGGCGGCTGGATTGACGATGAGGAGTCCTCCTGCGGGAGCAACAATGATCCCCAGACGGCGAGGAGTCCTCCTGCCTGTGCGCAGCGTGCGGGCCCAGCCGCAGCCACGACTGCCCCGCGCCGAGCTCCAGCGCATCCTCTCCTGCGGTGGCGGCGGCCGGGTTGACGACGATGAGTCCTACTGCGGCTCGACTGTCGCAGCGTGAGTGCCCCTGAATCTGTCGTCGTCGTAAGTCGGAAGCGCCCTTGGTAGAAAACGTAAATAGGAAAGAAATTAGGGGCGAAAAGGGGAAAAAGAAGGAAAGAATTAAGGGGTGGAAAGAAATACACCTTTTTTGTTTTTGATTTTTTGGATATAGGAAGATTCTTTGATATCTTTTAGTTGGAGAATTATGGTAAAAAGCCATCGAGAGGGATGCTTTTCCATTTTTCTGTAAATGCCATACGTAATAAAATTTTCTTTTTTTTCGTTCAATCAGAGTGTTTCTATATTTTTGTCTTTTGGAAAACCATTAATTGATGATGTGCAAATTGTTGCCTTTCTAATGCACTTTTTAATTTCCTTATTGTGTTCGAATATGAACATTATTTCAACAAATTGCCATCAACATTTATATATAATATCAAATATCTTTCTTTTTGGTGATTTAGACTCCCAAAAATTAGAGAAAACGTTCTCCTTTACTAGTTAGGTGATTACTGTGGAGTTGTAAAAATATATTAATAAAATGTCCAAAAATAGTGATTTCTCAAAATGCGGTGATATTCATTAATCATTATTATCTCAATAATTTTCTTTAAAAAATAGGGTATTTATGTCATGGCAAGAATAATTTGAGATTTTATTGCAGTATTAATCTAATTTAAATTATTATTCCAAAATTTTGAAATTATGAAAAAAATATATGTGAATTATTGAATTATAAAAGCACGAGTACAAATGTTCGGAGGAAAAAAAAAAAGGAAACGGACGAATTGGTGGAGAGAAGTGTTTAATGTCTATATATTATAATCATTTCACGTCAAATGAGGATGTACAATCAAATCATGCCTTCCCCATTTCCTTTATCGTCTTTTTTCCCCATAAAAAGCAAAAAAAAAAAAAAAAAAACTCAAATATACACATTTTAACACGTTTATTAATATTCTTTTGTGATATTACCATGATACATTTATCTTAAAATTTTCTTATAACATAAAAAAAAACTCTAAAATTGTAACTATATGATGCAATTACCTTTCATAAAGGTTCCATAAAATAAAATTAATTAAAAAAATTATTTTTATGTTTCTATTTCATTTAAATCATGTGAGCATCATATTAATAGTATTTATTTTTGACATTAATGTATGCAGATTTTTAGTAAACCTTGTTGATAAAACTTCAACGAAGGGTGAATGTTTTAAACACATATAAATTTGAAATTTTTAATGTCAAATAACAAATTTAAAGTAAATAAATTACAATAAATATAAATAAATATTTTTGACGGTATTTACCCTCTTTTTTTCCCCTTCCCTTCATTTTACATGCTTTTATTCTTTGCATAGCCAACCAAAAAGCAAGACATTGACTTGAAGGAAAAAATGAAAAAGAAGGACAAGTAAAGTGATGGAAAAGTTCCTTATTTTCTTGATATCTTGGACAGTGTACCCATTGTACTTTTTTTATGAATCAATAACGATTTACTATCCCATTTCCTTTCTCGTCTTTCTTTTTAATTTTACAAGGTTTTGTCCTTTGCCTAGTCAACCAAAAAGCAAGACATTGACTTGGAAAGAAAAAAAATGAAAAAACAAGAAGAAGAAAAATGATGGAAAAGCTCTTTATTTTTTTGATATATTGAAATGCATACTCATTGTACGTTTTTATGAATTAATAACAATTTACTATCCCATTTCCTTTCTTGTCATTCTTTTTTCTTTTACATGCTTTATCCTTGATTTCAAGAAAAGAAGTGATGGAAAGAGAACTTCCAATTCTCAAAATCTTGGAGGACGTGGCCATTGGACTTTTCTAAAAATTAATAACAGTTGAATATCCCATCAAGAAAATTATGAAGATAATGATCAAAGAATGCCATCACTTATTATAAAATCACCAATTTTTTTATATTTCATCAACAAATTGAAGTGACTAATAGTTAGAATTTCACAATAATGACCTTAACTAGTGAAAATTTTTTTGAAGAATAATAAAATAAAGGAGAATATTTTTCTGTAAAATTTTCGAAATACCAACCCACAAACAAAATGGATTTGAAATTATATAACCATGTAGATCGTGGGAATGATTGTGCATATTGGAGCACAATAAGGAAATCGAAAAGGGGGAATTAGAAAGGCAACAATGGGCATATCATCAATTAAAGGTTTCCAAAAGACAAGAATATAGGAACAATATGATTAAAAAAAAGGGAAAATACTACTAAAAATATCGAACAATATCACTTGGGATAAATTTTGCTTTAAGCTTTTTTTGTGACATTAAAAACCTTAAATTATATCACTTATGACAAGTTTATCCCAAAATTTTTGTTTGGTCACTTATAACATATTTACCCTAAACTCTTTAGCTAAAAATTATTTTTCATCCTTTTCATCTGTTTTTTCTTTTTCCTTTTTTCTTTTGTTCTTTTTTTTCCTTTCTTCTTTCCCTTCGTCAGCCATGGCGTCAGAGTCAGGCACACTAGATTTGGCGAGGGTCTCCTTTGCTAGATTCGACGAGAGCTACCCTTGCCTAAGCTGGGCAAAGTTCACCCTCATCGGCTTCCCTCCGCCAAGGCTGTTAAAGGGAAAGAAGAAAAAGGATTAAAAAAAAGAGAGAAAATAAAAATACAAAAATTGCCCTTAGATCAAAAATTTTGGGAGTAATTGTGTCCCAAGTGACAAATTTATAATTTTTTGTATCAAAAAAAAATTTCGTGTAAATTTGTCAAAAGTGACATAGTTTAAAATTTTTAATGTCACAAAAAAATATAAAGTAAATTTATCTAAGTGACATAATTTGTGATTTTTAGTGTCATCAAAAAAATTTATAATAAATTTGTCTCAAAAGTGAGATCATTTGAGATTTTTTATAGCATTTTCCCAAAGAAAAAAGAACATTTTGTTATGTATTGTATTGACACAAAAAAGTGGATATGCTTTGGGAAAATGGCTATAATTGCCATCCATCATCCCTCTCTCTCTCTCGAAAAGAAAATCAAAGGAATTTCGCAATGTTTGTGGCACGTTATTATAAGTCCAGGGGAATATGAAAATAGTATTTCGGAAGCACCTGAAAATTCGTTCCAAAAGACTAGCGATTTCACAACAAACATGATATGCGAGCACACGTGCTTATATAATTTACTTATCACCACTCTCTCTCTCAAAGGAAGGTTAGCAAGTGGCTGCATGGCGGCAACATTTGTTCTTTTTTTATTTAAACTCATGGCTGAGAGCAAATTTATTACGGCCAAGAAGACAATGGTTCTCAAGGCAATCGAATGGTTGTTCTTGGCCTTCTATTGTGTACACCCTATAATCGAATGGTTGTTCTTGGCCTTCACATAATTTTCTCGATGGGATATTCAGCTGTTATTAATTTTTAGAAAAGTCCGACGGCCACGTTCTCCAAGATTTCGAGGATTTGAAGTTCCCTTTCCATCACTTCTTTTCTTGAAATTCAAGGATAAAGCATGTAAAAGAAAGACAAGAAAGGAAATGGGATAGTAAATTATTATTAATTCATAAAAACGTACAATGAGTACTTATTCCAATATATCGAGAAAATAAAGAGCTTGACTTCAAAACGAGCCCTCGGACCTTGACGGATCTTGACTTCAGGACTTGAACCAGTCTTTCCTTTGAACAAGTTGCTTGAGGGCTAGACTGTGCGTGAAGTCTCTGTTTCACATACGCAGCCTCTAAAACTTGTACTCTGCTTGAACCAGACTAGGCTTGAAGACACGGTTGGCTGAGGGTCCCGGCGGCGGCAGCAGTCTTGCGAGAGCGGCGGCGGCTGATGGAAGCGAGAGAGTAGGCTTCGTTTGCTTCTTGCGAGACTGAGAGGAGAGAGAGAGAGTTGAGGTGTGCGCGGGAGATTTTTGAAAAAAAAAAGGAAGAAAGAGAGAGAATGCTCACGCAATTAATGGCCGTCGCCTCTGCCTGTGCGTGGTGTGCGGCGTGGGCGCCAAGCGCGCCTCGGCTGCCCGGCGGTCACCGCGTGTCTGCCCGTAAATTCTTCGCCCGTAGGAGCAACGGTCAAAAACGCGCCAAATATAACTCAAAACACCCTCGCCCTCACCCTCACACTCATCACACACCTTCTTCACGCTCTTCCTCTGAAACTCACTCTCTGTCTCTCTCTCTCTGAAAGCGAAGAGAGACTCTCATGGCGGAAGCTCGGCGCGCCTATCCTCTTCCCATTCCGATGATCCCGAACAGGTAACTCGTCGATATTCATTCCTGGGTCTGCTTAATTTTCAATCTCTCTCTCTCTCTCTCTTTTTACTTCGAACTAATTTGATCGATTCTCTCGTCGATTTTTCAGGATTTTCATCTCGGGGACGAAGAACCCTAGCGCCACTCCTTCCTACCCCAGCCCCAGCCAGGCGGAGGATTTCATCCCTCTCCCCTTGTCGGAGACGCCCGGCTCGGTCCCGCGGCCGTCACGCCGCCGCCACATGAAACTTCGCATCTTCCCCGATTTTTGCACAGCGAAATCGTCCGACAGCGGATCGACCAGCGACTACAATGCCGCCGCTGTCTCTGGCCCTAGAAGCCACCACAAGCGGTCCAGAGACGCGATCGGCGACGACCACTTGAGCGGCCATCGCTTTTTGGAGGATCATCCTCACAAGCGGAGCAAGGCGTCACTTTTTCTGGGGCACGAATCTGAGAACGACCGCCTGATTTCCCTCTATGTAAATTTCCCTTTTCTTCCTTATTTTCTTTTAAATAATTTTATTTTTCGTTATGTTTCGACAATCCTTCGATGGATTAATCAGGGTTCTTCTTCCCAAAAAAAATAAAAATTAGGTTCTTCTTCTGAAAAAAAAAAAAAATTAGGGTTCTTCTGGGATTTCGTTGTTTCAGGAAATAAAACCCAAAAAACGGGTCTGTTCCCCCCCCCCCCTTTTGAGAATGAGAAAAAAAGGAAATTATAAATTTCCTGACGAGTTTCCTCTTCTGGTTTTGTTCTACAGACACTGGAGTTCACGAGAACACTGAAGGAGAAAGACCAACAAATCCAAAAGATGCAGGAGGAATTGAACTGCCTGGTGATGGAAAACAAGTTCTGGAAGGGCCTCGCCCAGGACAACGAGTTCGAAGCCGACTCTCTCCGCGCCAAGCTCCAGCGCGTCCTCTCCAGCGGCGGCGGCGGCTGGATTGACGACGAGGAGTCCTCCTGCGGGAGCAACAACGATCCCCGGACGGCGGGCGTGGAAGGCGGCGATGAGGCGGCGGAATCGCTGACGAGGCGCCGCGGCGGCGGTGTGGGCGGTGCGGGAAGTGGGAGGTGGGGGCGGTGCTGCTGCCCCGCAGCACCTGCGCCTGTGCCCGGCGCGTGGCTCGACTGTCCGCAGCTTGAGTGCCCCTGAATCTGTCGTCGTCGTAAAGATCGGAAGAGCCCTGGGCAGAATATGTAAATAGGAAAGAAATTCGGGGCGAAAAGGGGAAAAAGAAGGAAAGAATTAAGGGGTAGAAAGAAATACTCCTTTTTCGTTTTTGATTTTTTGATATAGGAAGATTCTTTCATTTCTTTTGGTTGGAGAATTATGGTAAAAAGCCATCGAGAGGGATGCTTTTCCATTTTTCTGTAAATGTCATACGTAATAAAATTCTCTCTTTTTTTCGTTCAATCACAGTGTTTCTATATTTTTGTCTTTTGGAAAACCATTAATTGATGATGCGCAAATTGTCTTTTTAATTTTCTGATTGTTTTCGAATATGAACATTATTTCAACAAATTGCCATTGACATTTATATATAATATCAAATCTCTTTTTTTTTGGTGGTTTAGACTCCCAAAAAATTAGAGAAAAACATTCTCCTTTACTCTCTATTATTCTTCAACTTTGTGACTAGTTAGGTGATTAATGTGGAGTTGTAAAGATATCTAGGCAAATATATAAATAAAATGTCAAAAAATAGTGATTTTTTAAAAAGTGATGATACCATTAATCATTATCTCAATAATTTTCTAAATGGCATAGTAAATTGTGTTATTAACCTCATGGAAACGCACTATGGGTATGCAGTCCAAGATATTAAGAATAGAAAGAGCCTTTCCATCAATTTTCTTCTACTTCTTTTATTTTTTCATTTTTCTAATGCATCTCATCTCTTGACGTGAAATTATTGAGATGTATAGACATTAGATACTTCCCTCCCCCTCCCTCAATTTTTATAGAATCAACGGTAACATAATCACTTCCCAGAGAATAAATAAAGTAATAATATATAATTATTTTCTCAATTAAAAAAAAGAAAAAGTGATATAAATAATTCGATGAAGTTTAACGTAATTTATAATATAATCCATGAACTTTTAATTTATTAAACATAATCCATAAAATGCATGCTACCTCAAATTATGACATTATGCATTCTAAGCGCTGTGTATTTTCTTGTCCGGTTGGGTCATTCGCTTGATCACATGTTGGCAAAAATATTTTGGCAGAGTATCGTTGTTGTTTATGTACTTGTCAAGGACATCCTCATTCGTATAAGCGCGAGGGGAATATGCTTAAGCCAACCTGACATCGTCTGAAAATAAAATAAAATGGGGTCCGTGAATAAAATTTTATTTTTATTTCTTGAATTCTTTTAACCTACAGGATTGATCAACATTTATAAAACAATTGATGTGTTACGATTCGAAACATGATGATGATGATAAGAGACGTGTTCCGATAAGCACAAGTTCTTACATAATTTTCAATTGGATTCTAAATATTGAGTGGGTCAGAGACTATTTTCAGAGGAAAAAAAAATATAAATACGAGGACATAACCATCATCTCATAAGCTAATATCCAAAAACAATTCGTCCTTGGATCAAGGAGTTGCCGCAAAAAAATTCAAATTACACTACGGTATTGCCTGACTGAGTTGTGATTATCACCGCAACTACAACATATTAAATTACTTTTTATGGGTGCAATTTATATTCTTTTTCATAATAAATGTTTTCAATTAAATTATGTTTTATTCACAATAAAGTTAAATATAAATTAAAGTCCTGGATTATCTGAATATATGCTTTAAAAATCGATCTAGTCTCACAAAACAAGCTTCAAAGTTCATTTTCATGCAATAAAAATTGAGATAATAAAATAAATAATCGCTGAACTTTGATTTTGTTTGTTATATCATCTTTAAACTATTAATTTGTGACATGTGGTCACTAGACTTTATCCTAATGTGCACTATTGTCCCTAGAATTTTTATTAATTCAATACGGCTATTTAAGTATGGGTAAATTGTTAAATATAATTTTTAAAACCATTCGATGTAATTGTTGTTTGATATTCTATTCTTGCTCTAAAAGTCGAATCCATGGTGATCGAAATTGGTAAAGTCCAAAGATTCTCATTATTACCATGTAAACGGCTACAAAGGCGTCAACACGTATGTGATTGTATCTAATAATTTTCAAATCTTTCCATTCTTACCGTATAAATGGTCGCAAAAGGTCATTATCATAATCAACACACCCTTCGATGTAATTGTAGCTGAAAATTCTAACCTTGTTGTAATCGTTATTATGACTATCTAATAAAAAAATGGCACGCATTTTTAATGTTCCTTGCTTTAATACTCACATATCCATCACCTTTTGCCTCGTCCCAATGTCGTACCTTTTGCAACCAAATTTCCCCTCATCGCAAAATGGCACGCAGTCCCACGACCCACGTTTCATTGTTTGACTCCATGAAATAATTTACAACAAATAAATAAATACGTGATTTTTAAATTTTAACCCCAAGTAATAATCTCTTTAAACCTAATTTTTAAGCTACTTGAATATATAGGAGTGTCAATGTTTAAAGGAGTTAGATTTAGCCCCAGTTGATTTATAGGGTATGGAACAAACCTATGTTTCATAAGGGGCCCACGAGGTGTAAGAAATGAGAGAAAATATTTAGTGCTACGAGAGTGCCACGTCATGGGCTGATGTGGCACGTATTTGTCTGATTGGACCCACTCACCGCTTGATAAGTGGCAATTGAATTAAAATTTTAAATACCCGCCCAATATCTCTCTTCAGCCTTTGCCTTTGTTTATGGCTTTAGAGGAAACCTTATCCTTCTTTCTCTCAGATCTTACGTTTCAGACCAAAAAAAAACCTTACTTTTTCTTTTCTTTTTCAGCTCTTACATTGCAGAGCGCCACTCGACCTCGCGCTTAGATGACCTCCATTGTCGTTTTGAAGGTCGCCAATGCCGCTTAGAACTTTTGGATATTGGCCAGACTAGAGAGGAGGGTGGCTTCCACCCCAGCTCATCGAATCTTAACTTAGCTCCTTGTCTCTCCATTCCTCTCCTCCATTTTCACTTGGAAGAACTTGTTTTTGTTCCTAGTTCAAGCTGAATTTTTTTCTGCTTATTTATTTCTTTTTTTTTTGGAGGTGATTTGGATGTGTTCGAGCTTTTTGCTTAGAAGAACCGATTTCAATTCATTTGTTCTTTTTTATTTATTTATTTAAACTCATGGCTGAGAGCAAATTTGTTACGGCCAAGAAGACAATGGTTCTCAAGATAATCGAATGGCTGTTCTTGGCCTTCTATCATGTACCCTTATAAGTTGAATGTAATAGAAAATGCTTCATCTTTATTTGGAGCTTGGGAAGGCTGAAGAAATATTTCATGACCAGGTTTTACTTGTATGTTGATTTCAGGAAGAATGTGTTTGTTTGTTTGTTTGTTTGTTATATGGTGTCTTAGAACTCATTCCAAAGAGGTGACATCTTACTAAAATTGCTGGGAAAGTTCACCATGGAGTGTTGGTTTAGAGATATTTTAGGCAGAAGGAGAATTTAGATGTGAGATGTGTTCAGTATAACAATATTAAATTAAAGGCATTTGAAAAGCATTCCCTCAGCTAATTGAAATGAATTTTTTTTGTTTTTGGTAAAATTTCAGTATAAGGATAGTTGAAGTTGTGAGATAAGCACGGGAGATTCAAACAACGGGAATATGCGAAAGTCAGTTTCATGATTTTTGCCTTCAATTAACTTGATTCAAGGCATGCATAGTTGGAACTTGAAGGGTAAAAATTACATTTGCAACTTCAGTAGATGGAAAACCATGTTCATGTTCGGTTTCTATGTATTCTAGGACTCTGGTGGCTTGTTGCTCACTATGCAAGTCTTTGTTTTCGACGACCAGTCAACCTGCTCTTCTCAAACGCCACTCTAGCCATTGGAATTTCTCTGTATTCTCTACATAAGCTTAGGCTAAAGGAAAAGATGAGAGAATCAACATGTTTTCCTATCCATAACCACGTTGGGAGATTTAGCTGGCTCTCTTCTGTGAAATATAGTAAGATAAATTATAGAAGGAAAACTCTTAACATCTCATTATACAAAGTTCATAAAGAAATGAGAGAAATTACATTCCAGAGAAATTTCATGGAACAACAAAATCGTTGGTGTCTGGACACTGACTTTGTCTTTCCATAATTGTCATTATATTCAGCGTGTTATTTGGAAAACCAGCTCAATTCTTAGAATCTAATCTCAATCACCAACGAATATTCAAAGCAAAAATGGAGATTTTGGAACCACGGTGGTCTTCTTGCGAAAATAGAGATCTTCGAAGCGTGACCGTTGAGTTGAAGGTATTTGCAGTAGTCTTCGAAGCAAAAATGGAGGTCTTCGAAGCGAAAATGGAGGTCATCTAAGCGTGGTCGAGCGGCGCTCTGCAATGTAAGAGTTGAAAAAGAAAAAACACAGAAGAAGGTTTATTTCTGGTCTGAAACGTAAGATTTGAGAAAAAGAAGGATGAAGGTTTCTTCTAAAGCCATGAACAAAGGTTGAAGGGAGACTGAAGGAGGTCAAAACTTTCTGAAAAGCTGCTCCACATTAATGATACTGAAGGAGGTCAGAAATTTTATTTTTATTTAACTTTAACTCAATTGCCACTTGTCAAGAGGTAAGTGGATCCAACTGGACAAATGTGTGCTACATCAGCCTATGATATGGCACTCTCATAGCACTGAAAATTTTCTCCAAAAATGAAGGGTCGTGCACCTGTCGACGGTGGTGTTGGAATTTGATATGGATGGATCATTATCTCCATTTCCCAAAGCATGAATCTTCACTTCCGTGAGAATTTCGAGGGCTCTCCACCATGGGTTTTGATGGATACCCAGTCCTGCTGCGGGAGCAGCTATCCCCGGAGGAGGGGCGCCGACGGCCGGGATGCCGCGCCGTGTTGCGGAGGGGTGCCGCCGCCGCCGTGCTGCCACCTTTGCGCGGGGTGGGCGCCAAGCACACCTCGACCTCGGCTGCCCGGCGGTCACCGCGTGCCTGCCCGTAAATTCTTCGCCCGTGGGAGCAACGGTCAAAAACGCGCCAAATAAAACTCAAAATCGCTCACCCTCACCCTCACCCTCACCCTCATCACACACCTTCTTCACGCTCTTCCTCTGAAACTCTCTCTGTCTCTCTCTCTCTGATTCTCTCTCTGAAAGCGAAGAGAGACTCTCATGGCGGAAGCTCGGCGCGCCTATCCTCTTCCCATTCCGATGGTCCCGAACAGGTAATTCGTCGATATTCTTCCTGGGTCTCTGCTTAATTTTGAATTTCTCTCTCTCTTCTTTTACTTCGAACTAATCTGTTCGATTCTCTCGTGGATTTTTCAGGATTTTCATCTCGGGGACGAAGAATTCTAGCCCCACTCCTTCCTACCCTAGCCCCAGCCAGGCGGAGGATTTCATCCCTCTGCCCTTGTCGGAGACGCCCGGCTCGGTCTCGCGGCCGTCACGCCGCCGCCACTTGAAACTTCGCATCTTCCCCGATTTTTGCACAGCGAAATCGTCCGACAGCGGATCGACCAGCAACTACGATGCCGCCGCTGTCTCTGGCCCCAGAAGCCACCACAAGCGGTCCATAGACGCGATCGGCGACGACCACTTGAGCGGCCATCGCTTTTTGGCGGATCATCCTCACAAGCGGAGCAAGGCGTCACCTTTTCTGGGGCACCAGGCCGCGTTCGAGGTCTCAGGGCACGAATCTGAGAACGACCGTCTGATTTCCCTCTATGTAAATTTCCCCTTTTCTTCCTTATTTTCTTTTAAATATTTTATTTTTTGTTATGTTTCGACAATCCTTCGATGGATTAAACAGGGTTCTTCTTCCGAAAAAAAAAATTAGGGTTCTTCTGGGACTTCGTTGTTTCGGGAAACAAAACCCAGAAAACGGCTCTGTTCTCCCCGATAAAAAAATCTCGCGAATTGCGTCAAGAAATAATTTTTTATTGAGAAGGAAAAAGGAAATTATAAATTTCCTGACAACTTTCCTCTTCTGGTTTTGTTCCACAGACACTGGAGTTCGCGAGAACACTGAAGGAGAAAGACCGAGAAATCCAAAAAATCCAGAAAAAATTGAACCGCCTGGTGATGGAAAACAAGTTCTGGAAGGGCCTCGCCCAGGACAACGAGTTCGAAGCCGACTCCCTCCGCGCCAAGCTCCAGCGCGTCCTCTCCTGCGGCGGCGGCGGCTGGATTGACGACGAGGAGTCCTCCTGCCTGTGCGCAGCGTGCGGGCCCAGCCGCAGCCACGACTGCCCCTCGCCGAGCTCCAGCGCGTCCTCTCCTGCGGTGGCGGCGGCCGGGTTGACGACGATGAGTCCTACTGCGGCTCGACTGTCGCAGCGTGAGTGCCCCTGAATCGTAAAGTCGGAAGCGCCCTGGGCAGAAAATGTAAATAGGAAAGAAATTAGGGGCGAAAAGGGGAAAAAGAAGGAAAGAATTAAGGGGTGGAAAGAAATACTCCTTTTTTGGTTTTTGATTTTTTTGATATAGGAAGATTCTTTCATATGTTTTAGTTGGAGAATAATGGTAAAAAGCCATCGAGAGGGATGCTTTTCCATTTTTCTGTAAATGCCATACGTAATAAAATTCTCTTTTTTTTGTCTTTTGGAAAACCATTAATTGATGATGCGCAAATTGTTGCCTTTCTAATGCACTTTTTAATTTCCTTTCCTGATTTTGCTCGAATATGAACATTATTTTAACAAATTGCCATTGACATTGATATATAATTTCAAATCTTTTTCTTTTTGGAGGTTTAGACTCCAAAAAAATTAGAGAAAAATGTTCTCCTTTACTCTATATTATTCTTCAACTTTGTGACAAGTTTGGTGATTAACAAGGAGTTGTAAAGATATTGGGCAAATGTATAAATAAAATGTCGAAAAAATAGTGATTTCTCAAAAAGTGATGATATTTATTGATCATTACTTTCTCAAAAAAAAGGAAAAATTATATAAATAATTCGATGAACTTTGACCTAACTTATAATGTAATCCCTGAACTTTTAATTTATTAAATACACTCTATAAACTTTAGCTCGTTGTACAATATTTCCTGAATTTTCAATTTCTTCGATGTGATTTTTAAACTTTTGATACAAATTTAATCTCGTCCTTGAACTATATAAAAATGTCAAATATTGTCCCTAAACTTGAATTAATTGAAGTATAATATTGAACATTTTTCACAATAAGTTAATCTTAATTTTTTAACCCTAATTGAAAATTTAAGCACCGACCCACCATGGTCGGCTTTTATCACAAGCTTTTGTTTCACCTAGGACCATAATTCCCATCGTTCCAGTGAATCTTGTTGACCAATTGCCGAAGTGTTTACAGGATATGGTGGATCAATAAAGCCATTATGAATTTTTGTTTGACATGCATATGCAAATAATTTAAAGACAGAAAAAAAAAGAAGCAATACTATATCGAAGAAAAAATTACATGCTATGTCTTAAAAGCATAATATTATAAGAATTGTTTCTTATACTAATAGAAAACGAGTATAATAATGAAGATGTGACATGCAAACAACTCAATAGTCCGAATGATAACTCAAATAAGCTCACAAATTGCTCAAATTTTACATATTTCAAACCCCTAGCAGAAATTTAATTCGATGGCAAGTTTTTTTACACTAAACCAAACAAATATTGTTTTTTATAGTAGTACTGTTGTCTAAGTACGGTATTCCAAGGGTACATTCATATTTATCTTCATACATGTCCACAAAAGGTTTGAAAAGGAACTCAAATCTTTGGATTCGTATCTTGATATAAACTAAATCTTGATTGATAGCATTTAAGTGACAATGTATGTTGAGTCAATTTTGATTCTTAATTAATTTTTGTTAGGTTTGGGGTCCAAGAGAGTGACATGATTATGCCCTAAGTCGCTTGAACACAAAATTATGCATTTTTGCCCTCCTATCACATTTCGATGTTAGCTTAATATGACTAATAATGATGGCGATAACGACATTTTGCAGCCTTTTACATGATAAAAACAACAAGCTTTAAATTTTGCTAATTTTGATCATTATGTATTTGATTTGTACAGCAAAGATGGAATATTAAATGATGGTCGCATTCAATGTCGTATGATAACACAGAATGGTGTCGCTATCATTTAAAGTAAATGCCCTAATATCGAAATCACTCAAAATAAATGAGAACTCATAAGAATAAGAAACATTAAATGCGCATGCATAATTTTTTTTTTTTTGTAGATTTAATTTCAGCGAAGAAAAAGAATAGAGACATTCTAGAAGAAATTACATTGGTGAACATGCCAATAATTATGGATATGAGTAATTTATAGGCTATGCTTTTTTTCGCTAGCTTAATTGCTAGAATAGATATAAAGATTAAAGCAGACATGCATCCAAACCCAATTGCAATTAACATTAAATAAAAAGCAGGAATAATAATAATAATAATATATTTACTTAATTAGGACTTGAGTAAATTCTTAAATTATTTCGTCTGAATTTTGAGATATATAACACATAGGTATCCCCATCTCATTGGAGAAAAAAATATATAATTCAAAATAAAAAGTGCGATATGTGCAAATACCGGCATGTTAAAATAAGATATACGGTTAAACCGAACGTTCTCACTAGAGGGACTACCATTGATAGCCCTTGTAAGTGGAAACACTCTTAGAGGAATATAGGCCAATGAAGTTGATCTCG
The DNA here is from genome assembly GCA_014182735.1 of Corymbia maculata. Lineage (NCBI taxonomy): Eukaryota > Viridiplantae > Streptophyta > Magnoliopsida > Myrtales > Myrtaceae > Corymbia > Corymbia maculata. The sequence goes on along the minus strand of CM024686.1, from coordinate 17,780,337 downwards.
ATTTCACTTCACCGTGAGCCCATGACCCTTTAACAAGTCCCAAGTTGAGTTGAGAGGCCATTTAGTTTTTATCTTGGTCTCCACGCCGTTTGCCAAGCACTACTAATTCTTGGATCTTGATCTTATTTTTTGGGAATGAGCCGAAAAAACAATTTGTTAGCAATAGATGAAAAATAAATAGAATTTAAATATCCTGGATAACCATGAAAAATAATTATAATTGGTAATCACAACAGCAAGCACCCAAATGTGATTCAATCGATGGAGGTTGTTTCGGTAGAAGGACATCCCGGATTCAAATATTTAGAGCGAGATATTCTAAGCCAAATTGTTGCTTCGTTTTCCGACCTGTTTTTTATTTATAAAAAAATTGCTGCCTCGGACAACTTAACTTCAAGTGTCATGACGTATCCTATCCTTTCGACAGATGATCGGATGATGTTCCAAAATGGATTATCAATTTTGATCGTCCTGTAATTAAATATTCTAATTTTGCACCCACCTATTTTATGGTATCTTCAACTCACTTGGCTCGCAAGTCACACAACATTTTAAAGAAATTGTTACATAAAATATTTCCATTTCTATTAAGGAATAAATCCGTGAGGTCTAATGAGACGTGATTTCAAGTGATAAGGTTCCTTTAAGATTTTCCTGGCCAAAAAGAAGCTATAGACGATGATTAACTTGTTAGAGTTTGCATTAAAGAAGGACTTGACTTTGTTTAGGCCTTTAATTCCTTTGATAACATGAGATATTCGAACTTTGAATTCAGCTCATTTTGTGTACATGCATGCAAAATGCCCCATCCTCATGCATCGATTATAAGTCTTCCGCTCACACAAAGTATAGAGAACAACTCACATAGAGCTGCTTTGACTTAAATGTGGAATTTGTTGGATCTAAAACCAAGCAATTAACTACTTGGTCAATCCTTTAGGTTTCGTTTGATAATCAAGATGAAAGTTCGGGATATGATAAGTTATATCCTATCTCGTGTTTAAGTATTGCACAAAATTAGATATAAGTAGGATATAACCTAGATAAAAAATATCACATGCGGGAGGTAGAATAAAGATACATAGGATTTTTGTATTTATAATATAAAAATTATTTTTCTTGAATAACAAAATTCTTGAATAAAAAATTAATGAAAATTGAATATAAAATAATATTTGGATTCTAATATAAAAAGAAAAGAAAAAAAATTTAAAATAATAAGGGAATGTTCACTAGAAGTCCTAAAATTTGCAAAAAATACAATCAAGTCTGAAAATTTGTCAAATTGATGCAATCAAATCCTAAAGTCAATACCATCAATTTTACTAACGGAAAATACTGATGTGGCATTTTAAATTAAGTTTTATTTTCCAAGTAACATTTTGAATATTTTTATTCAATTCGAATTTAACTTAGAATTAAAAAAAAAAAAGATAAGAAAATTTGTTTAAAAAAAAAACTGTAAAAAAGAAAATGGCAAGGCTGCTACTGTTGTAGTAGGAGACAAACCTTCGAGAAAATGGGTGGGTAAGGAGTCAAGAGCGCCCAAGAGATCTCCCTTGGGCCGCCTCACCGGTCGAGCAAATGGGCTGGGGAGGTCGGTTCGGCAATTGACTCTTGTCGGCCCATTCTGGCCTTCGTGATTTCAAATTCAATGCCATTTGAACTTGGTTTTCTCCGTTCACTCGCTCAATGCTGGAGCCTCATTCAGGGCCCGAGCCCTAGCCCGGCGAGGGTCACGGCCCCTCTAGCAATGGGCGGCGGTGGCAGTGGAGGCCCCTACTGGGGAGATTGCCATTTTTTTTTAAAAAAAAATTCGGTTTTTTAAACAAAATTTTAGCTTTTCTTTTTAGTTTTCAAATCTAATTTAAATAATAATTGAATATAAAATAATAATAATGATGCCACGTGAAAAATAAAAATTAATTTAAAATGCCACGTCAACAATTTTCATTAGTAAAATTGACGGTGTTAAATTTAGTACTTGTTGCATTAATTTGACAAGTTTTAGAACTTGATTACGCTTTTTGCAAATTTTAGAACTCAATTGTATATTTTGCGATAAATTTTAAGATTTCTAGTGAATATATCCCAAATAACAGAAAAATAATGGACAATTTTCATTTTATTTATATATTTGATTTTTTTATTTCTATAATATAAATTATGTATGTATGTATATATATATATATATATATATATGTATATACACATTTAATATCTATATCTATATTTTTATTTATTTTACTGTTTAATATAATTTTTATTAAGAAATGATGGAAGGGATTAAAAAAGAAATTTAAAAAAGAGGAAATAATTTGAAATATAGTAAATAGAAATGAAGTAGAAGAAACCTGATTTGCAGGAAACAAATTTTAACATGAAAAGGAAATTCCTAATTCTCTTTGTCTCCTTCTCTTCCATATCTCTTATTCATAAACTTCCACAACTGCTCCATAACTTTTTGGTTAAAGTACACGAAAGCAAAAAAAAAAATGATACTCATTCTTTTCCATAGCTTTGGGGTTCACATTGAAGCTTCGTAAAAGTAGTGAGAGAATTAAAACACTATATTCTTCAAAATCATAAAGGTGAATAATCATGTTTTCTCCTTTTTATTATGTTTTGGCTTTTACGCTGATTTACCCATTGATGTTATTGTAGCCCATTTACATTTCTTGTCATAGTCAAACCTATAACTCTGAAATGCTATAACAATTCTCCTTTCTGTTTAAGATGTAGATCATACAATAATTATGAATTAATTGATAGAAGTTATCTTCATTTGTGATGATAAGAAACTCTTACCATCTCCATTTATGCATTTTCAAGTCATTTATGTCAATATGCCATTCTACCAAACAATAAATATGATAAGATATAAAAATATTTGATTTCATTACTACGATTCATCAAAATGTGGATATAATATAACAAATCCTTAGATTTTATATCATACTATTTTGATTAGAAATTCAAACAACCAAACATAGTCTTTTAAAGTAAAACAACCTATTGAATTACTGAAAAGTAACCAATAAGGAACCAAGTAATTAAAATCTAAAGGGGGTAGCCTTAACCAGCTTGACATGCTTCAATAATGTGAGGTGATAGCAAGGTGCATCATGTCTCAATGTGATCTTATGACAAATGAAGCAAAACAAAAGCTACATAATAATCATCTTGCCTCACAAGCAATTTGAATGAACAAACAAAATAGAGCTAAAAAGAAATTATGGCATAAACAAACAAAGTCCACATAATTGTTTAAAATAGGGTTATTATTAGGAAAACTCCAAATTGATACACTTATAATAAATTTATCCAAAATTAACTTTTTGACCACAAAAAATCTCAAATTAGTACATTTATAACAAATTTATCATTAATGATCGCAAAAAAATCAAAATTGGTAAATTTGTGATAAATTTGCCTTAAATCAATTTTTTAATTGCTGAAAACCTCAAACATGTACATTTATGATAATTATACCCTTAGTTAAATTGGATTAATTCACAAAAATCACAAAACTAGTATAACTATAACAAACAAAGAGAAAATCCCAAAATTGTTCATCAATCAACATTCATGAGTAATCCAATTTAGTAATTTAACAATAAAATTTAATGAAAACTAACATAAGAAAATTTTATCACGAGTATATCAATTTGGAATAAATTTGTCAAATATGATAATTTAAAGTTTTTAGTGGTATTAATCATTTTAAAATAAGTTAAATCATAATAATCAAGAATCGTCAACCCTGACTTTGTGGTGCCCTATATACCGTCCCATTCAATTTCCTTCTCGAAAAGCCAAATAATAAGAAATGATCCAAAAGAAAATCAATAATAAAGGCCACCCTCTTATTTCCCTTTTTATCGTGCCTTAAGGGTTTCCAATTAAACAAATGAATAGTCAAAAAGGGTCGTTCTTGAATTAGCAGCATTCGATGGGAGTCGTGCTCGTGCTTTTCATGGACAGTGCTGTCTTTTGCTTTGCTTTGTGCAACGAGAGATGTTCGTGTCGTTACAATAGTTGGTTTGCCTTATAAATAATGTCATCTTAGACCAATTCAATCAATTAATGCCTTTATCCTTTTTTAAGATCAAGATAAAATAAGAAAAGTCAGCCACTCTTATGTCTCTTTTCACTTTTGATCATTTTCTCAACACCCACTTTTTACATACATTAAATAACGAAAAAGCCACGAATATAAGATAAATAAACATATTCCATTTTTTCAGATATTTAATAGCGTGTATAAAACATAATCTAATCGAGAACATCTATTATGAAAAAAATAAATTAATGATTTGCAGTTGCTGTTTGCGTTGATAACCAGGTTAATGGTGTTGTCGTTAGTGGGGGTCATTTTCATGCTTTGGTTTTTTAGAGAGTTGTCCTACCATGTGGGCTGAAAGCGCAATCTTCTTATATTTAGGACAAGACACCTTTTCTTTATATTCCACCTTTTTTTTTATAATAAATTCCTTTTTTTCCAAAAATAAAAAAACGATTTGTCAGTGAGAATCAATCGTATCATCCACTTTATCACTTTGGGCCAAAATCAATCAATTTTGTAATATTATATGTTGATTTTAGGGATAATTTCCCACTGATTAAAGAACAAGGGAAGTGACGATTATTTTATGCCAAGTATATCCTCGCTTATGTAAACGCGTGGCAAGCGCATGTAGTGCTTAGCCACCAGACATCATTTGAAATATTGAAATGGGGTCACGAATGAGATTTATTTTTATTCCATGAATTCATTCCGCCGATAGAATTGATTAACATTTTATTGATGTATTTTGATTTGAAACATGATGATGAAGAATCATATCCGGACAAATACGGGCTCTTAAATAATTTTCAATCAACTTTTAAATATGGGGTGCATTCGAGACTATTTTAAAAGGTTAATAAATATATGGGTGCAAAACGACATTCGCATAAGTCAATGTCTAAATACAATTCTTCCTTGGAATATGAAGCTAGTCCAATAATTCAAATTTCATCGTCCTATCACCAATATAAGTCAAGATTATTGTCAAGATTACAACTTACCGATTTATTATTTACTGGTGCAATTTAATTCACGTTTTCAATTACCAAAATACATAGTTTCTAAAATCAATCGAGTCTCACAAGATAAGCCCCACACATGGGACATTTCTTTGTTTGGTTTTAATTGCACATCATTCGCTTTCTTAAATACATACAAAAGCGGGTGTTTCAAGAAATAATCAAAGTGAAAGAGACTCTAAAGGTGGCTAACTTTGCTAACGTCATCTTAATATTTTAAGAAGAGAAGGCATTGATTGATTGAAGTGATTTGAGATAATCTTATTCACAAAGCAAAACAACTATCGTGACAACACACGTCATCTTTCATTGCACAAAAGAAAGCCAAAGACAAACGCTTCGAGAAAAGTACGTGCACGACACCCGTCGGATGCTAAGTCAAGACCCATCCTCTTGGACTCTGTCATCACTTTAATTAGGTATCTTGTGGCATGATAGAGGGAGAAATATAAAGAAGGGAAACTTTTAGTGTGGCCCTATCATTTTTATTTTTATTTTTACTTTAAAATCTTTTCTTATTATTGGGTTCTCTAAGAAGAAAATCGAATGAGATGGCTTTTAAGATCCATAAAATCAACAGTGGATGATTCTTGGGTTTTGCACTTAACCTATTCTAAATGATTGTGCGATCTTTATTTGGCCTATGCCATCATTTCTTATTAGGATTGATGTTGGCGCTAATTCTAATTGCTTCTAAGGCATAACGATTGTGTAATTTTCACTTAGCTTCTTCGTATATCATAAGATCATGTTGAGACATGTAACTATCTCTTTATATTATTAAGCACATCAAAATGATTAGCAGTATCTCTCATTATCGAATTCTTTTTAATAATACAATAACTTGTTTTACCTCTAAGAAAGCTTGGTTTTGATCCGCTCCACGTTCAAATAAAGTGGCTCCCACCTAAGAACTTCAGGACTCACCTTCTATATTTTCATGATTAGAAGTCTTAATATACTCAATTAATACACGTGGATGATGTGATTTGCATGCATGCGTAGAAACTGAGTGAGTTGAAAAGTTCGGCTATTTCGTGATAATTTCTTTCTTATTTTTAAAGAAATATCTTAATGGAACCTTTCTTTATGGTATAAACGATAGGCTTTATCAATTGAAGTGACATCTTATTAGATCTCGTGAATTTATTCATCAATAAGGACAAAAGTATCTCATATGACACACGTGACTTGAACTAATAACTTGATGATATCATAAAGAGAGTGGTGGCCAAATTTGAATATTATATGACAAGATGGCCAAAATTGACAATCCATTTTGAAACATCATGTGATTTAGCTCAAAATGGCAGGTATGACAAGGCACGTCACAACACTCAAAGAAAAGGTCAAAAAATAATATCAAAATTTGGAAAACTAAAATAAGAATTTCTCGCCCTAGATTGTTGACTCCAGGTTGGCCTTTCTTGAACAACCACCATCGATTGCATCACACCTTGGTGCTTGTTGATGTGATTTCAAGTACCAATTTTAATTTAATTTTTATAGTTATCCAAAATTTAAATTCAATTATTCAGATGGTGGTTGCAATATCATACGCACTGACGTACACAATTGTCATTTAGCCATCACTTCCTAGGAATAATTTATCATCGCTTGGGACTATTATTTTATTTAATCTTTATTTATTCTAGCATATTGTATACATTGATTATAGTTGTAATTATCAGCAGGCACATCAATCTAATTTCTTCCACAATGTCTCTACTATTTTTCTTTGCTGAAATAAAACAATGTATAAAATTTAGTTTTTTTTTTTTGGTCGAAAGATCGATAATTTCATTGCTAAGGAGAGAGGTGAGATACATTTGAACATAAAAATTTGATAAGGCTTGATGGTGGGTGTTGGGCCCAGTTGGTTGGTAACGTTCGGTTTCGTTGAGCCTTTGCAATCCAATCCGCTGCTCTATTAGCATCACATTTACAATGTAAAATCTTGATGGGCCACAAATTTTCTAAGATGGCCTGGGCTTGTCGGAGGTGGGCCTGCACTTCCCAGCTAAAGTGGTCTTCAGTTGCGCACATGGGGAGTTGCTTCTGATCTGCTATTGCACTGATCGCCTTTGCTAGTTCCAATTGATCTGTCTCTATTTCCTAGCTGAGGGCTTCTTCTCCTGCATTTCTATTTTCCGACAACCTTCTTATGGTTTCAAGGACCCCCTTTGCTTCTGCTCGGATCGGAGATTCCACCGCCACAGATCGGGCGAAGCCGTCGAGCATCCTCCCGCGGTGGTCTCTGTAGATCCCTGCTGTTGCAGCTTCTCCCGTTTCTCTGCTAAACAAGCCGTCTATGTTCCATTTGAGACTCCCACAAGCCGGGGGTTTCCAGTTGACAGGTACAACAGATGTGTGAGCTGTTTTTCGGTTATTTCGGGCCATCCATGTTCTAATGTTGCTGTGTTGGGCTAAAGCAGAGCCAATTAGGTGTGCCACTGGGGTTGCTGTCCGCGGAAGATGAATCCGTTCTTGCTTTTCCAGATTTGCCACAACAGCTGAATTAGGAGCTCAAAAGGTACGATTTCATGTTGGAAATCATTTATCCATTCTTCAATTCGGGTAACCTGCCTCGGGTTTATATCAATGTTGATTTCAAGATGTTTCCATATTCATTCTATCCAGGGGCAAAGGAGAAACAAATGCTCGGTTGTTGCCGGTTGGCTTTGGCACATAGCGCACTGATCATGAGGTATAATTTTTCTTTTGCGAAGGTTCTCCCTTGTTGGCAGGGCGTTATGACATAATTGCCATAAGAAATGTCGAAGCTTCGGCTGTGTTTGAGCTTGCCAAATGCGCCGCCATAGTGAGTTCGGTGTCTGGAATGAGGAGGAGGCTTCTAGTTGTTTAGGACTGCTCTGCTTGGTTTGGGTACACTGATATGCGCTTTTGACTGTATATACCCCTGTTTTAGTAGGTGTCCACATTATGTGATCTTCTGCCCTATTTTTACTTAGTGGTATCGAGAGTATTTCGGCTGCTATTTCCGGCTCAAAGAGGTTCCGGATTTTGTCTTCTTGCCATGACATGTACTCCACATCTATTAACTCCGACACCATTTTAGGGTCTTCTCTATTTATAGGGCCATTTAGTATTCCTCTAGGAAGCCAATTATCCTCTTGAATGTTCACTTTCTCTCCATTGCCAATGGACCACCGCAGTGAAGGTAGGATAGTATTCCTCCCTTTCAGTATGCTAAGCCATCCCCAAGAGGGGTTGCCCCCTTTTCCAGCCTGTAGTAGGTTTCTATGTGGATAATAGAGGCCTTGAAATATCTTATTCCAAAGTGTATTTGGCTGCGTAATCAATCTCCATGCTTGCTTTCCCAACATAGCTTCGTTGAAGGTAATAAGGTCTCGGAAACCTAGTCCCCCTATTGCTTTCCTCTCTTTTAACAATTCCCATCGTTTCCAATGGACTCCTTTGTGTTGGTCATTCGTTTTCCACCAAAAATCAGCAATTTTCCTTTCGATGGCTCGACATATGGATAGTGGAATTTTAAAAACTGACATGACATACTACAATATCACTTGCACTACTGCTTTTATCAATACTTCTTTCCCTGTCCTTGACATCAGATTTTCTTTCCAGCCCTCGAGTTTTTGGTTTACTCTAGCCATGACCCAAGCAAACATCTCCTTTTTTGATCTCCCCCAATCCGAGGGGATACCCAGGTACTTCCCTGATTTTTCAAGTTCGGCAACTCTCATATCATGTGTCAGACATCTTGATCGATTTGGTGTTTTCTAGTAATGGGAATTGTGATCCCCAAATTCTTTTTCCTCTCACGAAGTGGAACTTTGTACTACACAAAAGTAAAACGAATAAAAATAAATTCGTATTAGGGTTGTTCTGTTTTTCGTTTGTTCAAATTGCTTCTAAGGCATGATGGTTATATAGCTTTGACTTAGCTTCATAGGTCTTAAGATCACACTGGAACATGCAACTTATCTTTTATATTATTTAAAACTAGATGCTATAAATGATAATGACTTGGTTCATTTATTGATTTTTTTCAATAATCCTATAGCTTGTTCTATTCATAAGGAATTGCGTGTTTTAATTAATTGCTCGGCGTTGAACCGACAAATTCCACATTCAAATTACCAAGACTCCTAGCTAAGAGTTACTTTGGAGTCACCCTCCATACTCATGTATTACATTTGATTGATGCACAATTTGCTTTTATATATGTAGACAGTGAATGATTTGAAAAGTTAGAATACCTCATTTTATTAGAAGGAAAAAAATTATTCGAGCAAGGTCAACTCACTTTTTGCTACAAACCCTAGCAAGTTAATTATCACCTATAATTCTTTATATCTTTTTTCCCCCAAAAATCTTAAAGAAACTGCTCTTCATAACATAAAAACCAGTTACGTCAATTGAAATGACACCTCACCAAATCTGGCGAATTTATCCTTTATTGAAGACAAAGCAATTGTGTATAACAACTGTTACAAAGATTTGCACAGCCCAGAACCAGAGAAGTTGACGATCTCATAAGGAGGGCAGCTGAAAAAATTGAATATCTTATCATAGGTTGACTAAAAATATAATCCATTTTAGAAAATCATCTCATTTTGTCTTGAAATGGCATGCATGACACGACACGACTCATAAAGAATTTAAGCTGTCCGAGGCGGCAAATTTTGTAAATAAAAAACACTGGTTGGAGAAAACGAAGCCACGAAATTTGGCTTAGAAATGGTCGACAAATGATATAAAAAAAATGGAAAAGCCGGAAAAAACTACTAAATTTTTTCTCGCCCGTAGATTGTTGACTCCAGGTTGGCCTTTTTCTTAAATAACGACAACATCGATTGCATCGCACCTTGGTAATCTTGATGTGACTTCAAGTGCCAATTTTAATTTAATTTAATTTCTATAGTTATCCAAAAAAATTTTAAAAATTTTCAATTATTCAGATGGTGGTTGCAACCATCATATGAGCTGAGGTATGTCGTTTAGCCCTCATTTCCAAAGATTAATGTTTCTTATTCGCATCAGCTCTCATTTCAACGCAAGGAAGAATTTCGAAGGGAAGGGGGTCTTTGACTGGTCAAGTCAACGTTCAATTTGGTTGCCATTTCGATTAAATTGATTTCTTCATCGTATGTTGCTTATTATAGGACGTCATAGACATGTTTTCCTCTCACAAAGCACTATATTGAAACTTTATACTTATATATATAAACAACGTTGGTAGACACAATTGCAGGACCTTTTTACATTAATCTTAATGACTACATATAAAAAAATGAAAATTTTCTCTCTTGTTCCACTATTATTCAAAGTTTCTCATTTTTACTGTATAAATTATTGCAAATGGTCATTATTACAATCATACATCATTCATGCAATTATTGCCAAATATTATATTCTTCCTCATTATGTCAAACACATAATGACCGGAATTAGTAAAGTTCAAAGTTTGTCATTCTTATCATGTAAATGGCCGCAAAATATCGTCATTGTCCTCATTATCGCCGTATTAAGGTTGACATGTGAAGCTCCTATTTCTGATTTTAAGTCTGATATGATTAAGGTTGTTCAATCACTAGAATATTCACATGCGAAATCGGGAGACAAAGTTATGTTTTATTTTTTTAATTGTTGAAAGTATTTCTGAAATTATTGAAGAGAAGGGAGGAAGGGAGAGAGAGGGCCTCTTAGTTGTATTAGGGGAATTAAAATTGTACTTGGAAGTAGTGCATTGGTTAATTGTTAAAAAAATTATTTTGATAATTTTTTAAATCCAGATATTTCCATTAGGGAATGCCTTCTTAAAAGAGCAAATTACTTCAACATATTTTAAGACTTGACAAAATCAAAGCCGCATTTTTAGCGTTCACAAAAACTACTATAAAAATTCTTCATGAGAAGGTCTCTAGATTAAACGCTAATAAAATGGTTCGATTTGAATGAAGATGTACGCGGAAGCCAACAATGCAAAAAGTGCCCATAATTGCAAAATGCCTCGAAATTTACCGGCCCTAAATATTTAATAATCAAGAAAGTGTTTTGTGTATCTATTTATTGGTTGATGTGAAAAATAAATTCAAATATTTCACATCCTTTATTCAATGTGTAAAGGCCTATTTGGTTAAGCTATTCAACCCAATTTAAAATATTGTCCTGAGTTTAAAGATGTTGCAGAAAAAGTATATGTAAATTTATGTATTAATATTCATATTATATGATTATTTGGAGGGCCTCAATTGATAAATAGTCAAAGTATGATAGATTTTGAAGAAAAAAAAGAAACAGAAAATGACACAAACAACTCCTGAGCTTTAACTGAATGTGTAATTTGGTCTCTAAACTTTTAATTAGTTCAATTTGATTCATGAACTTTAGCGCAATGTGCAATGTGATTTATGAACTTTTAATTTATTTAATATAATCCATGAACTTTTGAAACATATTTAATATAGTTCTTGAATTATATGAAAATATTCAAAATAAGAGACTACATTGGAGCAGCCCATTCAATTTCCCAATTTTCCGAATTTCTCTGTCTTTCTCCTTCAGTTTTCTCACCAAACGCTTTGTCTGTAAAATGTGAACAAGTCCACAATAGGAAAGTTGTCAGGAAAATTTCAATTTCTTTCTTTTTTACAATAATTAATGATTTCTCGATGCAATCTGTAAAAATTTAATTTTTTTCGTGGCCAGAAACCAAACCGACATTGTTAATGTTTTCTAGATTCTGTCTCTTGAAATCCCAAAACAATTGTAAGAACCCTAATCAATTAATCCATCAAAGATTTGCCGGAAAAAAAAAAAAAACAATTGAAAGGGAAAGAAGAGAAAAAGGGGTCCTTTCGGGGTGCGAAATCAAACGGCCAGTCTCCGATTGATGCTTGGGATCTGGCGAGGATTAGAATTCACCAGGAAGCGATCGCCGTTCAAGTGGTCGTCCCCAATTGCGTCATATCTGGACCGCTTGTGGTGCCTCGTCAGAACAATGATAGAGGCGATCAGGGAATCGGGAATCGAATCAGAAGGACCATTCTCATTTTTTGGGATTAGAGACCTGATTGGATGGTCCGAGGACTGGGAAAGATTGACCAACTGGTCCAATCCAATGGAACTGAATATTTAGTAAACAAATTAAAAAATTTTAAAAATACCATAATTTATTATTTAAAAATAGTCGGTCCAGTCTAATCCGGTTTCTCTCTAGAATTAGGAATCGGACCGAATGTCATTAGTTCCATTTTTAAGGAATTGGGAACCAAATTGATGCCCCCGAGAATCGGACCAAACGGGTTGGTCCGGTCCAATTTGAGCGGTTCCCAATTCAGGGAGTCCGATATGCTCACCTATAGATAAAGATGGTAACAGCCCCGGTGCCGGCGCTGTAGTTGCCGATTGATCCACCATTGGATTTCCCAGACTATTTCGGCGTGCCAAACTCGGGGACAACGCGAAGTTTCAGGTGGCCGCGGCGCGACGGCCGCAAAATCGAGTCGGGCGTCTCCGTCATGAACAGAGAGATGAAATCTTCCGCTAGGCTGGCGTAGGAACAGGTTACGCTAGGGTTCTTCGTCGCGTTGAAACCCCCGAAAAATCCACAAAAGAACCGAACCAATTGGAACTAGTTCGAACAAAAATCAGAGAGAGAAGTAACCCTAATGACCCACGATATTCATATCAGATGGAGACCCACGAATGAAGATCGACGAGTGCCTATCCGAGCGGGAAAAGGATCGGCTGGCCGAGCTTCGACCGCCACGAGAGTCTGTTTCAGTTTCTCGACTTCCGCTTGGAGAGAGAATCACAGAGAGTGAGAGTGAGAGTGAGGTGGGAAATCAGCTTCGCTCGGGGTTTTCCAGGCTTTTATCCGGAGCGTTTCCGACAGTTGCGACCAAGACAGCCAGCCCGTACGCCAAGCACTGGCGCAGGCACCAGCACGGCAGCAGCAGCGCCCCCAACCCCCTTCTCCCCGCACGCCCTGCGCCGCCGCCGCCGCCGCCGCCTCCGCATCATCGCGGCCGCCCGCGGGCTTCCTCCGGGGATGGCTGCTCCCGCAGGACTCCGCAGCTGCGGGACCAGGATCCGAGTCTCCGACAGGGACATCACTCTCTCTCTCGGAGGAGCAGCCAGTACAAGTTTTCCCCATGAAAAGAGAATCCTCAAATTTTCTCTCAAAAAATAGGTATGTATTTTGTATAATGACTAATGGTGCTGTCCACCACCCATGACTCCTCTTTCTCCTTCGTGCTACCCCTCTGAAACTCTCTCTCTCTCTAAGTGGGCCCCATGTTAGAAGACAACAAAGGAAGCAAGCAGTCATGTCGAGAAAATATTAAGCGTCCAAGTCATGCTACGACAATTCTAAAAAGTCCCCTAAACGGGCGGCTCGTGTCACTTTGACCCACTTATAAGAAACACCTCATGTGTTTTGTGTATATGAAAACCCCGACTAGTTTTAACACCTTGTGGGTCACTTAGGAAAACCCTAATGGTGGTGGGGGTATGATTTTTAAGGGATAGACAAAATTGTCGTGTCACTGCATGCCAAGTGAGATTGCATAAGGTGCAAAATCCATTTTGATTTTGATCCTGTTCACTTTGCTTCCACAATAGTCCAAGGGGAGATGGCTGGATCCGTCCCTCTTTGATGACTTGTTGGTTTGGTACAATTGTTATTATGGAATTTCATGTAGAGTTGAGAGAGAAAAATGCCTTTCCCAAGCTAGATTTCAGCATCCACAATCGCCTTGATTATCAAGTCAACCTCTGGCCAGCCATCACGCCTTGTGAGGGGCCAAATAATGGAGATTCAAACATTACATAGGCAAATAAATGGGTGTTGACACTAAGGATTTGATCATGCTTAACTTGGAATGGACCCAAATATTATCTAATTTCCATCATGGCATGTACTAAAAGGGAGGGGAGGTGGGGATGTGAACACAAATTGGGTGCCTTGGTGATGTTGTTGGTGGTGGTGGGGTGGGGGTCATTTTCATGGCTTCGTTTTTTAGAGAGCTGGCGCACCATCATACGTGGGTTGAAATTATTGGGTGTGCTTGTCGATCATATCATGGCCAAATGGTGCCAAAGTGCAATCTTCTTAGATTTAGGACAAACTCCTCAAACCATGTGAGTGTACCACCTTGTCCTAGAACGAGACAAGACGCCTTTTTCTTTTATATTCCACCAATTTTTTTTAATAGCACCCCCCTTTATTCCCAAAAAAAAACAAAAGTGATTCGTCGATGAGGATCAATCATTTCATCCACTTTAGCACTTTGGACCAGAACCCATCAATTTTATTTTATTTTTTTATTACATTTTTGGGCAGATTACCCACTGATTAAAAAAAAAAAGGTTTGACTATTATTTTTGTACTTGTCGAGTACGTCCTCCTTCATGTAAACGCGTGGGGCGCACATGTAATGTCCAGCCAAACCGAACATCATTTGAAAAATCAAAAAGTTAAATATGGGGGTCGCGAAGAAGATTCGCTTTCATTTTGTGAATTCATTTCACCGATAAAATTGACTAGCGTTTAAAAATTACTTGATGAGTTTGATTTGGAACATGATGATAAGAGACATGTTCTGATGAGTATGAAATCTTAAATAAATATTTTTATTATACTTTTAAATATCGGTGGGTCTATGACTATTTTCAAGGAAAAGTATAATCATCATCCTATAGTTTACTTCAAAACATGTTCTTCCTTAGAATCTAGGGTTTGTGCAACAATTCAAATCTTATCGTGCGATCCTTTGGACTAGTCAAGGTCGGCATTGAAACCACAATTAACAAACTTGATTGTTTACAAGTACAATTCATCTTCTTTTCTTCTTCATAAATTGTTTTCAATTATTCGAACATGTGTTTTCTAAAATCAATCAAAGTCTCGCAAGATAAGCCCCAAAGTTCATTCATTCAATGGATTCTGGTGGGCGATGGCATGTTGGCTAGTGGACGAAGGAACATTGGAAGGCCCCACCGATGGAAACTTTTTCCTTGGGTTTGTTTTAATTTCACATCATTCGCGTTCTTTAATGCATGCAAAAGCGGGCGTTTTCAAGAGACGATCGAAAGCGAAAGAGACGTGGAGGGTGGCATAACTTTGCTAACTTCATCTTAATCTTTAAAAAGGGAAAAAATCATTGATCGACTAATCGATTGAAGCGGTTTAAGGTGGTGATGTTTATAAAGCAAAAACAGCTGTGGTGACAGCACGCCGACACCTTTGATTGCCCAAACAAAGCAAGCAAAATGACAAAAAAAAACTACTAAATGAAAAGTACACGGACGACACCCATCGTGTACCTAATTCAAGACTCATCCTTTCGAATTCTATCATTAGTTTAATTGGATGCCCTTTTGGCGTGATTAGAGGGAGGAAAGATCGAAAAGGGAAACTTTTAGTTGTTCTTTCCTTTTAAATCTTTTCTTATTGAATGAGCACGGCATCTGGGGCACCACAAGACCAATGGTGGATGATTCTTGATTTCTACACTTGACCTATTTTAAAGGATTATGCTGATTTCGGTGGGCCAACGCCATCGTTCCCTATTAGGGTTTTGATTTTGTTCTTTTTTTGATTCATTCAAATTGCTTTCAAGGCACGGCATTTGTGTAGCTTTCACTTAGCTTCATAGGTCGTAAGATCACATTGAGATGTGCGACTTAGTATCTTTTTTCATTATTGGAGCACATCGAACTTATTGAAACCATCTCCTTCAAATATTAAGGACTTGTTTCATTATTGGTTTCTTTTCAATGATCTGATATCTTATTTTATACGAAACTCCCAACTCCTGTCTAAAAGTAAATTTGGGAGTCACCCCTCCATGCTCCCGTGAGTGGGAGCCTTATCACACTCGTCATTTTGATCGATGCATGTCGATTGAGCAATATGCTTACATGTAGAATGTGGGTGATTTAAAAAGCTCGTATACCTCATGTTATTGGAAGGCATAAAAAATAAAAAATGCTTGAGCCCAATTGAGTCCTTTTTTTTTACGACAAACCCTAGCAAGTTAATTTCCACCTTTGATTTCTTTATTCTCTTTTGTTATGGGAAAAATCTAGAAGAAATCTTCGTTTATGACATATTAGACAGTTACATCGATTGAAGTGACACCTTATTGAGTTTATCCTTAGGTAAAGATGATAAGTATTGTATATAATAAGTATTAAAAGAAAGTTGCGTGACTTAGACCCTAAGAACTGTTGATGATATCATCAGGATGATGGCTGCAAGATTTGAATATTTTATCATGAGACAGTCAATATGCATGATCCATTCTAGGGTATTATCTGATTTTATCTCGAAACGGCATGCATTACACGACACATCACCATAATCGAATAATTTAAGCTGTGCAAATTCTTACAAATTAAAAAAAGCACATCGGCAAACGAAGCCACAAAATTGACTTGGGAAAGGCCCAAAAAATATAATAATAGAAAATGGAAAAAACTAAAAGAAAATTTCTCGCCCTAGATATTTGACTCCAGGTTGGCCATTTTCCTTAAACAACCACCATCGATTGCATCACACCTGTGGTTCAAACCTAGTTGCACTTGTCGATGTGATTTCAAGTTTCAATTTTTAATTTAATCTCCATGATCATCTAATTATTTTTTAAAATATTTAAATTATTTAGTAGTCAGATGTGGTTGCAACCATCACTTGGAATTATAAATTCTTCCTCGTTTTCTTTTTAAAATTTTTGTCCACTGTTAATAATCTATATTTTTTTCCCTTCTTGGCGGCAAAAGGGTCGTTTTCATAAAAAGCATCAAGGTCCATGAATTTAGTGCTTAGCAAACGGCGTGGACACCAAGATAACAACTAAACGATTTAATATAAGATAATTAATTATAATTATTCCAGCTTTTTTTTATTTAATGTTATAATTGCAATTGGGGTTAGGAATTGGAAGCACCACTAGCTTTATATATTTATTTATTCCAGCAATTGGAAGTTAGAAGAAAATATGATCAAGACACTCATGCTTATATGATTAGCTAGGGGAAAAAACCATATCGTAAAGATTGGTCAAAAAATAATTATAAGCATATTCTCATCAATCTAATTTCTTCTAGAGCAAGTCCACTGCTATTTTTCTTCGCCGAAATAATAAGAATTACAATAAAAATTATGGGTGGCGCACTTAATGTTTCTTAGTTCTAATCAATTCTCATTTCAACGCCCAGAAGAATATCGAGGGGAAACGGGGTGGTTTGACTGGTCAGGTTGACGTTCAATTTGGTTGACAAGGAAATTATAAATAAATAAAAAAGTCGTGCATTACCCGAGTAGCGCTAGCTGACCACAATTCAAGGACCTTTTTACATTAATCTAAAAAGAAAAGAAAAAAATAGAAACAAGAAATCTCTATTTTCCTCCCTCGATCTATCGAAAACATCGACAAACTAACAAAATTCAAAGTTTACTACTCTTACGGTATAAATGTCCACAGAAGGTCACTATCAGCATCATGCATCATTCAAAGTAGCTGTTGCTTAATGCTCCGTCATTGCTCCAAAAGTCAAACGCATGATGATCAAAATTGGCAAATTCAAAATTTGCCTCTCTCGCACTTGTAATTGACTGCCAAACGTCAACACGCATGTAATCAAAGTTAATAACGTTCCGAGCTCCACGTCCTTACGATGTAGATGGTCGCGTTAGGTCACTGTCGTCGTCGTAATACGCGCCTTCCTTCGATGTAGTTGTTGTTGAATATTCTAAGCCTCGCCTGTTGACAATAGGCCCCCGAGACGATCGAAATTTAGGGTAAAATCACGATGCTCGCCATCATCGCTCCCGTAAAAGGCTGCAAGACGTCGTTATCGCCGTCATCATCATCGTATTAACTAAGAACCAAAGCGTGATGGGCAAGTGAAAAAGAAAAGGGGCATCGTTTCGTCGTCAATCCATTCACACAACACATGGAAAGCAACTTAGAACAGAATCATGAAATCGACTTTTTTATTGCACTTAGTCTCGCGCAATCACTCCCAAAAAAAACCTAATCAAATGCACCGATCAAACGTTTATTCCAACAACTTGCCCAATGTCTCCTTTTACCAACCCCTCTTGGCCCCATCACAATTCTAGCCGCGATTGCCACCTTTGAATAAGAACAAAATGGAGATGAATTTGGATGTAACCTTTGAATATCGTACTTAGATAAGAGAGTATTAGGACAAATAATGCTTGATTGTTATATTTCGATGCAAGCAGAGAGAGAGAGAGAGAGAGGTCTTTTCGATATTAAAAAAAGAGGATTAATACCACAAAAAATTACATATTGATATATTTGTGACAGATTTTCTCTCGATTAGTTTCTATTTAATTGAATTATTACCATGAAAGACTACAAACTTGTACACTTATGACAAGTGGAGAGTAAAATCTTGAATCAATACACTCGTCAGTTGCCACGTGTCATCAAACTTAATAATTTAACGGTAAAATTCAATGAAAGCTAATGGGAGCTGCTTCATTATCAATTGATTAGAAGATGCATCTTATATGAATCAATATTTGTTTAATACCAATAATGGGAGTTGCTTCACTATGATAAGGATACATATGTATCTACGATTGCAAATTTGTTAATTATGCGTTTTTCATATATATTTTGCACCACATATGAATGGCATATGAAAAAGGAGTTGCACTTATGTATTGTCGTACCTTCTAGTCTGATAGATGAATGCTAATTCAATGCATGTATTAATATCCAACAGATCTATAAATGATTAACGGAATTTCCTTATTTTTATTTATTTATTTATTTATTATTAGATTTCAATCCAATTTTTTTTCTCTTTTCTAAATGTAGAAATATTTCATCCTTTCCTATTCCCACACTAATTTTCGTATTCCTATTCCTATACAAATAAAATTGAAAAGAAAATTGGATTGATTCATTTTTTTTGATAAAATTAGGAGTTCATAAAGAAATTAAGATTATTGTGTATACCAAATTAAAATGACTAGCATTATTCTTACTGATCAGTAAAATACATTAAAAAAAAGAGGATAGAAAATCCGTTTTATGGTAAAAAATTCATTCATTTCAGTTATTTCACAAGAAGAAAAAGAAGAAAACAAGGGGTCCGTTGAATTTCAAGTATTTCGTTTCACCAATAAGATACGAAGACTGACTTCCCATTTGGAATTGCACCGAAAAGATTATTTATCTCAGAGAGGTTTACGTAAAATCCTGGGAAAACGCCAACGACTGCTGTCTTATTTGTCAAAGAAAAATAGAATACGTTATAAAGAATTAATTAGTCAGCTGGATATTTGGTAATTAAAAACTCGTTAAGTGAAAAGGGAATTTAAATTATTTTGATTTTTCTATTGGATCTTGAATTTTAATGAACTTCTTTTCATTTTCAGCAATTTATGAAAGAATGAATTGATGAATAACCTACGAATGGAACAAGTACAAGAAAAGACCTCATGATAGTCAAATATGAGACCTCACCACCCATCAATGCATGGTGTTCTCCAGCTCATCGTGAATCAATATTGAGTTATTTACAATGAGAAATGGAATATTTTGTAGAAAATCGAACAATTGTACAATATCTACCTTATGTACCACGTTGGGATTATTCAGCTACTATATTCAAAGTAGTAATAACCATCAAAAAGGGGAAATATTCGAGCACTCAAAAGAGCCAGTTATATCAAAGTAATTATGGTAAAGTTGAGTCGTATAGCTTCTCATCTGTTATGGCTTGGCCCCTTTATGGCAGATATTGGTGCACAGACTCCTTTTTTCTATATTTTCAGAGAAAGAGAATTAGTATATGATCTATTCGAAGCTGCCACCGGTATGAGAATGATGCATAATTATTTTCGTATCGGAGGAGTAGCGGCCGATCTACCTTATGGATGGATAGATAAATGTTTGGATTTCTGTGATTATTTTTTAACAGCGGTTTCGGAATATCAAAAACTTATTACGCGAAATCCTATTTTTTTAGAACGAGTTGAGGGAGTAGGCATTATTGGTCCAGAAGAAGCAATAAATTGGGGTTTATCGGGACCAATGCTACGAGCTTCCGGAATCCAATGGGATCTTCGTAAAGTTGATCATTATGAATGTTACGACGAATTGGATTGGGAAATCCATTGGCAAAAAGAAGGAGATTCATTAGCTTATTATTTAGTTCTAAGTAGTGAAATAACATAAAACCCCAAATTAATACACCCATTAATTATCACATGTCATTCAATGTAACAATTATCGGGGATAAATTTATCATGGATATACCAATTTAAGATTTTTCATGGTATTAACAAAAAACAAGTGTGGATCACTCGATTCTTATAGAGTTTAGTACAATTGAATTGGATGAAATTCACGGTAGATTTGAAATTTGTAAAACTCCAGGGGCGCGCAAAGCCTATTCGAATGCGTTACATGTTGCATCTTCATCGTCCAATTTATATTCCATTAGTTCAAGAAACATTTCTACTAATATTATT
Source organism: Corymbia maculata (assembly GCA_014182735.1). Classification (NCBI taxonomy): domain Eukaryota; kingdom Viridiplantae; phylum Streptophyta; class Magnoliopsida; order Myrtales; family Myrtaceae; genus Corymbia; species Corymbia maculata. Next base: position 17,759,741 of record CM024686.1, on the reverse strand, counting down.
TACAAGTAAAATACATTATGCATGTGCTTTCAATATATAGACTATGATATTTATTTATTTTGTTTCTATTGCATTTTATTCAACTAAATGATCATGGGTACGTGGACGTCCAACAAAAATACATAATGGCCGCATTGGCCCACCATATGCTACAAACACTTTTGCTAATCGGTTAACACGATCCATCGACACAACAGTAATTATGGACTCCTCCTCCACAAAAAAAATAAAATGTTATAACTACAAAAAAAAAAGTCAATTTAGAGGCGAAAATTATATTTTCATTAAACATAGCTAAGATGGCAGATGTACTTTATTGTGATTATTATTTAGATTTGGTTCTGCAAGAACCCGACCAAACTCCGGCAGTGCACTTAGCCTGACCCAATTGCTCGAAGCCATTGATTCTGTACCTTTTTTTCCTGATAGCACTAGAATAAATTAATTAATCGAATTAACGAATTGTACTAATCAAATCAGACGTTTCGTGGGTTCTTGTTAGTGACATGTGCACCATATGTTAGCCACTAACGTCACAAAAAAATTAGGTGTAACAAAAGCATTCAATTATAGCCGACCATAGTGGGACAGTGCTCTTTAATTATTTAATTTGGTTGATCAAATGTCTTTATTCAAAACAAAGCACCCTTATCATGTGAAGTCCACATTAACCCGAAAAGTGCACGGTTCCTATTTCTGATTTCGAGTTTGATATGACTAAGGTTGCTCAACCACCGGGGATACTAAGGTCCAGGACATTGAGATACAAAGTTATGTTGTTTTTTTCCTAATTAAGGAAATTATTTTAGATTTAGTACTTTGTTTATGACTAGGGAGAGATTAAGTTACGCAAGAGAATTACTAAAAACATAAAGAGAGAGAGCAATTTAGGAATGCATCAATTTCGGGATAACTTTTGTGTCATTATAATTTGTTTAAACAGTCAAATATACCAGCTTAAAAGAGTAAATATCTCTGAGAGTTTTATAACTTGACCAAAAGCCACAATTTTTTTTAGTGTTCTCAAAAGCTACTATAGAAACCTTTTATGATAATGTTGTCGATGTTTTAATTCGACAGACTGGATCGACCTGATTGGAGGTGCGTGCAAATTCGTCTCGCCAGCTTTGAGTGAGACGATGGAAACCTCGAGGAAATGGACGATATTGGGGCAAAAAATGGACGATATTGGGAAATTGCAAAAAGTGGAAGCAAACATTAGGCAAAAATCCTTTAAAAAAAAAAAAACATTAGGCAAAAATAGGAAAGTAATTTGCTCATGACAGTCTTAATCACGTTGACCCCTATGCAAGTTCATCATCGTTATTCATTTGAAAGATTTAATGAGACACGCCCATCAAGATCCCCATGCATATATGTTGCAAATATATATATTTATATACATATTTATATATTTTGGTTTGCTACTCTTATTGATCTTATTAGTACCCCATACATGGACCTGAGCATATCTTTAAAAGGCTTAAGGAAGAAAAAATATGCGAGAGATTTGCCTTAAGGTAGGAGATTTCATAATGTCACTTGCCGTATTCCTTGATTAGGGAAGAAAATATTCACTTGTCAACGAGGGATATGAGGTGTGCAGACATTGATAAGTAAAAATAAGGAGCACAACTTAGCTGGGTGCCCCATTAGGGGATTACCACATAGCCCTCATAGGTGGACAACCACTCAGGTCTAGTTTGAAGTTTAGAAACGTAAACATGAACTCGACTTTTCTAAGCTAATGATCATCAAACACACCCCAATTCTATAGATATTACTAGTTTTTACCTCTATCGATGCCACATTTTTGACTCACATAACTTTTTTTTTCTTGGGGCTTACAGCAAATTAAATTAAAAATTAGGTCGCTAAAGATATTGCTTGGGGATTAAAATTTTAAAATATTGCATATTAATTATTATTTGCTATAAATGCATATTATTTTGCAAGATGAGGCAAAAGGTGACGGGCATGTGAGCGCTAAAGCTTGGAGCATTTGATAAGTGCTCCTTTGCCATATCCTTAGTGATGACAATGTCTAAAAGTCATATTCTACTACCGAAAGTACCTTGCACTTGCAAAATGCTCCAAAATTTACAAGATCTAATAAAATATTTAATAGTCGAGAAAGGGTTTTGGATATCGATCACATGGCTAGTTAAGTTTTATATTTTAAATGATAAAACATTATATTTTCTACTTTTTCGCAAAAACTTAAAATATTATTTAAATTATGAAATTATGAAAAGATTTGTACATAAATCTGCGTATTGATATTTGTATTGTACAAGGCTTTTGGGTGTCTAGATTAAGAAATAAGTCAAAATGCAATTGTTGCAAATGATTTGGAAGGATGTAATTATTATTTTTTTACATCATTAAAGAGTGAGTAATTTTGGATTAAAAAAAAAAAAAAAAAAAAGGAGAGAAGGGACGAATTGGTGGAGAGAAATTGTCTATTGTCTATATCTTAATCATTTCACTTCCAGCTGAGGAAGTGCAATCAAGATCATGGCTTGCCCTTTTCCCTTTCTTTACATGCTTTTTCATCTTTCGCATAGCCACCCAAAAAGCAAAAAGATTGACTTGGTATCAAAAAATCGAAAAAAGAAAAAAGAGAGAGTGATGGAAAGAGCTCTTTGCACTCTTGATATCTTAAAATACGTGGCCATCGCACTTTGACAATGAAATAATAAAAAAATCTCATGAAGAAAATTATATAAAGAATAATACCACTAATTGTAAAATCACCATATATGGACATTTTGTCGGTCGATTTGAGTAATGATCTTTAGAATTTCATGGAGGTGACCTAGCTATTTGATTTAATTTTAAAGCCATGTTTATTTAAACACATTTGGTCGCCATTAATTCGAAAGGTCCCTATTAAATTATTGTCACTTAAATGCATGATTTCCATCAATGAATCATGCCGCATGCAACATAGAAGATTAGAACTTCGCATTATTAGATGCCATATTGATATATTTAAATTTATAAAAAGAAAGGGTCAAGATTTCATCATTGAACATAAATAAGCTATGAGTCAAAGGTGGTATCATTCCTTTCTATAGAACAAAAGATAGTCATAACAAATCATAATAAATCCACCTCGAGGGAAAGAGAATTTGGAGGCAAAAGTACTAGAGGAGCAATAAAGTAAAGAACAATAATATTTTCTATTTTTTTTAGGGAAGTCTAAGCAATAAAAATAAATATAGATTAGAAATTACGCATCATCATCAATTAATGTTTCAAAAAAAAAATACAAACAACTAAGATTTTAAAAAGAAAAGGGAAAATATCACAAAAACTCCAAATTATGCCACTTGAGACAATTTTATCCCGAACTCTTTTTTATGCTACTAAAATTTTCAAACTATATCATTTTGGACAAATTTATCATAAATTTTTTGTACCATTAAAAATCTCAAATTATATATACTGTGACACATTTACCCCAAACTTTCTTTGGTGACATAAAAAACCTTGAATTTGTACTCATATGATACATTTACCTATAAACTTTTCAATTAAAGGGTATTTTGGTTTTCTTCTTTTTTTTTTTTTTTTTCTTCCTTCTTCCTTCTTCCCTACCGCTGGCCATGGTGAAGGGAAACCGAGAGGGGCCACCCTTACCAATGTCGAAGTCAAGCGAAGGCCGCCCTTGCCTGCCCTCACTAGCGTTGGGCAAGGGTCAAGCGAGGGTCACCTTTGCCAAACCTAGCTAGGGTGGCCCTCACTCAATGTCGGTGAGGGTCGCCCTCACCTAGGTGGGGGAGCGTCACCCAACTTAGACAAAGGTCACCCTTGCCTAGGTAGGGGAGAGCAGCCCTCGCCCGACTCTAGTGCCGGCGAAGGCTTCCCTCTGCCATGGTTGGCAAAGGGAAGAGAGAAGAAGGAAAAAGAAAAAGCTAAAAATTAAAAAGACGAAAATGCTTTTATGTCAAAGAGTTTGGAATAAATATATCACACGAATACAAATTTAAGGTTTTTTTGTGTTATGAAAAAAAGTTTGGAGTAAATGTGTCATAGTGAATATAGTTTGGAAATTTTAGTAATACAAAAAAAGTTCAAGGTAAATTATTTTAAGTGACATAATTTGAGATTTTTAGTAGTACAAAAAAGTTTAGGATAAAATTGTCCTAAGTAGTATAGTTTGAGATTTTTTGTGGCATTTTTCCAAAAAAAAGAGAGAGATTTACCATGTATTAACACAAAAATGGAAAAACCATTGGTTTTCCCCAATTTCACCAACAAAAAAGATATCAAAGAATCTCCCTATTACAAAAAAAAAAAAAACTATTTCTTTCCTCCTCCTTATTCTTCCCCTTTTTTTCATTTCCGCCCCTATATTTTCCTCCTTTTTACCTTTCCTACCCAGGGATCGTTATTTACAACGACGACAATAGGTTCATGTGCATGCTCGTCGTGACCGTTAAGGCTCACTATGACCACTGAGCCGCACAGGCACGGGTGCCAGCACGGCAACAACAACATTGACGACTCCCTCTCCCTGCATGCCTAGCACCATTGCTGCCGCTTCCCCCCCTCTGCGATTCCACCACTGCTCGCTCCTGCCCTCTTGGGATCGTTGCTCCTGTAGCAAAACTCCATGTCGTCATCCTCATAGCTACGGGCGAGAGCATGCTTGAGGTTGGAGCTATGGGAGGGCTTGCTTGATGTTGTAATATTATCCCACATTTAGTTTAATATTGCCCGAATTAATTTCATTGACTTTTTTGTCCTCCTTAAGTTGCGTGATAACTTTAATGATCGCTTCATTTAAAGATAATTGTTTTGATAGGAGACATTAATAAGGATTTGAATGGGGATATAAATAGGTCTAAGTCAAATCTTCTCATTAATCTGAATACTTTTCAAAGAAACACCATCAAGTTAAGAGAGCAATTGACTAGAAACATCCATTCATCAATTGTTCTAGGCTTTACAAATCTGAGTTTCTATTAAACTTCATCAATGGTTGCAGGTTAGTATAGAATTTTACACGTTTCCGCATTCGATCTGATTATTAGGTTCTTTAGTTTTCTGCAAATTTCTTACATATGATTTACTACAAGAACAATTTTCTTATTTTTTGCAAATCTAGAACCTTAGAACTTACCCCGTTACACTTTCCAAGGTTAATTCCAAGTTATGCCCAAATTCTACTTATATTATCAATTGAACAATTGTATTAAATCATCACATTTAATGACTACTACTTGCTATTACAATCTATTCATTACAACTTATATTTAGACACTCGAATGATATAAAACATAAACAAAATAAAAGTCTTGGTCATAAAATAGAATCTCAGACTAATAATTCTAGATTATAGACTCATTATTGAACGTTATGAAATACCACATAATCATGCAATGATATGGACTAAAATAGAATATCAGATTAATGGTTCCAGATTATAGACTCATCATTGAACGTTATGGAATACCACAAAATCATACAATAATATAGACCAAGAAAAACATAAAAATTTATTTTAGGTTCCAAGTTCCACCTACTTATTTTAGGTTCCAAGTTCCACCTACTTGTCGAAATAGATTCTCTAATTTTTAGAACCCGAAACCTACTCTACATATCTTGGAACCTAGTATTGGATAAGTTTTCACCAATTTGATTATTTGATTTCAAGTTCTATCCTGAAACCATGATCACCCATCACAATATCACATTTATATGCATATCAAACCCCAAAACCATCACCATCAAAGTGCATCATAGAGTATGGCTAAATTTTACAATCCTAATGGTAGAGATTAGTTCCAATTTTCATGGGATAAACAAGCCATCATGCCAAGCAAGATTGGAGAAGGCATGGATGCGATTAAATTCGATTCAATTCACTTACTTCAACGACGGTTGGAGAGGAGATGGCTGAATCAGTCGCTTGTCAATGACTTGCTGCTTTGATACAATTTTTGTTACAAAAATTCATGTAAAATTTCTATATATACATCGCCTCTCAAGTAAGGGGTTGTCCTCATCTTCCGAGCTAGATTTGAGGGTCTGTCACCATCTTGGTTGTCAAGATCAATGTCTGGCCAGTCATCGGCGGGGGTCTAATAAGGGAGATTCAAATATTAATGCAAAGATAAGATGTAGGATGTTGATCAAGCTTAGGTTGCGATGGGTCCAATTTTGTTTGACTACTATCATGAGAGGAGGGAAAAAAGGGAATGCAGAGGTGTGAACGCATACTTTCGTGTATTGATGATGTTGGTGGGGACCCTTTCAACGTTCTCTCTTTAGAGAGTTGGCGCGCCATCATGGGTTGAAATTATTGGGCGTGCTTGGTAATCATATCATGGCTAAAGTTGCAATCTTCTTGGATTTAGGACAAAGTCCTCAAACTCTGTGTGCGCGCCACGTTGTCCAAGAACGAGACAAGACACCTTTTTCTTTATATTGCACCTAATTTTTGAATAGCTTCCCCTTGTTTTTCACCCAAAAAAAAAAGTGATTTATCATATGAAAACCGATCATGTCGTCCACTTTAACTTTTTGGGCAAGAACCCATCAATTTTGTTTTATTTTTTTCACTCTTTTGGGCAGATTACCCACTGATTGAAAAGGAAAGAAAAAGATGGCATGACCATTGTTTAAGTACTTGTCGAGTACGTCATCGTCCATATAAACGCGAGGGACGCGCATGTAACGCTCAACCACCAAACATCATTTGAAAAAACTTAAAAATGGGGTCGCAGACAAGAATTTCTTATATTTTATGGATTCATTTCATCGACAAAATTGACTAACCTTTATAAATTAGTTGATGGGTTTGATTTGAAACACAATGATAGGAGACATGTTCTCATTAGTATGAAATCTTGAATAAGTTTTTAGTTATAATTCTTAAATAATGATAGATTCAAGATTATCTTCAATATGATCATATGCCTAAGAACGTCATCTCATAATTTATCTTGAAGCATATTCTTCTTTAGAAGATGAGATTCATACGTAATAATTTAAATCTTATCATGTGATTACTAGGATTTACAAACTTTATTGTTTGTAGGTTTGATTTAACCTTTTTTTCTTAATAAAATGTTTTCAATTATCCGAACATATGTTTCCTAAAAATCAAATCAAAAGTCTCGCAAGATCAGACCCCAGGTCCATTTATTCAATGCGTTCAGGTGGGTAGATGAGGGAACTTGGATGGACCCACGACATTTTTTCTGGTTTGTTTTAACTTCACATCGTTCGCCTTCTTTTAATGCATGCGAAAGCGGGGGTTTTTAAGAAGAAATCGAAAGCGAAAGAGACGTGGAGGTCGGCATAACTTTGCTAAACTTCATCTTAGTCTTAAAAAAGGGAGAAATGCATTGATTGATTGATTGAAGTGGTTTAAGGTGATGTTACTTTTAAAGCAAAAAAACAGCTGTGGTGACAACACAAGACACCTTTTGATTGCCCAAACAAAGCAAGCAAAAAGACAAAACACTTCATGAAAAGTACATGCACGACACCCATCGTATAATAATTCAAGAATTCATCCTTTTCGATTCTATCGTAAGTTTAATCGGATACCCTTTTGGCATTATTGAATATAAAAAAGAAGGGAAACTTTAGTGTGGCACTATAATTTTCTATTTTAGATCTTTTCTTATGGCTGAACTCTTCGAGAATAAAATTGAATGGGTCTGGCATGTGGGGCAACATCAAATCCATGGTGGATTATTCTTGGGTTTTACACTTAAAACTTATTTTAAAGGATTATGCAGACTTTCTTAGGTTAATGCCGTCGTTTCTTATTAGGGTTTTGATTTTCTTTTTGGTTCATTCAAATTGCTTATAAAGGAACTATGGTTATGTAGCTTAAGCCTAGCTTCATATGTCATAACATTAGGCCGAGACATGCGAATTAGTATCTTTTTACATTATCAAAGCACATTGAACCGGTAAAAACCATCTCCTCCAAATGATGAGGACTTGATTTGTTATTGGTCTCTTTTCAATGATTTGATGCCTTGTTTAATTCATAAGGAATTGACCAAGTAGGTAATTGCTTGGTTTCGAACCAATAAATCTCATATTCAAATCAAAACAACTCCCAACTCCCACCTAAGAGTAACTTGGGGAGTTGCCCTTTCGTGCTCTTGTGAGTTGTAAGTAGCAGATCTATTTGACTCGATCAATTTATGTCCATCAGGCAATGAGCTTACATGCATAGAAATTGGGTGATTTGAAAAGCTCATGTACCTCATGTTATCGGAAGAAAAAAATACTTAGAGCAAAGTCGAGTCCTTTTTTCAAAGCAAATTCTAACAAGTTGATTACCACATTTGACTTCTTTGTTCTCTTTGTTTTTTATTAGAAAAATATAGAAGAAACCTTTCTTTTATAAGTTGAAGCAACCCATTGTCGAACCTCATGAGTTTATCCTTCAATAAATATGAAAGAATTGTATATAATAATTATTATCACAAGAAGTTGCGTGACTTAAAACAAAAGAAGTTGGCTAAATTATAAAAAAAGTGAATGCAAAATTTGAATATCTTATCATGGGACGTTTAATATGTATTATCCATTATAGGATATCACCTGATTTTCTCTCAAAACGGCATGCATGATACAACACGTCACACAATCGAAGAATTTAAGCCGTGCAGATTCTTACAAATTGAAAAATCACATATGAAAACGAAGCCACAAAATCGCCCTGGATATCCGACACCTGGTTAACCTTTTTCCTTAAGCAACCTCCATCGATTGGATACCAACTTGGTGTGCTGGTTGATGTGATTTCAAGTTCCAATTTTTAATTTAATTTCCATGATCATTCAATTATTTTTTAAAATATTTAGTATTCAGATGGTGGTTGCAACCATCACTTGGAATTATCAAATTTTCCTCGTTTTCTTTTTAAAAATTTCTGTCTACTGTCTTCTTGGCGGCAAAAGTGTCGTTCTCAAAAATAGCATCAAGATCCATGAATTTAGTGCTAAGCAAACGGCGTGGACACCAAGATAACAACTAAACGATTTAATATAGGATCATTAATTATAATTATTCAATTTAATTGCAATTAGCATTTGGATGCACGATCACCTCTAAATCTTTATTTATTCCAGCAATTTGGAAGTTATAAAAATATGATCTAGACACTCATGATTATATAATGAGCTAGGGAAAAAAAAACATATTGTAAAGTTTTGTCAAAAAATAATTATAAGCATATATGCTCGTCGATCTAATTCCTTTTAGAAGGAGTCTACTGCTATTTTTATTCGCCGAAATGATAAATATTATAAATAAAAAAATTACGGGTGGCGCATTTTAATGTTTCTTAATTCTTGTCAGTTCTCACTTCAACGCCAAGAAGAAATATCGAGGGGATGGGAGATTTGACCGGTCAAGTCAACGTTCTATTTGGTTGACATTTCAATTACTTTTTGTACTACCTGAAATGAAATTAAAAAAGAAAAAAAGCCCTGCGCTACGCGTATAGCGTTGGCCGACCGAATTCATGGACCTTTCTGCATTAATCTTACAAAGGACAAAAAAATAAAATTATATATTTTCCTTAAGTACAGCTAAGATGGCAGATGTACTTTATTGTGATTATTATCGAGATTTGGTTCTGCAAGAACCCAGCTGAACTCTGGCAGTGCGCATAGCCTGGCAACTGCTCCAAGCATTGATTTTGCACCTCCTCTTTTTCTTCCGATAGCAATCGAATAAATTAATGAATTAAATTAACGAATTGTACTGATCAAATCAAAAGTTTCGTGGGTTCTTGTCAGTGACATGTGCACCCATGTGTTGACATGAACGTCGTGTAACAATTAGGTGTAGAAAAAACATGCAATAATAGCCGACTATAGTGGGACGGTGCTCTTTAATTTATTTTAATTTTGGTTGATCAAATGTCTTTATTCAAAACAAAGCACACTTATGATGTGAAGTCCACATTAACCCTAAATGCGCAACGGTTCCTATTTGTAATTTTAATTTTGATATGATTAAGATTGCTCAACCACCGGGGGATAATGAGGTCCGGAAAATCAGTATATAAAGTTATATTTTTTATCCCGATTAAGGAAATTATTTTAGGTTTAACACTTTGCTTATTAGTAGGGAGAGGTCAGTTTACGCGAGAAAATTACTAAAAACAAAGAGAGAATCTTACGATTGCATCAATTTTAGGGTAACTTGTCATGGGTAATTTGTGTTAATATAATTTATTTAAACGGTTAAATACATGTACTTAAAAGAGTAAATATCTTTTGCAGGTTTTAAAACTTGACAAAAGCTTCAATTTTTTACGTATTGATATTTGCGATGTGCGACACTTTTGGGTGTCTAGATTAAGAAATAAGTCAAAATGCACTTATTACAAATAATTTGGATGGGTGTAAAAAAAAATTTCACAGCATTAAAAACTAAGAAATCTTGGTAAAAAAAGAGAGAGAGAGAGAGAAAAGGGACGAATTGGTGGAGGGAAATTGTCTAATTGTCTATATCTCGATCATTTCACTTCCAAGTGATGGAAGTACGATCAAGATCATGCCTTGCCCTTTTCCCTTTTTTTTACATGCTTTTATCTTTTGCATAGCCACCCAAAAAGCAAAAAGATTGTCTTGGTATAAAAAAAATAAAAAATAAAATAAAATGAGAGAGAGAGAGAGAGAGAGAGAGAGAGAGAGTGATGGAAAGAGGTGTTAGTATTCTCGATGTCTTGGAATACGTAGCCATCACACTTTTCCATTAATTAATCCAAAAAAATTCTCATCAAAAAATTATTTACATATTCATAACAAAACATTATCATTAATCATAAAATCACCATATATCGAGTGTCTTATTTTTCAAATTTCGTGATGAGAACTTAGCTAGTTGAAAAATTGATAAATTCTAACATCTTGTTTTTGTCGTTAACCTGAAAGCTTATTAAACTATTGCCATTTGAGTGTTGATTAATTATTAATGCATAAATGCATGATTAACATCAACGAATCATGCAGCATGCAACATAGTAGACTAGAACTTAGCATTATTGAATGCCCTATTGACATATTTAAATTTATCAAAACATGGGGTAAAGATTTCATCATTGACCATAAGATAAGCTATGAGTCAAAGGTGTTATTATATCACTTTTGTATGGAGCAAAAGATAGTCATAATAAATGGACCGTGAGGAACAGAGAATTTGGGTGCAAAAGCACTAGAGGAAGCAACAAAGTAAAGAATAAAAATATTTATTTATTTCTTTAAGTCTATGCAACAAAAATAAAAAGATTAGCAATTCAACAAATTCCAAAATATGAACAACTATGATAAAAAGAAGGAAAGAAAGAAAGAGATTTATTTACACAAAAATGGAAAAACCATTTGTTTTCCCCAATTTCTCCAACAAAAAAAGATATCAAAGAATCTTCCCATATCCGCAAAAATACAAAAAAAGGAAAAATACTATTTCTTTCCTCCCCCCTTATTCTTCCCCTTTTCCCATTTCCGTCCCTGTATTTTCCTCCTTTTTACCTTTCCTGCCCAGAGCCCTTGACCGTCCTTAATACGACGACCACCACCACAGGTTCACGTGCACGCTCGCCGTGATCGCCGAGCCGCACGGCGCACACCCTGCGCCGCCGCCGCGAGTCCGGCGCAGCATCGCCGCCGCCCGCTCCCGCCCTCCCGGGATCGTTGCTCTCGCAGCGGGATTCCACGTCGTCGTCCCCGGCCCAGTCGCGGGCGAGGGCGTGCACGAGGTTGGAGCGGAGGGAGGGCTTGTGATCTCATCGAGAGGAGATCGCCGTTCAAGTGGCCAGTCGCAGAACGCGTCTCTGTACCTTGTGGTGGTTCCCGGGGACAGGGACGGCGGCGGCGGCGGCGGCGGCGGCGTCGTAGTTGCTGCTCAATCCGCTGTCGGTTTTTTTCACGGTGAACATCTCGGGAACGAGGCGAGGTTGCTGTTGGCAGCGCGACGGAGGCAACATCGGGAAAGGCAGTCCCGTGGCCGCCAGAGGGATGGAATCCTCCGCTTGGGTGGCGTAGAAATCGGTCGCGCCGGCGTTCTTCTTCGCCATGAAATCCCCTCAAAACCCGTACGCCGAGCACAGGCACAGCTGCCAGCAGCAGCAGCAGCAGCACCCCCGACCTCCTCTCCTCGCGCGCCCTGCATCGCCGCCGCCGCTCCTCACCGCGGCCGTCCGCGGCCTTCTCTGGGTATGGCTGCTGCCGCAGCAGGGCTCCGCGTCATTGTCCCCGCCGCTGAGGGATCAGATCCGAATCTCCATTGACAGTGACATCACTCTCTCTCTCTCTCGGAGCAGCCAGGTCAAGTTCCCCATGAAAAAGAATCCTCAAAAACGGATATGCTATTGTATATTTTGTATAATGGTTATGTTGCCATCCATGACCGATGACTACTCTCTCTCCATGTGGGGCCCATCTTAGAAACCGACAAAAGAAAGGCAAGGCGACATTAGGGTCAGTCCAGGTCGGACCTCAAAGGCTCAAACCTACTTGGTAGAACATATCTTTTAATAAGTTAATTAGATTTCATATGTATTATTGATTGAATAATTATAAAAAATCATCATCCTTAATGACTATCATTCATTATTACGATTCATTGATCACGATTTATATTTAGACACACAAAAGTCTTAATCATAAATTAGAAGTTTAGATCAATGATTCCAAATTGTACATTCATCATTAGACGACATGAAATATTATGACATCATGCAAAGACATAAATCAAGAAAAATACAAGCAAAAACTTGTTCCAAGTTACTCGTCGAAATAATTTCCTTATTTTTTGGAAGTTGAAGCTTACATTGCATATTTTGGAACTTAGTATTGAACATGTTTTCACTGATACGATTTTTCAATTACAAGTTATATTTCGAAACCATGCTTATCCTTAGGCAATATCATGTTTATGTGCATATCAAACCCCACCACCACCACCACCATTGAAGTGCATCATAGAACACTGATAAGTCTTACAGCCTTAATGATAGAGATTTGTTCCAAATTTCATGGGAATAGACAAGTCATCATGCCAACGCCACATCAAGTGAGATTGAAGAAGGCGTGGATGCAATCAAATTCGATTCAAATTCACTTGCTTCAGTGATGATTAAAGAGTAGATGGTTGGATCCGTCACTCATCGATGATCTGTTGATTTGATACAATTTCTATTACAAAAATTTATAGAAAGTGTGTATATAACTTGTACACCAACGCACACACACATATAAGGGATCATACTCATTTGCCAACCTAGATTTCAAAGTCCGCCATTGTTTTGGACCTTTGGTTGCCAAGAGTAATCTCCGGCAGCCATCACCCTATGGGCTAGATAAGAGAGATTCAAATATTATATCAAACATTATATATGCAAAGATAAGATGTAGGCCTACATAGATAGATCTCGATCAAGCTTAGTTTTTTCTCTTTTTTTGGGGTTAACTATCAAGCTCAGGTTGGAATGAGTCCAATTTTGTTGAGCTTCTATCACGTGGGAGTTTTAAAGAAAGGGGACGCAGGGGGTGTGAACACATATTTGGGATTTGATGTTGTTGGTGGGGGTCATTTCAATGCCTTGTTTTTAGAGAGTTGGCGCGCCATCATGTGTGGGTTGAATTATGGGGTTGTGCTTGTTTTGGCCGTGCTCGGTGATCATATAATGGCCAAAGTGCAAAATCTTCTTAGATTTAGGACAAAGTCCTCAAACTCCGTGTGTGTACCGCCTTGTCCTAGAACGAGACAAGACACCTACTTCTTTATATTCCACCCAATCTTTTTAATTGCTCTGCCCGTCAATCATGTCATCCACTTTAGCGTTTTGGGGAAAAAACCCATCAATTTTATTTTATTTTTTTATTACTTTTTTGGGCATATTACCCACTGACTGAAAAAAAAAAAAAACAAAAGGTATGATCATTATTTATGTACTTGTCGAGTACGTCCTCGTTCATACAAACGCGTGGAGGCGCACATGTAATGCTCAGCCACCAAACCTAGTTTGAAATTTTTTTTAAAATGGGGTCGCTAAGGAGAACGGGTTTTATTTCATCAATTCATTTCATCGACAAGAATGACTAACGTTTATAAATTAGTTGATGGGTTTGATTTGAAACATGATGGCAAGAGACATGTTCTTTTGATGTGCGTCGAATTTTAAATAACTTTACAATCATGCTTTTAAATATTGGTGGGTCGAAACTATTTTCAATATGATCATGTGCATACGAGCATGATCTCATAGTTTTTGTCAAAGCATATAATTCCTTTGAATACGTGGTTTGTGCAATAATTCAAATCTCATCGTGCGATTATCGAACTAGTCAAGATCGTCATTGAAACCACAATGTACAAACTTTATTCTTTATAGGTACAATTTAATTTTTTTTTCTTAATTAATGTTTTCAATCATCCAACATGACTTTTCAACAATCGAAATCTCACAAGATAAGCCCCGAAGTTCGTTTATTCAATGGAATCTGGTGGGGTGGCAATGTTAGCTAGTGGATGAGGGAACTTAGTTAGAAGGCCCCACGAATTAAAAAAAAAAAAAAATTTGGTTTGTTTTCATTTCACATCATTTCGCCTTCTTTAATGCGTAGAAAAGCGGGCGTTTCAAGAAACGATCGAATGCGAAAGAGACGTGGAGGGCGGCTAACTTTTGCTGAACTTCATGTTAATATTTAAAAAGGGATGAAAGGCATTGATTGATCGATCGAAGTGGTTTTAAGGTGGCGATGTTTATAAAGCAAAGCAGCTATGGCCACCACACGCAACATGTTCGATCGCAACAAAGCAAGCAAAAGACAACACACTTCGTGAAAAGTACATGCACGACCCCGAGGAATACTAGTGGTTTTTTTATCTTGGTCGAACTACGAATATTAATAATTCAAAGACACGTCCTTTTGGATTCTATCATTAGTTTAATTGGATACCCTTTTGGCATGATCGAATATAAAAAAGGAAGGCAACTCTAGTGTGGTCCTATAATTTTCTATCTTAGATCTTTTCTTCGAGAAGGAAATTGAATGGGCACGGCATGCGGAGCACCATCAAAGCTATGGTGGAGGAGGATTCTTGGGTTTTACACTTACACCTATTTTTAAGGATTACGCAGACTTTTCTTGGGCTTCTGCCATCGTTTTGTTATTGGGGTTTTGATTTTCTTTTTCTTCTTTTTCTTGGTTCGTTCATATTGCTTATAAGGAATGATGGTTATGTAGCTTTCCCTTAGCTTCAGACGTCATAAGATTGACTTAGAAAATGTTTACATTATCGAAGCAAAAACATCTCTAAGGACTTGGTTCATTATTGGTTTCTTTTTAGTGATCCAACAACTTGTTTTATTCATAAGGAATTGACTGAGTAGGTAATTGCCTAGTTTTGTACCAACAAATTCCACGTTCAAATCAAAACAATTCCCAATTCCCACCTAAGACAAGAGTAACTTTGGGAGTCGCCCCTCCATGCTCTTGTGAGTGAGGAGCCTTATTACACTCAATCGATGCACATCGATCGCCTGGTACGCTTACATGTGTAGAAAGCAGGTGATTTGAAAAGCCGCTTACCTCATTTCATCTAAAAAAAAAAAAAATAACTGAGTAAAGTCGAGTCCCAACCAACCCTAGCAAGTTAATTACTGCCTTTGACTTCAATGCTCTCTTTTTTAATCAGAAAAATCTAGTAGAAACCTTCCTTCATAGCATAAAAGATGGTTACATCAATTGAAGTGATGCCTTATCAAATCTCATGGGTCTATCCTTCAATAAATATGAAAGAATTGTTTATGATAGTTATCGCAAGAAGTTGCGTGACTTGGAATCAAGGAAGTTGACAAAATCATAAGAAGGGTGGCTGCAAAAATTGAACATCTTATCATGGGACGGCCAATATGTATAATCCATTCTTAGATATCATTTGATTTTCTCTTCTTGATGCGCATGCATAACACAACACATCGTGACAATCCAAGAATTTAGGCCGTGCAAATTCTTACAAGTTTAAAAAGCACATAGGAAAACGAAGCCACGAAATCGGCTTAGGAAAGGCCATAATAATAATAATAATAGAAAATGGAAAAAAACTAAAAGAAAATTTATGGCCCTAGACATTTGACTCCAGGTTGGCCTTTTTCATTGAAAACTATCATCGTTTGCATCACGCCTTGGTGCGCTTGTTGATGTGATTCCAAATTCCAATTTTTAATTCAGATGGTGGTTGCAACCATCACTTGGAATTATCAATTCTTCCTTGTTTTCTTCTTAAAAAATTTTGTCTACTGTGAATAATCTACATATTTTTTTTCTCTTCTTGGCGGCAAAACGGTCGTTCTCAAAAATAGCACCAAGATCCATGAACTAGTGCTTAGCAAACGGCGGGGGCGCCAAGATAACAAGTAAACGATTTAATATAAGATAATTGATTATAATTATTCCAGCTTTTCTTTTATTTACTGTTAATTGCAATTGGGATTTGGAATTGGAACCACCATCAGCTTTAAATCTTATATAATAGCTAGGGAAAAAAAGCATATTGTAAAGATTGGTCAAAAATAATTATAAGCATATGCTCATAGATCTAATTCCTTCTAGGGCGCGCCTTTTCCTTTTTTATTTGCCGGTTTCTTGGGCGAGTCTAGTACTATTTTTCTTCGCCCAAATAGTAAATATTATAAAAAAAAAAAATGTATGGGTGGCGCATTTAATGTTTCTTGATTCTTATCAATTCTCATTTCAACGCCGTGAAGAATTTCGAGGGGAAGAGAGTGGGGTTTTGACTGGTCAAGTCAACATTCAATTTGGTTGACATTACAATTAATTTCCTTTTGTACCACACGAAAGGAAATTAAAATAAATCAAGAAAGGCGTGCGCTACCTGGATAACGTCGGCAGACCGCAATTCAAGGACCTTTTTACATTAATCTTAAAAAGGACAAAAAAAAAAGAAAAAAAAATATATATATAGAAAGGAGAAATCTCTATTTTTCTTCCTCGCTACCTCAAAAATGTCAAGACACCCTTGATCAATTTAATAATGTTCAAAAGTTTGCTGTTCTTACCGTATAAATGGCCGTGAAAGGGCATGACCATCTTCATCTGCCTATTCGATGCAGCCATTGCTTAATGCTTCAGCATCGCTTTATAAGTCAAACGCATAATAATCAAAATCGGTACACTTCAATACTTGCCATTCTCTTACCATGTAATCGACCATAAAACGTTAACCCGCATGTGATCAAAATCTAATAAGATTCCCAGCTCCACGTTCCTACCCTACAAATAGTCGCCATATGTCGCCATCATCATTGTCGTATGCCCCCCTCCTTCGATGTAATCGTTCGTTGAATATTCCTAAGTGTTGCCGTATATGTCAAAACGCATGATGATCAAAATTGGTTGAGTCCGAAGCTCGCTATTCTCATCTGCAAATGGCCGCGAAACGTCGTTATCGCCATCATAGTCGTCGCATTAGCTAGGAACCGAAACGTGATGGCAACTGAAAAACAGGTGAGGGGGCATCGTTTTGTCATCAATCCATTCACACGACACATGGAAAGCGACCTAAAACAGAATCATGGATTTAACTTTTCATAGCACTTAAGTCTTGCGCGATGACCCCAAAAAGCCCTAATCAAATTCACCTATGGAAAACGTTTTGTTAGATTTTGATCACGATTGCCACCTTCAAATAAGAACGATATGAGATGAATTTGGATGTACCCTTTTGAATATCCTAATTAGATAAGAGAGTACCGGGACAAAAAAATGCTCAATTATTATATTTCGATGCGAGCAATGAGAGAAAAAGAGAGTATAACTTCTTTTTGAGATTGAAAAAGAAAATATGAATACCACAAACAAAATAAGATAAATTTGAATGTACCCTTTTGAATGCTGTAATTAGATAAGAGAGTAGTAGGACAAAAAATGCTTGATTATTATATTTTGATGTAGGCAAAGAGAGAAAGAGAGTACAACTTCTTTCCGAAATTAAAAAAAGAATTGTTTGGACCGCATGATTCTTATTTAGTTCAGTATTTAGTTCAGTACACATGAATTGAATCGAATTTCTAGTAAACTTGAGACATGCAAAACTCAGGTGGCTCACAAAGCCTATTCGCGCAACTTTTTCCAAATAGTCAAGTGCATTGCATATAGCATCTTCGTCGTTGTATTATATTTTATTAGTTTGAGAAACATGTCTAGCAATATCATTTATAAGTAATATACATTTTGCATGTGCTTTCAATATATCGATTATAGGGTAAAAGTCACAAAAAACTCCAAACATTACCCATTGTGATGCATTTGCTCCAAACTATTTTGTGTAATTCTAGAAATCCTAAACTTGTATTTGTGTGGCACATTTATCTCAAACTTTTTTCTATGATACCAAAAAGCTTTAAACTTTAACTTATGTGACACATTTACTCAAATTTTTTCCTATGACACCAAAATCTTCAAACTTTTTTTTGTTATATCAATTTTTGGAGTAAATGTGTTATATGGATACAAGTTTGAAATAAAATGTCATACTATATAAGTTTAGGGTAAATGTGTCATATAGTTATAAGTTTTGGATTTTTTGTGTCACAAAAAATAGTTTAGGGAAAATGTGTTACAATAGGTAAAATTTGGAGTTTTTTGTGACTTTTTTTCTAATATTATTTGTTTATTTATCTATTTCTCTTGCTTTTATTTAACAAAAAAACCATGGGCACATGGATGTCCAACAAAAATACCCAATGGCCATATTAACCCATCATGTCCTACAAACACATTGCCACTCGGTCAAGGTGATCCATCGACTCAATGGTAATTATGGACCCCCTCCCCCAAAAAAAAATTGTCAATTTAGAGGTGAAAATGATATATTTTGCTTAAGTACAGTTAAGATGGCAGATGTACTTGATTGTAATTATTATTATGATTTGGTTCTGCAAGAACCCAACAAAAATCCGGCGGTGCACATAGCCTGACCCAACTGCTCCAAGCATTGATTTTGTACCTTTTTTTATTTTTCTGATAGCAATCGAATAATTTAATTGATGAAATTAACAAATTGTACTAATCAAATCAAAAGTTTTGTGGGTTCTTGTCAGTGACATGTGCGCCGTATGTTAACACGAAGATCGTGTAAAAATTAGGTGTAACAAAAGCTTGCAATAATAGAGGACTATAGTGGGCGGTGCGCTTTAATTATTTTAATTTGGACGATCAAATGTCTTTATTTAAACAAAGCACCCTTATCATTTGAAGAAGTCCACATTAACCCGAAAAGTGCACAGTTGCTATTTTTGATTTTAAGTTTGATATGATTAAGGTCGCTCAATCACCGGGGCTAATCAGTTTGGGAAATCGGGACACGAAGTTATGTTTTTTCTCCTAATTAAGGAAATTATTTTAGGTTCATACTTTGTTTATTATTAGGGAGAGATTGGGTTACACAAGAGAACTACTAAAAAATAGAGAATCTTAGGAATGCATCATTATCGGGTAACTTGTTATGAAAAGTTTGTACTATTATAATTTCATTAAATTGTCAATACATGTGCTTAAGAGAGCTTGAAAGAGCTTGAAAGAGTAGATTATCTCCTACGAGTTTTAAAACTTCACCAAAGCCGCAACTTTGAGTGTTCTCAAAAGCTACTATAGAAACCCTTTATTAGAACGCCACTGATATTTTAATTTTGACATAATGGACGGCATTGGGAAATTTCAAAAGATGGAAGCAAACACTAGGCAAAAATAGGAAATTAATTTGCTCACGACACTCTTAATCACGTCAAACCCATGCAAGTTCATCATCTTTATTAATTGAAAGATGATTTGAGTAGATACACATCCATCAAGATCCCACGCACATTTGTTGCAAAAATACATGTACATTCATATATACATATATATATTTATATATATTTACATATTTTATATGTTTTTGTTTGCTACTCTTGTTGATCTTATTAGTGGCCTTACCAAAGATATTACTAGCTTTTTACCTCTATCAAACGCCACATTTTAACTTGCATAGCTCTTGTTTTTATCAGGGTTTAGAGCAAAGTAAATTAAAAATTAGGTCTCTAAAGATATTGCTTGGGGACAAAATTTAAAAATCACGTATTTGGGAGATGAGGCAAAAGGCGACAGGCATGTGAGCGCTAAAGCTAGGAGCATTTGATAAGTGCTCCTTTGCCATATCCTTAGCGGTGACACTAGTGTCTAAAAGTTATGTTCTATTGCCAAAAGTGTCTCGCACTTGCAAAATGCTCAAAATTTACAACATTTAATAAATATTTAATAGTCGAGAAGGACATCAATTGCATGGTTAGTTAAGTTGTATATTTTAAATGATATAAAACATAATATTTCCCACGTTTTTTTGTGAAACTTAAAATATTATTTAAAATTATGAAAATTATGAAAAATTGTATATGAATCTCTGTATTGTGCGGGGCTTTCGGGTGTCTAGATTAAGAAAGAAGTCAAAATGCACTTATTGCAAATGATTTGGAAGGGTGTAATTATTTTTTTCACAGCATTGGATAAAAAAACAGAGAGAGAAGGGACGAATTGGTGGAGGGAAATTGTCTTATTGTCTATATCTCAATCATTTCGCTTCCAACTGATGGAAGTACAATCGGAATCATGCCTTTCCCTTTTCCCTTTTTTTTTACATGCTTTTATCTTTTACATAGCCACCCAAAAAGCAAAAAGATTGACTTTGGTATCAAAAAATCGAAAAAGAAAGTGATGGAAAGAGCTCTTTGTATTCTCGATAACTTGGAATACGTAGCCATCGCACTTTTCCATGGGATTGATTAAAAAAATCTCATCAAGAAAATTATTTACATATTTATAAAAAAATATTATCACTAATCGTAAAATCATCATTTACAGACATTTTGTTGGTCGATTTGAGCGACTAATCTATAGAATTTTGCGATGACGGTCTACCTAGTCGAAAAAGTGAAGGAGTTTAAAGCCATGTTTTATTTAAACACCTTTAATCACCACTAACTCGAGAGGTCCCTATTAAATTATTCTAATCGACAAATCATGCAGCATGCAACATAGAAGATTGGAATTTAGCATTATTGGATGCCCTAGTGATATACTTAAATTTATAAAAAGAAGGGGGGATCGAGATTTCATAATTGAACGCTAGGCACTAGTCAAAGGGTGTTATTATTACCTTACTATAGAACAAAAGATAGTCATAACAAATAGACCTCGAGAAAAAGAGAATTTCAGAGCAAAAGTACTAGAAGAGCAATAAAGTTAAGAATAATAATAATAATAATAAAGATAATTTTCTATTTTTTGGGGAAGTCTAATCAACAAAAATATAAAAAGTCTAGAAATTAAAGAAATTCAAAAATACGGACAACTATGTTTAAAAAAAGAAAAAAAGAGAGAGAGATTTACGATGTATTTACACAAAATTGGAAAAACCATTGGTTTTCCCCAATTTCTCCAAAAAAACAAAAAAGATATCAAAGAATCTCCCTATCGTCCGCCAAAAAAAAAAAAAAAAAAAGACTATTTCTTTCCTCCCCCCTTATTCTTCTCCTTTTTCCATTTCCGCCCCTGTATTTTCCTCCTTTTCACCTTTCCCGCCCGGGGCGCCTCCGACCGTTGTTATCACGACGACGTCGACAGGTTCACGTGCACGCTCGCCGTGACCGCCGAGCCGCACGCCGGGCAGTCGTGGTGGCTCGGCCCGCACGCCGCGCACAGGCAGAGGTGCCGGCACGGCAGCAGCAGCACCGACGACTCCCTCTCCCCGCACGCCCTGCACGCACGCTGCGGCCCGGCCCTCCGCGACTCCTCCGCTGCCGCCCTCCCGGGGTCGTTGCTCCCGCAGCAGGACTCCGCGTCGTCGTCCGCGCCGGCGGCCCAGCCGCCGCGGGCGAGGGCGTGCTCGAGGTTGAAGCGGAGGGAGTTGGCGGCGGCCTCGTTGGTGTGGGCGAGCCCCTGCCAGATCTGGTTCTCCATCACCAGGGCCTTCACTTTCTCTTGGAGCTGCCCATTCAGCTTCCCCAGCCTCTGGATTTCGTCGTCCTTCTCCTTGACCTTCCTCGCGACCGAGTCGTGGATCGACCAGAGCAGCGTTCTGGATTGCTGCTTCACTCTGTCTTCCAGTTCCAGCCTCAACCTCTCCGTCTGCAAAACACACGTCAAGTATCCATTATAAATATTTCCTCGACGCAAATTCGTGAAAATAAAACATTTTTCTAGCCGGAAACGGAATCGACATTGTTGATCTTTTTCCGGGTTTTGTTTCTTGAAATCCCAGAGCCGGTAATAACCGTCGCCGATCATCAAAGACTGGTCTAAAAATAACCGTCGGCGACAACAAGATAAATTTGAAAGAGGAAGAGGAAGGTAAAAAGGATCATTACATGTTGGGAAATCAAATGGTCGATCTCTGATTGGTGCCGTTGGATCTCGAACACGGCCTCTTGCCCCAGAAACGGGGATGCCCTGCTCATCTTCTGAGGAATATAATTCGCCGGGAGGAGATCGCCGTTCAAGTGGCCGTCGCCGAGCGCGTCTCTGGACCGCTTGTGATAGTTCCTGGGGACAGGGACGGCGGCGGGGACGGCGGCTGCGGCGGCGGCGGCTGCGGCGGCGGCGGCGTTGTAGTTGCTGCTCAATCCGCTCTCGCTTTTCTTCACGGCGAACATCTCGGGGACGACGCCAGGTTGTTGGTAGCAGGTCGAGGGCGGCAAGATCAGGCCAGGCGTTCCCGCGGCCGCCGGAGGGATGAGTTCCCGCGCTTGGCCGGCGTAGAAACCGGCCGTGCCGCCGGCGTCGTTCTTCGTCGCGACGAGACCCCTGCAAAACCGGCCAAAGAATCGACCCAATTCAATCACCAGTCCGACCAGAAAAACAACAACAGAACAGAGAGAAACAGGGGAGAGGAAGAGAAATCAAACCAAAGAACCCAAACAGCCCATAACACTCCAATCAAACACCGACCCACGAACGGCATCAATGATTACCTGTTCGCGATCATCTGGGTCGGAAAAGGATTGACGCGCCGAGCTTCCACCGCCATGACAGCTCCTTTCCTCTTTCTTAGCCTTCGCTTAGAGAAAGGGAAACAGGGAGATAGAGAGAGAAACACACAGAGAGAGCTTCTCAGAGGAAGAGCATGAAGCAGATAGAGAGAGGGAGAGAGAGAGAGAGAGGGGGAGAGAGAAAGGTGGCAGATTTAACTTCGCTTTTGGGTGTGGTGTGTGCCCCTTGTGAGAGGGAGGGTTTGGCTTTTATGTGGGGGAGCGTGATGGTGGGGGGGTCTAGAGAGAGAAAGTCAATGTGGGGAAAGTGGGTGGTGGGAGGTCTAGAGAGAGCAAATCTCGTACATCATTTGTTGCGCAGATTTCTTTACTTCAGTAGAGAGAGAGAGAGAGATTAGCGAATTATGGGAGGTTGCAGATTTTGTCCCCCCGTCCAGACAAAATCACAAGAGATGGCCTGTTTTGTTCGACCTGCCCTGTCATCCTTTTTCTTACCTTAAGAAAAACCAAAACAAAACAAGAAAACAGAGCTTCCTCTGTTTTCCTCTTTTGGGGCATTTTTCCTATTTACCTTTTGCCGAATTACCAAAAACCAAAACCTTCCATTTAATTAGGGATTGGATTTTTTGCTTTGTCCTCAAGTAAAAGGGTTTATCCCCCTAATCCAACCCAACCCAAATCTCACCTTGCACATTTTTCTACTTGCCTCTTTTTGGGGCTAGGAGGGGATTTGGTTCCAAGATTTCCCTAGTCATTATGCATGAATCCTGAGGGAAATTTAATGTGGATTCTTTTCTGGAAGTTACTTCTATGTGTCGCGTTGTGTGGGTACTAGCATATTGTGTACGATACGAAACCGGATGCGGGTAGAAGACAGTGGGCGAGTGTATCGGTTTGTAAAAGACAAGCCTTTTTTGAAAATGATAATGTCAAACCGGGCAATGTGTCAATAGAATAAGGGAATGGGAAATAAGCATGTAACGGCTCGGTCGTTGCTCTTTATCGGAAGTGATGGAGCCATGCCGTGCTATATAATTTTTACTCTTGAAACGGTTTTGACTCGACGATCTCGTTTTTTTAAAGGGAAGCGTGTTTTCATGCATGAACTCCAAAAAGAAAAATCAAGTGGAGTTTCGCGAAATATGTCGATATGTTAGTGAGAATTTCAAAATTATAAAAAAAGAAAAAAGAAAAATCATATTATCAAACAACAAATTAAGGATTGATTTGGGAATGTTTATGCCTTTTCGACTTTTTAATTGGCCCTTTAGATTTACGCTTTAGTTTTACTTAGCAATAGACTTTGAAATATGTAAATTACAAATGCTAAAATAACGAATCATTTTTTCTGGGTTAATATATTTAAAAAAAATAAAAACGAATAATCGAGAAAAGGAAAAATCAAGTAATTCGCTTAAACGCGTGCTCGTTTTGGGGAAAAAAAGCTCCTGGAACGGCAAATTGCGTAAGCGATGAGCTGGCAAACTCTGCGGTGGTCAGGAACAGAGAAAAAAAGGCTTTTCACTTTTTAACCCCCTCCCGGCGGGGGCCCGCGACCCGACCCGACCCGATACTTTTACACGGCGGTGATTCTCGGACACGTCACGGGGGCGCTGCGCGCGCGCCACGTGTCGGGCGAGCGGGGGCCGCGGGGAGTCGCAGGTAAGGAGGCCACGTAAGCACGCGGCTACAGTCTGAAACCCCAGCAGAGTGGGGCCCGCCCCTTATATAGAAAGGGGAAGGGGCCTGTCCGTTTGCGAACGTGACGAGTCCCGGGTGGGGGCCCCCCCCTCGCACGTGTGAAAAGTCGTCGAATCTCCGGGACTGAAAACTTGTCTGTATATCTACTCTATATTATATTATATTATATTATATATATACGCGTGTGTATTTTATTATCTATTGGGAAAAAAAAAGACCCAAATTAGGTAGCATTTACTATTATATGAATTCTTTGTAAATTAGCTCGAGCAGTTAAATTACTCACGAACGGCATGGACCAAATAAGACACGAGTCAAAAAGCCATGCAAGGAGGACCATATACAGGACATTTCTATCATTGGTGGTCGGCGAATTCAATTCATGCCCACTCGATCCACATGCACGCTCTTTATAGTGGTAAGAGTGGAAATTTCGGAAGATTCTACCATGGCTACAGTAATTCAGGCCGAATTTTCTACATTCATCAATATCTTTATATATCGTGTTTGACTTATTTACATTCATACTCGACTCATTCAGATAGGTTACCGACCAATTGGATCACTTTTAGACCAACTTTGAAATGTGCAAATCATGTCCCCGGTAACTTTACCGGGGCCACGTTAATCACAATTTTTTCACCGTGTTCCGTCTGCGGATCGATCTTTTTCCTTTCCTTATTTTACGGACGACACGATCTTTTTTCTTTCGAGATGGGGGTGGGTCCCAGGGGACATATGAAAGGAGGATTGTCCCCCCTCCCCTCCCTTACTTTAATGCAGCGGAGGGGGGAAAGTGTCAGTGTCCGTACGACAAGTGGAAAGGCGGGCGTCGTATGAAGTGCATGCACTTATCTGTCCTCATGAGCAGTGCGTGTGTGTGCAGCGCTTGGTGGTTGTTAGTGCCGATTTTATTTTATTTTTTCATTTTTTTTGACTTATCTTTCATTTATTTATGTTTTTGTGTTTATTTTTTTGTCATTTTCCATCTGCTGGCCAAAGAGCAAAACGCCCCTGCCCCCACCCCCACTTGTTCAGCCTTTTCGACGAATTCTCTCGCGGCATTAATTGAGTTAATAGAGAAAATAAAAATAATATCTTGAAAGATATTTTTGGAAGATGATAGGGTACGTGCGTTTCGATAAATCAGATTGGTGGACCTTAAATTGGCAAAAACACATTAGTGGGATTTGACGTGCGTGTTCAATAGGCATTGTTAAGTATGTTTAACAATAATAATAATAAAAAAGGCAATTCTAAATTTTGAAATGGCGGTTGCTAACGGAACAACACGAATAACGCATCGGGAATTAAGAGCCTTTCTTAACCGATGAGTCTTTCGAACGGTCGTGCATAACAAGAGTGAAAGACGGTGTTTTCAAAAACAAGTTGAATATTTTTATTTAGACGTTAAATGAGTATATGAGTGCATTGAAAACGAATCCAAGGCTCTTTATTAATTTTCTTGAAATCGAATGGATATCGACATTTAATTTCAGTCCTAGATTTTACCAAAGTAATGTAGATTTGATTCCTCATGTGGATCTCTATCTTTCTTTACCATGATTCGATGTAAGCTCAGTTGCCAATAAGGAAAATTCACGTCGATTTCATCATTTCCACCTTTTTTTTTCCTTTTTTCGGTACCTTTTTAATCATAATAAATCTCTCGACTTTAAAGCACTTGCTAATCTAGGAGAAGATCCAAAATACCAAACATAGATAGATGCCTTTGAGTCTTGAAGATATTACGCATCTGATCAATTAAATTACTTATCCTGAAGCGCATTTCAATAAAAAAATTTGGGTTATATTTCAAAATCTCCCACTTTTCATCAACTTGCCATTTTATTGTTTCCTTGATATTAATTACTGTATTGATTATTTTAATAATTAGCTGGAAACCTTCGGAAATGGATCTAATTCCAACTATGAAAGCAATCGAGTTCCTTCTAAAACTAGTCAAGAGTCTACATAATTCTCACTTTACTAAGGCTCAATTTGTTTCACGAGAAATAAATGATTTAGAAAATATCTTTTTAAAAGTAATTGCTTGAATCATTTGAAATAATGAGTCGATGAAAATGTATTTTCATTATTGGTAATAATTTATATTTAAACATATTCAAGCACAATTTCTTTTTTCATTCAACCATTTTTTTAAGCAATACAAGATATCTTTTTCATGAAAATATTTTTCAGATCCTTCATTTCCAATAAAAAAAATGGAGTCTAATATTCATATAGAAGAGTAATTACTATGTTTAATGAGATAATCAATTGAATTGGACAGTAATTTACTAGAAGTTATTGCACAATCACATAGAACTAAGAAGAGAAAGAAGCCATTTCTGCCAAAATTTCAATTATTGGCTAATTAAGTAAATCCAATTTCATGCATGCTTTCACATAGTTTTCCGACTTTGAATTCTTTAGTATGGATGCTAATTCACTCTTAAATTTGTTCAATTTTTCCAGTTTATATCTAAATCTTTATGAGAAATTTCAATTTAGTTATTCAAATCAATTTTCATGAATATTGTTGATGTGGTTGACTATTAGCCGGCCATTTGACGTGGCATAACGCCAAGTTAGTAATCTCCTACAAAAATAGTACAAAATGATTATGTAAAAAAAATTATGACTAAATTGATAAAATTAAAATTTTAAGATTGAATTGACAATCCTAAAATAGTGATGGGATTGATTGAACAAATTTCACTCGAGAGATTTCCTTTAAACAAATGGAAAGTCTTTTGCTTAACTAATAATGACAATTAAGCTTTCACATGGAGAGATGCATGAATATATTTACAAAAATGGTGAAACTGAAAGGCGTGAATAATAATAACTTTGCTCATTTCATACATTTTTATCATTAATTTGCTCATTTAGCGTGATTTGAATTCCGACAATGGCGCATTTTTTCGATCCACCCTCGAGCACAGACCCGCATGGAATCGATAATTACCCAATGTATAAGGGACTGGGGGGACTACAGCGTTTGATATATAGATTATTCGGGTGGAAGAGTATAGATCGTTTCTGCTCATGCTATCTTTTAATTGTCTTATTTCAAAATTCAAGAACCACAAAATAACGATTCTAATTTTCGAAACGGTGACTACTAATGGAACAACATGAACAACAGATCAGGAATTTAAGAAATTTCCTTAATCAATGAGTCTGTATGGACGTTCATGCATGACACGAGAAAGACAAAGACGATATTTATAAAAACAAGTGAAATATCTTTATTTAGACGTTTAGCGAGTATCCACGCGCACATTGAAAGCGAATATGAGGCTCTTTACTATTTTTCTTGAAATCAAATGGATTTTGGCATTTAATTTCAGTCCTAGATTTTACTGGGTAATGTAGATTTGATTCCTCAAGTGGATATCTATATCTCTTGACCATGGATTTGATGTAAGCTCAGTTGCAAACATGGAAAATTTATGTCGATTTCATCATTTCTACCTTTTTCTTTTTCTTTTTCTTTTTTTGGGTACCTTCTAATCATAGCAAATCTCTCGTCTTTAAGTACCTCCTAATCTAGGAGAAGATCGAAAGTGCCAAACATAGAAGCCTCGTAATCTTGATGTAACCGGTCAATCAAATTACTTACCTTGCAAAGTGCATCTTGATCGAATCTTGGGTTGAATTTTGAAATCTCTTGCTTCTTATCAGCCCGCCATTTTATCGTTTCCTTGATACTATGGTAACTATTGTATCGATCAATTTAATAATTAGCTAGAAAACTTTGGAAACTGATCTAATTCCGATGATGAAAGCAACCAAGTTACTTCCAAAACCAGTCAAGGGTCTACAATGTCTTCACTTTACTAAGGCTTTTTTTTTTCACGGGAAATGAATGATTTGAAAATTATTTTTCTATAAATAATCACTTGCATCGTTTGAAATAATTAGTCGATGAAAAATATTTTCATTATTAACAATAATTTATGTGTAAACAAATTCAAGCAAGATGACAATTTGTTTCATTCATCCGTATTTTAAAGCAATACAAGATATCATTTTCATGAAAATATTTTTTAAATTATTCATTTTTTGTGAAAAAAATTGAGCCTAATATTCATGTAGAAGAGTAATTACTCCGTTTAATGAGATAATCAATTGAATTAGGCAGCAATTTACTAGAAGTTATTACATAATCACATAGAACTAAGAAGGGAAAGAAGCTATTTTTGCCAAAATTTCGATTATATGCTTTCGCATAGTTTTCTGAGTTTGATTCTTTTGCATGGATGTTAATTCACTTTTAGATTTATTCAATTTTGTCAGTTTAAATCTAAATGATTATGCGAAATTTTGATATAGTTAATCAATCAATTTTTGTTGAATATTGCTGATGTGATAGTCTATTAGCCAGCTATCTAACATGACACACCACGCGTATTGAAAGTGAATATCTTTATTTAGATGTTAAAGGAGTAGCCTAGCGCATTGAAAGCCAATCCAAGACTCTTTACTATTTTTTTTTAAATCAAATGGATATTAGCATTTAATTTCAATCCTAGATTAAGATTTTACTAAATACTTTAGATTTGATTCCTCATGTGGATCTCTATATCTCTTCACCAAGGATTTGATGCAAGCTTAGTTGCAAACATGGAAAATTTATATTGATTTCATCATTTCCACCTTTTTTGGTCCTTCTTTTGGGTACCTTCTTAATCATAGCAAATCTCCCTGCTTTAAAGTAGTTGCTATTCTATGAGAAGATTCAAAGGCCAAACTTAGATGCCTCTGAATCTCGTAGATGTGATGTAATTGATCAATCAAATTACTTGCCTACAAAACTCATTTCAATTGAATCTTGGGTTGAATTTCGAAATCTCTCACTTCTCATTAACTCGCTCTTTTATCATTTCCTCAATATTATGTTAATTACTATATCAATCAATTCAATAATTAGCTGGAAACTTTTGGAATTTGATCTAATTCTGATGACGAAAGCAATCAAATTCCTTCTAAAAATGGTCAAGTGTCCATGTTATATTCACTTTATTAACGCTCCGTTTGTTTTTGTGGGAAAGGAATGATTTGGAAATAAACACATTTTAATCATTTATTTTTTAAATCATTCATTTTTCACAAAACATATGCAATATTATTCTCCAATAAGGGAAAATTCGAAGAATATGGAAGTAACTTGACAAATGGAAAGACTTTTGCTTAATTAATAATGACAATTAAAACTTTGACATAGAGAGATACATGAATATATGTACGAAAATGGTGAAAATAAAAGGCTTGATGAATAATAATAACTTTTTGCCATTTAGCGTCCCATCTATTTGCTCATTTCATACAATTTTTTCCCATTAATGTGCTCATTTTGTGTGATTTTAATTACAACAATTGCGTTTTTTTTCCTGGAACCACCCTCGAGAGCACGGACCCATACATATTCGATAATTGGCCAATGTATAAGGGAACTAAGGCACTACCGCGTTCGACATAGATTAGTTGAGTCGAAAAGCCTGGGTTATTTTTGTTCGTATCATCTTTTATTTTAATTTTCGCAAAATTCAAGAGCCACAAAGTAATTGAAAAATAAGACAAAACCATTCATAATCTGTTCTTTCCCTTCTTGGCCCTTTATGTCTCCGACGAAGGGAAAAAAGAAGCTTAGACAGACTAAAATTTGGTTTTTTTCGAATAAATACAAAAGCTTAATACATCCAAAAATGTATATACACGCACAGATACATACAAATGAATATATATATAATTTTTTTAAAAGATTTTGAGCCGTCACATTCTTTTCATTTCCACATAAATTGGCCTCCACTCCACCCCGTGATTGCCTATAAAATTAGGCATGACCCTGCCATTCGGTCCTTATCGATAGCCAGCTTTGAGTAATGCCAAAAAAAATAATAATAATAATTGCAGAGATTATTAAAAAAAAGGGAAAAAAAGAAATTGGAGCTTTCACCGAAATAATTTCGAAAACGCATTGATTGCTCTCGTTTCCTTTTCAAGTCGATAGTGGGGAATTTTTTTTTTTTTAAATTAAAAAATCGAAATCTCGAGTGGGAATTCATTGACCCTGTCCTACTTTCCAATTCGAGGTCCACCGAATTTCGCACGCAATTTGTCCATTCTGATAAATCAGGGTTTGAAAAAAATTGGAAAAATAGATGGACCCGACCCGACAATAAATAGAACAGGAAATTCACCGGTGGAAGAAGTCAAGTTATTCACATTGATGGAGCAATAATGTCTGGTCCCCACCCAGATCGATTCGAATTGACCACACCTCTCTAAAAAAAATATAAAAAAACAAGCGAATAGATTAATCGATTGATTCATAAGAAACATAGGACATCGCGTGATTATCGATTAGGAATTGACCGATTGAGATGGAGTCGTTGTTGGGGTGGGAGTAGTGATCCCCACTCACGTTCAACACCTATCGAACATCGTCTTAAATCGCACACTTGTTGATCAATGATGCTGCGGGAGAAGAAGACAAATGAATGTAGACATATCATAATCTATCTACCGATCTATGAATATCTATCCGCAATTTTGCTCTCATCATCCTCCAATATCGTTGGCTGTGATGGTGTCTTGATCCCAAACCTAGCTTTGCCCTTAGCTTTTGGCTTTATGCCACCTTTAGATATGATTGTGTCAAGTGATGGTAGTGGTGGTGTTTTGATGGATGGGACAATGTTTCAATTGGTTTCCTTCAAGGTTAATTCTCAAGGATTATAAAATTAAAACAAAGGGTTACTATTTACGAGCGCAATACCCGATAAAGAATGATTTGATTTTCAAAGCATTGAATGCATGTATCGTGAGAATTCTAAGAATATGTTGTTGGAGGCTCGTTACTTTGTTTGTTATTAATAAGAACAAGATTGCCATAGTTATCGACATATCACTAATATAGATTCGAAAAATTATTGCAAGTTTGCTTACTATGGACATATTTGCCGTTAGAATCAACCTCGGTAGCTTTGTCCCGACCAAGTTTAGTGGGAGGCCGGGGAACACCATCGGCCACCTCGATTATGGAGCCACATCAGAGATTATTTCCTTCGAGGTAATTACAAAACACCAACACATATTGGGAGAGAGTTATTAGTCAACTTTGATACCACCTATTGAGATTGGGATGCCTAACATCTCAATGGTCATAACCTAACATTTTTCCTTGGTTGAATTTCTCCAAACATGATTGCAGATAGAACATTTTTGAATAATTTGAGCAATTTTAAGCTTTAAGCTTTGTGGACCCATAGTAAATTTCTTGATGGGTGGCTCTCTCGATAGGGTGGGTTTCAACCCTTGGACCAAATCACATTAATTCCTACGTCCTCCTATTGCTTCTCATTGATTGCTAGAGTAATTTTCCATCCCCTTGTTTGACGTTAACCGTAATATCCCTCCAACTTTCGCGGTAGTTTCGCAACAAATGAGGTGCCAAACCTTATGGACCATGGAATCTACAAAGCGTAGCTTTCGATGGGATCGAAATGGCATTGTCCCCATTGTTGAAGTTGTCATGAAAACTCCAACCCCTTTTTGAAAGTGGGGACTTCTTGGCACACCCCAAGACAATGGCCACTAGGCATCCCATTTCACCTTTTTTGGTGCTCTCCCTCACTTTCTTGTACTTGCTCATTATCTCAAATCCCCCCAAAGGCAGTCTTTATTCACTTTGCCAACCAACATGGAATCACTAGTCTATAGGAGATATTATGACGGGTACCTCCCAAAAAAAAAGCAAATAAATAAATAAATAAATAAAAATATATAGAAGAAGGAGGGGAGAAATTGTCTTCTTGTGTGGGACCCTCACAGTAGTACCAAAAGGGTGTTGGGGAGGAGCATTTTGGATATTACATGGAAAGAACTCCAAAAGCAAAAGAGGACATAATGTCCACTTTTGGAGGTCATTGGGACCATGATTGAGGACAAGTCCTTTGGTTGGATTTATTTTGCAATCAATTATAAGAAGCCACCTTCCTTGAACCCCACACTACCCTCTCCATTTCTAGTCTATTGTCATAATTGCCGCTCTCCCCATGTTCTCTTCCTTTTTCTTAATTTTTTCTTTTGGATTAATCAATTTGAACATGTGTTTTTAGTCACCATAAATAGTAAAAACCAATGGTGACGTCACAGCTTACATTTCTTGATTTTGGGTATGTAGAGAAATTCAAAATGGGTCTATATCTTTTTCTTTTTTGGTGAAGTTTTTTTTTTTGGGGCAAAAGAGCTCTTGTTGGGTATATAAGTACTAGATGTAGAATCGCAATGTGCATGGAGGACACGAACATAATTTGTGATCATGACTAATCTACGTGGATTAGCAACAGCAACAAAAGGGCAGGATCCAGCAAAGAATCGGGGAGGGAGAGAATCATATGTTAAATTCAAAAAGAAATAATATTTTAGGAAAAAAAGAAGAAGAGGACAGCATTTAGAAAAGTGGGTATCTCAAATGATGGCCGAGTGGAATTCACCCATGAAATACCATTAGTGGGTATTTTTTTTCCATGGAGAAAAAGTAAAAGAGAAAAATAAAAATAAAATATAATGATTGTCGTGGATATATGTGCACGACACGACTGACCTAATCTTGAAAATAAAAAAAAAATAAAAAAATCTTGAAAATGAAAAAGGGTAAAAAACAGAGAGAACAAGAACCCCCCGCATGACTCGTGAACAATTAGGGTTTTTGTTCCACCCCCTTAAAGAAAGGACAAAAGGCACGATTTGACTCCACCTTTCGGGGATGTAAGACTGTCATTCGCCAGACATTTTTCCACGCCAAGAAAATTTTGTGTCCGGTTTCACATGATGCATGAGAAGACTTGCCGTATTACGTGGCTTTTTTTCAAAAAAAAAAATATTTTTTTGTCATTATTCGTGTTTTGATTTTTTCCTCTATCTCTATTGCATACCGTGCATGCCTGCCCATCTTCTAGAAAGTGGATCGAGATCAATTCAAACGGGAGCTTAAGTTGATTGTGGGAATATCTTGCGACGGATCGGGATTTTGTCGACATGGCCACTCTTGTCTCCCGATCGTGCATTCTTAACATGTGTTCCTATGATGCATCGTTCTACCACGCTTTATATGTTTTCAATCTTTCAATTGTGTCGACGAATATTCGAACACTTCTTATTTCATTCTCTGATTTTTACAATGGGAGCTAATTGTTCTTATATAGGCAAATGAAGATATGGGTTAAGCATGTTAAAAGAGAGGAGCTTCGATTTCAAGAGTGCATACCATGTGTATCACGAGAAACGCCGCATCTTGAGATCATCAGATCTCATTATCAGATTACTTAGCTGTCGCACATATAATGAACCGTTCTAATTCCTTTTCTTTTTGCAAGAAATTAATTCCGTCTTCAAAGAAAATAAAATTCCAATACCAAAAATAAAAATTCGAAAAATTTCCCGGCTAGCCGTGATGAGATTATTGAATTACCTATATATTTGTCCTCGAAATTAGCTCAAGTGAAACGCAACCTCACGTGCCGAACCTTTGGAATTTGCTGGGCGTTCTTCCTGATTTGTCGATGATGCAAGCATGGCTGCTGCTGTTGTTTGTTTGATTTTTCTTAGCATTTGATGTTGATGCCCCGTCGTAGTAGGGCAGGCGTGATGCACATTGGGGGGGAAAAAGGGGGCACTTTAGAAAATTAGGGTTTATGCCGTCTTGGTCTATTTTTGGACAAGGTCCGGAGACCTCGGCGCAGTTGTCGATAGAGAGGAAATCTGCGATTACGCGAGGACAATGGGCGAAAGCGAGAAGTTAATTAGAGATGTCGGTTATTAGACGTCGTACTGACTATTTTTGGACAGGTTCGGAGATCTCGATGTTATTGTCGATAGCTAGAAAATTGGTGATTTCACGAGGACAAAAGCTGAAAGTGAGGAGTTATTAGAGATGTGAGTTATATTTTCAAATTCTTTTTTATATTTTCTTCCAACAAAATTTTTAAGAAGGATTAGGTTCTTATCGTTCTAGGGCTTCGCTTTGGAGTCGAAAAGTCAAATTAATATAGTTGGAATAATTAGCAGCAGGAGAAGGAAAAAGGAATTAACCGGAATTGAAATTGATAACCTCGACTTTACATTTTTATTTGGGTGGAAATTTGCCTAATTATTGAGAGGGAAGCTTCTATGCGCATTTAATAAAAGAAAAATGAGACAAATAGTCCTTAAATTTTAACACATAATGTCATTTTTGAACTTTTAGTTCTTTCAATGTAGTTCTTGAATTATTCATAGAATATTTAATCAAGTCTATTTCATTTCAATCCATTTTCTATATTAACAATAGATATTTGTTACATTTTAACTTTTGGTTTTATAAATATTACAACAAATTGATTCGAGTATATTTTAGCTTATGATTTCCATGATAGTACAAGTGGAAATTCTTGGAGAGTTATATCAGATTGACAATCCTGCTAATATAATTTGTTACTTCACAAATCCAATTAAATTTAATTAAGAGAACATGAA
The DNA here is from genome assembly GCA_014182735.1 of Corymbia maculata. Taxonomy (NCBI): domain Eukaryota; kingdom Viridiplantae; phylum Streptophyta; class Magnoliopsida; order Myrtales; family Myrtaceae; genus Corymbia; species Corymbia maculata. Next base: position 17,724,472 of record CM024686.1, on the reverse strand, counting down.
TCACCACGAAAACTCGAACATAAACTTATATCGTTGGTTAAAAACCTGTCGGCTGTCTCGAGTATTAAGACATGTGGCCGCACCAAATTCTTCACATTTATCTATCCATAATAAATTAAAAAAAAAGTAGGAAAAAAAAACACTAAACTAGAAACACTAAACTATGTATTCACACATGCAATGTGAATTCTAGAAATTGACAACCTAAGCTTCAAAACAAGGACATTTCTGAAGACGATGTCCAGAAGACGACGACGATATTGCCTATATTTCAAATCGCAAGAATCGCAACTTGTCAATTTTATTTCCTTTTCATCTCGGGAATATTTCTATTTTGGAGGGCTTGCTCCAGCTCAGTTTTATTTTTTTTTGTTTATTTTTTTCGAAATTGACAAGACGAGAGGGGAAAATCAAGAATCATCCAAGAAAAAATCGTGGGTCCAACGTCAGCCTCCCCAGAAAGTCGTACTAAACGATGTGGACATTTTGCATTAATTAAATTAATTGAAATTATATAATGAATGGATTTATACGCCTTGCTCGAGATTTTCTCTCGCGCCCCTATCGCGCTTTCGATACGTGACATCTGGAGTAACCTAAGGGGGGAATTTCTCTGGCCTTAAAGTCCTCGACGGTCGCTTGAAGTCAAGGGGATTGATAATTACACGAACATATATTTATGATTTTTCTTTAGTTTAATCAAATATAAAATTCAGTCGTGCTTTTGGATAATCCATGTCCAACTTTGCTTTGTATGGAAAATTACGTGCGTGGACAAAAAGCACATCTCTTTCCAGGAAACTGTCTGCTTATTGGCATGGCATGACCCAATTAAAAATTGGTAGATTCGAATTTGGATTGGAATCTAATTTTCTAGTGCTTATCTTAGAACTTAGATTGATTCCAAATTGTGTTCGGATTTGCGCCAATGCCAAGAGAAAATTGGTCAATGGAAAATATCTCCGCTGTTGATGGGAAAAATATGTGTATTATTAAAATAATGGAATCAGAATATAATATTTAGATTGGCCGAAGGATTTCCTCTAAATTCCAAAATGTTTTTTGAAAGGATTTGATTGAATTTTTGAGGTGGAATGGTGATAATGCCCGTGGATGAGATTTGGACTTTTGGGTTCTTTTTGTGGTGGGGATAATCCATCGGTATGATATGGACTATACAACTAAAACTTTCCTTTCACTTATTTTGTACTTATTGAAAATAAAATTTCATAACATTGTAAAACAAAACAAATCGTGTTTTATGAGGTAGTATAGTCGGTTATAATGAAATGTTGTAACGCTGTAAATTTTAAGAAAAATCACTTGTTTTGATGTGGTATGATTGGTTCTTAGGAAATGTCGTGATGCTTTGAGATAAAATGCTTTACATTTCCTGATGTTTCAAAATTGATTTTGGTGCTTCGTTGAAAGTGCAAAACATCATAAAATGACATGGATTTTGTTGTGTTCTACAACGATCTACTCACGATCCGATATTTCAGCATAACCAAATGCAAAATGTTATATGGTGTGACTATTCTCTTTTTTTTTTTTTTCAATGACTTTTTAGAAAAATTTACAAAGTTTTGTGCTAATAAAATTTACGGTCAATATCACAAAAAAATTTCAAACAATTACATCTATAATAAATTTATTCCAAACTATTTGATTATGAAAAATCATAAACTAGTAAATCTGTAATAAATTTATCATAAATTACATGTAATAAATTTACTATAACTAATTTTTTGACCACTAAAAAACCTACATTGATATACCTATGAAAAATTTACCTAATATTAGTTTCTGTTAAATTTTATTGTCAAATTACTAAGTTAGATAACTTGTGATAGTTGATGGATGTATTAATTTGAGATTTCACACTCCATATTTTTTTTTATTGTTGTACTAATTTAATTTAACGGAGTGTGTATTTTTCATAAATATATTAGTTTGGGGTTTTTGGCAATTATAAAATTAGTTTAGCGTAAATTTGTCACAAATGTATCAGTTTGATGTTTTTAACGGTAAAATTTTTTATTTTAGGTAAATTTATCACATGTGTACCAATTTAGGGTTTTTCATGATTAAAAAATTAGTTTAAGGTACATTTATTATAGGTGCACCCGTTTAAGGTTTTTCGTAATAAAAAATAATTTAAAATAAGTTTATCATACTGTACCAGTTTAAATCTTTAATTTTTGGGTGATATCAACCCTAAAGTTTAAAAAAACGTATTTCTTGTCTTTTTTAACGACTTCCTTAACATTGTCGTCGGGATCCGTGAGAGAGAATCCGGTGACCTCGCCGCCCACAAGGTAAAAAAGAACGGTCAAACCGGCGCTTATCAGCGGTTGATCCGTCGCCTTCCAACGCGAATTTATAGCAATCACCAGCTCCTCTCTCTCTCCCTCGCAGGGATTTCAACCTCATCACGGGACGACTGTGCACCAGCAGGGTTCAACCCGTGAAAGTCATTTTCTGCAAACTTGGTAAAAAGCTTTGACAAAAACGTAGACAGTACACAAGACCCTTTCAAATCTTGTGACGGCAGGGCAGGGCAGGGCAGGGCGGTTTTCGGTGCAGCGAAGCTCACGTCGGCTTGACCCAAAAGAGCTTGTCATCTGATATTCATGTCAATCATCATCCGATGCGCGACCGACACAAAGAGAGCGTTGGTTCGCATGCATGAGAACCGACAGCCACTTTAAGGATATATGCATTGTACCAGACGAAATCCATGACTGAGGACATTTGATTAGTCGGTAGTACCGCGTTGGTTATGTTGATTCTCGAGCCTTATTAGAGTGCCGGGTATTGGCGGAGGACTGGCTTTATGATGGAAGAATATGGTACAGAGCTTGTGCTACTGAGATTTAGCATGATAAGACTAGCATGAAACTGGATCCTTTATAGAATGCGCATTGTTCACACAGACAGATGCATCAAGATTTTACGATTTTGCCAACAATGAGGTCATGAAGTTACACAGGAACAGAGCACTGAATGATACTTTTGTGAATGGCATAGAGGGTGAACATGAACGATCATCATGCGTGCGAGGAAAAGACCCTAGAATTCTCAGAAGTTCAGCTTTGGTGGCTAGGAGAATGTCACCCCTGTGCGCTGCAGCTGCAGCAGCAGCAGCATCAGCATCTACTCCACTTCCCCCACGACAAGAGGAAAAAAGAAAGCATCTCGGTGCTGAAGGAGATGACGGAATGATTTCCTCATTGAAAAGCGGATGAAAACATAATGACCTGAAGAATCATGTCCACGGCATGTTTCAACATCACGCACCGGATAAGAAAACCATTATGCCCTTCTTCGCGATACTCATAAGTTAGAACAAGAAAGTTGCATCTGAACAGAGTCTCTGATGAGACCCCATAACGAGTCTCCCCATATTGCCCAAGTGGTTTCCCAACTTTCAGCCCAGGTTTGAACATGCTTAAGGCTTGAATGTGGCCAAAAATGAGCAGAGCATGCTCTGGCTATAGGATTGCTCTCAAGTTCTGGAGCTAATCTTGGAAAACATCCTGAGTTGCCTTCTATATGTCTGTGTTCTGCCTTTCTTGAGAGACAACCTAGATGTGACTTGATCACACCGAAACGTTAAGATAGTAAGATCAAAATGCAATCAGTTTCAGGACAAAGGGCAGAAAGAAGTAAGCCCAAATACCAATTAGAAAGAGAGCCATTAAACAAGCCCGTTTTACGGTTGGAAACACAGCAAACGTGTACAATTGACCTTATGCAGGAGCAACTAAACGAAGAGATTTCCATTGAGGTCCTGATGCGATCTTCAAAGATGAACACCGGTTCAATGTCAGTTGAAAATAAAGAGTTACATAATAAGCACGATTTTGTTAACGTCATAAAGAAGCATAATCTGGTCCTTTACAATAGTCCTTGGTGATGCATTCCAGGCAAAGTAAGAACATATCTAAAGTCTGTAATCCTCTTATCGAAAAATGAGTGTGCTTTTCCTGAATTCCAGTATCTTGATGATGCTGCTGCTCTCTGCTTTTTCATCCATGCATCCATTGAGCCCTTCTACTTTAGTCATTGTTAATGATGTTGATTGTGTTGTCTTGTATCAGAGAGACTCGTGACTAAAGTCTCACTCCTCATGTGATATGATGAGATAACATGCCATCCAACTTCATAAAGGACCAAGTTAAACCAAGTATGCCCTATGGTTAGCATTCTTAGTGGATTATCCATATCCAAATCATGACTCAGATGCACATCTTTGGCAAAATGTACAAATTTCAAGAGTCCATTGAGATTTGTTTGGTCTGATAGTCTTTCTCATACTTGGTGGAGCCAGAACTCCCTCAGGCAGACAGGGAATCAAGTCCAGGCATTGTCTCAAACAGACACATTGTCACAAGGCATCATCCTTAGCTTCCTCTCCTCTTATTATTCAGTCACTTCTAAGCCTATACATGGTTTAGGATAATCACATCCGCACCCAGAAACCTTTTACTGTGATGTCAAATCTGGATGAGAGCCTAATTCCATTAGTTCTTTCATTGCCCATCATTTGCTTTCTTTTCATTATCTTAATATCTGAAAAGGAGTAGTTGATGGAGCCAAGGGCTTGGCAAAATTATCCCCACCTTGACATAAATCACCTTGCAATGATTTGACAAAGAACAAAAGAAAGTGGAGTGTAGTGCTAGGAATCAAAAGAAGTAGAAGAGATTATGACCAACCCTTTCTCGTGAGTTGAAGATCATCTAAAGAGCATTTATCCAAAAATTACTGGTGTCTCAGCTTGACTAATTCTATGTCAAAGATAAGAGTGCCCAATGTGGAAGCTTCACCATTAGCAAGACGGGTTGGATTAAAAATTGTTGTAAACAGCCTCTGCCTGTCAAAGAACTGTAGAATAAAGAAAATCATGTTAACTGAGAATTAGTTTGAAACCTATCATTATCCTGTAAAAACCACAATAAAACAAATTCTCTATCTAAAATCATGTTACGCTATAATGTGTCCAATTTTCTGATTGGTGAAATGGGTGCTCTAGTATTTAGAAGCCCAAATATATATGGAGGGTATAGAACTCCAAAGAGGGCACAAAGTAAAAAGGCAACACAACTTTCACAAGTTTAACAAAAGCAAACTGAGGAACATATTGAGCAGATTTGGAAGAAAAACCTTTAGGAGCTCACAAATTGGCTTGAACAATAATGAAAGCAGTGAAAAAGAGACCATAAAAAGGAATTGGGACATGTATAACATACATTTGGTGGTATTGGTTCTTGGGATGTGCTCTGGTATCCTTGTGATGGCGGAATAATGACTCTACGGATACCACCTACTTTCATGGATTTCACAGCAGCTTGAATCCCTGAAATAACCTGCAAGTTTAATTTTTGCAAATTACCAGAGGACCTTTGATGCAACCATGGTTGGCAGCACTATATGGTCCTATGATCCAGATCTGGCTGAACGATCCAGGTCACAGGTATAATTGTTGGCTGTTGGGATTGGCATGGGATTGCCATACGGATCATGTGGGATTGCCATCCCACATCCAAACCTGATGATCCCACATTGCAAAGAAAATTGAAAAATTCAGCCAAAGGAAAGAAAGAAAGTTTGGCTCAATTTGACCTACTCCAAGACCCTCTTTCATGTGAGAACATGTTATGCAAGTTGCAATTGGGCATCAGATTTTGAAGAAAAATGCAGGTGAGCATCACTTTTAGAAGATCAAAGTCAACAAATGGAGATGCACCTCTGGTGTGTTTGTCTTGTGAAAAAATCAATGATTTGGAAAATAATTTCCAAAAAATGTTTGTCCCTATTGCTTAGAAAATTAGTCAATGGAAAATGTTTCCATCATCTACAATTTAGGCCTTGTTGATGATGGAAATATTTTTTGTTCATTAATTTTTGTGAGCAATACCAGCGATTAATTTTTACAAAACTGTTTTCCAAATCATTGATTCTCCTTGAAACAAATAGCTAACTTACCAATGAAGTCTATTTGCAACGAAATGGCTTTTCTGCTGATTAAGAAAATGATAGTGAATTAGAATCAGGAGGATACAGAGAATCTTAGACTTTCATTCCTGCTATTCCTACATTTTATGGTGTTGCAGAGAGGTGGGAAGAAATGAGGGCTTGGGATGTGGAGAGTGGCAAGAACATGATAGTGAACAAGAAAAGTTCTGCTAAAGCTTTTCAAGTTCTTTACGGTATCCATTATGATTGAGCAGAAGGAGATAAAGCAAAGATGTTAACTCACATTCCCTGAACCGAGTTTGAAGACAAAAGGAACTGAATCTCCGGTGCTATCTTTGTGATCATAAGTGGAATCGAATCTCCATCCTTGTTTTGCAGCCAATCTTCCATAGTAATGTATAAACGACCTACGCATCCAAAACCTTAAGTAAGCTGATCGATTTGTTACCATGACCAAGACTCTCAGGTAGCTTCTAATTTATCATGCAAGTTTACCAACACATCGGAATATGATCTGCGAAAGCAAGACCAAGTACACAGAGGATGCAATCACACAAATTATCAGCAATGCACACTGCACAGCACTTTCCCATCTAAAAATATGATTAAAAAGCAACAGATTGCAGCTGACATTCAGAAGACAACATCCCAGAATCAGCAAAAAACGAAGTTTATCAGTCTAATTTGGGTGACAACAGATTAAATTGCAATCGTAGTGCACGATGCTCATGTTCACTGGTTCTTTCTTTAGTGGGTTTTCTTAAAACAGGCCGTCCAAGTCCAGGAATGGCTGTGAAATAGGCATAACTTAGAAACGAAAGATGGGTCCTTTGCTTTCGGAATTACTGAACTCCCCAGGATTAATTGCAACTATGTTAACCTTTCCATCAACATCCCTCAAGACCATCAAGACATTGTTCGAGAAAAAGAGAGAGACCTCGTCGCCGACAGAAGGAGCGTCGCCGGAGCCAATCCGAAGGTCCAGCACGCTCACGCCGCCGGAGTTCGGGAGCTCAGAGAACTCGGGCGACGCGGACTTGGAAGGGGAAGCAGGAACAAAGAGCGAGAGCGCGAACGACCCGAACAGGGCGCTCGAGCTGAGGACGAGGGAGACCTCCCTGCGAGACGGCGCGGTCGCAGCCCGTCGTTTCGCCAGGCGAAGCTGACGGCGATGGCGATTCGCTCTCGGAGAAGAAGATGAACCGAGGAGGCTCCCCACGTGGAGTGGCGCTCCCGACGCGAAGCACCGCACCGCCGCCGCCGCCGGCATTGAGATTTGAGCGAGTTCGCGGTGACTGTTACCGTCAGCGACGGAGCTCCACCACTCAACTATTGTAGTGACAGGGTAATTGATTTTAGTAAATAGCAAGGAACAAAATTATAAAAGCGAATATTTCTGGGCCATAATAAAAATCGGTAAAATTCTTCGAGGTTCTTATTTAAAAGAAAATGGAATTAAAAACAATCATATGGGTATTGCTTAAAGAGTGCTCTCCATTTCTCTTTAATTATATTTAATAAATAAAATTGTCGTAAGGATTATGATTAGATCCATCGTTAGTGTAATGAAAAAAACTTTTGTATTTATCGTTAAATACATACCGTATCTTGTTTAATCAAGATAGCTTGAAAAAGAGGTCGTGATGGCCATGAAGAATCCAAAATGAAGTCGGTTTGGCACGCAATCATGAAAATCTGATTTGATTGATTATGGTGTTGGGAAAGTGAGGAGTGCAAGCTATACAGAACACCCCCAATTAAGTAATGAAAGAAATTGAGAGATAAAAAGATGGGTACTGATTAGAGTTTATGTCCAATTTAAGATTGCCTTGATTGAATTTATGCCCAATTCCAAAAAAGATGGGTCTTGATTAGAATTTATGCCAGTGGCTGAATTTGATGGGCCGCAAGTTAGGTAGGAGGCGATGGGCTTCTTGAAGCTGGGTCTGAATTTCCCAGTCAAAGTGAATCGCCCGAGACTTTGATCGGGCTGAAAGAGAGAGAGAAAGGGGGCCAAGGCTGCCTTAGCCAAGCAGTCCAAGACGGCGGAGGGTTGTTGGTTGACGGTAGGGCGGAGGTGGTGGCAGAATTGGGCTGAAAGTTGGCGTGCGTGGGTGGTGTGAAGTCCAGACTTTTGGGGATTTCTTATATGATGGGAGGGTATTTAAGTTATATAAGCTAGACTGAGATGGCACCTTTATAATTTTGCAAATCCTAGGTCATTAACAATATGTCCTTGTTCGCCCTCGTCCTTTCATGGGTGCTTCCGATTAGGGATGAGCATGGATTAAAGAAAATTAGGAACTCGACTGAATTAGCTATAGAATTGGTTCGATTCTATATTCCCATAGTTACTAATTCAATTCTAATTTAAAAAAAAATGGATTTGATATTGTAAAATTTGATTCTTAATTTTTAAATAAGAACTAAAATTAAAGAGTTGAGAACTGACTACTAATTGATGACATGTTGTAAAATCACGAACTATTCTACAATAGTAGATTGATCCTAAAGTCACAGGCTCGTTATCTATGCCGTTCAATCATTGACAATCACAGCTCTCGGAGAAAATGAAATGATGAATCATTACAAGTAAAGTGCCCGCTCATCCATTCAGTGACTAAAATTTGCTAAGACTTGAAAAGATTCTTGAAAGTTTAGAACCCCACTGGCTGGCTTTCCAAGCTCCACAATTCAAATCAAAGCCAAGTCAAAGGGAGCAGATTGCCGTCCATGGCACTTTGGACAAAAGAAAAACCATCTAGATTCTTGCCCTACCGCTCTAAGAAGAAGATAAAAATAATGGGCATCTATAGCTAGACTTAATCGCGGTTACATGTTTTTGTACTTTATAATATTTATTTTATTTTACATATTTATCTTTTATGGATTGTTACTATTAATAAATGAAGAATTTTGTTGTTGCGCTCACTTTCATTTTGCTTAGATGAAAATAAAACTTCAAAAAAAGGAAATTGAACGATTCTTAGATAGACCTTGTGATTGATTGACATGGTAGGTTTTGAGATACACAAAATAAGTTTTAGATTTCAAAAATTAGTGAACCAATTGTGATAGAGTAGATTTTAAGTAGAACCCATATGGACATTGGAACAACTCATCGGTCCAATCCTTAACCTTAGTTGCCCAATCGATCCTCAATTGTGTTTAATCAATCTAGATAGCTCTTGTTTTTTTAGTTGTAGAAAGGGTAAGTAGGACTAGCGACTCTTTGGATTTTATCACGAGAGATCTACATTATTTACAAAAGTGATCGATTCAAGTCATAATTACTACTATATAAACCACAATTTTGAATTTTGAATTTGACAAGTGTATTACAATAGTCTACTAAAATTCTAATAGTTAGGAAGTCTCTTCACACAACATGTGCCGTTGTTAGACACCACAACACACTAGCCATTCAGAGATTTACTCTCGATGTGAGTCGAGTCGAGTTCATGATTTCACGGAAGATAGACAACCCTTTATTGCTAGGCCGACTTTATTATAGGAGCAAACCAAAAGAGGTAGAACTTGAAACGCATTTTGAACAAAGGGTTACAACAAAAAAGTGGGAGCATCTTGTAACTTTCTTTTCCTCCTTTAACCAATACATCAAATGGGAAAAATGATAAGATAATGGAATCGGGATCTTGGATCTTGAGGGGGCAAATCGAAAAAGACGAGTCTTTTAATTCTTAAACAGACATATCATACGTTAATCGACACATAATATATGATGTTTCGCTCGCGAGACTTGCCGTCAAATCGCATTTCGTCCTCGGAGTCTTTCCCTGTCCGAGGTGGGTCCTTTTTGCTTTTCCCCTGTTTCAGTTCTTGCAAGCTGCTGCTTTGTACTCGCGGTTGTTCCAAATCTCGACCTTCTCCCCTCGTCAAATTTCTGTCTTTCTTGCTTTCTTGCCTTCCTCCGGACGATTCGTGAAGTGGGCAGCAGCTGGAGAAGTGGGAAATGCCAGAAAACCTAGAAGCTCAGTGACACGGAGAGGGAGGGAGAGAGGAGAGAGATAAGAGAAGGGAGAGAGATGGAGAGCAGTGAAGAAGATGACGACTTCCCATCCCTCGAGATCATCACTCCACAGTCCAAGATCGACTCGCTGTATCAGTCCCCGACTGAAAAGGTATCTCTTTTTCTCTCATCTCTCTCTCTCTCTCTCTCTCTCTCTCTCTCTCTCTCTGTGTCGATTTTCATTTTCTTGGCGCATGTCTTGAGGGAGTCTCAAGATAGAAATTTGAAGTTTCGGAGCTCAAGTTTGTTTGCTTGGCTAGAGGATGTGGAGTTCTTCATTCGAGAACAGGTTGTGCCACGTTTGTCTGTTCCTTCTGAAGACCATCAAGATTTGGCTGTTCTTCTGAGCTTCGCATTCGGGCATTCGCAGTTTTCTGTCCATTTTCTCCAATTGGTGTTCTGCATTGGTCTCGATCAGTTGAAATATCTGGGTTTTTTTTTTTTTTTTTTTTTAAATTTGTCTGACGGTCTGGTGAGTTCTCCCATAGAGATGAAGAGGGAAAGATGATCAACCTTGACCGTTTGATAAACTAGAAAGCTATCTCTTGGGTCGAGAACCGTATTATTGGGTGCCCTGTGTCATCACTCTTTTGTACTTCTGTTGGAATTTTACGCACAAATTATGCTGCTGGAGTTCATCATGCTTGTATCAAGTTTGCTGGGTTTTGTTTATACAAATCGCAACTACTACTGGGCAAATTCGTGCTTATGAGGACAAAGATGGAGATGTATGACATCCATTGGTTCATCTCACTAATAATCTCAGCGTGTTGCTCTGTGGAAGAGCTAGTTTCTTTTCTTTTTTCAAGAAGTTATGTGATAAGCCTCCTCTTTAATTGAAGTTTTCCATGGTGCACAATTAAAACTAACTGGGCTAAACAGTGCTTGGAGTTCACTTATTTCATTAAAAGTCATCTTGAAATTTTTGTTATTGTTGGTGCAGTTATTTGTGTCCAGCCTAAATGGTCATGCCATTGCTTTAGCATTGTGTGCTCATTAATTTAGAGATCTACAAGTGGATGTTGTGTGAACTTTGATTGCTTGTCTTTGTTTGATGCTTACAGCAAGAATGCTTCTGGTAGATTATTATGTAGAGTGCCGATAGCGATAAAAGTTGTCTGTTTCTGACTGCAGATCCAAGAAACGATTATGCTTTTCTGAAAGATGACCTAGATGGGCACCAATATATGTCCATGTTAAAATTGGGATTAGTCCTCTCTCTTGATTCTTAAGCACTGCATCAAGCATTAAGACATTCTAAAACTTGTAGTCTCAAGGCACGTATTCCAATTAGAGAGAGTCCACAGAGTTTGCACTTTTTTTAGGAGCCACACTTTTGTATTACATAGCAGTATTTAACATACAGCTTCGTGCTGTTGCCAAGAAAATCATGATAGCATCTTGCCTAATGTTACTGAAAATTTCAGCTCTCCATGCAATTGAATTATTTGCTTGTATTGCTTAATAAAGATAAAAGAAATCATTCAGTGGATTCAGTTTAAGGCCTGAAAGACTCGAACTCCTTATTGAATATTTTAATTCAATGCAGAATCATGGCTTACTAAGTCTGAACATATGATATTCTAGTGGATCCTGTAGAATTCTGATAAGACAATTGCCAGAAGAATTAATATCTATACTTCCTTTTCTAGGTGTGAACAATTTTCAATACTCACTGTTTAACTCATTTTTTGAAAGATGTTATTAAATTCTGATAATCTCCAATGACATACTTGGAGGTCATAATATGTGGTGTATTAATGTTATGTTGTGTCATTTGTATAAGATAATATTTTGCAACTTCTTGCAACTTACAAAATGAATGTATTGCATTTTAGATAAGCTGAGTGAATGAAATTGTTTTATTCATGACAAATATACATCAAATGGGATAAAGAATAATTTATTGGGATAACCAAAATATTCAACCTATTTCAAAGCTAGCTCTACCTGAATTAGCTAGACATATGCTCATGTACTTGATTCATAAAGTTGTCCTAGTTTTGGATACGTTCTTGACATTGTGGTTCGGTACATTCACCCGTTTTGATCAATCAGTTAATCTCTGGACCTGAACCAATCAACTATGCAAACTCTGTATTTGAGACATACATAAGACATACAGGGCAGTATAGTTATACTCCTTTTTAACTCGAAATTTCTTTATTGTGTTGGCATCTAAACTTGCTGCTAATTTAACTTATTTATGATGTGATTTTCGACTAAGATTCGGGACCTTTGGAATTATTCTTTTTAATTCCTGCAATTCTATGTTTGCTTATGATAATGGAATTGCAAGATCATCATATCTGATACTATAATCAAGTTTGTTGTATGCTACAGGGCATTAGAATGCTTTGTTGTGAACTCCTGGATCTGAAAGATGCGGTCGAAAACTTATGTGGTAACATGCGCACAAAATACCTGGCTTTCTTAAGGCAAGAGTTGTCGTTTTTGCCTTTTCCCTGTTTACAGTGTATCTTTGCAACTATTTAGACTCTTTGTTCTGAGATTCTTTTTCCTAGTTTTTTCTCTCTCATTCCTCCTCTTAGTATTTTTTGTAATTATCCTATTGACCTTTCAAAGTTGCTTTGAAATGCATGTGTTTCTCAAAAGAATTAGGCCACCACTGATGTCTGCCTAAAAGTTTATTTTCTTGCAGAGAACTATATCGGTTTATGTATGGCTTTGATAATGTCTACTTCCTGGCTAGAACTATCTTGGATGCTTTATATTACATGTTAGATCATTTGAATTTGGGATGGAAAGCTATATGTTGCATGTACCTTTTATCTCCATTGTAAAAGAAGTAAATTGTTTTCTTGGCCATATAAATTCAGTTAAACATGTAAGTGATGTGATGAAGTGTTCAATTTTGTACTAGTTGGAAATGCCATTAAGTATAAGCAATCAAGCATATCAAAATGTTAAGGATTCTCAATGAACTAGGAGAGTTTTTCTTTTAGTTTGTGATTTCATATTAAGCTTGCTTTGTTCAGGTTTTGTGAAATACTTGCCTTTTTTGTAGAGTTCCATTGCTTCATTGTACTTGAGTTTTCTCTGATCTTTTTAAATGTATCACTTGTGCATGCATGTGCTTACATTGCCTTCTGATTACAGAATTTCAGAGGAAGTTGTGGAGATGAAGCATGAACTAACTGAGATGCAGAAACACATTTCTTCCCAAGGTCTGCTTGTGCAGGATTTGGTGACTGGTGTCTGTAGTGAATTGGAGGATTGGAATAAATCTTGTGGCCTGAATGATGTTGCTGAGGAAAGCCCTCAGGCTTCTGAAGAGCAAGATTTGACAGTAAGTGAACTACATAACCGGAGGATTATACTCTTTGACAACATTGATGTTCTCCTGGCTGAGCACAAAGTGGAGGAAGCAGTGGAGGCTCTAGTTGCAGAAGAGAGAAACTATCCAGAGCTAAAGGGCTCTGCTGACAGTTTATCTGAGGAGGCAAACTCATATAGATTAGCTTTTCTGGAAAGAAAGGCAATGGCTGAGGATCAACTGGCTGAGCTTGTGGAGCAACCTTTAGTTAATATAGCTGAACGCAGAAGAGCACTTTCTCGTTTGATTGAACTTGGGAAAGGTCCTTCTGCTCATCAGCTGTTGCTGAAATGCATTGCAAACCATCTCCGGAAGAGCATTAATGTTTTTCTTCCTTCATCTTCTTTCTGCCCCAGAACATTTTCAGCCACACTAGCTAAACTAGTATTCTCCAGCATCTCTGCCACAACAAAAGAATCAGGTTTGATATTTGGCGATAATCCTGCTTACACCAACAGAGTTGTTCAATGGGCAGAATGGGAAATTGAGTTTTTTGTCCGTCTGGTTAAAGGAAATGCACCATCTTCAGAAACAGTCTCTGCATTACATGCCGCATGTATCTGCATACAGGCGAGTCTTTGTTACTGCTCATTGTTGGAACCACAAGGCCTTAAATTCTCAAAGTTACTCCTGGTGCTCTTGCGCCCATATATTGAGGAAGTATTGGAGCTGAATTTTAGACGGGCTAGGAAAGCAGTTCTTAACTTGGTAGAAAGTGAAGAGAACTTGCCAGTGTCACCCCGCTTTGTCTCTCCCCTATCTGCCTTTGCAACATCATCTGATGATGCTCTCATCGACAATGGACTGAGATTTATGTACATCATTGACGTAAGTAATTAGTTTCTCCCTTCTCAGTTTGTCTTTTAGGACTGCTTTTTTTTTTTTTTTCGTTCAAAAGTCACAAAAGCTGTCATTAGTTTGTAAATTGCCATATAAGTATCCAATTGTCGAATAATGGGTCCTCTTTGTTCTTTTTTTGGTCAAAATGAGTCATACTAAACTACATTGTATAAAATACTCTTTGAAAAGTAATTTTCTTGCATTATGGTTGCTGCTTTGTTTCTGCTCACTGATATTCCTTTGCAGGAGATACTAGGACAGCTGACTCCACTCACTGTTGTGCATTTTGGTGTGAACATATTAACTAGAGTCTCACAACTATTTGATAAATATGTTGATGCTCTGAACAAAGCCTTACCAGGTCCATCCGATGATGACAATCTTGCGGAACTTAAGGAGCTGTCACCCTTTAGAGCTGAGACAGATTCACAGCAGCTTGCGCTCCTGGGAATGGCTTACACTATAGCTGATGAACTGTTACCAGATGCCATCCTTATCCTCTGGAATCCACAGAATGAAATCAAGGAACAAAGGGCTGGAGCCATGGAAAATACTTCTCCTGGTACAGCCATTCCAGTGGAAGTGAAGGAGTGGAAGCGCCATCTACAACATTCATTTGACAAGCTTAGAGATCATTTCTGCAGGCAATATGTCTTGAGTTTCATCTATTCAAGAGAAGGAAAAACACGATTGCATGCACAAATTTATTTGAGCGAGAACGGGGAAGATCAAGATGTGGATTTGCCATCACTTCCATTTCAGGTACTTTTACCTCCGATATAGATGTCCTTGATTTTCTGCCCAAAAAAGAAGGCTGCTCTTCTTACATGTGTAACCAATCTATAGAATGGCTTGTGCTCCCGGCTGCGTTGTCTTTATATCTATTGTTCTCATGTTTGGATGATGCTTGGTAACTACATCTTTTGAGAGATAACTTTGAGCATGGCCTCTAGCATAAACATCACAGTGGGAAAAATAAAGTATCTTGATGAAGCTAAAGCAAAACATAGCATTTTTTTTTCACCTTATTTTCTTTTCTGATGCCTGCACAATATATCTTGATGATGTTGTTGCAGGCTTTATTTGCTAAGTTGCAGCAGTTAGCTACTGTAGCTGGAGATGTTTTACTTGGAAAAGATAAAATACAAAAGATATTGCTCGCCAGGCTTACAGAAACAGTGGTGATTTGGTTGTCTGACGAGCAGGAATTCTGGAGTGCATTTGAAGATGATCCATCTACTATTCAGCCACATGGTTTGCAGCAGGTATCTGATTCATAAGATTTTTTTCCTTTTTAGTTGTATTTCCTTTTGTGTGCATGATAGACAAGGATTACCTAAACCCGAGAAGTATGTAAGTCATTCGGGCATTTATCTTCTTAGTTTGTGATCTTTGTAGAATGTAAAGAAAAGTATTCCCTTGTGTACATGAGTTTTCCTTGTAGATACACGTAATACCAACGATCTTTGGGGAGAATTTAGAGATTTTGTGCCCTCTTATCTCTATAAGAGTGAATGGACTTAAAGTGTGTTGAGATGAGCTTTGAGAAAAATTTGCTGAAGATCAGTATTTGGATATTTTTGCTTCCGGCACCTGAATAACTAGTACACGAGGATTATTGTTGTCCCTGATTTCCATCCTTTTGCTGGAGACACACCTATGGAAGTTGCCTTGTCTGAAGCCTCAACCTAAGATTGTTACCAAAATTTGCATTACTGATACTGCTATTTTACTAGCCTGGTGAAAGCTTACCATAGGATGTTGGCCAGCTATTATTCTCCACTCAAGTACCAGTTTAAACAATCATGAGACTAAATGCAGCATTGGATAGCTGAGACTTGTGTTATGTCCACATGACTGGGAAAATTTGATTGCTTCATTTTGTTTATCTGCTGAGCAGCTAATATTCTGATCATGGGTCTATTAGATCCCAATGCCGCATACTTTCAAGCATGTAGTGGCCTGTCTCTCTCGCTCTGATCTAGCTCTTGTTTTAATAGGTGATACAGACTATTTGTTTCTGCCACCTGTTGTTCAAAGAGAGCAAAGTCCTTTGCTATTTTGTTGCTTCCGTAGTGGTATCTGTTAGGTCCTCTTAAACCTGTTTGGTTAGCATCCTGCTGGTTTCTTTTGATGTTTATGGTTGTCTGAAGGTCTTATTGTTGTTTCTTATTACCCACTTGGTTCAGATTATTCGGGTTTGAATATACCGTGATACTAATTTGCTCTGGTCATGTGGTCGATTTGATGCAGTTGATTCTTGATATGCACTTCACTGTTGAAATAGCGCGCTTTGCTGGTTATCCGTCTCGGAATGTGCACCAGATTGCATCAGCCATCATTGCCCGCGCAATCCAGACGTTTTCTGCTAGAGGCATAGACCTGAGGTATCATTCAATGTTCTCCTCTCTCTCTCTCTCTCTCTCTCTCTCCCTATATACTTAAAAAACTAAAAACTGCTTCCCCTCTCCTGTTTCTGTAGTACACTCAAGGAGGACGAATGGTTTGTGGATACTGCAAAATCTGCAATAAACAAGCTTCTAGGAACATCAGGTTCAGACATCTCTGAAATCGATGAGGACCACATCATACATGATGATATCATCTATGATTCCGACGAGACTGCTTCTTCCCTTTCGACGGTCGAATCTGTTGAGTCTTTTGCTTCTGCAAGTATGGGAGATCTTGAAAGCCCCATGTTCACCGACCCAGAGAGCTAAGATGTTTACATACATATCCGAGTCATCTAGTTATACATTTCCCCCCAGTAGACAGGTAGGAGCTCATTGCGTCCCATCTTTAGCTTTTAGCTGATGTGGCCATCGGCCAATTACTATATCACAAGGTAGATCGGTCAAGATCCCCTGAGTTCTGAAACTCGAGACTGGCATTCATCAACAGCAACGGTGAAGTAGATTGTCATTCGTGAAGGATTTTATGGGCATTTTAGAGTTTAGGTCGGTGCTTAGTACAGTGCTGAATTGTCGGTGATTCGTCGGTGAGTGTACAGTGTATTTAGGCACTGTCTTACTACTTTCACTATGAGTTACTGTCGAACGGCGCAGCTTCTTTCTTTCTCTCTCCAGTAACAATTCGGAATTATACAATGGTACGTTCCTTTCGCTTCTTTCTCCATACAAAACATGCGGTAATACGTCTGAAGAAGGAAGGAATATTGAAAACATACTCGGGTGCAGCAATGTGTTTGTCATTCGATCGACGTCAGAATCTTCGTGACAGTCTGACGTTAGTTAGAACTGCCCTTCAAAGTGTTTTCTCGATGGTTTTCGCTAATCTCAAGTTAGTTCCCCAAGTCGCGATGCCTCCGTGTTACTTCCCCCCTCATTCAAGCGATGGCACATCGAATTGCATTCGTTCCTAAAACTTGCTAAGTGCAGAATTTCAATAACCTGGGGACAGAATTGCAGAAAGATGCTGCTTTAGGAGGTCCTTTTCTTCAAGGTCAATCAAGGAACATGGACCTTTTTATCCCCTTGAAGATATGCCCAAGATGGAAAAAGGGCGTTTATTCCCTTTCAAATTCATCCACAAGAAGGGAATAATAGTACAACCTATTGAAAATCATCTTCTTCCTAAAAAGTTCCTCATCAGAACAATATGCCATATATGTCACGGTGGACCAAGAGGGAGTCTAGAGATCAGGGAGAGAAGATGGGAACAGAGTGGTCACAAGAAGGTGATGACACAGTGAGAGAGATCATCATAACCGGAGAGGACACCAAACCAGAAGAGAGAGAATCAGAAGCAAAACAAGAAGAGGGCCATCCACATGAGCACCAATCCATTCTGGGTTTGACCGGTGCACCAACAATCCATGACCCGCTCTCTGCTGGTGTTTTCTTGAACAATAGGACCATGGCAAGTCCACTCCACCCCCTTATGCTTCCTATCCTTTGTTACATAATTTTTTCTTACATCATATACACATCCACTGATAATTCATTTCTTGGAATAACATGGCGATTATGAATAGTAATTGAACATTAAAGATGTCTTGCTCAGCTCCCTGCCAATCTATAGTCTTCACCTATATAAGCTGCAAAAATAAAGGTTTTTTCTTTGCTCAAAATTTACATCGAAAGACATGTGATGGTTGGAAGCGAGATTACCGAGCCACTCTATGAAATAAGGGATTGCTGATATGAAATAGAAATACCCAGATATTGGAAAGAACCGTCGCCGAACAAACTTCATGTTTACCAGTGCCGTAGAGACTGGCGCAGCAGTTCTAAAAACTAGTTTGCTTGCTATTTACGGACGCAGTTCTTGGTAATCAAAGTTCGTTATGTGGGTGGTAAATTGTTTCATCGAATTCACTTTTGATTTTGGATTAGATAGGAGAAGTAGGCGAGCAGATTCGATGAGTAACGTCGTCCTAATAAATTCAATATGGTCGCAGAAACACTGGGTGGAGAAGAATTCGAAGAAGAATTGCTTCATGATATATGCACGAGGCCTCTCCATCACATGGGCTGAGAACAGCTCCTACTGGCAATGGGTGACCCAGAAAGACGCACCCAGGTGAAAAAGCACACTCGATTTTACCAATTCTTGCCCATGTTATGATAATTTACCCTTGACGATCGCGGTCGAAGTTTCGCAGCGACGAAGCCCCGGTGGAAATGGCCGAGCTGCTCAACGTGTGCTGGCTAGAGGCGCACGGCAGGTTCGACCTGTCGAAGCTGTCCCCAGGGACGACCTACGAGGTGGCCTTTGTGATCTCGATGGGATCGTCGGGCTACGGGTGGAGACTTCCGGTGAACTTCCGGCTGACGTTGCCGGACGGGACGAAGCAAGAGCACAAGGAGAACCTGGGGGAGAAGCCGAGGGGGGATTGGATAGAGATCAAGGCAGGGGAAGTGAGCACATCAGAGCACAAGGAGGGAGAGATGGAGGTGTCCATGTTCGAGTATGGTGGGCATTGGAAGAGCGGGCTTGTCCTCAAAGGAGTCATCATTAGACCCAAGAATTAATTAAATTAATCAACTTATAAGATTATGCAGAAGTGCTTTTTCTGGTATAAATTTCTTATGTACATTTCATTAATAATAAGTGGTGTCTATGGGTTTAAGGTTAATAAAGAATAAAATTCGCATTTACGTGAGTGAAATACAAAAGCACGCGACGACTGAAATGATATTCGTGAAATTAATACCAGTGTCTAAGCCCTCAAATCAAATCAAATCGAATCGAATCAAACAATGCGAATTGATAAATTGAGGTCCTTGAATTTAATTAACAAACGAGGTGATCCACTAAAAGTGATTCCATAATAACTTTTACCGAAACTATTATCCTTTCTATAGAAGAGATGGGGGCACTGGAATTTTTAGTGGAACTTGGTAATAGAATTTATCCAGGTAGTGTAACTGTACTGCAAAAGCGTGTGGTGTAAATGGCCAACTAATAAATATAAGGACCTACTTCTTATTCACTCTGCAACAAGTGGAATGCAGCCAAATGTTGAGCAGCATCATAAGTGTTGGTTTGGTTGCCTTCCTCCTAATGGAAAATTCACCATTGATACGTGGGGTAAAGTTCGATCTTCGCCTGCTAAAGTGCCCAAAAGCATAACTTGGTCCGGTTCGCTTCAGACGTATGAAAACACGGTTTAGTATCTTGGCATAAGCTGCCGACTCGAGATAAATTGAAGAAGTGGAATCGTTTCTCTGAATGATGTTTGCCTCCTCTAGACTTCTCGTGTCGATGTGAGTAAAGGCTGACTGAGGATTGCTAATTTCTAAGACCGCACGAGTAGGGAACTGTTAGTTGGTGGGGGGGGGTGCTGCTGTTAGTGATTTTTCTAAGTCTAATTTCTTATGTTCATTTCATTAACAATAAGTGGTTTTTTTGGGTTAAATGTTAATAAGAATAAATTTTGCATTTACACTAGGGAAAAATTAAAGCATGCGATGACGGAAATAATATTCGTGAATTTGATACCATTATGCATGTTTCTCATATAAACATAATTCTCTCATTTTTACCCTATTTGATTCATTTGGTATATTGAATACCAAAATTTTCCGAGGCGTTTGTCGGACACACATGAGAAAAATTGCATATGTGTAAAAACCCGATCTGAGTCGTGTAGGACAATCCTTTTATAGAGGTACTTTGAGTATTCACGCTACATGATGGCAATTTGGGCAAACCTTACTTATAGATAACATCACGAGACATTACCGATTTCGATTCTAATTTTTGAACTCAAATAAAAATGAGAGGTAAAAAAATTAATGTTTAGAAGATCTCTCTTTTTTTTCCTCTATCTTAGAAAAATATTGACATTGTTTTAATCAGTGGGTGCGAAACTTGGGCAAGGGCCTCAAGGCCCTCCCTGTTATTTCATATGATAAAAGCGATTATACTTTATGCTATGATAGTAGTTTTAATTTAATATGTAATATTTATAGATGCTATAGGATAAAAAAGCCCAAATTTCTGATATGGTAGAGAAAAATTGTGTAAAATAAGTCCATTTCAAATCACTTTCTCTTCCATTTTATCATTTTATTTTCATCACATTCCATGACATTACTTGTATTTTGATTAGTCCTGCACGCGGTTAATTCCTTTTTTTCCTTAATTTTTTACTCATGCTTACGAATTCCTTTTCTAAACTAATATAGTGATAAAAGTAATAATTTTTCAAAATCTATAAATATTTTAAATTTGCTTCTAACTTCTGGGCACAACATTTAAATGTTTGAAAGGTTTTTTTTTTTTTTTTGGCCTTCGATTAGAAGTCGAATCGTGATTGTTATAATATTTCACAAAGAAAACTGAAAAAGTCGAATGCTCCGCTTTTTCCATAAAAAATTGAATAATTTAATATATATTTAAAAAAATGATCATTATATCATCTAAAAAAATCAATAAAAGAAAAATCTATTCATCGTCCACGAAAATTATTCGGTTATATATTGCCATCGGTAATAAAAATATTTACCATTAACTAATTATTTTAAGCGAAACAAATTATTATTTTAAAAAAATATTTTTAGATTATTTATTTTTCGAAAAACAAATAGAGGTGAAAATTGGGCCGAACTGGGCTTTAAAAAAAATACAAAAGTCGGTGTTTTCTACTAAGCTAAAACGGAAACCGGATCATAGATCGGGCCGAGCCCGACCCGAAACATCTCGGTCCCATCAAACCGACGCATTATCCCCCCCTTTTCTCCTTCCCCGCTCTCACTCTTCTGGTTCAGAAGCTACTGGGAACGAAGAAGAATTTGAAAATTCGCTTCGCCTCCCCAGGAGTCTCTCTCTCTCTCAGTAGCCATCGTCAACCGATTTCATCTTCGATCCATCCGAGGCCATCGTGCGCGCAGGTATGGCCCACTAATCCATGATGATTTTTCGATGCATCGATTCTTCCGATTTCGATGTCTCTTGGGGGTGGGTCGGATGCAAGAATCCGATGGGTGGGAAGCAAGAGCCGATCGATTTTTTCGGCGATTCTTCCCTCGTCTGCATGAGCGAGCGCGTTCTTGTTTACTGCTTTCTTTCTTTTGATGTGAGCGGACCTTAATCAAGAAAGCTTTCGCCTTTACGAGTTAGGGTTTGTGCATTTTGAGGCTGGTGTCTTGGGTAGGGTGATTTTGTGTCGATCTCCAGTTTCTTGTTGTGGAAGAAATTGGATGATGGGTGTTGATGAATTTTTGATTTTTCTCCTGTTTGGGTTCTCTCCCTATACAAGTTAGGGTTTTTCCATTCTGCAGCTGGTATCTTGGTTAGGGTATGATTTTATGTCGATCTCCAGTTTCTTGTTTGTTTGGGTGAATTCGTTGGGATGTGGAAGAAATTGGATGATGGGTGTTGATGAATTTTTAATTTTTCTCCTGTTTGGGTTCTCTCCCTATAGAAGTTAGGGTTTTCCATTCTGAAGTTGGTATCTTTGATAGGGTATGATTTTGTGTCGATCTCTAGTTTCTGGCTTGTTCGGGTGAATTCGTTGGGATGTGGAAGAAATTGGATGATGTGTGTTGATAAGTTTTTAATTTTTTTGCTGTTTGGGTTCTTTCCTTTGTAGGGCTTGATCTGCTTTAAAGATGCCGGCCACTGCGGGGAGGGTTCGCATGCCCGCGAACAATAGGGTCCACAGCAGCGCCGCCCTTCAGACCCATGGTATATGGCAGAGTGCGATTGGGTACGATCCCTATGCCCCCAATAAGGATGATTCAAAGAGTTTGGCGCCCAATAAGATGGCTGTTGCGGAGCCCGAGGGCGAGAATGCGTATGCAAGCTTCCAGGGTCTGCTTGCTCTTGCCCGTATTACTGGGTCAAATGCCGATGAGGCCCGCGGCTCGTGCAAAAAGTGTGGCCGTGTTGGGCACCTGACGTTCCAGTGTAGGAACTTCCTGAGTGTGAAGGATGATACAGAAAAGGACCCGGAGGCAGTGCAGGCTGCGCTTGCGTCTTTACCTGGGTTGGATAAGCTGAAGAGGAGTGCTAACAAGCTGAATGGTAAGACTGAAGCAGAGAGTGAGGAGGATAGTGAGGAAGAGGAGGAAAGCGAGTCTTCAGATTCTGATGTGGACTCGGAGATCGAGCGGTTAATAGCCAAACGCGAGGGGAAAAAGGACAGCAGTAAGGGTAGCAAAGAAAATTCATTGAAGAAGAAGAAGAGGAGGGATGATTCAGAAGATGATGATAGTGACAGTGATCCTGGGGAGAGAAAAAAAGAGGGAGGTCAAAGAAGAGAAAGAGTGGAAGGAGAAGGAGTAGTCTCTCTGAAGACGAGGAAGAAGTAAGAAAGAAGAGGAGGAAGGAGAGGAGAAGGAAGAGGGATGAGTCATCAGATGAGGAGGAGAATAGACGAAGGCGCAGGAAGAGTAATAAGGAAAAAAGGAGGAGGAAGAGTCATAGATATTCAGATGACTCTGACTCTGATGAATCAGGCGATTCTGGCAGGAGGCACAGGCAGAAGAGCCGGAGGAGGGTAGCTGCATCTTCTGATTCTGGAGCGAGTAGCTCAGATGACTCACGTGTTGGTAGGGATGCGAAGCGATCTGGGAAGAGTAGCAGAAGGCACCGTCATAAAGTGGATGACTCTAGCTAAGGTAGGTAATAACTTGCACTTGGCTATTTAGTTTAATTGTTATAATGCCACTGGTGATTATGAGAATCTGATGCTAAGAATGTTTTTATGCTGTAAAATGTCTTTTTTATACTAGAATGTAATTGAAGTGCTACTAATTGTTTTCTGCCAATGAAACATGGTAAAGTTATTTCACCTTTAGAAATACACCTTCTCTTTGGATACTGTACCATACAAGCTTCCCAGTTCAAGATCTCCTTGTCAATTGTGTCCTTACTTTAATTAAAAAAGAAAAAAAATAGTGCTAGTCTGTGCAGTTTATTGCCCAACTAGCAGTTTTTCCTCTCACACATGCACGGGTTGGTTTATCTTATTCCTTTCAGAGGGTGATCATGATGTTCATTTGTAAAGCCACGGCAGTGCTTATTGTCTCCTTAAAATGAATTTGATTGTTGCATCGTGAATGTAGAGTACAGCTATAAGGATTCTCAGTGTGGCAAATGAATATAATGATGGCTATTACTGCTCAGATAGTCTGTAGAGACTCCTTGTAATATTAGGAATATGGTCATTGGGGTTGATACAGAAGCCAGAACTTAGTCTTGCTTTGTGATTGGAAGCTTGGGGAGTTGATAATTGCATGAGATATATGATATCTGATGTGGGACTCCGATGCTGATGATATCTTTTGAACCTGCAGATCTGGAGGCTGAGGATGTGGTGTTTCCTGCATAAGTCATTACAGCTGAGGCAGAGGATGGTGATTGAGCGACCTGCCTGTGTGTATTGTTGAGAAAGCGGGGAAAAAAAGTGTGCAAGTGTGTGAATTTATGGTCTTGCTCCTCCTTGGTATTTGTTGCACTTTACGTCTGTTAGTGTGCTAATGGCAGTGTTATTGTATCTACATATCCATGACTAATGGATTGTTGGACAGTATGTTTACTACCTGCAGTTTATGAATAATGTCAGCTCTGGAGATTTCTTTGACTTGGGCTTCTTTTTGGAGGAGCAAGAACTAGAAATTTGGTATCATTTGAAGGGAAAAGCCTTGTGAATTTCCTTTGCAGTTTGACTTGGCTGGAGTCTCAGCATCATACCATCTGCTGCCTTACAAAACGGGATTTGCTAGTACTTCCTTTTGTTGCCTGACCCTGAAAAACGAAAAATTTCCTTTTGCTGGGTCTCTCAAAGGCAAATTAGTCTCCAAGCATTGCTCTGTGGAGAATCAGCAAATGGCAAATGTCACCATTACCGAAGAGAAATTTGACGTAGACCTAGCCTCTTTTGACGTATTTCACGGTATGCACCACTGATGGTCGTGGTTGTCATTAGCTTAAACAATGTTCATATTTTGTTTACAGGTGGAGCATTAAAAGACGCAATTTGTCTGGTGATGATCTCATGGTGGCGCTATCTAATGATTATTTAAGTTAGTAAATCTGTTAAGCGTCTAAAATCTGACATTAATGCAATTTGTCTGCTGATATTCTCATGGTGGTGCACTCTAATGATTATTTAAGTTAGTAAATCTGTTAAGCGTCAAAAATCTGTCATTAATGCAATTTGTCTGCTGATTATCTATGGTAACACTCTCTAGTGATTATTTAAGTTAGTAAATCCGTTAAGCGTCTAAAATCTGTCACATCTAATGTGAGTGTTTATACATGTAGCATTTATCTTCTCCCAATTGTAAAGACAGAATGCTGTTACCACAGAGAGAGAGAGAGAGAGAGAGAGAGAGAGAGAGGTGATTGCAAACTGAATATGAGCAGTGAGGCTTTATCATTCTTCAATAAATCGAATGAATAAATTACAATCAAGACATGAAGAATGTTGTCCTCCTGCCTCCTTTAGTCTATTACTCAAGAACCTGGTAAAGATTATTAAGGATAGGCACTTGGAGCGAGACCCTTTCCGGTAAAGAAGACTGAATCTTCAGCAGCTCATAAGTCGGTCTGATAATTGTCAGGCTTGTACCACAATGAAAAGTCGATTCTTTTTGCCTTCAGTTTCTCGGTAGCAGGCGCAATTCTGTCCAGAAGCTGCATTTCGAAACTCATCATTAAGCATGTTTTGTGTGTGCACGTGCGTGTAGATAAGCGCATACAGATGCTGATAATACTAAGGGACTTCCTAGTTCCCCTAGCTGTGCTTGTTTTTACCAAAATACCAGAAGACTCTACGCCATACACATCCACATAAAAAGCACATTGCTTTTGGTTCCACCATTACCGCAGCAAACATGCACCGAGGTTTAAGTACAGCGACAAGCTTACCTTCTTAAAGCTAGTCACACTAAAAAACAGATGTACTCGTGCAGAGATAATGCAATTGAAAACCCTTAAAAGATAGGCATGAGCAGGCCAGTGGAGATTGTGACCCTCTCATGCCTTTGCTAATCAAATTGTGAAATCTGTACATGTGAGGACACTCTGCTTTTCTGGCTGTTTAACAATGTAACATCATAAGTCACACGTTGTGTTGACTTTGTTAATATCTCTTAACGTAATTTAATCCAGCAAATAGACAATATTACAAAATCTGAGCCCATGATGTTACCTTTTCTTTCCCTATAGTCATGGGAATAAGCAGAACAGTTTCCAGACACCTTCAGACCCATGATTTTAATTTTTCTTCAACTGTTTTATTTCTCCTACATAATCTTTTTTGGGAGTTTATTACAACCCTGTCAAATTTTAAAGGCCAGCCACTCAGTTCTGTACTTGATATTGTTATAAAGATCCATTGTCTTTTAATAGCTTTATCCTGTATTAACTAACTAAAGTATATTAACCCAAACGGTCAAATCTCTCGGGTATAGTTCTGCAATTTAATTGATTGTCCACGATCAAAGGGATATTTCTCCTCCTGAAAATGGTGAGCTCCATCCCATTTACCATATTCCATATTGAAGAAATACACTTCCCCATCTAGCAAGAGGCCAAAGGTGGCGACTTCACTGCTGGTGTAGTCAGTTATACATAAGATGAAAAGTTCGGATTAGATGCAATCACTCTATGAGATGCATTATATCATCAAAGGATGTGGAGAACGTCATTCAGCATAATAAACATATCATATCCCCAACAGCATAGAAAAGGCTCTCGTGGCCTTCAAAGTCCAGGGTTATATCACATTGCTAAGTAGGAAAACAGTACTGACCTTGCCATGCACAGCACCGTTTGATACCAATACAGATCTATCAAAAACACAAAACTTTCCCCCATCCATGCGAGTAACAGCCCCACCTGCTTCTTCGACTATCTGCTCAGAGAGGAACGGACATTAAATAGCATACACATCCATTGGTTGGATATAAGGAGAGTAAGGGGCAAAGGACAGAAGATATATGAGACTTAGAGGTATAAAACTAAAACAGTACATGAGGGCATTCTCATAATTTTCTCCATCTCTTTATCTGTCTGTTTGAGACAGAAGCTTTAATTTGGTTCAATCAGTCAGTTTATAGAACAGCCACCTGAATTCAGAAGCTTAGGCTGCTAAGGTAGTTGATACACACCACTACTACCATTCAAGAGAAAAAAAGTGATATATTAAAAAAAGTTGATACTATTTATTTACCCTTTTAACAAATGGCACCACATAAATAAATGATGTTAATCTCATGAAGTGTAAGGGCAAAATAATTTGTAATTCAACAAAAAGCAAACAATCATCTGGAGTGCGTTACCAAAACTCCAGCAGCCATGTCCCATGGCTTCAGACGGTACTCCCAGTATGCTTCCGCGATTCCTAGAGCTACATGGCACATGTCAACAGCAGCTGCTCCGAGCCTTCTTACTCCCTAAATAATACAATGTATTGATAGATTAAAAAATAATGATATGATGGTGACAACTAAATGGGGTAGGCGGACATTACAGCAATGGTAATAAGGTAAAAAAGACAGACATCACTGAGAGACTATTCCTCATAGAAATAGTAGCTGGGATATGAAAACATATACCCGGCTAACATCAGTAAATTCTTTAAATAACTCCATGTTGGTAGCCCATGGATCATCATGCTCATAACCAAATCCAGTCACTAGAAGAGATCTCTCCACCTGTAAGGGGAAAAAACTTTTTTTTGGTGAACTTCAATGTTGTCTAAATCTTCAAGCCACACAAATTGCTCATTCCCTTCTAGAATTGAAATAGAGCAGTAATGCAAGGGAAACTTCCAATAATTATTATTGACTGTAAATTCGTTCTGATAAACTAGACAACAGATGTCAAAGAGTTGTATGTAGCAATGCAAAAGAAAAGAACTCATTATCAGCTTGCCCCTACAATGCCAATTTATGATCAACTACTCACCAGATCCGTTTTGCTTGCCTGAATTTTTTGCCCATTACAGAATGCTCCTCCACCTAAAATATGAGAGTAATTATCCCAATTGAAAATAATGAATAATGACAGTGGGTTCATACACAAGAATAAGACAGTTACCTGCTGTGGCAGAAAATGTGCGGGTATTCCAGCACATAGGGCCTCCGACGAACTCCACCTAAATATAGCATCACATTCTCAGATTTCTTCAAAGTGTAGGCCACTCTACCCTTAACTTCCACATGAGGTGTGGGCCGCAATTTCCTAACAGACTCAGGGACAAGCAAGGGTCACTTTACACATTGGAACTGACCTAGGCGGCCATGCTTGAGGACTGACTTTACATCATCCAAAGACAGGATAAGTGTTTTTGGAATTCACAAACAGATTTGAAGTTGATTTTACTTTCATGATTTTAGCAGCAATGTAAAGGAAAATGATGGCTGAATTAACAATAAGAAGACTGCTTGAGCCACGTAATTTGTTTATTCATAGTTACATGTCCATATAGGTCAAGTTGTTTCTCATTCAATCAACACTGGACTCTAGAACTACCACAAGTCTATAATCCATGCAAGTTCAGTCATTTGTGGCCTTGAGTAGCCCTACAATCGATACTAAAAGTACACGCAATAATAACATGAGCTAAATGGACATACCACTGCTGCAGCAGCAGGATTCCCTCGAAAAAGAACTCCTACGGAAACTGCAAAGCTAGGGTAACCATGGGCAAAGTTTGTTGTCCCATCTAGAAAACACATGAAATTTCAGGATGATTATGCTCATCTAAGAAATCCTGCGTAATGTTTATAAGTGATAATAGCAGATACTGTTTCTGCTTTCTGACATCATGCAATATCATTTATAAAGCAAAGGAGGAGTGGTGCCAAACAAATATAGCAAAAAACTCATGTCAATGGTAAGCATGAGAGATATCAAACAATTGGGCACACAATCTAGAAGGTAGAGAGGGCACATGAAGAACATTAAGAAATACAATTTAATGAGGCTCCTACGAGATATTTATGCAGGGAACAGAGCAACTTCTATATTATCTATGGAATTCACAATTTTTGAGGAAAACAAAATGAAACAAGTATGTTGTGGCAATTCCACCCAGAAGGAAATGGGAATCAATGATATATGTTCCTATTGTGGTCGAAATAGGCTAAATTTGAAAAGGTTGGGGAAATTTTACAAATAATTGGGCTTTTTTGGTAAATTGGCCAATATATTAACCAAGAAACCAGAGAATTGCTAATGGGTTAGCATCATATTAGGGAAGCAATCTTGCTCTTCAAATAGTATAACTACAGTACAGTGGACAACAATGCAAATAGAGGTTCCAGCAGCGGTGATTTCATAGGTCTAAGCTTTAGCATCCTTAATAGCAGAATTTGATGTACATTAGCAAACGCAGAAATCATCAGATGAAGATGAGTAGAAGGTGAAGAAGAAGAGCTTATCATGAAGGACTGCCTTCAGATATTCACATCGACCAGTTTTAAGGGAAGTTGCAAACAATGGCTTTCTCACAGTTCAAGACAATGAGATTCATGGAACGAAATTGGACAATTAAAGAGTGATGTTAAGGATGAAAAATGAGGTAAGGCATTCACATCTAGGAACATGATAATAAGGTAAGCTCCATTGTCCTTTCATTGATTAAAAAGAAAGAAATAAGTAGATAAACTCCATCAAGAATACAACTTTGGAGTTCAGACATTTTTATACTGCTTATTCAACAAATACTAGAAAAAGAAGGAAAAGAGAATATCAGATTCAAGGGTTTCCACAAGTACATACCTAATGGATCAATGCACCAAAGATAACCAGACGATGAATCTCCTATTATTCCTCCTTCCTCTCCAAGAATTAGATGATCTGGAAAATTCTTCCTCACAACATCTAAAATTGCAGCCTCACTCATTTTGTCCGTTCTGCAAGTAAAATTTCCAAAGCTCAGAAACGAGAATCTATTGAGTTCTCTCACCAGAAGACTGTGCTTAACCCTATGTAGGGTTGGTTGTAAAGGTTATTACAGTTAGCAAGCATTCAATTATTGTGTCGGATCTCATACATTAGATTCCCACAATTTGCATACTCACAGGCATAACCTAATCTTTAACTGGACAAATTTTAAGGTTTGCGGCATCCTATGCTGCAATAATGTAGTTTTAACCACAAATTGCAGAAGCCAAATATACAAGCATAGAAATTGCATGAACTCAGCATCAGATTATCATTCTTTAAGGCATATGCAACCGCAATACCATGAAATTCAGTCTTCTTTTCCCTTCTCTTTCGAGAAAGATATTAGGCACGATGAGATTGACCAAGAGCAGAGGTTATCTGAAAGGAGAGCTCAAGGACTCACTTTCAAATGATAATCAAACAGTATAGATTGAAGAGGAAGGATCAGTCAGCTGCTCAACTAAACGTGTCGTCATTTACAGTCTTTACATTATGTTCTCTAGTAATAGGAATCAGCTATGCAAAAGTTGAGACATGGACAAACATAATGATCTTCAACCCCGCATAATGGCTTACTTTAGTACAGGCAATAAAGGACATCAGAAGAACAACATTTCAAGTCAAATGAAAATAGATTAAAAAGCATTTAGAGCTTTTCCACTGAAATAAAGCACTTCAAGCTGCCATTTGCAGGATTCGGCTGTCTAGCACAGTGGAGGTTTACAATACGACGAGCCAGAGTTACGTACTAAGAAGCATCATCCACAGGTCTGTGGAACCAAGTAAAAGACTATCTTAGCTATGGCAAGAGATTACCCTTACTCATATTCAGCAGAAAAAAGAATCTTACTCGGTCACCAAATCAGTTAGTCCTTTGTAGAAAATATTCCTGGGCTTATTAACAGCATCCATAACAACCTGAAAGAAAATAGTAGTAACAGAATCAAGATATGCCAGATTCCAGGACGAACAGAATAGAAAAGGGAAATTGTCTCTACACAAATTAATACTTTCTCATCATCTTTTTCCCTACAAACTTGAACATTCATAATTAGCTGCAGTTCTACAGCAGTTACGAATTGTTTGCATCAGAATCACATATGCGCAGTTTTTTCCTCTCAAGAAAGGAAGGCCCCGATATTGATTTTTCTTTTTCCCATTTTCCCTCGTTTTCTCCTCATTCCTGCAAGAATCAAGGGTGTCATAGAAAAATCCCAATTGCATCTTTAGCTCGCATTTCTGCATGAAACTGATCATTTCTACTAAGGGGAGATACCCATTTGATTGCTACCCATATGTTGTTATAATTGATTCATTCTTGATGAAGTCCGTTGATTAGGATAAAATTCCATCACAAAACCTCCCTTCTCTCTTTTCCATTTCCTTTCATACGGTATCCTGACTGAGCCTCAACATGACTGTATCTATCTCGTCAACAATACAAAAGAACAAGAGCTCATAAACCGAACGGGCATAAAAGACCTGAGCACCGGTCTTGGCGGCAGTCTCCACGACTTCAACGAGTTGACTAGGAGGTATCGGTCCAGTCGACGCGGCACCCATTTTCGGGTACGCAGTGTCGGACGACACGACGGCTCTCACCCGTAGCGCCCTCCCTTGATTTGCCTCAAAGGACGGAAATTTCAAGAACCCACCGGGAGAACCTTGACGGGTCTTGCGGGGGAACGACGACTGGCAAAGCTTGTGATCGAGGGACGAAACCCGGTTGAGTTCTCGAGAGAATTTGAGCGGGATGTTGGCCGAGAAGACGAGAGACCTGCCCATGTTTCTTCTTGCCGAGCGCGTCGAGCTGCTGCCGCCGTCGAATGCGTCTGGCGATTTCTCGATCGTCTTCCTACGGTGGTTGGAAGTCGGGCTATGACTGGAATCTAGGACTGCGCACTGGCGCCACAGATTCCTTTTGTACGCTTTTCGGATTTGAACGCTATTTCTGAGTGCTTGGAAGCCCATAGGTGTGACTTTGTTTCCTAGTATGACGAAAGTTTTTTTTTTTTTTGGTCGAACTAGTATGAAAAAAGTTTGTTCCTTTTAACATGATGGTTGTTTCCATCTGAAATCATTAAACATTCTTGTTACATATGTTTGATTTATACAAGATAAACAAGATATAAAATGTTACTTTATAATTAATAGAGGAAAACCCAATAATTAGAGAAAAAAATAACATCAAATAGTAATTTCCACCTTAATTTTTTTCAAAAAATGTCACGGAAAACTCATGCGTATGAGAAGGTGGCAATGGGCCGGACCGGGGCAATGGCGGGGCGGGGATTTGGCGTTCCTTGTCCTATCTCCCCAAACATGTTGTCAGCCATCCCACGCTTTGCATGGGGCAATTCTAACTTCTCCATTCCCACTCTAAATAATTATTCGATTTATATACTTTGTCAGTCTTTTAAGAGAAAGTTAATTTGTTAATGCGAAATTTTTGTCCAATAATTTTTTTTAACAAAAATGAATGATTCAATAATAATATTAACACCATTCTAATATAAAATCTAAAGCTATTAACTATTTTAACAAAAATCTACTTGCTATAACATAAAAACTTAATTTGTAACACACTTTTGAGATGAGTAACACTGTAATAATATTAGCGGGAGAGTAATTTTTGAAATAAATTATTTGACACTATTGAAATAATAAAGATTAAGTACGCAAGATGTTGCCGGGTCAATAAAGTCTTTCATTCCTATCTTGGCCCAACAACTTGAGGCAATCAGGGTGGGCCGCCCTATACAATAACTCTAAATATGACTGACGAGCAAAAATAGAATTTGTGATAATTAGGATGATTATTATGAAATCCAGTAATTTCTCACTTCATGAATTTTCCATCTTTTGGTTGTACAGCAATTTAAGTTCTCATTTCGAGATGAAGCTTTGAATATTATATTATACCTGGTAAATTTATTTGTTTTCATTATTCTTTTTTACCCCCAGCACCGGTACGGTTCCTCACTAGCATACTGAATTAGACAAGACATCAAAAATATATATGAGATGATAGGACCTCATTAGGCTCAGCCTTACAAACCAACCCACGTATGAAATTAATCATAGTATTACAGTAGATTTGTTAGCCCATATAGTTTTGCACTTCTTCCCATCTTTTGACATTTAATTTATTAAGATGTAAGCATAAGTTATTGACCCCCACGGTTGTGACGGCAAGCTGGGTGTTGGGGGACTTTTAGCTCAAGAGTTGAAGGTCATCTGTCCAAAATTGCACCAGTTATGGGTATATTGCTTCAAGTTAGGCTGGTTGCACTCCCAATAAGTTTGGAGTTAATCGATTTATAGGACTTTACATGGTGATTCAAGGGTCTCTACAAATGAATAAGGCCTATTTTTGGTACATTGAGTAGGGGTGTGTATAATTATAAGGTAGAATCAAGAACCAAACTGATTCTTCCAAAATATGCAAGAAGGTTTCGGGTTTCAAAAATTAGGAAATTGGTGTTGATCGATAGAATTTGGCACAAGTCTTTGTGTTTTCTTGTTCTATGTTTTCGCTTGATTTTGCAGTATTTCATGACATTCAATGATAATTGTGTTATCTAGAAATATTAATGTCGATTGGTAGTAATATTCATGATCGAGACTTTTATTTTGTTAATATTTCATATTTTTCGTATGTCTAAATATAAGTTGTGTTCAATGAATTATAAAAAATGGTAGTAATTATATGTGATGATTTATTACAATTAGTTAATTAAGAATACATGTGAAACCTTGGTAGATTCTAGAACGGATTGTAGAACCTATGACAAGTATGACAAGTAGGTTTCGGGTCCCTAAATATTTAAGATAGGTTCCATGTTTCAAAAATTAGAAAATTAGTGCCGATAGAAAAGTTTTGAGTTTCAAGTTGAATATGGACCAATCATGAAACTGCTCACCTCTACTTGCAAGACAATGGACCCATGCTTGTCGCGTATTGCCTTAGATTTATTTGAACAAATTCTTGCTAAGTATACTAAGATCAATTATTAAGTCAGTGTAAAAAAGATATGATAGAATCCGTGTGCGCCTTAAATAAGTGAGTCATTCTAGATCTATTGAGAGGCTAAGATTGGTCTTAATATAGTCAGAATTATTCTTTTGAAAACAGACGGCTAATAAGATATTAGCATAGATTTATGTATATGTATATGTATAATTATATGATGGAAAGATAAAAGGTATGACCTACACTTATCATGCAAGACCCGGTAAAGTTCATTTTACTTTTACTTGCAAATATGCATCATAAATATTGACGTTTTAAAAAATCATATTTTATTATGAAAAATATTTGAATTATTAAATAATGGAATATAATTATTGATAAAAGTATACAAAGTCCTAAGCTTTATCGTATAGATGCTAATTTGGTCTAAATTTTTTTAATTTTGTTAATTTAGTCTAAGAACTTTGCGTGAAAGTCCAATATGGTCCTTTCGTTCAATTTTTCTTAGAAATCGCTAATGTGGCAGTGTGTCATGTAGGACAATCAATGACGATCGGGCCGCCATGTTATTAATT
This sequence comes from Corymbia maculata, assembly GCA_014182735.1. Classification (NCBI taxonomy): domain Eukaryota; kingdom Viridiplantae; phylum Streptophyta; class Magnoliopsida; order Myrtales; family Myrtaceae; genus Corymbia; species Corymbia maculata. Next base: position 17,690,363 of record CM024686.1, on the reverse strand, counting down.
TCTAGTAAAAATTGACTGGAAGGATTACATTAGGATTTTACATAGAGGTTTAGGATTATATTGCCAAAACTAGAGCATGGAGGCAAAGCAAGTAACTTCCTAATTCAAGAGAAACTGAAAATTAAGGAATCTACATCTCCCAGAAAAGGCAACCAACAGCAATATATCTTCCAACATGAGAAACAAAATCAGTATATACAGCTATATACAGCTAAGACGCACTTGAGTGGATGATTCTTCCTTGCATTGCACATTCTTGGCATGATCAGGTCCAGAGAATCTTCATGAACTGGGGACATTTATACGGCCAGATCTTCTTGGTTTCAGGGGACATTTATACGGCAAGATCTTCTTGGTGAGAGAGAGAGAGAGAGAGAGAGAGAGAGATGGTGGGTTCTGGAGAAAAGGTGGTACTGATCGTGGCAGTGCTGGTGATGTTAGCGGTGAGAGGTTCAGGGGCCGAAGGGAGAGAACCAGTGCGGCATAGGGTTGGAGGAGGACTGAACACATGGGCACCGAACGTTAACTTCACCGACTGGTCCAGTCGTCAGAAGATTTATGTGGGCGATTGGCTCTGTAAGTCGCTCTTTCTTTCGATGTTTAAAGCAGCATTTCTTCCGGTCTGTCTGTCTTGTTTTGTCTTGTTTATCGTGCAATTCAGTGCATTGAACCAAGTGTTTTGCCTTGCGGTTCGCCTGTATCGTGGAGATTCGCGATTAGTTATGTGGTGAATTATGCCAATTCGGCATCCTCGACTTTGGTTTCATTTCTTCTACGGAAATACCAATGAAGATGAGACTGAAAATTAGTCCACAGGTCAAAACCAGATTGTTTATATGTATTGGTTTGTGATGCGCAAAACAAGTTAGTTTTTTAGGCGTGCTTTGCCAATTTGAGCAGATAATTTATCTGATCCACTGGATGATGTATTCTAATTGTTAAGTTCTTTGTCACATTTTATCCTTCCAAAGACTTCGGATTCGACAAGAATCAATACAACGTCCTAGAGGTGAACAAGACGAGCTATGACAAGTGCATCGACATGGACTTCATCACAAACATTACCAAGGGCGGTCGGGACGTGTTTCAACTCACCGAGGCAAGGCCTTACTACTTCATCTGCGGCAGAGGTTACTGCTTCAGTGGAATGAAGGTCGCCATCAACGTCACTGTGGCACCGCCGCCCCCACCATCCCCGGATCCACCCAAGAAAGGCGGTTCTTCTAGTTCAGTCGGCGGCCTGAGTCGAATGATGATTGTTCTCTCGCTGCTTGCTTTTCTGTTCTTCTCATGACAAGCTCAGACCAAAAGGAGTTTCTTCAACTAAATATCTAGTCAGTGATTGTAATTTATAGCTTAACGAAGCTTGTGTCTAGCCAGTGCACGTGTTAGGTCATGGATTTTGTATAGCTGCTGAAAATGGTGTTACGGATGACGTCGGATTTAGTTTTATTTAGGTTTGAATCATGATATAGATCCTCGTTACAGTCACAGTCGCAAAACCATGGCACATTTATCTAGCATCTGTGTTCCTAGTACTGTTTCATCAGATGTCCTAAGCTATCAATCAAGGGTCAATCTCCAGTTTCATCTTGCTCTGGCCTGCATCCCTTTTAAGTTTGCGATATCGGTGGCCCAAATCCATTCAGTCGACCTCCATTTTATGTGGTCCAGGGCATCCTCTTTGGTTGAAACTCGAAAGATGTTGAGGAGTCTTCATCACATTCTCTCTTCAAATGGCAACTCCAGTGCACAAATGCGAGGTTTTTCTTGATGACCTGGCCTGATCTAAGCAGATGCCTACAGGAAATGAGTTCAAAGCACCCGATTGAAGGATTCGTTTAAATATCTAATACGAACACAACCCATCATCTGGTTCGTCGGTTCCTGTAAATTATTTTCATCTAGCTAAAATTGTTCTTCTGCTCGCGTGCGCACGGTGTACATGCGTGTGGGGTAGTTGTACGAGGGCTAAACCACTTCCTGGCAAGTTCCAACTTGTAAGGAGGGGTCAATAGGAATTTCCTGGAACTGGACCCTGTCAAAACCATCTAGAAGCTGTTAAGGTCATGAGAAAAAGCATGTCCAACCGTTTGAAAATCATGGCACTTTGGAACATTCTCATGATAAGAATATGCACGTTTGACACGTCCCTGGTAGCTTTTTTCCTTGGCTTCTTTCATGGCCAAATTGTTCCTCTACAAAGACGGTTGATTTTACACCACAACGCGTTTCTTGCAGCCGCCAATTAAGGACTACATCTGCACAGCCCTGAGTTGAAACACTTCACCGTATTTGACCTTCAAGAACACAGAAAGGCTTAAAGATAAAAGCTTCAAGCCTGTCTCTCCCTGCTTCCCCTTCTGCCTTTTGCAATTTTCTCAAGCAAGAGGAGAGAGAGAGTTCAGTTCCATTCTGTTACCTGCATAATCCTAAGAAAAGAGAGCTCAGATGGGTCAAGACTCGCACCACGGACCTCCAGGTAAAAGTCCCTTCTTTCAGGATGCTCCGAGCCGCTCTAAATTGTCTAAATGCGCGTCAAGAACAGATCGCTTGATCAAATCCATCCCTGTAATTCTATTATTGAAACCGGTCTACTTTCCAATGTTATGTGCAGCTAAATATTGCCATCATCCTAGTTTTCGCCTTTAGTCCCGTTTAGGAGACATCGGGCATAGGTAGGGGTGATCGGTTTCCGGTTTGGTCCGGTTCCAAGGTGGAACCGGGAACCGGACCGGGAGGACGGGTTCCCATTTCTTGGGACCGTGGACCGGACCAATGGTCGGGTCCGGTCCAATAGGACCGATCACTTAGCCAAAAAAAAAAAATACTAGAAATATTATTATTTTAGGGTTTATGACATTATTTAAGAATTTTAAAAAAATATATTTTAAATAGAAAATTGTCGGTCCGGTCTGGTCCGGTTCTCCTTAAAATCGGGAACCGTACGAAAATCAACAGTTCCATTTTTATGGAACCAGGAACCGGACTAAACTGGCCGGTCCTGTCCAATCCGGGCGGTTCTCAGTTTGGGCGGTCCAATGTGTTCACCCCTAGGTATAAGGCATCACACCAGTTTATGTCCTGAGGATTAGGAAACTGGAAAACCACTAACACACAATCCTGAATCCAACGTTAAATGTTGAGTTTTTGAAAAGTAGTTTGTAAATTCTCTAGCATGTCCCACTGATGCATAATGTCTGAACATGGAGTTTGAACTTGAATATGATACAGGGATGTATCCTCCTCTGCCCCCTTCAAGTCCTCCACCATCCGCTCCTGAACTGCCGTTGGGCCACATTTATCCCCCGCCGCCGCAGATCGATCCTCCACAGGCATCGGTACATGTGTACCCTCCACCTCCTCCGCCGCCTCACTTGTATCCGAATGTGTCGGCTCCGTTGTATTCATATCCACCCCCAGTCCAAGCGTATCCTCCAGCACCACCACAGGCTCATTCGTATCCGCTGCCGCACCCGCCGCCGGGTCATGGCTACCCTCACGGCCCATACGTGGTCCCACCGCCGGTCGCTTACCCTTCGAAGAATGGCCACCAGGACTCCCAGCAAGCACCGCCGCCGCAGAAGGCGAAAAATAAGAAAAGGGGAGACGGGTTCTGGAGAGGATTGTAAGAGCTCTCTCTCGCACATAAACCGTGTATTTCGATTTCTAAAGTCAAAAAATTACTAGGTATCACAAAATTAAGTTTTAATCAATAAAAAAACGATTAGATCTAATTGAATTAGTGATGTCACATGCGCATGTCAAGGCAACATACCAATCATATAATACCCTCCGGCATGCACACAAGCTCTCTCTCTCTAACACTCATGCACACATAAACCGTGTATTACGATTTCCAATGTCAAAAAATGACTCGGCATCATGAAATTAAGTTTTATCGCTTGAAAAATAATTAGACCTAATTGATTTAGTGATGTCATGTCAGTACATCAGATATGATATTTGTATAATACCCTCTGGCATGCACACAAGCTCCCTTTCTTTCCCGCTTTGTGAACACGTTTGATTATTCTTTGATTAATCAAGATCCCTATGTCTATATCTGCAGCTGTGCTGGGATGTGCTGCTGCTGCTGCTTGGATATATGCTGTTGAACGCCCTTCCATAGTGCGGCTTCCTCGTATTGGATGGGTGCCTCTTTGCTCTACCAAACAGAAACAGAAATTGTTTTTTTTTCTTTTTTCTTTTTTTCCCTTTTGCATGGATCTTGTGTCTCATTTTTGGCTTATTCATCTCTTTAATGTTTCTGTTGATGAAATGGAGGGGTTGCTGTGCTATCTGTAAGAAAGGTTCTGACAGAGCGGATGTAGTGCAACTAAACTGAGGACCAAAGATTCAAACTGCTATTTTGGAGATGTTGGTGTTGCATTATCTTCTTGTAGTTGTATTGTATGATCATGTGAACAGTTTCAGCATATATAAGGATTTACGAATCCGAATTTCACATCGTCATGTTGTTCTTCCATGTTTGTTAGTTGGGCCACAATTCATTTGTCTAAATTCCGAATGCAGCGAGAGTCACGCAAGCTTTGGCCCAAGCACTCGTCGAAAAGAGTGAGCCATCGAGAGTCTGCGCCCAAATAAGGCTATCAATCGATTATAAGAAATAGATGCACGGAAATCACAACTCGAGAAATGTACCGACTTCATTTGGACAGTAAGGAGAGGTCGAAGACAAACATCTGTAGAGAGAACCGATTGCCGTTAGCCTCACCTATTCCTCCTCTCCAGTTTGGTATTACAAACCTTCATTTTTGTTCAGAACATATAGAGTGAAGTACCACTTAAATCACTTAACGGGAAAAGAAGATTAACGACTCCGTTTTTAACCGGTCACAATGATACCATTCATTTCCCTCATACCCCAAAGATACCGTTAAGCTGTATTCAGAGTCGGTCAGAGTCACCGACCGTTCATTGTTTGATACCAAAATGGCTCGCAACTTGCAAATGACGTTCTTACTACGATCCATAAGAAGTTACCCAACCTTCCTGGAAAATGGACTTCTGATAGCACATGTACATTTGTTTTCTGATCAACATTCGTTGGGTCCTTCAATTACAAACCCCATCGCGATCTTTCAATGTCATGTTTCATCAAGGCAATTGCCACGAGCGACACTTATATTTACAAGACGCACATTTTGTACACAACTGACATACTATACACAGCACCGCCCTGATTCCGGGCTTTTCTTTCACGAAGCGCAAGTAACTAAATTTAGGCATCAACAGATACACTCAAGGCATTGAGCTCCACCTGTTGCTTACCCTTGCTTTGGGGGTGCACGATCACAGTGGCACATGCCTCGGCCCGAGAAGATTGGTGACCTCCGTCTTGAGAAATGGATATAGTGCTCACCGAGGGCATTATGGTAAGCTCTCCTTGGTCATCATTGGCATCTTTTGAGATGATTTCCCACTCCTCTTTGAGTGAAGTCACCTCCATGCCCTTCTCGTGGCGTCTATCCATCTCAAATGTAGTGGGCAGAATCACATAATCGTTGAGCGGGTTGTAATACGGGTCTGAATCTGCATTTAGCCAGTGCTTCAGAATGCGGAAAACATGATGATCACATATTATTCCCCGGTGCTCCCCGGGTACTCCAACTCTTGCAACCGCATCAAGCCCATCTGCCTGAATATGAAGTACAATTTGTAAGTGGAGAATATAAAGCAAATTAGGGCATGCTTGCTTAGCCTAGATAAAAATTATCCAAATCAAGTCCAGATATGGACAATTTATCTGACCACTAGGTTGGCTATAAGACTGTCCCACCCAGATAAGAAAACAAAGTTTGTGTAGAAAAGAAACGAAAGAGGGTATATGAAAATAACAAAAGAACAGCCCTCCAGACAATGAGGCAGCAGCACCCCAGGGGCATTGCTACCGACCACTGTGCTGCGATCGTTCCTCCTCGATCACCTCTTCTCTCTAGGGTTTCAAATCACTGATGACACCACCATGATGGTGACACTGTCAACTCACACCGAGAACTACTCCCCCCCTTCTCTTGTGACCAATGTGACAAATGTGACCAACACCAAATGGGCTAGGACATGCCTATATCTGATTTCATATCCAGTGTTTCACTAACCTTGTCCAATCCAAATTTATTTCCTAGAAACCAAATAGAGCTTTATATGGAAGAAAAACTTTATTGATACACTCATTACAAATTGTTAGATCCTAATATAAGAGACACAATCACAGACTCTATCTGGTCTTATAAAAGAAAGTTGCAGCCCAAAATCAGCCAGTAGCTCCATGAGAATTTTGCCAAATTTAAATAAAGAGGGAAAAGCAGATAAGAAGTACAGGTTGCATGAGCTATAGTCAAGCTACCTTAGCTGATTCAGTTGGAACTGTTCCATCACCATCAACACATACATAATTGGGCTGAAATTCAGAAAGCAGGAATCAGCTTCTCAAATACTTAAAGAGTTGAGAGAAAACAGGTATCAAATGAGAAGTTCATAATAAGGACATATTAAGGAAAAAATCAAAATAGGATGGATCCATCTGGACTCTAGCTATAGAAAAAGAGATTTGAATATGTTAGCTCCACTCAAATAGGTCAAAGAATTATGTTCACATCCCCTTTTCACTGACCAGGAAAAATTGAAGTTCTTGCAAGTCCGTAACAGGCATCTCCTCAGTGCCATAGCTGCACAAAACACAACACCACTAAGATAAGGAAATTGATCTGAAACATGTATATACCCTATAAATAGTGGCCATTCTCACATGAAAGAGAAATTTTCTAAAAAATATGTAAGTTGTAGAATTGGCATAGAGAAAGTAGAGATGAAGCACTTCAGCCAAATATTACCAAACACTGTGTGGTGTCTCCAGATTAGTCGCATATATATTGTAGAATTTCACCCCGGGTGGAACTTTAGCACAAGACAAAATCCTACGGGTCTCGTGAGCCCATTTCAAGATTTCCTGGTTAAACGGTAAGGGAATGCTCTCACCATCATAGTCAACCTGTTATTGATTCCAAAAAATTCATAGTTAACAAACCTAATGAAGTAGATGGTAGCTCATGTTGGAAAAAAAAATATTGGATGATATTAGCCCTAAAGTACTATATATGAAAATGACAATTCATTAAAAAAAGAGAAGCCTCCTTTTCTTAAAAGTGAACCTAACACAGTGTCCAGGCTCAACTTGGTAAGGATTCTAGTCAACTGATAGGTAGGTCACGATGAACTACAGTTCATAATGTGGGTAAAATGAATTAAAAACCAAATGGACCTATACCAGGGAAGAACTGTGAAACACATTTCGCATAATTGCCATCCACAAAAATATATTGAGGATATCAAAGGAAAAGGAACTGCAGAAAGGGTTGTATAGACAAATGAAATATCAACACTCAGTTATGTTTAGCAGTATCTGGAGAGAATTTCATAGTTGAAACACTAGAAAATGAGATCTCGGATATCTTACTAGTTCAGCACACACATTGTTTTAAGACTTCAGCCCTTCATAAACAAAATTCACCGTACTTAAAGCGGAACAGCGTATTCCCCAGATAGAATTGGCAGTTTTTCATCCAGACAGAACAAGAAATGCATAGCTTACCGTATTACTTGAAAGTGCTTCAGCGTATATATTTACACTCTCAGAAGGAGTGTAAGACTCGAGGATCATATGGGTATTGCCACAATCATCAAGCTTCTTCCTCCAGATCTCCAACACCGGGGGATGTTCCCAGTTAAAGTTTGGACATGCCATCAATTCATAGATTGATGGGCATTCAATCAGCTGAAATCAACAGCCACAACATGTTATTATATACATCTTCAGCAATTTCAGGAATACAAACAGGTAAGCGGATAAGAATACATGACTGTGCTTGCATACACCTCTTCATGAGCAAGCACATGTTCAGACAAAGATGTGCAAATGTATGACAATATATTGGGTGGGGAAGGAAGGGGTTTGGGGTGGGAGGAGGGTGGTGGATGATGTGGATAACACTGTAATGTACACAGAAATATGAACCACTAACAAGTCATAGGCAAGTCAAGACATTCATGGTCCTCTTTTAGCCTCCCTGCATATAATGCAAGTAATCAATGACCCACTATTACACACTGCTGCCATTGCCTAAATAACCAACAGCAGCTACTTCAACCTAAATCACATATGTACCACTAGTACTTGGTCCAGTCTGTTTCCTCATGGGTATCTAACAAGTATAACCTAACTATTGTGTGGACTAATGGACTTGTCTGTCAAGAAATCAAAACTAATTTTATTCAGTCAGCAACTTCAAGCAGGCCACTCCTTCTTAGTGATTCCTACTGAATCTAACATTAAGTAACAGTCCTTCACACATTATTAGATCAAAACATGATACACATAGATATCCTTCTATGTATCATAAGTATTCTGAGGATAACTGCACAACCCATTAAAGGACCTCAAGATGCTAATCCACAAAAAGGTGATACAAGAAATTCGAAAGAACTCATTTATGGAATGAAGGTGCCCATCAAATGCAATTAAATTCTTAACATTTTGTAATTTGCAGCACTTCTTAAAGTTATCTAACAAACTATAAGTCAAGCAGAAAATATTTGATTTCTCATTGTCTGGCTATAAATTAGCAAAAAAAAAAAAAAAAAAAAAAGAGCTTCAACGGAATTTAAGTATGCTTTTGTATGTTTATCTCTCTGTATTCATTAGGCAATTATAATGCTTCTATGCTAGCCAAAATGCACTTTTCATCTTTCACTCTGTCCTTACAAAGTGAAACAAAGAAAAAGAAGGACAGCCATGAACTGATCACACATTTTCTACTCCATATCAACATCATATATTGTGTTAACCTTGACAAGATAAAGGCCAACAAAACTGAAGTGCTTCACATATACATATGCATATAACTGTGAAGATAGCATACCAGCTGATGCATGCTCCACTTTGAAATGAAAAAGTTTTGCTCCCAACCATCCACAAATGACATCCCATTCAGAAAGGTAGATGTGACATATCCGGGGGCACCTGGAATATTTAGATTTTCAGTATGTTCATAAGATGCCAATTCTAAACTCTATGTACATTTGGATAACAAAGTATGCAAAGCATGTTAAGTTTTTCTTAATTATGCCAATGAAATCCTAAGTTAGACAATAGGACAAGCAGATACACAACTAATTATTTTAACATGAAACATTATTACTACAAAAGAGAGGGTTCACTAGATACTCTGAACTTTTGATTATCTATTTTAGGAAAAAATAGAGAATTTTTCATAAAACTTACTTGCTTCCTCTCTTATTCACAGTGATAGGCAAGCAGTTCTATGGAAAACATAAGAAAATCATATATATAGTAGGTTATGTGTCTTCCACAGGAAATGGGATGAATGAAAAGGTAGAAAAGTTTTCTAACTAACAAAATCTACAAGGGAATGTATAAGCTTAGTCAAAGAGCAATGAACAAAAAAGCAGTACAACTCTTTAAGATGATACTTACCTTGAAAAGGTGCAGCTATAGCAATCCAATTCTTCACATACTTTGCAAAAATCTACAGAAGAGTCAAGTGGCATGTTTTAAGTACTTATTTTTAAACAACAATAGGTAAAAGAGACAAAAGGGAGAAAAAGGAAAAGATAGATTCAGATTAACAATATATCAGTGGTAAAAGCAAAAACAGATGCTATCAGTTTTATAAGTTCCTTACATCACTGTGCAGGCACATAAAGCACTTCACAAGAAGACCTCCCATAGAGTGACTAATAATGGTCATCTTCTTCCCTCCCGCAGCATTATATACAGATTCCAACTTTGCAGCCAAACGCTCCATCGTTTCTTGAAACCTGAACATTGAAGAAAGAGTAAAACAACCCACAAATGCTAGCAACCGCATTCACACGAGAGAGAGAGAGAGAGTAAAGTCCATGCTGAAGTTCTAGGTATTAGAGGCCAACCCAAAAGCTAAAGTATATGTATGTATGTATGTATATATATGTATGTATATATATATATGTATCAGAGTCCAACCCAAAGCTAAGCGATTAGATGAAGGTATAACATGTGTTTGTAAGATAGTGATGAACCGGGATAGATATGAAATATCAATCAGAGCATGAAGAATTTGAAGCATGATTATGCTTTCGTGTCAAAAGGTCCAACCCAAAATTTTGAGCCAATAGGTGGAGACAAACAAGAGATGCACTACTTTAACACTACACACATCACATAAGTTACACTACAGATAAAGAAGCAGGATCTATCACAACATGAGGACAATAGTCCAAGACACCCCTGGATTTAAAATATAAACTATACATGTCAAGTGCTGCTAGCTTGTAAGTCTAACATAAGGGTAAAGAGCTGCTATGCATCACATAAATTATTGAGCTAGATGTAGTACTCAATATGAATATTCTCCCGATAGACTTAACTGAATGAACATGGGCTTCACCATAAGCCCCTAACTATTTCATTTAACCTCTTCTAAGCCCGATGCCAAATCTACTGGAACAAGATTCAAAGGCTTGAGAACATGACTCACATATAAATGTCCCAGAGAATCTGTCAAATAGAGTACACAAAATCACTCCCCATTCTCATCAACATCTGAAAGGTCAAAGTCATTTGGAGAAATGGTGGAAAGCATTTTGCCAAAATTCTAACTTGCAACTATTTGGGGTGGGGATTAGTTGCATTGGAAGTGCTTTAAGGTGTGTATGTGGATAGAAGGGTAGGTATGGTGCAAACAAAAGAACTGTTATAATTTTTTTTATTGGTTGGTGGTGTGGTCTGTCTGCTAACACTATTATAACAGGAGAACCATGCCATAGACGTACCTATTACTTTGCCTGAAATCATACCCAAAACCGAACAGTGTCTTCCCTTCCTGAAAACCCCATTTGATCATTTCGACTATCATGTCATGGAAATAGTATACACAATCACGCCCAAGAACCTGCATGAAAACAAAGTAAGTCAGATTGATACTACTGAATAGTTTAAACTTCATTTGCAAGCCAGTGATAGTCATGATATCTAGCAAAATGAAGAGGAACTCTAATCCTATAAGACACTACCTGCTGTAATCTCATTACAGTAAAAATTTCATCTTAAATTTCAAATAAACGTAAAAGATACATTTCATTGAGAGATGATACATACCATATCAGGGTCCAAAACATCGATGGCATATAGCCCATATCTGTCTTCAGGAACCACGATGTTTGTTTTAGGATCTAAGGAAACGGACTTACCTATTTAAAAAGCAACATTTTGTCATTACATTAGAAAGATAACCTCAGGGGAGAAAATCACAGGCCACTGAGAATGAGTGAATCACTTTAGCTACTTACAGTATCAACTTCAACCAATGTCTGAATTAGACAAAGCACAATATATGGAGCATGCAGCATACAAACTTTATCAACCAAGCATGTGCTCTCTTTTCATGTATTAATATAAGAGAAACAGGAGCAGGCTATAACTGTATAGAAGCCTGAAATTAAAGACTTGATTTCTCTTGACAAAGATCAAATCCTTTATAGAAGAAGTCAGAGGTAATCTATTGATCAAATTGAATAACCAGAATTAAGTTCTTGCTCTATTTTATTTGGTAATCCCTGCTAAAGAGATACAGGAGCCAAAAGAACATAAAAGATTTTACGATACCGGGACATGATCTCATTAAGTCACATAGTCGGAGAACTACCGGATAGAAGCTTATGAAAATGACGCTCTCCCGTAAGTTTCTATTTAAAGACCCGGCATAACTCAATGGCTTCTTGATTCTCTAATAAGTACTGACTCTGAAGTTTTCATATTAGTAACAGACCACAAACTAACTCTGGGTAGTTCCATATACCATCTGAAACTCCATATGGGCTTGCATCTCTAGAAGGATTGAGGTCATCACATTCTTTCACCATAATGACATTAACTTTAATACTGCAACTAAAGGTGGTATACGAAGCAGTTTAATGTAATTAATCGATACATCAGTCATCCTTCAATCTTCTTTTCCCAGTGACACTTCAGCAATGGAGAATAAATTCATCACAAAGTTACAATCAGCTGGAAAAAAAATCATTTTTCAGCAAAGGAAATACTAGAGAACTCTCTCTGAACCCAAACGCAACAAGAAATACTAGGACCCCCCGAAGTTTATCATCTCCTTTTTCAATCAACTCAGTCGAACTAATTCAATTAAATGACATCTCAAGCAAGCTCATCCACTTAGCCTAAAAATAAACGGAAAAATGCAAAGGCTAAAAAGAAGAATCACGATACAACCTAGCGACGATGGACCCAATCACGCATCAGCAAGAATCGACAGGGTAAAATTACCGATGGCAGGATCGAAGCGAGACCAGAGCTTGGTCCGGCACTTGTAATCGGCCCCGAAAATCCGGACCCAGACCCTCTCGCCTTTGCCATTGCTACCGTCCACGGCCTGCAGTATCGATCCGGCGACCCCGGGCACCAGGAGGACCGGGTCAAGGTTCGGGTCCACGTAGGGCTGGGGCTTCCTGATCAGCTTCAACCACATCTCCACGGACTGCAGGATGTCCTCCAACAACACCGCCATCCCCCCCTCCCCCGCACAATCGAACCCTAACCCAAACGCCCGCTCGGAAAACCCGCTCCCGGGTTCGTGTTCGTCGCGATCTCGCCGTCCGCCAAGTCGCCGGCCGTTCGTCCGCAGGGGGAGGACTCTTGCGCTTCGAGATCAGAATTCCGGAGGCGATCGGCGGGTCGCGGCGGAGGACGGCAGCGATCGGCGGCGAGGATTTGGGGGAAAACCACGGGGATTAGGGCTCGAATTATGGGGAGCTCGGAGAGTGTCGGAAAGTGGGGCGATGGAGATGGGGAGCCTGAGACGTGAAGATAAGAAACGAGTCTAGAGAGAGACAAACAATGATTGCTTCTTCTGACCAAATCATAACTTGTTCTGTAATATACGCTTACGTGTCTCCGAAATTCAGAAAACCGCCGTTAAATAATGAACGCGGAAATCCACAAATTTTTTTATTTTTTATTTTTTTATCTACCACACTCTAATTCTCACTTTCAAATTTTTATTCCGTTTTTTTACAGAATATGAGAATCATAATTCATATTTAAAGTCCATATCTCAACTTCTATGCGAAAGTGGAGATTCGAATTCTCAACCTCCCCATTCTCATATAAAAAGGATAATTACCGAGGCAAATCTAAGTAGTTCACAAATTTATTTATTTATCCATGATAAATATGCAACGTCGAGCTTTTGAAGATATCATATATTGATTTTTTTTTTCTCAAAGGATATCGAAAAATGAAATGTGTGCACTAACACCAATTTGTAAGGGACGCATGAGCAAATGTGTTAAGACGGGTCATAATTTTTTTAAAAAAGATTTGTATATAATGGGCCAAGTTATTATATAAAATTAGTTATATTCAGTAGATGGATTTAAATATATTATGGGCATTAAATAGGCTATAAATGGGTCTACGAGTTTCTCTAACCTAACCTATCTTTATCACTTACTCACTTTGTGCTCTCACCTTAATTTGAGTATAGATTTTCCTAAATTAGATAAAATATGAAGGTATTTTAATAATATGGCTTAATTGAATCTATGTCATTCTATTTGCATTATATGAAAATCATCAAAACAGGTCAAATTAGGTCCTTTTGGGTTTGACCTTTTTTCAATCTGATCAGATTTATTCATTCGACGAGTCTTACAATATATATGACTCAACTCCAACATAATTATTTTAATACAACAATTCAAATCTTTATAATATTCCGAACCATTCATTAACATCATGGCAAAAAGGACTACAAGTATAGGTCCTACATAAATGAGAAGCTACGTAGTCACTACAAAATCGGAGTTTGATGGATATACAAGAAAGAAAGAAAGAATTAATCAAAGGAAAATGTAGAATGAATTGAATTGGTAAGTGATACAGCTCGTGGACCTCCTTATAAAAGATTTGATCCTAGAAAAATTAAAAAAAGAATCATGTATCGATCCAGACAAATCTGTCATTTTATATGTAAAAAGAGAAATAAATTGAAATGTTTTTCTTATCTGTATCTCCGTGACTAGCAATGGCCACTGTCCATATTAAGGGACTTTTTAATTAATTAGTTGAAGTCTTAATTAATTTAAAAAATATAAAATAAGCCTGGAAGAACTTGCCGGGCCAGGTATGGGCCCATACCCGTGCCATGCTGGGCCCAGCACACAGATGTGCCAGGAGGCCCTCACGGCCACGCGGCCCGTGGCCATTGCTCTCCGTGAAGAAGGGGAATTTTATTTCAGAAAAGAGAAGAATATATATTTTTTGCGTCCAAAAAAAAGAGAGAACATTTTATTCTACAAAATGTTCATCTATCTAGGTCCGAAGTGATTTTCAATCGAAAGTTAAAAGGATATTCTATGCAATTATGTCTACTAGGAAATTGATAACCATATATTATTAAATAACCTAAAGCTAAATTATATCTTTTTAGTCCAATAATATTTTAGATTTAACTTCCCGAATTGGATCACAAACACCTCATGCGATCTTATGACAATTTAGCAATGATAAAGATTCATGTGACCCAATTTCACATATAGACACTAATGAACAACATGCAGTTGATATCTTCTTTAAATTCGGTTTATTGTCAATTGAACAATCTTAAACATTCATATCTGATAGATCTCATATGGAGCTAATGCATCGACTGATTAAGGTCATTTAGTTCATGGCAATCTAAATCTAGTTAATTTTCTTTTAATTTATTATATGTTCATGTAGTCTAATCCATTTCAACCATTGCTATTCGGGAGTATGTATAATAAATTGAGCTAATGGAAAAAGTAAAAATTATTTTTGTGAATTATGAAACAACTTGATTTCTCCGGGATTATGTATCTCAATCCACCTAAATCAATTGCCTCATGCTAGGCGGTACGCAATTCCTTTTTCTCTTCCTCGAATCATGACAATTTCCCCCACAATAGTTTGAGTGAATAGAAATTGAAAAATTTTAGCTTTACAACAGTCCTTGCGAGCCCAACTCGCACGAATCATGAGATGAGGTAGGTCTCATGTGAGATTCACGTGATCTCAGTGGATGTGAATTATGCTCACAAGATTCGAGTGCATCCTGGTTCTTGCTCAAAGAGACGTGGTTCGAAAGCACTAAAACATCCCCTGATAAAATGGATTTGTTGTCTTTCTTTTGGATCAGCTATTTGACATTATGCCACCATCTGTTCTTTAAGTAGTCTGAAAGTGCCGTTAGTAGCTGCGAATGCAAGCCTGGAGTTAAAAGGTGCTACATCTGATGCCCAGACATTGGAAGCAGATACTCAAACCGTGGACGCACCTTATGATCCCGGCGAAGCTCTCGGTCGAGCTGCTTTTGGATTTTTGATTCAGGCTTTGACGACAGAATCTCGAGTCGGGACATTCGAGGAGTCGTGCCTGTGGATGTTGTGCCGTGCAATGTGAGTGATTTCTAATGTTTAGGACCCGGGCATCGTCTTGGCCCGATCTTCGTTTTGTGTTTGTTTTCCCCTTTGCTCCCGCTCGATAAGAACCGGAAGGCCTTGTGAGAACTAGCTAAGAAACATCCATCGACCTAGCTGAACATGGGAAGCACTGTTTCAATGACAAGATTCGACAAGAACTTGCTTTTCTGGATTGCACCATCTGGTTATATTTCCAGAACAGAGGCATCAAGATTCTAATGCTTTTCCCCGAGGGAGTTGTTCTTCTCAAAACTTCAAGATGGGGATCACCATTTTCAATTGTATGGAATGTGCTTCTACCTCTTAACTTGTAGGCCTCGGCAATGGTTCGAATCCTTTCATGTCCTAATAGATCTGCAATTTGTTTGATATCCAGATTTTTGCTTAGATCTGATGGCAATCTTATCTGATGAGCCAACCTCGGGCAGTTTGCAGCAACCTTCACATTAGGTTCTTCAATTTTTCTTTTCATTTTTCTTGGAGACTATGCGACTAAGTTCACCACTTAAAGTTCTGTTGACAGCAACAGATTGACAATATGTTGTGTCGAATTTTGAAATATTTTTTTGGCCAAGCTTGACCCAGAATTTGTGGGTATTGATCTTAACGACTGCTCGTCAGCAACGGTACCTGGACTATATTCATTGACCGTCATTTAGATCTGTCTCGTGGCGACGTATACACATGGCGATTCCATTAGACAGTTGAAGGCAACTGTATGTCTTTTGGCGACATCCAAGGATTTTGGAATGCTGCAGAGAGCCCTGTTTGTTGTCCCAATTTCAATATGTTGTTTTATCTCCTACTGCCCTGGAGTCGAACCGCTTGAGCTGACCACAACTGGCGAGCGAATTGCTTACCCATTTCAGTATAATTGACCACATCTGTTTTTAGAGCTATCAGCTTCGAAGATCACGACGTTCAAGGTCTCTCTGTCTCGTCTGCATGTTGTGATTGGTGTATTTGTTCTGCATTTTCAGTTTTTGCGGCTTTAGCTCCTGATGATCACTGCCTAGAATTTCTCCAATCGTGCTAAATCCTTCTGTCATGCCATTTTTCTGTTGAGCTTACGAATCAAGCGCTTCTGTAGTTTTCTTGTAGATGGCTTATGCTGTTGGAATAGCAGCTGCCTCTGGAGGCGATACTGCTTCCTGGAGTACAATGTTGCATCAGCTATAGGGACGAAAAGCTGTCGCTATAGACATCCTTACTGTTGCTGTCCCAAAGAGGCTCAGCGATGGGCTTCACGCAGCAGTTGCCACTTCTCTTTAGTAGCGAATGTGTAGGCAACGACAGCCGACGGCCCATCTAGCCATCGGTCATAATGATTATGGATGGTTTTTTCCGGCTTTTAGGGGATGGCTTTGCCCGTCGCCGTTGTCCTCTTTTATTTATGATGGAAAGAAACTCGATTGTCTTCGATATTTGACAGCGATTTTAGTCAGGCTGCCAAAGACATAATCTTGCTAATGCCATTTTTGCATTCTTTTGAAAAGCATACTCTGATTATTCTCGACTAAAGGAAAGCAATCTTGAGATTGTATCATTCTCTATGACATGCTTTGGATGACGTCGAAAGATATCTAGGAGTGATCCCTTTTGTTCTGCGAGAAGCGGGAAAGAATGCAATGAAGCAATGAAATTCCTTTCTTGTGTCAACGGATAACTGAGAAGGCAAATAGCACCTTTCTTGATCTCTTATGGAGACTGGGAAGCATTCCAAGCAAGAAAGGGATCGATTCCCACGTTTCCTTCTTGTGTCGACAAAAGAAAGGAATGTTCTTTTCTTCCTCCATTCAATGCGCAACGAGGATAAATGGAGGCAGCACTCAAGAACCATTTCTTCATAGTTTCATATCTTGCCTCCATTTTATCAGGCTTGCAACTATCAAATTAGATCCTTTGATATCACTGGTACTTTTGGTAATCCTAATCTAAGTTATTTGCACCATTCATGCATCGGTTTGTCGTTTTATAAGTTGTAAGATCAAAGATTTATCGAAATCGGACTAAGTACACGAGAGAGAAGCATGGGAGAGAACAAAGCGACATTTGATCTAGGTGCACACATTGTTCTATAGGCCACTTACAGCTTTTTACATTTATCAGATATCAACATCCACAACTACTTGTTAATTTTGATTGTGTTCTTTTATGTCTGGATTGGATGCTCTAGAGAGAAAGGAAGAGTTTTTGGTAATCAATAGGGAGAACATAACCGGATCAACTTATCCCGTCTATTTGCACGCTTTTACATGCTTCAATTCCCTTCTTTCGCATTTTCAACAATGCTTTCGGATCTTTTACATTATTTTCTAAGGCAAATAACGAATTGACTTAACATCTGTTTCCTTCCTACCGATTTTACACGGATCTAACTTTCAGTGCCATGGGGCCTAAACTTTGGCATGAAAGAGCAGGTGCATTGGTGGACAAGTTTTCATTATTATTACTTAAAGCAGGTTTGGACATCTGCTTCCTATAGAAATTAGCCTCACCATGCCTTGTTATAATGACTTAGAACTTCTCTACCTTTTCTTCCAGCAAAAACTAGCCTCAACCTCCTTCACGTGGTTTTCATTCTCGGGTAATATTTCAAATCCTTGTTGCATGGAGAATTTGCACTAGCCTTTGCGGTTAAACTTTGCATTGACAGCAGCTGCTACTATTTTTTTTTTGTCTTTCTCAGCCTTACAAGGATAGTGTGTACAGAGAACAAATAAATATGTCCAACGCCTCTTCTAGTAATCAGGAAATGGAGAAGTTAACAGGATATGATTACGAAGTATTTTTGAGCTTCAGAGGACCAGACACCCGTAGAGACATTACCGATTACCTTTACACCAGCATGATTGGTGCTGGAATTCGAGCATATAGAGATGATGAAGAGCTCCACATTGGTGAGGAGATTGGTGGCCAGCTTCTCCAAGCAATTGAGCAGTCAAAGATCTCAATACCAATCTTTTCTAAAGGATATGCTGATAGTACTTGGTGCCTTAGGGAGTTGGTCAAGATGGTGGAGAGCAAGAACACGAGGAGACATAAGATCATGCCCATTTTTTACGATGTCCCACCATCTGAGGTAAAATACCAGACTGAGCACTATGGCAATGCTATTGTTTCTCATGCCAACAAGAAGCGGTTCAATGATGAAACTATCAAGAAGTGGAAGGCTGCTCTCACTGAGGTTGGAGCACTAAAAGGATGGGACCTTCATGACAAGCAAAACAGGTATTTTAATTATGTCATATACATTCTAATTGTTCCAGATACATTATTTTGTTCAGCTCAACCTAATGTTTTGATGCTTTTTCCTCCAGTACAATCAAAGGTAAAGGTGAATTTGTGAAAGAAGTTGTTAATAACGTTTTGATTGAGTTGAAAACTGCCTACTTGGAAGTATCCGATTGCTTAGTCGAAGTAGACAATCACGTGGATGAAATCATAAGAATGATAGGTAAAGACAACCATCGAACAAGGATTGTTGGAATCCATGGTATGGGTGGCATGGGAAAGACGACTCTTGCCAAAATAGTATACAATCAACTTTCTAAGGATTTTGTTGATTGTTGCTTCCTTTCCAACATCCGTGAAACAGAGATTACGCGCTTGCAAAATCAACTCATATCGGACATCCTTAAAAAGGAATGGCCCAATATCAATAATACCATGGAAGGGCAAAAGATGATCCGGGAAAGGTTATGCTCTAAAATAGTGCTTCTTCTACTTGATGATGTTGACGATGCAAGTCAACTTGATGCGCTTGTGCAGAAGCGTGAGTGGTTTGGCAAGGGAAGCAAAATTATTATTACCACTAGATATCTAGGAATTCTCAAAGTGCCCACAGTTATTGATGGGACTTACGAACTTACTGACATGGATCCTGATCATTCTCTTCAACTTTTTAGCAAACATGCCTTTAGAAGAGATTATCCCCCAAAACAATACATCTTCCACTCTGCAAGAGCAATTAATATTTGTCGCGGTCTTCCTTTAGCACTAGAGGTCATAGGTTCTCTTTTATCTGGAAAGAGCGTGGAGGATTGGGATGCCACGTTAAAGGAGTTAGAAGAATCTCCCCAAGAGGATGTTGGGAAGAAGTTGATGATTAGCATTGAGGCCTTAAATGAAAACCAAAGAAAGATATTCTTTGACATCGCTTGCTTTTTCATTGGTTATGATAATAGGATTGTGATTCACATGTGGGAAAGCTGTAAATTTCTTCCTCAACAATCTCTTGGGATCCTCCAGCAAAGATCTTTGATAAAGATTAGAGAAGACAACCGACTGTGGATGCATGATTGGTTGAGAGATATTGGAAGAAAACTTATACAAAAAACAAGTGATATGAAGCCAGAGAAGCAACAATGGGTGTGGACTCATGCGCAAGCACTAGAGGTTATGGAGAAAATGCGGGTATAGTTGTTTTCCCCTTTGAATTATATCAACGCGGTAAATCATAATTTTTTTTTGCTAACTTTTATTTTTTGTTTTTCATTTTGGCAGATCAGGGGTGATGTTCCTGGAATTAGAAGTATTGAAGCAATACGGCTCGAGTTTGAGAATGTATCTCAATATTGCTCTATGAAAGATTGCCTTGCAAGTCTTCTGAATTTAAGGTTCCTTCAAGTGGATAGCAAATGCTTCATCGAAAAGGCATCTATCGCTACTCGAGCGGGTCTTTTGCTATATTACCAATGGTCAAGTATTCTTCAAACCGCATTTGGCCCACTTATCCTTCCAGAGTTGAGATGGCTTTCATGGAATTACATCCCTATGATTATTAACCTAACCATTTTCTCCATGCGGAAGCTAGTAATCCTTGATCTCTCAATGAATACAATCACACAAGACTGGGATGGATGGAGCCACATCAAGGTATGATCTCAGTTAAAGTCAACATGAGTTCTTATGTTATTGGTTATCTTAACTTGTCATGAAGAGCAATATGTTGTCTTTTATTTTTTTTTCCAGTTGGCAAACAATTTGAAGGTCTTGAATTTGACTCAATGCGTAATGTTGCGTAAAACTCCGGATTTGTCTTCTCATGTGAATTTGGAGCGATTGATTCTCGAAAGATGTTGGTGTTTGGTCCAAATTGATCCGTCCATTAGACACCTTAAGAAGTTGGTCTTCTTAAACTTGAACAATTGTAGAGGTCTTCGAAAGCTACCCAAAGAGATGCAGGCGCTAGAATCTCTAACGGAACTTCTTCTTGACTATACCTCAGTAGAAGAGATCCCTGAATGGAGAATGATGAAGAAGCTGGAAATTCTCAGCTTGTCCAAATGTAAATTCCTAAGTAAATTTAATTTTGCTGGTGGCATAGCATCAGCATCGGAGCCTTTATTGGAGGACGACCCTTTGAATCGACTGCCCAAGTCGATCGAAAATTCCAATTCGCTAATCGAGCTGGATCTATCGGTTACAAAAATCAAGGAGTTACCCGATTGGATTGGGGACATGAAGAATTTGAAAGTACTAAAATTAACTAATACCTGCATAGAGGAACTACCTAGCACCATCGGAATGTTGGAGAAGCTTGAAATACTAAAGGTAGGGGGGCTATTCTCAGGATTCCAAGAAGTTCCCAGTAGTATTGGGCAGCTACCGTGTCTAAGACACTTGGAATTGATTGGCCCTGGTATTCCGGCGGTGCCTCGACTTCCAGAAAGTCTGATCACTCTTGCCATTGGTGTACTCTCAATGATTGCGTTGCCCAACCTCTCAAACCTATTAAATCTAAGAACACTGGTTTTGGTTTTGGTGGGTAAAGTGGAGGGTCCTCATTCTTCTGTGCTCGAAGAAGGTCCAAGTGCTTGGTGGATTGGAAGATTACGTGCGCTCGAGTTGTTGGAATTGACGTCTCCTTGTATTGGCACCCTGTCTTCCGATCTTGTTCTCCTTTCTCAGCTGAAGGAACTCGGGCTCCAGTGCGGTAATTTGCAATGCCTACCTAGCCTTCCGACAAATTTGTCGCGCTTGCGTATTGCGAATTGCCTGCGAATAAAGACAACGAATGATCTTTCTACTTTGAAAAAGTTATCAACCTTGGCAATTCTTAATTGCGTGGAGCTATCAGAGATCCAAGGCCTTGAAAGTTTGGAGAACCTGAGAGCGTTAGAGCTCGAGGAACTTCCCTCGCTGACCAGGTTGCCGGATCTAACTACTTTGAAGAAGCTCAAGAAGATACGCTTGCGCTGTTGTTCCGATCTGTGCGAGATTCAAGGCAGTCCAGAATCGTTAGAGACGCTGGAAATTGAGCACTGTTCAAAACTGCAAAAGCTGCCCGACCCATCCAGCTTCATGAATCTAAAATCTTGGATTCAAGATGGAAGGAGCATGATTTGATCACAATTTGCGAACGCTCCCTTCCCTTTAATTTTTTTTTTTTTTAAATCTTTCTGGAAATGTTTGCGTTTTCCTTTTGGGTGTTCCTAATTATGTATTATGCATCAAGGTCTCTGATTAAGTGCTGTCTCTCCAACTTGGTAAGGTGATTTTGGCTACTGAAAACTAAATTTGTGATGACTCATGCTCCCCTCCTAAATGAATCAGGATCCTTCGTTGACATATATCGAAATGGATAAAACCATGTCTCTTGTTAGTCCCCGTATAGGCAAACTTGAATGGAATAATAGATGAATCAAGAAGTCTTTGATTGATTGGTGAGTGCAGTAAATCGATTTTTGCCTGGTTTCAAAGCAAAAGCGAGGTGAAATCATTTAACCTAATGTCCTGGCTCCGGACCGATCTCTAAATAACAACAGAAAAGCTCATTGATTTTTCCATTTGAGTAAACGGCAATCATGATTATCCTTTAGAAGAGATTATGCAATATGTTTTATTTATAAATTTACTTGGATTGTTTAATATTTATAAATACTAGCAGGATAAAATAAACCCACAAAATAGCATGAAACTATAGTTGGAGTAATAAAATAATACAAAGACCTAAAATCATTTTTCGTTTATTATAATTTCTATCTATTTTTATTAGATGAAAAAAAAAAAAAAAAGGACTGGGTGTGGCTAGCTTGCCCTTTTATCTTCTTCCTTGAACAAGCCTAGGCACTTCCTGGAGTACAAATACAATGTTGTATCAGCTATAGGGACGAAAAGCTGTCGCTATAGACATCCTTACGAACGGCCTTTGGGGACGACCACTGTTGCTGTCCCAAAGAGGCTCAGCAATGGGCTTGACACAGCAGTTGCCACTTCTCTTTAGTAGCGAATGTGTAGGTAACGACAGCCGACGGCCCATCTAGCCGTCGGTCATAATGATTATGGATGGTTTTTCAGGCTTTTAGGGATGGCTCTGCCCGTCGCCTTTGTCCACTTTTATTAATGATGGAAAGCAACTCGATTGTCTTTGATATTTGATGGCGATTTTAGTCATGCTACCGAAGACATAATCTTGCTTATGCCATTTTTGCATTCTTTTTGAAAAGCGTACTCTGATTGTTCTCTACTAGAGGAAAGCAGTCTTCAAATTGTATCATTCTCTATGACTTGCTTTGGATGACGTTGAAAGATATCTGGGAGTGACCCCTTTTGTTCCACGAGAAGTGGGAAAGAATGCAATGAAGCAATGAAATTCCTTTCTTGTGTCAACGATAACCGAGAAGGCAAATAACACCTTTCCTGATCTCCGATGGAGACTGGGAAGCATTCCAAACAAAAAAGGGATCGATTCCCATGCTTCCTTCTTGTGTTGACAGAAGAAAGGAATGTTCTTTTCTTCCTCCATTCAATGCGCAACGAGGATAAATGGAGGCAACACTCAAGAACCATTTCTTCATAGTTTCATATCTTGCCTCCATTTTATTAGGCTCGCTGTCACGACCCCCTTCCAAGGTCTGAGCTGCGGGTTATTTTTGCGACATCCCAGGCTTGTCGCCGTCCCGATTCATTTTATCTTGTTTATATGCACATGCGGAAGCATAAACACAATAACCACATCCCCGACAAACATCACTGGAAGAACATGGGACGCAAGTATATAATACTACTATTTTCATTAGTAGCTCATGTACAACTAACTTTCATATTACATAATATAAAAGGCTTGGGTATCCCTATCTCCGCTACCATCGCGGCTTCCAAAATTGGGAACCCTTTTTCGTTACGGGCCGGTATCACTGATTAGCATTTGTCTCGTCGGACGTGGACCCTCCACTTGGGTTCATCGGGCCTCTAAAGCCACGAATAGGCCCGATTGTCTCACCGTCCGACCAAACGTACCATGCTTCGTAACGGTGAGGGACCAACTCGATTGGTCCCTCGTGCACCCATACGGTTGAGGTATACTTCCGATATGTTATCCCTGCTTCGACGTGTATGACGTCTACGGTCGACCCTTCTATTCTCATCGGAAGACCAAAACGTACAGGAGGAGGGTTAGCCATCTTACCAACCTGAAAAGGGTAAAGGGGTGAGTTTTGGGGAAACTCAGAAAGTAAAACATCTACCCTCGGCTAGCGTGATATCCCTTCATTAACGACTAGCCAGAGCAACTCATGCAGACAGTGTCGATGGCAGATCAATTGCAACTCACATACAATGTCATGACTAATGCAGGGGCTTTTCTTACTCAATCATCGACTAACACATAAACATATATCACCCATACTCGAGAACATATACAAGGGTTCCACTTACTCACGTGTCGGCTAACACATAAATCAATATTACCCATACTTGAGCATAACCGGCATTCGTGTAGATCACTTTACATCGTCCTGGCTCAACCAGGCCCTCTCGACTCTTGTCGAGGCTTCTCGAGGCTTCCGGGGGTTACCCGGGACATCCCGTTGCGGGGGTACCAGTTGATATTGTCTTGGCTCAACCAGGCCCTCTCGACTCTTGCCGAGGCTTCTCGGGGCCAGCTTCCCGAGGCTTCCGGGGTTTACCCGGGACATCCCGTTGCGGGGGTATCATCATCTTTCCCATCTTTCATGGGATGATCTCACAAATGCATCACTTATGCCGGTTCTT
Source organism: Corymbia maculata (assembly GCA_014182735.1). Lineage (NCBI taxonomy): Eukaryota > Viridiplantae > Streptophyta > Magnoliopsida > Myrtales > Myrtaceae > Corymbia > Corymbia maculata. The sequence goes on along the minus strand of CM024686.1, from coordinate 17,665,829 downwards.
ATCTTTTCCTTCATTCATGACTCAACAATAACATTGTGCTCATACATAATCATGTATGCCGTGCTTTCTACGACTCGAGTCTAATGACGCCATGATAATTCTAAGTCCGAGGTTTGGCTCAAACGCTAAGTAATAAGGATCCCGCACCAAATCCAAGATATGAGCTCGGCATACTTCGATGCCAACCAAGACCTTGTGGGCTTGAGCGATCCCCGTACCAAACGAGACTAGGATTCGGCATGTCTTTATGCCGATCCAAGACCTTGTGGCCTTGGGCGATCCTCGTACCATACAAGACTTGAGTTACGACACTTTGTTACCAACTCAAGCTCTATGGCTTTGGGCGTTCCCAACTCGCATTGAACACCAACGACGAACCATGGCATCATCTCGGTCGTGAAATAATCACGCGCATGCATAAGATTCACGTATGAACCAACGTACACATAATATTCCATACAATCACGATTCAACAAGAGAAGACCGTCTAGTCCTCATGACAGAAATGATCGTACTAGGGAGAAGTAAGAGATTCTACTTACCTGGACAAACCTCACGAGACTAGAGAAGCTACTTGAGATAGAGAAAGTGGCTTCTTTGAAAACCAAAGGAGAGAGTGGGCGTGAGGAGGAAGAGGGCGGCCAAGGGAGGAGGAAAGAGGAAGGAGGAGGATGGTGCAAATGATGAGGGAGGAGAAGAGGCTTCTCTTATTTATAGTCCCCGAGCTCATCATTGCATTTCTAACCGTCCAATCCTTTCTTTCCAAGTGGCCCGCCTAGAATCCTTAAGTGGCAAGCCTATTTCTTCAATAATTGCACCTAAGTGATGACTAGGCAAAGCTAAAGATTCTACTTGGTGGTCTAATAAGTAGATGTCATCGACGATGGCCCGCCTTTCACTTTCCCACTTGTTTCCCCTCATTTATGGGCATTTATGGAAGTTTGACTAGGAAGTCACCTAACTTGGCAACTAAGTTTCTAAATTTCCATAGGTTCATGATGAGGGTTCGGGTGTCGCCTTCCGATTGGGCCATGTGTAATCCATCTCCATCATAGCCCTCAAGATATTTTTGACCGCAATTATTAGCTTTGAATGGTAAGAGATAAGGCTTATCCAAAGCATTTAATGAGGGTTCTAGAGAATTCTTCTTCTTTTGACTTTTCCTTCCTCAAGAAGGCGGTCCGGAGAATTCCACCATCCGAGTCGGTTTCGGGGCCGGAAAATGGATCATAGTACATGTCTCAGAAAACCAATTTACATGTGCCCGGGGTTCGGGCCACATACCCCAAATTCGCCCAAACCGCTTCCTTAGGCGGTTGGTTGGCCTTGAGGGTCGGCCCTACGGTCGGCACAATGGTCGGCCCTTGGGTCGGCACAGTCGGCCCTAGGCGGCTCCAGGACTAGCCCTCGGGCCGGTCCCTAGGCCTCTTGCTGAGCCTAGTGCGACTTTCCCTCATAATTCGGTCCTTGGTCCTCGGATCGGTTCAAAGCCAATTCCAAGGCTACCCATGGCCTAGCACTAAGTCAAGACACTCATGGACCTTAGGAATTTCGACGGAATAGCCGGGTCTATCCCGAGGCTCATTCCGATCGACGCCCGATCCATCTGCATGGTTCATGGTCGGCGTATTGCCGATCCATGGTCGGACATCACCAATTCGAGATTCATTTCCGATCACTAAGAATTAAATAGGGAATGATGCATTTTTGGTCGGAAGACGATCACTTTTGGTCAAGTTGGATCATCCGTGGATTGGTGCATAGCCGGGCGGAATCACCCGCGGCCAGGCGCTATGACCGTTCGGATCGACCCATGACCATTCGCCGATCCAAAATCGTCCCATGATCAATTCTTGTGACCGAAAAGTCGTCTTATGAGCTGGTAGTCCGTCCCCATCGGTATGGTCGGTATGCCTTTCATGGCCGACGTCTCGACCAACTCATGACCGGTCGATCGATCGGACCATGACTGATCCTTGATCCTTGCCGATCGAACCAATCGATCCATGGCCAACGGCCCATGGTCGACTCATTCATGATCTTATGGCCAATTCTTACGGGGTCGGTTTTCGAGGATGTTACACTCGCCACTGTTGAATTAGATCATTCGATATCACCGGTACTTCTGGTAATCCCAATCTAAGTTATTTGCACCATTATGCATCGGTTTGTCGTTTTATAAGCTGCAAGATCAAAGATTTATTGAAATTGGACTATGTACACGAGAGAGAAACGTGGGAGAGAACAAAGCGACATTTGATCTTGATGCACACATTCTTCTGTAGGCCACTTACAGCTTTTTACATTTATCAGATATCAACATCCACAACTACTTGTTAATTTTGATTGTGTTTTTTTATGTCTGGATTGGATGCTCTGGAGAGAAAGGAAGAGCTTTTGGTAATCAATAGGGAGAACATAACCGGATCGACTTATCCCGTCTATTTGCACGCTTTTACATGCTTCAATTCCCTTCTTTCACAGCTTCAACGATGCTTTTGAATCTTTTACATTATTATCCGAGGCAAATGACGGATTGACATAACATATGTTTCCTTCCTATTGATTTTACACGGATCTAACTTTTGGCACCACGGGGGCCTAAATTTTGGCATGAAAGAGTAGGTGCATTCGTGGATAGGTTTTTCATTATTATTACTTAAAGCAGATTTGGACATCTGCCTCCGATAGAAATTTGCCTCACCATACCTTATTATAATGACTTGGAACTTATCTCTACATTTCCTTCTAGCAGAAATCAGCCTCAGCCTCTTGCACGTGGTTAAGATTTTCGAGTAATATTACAAATCCATGTTGCATGGAGAATTTGCACTAACCTTTGAGGTTGAACTTTGCATTGACAGTAGTTGCTCCTATTTTTCAGTCTTTTGTACTGAATGCAGCCTTACAAGGAGAGCGAGTACAAAGAACAAATAAATATGTCGAACGCCTCTTCTAGTAATCAGGAAAGGCAAAAGTACAGCGGGAGTGCCAAAAGTTGGCACAAAGGATCACTTAAGTGCCAAAAGTTACAAAAAGGTACACTTAAGTGCCACTTTTTAAAAAAAATGGATCACTTAAGTGCCAAGTCGCCGGAACTCCGCCGGAAATCCTACGTGGCAATTTTTTATTAATTTTCTTGCCTACGTGGCTCGCCGGAAACCGAATCGGCCAAAAATCAGCCAAAACGACGTCGTTTTGGCGACGTGGATTTTAAAAATTATTAATTATAAAATATATTTTATTATAAAATCGATTTTATTTAAAAAAAAAAAAAAAAGGGGGCGGCAGCCCTCGCCGATCCCCTCTTCCCCCCCTCTTTTTTTTTTTTTATTAATAAAATCGATTTTAATTTTTAAAAATCTGACGTGGATATTTTTATAAAAAAATTACCACGTGGATTTTTTATTTTGAAAAAAATGCCACGTGGATTTTTTATTTAAAAAAATGCTCCGTCAGCAAATTAAGTCACCGGAAAATTGACACGTGGCAATTTGGCTGGAATTTTTCACCGTTGGCACTTAAGTGATCCCTTTTGCTCCGATTTTGACACTTAAGTGTACCTTTTGTAACTTTTGGCACTTAAGTGATCCTTTGTGCCAACTTTTGGCACTCCAGAGGTCCGCACCTCAATCAGGAAATGGAGAAGTTAATAGGACTTCTAGTAATCAGGAAATGGAGAAGTTAATAGGATATGAGTGCGAAGTATTTTTGAGCTTCAGAGGACCAGACACTCGCAAGGACATTACTAATTACCTTTACACCGGCATGATTGGTGCTGGAATTTGAGCATATAGAGATGATGAAGAGCTCCGCATTGGTAAGGAGATTGGCGGCCAGTTTCTCCAAGCAATTGAGCAGTCAAAGATCTCAATACCAATCTTTTCTAAAGGATATGTTGATAGTACATGGTGCCTTAGGGAGTTGGTCAAGATGGTGGAGAGCAAGAACACAAGGAGACATAAGATGATGCCCATTTTCTATGATGTTGCACCATCCGAGGTAAAATACCAGACTGAGCACTATGGCAATGCCATTGTTTCTCATGCAAACAAGAAGCGTTCAATGATGAGACTATTGACAAATGGAAGGCTGCTCTCACTAAGGTTGGAGCACTAAAGGGATGGGACTTCCATAGCATGCCAAATAGGTATTTCATTATATCATGTATGTTCTAGCTGTTCCATATGTATTATTTTTTTCAGCTCAACCTAATGTTTTGATGCTTTTTCCTCCAAATACCATCAGAGCAAAGGTGAATTTGTGAAAGAATTTGTTAATAATGTTTTGACTGAGTTGAAAACCGCCTTCTTGGAAGTATCAGATTGCTTAGTCGAAGTAGACAATCACGTGGATGAGATCATGGGGATGATTGGTACACAGAACTATGAAACAAAGATTGTTGGAATCCATATTATGGGTGGCGTGGGAAAGACAACTATTGCCAAAATAGTGTACAATCAACTTTCTAATGATTTTGTTGATTGTTGCTTCCTTTCCGACATCCGCAAAACAAAGATTACGCGCTTGCAAAATCAGCTCATATCAAACATTCTTAAAACGAAATGGCCTGATATCAATTCTATCATGGAAGGAAAAAAAAGTAATTTAGGAAAGGTTATGCTCTAAAACAGTGCTTCTTTTACTTGATGATGTGGACAAAGCAAGTCAACTTGATGCGCTTATGCAGAGTCGTGAGTGGTTTGGTAACGAAAGCAAGATTATTATTACTACTAGAGATTGGGGAATTGTTAAAGTGCCTGCACTTGTTGATGGGACTTACGAACTCACTGGCTTGGATCCTGATCATTCTCTTCAACTTTTTAGCAAACATGCCTTTAGAAGAGATTATCCATTAAAACAATACATCTTTTGCTTTGCAAGAGCAATTAATATTTGTGGTGGTCTTCCATTAGCTCTTGAGATTATAGGTTCTCTTCTATCTAGAAAAAGCATAGAGGAGTGGGATACCACATTAAAGGAGCTAGAAGAATCTCCTCAAGAGGATGTTGGAAAAAAGTTGATGATTAGCATTAAGGCATTAAATGAAAACCAAAGAAAATATTTCTCGACGTTGCTTGTTTTTTCATTGGGTGTGATAAAAGAATTGTGATTTACATGTGGGAAAGTTGTAAATTTCTTCCTCATCAATCTCTTGGAATCCTTCAACAAAGATCTTTGATAAAGATTAGAGATGATAACCAATTGTGGATGCATGATTGGTTAAGAGATACTGGAAGATATTTTATACAACAAGGAAGTGGGAAGAAACCAGAAAAGCAACAATGGGTATGGACTCATGCGCAAGCACTTGAGGTTATGGAGAAAATGCATGTATAATTGTTTTACCCTTTAAAGAAGATCAATGGGGTAAATCATGTTTTTTTTTTTTCTAACTTATGTTTTCTGTTTTTCATTTTGGCAGATAGGGGGTGATGTTCTTGGAATCGGAAGTATCGAAGTGATATGTCTCAAGTTTGAGAATTTATCTCAATGCTCCTCAATAAAAGAATGTCTTGCAAGTCTTTTGAATCTAAGGTTCCTTCAGGTGGATAGCAAAAACTTCAGAAACACAAAGTCTATCCTTACTCATTTGGGTTGTTTGACATATTATCAGTGGTTAAATTTTCTGAAAACCCCACTTATCCTTTCGGAGTTGAGATGGCTTTCTTGGCATTACTTTCCTATGGACTTTAGGCTGACAAAAATCTCCCTGAGGAAGCTAATAATCCTTGATCTCTCAAAGTGTAAAATTACAGAAAAATGGGTTGGATGGAGCCATATCAAGGTATGATTTCAGATAAAATCAATGTGAGTTCTTTTGTTGTAGATTATCTTAATTGGACCCAAATGGCTATATGATGTGTTTTTTTCAGTTGGCTAAGAATTTGAAGGTCCTAATTTTGATCGGATGCAATGAACTACATAGAACCCCAGACTTGTCTTCTCATGTGAATTTAGAGCGATTGATTCTTGAAAGTTGTGGGAGTTGGTTCAAATTGATCCATCCATTAGTAACCTTAAGAAATTAAGGGTCTATTTGTAATCTTGCCAATTTTTCTATTTTTTTGTTCTTTTGTTCCCTGGAATAGAAAAGGAACAGAAATCCGTTTGGTAACGCCAACTGATTTTTCTATTTCCGGGAATAGAAAGTTGTTCCTGAGAATAAATTTGGAGTAGAAATGAGAAGTAGAAAAAACTAGCTTCTTATTTCAAAGAACAATTTCTAGAAACTATTTATTGGGGACTTTTCACCCTTATAACACACGGCCACCCACCCACCGCTGCCCACCGCCTGCTGCCGCTGGTCGCCGGTTGTCGATCTTCACCACTTGTCGCCGACCACCCCCACCCGCTTGCCACTGGCTGATCGCTAGTCGCCGTCCTTTGCCCTGCGGTTGGCGATCGGCAGGCGGTGTGGGTCGGCCATCGGCGACCGGCGGGCGATGGGGGGTCGGCGATCGGCGATCGGCGAGCTGCGGCGACCAGCGGGCGGTGGTGGTGAGCGGTGGTGGTGAGCGGCGGCGGCGGGGTGCGGACGGCGACCGGGGCGGTGGCCAACGACTGGCGACCGGCGGCCGGTGGGCGAGGGCTGCGGCCACCGGCTATGACGGCCGCCCGGCGGCGGGCAGCGGCCCGGTCGGCGTCCGCACCCCACCGCCGCCGGTCGCCACCGCTGACAGGAAAGAAAGAAATAAAAAAATTTTGTCGATACCAAACGCATTTCTATTATTTTTCTATTCCGAGAACAATAAATTTTTGTAGTTACCAAACGCCCTATTTTACTCAGAAATTATTCCATGGAGTAAAAATAGAAAAGAACTATTTCTCAAGAGAAACTGTTTCCAGAAGTAGAAATGTTACCAAACGCACCCTAATCTTCTTAAACTTGAAGCATTGTCATCTTCTCAAAAAGCTACCAGACGGACGAAATGGGGGCACTGGAATCTTTAATGGAATTTTTTCTTGACTCTACATCTATAGAAGAGATCCCTGAATGGAGAGGGACGAAGAAACTGGAAATTCTCAGCTTGGACAGATGTAAATCACTGAATAAATTCAGTTTCATTGGTTGCACAACATAATTATTGAAGCTTTTATTGACGTGTGACCCTTTGATTTCGCTACCTAATTCGATTGAAAATTTCAATTCACCAATTGAATTGGATCTATCATGGACAAAAAGTCAAGGAATTACTTGATTCAATTGGGAACATGAAGAATTTAAAAGTACTGACGGTGCTTCACACCTCTATAAGGAAACTACCTAGCGCCATTGGAATGTTGGAAAAGCTCGAAATGCTAAAGGCAGGGGGGCTTTTACTAAAATTGGGAGGAGAAATTCCCGGTAATATTGAGAAGCTACAATATCTAAGGATCTTGGAATTGGTTGGCACTAGTATTTCGGGGGTGCCTCGGCTTCCAGAAAGTTTGATCACTCTTTTCATTGCCACAATTGCAATGGAGACATTGCCCGACCTCTCGAACCTATCAAATTTGAGAACTTTGCGTCTGCATATGTGGAAATCTCTCGAGGATCCTTCTAAACTCGAAGGAGCTCCAAGTGCTTGGTGGATTGGAAGATTACGTGCGCTCGAGTTCTTGGACTTGTGGACTCCTTGTATTGCCACCCTATCTTCTGATCTCATTCTCCTTTCTCAACTGAAGCGACTCACGCTCTCATGCAATAATTTGCAATACCTACCTAGGCTTCCGATAAATTTGTCACGTTTGCATATCAAGTCTTGTGGGAGAATAAAGACAACAAATGATCTTTCAACTTTGAAAGTGTTATTAAATTTGAAAGTTACTAATTGTGAGGAGCTAACGGAGATTCAAGGCCTTGAAGGTTTGGAGAACCTCAGAACATTAGAGCTCGTGGAACTTCCATCGTTGATGAAGTTGCCTGATCTGACTCCCTTGAAGAAGCTCAAGAAGATACGTCTAATGTTTTGTACCGAGCTGTTTGAGGTTCGAGGTAGTCCGAAATCGCTAGAGATGCTGGACATTGAGTACTGTTCAAAACTGCAAAAGTTGCCCGACCCATCAATCTTCGAGAATCTAGAATTTTGGATTCGAAAGAGCATGATTTAATTACAATTTGCAAACACTACCTTTGTTCTGGTAATGATTGCGTTTTTCTCTAGGGTATTCCTAATCATGTATTATGCATTATGGCCTTTAATAAGTGCTTTCTCTCCAGCTTGGTAACGTGATTTTGGTTACCGAAAACTAATTCTGTCATGCTCACTTCCAAAATGAATCGGGATCCTTCATTGATACGAATCGAAATGGATAAAATCGCAGTTCTTGTTAGTTCCTGTCTAGGCAAACTCGGATGGAATTTCAGATGGATCGAGAAATCTACGATTGCTTGGAGAGCGCCAAAGTTGATTTTTGCCTTGATTTTGAAGCAAAAGCAAGGTGAAATCGTCCGGCCTTGTGTCCTGGCTTTGGACCGATTTCGAAAAATCAGGTAACAGGAAAAGCTCATTGATTTTTCCATCTGAGTAAACGGCAATCTTGATTGTCCTTTAATAGAGATTATGAAATATGTTTTATTTATAATTTTACTTCGATTGTTTAGTATTTATAAATACTAATAGGATAAAATAAACCCAAAAAAATAGCATGAAACTATAGGTGGAGTAACAAAATAATGCAAAGACTTAAAATTATTTTTCGTTTTATTTTAATTTATATTTATTTTTATTAGATGAAAAAAAAAAAAAAAACCGGGTGTGGCTAGCCTGCCCTTTTATGTTTTTACTAGCACGGGCCTAGGCGCTTGCTCGCAAATTTGGGCATGGGCAGGACCTTAGGAGGTTCGGGCTCGAGCAGGCCTAGTTGAGCCCGCCCAGGCCTGTCCAATGAGTAGGTCTACTCCCAATTTCATTCTAAATCACTTTTCCATTCTACTTTTAGTCATTTTATTTAATTTTATCATATTCCATTTCATTGTGCCGAGCGAGGTCATCACCCTCGACTTCGCTGGCATGGGTGTTCGGCCCTCGCCCATTGCCGATGAGGGTCAACCGGCCCTCGCTTGTGGCTGGCGAGGGTCGGCTGGACCTTTGCTGGCCAAAGCAAAAAACTAAAAGAAAAAGAAAAAGAATCAAAAGAATAAAAAAAGAAGAAAAATCATAAAAATTCAAAAAATCAAAATATTATTAAAAAAGTTCGACGTTAGTATTTTTCCTCTAAAATTGATTAGATGGACTCGATTGGCAAGAAGTGAAAAGATTTAGGAATGAATTGGCAAAATTGAAAGATTTAGAACAGAAATAGTAAAAGTGCAATAAGTCTAGGACTTTTTGGACAAATTTTCCTTTTATTGAGCTAAAACGGAAGTGGATCATAGATTGGGCCGTGTCCGACCTGAATGATGTCTGGCCCATGAAGTCCAAAGGCTGTTATACCCTTCCTTCCTTTGTTGGCTCAGATGTTGGAGGATGTTGACCACTATACACGTCCTCTGTTTTTTTCCCCTTTTACTTTCTTTTGATTTAAAAGTGTCTTTATTAAAAACTCTAGCACATGATGTCCGCTTGTTACGGTTTTCATATATCTGATTCCTGGATTTTGCAGTTGATATCTTTAGGGTATGAATTGGTTGTTTTGAAATTTCATTTTATATAGATGAATTTGGGCAACACATTGAGAATGAGAATGGACAAATTATCCAGGATGCTATTAATACACTCATATTCTCAATATCACAACATTTAATAGGAGGTCCGTCCACTTTTAGAGATAGGAATCAAGACCTATTACCAAATATGAAAATTAAATCCCTAGGAAGGTTTAGGGAATACAAACATCTTTTCCTCCCAAGAGTTTATGGTTAGACCAGATTGTAACCAACCTTTTTGGAAATATATATTCAAACTTGTATGTTGTTAGGAATTTTCTTTTGATTAGCATATTGTAGAGTTCTAGACATGTTTTTCAATTGTTTTCTAGGGGTGAGCATGAGTTCATGTGTAATTGGAAACTAGATTGAATTAACTATAATTTTGGTCCGATTTTAGGTTTTCGTGATTATCAGTATAGTTTTTGGTTCAAAAAAAATTGGAACTGATACTATGCAGCTTAGTTTCTGATTCCTTGGTAAGAACCGGATCGAAAATTGAAAACCGAACCATTGTCTTATGTTGTTGCTAGGTTAGGCAATCTTCACATTTCTACACTTTTAGATTAGAGACTATATATAGGCAATACACCACAAATATCACTTAATGCTCCATCCATGAAGCAAGTTATTGTCCTCATCATTTACATAATTTTTTATATACTTTTGAAGTGCGAAAAAATCTAACCATGATGGCCCATTAATTTGTTCCCAAGCTTTATAAGAGATATTTCTAGACAAACATACTTGTGGTAACACTAGTTCTCCATAAATTGAGAGGACAATTCTCGAGCGTCCGGTCTCTATTTCTCTAATGCCAGTGACAAGATCTTCTTCCTGTTTGGATAGTATGTGTTGAAGTGCTTGACCCAATTCATGAAAAACAATTGCCATAACACATATATTCCCACAAAGGATAAATATGGATCTTTGTTGTTATGTTCACTTTCACTTTGCTTAACTAAAAATGAAACAAAAAAAGAAGAAAAAGAAAACACACAAAAAAGAAGAAGAAATTAATTGGTTCTTAGGTAAACCCTAGAATTGATGACATGGTAGGTTTCAAGTGGTAGGGTATGCATGGTAAGTTCTAACTTTCAAATTTCGAGGAACTAATTCTGATAAGATACGTAGAACTTGAACCGACAATGGAATCGCTCTCCTCTATTGTTTAGTGAGGATATAAATGCACTTGAATTCATAACTCCTATTTGACATTTGGACACTATCTAGCCAACAACTTTGTACAATCTAAAGTAATAGTAAAAGTATTTTCTACACTTTACCTACTATCGACCGACAAATCTTGACCATTCAGATCTAGTAGACCTCATGTGGGGCTAATGCATGTTAAGTGACAAAAGGTCATTCATTTCATGGTAGAAAGTCATAAAATTTGCAATTTATCAAAAATGCATGAGCTCAAATGCATTTTTTGGTAAGATCTCACGTTAAATGACTGCGTTCCCCTAAATAATTGGTCTAGACTTGATCAATCGATTAGCTTGGGCTGGTTAGATATTGAGCAAAGGGATGAGTTTGAAATATAGAGTTTGAAAAAGTTATAGAAGAAGACATTCTTGACTGTGGAAGTATCATTATTCTTAGACTTTCTCAAGTCCTCTCATCGAGAAGTTTTCATATTTGGCAAAATTCTTCGGAAGCTCTTTGAGCCTAAATTTGGCCTTCTTTCTCATGCCCATCCACGTGTCGAGACATACTAAGTTTTTATTTCATGAAATGATAGGGATAGGGCGGGCGACAACCCAAGAAGGAAATTGTTTACTTAAACCCGGCTAGTGGTTCGAGCCAATGTCAATTTAGATGGACCTAACGGTTTGCTAGACTCATGAGCATGCACGATAGAAAGGGCCTCTTATGTCTCTCGCGCCATGGGGCGGGGCTTAATGAATTGCGAGTCATGGATGCGACTTGTAATTTTCGACACTACTTGTTCACACGACACATAGTCAGGCGTGTTCGAATTTACCCTAGCCATGTTTATGTCATAAGTTGGCCAGCTCGTCTACACACAAATATGGGGACATATCTTTTGCGAATTCACCTTTTTCCAAATATGTTGACAACGCATTCAAACTTGGTTTATTGACTAGGTGATGCACGGCCTCTTTGATATCAAGGGTGAGTATAGTTCCACGATAGAACCTGGACTTGAAGAATTGAACCGGTATGGACTTATCCAATTTTAGGTTTGGGATAGGTCTTAAATTCTAAAAATTAGATAATTTGCTTCAACGGGTAGGTTCTTGTTTTAAGTAAGTGGAACTTGGAACCTAAGCTTAAAACAAATTTTTATGTTTCTCTTGATTTATATTTTCACGTGATCTTATGATATTCCATGGCGTCCGATGATAATTGAATATGGAACCACTAATATGTGCTTCCATTTTATGACCAAGATTTTTACTTTATTAATGTTTCATTTTTTAGCATGTCTAATTTAAGTAGTAGTCATAAAGTGATTTCAATTAATAATATAAGTAGAAACCGGGTAGATTCTAAAACTGATAAAACTTGTGACAAGACAAGTTTTAGATAATGTACGGTAGGTTTCAGGTTCTAAAAAATGAGATTTTGTTAGAACAGGCGGGTTTTTGTCTAGAATCTAGAACCGTTCATCTCAATCGCTCATCTCAAGTTGGTATAACAAAGTTTAGGTATTATTTAAGCATTTTAATGAAGGTTTAAGAGCAAATTTTTTTTTAACACATTTACAGAAGAGATGTAGTGATCCCAAATTTCTCAAACATGGCAGACAGATCGTGTCGCGTGAGGACAGGAAATGATAGGTAGAACGGTCACGTGTCCGAGCTAGAGAAGATCTGAATCCTCTCCATAGCCGAGCTCTGTAAAGCAGCAGCAGGCTCGTCGAGATGCAGCTTCTTCAATGCCTCTCGCCTGGTTCTGCCAGCATCTCTCCTCGTTTCCTCGCCAACAAGGTAAAGCTTCTTCTCCTCCTCCTCTTCCTCCTCCTTCTTCTTGCTTATGGCTCTCTGCGAAGAGAAGGTGCTGAAGCAGCCACGCGTTCGCCTCTCGCAGCGCAATGCGGTCGCCGGTGGAACGCGGGGAGGAGGAGGAGGAGGGCCGGGAAGAGACGGAGGCGAAGCTCCTCGGGACCTCAGGCGGGCCGGTTTCCTCGGGGCCGCCGTCGCCCCGCCCCTCGTCGCCGCGCTCGTCGCCTTGTCCCCGCTCTGTCTCGCTCCGGGTAACGTCTCTTTTTCTTCGTTGCCTCGACTCTGCCGCAGTGCCGTCGCCTTTGCTGTCTCCGCGTGTGGAAATGTGCGATCTTGTCAAATGGCTTCGAGTTTCGCGTCGAATTTGTTGGAGGGTATGGTGTGTTGTGGTCCTATGTTGTCGTTAGCTTGCTTAGCCCTTGCGTGATTCCTTGTAAAGCTAATTCCAGCTTCAAGAACAGAGAATTGCGCCTCAAGAACAATGTGAACTTACTGTGAATTGGGTGCTGGAGTTATAGCTTCTAGTGTCATTGGATTCACAGTATGGTACAGCGAGACCATGATGAGCAAGCAATTGCCTTCTCTTGAGTGCGAAGTGCGAAGGTTTCTTTCCACAATCTGTTCACGAGCTTACCCATGGTTATCCAGAATCCGTGAAATTCACATATTATACTGATATTCAACCTGATGTTTTGATTGACCCAAAAAAACCCGATATGCTGGGTGTCTTACCAAGTTAAAAAAATCCCTGACATGGTAATGTGAAGCGGTTTTTCAGAGGAATGAGTATTGTTATTGATACTACACACCTAACTTTTTGCTGCAAGCACATCGAGAATTGCCTAGAGAATTTGTTGGAGTGTCTTAGGTGTGCACTCATTGGCTTTCAATTATTTGCATGACCTTCCTTTTTTCTTTTGCTATCTTCCTGCCTCTGTATATCATTAGTAGATGGAAAAGAAAGGCACTGAGCGTTCCTGCCAGGAGAGCGAGAGTTCCTGTTGCTGGTTGAGGTTAAGAACTGAAAGTTAATTTTTGTGTGTTGTCCTTTTTTTCTTTGTCTGTGAGAGGCAAAGAAAATCGTCTCAGTAATAAGAAATGTGCAGTACAAACTTTCAGAACTAAATCAAGGCAATAATGTCTGACTCCCCTGAAGCCCTTTTTTTTGCCAATTGATCTGCTAAAAAGTTTGCTTAAAAATAACATGAGTAAAGGTTATAACTCCACATATGTTACTGGTTGAGTTGAAGAGAAACTGTAGCTTCCCTGGTCTCACATGTAAGTTATTTAGCCAAGCAACAACAGTAGCTCAGTCACTCTTAATGCAAAGATGAAAAGCCGATGATGGAAGGAACTAGAAAAAATGAGCAATGCTTCTGAGTAGCTTTTACTCAGCCTCATTTGAATCAGGCAGCCCATTGTGCTTAAAAATGACTTGGGAACTCAAATAAAGCTCCTGTTCCCTGACAATACTAGATTACCAAAGGAAGATCTCCATTCCCTGAAGATACTAGATTGCCGAAGGAAGATCTGTTGACTTTAAACTTGAAAACTCCTTCGTTGGGCGAAGTCCAAGAACAATGTTGTCGTCTTGCTTCCTCTTTGCATATGCTCTGCCAAGTCAATGTTGGACAGTAATAGACATAATTGGATCCCCAGTTGAAATCCTTAGACCATGACACTACCCTAAACAGGATTATCTATATGGTCAATCACCCAAACTTTATTAAATTCTGTTCTTTTGAGGGTTTCCACTGCCAACTGATCACTTATGGCTTTTTGGTAAAAAATATTATTCTATTTCTTAAAAAAGATATAAACGTCTTCAAATGCAAATAGTTGAATGTTTTTAAGCAGTTGAGATTCCAATACCAACTTACTTTAGTTAAGGTTCAGTATTATTAATTTTTTGTTAGAGTATGGGGTAAGTTTCTTTCTTGCCACAGATTTCCCAAATTATCTGATAAGCTGCTCTTGTCTTATGTAATCAATTGCCTCTAAGTTAATTAGATAGGGGAAATAGGGGCACACTGACATTGGAAGTTATTGTTTTTAGTTTGTCGTTCCAAGTTATATTAACAGCTAATGGAACAGAAGTTCCGCTAATATCATCAAAAAATGTCATGTCTGCCTTTTATGCTGCAGTGTCGCTGGGTCAAACTGCAGATATTCAAAGAGGAGCAGTATTGTTTCGTCGGGCATGCATTGGATGTCATGATGCTGGTGGAAACATAATACAACCAGTGAGTTTCCCTTCATTTCTTAGATGAAAGGTTTTTTCTCCTTATCTCATAACTCATTCGAAATTTTGTCCTCTTCTGACTAGGGTGCAACACTGTTCATGAAAGATTTACAAAGGTATGAGACATGGCAAAATGGCCCCTCCTGACTTAGAGTCCATGCTATCAGAATTCAGTTTCTTATCTGGTTACCTTCATTGGGTTGGATGTCAATATTTTGCTTCCCATAGCATTGAGGCATGGTAATAGAGGTTGATTTCCTGTTTGGACAGATTGAATATGCCCTTAGTCTAAATTCTAACTGTGATCTCAAACTCGACAGTTTCTTCCCTTGATCGTATCAGAGTACTTACCCAATCTATACCTGAAAAATGATTTACTTGCTACAACTATAGAAATGGAGTCGACACGGAAGAGGAGATCTACCGAGTTACCTACTTTGGCAAAGGAAGAATGCCAGTAAGACTGATGGAAATCTCATTTCTTTTTCTCTTGATATATGAGATAAATTTACCGTTGTTTCTGTTTGAGGCTTTTCAGCTAGTAAACTTATGAAGGAAATGCATTTTGATTTCTGATTAAGGGCTTTGGCGAGAACTGCACCCCAAGAGGCCAATGCACGTTTGGACCCCGATTGCTGGAGGAGGAGATCAAGGAACTAGCGAAGTTTGTAAAGTTACAGGCTGATCAAGGTTGGCCTAAGGTAGAAATTGGAGAAGATTGATTGTTACATGATGTAATATTTATGTACAATGACCGACTGTCGTGGAGGCCAACGTGTTGAGGTCCAGCATTTTCTTTCCCTTCTCCCTGTTGCCCGGCCACAAAGTGTAAAGAAAATGTTTGATTCGGCATTCTTGCTTCCACAAAATTGTCATAGTCAACTGGGGAAAGATATATCATGTCAAGAAAGCTGGATCTCATGGTCTCTTCGATTTGATGAAAGTCTTTCCGACTTAAATCGATCTTTAAAATGGCCGAGAGACTCGAAGCAAGTGGAGAGTCTGGCGGGTTCTCATTCAGATGGCCGAGTATGAGGTGTTAGTTGACTGTAATGTATGGATGGATGATGTACTCCATGAACGGAGCTTTGTGCCAGTGTTTCTGCTGTCATTCTTTCATAGAGAATGGAATGGATCAGTGTAGTTGAGATAGGGCATGGGGTCATCTAGCAGGAAACGTTACTGAATGTTTCTCTCTTTTTAAGGAATCTCTGATGCTCAAATCCAATGACTACGTCGGATCTAAATCGATCTAAGGTAAATCCAACGAAAAGTGAAGGACAAGCACTTGAAAATTGAATCGAGTTCGTAGGAAATGAAATAACTGGAAAACACATTGACGCTCAAATAGAAACATTACAACTAAGTTACTAACATAGCACTAGTTTCCCAATGCACATCAGGAGCGACGAGCTTAATCCTAAACCTGAAGTTGTGATTGCAAAACATTGCATCGACACTAAAATGTCTTGAGGAAAATTTGGCAGAGTTGGATAGCTTGAGCGCGTCTTCTTCCTCTACGTTCTTTCTTTCTGTAGTCCTGGGATTTCGTTCGATGATTATTGGAAATTCATGCGCAGTTCCTTCTCCAACTCCTCCATGTTTCCATGATCCTCTCCACTTCCACGATTTCAGCGACTTCCGGAGGCAACGTGTTTTATTCTTGAACTAATTTCTCTTTGGTAGAGGTGACCATCAGATTGTGCTAGATCGAAGTCAAGCTGTTCAGTCCTTTAGATACAAATCACTCCTGATAATTTCTATAGATCGAGGCTAAATTTCACACCTTGAGTGGCTCCTTTTGCCACATAAGTTGCTGCTACCAACATTTGCCTCCCCCCCTCAAACAGTATCGAATTTTATTTTGGTGAAGTGTTTCCAATTTAACTTTTGTGGGCCCAGATTTAATGGGCTTGCACAATCTCGGCCAATTCGTCTGGCATTGGCTCGTGATGGATCTGCACTGCATATTCCTTCATGAGTTTCGGCCATTATAAGCCTTCACCTCGTGTTTATCATCACATTTCAATAAAACCGACTCAGGTGTTCTCTTTCCTAGACGGTGCATCATCTAGAATGGGAAAATGCATGACTTTGAACTGTGTTTTTGTCTTTGTCCCTTGCGATGACTGCGCCAATCTTCTTTAACTATCAATCACCGTGACGCATTCAACCTTCGATTGGTTCCAGGAAGGCTGGGATTCCTCAACTAGCTGCCTCTCGAAGTCTAATGTCGACATACTTGATGCTACTTGAGCAAGTCCATTCGCTTCCTGACTTTCAATCTGAGGATCATGATCTAGGAAAAGATAATCAAAATGGCCGATCAATTCTGATGCCACACATTCCAGTTGTCAATCGCTTTTTGGCCTTGCTTTGATCAAGGTGACCCTCGGCTTTTACTAGATCGAAGTTGAGCTGTTCATTCCTTAGATCAAAATCAAAATAGATAATTCTAGATCGAGGCTGAATTTGACCTGGCTTGACTCCTGATTCCTTGAGTTACTCCTGTTGCCATGTTTTAACCACGAGACACTTCTTAATATCTATACCATGAACATCTGCTACCGACAAGAAGCTTCTTTGCCTTCATTACTGTTTTCCTTTTGAGAAATGGTTTTGTACTCTGAAACAACATTCGCCATCAGCTCGGACGAGAGCCTTCTGGCTCCTGACCTTTGCAGGGCAACGCTTTCACAGTTCACCAGTCACTTGCGTGCGGTCTAATCTATATTTTGTCATTACTTCATAACCATCAATCACGGTTCATGAAAGGAGCTTCTAGCTCTGGCTAGGTTGGACATGAAAGGGATGTTGATAAGATGAGATTCCACTCTGCCACACATTCCAAATCGTGGAAAAGCTCAAATTTGTTGAGGCTGTAGGGAGAAACTGGTTTCTGCTGTTTATAATTTGAGAATACTGAGGTTTTGAGTCGTGATATGAATATTTGGTCTTCTGTATGAAGCCTTAGGATACTGGATTAAGTTAATTATACGAATTAATTTCTTGTTGGAGACATGAAAAAATGAGTAAAGCATAGTAATTTCATAATTGAAAATTGCGAAAGTCACCTAGTCGAATATATAAAACGCATTAGGCGTTGCTTATGCATCATCTTAAGGTCATTCATTACAATATCTCAGATAAAATATCAATTCTTATCATATTTATCAGTGGAATGATGCTCGTGTCACCGTCTGATTTTTCCTTTGGTCTTGTAAGCTTAAAAACGAGGCTTCGTGGCATCGAGGTCGAGCGTGCGGTATGCAAAAGGAATGATGGTCCTGTAAGTGATGATTATGTTCTTGGGAGGATTTTTGAAGGCGGGGTCGGCCACAATCGAAAAGCATCCTTACACAAAAGGTACGAGACATAGAGCAAGACTTTGCAACACCCAAAAGAAAAACCCTAATTCTAGTTTTGTTCCCCCCAAAACTCTCATTCAGTTAGAAACACTGAATCTAGGCAACTTTTGTGGAATTAGAAAGACTTCTTTGACATTCTTTAGTTAGGCACACAAAAACATAGTGTCACCCTGTAAATCTTTTTCTTAACCATAGGTGTCCGGCAATGGCTTCTAAGGGGCAGGAAACTTTTGGAAACTGACGAGCAGTCATCATGGATTGATGGGTTTATCTTGTGTCTCTTAATCATTGTGTTAAGATGTGGAATTGGAGCTAAAACGTGTTGGCCATGATCACATGCACAAGCTGAGGTCTTCCAGGACATATGCCAACATGGATGCCCGACATGGGAAACATGAAAACATAATCACATTGGAGTGGACCATCCAAAGTACTCTAATTGGGTTAATCAAGGCTCATTAAAAGCTCCCCCCAACACTGGTCCATGTCCCTGATAGTTGTTTGCCAACTTGTGGATGGCTCATGGCTACCGGTACTTTTTCCACCATGAAGTTTCTGAAAAACTCCAATCGATTCGGCACACCGCTCGGCAATGCTGGCAAGTAACGAGAAGGCGACAGAAAGCACTTCACCGATGATGTTATTTACAAGTGGGTGTACCTTGGATTAATCCACGTGTTGAGGTGGAGAGAGTTGTCTTGTGCAGGTAATTTTACAGGCCTCAAGGTCAACGCTGGCGAGCATATTGAGCTGCCCATGTGGCCCATCTGTGATATGGGACTCTGCTGTGATTAGGGATCGTGCTAATATGCCTTGGACGATCCTCACTATTACGTACATAAATACATACGCGCATACATACATACATATTGGCCACTAATACGTTCGTTTGCTCTCATCTTCGCTTCACTTGTCGAAGTACAAAACCCCCATTGTCGAAGGGCAAAGTTCCGAACAAATATGAACAAACGTGTGCAAGTTTGAGATTAGTTCAAGTCCCATACTGGATACGCACAAATGAGTTGAGTGACTTCTAATTTTGTTTTGTGATTTTTAAGATCGACTCTTTTGGAACTGGCATGCTAAGCTCTATAAATTCCGAGCCTAATTTATCTATTTAGAGGCGAGCTTCTACCAATAAGCTCACTTACACCTCTGGTGTTTACTTCAATTCTCAAATCTATTGGGAGGCCAGCATCAGAGTTTTTAATCAGATGACAATTACAATTGAACAAATTTCTTTGGTCACAGAGGGCTGGAGAAGAGTCCAAGAGAGCCATGCAAAATACTTGTATCAGTTGTAACAGGATAAACTAAACTAATGATCTCCATCCTTCACCACCCCTTTCATTAAACTAATTCAGCCACTAAAAATCACAAGGGTGATTTCAAAAAATTGGAAAGCCAAGTTTTTCAAATCAATCGGTGGTGGTTGCACCAACCCATGCAAAGGGTTCGAGTTAGCAAGAAAAGAACAAAAAGGAAAAAGCCTTTATGGGCTGTCGTATTAATTAGCTCTTTCGGATTTCCTTAATTTATTTCAAGTTGATGGTGATTTGACCTAGCTTTACCCTGACGAGAAGGTAATTGCTGAGACACTGATCTATTCCTTTTCCCTTTTTATTTCAAATTTTTTAAAAGGGAAACCCTAGGAAAAAGAACATTGAAAAAATGGGGAATCTTGACTAATCTTTTCCCTTCAAATTTTTCATTTTTTATTTTTGGTGAAAAAATGGGTTGCTCTCAATGTTTAGGTAGGCTTTAATGGGGTCGAATTGAAACCATATAACTAATCTCTCTCCTGCTTTAGCTGCTCCTACTTTTTTTATGCAAGAAAGTGAAAAGATTCCAAAAGACCCAATGGTTCTGTCAAGTGTCTACTTATTTTTCTAATCTATTTTATTTATTTATTTATTTTGTGTGTGATGTGAGACGGACATGAGAACCAACCGATCCATTTCCCAAGGAGCAAAAATGAACAGAAAGGTCAAAGGAGGGGGACAAGTTGAGAACTGCCCATTGAACAAGTTGTTACCGCCCTCTTGGCTTTAGTCTTGCCACTTGACCTTTTAGATATTCTAGTTATATATATTTCTTTAAAATTTAATCAGCAATCAACTTGGAGTTGAAAAAGACGTACACAGAGTTTTGTCGAATTAGGCAGGGTTCCGCTCAACTTCTCTTTTTCTAAATTGCTGAAGCAAAATTCACAATATTGCATTAGAATTAGAGATATAAAGAACGATTTATGAAGGTTGCTTAAAAACCCAATTTGGAGTTTGCCCCATCGCCTAATCAATCTCTTCACCCCTAATGTTGCTCACTTTGGAGAAATTCCGATGGTTTAATTAGGAATTCATTGAGGAAGACCGATACTAAAGATAAAAATTCGGAAGTGCATTTAATCAAGTAGGCCACTTCAACAAAAGTTTGCATATTTGCTATGTAAAGTCAATTGTAGTTCAAATAAGTTTTTGTAATTCAAGCATTATTTATGGTGAGAAAACATCTTGTAAAATCCAACTAATATGTAAGTGTCGTTAAAAAATGTCAACAAGTTCCAGAGTAGAACTTGCATGTATTATAAATGCAGTACTTACATCCACAAAAGTTACCTGCGTTGATACCATATTTAGATTTAGAACATCTCCTTTTTTCCTTATCCATGGTTTGGAAAGTGTTAGAAGGAAATTCTTTCTCAAAACCCACATTTTATAGGTGGAAAGCTCATCCTTCCAAATTCCATTAGAAGTTAAATATCCTTTATAATGCGCATAATATCGTACTAACTTGTTCTTTCTTCTTGTTGGAAATAAGCAAGAGCTTGAACCATGTTTGGGAGATTAATTAATAAAGTTAGCAAACATAGATCATAACTGCAGGTAGAGAGGACTTCTTCCATATTTTGGCAATAAGGACAATTGAATTCATCTAAATGATTTCGGGCCACTCCTAATTAATCAACAGAAAAGATAGTGGATGATGAGAGACAAACAAAAGGCATCTGAAAACCCTATCTATAAAGAAGTGATAATAGCCAAATAAAAAAAAAAAATCAACACATCAAGTGGGGCCTCAAGGAAGAGAAAGGGAAAAAAAAAACACTCTTAAGCAGTCTCTGAAATAAAACCCTAATTTGTATTGCTTTATTCACAACCACCGCTACCACCAACCTTAATCAAATGGGGAGATATTCAGCTCTTTGAGCTAAACTCCAAAGCAAAGCCATGTGAGTCTCCTCTCCCCTTAATCAACTAATTAAAAAATAATAAAGTTGTGGTCCTTTTCTCCCTTCCATTAGGGCTTTGTCCAGGTGTCGTTGTTTGTCAAAGCCACTGGACACCACAGACAGACACAAGAACCACCCAAAGCTAAAGACAAATGGATGCCCCTCAACTGATTCCACCAACCTGGCCAGGGTTAACAGTCGTCTCTCATAAATTGTGATGGTAATGTGATGCATTTGATCAATGGGGATGATTATTCTTGTGCATTATTGCTGGAGAAAGCTATTTTCAGAGATGGTGTCAGATCAACACGTACCTCTGTGTATTTCTTGAAATGATCCACAAAACTCTTCATAATTATTTGACATGTGACAAGCATACATTTCAGACGAGGAGGCATAAAAGGGAAGGCTGGCGAAATGTTAATTTCTGGGATGACCCATGAAACTTTTCATAGTTATTGCAAATATATGTGTGACAAGCAAATATTAACAAATTGAGAAGAAATAAAGCAAGTTAAAGCTCCAGAGAGGACTTAGGTCAATTGATTAACCTCTCATGATATCTCTTCACTAGTAATGATAATGTCTCTCCTATATACATATTGTTCTTCATGATGAATTTTTAGGAGCTCCCGTGCCTTTCTTTACAGCAATACACGCCTTCAATTACTACTTTTTGATCCCTCAATCAATTTCAACCAAAATGTTTAAACCTTTTTTTTTTTTAAATGTTTTTAGAGGACCCCAATGGTCCCCCTTTTTCTACATATTTACAAATTATATTCTACTCATATTAAGTTTGCAGAGAGAGAAGAGAGAGAGAGTCAGCATCAATAGCTGTAATGACCTAAACTTGTCATTAAATACACCACCTACAATGTCTTAGAGAGAGAAAATATTAGGAGCTCTCGAAAGACGACATATATGTATTCAGCTACACCAATCATCGTTCTTGAAGCATTATCATTTTGTTAGATTTTTTCTTTTAAATCGATGAAGATATTCCGATGGATAATAATTAATTTAAATGGACAAGAACACTATGTCTCTTGAGCAAGTGAAAAAAAAAATCTGTTTCTGACATTAATTAAATATTGCTTTTCTTTTATATATATGTACAAAGGGGAAGAAGAATCACGAGGGTTTCCAACCAAAGACATGCACGCCTCGTGCCTTCTTTTGTCAATCCTTAGGTATCATAAATCAATCTCTCTCTCTCTCTCTCTCTCTCTCTCTTTCTCTCTCTCTCTCTCTCTCTCTGTGGGAAGGTTTCTTTTAAAGGCTTTCCAACAAAGAGCTAAGACGTTTCATCATTCCCTTCGATTCCTCATTTCTGGGTTTGGTCTCTCTGGGAACTGGTCTCGTGGGCAGACATGTGTGTTGGTTTGAGAGGTTGAAGCTGCCAGCATGATCTGGTAATTTACTCATAATTTAAAACCTGTTTCTCGTGTTTGTTCCCCCTTTCCTTTCTTTCAATTTGGTCTTTCCATCTGAATATATACTTGCAAAGTCTGGATTTCTAAGCTTATCTATCAATGTTATCTATCAATGGATAGTTCGACTTTGCATTGTTTTTGCAAATGATGTTTTTTCAGTCGATCTGATAAAGTTTGCGCGAATCCTTGCTTTTAGAGTTAGTAAGAGTTGAGAATCATAACGACTCATTTCGATTTGATTCAATTCAGCGAGCTTGATTGACTATATAGTCTATTACGCATAGAACAAAAGTATGGTGAATTTGGTGTAAAAAGATTTTACTCAGGTTGAATCAAGTAACGGATGCATAGATCGCATCTGAGGTATCTCGATTCAGTCATATCGCATCTTAAATGGGCTTTTACATACTCCAAAGCTTGAGTCTTGGTTTTTCCAAAAATACATGAGAATGCACATCATGTGTGTTCTTTTTAAGTTTCAAGGGTTTTGATTTTTACTCACCCAAACTTGCTTTCACCTAGCAAGCTAGGTCAAGAAACTTGTCCCAAAATTAGCTACATTAAGATGAAATTAGAGGGCGTCATATCAGGTCATCTTGCAGCTTCAATCACTCATTCACCAACAAAAAAGCGGACTCCTTGTTCAGTGGCTTGTGTCCCCCAATACTTCATAGCCCAGGTAATTCTCTGTTATTTCCCCCTCAAATTTACTATATTTTTAGCCAATGATAGTGATGACATTCTTTTATCATTGACCAATATGTCTCTCATTTCCTTGGGTTCATTTGAATTCGATGTTATTGGGTGATCTCAGTCACACAATCCAAAATATCCAAAAAGAAGAAATTTTTTTTCTCCAGTCCACATAATTATAAAGAAAAATAAAACAAAAAACTAGGGGACATGCAAGGCCACATACGGTGTGAGAAATTGACAATACAAGTGCGGATACGCCAATCAAAGTCAATGCCTTGTTTGTGTTCTTTTCCCGTTTGCCCATGTAAATAATACCTAATTCACACATCTCCACATATCACCACATGAACATGGCATTCTCTCTCTCTCTCTCTCTCTCTCTCTCTCTCTCTCTCTCTCTCTCTGAGTTGTAGTGTCAATTGTTTTTTGTCTGTCTTGCGGGGGTGTGTACTGGGGAATCGACATGTAAGACAAAATCACCAGACACAAGAAAGGCAAAGCAAATGCATGCTTGGGACTATATTATTTGCCTTGTCGCAGCTTTCTCGTGGTTGAAAATAGGTACACACTACACTACACCGCATTGTACCATTCGTTAGTGTGTCTCCTACTAGCACACCATCACAATGCCAATGGAGATAAATGATTTGGCTCTCTTCTTGAATTTCCCGTGAGTCATAAAAAGTTCAAACAAAAAAAATATTTTTATTGAGGGATTATTAAATGAGTACCATAAGGTTTACTTAAATTATGTTGTATTAGCTCATATCCACTAGATCATGTGAATCTCATGTGGAGCACACCTCATCTGATAGTGCATTTGAGCTGGACTTACATGCATCATGAGTAGGTAAACTTTTTTCCATTTCTAGTCGCTCAACTCAGCCTTCATGTGAGAATTTTGTCATCATCTTGGGATGTAAAGAAATAATTTCATGCCATATAATAATGGGGCTAATGATTTAGTTTGATAGAGATTCATACTTTAAAATTGTTGAGTTGTTTCATAGTTCGGGGAAAAAGTTATCATATTCTCATGTCGGCTATAAGATGAGGTGCGTGCAATTGGAGGTGTACAACTGGGCCAATTCATCTGGGAATTGGTTCAAACCAGCCTTACACAATTGATTCAAGGCCAATTTACACAAGGACTACTTCGATTTCTGATTTCAAAAATTGGGAATTGATTCCTAGTTGAGGGCTTTGAACTATTGGTTCTACCAAGGCTAATTCTAGGGTAGAATTAGATCGTTTTGGATTTGAACTAGGATCTAACTGATCTTGTTGAATCATGAAAACCTTCGTAATGGCCGTTTTCTCTTCCATTGTTAGTTATTGGCAACAAACAAGCATCTTTCGATTGTCATGTTGAAAATCAATGTGTGGATGGGACCAACCTTTTCTTTATATATTGTTAAAATATTTAGCTTGGGTTGACAGATTGTGAAGGCATGATGTCTTCTTTCTCTTCTGTTCACCAAATATCTTGTCCAAAATGTTTCTTCTTCTTCTTACGTTATTCGGTTGTGAAATAGAGAAGATGGTATTCTGCTGTGGTTGTTTTCATAACTTCACTGAGATTATATATACTCGATTTGAGTATTCTCAATCATATATGATCAAAGCAACCGCTGATATCTTGATTATATAATGAAATGAAATAGAAAATAAATAAATAAAGAACTAGACCATATTCTAGGCCCATTCCAAGGTTAGCGGGTTCGGTTTTTGATTTCAAAAATTAGAAACCGATCTTGATAGGGTAGATTTCCAATTTTTGGCCTAGAAAACTCACCCTAAAATCAATCACCCTTAACGTGCATACATCATTATAGATATTTGCTACTATTTGGTTATTAATATCTGATCAAAGTTGAATATGTGAAAATATCACATTTGTGGAACCATGGAATCACTCTTTTTTTTTTTCATAAATCAACAGCTAGATTCCATAATTTTAGTCGTCATTTTTCAATTGGTCTTTTCTTAAATTCATTATATCTTGAAATTGGTATCTCCTCCGTGCCTACATTATTGATATTGATTTGGGTCCATCTAGTTACTAATAAATCGGCCCATAAAACTACGTTAGTTAATGTAATATAGTACACAAAAAAAATCAAGTGATTCAGTTTAGGTAAGTCTCAAAGTAATTCAAAAATGACGAACCAAAAGAACTCAATTAGATGTTTCATTTTAGATAAGCCAAAAAAGAGTTCAGTTTGGAAAGAAAAAATGAGCCATGAAATCGGAGTTACGAAGTTCTTTTAATCGTAGTTTACCATGAAGAAAAGATTCTATACATCGATCATTTTTGAACGCATTTTTTTAGATAAAAATTCCAAAAGTATTAAAATGGCTTAGTAGTAAGAGTCGGCAAGTGCAATTTTTTTTTTTTTTTTTTTACACAACCCATCCCATCACAATCAATCACGTTTGATTAGTTGCTCCTCGTTATCTCTGATCCTTGCATACTCAGCGCTTGAATCATTAGCAGTCGTTTTCGGAAAGGGATTGTAGTGGGATTACTCCCCCACATCTTGGAAAATTTTGCGGTTTACTATTGAATTTGTCTTGGAGATTTCAAAGGTGGACAGGTGATTCCTCGATCACGAGTCAAATGCAGACAGCGTAGGTATTTCCGACGACCATTGTTGCCTCTTTGGTCCAATCATGCTGGCCTTTTGGAGAACGTTTTTCATCAACGAGATGGCTTTACAAGAAGTTCGTAGCAATTTCGTCAAGGCACAATGTTTCTAGTGAATGGGGCAATGTGACATGAACACTATCTAGGTAAAGCAATGTTGAATGTAAGTAAATAAACACTTTTATAGCACGGTCTTATAAATTATAGAAGAATTTACCTAATTGGGAAAGGAGTTCAATGTTCTCCCCCTTAATAGATGGCTTTTTCGTTTATTAAAGTTGAGGATAGATAGCTTTAACTTTTTGAAAAAGTGGCAATAGACCGGTTTTTCCAATTAGGTCTCAACTGTGGTTGTCGAGTGGCTAAGGTTCTATGTTGTTCTTTTGAAGAATATGACAATGAAAGTCATTCAATCAAGGCTACGTGTTCAAATCCCACAAATTCCATGCTAATTGTTCTGAGTCATAGTCATTTGCACAAGTCAAAAGTTTAGATTTAACTGGTTCATTATGGCTAGATTTTATTTTATGGACTTCCAAGTAACCAGGTCTTCATGCCCGTGCCTCTGCATATTAGTGTAGTCTTAATTTGCTTCTGTGCATATCTTCTCCAAGCATCGAACATCATGTCTAATTTTTGTGGGTTTAGAAATGCGTACCGAACTGAGGGAGAGAGAGACAAGTATGATAGGGATTGTAATTCTTCGGATTTAACATATTTGAGGCCAATCATATTATGATGAGACAAGTATCAACGAATTCCTTGAAATCTTAGGAATTGTAATTCTTTCTACTTCTCGAGGTATAATGACAAACCGAAAGGCTCGCTCGAATGAATCGGCAGAGACATTTCGCTTCATATGTGCTGAATACATTTATTGTCTCTCTCATGGACTCCAATTGATCATGATGGCGGTACCAAAAGTTGCTCAAGCAACTAAATTAGCAAAAAAGATGCGTTGGGGATATGCTGTGGGGTTTTTATTTGATGTGAACAACTAATCATTGATCAATGTCACTTGTTCATGCTTTAACATCATTAATGATGAAACCTCTATTAGGCTAACGAGTATAACCATGAGTTTATAGAACCCTAATGGACGAGCGTGATATAATAAATGGAAGAGCAGGCTATCTTTGGTGGACATTGATCCATCACAAGAATATAATTGCAGACGTTACTAAATTAATATGTGAGCACGACTCGATGCATGATTGGAACTATTGTTATGAACAGAATTAAACAATGGACATAATTTGTGTTTTCAATGCGTTGTAGAGCATGAAAACGATAATATGATTTATGATTAAGATAAGATCAGATCAAATATGTCAATTTATACCCATTTTAGTGGGCATTAGATAAGAGTCTCTAATAAGGAAGTGAGCATTTGTTCATTGTAATATTAAAGTGTCATTTGGAAGAGGAAGATGATGAAATGTGATAAACACCATGATTTGAACAGAACTTACTTCACGAGTCATGGTAATTACAGATGGTTCTTACCGTATTACAACTTTTAAAAGTTCAATTGATGGAGTCTTACCATGCTTTTGTAGGGGCTTTCATGGAAAATTCAAAAGTGAAACAATGAGGCATGAGCGCGCCACTTCGGTCGATGCTCTTTTATTTGCATGAGATTGAAGATAATAAAAGAACTGAGTCAATGAAATATACTGATTTCATTGATGCTTTTTACAGTATAAATGAGGAGATATCGCATGTTATGATCTTTGTAGAATTTGAAGATAAAGATAACAATTTGATCTATTTGAAGTTGTATAAAAACAAACTAAGAAAATATATCCAAATGATCAGCTTAGGGATGCTCCACTAATTATGTTATCTCCATACCTAATTCGCAAAAATCTGCAGTATAACCGTGCTGAGTTTTGCTACTTGATTTGTTACTTTCAATACTCCCCTCCAAGCCGGTTAACGGGAGGACTAGAGATTGTTTTTGATTTGTATACCAACAATGCTATCATGAGTCAATGATTTGTTTAAAATATCAATAACTTGTGAGTGAGATAGGATTTATTGACTCAAAATAGAACGGGGAACAATGTTTTGCAAATGATTATCGATCTTAATATGATTTGTTCGAACATGAAAAATCAGATTAGTTGTGAGATGTAACGCTAACATGTTCGAGAAAAGTAACAAAGGTCGTGGCTGGGAGATCCCCATGACATGCAGATGAAATCTAGGTGAGTTTAATAGCTATCGGAGCCAGAGCCCGTCCGTATTAAGCTTTAGCTATGTAAGGGGCCATAATGAGTTGTTTCTTGGCACACTATGAAACACATTTTGAGCTGGGGAAAGTACAATAACTTGAGGTAGAAAGTTGGATGAATTTGCACCAGCCTAGTCTATATTGGCTAGGGGTATCAAAAAGGCCTGACCTGACCCAAAACTTAGGGTATTTTCCGATACCGGCTCCATACTCGGATAAGATTTTGACCCGACTCGAAAATACCCTAAGTTTAGAGTTGGGTCAAGCCGGGTCGGGTCGGGCCTTTTTGACACCGGTATCGCCCGTGAGTTTTGACCCTCATCCGTTGAGAGAAAATGGTAAAGTAAGATAAAATAAACAAAAAAAAAGAAGCAATCTCCTCTCTCCGTGCGTTTTGGCCCTCATTCGTTGCTCAACCCTCTAGAGTTTTTGAGTTAAACACGAAATTGAAACCAAACTTGTAAAGGGTCATGTTCTGGCCCGGCCCGACCCGACACAATTTTTTTGTTTGTGTCTAATGCATTTTGGATCGGGTCGGGTCGGGCCAAAGCATGACCCTTTACGATTGGGGTTGGGTCGGGTAACATCAAAACCCGACCCGACTTGACCCGACCCATTGACACCCCTATTGGCAAAGTCAAATAAATGAAGAGAATTATGAGATAAAATGTGAAGGCCAGGGTGTAAAGTAATGCAAATATATCGGAGAATGCGTTTCACCATATGATAGTGAGCAACAGTTGGGGCATGCATATGTTGGCAAATGATGTTTACTGCAAGGAGAAATTTCGGACGAGTGAGGGCAAGGTACAGAAGAGAGCCTAAAATGCTATGAAAATGAAATGGATAAGTTTAGAGCTTTATCACCGTGTCTGAATGCTGGCACCTTGGTAGTTATAAGAGTAGCAATTGGCTTGTATTGCACCTTGGATGCCAACTCAAATTATTAAAGCATATTTTTGTTGTGAGAAAAAGAGTCCACTGATGGAGCGATTAACATCAATGCTCATGATATAATGAAGAGCGCTGAGGTCTTTCATGGAAAAGAGTTGACCAAGTGCATGCACAAGATGGTTCAATAACTGTTGAGAATCACTAGTGAGGACATGTTGTCCATGTAGAGCAATAGAATGATAATACAATCATGATGATGACTAATAGATAGTGATGGATCAACAATGCTCTAGAAGAATCCGTACTTAAAAAGAAAGTCGTCGAACTTGTCCAACCATGCTCTAGAAGGTTGTTTGAGCCCATATAGCAAGTCGGAGTAAGCGGACATGATCAAGACAAGATGAACCACGGAAGTCAGGTGGTAGGCGAATTTCTCAACTTTAAGCAATAGTAATGGATAGAAGAATGTGAATGGTGACTTTTTGACTATTGAAGTAAAAGTTTATAGGAAATCAATGACCTCCTGTAGATGGAAGCCTTTTGCAACAAGTTGGGCTTTAGTTGATAAAGTGAACCCTATGTATGTAGCTTTGCTTTTCACACCGATTTATGTCTAACCATATTCATCAAGGGATGATAGGGAGCAAGTTTTTGATGTTTTGTTGATTGCAAGAGCATCCAACTCCTCAAGTTTGACGACTACTCAAATAGGGTGTTTAAAGGTTGAATAGACAGAGCGTGGGTTAGGAGGGATAGATGATATTGCTAAATTGACAAAACTTGGATTTGGATTGAGATTTCAATCTTTGAACTAGTAATTGTGGGATGCACGAAGGAAGTGGTAGCTTTAGTCCGAGACTAAACTAAAGATCCACTCTTTGCTAGTTGTGGCATATGATTAGAAAGAGTAGTAGACGAAGCATTTCAGTCTGGTTCTATCTCAGTAAACAAATGTGCACATTCTCTTGTAGAGTCAAGACTTGTCAGTGAACAACCCTTTTGAACAGATTGGGGCATAGTCTACTGATTCTCACAACTTTTTTTGTCAGGACTTGAAGTTAAATTTAATGACAGTAGCCACCTGTCGGTTGTAATAGTAATATTCGAAGTAGGGGCAAAAGGTCCGACCAAAAAAAAAGTAGGGGCAAAAGGAAAATAATATTCATTAGAAACATGATCAAATATATAAACATGACCAATAGAGCATAGTTCCGGGGTAGAACCTGGAACCTGAGAACTGTACTGGTGGAAACCTAAAGGTTCCAGGTTCTAAGGTATATATGGTAGATTTTAGGTTCCAAAATTTGGAGAACCTGTACCTGATGGTAGGTTCTAGGTTCTCGATTTGTGGACCTGGAACCTAGAACCTGGAACCTGGAACCTGGAACTTGTATCTTGTAACTTGTAACCTGGAATCTAGAACCCAGTACAAGTTTTTATGTTTTTCTTAATCTATGTCTTCACGTAATTCTAAGGTATTTCATAGTGTTTGATGATAAGTGTATAATCTGAAACCACTAGTCTAAACTTCCATTTTATGATTGAGAATTTTATTTTTGTAGATTATCAAACTAGTGGAAACTCCAATTGCTTCTTTTAAGATAATAATTCTATATAATACAAGAGTAGCTAGTGCATTAAAGTCACAAAATTTCCTTAATACTATTTGACAAGTGCATATAGACACTCATTCTCAGGTAATCGATAATAAAATCCTTATTCATTTTTATTGTTGTTTTTATTTTCATGTTGCTTAACTAAAGATGAAAAAAAGAACCTGTTATAATCTAGAACCGACCTTTGAACCTATAATAGGATAGGTTCCAGGTTCCATGTTCCGATGGGTAGGTTTCATGTTCCAAAAAATGAGAAACCTGTACCCGAGAGTAGGTTTTAGGTTCTAGGTAAAACCTGTAAGGAATCTGAAACCGCTCACCCCCAACGACTAGTAGATTGATAAGGAAATTGGTATCTTTTGTGTTTTTCACTATATCTCAAACATACACAGCAAAAAGTGCTTGTCAAATTTGCTTATCATAGAGTTGCTTCAAATTAATAATGACGAGAGCCAAACATTCATAGTAGTGAGTAATCAAGGTCTTTCTTGAATAAGACTAAGTATGGGCTTTGGTTGTCCATAGAAGCAGAAGGAAGCCGACTTATCAAATAATTCGTTGACCTAATAGAGAAAGGTTAGAGAGATTGAATTGGAGGGCGTTTCTAAAAATGCTAACAATCCTAAATTTGTTGCTATAGACTTTGATCAAGCACTTGAACAAGAACCACCTACACTTGAACCAACTTTGAGGAGGTCTAGTAGAACTTCTAAACCTGTACAAATGTGTTCTGAATGATTGCATCATTTACTTTTGATTGATGCGGATGAACTTGAATATTTTTTGAAGTAATATAGGTTAAAAGATTCTGTTAAATGAGAGTTATCAATGCAATGTGAGTTGAATTCACTCAATAAAAATAAATCTTGGGAGTAAACTTAGATACAAGATGGGAAGAAGGCATTGTAGAACAAATGAGCGTATAGGATCAAAGAAAAACTTGAAGGTAGCAAGAGGTACAAAGTGAGATTAGTAATAAAAGGTTTTCAACAAAAAAAAGGAATTGACTATATAAAGATCTTCTCCTTAATTTTGAGATTGACCGGTTCATGTTAAGTATTGTTGTTGCTAAAAATTGACATCAACAATAGTTAGATGCAACCACTCACCTGGGTGGCGTTGTTGGTTCGCGCTCTTTTCCTCTCGCAAAATGTTGAGAGTTCGAATCCCAGCTTCATTATAAGGTGACTTATCCTGGTTGCACGTGTGTGGTAGCTAGCACGTGTGGCCCTCAGGGTTTACCCCTCCGGCTGTCGGCGGGGTGCGGGGTTCCCCGGGTCAAAAAAAAAAAAAAAACAATAGTTAGATGCAAAGACTACATTTGTCCATAGTGGTTTATCCAACAATATGTGTCCCTCTCAAGAGGGAAAGATCACTTTGGATTATGTTTTTACCTTATGCAGCACTGTAGTAAGTTAGATGTTTAGATTTCAGAAGTTTGTGTTCTTCTCAACCATTGAATTATAGTATTTTACTATATTTAAATCTAGCAAAGAGATGATTTGGATTAATTTTTTTTCAAGGAAATCGATAGAGTAGGATAGCAGCGTTCTTTTTAGTGATAGTTAAAGTGCTATTTATTTTACAAAAAATCCTGTATTCATTTAAAAATCAAGCACATTTAATTGAAGTATCATCATATATATATATATATATATATTCATTGATAGAAGGTTGGAAAATAATTTTAAATTTTCTTTTGGTGCATAAAATCTAGTGGATCCATTGACCAAGGCTTTCACCATTAAGAAACTAAAGCTATGCATTGTCTCAGTTGACCTTTTATGATTAGTGATGAGAAGGATTATCGCACTATGACAATATGGGTTAAAAAGACAAGGGAAGAATATGAGAGACTATTGTTGTTTTGACAATCAACCTCAAGGTGAGAGATTAATGGAGTTGTGGAGTTTGATTGAAAAAACCACAGTTAAAAGAGAGAAGAAAGTATAGGCGTAATTTTCGCCACAACTTTGTATGTCTTAAACTTCTATTATATAATAGGGTAATCTCTCTTGTAATTGTAACTTGAATTTTAATACTAGTACTAATAGTAAAGAAATTAGCTAGTGTTGCACTATGATTTTTCCCTTTATCTGATTCTAAAGGGGTTTTGACGTAAACAATTTCACAAATATTCTTCCTTTATTTTTTCTCTTCTACATTTACGCTCCCAACAATGTGTTGCCTCCATATTGATTTGTAGAGAATCTACACCATAACCATGCTGATTTTTCGCTATCTAATTTGTTACTTCAATAGAGATAAGGGTCCATACCCAACTACCTCAATTTTTCATCAAAGTTAAGTTTAGTAAAAAGAAAAATGTCTAATCCAGCGTTGACCCGACTCAACCGCTCAACTGGGTGATTGAGAAAAACTGAACCACGGCGTTTGAACGGGCTGGTCCGGGTTTGAAAACATTGACTTGGATCGAATGGATCTCATGGAGGTCAACTGATGCTGAAGTAACTGTTGGGCACAAACTCTTTGGCATAAACTCTTAATGATGCTATTTATGCAGAATTGCTGTGGAGATTTCTACCGATTACTTAGCTAGGAAACTGCACGGTGCAAATGAAGAATTAAAAACAATCAAGAGGGGTCCTCTGTACCACGTAGATCTAGTAACACCTTATAAATGCACGTCCCTTATGAGTAGATGAGGAAAGAACAGGCATTTGTCTAGATGAAGTTAGGGATGGCACAGAAACCCACAAAGAAGCAACAAAGAAACTTTCCAAGCAAAATCCAGTGACTGATGATAGTGGATCGAGGATAACTTGGACTGACTTTCTTATGGCAACCGAGAATACAGTAATCTCTTGTTTGTTTATTCACAATGCATGGAACAGAACGTCAAAACCTTGTACTTCCTGAGATGTTATCATTTTGATAGAGAGAACCTTCCTCTGTCATGAGAAGAAAAATAATCAATGTTGGGACCAATAGGGATAATACCCAATGGATCCATCGAAGGGTGGCTTCCATAATAGTTGAGCTTGATGTGATCCATGTTGACGGTGCTACTCATGCCTGGAATTTGAAAAATGTCCTTTGTGTAGTTGAACAAATTCAGATACTCCCGTATAAGTTTCCTGTTACACTTGAAAAGGACTGCGTAGACCTGTTGAAGTTCAAACTTTAAGAAACATGTGTGCTGAATGAGTAAATCAGAATAGCACAAGAGAGATATCATGAAATAGGTGGAATTCTCTCTCATGATGTGGGCTTCGCTCCAACTCTTGCAATAGAACCCAGCGTCAGGAAAAAAGAAGCACCGTGTTCATACTAGTGTAATGTGAGGGAGTGAGCAGATGCACGTTATAGCCTCTTTTCAGAACTATAGATGTATATCATAAACATTTCTCTGAGAATAAACCACACGCAAGAGACCTTGACTGGTGGATGCCAGCTAGATACACTTAAATCTATATCCGTGTGATTAAAATTTTCCAACAATTGCATTATATAACAACAGTTATGCTCCTAATTCAGGCATTACTCAGAATATAGGTATCACAAGAGCATGTAAAAGCACACACATAAAGACTCAGATATGCAGCTCAAGCCAAACATTATAGACAAGCTTACCCTTGAATATGGTGCTGAACTGGTACTATGATTCCATATTAAGTTATATAACTCCGACTAATAAAGCAGATTTAAGACAGTATTTGCCTAAGCATTCCATCTGGAAGGTTTCGGTTGGTATCTCGAAAGCAATCAGCAGAGCATTTTGACCACTGGCAATCTTCAAAGATGTAAACTTTGGGAAGTATTCAAGATTGATAATTGCATCGTTAAATTTCTGGTAATAGTGGACAATTCATTTGTGTATAATAATGTAAATTAAAATGTCTTTGAGCATATAATGGTTATCTTAGCATTGACCTTGCATATGGCCTTTCATATTCTTGCTGCTCCATGGCATTGCCTTACTTAGAGAGCTCTCTTGCGAAATGAGGTCAGATCAGAATAACCAATTCAAATGAGCTCCTTTTTTTGTACGACAGATCTGTCTGAACCTTCCACCAATTTTAGTGTTGGACAGCTCCATCCTAGGAGAATACAGGATCTCTACACTCCATAACTAGCCCGTTCTTTCCCATTGATCCTAAGACACACATAGACATAGTGCACAAATCTTTAAACCCTGTTTTGTCCTAAGCCTTAAACTGTAGAGTCCATACATCTGTACCAAAGTATATTTCTCCCTTCCTTGGAAGTCCTTAGGATGGCAACTAACATTACATCAAAATTACAGAAAAAGGGATTGTAGATGGTTGGCACCGACAAAAAAGGAAGATGAATTAGTGACTTAATGATTGTTAAATATTTTCAAGAGAGATGGATTTATATGATTTTGTTGCTGCAAAATACTGAAAAGAATAAAACACATTAAATGTAATGTCAGGTCAGTTGTTGAAAATTGTCAGATGGCGAGAGGAGTGTTAACAACGCGTTCAATGTGGAAATCATTACAATTCACCCTGGAAATTTGACTTGAGGCCTTAGTAGCTTGATTCCTGATCCCATACATCCAGAACCATTTTGCATAAGATAGGTTAAAGTAGAAAATTCTTACTAAGCTCTGATAGAATATAAAACCCAGGGTCACTTTTTTTGCCATGACTGATGTTTTCAATTTGACTTGTTATTACATTGACAGTGACTAAAAAGCAATAGATGATTTAACTTCATCCTTTTATTTTTTTGGTTTAAGCTGGAATCTCCTTATTTCCATGTCTTCTCTTCTCTATCCAACAAACATCTTTTAGCAAAATTGATAGCAATATTGCATTTAAAGTTTAAAAGTGGGGCCAACAGTCAGTGATTCGAGCATTTATACACAGCAAAGATGCCAGCAGATAACTCAAAGTTCTATTTGTCCACCCTTTAAAAGAAAATCAAAGCAGTATATAATTCTGCAAAGGGCCACCAACAAGTTAAAGGTTCTACTCTGGAACCAAAAGCCAAAGTCCTACGGCAACTCTGTTTCTGACTAGATTCCATGTCAAAAATCTTGCAACTTGTCCCTTGAAAGTTAGTTCAAGCCTTTTACCTGAAATTACCCATGCAAACTAAGCTCACCCCCAGCTTGCAGGGACATCCAGCACAATAATGGAGAAAAGGAAACAGTTGATGTTTCCGACCATGATGCTGGCTTGTCCCACAGAAGTAAAGACAGAACAGCCAAATTGCTTTCTAGCGTAGCAATGAAGATTCCTCAAAATTCTGATGTAGAAAACAGCAATCCTTTTTCATGCACAATTAGCTATTTATGGATGTTTAAAATGAAACCTATCTTTTTCCAGAAAAAGAAAAAGAAAAAAACGATGCCCTTATCTTTATTAGGAAGAAAAAAAAAAAGAAAGACAACTGAATCTAAATTATAAGTTACAGAAGTAGCTGCACTTTCTGGTGAACTCTATCAATAACTTTTCCACTTCAGACAGAAGTCTGTATGAAGACTTGTAATGTCTCTTTATCAGGTTTCTCTCCAAAATCTTCTCCGCCACGAACACATTTTCAGTGTTAGGTCTGAATTTACCATACAATTATGTCTTTGCAAAAGGCTTGGATCATTGTAAAAAACCATGGAAATGGCCAGCTATGTTGGGGGCATCCCCCCATTTCTTAAACCACATAGCAATGCAGCTGGTGGCAAACCCTTTTCCCTGGTCAGATAGATTGATATACTCATTTCTAATAGATGATCCCCCCCCCTCTCCAAAAAAAATTAAGCCCACCTTATAGATGATAGAATTATTACAGAGAGCATGCTCATAGCTCTCAAAAACATGAGGAATCAGACACCTCAAGAGACACGGCTAAACCACCTAAACTTTGCCACAGTGACTTCCACATATGTACTTACTTTTATACAATACTATTTCATTGACTGTGAAACTACATAGTCCAAAGCCTCATGTCAACTTGACCAGCCAAAAAAAAGCAACAAATTCCCAGGTAAGGAAAATGTTTTGCTCAAAATAGGAAGGTTCTCAAAATAGGAAGGTTTTCTCTGAGTGTCTAACACAACCAGTGACTTCTGCACATGTACTTACTTTTATTCAATACTAGTTCATTGACTGTAAAATTACAGAGTCCAAAGCCTCATGTCAACTTGACCAACAGAAACAGCAAAATTCCTAGGTGTGGGAACTGTTCTAGTTGACATAGAAAGGTTTCCTCTGAGTGTATAGCACGAGCAAATCTTAGACGCAAGTCAATTTTTACTTAATTTCATATCGTGTTTCAATAATATCATCAAGAGCAAGGGTTATATTTTACTAATAGAAGATCTAAATGTTTCCCTATCCAAACCGAATGATTTGTAGGTGCACCCATAAAGTTCTGATATTTATGGTTCAATGCTGAAAGTACTGTACTGTATGCATTATTAAATTAAAAGAAGAAGAAGAGTGCATTGGAGAATCAATCATACCTCATCAAATCTTATAAGTGTGACGAACAACCGGATATCTGTCTCAGTTAGTACATTGCCACAAATAAAGCGCTGATTGCTCAGTATTTGTTCACACTTGTCCAGAGCTTTGTATAACTTCTCCACAGCCTGCAAGAATGGATTGGAATCAATTAAAATGTTTCTTCTTCTTCTTCTTCTTCTTCTTCTTCTTCTTCATTTTTCTTTTTCAATAGAAAAGCTAAGCTTCACAAGAGTGCACCAAGGAGGTGCAGCCCATATATAGAACTTGGTTTAAGATTGCGCTCTTGAGATATTTTATCTTTTTGTTAGAAAACAAAATTACAAGGAGAAAAATCCAAAAATTCTGAGAAAGAAAGTGTATCAAATTCAGAGATGGTACAGACCCAAGAAAAGACCCATGGAATCCAATTTTGCTGAGTTCAAATCAATTTGCCATCAGAACAAATTATTTGAGGAGGTCTGCCTGTCTTGGAAAGAAAGAAGAAAAATCACAAAAATTCTGGTAGATTCTTGAATGATGTTTCTTTTGTAATGATTCTTTTTTAGGTTCAAATTTTGAAATGATTAGGATGCTTGATTTTTCCTGGAACTTTTGGTTTAGTCGTCATACTACCTAAGACCTTTTCAATGCTAAAGAGGTGTTATAATCCCTTTCTTGTAAGAGATTGTTTATAGGTTACCACCCTTGGTGCTTGATTAATTAAGCATTATTCCCTTATCCAGAAAGATAAGTTCATCTTCAGCAAGGTTTACTTTAAGCCCCAAATCTGCCTCTAAGCAAGAAAAACTGATCTATACAACACATCGACAATGTCTTAGGTACATAGGATCAATTTGTTATCAGCAAAAGTTGATAAGATCATTGTAAAATGGAATAGTTAGAT
The DNA here is from genome assembly GCA_014182735.1 of Corymbia maculata. Classification (NCBI taxonomy): domain Eukaryota; kingdom Viridiplantae; phylum Streptophyta; class Magnoliopsida; order Myrtales; family Myrtaceae; genus Corymbia; species Corymbia maculata. Next base: position 17,627,521 of record CM024686.1, on the reverse strand, counting down.
ACACCTAGCTGTTCTGAAAAACCCTTTGCAGCCTATCTGGTTTAGCATGGCATTTTGCTGGAAACATCCATAACTAGAGTAAAAACTATGGGGTAAAAGGAGCAGCTTTGTTTTGGTTCACAGAAGAATTGAGCAGATCATCTGCGACTCCTTTCATCAATTACAGCAGAGAGGTTGAAACCATCGTCTGATGCAATGTTTACTACCATTTATAACATTTTTCAAGTAGATGTTTGTGAATTACCTTCCACAATTTGTTTTTCATCTCATTCATTCCCACATTATCACTCTGTCATAGAACATATTTGACATTCTTATGGATGTCACCAGAAGAGTAGGGGAAGTATGTCCCACCATGTCATTTGCTAGTCTATATGTCGTCAATGTCAAACAAGAGGGATGTTCTACCACTGTAACGAGAATAATAAAAAAGCACACAAGTTGCAATCTTTTGCATATAAAATTAGTGACAATTCACAGTTGTGAAGATAGTACCTCTTCATAAGGTGCTTGTTGCTTAGCAAACCCACACTTATAAACACCATTGTTTATGCCGTTGTATATCCATCCATTAGTTTCGTCTATCTGGGCTTGCAAGTGAGGAGGATGAAGGTCAAGATCAGGATTCTCCGCCAAACCATTGAACTCAGAATTAAGCATGCGAATGATCTCTGAGCTCTCATTGTTGACAATTGTCTTCAGCTTCTTATCCCATAGAACCTATTATAATGCACAATATATATATTGTGAGCATTGGCAACTTGCAAGCTTAAAACACATGGAGGCACTAATGGAAATAGAATAACCACTTCACAGAAATGTCACATACAGGAACCGAATATTTTCCAGAGTAGACTGTACTGGCAATCTCGTAAAGTTCTCTCACACTTGTGGCTCCATTTATAGGGTCAGGCTCTGCTCCAGCTTCTTCAGCGTTGGAAGCAGGGAAAACCCATCCAGTATGTGTGTCACCATCTTTTGTTCTCCCCCATTTCGATTTGACTACCTGACATGAAATAAATAATTAAAAACTGATTGAATAACAATAGAATGAGCATATTAAAAACTTTTACTATGTATGTTACCGTATGGCCAATGATCTTGTCAAGTCCTTTAAGCTTCAAGTATGCAAGGCATCTGCATGCCCAGGGACAAGCAAACGACACATAAAGATGGTATCTTCCAGATTCGGCAGGGAAAGGAGAATTTGGATCCTCAGAAATGAAATTATGGAAAGCGGAAGGGCTTCTAACAAAAGCACCAGATTCAGAGACCTCTTCGATTGAGGAACGAGCCATTTTTATTGTAAGCTGAAGAAAAAATTCAGGAGGAGGACATTAGTTACCTCCATCATTTTACAATTAAGTCAAGGCACTGTCATGGAATATCATCATGCTCAGATTCAAACAGCAGATCAAGTGCGCCAAGGGAAAGAAAGAAAGATCAGTCAAAATTTTTACAAGTGGAGGAACCAACACAATGTGATGGAAGGATTGCACTTTTTAAGTCGAACCTTATTGACTCAGAGGAAAAGAAAAATGTTAAGAGGATGAAGAAAAAAACATAAAATTTAAACAACTGAAAAAGATCTAACAAGGAAAGGCTCGGTGATTCATGCAGTAGAACACCTTCACTTTATAGAGAAGTAGCAGGGTTGGTAGTAAGGTTCTTGGTGAGATTCAAATCAACCTTGGATTTTACATGAAAGCGACCAATAGTTCCACATCGGCATCATCATATCCTAGACGTACCTATAAGGATTCATCTACTAAGTGTTATGTTGAGAGCATTGCCATCTACAACCAAAGTACAACAAAAAGGAAACAAAAATTTCTCCATTCGAAGAACTAAACATCGCCAAACTGCAAAACGGTAATTTAAATTGGAAGAGGGTCCAAGAATTACTAAAGAAAGCCATTTTAGCAAGGAGGATCCTTCCCATAGACAGAATCACACCTCCCAACTTGGGATTCACATAACTGGTTAAAAAGAGAAAGGGAAAAGAAGCGGAAACTCTCAGTAACCCTACATTTATTACGAAAATTCACGATCAGGAAGACTGGAAGATGATAATTACTAATCAAAGAAAAATAATCATTGCCCATCAATCGGGATGCACTATCAGCAAGATTGATCAATCTCCCAAGATCAACAACTCATGGAGAGGCATGTGAACTTGTATATCAGTTGAAAGACAGACAAATACCCATGATCAACCAAGAGCTGAAACGATTGTGGCAGGCTTCAAGTGAGAAACGGTACTGGCAATATAAAGAAACTGAAGAGAGTAGAGAGAGACGATGAGACCTTATTAGGAGACGGCGAGAATGCGAAGCCTCTCTGCTTGCGACTGTGAGTAGACGGAGGGAACAAGTACGGCCTGGGAAGGGACGACAGAGACATTGTATCGTTGTCTTCCTCTGATTTTCTGTTTTCCGAGGTATTTTTTTGACTGCCCGAGTGCTTCCGCGTAATCCCATTTTACGCCTAGAGTTTTCACCATTCTATTGGACAATAAAGGGCAAAATTCCAAATAAAGGCATTAAGTGGACTTTACATCAAAAAAGGATATGAAGTGATCATAGTAGTCTTAAATAAAAAGTTAAAATGGTCATAATAATTTCAAATAAGGAATTGATCTTGCTAGTCACCCATTAGCTAAATATTTTGATCATTCTAGGGCCTTTTTGTCCAAAGACAATTTTAAATTATTATTTTATTTTTTTCTTTTCCAGTGAGGGTTAGCCTTGCCTATGGCAAGGGCGACTTCACCCAAGGTGAGGGTCACCTTGCCTAGGTGAGGGATGGTGGTCGGCAAGGGTTGCCTTTGCCAAATTGTGTTGGACCTAGAAAAAGAAAGAAAAAAAGGAAAAAACAAAGAAAAAGGAAAAAATTCAAAAAAAGGTGAAGGACAAAAATACCCTTGACTAGTTGAAAAGCCGAGCTTTTATTTGAAATGGATATAATCATTTCACGATCTTATTTTGAAACAAGATTTACTTTAAACTCTTATTTGAAAAAGGGAGAGTATTTTAGGCATTCATATGGAATAAGATTCATTTCATGTCTCTTATTTGAATAAGATCAATTTCAAATCCTTATTTGAAAAAATGAAAGCACTTCAAATTTTTATTTGGAATTTTCTCGACAATAAAAGCATTGGGTGGAGATTTTGAATTATTGTAAAGTTCAATTTTATTGCTTATGATTATTTTTTTACAATTAGGTCCTTAAATTATACAAAAATCAGAAAAATAATTCAAAAATCGAAAAATATTACAAGCAAAATAAATATAAAAAATAAACAAAGTTGAAAAAAAAATTCAGATAAAGAAGGCCGGGATCGGCAACTAAGGATGGGAGTGATGGTCCACCAGGGTCGTGCTATCCCAGTGGCTACTGGCCAAGGGTTGCGTACATGCTGAGCTCGCAGCTGTCAATCGGTGCTTGGACAAGCCCCCAGCTCCCCCTTCTATCTCTTTCCTTTTAATTTTCTAATATTTTATGTAATTACGAGAAATATACATGTAACTACTAATTTGTCCAATCCACTCTGATGTAGCGCTAATGGATGAGTCCACATCAGTATTTCCATTTTCTATTTTTGCTGAATGATTAATAAGAAGATATATAAATTAAGGACCCAATTGAACCACCCAAATTCAAGAACCAAATTCAACATTATGCAATTATTTAGGAACCTCTACTAACTCTATTCTTTCTACCTACAGTGGCCATGAAAATAGATTTAAATCAATGATCTAATTTATTGTTGATAGCTTATCTGGAAAGGATATAAGATAGGTTCATTGTTAATAGCCGTACTTTGATTTGTCTAAAAATTACCGACAAATATATTGAAAATGACTTTTTAAAGAAATATATAGTAGATACTAATTAGGAATGAAGATACAACTTTGTTTCAATGGGTACAATTTTAAACACACATATATGTTTGTTATTTAAAAGCAAAATATCACGGCAAAATCGACTTAGTGTTCCTCGTGATTTATCTTAAATATCATTCAAATTCGCCTAAAATGATGGATTGACTTTTTTTTTTCCCGCCAATCAAGTTTGCCTCAGATGGAGGATTAAGTTTCTACCATCATTTTTTCCCCTTTCTCCCCCAAATGTACTATTAAATTAGTCCATTTCTATTAATAGTTAAATTTTTCACTAATATTTTTAGGCTTTTTAATCTCTAGTTGAATTTTAGTGTATAAAATCTAGTGGGATTGAAGCCTTTAGTTTAGGATCCACATATTGTGACGTGTGTCGACAATTGATTTCAAAGTTACACGGCCACCAACATCGCAAGCCAAAAACTCTTGTAGCTCGATGCTCTCTATCCATGGTGATAGTTCCACCCAAAAACCCAATCACTCCCGCCCCAACACTCCACGTTTCCAATGGCGCTTGAGTGCTGATCCTCTACTTCATACCCTAGGGTATCTTCCCTCTTCAATATCCTCCACTACATAAATCCCCAATAATACCATAGAGTCGCAACCCAAACCCTAAAAGTACCTTGGTGATTGACCTTTGATCTTCTCCGCAACTACCCCACTGTTACTCCACCACGCGGAGAGTGGGCAGCGAGCGTTAACTGAGCTGGGTTTGCCTCAGGAGCGGGAGCGTGATTGGCCACCGTCCACAAACCAAGACTCTCCTGTAGAGTGATCGGCCACCGCAAGGTTGAGGTCAGAATGGAGAATGTTATTGACAAAGAAGTAAGACTTGCGGTTTTATGTAAAAGACTGGGCAACTTGTGGTCAGATGATAGCATCTTAAGTGCACGCAATGAGGTTCCCGCAGAAAAATTGAGAGAATGTAACCTCACATTGCTAGGAAAACTCTATTCCCGACCTAACATTAACTTCCAGGCCTTCCAATCTACAATGAAGTGTGCTTGGAAAACTGAAACTGTGATCTTTGATCAGATGCAACTCGGTCTCTTCATTTTCACGTTCAGCTCTAAGGATGAGAAAAAAAGAGTTTTAGAAGCAAGCCCATGGTCCTTTTCGGGTAACCTGCTAATCCTTCAACAACTGGAACCAAATACCCCGATTCATTGCCATGAATTCACCCATTGTGCAGTTTGGGTGCAAGTGCACGGTTTACCGTTAGCAAGGATCACGGAGGATTTGATGAGAGATGCGGCCTCAAAAATAGGAAGGGTGCTGGATGTGAAATTAACAACGAAGGAAGGAAGCCTATGTAAAGTTGGGAAAGCAAAGGTCTACATTGATTTATCGAGGCCACTAAGGTCGGGGCTTGTGGTTAATCTTGGAGAAGACCAAGTCTGGGTAGACTTCCGATACGAAAGGCTCCCTCGCTTTTGTTACTCATGTGGGCGAATAGGACATTCCGCTACTGAATGTACAGAAAGACCCTTCAATGAATCAGAAATTCCAGAGAAAGTTGCTGATAACTTTGGCCATTGGTTGAAGGCCGAAGTTCATGAAACAAGCCCTTTTTGGCAACTGTTCTATGGGAAGGCGTTCCTAGCCCCTGAAGCAGACTCAATTATTCCCGAAACACTAGCACATGAAGCTACTATGGAGGAGAACCCAGCAACAGTACATGATAATCATTTGGCACTGCAACCTATAGATGTTCAACTTGATGGGCCATCATCAATGAGGGATAAAGGTAAAGCTGCAATGAGTGGGGTTGTGGGGGTCAAGAGAAATCAAGAGACTCCACTCCTACTTCTAAACTCGCCTTGGATTGATCCACTTTCAAAGAGTTCCTCCACGTACCCCAAGAAAAGCCGAAAGGAATGAAAAATGCCAGTACCAAAGAAAATGCGTAAGTACACTCCTTACACTGCCCTAGGGGCTGAATCTGACCACTTTGATGAAACGCAGCTTTTGGACACTCCTATATTAGTTATGGATGGGGGAAAGGAATGGGCTTTGGTGGCTAGCCTTAACAAGCCACCAGAGCACATATGAAAATCTTAAGTTGGAATTGTCAAGAGCTGGGCAATCCCTTGACTTTCCAGGAACTAAGAGCCTTAGTGGCTCACGAAAGGCCCAACATCGTGTTTCTAATGGAGACAAAGAACCAAGAACAGACGGTGTCAAAGCTAAAGAGTAGATTGCCTTACCAGTACAGCTTCATTGTGAACCCAATCGGGACTGCCAGGGGGCTTGTGGTGTTGTGGAACGATCAGGTTTCAATTACTGTCGAATCTTTCAGAGCGGATTATATTAATGTGACCTGTAGAGAGGAGGAAGGGCAGAATCTAATGAGAATCACCTTTATACATGCACCATTCACTTTTCACAAAAGAGTTTTGCTATGGGAGGAGCTACGATGTCTTAGTTCACATAATACCCTACCTTGGGTGTGCCTCGGAGATTTTAATGAAGTACTTTATCATTGGGAGAAAGTGGGACATCGAATGGCTGAACAATATCGAATGGTGGCTTTTAGGGACTTCATTAACGATTGCTCTCTGATGGATGTTGAGTCAAAAGGATGTGCCTTTACTTGGACAAATAATAGAGAAGGAGACGCGCTTATCAAAGAAAGACTTGATCGTGTTTTGTGTAATGTGAATTGGCGAGTAACCTTTCCCGCAGCTGCAGCGTATGCCTTGCCTGCAATAGGCTCGGATCATAGCCCTATCTTAGTGTCATTATCAGCTGAAACAAGAAAACGGAAGAAGGAATTCAAATTGGAGGCATTTTGGATGGACGACGAGGAGTATGAAGGAATTGTTAATGTGGCGTTGAATGATCTTGGTGCGGAGAACAACACTTTTTTAACAAAGATAGGACACATCACAAGTCATCTTATGTGTTGGAGCAAAAGATTTTCTAATGCCCATAGAGAAATCCAATCTCTCAAGATTGATCTTCAGAACTTCACCAATGATCGGGGGACTAATCACAACAAGGCAGAAATCAGCAAGATCAAAACAAGGATTGAACGTTTGTGGCAATAGGAGGAGATGTACTGGGGAATGAGATTGATGATCAACTAGCTTAAATGGGGAGATAGAAACACGAAGTATTTCCATGCTACTGCGATTCAAAGGCGGCAAAGAAACAGAATATCCATGTTACAACTTTCAAATGGGGAATGGAATAGAGACCCAACCACCCTCAAATCAGCCACGCAAGAATTCTTTGCCAATTTGTATCGATCTATTGGCTCTCGAAATTTTCAACCCATTATAGACCAGTGTCCTCATTTAGTTGGGGAAGAAATGAACGAAGCCTTGATAGCTAAGATTACTTTGGACGAGGTTAAGGTTGCTGTCTTTCAACTGGGAGCCACTAAAGCACCAGGGCCGGATGGTATTAATGGCAAATTTTACCAACATCATTGGCCGCTTTTCCAAGAAGATATACTCAGAATGGTGGAGGAGTTTATGGAGTCAGGATGTAACATCCCGAATTTTGGTAAGCCCGAATTATTGGAAAATGATTCAATGGGCCGAGTTTTGGAGCCAAACATTTGGGAATTTGTGTTTCAAGGGCAAAAAGACCAAATTGCCCTTTCTAAAAGCTTTTTAGGATTTTGTATTGTTTTCTTTTTCTTTTTTCTTTTCTTTCTTCCCATCCCCTCCGCACGTTCTCTCTCTCCCCATTTTCTCTCTCCTCCTTCACGTTTCCCCCTCTGTCGACAACCCTCCCCACTTGCCCCATCTTATCTCTCTTTTCCCTTTGACTAGTCTTCACTCTTATCTCTTTCTTCTTCTTTTTGCCCCACTTGTCTGACACCCATCTCTCTCTCTCTCTCTCTCTCTCTCTCTCTCTCTCTCTCTCGCACGTTCGACCACCCCCCCCATTCCCAGCTTCTTCTTCTTTTTCCTTCCTTCTTCTTCTTTCTGCTGGTTTCCCTCGGCCGGAGCTATTGCTGCCTTGCTTCCCTCGCCGACGAGACCAGTAACCACCTCGTCGCCGCCGCAGCTCCGCCATCCCACCAGCTCGCCGTCGGTCGCCGGTGAGTCGCCGTCCGCCGACCTTGAGCCAAACCAGCACCACCCAGCCTCTGTCTTCGTCTCTTCCTCCTCTGTCCGCCGCTGCAACGCCGCGCCCGACCGCTCGGACGCCGGAGCGGCTTGCCGCTGCCTCGCTGTCACTCGGCCACCACCGTCCGTCGACCTACCACCCCAGCTCGAGCCGCCGTTGCCTTCGCCTGTCTCTCCCTCTTTCTGTTCGGGTTGGAGCCGTGATGGCTGCTCTCGCCGTCCAGCCGCCCTTCGTCGCCGTCCGACCGCTCGAGACTACCGCCGGGGCCATCCGGAGCTGCCCCAAAGCAGCCGCCACCGTCGCCTTGCTCTCTCTCTCCCCTCGGCTCCTCCGGCCGTGACCGGAGAAGCGGCCCAGCTCGCCTCGCCCGCCCGCCGCCGCCGGTCACCGCCGTAGGCCGCCGGGGACCGTTCCGAGACCCCTCCGCCGCACCGGAGCCACCCCAGCTGCTGTCCCCCCGAAACCAGTTGCACCGCCCTCCTTCTCCCTTTCCAGCTCTGTCCAGCCTTCGCCGGAGCCGCCGCCTGGTCGCCGGAGCTGCTGGCCGCCGTTCGGAGTCGCCGGGCCGCCCACCAGCCAGCCCCGTGCCGCCGGTTCCTCCATTTCGCAGCTTCTTGCCGCGTGGACAGCCACCCTCGGCCGCCGAGACCCGGTCCCGGGCCGCCTCGTCCCAACGCGCCGGAAGTTCCCGGGCGTTCCCCTCGTCGCCGCCGTCACGCTCGTGTCGTCAGAATCGCTAAACCGTGAGTTGATTTCCTAATCCTTATTTAGGGGTTAATCTTGCTTAGGAGTAGTTTGATTAGTTTAATTATCGATTAGTGTTTTGGACGATGATTGTTAGTGTTTTAATATTATTGATTAAGCTTGCTTAGTGTTAATCATGGTTAGTATTAATAAATATTATTATTATTATTTTTGGAATAAATAATAATCATTTATTATTTTCGGAATTATTAATTAATTAAATTAATTTATATTTCGAATTATTAATAGTAATATTGTTATTACTATTCATTGCTGAAAATTAATTATTTTTGGAGAAAATAATTAATTGTGATTATTTATTGGAAATGGTTTTAATTGAGTAATTTTGGGGGAAATTACTATGGTCTATTTTTCCAAAGTCAATAGTATTTATATACTATATTATTAAATGACATTGGTTTATTAAAGAAGGGTTTTACTAAATGGAATTATTTGGGTTGGATAATTAATTATGGGATGGAAAAATAATTATAAGTATTTTGTGGGACTTGAATTATTTTATCGAAACAATCGACTATAGTAAATGAGTATCTTTGAGTATAATTATATTTTATACTTATTTTGGGATAATTGAGTATTATTGGGGAATAGTTGATTGTTGTAGTCGTGAGGAAATGTATTTATTTATTATTGAATATCGAGACGTGTGTTTATTTATTATTAAATATTGAGACTTGGTTGGGTATTGGAGTATCGTGATGTTGATTGGTCGGAATTAATTGACAGACTGTGACTTGAATTGTTGGTTGTTCCCAAGAGTTAGGGAATGGGCGTGATTGAATGCTGATTGAAAATTGAACTTTGGAAATTGTTGAGTGAGATCGCATGACATATTGCGTGGGTTATCTGAAATGACATGTCGCATGAGCATGAGTGATATTTCATTCACGACAGAGCAAAGATATAAATGGATTGCTTGATGATGTGTTGCATGAACACATTAAATGAGGGAACCCGGCGTTGTCGGAAGACCGCCAATCCTTATGGGGTTGTGCCGTGGCCAGTGGGTCGCCTGACTTCGGTCGGATGCCTGACAGGGAGGGGTTCTATGTGGGATCGCGGTATGGGGGCGGGTCCCGAGCCTCTGTCAGTAGCGGGATTGCGGTAGTGGGCGGGTCTTGTGCTCCCTCGGGAATGCCGTCTTGGGAGTGAGCCATTGACGTCGCCGTGCCTCGAGGTAAAGAGGGTGAAGCTGGTTTAGCCAGGAACCGCCGACCATAAGGTTGTGCCGTTGGCCTAGGAGGGGGCATTAATAATCGGAGCATGTGTGGGTGTGAGACATGAGAAAGTTGTGTGAGATGCTCTGATTATTCGCATGCTCTTAATGTCGTGATGATTGAATTGACAGTTTCTACAGGTTGCGTGTGCCAAGGCCAGGTAGGGTCGCTTGTGTTTGCAACTGTTTATTGAACTGTCGTCTGATAATATTGCTTGAGGTGTGATATGTGTTGTTTGTCGGAACTAGGTTGCATGGTTAGATTGCTCCCAAGGCGAGCGAAGTTCCTAACTAGGGCTTAGGACTTTGACTTGCTGAGTTTATCTCAACCTGTCGTGGTTAACATTTTTCAGGTCCATAGGATGGAGGATCGACGCGTGTTATGGCTCGTGGCCGTCTTTGAAGGGAGTAGATTAACCCTGGCCTGTTAGTTTCATTGGCTCGATAGGAAGATGCCTGTGGTAAGGGCTTGTACTTGTAAACTTCCTAAGGTTAATCAGTTAGTTAATAAAGCGATACTTTTGATGTGTTCTTGTTGGGTTTTCCTGCTATCCATGTTTTTGTATTTGACCGGGGATTGTGTTTCGCTTCCGCATGCGTTTAATCAAAAAATAAAAATAACGGTCGGCGATGAATCCTGGGGAGTCGCAAATCAAATAACCGCAAGAGAACAGGGGTTGCCGCGTGCTCGAGGGTCGGGGCGTGACACAGGAAGCTTGAGTCCATAGATAAATAGAACACTGATCACCCTAATCCCAAAAACTCCTAACCCGGAAAGACTAGACCAATTTCGACCCATAAGTCTTTGTAACTTCACGTATAAAATCATTTCAAAGGTGCTGGCTAACCGGTTGAAACCATGGATGCCTCAAGTGATTGAAGCCTAACAAAGTGCCTTTGTAAGTGGCAGGCAAATCCAGGATAATATCCTAATTGTTCAGGAGGTTTTGCACCAGCTACGCACAAGGAAAAGGAAGAAAAAATTTCAGGCTGTCCAAAAACTAGATATGCAGAAAGCCTATGATAGAATAGAGTGGGATTTCTTAGAAGCTTGTATGATCAAAATGGGCTTCTGCCGACGATGGGTATCGTGGATTATGCAATGTGTCACTACGGTTTCTCTCAGTGTGAAATTTAATGGGGAGTTCCTGCCTTACTTTAACCCAACAAGAGGAATTCGCCATGGTGACCCTATTTCACCTTATATCTTCATACTAGTGGCTAATGTCTTATCATTCCTTATGAAAAAAGCAGTAGATGATGGTCGAGTGAAAGGAATACAGCTGAATAGATATTGCCCAAGGCTCTCCCACTTGTTATTTGCTGATGATTCAATCTTTTTTTTGGATGGAAAAGTTATCGAATGCCAAAACCTAGCAAACATCCTCAATCAGTATTGTTACTCCACTGGCTAGGCAATAAACCTAAACAAATCTGGTATCTACTTCAGCAGGGACTGCCCCCAAACTCTTCGAACTAATATGGCACGAGAATTAAGAGTTTCGATATTGGACAAAACAGGAAAATATTTAGGCATTCCTTCGGATTGGGAAGCATAAAAAAAACACATGTTTGCTTGGATACTGGCCAAAGTAAATATGAAGATAGAAGGGTGGAAGGAAAAGATGTTGTCCAAGGTAGGAAAATAAATACTATTGAAAACGGTGGTCCAAGCTCTCCCGCAATATGCCATGTCAATTTTCAAGGTCCCATTTTCAGTATGTAGAGTTGTTGAAAAGAAGATCGCTTCGTTCTGGTGGAAAAACAGTGACTCAAAGGCTGTAATACATTGGAAAAATTGGGATATGATGAAGAAAAGGAAGGATAGTGGGGGCATGGGATTTAGAGACCTTATCACCTTTAACATGGCTATGCTCGGAAAACAAGCCTGGAGGTTGACGCAATCACCTTCAATGCTTTGGTGTCAACTTATGAAGGGGCTCTATTATCCCCACACTAATCTTTGGAATGCAAAGAAAGGACCAAGACCATCCTGGGGGTGGCATAGTCTCCTGGCCGGAAGAGATGCAATAGCTGGCTCGGTTCAATGGTCAGTCGGGAATGGCAAAACGATCAAAATCCGAGAAGACAAGTGGATAAGAAAGGGCACAATAGCAGGACCAGCAAATCAAGAGGACCCCAAACTAGTGGCGGAACTAATAGACAGCCCTCATGCAAGATGGAAAGAACAAAGCCTCCGCAACTTGTTTGATGACAGTATAGTAGAGGAAATTTTGGCTATTCCTCTCCCAACACCGGAAAAACTAGACAAGTTAGTTTGGATAGCTGCCACATCAGGCATCTACTCTGTTAAAGGTGGGTACAACCATCTTAGAGAAGCAATAAACATCCTGATTAACCAGCAAGCATCATCCTCATGCCAAATCCCACGACCCTTATGGTCTAGAGTTTGGAACCTTCACACTCTTCTCCGAATCAAACTATTCCTATAGCAAATCTGTCAAAATGCCCTCCCCATGAAGAAAAACCTATTCAAGAGAAGAATTTTACCAGATCCGTTGTGCCCTGTGTGCAAGACAAGCCCAGAAACCCTTGAACACCTCTTCCTCCTATGCCCATGGACAGCCAAAATCTGGTCTGATCAGAACATAAAAGCACAAATCCGAGTAAGAGGACTCACCAGCATAGACCAATGGCTCCTTAGCTACAAAAGCGATGCCCCAAACCCACCGTCTCTAGAACTCGTTGCCGAAGTGCTATGGCACCTTTGGAAAGCACGCAACAGGGCCATCTTCAACGCAAAACAGCCAGAATCGCAAGAGACAGTAGAGGAAGCACTTGCTCTACACGAAAATTTCGCAGCTTGGAGTGCGAAACACGGATCCAAAGCAACGCACATACAGACCTCACCTACTTACTGGACACCGTCGGAGAAAGGAACCTTCAAGCTCAATGTTGACGCTGCTTTCATCCCTAGGTCTACGGCAGGTGCGGTGGCTGGGGTGTGGCGTGATGTTGCAGGAAAAATTTTCGGAGGCTTTGCACGACAAATTCGAGCCCTCTCGCCATTTCAAGCAAAAGCCAAAGCTGTTCACGAAGGGGGACTTTTTGTGCAGCAATGGAGGAGAGAGAACGGGGAACAGATGGTCAAAGTCAAGCTGGAATCTGACAACAAGTCAGTTGTTCAGCTCCTCACATGCACAGACCCCCCTCCTTGGGACAATGATGTTTATATTTCAGACTGTCGGGTAGCATTTTCTACAATACCTCTCCTTAGTCTATCCCACTGTTTTAGGACCCAAAATAATGCAGCGGATTGGGTTGCGAAAGCCCAACTCTGCGGTTCTCTACCCCAAAGCTGGACTTCCTATCCCCCTAAACCACTTTTGGATATCTTATGTATTGATGCCCAACTGGGTGGCGCCTTGTATTCACCTACTTAAAGGAAATGTAAGTTCTTTTAGACCAAAAAAAAAAAAAAAATCAATAAAGGTAAAAACTCAATATTAAGGTTTTCAATCACGATGAAACCCATTTCTCGAACCAAAATTGTTAATTTTCATTTATTTTTCTTTTGCCTATTATTTGTAAGCAATTTCTTCACCATTTTCATCAAAAACTCCTTATGACTTTTGAGTTGACTTTTGTCAATCCTTTGACCAAAAGTTAATCTCGAGTCAATAGTAGGCTTTTTGCACAGCAAGATCCTAGACGGTCCTAGTTTCAATTTCGCCAACTTAATATTCAAAAAATTCAAAAATTTGATCATAAAATCGACCTTTTAGTTGAAAGTCAATTAAGGGTTGATTTTTCATCGAACCTTTGACAAAAAAATAAAAATAAATAAAAAATCCTCATATCACTTCCTTGTAGCTTCAATTTCATCTTAGAATAGAAAATTTTGCGAAAATCAATTAAGAATCTTATTTTCCGAATTTTTGGGTTTTATGTTCAAAATCGGCAAAAATAAAATTACTTTCATTCTAGTCGCATTTAGGTGTAGTTCTTTTTATGACATTTGATTTAGAGGTAATTACCCATCCACTCGTTCAACCAATTTTGAGATTGGGTACGTTGGGGTGCAAATTGCCATTTTGCCCTAAATCAGGGGTTCAAGTCAATTCTTCAAGATTTGCGAGTGGTTAGTATCATTTGATCTGTTTTTGTGAGATAAAAAAGAATCCGGGGTTAATTTTGGGAAATTCACTTGGGAACTCCTTAATTTCATACATTTAACTCACTTGGGTTTAGGAAATTAGGGTTATTAAGGTTCGATTGACGAAATTCAAGTTGACCCATTTGTGATTAATGTTTAATTTGATGAATTAGGGTTCTATTTCACCGTATCTCTCTAATTCGATTGTGACACGAAGGTTGAGCCATTATTTCTAAATCAATTTAGACGGAATTGACCATTATGAGCATGGGTAATTGAATGTGGTGACATCAAGTAGTTCTAATTGAGTTTAGTTTCAGTCAATTTGAGTTTTCGGTGATGTAATTACATGAATTTACACAGTTTATCCCTTAATTGAGGTCAATTCTCTTCGGGACCTAATTGCATAAAATTTAAAGAAGAGGGTGCCGAATCGGTCAAAACTGGTACAACTAGTTCGATTGGTCTAACACGGAAAGTGACTGTTCTAGTCGGTACTCTCTGGCCAACGACCACTGTCGGGTGGCCCACCCCAAAACCGACCTCCTCAACCCATGAAATTCCAAAATTGCACAAAAATCCATGGAATTTTTCAAAATAGATCCTCGACTCCTGATGTTTGCAAATAGGTCCCTAAAATGAACCTATATAAGGGATTTTCCCTCCAAAATTTTGGGGGCTTCATTCTTCAACATACTTAGATCTAGTTTCTCTCTCTAGCTCTCAAATCTCTCTCTCTCCTCTCTTTCTCACCAAATCGAACCACCTTGCCCCTTGTTGTGCCGGTCTCTATTGCTAGAGCCCCTACTAGGCGAGCGCCACCATCCTGGAGGTGCTTCGGTCCCCCCTATCCTATTGATGCCACCACTCCCTCCATTGTCACTCCGATTGGCCAGCCCAAGCTAATCTCCCTCTCGGCTTCCGGATTGGCGATTGAGTCGGTCCCTCAACCTCGCTCCTTCATTGGCCAATCTAGGCAGTTTGATGACTTGATCGGCGGTCCGACCATTGCTGATTCCTCCTCCGGTGTGTTCGTGACCCTTTGATGGTTGGCGCCTGATCAGAAAGCTACCAGAGTAGCTTCGGTGGCCGTTTCTTCCTTTTGCGGTCCAAATCGGGTATGATTGGACCTTATCCTTCCCCAGTGGTGATCAGCACAATTCCGGCGTTGATCTGATCCCCTTTGGCTGTCTGACGTCCTCCGGTGTCCACTGGTGATCCTTGACGTGTTCCTGTAGTTGTGGCGGATCAGCGACCTCTTGTTTAAGCTCAATCGGTCTTGATTGAAGTTAAGTGCAAAAGGTAATGTTCTCGATCTCAAATCCGATGAGGCGAGGTTGAGATAGTCAATCGGGGCCAGGATATAAATTTAGGATCTTTTACATGCTTATAATCCATGATTAGAAGTGATTGATGATCCTTGAATGCTTTGAGTGATGATTGAATGATTAAGCAAATTTTGGAAATTCGGAGGCTTTGCACATAAGTTCTGTTATGGCTGATTCGAGGTCCTGAATCTCAAAATCGTGATTCAAAGTGTTCTAAACATTCGATCTATGTTTGATGAGCTTGGTTTTGACACATTATGAGCCTTGAATCGACGTTGTTTACTAATTGAAATCCTCTTTGAAAATTGATGATATGTTCTACAAAATTGATGTTGACTCTGATTTTTACCCAATATTAATTTTTTTTGTGATTTTTTACTGATTCTTGTGCTTCAAATTTTATGTCGGTGCCTTATGGAATTTGCTCAAAATTGTCTTGGCTATGATATATATATTTTTTCTAGATATGTTGGAGTAGATTTAGTCAAGGAAAGCCTCAAAAAATCGTCCTTACGCTAATCTGCTGTTTGAGCCCGATTTATGTTTGCCTGAAATTATACTTGTTAACATGATTTTATGACCAAGGTGTCTCCATGTATGACATGCTCCAATCGCACATCATTTAGTATGCTAATTTCTTGTTTGAAGTTAGTTTCAGAAGCTGTCATGGTGTCCTAACGTGTTCACGTGTGTTATTTGCCATTTTTGTGTGAATTTTTGTAATGAGATCACGACTTAGAACCCTCACATTTAGATCTAATATCATGTAAATTGGTAAATTTTTATCACTTTATCTAGAGATAGAAATTCATGCTTCCACACGACACGTTTTGCTGCAATTTTTCACTAATTTGCCTCTTTGTAGACAACTCTTCATTTGAGCTTCTTAAGAGCTAAATCATTGCATGATGTCTTATAGACATATTTAAGGGACATTTCAAACTTTGAAATGGTGTATTGTACGTCTCATTTGAACTTCATTTGCTATGTGAAATTTGCTTGTGAAGTTCGTGCATTAATTCTGGAATTTAATGAGCCTCATCATGAATAGGGTTAGTTGACTTACTAGTATTCATGAAATAGTATGATGTTTTGTGCGTTGATTTAGGGATAAATGTCTTCACCAAATTTATTCAGCACATTTAGCCTTACATCATGCTTAAACGTTATAAATTTTATACATTATATAGGTAGTTTGACTAGCTTACCTTCACGCATCATGATCCGCAATGCTTGTCGCTGAGTTGCACACTTCTACCAATGCCTATTGTTGAAGTATGTAAATGACCTTAATTAGATTTAATGTCTCTTAGAAAGTCTTAGAACAAATCTTAGGCTTTCTGATAATATCAATTTTATATAATTTGCATGTCATCAGTCCCATTTTCCCTTTTTGCAAAGTTTGCGCTGAAACTTGTGAAATGATGAAATTCAGAATGCTGTTATGTCTTCATTGCACCAGATATTTTCCATTTTTCATGAATTTTTCAATGAAAATTTTGAAGTTCGGTCCTTAATGAAAGTCGCTTGACTTACTTGCCTATGTTGTGATAAAATTTCATAATTTTTAAAGCTTCGTCTACTAGGTCAAATCAACATCAATTTGCCTTAATGACTTGCTGCTTTGTTCTGTTTTTGATGTGCTATTCTGAGTTCTTTGACTTTTATAAATTCATGCGTAACTTGTCTTGGGATGCTTCCTTCACAGAATTGTTCCTTATCATGTGTTTGATGTGCTATAAATTTTTTAGGACCAATTACTCATGAGTCCTATTTCAATTGCTTGCATCTTGATTACCTTGTTCTGGCTTATCCTTTTTTCCTTTTATGATATGTCTCTGTTGTAGCATTTTTTAGGAAATTATGCATGCTAAACCGGTCTTCGTGGCTTCACGAATTTTGATCCTCACATTCTAGACTTTACTCACAAAAATTTTCAAATATTAAGAGGAATGTTAAATGATTTTACCGAGTCCTTCAATGCGCAGGGCATTCTAGAATTTTATCTTTTCTATTTTGATTTGACTTCATTTCCATTCTTATGGTGCCAAATCATGACATTTTCAGATTTTTTAAACTATACATTAATCTCATTAAGGTTTAAACCGTATTTAGAGCATATGTGAAGCCCAATTAGCTGTGCACAAGATCCGCTTGGGTTAGCCTTGACGAGTAAATAAGTTTCATAGCCTCAATGCATGTACGTTTTGTTCTTACTAAATTTTTCCCAAATCCATATTTCAACTAACTTGAAAATCATCTTTTAGATATCATGTGAACCTTTTTAACATCTTAATCTCACTTGTTTGGCGCATGTGATTGTGATTGTCGCATGGTGAATAAGTGAATTGACCTAGTGTTGGTTCACTAATTATTTGATTAAGTGAAAAACAAGGTCTTCGTGCATTCATGCTTGTTTACTTTCAATCCTACATGTGATTGTTAGATGTATGTATAGGTGCGATGCATGTATTCGTGAGATATCTTAGGTGACACATTGAACCTGACTTAAGGGCTTATGGTGTTAGTCATTGTGGGTGAACAACAATAATGGCTAATTACCATAAGCTATGTCTACAATGAATGGGGTAGACATTTTGTGGCATGTTGCATGTACAACTTCAAAGACCAACCCTGAGACCAATTTGGGTCAATTGATTGCTTCTTTCTTGATTCTTTGATGTGTTTTGATTGCCTCTTATATCATTCAATGTTTGCTTCAAATGTATGTGAAATTTTGTATGCTAGTATTAGCTTTAGGTTAGAATTAGAATAAGTCCGATGAGGCAATTCATTGGAGATGACGATCTCAAAGATGATGAGAGGTCGATGTCTAATCTGACCGGTGTCTTTGTAAATGGCGAATGGTCGATGTCTTTTCTGACTGATTTATTTGCATCAGTTATTCATTATCCAATATATGTTTTGGATTTCCCCTTGTGTTGTATAAAACCCAATGAGATACAGGTTCATTCTTCTGTCTCTTCCATTTTGATTTTTTTAGGGTCGCTTGATTAGGATTCCTTTGTTTTTCTTGCACTACTTTGAGTGTTTACTTTCCGCACTGTCCTTTAAATTTTAATTGCTTGCGTTTCTTTTTCCTTTTGGGTAGAAGTAGAATGGCATAAAATTAACCATCATGCATGAGGAATTCTTCGAAATAAAGGGCACGAAAATATAAAAAGACATATATGATCACCATAGGTAACATGATGACTGTTTGGTACCGAAAGGGTATTAATAGCAATATTAATGTAACTCAAGTCCCCAAACCCTAAAATCTTTTGTTACCTAGATATTGAGGGATCACTCCCAACCCTTGATAGGGTTTTCTAGCCGGCTCCCAAAAATAAGGCTAGTGGCGACTCCTATATATCATGTTAGGTTGTCTAACAAACCTAATAATAAAAATGAATTGTCGCATGGGGTATGGGTCTTGTAGAGCATTTACTTCGGTTTAGCAGACTCAATATTGTTAGTAGTTCAAAAGGATGAAGTGATGCTATCACTTTGGGCAAACGTACCTTCGAGAGGATTACCATGGTAAGAGTACCCCTAAATTCATTTTTCACACCTAGTTTCCTTTTCATAAGATGTACCATGTGCATGGGAGTGAATCACAACACTATCTCGCTGTCGTGCAGGGTATGGATTTAGGAGGACTTGCTTTTTTGTAGACCTCAAACATAACGGACTGAAACCGAAGGTGAGGTGATGACGCCTTTGGTGGACATGACCTTGAGTGTGAACTCGTGAGCAAATATGTGATGTCTTGAAATTCAAGCCCTTTGAGGGAGGAATGAATGTTAATTTCACCAATGCATTGTTGGTTGATCTCACTCGGAACTGATCACTCCTAAGATACTGACCTTGAAGGGAAAGGCTAATGAGGATAGAACTTGTGTGACTAAAGAACTTGACCTGGGAAAACAACTCGATCGTGAGACTTGCATAAAGACGATCTTGTAGTTATGCGGGTCGATTTTAGGGACGACTAGAAGTCGATTCGTTGACAGAAATAATGGGACGATGGGTGATCTCGGAACTTGCGAACAATCCTATGTTGATCCTTGATAATCGTGTACTTTGAAATAAGAATCTATCCTTCACAATTTTACGTAGTCAAAGACGTCCATGTGTCGAGAAGTCTTGAACGTGATTTGGTACGAGTCGGTTACGGGTGAATCTTCGAAACCACCTGTTAGTTTAAGTTGTACCAACATGGCATTCAGGTGAAATTGACAAGGCATGAGAATCCAAGATTGGATTTCGAATTTTCGGGAACGTCTGGGACGGACTTTTGGACAATACTTTTGCGACAGTTGACAAGGCCGGTTGAGTCGAGTATTTGCAAAATGGATTTTCAGACCAAGGAAACAAGCCTACGATGACGTGGGCTGGGCAAGAATAGTGTGGGCCTCACGCCCAAGGTGGGACAATCATCGTGGAAGACCTAAGACAAGCAAGTGAGCCCGTTGGACCAAACCGACCATTTACCCTTCCAAGCTCGTTGTTTAACCTTGAGCCAATTCGAGTCCAACCAATTTTCCGAGCCCATTTCTATTCATTTTCTAGCTCATTTCTTAGGCCCGCCCCTCATTTTCAGCCTAAGGGCAGCTTGGGAAATGTGCAAGGTGGAAATGACCATTTTGCTTTCAGATATTTTGAAGAAAAGTCAAAAGAAGAGAGATAAGATGATGTCATCTTGCTTGGGAGTTGAACCATGCCATTAATGGCCTTAATGAGGCCTATCTTCAGCCCTCATTTCACTCTCTCTCTCCTCTTCATCTCCTCCAAAACTGCACACCACTTTCTCCCTTGGTTTCCCTTCCTTCCTTCAGTTTTTCCTTCTGACCTTTATTTGAAAAATCGAGTTGTTCATGCCCTTCTCGTGTGAATCACGTCTCATGCCACTCGCCATCGTGCTCAGGACATTGAAATCATACATACAGAGGTGGCTATTCGCTTGTCGGCGTTGGCCGACAAGAATCCACTGCTGGTCGGACTGCTTATTGTAGCGCATTTGCTGTCCAGTTTCACCTTTTCACATGTTTTCCTTTCTTTATGACCAAACCATTGCCCATACCAGCTACCAGTAGTTCCCCCTCGACCCCTAGATGCCCCTAGTTGGCGGCCAACCACTCGCCGAAACTCCAGCCAAGCCGTTTTGCTCCGATCAGCCCCTGTCCTCCTCCTGTAGTGTTGTTTTCTGAAGTTTAGTGGGTGTACAAAGGTTGTTGCTGCTGTGTTCAGCCCGAGACCGCCTTGGAGTGTTGTGGGAGAGGTCCTTGGGTGTCGAGTTTGTCACCGTTGCTGCGTTCGTGTCGCCAGCTCGCTTAACGGGTGAGTTTAGCCCATAATCCCTTAGTTAGTGCCAAAAATTGCTTAGAGTTGGGTTAATTAGTGTTAATGTTGGTTTAGGAAGTTAATTAAGTTGTATTAGCCCTAAGATAGGTGGTTAGATAGATGGTTAAGATTAACTTAGCTTCATCTTGCTTAATTATGCTTAATTGTGCTTGATTATGCTGAATTGGGTGTTAATTGTTAATTACGCATGTTTTGCCTTAATTTCTTGATTAATTTGATTAATTTTTTTAATTAATGAATTTTTTTAATTTCTGAATTTAATGTTTAAATTATTTTAATTTCTGAATTTAATTATTTAATTATTAAATTTTGAAATTTCACTATTCACGACACTATTCATCTGGAAGCTAAAATTGCGCATAATTTCATGTGTCTTAATTTTATGAAGTGAATTGGATGTGCCATTGCATGAACATCCATATGAATCGTGTGATTTTCACAAAAGAAATGGGAAAATGGTTTGTTCGAAGGATAATGAAAATTGACCGCTTTTATGAGAAATGATTTGAGATTTTATATGCAAGAATGTGTGCATTGGTTAATGCTCAAAGATAATAAGTGGTGTGATGGTATGCTTGTGTGATCATTAAGTTGAACCCGCCGCCTTGGCCTTAGTTTGTGGGGGTGATAGTTCGATTTATTGAAGATTATGGAGAGGGAGGGCATGGAAGGGCACGATTGCGCCTCTGCGGAGGAAGAACGCCATAGCACCTAGGCCTGTATAGAAGGGCACGGTTGCATTATTGGTTTCGATTATGCATAAGGTGATCACATCATTTATGACACGCACGTATAAATTTATAATGTGTAGGGTGTGGTAATGGACATGTGAGATTGCTTGTGACGCAACTTGCATGTGATTGATGAACTGCATCATCTAATAGCCATGTGCATTGCGTGTATTGTGCTGACTTGTAACGTGTAGGATATGGCATATCGGGTAAGGTTGCATCCGAACCGACTATGTGATTGTTGATTGCATTGCTTGTATTGCGTGAGGTTTAACGTGCAGGGTATGGCATACCGGGTAAGGTTGCATACGAACCGATTATTAAATGTTGGTTGACCCTAGTTGTTGTTGCTTGTTGGTTGTTAGTTAAGTGAGGGGTGGTTTTGGAGATATACTTCGGGTTGAGTTGGTGTATTAACTAGGGCTTAGGGAAAGAACTCGCTGAGATTTTATCTTAGTGGTTATTATATAACCACTTTTAGGCCCCTAGAATGGTGCATCGCAGTCAGGAATCCTGCCCTCGCTCCACTAGTGATCGACCCAACGGAGTCGAGTCCGATGGGTTCGAGTGACCGTGGTGCTGAACCCGAGGGTTCATTGTGTATAGTTGGATTAGCCTAGCCTAGTTTTTTTTTGTTTGGCTTAGAGGATGGATCGGCCCCTTTTGTCGGGCTTGCATATCGAAAAACGATCATCTGTTGATTAATTCAGTAAGATGTATAAATGAGTAGTGGTTGTTGTTCTTGTTGTTCATCCTTCTATCCATGATTGATTGCTTGATTATTTGTTGGATTGGGGATGGTTCGTCTTTTGCTTGTGCATAACGAAAGATTAAAATAAATGGTCATCGATGAGTCTTGGGACGTCGCTTTCTATCGATCAAGGTAAGGGGTTGTCGCGTATTCGGGGTTCGGGGCATGACAAAATACCCCTAAACATCGTCCCTCCCGATATCGACCATTAGCTGAAGGGGCAGGTTGCGGCAATGTGCATTAAAAAAATTTAAATATAAAATGAAGAAATGCAAAATTCAATGCATGCGGTTGCATCCACCAATCTACAAGAATTGTCTTCATACTAGTTGATAGCTTCCTACTCTGAAAACTTACTTTTCGTGTGAAAAGACTATCTACTACCACTAAGGTGGTTAGCTTAGTGATAAAGAGGCATTATGTCCATCTAGTCACTAATTCGATTCATATGGGAGCAAATCTCTAAAAAGCTTGTGCTTTTATTGCCTAATTGCTGCATGCATCGTGTGGATGAATTTTTGATTAAGACGACGGGCCCGCATACCTCGAAGGTTGTCATTGGTGTAGAATATTTATGAGTCAAATTAAATATTCTATAACAAGAATGCGACTCTCATTGTAATGTCCACCATAGGTTCTTAGAAGGTGGTAGCCTCTCCCTCACCTTTTTCACTCATAATAGAAAAGAGGAATAAGAACATTAGGAGTATCAAAACTTTCGTATGGTGCTCACTTAAGTGTAATTTTTTTTTGTTCATTTGAGTGTCACATCAAAGAAAAATTAATTACTTGAGTGCCAATTCCAACCAAATGTCCTACGTGAATTTTTTTTGAATTTTTTTATTTTTATTTGTATTCTGCTTTTATTTTTTTTTAGGGGCTGATGAGGGTCATTAGCATCCTTCGTTGGTTGCGGCCACAAGGGCCTTGGATGAGGTTGCGAAAGCCCTCACTGCCGTTGGATGGTCGTGAGTGACATTGATTAGAGCAAGTGAGGGCCGTCGCAACCTCGCCATTGGTTGGCGAGGCCCTGATGGCCTCGCTTAGGGCTTTCGCAGCCATATTTGGGCGAGGGTCGCCTCACCTTTGCCACAAAGGCCTTGGGTGAGGGCCGTTGCAATCGAGGGCAACTTGGACCCTCGTTGGTCCTAAAGAAAAAAAGGAAAAAAAGTATTATAAAAATTCAAAAATAAAATATTAAAATATAAAAAATATTTATAAATTTAAAGTTTTTTTTTTCAGAGGTCAAGTCAACTTTTTCGGTGGGGCAAATCGGAAATGGCACTCAAGTAATCAATTTTTCAAATTTGTGACATTCAAGTGAGCGAAAAAAACGAAAAAAAATATTTTGAGCACCATAGAAAATATTGACACTCATACTGTTCTTGCCCTATAAAAGGCTATCACATATCATAAATCCAATATAAAACTTCCATGGCTAATTAAAATCACCTATTATTCCAATTTTTTGTGTTCAATTCTTTTTCCTAAAAAAAGCCTCACCCAATAATTACTTGGATCTTTGACGTCAACAAGCCTAAGCAAAGAATACAAAATAGCAACAACCTTAAATTACAGGAGAATGGAATGGCAGAAAAATTACCAAAACAGTCCTAAATTTATTGCAAAATTTTCAATTTAATCCTAATTTTTTTTTCCAATTTAGTCTTAAATTTTTGCATTTGTGCCAATTCAATCAATTCGACAAATTTTGGCCGGCCGATGTTGACGTGGACGTCGACCGACGCAGACAGTTTGGTTGACGTTGACGTGGCAATTTTTAATTTATATGTTTATATATTATTTGATTTTTTCCTTTTTTCTTTCTCCTCTTTTGTTTTTATTTTTTCTTTCCTTCTTCCTCTAGCCAGCGAAGTCGACCTTGCTGCTTATTGGGAGGCTTGCCCTTACCAGCATTGACGAGGGCAAGCTCTGACTAGGGCAAGCCTCAGCAACCCCTAGCGAGGGTGAGCTCAACCTCACTAGATCTGGGCAAGGCTCGATCTCACTGGCCACTAGTGCCGATGAGCGCGAGCCTCGACCAACCCTGTTAAGACCTCACCCTTGCTGTTGTGGCATTGGGCAAGGTCGTATCCACCGACAGAGGACCTGACCTCGGCCTTTGCGTTCTCAGTTCATCACCCACTCTCGCTTCTACCCAAATGCAACTCCTTGAAGGAGCTCAAGCAAATCCAGGCCTTCACCTTGAAGACCCAGCTCCAACATGATGCCTCCCTGGTCAATAAGCTCGTCAATTTTTGCACCCGATGCCCAGACGATGCACCATGCCCAGAAGCTGTTCGATGAAATTCCCCACGCGGACGTTGTCCTCTTTAACACCATGTCCTGCGGGTATTCGCGTGTCTGATGACCCGCTTCGAACAGTGGTGCTATTCGTGCAGGTTTGGAATCTCGGTCTCTTTCCTGATGATTACAGTTTCTCGTGAATCCTAAAGGCGTGTCCCGGTGCCAAAGCGTTGGCGGAAGGAAAGAAAAAATAAAATAATTAAAAAAATTAAAAATTACCATGTTAGCATATGTTGGATAGCATCCACATTAGTCCCGGTTAGCCAAAATTGGCTGAATGAACTAAATTAATAAAAAAAATACAAAAGGTTTAGGACGGAATTGACAAAAAAAATGTTTATGACTAAATTGGAAAAATTACAATAAACTTATGATTGTTTTAATAATTTTCCCGTGGAATAGTTGATGATGAAAAAATCAAATTTGGATAGGATTAGATTGCCAGGTAAGAAGCAGAGTTATTTAGTATGTGGTTAATAAAATCAAACATTTATTCATTATTATGGTATTTGTTTGATGATATATTTATACCAATAAAAGATTCTCCTTCATTTTGCTAGTAAGCATGATAGATTTATTTTTCCGTAACCAAAATCACATCACATAGCTGGAGAGACCGCACTTAATTAGGGCCTTTATACATATGTAATCTGAAATATTCAAAAGAAAAACGTGAACATTGCAAAAAGAAAAACATTGTAAATTGTAATCAAGTCCGTTTCCTTTAATCTATAGTCTCTTGATACTTGATGGATCAGGCAACTTTTGTAGTTTAAAACATTTCTCAATCTCAAATATTTCCAACGATTCTGGACAATCTGAAATCTCAAATAGCTCAATACAATCCCTTAGTTGAATTTTCTTAAGCTTCTTCAAGTTAGTTAGATTAGGCAACTTCGCTAATGATGGAAGTGACATGAGCAGTAATGTTCTCAGGTGCTGCAAACCTTCAGGGCCTTCAATATCTATTAGCCCCTCGCAAAAAAATATGTCCAAATGTGATAACGCTTTCAAATTGAAAATAGCGTTCATTGCTTTTATCCCAATGCAAAACTGGACACGTAAGTATGACAAATTTGTCGGAAGCCATGGTAGGCATTGCAAATTGGGCCACCAGAGATGGATTTTCTTCGACCGAGAAAGGAGAACAAAATTAGAAGATACTGTGCTGATATCAGGACAAGACAAGTCCAAGACCTCAAGCATGTGTAATCTTTCAATCACCCAAGAACTTGGAGCTGCTTCAAGATTTAAAGGATGCTTGAAACGTACCGCCAACTTCAAAATTCTCAAATTAATAGGTTTGACAGGTTCGACACTGTCTTCATTGAGGATGCATGAAAGTGTAGACTAATGAGACTTTCTAGAAGCTGAGGCACTGCTGGAGTTTCATTTTGATCTGTCACCAATATTCTCAAAAATGATCTTCCCAATATTATCAGGAATTTCTACAAAACTAAAACCCCCTGCTTCTTGCTGTTCGAGCTTCTCCAACATTCCATTGACGCTAGGTAGTTTTCTTATAGAGCTTTTGGCGCATCTTTAGTACTTTCACATTCTTCAAGTACCCAATTGAATCCGGTAACTCCCTAATATTGGATCTTGATAGATCTAACTCGATAAATGAGTTGAAATTTTGATTGACTTAGGTAGTTGAGTTAAATGGTTATAACTTAATTGGCACAATTGAAATATTTATAACTTAATTGGCACAAGTGCAATATGGTCAGCATTTTTTTGGTAATTATTTTTATTTTAGATGTTATGAATACTTGCAGGAAGTAGGGGTGATCGGTTCCTGATTTAGTCCGTCTCCACTCAAGAACCAAGAATCGATTGGGAATGAAACCAAGATGATTGGTTCCTAGTTCCTGAACTAGGGATCATACCTTTGTGAAGCAAGAAAACCTACAAATGTTAATTTAAGCTTCAAAATTAGTAGTTTTTTAATAAATAAAAAAATAAAAAATATATAATCAATCCGGTTCCCACCTTGGAACCTAAAATGGGACAAAAATCATTGGTTCCATGGAACCTAGGAATTGAACCAATGCCTTCTAGAACTGAATAGAACTGATCAGTTTGGTTTGGTCGGCCATCTTACTCACTCCTAGTAGGAAGGAATGAATTTTTCTTTTTTCTTGACAGAAAAATCAAGCAATTTTATAAGAAAAAATGTTGGCCGGTTGTCTGCTCCATTAAGCATCGGAGTCAAAAGATTTTTTTCTTGTCTAGAGGAAGTATTTTGGGCTCATGTTTGTTGAAGTTGGGCTTTTGAACAGACTGGGTTGTTAATATCTCTTAGCGATGGTAGTTTAGTTACAAGTAAAAGAACAAAAGTAAGATGACCTAATTTATTTTTTTTGGGGGTCAAATGTAAGATGACCTACTTGAGTGCTGAGAAATCGTTGTTAACATGGGATTCAGATCGGCATTTGACATGGTCACATTTCTATCTCACTCATTTTTTTTATAGATGATCGAGTGGTTTTTTTTTTTTTTTTTTTTTTTTGGGGGGGGGGGCTTACTTAAGGAGGAGAATGTTTGAATTAGATGGTTAATTTGGGGGAAGACGAAGCTGATCCTGCTGGAATCGGTGACACGGTGGTCTATCTCCTATTGCAGACTTCTTTGCACTAACCTAGGCTACTAACCTTCGACTTATCTTGGTTTGCTCGAATTAGCAGAATCTAAGGACAAAGCAATGGTGGGATCTATTGATGGGGTTTAAGAATGGAGAGGTGTCATAATATAGACAAAAAAGTGGATCTATGTTATCTCTTTTTGTGTATCGGGTGATGGCAGTAAATGCTCAATCTAAATTTTACGCAATAAATATGCTCCAAACATCTCTTTTTCCTTTTTCTAAATATCATTCCATGTTATGCATTTCATACCTAATAATATGTCTAATCTTCATTACTTTCAAAAGAGGAGCTTACGCATTCAAAAAAGAACTGCCCACCTAAGATTGTAAAATTAACAATGAAAGCTAAGAGCGAGGTAAAAAGGAACAAATCCATTTCAGAAAAGCCACGAAAGACATGAGTAATTATGACATTTTAATGCATGAATTGTAATTTACACAATCACTTAGATATTTCTTCATTTTTCTGCTTTTTCCATGTGCAGGATAACCCCAAGGTGTTGTGGGTTTTTTTACCAATTGGGCCAATGCTTCCATAAATTCGGTCGTGCTTTACAAATATAGCTTCCATACTGGTTCTATTTATTTGGAGTTATCTCCCAAAGAGCAAGACAAAAAATAAAGGAAAAAGATAAGAGAGAAATCTTGTATAAGACAACTTGTCTTCTTGTAGTTGGATCTCCAAGTTTTTGAAACGCTCCAAATTTCACTTTAGCATCCAAATCAGGATTTCGCAAAGCTAAGAGCGATCAACTTGTCCGATCATTGATGTTTACAGTTTTACAAAGAAAGAAAAAGTACAAAGGAGAATCTACTGTACAGTTGCACTGAGATCCATAGAGCAGATAACAGGATTTGCGGACCCACTCAATCGGAGCTCCCAAATAGGCGAGAGAAGGATATAGGCACCCGGTGCCCGTAAAAGTCCCTAAATTATGAGAGAAAAACCGAACAGCAGGGAGACCCTGAATCCTAGATATCTATTCTGCTTTCTAAACATTGATCTTCTCCTTGCTTTAAGCACTTTCTTCTTGCTTATTCTCCAGGCATGTACACCAAATCAAACATTGTGATTGTTCTTCCCAAACCGGACCAGTATAGCCTTCTTTAGGCCCAAAGGCACTAGCGCATCCATCTCCAACCCATTTTAATTCCCTAAATAAGATTATCTTGAAGAGAAAATGAAGTGGCACATCTATCTTACTGCAACAAGTAGGGGTGAGTGGTTATAGGTTTTGTCCAAATTCCACTTGGAACCCGAAACATTTGGAACATGTAACCAACCAATCGGAATAGATTTTTTAATTTTTAGAGTTTTGAAAATCTACTTAGAAGGCTATTGTTCATGCACCTACAGTTTTTTAATTTTATCAGTCCGTTGTTTGTAGCCGTTGACTTAGAAGGCTATTGTTCATGCACCTACATATTTTTAATGTTATCAAAATCATTTAATTTAGGAAATTAATGAAAAGATTCAAGGTGACTTAGAAGGCTATTGTTCATCTAAATTAGATTAAATTATGATCTCAAGCCCAAAAAGTGGGAAGAGAAAGTCAGTAGCTAAAAGTAAGAATTTGGTGCAACTTAAAAACACCTCGAGTTTGGGCAAGCCTACTGCCATAATCTGTCTAATTGCGAACTTCTTAATCTATCGATAGAAATTGAGCTATGCTCAGTCAAGTGATAGTCAATAATATTATATCAATGGAAGTAATAATGGCATTACATGTATGATAGCAAATTAAAGTATTTGCGGTTCATCTTTGTTCATTTGCAAAGTCAAACAATTTCTCCCGAAGGTATTGCAGCTGAGCTACAACTTGTCTAATACTCATCCGTCTACTTGGCACTCTGTCCGAACAAGCAACTCCAATGGTATACAACATAATCAAACATTCTTGAAATATGTTATCACTTTTGGAAAGCCAAGTCGATGCCTATAGTGACGAAAATGACTCTCTCTTTCTTGAAGCAAAAAGTTGTCTGTAATTTCTAGCACTCGTTTAGGTAAAGCTTCTGTGACAAACTTATGAAGAGTCAAATTGTCTTTGAATGTGTCATCAATGGGTCTTAACCCTGTGAATATCTCCAACAAGAGTATGCCATAACTATAGACATCGCCTTCTCTTGAAGCCTCACTTCCCATTGCATACTCTGCCACCCATTTTGATCATAGTACAAATTAAATTAAAGTGTGGATGATCAAATCAAAATGTAATGTGTGTAAGACAATAAGAGTTATCATTAGCTACCAAACTTGACATAGGAAGACCCATCAATAATATTTAGTTATATAAACCTTCTTCATTTATAAGAGAGAGAGAGAGATTACCGGGTGGAATATAACCAAATGTCCCTCTAATTCTTATTGAGCTCGTTTGATAAGTTCTAGTATCAAGGAATTTCGCCAATCCAAAGTCGCCAACATGTGCAACCATGTTGGCATCTAAGAGGATATTGCTTGGCTTTAGATCACAATGAACAATGGGGATGAGGCATTGGTGATGAAGATAATTTAATGCTAAAGCAACATCAATAGCAATATTTATTCTCCAAAATGAAATTCAACTTTTTCAGAAGCTCATTCCCATAAGATGATGATGCAAATGGGTGTAGCCAACTTTTCAAGCTTCCATAGTCCATGAATTCATAGACTAAAGCCTTAAAATAATTTCCTTGATGATCATTATAAGAGCAAACTGTTAGTATCTTCAAAATATTTGGATGTTTGATATTCTTTGATGCCTCCCACTCGACTGTAAAGCTCTCCCTAGCACCCTGGCGAAATGAATGAAGCATCTTCATGGCAACAACCATTCCATTGTCCTCAAGTATTGCTTTGTAAACAGAACCAAAGCTTCCAGCACCGATGAAATTTGTCGAAGAAAAATTTCCAGTTGCTTTTAAGAGTGTTTCATAAGATATATTCAGACGTGAATCATCCATAAAACTTGGAACCGGTTTATTTACTTCCTTCTTCACCCAACAAAGATATATAAAAGTTACACATAGAGCCATCATCCCAAGAACTAAGGGAATAGCAATAGTGAAAAATTTTGTTATATCAATCCTTTTGTTCTCATGGCTTTTGGAAATGCAGTTGGGGAGGTGAAGTTCTGGCAGTCCGCCGCAAAGATCATTATTCCCAATAATAGAAGTACTGGTGATATTTTTAAAGACTCCTTCGCATGGTAGTATCCCTTCAAACTTATTGTACGACAAATTCATAAGTTTTAAGGAATAAAATGCCACTAAGAATTCTGGAATCTGACCTGACAAATTGTTGTGTGAAAGATCTAGTTCTTCAATGCCTCCTAATGATCTAATTGATGGGGAATCGACCCATGGAAGAAGTTGCCCCCATCCTCAATGATGTCAATGCAATGCAATCACCTAAACTACTTGGGATTTTACCTACCAACAAATTGTTGGAGATGTCCAACACAATCAAAGTTCTCAAGTTGCCCACTTCTATGGGTAAAACCCCAGTCAAATGATTGCAAGACAAATCCAAAATGATGGATAATGATGAGAGACCTATAAGTTGTGGGGGTATGGTGCCACTGAGATTGTTATTAGACAGATTGAGCAACTTAAGAAATTGACAATTTGATAGATTCGAAGGAATTTGCCCGTGAAATTTGTTCCCACCAATTTGGAGTTCAATCAGCTGGGTTAGATTTCCTAAAAAGGATGGGATAATCCCCCTCAGATTATTATCACTAAATTGCAGCATCCTTAGGTTTTGTAGATTTGCAAAATTTGAGGGGATAACACCTGAAAGCTGGTTGAGATTCATAAATAATACTTCCAATTTGACAATATTCCCGATTTCTTTTGGAATCTCACCAGATATTTGATTTGTGGCCTGCAGAAAATACTTTGATGGTGGTAGATAAATTTCCTAGGCATTTAGGTAACAAGCCACCAAACTTGTTCTTGTCGATATTCACATACTCCAATTTTGTGCTATTAGTTAACGAGCAAAGGAACCTCAAGTCTTCAGGTTTTCCATTTCCGAGTTGATTACCAAAGATTTCAAAGCAACTAAGCTTATACAAATTTTCCAAAGAAGGTACTTTTCCGGAAAATCTATTACTTCCAATTTGAAGCACATCTAGCTTTGTGCAATTCGATATCGAGGGAGAAATCAGCCCGTCAAGTTGGTTCTCTGTAACACTAAAAAATTCAAGATCTTGGAGTTTGAGGCATATGCCTACTGGAAGAGTCCCTTGTATCCAATTGTGTGCAACATCAAATAGAATTAGCGAAGAGAAATTGAGTAAGGAAGATGGAATTGTACCCGACAATCTGTTAAATCCAACGCCAATGAATTGCAAGTTTGTCAGGTGGCCTAGAACTTGCGGAATGCTCCCGCCCAAGTTGTTCTGGGTTAAATGAAGGATCTCCAGTGAAGATAGGTTCCCAATGGAGGAAGGCACACTCCCGGTTAGATTGTTAGCATACAATTTCAACTGCCGTAGCTTCAGCAATGCACCGAGCTCTCTAGGAATTCCTCCAGTTAGTTGGTTGTTTCCAAGTGAGAGAACGACCAAGTCTAAGCAACCCGATATGTTTTTGGGAATTTCGCCAACAAACGAATTGTTGTGCAATCCTAGGATATGCAGGTGGCGCAACTGGCCGACTTGTGGAGGGATTTCACCATCAAAACTATTGCTTTGGAGCTTCATTTCCCTTAGGAAGCTGAGGTTTCCGATATGAGGAGAGATTGATCCAAAGAGTCCATGGGATGACAAGTCTAGGAATGTAACCCTCCGGCGCCTCCAGCCGCATGTAACACCATGCCACTGGCAAAGCCCAATGCTATTATTCCATGAGTCGAGTGCACCAAAAGGATCTCCGGTTATGCCAACCTTAAATTGGAGAAGCGCGAGTCTGTCTATTTCATTGGTGGCGGAGGAGATTTGGTTAAAACACAGTGCAATAGCAATGCAAAAAAGCAAATGGAATGATTGGAGCTCTGCAAAACCAATGCCTACGAGTTTCATGACTCAGAGCCCAAGGAAGCGGGTAGTTATGAAAGCAAGGCAGGAGGAAACAAGAGGCGGGATCAGTGCTAATGGAAACTGCGGAGAGGTCTGCAAGAAGGTGCCGGTTTTTGGGGACATCTTTTTAAAGCGCTTTTCTTCTTTTTTCTTTTTGACTCAGTTGTCCATGAAGCGAATTTCCTCCTCTTTTACTTATATTTATGTTTTTTGACTTGGTTCCTTAAAGCGCGTTTTACTTTTTCAGGACTTCTGTGAAGTACAAGAAGGTGCCGGATTTCAGGACAGCTTTTGGAAACGCTTTTCTTCTTTTTGAAGCGCTTTTTTTCTTTTTTTCTTTTTGGAGCGCTTCTCTCTTTTTTTTTTTTTTTTTACTCAGTTGTCCATGAAGCGAATTTCCTCTTCTTTTACTTATATTTATGTTTTTTGACTTTGTGGTCCTTAAAGCGCGTTTCTACTTTTTTTCAGGGCTAATGGAAACTGTGAAGAAATTTACAAGAAGGTGCCGGATTTCAGGACAGCTTTTGGAATTGCTTTTCTTCTTAGAAGCGCTTTTTTTTCTTTTTCTTTTTTAGCCCCTTCTTTTTGTAGCGCTTCTCTTCTTTTCGAAGCGCTTTCCTTCTGCCTCTGGAGAAGACTTTGTCTGGACATGGACTTGGGAGGTCCGTGACTTCTCCTGCCATTCTGTGTGACTTCGTGGTTTTGGGGGCCATTTTCTTTTACCCAGATGTGATGAGTCAGTACTTTCTGCTTGGCTTGGTTTTCTCTTTGAAATCTCGATGTACCTCGTCCATGTAGCCATTAAGAAAATAACGGAGGAATTATAGTTAATGATTCTTGTCTATTTAATATTTTTGAACAATAATTGGTTTTAATAGAATGTTCGAAAGGAAAAATTGTTGTTATGATCCGTGGAATAGTCTCCCCTCTACCAACCGAAAAAGCCGTCAATTAGAAACATTGTGCTTCGACGACATTGCTAACGAATTTCTTGTCGTTGTTTCACTGACGAAATTTCGCCGAAGAGGCCAGTGTGATTAGACCAAAAAGGCAAACATGGTCGTCGGAAACACCCATAATGAATCAGTTTTTTGTTCGGGTCTGGTTTTGTCGTAGCGCATGTTTGAATCTCTCCGACTCTTATCACCTGCCCCACCATTGAAATGTGAACCCATGAGAACAACTTTCAAACTCGAAGAAGATAAACCGTGTCTTTGGGTGCGGTGTATTTGCAAAACTTTAATATTTTATTAATAAAATACCTATATACGACAATGACCAACCGTGTTTTTCAATTTACTACAATGAAATGCCGTTTAGAAAACCTTAATTAATTATCTTACGCGTGTATGTTTTTGTATCTCGGTTCACACTTTGCTCGGACACCAATAGCGTTTGCATGAAGCACACGGGATTCGTCCGTTGTAGATTTAAAAAGTACACTGGTTCAATGTTCAATTGTGCTTCAAGAACCTTCTTGGAAAATATGGCTCTTCACGTCTGGACATGATTTAAAAACTTTTGTTCCATCAATCCTGTAATACAAATATGTAAAAGATATACATCCTATTTAGGAGCTTCAACACGTTTTCCCATCCTTTATCTGCCATTGCCGTAGGCAAATAGATCTCTCTTGATCGATACTTTTGTTGGTTATTATGAGGGCATGTCACTTAAACATTGAGGTTACGATGAGCTTTATATATAGCCACACTCCGCTTGATATTTCAAGTTTTACTTTCGAGTGTCAATAAGGTGATCATGCATGTGTCATGGGTCAGCAATTCTTTGACCGTGGAATAACCTATGCGGCACCTCGTGAGTGGACAACACTAGGCTAGCCTTCGTTCATTAGTTCTTCTAGAGAACAATACAACAAATAGCTTCCTTATAGAAGATCGTGCCATGCTCAATTTAGCTTGGGTGTCTAGTCTATTAAGTGAGATAACATTCGACAATTGGTTTCGGCCTACCATAGCTAGGGGTGATCTATTCATAGTCCGGTCCAGTCCCACCTAAGAACCGGGAACCTAACCGATCGAGGATCAAGAGTTGGACAGACTAGTCATGGAATTGGGAATTGGACCGGCCCATTGATTCGGTCCAATTCCTGAGTGGCCAATGAAATCGGTGATAAATCAATTTTCCATCCCCTTTAAAATCAAGCATTTGCTCTTTATTGTAAGCGGATGGGTCTCTCTTGGTTCGGATTGGCATTGAGGCATGTCAGAATGAACCTCGCTTGGTGGGTCAGTACAAAGGCATACCGATCCAAAGCCTTTCTTGGTGTAAGTTAGTGTCATGACTAGTTGGTTCGGGCCACAAGCCTTGTACCATACCTGGCATGATATATGATTTTGGAAAGGTAAAGCATGTTACACACATGCACGGTTCACGCCCTTGGGCCTTGCTTGCATCGGCTAATAAAAATGAAGATAAGAAGCCGGTTTATAGTGTTTGTTTGCATGGTCACATGAGGGAATAATTTTAGCCATCACCCTTGGATTAGGAACGTTGCCCAACTAATTTCGGATGCCCAGTGGATTTCGGATGATAGCCATTACCCTTGGATTAGGGGATGTTGCTTGATTAATTTTCCCAATGGATTTCCGATGACAGTCGTCACCCTTGGCTTGATTAATTTGGGATGTCCAATGGATTTTGGATGATAGCTATCACCTTGGATTAGGGGATGTTGCTTGGTGGATTCCGGAAGAACCTTGTGAATGGTTGTAATAATAAATAAACTCTCTAGTGCATGCTCTTTGTTTTAGTATGATGGCTTTAAATTATGTGAGCTTCTTGTTGTGCATGCTGTTTAATATGGTGTGCAAGCTTCAAAGGTAAGATGAACTCCTCATGCACATAGTTGAGTTCTTGAAGTATTTTTGATATTGATTTGCCATTGGCATTTGATGCGGTTATGTTCATGTGCTTGTTCAATGGCGAGGCATCCTCCTATTCAAGGATTAGTAAGTTTACTAACTGAATCCTCGACTCACTCTGTTGTTTTTCAATATGGACGCTTGGAAGTCTCACACCATTTTTGGAAACAAAGCTCGCTAGAGGAGCTAAGGTTACCTTGGCCTTTTGAGCATAGAAGGATAGTAGCTGTAAATGAAAAGGCCCATGTAAAACGGGCTTGTACTAAGGATGTTTTATGAACGGTTGTTGTTTTCTTGGCTTGCTTTTTTTTTTTTTTTTTTTTTTTGGTACAGTTGATTGATGTATGCTTTTGCATACTATTAAAGGAAAGATAAAAAGAAATGGGATGGCGATGCGCTTGGGAAGTTACAACAATATCCCCCTGTCGCGACCCTAGAATTAGGGTCGTTATAGTTTTTGGTATCAGAGCGGGTTATTACTTGGAGTGATAAGGTGTGCTAGGAGTCCTAGGCTAGTTAGCTAGGAAAAACACCCTATGCAGGAATTGCTACTTGATTGATTTCTTCTTACGATAGTTTGTGATCACAAACCCCTTATTGTGTTGTAAAAAGCTTCCTTTGAATTTTCATAGTTGCAACATGAGTACTCAGGAGTAGGTGACCATGAGAGGAAAGTTGACTTAGGTCTAGTCGAGTATAAATTCCTTTAATAGTATAAGCTTAAGTCGAAAGATTGCACCAACTCGTGAAGAACTAGTACGGGTTGATAAAAGAAGGAATGAAACTCTCAGAGCTTATGCCCAAAGATAGAGGCCTATGGCCTTTCAGGTTAAACCTCCCCTGACTGAGAAGGAGCTATGCAAATATTTCTACGAGCTTTACCAAATGAATACTTCAACAAGATGTTCAATAACACTTGTCTTAACTTCCCATCTATGGTTGAATTAGGGAAACGCTCGAAGGGATCATGTGAGACGGTAGACTTATCCCTATAAGCCATTTTGAGCCTAAAAGGGAGATTTTCTCAAAACAACCATGTCAAGAACAACCTCATAATGAGGAATCATTCGAGGTTTTGGATGAAGATTAGAGTAAAAGATCAAGAAAGATTTTATTGCTTTCACTTGCATCAATCTTATTGTGATAGCTTCAAGTGGATTCTAGCAAAAGTTCAAGATATCCCAAAGTAAGGAAGAGCATTCATTTTGTTATCCCAAACACAATTATCCTTTGCTTAGTCAACTTGAGCCTAATGCAATCCTTTTCGAAAAACCCAAGTGGTGATTATTTCCCTACAATGAGGCAATGCATGTGATTTATCAATAAAATAAAAGTGTCAGTAAAATTTCATAAGACATCTCGAGAGTCTTAGGTATTCAAAAGAGAATGGAAATAAAAAAAGGCTAACAAAAGCAGTGTGCCCGATAAAAGTAAGGCTAAAGCCCATCAAAAGCATGTGTTGCGGAAACATTCATTGTGAGCATAATTTATCATTTAAGAAAAGCAAAGCTCTCATGTCAAAAACATATAGCAAAAGACTCTTGAGATAGGTCAAATTTCAAGAGTCAAATCATTGAAAATGTTGCATGATGGTAATAATGCTAAGATAATCACCGACTCTTCAAAACCCTTTAGTTCAAAACATTTCAAGCCTTTTAAGCCTTCCCCAAACCAACATTATAACCCATATCTGAAGCCTCTTTCGATTGGGATGGTTCAAGTCAAAATTAGAATCTTACATGGGAGCTATCGCTAGAAGAAGTGAAAGCAATCCTATCATGTCTATCCTCAAGGTTCTTGACTTGTAAACCCAATGAAGATGTCAATTTAATATTATTTTCTTGGCCTCAAAACAAATACCCTTTGTATAAGCCCATGACCAAGCCTATATTACGGTCCTTGCAAAAGACCTTTTTGATCAATCGATTTGTATTCATTATGAACGTTTTCGAAAGCCTTTAACATAAGTTATGTGAGACTTAAAAAATGAAAATATGCATGTTTCCTGCATCAATGGATGGGAACAAAAACTTATTATGAGAGATTGTGAGAAAGATCTTTTTGATTAGGTTATTTCCAATTTGGCTTAACCCTTAGATGGTTAATCAAAGCTTGTTTTGTTGAAACTTCCTCTTAAGGAAATTGATGATTGTTATGAAACAATCGCAAATTCCTTTTTGAAAATGATATCTCCCTAAGTGAGTCTGTTTTTGTTCTACCTTAAACCTCACCTTAAGTTTTTGGTTTACCTTAAACCTCATCTTCAATTCCTGGTCTATCTTAAACCTTGTCTTTGATTCCTAATCTACCTTAAACCTCACATTCGGGTCCCGGTTAGCCTTAAACCTTGCCTTCAGTTCCTAATTAGTCAAAATCTCGTCTTTTATTACTCGTTAACTAAAATCATTGTCCTTAGGTTCTAAGTCATCCTTAAACCTTGTCCTTACATTCCAAGTCATCCTTTAATCTTGTCCTTAGGTTCTTGGTCATCCTTAAACCTTATCTTTAGGTTAGTGTCACCCTTAAACTATACTTTTCACTTAAAATTTATTTCTTTTTTTCCTTCACTCCATTTCATTTCTTATCTACTTCATCCCATTCCAAGAGAGAGTTAAGGAGAGAGATTTTCATGAATGAACTAAACATTTTCCAAGAATGGCAATAAGTACGCACGTATGTTTTTGATCAAATGTCATTTTCTTTATTTGTTCTTTGTTCCTCAAATAGAGTCGACTAAAAATTGCAAGTATCAATTTGTCTTTGAGTTGAATCTCTTCAAACTCCCACTCAAAGAAGGGCAGCCATTGACACCTGATTTTTAGTCGATACATCAATAAAAATAGAAAAGTCGAATTGTGGGTTTTCGATTGTGATGGAGCTTGTTTTTCAAACAAAAAGTGTCATTTTTCAATTTTATTTGTTGTCTTAGTTCCAGAAAGAAATTTCCTATTCATTCTATATAAAAACGTGAAAAGTCAAATGATTGACTTTCGAGTTAACTTTTTCGTCCACTCTTTAATCAAAAGTCAACCCTTGGTCAAATTTTGACTTTTTACATAAATTTTTTTCTTTCAAGCCCAATTTCACTTTAGAAGTGGAAATTTTGGAAAAATTCAAAGATTTGACCATAAAATCAAACTTTTAGTGAAAAGTCAACTAGGGTTTGACTTTTGATCAAACATTTAACCTAAAAATTGAAAAATACAAAAATCGTAAAATCACTTCATTTTAGTTCCAATTTGACTTTGGCATCAAGAATTTTGCAAAAATAAATTAAGAGCCTCATTTTCCGAATTTTTTGATTTTAGGTTTGAAGTCGACAAAAAGTAAGATTACTTTTGTTCTAGTCATAACTAGACTTAGTTCTTTTTATGACATTTAATTTAAAAACAATTACCCATTAATTTATTCAATCAATTTCAAGATTGAGCAAAATAAAATGTGAATTGACATTTTTGAACCCATTATATATTATTTGTGAACAAACACTTCCATTCTACTCAATTTTATGAGTTAAATCCAAATTTAGGGTCAATTTTAGCAAATTCACTTGCCAACTCATTGATTTAGGAGATTTAGCTTACTAGGCCTAAGAAAAATAGGGTTGTTAAGTTTTAATTTAAGAAATTCGAGTTGACCCATTCATTATTGGGGTTTAATTTGATGAATTGAGGTTTAATTTTGATATAGGCCCTCAATTTAAATTTGGAAAAAATATCATGTTATCAATTAAAGTCAATTTAGATGCAATAATTCCCCTAGGTAGGGGCAATTAGACTAATAGGTGTCTTGTAATTTTGATTGAGTTCAATTTCAATTAATTTGCAAATGACAATCCATAATTAAGTAAAATTTGCCCGATTTAAGGCCTAGAGAGTCCAATTAGGTGTACCCACGGTATTGGCCCATGATTTTTCATATTACTTAGGCAATTAGATCAATATTAATTGTTGGGATTGCATTTATACTATTTCATTAGCCTAATTTGCTTAGAATTCGATTATTTCTCTTTAAAATTAGACCGATTTTTTTTCTAATTAGGAAAATTTTCTTATCATTAGGGACTAAGTTGTAGAAAACCAAAACAAAATAGAATTGAACCCCCTAAGAACCAGCCAAATCCATCAAGTTGGTACAAGATCAATCCGACTCGTCAGGCCAATCATTAGCACAGGAAGTTAGACCAAATCATTAGCAGAGGAAGTCAGTTTGGTCCTTCTCTAGCAATTTTGATTGACAATCACTGCTACATAGTGGCCAAGCTTGAATCCGAATCTCCCATGTCCTCACACTTCCAGAATTTATGAAAATACCCCTAGATTTCACAAAATTATAAAACTGCCCCTAATTTGGTCATTAATTGCAAAAATCATTTTGGCCATTGATCATATTAAATCTCAGCCATTAGAATTAGCACATGTTAAATGTGTTAAATGTGATTGGAGGCTAAGATATTTAGTTATGCACATGAGTTAATCTATAACCATCGGATTAATTCAACGATTAGGATTTGAGATTGAGAAGGACTATATATAATTTTTTACCTCAAATTTTCAAAGAGGGAGCTATTTTCTACATGTTGCCTTCTCTGTCTAGTCTAAAATCTCTCTCCTCTCTAATTTCCTTCTCCTTCCTCCTTTTTTCTCTCTCTTAAAATTGCCCTAACCACCGCACCTTTGAGTTGTTGGTTGGCCTCATGTCGGTGATGTCACCGCTGCCGCCTGATTTCTTGACCTCCGCCACCCCCTTCCCGACATTCCGGTGGTCACAACTCCCGCTAGCTTTCTTCTAATCAGCCCATTCAGCGGCAATCCCCTTTGGTCTCAAAGATCCGCTTATGAATTGATGAATCGCCCACTTCTTCTCCCCCTTCAACTAGCGATCTAACTATGTTTTTTAGTGGTTTGACTAATCCTGGTCTATCCTATGGCATATCGCCATCGACCAAGTGGTTAGGCTTCATTGGATAGCCACTGGAGAAGCTCCAATGGTTGGTTTTCTTCACGACGGTGTAGATTGGGTCCAACCGAACTCGATCCTATTTAGGCGCAAATCGGTGCCATTCCAACACCAATCCTCCCCCCTTCGATGACTAGAAGCTCTTCCGGCTCCCCTCTAACATCCTTAGGTGGCTCATAGTTTGTTTATTCAGACTTGAGCTTAGTTTTGTCATAACATCAATAAAGGTAGGCCTCATAAACTTGAGCTTGATTAAGTGAGATCGCAATAGGCGATCGGGGCTAGAGCTCAAGCTTAGGATTGACTCTATGGATGTTGTAGTTGCTGTGATCATGATAATTATGGACAAATTTGCTTGGATTAATATGGATTGATTTGGCTTGATTAGGTGTTTGAACTTAATTTGTGATATTTGGATTACAAAATGACCGATTTGGAAAACCTCTTTATTTATTTATTTTTGGTCGAAAATACGTAGACTTCATCAATTAGGAGAAATGTGGTTTACATTTGCGCATAAAACATCTAAGAGACTGGAGGGGGGTATTAGACCCAGTTGTCCGGTAGAATTTTGTTTCATTGGGCCTTTGCTACCCAATCTGCAACTATATTTGCATCTCTCTTACAATGTAATATATTGATGGGCCCAATTTGATGCAGAAGACTGTGGGCTTCGCTGATGATGCCATGTGCTACCCAACTTAGTTGACTTGCGGGG
Source organism: Corymbia maculata (assembly GCA_014182735.1). Lineage (NCBI taxonomy): Eukaryota > Viridiplantae > Streptophyta > Magnoliopsida > Myrtales > Myrtaceae > Corymbia > Corymbia maculata. The sequence continues at coordinate 17,586,733 of CM024686.1, read as the reverse complement.
GAGTGCGGTCTATTAGACTGATCTGCAGAATAGTTCTCCTAGCTTGTCCAATCTGCAAGAGCGCTTATCACTTGTACTAACTCTAGCCGGTCTGATTCAAGCTCCCATTCACATGTTTTTCTTTCTGCAGGGTCATTGTGCGCCATCCATCTTAGGGTTTCGAGAAGGGCCAAAGCTTCAGCTTGGATAAGCGACTCCACCGGACGGACCGAGCAAATCCGACGAGAAAAGTTCCGGCGTGGTCTCTACATACCAGACGACAGCGGCCTCGCCCGTTTCGCCGAGGTAAGAACCATCCACATTCCATTTGAGGGAGTTGCGAGCTGGAGGCTTCCATTTTTCCAGTACGTTTGTTCTCTAATCTTTGCTGTTTTGTCTTCGGGGGACCCATTTGTTGATGTTGGAGTTTTTGGCCATAGCCTAGTGAATGGTGAATGCTGAGTTTGGCTTCTGTCCACAAAAAATGTAGTCATTTCTTCCCTCTAGATCTGCCATAAAATCTGAGTAAGAAGCTCAAAAGATACTATCGCATGTTTGAATTGGTTGATCCACTCCTCTATTTGTGTGATGTGCTGCTGATTTATGTAGATCTAGATGGCAGGGTGTTCCCAAACCGATTTTGTCCAAGGGCACAAGAGGAACATATGCTCGCTTGTTTTGGGTTGCCCGTGGCACAATTCACATAGATCTTCAGGTATAATATGCCTTTGCCGAAGGTTAACTCGTGTAGGGAGTGCATTATTACATAGCTGCCATAGGAAGTGTTTAAATTTCGGTTGTGTTTGGGTCTTCCATATACGTTGCCAAAGTGTATGAGGTATCTGGAAAGAGGAAGAGGCTGCTCCCTATTTGATGTGGTGTTTGGTTGCTTGTTGACAATGATATGCACTTTTTACTGTGAATGTGCCTAGTTTAGTAGGTGTCCAAATGATGTGGTCCTCTAGCCTTGTTCGATTGAGGGGGATTGAGAGGATTTATGTAGCTGTTTCCTGGTCAAACATGTCTCGTATATTTTGTTCTTCCACCTTGTTTGTTCCTGGTCAATCAATTTGGACACCTTTTAGGAATCCTCCTTGTTTGTTGGTCCTCCAATTACTCCTTTAGGTAGCCACCGGTTCTCTCGGATTTTCACTTTCTCACCATTACCAATGATCCACCTAAGAGAAGGGAGAATAGTGTTCCTCCTTTGAATCACGCTTTACCATCCCCAAGAGGGGTTGCTGCCTTTTGCTACTTTGATTATATGCCCGTGTGGATAGTAGAGACCTTTAAGAACCTTGCACCATAGGTTCTCAGGTTGCTGAATTAGCCGCCAAGCTTGCTTGCCAAGCATAGCATCATTAAATGTGATTAAATCCCTGAAAGCCAGCCCCCCTTTTCTTTTCTTTCCTTCAGCATTTCCCAACTCCTCTAGTGGACTCCTCTATGTTAGTCATTGGTTTTCCACCAGAAGTCAGCAATTTTTCTTTCAATGGCTCGACAGATGGATAATGGAATTTTGAAAATTGACATGACATATTGTGGTATTGCTTGTACCACCGCTTTGATTAGTACTTCTTTTTTTGCCTTAGATATGAGCTTCTCTTTCCATCCCTCTAACTTAGCATTTATTCGAGCTAGTATCCTAGGCAAACATCTCATTGTTAGACTTACCCCAATCCGAGGGAATACCCAAGTATTTCCTTGTTTTTTCAATTTTTCATACTCTCATCTCAGCCGCCAAACTTCACTTCAAGGTCAGTGGGCAATATTTGCTGAAAGAAATTCCTAACTTGTTAAGATTAATAGCTTGTCCAGATGCAAAGCAGTACTGGTTTAGGACAGCAGCAACATTCTAGCATTCAAAATTTTTCCATCCATGAATAAAATAAGGTCATTTGTGAACATTAGGTGGGATAGGATAGGACATGCCCTGTTTAGCTGAATTCCTTTTATACTTCCATCCTCTACCGCATTATGCAACAAATGAGAGAGGACATTTGCAACTAGGATGAAAAGGTAGGGGGATAGTGGGTCACCTTGGCGAATGCCTCTAGATGGTTGGAAGTATGGTAGCGGCTGACCATTAATTTTTACACTATAGGAGACAATAGATACGCACTGCATCACCAAAGAAACCCATGTATTACCGAATCCTATTTTAATCATACTGGCCTCTAAGAAATCCTATTCGACTCGGTCATAGGCCTTTCTCATGTCAAGTTTTAGGATTGCTGCAAACTTCCTTTTTCGTTTTCTTGTTCTCAGCTAATGAAGTACTTCTTGCACAAGCAATATGTTATCCTATATCAGTCTTCCTTAAACGAAGGCACTTTATTCCATAGTAATCAACTTGGGTAGTAATGGCTTTAGTCTATTTGCCATCACTTTCGATATTATTTTGTAGGCAAAATTACACAAGCTAATCGAGCAGAATTGATCCAATTGTTCTGGGTTCTAGACCTTTAGGACGAGGGTGATAATAGTTTTGTTTAGTTTTGGGTTGAGTCGACCAGCCCTCCAAAATCTGGTAATTTTTGTATAGAGTTATGGCTGATGTCATTCCAATGATGTTGGAAAAATTTGCCCATTCAGTCAGTCTGGTCCAGGGGCTTTTAGAGCTCCCAATTGGAAAGTAGCTTGTTGTATTTCCTCTAGTGTGACGTTGCCTATTAGTGCCTAGTTCATCTCCGCTGTCACTATGCATGGTAGCTGATCGAGCACTGGCTGGAAATTTCGATCCCCCACTGAAGTATAGAGTTCTTTGAAAAATGCTATAGACATTTGTCTAATCTGGTTTGGGTCTCTTGTCCACTCTTCATTTGAGTTTTTCAACATAGAAATTCTATTTCTCTGTCTTCGTTGCACCATAGTTGCATGAAAGAATTTGGTATTTTTGTCCCTCCACTTTAGCCATCGAATACGGGATCGCATCCCCCAATAAATTTCCTCTTGGCGCCATAATCTTTCAATCTCACTCTTTAGCCACTTCACTCTATCCTTGTCGTGATTCATTGCTGGACAGTTTGTTAACTGCTGCAGTTCTCCCTTTAAGACTTGGATTGTATCGCGTGAATTGGAGAATTTTTCTTACTCCATGAGTGTAGATGTTGTGTGATTTGTTTGAGTCTGCTGCTAGGTCATTTGTCTTGCTGGTTTGCTTAGTCCATGAGTCCATCATTACTTGTTCATATTCCTCATCTTCAATCCAAAATACTTCGAATTTAAACTCCAACACTTTTGCCTTAGTTGAGGGTTTAAATCCAGTAATAAGGGATTGTGGTCTAAACCAACAATAGGTAGGGTGTATTCCTTCGCCATCGGGAACTCCACCCTCCATTCTTCATTACAAAGCACTCGATCCAGACGTTCCTTAACAAATTCATCCCCTTCTCTGTTATTAGCCTAGGTAAAGGCGCATCCTTTGCTGTCTACATTCATTAGTCTACAGGAATCCAGGAAATCTTGGAATGCTTTTATTCTATAATTTTCAGCCATCCTTTTACCCACTTTCTCCCATACATATAGCACATCGTTAAAATCTCCAATGCATACCCAAGGGTCATCGGTGGGGGTTCGGGTGGATGACATATCAGCCCATAATTTTGACCTTTCCTAGAAATCAATAGGTGCATGGACAAAGGAGATTCTCATTGTGTGTTTCGTCTCCCCATTAGTGCAAGTTAGGTGTATACAATGCATGGAACTCGAGTGTATATTAACTAGTACCTGGTCTGTCCAAAAAACAGCCAAACCCCCAGTAATGCCTCTTGGATTGATTATGAAATTGTGTTGGAACTATAGTCTGCGTTGTAGTCTCTTACACACCTCCTCCTTGTTCTTCGTTTCCATTAGAAATGAAAACAATGGGTCTCTCTTGAGCCAAGAGGGCTCTAATTGCTTGGAATGTCAGGGGGGAGCCCAACCCCTGACAATTCAAGCTTAATAGCTTCATTTGTGATTTGGTGGCTTATTAGGGCTAGCCACCAAAGCCCAACTTCGTGGTTCTTTAGCCGTAATGATGGGAGTATCCAGTAAGCTTATTTCATCAAGTACTTGCTTACTTATCCCTTGTGGTTCATATGGTGAGAATTGCTTCAGTTTCTTAGGAGTTGCATGTTTTTATCCTTTGCCTCTTCTTTCTCCTATGCTATTGGGTGTGGTGTTTGTGTTGTTCTGGTGTGGGTTGGGTTGCTAGTTAGCGCCTGGGAGTACTAGTACATCATCTGCCAGATGCCATTGCATTTCCTCTGGGACAGCTTCCTTTATCTTGCCTTTATCCTTAGGCATAGGTGGGGTTTGGCTAACTCCTTTTTTGTTGTGTAAACAACCATCTCTCCTTGCGTTAGAGGCTGTTCAGGGGACTCCATTTCCTCCATCAATTTTCCATCATTTTCCCATAGTATAAGTCCCAAAATGGGCTGAATTCATTTGCTTCTACCTTCATCCAAGAGCCAAATAAGATATTTTTCTTGTTTAGAAATTGATCTTCCTGGTATGGGACTTCCTCACAATACTGGACATAGTGTCCCAACCGTCCACACGAGTAGCAGTAATGTGGGAGGCATTCATATCTGAAATCTAACCAAATTTTCTTCCCCTTATTGCTAAATAGGGCTCCTGGTTTCAGAGGTAAAATCATATCAATGGCCACTCTAGCTTTCCCTATTATGTACGACATGTATCCTTTATGCGCTCCACTACTTCTTCCAAGATCCATTTTGCTGGTAACCCATAAAAATGGACCTAGAAATTACAAGTATCAAATTTATAGCATGTTGGGGGGTGTTCGACTTCCGGGGTTCAATAAGAGAAAATGGTTAGCAAAGGACCATGGTTCCATGGCCACAATTTGGTCTTTATCCATTTCTGAAGCAAAATGAAATGCATAAATTCCAGGGGCTAACGGGTTGATTTCAACAGTGTCTACCTTCCATACTCTGCACATTGTGTTTTGGAAACCTTGGAAATTAATTTTTGGGTTCTCATATAGTTGCCCTATTAGGGTTTGCTGACATTCTCTTACCTTGTTGGCTGATATAACATCATCAATTGTGGTTACAACTTGGCTTGACCAAAGTTTACCCAATCTTTTGTAGAGCATAGCCATATGTATGTCCTCCTCTTCAGTGGCAGCTACCACTAAGTTGATACAAAAGGAGATGAAGCTGGGGTGTGCGACGATGAGGAGGGAGGGTTTATGGAGGTGGGGTATTGTGGCATTGCTAGGATAAAGCTGGGTATTCCGGCTTTAATGGGTAGATGTTGGGAAATGCGATGATGAGGAAGGGAGGATAATGGAGGTGGGGTGTTGTGGCATTGATGGGATGGAGGATGCGATTGACAAGGTGGGCTAAGGAGGGAATGAGTTTTGCGGGGTGGGGATGGTGGTTTTACCCATGATTGGTCATTGAGAAGGGGAGAAAGGGGAAGCAATTAGGGTTTGGATGTGAGGGAGCTACCACTACTGGTAGAGAGAAACTCTCACTAGGGAGAGAGAAAACCTAACTCTCCAGTGCGAGGTTGAGTTAGCACCTTGCATACTTTTGGAAAACCTCTTTATTTGAGCTTGAAAACTTATTCAATTGTGCTCGAAGTCTCCACGACTTTTAAAATAGACTTGATGACTTTTTGATGAGCCATAGAACACCCCTATCAAACTCTGATTGATACTTGAAAAATTCTATTAAAATTGTATACATGTTCTGCAATCATGTTTTGGTTTTATGTGTTTTGTTACTACTCCGACCTTTACGGTCTCACAATTTTTTGCCAATTTTTCTAATATGATTTTTTGATGATTCTTTCATGAAAAACATTCATGACATGTCCATCTAGAACATTTATTTTTCTCAAAATCTTCATGTTAGGATGAATGACCTTGATATCACCATGATATGTGCTGATTTCCACAACTCCTGAATGTTTGGATATGTTTCATCAATTTTTAATGAATTTTTTGTTAGGAATTTGACTTTGAGTTCTGCATGAAAATTATGCATAAGGATGTTGGTCATGACATAATTTTTTCTAAGAATTTTTCAATAAGTATATCTAGGCCAAATCCTCTAAAAATCATCCTCTGGTCTTGCTAGTCAGTATATTCCCAAATCCAAATTTTCAACTTTGTCAATTTTATATTGTGATTTTTTCAAACTCTTTTTCAGATGATTTCTTTTGGACATTTGTTCATCTGGATGTTGCTCATGACATATTTTTCTTCATATTTTTGAATCGCATTCATTAGGTGAATTTCCCCAAAAACTGTCCTAAACTCATTTTTGCCCTATTCAAATCTAAATGTGCATTCATGTGCAATCATGCATATAACTGTAATTCTTTGTCCATGAAACTTCCATGAATGTCAATGCATGCCCTAATATCATTCTAGGGACACTTACACCCTTTCAAACAAGCTTCAATGAACCGTCGAATATCATTATGTTATCATGCATATACACCTTTGTTGCCTTGTTTTTATCATTTTCTCATCATGCTTTGTTATTGCATACGGGCATAGATCCATCAATGGAAAATATTTGTGGTTTGATACTTTGACCTATATGATTTTTCTCATACTTTTGCCTTGTCATATAGAAGTGATAAACCATGCACTTTATGGACACAATTGCTTCCCTTAATCTAATCATTTAGCATGTTCATGAAAATATCCAAAATTGTATGGGTAAATGACATTAATTGAGCATGTCATCTCTTATAAAGTCTTAGAAAATTCATCAGACTTTCTAATGACAACAAGATCAAGTCATTTGCATGTCAATTGAACCACTTTTCATTTTTTGCAAAGTTACCCTGAAAACTGTAAAATAGTGAAATTCGCATGGCATGCTTACTCGTTTTCATGTCTTCACTTTGCCATTTTTTTTTGAATTTTTCTGTTTTGATTTAGTTCTCAAGCCCTTAACAAATTTTATTTGTCATCCTTAAGACTCATGTGGTAAAATATGAAGATTTTCAGATCTCATTAACATGACGATATTGTCATGTAATTGCATCAAATTGCTGCTGCTTGTTCTATGCTAGTGCAATTCCCCATGTTCTTTGATTTTTATAAAATCATGTGATGCTCATTTTAAGAAGTTACCTCATGAAAAATGTTCTGCATTGAGTGCATGACATGCTGGAATTTTCGCAAGTTGATTATTTCATGTGTCATATTGAATTGCTTGCTCCTTTATGAGGTGTTTATACATTCCCCTATTTTGTCCCTCATGATATAATTTTTAGAAAATGATACATGCAGAACTAATCTCGATGTCTTCATGACTTTTTATTATCATTCTTTGAACTTTAAGTCAAAAATTTCCATAAAATAAAAATGGCCATTGAATGTACGTTTGACATTTGAGATTATTATTAATGCATGTTGAATGGGTGAAGTAAATTGGTGTTGGTACACTAATTGTTTGATTGAATGAGAAATAAGGTCTTTGGACCTACTTGTGTGCTTATTTTCAAGTTTGATACATGTGATTGATAGATACTCGTGCAATCCCGATGCATGCCAGTGGGTAATCTTGGAGGTTATACATTAGAACTCGACTTTAGGGGTTAGAAAGTTAATATCCGTAAGTGAATACTTATAATGATTAATGATCATAAACCATGTTGAATGGGTGAAGTAAATTGGTGTTGGTACACTAATTGTTTGATTGAATGAGAAATAAGGTCTTTGGACCTACTTGTGTGCTTATTTTCAAGTTTGATACATGTGATTGATAGATACTCGCGCAATCCCGATGCATGCCAGTGGGTAATCTTGGAGGTTATACATTAGAACTTGACTTTAGGGGTTATAAAGTTAATATCCGTAAGTGAATACTTATAATGATTAATGATCATAAACCATGTCTAATAATAAAGAATGGGGATAACATTTTGTGGCACGTCATGCATGCAATTTGCAAAGGCCGACCTTGAGGCCACTTTGAATTGATTGATATTTGTTTGCTTCATTGGTTTCTTTTGTTTTTATCTTGATCATTTCAATGTTTGTTTCAAGTGTAAACCGTTCATTTAGAATTAGTTAAGAACTAGGGTATGTAAAAAAGCTGCCTCGAAGATGGCAATGATCGATATCCTTTCAGATGCTTCTTTTGTACCATTCATTTGATATCCGACATATGTCTCGAGTCTTCCATTGTGTTGTATAAAAACCTAGTGAGGTGCTAGTTTTTGTCCTTATTTCTTTAGGATTGCATGTTTAGATTTACCGTTTTCCTTGGTTGTTTACTTTCCGCACCGCAATCTCAATTAAAATTGCTTGTCTTTCTTTTCTTACTTTCTTAAAATTAAATGTCATGAAACGACATCTACACATGATTACCTTTCATTTCAAATGGCAAGGAAAAGTAAAAAGACACGAATGATCACTTTAGAAAAACACGATGAGTGTAAGGTACCGAAAGGACGCTAGTAGAAATGTCAATGTAACCCAAGTCCCGAACCTTAGAGCTCTAGTTGCTAGAAATCGAGGGAGCCTCTTGACCCTCAATTCAACTTTCTAGCCAAACCCCAAATTGAGGCTAGTGGCAACCCTAAAATATTTATCTTAGGTTGTTAATCAACTTAAATAATAAAATGAATATTCTCGTTATTGCGTGAGGTATGGACTTAGGAGAGTCCGCACTCATGATTGATCTTTTTCTGAGGACCACCTCATGAGTAAACACCCCTAAACTCGTCTCTCAAACATCAATTGTCGTTGAAGGTAGGTTGCAACGGGTTGTAACTAGAAAAACCATCCATGAAGAAGAATAGTTCAAATCCCATAATGCTATCTATCAATATGTCGATGTGCAGCAATTGGAAATCATCTTTAGGACTTGCTTTGCTCAAGTCTAGTTAGTCAACATATACTTGAACTCATCCATCCTTCTTCATAATAGGGATGATGTTAGCAATCCAATCAATGTAATATGAGACCTCAATAATATTGACCTTCAAAAGTTTCATGACCTCTTCTTCAACTATCTTGGACAACTTTGATTTTGTCCTCCTAAGCTTTTGTTTCTTAGGTGGAATACTTGGATCGAGAGGCAATCAATGTTCTACAATATAGGGGTCTAAGCTTGGTATATCAGCATAGGACCAAGCGAACATGCCTTAGTATTCCTTTAGGGGCTTAATCAACCTATTAGCTTCCATTGGGGAAAGATTTGCCCCCACTCTTAGTTTCTTTGGGATTTTTGGAGTCTATGTTGTAGTAATCATTTTCTCTTCTGTGTGTAGTTTAGATTCTTCATGTCGAATCCATTCTTTCTCAATGGTTTTGGAATTCTCTTCATCCTCACATTCAGAATATTCGGGTTCACTTGGAATCTCATAAGATGAATCTAAGCCATGCATATGACTATCGTGATTATGCAAAGTGTTATGTGTTAGATGTAACCATGAAATGGTTAGTATGTGAAGATAACAAATGCAATGCCATGCATGAAAATGTCATGTGAAAGATCTTTTTGGATTCTAAGTTTCAAAAAATGAAATAGAACTTGTCCTCATATCATTGGACATGCTTATGTAATCATGGGGAATCAATTGGTCATCCTAAGTACCAAGTCAAAAAGGAATCGGTTTAACGTCGTTTGTAATTTATATCAAAGTTGTGCGGAATCACTCGCAATCCGGTTTTATACTTTTACCAAATCAATTTATGTTTGTTCACTAATTGACTAGTAAAAAAATGGTATTGTCCCTCTTGAATCCTTATGATCAGGTGGTCTATCCCTATTTGAATTTGCTAATCATATGCATATCGATCTCTAATTGTGCTTTTGAATAGTCAGTTAACTCGTAAATGATCAATTTAGAGTAATTGTACTAATAAGGCATTAATTAATATAACCATTCCATATAATTCCAAAATAGGATCGAAATTCATGATGTCACAACATTGATAGTTTGGTCTCTAGTAAAATTGAAACTAAAGAGTAGAAAAAAAGGTGAGAAATCATTTTAAATCAAGAATGGAATTGAAAGTAAGAATGTACTCAAGAGAAACTAGACATGCAAGTTAGTTCCTCTCAATGAATACAAGAAGTGGATGAGCCAAGTCAAAGTTTCTACCACTTGCGTAGCTTTTCCTCTACCATTTATGTAGCTTCTGCTAAACCCTACCCATGGATCCTCTCCAACTCCTTCTCATGGCTGGTCTGACCACACCCACCACAAGAGATGATGCGCCTTCTCCCAAATACCCATTCACTTGGTGCTGGTATTAGTAACCCTTCCCCTGGTGCCTTGCCCTAGCTTCTCCCCTATCGCCTTCATTCTTGGAAGGGAACCTTTCACCCTTGGCAGAGAAGAGCAATCTTTCAAGAACCATGAGGTGTTCCCCTCCCACGAATGAAGCTACCATAGTGATGAAGTCCAACCTTGTCATGAAGCTTAGCATCTGCGACGTCAAACAACCATTGCGGACAGACTAATTGGTGCCGAAATTAGAATCAGAAGCAGCAAACCCACCACCTTGACATCGTGTACCCGTGATCCCCTGTACACTTTCCCTTCCCTGCTGCTCATTGTTGGTGTGAACCCAAGCTAAAGAAAGCACAACAACCCCAACATCACCATTGATGGCAGAAGATCACACCGCTTTCGAACGCCTAGAATTTCTCTACAACAAGCTCGGTAAGCTCTTGCATACCCAAGAATTAAAATAGGGACGAAGATTTTTCTATAGAGAAATTAGGGAATGTCGGTTTTCCCTAATGGGCCAAACTATACCAAAACCCTAGCCTTAATCACCAAGCCCTCCTCACAGCTATGAAAAAAGCTTGGAGAATGGAAACCGTTGTTGTGACACCCATGAAACATGGTGTCTTTTGCTTTAAATTTCACAATGAGGAGGACAAGCAAAGAGTGCTCAAAGGGGGACCATGGTGTTTCTCTAACTACCTGCTCTTGCTAAAGCCTTGGGAACCGGATACGCCCTCACATTGTTATAAATTCACGACTTGTGCATTTTGGGTGCGCATCTTAGGAGTCCCCACTAAATGGAAGGTTGAGGGCATTGTGCAGAAAATAGCCAGTAGGATAGGCAAAGTGCTAGAAGTCAAGATAGAGGATAGAAGCCCGGTTGCCCAGTGAGTTGGGAAAGCTAAAGTTGAGATTGATGTTCACGCGGAACTCATTGTGGGCAATCAACAACCCATGGCGACAAGAAAATTTGGCTGGATTTCAAATATGAATGGCTCCCTTCTATTGTTACTCTTGTGGCAAACTGGGCCACTATGCAAGCCTATGTAAAACTATCCCATATGATGAAGCCAACTTTAATTCCAAAATGGGCAGCACCTTTGACAATTGGCTGCGTGCTGAAGTCCAGGATCATAGCCCTTTTTGGGACCTTTTTTATGCGGAAAAATCGGCTGAGGATAGTGGAAATGAATCAAAAATGGTCCAAGACACACAAGACAGGTCTCCCCCCATGCTAATGCTGATAGATGTGGGCATGACGGGCCCCTGCAGGCCAGGAACCAGCTCGGCCCATGCCCAAACAGAGCCCAGAGGTGAGCAACCCAACGAACCTCAGCCTCAACAGGCTGGCAAAGAAATTCTACTACTCCCAGCACCTTCCCTCCCTCAGCCTCGCACGGTATCACTCAAGAAGAAAGAATGCAAAGGCCCAAAAACACCTTCTAGCAAAAAACAATGAAGGTTTCAACCCTTATAGTCCCAAGAACATCAATTTGGATTGGCTGGATGAATCCAAACTCATGGATACTTTTATAGACATCATTAATGGTGACTCTAATCGGGCTATGGTGGCTGACCCTAAAAAGCCACTAGGGGATAGATGAAAATATATGTTGGAATTGTCAAGGGGTGGGTACACCCTTCATAGTTCAAGAATTTGCAAGCCCTTGTGGTTTTGCATCAGCTCGTGGTGGTGTTCTTGATGGAACCAAAAATCAAGAACCACACCTTCAAAGAATCAAGAGGAGATTGAATTTTACCCAATGCGTAGTCGTCAACCCAAGGGGTATGGCTGGTGGGTTGGCCCTACTTTGGGATAATCGAGTGGTGGTACAATTAGAGGCGTAATCGGAGCACTATGTGAATATCAAGTGTAAAAACAAAGAAGACGGTAAATCCATGCAAGTAACCTTTCTTCATGCTCCCTATGCCCTAACCCAAAGACTAGCTATTTGGGAAAACATTCACCAAATTAGCTCCTCAACTAGGCTACTTTGGATTTGTATGGGGGATTTCATTGAAGTGCTATTCCATTGGGAGAAGAAATGGGCCTGTTTTGCTGATAGGTCTCATATGGCAGCTTTCTGGGAATTGCTAAATGATTGCTCTCTTATGGATATGGAGAGCAAATGTTGTACCTACACTTGGTCGAACAATAGGGAGGGCAAAGCCAACATCAAAGAATGGTTAGACCGTGTTCTTTGTAATGTGGAATGGAGGATTTTGTACCCGGAAGCTGAAGCCTTCACCTTACTAGCCATAGGCTCTAACCACAACCCTTTTATTCTCTCTTTACAAGCTAATAGAGTGAGAAGGAAGAAATAGTTCAAATTTGAGTCTTTTTGGCTTGAAAAGGCTAAATGCAAAGAGGTTATCAAGGAAGCTTGGGGATCGATACATCAACAGGACAGGATGCTCCCTAAAAAGATTTGTGTCGTGGTTGCAGCATTAACATAATAGAGCAAGAGGACTTTTCCTAATGGGCAGCGGAGAATCACCCAACTCAAATAGGAACTACAAGCCCTTATTAACAGTGATAGCTATCCAGAGGAGAGAACAAAAGTCCAAAGCATTAAAGTAGAAATAGAAGCTCTATGGAGGCAAGAGGAGCTATACTGGGGGCTGAGATTGTGGATTAAATGGCTCAAGTGGGGTGATAAGAATACATGGTTCTTCCATGCCACCACTATCCAACGTAGACAAAGAAACAAGATTTCAAGGATCAAGATTGTGGATGACAGCTGGATTTCTACACCCGACCAAATCAAACACATTGTCGCGGCTTATTATCAGAAGCTCTATCAATCGGAAGGACATAGGGACTTTATGCCGGTCCTTGAATAGTGCACAAAAGTGATAACAAATGAGATGAATAGGCTGCTGGTGGCTGATGTGTCCAAAGAAGAGATAAAGACAACAACTTTTTAAATGGGGGCTGAGAAGGCACCGGGACCTGATAGACTCAATGGCCTATTCTACCAACAAAACCGGGACAGCTTGAAAAAGGACATTATGTTGGAAATCAAGGAATTTTTTAGAACTAGCCACATGCTCCCGGAGCTCAACAAAACCAGCATCACCCTAATCTCGAAAACCTAGAATCTTGAATCATTGGACCAATATCATCCTATAAGTTTGTGCAATTTTGGGTATAAAATCATAGCAAAAGTGATCGCTAATAGACTTAAACCCATGCTACCCTAGATCATTGCAGAAGAACAGAGCGCCTTTGTTGGCGGGAGATGCATTCAAGACAACATATACATGGTCCAAGAGGTCTTACATAAAATCAGCACTAGAAAGAGAAGAAGAAAATTCCGAGCTGTTCTAAAACTAGACATGAAAAAAGCCTATGACCGTGTCGAATGAGACTTTATGGAGGCTTGCCTATTGAAGATGGGCTTTCATGTAAGGTGGGTTAGGTGGGTAATGCAATGCGTCACGACTGTCTCCCTAAGTGTGAAGGTAAACGGCGAGCCCCTTGCCTATTTTTGACCATCCCGTGGTATTAGGCAAGGGGACCCTCTATCCCCCTACTTATTCATTTTGATGGCCAATGTATGTCGACACTGCTCAGGAAAGCTATGGAGGGCCGCAGCCTTAGGAGAATCAAGCTGAATAGATGGTGCCCTACTCTTTCCCACCCCTTCTTTGCTAATGACTTGATCTTTTTCTAGACGGGACGGTCCTGGAATGTCATAATCTGGCTTCAATTCTAAATAAGTATTGCATGGCCTCAGGATAATAAATTAACCTAAATAAGTCATGGATCCACTTTAGCCGTGGCTGCCCCAGCCCCTAATGAACAATATGGTGCAAACTTTAAGGGTACCGATTGCAGCACAAATAGGGAAGTACCTAGGCATACCTTCAGACTGGGGAGCATCAAAGAAACACACTTTTACTTGGATTATGGGTCAAGTCAACATGAAATTGGAAGGCTGGAAAGAAAATCTGATGTCTTGTGCGGCAAAGAAATCCTTATAAAATCAGTGGTACAAGCCATACCACAATTTGCTATATCAATTTTCAAGATTCCTATATCAACCTGCAAGGCCATTAAGAGGAGAATAGCGCAATTCTAGAGGAAAAACAATGAGCACAGGGTGGGTATCCATTGGAAATGATGGGAGGAGCTAAAGTTAAGGAAGGATGAGGGAGGCTTGGGGTTCCATGATTTGATGAATTTTAACAAAGCATTGCTGGCTAAACAGGCTTGGCGGCTAAGCACAACTCCTAATTCCCTATGGGGGCGACTATGCAAGGGAATATAGTTTCCATCTATAGATATCTGGCATGCTAGAAAAAGACAAAGACCTTCTTGGGGTTGGCTTAGTTTGCTTGCTGGTCAAGATGCAATCTCCCCTGCCATGAGGTGGATGGTTGGCAATGGCACAAAAATCAAGTCTAGGGAGGACAGATGGCTCCTGAAAGGCATCATACATGGCCCAACAAACTAGAATGAACCTCTACTCGTGTTGGGGTTTATATCACAAACAGAATGCAACTGGAACCTCCCACTTCTATAGGAACACTTTGATGATTGCACTGTTTAGGAAATTATGGCTACTCCCCTAAACCCACAATCGGTACAAGACACTCTCGCATGATTTCATGCGTTCAAAATAAATTCGAATGGGGCTTACCTCCCAGGAGACACCATAGGCTTGGCGGCTTGGCTATGTCGTGTTTTGGCTGGATGGCTGATGCACGGTGGCGCTCAATCGGTCCCGGTGACATCCCCCATCCTCGTCGAAGCCTAGGCGCTGTTGGACGCCCTAATTTTCTTCAATTCCCGATTGGATCTGCTCTCAGCTGAGGGATACTCTATTCCCCCTCTCCAAGGTGACGTCATTTTCCTTGAAACCGATTGCCAAACTTTGGCTAATGCGGTGGCTCACAATCAGAACCTCAAGTGGGAGGCACGAGTCCCAGTCTAGAAGTGTAGAATCTTTCTGTCACGTTTGTCCAATATCCAAGTTGTTTTTTGTAACCGTGAAGCTAACACCACTGCAGATTGGGTTGCTACAACCCATCGCAAAAACTATTTACCATCGAATTGGGTCCAATCCCCCCCAGTCGGTCTCTGGAACCTCTTATGTACTGATGCCCAATTCTTGGGCCCCACTACTTTGAGCTAAAATCAATGATATTTCTATTATGACCAAAAAAAAAGTAAGAATGTACTCAATTCAATATAATATGAGGTGTCAAGAGCCAATTAGGGTGTGGAAATAGTGCATAACAGCTTGGAATTATGGGAAAAATATTCAAAGTGAGACTTCATTTGTTTTTCTTTTGTTCAATTAGGTTTTGATGCTCGAGTTAATCCTTCCATCAAAATTATGGATGGAAATGTTGCTAGTGTATGCTAACGTGACATCTAACGTGACATTTAAAAAGAAGAAATCAAAAATAGAGAAATGTTAGAAGTAAGGAATTTTAAAAGAAAGAAAAGGAGAGAGAAGGCGGATTGCAAATTAGGGAGGGAGGTAATGCTCTGCTAGGCCGTGCAAGCCTTGAGGCTACTAGCCAGGGGTGTCGCAACCCTCGCAATGATTTGCAAGGGCTCGACTGCCCTCATCTATGCATGATTAGGCTTTCATCTCCCCCTTCTCTCTTCATGGGTATGTTTTTGTTAAATTTTATAATGTCTTATCTAGCCAGCATAAGAAAAATACATGTAACCACTAATTTGTCCAATCAGCTCTAGCGTAGCACTATCTGAGACCACAAAAGCATTTCCATTTTCTTTTGAATCGAATGACCTTTCCAAATAGAAAGTGTATAATTTAAGGATCCAATTGAACAATAAAAAAATAAAAATTGAAGAACCAGGTTGAACATTCTACAATAGTTCCAGGATCGCTATTGCCTTTATCCTTGCTACCTAAGGTGACCATTAAAATAGATTTGAATTCATGATCCTATTTATTGTTGATAGCTGTACTTTGATTTGCCAAAAAGTTATCCATGGTCCTGTTTAAATCTATACACGCGCACACACGTTTTAAATGGCCATACGATAATCTATCTAAAATTACCCACGTATATAATGATAATCACTTTAGAATATACAAAAGTCCCTAAATCGCCTATAGATTACTAATAGTTGTCATCAATTATGAATGAAAATAGAAAATTGTTTCACTGGGTCCAAATTTGAACACATATATGCTTGCTATTTAAAAGAGAAATATGATTGCTATTTATTTGATGAAAGGTCAATAAGCATTTATACTACATCATTTCCAAGATCAGTCTGGAATCCGGATTTTAGGTCTAATGATCTCACTAGGAAAATTTCCTTCTGACCAAAAGTTTTACCTTGCTTGCAATTCAAAATCAGCTGAAATTGATCCAGTGCTCTTTGAATGATTAAACATTTCTTGATATATCTGCATGTTCAATCAAACTTAGCTAAGATGAAGGATTAACTTCTCCTTTTTTTTCTTTGCTTCAGTCAAATTTGCCTCAGATGGAGGATTAAGCTACTATTATAATTACAAAACCACATTTGGTCTCACTTTTATGGGACGTACATGTTTTTTGTGCGGTACTTTCATGTTGTATTGCCTAGTTAGGGCATATCTCGTATGAAGATGCTTCCCCATTGGGATAACAGGTTCGCCACCCTCAGACTTTCAGTTTAATGATTGTACAAAGTAATTATGATTCAAATTGAACATTTTGTAGTGGGTACAGTATCCTTATTGTAACGCCTACAGAAGTTTGCTAGAGGCTGGTTGCCCCTCCCTCGTCTTTTTCACCCTATTAATATAACTACACAAGCACCCCCAAGATGCCAGACCATGGCAAATCATGGTCAATTTGTCCGTGGTTAGTAAAATTACTAATGTATTCATTCTCATTTTACATTAAGGGAAGAAATTGGGGAAACTAAGACGAACTCCTTTCTTATTTCAACACAAAAGAATGACTACTTAATTTCTTGTGTTGACATCAATCAGTTCTCGGAAAACAAGATCTGATGTTGATTCCTTGGTTTCTGGATTCCAAACTTTGAAATTCTTGAAACTTGATGGATCAGGACACTTTTGCAGATTTGGACAGTTCACAATATGAAGTATCTCCAACGATTCTGGACCACCTTGAATCTCAAACAGCTTAGTACAATCATTTAAATGAATTTTCTTGAGCTTACTCAAATTAGTCAGATCAGGCAACTTCGCCAACGATGGAAGTTCCTTGAGCTCCAATGTTCTCAGGTTCTCCAAACCTTCGAGGCCTCGAATCTCTGTTAGCTCATCACAACCAACAATGACCAAATCTGATAACGCTTTCAAATTCGAAAGATCATTTGTTGTCTTCATTCTCCGGCAAGACTTGATACCTAAGTATGACAAGTTTGTCGGAAGCTTAGGTAGGCATTGCAAATTACAACATTGGAGCTTGAGTTTCTTCAGTCGAGAAAGGAGAACGAGATCAGAAGATAGGGTGGCGATACAAGGTGAAGACAACTTTAAGAACTCGAGCATTCGTAATGTTCCAATCCAACTAGCACTTCGAGCTGCTTCAAGTTTAGAAGGACCCCTGAGATTAAACCACAAAGTCAACCTCAAATTTCTCAAATTTAATAGGTTCGAGAAGTTGGGCAAAGTCTCCATCGAGGTTGTTTTACAACCAAGATTGATTAGACTCTCCGGAAGCTGAGGCATCACCGAAATTCTTGGGCTACCCAATACCAGAATTTTCAGAAATCGTAGATTTCCAATATTACCAGGAATTTCTGCAAAAGTACCCCATGCCTCTAGCTCTTCGAGCTTATCCAACATCCCAATGGTGCTAGGAAGTCTTCTCAAGGGGCACCTTATCTTTAGAACTTTCAAATTCTTCATGTTCCCAATCACATCAGGTAATTCCCGCATACACGAACTCGTTAGCTTCAACTGAATTAGTGAATTGAAATTTTCGATTGACTTAGGCAATTGAGTCAAGTGGCCATCCACTAATGAAAAGTTTGCTGATGCTGCTGTGCAGCCAACGAAACTGAACTTGTTCAGTAATGTGCACTTGTCCAAGCTGAGAATTTCCAGTTTTTTCATCCTTCTCCATTCAGGGATTTCTTCTATAGCTGTAGAGTCAAGAAGAAGTTCCCTCAAAGATTCCAGTGCCCCCATCCCCTTTGGTAGCTCTTGGAGATTATTACAAGTACTTCAAGTTTAAGAACACTAACCTCTTAAGCCGACTAATAGACGGATCGATTTGAACCAAATTCTCACAACTTTCAAGAATTAGTCGCTCTAAATTCACATAAAATGACAAGTTTGGGGTTTTACACAACTTTATGCATCCAGTCAGATTTAGAACCTTCAAATCCTTAGCCAACTGAAAAGAAGACAACATATTGGTCTTCAAAATAAATTAAGATAACATAGGACAAAACAACTCATGCTGATTTTATCTAAAATCATACCTTGATGTGGTTCCATCCATCCCATTTTTCTGTGATTTTACTCATTGACAAATCAAGGATTAGTAGCTTCCTCATAGAGAAATTGGTTAGCTTAAAAACCATAGGAAAGTAATTCCATGAAAGCCATTTCAGCTCTGGAAGGATAAGTGGGCTGAATGTGCTTTGAACAAAATTTGAGCACTTGAAACATAGGAAACCACCCACTTGATTAAGGATAGACTTTGTGCTTTCATCGAAGTCTTTGCTGTCCACTTGAAGGAACCTTAGATTTGAAAGACTTGCTAAACATTCTTTTATCAAGAAGTATTGAGATATTTCGTCAAGCTTGAGACATATTGCTTCGATATTTCCAATTCCATGAACATCACTTCCTCTCTGCCAAAATAGGAACAAAAAATGAAAGTTAGAAAAAAAGCCATGATTGAAAGCATTGATCCTCGTCAAGGGGTAAAACGACTATATTTTTTATCCTAGTGTTTAAAACAATTGATAAACCACTAATATAAGTGCGCAGATCAACTTTGATAGAAAAGAAATTAAAATGAGCATGTGACCACTCTCCTTAAAAAGGAATGACGCTGTATGATTTTACCTGCATTTTCGTCATAATCTCCAATGCTTGGGCGTGAGTCCACACCCATTGTTGCTTCTCTGGTTTCTTGCCACTTCCTTGTTGTATAAGATTTCTTCCGATATCTCTTAACCAATCATGCATCCACATTCGGTTATCTTCTTTAATCTTTATCAAAGATCTTTCCTGGAGAGTGTTAAGAGATTGTTGAGGAAGAAATTTACAGCTTTCCCACATGTAAATCACAATTCTTTTATCAATCCCAATGAAAAAACAAGCAACATCAAGAAATATCTTTCTTTGGTCTTGATTTAAAGCCTGAATGCTGATCATCAATTTCCTTTGAACATCCTCATGAGGAAATTCTTCTAGCTCCTTTAATATGGCATCCCACTCCTCTATGCTTTTTCCAGATAAAAGAGAACCTACAACCTCAAGAGCTAAAGGAAGACCACCACAGATATTTACTGCTCTTTTGGAGTGAAAGATGTATTGCTCTATGGGATAATCTCTTCTAAAGGCATGTTTGCTAAAAAGTTGAAGAGAATGATCAAAATCCATGCCCGTAAGTTCGTAAGTCCAATCAACAATTGTAGGCACATTGAGAATTCCCCGATCTCTAGTTGTAATGATTATATTGCTTCCTCGGCCAAACCATACACGCTTTTGCACGAGTGCATCAAGTTGACTTGCTTCGTCAACATCATCAAGCAGAAGAAGCACTTTTTTAGAGCATAACCTTTCTTGGATCACCTTTTTTCCTTCCATGATATTGTTGATATCAGGCCATCTTTTTTTTAGAATGTTTGATATGAGCTGATTTTGCAAGCGGGTAATCTCTGTTTCTCGAATGTTAGAAAGGAAGCAACAATTAGAAAAATCATTAGAAAGTTGATTGTACACTATTTGGGCAAGAGTTGTTTTTCCCATGCCACCGATGCCATGGATTCCGACAATCTTTGTTTCATGGTTGTGTGTACGTAACATCCTCATGATTTCATCCACATGATCGTCTACTTCGACCAAGCAATCAGATACTTCCAAGTAGGTGGTTTTCAACTCAGTCAAAACGCTATTGACAACTTCTTTTACAAATTCACCTTTGCCTCTGATGGTATTAGAGGAAAAAGCATCAAGACATTAGGCTTAGTTGAACAAGATAATGCATCTTGAAACAACTAGAGTGTACATGATAATTAAATACCTGTTTGGCATGCTTTGGAAGTCCCATCCCTTTAGTGTCCCAACCTCACTAAGGGCAGCCTTCCACTTGATGATAGTCTCTTCACTAAAAGGCTTCTTGTTTGCATGAGAAACAAAGGCCTTGCCGAAGTGCTCAGTCTGGTTTTTCACCTCGGATGGTGTGACATTGTAGAAAATGGGCATGATCTTTTGTCTCCTTGTGTTCTTACTCTCCACCATCTTGACCAACTCCTTAAGGCACCATGTACTGTCCGCATATCCTTTGGAAAAAATTGGTATCGAGATCTTTGATTGCTCAATTGCTTGGAGAAGCTGGCCGCCGATCTCTTCCCCAATGCGAATCTCTTCATCATCTTTATATGCCCGAATTCCAGCATCAATCATGCTGGTGTGAAGGTAATCCGTAATGTCATTACGGGTATCAGGTCCCTGAAGCTCAAAAATACTTCGTAATCATATCCTGATAACTTTTCTATTTCCTGACTATTAGAAGAGGCGTTCAACATGTTTATCTGTTCTCTGTACCTGGTCTCCTTGTAAGGCTGCATTTGGTACTAAAGACAGAAAATGGTAGCAAATACCGTCAATGCAAAGTTTAATCACAAAGGTTGAGCAAATTCTTTGCGCAACAAGGATTCCAAATGCTACCCGAAAATGATGACCACGTGCAGCATGATAAGGCTAATTTCTATTAGAAGCAAGTGTGAAGATAAGTTTAAAGTCACTATAGCAGGGTATGTTGTGACTGATTTCTATCACAAGCAAATGTAGAGACGTCCTTTAAGAAATTATAACAAAATCCCATCCACATTTGCACATGCTCTTTCATGGCAAAGTTTTAGACCCTATAGCGACGAAAGTTAGATCTGTAGCCAAAAAAAAACCCGAAAAGAACGCTTAATAATAAGTTGGGGTTCACAAATCACTTTATTTTTTTGTGTCGTTTCTTTAGCTGACCTGTGTGGAAATTTTGTAAGGAGATAATGAATGTCAATCTTATCTATGTAGAGTTTTCCATTTGCGGTTAATGTTTGTTATAAATTCTAGGTCAGTTGTCTTTTGGATGGAGATGCTGCTTATTCTTTACTTACTGCTTGACCTATTAGTTTGTTATGCCATGAGAGATTGTCTTTTGGAGAAATACTCTTTCGCAGCTATCCTGGCCTCTGTTTTAGTTTCATTTATATTTGACAAATTCCAGAAATTCAACACTGAATATAAAGTGAAAGTTCCGCAACCAAATGTGTGATATTCAATTGATGTGTGGCCATTTTCAGTGGAGTGAAATCTACCGATGGCTGCTAAAACGTGGCCGCCCATAATATTGCCCTGTCCCAAAAATGGTCGGATTGTGGTTAAAGAAATCAATTGCAAAAAAGAAAAATAAAGTTCAAAAATCTATAGTGCATTGACGAGCGAAATCAAGTATCACTCGATTGCCATTACACCAATCACCACTGAAGTTTACCCATTTTCATATTTTGCTGGACTTTCCTTTTTGGGCTGACTGAGAGATTGGACCCTGTAGGTCGCCTACAAATACACTTTTACTTTTTACAGCAATGCCTAAAATTCAAGAATTAAATCCCTGACTAATATCCCCTTCTAAAGAAGAGATGTCGCTGCGCCAATTGCCTCTCTAGCAATACGAGACTCTGATAGACTCAATGACGCAAAAGCATACAGATTCAGCAGCGTGAACATAGCTTGAATAAGCTCATGAAACATCGGAAAAGGTTTAAAAGCATCATTCATGCTGAGAAAAAAATGGAAGGCATTGAAGCATGCGAAAGTGCGCAAATAGAGGGGATAAGTCGATCCATTTTGTTCTCTTCTTTTCTTGTGCCTTCTGATTAGCAAAAACTCTTCCTTTCTCTTCAAAGCATCCAATCAAAACACTAAAAACACTGTCAAAGTTATCAGGTAGTCGTGGATGTTGATATGTGATGAATATAAAAGCTGTAGGTGGCATACAGAAGAATGTGTGCATGAAATCAAATGTTGTTCTGTCCTCTCCCATGTTTCTCTCTCGTGTACTTAAGTTTTAAGACCGTTCTTCTCGTCTCTTACTTTGCTCTGATAATTCCTTCTTCTTGAATTGCTTATGTACCCCCAACTAAAAAGAAGAATCTAACAAAATGAAATTAACTAATACCACTCAAAGTAAATCAAGATGCAACGCACTAGACTACATTACAGATAACGAGAATCAATCACTGATTAGAATAAATATCTTATCTTACGCTTATAAAACAATAAACCAATGCAAGCATGGCAAAAAACTGGAGCAAAATTACCAGAAGTAGTGGTGATATTGAAGGACAGAATTTGACAGTGGCAAGCCTGAATAAGATGGAGGCAACAACTAAGAAACAATGGCGAAATGGTTCTTGAGTGAAGAAATGGCTCTTGAGTGCTGCACGTACTTATCCTCGTCGCTCATCAAATGGAGAAAGAAGAGCAGGAACACCCCTTTCTTATGTGGACCCGACAAGGAAATGAGGGAAATGATACCCCTTTCTTGCTTTTGTAAATTTCTTATATCAATACCAACTGTTGTCTCAATAGGTTTTCTCGTGAGGCATACGCAATGCGTCGTCGCTTATGGTCCGTACCCCCACGTTCACGCTCACTCCACCCGAAGAGTCAAAAGATTCTTTATCAACACGGCTAAGAAAAAGAGGTGAAAGGAAAGTGAAGACGACATGCTTAAATAAAATTACAAAAAAGAAAATAAAAATAAAAAGGGCAGACCATCAGCAAAAATAAACAATTAAAGGGAGACCCTATAGTTGATTTATTTCTCTAATTGTTCTCGTCTCTTTACTTTTCAATGTATGTCACACTTCAAATTGAATTGGTGATTAGTCAAGCGGCTTTATTGAGATGGTGTGAAAGGTTAAGTAAACGGATATCGGAATCTACATGACAAGAAAGAAAATGGAGAAAGATTATCATTATTGGATGTTGCATCCCAAGATGGAAACTCAGAGGAAGTGTGAAATGTCAATCCATTCGTAAATACGTACCCAAATTTAAGATCAAAAGCATGTAGAGATGTTTTCTTAATAAGCCTGGATAGAAGAAAGACATTCAAGAAAATCATTCATCTCGAATTCATACTTCTTACAATTATTGTATCCGGCTTAAACATGATAGAAATGATTACTGACGTATATAGACAGAGTACCATTGCTCCCAAGCAATCAGTAAGATCACTACCCACAAAATAAGTGGTAAGCTTCATTAAAAAAAATAATTTTAAAATTTGACACAATATATTGTTAAACTGTTTTGGATAATTATCAAAAAAGTCCTAAACTTATTCTATATATGGCAATTTAATTCTAAACATTTTAATTTAATTAATTTAGTTTTAAACCTTTTGACAACTCGCGAATAGTCTTTCCAGTCAATTTTCATAAAAAATTCATGATATAGATGCTTGTCGTCCTACATGGCACGGTTGGCATTGACATAAATAATTTTTTAAATTTTTAAATTTTTTTAAACTTTTTTTTTTTTTTTTTTTTTTTTTTCTTTTATTTTTTTCTTTGCTTTTTATTTTATCGAAGGTCGGTAAGGGCATGCTGGCCATAGTGAGGGCCCACAAGCCGTTACTATATATGGGCCAGCAAGAGAGGTGCAACCCTTGCTTGTGGCTATCGATCTCTACAAATTGCCATCGAGACCGTGTATTGATGGAGGAAAACAAGAAAAATTTTAAAAATTTATAAATATTGTCTACATTAGTATAGGTCATGTCATATAGGATAGTTAGTATCCATGACTGACATCATCAGTAATTGTAAGGACTTTATTGACAAATCTTTAAAAATTTTAGAATTAAATTGGCCATATTGAAAGGTCCATAACTAAATTGGTATTCATATAATAGGTGAAGAACTTTTTTGGTAATTATCACAAATTTTAAGTGAGGAACTTACTTACATATTTCAAAGGAAAAAGAAAAGAAACATTAACGAACCTGACGTCCAGCTTTATGGCTTGTTAGATCAGAACGCCATGACCTATAAGCAAATTGTGGTTATCAAAAAGCTAAACGCATTTAGGACATGAAAGGATGCAA
This sequence comes from Corymbia maculata, assembly GCA_014182735.1. Classification (NCBI taxonomy): domain Eukaryota; kingdom Viridiplantae; phylum Streptophyta; class Magnoliopsida; order Myrtales; family Myrtaceae; genus Corymbia; species Corymbia maculata. Next base: position 17,562,232 of record CM024686.1, on the reverse strand, counting down.
AACATTGCCGAGGCCTACAAGTTAGAGCAACCAGCACATTCCCTGTAATTGTACTGGCAATCCCCACCTTGAAGTTTTGAGAACAACAACTCCCTTGAAGAAAACATTTCAATCCTGATGCCTCTGCTTGGGAATGAGAAAAAGAATAAGACAGATGGTGCAATCCAAAAAGCAAGTACTTGTAGAATCCAAAATTAAAACCATGCTTCCATGTTCAGCTAGTTCATTGGATGTTTCTTAGTTCTTTTCTTCTCTTGCTTGATAAGCATCCAATGACATTAAAATCGCCTGCATTGTACCGCACAATATCCTCGGGCATGACATAATAACCATTCAGCCAGGACACATTTCCTAATAATTTGTTAGTCATGATTTATAATTCTTTCATTAGTCATTGTTATTTTTTTCATAAAACCTTCATTACTTCTACTATTGGCTCCTCAACCGTCCCAACTCAGAGATTTAATAGACGAGGCAAACAAGATTACTAGCAAGAAACATTGTAGAAGCCCAAGTCAAAATCAGCAAGTAGCTCAACCTAGAGCTTCTCGGGGATTATAAGGCGTCCGTGATTCGAGAACGGGCTTCCACAGTCTGGCTATCTAGTGTGGCACTTTAACTCCAGGCTAGCAGTCACAGCTACTAATTCACAGGAACGCATCCCACTTAAAGCCACTTTCAAACTCCTAATTCACGTACGGTATGGGGAATTGACATTACATGTGTTCTTTTCCCTTTTTCCCATGTACATAATACCTAAGTCACCCATCTCCACTTTGGACACATGGCATAGCTCTCTCTCTCTTCTCTCTCTCTCGTGGAGGGCCAATTTGTTTTTTGTCTCTCTTGGGGGTGTGTACTGTCGAATCAATATGTAAAACAAAATACTAGACACAAGAATGGCAAAATAAATGCATCCACAACAGACCCCCCCCAACCAGTAATTCAAATCTAGATCGCGAACGAACAGAATAGGTAATTTCCTTTTTATATATTTAGGATAATTATTCCCGTTTCCCATATTTAGATAACGGCAAAAAGAAAAAAAATAAGTTAAATTTGCTGTGGTGAATGTTAAAATGAGGAGAATGTATCGTAATTGAGCTACGCGGGGCAGGGCATATGGGGAACCATCCTACCTCGGGAGTTTTATCCGATTCCTGACCCGTGCCCCTCGTCGAGGGCAGCGGATTCGATCGGCTCATGGGGACGAGTTTATTTTCTTCTTCTTTTTCCTCTCTCTTGGACAATCCATATTGGTGGATTTACAAGTAATAGTCCTCAACTTGTGCAGACTTTCGTTCTCTTTTCCCCTCATTATTGTCGATGTTTCGATGTTGCATCGTGACGACCATAGTCAGGGCTCAAGCACATGGCAACACAAAAAGAATTATATTTTTTTGACTTGTCGCGGCTGTTTTGTGGTTGAAAATAGGTACACATACCACAACTTACCAGTGGTATCATACCCCTTCATCCTTGAAGTAATATTCCCTCAAATTCAAACAGGCTATTGACATATCAATGTGGGCTAGAAAACTCGGCATACGATTTTTTAAGTGCTTTCGAAGAGCACATCTCTATGAGCAAATATTGAATCCACTAGTATTAAATGAGCCCAACTCGCATCCATCAAAATTATATGAGTTTCATGTAAAGCTCATCTCATTTAGTAGTGCATGTGGGGCATGCATTGTTTGCACCTAAAAAAAATTTCCATTTCTATTCAATCTAATCGAATAGTTGTGTATGCAATTGTCGTTATTTGGCAAGAGAAAAAAATTGTACCTTTCAATAGGAAAGATTGATTTGGGTGGATGATGGAGAAAATCAAGTTATTTCATGGTTCTGGGAAAAACATTTCATATTTTTGCAACGGAGTGTCACTATAATAAGGCGTGTGCATATATATCATTATAGATCTTTGCCAAGTTCCATTTGGTTTTTAGTATGTGATCAAAGTTGACTCTATAAAATCTTGACATTTTTGGCAATATGAAATCATTCCTTGCACAAATTAACAGCCAAATTCTATAATTTTTAGGCGTCATTGTTGAGTTGATATTTTCTTAAATTTATTACTTTTATCTACTAATGGTTACATGGAGAACATTGCCATCAACAACAAAAAAGCATCTAAAAGTTAAACAATAATTTTGCCAATAGACGTAATGAACATTGCCACACTACAATATGGTAATTTAAATCGGAACAAGGTTCAAGAATCACTAAAGGAAGCCATTTTAGTAAGGGGGATCCATCATATAAACAGAATCAGACTTCCAAACACAAGATTCACACATTCTATTAATTATCAAGTCTTTTGATCTTGTCTTATACAAGAAACTAGCATACATCTAATATGTCAAATTGTCAAGGAATCATGTTTGGACGCTTCCAAGTTAGAAATCAAATTGTCTAGTATCACAATGTATTTTCTCTAATGGATAGGGACACCGAAAATTGAATAATGAAGATGGCAATCTTGAACTTTTGCTAATTTAACAAGTTGTACATAAAGTGCTAGTTGATTTATATATTAAAATCAAATCACCATACCACAAAAAAATAAAAATAAATCATGACTGTTTGGATGGCCGAATTACCGATGTCACATAAGTTCATCCACAATTTTGTTTTTTCTGCAAAAAAAAAAAATGACGTGAAATGCGGGTCTTTATTAATATATAGGCTAATTTTATAAGTTATATATAAAATGTCAATCAATTTATTTAAATTGAGCAAAATTACCGGAAGTAGTGGTGATATTGAGGGACAGGGTTTGACAGCGGCGAGCCTGAATAAGATGGAAGGCAACAACTAAGAAACAACAAATGGAGAAGAAAAGCTCAGGAACCTGCACTTGTCCTCGTGGCACATCATATGGAGAAAAAGATGACAGGAACCTTCCTTTCTAATGTGGGCCCCATGGAGCAGCCCCTCAGCATTTCTTTCTTGCTCTTGTAAATTTCTCGTCTCCCCGCCAAACGCCGTCTCAATAAGTTTTCTCCTAAGGCGTATGCAATGGGGCGTCGCTTATGGTCCAGGCCCCCGCGTTCACGCTCACTCAGCCCAAAGAGTCAACACATGGCTAAGAAAAAGAGGTGAAGGGGAAAGGAAGACGACATGCTTAGATAAAATTACAAAAAAGAGAAGAAAAAGAAAAAGGGCTGGCCATCAGCAAAAATAAACAATTAAAGGGAGACCCACTTGTCAAATGGATTGATGACTTGGCAATTTGGATGGCCATGATTTGATAAACAATGGATAGTTGAGATGGAGCTTCCCAAGAAGATAAACAAGTGTATCTTGGTAATTTCATTTATGGCAATTTGATAATTCTTGCAATGTAAGGAGGAGAGAGATGGCTGGCCATGGCTAGGCTGGTTTGGTGATGCTCGGCCCAAGCCCAATAGGCCAGGTCCATTCAGGCCTACCTTGGTCACCTCAAATTCACCAGGTTGACCCAGGATCCTTCGATTATCAAGCTGGCTATAATTTTTTTATAATTGAGCTTTATGTCTTGGCTAAGTAGATCCGTTGAGCCTAATTGAGGATCGGCCAGGTTGATTTGAGTCAGATTGAGTTGACTTGAGTTGACCGGGTTGGCCGAAGGCCTTCTAATTGCCCTTTTTTTCTCAAATTAGGCATATGGGTTTAGCCACTTGATTGGATCCAATTGGCCAAATTGGGCTTCAATTCAATGGGTCAAACCAAGTCAGGTTGACTTATGAGTCTCGATTCAGCAAATTTAAGCTTTTCTGAAATGATTCTTGATTCGTTACTTATGATGGATTGATAGGGCCCTGAAATTGCCAATTGAAAATTGACCCACCAGTCTCAAGTTCGATTTCTCAAAATTGGCTTGAAATGTCAATGCGTTACGACCCCTAGATTAAATTTCGTGAAGGAAATTATTCTAAGAGATGACTAGAAATCAATGAATTTTGAAATTTGTCCATCAAGAGTTACTATTCTCGATTTGATCAAAAAGTCGATTCTTGATCATTTTTTGTAAAATTGACCAATTAGAAGTCTAGTTAAGCTTGCAAAAAATTGATTAGATGATTTTTCTATTTTTGAAAACGTGTTCACCGAGGATTGACTTCAGGGTTGATAAAAAGTCAACTAAAAAGACATCTTTGGATTATTGTTTAAATCAATGCCTAAATGTAGACAGATTGCTACATAATGCCTAAATATGACTCTAAGAAAGAAAACTAATCTATACAACACGTCGACGATGTCTCAAGTGCATAGGATTGTTATGAAAACCGATCTTTGCAGCCTATTTGGATTAGCATGGCATTTTGCTTGATACATCCATAACTAGAGTAAAAAGGATGGGGTAAAAGGCTTGTTTGGCCTGCAGAAAAGTTGAACTGACCATCCGCGACTCCATTCATCAACCAGGGCAGACAGATTGAAACCATTGTCTGATGCAACGTTTAAAACCATTTATAACATTTTTCCAAGTATCCCTTTGAGAATTACTTTCCGCAAGTTGTTTTTCCTGCCTCATTCATTTCCACATTATCACTCTGTCATAGAACATATTTGACATTCCTATGGATGTCATCAGAAGAGTAGGGGAAGTATGTCCCCCACGTCATTTGCTAGTCCATATGTTGTCAACATCAAACAAGAGGGATGTTCTACCGCTGTAATGAGAATAATTAAAAAGCACACAAGTTGAAATCTTTTACATATAAAATTAGCGACAATTCACAGTTGTGAAGATAGTACCTCTTCATAAGGCGCTTGTTGCTTAGCAAACCCACACTTATAAACCCACACTTGCAATTGAACTCAGAATTAAGCATGCGAATGATCTCTGAGCTCTCATCGTTGACAATTGTCTTCAGCTTCTTATCCCATAGAACCTAATATAATGCACAATATATATATTGTGAGCATTGGCAACTGGCAAGCTTAAAACACAGGGAGGCACTAAAGTTCTCTTACACTTGTCGCTCCATTTATCGGGTCAGGCTTTGCTCCAGCTTCTTCAGCGTTGGAAGCAGGGAAAACCATCCAGTATGTGTGTCACCATCTTTTGTTCTCCCCCACTTCGATTTGACTACCTGACATGAAATAAATAATTAAAAACTGATCGAATAACAATAGAATGAGCTTACTAAAAACATTTACTATGTATGTTACCGTATGGCCAATGATCTTGTCGAGTCCTTTAAGCTTCAAGTATGCAAGGCATCTGCATGTCCAGGGACAAGCAAACGACACATAAAGATGGTATCTTCCAGATTCGGCAGGGAAAGGAGAATTTGGATCCTCGGAAATGAAATTACGGAAAGCAGAAGGGGTTCTAACAAAAGCACCGGATTCAGAGACCTCTCCGATTGAGGAACGTGCCATTCTTATTGTAAGCTGAAGAAAAAATTCAGGAGGAGGACATTAGTCACCTCCATCATTTTACAATTAAGTCAAGGCATTATATCATCATGCTCAGATTCAAACAGCAGATAAAGTGCGCCAAGGGAAAGAAAGAAAGATCAGTCAAAATTTTTACAAGTGGAGGAACCAACACAATGTGATGGAAGGATCGCACTTTTTAAGTCGAACCTCATTGACTCGGAGGAAAAGAAAAATGTTAAGAGGATATAAACGGAAAACACAACGTAAGTTGGATGACATCTACTAATGTTAAACAACTGAAGAAAATCTAACAAGGAAAGGTTCTTGGTGAGATTCATGCAGTAGAACACCTTCACTTTATAGAAGTAGCAGGGTTGATAATAAGGTTCTTAGTGAGATCCAAATCAACATTAATTTCTTACATGAAAGTGACCAATATTTCCACATCGGCATCATCATATGCTAGACGTACCTATAAGGATTCATCTACTAAGGGTTATGTTGAGAGCATTGCCATCTAGAACCAAAGTACAACACATAGGAAACAAAAATTTCTCCATTTGAAGAACTAAATATCGCCAAACTGCAAAACGGTAATTTAAATTGGAAGAGGGTCCAAGAATTACTAAAGAAAGCCATTTTAGCAAGGATGATCCTTCCCATAGACAGAATCACACCTCCTAACTTGGGATTCACATATCTGGTTAAAAAGTGAAAGGGAAAAGAAGCAGAAACTCCCAGTAACCCAACATTTATTATGAAAATTCATGACCAGGAAGACTGGAAGATGATAATTACTAATCAAAGAAAAATAATCATTGCCCATCAATCGGGATGCACTATCAGCAAGATTGATCAATCTTCCAGGATCAACGACGCATGGAAGAGGCACATGAACTTGTATATCAGTTGAAAGACAGACAAATAGCCATGATCAACCAAGAGCTGAAACGATAGTGACAGACTTCAAGTGAGAAACTGTACTGGCAATATAAAGAAACTGAAGAGAGTAGAGAGAGACGATGAGACCTTATTAGGAGACGGCGAGAATGCGAAGCATCTCTGCTTGCGACTCTGAGTAGATGGAGGGAACAAGTACGGCCTGGGAAGGGACGACAGAGACATGTTATCGTTGCCTTCCTCTGATTTTCTGTTTTCCGAGGTTTTTCTTTACTGCCCGAGTGCTTCCGCGTATTTCCAATTTTGGCCTCAAAGTTTTTACCATTTTGTTGGACAATAAAGGGCAAAATTTCAAATAAGGCCACCAAGTGAACTTTATATCAAATAAGAGCTGAAGTGATCTTGTTAGTCTCAAATAAGCAGTTCAAATGGCCATGATAGTTTCAAATAAAAACCTGATCTCACTGGTCATTGGTCGGCTAAATATTTTTGACCAATCAAATGCCTTTTCATCCTAAACCAATTTAAATTTTTATTTTTATTTTTATTTTTTTTCCATTTTCAGTGAAGGTCGGCCTCGCCCATGGCCGCAAGGGCGGCCTCACCCAAGGCAAGGGTCACCATGGTTGGTGAGGGTTGCCTTCGCCAGATTGGGCTACAATTAGAAAAAGAAAACAAAGAAAAAAAGAAAGAAAGTCGAAGGACAAAAATGCCATTGACTAGCTAAAAAGCCAAGCTTTTTTTTTGAAATTGATATAATCATTTCAAATTTTTATTTGAAATAAAATCAACTTTAGATTCTTATTTGAAAAAATGATGGCACTTTAGGCCTTTATATAAAATAATGTCCACTTTGTCTCATTTATTTGAATAATGTCCATTTTAAGCCTTCATTTGAGAAAATGATAGTACTTCTAGCCTTTATTAGAATTTTCCTAGCAATAAAAGCACCAGGTGGAGATTTTGAATTATTGTAAAGTTCAATTTTATCGCTCACGGTTATTTTTGTACAATTAAATCCTTAAATTATACAAAAATCATAAAAAGAATTCAGAAATCGAAAAATGTTAAAAGTAAAATAAATATTAAAAATAAAAAAGTTGAAAAAAAAAAAAATTCAGAGAAAGAAGGCCGGGGTCAGCAACTGAGGAGGGAAGTGATGCTCCACCCGGCTCGTGCAAATCCTAGAGGCTAGAGGCTACTGGCCAAGGGTTGGGTAAACCCTGGCAACGACCGACAGGAGCTCGCAGCCTTCAATCGGTGATTGGACAAACCTCCATCTCTTTCCTTTCAATTTTCTAATATTTTATTAAATTACAAGAAAAATACTTGTAATCACTAATTTATCCAATCCACTTTGATGTAGTGATAATCTATGAGTCCACATCAGTATTTCCATTTTCTTTTTAACTGAATGATCAATTCATATAAGAAGATATATAATTAAGGACCCAATTGAACCACAAAAATTCAAAAACCAAGTTGAACATTATGCAATTATTTGGGGATCTCTACTAACTCTGTTACTTCTTCCTATGGTGGCCATGAAAATAGATTTGAATCAATGATCTCATTTATTGTTGATAGCTTATCATAGAAAGGATATAACATAGATTCATGATTAATAGCCGTACTTTGATTTGTCAAAAAATTACCAACAAATATAATGACAATGACTTATTTAAAAATATATATCTCTAATTTACATATGACTTAGTTATAGTAGATACTAATTAGGAATGAAGATTGAACTTTGTTTCAATGGATACACTTTAAAACACACATGTATGCTTGTTATTTTAAAAGTAAAATATCAAGTCAAAATGGATTTAGTGCTCCTTGTGATTTATCTTAACTGTCATTCAAATTTACCTAAGATGGTGGATTAACTTTTTCTTTTTCTTTTTTTTTTCCTTCAGTCAAATTTGCCTCAGATGGAGGATTATGTTTCTTCCGTCATTTTTCCCGCTTTCTCCCCCAAAATGTACTATTAAATTAGTCCATTGCTCTTAACAGTTAAGTTTTTCACTAATATTTTTAGGCTTTTCAATCTCTGGTTTGTGAAATTTAAGAGTATAAAATCTAGTGGGATTGAAGCCCTTAGTTTAGGATCCACATATTGTGATGTGCATTAGAAAAAAAGTAAATATAAAATGAAGAAATACAAAATTCAATGCATGCGGTCGCATCCACCAATCCATAAGGGTTGTCTTATACTCTTGGATAGGTTCTTGTTCTGAAAACTAACTTTTCATGTGAAAAGGACTATCTACCGCTGTTAAGGTGGGCAAAAGTACAACCCAAACACCAAAACTATAGGATACTTAAGTGCCAAAATTACGAAAAATACGTTTGAATATCAAGATCGGAACAAAAATGATTAGTTAAGTGTCAATGGTGAGAAAATCCGGCCAAAATGTCGATGTAATACTTTTTAGCAAGTTGGGGTCGAAACTACGTCATTTTGAGTGCTGACATAGCCAAATAAGCCCAAAACAACGTCGTTTTGAGTGTTGATGTGACTAAATTAGCCCAAAATGATGCCGTTTTGATTAAAGTTTATTTTTTAATGTAAATGTTAATAAATAATATTAAAAGCGAAATTATAAAAAAAAAAAAAAGAGAGAGAGAGAGAGAGAGGTGGCAGAACCTCGCTTGTGGCTACCGCCCCATCGCTAGTGGGGTGGTGGCGACGGACGGCGAGGGTTGCCGATGCCTAGGCGAGGGTCGCCGGTGGCGCGGTAGCCACGGGCGGCGGGGCTGCTGCTCTCTTTTTTTTTTTTTTTTAAATTCTCTTTTAATATTATTTAATTAATATTTATATTAAAAATTAAACTTTGGCCAAAATAATGTCAATTTGGGTTTATTTAGTCATGTTGGCACCCAAAACAATGACGTTTCGACCCTAACTCGCCGAAAAAGTGCTATGTCAACATTGTGGCAGAATTTTGTCATCGTTGGTACTTAATTGATCTCTTTTGATTCGATTTTGGCATTTAAGTGTATCTTTTGTAACTTTTGACACTTAAATATCCTCTTATGCCAAGTTTTGGCATTCTAGGGTCCGTACATCCATTAAGGTGGTCAACCTAATGACAAAGGAGGCATTGTCATCCATCTAATCACTAGTTCAATTTACATCGGGAGCAAATCTCTAAAAGGCTTGTGCTTTTATTGCCTAATTGTTACATACATCGTGTGGATGGAATTTTGATGAAGATGACAAGCTCGCGTATCTTGAATATCAAGGTTGTCAATGGTGCAAAATAATTATGAGTCAAATTATGACGTCTTGAATTTCAACCCATCTTGGAATATATGAAATTTTTATTTTATCAATGCGTTGTTAGTTACGTTTACTCTGAGCTGGCCCATCATGAGTTAACTATTATTTGGAAAGACAATTAATGATTGATACGCATACGAACAATGAATTTAATTAGGGATAGATTGTTTAACCATAAGGATCAAAGAGAGATGATACCATACTGTTGCAGGCTAATTAGTGAACAAAAATAAATCGATTTGAAGAAGTACAAGGTCGTATTGCGGGTGATTCCGCACGACTTCGATATTAACTACGAACAATGTTAAACCGATTTTCTTTTGACCTTGTACTCAGCATGAACAATTAACCTCTTATGATTACATGACAATTGAGGATTGCCCTAATTTGAATAGGCACGATCGTGAATTGAAAAGCTATTAACCATGAGTCAAACGCACAAGAACTCCTAAATGTTGCTTGATAATTAAGTCGTACTAAAGTCGCAATTGATTAATTTTAACCATTTATTTTAATCCAATTTCAAGTATTGAATTTTCAAAGATGTTAAGACTAAAATGTTGGACATCATTTCATTAATTCTCAAATTTATCGGTAAGTCCGGAAATTATCGGAAAATGATTCAATGAGTCAAAAAATTGGAACCATGAGGAGATAGGCTAACTGAAGGCCCAATGGGCCTTACGCCCATTGAGGTTCAGTCAAGTGGGCCCCAACCCAAGCCCACCAAGCCCATGAGCCCATTTTCTAGCCCGTTAGCAATTTCAAGCCCGTTTATCATTCTTTTGAGTCCAAACCAATTTTATTCAAGCCCATATAAAATCTTGGCCCGTATATGCATATAGTATGGTATACTATACTTGGGGGAAATTACAAAATTTCCTTTCTAGAAGATGCATTCAATTTTGGACGACAAAAGAGAGAAAGTCAAGGGAAATGATGTGAATGTTGGGAAATTGGACTTGGCTTCTTTCAAGAAGCCAAATGAGAGAGAAATATCTGTCTCTCTCTTTTCTCCCCCTCTCTCTCCTCCATGGGCATTCAGCCTACTCCCTCCTCTCATTTTCTCTCTTTTCCTCTTCTTTTCTTCTTGTATCTTCCCCTTGGATGCCCCTTTACCATTTAGACCACCATCATCCGCCATCCTTGCTGCCTTGCCATTGTCAAGGAGCTGTCCAAGCACCATTGAACTGCCACCCTCCTTCCTCTCTCCTTTCCCTTCCATTTTCTTCTATTTTCCGGCTGGTTCCTGCTATTTTCTGCTGTTGCAGCTTCTATTCGCCGTTGTCTTCACTTCTGGTTGCTGCTGTTGTGGCTTTTGTTCACCATTGTCTTCACTTCTGGTTGCTGCTGTTGCGGCTTTTACTTGCTGCTACAGTTATGGCTACTTTCTGCTGCTGTTGTGGTTACTTGTTGCTGCTATTTCTGCAGTTTTCTACTGCTGTTTGCTGTTGTTCATTGCTGTTTCTTGCTATTTATGCTGTTGTAAGTCACTGCTACTACTGGTGGAGCTACTAGCTATCGTCGGGGACATAGCCAGCCGCTGTCTAGCACCACCAGCTGTTGTTCGGCTTCTGTTCAGCATAAAACAGCTTCATCGGAAGTTGTTTTGCCGCAAAACGGCCGCCGATTGTTGCTTGTTGTTGTCCTCAAGCTAGCCGCTCGTTATTTTTTCCACCGCTGCCATTCTGATGTTGTTGGAACCGACTAACTAGTGAGTTAATTTCTAATCCTTAATTAGGGTATTAAACTTCATTAGGGGTGATTAGTTTAATATTAAGCCTGGTTTATGCTTTTATTGATGAGTGATTAGCATTTTGGTAATTGTTTAATCTTGATTAGTGTTAACTATGGTTAGATTAATTTGCCTTGGGTTAGATTAAAGTTATCGCGGCTAGAATAAAATAATTGTAGTTGGTTAAAGTAACCGTGGTTAGATTAAAGTAATTGTGGTTGAATAAAGTAACCTCAATTGAGTTAGTTAACTGTAGTTGGGTTAAATAGTAACTACGGTTAGTATTAATTGTATTAATTATTGATTTCGGAATAAAAAATCATAATTTATTATTTTCGAAATTATTTATTATTATTTTTGGGTAATAATTAATTAATTATTTTTGAAAAATTAATTATTTAATTAGTTGTGGATGATTAATTATTTTTGCATGTCAATTATTTATTATTGGGTAATAATTAACAGAATATTTATGGAATAAAGTATTGATGGCTACTGGTCAAGGGTCTTGCGACCCTCGCAATCGTCTGCAAGTGCTCGGCAGCCCTCATCTGTGCATGGATGGGCTTCCATCTCCTCCTTCTCTCTCTAGGTATGGTTTTGTTAATTTTGTAATGTCTTATCTAATGGGCATAAGAAAAATATATGTAACCACTAATTTGTCCAATGAGCTCTAACGCAGTGCTATGTGATGCCGCATAATCATTTTCATTTTCTTTTGTACAGAAGGATCAATTCAATAAAAAGTGTATAAATTTAAGGATCCTACTGAACCAAAATTGGCGAACCAAGTTGAACATTATACGATAGTTCAGGGATCACTATTACCTTTTTCCTTTCTACATATAGTGACCATTAAAATGGATTTGAATCCATGCTCCTATTAATTGTTGATAGCCATACTTTGATTTGTCAAAAAGTTTTCCAGGGTCCTATTTAAATATGTATAGTCGTTGTTAATAGCCATGCTATGATCTGTTAAAAAATTACCCACATATATAGTCTTTGATTACTTGTAGTTTATGTCCTTTAGGAACAAAAATAGGCTACTTCGTTTCACTGGGTCCAATGATGAACATACACATTAGCTTGTTATTTAAAAAACAAATATGATTGCTATTTATTTGATGAAAAGTCAACAAACTTTTCTGATACATCATTTCCAATATCGGTCTGGAATCCGGACATTAGATTTAATGATCTCATTAAGAAAATTTCCTTGACCAAAACTTTTACCTGGCTTGCACTTCAAAATCAGCTGAAATTGATCTGGTGCTCTTTGAACGATTACAAAGTTCTTGATTTATGTGAATTTTCAATCAAACTTGGCTAAGATGAAGGAATAACTTCATTTTCTTTTCCCTTCGGTCAGATTTGGCTCAGATGGAGGATTGAGTTACTGTTGTAACCCTTTGGTCTCACTTTCATGGTACTTACATTTTTTGTTTTTGTTTTTTGGTGGTACTTTCATGTTGTATTGCCTAGTTATGGAACATCTCACATGAAAATGCTTTTCTTTTTTAATAAACAGGTGCCGACGTGGACTTTTCACCACCTTGGACCTTTGATTCTTTTTTTTTTTTTTTTTTTTAATGGTGTGAAGTAGTTATGACTTAAATTGAATATTTTATAGCGTGTATGATATCTTTAGGGTGTATTTAGTAATCATTCTATTCGTAAGAACAATTTATGCTCATAAATAGTTTTTCTTGATTTTGTTCTCTAAATGAGTTTTTGATTATTTGAAAGTGCTTGGTAGATGTCTAAAATTTCTGTACCTAGAATAGATGATTTTTGATTATTTGAAAGTGCTTGGTAGATGTCTAAAATTTCTATACCTAGAATAGAATTTTCCAGTAGGGCTAGGGTGAGGTCGGCCTTGTAATGGCTAGGTGAGGTTGACTCTTGCCGATGATTGGGCAAGGCTTATTGAGGGCTAGCGAGGTCGCTGGACCTTGTTTAGTTGGTTGCCAGCCAACACCATGGTTAGCGGCTAGCTAGAGAAAGAAGAAGAGGAAGAGTAAGAGAAAGAAAAAAGAATAGAATAGAAAAGAGGAAAAAAAATTAGTTTGGGCTTGATTTGAAGTTGTTCCTGAGAATAAATAAATAATTTTTTTTACTTCATGATTTTGTTATAAATCTATTCCAAAAACAAAAAACTTACCAAACAGATTTTTATTCTTTTTATTTTTTTATTCTAAAGAACAAAAGAATAGAATGAGGCACTCATTGGCATGTTACCAAATAGGCTCTAAGGGCCTTATTGTAAGAACACTTTGGACCTTGATTCAGTAATAATGTGGAATAGTTATGATTCAAATTGAATATTTTATAATGGAAATGATATCCTTATTGGAATGCCAGAAAAGTTTGCCAGCCGCTGGTGGCCCCTCCCTCGTCTTTTTCACTCTACTATTATAACTACAAAAGCACCCACAAATTGCTAAACCGTCAAAAGCAATCTTTTCTTCTCATCTCCTACGACAACGCTCCTCCATTTCAGTAATCGTAATATCTTTTTAAAATTATCTTCTACCTCTTATGCCAAAATAGCCGTAGTTTTCAAATCATCGGACATCCTACTCGGACACTATTGTTGCTTGTCAAAGACTCAAAAGTCACTAACTTGCTTCATAATAAGAAAGAGGTGGATACAAGGTGGGGGCGATGAGGGCTGAACGGGACTCTTCTGTTATTATCGTGTTAGAGATTATTATTATTATTGTTCTTATTATTATTATTTTATTATTGTTGGTATTATTACAACTACTGTTGCTATGGAGAAATGGCTTATAATTCATTTTCAACTCATACCGTGTCCGGGGCCTATCATGTAATGAAAAAGGGTTAGTACCATGAAAAATTTCAAATTAGTACATTTATGACAATTTTTTCCCAAACTAACATTTTGATCATAAAAACTCCAAACTGGTACAGTTTTGACAAATTTACCATAAATTAACACACTTGTGACAATTTTACTCTTTCTTAGTTTCCGTTAAATTTTATTGTTAAATTGCTAAGTTGGATAACATGGATTGTTGAATGGTGTACTGGTTTAGGATTTCACTCTCCATTTATTATAGTGGTACTAATTTTTTGGTTTTTTGTGGTATTAATCAAGTTTAACGTAGGGTATATTGGTTACAAGTGAATTTGTTTGAGGGTTTTTGGCCATCAAATTATTAGTTTTGGGTAATTTTATAATAAATGTACTAGTTTGAAATTTTGTTGTGGTTATTTGGAATAAATTTGTCATAAATGTATTAATTTGGGTTTTTTCGTTGTCAAAAAATTAGTTTGGAGTAAATTTATCATAAATTTATCGGTTTGTGGTTTTTTGTAGTATTAACCTAAAGAAAGATTATAAATAGTTTCAAATAATCACTTAATCTAAGTTCCAAATAAAACTTCGGTAGCCAATTAAAACCAGCTGCTATTTTAAGCTTTTAATTTTCAACTCTCATTTTCTAAAAGAAAAGCGTAATCCCATGATTAGTTAGATCTCTAATGTTAATAAACATAAGCGACGAATACAGAATAAGGACAACGTCAAATTGCGGCAGAATGGAATCGGTGAAGACAAAAAAAATCAAATTCCACGTGGTGCGTCTAAATAGGATTAGATAACAAGATGACAAGCAGAGTGGTAAAGCACCGTGGCAAATCATGGTCATTTAGTCCGTGGTTAGTAAAATTAAACATGTGTTCATTTTCATCGTACACTAAGCGGAGAAGGTGGGGAACAAATAGACGAACTCCTTTCTTATTTCAACACAAAATAACCTTTTACCTTCTGTGGTTGACATGGATGAATTCTTGGAAAATAACATCTGACGTTGATTCCTTATTATTAGCAATCCAAACTTTGACATTCTTGACAGTTGGTGGATCCCGCGACTTTGGCAGATTTAAACAGTTCACAATGCGAAGTACCTTCAATGTTTCTAGACTATGTCGAATCTCAAGCAGCTTAGGACACGTGTGTAGATGAATATTTTTGAGCTTATTCAAGTTAGTCAGATCAGGCAACTTTGCCAATGATGGAAGTTCCACGAGCTCTAATGTTCTCAGGTTTCCCAAACCTTCGAGGCCTTGAATCTCCATTAGCTCATCACAACCAACAATGACCAAATCTGATAACGCTTTCAAATTTGAAAGATCATTTGCTGTTTTCATTCTCCGGCAATACCTGATACCTAAGTATGACAAATTTTTTGGTAGCTTAGGTAGGCATTGCAAATTACAACACTGGAGCTTGAGTTTCTTCAGTTGAGAAAGGAGAATGAGATCGGAAGATAGGGTGCCAATATAAGGAGAAGACAACTTCAAGAACTCAAGCATGCATAATGTTCCAATCCACCAGGCACTTGGAGCTGCTTCAAGTTTAGGAGGACCCTGGAGATTAAACCACAAAGTCAACCTCAAATTTCTCAAATTTAATAGGCTGGAGAAGTTTGGCAGAGTCTCCATTGACGTTGTTTTACAACATAGATTCACCAGACTTTCTGGAAGCCGAGGCACCTCTGAAATTCTAGTGCTACCCAATACTAGAATTTTCAGAAATGGTAGATTCCCAATATTAACAGGAATTTCTGCAAAGGTACCCCATGCCTCTAGCTCTTCAAGCTTCTCCAACATTCCAATGGCAGAAGGTAGTTTTTCAAGGGGCATCTCATTTTTAGAACTTTCAAATTCTTCATGTTCCCAATTACATCAGGTAACTCCCACATATTTGAACTTGACAGATTCAACTGAATTAGAGAATTGAAATTTCCAATCGACTTAGGCATGTTGAGTCAAGTGGCTATCCACTAATGAAAGGTTTGCTATTGATGTTGCACAACCAATGAAATTGAACTTTTTCAGTAATGCACACTTGTGCAAGCTGAGAATTTCCAGTTTCTTCATCCTTCTCCATTCAGGGATCTCTTCTATAGATGTAGAGTCAAGAAGAAGTTCCCTCAAAGATTCTAGTGCCCCCATCTCATCCAATAGCTCTTGGAGATTATAACAATCCTTCAAGTTTAAGAAGACTAACTTCTTAAGCCGACCAATTGATGGATCAATTTGAATTAAGCTCTCACAACTTTTGAGAATTAGTTGTTCTAAATCCACATGAAAAGACAAGTCTGGGGTTTTGCACAAATTCATGCATCCAGTCAAATTTAGGACCTTCAAATTCTTTGCCAACTGAAAAGAATACAATATACTAGTCTTCAATATAAATTAAGATTACATACAACAAAACAACTCACATTGATTTTATTTAAAATCATACCTTGATGTGGCTCCATCCATCCCATTTTTCTGTGATTTTACTCATTGATAGATCGAGGATTAGTAGCTTCCTCATGGAGAAATTGGGCAGCTTAAAAAACATAGGACAGTAATTCCATGAAAGCCATCTTAACTCTGGAAGGATTAGTGGGCCATATGTGGTTTGGATGAAATTTGAGCACCCGTAACATAGGAAACGACACACTTGAGTAAGGAGAGACCTTGTCTTTCCATTGAAGTCTTTGCTATCCACTTGAAGGTACCTCAAGTTTAAAAGCCTTGCAAGGCATTCTTTAATCAAGGAGTATTGAGATAGTTCATCAAGCTTGAGACACATTGCTTCAATACTATCAATTCCACAAACATCACCTCCTATCTGCTAAAATAACAACAAAAGAAAACAACAATTAGAAAAAATCATGATTTACCTCGTTGATCTTCTTCAAGGAGAAAACAATTGCATCTTTTCTCTTAATGTTGAAGACCATTGATAAACCATATATGTGAGTGCATAGGAAGTAAATCATAGAGAATGAAAACCAAAATGAATATGATATTGATCAATCTTCTTAAAAAGGAATGAAGCTATACGATTTACTTGTATTTTCTGTAGAACCTCCGATGTTTGTGTATGATTCCACACCCATTGCTGCTTTTCTGGTTTCTTACCACTTCCATGTCGTATGAATTGTCTTCCAATATCTCTTAACCAGTCATGCATCCATAGTAGGTTATCTTCTTTAATCTTTATCAAAGATCTTTGCTGGAGGATTCCAAGGGATTGATGAGGAAGAAATTCACAGCTTTCCCACATGTGAATCACAATTCTTTTATCAAAACCAATGAAAAAACAAGCAACATCAAGAAATATCTTTCTTTGGTCTTCATTTAAAGCCTTAATGCTGATCATCAACTTCCTTTGAACATCTTCATGAGGAAATACTTCCAGCTCCTTTAACATGGCATCTCACTCCTCTATGCTTTTTCCAGATAATAGAGAACCTATTACCTCAAGAGCTAAAGGAAGACCGCCACAGATATTTACTGCCCTTTCGGAGTGAAAGATGTATTGCTCTATGGGATAATCTCTTCTAAAGGCATGTTTGCTAAAAAGTTGAAGAGAATGATCAAAATCCATACTAATAAGTTCGTAAGTCCAATCAACAAGTGTAGGCACATTGAGAATTCCTCGATCTCTAGTTGTAATTATAATCTTGCTTCCCTTGCCAAACCACTCACGCTTCTTCACGAGCGCATCAAGTTGACTTGCTTTGTCAACATCATCAAGCAAAAGAAGTACTCTTTTAGAGCATAACCTTTCCTTGATCACCTTTTTTCCTTCCATGATATTGTTGATATCAGGCCATCTTTTTTTTAGAATGTTTGATATGAGCTGATTTTGCAAGCGCGTAATCTCTATTTCTCGGATGTTAGAAAGGAAGCAACAATCAGCAAAATCATTAGAAAGTTGATTGTACACTATTTGAGCAAGAGTTGTCTTTCCCATGCCACCAATACCATGGATTCCAACAATCTTTGTTTCATGGTTGGGTGTACGTATCATCCTCATGATTTCATCCACATGATTGTCTACTTCGACTAAGCAATCAGATACTTCCAAGTAGGAGGTTTTGAGCTCAGTCAAAACGTTATTGACAACTTCTTTGACAAACTCACCTTTGCCTCTGATAGTATTGGAGGAAAAAGCATCAATACATTAAGTTTAGCTGAATAGGATGATGCATCTCGAAACAACTAGATTGTACATGATATAATAAAATACCTGTTTGGCATGCTTTGGAGGTCCCATCCCTTTAGTTCTCCAACCTCACTGAGGGTAGCCATCCACTTGATGATAGTCTCTTCACCAAAAAGCTTCTTGTTTGCATGAGAAACAAAGGCCTTGCCGAAGTGCTCAGTCTGGTTTTTCACCTCAGATGGTGTGACATCATAGAAAATGGGCATGATCTTTTGTCTCCTTGTGTTCTTGCTCTCCACCATCTTAACCAACTCCTTAAGGCACCATGTACTGTCTGCATATCCTTTGGAAAAGATTGGTATTGAGATCTTTGACTGCTCAATTGCTTGGAGAAGTTGGCACCGATCTCTTCCCCAATGCGGATCTCTTCATCATCTTTATATACTCGAATGCCAGCATCAGTCATGCTGGTGTGAAGGTAATCAGTAATGTCACTACGGGTATCTGGTCCTCTAAAACTCAAAAACACTTCATAATCATATCCCGATAACTTCTCTATTTCCTGATTATTACAATAGGCGTGCAACATTTGTTCTCTGTACCTAGTCTCCTTGTAAGGCTGCATTTAGCACAAAAGATAGAAAATAGTAGCAAATACTGTCAATGCTAAGTTTACCCACACAAGTTTGAGCAAATTCTTTGCACAACAAGCATTTGAAATGCTGCCCGAAAATGATGACCACGTGCAGGATGATGAGGCTAATTTTTATTAGAAGCAAAAGCTGAGATAAGTATAAAGTCTTTATAATGAGGTATCTTGTGGCTGATTTCTATAAGAAGTAAATGTAGAGATTTCCTTCAAGTAATTAAACGAATTCCATCCACATATGCACATGCTCTTTCATGGCAAAGTTTTAGACCCTGTAGCAACGAATGTTAGTTCTGTAATCGAAAAGAATGCTCAATTATAAGCTGTAGTTCACAAACCGGACTTGTTGCTTTGGCAGAACTGTGTGAAAATTATCCAAGGAGATAATGAGTGTCAATCTTATCTATATAGAGTCTTCCATTTGCGGTTCACGTTTATTTTAAATTCTAGGTCAATTGTCTTTTGGATAGAGATGTTTCTAATTCTTTACTTACTGCTTGACCTATTAGTTTAATATGTCATGAGAGATTGTCTTTTGGAAAGATACTCTTTCGCAGCTATCTTACCCTCTCTTTTTGGTTTCATCCATGTAAATTTGACAAATTACAGAAATTTACCACTGACCATAATGTGAAAGTTTCACAATCAATCATGTTGGATTCAATGAATGTGTAGCCATTTCTAGTGGAGTGAAATCTACCGATGGCTGCTCAAACGTGGCAACCGTCATATTACTCTGTCCGAAAATTGGTCGGATTTTTGTTAAAGCTATCAATTGCCAAAAAAACTAAAAAAAGTTCAAAAAATTATAGTGCATTGACGAGTGATAAAGTGTATCACTTGATTGCTAACGGAAGCGAATTACACCAATCACCAATGAAGTTTACCCATATCGTATTTTGGGACTTTCCTTTTTTTGACAAACTAAGAGATGGACCCTGTCGATCGCCTACAAAAACACTACTTTTTACAGCAGTACCTAAAATTCAAGAATTAAATTCCCTAACTAATATATCCCATTCTAAAGAAGATATGGCTTTGTGCCAATCGCCTCTTTGGCAATACTAGACTTTGATAGACTGAATGATGCGAATGCATACAGATTCAAGCAGCATGAATAGAGAAAGTGTTAAAAAATCCTAAATTTATTACATTTGTGCCAATTTAAGTCTTAAACCTTTGATATGGTGTTAATTTAGTCATAAACTTTTTGATATTACCAATTTAGTTCTAAACATTTTCAATTAATGTAAATTTAGTTATAAACATTTTGACTTGGTGCCAATTCAATCATTTTCACTAATTTTGATTGAATTTTCCTAATGTGGATGCTAGCTAGTTGACAAGGTATCATCGAAAGCGACATAAATAATTTTTAATAATAATTTTATAAATTTTAATTTTTTATAATTTTTTCTTTTTTTTTTTTTTTTTTTCTTTCTCTCCTCTATCTTTCTTCTTCATTTGGGTGATGACCAAGTAGGTGGGCGAGCTAGTTTGGCCAAAGTGAGGCAAGCCTTGGTGCCTAGGTGAGGCTGGCCTCACTTGGGTGAGGGTTGACCTCACCAGACCTGGCCTAGGCAAGGCCAACCTTTACTTGGATGAGGGCTGACCTCGCCAGCATTGCCTTCGCCCAAGAGAGGGTCGGCCTCACCCTACCTCGTTGGATCTCGCCTAGGCCAAATGGCCAAGCTCAGGCCCTCCCTTAATCTCGCCCTAGTCGGGTTGGCTTGCTAGACCATCACCGGCTTGCTAGCCATCGCTCAAACAAAGAAGAAAGAGGAAGGAGAGAAAGAAACACATAAAGAAAAAAAAAGAGATAAAATAAAATAAAAAAATAAAAAATAAAAAAAATTAAAAAATAATAAGAAAATCAAAATATTATTAAAATATTGTTAAAAATTATCTAAAGTGTTAGGATTAAATTGACATCACATCAAAAAGTTTATGACTAAATTAAACTAACAAAATTAAATTGGCATTACTATGATTTAGGACTGAATTGGCATCAAATTAAAATGTTTATGATTGAATTGCCATTAAGTCAAAAGGTTTAGGATTAAATTGGCATAAATGCAATAGGTTTAAAACTTTTTTGACACTTTTCCCATGTGAACACAAGCTTGAATAAGCTTGTGAAACATCAGAGAAGATTTGAAAGCACAGTTGCAGCTGCGAAAAAAACTGGAAGGCATTGAAGCATGTGAAAGGGAGCAAATAGAAGGGATAAGTCCATCTATTATGTTCGCTTCTTTTCTCATCCCTTTTGGTTAGCAAAAACTCTTCCTTTATCTGCAAAGCATCGAATCAAAACACTAAAAACACTGTTGAGGTTATCAGGTAGTTGTGGTTGTTGATATGTGATGAATATGAAAGCTGTAAGTGGCATACAGAAGAATGGGTGCATCAAATCAAACCGATCATTGTGTACTTAAGTTTTTAAAACCGTTCTTTCTTGTCTCTTACTTTGATAAATACTTCGTCTTGAATTGCTTTTATGTACCCCCAACTAAAAACAAGAATCAACCAAAATGAAATGAACTAATCCCACTCAAAGTAAATCAAGATGTAATGCATTAGACTACAATACAGACATGGAGAATCAATCACTGATTGCAATAAATATCTTATCTTACACTTTATAAAACAATAAACTGATGTTAAGCATTGGGAAAAACTAGAGCGAAATTACCAGAAGCAGTGGTGATATTGAAGGACAGAATTTGACAGCGGCGAGCCTGAATAAGATGGAGGCGACGACTAAGAATCACCGAAGAAATGGGTCTTGGGTGAAGAAAATGATTCTCGAGTGCTGCCCGCACTTTTCCTCGTCGCACATCAAATGGAGAAGAAGACGAGAGTAATGTTCCTTTCTTGTGTGGACCCGACAGAGAAATGTGGGAAATGATCTCCCTTTCTTGCCTTCACACGAGAAAGCAGTCCTTTTGCCCTTCTTTCTTGATTTTGTAAATTTCTTATCTCACTGCTAACTGCTCTCTCAAGAAGTTTTCTCTAGTGCGTCGTCGCTTATGCTCCACAACCCCACGTTCACGCTCACTCGACCCAAAATAGAGGCTAAGAAAAAGAGGTGAAAGGGAAAGGAAGTCGACATGCCTAGATAAAATTTACAAAAAAACAACAAAAAAGAAAAGAAAAAAGGAAAAAGGGCAGACCATCAGCAAAAAAAAAAACAAATATAGGGAGACCCTATAGTTGATTTTTTCCTCTACTTTTCAATGTATGCCTTCACAGTTGCCTTGTCACCATTCATTCTTCAAAGTGAATTGGTGATTAGTCAAGGATTATATCCACAAAGAGCGGCTTTATTCAAATGGTGTGAAATTTTATTTTATTTTAGTCGAAATGGTGTGAAAGGTTACGTAAAGAGATATTAGTTTCTACACGACAAGAAAGAAAAAGGAGGAAGCTTATCATTATTGGATATTGCATCCCCAGATAGAAACTCAGTGGAAGAGTGAAACGTCAATCATTACTAAATACGTACTCGAATCTTAGATCACAGGTGCATAGAGAGGTTTTCTTAATAAGCCTGCTTAGCAGAAAGATATTTAGGAAAATCATTCATCTTGAATTCAAACTAACATCAATAAAAAAAAAAATCAAATTTCTTACAATTACTGTATGGGGCTTAAACATGACAGTAATTATGACCAATGTATATAGACCGAGTATCATTGTTAAAAAGCAATTAGTAAGATCACTACCCACAAATTAGGGGAAGCTTGATAAAAAAAATATTTCTAAATTCAACGTAACATATTGTCAAACTGTTACAAATAATTATAAAAAGGCATCAATCTATTATATGGATGCCAATTTAATTATAATTTTTTTTAATTTGGTCAATTTTATCTTAAACTTTTCTACAACTTGTCAATAGTATTTTTTTTAGTCAATATTGGCTGAAAATTGATGAAGTGGATAGTGGCTGTCCCACATGGTATGGTCAGCATTAGTGTGTATAATTTTTTTTTTTTAAAAATTATTCTTTTCTTTTTTTGTTCTTTTTTTTTTTTTCTTGAGGGTCGGTGAGCCCTTGTCGGATCTAGGCCAGGCAAGGGAGGTGCATGCCTCACTTATTGTGGTTGGTGACCTTGCCAAGGCCCTGGACCAGCGGAGGGAAAGAAGAAAGAAGAAAAATGGAAGAAGATGAAAGGAAAGAAAGGAAAGAAAGGAAAAAAGATTCACAAATTATTTTAATTTTTTTTCAAGAATTTTCCATGTTAGTATTGACCATACCATATTAAGGTGTGTGCATACATACATACATACATACATACATATCATTATAGATCTTTGGCAAGTTCCCATTTGGTTTTTAGTATGGGATTGAAGTTGAATATGCGAAATCTTGACATTTGTGGTGATATGGAATCATTCCTTGCACAAATTAACAGCTGACTTCTACAATTTTTAGGTGTCATTGTTGAGTTGATATTTTCTTAAATTTATTAGTTCATCTACTAATGGTTACACGGAGAACATTACCATCTACACCAAAAAAAACAAACAGCGAAAAGGAAAACGAGAATTTTGCTGATACACATAATGAACGTTGCCACACTGCAATCCGTAATTTAAATCGGAGCAATGCTGAAGAATTACTAAAGAAAGCCATTATAGCAAGGAGGATCCATCATATAAACAGTATCAAACTTCCAAACACAAGATTCACACGTTATATTTATTCTCAAGTCTTTCGAACTTGTCTTATACATGGAACTAGCATACATCTAATATGTCAAATTGTCAAGGAATCATGTCTGGTGGCTTCCAAGTTAAATCAAATTGTCATGTATCCAAATGTATTTCCTCCAATGAATAGGAACATCAAGAATTGGATAAAGAAGATGGCAATTTTGAACTTTGGCTAATTTGACAAATTATACATAAAGTGTCGGCTGATTTATATACTAAAATCAAATCATCATGCCACAAAAGCTGTAAATCATGACTGTTTGGATGGCCGGATTAGCGATGTCACGTAAATTCGTCCACATCTTCATTTCTCTAAAGAAAAAAGTGATGTGAAATGCAGGACTTTGTTACTATATAGGCTAAGTGCATAAAGTGTTAGTTGATATATATAACTTGAGCGAAATTATCAAAAGTAGTGGTGATATCGTAGGAGAGAATATTGACAGTGGCGAGCCTGAATAAGATGGAGGCAACAAATAAGAAAGAATGAAGAAATGGATCTTGAGTGAAGAATGGTCCTTCAGTGAGGAATGGTTCTTGAGTGCTGCCTGCACTTATCCTCGTGGCACATCAAATGGAGAAAAAGAAGACAGGAAGTTCCCTTTCTAATGTGGACCCCATGGGGAAATGAGCCCCTTTCTTGCTTTCGAGCTAGAAAGCAGTCCTTCTGCATTTCTTTCTTGCTTTTGTGAATTTCTTGTCTGCCCACTGACTGCCGTCTCAATAAGTTTTCTCGTAAGGCTTACGGTCCACTCCCCCGGGTTCACGCTCACTCAACCCAAAGAGTCAAACGAAGACTCTTTATCAACATGGCTAAGAAAAAGAGGTGAAAGGGAATGGAAGACGACATGCTTGGTTAAAAAAAGAAAAGGGGCAAACCATCAGCAAAAATAAACAAATAAAAGGAGACCCAATTGTCAAATGGATTGATGACTTGGCAATTTGGAAGGCCATGATTTGATAAATAATAGATGTTTGAGATTGGGCTTCCCAAGAAGATGTGACGTGGCAAGTGTATTTTACAAAAGAAGTACAACTCAAGTGCCAATATTTGATACGAGTAGACATATAGGTGTCAAAAATTCTAAAATGTACACTTAAGTATTACTTTTTTTAAAATTTAACACTTAAGTGTTAACTCAGTGTGACTCATTGGAAATTTAACAGGATTTGTTGTTGGGACTTAAGTGTTTATTTTTTCTCTTATTTTGATATTTAAATGTACTTTTTAGACATTTTGGCACTTATACATCCACTTGTGCCTGCACTTGGGATGTTCACACTTTTGTATTTTAGTGTAAGGAGAGAGAGAGAGAAAGAGAGGACTGACAATGGTTGGGCTGGGTTGGTGATGCTCGGCCTTTAGGCTTCAACCCAATGGGCCGGGTCCATTTAGGTCTACCTGGGTCAGCCCAGGTTCATCGAGTTGACCCAGGATCCTGTTATTATTAAACTGGTCTATTTTTTATTTTATTTATTTATTGAGTTTTAAGTCTTGGCTAAGTGGATCGGTTGAGCCCAATCAAGGATTGACCAAGTTGATTTGAGTCCAATTGAGTGGACCCGAGTTGACCGGGTCTGCCCAAGGCCTTCTAATTATCCTTTTTTCTCAAATTAGGCATATGGGTTTGGCTATCACACTTGATTGGATCCAATTGGCCAAACTGGACTTTGACCCAAATGGTTCGAACTAAGTCAAGTTAATTGGGTCGACCTAGCTTAACCTTATGAGTCCCGATTCATTGTGTTGGTCAAATTACGCCAAATTGCTATAATTTTGCTAAAATTAATATATTGAAATTTTGTTAATTTGGTTTAATCAGATTCGAATTAGGTTAATTGGCATTACTTATGAGGTATCGATAGGGCCCCTAAATTGCCAATCGAAAATTGGCCCACACCCAAGTTCGATTTATCAAAATTGGCTTGAAATTTCAATGCATTACAACCCCTAGATTAAATTTCGTGAAGGAAATTATTCTAAAAGCTTACTAGAAATCAATGAATTTTGAAAAGATTGGGAGTCAATATTCTCGGTTTGATCAAAAAGTTGATTCTTGGTAATTTTTTGTAAAATCGACGAATTAGAAGTCCAATTAAGCTTGTAAAGAATTGATTGGACGATTTTTCAATTTTTGAGAAGTGTTGACCAAGGATTGACTTCACGGGTTGATAAAAAAGTCAATTGAAAAGACATCTTTAGATTATTAATTAAATCAATGCCCAAATGAAGACGGAATGCTACAGAATGCCTAGATATGCCTCTAAGCATGAAAAATTGATTTATACAACACATCGACGATGTCTCCGATTCATAGGATATTTTATTATCAAAAAAAGTTTATAAGATACGTGAATCCTTTCTGAAAACCAATCTTTGCAGCCTATCTGGATTAGCATGTCAATTTGCTCGATACGTCCATACTAGAGTAAAAAGTACGGGGCAAAAGAGATAGCCTTGTTTGGGTCCCAAAAAACTGAATAGATGCAGAGGTTGAAACCGTTGTCTGATGCAACTTTTACTACCAATTAGAGCGTTTTTAAAGTAGCCATATGAGAATTACCCTCCATGAGTTGTTTTTCACCTCATTCATTTCCACATTATCCCTCTGTCATGGAACAAATTTGACATTCCTATGGATGTCATCAGAAGAGTAGGGGAAGTATGTCCTGCCATGTCATTTGCCAGTCTGTATGTTGTCCACGTCAAACAAGAATGATGTTCCACCAGTGTAACAAGAATAATTAAAAAGCACACAAGTTGCAATCGTCTACATATAACATTAGTGTGAAGATACCTCTTCGTAAGGTGCGAGCTGCTTAGCAAACCCACACTTATAAACACCGTTGTTTATGCAGTCATATATCTATCCATTGGCTTCGTCTATCTGGTTTGCAAGTGAGGAGGATAAAGGTCAAGATCAGGATTCTCTGCTAAACCATTGAACTCAGAATCAAGCATGTGGATGATCTCTGAGTTCTCGCTGTTGACGATTGTCTTCAGCTTCTTATCCCATAGAACCTGTCATAATGCGCAATACATATGTTGTGAGCATTGGCTACTTGCGAGCTTAAAACACATGGAGCACTAACGGAAATAGAACAACACTTCACAGAAAAGTCACATACAGGAACTGAATATTTTCCAGAGTAGATTGGACTTGCGATCTCATAAAGTTCTCTCTCGCTTCCAGCTCCATTTGTAGGGTCAGGCTCTGCTCCAGGTTCTTCAGCGTTGGAAGCAGGGAAAACCCATCCAGAATGTGTGTCCCCATCTTTTGTTCTCCCCCACTTCGGTTTGACTACCTGACATGAAATAAATAATTAAAAACACATCAAATAACAATAGCATGAGATAAATAAAAGAAACTTTCACTATGCCTGTTACCGTATGGCCAATGATCTTGTCAAGTCCTTTAATCTTCAAGTACGCAAGGCATCTGCATGTCCCGGGACAAGCAAACGACACATAAAGATGGTATCTTCCGGATTCGGCAGGGAAAGGAGAATTTGGATCCTTGGAAATGAAATTACGGAATGCGGAACGGGTTCTAACAAAAGCACTGGCTTCAGAGACCTCTTCGATTGAGGAACGAGCCATTCTTATTGTAAGCTGAAGAAGAAATCAGGAGGACATTAAGGCTCCGTTTGTTTCACGAAAAATAACTTCTAGGAAAATGTTTTCCGGATTTTCCGACGTTCGTTTCACGGAAAATAAATTCATTGAGGAAAACATTTTCCATGAAGGAAAAAAAAAACCTTCTAAAATAAGGGAAAATGTTTTCCACTTTTGAAAAGTGGAAAACATTTTCCACATTTACTCTCTCTTATCTTACACTCTCCATTAGTTCTCACTTATTTATTTTATTTTTAGACTTTTTTATTTTTTCATAAATTCGAATTTTTTGTTATTTTTTTAATAAAATCGATTTTTTTGCTATTTTTTTAATAAAATCGATTTTTTTGTTATTTTTTTAATAAAATCGATTTTTTTATTTCTTTATTTTTCTTTATTTTTCTGTCTTTATTTTTGCTGTTTTTCTTTTTCGGCCGGTCATCAGCCCCGGCAACGGCCGGTGACCAACGACAGGCGAGCCAAGCTTGCCAGATCGGTGACGCCTGAGCATCACAAGATGGAAACTTATTTCTAAATTTACTCCTTTTTAAAATAAAAAACTGTAATCCTCTCTTCCCTTACTTCACGAACCCAGTGTCCCCGTGCTTGCCTCTCTTTGCTCCCTTCAAAATAATCAAATCCCTCCTTTTTAAAGTAGAACAAAGTCAATCGCTTGCCCTAATTGGTCGATCTCATCACTCAGCTTTTGCACGGCGTTGTGCTTCTTCTTCCTCCTGGTAGTTCAATTACTTTCCAAATTGAAGCTACATAACTCGCGATGTTGATTTGCGAGGCTCGAGCCTCATTGCCTTGAGCTCACCTTGCCGGTGAGCTGATCATGCGAGCTCGCTAGAGGTAGGCGAGCCTTGAGCCTTGCTAGCAAGGTGAGCTTGAGGCATGGCCGGCGACTGGCCAAGAAAGGAGAGAACATAAAATAAAGAAAAATAATAATTTAATAATCTATTTTAAAAAATAATAAATAACGATTTTAAAAAATAAAATAATAATAAAATTATTGAAAAAGAGTTTATAAAGGAAAATATTTTCCCAAGCGAACAACGGAAAATATTTTTCACTTCAAAATCAAGTTTTACCCGAACACCGGAAAATAATTACGTTTTTCTAGAAAATAACTTCTTAGAAAATATTTTCCAAAAAAGTAATATTTTCCATGAAATGAACGGAGACTAAATACCCCCATCAATTTAAAATTAAGTCAAGGCATTATCATGGAATATCATCATGCTCAGAGATTCAAACAGCAGATCAAGTGCGTACCAAAGGAAAGAAAGAAAAATCAGCCAAAATTTTTGTAAGCTGAGGAACTAATACAACGTGATGGAAGGATCACCTTGTTTAAGTTGAACCTTATTGACTCGGTGGAAAAGAAAAGCGTTTAGAGGACGAAAGCGGTACACACAACATACGTTGGACAACACCTACTGCCGTTAACCAACTGAAGAAAATCTGACAAGGAGTGGGCCCGTGATTCATGCAGTAGAACACCTTCACCTTATAGAGAAATAGCAGGGTTGGTAATATGGTTCTTGATGAGATCAAAATTGACCCTGGATTCTTAGACGAGAGTGACCGATAGTTCCACATCGGCATCATCATATCCTAGACGCACCTATGAGGATTCATCTACTAAGGGTTACTTGGATAGCATTGCCATTTACAACCAAAGTACAACAAAAAGAAAACAAAAATTTCTCTAAAAGTACTGAACATTGCCACACTGTAAAATGGTAATTTAAATTGGACCAGGGTGTTCAAAAATAGATTACTATCATTTCAGTATATTTGTTTTCTTTACAAGGCTATATATATACATACAAGTACTGCTAGGGTAACAATCACCTATTAGGTAAAGTATTCGCTTTTTATATGCATTACCCCCACAAATCAACTCGCGCAAATATAAATATTTTCTTTCTATACATATCACTCATACAAATTAGCTCACGCCAACACTGTCACGCCCCGACTCTCGAGCTCGCGGCAACCCCATTTCACTTGAGGTCTATCTGTACGACGTCCCAAGTACTGTCGTCGACCAATTCATTTTATCTTGTAATTATGCACATGTGGAAATGAATAACTCCCAAACCAAACAACAGGGATAGTAACAACGGCAGCAGAGGAAAGGCAACACCATTTTTATATATCTGAAGGTTAGCCAGCACACTAGCAAATACATACACGCCTTACTACAGGCGACAAGCTAAGGCCTACTCAAAAAGAGGCGGCTCGGCTAATCTAACACCGTACAAGTGTCTACTCGCGGCCTCGAGGAATCGCTCTCTTCGATCCTGCACGCATCATCTAGGGCCTGAAAATGTTAACCACGACGGGTTGAGATAAACTCAGCAAGTTAAAGTCCTAAGCCCCAGTTAGGAACTTCGCTCGCCTCGGGAGTTTAACATACAACCTAATCAAGCAATCAGTGCAATACCACCTCAGAGAAATAACCACAAAAGACAGTTTAATACACAGGTACAATCATAGGCAACCCTACCTGGCCTTGGCACACGCGACCTGCAGAAACTGTCATTTAATCCATCACGACATTAAGAGCATGCAAATAATCAGAGCATCTCACACAGCTTTCTCATGTCTCACACTCACACATGCTCCAATTATTACGACCTCTCCTCCTGGGCCACAGCACAACCTTATGGTTGGCGGTTCTGGCTAAACCAGCTTCATCCTCTTTACCTCGAGGCACGGCGACGTCAAGGGCTCACTCCTAAGACGGCATTCCCGAAGGAGCACAAGACTCGCTCACTACCGCAGTCCCGCTATTGACAGAGGCCCGGGACCCGCCCCCATACCGCGGTCCCACATAGAACCCCTCCCTATCAGGCATCCGACCGAAGTCAGGCGACCCACTGGCCACGGCACAACCCCATAGGGATTAGCGGTCTTCCGGCAACGCCGGGTTCTCTCATTTAATGTGACCATGCAACACATCATCAATCAATTCGTTCTTTTCTTTGCTCTGTCGTGAATGCACATCGCTCATACTCATGCGACATACCATTTCTGATAACCCACGAAATATGTCATGCAATCTCACTCGACAATTCCAAAATCGAAATTCAACCAATCAACAATCACGTATGTTCCCTCATTCTCGGGAATAACTCAATAAGTCAAATACTTTCACTTCCACTCGGTCTTCGATCATGCATTTCATCATTATTCACGCATATAATTAACAATCGGCACTTCAATAAATCATAACAACCAAGAACACATCAAAATAAACCAAAAATTAGCTTCTTCATGAACAGTGCCGTGAACAGTAATACGTGAACAGTAATTTGTGAACAGTAATCCGTGAACAGTAATTTCCTCCGAAATTAAATAAATAAATAAAAATAAATAAACTTAACCATGGTTAACAAATTAACCTAACCATGGTCAAATTAACCTAACCATAGTTAAATTCTAACCTTGGTTACTTTAAAACTAACCTTAGTTACTTTAATTAATTAACCTTAGTTACTTTAATACTAACTATGGTCAATTAACTAACCCTAGTCAGAATTAATTAACCAGACAAATTAACCAATCAACGTTAATTAATCACAAACCCACAAATACACTAATT
The DNA here is from genome assembly GCA_014182735.1 of Corymbia maculata. Classification (NCBI taxonomy): domain Eukaryota; kingdom Viridiplantae; phylum Streptophyta; class Magnoliopsida; order Myrtales; family Myrtaceae; genus Corymbia; species Corymbia maculata. Next base: position 17,531,356 of record CM024686.1, on the reverse strand, counting down.
AACCCCTAAACAAGGATTAGGAAGTTAACTTACTTGGATCGGAAATCCGGCGACACCGGCGCGTAGAGGGGAACGAGGGCTATGAGGGGTAAGCTCGGGGATGGCAACGGACAACAAACGATGACCGAAACGGGCCAAAAACAGTGCTGGTTACTGTTCACGCGGAACCGGTGCAGCTGAGCGGAAAAGGCCGAAACGGGCGGCTAACGGCGACCAGCGGTGACCGGGGGTGCGCGGTTGGCTTCCTAACTTCCAGGATTACACTTTGGGCGGTTGCGGCGGCTCCGGTGATGGCGGCAAGGCTGTTTTTGGGCTGGAAAACAGCATGGACAGCAAAGAACAGCAAAAATGGAAGAGAAAAGGAAGAGAAAAAGGGAGAGAAAGTGAGGCTGGGCTGGTGCACGAATTTTGTGGGAGAAAGAGGAGAGAGAAGAGGCTGCTGGTCAAGGATAAGAGTCAAGGCAAGTGGGCAAGCCACTTGCTTGAAGGGCCAATCAAAACAAAGCAAAACAAAGCATAAACAAAGCCCACTTGGGCAAAAAGTAAAAGGCCAAAGAGAGAAGCCCATGGGCTGGAAAGGGAGAGGAGAATGGGCCACCTTGGGCCCCTCTTGGGCTGGGCTGAATGGGCTCAAGGCCCATTGGGCCGCTGGTCTTGGGCCGGCCCACCCGCGGGCCCGAAACCCGGTCCAATTTTTCATTTTTCCGACGCTTCCGTGTCCAACAGAAAATCCCAAAATAAATAAGGCGACGTCCAAGTATTTAGTCCTGATATCATCGAGAAGTCGGTTCCCAAAATAGGATTAAAAATCGGGGCCAAATTGAGTCGATTGCGACCGTAGTACAATTTGGATTATCGAGCGCCCTTTTGGACTTTCCTCACATTTGACCCATGGTCAACCATTCTTTGAACCACGTTTATGCCAATTCTCGAGTCGGGACGTCCCTCGATTGTCGTGTGATCCCGGGGCTCAATTGATAATCCCGAGTACCAGATGAAAAGGATTCGGTTTACCGTCGTTCGTAGTTCGTATCGAAGTCGTGCGGAAATCACCCGCGATCGACTTCGTACTTCGCCAAATCGATTTATTTCCGTTTCCTTAATAGTCTAGTACTTAGAGGATATCGTTCCCGCCCCAGTCCTCATGGTCGAAGGGTTTGTTCCGATCGAAATTGCGAGTCGTACGCGAATCATTTCCTATCGACGCCTCTCTGTAATCCATTATCCCACGAACACACAGTTCGGAAAATTTGTACTGACTAGGCTTTCGACTAATATTGCCCTTTTATAAAATCCTAAAATGGGGTTGATTTTCAGGATGTTACAAACACTCCCCCTCAAGTTCGTGCATAAATGTCGCTAATGCCCAACTTGTCAAGTGAGCTGTAGAAGGCTTTGCTCAAGATTGTATTTGTCAATATATCTACTAGCTGATCTTCAGACCTCACAAATGGGAATTGAACTATTTTTGCATCCAAATTCTGCTTAATAAAATGACGATCAACCTCAATGTGTTTGGTCCGATCATGCTACATAGGATTATGTGATATGTCAATAGCCGCCTTGTCATCACAAAAGAGCTTCATCTCGGATCTTGGAGGATATCCCAATTTGGACATCAGCTTTCTAAGCCACAAAAGTTCACATGGCCCTTTGGCCATCCCTCTAAACTCTACCTCTACACTCGACAAAGCCACCACTTTTTGTTTCTTACTTCTCCAAGTGACCGATTCCCCCCACACAAATGTAAAATACCCTAAAGTTGACCTCCTGTCGTACACACTCCTTGCCAGTCTATGTCCGTGTAACCTTCAATTCCAAGATGACCATTCCTCAGGAACTTTAACCCTCTTCTTGGAGATGCTTTCAAATACCAAATTATTCTCACCACAGCATTCATATGGTCTTCACTAGGAGCATGCATGAATTGACTTACAATACTTACCGCATATGCAATGTCTAGACGCGTATGCAATAAGTAGATTAACTTCCCCACTAACCTTTGGTATCTCTCCTTGTTTGTTGGTATTTGATTGGGGTACTCTCCAAGTTTATGATTCTCCACGATTGGGATATATGCTGGCTTACAATCTAGCATCCCTACTTCTGCCAACAAATCTAGTACATACTTCCTTTGAGACAGGAATATTCCCCCTTTTGATATTGATACCTCTATTCGCAAAAAATACCTCAGTTCTCCTAGGTTTTTCATCTCGAACTCTCTAGAAAGCCTCATTTGGAGTGAGGTGATTTCTTTCACGTCATCCCCTGTAATGATTATATCGTCAACATAGATAATCAATACAGCTATCTTCCCGTCTTGTCGTCGAAGAAACAAGGTGTGATTTGACTCACTCTGTCTATACCCACACTTCTTCATTTCCACACTGAATCGACCAAACCAAGCCTTTGGTGATTGCTTCAAACCATACAAGGACCTTTTCAATTTGTAGACCACACCTCGATGTGAGAAAGACTTATATCCTGGTGATACATTAATATAAATTTCCTCCTCTAAGTCACTATGGAGGAATGCGTTCTTCACATCAAATTGATATAGTGGCCAATCTAAAATAACTGCAAGAGACACCAAAACTCGAATAGTATTACGTTTTGCAACACGAGAGAAAGTCTCTTGGTAGTTAATTCCATACGTTTGCGTGTACCCCTTTGCTACCAATCTTGCCTTGTATCTTTCGATGGATCCATTCGCCTTATATTTGACAGAAAATACCCATTTGCATCCCACTGTTTTCTTTCCCTTAGGTAAGTCCATCAATTCCTACGTTCTATTTTTTTGCAATGCCTTCATCTCTTCTTCCATAACCTGAACCCACTATAGATCCTCCAAAGCTTCTTGTACTCCATTCGGAATTTGAACCAAAGATACAGCCAGCACGAACTGATTCAATGGTTTAGATAACCTTCCTGTTGAGACACAATTTGCAATGGAATATTTCGATCTTTTTTCTCTAGCATTTGGTGAGTATCGATTTGGGGGCTTTCCCCGATTATGCCTAACAGGTAATTTATATTTCACTGACATATTAGATTCATCAAACAAACCAGAAGCAATAGAGGAGATTACCTCAAGAAAATCCTCATGAATTTGGTCAAGTATTGGAGGGGAAGGGGGCTATTCAACTTATTCACGTGTGGGTATTTTGCCCTTTGTCAGATCTTGTGAGGCTTCTGTAACTACACCCGTCACAAATTCACCAGCACTAACACCATCTGTCACCTGCTCAACAGTTCCACTATTAACACCAGTCGGGCTAGCACCACCCATGGTTGCTCTAACATCAGTCAGAGCCTACCTAGCCCTGTTATCACCAGTGTTAGAGCTGTAACATCCTGAATTTCGGTAAGCCGAGAATTTTCAGAAAAAGGGTTTAATGGGCCGAAAAATTGGAACCAAGAGGAATTGGACCGATTGGAGGCCTAATGGGCCTTGCGCCTTTGGGGAGTCGGCCACGTAGGCCCAAGCTAACCAAGTGGGCCCAAGGAAGCCCAACTTCAAGCCTTTGAGCCCGTTAGATTTTTCAAGCCCGTTTCCCTTCGATTTGAGCCCGAACCGATTTTCTTCTAGCCCGTATAAATTCTTGGCCCGTGTACGCGTATAGTAAGGTATACTATACTTTGAGGAATTACCAAATTGCCCTTTCTAGAAGATGTATTTATTGTTGGAGGACAAAGAGAAGAAAAGTCAAGGAAATGATTTTTGGGGCAAGTTGATGGAAGGAAGTTTGACTTGGTCTCTTGCTTGGCTTCTTGCTTTCTTTCTCTCTCTCTCTCTCTCTCTCTCCTCAATTTTAGCAGCCCCTTCCCCACGTTGCTTTCTCTTCCTCCCCACTCTCCCATGTTTCCTTCTTTCTCTCTTTCTCTTTTGTTCTTTTCTGGTTTTCCTCTAAAAACAGCAGCTGTGCTGCTGTGTTTCCCCCAAACCAGCCACCATTAACTGCTGTCCTTGCTGCCTTGCCGTCGTCGAGGAGCCGCCCAACCATCACCGGACCGCCACCCCCTTTCCTCTCTCTTTTCTCTTCCTTTTTCTTCCTTTTCTTGCTGTGTTTTCTGTTTTTCCGCCGGAATCCAGCCTTGCCGGTGTTGCTGGAGCCGCCACCACCGCCCAAAGTGTAGCCACGGAAGTCAGGGAGCCAGCCGCACACCGCCGGCCACCCCTGGTCGCCGTTAGCCGCTCGTTTCGGCCATTTTCGCCCAAAAACTCCATTCCGCGTGAACAGTAATCCGAGGGCTGTTTTGGCCCGTTTCGGCCACCGTTTGTCGTCCGTTGTCATCCCCGAGCTTACCCCTCGTAGCCCTCGTCCCCCTCTACGCGCCGGTGTCGCCGGATTTCCGATCCAAGTAAGTTAATTTCCTAATCCTTATTTAGGGGTTAATCTTGCTTAGGGGTTAATTAGTGTATTTGTGTATTTGTGATTAATTAAGGTTGATTGGTTGATTATGTTGGTTAATTAATTCTGACTAGGGTTAGTTAATTGACCATAGTTAGTATTAAAGTAACCTAGGTTAATTAATTAAAGTAACTAAGGTTAGTTTCTAAAGTAACTATGGTTAATTATTAATCATGGTTGAGTTAATTAACCCTAGTTAGGTTAAATTTAGTAACCATGGTTAAGTTTAATATTATTTTATTAATTTCGGATTAGTTCTTGTTCATGATTCTGTTGTTCACGGATTTCTTGTTCACTAATCACTTGTTCACAAATTACTGTTCACGGTGCATCTTGTTCATGCGAAGCTAATTTTTGGCTTATTTTGATGTGTTCTTGGTTGTTATGATTTATTGAAGTGCCGATTATTAATTATATGCGTGAATAATGATGAAACGCATGATCGAAGACCGAGTGGAAGTGAAAGTGCTTGATTTATTGAGTTATTCCGAGAATTAGGGAATGTACGTGATTGATGATTGGTGGAATTTGGAATTTTGGAATTGTCGAGTGAGATCGCATGATATATTGCGTGGGTTATCGAAATGGCATGTCGCATGAGCATGGGTGATGTTGCATTCACGACGAGCAAAGAAAAGAATGGATTGTTTGATGATGTGTTGCATGGTCACATTAAGAGGAGAGCCCGCGCCGCCGGGTAGACCGCCAACCCTTGGGGTTGTGCCGTGGCCTTTTGGTCGCCCCGACTTCGGTCGGTTGCCTGACAGTGGTCAGTTGCGGGGCTGCGGCAGTAAGCGGGCCCCATGCTCCATAGGGAATGCCGTCGATGGGAGAGAGCCCGTGACGTCGCCGTGCCTCATGGGGGAGGACGATGCCTGGTCTTTGACTGGTAGACCGCCAACCATAAGGTTGTGCCGTGGCCCTAGTGGTCGTAATAATCGGAGCATGTGTGGGTGTGAGATATGAGAAAGCTGTGTGAGATGCTCGATTATTCGCATGCCTCTTAATGTCGTGATGGATTAAATGACGGTTTTCGCAGTCGTGTGTGCCAAGGCCGAGGTAGGGTCGCCCGTGATTGCACTGTGTAGTAAACCGTCTTCGTGGTTATTTCTCCGAGATGGTGCTGGATGATTTGATGAATTAGGTTGTATGTTAAACTCCCGAGGCGAGCGAAGTTCCTAACCGGGGCTTAGGACTTTAACTTGCTGAGTTTATCTCAACCCGTCGTGGTTAACATTTTTCAGGTCCATAGGATGGAGGATCGACGCGTGTTACGGCTCGTGGCCGTCTTTGGCAGTAGATTAACCCCGGCCTGTTGGTCTCATTGGCTCGTTAGGAAGATGCCCGTGGTAAGGGCTTGTACTTGTAAACTTCCTAGGGTTAATCGGTAGATAAATAAAGCAAGTACTTTTGAATGTGTTCTTGTTGGGTTTTCCTGCTATCCCTGTTTTTGTATTTGACCGGGATTGTGTTTCGCTTCCGCATGCGTTTAATCAAAAGATAAAAATAACGGTCGGCGACGGATCTTGGGGAGTCGCAAATCAAATGACCGCAAGAGAACAGGGGTTGCCGCGTGCTCGAGGGTCGGGGCGTGACAAGAGCTATCATCAACACTACCAGTGTTGGAGTTATCATCGACACTACCACCACCCCCAGCAACTGCGTCTCTTCCTGTGGGTATAACCCTAGCAATAATCTCCCACCAATTCTCCCTTTCTAGCCAATTCTCCCCCTAAAAGGTAGAATTGGTACTCGTATAAAAGAACTCTCCTTCAACAAATATGACATCCATAGTCACATAAGTTTTTTTAGTAGATGGGTTGTAACACCGATAGCCCTTTTGATGAGTACCATACCCCAAGAACACACATTGTAAAGCACATGGATCAAGTTTGGTACATTGGTTCTTCGGAATGTGAACAAACGCAACACATTCGAACACACGAGGAGGAATTGTCTAGACTGATGGCAATGGGACAAATGCAGAGAGTGCTTGTAGAGGCGTATGGAAATCTAGCACTTTCAAGGGCATTCGATTGAGATGCACCAACGTGGCAACAACATTATCCCAAAAATGTAAAGGAACATGTCCCTCAATTAAGAGGGTTCGAGCGATCTTGAGAATATGGCGATTCTTCCTTTCGGCCACTCCATTCTGTTGTAGAGTCTGTATATACGTTCATGAGACCATGCTATTGAAAATACTCCTTGATATGTCTATTCAAATACTCTCTGCCATTATCACTTCGAAGAACTTGTAGCTTAGCATCAAACTGTGTTTGAACCATCTTGTGAAATACTTTAAACACATTAACCACTTCATCCTTAGTTTTCCTCAAGTAAAGCCAAGTTATACGTGTGTAATCATCAACGAATATAACAAACCACCAACAACCCAAGATAGTAGTAATAGGAGAAGCACCCCACACATCAGAGTGAACTAACAAAAAATGCATGTTATTCTTATTCAAACTTATGGGAAAGGAAATACGGTGGCTCTCAGCCAAAATGCAAGTTTGGCAATGGAAATCCAACTCTTTTAGATCCAAAAATAATTCAGGACATAGCTTTTTCATATAGCCAAATGAAGGATGTCCCAATCGTCGATGCCAAAGCCAAATCTATTTTTCTTTATTGCTAGGTGAACCCTAGACTTGATGCACACTTCCAAACTTGGGATCATCCAAGCAATACCCCCCCTCGTTTAGTACCACGTCCAATGATCTCCTTCATGAGGATATCCTGGAAAAGACAGAATTGAGAATACATTAGAACAATACAATTCAAATCTTTAGCGAGCTGTCCTACATAAATTAATTTTGTGGTCAATGACGAGACAAGTAAGGTGTTAGGTAATGACAACTGAGGGGAAACCTCAACCAAACCAGCCCCTGTCACTAGGTATGTCCCAATCGTCGATGCCAAAGCCAAATCTATTTTTCTTTATTGCTAGGTGAACCCCAGACTTGATGCACACTTCCAAACTTGAGATCATCCAAGCAATACCCCCCCTCATTTAGTACCACGTCCAATGATCTCCTTCATGAGGATATCCTAGAAAAGACAGAATTGAGAATACATTAGAACAATACAATTCAAATCTTCAGCGAGCTGTCCTACAGAAATTAATTTTGTGGTCAGTGACGAGACAAGTGAAGTGTTAGGCAATGACAACTGAGGGGAAACCTCAACCAAACCAGCCCCTGTCACTAGGTATGTATGCCCATTTTCATATGAGATACCGCATCGTCTTGGTTCTGTAATGCTCACAAAATCATCTCGGCTAAAAGTCATATGCTCCGTAGCCCCCGAATCGATAACCCATCCATCACAACTACTATGATTAGGGAGAACCAGCGCACAACCACAATTACCTTGGATATTACCTAAATTAGACGTAGTTGGTTGGTCTTGAATTTCAACTTTGGGCACCAAAGATAGCTGAGGTTCCATCTTAGCAAGAAAAACCTTCCCTTTTTCCGCTGTTAGTACCCCTGTCGGCTCTGATACCAGTTGTTGAGAGCGTGCAGCAAAAATCTAATACCTTCACCTAGGGAAATCTCTTAGGGGAAAACCCAAGCCTGAGCCTGTCAATATATCTAGTTGGACTAACCTCAACTCAAAAGCTTAAGCTTGTTTTCGCGCCTTCAATTCCTTCCACTACTCTGGATAACCATGGAGCTTAAAGCATGTCTCTTGAGTATGCTTAGCATTCCCACAGTGTGAGCATCCTCCAGATGAAATTGTAGTTCGTGAACCATTATTTGTTCGCCCACCCCCTTGCGTAGCTCCTGATTTATTCATTTGTAGAGTTGGCATTACTGGTAATTCTTGGACACCTTTCTTGCTTCCCCATGCCACCATGGCAACAAACCCAAATGTGGAATTAGTATGGGTGAGCATCACTGATTGTCTTGTATCCTCCCTACAAACCCATGCATATGCTTGCTCCATAGTTAGGAATGGTTGCATTTGGAGAACATCCGCTCTCACTTTGTCTAGACGATCGTCCAACCCATCAAGGAAGACATACACTCGGTCTTCCTAAATGACAAGATTGTACTGCTCAATATCAGTTGGGCATGTCATTGGGTTTGGACGACAGAAGTCGATCTCCCTCCACAAACCCTGAAGATTATTGTAATAAGCCTCAATTGTCTCTCCACCTTGTCTCATCCGAGTCACCCGCATCTCCAAGTCATAAACTGGGGAGGCATCACTTTCATTAAAGAAGGTTGTTGTAATAGAGTCCCATACCATCTTCGCAATTGAGAAGCGAATAAAATTTCCTATTAATGCAAGATCCATCGAGTCACAATTGCATCCTCAGTCTTCCATTTTCGAAATTGAGGATCAGTAGGTGAGGGCTGAGGGAGATCACCATTAATATAACCCAACTTGTCTTTACTGGAGTTGAACATCTCCACCACTTGAGACCACAATCCATAATTTGATCCATCCAATTTGACTAAGATTTGTGCAGTGGATGGCTCTTGGGATTGTGTTGATACCTAAGTCGAACTCTGAGTCAAAATCTATGTCAGCTTCATCATAAGATTCTCTAGAAGAGAAGCAGTTGTTGAGTTCTCCCCTTAGTTTTGATGAGGTACCTCATCGGTTAGCTTTGTCATGATTGCCAATCACAATTCCTTTGCAAAGGAATTTTTGGTCAGGTCAGATTAGTGCAACAATAGCATAAGTCAATGCTACAGCAGCGATCTAATTTGGTCGATGCGGCAACAACATAAGGAAAAACTAAAGCTGCAACGGCGATCTGATCCGGTGGAAAGAGTGTGGAGAAAACTAGGGTTCTTACTCTGATACCATGTTGAAAAATAGATCACTATCATTTTAGTATATTTTTTCTTTACAAGGCTATATATATACATACAAGTACTGCTAGGGTAACAATTGCCTATTAGGTAAAATATTCGCTTTCTATATGCATTACCCCTACAATCAACTTGTGCAAATATAAATATTTTCTTTCTATACATATCACTCCTACAATCAACTCACGCCAACATAGGGTTCGAGAAAGAAAGCCATTTTAGAAAAGAGGATCCTTCCCATAGACGAAATCACACTTCCTAACACAGGATTCACTCATTATATATGTTCTCAAACCATTTGAACTTTCCATAGACATTGAACTAGCATCCATCTACTATGTCTAATTATCAAAGAATCATGTCTGGAGGGTCACAAGTTAGAAATCTGAACCCAACACTAAGCTGAATTTGCAATGTTCTTTTTTTTTTTTTTTTTTAACGATACATGAGTGGTAAAAAAATGAAAGGGAAAATAAGCAGAAACTCTCAATAACCAAACATTTATTTCGAAAATTCATGTCCAGGAAGACCGGAAGATGATAATAATTACCAACCAAACAAAAATGAGTATTGCGCATCAATCATGATACACTATCAGCAAGATTGATCAATCTTTCAGAATCAACAGCGCATGGAAGAGGCACATTAACTTGTATATCAGTGCAAAGACAGACAAATACTCATGATCAGCCAAGAGACGTGAATAACATTACAGTAATATGAAGAAACTGAAGAGAGTAGAGAGAGATGACGAGACCTTATTAGGTGATGGCGAGAATGCGAAACATCTCTGCTTGCTACTGTGTGCTGGCCTGGGAGGGACGACAAAAGCATGGTCCCGTTGTCTCCCTCTGATTTTCTGTTTCCGAGGTTTCGACTCCAAATGCTTCGGCGTATTTCCATTTTTCTTTTTCGGCAATTAGATTCTTAAACTATGTAATTTTTTTTTTTCCGAATTGGTCCTTCCATTGAACGGAAATATTATTGATAAATGCTGTCATATATCTTTCCTGACATCTAAAAAATCTAAAAAGGAATTCAGAAACAGGAAAAAAATGTTAAAAGAAAAATAAATATTAAAAATGAACAAATTTGTAAAAAAAAAAAAAAAGAGGAGCTGGGGTCAACAACTAGAGAGTGAGGTGATGCTCCACCCACCGGGGTAGCCCTAATGTATCAGTCCACATTAGTATTTCCATTTTCTATCTTGTCTAAGGACCCAATTGAACCACAAAAATTCAAGAACCAAGTTGGGCATCTAAACAATTGTTCAAGGATCTCTATGGTGGCCATGAAAATAGAAATGAATTTTGATCTTATATATTGCTCATAGCTTGTCATAAAAGTGATACAAGATAAATTCATTGTTGATAGCAGTACTTTGATATGTCAAAAAAATACCAACAAATTTTATGATGGTTATTTTTAACATATGAAAATCTCTAAATCATGCATGAATTACTTATAGTAGATACCAATTAAGAATGAAGATAGAACCTTCTTTCAATGGGTACAATTTTGAACAAACATATATGCTTTTTTATTTAAAGGAAAAATATTATTGCTATTTGTACGATGAAAAATCTATAAGCTCTTTATTCAAGACCAGTTCGAAGTCCAGACATTAGATTTGATGATCTTATTAGAAAAAAAATTTCCTGACCAAAAGTTTTACCGTTATTTCACTTCAAAATCAGCCAAATTTCCTCAGATGGAGGTTCTTCCGTCATTTTTTCTCCCTTTCTCCCCCAAATGTACTATTGAGTTAGTGGCTCTTAATAGTTAGGTTTTTCAATCTCTACTATTGTGAAACTTGTGAAATAGTGGGATCAAAGCCCTTAGTTATGTTCTTGCTGTTGGGCATGCACTGAGATGCTGTTAAAAAATGTGTAAGGCCTTAGCCTTCTCCTTCCAATTCCATTTGACTCCAATCCTACTGATTGCTTTTATAATTTTTTTTTCTTTGATGGCTGTTGGTAATTGGGGCCAAAAGTATCAAGTTCTGCTTCGTGTTTATCATCCCAAAGCAAGACTCCGTAAGTGTCGACTCTCTCATCTCAGATTGGCATTGGAATTGGCATGGCTTAACCTTCTCCTTCTAATTCTCTTGGACTCCAGTGACATTCAGATCCCTACCGATTGCTTCATAAATATTTTTTTTTCTGGGCATTCGTCGTCAATTCGATGGCTGTTGATGATTGGGGCCAAAGGAATCAAGTTCCCATTCATGCTCATCACCTTTACCTAGCAAGGAGACAAGATCATGACACGGTCATGCTTTATGTAATGATCCGTTTCCTTCTATATTGTGTTTTCACTTTTGTTCAATCAATTCTGAAATGTCGTATGAACATGGCATTTTTCACAGAAAATTTGTTGCTCATATCTTGTCAGTCCAAACTTTGTTCAAGTGAACATTTTTATGGGAGATTCTTGGTAATGCCACTTTCTTGATGCAAGTGAGGAAACATCGTGATGCTTTTCCTTTCCTTCATCTTCTCAAATCTTCATCTCCTTCTCACCTCAAGTCAGTTTTTGCAGATTGATCCGATTCTTGTAGGTAAAATCGAAAAGTTTGGGGAAGTGGTCAACAGATATTTGTTAATGACTTCATCATAAGGGCCCTTATTTTATGTTCTTGCTGCTGGGCATTCACTAACTATGCTGTCAATAATGACTTCGGTGACATTACAGAGAGGCAAATGATATGATTTGCTCTTGGTAGTTCTTGAATTCTCATAAGAGAAGTTATGTTCTTGCTGCTGGGCATTCACTAACTATGCTGTCAAAAATGACTTCGGTGACATTACAGACAGAGGCAAATGATATGATTTGCTCTTGGTAGTTCTTGAATTCTCATAAGAGAAGTTTTTCTTTTTTTTTTTTTTTTTTCAAGATCAGAGGGAGAACTTATTTTAACTGCCGAATTGCCTTGCTCATTGTTGATTTTTCCAGATCTCACCATATTAGGCTTGGGATGTGTGCAAATGGAACAATTTCAAGAACAGTAACTATTGGTGTAAGATTGCCAGTTATAAATCATGAAAATGTTTCATCTTCTCATGCCTTTTGAGTCCTGCATGTCTCACTTGGTGAAATATCCCAGATTCAGGTACAATGCTCTCTGCAGGTAGAATGTTCTTTTACATCTTCTTCTTTATGGACGGCTATTATTATGTCAGGCATATAGCACCAAAACTTGTTGACTTGCTCATAAAAATGAATTAATTTGTCACAAGCTGCCTGCATCTACATGTAGATAAATGTCTGGAGTGAACCCTGGTGTTGGGATTCCCGAACAGTTGTTATCTGGCAAAAGTATAACCTAAGTGCCAAAACTTGGCATGAGGGGACATTAAGTATCAAAAGTTACGAAAGTACACTTAAGTGTCAAGATCGGAACAAAAATGATCAATTAAGTGTCAACGGCGAGAAAATCCATCAAAAATGTTGACGTGGCATTTTTCCAACGAGTTGGGGTCGAAATGGCATCGTTTTGGGTGCTGATATAGTCAAATAAGCCCAAAATAACGTCATTTTGAGTGTTGATGTGGCTAGATCAGCCCAAAATGACGTCGTTTTGGCCAAAGTTTATTTTTTAATATAAATGTTAATTAAATAATATTAAAAGAGAAATTTAAAAAATAAAATAAAAAGAGAGAGACAATAGCCTCACCTATGGCTGCCGCCCTATCGCTGGTGGGGTAGCGGTGACGGACAACGAGGGTTGATGACGCCTAGGCACGAGTCGCCGACCCTTGCCGACTGGAGGCAAGGGTTGGACGGCTCTTGCCAAACGCCAGGAGAGGGCAAGGACCCTTTCCCAAATCTAGGCAAGGGTCTTTGGCCCTCTCCCCAACATTGGTGGCCCTTGCCCAGCGACCGCTAGAAACTCAACGGCGTTAGGTGAGGCCGGTTGACCCTCGCCCAAATCTAGGAGAGCGTCCCCGCCCTCTCCCAGTTTCTAGCGAAGGTCGCCAATCTGCGCCTAGGCGTCGATGACCCTCACCATCCATCGTTGCCACCTCATGGGGCGATGGCCACAAGTGAAGCTGCTACCTCTCTTTTAAAAAAAAAAAAAAATTATCTTTTAATATTATTTAATTAATATTTATATTAAAAATTAAACTTTGACCAAAACGACGTCATTTTGGGCTTCTTGGCCATGTTGGCATCCAAAATGATATGCCGGAAAAGTGCCGTTTTGACCTCCAACTTGCTTGGAAAAGTGCCATGTCGTTGGCATCCAAAATGATATCGTTTTGATTGCTGGAAAAGTGCCATGTCAGCATTTTCGCCGTATTTTCTCGCCGTTGGCACTTAACTGATCATTTTTTCTCCAATTTTGGCACTTAAGTGTACCTTTGTAACTTTTGGCACTTCAAGTATTCCTTATGCCAAATTTTGGCACTCTAGGGGTCCGTGCGTTCGTTATTATCTAATCATGTGGGACAAGCACATTACATTGCTATTTCAGACTGTTGATAGGATCAACTAAGCGTTACTCGAAATTAGTGTGTAACTTCCACGAGAAGTTAAGGTGGCTTGAACTATTTTTATATATGATGCTTTTCGAGGTGTTTCCATTCCTAATGGCATAGTGAGCCACTAAACCAGATACACAGCTGGTGTTGTACCCGGTACCCGACTTATTAAATGTATATGGCAACAACACAGGCACATAAGAGGTGGTTCAGGATAGCAACTCTGTTGTGATGGACTGAGGAAGAAGAGATCATGAAACAACTTGAGCTGAAGTCAATCTTGGATTTATGATCATATCAAGTCATCACTTGAAGGCCGTGGAAAGAATTTACCCGGTCACCCTGTCTCTTGGGCCAGTCGACTGCCCCTGTTTCAAGTGAACTGATTTTGAAGCTTCCATGGCTAGCTTTTGTTTAGTTTATTTCCGAACATAGCGAGGTCTATCTTGAGTATCTTTAAGTAGGCAGAACACTTGTACACTATTGGAGATTGCTGAAACAATCGTGAAAATGTCTTGCTATTGTCTATTGAGAGACAATCACTTGTACAAGTTATGAATTCAAGCTGTTCTGGAGTATTTGGCTCCTTATCAACCAGACTAAATTTTTTCTTTGAGATAGTGGATTTAAACTCCCAAAAGGCTCGGGGAGTGGACATAGGCACCAAATTTGGCCCAAACCACTATAAATCAATTGAGCAAATTCTCTATCCCTTGCTTCTATATTTGATTTAGTTCACTTGTTTATATACTTGTGGTTAGTCTTGCATATCATTTCAACATATTTGCTGTAGTGGTTCCTTGTATAGTTTGGGAGAGAAGTCCTGAGTTTTTGCTAGAAGGACAATATTAATGTTGCCTTAGCTACCCAATAATTCAGTTGCTTCTCATTTTAGTTACGCAATTATAAGACAAGTCAATAGCTTGTCTCCCAGTTTTTAATATATAAGAGCAGACAGGTCAATAGAATTCTGAGAGCAGAGGATGCCTGCTCTTTTGATGTAGCTGGTAAACATAGGACAAACTCCAAAATCAAGAACTTAGGAAATGCTCTAAGGATCTCTTCTTCTGATCTGATTTGTTTCCTTAATAAATTATTATGGTTTGTTCAAATAATTTTGTTATATTAATCTGGCCTTGTGATTCTGGACCAATTCATCTTTATTTTACTTTGCCTTGTAGATCCATTGTAGACCAACAAGATATTTCTCCTTTATTCAGTCAACAAGCTCCCATGCTTAATCTGATTCTTCTGAGTTTATATATATTTTTTCCTTTCCATGAAAATGTCCATTTAGAAATGATCAATTGATATTGGTCGCTTTAGCCAAGGAAGATATATTTGGCGTGAGAGAATAAGCAATGCAACCAAACGTCCCTGGGATTCTGCTTGTGCCATGCTTCATAAGGAGCCCTAGGGTTGGTTTGGGGTGAGATCTACAAGGGAAGATATACCAATGAACTTCTATTTTTATTAATATTCTGCTTGTGCCATGTTTATGAACTCTTGCCATGATCAACTTCTGTTTTCTTCATTTCCGCATCAGGCTATACTACTTGTTTTTCTCCGACGAAGGTGGTAGCCCAATCTTAAACGCAGGAGACTTCCTTCAAAAAAAAAATAAGGGCTCATTTGATGCTAAAAGAAGTGGATGAGGACGATAGAATGTAAATGCAATTAATCCAAGCACAGTTTTTCATCCCTGTTCTAATTTCCATTGTCGGCATAATCCAGGTGTAAAAATGATTTCAACAGTAATAAGCCAGCTGAACAACAGAGACCAGCAAGACCTTCACCCAGCACCAGGATGGCCAAATAGCAATGTAGCAGACCAACGATCTCACAGAGGATTTTTAATCCTTTACCCAATTCATCCAAATCGAAGTCCAACGCATGTGAATACTAGTCGCTTGAAAATTTTCGCCAACAACCATCAAACCTGCAGGGGCGTACCTTTCCAAACATTCTAAGCCCAGCAGTGACAAACTTGAAGGTTAGCAAGACAGATGATCCCCTCGCCATTGATGACAGACTTGCTTAACAGATTCACTGGATTATCAGGATCTCCAGCTGCCAGTATTTGGCTCAGACTGGTAGGAAAAGAGTCTGTGGACTAACCATACCTTTCCACAACAAAAAAAGTAAATGGTCAGAGAACATAGGAAAAAAGTCCATTTCGTGTTTATCCTGTGAAAGCAGCTAAAGCAAACATATTTTTGGGCTCTTTACGATTTACTTAACAAACTTGGACGTGAACGTAGTTTTGAGCTGCTTAAGATTCAATTATCCAATCAGCAAAACAAGAGAAAATCTCAATGCTTACAATTTCAACTTCACTGCAGGGTCAAAGATTTCTTCGATTTAACTGCCAAGCAAATTGATCAGCAGCCATTACAGCACCAGACGCCACTCCAATTGAACCATCATACCTGTCACAGATGAGGGAAATGCATGCTAAAGCATTTTCTGGAGTATATGATTGCTTAAATCTGAATAGTATGGTTTCATTATTGTCCCAAACCCATTCTTTCTATCTGCCAACGTCCTTAAAACTTATGCTCACAGTGCCACCAAGATGAAAGCCATTGTCTGCATGACAATAACCCCTTCACCAGCAGAATTCGATGGGTTCATGCATCTTGCACAGAACCAATTCTCATGGATTGACGTGACAAGGTCTGCCATCAAAATCACATCCAACGAACATTAACCAGTATATACTACAGCAAGCCACATCAAAGTGAACATTAAAGTCTAGGTTGACGATATTTGCAACTCCTAGTGCATTTTATGCTTACAAGGAGATGGGAAATTTGGATTAAAAAAAAGAACTGCAATCTTTTATCCCTTTTCTTCCTCCTTCAGTATGAGATATTTTGGGGTGTGAGATCTTTTATCCCATCAAAGCGTGCACACAACCTCATGCACACTTCAATGCACATAAGGCACACACTCAAGCACTTGAGTACACAAGAATTGACAAAAAATGAGCAAGAATAATGACTTTTAGAATACTGTTAACTTTTAAAATCATATTATAACGAACAAGTTTCTCTATTCTAGCTTCAAAGGAACTCATGGCCCAACCCTTTAAAAGCCTAAAAACTGATTACACTCCCTTAAAACAAAGAACCAAGATACAATGCTTGTAGTAAATGAGAAGGTGAGAAAGTGATGACAGAAAGAGACATACATACATTAGTTTGGCCCAATAAAGAAAGTCTCTGTCTGGAGCTTTCCACATTTGAGAAAATCAAGAAATTGCCTCAATTGAATAGGGTCAGCGTTTATTCCTTCTTGTTTCGCACTACAATCATCAAATCACTTTTTAATACCTCAGATATTATATAGAGGGACTCATCAAAGAAAGAGGCTCATTAAGGCCCTCACTCAACTGATTTTAAACTACTAAAGAAGCTGGCAAGACATGTACCTATCAACGTAACATGGATATCTAAGCAAAAGCGTAGGTTCTGTTATAGTCAATACCCCGGGCATAACTTTTGAACTTTGTCCTAATTCCGCAATATAGGAATAGAATAACATAAACAAGATCATAGGCACTTGAATTTGTGTTGTCTACGCAGAACATTTGCAAGCATGTGTTCTGCAGGAAAGGCCCTCCACCACACTTGACACCATGCAGCTATATCTACATGATTTTACTACATGTCGATATAGAACAAGTTGTTTCCTTCTCTCCCACAAGCAGTGAGCATTAATGACCCAACTAGCACATCACAGATTTTCCTCAGAGCCAATATTCACTTAAACGATCTCTGGACTGGGGAAAGGAAGAAAGATTTCACATCATATGACATCCAATTCCCGTCCATGATGGACAAGCAATAGCATATCACATATCAACAAGCAACCTATATTCAGATAGCAGCGAGAATGAACGGCATTTTGCCATTGATAAAGCAGCCACAAGCTTAACCTCCAAATCGGAATCTCTCTACGTGCTAGAATGTCTGAAGATCAACTCAATTTCCCACTAGAGAAACGAGGGGAAATAACAGTAAAAGAAGTATATGATTTTACGGAGGGAAGGATGATAAGAGCTAAACAGAAATCCATCTTCTTCCTCATTCAATAGATGATGGAAAATGATTTGGAGCTTTCAATACCCACCAGAAGAGTAACACCCTTGTTGAACTGTGATCCATTTTGGCAAGTTAGGAATAAAATAAAATATTGAAGGACACCAGCTCTACACACTTCTCAGCCGCAACTTTGGATCCTTAGTCAACAAGAAAAGATCAATGGAGAAAAGTGGAGAAGAATCAAGAGCCATCCAAGGAGAGGAAAAGTTGATCTTGACTTCCTTTACTTTGACTTGAAGGCAAAGCTGTAGGCGGTGGAGTCCAGGCGGTGGAGTGCAGGCGGTGACTTGCGCCTATAAATAGGAAGCGGACGTCTTCACTAGGCAGAAGAATAAAAACTAGAAAAACTATCCTCTTTTGTAATACCAACTAGTACTAGGAGCATTTTCCTTCCTTTGTTGTTCCCGTGTACTTCTCATGCAGTGAAAGTTGTTTTCATTTACACGTACTTTCTTGCTCCCTTGCCATATTTCATACACACTTGAACACACATGCTTCCGCACAAAACCCAACAGTGGTATCAGAGCCACGTCTTGGTTGGTATTGGGCGTTTGTCCTAACCACCCGTTCCTAAAACTACCCATCCAAATTTCCACAAAACTAAACCATGGCCACTACTTCTACATCATCCTCATTTCCCATTCCTATGTTTGATGGGAATAACTATGATTATTGGAGCATCAAAATGACAACCTTCTTGGTGGCCCAAGACTTATGGGACATCGTTGAAAAAGGTTATGAAGCTCCGCAAGAAGATGCAAGTGTTCCGAATGATCAACTACAAAAGGACGCAAGGGCACTATACTTTATTCATCAAGCACTCTCGGAAACAGTATTTCCGAGATTAATTGGAGTGAAGACTGCAAAGAAGACTTGGGAGACATTGCAAGAAGAATTTCAAGGCACTGAACAAGTACGAACTATTTAGCTTCAGACTTTGAGAAGGGAATTTGAGAATTCTAAGATGAAAAATTATGAGACTATTCAAGAATATTGTGGAAGACTGAAAACACTAGTAAATCAGATGAGAACTTATGGAGATAATATCACTGATCAAAGGGTTGTTGAAAAAATATTGGTGACACTCACTAGAAAATACAATTCTATTGTCACTACTATAGAATCATCGAAAGATTTAAAAACTCTGTCAGTGAGTGAGTTAATTGGCTCTCTAGAAGCATATGAAAAAAGATTGCAAGTGCAAGATGAAGATACAGTTGAAAGTGCTTTTCAGTCAAAAATTAATATGCGGTTTCGTAATTCTAAAAATAGTGGAAGGAGCTCATGGAAAAATAGAAGAGGAGGAGAAATTAAATATCCAATATGTGGTATTTGCAAGAAAACTAATAATTTGGAGAAGGATTGCTGGTTCAAAAATAAGCAGCCACAATGTCATTTTTGTAAAAGATATGGCCATGTAGAAAAAGATTGTCGCTCGAAAGAAAAAAATCGAGCTAACTATGTTGAAAAAATGAAAGAAAGTGAAGACAATATATTCTACACAGGCCAAGTGGCAAATGATAAGAAAAATACATGGTATATCGATAGTGGATGTAGCAATCATATGACGGGGGACGAATCTATATTTCCCGATATTGATAAGTCGGTGAATTCTCAAGTAAAATTGGGCAATGGTGCATTAGTGGATGTCAAAGGAAAAGGCACCATCGCCGTGGAAACAAAGAAAGGCCCAAAATATATTCAAAATGTATACCTAGTCCCCAGTCTAGCACAAAATCTCTTGAGTATTGGACAAATGATTCAGAATGGACATTCCTTATACTTTAAAGGAAATACATGCACTATCTATGATAAATATAAGAATCATGTTATTGCCTCTGTGAAAATGGAAAACAAGAATTTTCCTATTCGATGGAAATATGTCCAAGATGTTGCTATGAAAGCTCAACTTGATGATTCTTGGCTATGGCATCGAAGATTTGGCCACCTCAACTTTTATGGGCTAAAAATTCTCCATCAAAAAAAGATGATGAGAGATTTTCCAGAAATTACAGAAATTTCAGATGTTCGTTAAGGCTGTCTTCTTGGCAAACAACAGAGGAAGTCCTTCCCATCTGGAAGTACATGGAGAGCTAAGAAGCCATTGGAGCTTGTCCATACGGATGTGTGTGGTCCAATGAGGACCACCACACTCAACCAGAACAAATATTTCATTCTATTCATTGACGACTACACAAGAATGACGTGGGTCTACTTTCTTCGAGAAAGATTAGAGGTTTTCTCAATTTTCAAGAAATTCAAGAACCGCATCGAGAATCAAAGTGGCCGCAGAATCAAAGTCCTAAGGAGCGACAGAGGCATGGAATACAATTCAAGGGAGTTCAATAAATTTTGTGAAGATGAAGGAGTCCATCATCAACTAATTGTTGGCTATGCCCTAGAACAAAATGGAGTAGCAGAAAGGAAGAATAGGACCGTCATGGAAATGGCAAGGTCCATGCTAAAGGAGAAAGGTCTTCCCAACACGTTTTGGGCAGAAGCAGTCTACACTGCAGTATACCTATTGAATAGGTGTCCAACTAAAGCAGTTCAACATAAAACTCCAATCGAAGCATGGAGTGGATGGAAGCCTTCAGCGAAGCATCTCAAAATGTTTGGCCGTATATGCTACGTTCACATCCCCGATCAAAAAAGGAGCAAGCTTGATGAGAAAATGGAAAAAGGATTATTCCTTGGCTATAGTGATCAATCAAAAGGCTATCGGGTTTACAACCTAAAAACTAAGAAGCTCATGATCAGTCGAGATGTTGAGTTCGACGAGAATGCTGCATGGAATTGGGAGGAAGAGAAGATAGAGAAGAAGTATGTCAACTTATCAGACATAACTCCAGCACATGAGGAATCAACACCACAAGAAGAAGGCAGAACATCGGATTCCTCCACACAACACGTAACACCACCATCCTCTCCAAGAGCAACGCAAGAAGAGTCTACTTCAGAATCTCCAATACTAAGGGTAAAGTCCCTTAGAAAAATTTATGACACATGCAACTTTGCTACTCTAGAACCTGAAAACTATGAAGACGCCTCCAAAGAAGAAGTTTGGATTAAAGCCATGGAGGAAGAAATCAAAATGATCGAGAAAAATGAAACTTGGGAGCTTGTTGATCTCCCCGAAGATAAAGAGATCATTGGCGTCAAGTGGGCCTACAAGACGAAGCTTAATGTTGATGGATCAATTCAGAAGCATAAGGCAAGACTCGTAGCGAAAGGATACTTGCAACAACCAGGTATTGATTATACTGAAACTTTCGCTCCTGTTGCTCGCCTTGATACTATTCGAGCACTCATAGCTCTAGTAGCACAAAAAGAATGGAAGATTCATCAACTTGATGTGAAGTCAGCATTCCTAAATGGATATCTTCAAGAAGAAATATATGTAGCTCAACCACAAGGCTTTGTTGTCAAAGGCAACGAAGAAAAGGTTTTAAAGCTTAAGAAGGCCCTATATGGGTTAAAACAAGCACCACGAGCGTGGTATAGCAGAATTGATGAACACTTCACCAAGCAAGGATTCAGGAGGAGCATGAGTGAGCCAACACTCTATATCAAGACCCAAGGTAAGTCCGACACTCTCATTGTCTCTTTATATGTGGATGATCTCATATATACAGGGACCAATGAGACAATGATTCGAGAATTTAAGGAAGAAATGATGAAGACATTCGAGATGACGGACTTGGGCTTGATGCACTACTTTCTCGGCATAGAGATCGACCAAAATGAAGGAGTCTTTATATCGCAGAAGAAATATACCGAGAAACTCCTGAAGAAATTCAAGATGAATCACTGCAAAGTAGTTGCAACACCGCTTGTGACAAATGAGAAGCTTTTGAAAGAAGATGGTGCAGAAAAAGCAAACGCTTCACTCTACAAAAGCTTGATTGGAAGTCTACTCTATCTCACTACAACACGACCAGACATTATGTACGCGACAAGTCTACTATCACGTTTCATGCAGAATCCAAGCCAAATTCATTTTGGTGCAGCCAAAAGAATTCTCAGATACTTACAAGGAACTACAAATTATGGCATTTGGTATCGGCCAAGTGCAAATGCTAAGCTTGTTGGCTACACTGACAGTGACTGGGCAAGATCAACTGATGACAGGAGGAGCACTACTAGCTATGCATTCTCATTGGGTTCCAGAATGTTTTCTTGGGCATCCAAAAAACAAGATTCGGTGGCACAATCCACTGCAGAAGCTGAATATATTGCAGCAACCACCACTACTAGTCAAGCTATATGGCTTCGGAGAATTCTAGAAGACATTGGAGAAGCACAGTCGGAACCGACTCCAATATTTTGCGACAACAAGTCTGCAATTGCCATCTCGAAGAATCCAGTCTTCCATGGAAGAACCAAACATATTGACATCAAATATCACTTCATACGAGAGGTGCAAAGCAATGGAGAAATTGAGCTCAAATATTGCAAGACCAAAGAACAAGTTGCTGATATATTTACTAAGGCACTTCCGCTAGCCAAGTTCGAGACATTATGAAGTATGCTTGGAGTATCGCAAAAATGGATCAAGGAGGAGTGTTGAACTGTGATCCATTTTGGCAAGTTAGGAATAAAATAAAATATTGAAGGACACCAGCTCTACACACTTCTCAGCCGCAACTATGGATCCTTAGTCAACAAGAAAAGATCAATGGAGAAAAGTGGAGAAGAATCAAGAGCCATCCAAGGAGAGGAAAAGTTGATCTTGACTTCCTTTACTTTGACTTGAAGGCAAAGCTGTAGGCGGTGGAGTCCAGGCGGTGGAGTCCAGGCGATGACTTGCGCCTATAAATAGGAAGCGGACGTCTTCACTAGGCAGAAGAATAAAAAAACTAGAAAAACTATCCTCTTTTGTAATACCAACTAGTACTAGGAGCATTTTCCTTCCTTTGTTGTTCCCTTGTACTTCTCATGCAGTGAAAGTTGTTTTCATTTACACGTACTTTCTTGCTCCCTTGCCATATTTCATACACACTTGCACACACGCTTCCGCACAAAACCCAACAACCCTTCACATTGAGATTGTACCAAAGGTTTTTGTTGTTGGAAAAAACTTAGTTACTTGGAGAATTAAAGAAAGGGCAGCACCCCCATCTGTAGGGAGGAGGAAATTGTGGAGCACGTTATTGCTTTGACCATGGAGTCAATGTGTCTAATTATGTCTGTCAGGTTGAATCTCAAAATTCAGAGTCGGGTATGCAAACCTTTGACATTTGTCTGTTAAAGTTGCTCGATGAATGTGGACTAAAAGGGGAAGCAAAGATGCATTCTTTATCTAAAGAAGGGTTCAGTTTTGGGTTGATATGGATTAACAGATACGAGGCAACCTCTCAAGGAAGAGTTCCTGATCCTTTGAAGACTTTGCTTAAATTAAGCTCTGCAATGAAGGAATTCTTCCAGATCAAAGCCTTGACAGAGATCAAGCAAACTAGAGAACTTCAAAAGATTGAAGGGAAGGCAAAGGTATGGAGGAAGCTTGATTATGGAGTAGAGTGGTGAAAATGAATTGTGATGGTACAATCATGAAATCTGGTAAAGGGAGAATACGGGTGGTCGTTCATAATGAAAGAGTAATTTGCTAGGTGGATTAGGGGTTGCAGTTCAGGAAAATGATGTAAAATTTGTGAAATCTCTTGCAATATAAAGTGGTCTTTAAAAAGCTGCTAAAGAAGGTTGTAGAGAGCTCAATATTGAAACAGATGTCAAGCATGTTTTTCAAATGTCGACATTTCAAAATTGTCCATGCAAATGGAAAATTGAATTCATAGTCTAAGACGTCGTGGACAAGCTTTGAAGACATTCCATGGAATTGTGTTCGCAGATCAGCTAACCAGCCCATCAATTGGGTAGCAACTCAGGCAAGAGACGAAGCCCTTAGGGAAGACTGGATGACCAATGTTCCTCTTGATTTACAAATCTCACTTGATGCTGATTGTAAAGAGAAACCTCTGTGAAGTTGGTTTTTGCCCAAACAAGAACCACAGTCCTTATAATTTCTCTAGCTGCACCAGTAGCAGTACCAGCCGAAGAACAACACACCCAACTCTCTATTATTGTCAAAACACAACCGAGACCCGTGTAAGTTTCACACAAAGAAACGAGAATTCCACCCCAAATTACACAAGAACCTTACCAAACTAAGCTACATAACTCAAGTCTTGCAATTAGATTAGCAAAATCCCAAAATGGGAAAACCAGACTGAACCCATTTAACCGGAATACAAAATTTCACCCAGGACGAAAGGAATCGGCACAAGCCATACATGGTAGACAGCAGTCGAGAGGGTTGGGTCATGATTGAGTAGCAAAGCTGCCTTAACGGCTGCCCTGCGCATCGCCAACAAAAGAAGAACAAAAATCTAAACCATTTCGTGCATCCCCGGTCCAATTTGACCCAAATTGAAATGATAAGGAACCGCATCTACCAGCACCGGATCCAACATAAGAGGAAGCCCACTTGTCCCACGTCTTGTGCACAAAGATCGCATCCACCATCATCTTCACCGCCCTCTATGGAGCTCGCTCCCTCTGCGAATCCTCCACCATCTCAGTCCAGCATACTCCTCTCCCGCGAAGAAGAGGGTAATGTAAAAATAGAAATTATTTCCCATAAAAATGTTCCTCCCTTTTCAAGTTAGGAAATCCATTTTCCTAGCTTTGCATGCATATTATTTATCACGTAAATTGGATATTTCGTTAATTGATAATGTTCAGCAAATCAAACACGTGAAATCCTAAAAAATTAATTTGTGGAGAATTCTTTATACTCAAGCAAAGACACCCTAAAGAATCTAGAAACACCCCAAAATTGGAACAAGGCTAAGCGGCTAGGCACTCTTGGTGTATTGTATTTCGGGGCATCAAATCTACAATAACAACTCACCTTCTTTTTGAACACACATAAATATATTAAATTAAGTGGTTTCCCCTCCTTTAAAAGACGAACAGGAGCAAGCAAACCAGGGGCTCGATCAATGAGGTGAAGTTGCAGTGTAGATTGGAACGAAAAGGAACATTCAAAAGAAACGGATGATCCCCATCTTCATCAAAGGCAATTACAGAGGCAAAAGAGAGAGAAGACCAGCATGTTCCACTTTAGTAACCAACTTTGGTGGCCAATCGATCATGCAGGGTAAGCTAAGGAAGAATGGAAGATCTGCCATTTTAAGAGGAATAGAGTAGGACCATGAAATTGCATTTATATATAACATTAACTATATGGCTTAGTACCACGAAAAATTTTAAATTGATACACCTGTGACAATTTTACCATCTGTAAATACACGACAGTTGATTAGTGTATCAATTTGATGTTTTACCCTCCATTTATCACATATATACTATTTTATGGTTTTTTGCAGTATTAATCCAACTTCACAGAAACTAAAGAAAGGTAAATTTGTCACAAATGTGCCAATTTGAATTTTTTGTAGTCAAAAATTAGTTTTGCATAAATTTGTTACATATATTCCAGTTTGGGGTTTGAAGTACATTTGTCATAGGTGTACCAGATTAGAGTTTTTCATTGTATTAACTCTAACTATAACCATATGATAAGGGTTAGTTTGTTTCATCGAAAACTTTGTAATAAAGAAAATGCTTTTTATGGAAATTATTTTCAAAGAAAATGGTTAATTTTCATATGTTTAGTTTATAGAAATTGATTTCCTTCTTACCGAAAAAGAAAGTCATTGTCCTCCGGTCTATACTTCTTGTTTTGGTTATTGAAATTATTTTCTGTATATCGATTAGTTATCTGTCATCCAAACACTGGAAAGTTAGAAAACGACTTTCTAAACAAACATTTCTTTCAAATAAACAAACCCTAAGATTAATAACAACTTCATCAAAAGAAAGAAGATTGATAACCCTTTCTAAGATATAATCATTCCCCAAATCACCAGACGTGTTAATCAACATCCAACGAACTCTAATCACTTTTGCTTACTGTGAAAGTCAGACTTGGGTATACTGCATCAGCAAGAGTACAAATAAATCAATAATAAAGCACAATACAAAATCTCAAACAAGGGAAAAGAAGAAGACGTATCATTATGGTACTACAATACAATAACTACATCGAGCTTTTATACAATTTTCACATTAGATAATTGAAAATGGGAACATTGACTATTAACCGATTCCCTTTTTTTCTTTTTGCTTCCTCTATGATTCTCCCTCGCAATAGGAACATGGGTTGACTTAATATATCATAAAGAATTTCACTCGACTCATAATGCGTTTCATACCGTGCAGATTCGAATGCCGCTCCTTTGGAGTTCCATTGTGGTGGACTATTGGTCTCCAAGAACTTAATTCCACATGTTGTGAGGAGGGAGTCTCCTTATCTACTGTGATAAGAATTCCAAAAAATTTCCATCGTCAATCATTTACACAACCAAACTAAGCCGATATTTTATTTTTTTTGGTCTAAAAGAACGTCCATTTCCTTTAAGAAGGTGCATACAAAGTGCCACCCAGTTGGGCATATTTACTCGGCATGAAAGTGAAAATAGCTAAAATAAAGAATTCTAGTAAATTCTAGTGTTATAACTCTCATGTGAATGAAGTTATCACACGAGAGCTGATGTCCCATGGTTGTACACGTTGGTTAGATTTTATCCATGTCATACACCTATATTTACATTGGCTAAATTTTTCCCCACATCCACGTTGGCATCAGCACTTTTTATTCGCATCATATTCTAGCGTCAATGTCAGTTGAATTTTGGTCGAACTCAGTATCCGAGGGACTTGGTTTATAAAGTGAGAATAGGAGAATGTCATTAAACAAATTTAAAGCACATTAAGTAGAAAAAAGCATAAGGATGAAAAGTGGATATTTTCCAATATACATACACCATCAGTTTACTTCACGCAAAGGTCTTTTTCATTAACATAGTCAAAATAAGAAATTGAAATAGACAACTACACATGAATAGCATCTTATGTTCTATGTCAATACATGATGCATTTAAGAATGTATTTTAGCCGCTGAACGATGCAATCTTTTTCTTGGAAGGAAAGGTTCGAGAAGCTCAAAACTTGGCAAATATTCTAAATTATTACTGTTATGCCTCAGGCCAGGCATAAAGTTAGACAAGTTAGGAATTTTCTTTGGGAAGTGCTGTCCTCAAGAATTACAAAGAAACATTGCTGCAGAATTTCGAGTCCCTATACTTGAGAAGACTAGGAAATATTTGGGCCTATCTTCAGACTGGGGGCAAACGAAAAAACAGATGTTTCAAGGGTTGCTTGGGAGAATGGACAGAAAATTAGAAGGGTAGAAAGAGCAACTTATTTCCAAGGCTGGGAAAGAGGTCCTACTTAAAACGGTTGTACAAGCTCTACCGACTTACGCCATGTCTATCTTCAAGATTCCTATTTCCATTTGTAGAGCTATTGAAAAAAGAACAGCAGCATTCTGGTTGAAACAAAATGTGCAGCACAAAGGAATACACTAGAAAAACTGTGAACTATTGAAAACTAGGAAAGACAGAGGAGGACTAGGGTTTAAAGACCTAGTGGATTTCAACCTAGCCATATTGGGTAAATAGGCGTGGAGACTAAGCCAGAATCCCGACGCATTGTGGAGCCGTGTGTTAAAGGGTCTCTATTTTCCTATTGCAGACTTCTGGACAGCTCAGAAAGTACTAAATCATCAAGGGGATGGCAGAGTTTACTCAAGGGTCAAGAGATCCTTGAACCCGAGATAAGTTGGGTCATTGGAGATGGTCAAAACATTAAAGTCCGGGAGGACAAATGGCTGCCTATAGGCAAAATAGGAGGGCCCTATAATAAAAATGACCCTAAACTGGTGGTTGAACTTATCCAACCAGGTTTGAGAGAATGGAACTCCTCTCTTATTTTGGATACATTTGATAACCCCCTAGCACAACAAATACTTGCTACTCCCCTAAGCACGCATTCACAGCTAGACAAATTGCGATGGACCTCCAACAAATCAGGTCATATCAAGTTAAGAGTGGTTATAATATACTACGATACCTTAAAGCAAAACAACCAGAGCCACAAGCCTCATCCTCATTTCAGGTGCCCAATAAACTATGGACAGAAATTTGGAGACTACAAACTCACCCAAGAATCAGGTTCTTTATGTGGAGCATGTGCAGCGAGGGTCTCCCTACACAATGTAACCTCTATAAGAGACGAATCGTACCTGATACTCTTTGTCCAATATGCGTGCTAGGTCTAGAGTCCACAGAACACCTATTCATACTTTGCCGGTGGACACAAGAGTTCTGGTCAAACTTCGACTTAGACATACCCACTGATCCAAAGCTGAACAGATAAATGGGTCACAGACTACCTGACGTCAGGAGCTTCTCTGCAAAAAAAAGCCTTGTTTTCCACTGCACTATGGCTGATATGGAAGGCACGCAATGACCTAGTCTTTCAAGGGCGACCACCTAATCCAAGCTACATCAAGCAGGATGCTATAATCAATGACCAGCTCTACCAAAAATGGGCGTCTAACAAACCAGCAGCAACAGATAATCAAATCAACCTTACTGAGCAATGGGTGCCTCCCGAATGCGGCTCTGTCAAGATTAATGCAGATTGCTCTTGGTCTGCCTTTGACTTGGAAGGCTCGGTCGTTGGAATTTGCAAAGGAAGCGACGGCAAGCTCATCAACGGCTTCGCGACGAAGATCTATGCCCATTCGATCGAAATCGCCGAAACCCTAGTAGTTCGGTTTGTTCTCCGTTGGTGGAAAGAAGCTGAAGACTTGAGTTCTGACTAGGGAAGTCTTTGACTTAATAGAGCTTCGCTGCACGTGACAATATCCAGCGACAATCAAGTTGTGTTGGATCAGATCATGGGTCGGGCAGAGCCGACGTGGGTGTTGACACCCAAAATTTTGTTTATTTTGTCTTAAATGCCCATTTACTTTGCTTATATAAATACATATTAATTTCTAAAAAGAATTGAAAAAAATTAAAAAAAATTAAAAACGTGGGTCCAGGCCAAGGGTGGGCTCGCCCGACCTTTCTCTTCTTCTTTCCCCTTCCCCGTGCGGGCTTGGCCCACTTTTCTTTCTCCCTTTTCAGCCCAACCCGCGCCTTTCTCTTCCTCTTCCCTCCTTCACCGTCGCACGGCAACGGCCACCTGCAAAAGGGAAATGAAAAATGGAAGCAAGTTGCAACATGGGCAGCAGCAAGTCGGCGGCAAGCCAACGGGAAGCAAAGCAACGACGCGGGAAGTCGGCCGAAGAAGGCAGCGGCAAGTCGGCGAAGCGGTGCGAAAGAGGGCCTAAAAACCGAAAAAAAAAAAAGGGAGAAACGGGGGAGATAGAGAGAGAGAGGGGAAAAACCGAGAGAAGGAGGGACCAAAAAAAAGAAAAAAACAAGAAAAAGAAAAAAAAAACGGAGAAGAAGAGGAGAGGGAGAGTGGGCGAACGAGAGGACAGAGAGAGAGAGAGTGAGAGAGGAACTCCGGCAGCCGCCGCGCCTTGAACGCGGCCGACGACCCGCTGCCGGGCCTCCATTCCTATGCCTGCAACTGTCCAGCATAAGGGAGAGAACCAAAAAAACCGAGAGTGATCTAAGCGACGGAGAGAGACCGAGAGACCGAGAGACCAAGAACGAGAGAGCAAGTGCCGGAAGAGTGTTTGAACGCCGCCGGAGTCCATTCGTTAGCCGCTGACAGCCGTGACGCCTCGCCCGAACCAGGTAGGTTTCTCTCCCGCCCGTTTCTATTTTGCTGGATGAGGCAGTGGGCCGGAGCTCACGCCGACTGGTTCGCGCGAGCCCCGGCCCTTACCGTCCCTCTAGCTTGTCCCTGCTTCCTTTTGATATGATTTCCGAAGACCCCTAGCGAATGCGAGGCTCGGTTAAGCCCGATGTTTCCGAATCTAGTAATGCCCATTAGATGTTCGATGAAATGTCTGAATGAAACTCAGAAAATTTCATGATTGAATCTGTCCTAGGTAACCTGGTTTCGTAGATTTTTTGCCGCATATTGGTTACTCTTGTGTTCCTCTTAGTATTATACCTGTTTTCGCGAGATTTCCGTGCACTTTTGAGTCGAAGGGAGGCGTCTTTGGTTTCCGGTGAAAGGAGAGTGCTTAGGGCTGCCGCAAGTCGTCGCTGGCGATGGCCAACGGCGTTCGGCATCGGTCGGACAGAACGACCGACGCTCGGTGACCTCACGATGACCCGGTTAGGACGGGTGGGCTGCGCGGCGGTGCAGCGAGGCGGAGTTGCAGGAGTCCCGGTGAAGAGGAAGAGAGCGACGGGGAGGTTGAAGACGCGCAGGGAGGAGAGAGAAAATGCATGCAGAAAAAGCAATAAAAAAAAAGGAAAAGGAAAAGAAAAAGGTGGGGGTTGGGCCGAGAGTTTGAATAGGAGTGATCTTTGGGCTGATTTCGAATGGGCCTAGGATAAGTTTGGGCTGAAAGTTTTGGAATTGGAGATGGGCTTTTTAATTGTTTTTTTAACTGATGGGCCATTTTAAAATTTTTAACCGGGCCGTTTGGCCAGCCCGGTTGTTGCTCTGGCTCGGCCCGATAGGGGCCGGGTCGGTCTAGTAGGGCCGGGTCGGATGACCCGGCCCGAATCCTTTTTTTTAATTAATTAATTAATTAAGAATCTATAAAAAAATATATAAAAAAATTCAGAAAAATTCAGAAAAATTCAGAAAAATCAGAAAAATTGCAAAAAGTCAGAAAATCCTTAAAAAAGTAAAAAATACCAAAATTGAATAAGCCTTTAGAGCTTTACAATAGGGCTCTTCTCCTATGCCTTGTTTTGTCACGATTTTTGGATGCTATTTCCTTACTGTAGAACGGTTAGGATAAACCTTAGTTCTCTCAAATGTGTTCTCATGACTTTGATTAATACACAATCGAGTTAGGTACCGAAAGGGCGTTACTCGCGTGACTAGCGTAATCAAGTCCCCGACCCTAGATTCTCTGGTTGCGTAGAAAGTGAGGCCCGCTCCCATGCCTCGCTTGGTTTCTAGCCAACCCCAATAGGCTAGTGGCGACTCCTTATTAGAAGACTTTTACAATATCCCAATGCGCGCAGGGTATGGGCTTGGGAGAGCCCGAGTTAATGAAGGCCCGTCGGTCCGAAATTAACAATATCCCTAAACCTATTATTATATTTCAGAAATTTTAGGTCGCGACAGTGGGCTTCTTATAACTTGTTTCAGGACTGCAAATAGCTGCTGGCCGAACTTCCACAAGTCCACTTAATTTTTGAGCCGAGAGAATCCAACAAGGTAGCGAGATTGGGTAGCCAAAAATCACCGGGCCGGAAGACTCCCCCAAAATTGGGTGTCGATGCCCCCGCACCCGCTAGTTTTGCTTTTATGCTTAGATTTTTGAAATGAATGTACTTCTTCTACTAGTTGATGGTCAATGAAGTATTTTCTTGACAAAAAAAAAAAAAGGTATTTATTGGAAATCTTCATGACTACATTACGTTGTTGAACAATTTCAATTAGTTTCCAAACATCCGATTCAATCACTCCATTGACTAGAAGTTAAGGGATAATGTAATCAATTCCTAAAACCTTAAAGCAATCAATCACTTTTGACTGTTCTTCCAATTTGAGTATGCTTGATTGATAATTTATGTAAAAAATATTTCGAAATCACTTTGTTGATCACCTTGTTTGTTAGTTAAACTCAAGGGCCTCATTAACCATAGTTATCGGAGTGGTGTGATTGTCAATTTGTATTGTACGATTCAAGGACTTTATGATATGTAACTATTAGGTGAATCGCTAATCTTTTGAATAGCAAGTGAAACTATTAGGTGAATCACTAATCTTTTGAATAGCAAGTGAATTTATCGACTCTCTAAGAAATCCATAACTCAATATGTATTTGTCAAATCATCAATTCAACTTTTTATACTTTAACCTTTGGAATGATGTATTTTGAATCGTATATTGTATTCTGATTAATTACAGATTAACTAGAAGTAAATTTTATACTTTATAATGAAATGGTAAATGAAACGCCATACGAAAAATTATAATTAATATTTGAAGCAATATTAATTCTATGATTAAATTCGATGTTCAATTTATGATTTGGGGTTTATAAATTTAATATTTTGATTCACAATATGTTTTTTCGATTTAACAATTATGTGTGTAATTCACGTATTTTGCGATACAATCCTCGGAGAATAAAAACAATGAAAGCTATCATGGCACCATACAGAAGGATCAGTCTTTATATTTTTGCATTAGATACATGAAAAGTAGAATGTATTGATCATTAACTTGTCCCCATGTTCTCTTCCTCTAAAATTCTCCTTTTTGTTTTTTCAGTTTTTGCATCACCCTAGGAAACCTGCGTTGCCCTTGCGTACACTAGTTGCAGTAAGTAAACCACCTCACGGAACAGTGGGGGAGCCCTAAACCTGTCATATGGGTGGCAGATCAAGTTTGGGTGGATAAAAAATGGATCTAATACAAAACGTTGATCCATTTTGTATGTAATACAATTATTAAACTACTTAACTCACATTGATCCATTTTGTATGTAATATAATTATAGCGACTCATGCCCGATCCACAATCAGCTCAACCGGCTCCAATTGAAAACAAATATCCATTGAATCTATATGAGGATTCGATACTGAGTTTTCTCATGGACTAAACAGAGAGACCCTAGTTAGCAAAACAACGCCATTTTTGCGAAACAAATTGAGGAACTGGAGGAGGTGTGGGTGGATCTGAGTTTCGAGGTCATGATGACAGAAGGAAACTGGCGGTCAATTTAAAATCCTAGGGCTTCACATGGACGCTGACAGCCTCCCCTTCGACGTGAGCACTTTTTTGATAAATCACTAATCCAACATCTACCTGCAAAGAAGTTGCAGGTCGAGATTAGTCCGCGGGAATCTCAATACGATGCATGATTCTTTGTTTGCTTGGCATCACAAGGCTTGTGTCAGTGGAGCACCTTCTTCACACAGACATAAACGACGGAGAGAGGATTCTTTTTTGCCTTTCAGTGGCTAGGGCATGGCTCACCAAAGATGAAAGGCTCTATAAATAGGACAATTTTTCATCATGCTCATTATTGTCGTGGATAGACTTGCACAATTACTAAATTATTTATATATTACCATATTCAGAAATATTATCCATGGCAGGTCTTATTTCTAGGATTGCTTTCCTCTATAAGCACAACCATATGCATCCTTTAGTGATTATTCATTATGTGAGAAATTGAAATCTGACCTTTAGATTGTTAATGATTTTGATCGATCAAATGGTGGATGGCAATTTTGAAATATCAAACACGGCTCTTACATATATTTGATAAAAGCTCCAGGTAAGGTACACAACTGAATTAAAATAGATGGATTCCTTCCATTTATGCGGTAAAAGTACTTGGACTTTAAATTGATCGAAAAGATTTCCAATAACGTTCAAATTCATAAGATATATCAAGTTTTATTTGATTTCGTAAGAGGGTAGACGCGCGTGCGTGTATATATATATATATATATGTATGAGCAAGCAAAGCAAAAGATGTAGAGAAATAAACGTCACTGTAGGAAATTGACCCACTAGTGAAAATTCTCAGGCTAGACGATGATATTGACATCCTCAGGTAAAAGCTTTTAGCACTGATTTACAACGAAAAACATAATTGCTTTATTTGGAAAGGAAAGTCAAGTACAGAAATGGCTGTATTTTTACAAGGCATATACCATAATTATTTTTCGTTTTCTATTTTGTATTTGAAGCCTTCTTTAGTCAAATTACCCTCGTTTAGGATATGATGCAGTTCAACTGGAGCAACTCATCGAAAATCCTCTTACGAACTGCATTAGCAACGTTAGCACCAAAAAATGCCCAAATGTCTCGATTGATAGTTTGATCGATGGAAGCAACTTAGAAATCAACAGCCAAACCAGAAGATTGCAAATGTCAGAGATAGACAATCGGTGAAGTAAAACCAGTCGACAAGAAAACCCAATTTTGGTGGACAAAGATGTCAACAATGAAACAGCTATGTGCTAAAGCAAGGGGTGAACGAATGAAGAATATCATCTCGATCAACTGAGATGAGTATAGGATGTAACTGTCAAATAGTGAAGTCAATGATATGAGAATTGTAACTATTTGTACACAAGTATTGTTACATATTAGGGGCCATGTAGGGCATGCTTAAATTCTTAGTAGCTGTTTATATAAATGTCGATTATAGGTTATCAATATTTTTTGTTGTAAAGAATGTTGGAGAAGATGAAAAATAATATAATTTTTTAGGCATGAATATACTATCCTTAAGGATAATTTCATTCCTTAATAAACAAAACTCGGTGCGATAGGCTCTAACAGCTATCCACCTAAGATACAATGGACTCTCTTCTTTACTATGCACAAAATAATAGAAGGAATGCAAACAACTAAATTGTATGTATAACCTAGCAAATAAAGAAAGGGGTGGAGCAGATTTTTAGTGTCTCAAGTAACTGTGGTTTGGAGTTTCAATTTATAGGCAAATGAAAGAGAGAATAGTTACGAAGCCATTACAAGTCAACTGGTAGTTATTAAATTGATGATAGTTACTAAGTCGTTACAAAATAATGGAAGGTTTATGAATAAAATAAACCATTACACAGATGTTACAAAATAATGACTTTCATGGTGGTCATACTCTATTGAAGCAATTACTTTCAAATATTTCAAAACCATTGAAATATCCAACATTTTTTAAAGGACCACTCACTCAATCCAATAACACATGTTGAACATCTTTATTTTCCACGTGTTTTACATTTTTAGCGCTATTTACATTGATGGCAACTATTGTTCCGGGTACTTAATTAATTTAAATTTCTTGTCATTTGCTTTCTCTGACCAAAAATCAACAAAGGACTCTTGGAACCTTTGTCGATTGAACTATTCTTTTAAGTTGAAATATTAAGTGTCAAGTAACCTCCTGCCCCTATGCACATTTAAATAAGTTAGTGAAACCATGTTCAAATCCATACATGAAGCAAAATAAACGTAACTATCGAATGGGCATGTCAATTTGAGGGTGAGAGACTCTGGAATTGAGTGGGATATAATGGGAACTCTTGAATTAATTTGTTTTTATATTTTTTTTTCAATAAAGAACGGATTATACTAGATAGTGTGTCTTAGGTATTTAATCATTTGGAGGCTGTCGGAGATAAGGCTAAAGATTTTGGAGCTAGTTCTGATTGTAATTGATTTCATCAATCTGTACAATAAATAGGAAAATATTGATTCATTTATATTAATTTCCTTTCATTTTTACATTATAAATTGATTATTGTATTTGTAAATGAGAAATAATACAAGAAAACTTTTCTCCCATTTTCCGCCTTCTTTTGTGTCAAGGTATCAGAGCAACGATCCTAACATAGCTTCTGCAAATTCTTAGAATTGCTTTCGTTCTTTTCCGAGCTGTTCTTGCAAGTCAGCATTTTGCCAAGCAGGTCAGCAAATCAATTAGGAATTCAAAAATTCTTTTTGATACCATGGAAAAGAATGGGAATACAGATAGTTCTCCATCGAAGGAGATCCCACCAATAGCTACTCTACCTGAAGAGGAGGAACCCACTGTCCAACTTCCTTTTGCTCCCATCAATTCTGTGGCCTCTGACAATTTCACCAGTCCATTGGTATCTCATCCAAGGCTAGTAGGCCACTGGGCCGGGACAGACATAGGCCCAATACCCATCTAAAGGAGGGCACGACCCGACTGGTGGGTTGGATCACTCAAATCTGTCTTACAAACTCGAATCCATGCCCAGTCAAGGAACAGATCCCCACCTGGTCTTCCAACCCGGATTCATGCCGTACCCTTTTCGTTCAGCAGCGGCGGCTACCTCAAACTTGGAGATCCGCTTTACACTTCACTGGTGGACGGGCCAGAATTGCACCTAATCAGTCAACAACTTACTAGACCGAAGAACTACACCTCTTGGGCATGGGATCTCCAGCGAGCCCTTGTCATCAGGGCAGAGGGCTTCATTGATAGAGTTGTGCCTTTCCCAACCAACGAGCAATTACAGAGGCATTGGCAATAGTGCAACCAACTGGTTCGCACTTGGATTGGGAATTGCATACCCAAGCCTTGTCCAATCTGAAGCAGGGCAACCTTTCGGTCACCATATGCTTCAATTGGCTTTTGGCCTTGTGAAATGAAACTGAAGCAGCCGAAGAAAAATTGGAGGGGCCGTAAGCCACTCTCCGGTAGTACTATGGCATAAAGGAAAGAGAGAAGGCCACAAGATTTTTACTTATCCTCGATGAGCCGTATGCGGCATTCCGGTTGCAAATTCTTGTGATGAATCCACAACTACCACTCGGGCAGATTTTCCAATTAGCCGTACAGGAAGAAAACCAGCAAATTGCCATGGCAAAGCAAGCTCGGGTCCGTGAGGGAATGGGCCTCACTGCGTTTCAATTTGGCTTCGCTTCGGTAGAGATGATGACAAGCGTTGGTGGAGCCATCCAACCTGCTGGAGTTGCGGGAGGGAGAACCATCTTGACTGCGGCGTCAAGAAAGGAAGAAGACAACCCTAGGTCTTCACGGTGGACGGCTGGGATCACAGATCTAGATCAGACGGCTGCGATAAAACCATTGGATCTGACGGTCAAGGAAAGCAGGTTGGATCAGATGGCCTAGATCAAATCGCAAAAGTGGACAGCTGGGATTGATGCGCTCGATCAGACACTCAACAAATGATCATATCCTTAGCCAAATCGGACAGCCGTTATCATGCCATGTCAACACAAACTTATAGGGGACTGTATGTCCACGAAATGCCACATCAGTAGGAGAGGTTAGTGGACAAAATTTCAAAAATAAAAATATTTATTGCTAATATTGCAAACGTCGACACCACACTATAGATACATGTTGGAAATTACATAGGAGACCTAATGATAAAAAGAAAAAAGAGAGGGAATCCACAGTTTATCAAGTTTCTACACAGAAGATAGATGAGACATCCAATCAGACGATCACCCAAGAACAATATGAGAATATTGTGCAAGTTTTGAGCTAGCTCAAGAGCAGTGGTGATGGTGCAAGATTCTCAGGTACTTTTCTCTATGAAAAAAATTCACTCTTAGTTGCTGCATAGATTATCGATACAAGCACTAGTGACCACATGATAGACAATGACTATTTGTTTTGCCATGTCCATAAAAACACTCAATCTCCCATTACGGTACATCTTCCATATGGTAACATTACACATGTTACCAAAATCAATACCATACATCTTAGTCAAAATTTTGTCCTAAAAAATGTCTTATATATTCTAGATTTTGAGTTTAATCTTCTCTCTATCTCAATAGTATGTATGGACAATTCTCGTCATGCCATATTCAATTCCAAAAGCTGTATCTTTCAGGACCATTCGACTAGCAAAATGATGGGGTTGGGTAATGTGGCACAAGGACCTTATTTTTGGATCAATTCCCTAGGAAATTTAGAATTATTAAATAAAAGTATTTCTTATGATATCATCAGTCAAAATAAAAATCTCATTTTTCATCAACAATTGGGTCACAGTGCATAGTTTCCTCATCCAAAATGTCTTTTAGCTAAATAGTCTCGAACACATTTTCCACTTAGTACATCTCGAGCAAAAAATTCCGTTTCTTTGCTTCACATGGACAACTGGGGTCCATACCATAACCCACATCATGATGGATCCCATTTCTTTTTACAATCGTTGATGACTATATTCATGCCACATGGTTATATCTTATGCAATCAAAGGGTCAAACTTTTACTCATTTGTCAAATTTCCTTTCTTAATTAGGAATCAATTTGGTAAATATGTACAACGAATCTTATAGATAATGGGCATGAGTTCTTCACTTTTGACTACACAAAGTTATTGTCTGCTCTTGGGATACTTCATGGAAGTTATTGCACTTATACTCCATAACAAAATGGAATTGTTGAACACAAGCATTGACATCTCTTAGAAGTGGCCCATGCACTAAAATACCAAGCTTCTATTCCTGAAGAATTTTGGGGAGATTGTGTGATCACAACAGCCTACTTGATCAATCGCATGCCAACTCAAATTCTTAACGGAAAATCTCCATTTGAAATGCTTTACAATAAACAGTCAGATGATGATCACTTTAGAGTATTTGGTTATTTATGTTATGGAACAAATGCGGGTTCTTAAGACAAAATGAGTCCTCATGCAACTAAATGTGTTTTTATGGGATATTCTCCTCTTTAGAAGGGATATCGAGTTATGAAGATATCCACAAGGAATTTTTTTACAAGCAAGGATGTATTTCATGAAGATGTGTTCCCCTTCAAAGAGATGTTGTCTTCATCACAAGACACTTTGTCAAATAACAATCGGCATTTTCTGCCTGATGAGGATTTATCCATGGCACCAAGGTTTCTTCTTGCACCAGGACCATCTATGACACTAGAACCTTTAATGTCAACGCTAATGGAATTTACAAATCCAAAAGTAGAATCACCAGTTTTATCTGAGGAAATTTATCCATCTTCTTCAATGGACACATCAAGGATTGATTCCGAGTCACCAATCCCTAAAAATATAATTGAACAACCTCGATGTTCTAGACGACAGACTCGTCCACCTACGTGGACTAAAGAATATGTATGTTCTATAGCAAGTTCTTCAGGTACACAATATCCTATCTCATCATATATCTCCTTTAGTTGTCTATCACCATAACATAAGTGTTGTATCAATCGAATATCAGAACCATCTTCATTCGCTAAGGCAACAAAAGATCCCAGATGGTGACGTGCAATAGAGTCAAAACTTACTACACTAATGAAGAATCATACTTGGGACATTGTCCCATTACCCTCACATCGAAAACTGATCAAACGCAAATGAGTGTACAAGATCAAGTTCAAGGCAAATGGTTCCATTGAACACTACAAGGTTCAATTAGTAGCCAAAGGCTTTACCCAAAAAGAAGGCTTTCACTATCATGATACATTTTCTCCAATAGCAAAGAAAGTCATTGTACATTCCTTCTTATCTATTGCAACTATAAGAAACTGGTCCTTACATCAAATGGATGTGAGCAATGCTTTTCTTCATGGTGACTTGGATGAAGAAAACTATATGGATCTTTCTCAAGGTTACACAAACAGGGGGAGTCTTGGGTATGTCGTCTTCGTAAATCCTTGTATGGTTTAACATCGGAGGTTTCCAACATTCTAAGCATGATTATGCTCTATTTACCTGGATTGCAGGGAACTCATCGATTTACTTGTTAATTTATGTTGATGATATACTAGTTATGGGAAATCATGATTCTCATGTTGCAAGATTCAAGGAATATCTACACTCCACTTTTTAAATCAATGATCCGAGACCTCTCAGATACGTCCTTGGCATTGAGATTGCTCGATCTAGTAAAGAAATCTCCCTCAATTAGAGGGAATTTATCTTGGAAATCATTTCTAAAGCAAGGTTATTAGGTTGTAAGCTAGCGGTAATTCCAATTGAATAAAATGTCAAATTGATGACATATGAGTACAATGTCAATTCTTCTTCACCTAGCAAGGATTCATTACTCAAAAATTCATTAGGATATCAGCGACATGTTGGAAAGTTGATATATCTTATCATATCAAGACTTGACATATGCTATGTAGTGCAAATACGTAGCCAATTCATGCACATGCCAAAAAAGTCACATATGAATGCAGCTTTGAAGGTGGTGAAATATTTGAAAAGATGTCCAGGACTCGATATATTTTTATCTCATGACTGTAATATGAAGATGGCGTTCTGTGACACAAATTATGCTACTTACTCGATGAGTAGGAGATTTATCACTGGTTTTTGTATAAAATTGGGAAAGTCATTAATTTCATGGAAGACAAAGAAGTAGTCCACCATGTCATTGTCGTCAGCCAAATCAAAATATCGAGCCATGGCAAAAGCTACTTTTGAAATAGTCTGGATACGAGGACTACTCTCAGACTTAGGAATAGAGGTTAGTAGACTGAGTGAGTTGTTCTGTGATAATGACGTTGCACTTAAATTGGTAGCAAATCTAGTTTTTCATGAAAGAATTAAATACATAGAAGTTGACTATCATTTCACTCGGGATAAAATCAAAGAAGGAATCCTTGTGACAAAGGGAATCAGAATAATGGAACAACTTGCAGATATCTTCACTAAACCACTATGCCAGAGACAACACAAGTACCTGTTGAGCAAGCTAGTGTACTCGACATATACAAGCCACTAGCTTGAGGGGGAGTGTTGGAGATAAGGTTGAAGATCTTGGAGCTTATTTTGATTGTAATTGATTTAGTCAATCCTTAATTAGTATAGTAAATAGGAAAATAGTGATTGATGTTTATTAATTTCCTTTTTATTCTTTCATTCTTACATTATAAATTGATCATTATATTTATAAACGATAAATAATACAAAAAAACTTTTCTCCCATTTTCAGCCTTCTTTTATGTCAAAGGCATACCTCAAATAAAATCTTTAAGCAAAATCTATTATACATACATACTTCCATACAAGTTTTACAAACAACACAATCTTGATCTTGTTTCAATCCAATAGCACCGAGTACATTAACACATCCATCAACCTCCCTAAACATAGGTTCCATCTTCATTTCCTGGAACTCCTTCATGAACCTCCTGCAATAGTCAAGAACAGGATTAATGAGTAATTGCCTTCCCCTAGCAATTCGTGTCGTGTAGTGTTAATCACATTGTGTCAATATAGTTATAGGGATAAGGCCAAGCTACTCCTGACACACCGAATTCCAAGTCATCGTAATCTACAAGTTACCTTAATTTCATTTGAGTGTTTCCCCTCCCTTAAAAGGTGAGCATGCCCAAGCAACCCGGGGCTCAATCAATGAGGTGAAGTGGCAGATAAATTTGCACATTTTCAAAGAGAAGGAACATCCGAGAAAATAGAGGATTCCTATCTTCATTAGAGGAATTACTGAGGCAACAGACAGAAGAGACCTCCATGTTCTACTTAAGTAACTCAAAGCAAAGCAACAATGCATGTTTTGTTATTTTTGAGAAGTACAGAAAGATGTTGAAATCGCACTAGTATAGGATATTAAATATCCACCGTTGGGGCCCTCTTTTCAGATAGAATCATGACCGAAATCGCCGCGTTCGGTAACCAAAATCCAATGAACTTCCCTAAATGCTTTTGCTTATTGTAAAAGTGAGACTTGGGTATACTTCAAGAGCGAGAGCACGTATAAGTTGAAGATAAAACACGATACAAGATCTCCAATAAGGTAAAAGAAGAAGACTTCTCATTCATGAACCTACAGTACACTTTTTATTGAATAATAGGCATGTCAAGCTCTTATATAATTTTCACATTAGATACTTGAATGTGGAACCATTGGCTATTAACTCCTTCCGTTTTAATCTTCTTTATGATTCTCCCAACAATAGGAACACGGGATGGCTTTATACATCATAAAGAAGTTCCCTCGACCAATAATCCGTCATAGGATTTTCTTTCTTAACGCACGGATTCAAAGACCTTTCCCTGTGGACTTCCATTGCGCTGGGTTATTAGACTCCAAGAACTTCCGTCCCCATGGTGAAAAAATTTCTACCGTCAGTAGGCTTGAAAGTTATTTTGAAACCGCAAAGTTCAAGTTGGAGGAATCACGACCTTTCTTATTGAAATTTATCCGACAATGATATGTGAAGTGATGCTTTTGACGTCGCTTTTTATGGTTTACTTTGATTGGAAAAGCTACGTACCAAAAAAAAAAAAAGCAATTTGATTATATTTCATTAATTCATGATTCCAATGGATTCCAATATGGTGTCTGCACAACAATTTCATCAAAGAAAAGGATAGCGTGATAATTACTCCTTTTTCACTCTATTAAGCTTTCCTTTATCGAAAAGAGTAGTATTGAACTCCATTGCCTCTTTTTTCTTTAGATCAGTAATTCAGGTGATTGATGCTTTTCCTGCGCCGGCAACTCATTTTTCTGGGCTCAGTGGTAGCTTCCTTTTCTTGCACAGACAGTGGCTTTAGTTTGTTTCACTTAACTAACCGGTGGTTTCAAAGAAGAAGAAGCTGCGTGTTGAGAACACGTGGTTTAGGGAGAGAGAGAGACAAAGAGAGCTCTGTGTTTGCGAAGTGATGAAATTGAAACGAACAGCGAGCGACAGAGAAATGGGGAAGACGTGGAAATTACAAGACTGGCATTGCAGGCGGAAAGGAAATATTGTGAAATGGCTTTGTGTTTATGCTCTTGCGGACTCATCACTCGTCTATGTTGGGGAGAAAATTCCGAATCATCGTACCGTCACGTCACCACCTGCGGACGTGGCACGCATCTACCTCTGCAAATCATAAATTAATGTACACGTTAGTTTTAGCGAATGAGAGAGAGATGAAGACCTATTCCGGTAGATCATTGATCCGATCTTTTGCGTGCATTGCGGGTTCACAAGAGAGTTCCTTGGCTTCATTTTCATCACCAAGTCTTACATCAGAGAAAAAGGCAGACGTGAAGAGGTCAACGAAACAATTTGCTCCTACGAGGGAGGAGATTTAAGTAGTGTGATCATGAGGAGAGAGTAGAATTTGAGGGTGTATAAATATGCAAAATAATCTGTCATCATCATCATTTCTGTGGATACACTTGCATATTTTGCCTCTATGATAGGTTTAGTTGGGATTGGTTTACTCTACAAACTTGACTGTGTACACCTTGGTTTAGTACTTACCTATTCAAAAAAAACTACAAATCTGGGCTGTTAGATTTATTTTATCATTTTAATAAATGAGAATGCGGACCCGGTATTGAACATGATTATTAGATACATCTTACTAGTACTTAAAGCGCATAACCTAACCATTTTGCTATACACGAATGGAAGTTAATAGATCAGTTAATGTTAGGGTCCCTTACCTTTGTTGTGGATTAATGAACTTTACTCACTTTTCTAGAGAAAAAAGTCATAAATTGAGAATTATTATGTTAGGCTTACGTCTCTTTCCTTTTTATTTTTTATAAAGTAGAACCATTATACCTTATTGCACCTAAATAAATAAATAAATAAAGAGTACGACCATGGCATTGTACATGCAATAGCAAATTAGAAACTGGTCATTCTCATAATTGTTGTGGACCCACTTGCATATATTGCCTCTAATCAGTTCTCATACTTGAAATAGAATTAATGGAAGGTTTGTTGGGATTGATTTGATTTACAAACCTTATCATGTACATCATTGGTTTAGTACTTACCTATTCAATAAAACTAAAATCTAGGATGTTAGATTTCCTTTATCATTTTGGTAAATGAGATCGGACTGGCAATTTCACAATGTTGAAAATGGCTATTAGATGTATTTGATATGTACTTAAAGAACATAAACTAAATAGTTGAATATATACGGATGAAAGTTATAGACTAGCTTACGGTAGGGTTATCTCTCTTACTTTTCATTGTATTTCAATACTCTTTACTCTTCTAGGGAAAAAAAAAGTTATAGATTGAGAATTCTTATATCGGACTTACACCTCTTCCCTTTTTATTTACCATAGTAGGATGACCATATTTTGTTGTGCATGATAAATCAAACACTAAATGAGCTTGACCATTTCATGCCAAACTAAATTAACATAACTTCTGTCGTCAAAATTCAAGGAGCTAATTGTGAAATAATATGAGCGTTCTCGTAAGAACAATAATTTCATATTCTCTCTATGAAAAATTTTCTTCCAGTGATAAAACAGAAATATGAATGGCTACCTGTTTACATAAGTATTCTTTTAGCCTTTTCAATGATGCATCATCGACATCTGTGTCCATTGAGGTTTTGAGATTGCAATAGGAAAAGTTGTACTTTTCATTCCTTATAATTCACGTTTATTTCTAATTAAATCATTATATTGTGATCAAGTTTCCCTCACATCAAATCTGGTCAAATCCAATTTATTTGGCCATTGAACGATATTGTACCATTACATCCACAAAATCTTCCCAATGTGGACGTCCACATTGACTAAATTTACCA
This sequence comes from Corymbia maculata, assembly GCA_014182735.1. NCBI lineage: Eukaryota > Viridiplantae > Streptophyta > Magnoliopsida > Myrtales > Myrtaceae > Corymbia > Corymbia maculata. The sequence goes on along the minus strand of CM024686.1, from coordinate 17,487,450 downwards.
ATTTACTCTGACATCCACTTGTGATTGGCATTTTATCCACATCATACTCTAGTGTCATCCAATGGTCACGTCAGTTGAATATGGTTGAATTTAGTGTTAGAGAGACTCATTTTTAAAATTTGTACAAATATTTAAGGATTTAAATAAACAATTTAAAAGCCCGTTGATTAGAAAAAGCGTAAGGACAAAGTTGAACCTTTTCCAATACAATATAGATGAACCATTAGTTTACTTCACTCGAAGGTCTCTTCCATTAACGTAGCCATAATAAGAAGTGAAATGTTTTATCTTTATGCATAATGTATTTAAAATTTGGTATTTGAGCAACTGAATTGAGGTATCTTTTGCGAAGCTTCATGACTACGTTAGGTTGTTGCACATTTTGATTTGTTGTACAATTATCGATAATATGTACTGTTATTCCAATCTAAGTATGCTAAGATAATAGTTTACATAAATGTTAATATAAAATCATAGAAAGGAGCAAGAGAAATAACCATCACTGTTTAGTGTTCTCTCTTCTGTTGGGGCTCACACTACTATTTCCTCGTCGGTGCCTGCTTGTTGCACCGGCGATTTCCGGCGGCGATTCTGTTGAGAATTAGAGGTTTGCTTTGCCTTCCCTCGTCCTGACTTCTCACCGTAGGTCTTCCTCGAAGCTTGCTTGCATCTCCCAGTATGGCCCTCTGCTTCTAGGTTTTTTCAGATTTTCTGTGCTGGGATGGATTATGCTACTAAATCAATTGTTCCGACTGAGGTTACTAAATCAAGGGGGGTTCCCTCCCAAACCTTGCTTGGATTAGGAGATAGTCGTGGTCGGAGCCATAGTAGGTCGGCGGACTTTCGTCCAATGGCCCATGGCTGGCCAGAAGTGGGGAAAAGCGTTGTAGTTGCTATGGTGAATACTGAGCAATCTTCTATAGGACCTAAAGGTCCATCCCATGCCCCTGTCACTAGCTTTAATACTGGTGTTAGTCATGTGCCCAAGGCTGAAATTTAGGCAGGTTCTTCTCAAGGTAAAGAGGGCTCGTCGGCTCCTCAAACTGGATTAAAGGCTACTCTGCCTTCTGAGCAATAGGGGAGTAAGTCTCGTCCTCCAGCTGCTTGATCCTGGGTTAATGTGGCCAAAACTACCATTAAAGGCTACAACATTTCCTTTGTCCAACCCACTCGTATTAATGATAGGTTGGTGGCTAATGTTACAGATGATGTGCTGGAAGCTTTAGACTCCCTGTGGTTTGAGTGTATAGTGGGGTATTTTGTGGGTAAAAAACTCCCCTTCAAACTTGTAGAAACTGCCTTTAAGCATGCTTGGGGAGATAGGTTGGTGGAGGTTAGGGCCAATGAGCTGGGCTTCTTTTTTTTTCATATTCCAGATGATGATTTTCACAAGAAGGTGCTAGAGGGAGGGCCATTAACAATAGCGCGAGTCCAGCTCATGCTCCAACAATGGCATCATTTACTTGAGCTTTCTAAGGATCAATACTCTATTGTTCGGGTGTGGGTTCGCCTTAAAAACATTCTTGTCACCTTGTGGTCTACCCCAGGTATTAGTGTGGTGGCTAATGTATTGGGTAACCCCTTGTATGTTGATTAGCATACAGAACAGATGAAGTTGTTATCTTTTGCCCATGTATGTGTGGAGATTTCAGCTCTGGTGGAATAAGTAGACTCAGTTGAAGTTCTCATTAATTGCAATATGCGTAAGGTGGATGTTGAATATGAATGGAGGCCAATATGCTGTCATAAATGCGGTCTATTTGGGCACAAATGCCCTCAGGAGGAAAATAATATGGGAGGTGATCTTCCAGCAAGCTTGGCTCAAGATGAAATAGCTCATCCCCTACCCTCTGGTCAACCTGGTGTGGTGGCACACTCCTCTATCCCAGCTAAGAGTATGCCGGAGGTGGGTCAGGTTTTGCTCCTTGGTTCTGGCAGTCCAGCTAGTAATGAAGCAAGGATAGTTGCTTCAGCTCCTCCTGAGTCTTCAAGGGCTGATTGGCAGACCTAACTAGCAAATAGAAGGAAGCCTAGGAAGAAGGCTAGAGACTTATTTGGCCCCACCTGTCAGGCTTGCTTTTATGGTCCTCCCCTGGACAATTATCTTTGTAGGTGCCCAAGTGGGTTTAGCTGTGCTGAGCTGTCTTATTTGTCTGCATCTCTTTCTTCAGATGATGGCTTGGAGGAAGGGCTTGATCTGGTAAGCAGCTCTGATAAGGATCTTTATGCTGATGGTGGAACCAAGCCTACTCAGCAAGCTGCTATTGAGGCTATTCTGGGCACCAATCTGACTAAGCAGAAGCTTCAAGCTAATCCTTCTCCTCTGTCTAGTGCTCCGAAAACCCATAGTCCGAAGACGTCAAGGGGCCGTCGACGCATAGGTCAGTGCAAGTAAGCCTAGTATTCTATTCTGTTAATATTACTGTATGAATATAGGTATATGGAATATATGTGATCAAGTAGACCCGGTTTGCCAAGCAGAAGCCCGTAAGCTTGTTTGTACTTATAATCTATGCTATTTAGGTATTCTAGAGACCAAAGTCCCTACTAGCCATTTTGTGGATGTTTCCTCTAGAATTATTCTAGGTTGGCTATGGACTTCTAACTATGATTTCTCCTCTCGGGGTCAGATTTGGGTTGGTTGGGACCCAAATAGAGTGGCTTTTGATGCTGTCCTAGCTCATCGACAAGCCATTCATGGCAAACTTTTAGAACCTAGTATTGGTATCTCTTTTGATATGTCAGTTACCTATGGGGAGCACACCTTTGTGGCCTGTAGGTTGTTATGGGTAGATCTTGTCCATCTGAGTTCTTCACTGATTAATAGTCCTTGGTTGGTGGCGGGAGACTTCAATGCTATCCGTGACCCCTCGGATAGGTTGGGAGGCTCAACCACTTGGATCCTCTCTTTTGATGAACTGAAGAACTATCTCTCTTAAGCCCTCTTTGATAACCTTTGGTACGTTGGTTATTGGCATACCTGGTCGTGCTCCTCTAGGATGAATCAAACTTCGGAAGATTGATAGGGTCTTAGTTAATAACAAATGGTGTCAGGAATTCTCCTATTCGGAAGCTTCTTTTATTGCTCAAGGTATATCAGACCACACACCCATGATGGTCAAGATCACCAACCCGGTGGCTAGGAGCAAACTGTTTAAATTTTTTAATTTCTGGATGGAGCACCTTGACTTCCACCCACTACTTACCCATACTTGGGCTAAATCAGTGGTGGGTTCTCCTATGTTCTGTTTATACTCTAGATTGAAAGTGATGAAGTCTCGTCTTAAACAACTGAACAAGGAAGTCTTCTCTGATTTATCCTCTCGTGTTGAGACTACTAGGAGGGCTCTCAAGGCTACTCAAGATGCTACTAGGGTGGAGCCTCACAATTGCATATTGGCGGACCTAGAGAAATCCCAGCTCTGGTTGTTTTATGAACTCACATCATAGGAGAAATCCTTTTTCCACCAGAAATCTAAAATTCGATGGTTGAAAGAATGTGACCTTAACACAAGATTTTTTCACCATTCAGTGAACAATCGGCATCTTAGAAATAGAATCTTGTCTATCCAAGATAATGCGGGCAACTTCATTTTTGATATGAATGAGGTACACATTATTTTTATTCGGCATTTCCAAGAGTTGCTTGCCCCTGTGGAGAGGGACATTCAGCCTTCTCTTATGGGCATTAAAAGTGTGCTTGGGGCTATTATCTCGGATGACCAGGTGCATATGTTGTCTAGCCCTGGTACTCCTAGTGAAATTCATGATGTTATGTTTTCTCTTGCCGAGAATAAAGCCCTAGGTCTAGATGGCTTTAATGCTGATTTTTTCAAAAAGAAATGGGAAGTGGTAGGCCAAGCTGTCATAGATGCCATTCTAGATTTCTTCATCTCTGGGAGATTGTTAAGAGAGGTGAATAATACTATTCTCGCCCTTGTGCCTAAAAAACCCAATGCGTCTTTAGTGGGGGACTTTAGGCCGATTGCTTGCTGTAATACTATCTATAAATGCATCACTAAGATCATTGCTAATAGAGTGGTTGCGATCCTCCCCTCACTTGTGGGCTTTAACCAAAATGCCTTTGTCAAAGGAAGGAGAATCAATGATAATATCTTACTAGTGCAGGAATTATTTAGTGGCTTTCATATTGAGCCTTACCTCCCCAAGTGTGCAGTTAAGGTGGACTTTCAAAAAGCCTATGATACTCTCGACTGGAACTTTCTTAAGTTAACCCTAGACGCCTTTGGTTTCCCCAGATGGTTGTTAAACCGCATTATGACATGTGTGCGGACTCCTAAATTTTCTATCTCAATCAATGGTGAGCTGCATGGGTTTTTCCCAAATGGAAGAGGCTTAAGACAAGGGATCCTATGTTCCCCTATCTCTTCACCCTTGCCATGGAGGTCCTCTCTAGGATCATCTCTCGTCGGGCTTGGTTAACTGGATTTAAGTTCTTCTGGAGATGCAAATCCACCCAGTTGTCTCACTTATTTTTTGCAAATGATGTCTTTCTTTTTTGTGGAGCTTCTATGGCGTCGTGTATATGCCTTAAGGAGGGATTGCAATTATTCTCCTCATGGAGTGGTCTTTGGCCGAACTTGACTAAAGTGAGGTATTTATAGCTGGTGGGTCTTTTAGTACCCAAGATGATATTCGTCAGTTGTGGGGATTTCAGCTAGGATCCCTTCCAGTGAGATATCTTGGTGTTCCTATCATAACAAAAAGAATGTCCAAAGCAGATTGTAATTCTCTGGTTAGTCTTCTTACTGCTCGGGTTCATTCTTGGACGCATCGCTTTTTGTCCTTTGCTAGTCGTCTACAACTCATTAAGTCAGTCCTTCATGCTATCCAAGTATACTGGGCTAGCATTTTTATTTTGCCCAGTTCGGTTTTGAAAAATATTGAACAAATATGTTGGCTATTTTTGTGGAAGGGTCCAAGACTTGGCTCTGGTGGTGTTAAAGTGGCCTAGGAAGAAGTTTGTCTCCCGAAGGCCGAAGGTGAACTTGGATTGGGGAAGCTTCGAGAGAATAATAAAGCCACGGTGATGAAACACATTTGGCTCTTATTTACAGACAAGGAATCGCTTTGATAAAAGTGGATTCATGTTACTTACTTAAAGAATAAGAATTTTTGGGTATGCACTACGCCGACAATATGCTCTTGGGCTTGGAGGAGACTACTTGCCTTGAGACTAGAAATTCTTGGCCTTGTACATTGGCGGGTTGGCAATGGTCTTACCATCTCACTATGGTTTGATCCTTAGCATCCTTTAGGTCCACTGAAGACTTTCTTCTCTAATTCCTTCATCTATCAGTCCGACCTTACGAGGGAAGCTAAGGTGGTTGACTTGTTTACGCCGACGGGCCATGGTGTTCTTCAACATATCGAAAGTTGGTCGCATCAAATCTCGTATCTCACTAACCTTCCGGATGAATTCTCCTAGCTGCCTATGTCTACGAGTAAGTTCTCCATGGCCTCAGCCTGGGAATCTACTAGGAGTCGGGCTACGCTGGTCATTGGTCATCCTTTATTTGGAACAAAACCATTGTGCTAAGGCGTCAATTTTTATTATGGTTGATGGCTAGAAATCGTCTTCCAACCCAAATACTCCTACTTTCTTATGGCAAGATCTCTAGTGCAGTGTGTGTTTTTTGTAGAACCTACCCATATTCTATTGATCACCTTTTTTTTTGTTGCCAAATCACGCGTGCCCTTGTTGGTTTTTGGGCGGGCAAGTGCAATTTGGTGTGCCTGGGAGGACCATGGAGGAATACCCTTGAATGGGCTAATACAAATCTCTCTGGCAAAGGTTTTCAGAAGGAGATTCCTAGATTTTCACTTGCCATCCTATGTTATGCCATTTGGAAGACTCGAAATGAAGCGCTTTTTCGAGGTAAAGCAATCTGCATTCCATTGATGAAGCATCATATTATTAAGGCTGTCAGGGATAAGGTATTGGCTGGCCCGCTTGTTCAAGACAATCCTATTAATAAAATATTTCAAAGATCATGGGGTCTGAATGTCTCCATCTTTGCTATTTAAAGGGTTGTCTTTAGTGTTGTTGTTTTTGTGGTAGCTGTGTTATTGATTTAGTGTCTTTCGAATTCCAGTACCATTTCACTCATTAGTCATGTTGCTATTATGAGTGTAAATGGGTGTTTTATACATTAGTTTATATAGTTGATGGTTGTTGATTATACAAGTTTACCTTACCAAGATATATATATATATATATATACATATATATATATATATAATCACATTGCTAATCACATCGTTTATTAATTAAACTCAAGAACCTCAATTAGTTACCATTAACCATAGTTGGAAATGTACAATTATCGATTCATATTGTTAGATTCAATTCGATTTGATTTGAGGCCTTAGACCCCATTTGCATTAGGTGAATTGCAAGTGCACAATATCGACAAGTAATAAAGTAATGAGTGAGTGTCGTTCCCACTATGATTGTTTTTTTAATTATCCAATTACTTACCAAAAGTGATCAATACAAAAATCCAGCTAACCAAATTGAAAAGACGAGTAAAAAGTGAACCAAACTAATTAAAAGACTAAAATATAAAATAGTCAAAACGTAATGGATTCAAAAGCTAATTAAAATTGCAAAGTAAAAATAATCTAAAGCGAATTGAAAATCAACAAAGCCAATTATCAAGATTTTAACCAAATCACAAAGTATTAGAGTATCCAACTTCACTTAACCATTCATAATCAATTTTGTTAACTTGTCATACAACAAATTAATTTCCAATTGTGTTGGCGAAATTTTCCTAAGTTGAATTACAAGCCGACCTCAGTCTAATAATCCCTAATTAGGTATGTTAACCCACATTAACCTTAGGTGAATATAAATTACCTAAAAGCATTAAGTTTTTGTGGAAATTCCCAAATTCAATCTAAGTAGTCCCAACCTAGATCCACTACCATAGCCATACAAATAATCTAGTGTATCTTGATCAAGATTTAATTTATAGTTCAATATCACTAATGCGCATGCACACAATCTCCACCTAGTATCATGCATACATCAAAAATCATTCAAAAGTTGACCAAATTTTTAAAAGCATTAAGATCATGATAGAGAACGTTACAATCAAAACAATTCTATTGCATAAGTTTTTGAGAATCAACAAATCATGATTAAGATCCATTGTAACTCTAACAAAAGAAATTTAAAGCATAGTAAAAGTTAAACTAACAAAAATTAAAGAACATAATACTAAATTAAACAAATTCACAAATTTGAGATATAATGAGCTTCGGGTTTGTCTCCCCTTCTCTCCTTGACACGCGCCAACTCCACTAAAAACATAGAAGAATAAAAAATGATTAAGAAAACCCAAAATCTTTTGCAAAGATGATATCTCCAAGGATTCTCTTCTTTTCTTATATGCAGCACAAGAGCAGTTTACATAGCCTCCAAAAATCTGCCCTAGGTCAACTCCCATTATGATTTGGAAAAGACTCTTCCTTATCTCTTTGATTTCTTTAACCCATATCCTCGATTATGGTCAAATTCTCCAAATTTCTGAAATGGATTGGCATTTTCTTCCAGATAAAATATTCTGAAAAATATTGCAATATTCTAGAAGATTTGAAAATATTTCCTACAAAATATAATTACATAAGTAGCAATTAAATTCACCAAAATTCATCAAAATTTAGTAAATATTAAGTCTAAATTAGCAAAAGATCTCTAAAGGACCTTGGCCAAATGCAAATCCGTTTGGTTTAATTTTTGAAGGGCTTTAGCCAAATGCAATTGCATCTCGAAAAGGCTCTAAGGGCATTTAGCCAAAGGCAAGTCCAGAGGTCCTTTAGGAAGTTGCACATTCGAAATACAATTTGTATGGTTATGTTACTGTTCATCTTCTTCTCCAAAGAAGCAAACGGAGTTCAATGACCGTTGGCCAAAAGGTCACCCGAGTCGGAGACCACTACTTGAAGGATTGCCCGACCTTAGCAACCGCCGCCTAAGGGTGGCAACCACTCGACAGCCTACGCTTGAGGTCGGGCAACCTTGGCAACTACCGCCTAGGTTCATGCAACCAAAGAAATCGCCACTTGCCAAGGTCGCAGTAACCTAGGCGACCTCGCCTGAGGTTGCAGTAACCTAGCCGACCTCGCCTGAGGTCATTGGACTTCAAACAAGGCTAGCTAGTTGCTAAATTAGGCAGTCAAAGGTTGGCTAGTGGCCAAATTTGGCCACCAGAGGTTGGCCGCTAGTTGCTATATTGGAAAAAAATTATTTAAAACTTTTTTTTATAAAAAATTCAGCAAAAGCCCTTTGTAAAATGTGATTTTTACTAAACATCATTTAAGCCAATTGCACTTTAAAATTACAATTTACTAAATGTTATTTGTATTTCAAAATACCCTTTTAGCCCAAAGGTATTTGAAGCCAAACCAAATGAGGCCTTAGTGATATTGTAGAAAATCAAAAAATCACACAAAGACACAAAAAGGTTAGCGAGGTTCAACAATGTGCCTACATCCTCGAACAAAAACTCTATTTCTCTTTTGTTATTTTGTTGTGTTGGACCATTTACCATTGTTCAACCATATGTACAGGAAATGTTGCTACAACAAAGGAAACAAGAAACCACAAAGGGGAAGATAACCCAAAATGGGAATACAATATTAATAAATCTCATTTCCTAAGATAGGAGAGAAAATCACGCCAACACTCCCCCTCAAGTTGGGCCAAAAACCTCATCGAAGGTTATTTGCTTATCATCTCTTAGACTATTCCCTTGGGCAATGCTTTGGCAAAAATGTCAACCAGTTGATCCTCACTCCGAATGTACGAGGTTCAATTGTCTTCTCTTGTACCTTTTCTTTCACAAAGTGGCAGTCCACCTCTACATGTTTGGTTCTCTCATGAAACATTGGATTTGAAGCAATATGTCATGCTCTAACCCTCGACCTTGTGACAATCCTTGTTCATTTTAGTCAAATGAATGCGGTGTTTTAGGACACATTGCTGACCATTCTTTTTATCTTTCAATTATATGCAAGTGGAAACATTTCAGTACTACCCGATCAAACACACAACAACAGGAATAGCAAGAAGATCAATCACAACTACAATAGATAAAAACATTTTTATTTATCTACTAGATTAACCCAAAGAACGTTCAATTACAAGCCCTACAAACGGGCATTGTTCCTTACTAAGCCGACAAAAAGAGACTAGGGCTAGGGTTAATCTACTTCCTCAAAAGTTTGGGCCTGACACGTCTCCTAAAGACTATCAAAATATTGAGATGGTGACTCAGAATCGAGCTCTATCGGATCATAGTTAGAGGGATATTGGTAAGCTATTGATGGGATGGGGTTAAGATCCTTAACTGTCCCATTAAGAGGGTCCACCTCCATTAGTTCCCAAACCTTGTCATCAGGGGCCTACCAAGTAGGCCATCAAAACTTCGTAGAGGGTCAAATAAGTCTTCGTTCTCCCTGATGAACCATGCTAAAAACTTATGGAAAACCCACATCCCTAGTCCCTTATCCACCTAGATGATGGACACATACTTCTTGTATAGGTGTGCTCACCCCGGAAATCTATGGGCTATGACAATGGTCTCCCAATCCTTGGAGACCCCAAACCGTACTAGATGGTGCGCTATCCTAAGGACATGAAAATGTTTAACAACAACGAATGAGATATATATCTCAATAAGTAACAGTCCTAAGTCTTGGTTAAGATATCAACTCGCCTTGAGGGTACCTAAACATGCAACCATGTATCGATGGCAAATCAATAACAAAGTGATCCTCGCCTTGCCTTAACTATAAACGCAATCTAACCGATAAACCACACAATGAATAATTAATAGTCAATTGACTCACGGGCAACCTTACCTTGCCACTGCCATACCTTGTATAGTATAAATTCATGCATGACATAAACAATACAAACAATATTCTCACCACCACAATAACCAACCAACAGTAAAATTGGCTCGCGGACAACCTTACCTTGTCACGGCCATACACTGTACTATATAAATCCATGCGTACCATAAACAATGTAAATAAGCACATGCATAATCAAAACACATAATAATGTATTTTCCATGTACCCTATATTCACTCGTATTCCATTATTATGGCCTAACGGCCTACTATCAACACCCAAGTTGGTAGTTTTTCAACATGATTGAGCATGGTCCAGTCTCATCGGACATGGTTATGTCTAAAACTCTCACCCAAACAATATTCCATAAAAGAGTATCGGTCCAGCCTCTACCGTAACACGGCATCCGGACCCCCATCAAGAATTCTGATAATTCGAACTTCATCCCCCAAACTCCCGCTGGGGTAACAGGTTACTTTATGTGACTAAACAAGCACACCACATCACACAATTTCAATTCATTTCCTATGCATTAGCCAATGCAAATAGGTACATGCTCAACATAATAAATCACTACATATTTTTCATATAAAAATACAATATAATATTTGTACGCTATCACATATTTATCAAAAACCCTTCAAACTTTGCATACCTTGCTTTTTAAATATACGGGCCTCATTTAACTTATCAAACTCGACATATACACTCGACACCTTAGAATTTTCCTTTTAATTGTTCATAAAAACCCTTGTAAAAATTATTATGCCGAGTTTTATATGAGGCAAACATTTTTCAAAGCAAAGTAGGCATCAAATAGCATGGCATATGTAAAGAAAACTCATATAACTCAAGCATAATTCACATAACAAATAGCACTTATTGCCTCATGACGATTGTTTATCAATTTTTTCCCAATAACTTATCGCTTAACTAGTGATAGCTTATCAATAAATTCCAATAGCTTATCACTCATTTGGTGATAGTTTATCATTTAATTTCTCGATAATTTATTATCTTTTCCAATTGTCTATCACGATAGTATATCGCCTTAACTATTATTAATTAACCTAAAACATAATTAATCAAGATTAATAAAATTAATCAACCTTAACCATGGTTAACTAAACTTAACCACATAATGACCATGGTTAATTAATTAAACCTCATTAACTACAGTTAATTAACCTAACAGTTTATCAACCATGGTTGATTACTAACCATACTTCAACCATAGTTGATCTTAACTAACCTTCTAATCAAGATTAACTATAATCTAAACTAACCTTAAGCAAGTTTAATAGACTAATCAATGATTAGAATGTAAACTCACCAATTTGACGAGCGGGGACACGAGCGCGACGATGGTGGCGAGAAATATGCACGGGTACCTCCGGAATGTCGAGACAAGGCAGCTCGGGAATGAAACAAGCAACTGAAAGTGCTGTTTGGTTCTGTCCAATGAAAAATTGAGAGAGAGAGAGGAGGTCTGACAGGCAATGGCGGCTCACAGTGGGCAACGAGCGGCGGCCAAATGGCTTCGGACGGCTGAAGGTGAGTCAGTGATGGTTTGTTCGAGTGGTGGGGAGGTGACAAGGACAGTGGCTAGGCAATTCTTGGCGACAACCCAAGAGAGAGAAAGGTGGATGGTGGAGGCTACCGATTCGGCTGGCTGGCTGGCAATTTGATGGCTTCAACCGACGAACAGCGATAACGGTAAGGATGGATAAGGTCTGCTAGTTGCTACTATGGGTAGTTCAGGTGGCAAGAAGGAAGAAATTAATAGGATGAAGAAGAAAAAGAGAGGTCAATTGAGGAGGTAGGGGCAATTAAGGGGAAGGAAGAGGAGAGAGAGAAAAATGAAGAGTTTGGCCACTCGTTCATCATTTCTCCTCTTCAATGCCCATCACTTCTCTTCATTTTCCCATGCAAAAGCCATGACCAACTTGGACTTTCTCTTCTTCTTCTTTTTCTTGTTCATTAGTGCTAAGAAGGGCATTTTGGTCATTTCACCTTTGGCACAAATTACGATTTTATCCCTGAGCCAAAGTCAAAAAGCGAGCCTTGAAAACGGGCTTGAATGAATAAGAATCAAGCTTTGAAAATCATTGGGCTCAAATCGAGTTTAAATTGGGTAATGGGCTAATGGGCTTAATGGGCCCACTTGAGTGGTTGCCCATCTTGAGTGTGAAGCCCACTTGGCCTTTGCCCAGTCCATTTCTTTGTGAGCTCAAATTTTTAGCTAGTTGAATCATTTTCCATCAATTTTTGGGCCTACCGATACATTTGAGAATTATAGAGACAACATCCAATGATTAAGTCCTAATGTCCATGAAAGATCGATAATCAAAATCAAATTGCAATTCATAGCTGATTTTGATTAACTGCACTTTTAGTATGTCTTAGACTAACATGCGGCTTTTAGGAATTACGTGTATTCGACTCATGGTTGAAATAATATCAATACAAGTTTAAGTTTCCTCGACTCATGGATTGTCATATAATTACAATAGAGCAATTTTTATTTCAAAGTACACGATTGTTTGTACTCGACTTAGGATCATTCGCAGTCTTTATAATGGTAATATGGAATCACCTGTTATTTGATTATATTTTGTCTATGAATTAACTTATAATCATTCCTTGAATCGGCTTGTATACACACAGGATCATCCTTCGTCAATCATCATGGTCGAATCATCAATCCAGGGTCAAGTTCTCTAATCATGCATACTTAATTCCTTATTAGCCTTTCCCTCATGGTTAATATCACGTGAGTGATCAATTCTGAGCGAGATTAACTAATAATGCACTGATGAAATACTCATTCATGTATTCCAAAATGGTTCGAATTCAGGATGCCACACTATATGCATTGTAGCTTGATTATCACAAAACAGCTTCGTAGGCTTGGTCATGCAAGTGCAACCCAATTCTTGAAGCAGTAGTCTTAGCCACACAATTTCACTGTCTGTAGTAACCATGGCCCAATATTCTCCCTCTGCACTCAAACAAACAACCACCATTTGCTTTTCACTTTTCTAAGTGACAATGTTTCCTCCCACAAAAGTACAGAGCCCTATAATAGATTTCTTGTCTATTAGGGCTCCTAGCCTAATCTACATTAATTTAGCCAACAAATGATGCGTGACCATTATTTTTCATTAGAATTCCCTAACCAAACATGGCCTTCAAATGCTATAGCAAATGATTTATTAGCTCTATATGCCCAAATTGACTTACATAGCTAACAATATATTCTATATCGAGTCTAGTGATACTTAGATAAATCAACTGCCCAACAAGCCACTGAAACTACCCAATGTCATGTATGGAGTGTCGTCTTAAATGAACTTGCTATTATATTTCTGGCCAGTCTAACTCCCAACTTCCTAGTCTCCTTCGGCAAATCCATAACATATTTTCTCTAAGAAAAAAATAATCCTTTGTGAGATCTCGCCACCCCAATACCCAAAAAATACCTCAATCTACCAAGGTCTTTGATATCAAAATCCATACTCAAATGCCTCTTAAGTGCTTTGATTCCAAGTTGATTGTTGCTTGTAATCACAATATCATCAACATAAACAAGCACAACAACTATACCTTTGTCATTAGCCTTTATGAACATTGAAGAGTCTATCGCCCATCTTTGAATCTCACTTTTGTCGTGACCTAAAATTAAATTTTGTGAAAATAATAATAATAGGTTTAGGAGTATTGTTAATTTCGGGCCAATAGCCCTTAATTAACTCGAGCTCTCCCAAGCCCATACCCCATGCGACGTTGGGATATTTATAAAAACTTTCAAATAAGGAGTCGCCACTAGTCTATTAAGGTCGACTAGAAACCGAGTGAGACATGGGAGTGTGTCTCGCTTTTTATGCAACCAGAGGGTCTAGGGTCGGGGACTTGGTTACATTAGTCATGCGACTAACGCCCTTTCGGTACCTAACTTGATTGTGTATTAGTGTGGTCTTGGCAACCTATTCAAAAAAACCTATTGTAGAGCCCTAAAGGCTTATTCAATTTTGTTCTTTTTTTTTTCTTTTCTAAGGGTTTTCTGAACTTTTGCAATTTTTTTCTGATTTTTCTGAATTTTTTGAATTTTTTCTGGATTTTTTTGGATTTTTTTGAATTTTTTAATATTTTTGAATTTTTGAATTTTTGAATATTTTCGAATTTTCTGAAATTAAAAAAAGCTTTTAAGATTTTAAAATTTTTTGGCTTTTCTGAAAATTAAAAAAAAAAATACATTTATTAATTTTTTGGAATTTTCTAATTTTTTTAATTTTTTTGAAATTTTTGAATATTCGAAAAAAAGGAATAAAGTAAAATAAATTAAATTAAACTTTTAAAACCTTTCTGAAATAAAAACATTTTTTTAATTTTTAATGATTATTCAAAAATTTTCTTAATATTTTTTAATATTTAATTTTTTCAAATTTTTGGATTTTTTTAATTAATTAAAAAGTAATTCGGACCGAGTCGGGAGACCCAGCCCTACTAAACCGACCCGGACCCTATCGGTCCAGGCCGGAGCAAGTGACCGGGCGGCCGAACGGCCCGGTCGAAAATTCTTCAAGATGGCCCATTAATGAAAGAAAGTAAAGCAGCCCATTTCTAATTCATAAAAAATTGACAGCCCAAACCCACAAGAACAAATAGAAAAAATGGCCGGCCCGCCCCCCTTTTTAAATTTTCGGCCTGGCCTCTTTTCCCCCTTTTTTTCGTTTTTTTTTTTTTTTTTTAGGAATTTTCTGGTCTTCTTCTTCCTCGCGGACGCCCCCACACCGGAGCCTCGCCGGAAACCCGTGCAGCTCCACTGGCTGCCGCCGACATTGCTACGAGCCCAAACCGATACTAAAAGTGTCGCCGTGTCGTCCAGCGTCGGCCGTTCTATCCGGCCGACGCCAGACGTCGCCGGCGACGACCTCCGGCGACCCGGAAGAATGCCCTCGTCGGAAAACCAAAAATGCCTCTTTTCGGCTCAACAAAGCATAGAAATCACATGAAACTAACTACAATGTTAATAGAGACACTAGATCAAGCCATATTCAGAACAGAAATCCACAAAAAGAGGTCGTCGAGGACGGATTCAACGACGAAGGTTTCCGGGTCTCTCTTAGGCATTTCTACAAACGGCTTGTAGGCATGAATAAAACGGGGATTCTTCAACTCGAACCGGCGTGGGACTGAGCCCGAGCTTCTATCAAACTATTCTAACATGTGCAGGGATGTAAATGGAGGATCGACAGGGCCGGGACTCGCACGAACTAGTCGGCGCGAGCTCCGGCCCGCATCCTCGTCAAAGCAAAGCAGAAACAAGTGGATACGGAACCAACCTGGCTAGGACGAGGCGTGACGGCGGGCAACAGTGGACGGACAGCCTCCAGCAGCGACAACAGCTCTCTCTCTCGCTCTCCTCTTCCTGTCCGAAAACTAGCACGGGCTTCGCCGGAAAAGCCTCCTCTGAAAACCAGAACACTATTCCCTCTCCTCCCCTTTTTTATCTCTCTGAAAATCCCCTCTCTTCGCTCCCCTTTTTCCTCCTTTTCTCCTCTTTCTTTTCCCCTCTTCTTTTCGCTGCTGCCCCCTCTCTTTTTCTTGCAAAGTCCCTGCCGCCCTTGCTGCCGCGGACACACCTGCACAACCGTTTCTCTGCCACTCCAATGGCTGCGTGACAGCGCAGCAAGGGAATCTTCCCTTGCTGGCGTCACGCGGGTGACGCATCCGCGCTAGACGATGACCGAAACGTCGTCGTCAATCCCTCGCTCTGCTGCCCTCCTTGCATGCTGCTGTTCACGTGTGGAGAGGGAGAAGAGAAAAAGAGGATGGGCCGGGCCGAGGGAGAAAAAGTGGGGGAGATGGGCTGGGCCCAGGAAAAAAAAAAGGGTGAGTAGAGGATGGGCTGGCCTGACCCATCCGGATTTTTTTTTTTTTTTTTGAATTTTTTTTTTGAATTTTTTTTTTATATATAAATTAATATGTATTTATAAATGCAAAAACAAATTGGCATTCAAAATAAAGATAAACAAAAATTTCGGGTGTCAACAGCTTTGATGAGCATAACACTCGGTTTACCATATCAAGCTCTAGGTGATTGCTTGAAACCGTATATGGCCTTCTTCAACCTACAAAAAATTCCATCTTTATTCTGCAAGGAGTGATCAGAAAGAAGATCCATATAAACCTCCTCCAAATCTCCATGAAGAAATGTATTCTTTACATCCATTTGGAGCAAGAGCTATCCACAATTAACAACTACAAACATAAGAACACACAATGTTCATTTTAACCACCGGTGCAAAAGTCTGTTTGCAATCTATACCATACGTTTGAGTGTATCTTTTTGAAACCAACCTTGCTTTATACCTTTCAACTAATCCATCACTATTGTATTTGATCTTATAAATCCATTGGCAACCAACAATCTTCTTCCCTCTTGGAAGTTGTACCAGTTCCCAAGTATGATTTTGATTCAAAGCTTGAAGTCCATCCTTCATTGCACCAACCCAAATAGCTTTTTCCTTTGCTTCCTCATAGTTGTGAGGTTCCTATTGTTCTTCAATGGTAGATAAGAAACTCAAAAAGTTGTGAGAGATTTTGTCATCGCTAACAAATTCTTGAATAGGATGTTGAACTAAATAATAAGTAGTAAAATCCTAAAGACGAGTTAAGGGTCTAGTGACACTGGATGACCTTCGTAATGGGATTACATCCGCTACCTTTTATCTGTCATCCCTTCAGTGGCAATTCTAGGTTCAACTTCTGGAACAACAGCTACCTCAATCTCTCGATCCACTTTTGAATTTTCTTGATCTACAGATTTGTGACTCAAAGCATTTTGCTTTGCAGATTTGTGACCGGAAGCATATCTCCTAGTGTTGACTTCGACTTCATCGGTCCAATTAGCATCCACAAGGACAGGAGCAAATTCATAGGAAAGCTCCTTATAATAATCTATGCACTCCCCCTAAATGAGGCTCTTCTTAGGAAAAAACATATGAGTTTCATCAAAAACAACATTCTCGAGAAATATAGACACGCTTTATCCAAGGTCATAACACTTGTAGCCTTTCTCAACAGATGAATAACCAACAAATACACATTTCCTAACACGAGGATCTAACTTTTCACTAGTTTGAGAGTGAACATAGCAAACACAACCAAAAATCCTTAAGTGAAATATATTAAATTTTCACCTATACAACACTTCCATAGGAGTTATATGTCCTAACACTGACTAGGGAGTCCATTAATTAAATAATAGCTAGTGAGAACAGCATTTGCCTAATATGATTTAGGCAAACTCCCTGAGAATAACAAGGCCTTGGTGACCTCTAGTAAGTGACAATTCTTCTTTTCAGCTAGCCCATTCCGTTGTGGATTACCCACACATGATGTCTCGTGAATGATACCCTTTGCTTTGTAAAAAAAAAATGTCACAACCCCCTTACCTCAAGGCGTCGAGCTGCTGGTTATTTTGCGACATCCCAGGTTTTGTCGCCGTCCCGAATTCATTTGTCTCATGATAATGTGCAAGCAGAATGCATAACATCAAAAATTTTCCCCGACACACAATTAATATGGGAACGTGAGATACACACCATAACTTCTACTATATTATACACGTGGTAAAGCATACATGGCTATTCTTGACCTCATATTTTACATCAAAACTTGGGCCATTTTACAATACCAAAAGCTAGGGTATCCTTATCTCCGCTATGGAGGTACTCGCCCAAAATAACCCTATCGCCGCTACTTAGTCAGTGCACATATAAGTCTAATTCGAGTCTTCGAATGAGTCGTCCTCCACATCATGGCCAGGAATGTCGAGCTCGCGGAGCGATCCAACCCAAGCTCCATCATACCACCTATACCAGGCCTCAAAGAACATAGGGTACTCACTATATCCCTTTTCGACCCAAACCGTTGACATGACTTTCCAATACGTGATGTCCATTTCTACATCTATTATGTCCGTATATGATGCATCAATTTTCACAGGACACCAAAAGTAAATTGCCATTCTTGCTAAGTACCTGTAAGAAAATAGGGGTGAGTACTTAGAATACTCAGTAAGCATAGTCCTTACCTTCAACTAGCACATCACAAAATCATCACTCCAATCAAACATCTCATGCAAACCATGTCGAAGGCAACCCAATTTCAAAGATGTAAACATGTTTTTTGTACATGAAATGGCATCTCTTGCTATGATTCGTGAACATGATGCATGCCGTGAGCTTATGTAATTCTAGCTCTTCTTTCTTACTCATGCATGTCACATTTATTCATCTTTTCTCTTGTGCTCGGAACTCGAACCCAAGTCTTCCCGGTGCCGTCTCGGGACTCAAACCCAATTCATTCCGGACTTTCTAACCGGGCTCCTGGCTAATTGGCGGCCTTTGGGACTCAAACCCAATTAATATGGTCGGGACTCGAACCCAAGTCTTTTGCCAGCCTCTTTGCTCGGGACTCGAACCCAAGTCTCTAGCCAGATTTTCTTAAATTTTCTTATCTTTGCTCAAGTACCTATCCCTTTGCAAGGGTGGACTCGAGCCTCATGCATGTGCCATGAATCATGCTTCTCATGCTGAAACATAATACATGTGCCATGAAATTATGCTTCTCATGCTCAAACATAATGCATGTATCATGAATTATGCGTTTTGTGCTCAAACATAATGCACGTGTCATAAAATCATGAATTCTTGTGGCAATAATAACATGAATGAGCCTAAGCCCAAGGTTTCACTCGAGTAACAAGTATGGAGGAACCCCACACCAATCCAAGATGAGAACTCGGTATGCCTCAATACCGAATCACATCTTATGGCTATGGGCAAACCTCAACTTGTACCGAACAAAAGCAATGAACCGTGACTTTGTTCCAATCATACAAGAATCCAAGGACATGAACAAAGCATAGAATACATCCTTTTCAATTGACCTACCCTCGGCTTGTTCGAGAGAGTTTCCTAAGGTCGACGACATCGTGAACGATACTAGAAAAAGGAAGAAACTATACTTACTTGGATGACCCTCGAACTAAGAACACAACTAGGAAGTGGCGGTTTGGCTTGTGAGCCAAAGAGGAGAGAGCGAGAGGCGTGGGATGAGGGGCGGCTAAGAGAGTGGAGGAGGAGGAAAATGGATGGCAAAGGATGAGAAGTGAAGAGCTCTCCTCCTATTTATATTGCCCGGTGTCATAATTACCAATCCAAATGATCCATTCTGAAGCTTCCAAGTGGCCCGCCTAAGAATCTTAAGTGGCAAGCCTACCCCACCAATAATTGAGCCTAAAGTGCTTAGGTGGCCTAAAAAGGAATTATTTGGCTGTCTAGGCTCTTAGGTGTAATTATTGGCGGTCCACTTTGCACTTTCCCATTGGTCCACATGTAATCTGCCCTCATCATTTCCCCCTAGATATTTTTGACTGCAATTATTAGCTTTGAATGGTAAGAGATAAGGCTTATCCAATGCATTTAATGAGGGTTCTAGAAATTTCTTCTTCTTTTGTCTTTTTCTTAATCAAAAAGGCGGTTCGGAGAATTCTACCATCCGAGTCGGTTTCGAGGCCGAAAAATGGATCATATGACATGTCTCGAAAAACCAATTTACACGTGCCCGAGATCCGGGCCACATACCCCAAATTTGCCCAAACCGCTTCCTTGGGCAGTGGGTCGACCATGAGGTTTTCCCTCATAATTCGGTCATTAATCCTTAGATCGGTTCAAGGTAAATTCCAAGGCTACCCATGGTTTAGTACTAAGCCAAGGCACTTATGGACCTCAGGAATTACGATGGAATAGCCGGGTCTATCCTGGGGCTCATTCCGATCGGCGTACGATCCGTCCGCATGGTTCATGGTTGGCGCATAGCCAAGCGGACGCACCTGCGGCCAAGTGTTATGACCGGTTGGATCGACCCATGACCATCCGCCGATCCAAAATCGTCCCATGACCAATTCTCGTGACCCGAAAAGTCATCTTATGAGATGGTAGTCCGTCTCCATTGGTATGGTCGGTATGCCTTTCATGGCCAACGTCTCGACCCGTTTATAACCGGTCGATCGATTGGACCATGACCGATCCTTGATCCTTGCCGATCGAACCAATCGATCCGTGGCCAACGGCCCATGGTCGACTCATTTAGGACCTTATGGCCGATCCTTATGGGGTCGGTTTTCGAGGATGGTACAAAAAACCTGAAATGTCTAATCAGCATATTCAGTACCATTGTTAGTACAAAGAACCTTTACAGAAGTATTAAATTGATTAGTCACCATATTGCAAAAATTCTAGAAAACTATAAAACCTTCACTTTTGTACTTAAGAAGTTAAAGCCATGTGGCTCTTGCTTTATCATCAATAACGGTAAAAATACCGAAAACCTTCTCTAGAATCAAAAGCCAAATATCCCCAAATGCCTAAATGTACCAAAGCAAATAATCCAGTTGATTTATGCAAATGTTTAGGGAAAGGCAATCTATGTTGCTTAGCAAAGTGACATGGATCACAACTACTAGAATAATGAGTCAAAGACATGTCTAAGGATTGCATCACCTGATCTGACGGATGGCCCATGCGCCAATGCCATAGACAAGAGGTATTCTTGGCCCTCTTCCTAGCTACTAATGCTTCACCATGCAAATCTAAGGTGTACAGCCCGTCCCGAAGTTATCCTTCACCAATCATCCTTCTTGTATTGCGGTCCTAAAACAACACTTTCTATGGAGAAAAAATGACATTTCAATTCTACTGTTTAGTACATTTGCTCACATATATTAAATTAGAAGATAATCCCGGAACCAATAAAGCCTTAGTTTTTTTTTTAAAGCACAATTAGTTGCTGGACACCTTGTATTGGCACTTGCCCTCTGTTAGCCACTATGATTGGTGGATATAAAGAGCTAGAAGTAATATTAGATAGAATATGTGAGGAACTACACATGGTCTGTAGCACTAGAATGAATAATAAATAGATTTCTAGACTTAATAGAAAGTGCACGAATATTACCAAAAGTCTTGGCCAAATTTTTGAATTTAGTGCCAGAGGGACCCGAACCATGTGTCTAAAGTAGCTATTGAACCTGCAGCACTAGGGACTCCAACTTGGATTGGAAGTTTGTGGCATTCTCTTGAATTGATATCTTAGCGTATGAACCCTTGTCCTTATTTAGATGCAACTGAGGATGTAGAATCTAACATCATTCCTTGGAATGCCCATCTTGATCACAATGATCACAATGAAAATGAATGGGCTTCTTTCCTTCCCCATTAACAAATCGAATGCATGAGTCTCCTCCGTGTTTATTCACTCTATATTATGGAGAACACAGTCCTAAAGGACGGCAATTGTGGCCTCATAAGAATGTCACGTTTGGTTTCTTCAAACTCAAGCCTTAGGCTTGCCAAGAGATAAAAAATGCTATCTTGTTATTCCCTTTGCACATGGTCACCCACATTTTGGGTTGCAAGTCTATATTGACAAAGATTATTACTGTTTCTTCATGCTCCCCAGATGTTCTGTGAATGACTTATTTCAACCTTGCTTAGAGTTAGCAAGCTCTTGTTGAAGCTCAAAAATTCGAGATGCATTATTGGGTTGACCATACATCTTAGACAACAAATCCCATAATGTTTTGGCTGAATCTGATTAAGCAAAAATCTCATAGATTTTAGGCTCTGTTAAGTTGAAGATTCAAGTCATAACATTGTGATTGCTTGCTTGCCATTCTTCAAACTCTGGATGAGTTTCATCGAGGCTTTAGTTTGCCCAGTAATATGTCCAAGCCTCAATTGGCCTCCTTGCAGGATGGTGACTGCTCACGACCATGGTAGAAAATTCCTTCCATTCAGCAAATAGATGTAAGATGTTGGTTGTTTGCCTTATGCACCATAGCCTTTGCCAATTTTGATCCAAAGCTCGCACCTTTGTCGGGAAGTTTTCTAGATTCTAATTTTGAATTTGCCATGGTGCCCACCCAATAGTTGACACCCAAAGAGGACGTGGGTGAGACGAGTTCTTCAAAAAATCAAGGTCATAACCCCTCTGATACCATATAGAAAATCAAATAGTCACACAAAAACACAAAAGGTTAAGGAGATTTGGCAATGTACCTATGTCATCGGACAAAAAATCTCATTCTCTTTTGTTATTTTGTTGTGTTGGACCATCTGCCATTGTTCAACCATATGTACAAGAACGGTTGTTGGAACAAAGAAAACAAGCAACTAGAAAAGGGAAGATAACCGGAAAAGAGAATACAATATTAACAAATCTCCTTTCTTAAGATAGAAGATAAAATCACACCAATAGATATGTAACTATTAAGTGAATCACTAATCTTCTAAATTAACAAGCGAATTTATCGATTAGCCATCAACTATATGACTCAATACTTATTTATCAATTCAATGATTCAATTTGATATGCCTTTACCTTTCAATAATTAAAATTAATTTTTATTCTTTATAATCTAATGATTAATGAAATTTTAAATTTTATTCGATTTTCGTTTCACGGTTCATGAATTTGAGATTTCAATTCACGATGTGTTTCGTGACTTAATAATTAGGCTATCGACCCAAGTCCAAATGGATTTTCCTGGTGGCACATGGCGGGCACACATTTGAGGCCTCCCCTTGTTAATGAGGCAAGCATGTACAGGACTCATCGCTCTGCATGCATTGTGAGCAAGAGCATATGTGAGTTAAAAATGAAATGCAATACGAGATATGTCATAAGGATAACATGTGTACAATTCAAACAATTAAAATACAATTCGTTGGAGAATAAAATCAAGGAAAGCACTTATCGGACCGTGAAAGAAAAATTCAGCTCTTATAAAATCATTACATTCGATATATGAAAAGTGGATCCTGTTGACCATTAACTTGTCCCCGTCTTCTCTTCCTCTATGATCCTCCCTTCTTTTTGTTTTTATTTTTATATAACATGAGGAAACCCATATTGCCCTTGCGCACACTGATTGCAGCGAGTAAACCACCTCATGGTACGGGTTGGAAGCCCAAATTTGCCATAAAATTGTCAAATGGGGTGAGTGGGGTTGTGTTTAAGCAGGCCGGAAATGGGTCCAATTCCCATGAATCCATTTAATTCATATTAGTGTCTTTATATGTAATACAATTTTAATGATTCGTATCAGACCTAATCTGAATAATTCATGCCCAACCTAACCCGACTTCAATAAAATAAAAAATATTTGTGGATGTGGAAACCAGATAAGAATTTGATGCAGAGTTTTCCTATTGACTAAACTAAACCGAAGTACTAGAGAAACCCTAGCGAGCAATTAATGCCATTTCAGAGGAACGAATCGTTTGAGTGAACATCGCATGGACGAGGCACTTTAGCTTCTGTATATGAGACGTGAGGTGGAGAGAGAAAGCATGGCCTGGGAAGGGACGATAGAGATATGATCCCTCCTCGTCTTACTCTGTTCTTGTGCTTTCAAGCTTTCGACTTGCATTGCTTAGGCGAATTTCCAATTTTAGCACCAAAATTATCGCCATTC
Organism: Corymbia maculata; assembly: GCA_014182735.1. Classification (NCBI taxonomy): domain Eukaryota; kingdom Viridiplantae; phylum Streptophyta; class Magnoliopsida; order Myrtales; family Myrtaceae; genus Corymbia; species Corymbia maculata. Next base: position 17,464,015 of record CM024686.1, on the reverse strand, counting down.
CAGGTGGGAATGAAGGGGAAAATTCCAAACAAAGTTTCAAAGTGAGGCTATTTTTTCAAAAATAAAATTATAATAAATTTTATTTCAAATAAAAATTTGAAGTGGCTAAGTAAATCCCAAGTAAGCACCTAAATTTATTGGTCAGCCAAATTTTTACCGGCAAACTTTTCCCGACGACCAAAACGGGGGTAATTTTGTCCGAAATTCCAAATTGATTTATGATCAAGTTTTTTTCTTTTTTGGTCGGTGATTTTTAAGATCTAGTTCTTCCTTCAATTTTTCACGTTTTCTTCTTCCTCTCTGGCTGCTCCTCGAGCAAATCGTTCTCGCCCCATCCTCAGTCGCTCCACGCCCAATCCTCGTTGCTTCTCACTCGCTCCTCGAGAGCTCCAATCAGTCGTCAGTCGTCGTCTCCTCTTTCCCAGGTAGGGTGTTCAAACTTGGGTTCGAGCCAGATTTGTTCGTGACCAACGCCTTGATTTACTTGTATTTAGCTTTCAGAAGACTTGCAGTGCCCGCTTGGGATTTGACGTCGGATCTGTTCTGGATTACGTTTGCTGGATTGCTATGATAGATGGCTATGTGAAGAATGCAGAAGTTGATTCCGCGCGCGACTTGTTCGATGAAATGATTGAGAGGAACGCACTTGAACCTCGGTAATAAGGGGGCTGAGAGGGGAGATGGAAGGGACAAGATGGTTGTTTGGTAGAATGCCATTCAAAAACACCCTTCATGCAATTGTATGATCGATGGGTATGCTAGGATTGGTTTCTTTCAGGTGGCCTTTGATGTGCAACAGGACCAGCAACAATACCACAAACAAGACTAACGCGCAATTATTTCATCAAGGTGCAATTGTTGCTTTCTATTTTGTTGTTATTTATTATAGGAGTGATGTAAATTGATGTTGTCAAATGATGATATGTATTAATACATGTCAATTTTAGTAATAGATTCATTGACTGATTGCACTGATCTATACAATCTTAGTATTTATTTAATTATTTCAGCAGTTGAAGTTATCTTCATTTGCATTCAATCAGTCGTCAGTCATCCTCAGTAGTGATTTTTCTGGGCATGGCTTTACCTCTATGTAGTGTACTGGTTGCTTCTATGTTGCAAATGAGTGCAATCTATCTGAACCAAAATTTGATTCGGTGGACCATAATTTTCATTTTCTCATCATTTAGTGCATTTACAATGCCTGGTTCTTAATGTTATGCAGGATAATGGGGAACTTGGCCTTAGCTCACTTGTAGCCAAAACAATTATGAGATCGCCAAAAGGACTTTATTGGCATGCTTTTGTTGAGATGGTGTCTTCATGATTAAACATTTTACGCTTAAAAAAGAAGAGAAGGTTGTTTTTATCATTTTCAATGTATGCATTTGATTTTGTGGAGTTTTCTTGCTTGCCTCAATGACCATTACAAATTAACATGGAGAAAAAGCATGTTTCTTAAATGTGAGAAACTGTGTGCTATCTAGGAATATACGATCATTGCAGTAAAGTGGTTGAGCTATCCATTCATTGATCCTTCGTTTAGAGCAGAATGCTCATCCTTTGTTCAAAGTACACAACTTTAATATTTGCACCCAACACGCACAACACTACACGAAAGAGAAGAAGATAACAAATGAGTTTACAAAACAATAAACCTCCCACTGATCACATGCAATGATCACCACCCATCTTACTACTACCATCTAAGCTCAAAAAGACACCTACAACAACCAATTACAGCGCCCCCTGCGGGAAAAAAGTCTTCGTAGAGGTAGTACATTATTACCATGAAATTATCAAGACACCATATAGAATCTTGTCTCCACTTTTGCTTTGTTGAAGGTCAGTTTCAATTGATCTTGTTCTTTGCAAGAGCTCAGAGAAGATTTGATGGGAGTTCTCATCATCTATGGGAGGATCAACTAAGTATAAGTCACAATTTCCTCGCTACAATGTCAGAGAGAGGCGTTAGAAGATAATATGTGGACATAGTCGGAAAATAGCAAAGATAAGGATCAACATATCTGACATACTAAAAACAACACAAATGTTGTGTATAGTAGAAGACCAAGAAGTCCACCACAAACAAGGAGGAAATGTTCATTGGCTCTAGAACTGTTTTTACTTCGAGTATTCATTAAGCACAAGGTTCTAGTGCAATAGATGTCATAGATGGAATGAGTTTGTCAAAAACTAAATTATACCAAGGTTCCAGAGTTAACCTGCATAAATGCTAGCAATTGTACATACAAGTTCCTCAAAGTACCAACCAAATCTCCGTTGCCAACTTCCCTGAGGAAGCACGATATAGCAATGCTATTTAGATCTAGTAAGAGTGAGATGAGTGTTCCATTAAAAAGTTGCCCAATGAGTAGGAAAATTTACAGGTGACGGAGATTTGGCAAGTTGCACAATTCAAACGGAATTCATCCTGTCAAGTGGTTCTCTTGCAGATAGAGATATCGAGGTTTAGGAGATTAGCAAGCTCCCCACGAATTTCCCCCTTAAAGTTATTAAAGTTAAGATATCTGCAGAAACTTCAGCTTGTGAGGCGCACTAGAAGGTAGGAAGGAGCACAACATGAAGTGCCCTTGTACAAACATTCCACTATCACCTTGTAAAGTATAATGGAACGAGTATAATCATAATGACAGAGGAGAAATATAGTGACAGACATATTGATTGATAATATGGTAGAGAATAACCTTGTTATTCTATGCAATCAAAACACAGAAATTAATAGTCAGAAGTTCTAGAGAAACACTGCTCACCTAGTGTTTTGTTTAAAATATAGTTATTTACAAGTGCAACTGTCGAACAAATTTATGCACTTGTCCAATATCAACAGGAACTGAGTGATCATAATTCCAGCATTTTTGTATCTTCAATCATTATGGGAAGACATTGAGTAAAACAACTCAAGAGCTGCTCAAAAGAAACAAATCCTTGCGTACCCCATTGATCATACAATTCCGCAAAGGGGTGTCTCTGAATGGCATCCTATCAAAAAAAAACCATCTCACCTCTTCCCGCTCCCCTCTCCCAATGTAACCCCCTATCATCGTGGTTCAAGTGCGTCCCTCTCAGTCATTTCATCAGACAGTTTACGCACGGAATCAGCATCCGCATTCATCACATAGCCATCTATCGAAGCATTCCAGCAAAAGGAATCTAGAACAAACCTGGTGTCAAACACGAAGCGGGCACTCCAGGTCTTCTGAAAGCTAATAACATGTGAATCAAGGCGTTGGTCACGAACAAATTTGGCTTGAACCCAAGTTTGAACACCCCAACCTGGGAAAGAAGAGACAACGACAAACGACTGACTGGAGATAGCGAGGAGCAGGTGAGGAGCAACGAGGATTGGGCACAGAGCGGTTGGGGATCAGGCGAGAACGATATGCTTGAGGAGCAGCGAAAGAGGAAGAAGAAAACGTGAAAATTAGAAGGAAGAACTTGATCTTAAACCAATTTGGAATTTCAGACAAAACTACTCTCGTTCTGATCGCCGGAAAAAGTTCGCTGGCAAACATTTAACCAGTCAATAAGTCCTTATGCAAGACTTACTTAGCTATTTAAAAGTTCTTATTTGAAACAAAGTCCATTTCAAATTCTTTTTTGAGAAAATAGCCTTGCTTGGGGTCTTTATTCGGAATTTTTCCTTTAATAATATAATCTTCATGTGTTCCCATCATAAAAAAAAAAAAGCAGTGAAAACTGCTTACCTCTCTAATGTCAACAAGGGTCGACGAAGAATCCAAAATAGGGATAACATCAAATTACAGCAGAATTGATTTGGGGAAAATAAAAGATGAATATTGCTGAGTTTGAATACTTTAGATTGTCTGATAGGAAGCAGAGTTCTTGATTACCGTGGCAAATTTAGTCTGTGGTTGGTAAATCAAACATTTATTCATTCTCATTGTACATTAAGAAGAGAGAGTGGGGGGAAGAAGAAAGACAAATCCCTTTCTCATGTCAATATAAAAAGGAACGTTTTACATTCTTGTATTGACATGGAACAATTTCTCTATCTCATTAATCAAAGATTACTTATCCTAATGACCAAAGAAGAAAAAAGAGCTACGTCACATTACTTCTTTTAATCTTGTAAAAATGCGATTCCATACATATTGAGTTATACCAATTACAAGATTCTCCTTCATTTTGCTGGTATGCATGACATATTTGTTTTTCAATAACCAAAATCATATTACAAAAGCCGGAGATTAATACATATATAATTCGAAATACTCAAAAGAAGAACGTGAACATTACAAAAAGGAGTGTTTATAAATTGTAATCAAATCAAATCCATTTCACGGAATCACAACTTTTACATTCTTGAAGTTTGACGGATCAGGCAACTTTTGCAGATTTAAACAATTCTCAATGCGAAGTATCTCCAAAGATCCTGGACCATCTTGAATCTCAATCAGCTTAGTACAAGACTTTAGATGAATTTCCTTGAGCTTCTTCAAGTTAGTCAAATCAGGTAACTTTGCCAATGATGGAAGTCTCACAAACTCTATCATTCTCAATTTCTCCAAACCTTCAAGGCCTTGAATCTCAATTAGCTTCTCACAATCAGATATGTCCAAATATGATAACTCTTTTAAATTAGAAAGATCATTGATTGTTTTTATTTTCCCACAATGCTGGATAGATAAGTATGACAAATTTGTCGGGAGACTAGGTAGGCATTGCAAATTAGGGCATTGGAGCTCAAGTCGCTTCAGCTGCGAAAGGAGAACAAGATCAGAAGAGAGGGTGGTGATATAAGGAGAACCCAAGTCCAAGACCTCAAGCATGGGTAATCTTCCAATCCACCAAAGACTTGGAGTGTCTTCAAGTTCAGAAGGATCCTTGAGATTACCCCACAATTGCAAACTCAGAGTTCTCAAATTTACTAGGTTTGAGAGGTCAGGCAAAGTCTCCATTGAGTGTGTATAAAAACATAAAGTGATAAGACTTTCTGGAAGCCTAGGCACAGCAGAAATTCTAGTGGCAGTCAATACCAAGGTTTTTAGAAATGGTAGCTTTCCAATACTATCAGGTATTTCTCCTCCCAAATATAGACCCCCAGCCTCGAGCTTCTCAAGCTTCTCTAACATTCCAATGGTGCTAGGCAGTTTTCTTATGTGGCTGAAGCTCATCTTTAATATTTTCATGTTCCCACTTGAATCAGGTAACTCTTCATACGGACAACCAATGAAATTGAATTTTTTCAGTAATGTACATCCAAGCAAGCTGAGAATTTCCAATTTATTCATCCTTCTCCATAGGGGGATCTCTTCTATAGATGTACAGTCAAGAAGAAGTTCCGTTAAAGATTCCAATGCACCCATCTCATCTGGTAGCTTTTGGAGACGCAAACAATAGTTCAAGTTTAAGTAGACTAAATTCTTAAGGTGACAAATGGAAGGATCAATTTGCACCAAATTCTCACATCTTTCAAGAATCAGTCGCTCTAAATTCACTTGAAAAGACAAGTTCGGAGTTTTACACAATTCTTCACATTTAGACAGATTTAGGACCTTCAAATTTGCAGCCAACTGAAAAGAAGACAACATATTGCCCTTCAAGTTAAATTAGGATAATCCACAATAAAAGAACTCACATTACTTTTATATGAAATCATACCTTGATGTGGCTCCATCCATCCCATTTCTCAGTGATTCTACTCATCGAGAGATCAAGAATTACTAGCTTCCACATGGAGAAATTAGTCAGCCTCAAATCCGTTGGAAAGTGAGTCCATGAAAGCCACCTCAATTCTGGAAGGATAAGTGGGCCAAATGTGGCTTGAAAAAAAATTTGAGTACTGGTGACATAGGTGAGTAAGGATAAACTCTCTGTTTCTATTGGAGTCTTGGCTATCCACTTCAAGGAACGTTAGATTTGAAAAACTTGCTAGACATTCTTTTATCGTGGAGTATTCAGATAGTTTATCAAACTTGAGACATATTGCTTCAATACTTCCAATTCCATGAACATCACCTCCCATCTGCCAAAATAAATATAAAAAAGATGAAAACAAAAGGAAAAACCACAATTTACCATATTGATCTTCTGAGGGGGGAAACGATTATATCTTTTCTCCTAACGTTGAAAACAATTGATGAACCATATATGTAATCAAATGAAATAAACAACTCTGATAGAAGAAGAAAACAAAAACAAATATGATGGTGACCAATCTCCTTAAAAAGGACTGAAGCTGTATTATTACCTGCTTTTTCCTTAGAACCTCTAAAGTTTGCGCAGGAGCCCACAACCATTGTTGCTTCTCTGGTTTCTTACCACTTCCTTGTTGGATCATATTTCTTCCAATATCTCTTAACCAATCATGCATCCACAGCAAGTTATCTTCTCTAATCTTTATCAAAGATCTTTGTTGGAGGATTCCAAGAGATTGATGAGGAAGAAATTTACAACTTTCCCACATGTGAATCACAATTCTTTTATCAGACCCTATGAAAAAACAAGCAACATCATAAAATATTTTTCTTTGGTCTTCATTTAATGCCTCAATGCTGATCATCAACTTCCTTTGAACATCCTCTTGAGGAAATTCTTCTAGCTCCTTTAATATGGTATCCCAATCCCCCATGATTTTTCCAGACAAAAGAGAACCTATAACCTCAAGAGCTAAAGGAAGACTGCCACAAATTTTAATTGCTCTTTCAGAGTGCAAGATGTATTGCTCTAGGGGACAATCTCTTCTAAAGGCATGTTTGCTAAAAAGTTGAAGAGAATGATGAAGATTCATGCTAGTAAGTTCGTAAGTCCCATCAACAAGAGTAGGCACATTGAGAATTCCCCGATCTCTAGTGGTAATGATAATCTTGCTTTCCTCACCAAACCAACCACGCTTCTGCACAAGCGCATCTAGTTGACTTGCTTTGTCAACATCATCAAATAGAAGAAGCACTGTTTTAGAGCATAACCTTTCCTTGATTGCCTTTTTCCCTTCCATGGTATTGTTGATATCAAGGCATTTATTTGTAAGGATTTTTTATATGAGCTGACTTTGCAAGCGTGTAATCCCTATTTCTCGGATGTTAGAAAGGAAGCAACAATTGACAAAATCATTAGAAAGTTGATTGTAGACTATTTTGGCAAGAGTAGTCTTTCCCACGCCACCCATCCCATGGATTCCAACAATCTTTGTTTCATGGTTGTGTGCTCCTATCATCCTCATGATTTCATCCACATGATTGTCCACTTCAACCAAGCAATCAGATACTTCCAAGTAGGCAGATTTCAACTCAGTCAAAACATCATTGACAACTTCTCTCACAAAATCACCTTTGCCCCTAAAAACATTGGAGGAAAAAGCATCAAGACATTGATTTTAGCTGAAAAAGATAATGCATTCAGAACAACTAGACCATACATGTTATAAATAAATACCTGTTTGGCATGCTTTGGAAGTCCCATCCCTTTAAAGCTCCAACCTCATTTAGAGCAGCCTTCCAATTGTTGAAGTCTCATCATTGAACCGCTTGTTGTTTGCATGAGAAGCAATGGCATTGCCATAGTGATCAAGCTGGTATTTTACCTCGGACGGTTTGACATCATAGAAAATGGGCTTGATCTTATGTCTCCTCATGTTCTTGCTCTCCACCATCTTGACCAACTCCTTAAGGCACCACGTGCTATCAGCATATCCTTTAGAGAAGATTGGTATTGAGACCTTCGACTGCTCGATTGCTTGGAGAAGCTGGTCATCGATCTCTTCCCCATTGCGGAGCTCTTTATCATCTCTATATGCTCGAATTCCAGCATCAGTCATGCTAGTGTAAAGGTAATCAGTAAGGTCTGTATGAGTATTTGGTCCTCTAAAGCTCAAAAATACTTCATAATCATATTCTGATGACTCCTCCATTTCCTGATTATTAGAAGAGGCATTGCACATATTTATTTGTTCTCTGTACATGCTCGCCTTTTAAGGCTCCATTTATTACAAAAGACAAAAAATAGTAGCAACTACTGTCAATTTGAAGTTCAACTGTAAAGATAGGTGCAAATTCTCCACGCAACAAGGATTTGAAGTGCTAACTGAAAATGATGACCACGTGCAGGTTGATGAGGCTAACTTCCACTAGAAGCAAATGTAGAGATAAGTTTGAAGTCATTGCAGCAAGATATCGTGAGGCTAATATCTATCAGAAGCTTGAAATTAAAATTAAGTAAAAAAACACCTATGGAGGGAAGGTGATATTTTTCTTTTTTTTTTTCAATTCTATCTGATACAAGTGATCCACTGATAGAAATTAGCCTGTTCACAAACACATTCTCGTTCAGGCCCAATTTTTAGATCCTGCAGTAGCAAAAGTTAGATCCGTCTAAAAGTTGTAGGAAAGAATGAAAAGAATGCTCAATTATAAGTTGCAGTTCACTAATCTCTTTTTCTGTGTTTTTGCTTTGGCAGATCCATGTGGAAATTTTCATGGGAGATAATGAGGATCAATCATATCTATGTAGAGTTCTCAATCCCTAATTTATGTTTAGGTCAATTGTCGTTAGTATGGAGAAGCTTATCCCATTTGCGGCTATCCTAGTGCTACGGGCTTGCTGTTCCAACATTCCCTCCTAGTGCCGTTTTAGAAATTACAATCCTAAGTCAGCCTTTACTCACATTGACACAAGAAGTCCAGGGAAGGCAAACATCATTTAAAGAAGGATTCCACTTCTTCAATCTATCTCGAGTTGGCATTTATTCAAAATACTCAACTGGGTTTTCGTACATTTGAAGCGAAGTGGACTAACTTATACTTGGGCACTATAGCAGGTGAAGATCAAACTTTACCCCACATATCAATTGTAAATTTTCAAGTAGGGGAAGCGCATCCAAACAATACTATCGTACTTGCTCAAGATTTGGCTGCATTCCACATGATGCAGATAGAACAAGAAGTAGGGCCTCATGCCTAACAGTAGGCCAATAACATCACATAACTTTTGCAGTACAATAAAATACCTGGATAAAATCTATTACAAATGTATCACATAGTTCACTACTTCACAAAAAAATGCATATATAGCATGTTATTCTTATTAGAAGTGGCAGATAGCTATAAGAGCTATAGTTTCATTTTAAGTCCAGTGATATTCTCAAGGAAGAACATGTTTGTCTGAAGCAGAGGATCCAAAAAAGTGTATAACAAACTATGGCAATGGTCTGACCATGACCATTCATGCCCTATATCTTCCAAGAAATGATGTGAAAATCACTCTAGCTACTAGCAATATAGTCAACATTTGGATAGTATAACTTATACTTGGGCACTTTAGCAGGTGAAGATCAAACTTTACCCCACATTTCAATAGTAAATTTTCAAGTAGGAGAAGGGCATCCAAACAATACTATGGTACTTGCTCAAGATTTGGCTGCATTCCACACGATCCAAATAGAATAAGAAGTAGGGCCTCATGCCTAGCAGTAGGCCAATTACATCACATAACTTTTGCAGTACAGTAAAATACCTGGATAAAATCTATTACAAATGTATCACGTAGTTCACTACTTCACAAAAAAAAGCATATATAACATGTTATTCTCATTAGAAGTGGCAGATAGCTATAAGAGCTATAGCTTCATTTTAAGTCTAGTGATATTCTTAAGGCAGAACATGTTTGTCTGAAGCAGAGGATCCAAAAGTGTATAACAAACTATGGCAATGGTCTGACCATGACCATTCATGCCCTATATCTTCCAAGAAATTATGTGAAAATCACTCTAGTTACTAGCAATATAATCAACATTTGGATAGAATACAGGAACAGATCAGCATAAGCACAAAGAATTGTATCCAAATAAAAGAGCACCAGGAATTTCACCAGTCTGATATAAATAATATTCACGTCACTTATACAGCAAGGAAAAGAAGACCAATTTGGAATAGAAAGGAAGGACCATTCTGAAATCATCATGAATACAAGCAAAAATGTTCATCATGATTATACTGTGCAAATCAAGGAAAAAAGGGAAAGAAAAATGAGCAGATGAGCTCAATACAGACTCGTTCTCACCTCTCTCAACCCAAAGAAAACGAACTCACAGTACAAACTAAGTGGTGTATATAGTAGGACCTTAGTCAACAATCTAAAGGACTAAATCTTGAGCGGCAAAGGAGCTTATTGCAGCATTAGAGAAACATAGAATCGACTAGGACAATATAGATTAGTAAGAGAATAACATATAGGAGAGCGAGCTCAAATACAACATGGATGCAGATCGGCTAATTAGAGCTGCGTGAAATCAGAGGAATTGAATCAATAGAAGGTGAGAGAAAGTATGATTATTCACCTTTGCCAATCCGGGTACAGATAGGCGTAGGCGCTTCGACTGTCTCTCCTCTATGTGGTCCATGAAGCTGCAGATTACATGACAATCGTTCCTTTGCTGCTACGATGAAAAATAAGAGAGCCAAGGAAAAGGAGAAGGAGATGGTAGGGTTTCAGTAAAGTTTACATTAGGACAGGTTCACCATCCCCCACGTCAAGTGGGATTTTTTTAATCCAGATCAAGAAAACTACATGATAAAAGCACTTCATTCGTTAGTTCTAGAATAAAAAGCATGATAAAAGGGATGCCATTTAGTTCAACTTTGGGGAAATTGACTTTGCATTTTTGCAAGTATCTTTGGTCGAGGGATATTTGGTGAAAGCAATAGTATTTAGCAAATTGTAACATAAAAGGGTCTCTCAAAATAATTTTGACATAAATATCATTTAGTAAACCTATATTTACAAAGGGCTTTTATTAATTTAAAAAAATTAAAATTAAATCATTCACCTTCAACGACACTATCTGATGGCCAGATTTAACCTCCAACATGGCTTGAGGTTGGCCAACCTCAAGAGTTGCTGCTTGGCAACTAGATCTTGTTGCCAACATCACTTGAGGTCGCGACACCTAGGTTTGCATGACCCAAAGTGTCCTTATCTAAGGAGACGTCGCCACCCGGGTTGGTGCGACCCAAGCGATGTCACCTGAGGTTGAGGCAACAACGCCTAGGTTCACACGACCCAAGCATTGCTGCCTGAGGTTACCGAAGATTGCATGACCCTCGGCAATAGCCAACCTCCGAATGAATATTTCTAAAATTTATATATATAAAAGTCAAAGAATGGTTGACTTACATTTCTCAAATACTAAAAACCCAAGACAAGTCCCCATCTACTTTGGGCTTTCAACATCCTAAATACATCCATTTGGCCAATGAGACCTCAAAAAGTTGAATCAAACATTTTATATTTTTCTCAAAGGGCTTTGGGGACTTAAAGTCCCTTGGAAAAACTAAACCAAACGAGAAAAGCATTGTTAAAGTTTGTGTATACCTAAATTTTGGCTAAATATTTAGATTTAAATTGTATATAAAATTATGGATTAATTTGTCCCTAACAAAAATGATTTTCGCATCACTTAGGTATTAATATTATTTGCATCTGGTAAATTTTATTTTCCCTTATTATCCTTGTTAAAAAAAATCGGACGAAAAGACTGAGGGGCTGGGCCAGGCCCAGCCCCCTTCTTCTTTTCTTTCTCCTCCCGGGGATCGTAGGCCGGGGCCCGGGCCCATCTCTCCCCCAACGCAGGCCAGGGCCCGGCCCCTTCTTCTGCTCCTCCTCCTCCTCCTCCCTCCTCTCTCCTCTCTTCCCCGACGCTGCAACACGCGCGGCGACGACGACGCGCGCCCAGATTACGCACGCACGTGGAACGGTGCGGTGGCCGGCGAGAAATCTGGAGGAACAGGACGCAGATCGCAGGCCTTCAATGCAGAGCAGGGCGCCGAGCAGACGCCGAGTTGACGCCGGTTCAACCGAGAGGAGGCCCGGCCGGCGCACCGAGGGCTGGCGGACGGCGGCCGAACCCTCCGTCGACCGGACCCTCCTCGCCTATAAATAGAGGGCGGCGACCTCAGTCGAGGGACGGAGGAGCAAGCTCGGAGGACTTCCCCGGAGAGACATCCGGAGAAGCCAAAGAGTGAGCGAATCCGAGAGAAAAAGATAGAAGGAGGTGAGATTCGAGAGGAAAAATGCAGATTCAGGAGGAGAGAGAGACCCACCAAGAGAGAGTCGAGCGAGAGACAGCCGCCCACCGTGCCTGAGTCGTGGCCGACGATCTGCCGCCGGGCCTCCTCCCTCCACGCTGAGGCTTTAGTAAGCCTCAAACCCTGTTTCTGCCCTGTTTATTTGGGCGTGCCGGGCCGGAGCTCGCGGCCGTCAGGCTCACGCGAACTCCGGCCCTCGCCGACCCCCTGCTGAGTTGTTGTCCGCGTTGTGGGTCGTCCGTCCAGAGTTCCAACTCGTGTTCGAGTACCGGTTGAGTCGGGATGCCCCGTTTCGCGCCGCACGCCGTCTGCTCGATATAATGCCTAAACTAGATCTGAAAATCTTTGTCGGGAATGTGTGCGCCCGAACTTCGACCGGTAGCTCCCCGTCGTTTGGGCGTCGCACGGAGGACTGAGACTAGGAGTGGTGGTGTCGGGACCGTCTCGGGTGGTGCTCGGTCGGTGGAGTCGTGGCTGGGTCGAGTTGCGGCTGGGCTCGAAGGAGGCCGAGCGCAGTCTCGGCCGGCGGCGGTGGCTGGCCAAGCGGAGCCCGAGTCTTCGACTCACGGCGGTTGGACCGTCGCCGGGGCACCCCAGCCAGACCCTGTCGTCGCAAGTCGCGGAGAGCCCCGTAGGCGAGTCGGGCCGGCCGGGCGCTGCTCTGGGTCGGGCTTGCCGGGTCAGGCTTATCCGGCGGGTACAAGCCAACTCGGGCCTAATTGGCGTCTGGGCCTTTTTCTTTCTTTAAACTAGCCCAGTTCTTCTATGGGCTAGGCTTTTTTGCTTTGCTTTGGGCCTTTTATTCTAATGCGCAAAGAAGAAAATAAAGTTACGTCATAATACCTTCTTTTGATCTTGTAAGCCACGATCTTATCAATAGTGATTTATGTCAATGAAGGATTCTCATTCATTTTGCTAGTAAGCATGACATATTTACTTTTCAGATCCAAAATCAGATTACAAATAAGGGACGGTACTTATGATAGGCCTTTATACATATGTATAACTCTAATTATTCAAGAAAAATGTTAACACTAGAAAAATAAATTGTTTGTATGTGAATTGTAATCAAGTCTAATCCATTTCATGGATTCCAAACTTTCGGATTCTTAGAGCTTGATGGATTGGGCGACATTTGCAGTTTTGAACAGTTCACAATGTGGAGTATTTCCATCGAATCTGGACTACCTCGAATCTCAAGCAGCTAAGTGCAATCCTCTATATGAATTTTCTTGAGTTTCTTCAAGTTAGTCAGATCCGGCAACTTTGCCAATGTTGGAAGTCTCGCAAGCTCTAACGTTCTCAAGTTCTCCAAACCTTCAAGGCCTTGAATCTCTGCTAGCCTGTCACAATCAATAATATACAAATCTGATAATGCTTTCAAATTCGAAAGATCATTTGTTGTTTTTATTCTCCTGCAAAGCTTGATATGTAAGTACGACAAATTTGTAGGAAGCTGAGGTAGGCATTGCAAATTCCGGCAGTGGAGCTTGAGTTGCTTCAGCTGAGAAAGGAGAACGAGATTGGAAGATAAGTTGGAAATATAAGGAGAATACAAGTCCAAAAACTCGAGCATGTGTAATCTTCCAATCCACCAAGGACTAGTAGCTGCTTGAAGCTTAGAAGGCTTCGTGAAATCACCCCGCAATTGCAACCTCAGGGTTCTCAAATATAATAGATTTGAGAGGTTGGGCAACGTCTTCATTGAGTATGTATAAATACATAGAGTGATTAAACTTTCCGGAAGCTGAGGTACCACGCAAATTCCCGGGCCATTCAATACCAAGGTTCTCAGAATTGGTAACTTCCCAATGTCATCAGGAATTTCTCCTCCTAAACATGGACCCCCTGCCTCCAGCTTTTCGAGCTTCTCTAACATTCCCATGGCGCTAGGTAATTTCCTTATAGAGCTGCGGCGCATCTTTAGTACTTTCAGATACTTCATATTTCCAATTGAATTAGGCAATTCCTGAATTGTCGAACCCGACATATCCAACTCAATAAGTGAATTGAAATTTTCTATCGATTTGGGTAGTTGAGTCAAATGGCTATCCACTAATGAAAGCTTCACTAGTGACGTTGCGCAACCAATCAGACTGAATTTATTCAGTGATCTACATCCAATCAAGCTGAGAAATTCCAGTTTCTGCATCCTTCTCCATTCAGGGATCTCTTCTATAGGTGTAGAGTCAAGAAGAAGTTCCTTTAAAGATTCAAGTGCCCCCATCTCGTCCGGTAGCTCTTGAAGACTTATACAATACTTTAAGTTTAAGAAGACTAACTTCTTAAGGTAACTAATGGACGGATCAAGTTGAACCAAATTCCCACATTTTTCAAGAATCAGTCGCTCTAAATTCACATGAAAAGACAAGTCTGGAGTTTTATGCAATTCTTCACATTCAGTGAGATTTAGGACCTTCAAATCCTTAGCCAACTAAAAAGAAGACAATACATTGATCTTCAAGTTAAATTAAGATAATCCACAACAAAAGAACTCACAATGATTTTACTTGAAATCGTACCTTGATGTGGCTCCATCCATCCCATTTTTCAGTGATTTTACTCATTGAAAGATCAAGGATTACTAGCTTCCTCAAGGAGAAAATGTTGAGCTTCAAAACCACAGGAAAGTAATTCCATGAAAGCCATCTCAACTCTGGAAGGATAAGTGGACCAAATGTGCTTGAATGGAAATTTGACCGATGGTAACATAGTAATCGACCCACTTGAGTAAGGATGGGCATTGTGTCTCCCTTTAAGTCTTTGCTATCCACTTGAAGGAACCTCAGATTTGAAACACTTGCTAGGCATTCCTTTAACAAGTAGTATTGACATAGTTTATCAAGCTTGAGACATAATGCTTCAATACTCCAATTCCATGAACATCACCTCCTATCTGCCAAAATGAAGAAAGAAAACAAAAGTTAGAAAAACCAAGATTTATTGCGTTGATCTTCTTCAAGGGGAAAACAATTATATCTTTTCTTTTAGTGCGAGAAAACCGATTGATAGACCCCATAAGTAAGTGCACAGGACATAAATCAACTCTAATAGGAATGAGAACCGAAATGAACATGCAGGTGACAAATGTCAGTAAAAAGGAATGAAGTAGTATAATTTACCGATGCTTTTTGCAGAACCTCCAATGCTTGTGCATGATTCCACAACCATTGCTGCTTCTCTGGCTTGTTACCACTTCCTTGTTGAATAAAATATCTTCGAATGTCTCTTAACCAATCATGCATCCACAGTTGATTACCATCTCCAATCTTTATCAAAGATTTTTGTTGGAGGATTCCGAGAGATTGATGAGGAAGAAATTTACAGCTTTCCCACATGTGAATCACAATTCTTTTATCGTACCCAATAAAAAAACAAGCAACATTAAGAAATATTTTTCTTTGATTTTCATTTAATGCCTCAATGCCGACAATCAACTTCTTTCCCACATCATCGTAAGGAGATTCTTCTAGCTACTTTAATGTGGCATCCCATTCCTCTACGTTCTTTCCAGACAACAGAGAGCCTATAACCTCAAGAGCTAAAGGAATACCACCACAAATATTTACTGCTCTTTTAGTGCGAGCAATGTATTGCTCAATGGGATAATCTCTTCTGAAGGCATGTTTGCTAAAAAGTTGAAGAGAATGATGAAAAGCCATGCTACTGAGTTCATAAATCCCATCAACAAGTGTAGGCACTTTGAGAATTCCTGAATCTCTTGTTGTAATGATAATCTTGCTTCCCTTGCCAAACCACTCACGCTTTTGCACAAGTGCATCAAGTTGACTTGCATCATTGGCATCATCAAGTAGAAGCAGCACTTTTTTAGAGTATAACCTTTCCTTGATGACCTTTTTCCCTTCCATGACAGTGTCGATATCAGGCCATTTCATTTTAAGGATGTTTGATATGACCTGGTTCGGACGTCGCAAAGGAAGCAACAATTAACAAAAATTTTAGAAAGTTGATTGTATAATATTTTGGCGAGAGTTGTCTTTCCCACGCCACCCATACCATGGATTCCAATAATCATTGTTTCATCATTGTGTGAACCTATCATATTAATGATTTCATCCACATGATTGTCTACTTCGACAAAGCAATCAGATACTTCCAAGTAGGAAGTTTTCAACTTAGTCAAAACATTATTGACAACTTCTTTCACAAATTCACCTTTCCCTCTGAAATATTGGAGGAAAAAGCATCATGACATTAAGTTTAGCTGACAAAAATAGTGCATCTGGAACAACTAGACCCTACATGATATAATTGAATACTTGTTTGGCATGTTTTGGAGATCCCATCCCTTTAGTGCTCCGACCTCATTGAGAGCAGCCTTCCACTTGTATATAGTATCATCATCAAACTGCTTCTTGTTTCCATGTGAAACAATGGCCTTGCCGTAGTGCTCAGTCAGGTTTTTTACTTTAGATGGTGTGACGTCATAGAAAATGGGCATGATCTTATGTCTCCTTTTCTTCTTACTCTCCACCATCTTGACTAACTCCCTAAGGCACCATGTGCTGTCAGCATATCCTTCAGAAAAGATTGGTATTGATATCTTTGACTACTCAATCGCTTGAAGAAGCTCATTGCCGATCTCCTCCCTGATACGGAGCTCTTCATCATCTCTATATACCCGAATTCCAGCATCAATCATGCTGGTGTAAAGGTAATCAGTAATGTCTTTACGAGTATCTAGTCCTCTAAAACTCAAAAATACTTCATAATCATATCCGGATGACTTCTCCATTTCCTGATTATGAGAAGAGGCGTTGAACATATTTATTATTCTCTGAACACACTCTCCTTGAAAGGCTGCATTTTGTACATAAAACAAAAAATAATAGCAAATATCGTAAATGCGAAGTTCAACCACAATGGTTGGTGCAATTTCCCCGTGCAAATACTGTCATTGTAACAAGATATCGTGAGGCTAAGAAATATCAGAAGCAATTGTAGAGATCTGCTTTTTTCAATAATTTTTATGAAACCCTATCCACAAATGCATATGCTCTTCCATGGCAAATTTTTAGACCCTGTAGCAGCGAAAGTTACATTCGTCTAAATTCTTAAGGAAGAAAACCAAAAGAATGCTTTATTATAAGCTGTGGTTCACAAAATACTTTTCGCATTGTTGCTTAAGCAGATCTATGCGAAAAATTTATAGGGAGAAAATGTGTCAATCTGATCTATGTAGAGTTCTCCATTTCCAGCTAACATTTGTCATAAATTCACGATCAGTTGTCTTTTGCATAGAGATGCTTCTGATTCTTTACTTGTTGCTTGATTGATTAGTTTGTTATGCCATGAGAGATTGTCGTTTGCAAAAATACTCATTTGCTGTTATCCTTGTTAGCGATTAAACCAAATTGACGATTTCAATGTGAAGGCTATTGGCTAAAGAGTTGTCAATTGTCGATCAAGTATTAAGTTGCCGATTTAAATGAATCTTGATTGTTCATGTTTTTATGTGTAGTTTAACATTTTGTAAATTCAAGGACTTAATCTCACTAGAATGCTAGATATGTTTGTGAGTCATTTAAGAGTATGAGTCATGTAACAAGTCTATATAAAGGCAAGTCTTGTAAGCCTTTCTTAAAATAAATAAAAAGCCTATCTGTCTCTCTTTCTTGAGTTGTGTGAGTTGTGAGTATTTCACCTTCAAATTATCCTAACAAATTGGCATTAGAACTTACAGTTTGTGATCATGGCCTTAACAAACACTTGGCTTCCTATTCAATACCCTCATCTTACCAAAGAAAATTATGGTAATTGGACCATTAGAATGAAAGCTCTACTCGGTACTTATGGTGTATGGGAACTTATCAGCACTCATTATGATGAGCCAGAAGATGAAGCCACCTTGAATCAAGAATCAACCAAAATGAAATGAACTAATCCCACTCAAAGTAAATCAAGAGGTAATGCATTAGACTACAATACATACATGGAAAATCAATCGCTGATTGCAATAAATATCTTATCTTACACTTTATAAAACAATAAACTGATGTTAAGCATTGCGAAAAACTGGAGCCAAATTACCAGAAGCAGTGGTGATATTGAAGGACAGAATTTGACAGCGGCGAGCCTGAATAAGATGGAGGCAACGACTGAGAAACAATGAAGAAATGGGTCTTGGGTGAAGAAAATGATTCTCGAGTGCTGACCGCACTTTTCCTCGTCGTAGGTCAAATGGAGAAAAAGACGAGAGTAACATCCCGTGTGGACCCGACAGGGAAATGTGGGAAATGATCTCCCTTTATTGCTTTCACACGAGAAAGCAGTCCTTTTGCCCTTCTTTCTTGATTTTGTAAATTTCTTATCTCACCACTGCTCTCTCCAGAAGTTTTCTCTAGTGCGTCGTCGCTTATGGTCCACACTCCCACGTTCACGCTCACTCAACCCAAAATAGAGGCTAAGAAAAAGAGGTGAAAGGGAAAGGAAGACCACATGCCTAGATAAAATTTACAAAAAAAAAAAAAAAAAAAAGGCAGACCATCAGCAAAAATAAACAAATATAGGGAGACCCTATAGTTGATTTTTTCCTCTAATTTTCAATGTTTGCCTTCACAGTTGCCTTGCCACCATTCATTCTTCAAAGTGAATTGGTGATTTGTCAAGGATTATATCCACAAAGAGCGGCTTTATTCAAATGGTGTGAATTATTTATTTATTTTGGTTGAAATGGTGTGAAAGGTTAAGTAAAGAGATATTGGTATCTACACGACAAGAAAGAAAAAGGAGGAAGCTTATAATTATTGGATATTGCATCCCTAGATAGAAACTCAGAGGAAGAGTGAAACGTCAATCCATTACTAAAATACGTACTCGAATTAGATCACAGGTGCATAGAGAGGTTTTCTTAATAAGCCTAGCAAAAAGATATTTAGGAAGATCATTCATCTTGAATTCAAACTAACATCTCTATAAAAAAAAAATTCTTACAATTACTGTATGGGGCTTAAACATGACAGTAATTATGACCAATGTATATAGACCGAGTATCATTGCTAACAAGCAATCAGTAAGATCACTACCCACAAATTAGGGGGAAGCTTGATAATTTTTTTTTCTTCTAAATTCAACATAACATATTGTGAAACTGTTACAAATAATTATAAAAAGAGGCCTCAATTTATTATACGGATGTCAATTCAATCATAAAACTTTTTAATTTAGTAATTTAATCTTAAACTTTTTTACAACTTGTTAATAGAATTTTTTTCAGCCAATATTGGCTGAAAATTGATGAAGTGGACAGTGGCTATCCTACGTGGTATGGTCAGCATTAGTGTATACAATTTTTACAAATTCTTTTCTTCTTTTCTTTTTTTCTTCTTTGTTTTTTTTGACTGAGGGTCGGCAAGCCCTTGCCATATCTAGGCTAGGCAAGGGAGGTGCAAGCCTCACTTATGGCCAGTGACCTTGCCGAGGCCCTAGACTAGTGGAGGGAAATAAGAAAGAAGAAAAAGGGAAGAAAAGGAAAGGAAAGAAGAAAAGAAAGGAAAAAAGATTCACAAATTATTTTTTTTTCAAGAATTGTCCACGTTAGTATTGACCATATCACGTAGAATGGCTAGCATCCATGTAAATGATTGTTAAAGGACTACATCAGCAAATTTTCAAATGGTTTATGAGTATCTTAGTCAAATTGAAAAATTTAAGATTAAATAAGTTTTTGTATAATAGGTTTAGTACTTTTTGTACTGCACAATATCCTCCGGCATGACATAACCATTCAGTCAGTGGACATTTCTTAACAATTTTTATTCGTGATTTTCAATTCTTTCATTAGTCATTGTTATTTTTTTATCATAAAACCTTCATTGCTTCTACTATTGACTCCTTAACTGTCTCAACTCGAAATCTAGTAGGCAAACAAGATTACCAGCAAGTAACATTGTCAAAGCCCGAATCAAAATCTGCGAGCAGCTCCACCTAGAGCTTCTTGGGGGATTATTAGGCGTCCGTGATTTGAGAACGTGTTTCCATAGTTTGGCAATTAAGGGCTGCCGGATATCACAAGTATCAAAACTTGGCAAGGTAGACACTTACATGCTAAAACTTCTAAAATGAACACTTAAGTATCACTTTTTTTGAAAATAAGTACACTTAAATACCAACTTTGATGAGGGTAGCTGAAAATCTGATGTGGCTTATTTTAATATTATAAGTAGTCTATGTGTCTCATGGGAAAGCTTACTTAGCAATTAAGGTGCAAAACGACGTCATTTTGCCCCCAATTTATTAAGTGTACTTAAGTGTATATATCAGAAGTTTTAACACTTAAATGTTTGCCTGTGTCAAGTTTTGATGCTTGTGATAAACTTTCGCCAGCCATCAAGTGTGGCACTTTAACTTGAAGCTCGCAGTCACAGCTACTAATTCACAGGATCACATCCCACTTAAGAATAGATAGTCGCATAATACCACTTTCAAACTCCTATTTCACATACGGTATGAGGAATTGCCATTACATGTGTTCTTTTCCCTTTTTCCCATTTAAATAATACCTAAGTCACACAACTTTACATGGCACAGATGGCATACTCTCTCTCTCTCTCTCTCTCGCGTAGGGCCAATTTGGTTTTTGTATCTCCTTTCGGCGCCGGGGGTGGGTTTGTACTGTGGAATCGACCTGTAAAACAAAATCACGAGAAACAAGAAAGGCAAAGTAGATGCATCCGTGGAACTTTATTTTTTTGACTTGTCGCAGCTGTTTTGCAGTTAAAATTTGGTGTACATGCTACACCACCCCACACCACATTGCACAATTCGCAGGTCCTTCCTTTCTTTTGTTCCTTAATTTGTTAGTGCCTCCCACTCGCACACCATCACAATGCCCCGAAGGAGATCAATGATTTGGGTCTCTTCTTGAATTACTCGAAGAAGATCCATTTTGTGATTTTTAAGTGCTTTCGAAGAGCACATCTCTATGAGCAAATATTGAATGCAACAGTATTATATGAACCCAACCCACATTCATCAAGCTTATATGAGTTTCATGTGAAGCTCATCTCATTCAGTAGTGTGTGTGGGTTCAGATGCACTGTTTGCACCTAAAAATTTTTCAATTTCTATTCACTCTAGTCAACCATTGTGTATGAGATTGTCATTATTTTGGGAAGAGAAAAAAATTGTACCTTTTAATAGGAGCGATTGATTTGGGTGGATAGTGATTCATATCTAGAGAACATCAAGTTATTTCATAGTTCTAGGAAAAACTTTTCATATTTTTGCAACAGAGTGTCATTATATGAAGGTGTGTGCATGCATACATACATATATATATATATATATATACATGTATATATATATATCATTATAGATCTTTGTATACATATACATGTATATATATATATATATATCATTATAGATCTTTGGCAAGTTCCCATTTGGTTTTTAGTATGTGATCGAAGTTGAATATGCGAAATCTTGACATTTGTGGTGATATGGAATCATTCCTTGCACAGATTAACAGCTGACTTCTACAATTTTTAGGTGTCATTGTTGAGTTGATATTTTCTTAAATTTATTAGTTCATCTACTAATAGTTACATGGAGAACATTACCATCTACACCAAAAAAAAAAAAAAACAGCAAAAAGGAAAACAAGAATTTTGCTGATACACATAATGAACGTTGCCACACTGCAATCCGTAATTTAAATCGGAGCAATGATGAAGAATTACAAAAGAAAGCCATCATAGCAAGGAGGATCCATCATATAAACAGTATCAGATTTCCAAACACAAGATTCACACGTTATATTTATTCTCAAGTCTTTCAAACTTGTCTTATACATGGAACTAGCATACATCTAATATGTCAAATTGTCAAGGAATCATGTCTGGTGGCTTCCAAGTTAAAAATCAAATTGTCATGTATCCAAATGTATTTTCTCCAATGGATAGGAGCATCAAGAATCGGATAAAGAAGATGGCAATCTTGAACTTTGGCTAATTTGACAAATTGTACATAAAAGTGTTGGCTGATTTATATACTAAAATCAAATCATCATGCCACAAAAGCTGTAAATCATGACCGTTTGGATGGCCGGATTAGCGATGTCGCATAAATTCGTCCACATCTTCGTTTATCTAAAGAAAAAAGTGATGTGAAATGTGAGACTTTGTTATTATATAGGCTAAGTGCATAAAGTATTAGTTGATTTATATAACTTGAGCGAAATTACCAGTAGTGGTGATATCGAAGGAGAGAATATTGACAGTGGCGAGCCTGAGTAAGATGGAGGCAACAAATAAGAAACAATGAAGAAATGGATCTTGAGTGAAGAATGGTCCTTGAGTAAGGAATGGTTCTTGAATGCTGCCTGCACTTATCCTCGTGGCACATCAAATGGAGAAAAAGAAGACAGGAACTCCCCTTTCTAATGTGGACCCCATGGGGAAATTGGGGTAATGAGCCCCTTTCTTGCGGTCGCGCTAGAAAGCAGTCCTTCTGCATTTCTTTCTTGCTTTTGTGAATTTCTTGTCTGCCCACTGACTGCCGTCTCAATAAGTTTTCTCGTAAGGCTTACGCAATGCATCGTCGCTTAGGGTCCACTCCCCCGGGTTCACGCTCACTCAACCCAAAGAGTTAAAAGAAGACTCTTTATCAACATGGCTAAGAAAAAAGAGGTGAAAGGGAAAGGAAGACGACATGCTTGGTTAAAAAAAGAAAAAAAGAAAAGAAAACGAAAAAGGGCAAACCATCAGCAAAAATAAACAAATAAAGGGAGACCCAATTGTCAAATTGATTGATGACTTGGCAATTTGGAAGACCATGATTTGATAAATAATAGATGGTTGAGATTGAGCTTCCCAAGAAGATGTGACATGACAAGTGTATTTTACAAAAAGAAGTACAATTCAAGTGCTAAGACTTGATACGAGTAGACGTATAAGTGTCAAAAATTTTAAAAGGTACATTTAAGTATTAATTTTTTTAAAATTTAACACTTCAATGCCAACTCTAATGTGGCTCATCGAAAATTTAACATGACTTGTTGTTGGCAGTTAAGTATTTGTTTTTTCTCCTATTTTGAAACTTAAATGTACTTTTTAGACATTTTGGTAGTTGTATATCCACATGTGCTAAGTTTTAGCACTTGGGATGTTCACACTTTTGTATTTTAGTGTGGGGAGAGAGAGAGAGAGGACTGACAATGGTTGGGCTGGGTTGGTGATGCTCGACCTTTAGGCTCCAACCCAATGGGCCGGATCCATTCAGGCCTACCTGGGTTAGCCCAAGTTCATCAAGTTGACCCCGAGATCAAGTTATTATTAAACTGGTATATTTTTTATTTTATTTATTTATTGAGCTTTAAGTCTTGGCTAAGTGGATCGGTTGAGCCCAATCAAGGATCGACTAGGTTGATTTGAGTCCAATTGAGTGGACTCAAGTTGACTGGGTCTGCCCAAGGTCTTCTAATTGTCCTTTTTCTCAAATTAAGCATATGGGTTTGGCTATCACACTTGATTGGATCCAATTGGTCAAACTAGACATCAACCCAAATGGTTCGAGAAAGTACAAACAGAAGTCTTCAAAGTGAAAGACCAGAGCAAACTGATCTGCACACTCTCCTGCTTTCGGATAACTTATCAGTAGTCAACTTCATCTTGGTCTGGGCTGCTGCTCCATGGGCTGTGAAGCAAATAGTGGAGGACTGCATCCAATTGCCGGCTGAAATTTTGCACGTTGGGCTGCAATACATTCAAAGGGACAAGAACCAAATAGCCGATTGGGTCGCAAAAGCCCACAATGCCAATATCCTCCCGTCCAATAGGATCACACAACCACCGCTTTCGTTGAAGCTTTTATTATGTTCAGAGTTTAATTTATCATGTAATCCTCTATTTTCGGGTCACTAATGAAATGCTTATTTTTCGATCAAAAAAAATAAATTGGGTTGACCTAGCTTAACCTTATCAGTCTTGATTCATTGTGTTTGTCAAATTACGCCAAATTGCTATGATTTTGCTAAAATTAGTATATTGAAATTGAGTTAATTTGGTTTAATCAGATTCGAATTAGGTTAATTGGCATTACTTATGAGGTATCGATAGGGCCCCTAAATTGCCAATCGAAAATTGGCCCACCCACAAGTTCGATTTCTCAAAATTGGCTTGAAATTTCAATGCGTTACGACCCCTAGATTAAATTTCGTGAAGGAAATTGTTCTAAAAACTTACTAGAAATCAATGAATTTTGAAAAGATTTTTTTTTTGGTCGGCAATATTAATACTTTCATTACTAAAGAGGGAGGTGAGATACATCAGAACATAAAATTTCGAAACGGTTCGATGGGGGGTATTGAACCCAGTTGCTCGGTAATGCTTGTCGACGTTGGGCCTTTGCTGCCCAATCAACTGCCCTATTTGCATCTCATCTACAGTGGGTGAATTTGATGGGCTTCAAGTTTGCTAATAAGCCCTGGGCTTCTTGAAGATGGGTTTGTATTTCCCAGTCAAAGTGCACTTCCGTGGTCAGTGTTGGCAGCGTAGAGGGAGAAGACTTCTGATCTGCTATTGTACGTATCACCCTTACCAGTTCAAACTGGTCACTCTCCAACTCCCAGTTGGGGGTTTCTTTTTCTGTCTGTTCTTCCGTCAAGAGCCATCTGAGGGTTTTGAGGACAGCTTCCGCCTCCGCTTGAATCGGCGATTCAACCATGAATTTTGAAAAGATTGGGAGTCAATATTCTCGGTTTGATAAAAAAGTTGATTCTTGATCATTTTTTGTAAAATTGATGAATTAGAAGTCCAATTAAGCTTGCAAAGAATTGATTAGACGATTTTTCAATTTTTGAAAAGTGTTGACCAAGGATTGACTTCACGGGTTGATAAAAAAGTCAATTGAAAAGACATTTTTGGCTTATTAATTAAATCAATGCCTAAATGAAGACGGAATGCCACAGAATGCCTAAATATGCCTCTAAGCAAGAAAAACTGATCTATTCAACACATCGACGATGTCTCCGATTCATAGGATTATTTTCTTATCAAAAAAAGTTGATAAGGTACGTGAATCCTTTCTGAAAACCAATCTTTGCAGCCTATCTGGATTAGCATGTCAATTTGCTTGATACGTCCATAACTAGAGTAAAAAGTATGGGGCAAAACGGATAGCCTTGTTTGGGTCCCAAAAAAATTGAATAGATGCAGAGGTTGAAACCATTGTCTGATGCAACTTTTACTACCAATTAGAGCGTTTTTAAAGTAGCCGTCTAAGAATTACCCTCCACAAGTTGTTTTTCACCTCATTCATTTCCACATTATCCCTCTATCATGGAACAAATTTGACATTCCTATGGATGTCATCAGAAGAGTAGGGGAAGTATGTCCTGCCATGTCACTTGCCAGTCTGTATGTTGTCCACGTCAAACAAGAGGGATGTTCCACCAGTGTAACAAGAATAATTAAAAAGCACATAAGTTGCAATCGTCTCCATATAACGTTAGTGACAATTCACTGTTGTAAAGATAGTACCTCTTCGTAAGGCGCGAGCTGCTTAGCAAACCCACACTTACAAACACCGTTGTTTATGCAGTCATTTATCTATCCATTAGCTTCGTCTATCTGGGCTTGCAAGTGAGGAGGATAAAGGTCAAGATCAGGCATGATCTCTGAGCTCTCGTTGTTGACGATTGTCTTCAGCTTCTTATCCCATAGAACCTATCATAATGCGCAATACATATGTTGTGAGCATTGGCAACTTGCGAGCTTAAAACACATGGAGCACTAACGGAAATAGAACAACACTTCACTGAAATGTCACATACAGGAACTGAATATTTTCCAGAGTAGAATGGACTTGCAATCTCATAAAGTTCTCTCTCGCTTCCAGCTCCATTTGTGGGGTCAGGGTCAGGTTCTTCGTTGCGTGTGTCCCCAGGTTCTTCAGCGTTGGAAGCAGAGAAAACCCATCCAATACGTGTGTCCCCATCTTTTGTTCTCCCCCACTTCGATTTGACTACCTGACATGAAATAAATAATTAAAAACATATCAAATAACAATAGCATGAGATAAATAAAAGAAACTTTCACTATGCCTGTTACCGTATGGCCAATGATCTTGTTAAGTCCTTTAATCTTCAAGTACGCAAGGCATCAGCATGCCGAGGGACAAGCAAACGACACATAAAGATGGTATCTTCCGGATTCGGCAGGGAAAGGAGAATTTGGATCATTGGAAATGAAATTACGGAATGCGGAACGGCTTCTAACAAAAGCACTGACTTCAGAGACCTCTTCGATTGAGGAACCAGCCATTCTTATTGTAAGCTGAAGAAGAAATCAGGAGGAGGACATTAGTTACCCCCATCAATTTACAATTAAGTCAAGGCATTATCATGGAATATCATCATGCTCAGATTCAAACAGCAGATCAAGTGCGCCAAGGGAAAGAAAGAAAGATCAGTCAAAATTTTTACAAGTGGCGGAACCAACATAATGTGATGGAAGGATCGCACTTTTTAAGTCGAACCTTATTGACTCGGAGGAAAAGAAAAATGTTAAGGGGATGAAAACGGAAAACACAACATTTAAACAACTGAAGAAAATCTAACAAGGAAAGGCTCAGTGATTCACGCAGCAGAACACCTTCACTTTATAGAGGAGTAGCAGGGTTGGTAATAAGGTTCATGGTGAGATTCAAATCAACCTTGGATTCTTACACGAAAGTGACCAACAGTTCCACATCGGCATCATCGTATTCTAGACGTACCTATAAGGATTCATCTACTAAGGGTTATGTTGAGAGCATTGCCATCTACAAACAAAGTACAACAAAAAGGAAACAAAAATTTCTCCATTTGAAGAACTAAACATTGCCAAACTGCAAAACGGTAATTTAAATTGGAAGAGGGTCCAAGAATTACTAAACAAAGCCATTTTAGCAAGGAGGATCCTTCCCATAGACAGAATCACACTTCCTAACTTGGGATTCACATAACTGGTTAAAAAGTGAAAGGGAAAAGAAGTAGAAACTCTCAGTAACCCAACATTTATTATGAAAATTCACGACCAGGAAGACTGGAAGATGATAATTACTAATCAAAGAAAAATAATCAATGCCCATCAATTGGGATGCACTATCAGCAAGATAGATCAATCTTCCAGGATCAACAACGCATGGAAGAGGCACATGAACTTGTATATCAGTTCAAAGACAGACAAATACCCATGATCAACCAAGAGCTGAAACGATTGTGGCAGACTTCAAGTGAGAAACGGTAATGGCAATATAAAGAAACTGAAGAGAGTAGAGAGAGAGATGGTGAGACCTTAATAGGAGATGGCGAGAATGCGTAACATCTTTGCTTGCGACTGTGAATAGCTGGAGGGAACAAGTAAGGCCTGGGAAGGGACGACAGAGACATGGTCCCGTTGTCCGCCTCCTCTCCTCTGATTTTCTGTTTTCGAGGTTTTTGACTCCAAGTGCTTCGGCGTATTTCCAATTTTAGCCCCAGAATTTTCACCATTCTACTCAAGTATACCTGTCAAAATGGGTACATAAATGAGTCATGCTTTCTTTTAGGTTTTTTAGTTTTAAAGAAAGCCTGATTCATTTATGACCCATTTAATATTTAAATGGATAATAAATGTGTTATGCACTCATTTTGATAGATGTACCTGTAATGAGTTTAAAATTAAAAAGATTGAAGTACATGAGTCGTTAATGGGTCAAAGTTTAAATCTACTTAAAACCCAACTACTCCTTAGTCCTCAGAGATGACTCATCTCCTTTCTGCTCTCAAATCAAAATGAAGAAACCTTCCTCATTGCACGACAGTGCGTCGTCTCGCTCCCACCGCTCGTACGGTAGCTCCTCTCGCTCGCACGACAATGCTGTCACACGTGGTCGCCACCATCATCAGATGGTGACTTGATTGGCCATTAAAGCCTAGGTGAGTCTCGTTCTTCCATATATGTGCGTGGTTTTTAAAAAATAAAAATATTTTAAAATATTTTAAATAAAATTATTAATAATTCGATTTTCTTAAAAAATAAACAATATTAAAGGAATATAATCTTTAAAAAAATTATGAGAATAAGTTTTCCTAAGTTTAATTAGATAGGGAAATGTTTTAACAATATGGATTGAGTCGGGTATGGGTTGGGTATGGGTCAAAAATTTTATACTATACTTAAATGGATCATAAACGGGTTAATGGGTCAATTTGAGTCGAACCATTTATGACTCGACTCAAATCCGACCCGACTCATTCGTTTAACAGGTCTATACTCCGGTGATAAAGGCTCGGCCCGACGACACCGGGTATGGAAGTTCTAAATAATTGTAAAATGTTCAATTTGATCGCTCGCAATCTATTTTTGTGCAATTAGATTCTTACACTATATGATTTTATGTCTGAGTTGGTACTCCCATCAAAATTATGAATGGAACTATTGCTAATAAATGCTGATGGATATCTTATGTGGCATTTAGATTCCATTTGTTCCTAGGAAGTGAATGATTATTTTTCTAAAAGATAATTATTTATATTACTCACAAAAATGAATAAATAAAAATTATATTTATTGTCTATAAAAAATTTAGATATAAATTGTTGTTGATAATGAAAATATTTTTCATGGATTATGCAATGATTTATAGGAAGATATTTCCAAATCATCATTTTTAGTGAAAAATTCTTAAAATATAATGAAAATGAAATATTAAGAGCGAAACAAGTATTAAAAATAAAGGAATATGAAAAAAAAAAAAAAAAAAAAACAGAAAGAGAAGGCTATGGTCGGCAATTGGAGAGTTTGGTGATGCTCCACTGGATCGTGCAATCCGGCCAAGGGTCATGTAAACCTTGGCAGCGACCAACTAGAGTTCGCAGCCTTCAATCTGTGGTTGAATACATTGTGACTGACAAAATAACTTGGGAGTGTATAAGTTAATATTATAAAAACTTCAAATTGGTATGTCTGACAAATTTACCACAATTAATTTTTCAACTACCAAAAACCCTAAATTGATACACCTTTTCCAATTGACTCCAAATTGGTATACTTGTGACAAATTTACTTTTTGTTAATTTATATTAAATTTTTCTATCAATATGCTGAGTTGGATGACTTGTGACAATTGATTGGTATATCAATTTATGATTTTACTCTATTTTTGCCATAGTTGTATTAGTTTTATGGTATTAATCTAATTTAAAGGATGGTATATTTGTCACAAATATATCAGTTTGAGGTTTTTAGTAGTAAAAAAAATTAGTTTGAGGTAAATTTGTCATAAGTGTACCGGTTTAAAATTTTTGGTAGTCAAAAAATTAATTTGGGTAAATTTATTATAGATATGTCGGTTGGGGTTCTTTTGTGATATTAACTCTTGTTTTAGTCAACATTGACGATTCTATGAAAATTAGCAGTTGCTATGGAAATCACCTACAAAAAATATTTCAAGTATCGCGAATTGCTTGTGTTTTAAAGCAGATAATAGGGAAAAATGCACTATCAGTGCCATAACTTGTGTATGACGCTCATTTTAGTGTCACAACTTTTCGTCAGTACACATAAGTGCCAAAATTTCAAAAAAAATGATTACTTAAATGCCTCTAGCTAGATATTCCGACCAAATTTGACACGTGACTTTTTTAATTAAATTTTTTAACTAACGTGGCACTAAAGTTGTTTAACCACCTTTTGGGGATCACTTAAGTGCCAAATTTTTTGAAAAAACAATTTTTTCGGTGCCAAAGTTTTGAATTTTTTTAATGTCAATGAAAATTTGGCATTAAAAAATCATTTTAAAAAAAATTTGGCACTTAAGTGATCATTTTTCAAAAATCTTAGCACTGAAAAAATTATTTTTCAAAAAATTTGGCATTTAAGTGATTTGTGAAAAATTGATTAAACGACGTTGTTCAGCATTCCCATGTTATCGGAAGTTATGTTAGCTAAAAATAATAATAAAAAAAGTCATATAGAATTTCCAGCTAAGTAGATTGGGAATGACACTTAAGTGATTATTTTTCTCCGATTTTAGCACCTAAGTGCATCGGTGAAAAGTTATGGTATTAAAGTAATATAGTGCACTTCTCCTGTAGAAAATACAAAAACAAATAAAAACACACAGCAGTTTATAATGGTTCGGCTTTAACCACTTTCCATACTAATAGCCGCAATACAAGTTAGAACACACCAATAATTTGCAAGGTAAGTTACGACCAACAAGCACCATTCTTATTGATTGATAGATCACAATTGCTGTTATTACACTTGCACACTTAATCCTTTTCACGATCACAAAGCAGCGGAAATGATAGATTGGAAATCTTAGAGTGAATGAAAAAATATAAGCTGAGACTAAGCATTTTTCTTTTTTAATTCTAGCTCATGTTCAACCATTTGGCTTCAAAGATCTTCTCTTATATAAACATCTTTAATCTTTCCACATGCATTAATGGCATATTGAACTTCTATATGCACTTCAACTAGGGCCACACCATTCTCATTAATGTACAAAATGGAAGCCATTTTACCTGTGGAATTAGAAATCCCTTCACTAAGGGTACTTTCTCAAGCAAAGCTCACCGAAGCTGATTGGGTTCAATAAAGATTTGAACAATTGAATATGATTGATAAAAAGAGGCTCAAAGCCATATGTCATAGACAAAGCTATCAAAAGCGAGTAGCCAAGTCATTCAACTGCAAGATCAAACCAAGACATTTCAAAGTTGAAGATCTTATACTTTGGAAATTCTCCTAATTATCCATGATCCTCGTGGAAAGTTTACTCTGAACTATGAAGGACCATATGTTGTCAATAAGGTGTTACCAAGTGGAGCACTTATTCTTATAGAAATGGATGACTGTGAATTGCTAAAACCTATAAATGCTAATGTTGTCAAAAAGTACTTTCCATGAATAAAGTAAAAGGCCTTTGAGCCACTTTTGGATTGAATCCGAGCCACTTTAGGACACTTGCATCATGCATCTGATGCATATATATTTGCATGTTTGTTCATTTTGTAGGTATTGAGATGTTCCCCAAGGAGGATAATTTCAACCTGCAAGAAATCAATTTCAAGAGGACAACCATTCAAGATCAATCACCTTTCCTAGAGTCTAGTTGTCTAGGTGATCATGTTAAATGAATCTTTCATGAAAAGCGAATCTTTGTCTAAAAAGATGTTTCAATTTGAAAAAACACTTTTTCCCCAAGGGAATCCATGGCAATTTTTTCAAATCTCAATTCCCCATGGATGAGAGTTTTAACTAAATGATGTGTTGAAAAAACAAAAAAATGGTTTTAAAAAACGCCAAATGGTAATGCCTGAAATGATGAAAGGCAAACCTCTGACTATACAGGTCCCTATACACTTTTTGAGAGAAATGAGAGAAAAAACCATGTCTTAGGATGGAGGATTCTTTCATATTTAATACATGGATTGAAATGATAGAAAGCATTTCTTTCTCAATCCTAAACACTGTTTTTACCCCTTGCAAGCCACATTGAGCCTAATAGGGAGATTTTCTTAAAACAACCCTATCAAAAACAACCTCCCAATGATGAATTATTGGAGGTCATGGTTAAAAATTGGAGTAAAAGATAAAAAAAGATTGTATTGCTTCCACTTGCATCAATCTTCTAGTGATGGCTCCAAGTGGATTCTAGCGGAAGCTCGTGACATCCTGAAATGAGGAAGAGCATTCACTTCACTACTCTAAGCACAATTACCCTTTTCTTAGCTAATTTGAGCCTAATGCAATCATTTCTAAAGCCCAAGTGGTAATTATCTCCTCACAATGGGGCAATGCATATGATTTACCAATAAAACAAAAGTGTTGGTAAAAGTTTATAAGACATCTCGAGAGTCTTAAATACTCAAAAGAGAATGAAAATCAATAGGGCTAGCAAAAGCAGTGTGCTTGGTTAAAGAAAAGCCAAAGCCCATCAAAAACAAGATAATTTGTGAACACTCAATGTAAGCACAATTCATCATTCACAGAAGAGCAAAGCTCTCATGTCAAAAGCATATAGCTAAAGACTCTCGAGATAAATCAGATTTCAAGAGTCAAGTCTTTGAGGAGGTTGCATGATGGTAATGATGCAAAGATAATCACCAACTCTTCAAACCCTTTTTGTTCAACATATCTCAAGCCTTTTGAACCTCACTCGACCCAACATTACAACTTACATCCGAAGCCTCTTCTGATTGGGATGGTTCGAGTCGAAATTAGAATTTCACATAGGAGCTACTACTAGAGGAGTGGAAGCAATTCTATCTCGCCTTATCTTCAAGGTTCTGAACTTGTAGACCTGATGAAAATGTTAATTAAACATTATTTTCTTGGCCTTAAAGTGAATACCTTTTGTGTAAGCCCATGACTAAACATGCATTATGGTCCTTGCAAAAGACATTTTTGATCAATTGATTTGTATCCACTATAAATGTTTTCAAAAACCCTCTAACATAGATTATGTGAGACTTCAAGAGTGAAAATTTGCATATTTCCTACGACAATGGATAGGAACAATAACCTTTTATGAGAGCTTGTGAGAAAGACCTTTTTAATTATGTTATCTCCAACTTGGCTTATTTGACTTAACCCTTATATGGTTAGTCAAAAGTTGTTTGTTAAAACTTCCTTTTAAGGAAATTGATGATTGTTGTAAAACAATTTTAAACCTCTTCTTCAAAAATGATATACTCCCTAGTGAGTCGGTTCCTGGTCCACCTTTAATTTCACCTTTGGTTTCTAGTCAGCCAAAACCTCGCCTTTGATTCTTGGTCCACCTTAAACCTCTTCATCGTTTCCTAGTCCACTTTAAACCTCGCCTTTGGTTCCAGGTGATCCTTAAACCTTGTCTTTCAGTTCTAGGTCATCCTTAAATCTTGTCCTTAGGTTAATGGTCATTCTTAAACCATACTTTTAGGGTGGGTCTAGGTCATCCTTAAACTTTGTCTTTAGGTTAGTGGTCATTCTTAAACCATAATCTTCATTTGGAACTTCCTTCTTTCTTTCCTTCACTCCATTTAATTTCTTATCTACTTCATTCCATCCCATGAGAGAGTAGAGAGGAGAAACCCATATGAATGAGTTGAATCTTTCCAATGAATGATGGTAGGTACACAAGTATGTTTTTGATTGAATGTCATTTCCTTCACTTTTTCTTTATTTCCCCAAGTAGAGTAGACTAAAAATTGCAGGTATCAATTTGTCTTTGAGCGGAATCTCTTCAACCTTTCACTTAAAGAGGGTTAGTTGTTGACACATGATTCTTAGTTGACGCATCAATAAATGTAGAAAAACCGAATTAGGAGTTTTCCGATCATGATAGAGCCCTTTTTCGAGCAAAAAATGTTGGTTTTCAATTCTGTCTATTGTCTTAGTTTTAGAAAGAAATTTCCTATTTTTTTTTTTTTTGGTAAGGTAAGATTATAATAAAATCAACCAAAGAACTGCACAGCAGAGGGGGAACACGGTACCGATAGGCACTCAACTGGACGAAATGTCACTAGAGTAGAAGGGTATCGTGATCACCGAGTTGAGATATACAAGCAAGCTAGGAACAATAAGGAACCGAGAGGACCCAAATCATCATATACTAAGCCGTGGGTGGCTCCACATAAAAAATATGAGGGTCTATCTCCCAACTACGCTGCATCCTTCTGTTCTGGGGTTATCTTCAACCGTTTTGAAGGCGAGGGCTTTATCCCTAACCGCCTTAAAGAGGTGTAGCTTCATGGAAGGAACATAAAGGTTGTGGCCACGAAAGAGAATATCATTCATGGTCTTCCAAATAACATAGCAAAGAGATCCAAAGGAGAAACGAGCTATCTCTCGATAAAATCCCTTTCCAGAGAAAAAATTAATAGCCTAGAAAAGATGGTCTGACCAAGAGGAATTGCTCCAAGGAAGATTACACTTAGCAGCCCATAAATTAGCTAGAGAATTGGAGACACAGCAGTCAAAAAGAGGTGGTTTACTGAATCAGGCCTAGAGTTACACAAGGCACAAACTGAAATAGGTATTCTACCATAGGACATGAGGTGTACCTGAGTTGGGAGACGATTCTTGGTAATAAGCCAGAGAAGAAATTGACATCTAGGGGCCAAAGCCTTGTCCCAAACAAAAGAGGACCAATGAACCGGGTTGGGTTTATGCCAAATTATAGCCCTAGCCGAAGCCAATGAAAATTTTCCAATGGAGTCCTCCACCCATGTAAAGGTGTCCTGACTGACCGAGAGATGGGGAACCGGTATTTGCCACAATACTTGTAACATCCTGAATTTCGGTAAGCCGAGAATTTTTAGAAAAAGGGTTTAATGGGCCGAAAAATTGGAACCAAGAGGAATTGGACCGATTGAAGGCCTAATGGGCCTTGCGCCTTTGAGGAGTTGGCCACGTAGGCCCAAGCTAACCAAGTGGGCCCAAGGAAGCCCAACTTCAAGCCTTTGAGCCCGTTAGATTTTTCGAGCCTGTTTCCCTTCGATTTGAGTCCAAACCGATTTTCTTCTAGCCCGTATAAATTCTTGGCCCATGTACGCGTATAGTAAGATATACTATACTTTGAGGAATTACCAAATTGCCCTTTCTAGAAGATGCATTTATTCTTGGAGGACAAAGGGAAGAAAGTCAAGGAAATGAGATTTTTGGGGCAAGTTGATGGAAGGGAAGTTTGACTTGGTCTCTTGCTTGGCTTCTTGCTTTCTCTCTCTCTCTCTCTCTCTCTCCTCAATTTCAGCAGCCCCTTCCCCACTCTCCCACTTTTCCTTCTTTCTCTCTTTCTCTTGAGTTCTTTTCTGGTTTTCGTCCAAAAACAGCAGCTGTGCTGCTGTGTTTCCCCCAAACCAGCCACCATTAGCTGCTGTCCTTGCTGCCTTGCCGTCGTCAAGGAGCCGCCCAACCATCACTGGACCGCCACCCCCTTTCCTCTCTCTTTTCTCTTCCTTTTTCTTCCTTTTCTTGCTGTGTTTTCTGTTTTTCCGCCGGAATCCAGCCTTGCCGGCGTTGCCGGAGCCGCCACCACCACCCAAAGTGTAGCCACGGAAGTCAGGGAGCTAGCCGCACACCGCCGGCCACCCCTGGTCGCCGTTAGCCGCTCGTTCCGGCCGTTTCCGCCCAATAGCTCTCTTCCGCGTGAACAGTAATCCGGGGGCTGTTTTGGCCCGTTTCGGCCACCGTTTGTCGTCCGTTGTCGTCCCCGAGCTTACCCCTCGTAGCCCTCGTCCCCCTCTATGCGCCGGTGTCGCCGAATTTCCGATTCAAGTAAGTTAATTTCCTAATCCTTATTTAGGGGTTAATCTAGCTTAGGGGTTAATTAGTGTATTTGTGATTAATTAAGGTTGATTGGTTGATTATGTTGGTTAATTAAGACTGATGAGGATTAGTTAATTGACCATGGTTAGTGTTAAAGTAAACTAGGTTAATTAATTAAAGTAAGTAGGGTTAGTTTCTAAAGTAACTATGGTTAATTATTAATCATGGTTGAGTTAATTAACCCTAGTTAGGTTAAATTTAGTAACCATGGTTAAGTTTAATATTATTTTATTAATTTCGGATTAGTTACTGTTCATAGTACTGTTTATGATTACTGTTCATAATTACTATTCACGATTATTATTCACAAGTACTGTTCATGGCACTGTTCATACAGAAATAAATTTTGGTTTCAAATTGATATGTTCTTGGTTGTTATGCTTTCTTGAAGTGCCGATTATTAATTATATGCGTGAATAATGATGAAATGCATGATCGAAGACCGAGTGGAAGTGAAAGTGCTTGATTTATTGAGTTATTCCCGAGAATTAGGGAATGTACGTGATTGATGATTGGTGGAATTTGGAATTTTGGAATTGTCGAGTGAGATCGCATGACATATTGCATGGGTTATCAGAAATGGCATGTCGCATGAGTATGGGTGATGTTGCATTCACGACAGAGCAAAGAAAAGAATGGATTGTTTGATGATGTGTTGCATGGTCACATTAAGAGGAGAGCCCGACGCTGCCGGTAGACCGCCAACCCTTGGGGTTGTGCTATGGCCTTTTGGTCGTCTTGAATTTGGTCGGTTGCGGGGCTGCGGCAATGAGCGGGCCCCATGCTCCATAGGGAATGCCGTCGATGGGAGAGAGCCCATGACGTCGCCGTGCCTCATGGGGGAGGACGATGCCTGGTCTTTGACTGGTAGACCGCCAACCATAAGGTTGTGCCATGGCCCTAGTGGTCGTAATAATCGGAGCATGTGTGAGTGTGAGATATGAGAAAGCTGTGTGAGATGCTCTGATTATTTGCATGCCTCTTAATGTCATGATGATTTAAGTGACAGTTCTGCAGGTTGCGTGTGCCAAGGCCAGGTAGGGTTGCCTGTGATTGCACATGTTTATTAAACTGTCTTTGTGCTGTCATTCTCTGAAGTGGTGTCGCTTGATTTGATGGATTATGTTGTATGTTAAACTCCCGAGGCGAGCGAAGTTCCTAACCGGGGCTTAGGACTTTAACTTGCTAAGTTTATCTCAACCCGTCGTGGTTAACAATTTTCAGGGCTATAGGATGGAGAATCGACGCGTGTTACGGTTCGTGGCCATCTTTGAAGGGAGTAGATTAACCCTGGCTTGTTGGCCTCATTGGCTCGTTAGGAAGATGCCCGTGGTAAGGGCTTGTACTTGTAAACTTCCTAGGGTTAATCAGTAGATAAATAAAGCAGTACTTTGGAATGTGTTCTTGTTGGGTTTTCCTGCTATCCCTGCTTTTGTAATTGACCGAGGTTTGTGTTTCGCTTCCGCATGCGTTTAATCAAAAGATAAAACTAACAGCCGGCGATGGATCCTGGGGAGTCGCATATCAAATGACCGTAAGAGAACAGGGGTTGCCGTGTGCTCGAGGGTCGGGGCGTGACAATACTAGCTCTTGGAATATTTGAAGCCCATCCGAGGAGTAAAAGTCCTTCACCTTCACTTGTCTAAGAAGGTCCGATTGGTAGATGTAACTATCCGAGAATACCGAGTTAAGAGGACCAAAGTCAAGCCATAACTCAAACCAAAGCGATATAGATTCACCATCTCCTATCTTCCACCCTAAGTGGGGTTGGGATTCATCCCTTAGAGTAAGGAGCTTTCGCCAAGCCCAAGAACAATGGGTAGGAGTCGAAGATATCCAAAAATTCTTCCTTTTGAGATATGTAGCATGAATCCATTTACACCATAACGATTCTTTATTGGTAAATAGCAACCATATGTGTTTAGCCATGGCTGCTTTGTTGCTGTCCTTGATTCTTCTTAAACCAAGGCCTTCTTCCGGAGTGGGGAGGCAAACATTAACCCAAAACACCTTTGCAGCTCCTGGACCCATGGTTGGGCCCTTCCAGAGGAATTGTCTACATATTTACTCTATCTTGTCCACTACCGAAGATGGGAGCCAAAAGATGAAAGCCCAATAAGCTTGAATGGCATGTAACATCGACTTAATAAGTTGTGGTCGGCCTACAAAGGAAAGGAAACGGTGAGTCCAAGATTAGACTCTAGTAGTAAGACGGCATATTAGAGCATTGCAATCCACTTTGCTCAGTTGAGATGTAATGATGGGCACACCCAAGTAGCGCATTGGGAAGGAACTGAGATTGAAGCCAAAAGCTTGTAAAATATTATCCTTAATTATCTCGAAACCACCCAAAATAAAGACTTCACTCTTACTGGTGTTTGGTATCAAACTACTCCACGTAGAGAATAAGGTGAGCTCATCTTGGATGCAAGAAATAGAGGCAAGGCTCACTTCACTAAAAATAAATACATCATCTGCAAAAAATAGATGGGATAGACATGTGGCCTTGCACCGCCAGTGGTATCGAAAATCTGGATGCCGAGTATAAGAGTCAATGATCCTAATAAAAACCTCCATAACCAAGGTGAAGAGGTATGGGGACATAGGGTCACCTTGTCTTATACCCTGTCCACTGGCAAAGAAACCATGAAGTTTGCCATTTATGGACATGGAAAACTTTGGGGTACGAACACTGTTGGAATGTGTTGGAAAATCTCCTATAATCGCTCCCCGATTATATAGAATATTACGTGATTTTATGTGATTTGATTATGTGATTTGATTTGATTTTGTTAGCTATAAATTAGTTTTTGATAGGATTAGGGGCTGATTAGGATTTTTGCCTAAATAAGTTTCCTACCTAATTTAGGTCCTTCATTTCTGTATATATACATATTGTAATCACTCTATGTAAAATTAGAAAACAGATCCTTTTCTTCATGGTATCAGAGCCTGAAGGTCCTTTATCTATTTACCTCGAGTAATTTTTTTTTTCTTTTGATCATTCAACACTATGTCGGACGAATCAGATGAATCATCAACCACCCAGTCTAAACCCCCATCACTTCTCACAAAGTCCACTGAACCTCATCCCATTAAGATCACTTCCATAAAGTTGAATGGTGATAATTTTTTCTGGTGGTCTCAATCCATTCGAATGTATATACTGGGTAGAGGAAAGATTGGCCATTTGACTAGAGATAATGCAGAACCAAAAGCAGATGACCTCACTTGGGTTGTCTGGGATGCAGAGAATTCAGCGATTATGACGTGGCTGACTAACTCCATGGAAGAAGATATTTGTGCAAACTATCTGGGCTATCATATCGTCAAGGAACTCTAGGATGTGGTATGTGAGATGTATTCAGATTTGGGTAATCAATCTCAAATCTATGAGTTAACCTTGAAGCTGGGGAAGATGCGACAAAGAGAGGAAACTATCACAAAATACTTTCACTCTTTGAAACGTTTGTGGCAAGAGTTGGATGTATTCAATGACCATAAGTGGACATGTACTGAAGATGGTAGTCGGTACAGGAAAATTGTAGAAGCAGAATGTATCTACGCTTTCCTGGCAGGGCTTAGAGATGAGTTTAATGAGGTACGTGGTAGAATAGTTGGGAAGCAACCTCTTCCACCTATTGGAGAGGTCTTCTCAGAGGTTCGGAGAGAAGAAAGTAGATGGGGAATAATGCTGGGCAAGACAGCTACCGGCAGAAAAGATGGATCCTTGGAAGGTTCAGCATTGGTTGTCTTCGAAGACAAAAAGGGCTATGTTCCTACAACAATAGTCTCCAAGGCAAATGTAAGCAAAATTCCTATTAACTTGCGAAGACTAGATGGGAAACCTCGTATTTGGTGTGATGTCTGCAACAAACCCCGTCATACACACGAGACCTGTTGGAGAATTCATGGCTGTCCAGCTTCTGCAACTAGTGAGGCCAAGAGACTAGTTTCATTCAGCCGTGATAATAAGTCATCTCAGTGTATTCCTCCTACAGCTAATGAAGCCACCGCATTCCCTTTAAGCAAAGAACAACTAGACCATCTTTTGCAACTACTTCAGGCTAGGTCCGTATCGGGTAATCCTATTGCTTCGATTGCCCACCAAGGTAGAAATCTAAATGCCCTCTCATGTTGTTCACAACCTGTACCTTGGATCATCGATTCAGGGGCATCCAACCATATGACTAATATTCCATATATGTTCAAATCCTATATTCCTTGTCCCGGAAACCAAAAAATTCAGATTGCCGATGGGAGTTATTCATCTATTGCAGGCAAAGGATCAGTTCCACTTTCTAATTCTATTACACTTCATAATGTACTGCATGTTCCTAAGTTAGCCTGTAGCCTATTGTCTGTTAGTAAACTTTCTAAAGAGTCTAACTGTCGCGTTGTCTTTTTTGCTTCCCATTGTGAGTTTCAGGATCAGATCTCGGGAAAGACGATTGGCAGTGCTAGGATGAGGGATGGTCTCTACTATTTTGAAGAGTTTGTCTTTGATAAAAAAGCTCAAGCGTATGGAACTTTTAGTTCTTCCTCTGATCAAGAAAAAATAATGGTTTGGCACCAT
The DNA here is from genome assembly GCA_014182735.1 of Corymbia maculata. Lineage (NCBI taxonomy): Eukaryota > Viridiplantae > Streptophyta > Magnoliopsida > Myrtales > Myrtaceae > Corymbia > Corymbia maculata. The sequence continues at coordinate 17,424,074 of CM024686.1, read as the reverse complement.
AGATTAGGCCATCCTAGCTTTGGATATTTGAAACATTTGTTTTCTCATTTGTTCAAAGATGTGGATATTTCTTCACTACATTGTGACAATTGTCTTTTTTCTAAAAATCATCGTACTCATTATAGTCCAAAATAGTATTGTGCATCATCACCATTTTATTTAATCCATAGTGATGTTTGCGATCCTTCACCTGTGCCAACAAAAACAGGGAAACGATGGTTTGTCACCTTTATAGATGATCATACCCATTTATGTTGGACATATTTGATGAGCGCCAAGTCTGAAGTTGAGTCATTGTTCAAAATTTTTTATCAAATGGTTATGACTCAATTCCACACTACTATTATATTCTTCGTACTAATAATGGTACTGAATATTATAACCAATTTTTGGGGAGTTTTTTGAAAGAAAAAGGCATCCTTCACTAGTCAACTTGCCGAACTACACCTCAATAGAATGGCATTGCTGAACACAAAAATCGCCACCTCCTTGAAGTATCCCGTGCTCTTAGTTTTTCAATGCATGTACCTAAATACTTATGGGGGGAAGCTGTGCTAACAACATCTTATCTAATTAATAGACTGCCGACTCGGGTATTAAACTACACTACTCCCTTAGATTGTTTCAAACAAGTGTACCCCACAGTTCGTATTTTTTTCGATATTCCTCTAAGGGTGTTTGGTTGCACTGCATTTATCCATCTCCCAAGTCAATGTCGATCCAAATTAGATCCTCGGGTTGAAAAGTGTGTGTTTATAAGGTATGCACCTTATCAAAGATGTTACAAGTGTTACAATCTACATACTGGCAAAACTCATATCATTATGGATGTAACCTTCATAGAGTCACAACCGTTTTTTTTTCTAACAAATCTCTTCAAGGGGAGAATGCCGAAATTAGTGAAGAGATTTTGTGGCACCCAAACTCAAACTCTTCTGTCCTTCCCACTCCTTTGTTTAAGTCTTCAAAAACACCTTTGCTGGATCTTGATGTGTCAAAGATAGGGGGAGAAAAAGTTCAAGATCACAATGTGATCAATAAGCTCGAGCTTCAAGTTTATACTAAAGGAAAAAATCTTCAAAAGGTTGCAAATCAGAACCTTGCCTTGGAGCCCTATCTGTCTGCAGCCCCGAGAGATGATCTCTTGCCTTCGTCATCAGGTGATTCTAGTAGTAATCTTTTTTTCTCCATTCCAGTTTCAAATTCTGATACTAATACTTCTAATCTTTATATGCCTATAGCTCTTAGAAAATGGGTTAGATCATGTACTCAGCATCTTAAATCAAAACATGTGTCATTCGAAAAGTTGTCTAATCATCATAGGGTGTTTGTGTCAAACCTATCTCACATATCTATTCCTAGAAATATTCAGGAAGCTTTGAAGGATCTAAAGTGGAAGATGTCAGTTGAGGATGAAATGCAAGCACTTATGAAGAATGGCATATGGGAATTGGCTGATGCACCAGAAGAAAAAAAGATTGTTGGCTATAAATGGGTATTTACTATAAAATGTAAACCTGATGGGAGTGTTGAGTGGTACAAAGCAAGGCTAGTGGCGAAGGGGTTCACTTAGACTTATGAAGTTGACTATTATGAGACTTTTGGTCCAGTTGCCAAGATAAATTCTATTCAGATTTTACTATCTTTGGCCGTTGCTTTTGATTGGCCCTTATACCAGTTAGATGTGAAGAATGCATTCTTGAATGGTGACTTAGAGGTGGAAGTGTTTATGAGTTTGCCATCAGGTTTTGCAGAAAATGAAGGCAAAATCTGCAAATTAAAGAAGTCGCTGTACGGACTTAAACAATCTCCAAGAGCATGGTTTGAACGGTTTGGGAATGTGGTTAAAAGGTTCGGGCATCACCAAAGTCAAGGGGATCACACTCTATTCTATAGACACTCAAAGGAAGGTAAACGTACAATTCTAATTGTCTATGTTGATGATATAATACTAACTAGTGATGACAAAGTTGAGTTGGAAAGCTTGCGAGAGAAGCTGGCTGAGGAGTTTGAGGTTAAGGATTTGGGTGTTTTGAAATATTTTCTTGGAATAGAATTTGCGAGATCTAAGAAGGGCATATTTGTAAATCAACGCAAATATGTTCTTGATCTGCTCAAAGAGACAGGTCTATTAGGATGTAAAGCGATAGACCAAATGTGAAATTGGAACCTGCCAAGGTTGAAGAAGTGATAGATCGAGAAAGGTATCAAAAGTTTGTCAGTCGACTTATTTACTTATCTCACACTCAACCTGATATAGAATTTGCTGTAAGTATGGTGAGCCAGTTCATGCATTCACCAGGGCCGAGGCATTTTGAAGTAGTATATAGAATTCTACGCTACTTGAAGGGAAGTCCTGGTAAGAGTCTAATGTTTGAGAAACATAGACATCTGGAAATTGAGGTATTCACCGATGCAGATTGGGCTAGAAGTAATATGGATAAGAGATCTACCTCAGGCTACTGCACGTTTGTTGGTGGTAATTTAGTCACTTGGAAGAGTAAAAAGCAAAGTGTGGTAGCAAGAAGCAGTGCTAAAGCTGAATTTCGATCAATGGCACATGGTGTATGCGAAGTCATGTGGATTAAAGGTATATTGGATGAACTATAGATCTCGAGTTCCATACCAATGAAAGTGTATTGCGACAATAAGGCAGCAATCGCAATTGCTCATAATCCCGTGTTACATGAACGGAAAAAGCATGTGGAAGTTGATAAACACTTCATCAAAGAAAAACTTGATAGCGGACTGATTTATATGCCGTATATTTCAAGTGATGAACAGGCTGCTGACATTCTGACCAAGGGATTGCATAAAAGGCAATTTCTTCATCTAGTGAGCAAGCTGTCTATGGAAGATATCTTCAAGCCAGCTTGAGGGGGAGTGTTGGAATGTGTTGGAAAATCTCCTATAATCGCTCCCCGATTATATAGAATATTACGTGATTTTATGTGATTTGATTATGTGATTTGATTTGATTTTGTTAGTTGTAAATTAGTTATTGATAGGATTAGGGGCTGATTAGGATATTTACCTAAACAAGTTTCCTACCTAATTTAGGTCATTCATTTCTGTATATATACATATTGTAATCACTCTATGTAAAATAAGAAAACCGATTCTTTTCTTCAAACACACACCATAATAAGCCTTGTGAGATGGGTGGGAAACCTAAACACTTGGAGAGTTTTCTCTAAGAAATCCCAATCAAGAGTATCATAGACTTTCCTGAAGTCCACCTTAATGGCACACTTTGAAATATAAGGCTTATTATGAAACCCGCTGAAAAGTTCTTGGGCAAGAAGGATATTGTCATTGATTCTTCTACCTTTTACAAATACAGTTTGAACCGGACTAATCAGATAGGGAAGAACTACGGCAATTCTAGAGGATAATATCTTAGTGATACACTTGTAAATCGTATTACAACAGGCAATTGGTCGAAAATCTAATACCAATGTCGCATTGGGGACTTTAGGCACCAGGGCAATGATAGTATTGTTGATTTCCTTAAGCATACAACCGGATTCAAGGAAATCCATTACCGCTTCAGTGACTAAAGGGCCAACCTTGTCCCAATTCTTTTTAAAGAAATTAGCATTGTAACTATCAGGTCCTAAGGCTTTATTTCCAACCATTGAGAACATAGCATCACGTATTTTAGGTGGAAGGAAGGGTTGGGATAGAAAAGTGACATGTTCTTTCTTGAGAGGGGAGTGAATGACATCAATAAGCTCTTATACAGATGGCCTCAAAGTCATCACCCGAAGCAAGCAGGTCTTGGAAGTACGAGATAAATACCCTCTGCATTTCCACCAATTTTGTCACGACCCCCTTCTAGGGTCCGAGCTGCGGGTTATTTTCACAACATTCCAGGCTTGTCGCTGTCCCGATTCATTTTATATTGTTTATATGCACCTGCGGAAGCATAACATAACAACAACATCCTCGACAAACATCACTAGAAGAACATGGGACGCGAGTATATAATACTGCTATTTTCGTTAGTAGTTTGTATACAACTAACTTTCATATTACATAATATAAAAGGGCTTGGGTATCCCTATCTCCGCTACCACCGCGGCTTCCAAAATTGGGAACCCTTTTCCGTTACGGGCCGGTATCACTGATTAGCATTTGTCCGGTTGAACGTGGACCCTCCACTTGGGTTCATTGGGCCTCTAAAGCCACGAATAGGCCTGATCATTTTATCGTCCGACTAGATGTATCATGCCTCGTAACGGTGATGGACCAATTCGTCCTGTCCCTCGTGAACTCACATGGTTGAGGTATATCTTCGATACGTTATCCCTGCTTCGACGTGTATGACGTCTATGGTCAACCCTTCTATTCTCATCGGTAGACCAAAACGTATAGGAGGAGGATTAGCCATCTTATCAACCTGTAAAGGTAAAGGGGTGAGTTTTGGGGAAACTCAGTAAATAAAACCTCTACCCTTGGCTAGCGTGACATCCCTTCATTAACGACTAGCCAGAGCCACTCATGCGGACAGGGTCGATGGCAGATCAATTGCAACTCATATACAATGTCATGACTAATGCAAGGGCTCTACTTACCCATCGACTAACACATAGACATATATCTTCCACACTCAAGCACATATACAAGGGTTTCACTTACTCATGTATCGGCTAACACATAAATCAATATTACCCATACTTGAACATAACCGGCATTCGTGTAGATCACTTTACATCATCCTGGCTCAACCAGGCCCTCTCGACTCTTGCCAAGGCTTCTCGAGGCTAGCTTCCTGAGGCTTTCGGGGGTTACCCGGGACATCCTATTGCGGGGGTACTAGTTGACGTTGTCCTGGATCAACTAGGCCCTCTCAACTCTTGCCGAGGCTTCTCGGGGCTAGCTTCCCTAGGCTTCTGGGGGTTACCTGGGACATCCCATTGCAGGGGTATCATCATCTTTCCCATTTTTCATGGGGTGATCTCACAAATGCATCACTTATGCCAGTTTTCATCCTTTCCTTAGCCAACTCATTCATGACTCAATGACAGCATCATGCTCATACGGAATCATGCGTGCCGTGCTTTCTACGACTCAAGTTTAATGATGCCATGAATAATTCTAAGTCCGAGATTTGGCTCAAACGCTAAGTACCGAGGGTCCTGCACCAAATCCAATACATGAGCTCGGCATACTTCGATGCCAACCAAGACCTTGTGGGCTTGAGCGATCCCCATACCAAATGAGACTAGGAATCGGCATGTCTTGATGTCGATCCAAGACCTCGTGGCCTTGGGCGATCCTCGTACCGCGCAAGACTTGAGTTCTGACACTTCGTTACCGACTTAAGCCTTATGGCTTTGGGCATTCCCAACTTGCGTTGAACACCAACGATGGACCATGGCATCATCTCAGTCGTGAAAGAATCATGCTCATGCATACGATTCATGTATGAACCAACGTACACATAATCTTCCATACAATCACGGTTCAACAAGAGAAGACCGTCTAGTCCTCATGATAGAAATGATCATACTAGGGAGAAGTAAGAGATTCTACTTACCTGGACAAACCTCACGAGACTAGAGAAGCTACTTGATAGAGAGAAAGCGGCTTCCTTGAAAATTAAAGGAGAGAGTGGGCGTGAGGAGGAAGAGGGCGGCCAAGGGAGGAGGAAAGAGGAAAATGGTGCAAATGATGAGGGAGGAGGAGAGGCTTCTCCTATTTATAGTCCCCGAGCTCATCATTGCATTTTTAACCGTCCAATCCTCTCTTTCCAAGTGGCCCGCCTAGAATCCTTAAGTGGCAAGCCTATTTCTTCAATAATTGCACCTAAGGGATGACTAGGCAAAGCTAAAGGTTCTATTTGGCGGTCTAGTGAGTAGACGTCATCGATGACGGCCCGCCTTTCGCTTTCCTATTGGTCCACTTGTTTCCCCTCATTTATTGGCATTTTTGAAAGTTTGACTAGGAAGTCACCTAACTTGCCAACTAAGTTTCTAAATTTCCATAGGCTCATAATGAGGGTTCGGGTGTCGCCTTCCGATTGGGCCATGTATAATCTATCTCCATCATAGCCCCCAAGATATTTTTGACCACCATCATGACCTTTGAAAAGTAAAGGATAAGCCTTATCCAATAACATTAATGAGGCTTCTAGAGAATTCTTTTTCTTTTGACTTTTCCTTTCTCAAGAAGGCGGTCTAGAGAATTCCACCATCCAAGTCGATTCCAGGGTCAGAAAATGGATCATAGTACATGTCTTGGAAAACCAATTTACATGTGCTCGGGGTTCAGGCCACATACCCCAAATTTGCCTAAACCGCTTCCTTGGCGGTGGATTGGCCTTGAGGGTCGGCCCTACGGTCGGTACAATGGCCAGCCCTTGGGTCGGCATAGTCGGCTTTGGGCGGCTCTGGAATTAGCCCTCAGGCTGGTCCTTGGGCCTCCTGTCGAACCTAGTGCGACTTTCCCTCATAATTCGGTCATTGGTCCTCGGATCGGTTCAAGGTCAATTCCAAGGCTACCCATGGCCTAGCATTAAGCCAAGGCACTTATGGACCTTAGGAATTACAATGGAATAGCCGGGTCTATCCCAAGGCTTATTCCGATCGGTACCCAATCCATTTGCATGGTTCATGGTCGATGCATTACTAATCCATGATCGGACTTCATCAATTTGAGATTCCTTTCTGGTCACTAAGAATTAAATAGGGAATGATGCATTTTTGGTCGGAAGACGATCACTTTTGATCAAGTTGGATCGTCCATGTATCGGTGCATAGCCGGGTGGAATCACCCACGTTCAAGCGCTATGACCGGTTGGATCGACCCATGACCATTCGCCGATCCAAAATCGTCCCATGATCAATTCTCGTGACCGAAAAGTCGTCTTATGAGCTGGTAGTCCGTCCCCATCAGTATGGTCGGTATGCCTTTCATGGCCGATGTCTTGACCAGTTCATGCCCGGTCGGTCGATCAAACCATGGCCGATCCTTGATCCTTACCGATCGAACCAATCGATCCATGGCCAAAGGCCCATGGTTGACTCATTCAGGATCTTATGGCCAATTCCATGGGGTTTGGTTTTCGAGGATGTTACAAATTCTGTAACCATATGGCTTGAGTTGTCCAAGACGGAGATAATACGATTACGGAGGTGTAAGTGTTTAACCAAGTGATGAAAGAACTTAGTATTATGATCTCCTTCCTTAAGCAAGCGAATTCTAGACTTTTGTCTGAAAAAAGACTCCTCAAGGGATTGGAGTTCATAATAGTCCTTGAGTTGAGAATGTTCCTCTATCGCCAAAGAACTACTCCGAGGGTCTTGATGAAGTGCTTCTTGAGTAGACAGAAGGGCCATCTTAGTCGTAGCCACCTGCATAGAGATATCTGAGTAAGCATCTCTATTAAGACACTTGAGCCGACCCTTTAGAAGCTTGAGTCTAGCATAAAGTTTAAACATAGGAGAACCTGAAACTTGGGCCTCCCAAGTTTGTATCACCAACATGGAGAAGTCCAGGTGGCTCATCCACAAGTTGAAGAATTTAAAGGGAATACGATGGGAACCAGGATCAAGAATTCTCATAGCCATTGGTGTATGGTCTGATAAACTCGAGGCCAGGAGATGCTTCCGAGAAAGAAAAGGTAATGCACCAGCAATTATTGACCAAGACTCGATCAATTTTCCGTTGCTTCCTATGAGTACCCGAGAAGGTGGACCAGGTGAACCGGAAACCCACATAACGAAGGTCAAACAGTTCAGCTTGGTCCAAACAATCCTTGAATTCATCAAAGGCGGGAATCAATATGTCTAGGCTCTCCATGCGGTCTGAAGAATCCCGGATGGCATTGAAGTCACCGGCAACCATCTAAGGACTTTCCTTGAGGGCAAAGCTCAAACTAATAAGTTCATTCCAAAGGGGTCTTCGAGCAACAAAAGTATGCTCCCCATAAACCACTGAGAGAGTAAGTGCAGACCCTGAGTTCAAAAATTTTACATCACCATGGATAAGCTGGTCAGTACTAATCTGAGTATTGAAACATATCAAAAGCGGGTTCCATCCAACCCAAATACGCCATCGAGGAGTAGGAGTGTGCAACCGGACCGGGTTTACCCGGAACCCGGACTGGATCACCCGAAAAATAGGATCGAGAATTGGTTCTCGGTTAAACCAATCCGAGAACCAGTTCCAGTTTTTGGGAGCCGGTTGAAACCGGTCCAGGAATAGGGTCCAAGCAAAGACCCACCCAGAACTAGATCGGTTTTGGAACCGGTTTTTACCATGTTAAAAAAAAAAATGTCTCTTTGTATAATGCTTTTGAGTCTCTTTGTCTTCAAAAAAATGTTACAAAAAAAGAAAATATTTTCTCTAAATCAAGTTAAGAGAGAATTGTTTTGAAAGAATTATTAAAAAGAACTGTTCTCATGCATTGTTTTTCTTTTTTAATGGTCCAAATTTCAACTATTACTTTTTTCTTTGCTTAATGGGCCTCTTTTCTAAAAAAAATTAGTCGGGCCGTTCGGCGAGCCTGTTTTTCTTTTAGCCAAGCCTGGACCAATAGGGTCCGAGTTGGTTTAGTACAGCCGAGTCTCCCGACCTGGTCCGAATCACATTTTCAATATAAAAAATTTTAAAAAAATCCAAAAATTCAAAAATTCAAAAAACATTAAAAAATCTTAAAAGTTTTTGAAAAATCATCAAAAATTAAAAAAATGTTTTTTAATTTTAGAAAGGTTTTAAAAGTTTAATTTAATTTAATTTAATTTTTATTTCTTTTTTTCGAATATTCAAAAATTCCAAAAAAATTAGAAAATTCCAAAAACATTAATAAATGCTTTTTTTTTAACTTCAAAAAAGTCAAAGAATATTAAAAATTTTGAAAGCTTGTTTTTTTTAATTTCAGAAAATTCGAAAATATTAAAAAATATTAAAATATATATAAAATTCAGAAATATTCAGAAAAATCAGAAAAAATTGCAAAAAATTCAGAAATCCCTTAAAAAGAAAAAGACCAAAATTGAATAGGCATTTAGGGCTCTACAGTAGGTTTTTGTTTTATGTTATATTCCTGCACTTTATTTTATCGCAATTTTTAGCCTTTAGGGCTCTACCTTAGAACGGTTTAGACGGATTTTAAAATTCTTGAATATATTGCCATGATCTTATTAATGCACGATTAAGTTAGGTACTGAAAGGGCGTTAGTTGCGTAACTAACGTAATTAAGTCACCAACCCTAGACCCTCTGGTTGCGTAAAAAGTGAGACACACTCCCATGTCTCACTTGGTTCCTAGTCAACTTCAATAGACTAGTGGCAACTCCCTATTTGAAAAATTTTATGAATATCCCAATGTTGCACGGGGTATGGGCTTGGGAGAGCTCGAGTTAATTAAGGGCCGTAAACCCAAAATTAACAATTCCCCTAAACCTATTATACTTAGAAAATTTAGGTCGCGACACCATTGCCACCCTATCACCTCCCCATCGCCACCCCTGGGCTGCCATTGGTGAGCGGCCAAGCAAGGTTCGGCAAGCTCGCCAAAGTCTCATTAGGTAATGGTGAAGTCCCGCAAGCTCACCGGAGGCTTGCCTAGCCATTGGTGAGGCTCGAGCTTGCCCAGGCGGCATGAGTCCTGGCCCCGCCCTGGCTTGGCAAAGCTGAGCCTCGCATCAGTTGGTGAGGTCAAACCTCGTCGGTGGCTAGGCGAGCCTCGCCTCACCTAGATCTGGGGAGGTGGGCCTCGCCTGGCCATCGGAGAGGCTCAGCCTCGCGCCGCCTGGGCGAGCTTGAGCCTCGCCATACCTTGCCCGGCTTCTCGCTAGCCACCACCAGTGGTAGCAGCCAAGAGGAAGAAGGAGAGAAAAGAGAAAAAAAAAGAAAAAAGGAAAATTATAACGAAAAGTATTAAAAATTAAAAGAATCAAAAAATCAAAAACTCTTAACAAATACATTTCTACTTCCAGAATAAAAATTTTAAACAGTTTATCAAACACTTTAAATACTTAGAAATTGTTCTCGGGAGCAGAAAAAAATCATTTTTGATCAGAATTGTTCTTAGGAGTAGAATCATTACCATATAAGCCCTAAATTTCTATGAACCTTAACTAAGATTCATACTCTACGGTTGCTCTTACGAAAGTACTCCCACAAATAGATAGTGTCATTTCGTCTTATTTGCGGTTGTAGCGATGTGTGACGGCCCAAGCGATGGTGTGTAGGGAGGAGGGATGGCGGTGCGTCCGCGCCTCAGTCCTCAGATGTGCGCAAGGGAGGAGGGGATATGTCTCTTGTCTCACATCGCCTAAGGCCTGGACTAGCTTATAAGTATATGGGTTCTCTATTTGTACATACGCATTTTAAAACCGTGCGGGCCTTGGTCTAAAGCGGACAATATGTGTACGATGGTGAACCCAGGATGTTACAGGTGGTATCGAGCCGACTCCTGACTGTGTGTGGGGCCACAATGAGGACGCTGTGCCCGAAGGGGGGAGAATGTGACGGCCCAAGCGACGGTGCATGGGGAGGAGGGATGGCGGTGCGTCCGTGCCTCGGTCCTCGGACATGCGCAAGGGAGGAGGGGACATGTCTCTCGTCCCACATCGCCTAGGGAGGGAGTCCTGGACTAGCTTATAAGCATATGTGTTCTCTACTTGTATATATGCATTTTAAAACCGTGCGGACCTCGGCCCAAAGCGGACAATATGTGTACAGTGGCAAACCCAGGATGTTACACGATGAGTATCCTAAACCATGGTGAATGTTGATTGAGGTTCATACTTTGCATGACAGGTTCATTTTATATCTAAGCTGATTAAACAACCTAATATAAAACTCTAAGTGTCACCACTAACCTCTTTTTTGGGGCTAGCTAGAAAGTCCAATCGAGGTTCATGAGTGTTTTCTCAATTTCTACGCAACCAAAGATCTAGGGTTTAGAGACTTGGGTTAGGAGACTTGGTTACATTTATACTTCTATTAACGTCATTTCGGTACTTAACAGTTATTGTGTTACCTAAGGTGATTAAGCATGTTTTTTTACTTTTTCGTGCTATTTATTATAGAAAAGTGATTATCCATGGATGGTCAATTCCTAGGGTACTTTTGTCACACCCCAAAACCATCAAAATGGGAGATGACACGGCCATCTTTTCACTCGAAGAGCACAGCCTCAAACCACTAAATCCAACTCCCAAAAGTCCCCATTGATTTCGCTCTTGCTCTATTGCTCACTAACCGAGAACCTAAAAAGGTTTGGAAAGAGAGGGGTGAGCAATCACAAGTTCAGTGAGTAGTACATATCTCTTCTAAGCAAATCAAGTAGCCACTATGCATATATATAAAGCAATACCATGGACTCATAATCTAACACTTAATATAAATATTATATCACATATGAGTTTTTTCTTATTAAGAAAGTTTTATATTAATTAGAAAAACTTATTTAAACCATCCTCACAATTAAAATATTAATAGTCAAGTCTATTGACTAATCTCATTCACAACAACGTCAATAGTCCATTTCATTGACCTATCTCATATCAAAACACATGTTGATGGTCCATCCATCGACTAATCTTTTGTTGAATATCTAACAATGGCTACGACACAACGCCTTGTGACAAGGCGACCAAGATTCCTCCCTTGGCAAGGTCTTTACTTATAATGCCGGTGAATCGGCTGAGAAGGATATCCTAATTCGGTATACATACCCACATGCCCCTTCATAGGCTCACAGCGATATTGAGTACAAAACCCACATCCTCAAATATCTAGAAATTCAATCTAGAAATTAATCTCATAATCCACACAAATCAATCACATAACTTTTCGTAACTCATTCATCCAATAGAAATTCTTTTTCGTAAAGCATTTCTCATGTCATTTCATACAAATTCATAAATCGATATATATAACCTTTTGTAATGTTTTTCATGAAACCTTTCTCAAATTTTTCATTTTATAAACAAGTTCGCAAAGCTATACATATAACATTTCACAATACCTTTCCTAAAACCATTCTCAAACCATTCCCAAATATCAGGAGCTAGTAATTACCCGATTTGAACTTTTAGGTAATAAACATGCTCTTTCATTAGTTATAACATCTCGAATCTTTACCGTTCTAAAGACATGAGTTTGCAAATTCATAGAAGAGATAACACCACTCACCTTATCGTCTACGACCAAACAACAAACAGTATTCATATCCTTAATCTTACAACCCTAATAAATAATCAAGAAATAATATTAAAATCAAATAAAACTCTACCTCAACTGTCAGACAACTTAACTCCGTGTTAATGCTAATAAAATGACCCTACAAGCTAACAAATTGCCTATCCAAAATGATTATTCGAAGCCATCCACAATGTGGAGCTTAAGCACAAAATTTGGTCATGCCATAACTTTTTCCATCAAACCCCATTTCAAATGTTCTTATATTTAATAGAAAGCTCTTACAACATAATACAAGACCCCATTTCGCTGACCCAAAAACAAGCCGAAAATTGATGAAATATTGCCTTGAAGTTGCTAGATGCGCATTGTTGACACGCATGGGAAACTTTGAAATTTCGTTTCGGGCAAACCATAAGCTCAAATCAAGATCTGTAAAATCTTATATCTCCACAACATCCTAAACTATCATTTCTATAAAATTACGCAGTTCAACGACTCAAAAATCAGACTTCGCCACTTGAATCTCCAATAATGCCGAATTTCAAACCCTAAATCCAAAACTACTACAATTAAATGAATGAGGGATGTGACTCAACGAGCATTGTGTCATGTAGTCGAGATGGCTTGGTGAGGCCCCATAGGCATGAATGTGTGCTCTCTTTTTTCCTGCTCAGTCCCTTTTTTCTTTTTTTTTTTTTTTTTTTGTCCTTTGACTAGGTCAAAACCCACGTATTACAATATACCCTCTTTAAAATAAATTTTGTCCTCAAAATTTGAACTCAACTCAACCTTCAAACAAATGAGGATATTTCTACTTTGCCTCCATCTCGAACTCCCGAATAGCATATCTCTTCATGTGAAAAAGCATTTGACAATTCATCTACCAAATTTTCCCTAACTTAAGGGTAGCAAAAGTTAACTGAGCACATACCATCATAATGTTGACTTGACTGAAATTTTCATCATAGTCAAGTCCATACTATTGAAAGAATTCTTGAGCCATCAAACACACCATTCACTCCTCTTCAATCCTTTATTCTTAGTCATTGCTATACGTTTCAATCCGTCAGCTTCTCTTCTTGCATCATTAGTAAGGTTTTGAAACATCTTTACTTCTGCCTGTTTAATTGTGTTGACACTTTACAACTAATCGAACAATGGTTCTTTCTTATCATTCCAACCAATGCTAGGGCTTGGAATTGTACCGTTTACATGTTTGACTTGAAATGACTCTTTTTTTTGGGTATCGTAACCGTGACCTACAACATATCCTGGCTAGTAACTGTGACCTACAACATATCCTGGCTAGTTCCAAGTACACTGGTGGCTCTTTTCCCTCGCTTAATGCCATATTTAAAATTTTATCATATCTAGCTTAATCCAATTCATTTAGGAAGGTCATCATGTAACTGTATACTTCACTAAGGTTAGCTTTATTTGCTAATCTTAACTCATCAGCAACTTCATATAATTGTTTCCCCCTTAAGTCCTTGATCAAATGGAAAATCCTCTTAGCATATTTAGGTTTTTTGTAAAATGTCTCAACATTCCATCCCCTTGCAAAATTCTTGAAAAAATTCTCTTTCACCAAAATCAAACTTCTCGGAGGGATGATTACAAGCAACATAATGAAATTGCATCTTTGTTATACCTTGGGTGCCAGTTGCACTATGTCCAAGATTCTCTCATGGCACACTCCACATGACACCAATGAATAGAAACATCACAACCAGCCTAAATACATGTATTGGATGCATGTTAACCTTGGAGTAGATTAGGCACATATAAGCATTGTAAAAGCCATTCTTGACATGAACTTTGCAGTTACACCCATTAACAATAAAGCATTCTGACAAGAAACATTTCTGCATCTTAAGTTCAGAAAAATCTATGCCAAAATGGGTGTGGAAGACTAGATGGAAGTGGAAGATAGCCAAGCAAACCAATCAAAATCTCTAATTGAGCTTGATGGCATTTCGAGAGCATCTCAACAATTTACTTGATCTATTTGACAATGCTTCTCAGAAAGCCGATAATTGCTTATTTAACAATTTATTAACCATCAACTCTCGGATACTCCTTTTTGAAGCATGCCCAAGATTCTTCTCTCATCTAGCAAAATTTCCTTGCAATTTCATATGATGGTTCTGAAACTATTTTCTAAATGAGTGACTAAACGAATTCAATTATACTTCCATCCATCTACAATTGATTGTGCTCCTTCGACTACCACTCTGTATAGGCTACCACCATATTCATCCCACGCTGTTCATTTCTTATCAAAGCCGTAACTCATCTAGCCGTAACTCATCTCCAGATCATGAGATCCAATACTCTTATGAAGGGAACTTGACATCATCACGATGCTTTGTTTGCCTTCCCAACAACTATTTATTAAAACTTAGTTGCCTGCCTAGTCCACTGAGTGATTTATTATTTCCTTCTAATACCATAAGTTTTAGTCCTTAGACGAGCTCACCATTTGAATTGCTTTGTACCACTTGAGAATAGTAAAGAGTGTCATTTCCATTGTTGAGAGCTTCTTGTTATACTGGAGCTTCCTTAGACTTCTCCCGAATTATCTGATTTTTTTTTTCCTTCCTAATAGGAGAGCTTGAAAACAGCTCAAGACTCTTAGTGCTTGGCTCTTCCATGTCCATGTCCATACTATTTATAACATCTCCAAACTCTCTTTCAACTCATACTCGTTCTTCTACACGTTCACCGACTTCGTTTGGCATAAAATCAACATTTTTGTGTCCTTGAAGGTATGTACAAGTCTTTCTCTAGTCAAGTCGGTTTTATCTTCAAGCAATGAAGACCTTGCTTGAATGGTTTGTAAAAAAACCCTCCCTTCTCCTAATTTTAACTCTTGTGATTCTGCCTTTTATTCTATGAGTTCAAAATCAATGCCCTAGTCTTATTTGGAGATTCTTCATTTTGTGAGTACTTCCCAAGAACTCTATAATGAACAACTCCATTACAAATTTCATATGACTTCCCCAACTCTCTTCCCCTCTTTCAGAACTCCCAATTCTTAACAATCACACTATTAGATTCTTTCACTTTCCTCATCATTACTCCCATTCATCTCATTATTGAAAATCTTTCTCTGATCTTGAAATGCCTTGTATGTACGTTCCTTCTTCTCCCCAATTAGACTTTCTTGAAGGTACTCATCCCTTTCTTCGCAAAGTGACTTTTCGACCTCTTCAACAACCTCAACTCAACCTTCACCCTCTACAACTTCCCTCTGATCAAACTCTAATAGAACAACCTTTTTTTTGGGGGGGGAGGGGGGTTTCTAATCCAACTTTAGGAGCCAATCCAAGTTCATTGATCACTTTCTCTTCTAGCTCTCCTTCCTCCATTTCCCAACTACTCACACTCTTAGTTAGCAACTCCTCGCTCGCTCTCTCTCTCTCTCTCTCTCTCTCTTTCTTTCTCAACAAATCAAACCTAATTTATGACATGTCCAAAGTATCACAAATTAAGATAATACCTTTACGACAATTTTTTTTATTACCATAAAGTTCATAATCATTCGCTGAATTTCATCAAACCAAGATATATCACAATATAAATTTTCACAAACCATCGATTCTCTATTCAACATTCCTTTCACTGCAATTACATATATAGCTTAAGAATATCACATCAACCACTTGAAAGTTTGTGCAAACTAACTTTTATTTATTGTACAAAAAATTTCAAATACTTTTTCAAGTCCCTATGAACACATCGAGAAGAGATTATTGATAACACTACTTCAAAATTTGTCCATCTAACACCACAAGATATTAACTCTCAATACATTAAAGACAGAATCCACTTCTCTGAATTCCAATCTCAACCATCTCCCATAAATCTTATCAAAGAATATCACCACTTAAGAAAATAACTCCTCAAATCACCGAGATAATAAATTATCTAGTTTCCATTAAATCAATGGGCCTCAAATTCTCAATTTAAAGAATCATCACTTAAAATTTATTACTTCTTAAATAAAAAACTTAAGTATTCACCTTGCATCCAAGAAGGCTACAACTGAAAAACTATATGTACTAACTTCACAAAGCTACTTAGAGTAAGATCATCACATGCAATTCAGAAGTTCACAAACTAATCCCATTTATTCACCATAAGTAAATTTATGTCTCATATGACCACTCAAGCTTATAACTTCTAAAATCAATTCTTATTACACCATATATCGTTACATAATGCATCAAGACTTTCAAGATAAATTCACCTTGTTGAAATTGCACCTTGAGAAGCATAAAATACATTTTTGGCATTAAAAGTAATAGCTCGCATATCCCTGTTATCTCTTATAAAGCAAAACATGTTTCTTTGAATCATAATCTATGATCACTTACAACAAAAGAAACATATATTCAAGTATCTAACAAAAGACTAATGCGTTATATGTTGACACACAAGCTCACAATCTCCCTTTGAATCTACCATAAGATGTTATACCTCAAAACCATCAAAATGGGGGATGACAAGGCCATCATTCCACTTGAATGACGTGGCCTTAAACCACTAAATCCAACTCTCAAAAGTCCCTATTGATATCGCTCATGCTCTATTGCTCACTAACCAATAACCTGGAAAGGTTTGGAAAAAGAGGGGTAAGCAATTACAAGCTCAGTAAGTAATACGTATATATTCTAAGCAGATTGAGTAGCCACTATGCTATATATATATATAAATCAATACCAATCCAACACTTAATATACATATTAAATCACATATGAGTTGTTTCTTATCAAGAAGGTTTTATACCAATCATATTTAAACCTTTCTTATAATTCAAGCATCAACAGTCAAGTCTATTAACTAATCTCATTCATAACATGGACCATTGACCCATCGCACATCAAAACACATGTCAATAGTCCATCTATAGACCAATATTTTGCTTATTATTTAACCATGATCATGACACAACGCCTTGTGAAAAGGCGACTAAGATTTCTCCCTTGCCAAGGTCTCCACCTACAATGTCGGTGGCTTGACCTAGAAGGATATCTTAATCCGGTATGCATACCCATATGCTCCTCAATAGGCTCACAACAATATTGAGCATAAAACCCACATCCTTTAATATCTAGAAATTCAATCTATAAATTAATCTTATAATCTATAATACATTTCACAAATCAATTATATAACTTTTTGTAACTCATTCATCCAACAGAAATACTTTTTCATAAAACATTTCTCATATCATTTCATACAAATTCATAAATTGATATGTATAACCTTTTGTAACGATTTTCATGAACATTTCTCAAATTTCTCATTCTATTTCAGAAAGCTTTACATATACCATTTTACATTACTTTTCATAAAACCATTCTCAAATCATTCCCAAATATCAAAAGCTAGTAATTGCCTAATCTAGACTTTTATGCAATAAACATGCTCTTTCATTAGTTATAATATCTCCAATCTTTACCGTTCTCAAGACATGAGTTCACAAATTCGTAGAAGAGATAGCATTACTCACCTTGTCGTCTATGACCAAACAACAAATGGTATTTATGTCCTCAAGCTCACGACCCTAATAAATAATCGAGAAATAATGTTAAAATCAAATAAAAATCTACCTCAACTACAAAACAACTTAACTACACCTTAACACTAATAAAATGACATCCACGGGCCAACAAATCGCCTATCAGAAATGATTGTTCAAAGCCATTTGCAATGCAAAGCTCAAGTGCGAAACTTGGTCACACCATAACTTTTTCCACTGAACCTATTTCAAATGTTCTTATGGTCAATAGAAAGCTCTTACAACATACTGTAAGAATCCCAATTTCGTTGACACAATAACAAGCCGAAAATCGACGAAATATGGCCCCAAAGATGCTAGACACACACTGTTCACACGTGCGGGAAACTTCGAAATTTTGTTTTAGGCAAATTGTAAGCTTAAATCAAGATTTGTAAAATCTTATAACTCCACAACATTCTAAACCATCATTTTTATAAAAATACACAGCTCAACGACTAAAAAATCGGACTTCGCAGCTTGAATCTCTAATAATTCCAAATTTCAAGCCCTAAATCTGAAATTACTCCGATTGAACGAATGAGGGGTGCGAGCACTCACTGGGTGTTGTGTTATGTAGTCGAGATGGCTTGGTGAGGCCCCAAAGGCATGAACTGTGCTCTCTCTTTTCTTGCTCATCTTCTTCTTCTTCTTTCTTTCTTTCCTCCTCTTTCTCTGCGTGCACCTTCTTTGTCCCGAGAGTCCATTTTCCTTTTAATAGCTAGGGTCCACTTTTCCCTTCTTTTGTTGACTTTTCAGCCCCTTTTTTTTTTTTTTTTTTTTTTTTCTTTTTTTTTGTCCTTTGACTGGGTCAAAGCCAACGTATTACAACTTCTATAAAAAAGAAATAGAAAAAACAAACAATTGAAAATTAAAGTGCGGTGCGGTAAATAAACATTTAAGGAAAGCGGTAAATCTAAACATACAATCCTAACATGGAAAGAAAGAAAACAAAGAAAAGAAAGAGCCCACGATTCATTGGGCTTAATACAACGTAAGAGAAAACTTGAGACATATGTCAAATAATAATGAATAATACAAAAGAATGAATCAAAATGGACATCAACCTTCGTCATCTTCAACGGGATTTCTTCTTGAACATATACTAATCCTATTCTAAAGCTAAAGGAATGGAGAGAACTTTACATACACTTAAAATAAACATTGAAGAATGGAAAAGACAATCAAATCATGTCAAGGAATCAAAAAGAAAACAATTAGTTTGTCCAAATTGGCCTCAGAGCCAGCCATTAAAATTGCACACGTGTTGTGCCACAAAAGTGTTTTTCCATTCACTATTATACATGGCTCATGGTAATTAGCCGCCATTAGTATTATCTTACAATGACTAATACCATGAGCCCCTAAGTTGGTTCTATGTGTTTCCCAAATAGTCTCACGAATGCATGCATCATGCCTACACATACATCTAACAATCACATGCACAATCTTTGAAAATAAACATATATGCAAGTCCGACAATTTTGTTTCTCACTCAATCAGATAATTAGTGAACCGACACCGAGTTACTTCACTCATTCATTATGCGCCAATCACAAATACATGCGCTACACAAGAGAGATTGGAATGAAAAAAATGATTTAAATGATGCTTAAAATTATTACAATTAAGCACTATATAAGTGGACATTTCGGCCAAAACTTGAGAAAATGCAAAATTTCAAAATTTTCTGCACTATCGAGGACTTAATAAAATCATCAATCGACTTTTTTTTTTCTAGGAATTTCTATGCAAAAAGGTCAGAAAGTGAGACATATTATTTTCTAAAAATCGAAAAGAAAAATAGAGCAAGACAAGACAGAGGATTCAAAATGCATACAATTGAAAAGGGACCCATGGATAATTGGCCTTGAAAAAATTATAACACATCAAATACTCAATAAGAAACAACTTAGAAAGTTTTCTGACAAATAAATTTATAAAATTCAAAGAACACAACACAATGCATTAGAACATAACAAGGCAGTAGGGATCTAAGGCAAGTTCACGGTGATTTATCCAAGTGAATGATGTCAAAAAATTCTCAAATTTTGTCACAACATAGACATATGAATGACAATCAAATTATGTGAAGGACTCGAGCTTAGAATCTTTACCAAAAAGTTCATTAAAAAATAAGAAAAAGCAGACATGGAATTGACACCACATGCATTCTAAATTTCCATTTTTCCAGATTTCAAGGTAAATTTTACAAAAATGGAAAATACGTCTAATGACATGCAAATAAGGCAAACTTTACGTCATTGGAAAGCTTGGAATGTGCTCTAAGACTACATCAAATTTAATTAAGGTCAATTGCATGCTCAATTCATGGCATTTGCAAAAGTGCGCAAATTAGTTAAGGACATGGCAAATTATGATGCATGAATAGGAACTAGTTAGGTCACTATATGATGCATGAAAATTATGATATTTTAAAATGACATAGGGTTTGATGTGATGAACAAATTTAGTGAAGACACCTAACCCTAAATCGATGTACAAAAAATCACACAAATTCATGAATGCAATAAAGTGGTCTAACCTTATTCATGACAAGAGGGTCAAATTCCAAATTTAATGTATGAACTTCACATACGAGTTTTACGTAGCAAATGAGGTTTAAATGATATATACCATACATCTTTTTGAAGCTTGAGATATCTCCTGGGTATGTCTAAAAGAGTCCATGCAACAAATTGGTCCTCTGGGGAATAAAACAAATCAGTTTTCACAAATGAGCAGAATAGCAATATATTGCGGCAAGCATGCTCACAAGATGCATGGTTTACAACATTTTTATGATATGGCAAAAATATGAGAAAAATCATCAGGGGACTTAGATCTAATTACAGAACCAAGTGTCAATCTTAATCATGCAATTCATCGAGCAAATGATGACTAATTGAGGTGATCCATACTGTGTTTGAAAGGCTATAGAATTTACTATAATTTTCATGAAGGCACCTAAGTTCACAAGTCACAATTGCACATTCAATTACATGCAAACACAATTGGGACTCAAATAGGACAAACAAGATCTTATGACTATTTTAGGAGGTTTTCAACTATTTAATGATCTCTAAAAAATATGAAAAAATTATATGTTATAACCAATATAATTTAGACAAATCTTCATAAAGACATCGACCTCTAAATCTCAACACACAAATCAACACAAAATGGACAAATAGAAGAGGCGAAATTGGACAAGAATGGCAGAGCGACCTAGGGACGGTTCCATGAGGTTTTCATCCTTTAAAAATGATTTGAAAAATCTGGAAAAATTATATAATGTGATCAAGATCATTTCTAATAATTTTCACGAAGAAACCTAAGTTTAGATCTTAACACAAGAGTCATAAAAAATTCGACAAAATTGCTAAAATCGTGTAAAACTTGAAAATTTCAGTTATTGCAGTATGTTTAAAAGGATATCCTAACTCTGAAAAATGTTTTCGAATAGCAAACGACATCGATTTATTACTTACAAGATATCAAATCAAAACTCTTTAAATGCTCCGCGAAAGTCTGGAAGACATCTAAACCTAGAAATGAGGGTTTAAATCTCAGAATAGTCATCATAGAATGTCGGTCCATAAACTCCGAATTTTGCAGAGCTTCACCAATCAAACAATCATCATTTCTAGCCATCATACAAGATCTAACAGCCATAGATCATCGAACTCAAGCATATTTAAGGTCCTAAAGCCGAATCTGAGGCTCGGTCACATGAGTTGATCTCGCTTCTTTGGATTCATGATCCAGAGAGAATATCTTGTGATCCTTCATCATTTGAGCTCGATCAAAGGCTGATCTCGAGACGGCAGATGGGATGTTGGATCACCACTACTTCAAGGATCAATGAAGAGCACCTAGAGACCTCCGGAGAATGCAGGTGGATGCAGAGTAAGGCCAGTTCACCTATTTAAGGAATCGGCTCAGTTCAAGCCGATTCAGACTGCCATGGAGGAGAGTGTCTAAATGGGAGACTTTAGCCACCTTTGAGACGCCGGACGACGAGAACGGGAGAGGAGGGAGGCCAAGGAGGACTGGAGGTAGTGTTGCTCAACTAGCGAGGGCTCCGGTGAGTAGCAAACGGCGTGGTGGTGTGAAGCGATGTGCACGCACGAAGGAGGAAAGACAAAGAACGTTAGTGGGAAGAGAGAGAGGATTTGAGAGAGATTTTCCATTTTTTTAGATCTACATTTTGCAGATTATGGCCCCTCCTTTTTAGTTTTAAAGGGAAAAACTTATTTATATGAACTTGAGAGATGCCATCCTAGCCCTTGGATCGATCTAAGGGCTAGGATGTCATCTTATCCTCTAACAAACTCTCTATGTAAGCACATGCTAATTTCAATGGCTTTGATGCGTTTTTAATGGACGATGATGATCTAATTTTGAGATAATGGGCTAATCAAGGTCTTTTTTGTAATTTCACTGAACTTGGGAGCAAATTTGCAAATTTCGAAAAATCTAGGCCAAAATTGGAAATTTGAAAATTAAGGCATAGGAGGTTGGTGTGTATTGGGCCACCTCACAGTGTCGCTAGCAAAAAGATGGCAAAAAAACTTGCTTATCAATGTTGGTCAACGCTAGGTTGACTGGGTTAAATTCTCGTCCAACTTTTGTTCTGATTTTTTTCATTTTGCCTGATTCGAACAAAATTGAATATTTCTATATGAATTGAATCAAATGGAATGCAATTGGAAGATTTTGGTCGACTAATTGTGCACCAAATTTTCAAAAACATTGAATTCCCATTAAACAGTTTGACAAGCAAAACCCATATTTTCAAGTGAGCTTCAATTGGCCAGATTGAAGCTCAATTACTTCTAAACTCTAGCCTAGAATGGGTCAAGTCAAAATGCATTAATTGAAGCACATTAACTTGGATTTTTAATGCTCAAGTAAGCTAAATTCATCAAATTAGAATGTTCCCAGGTGAACTTACCAAAATTGACCCCAGAATCGGATTGTAACTAAGAAAATGAGTGAAATGGCATTGTCAGCTTGTTAATCATGAACAATCAATTTGGAACCCTAACTAGGGGCAAAAATGGCAATTTGCCGCTCGACTTACCCGATTTCAAAATTGGTCGAACGAATGAATGGGTAATTGCCTAGAGATCAAATGTCACAAAAGCAACTATGCGTAAATGTGACTAGAATGAAAGTAATTATATTTTTGGCCGATTTTGAACCTAAAACCGAAGAATTCAGAATATAAGATTCTTAATTGATTTTTTGCAAAATTTTTAATGCAAATGTCAAATAGAGACTAAAACAAATCCTTTTCCACAAAAAGTTAACTTTTGACCCGGGGTTTGACTTTTGGTCAAAGAGTGATTGAAAATTAACCTAAAAGTCAGCTATTTGACTTTTCTGGTTTTAGTGAAAATGACTTGGAAATTACCTAAAAATGAAAATCTAAAAGAAAAGAAATGAAAATTGACACTTTTTATTTGAAAAAAGGCTCCATCGCGATTGGAAACCCTAATTTTGATTTTTCGGCATTTATTGACATGTTAGCTAAAAATTAAATGTCAACAAGTATATCAAAATGGCTTTCTAAGGACTATAAGTTAACTTGAAATAGAGTTTTGTGGAGAAATTTGTAGCGTAATGAAATTTAACACACGAGTCGCGCTTAGGGACAATAGTAGATTTCTACTAGAAGTGAGTTTTCATTGGTGTGTAGGTGTTTTATCAACAAATATACATAGTATAGTTAAGTCATTCATTAGAACCTCCTTTCACTTGGTCTTTTGATATTGTTTTTTGGTTAATTGTTAGGAATTCGAGTGTGGTTATCACGCCCCGAACCTCGAGCACGCGACAACCCCTTCTCTTGGTCGATTGAAAGCGACGTCCTAGAACTCGTCGACAACCATTCATTTTAATCTTTCATTATGTGCAAGCGGAAGGCGAACCATCCCCAGTCCAACAATCAATCAATCAATTAATCAGGGATAGAGGGATGAACAACAAGAACAACCGTCACTACTCATTTATACACTTTACTAGATTAACCAACGAAGGATCGTTTTCCGATTTACAAGCCCGACAACAGGGGCCAATTCATCCTCTAAGCCAAACCAAAAAGGAACTAGGCTAGGCTAATCTAGCTGTATAAAATGAACCCTCGGGTTCAACACCACGGTCACTCGGACCCATCGGACTCGGCTCTGTCAGGTCGATCACTAGTGGGGTGGGGGCAGGATTCTCCATTGCGGGTGCGCCATTCTAGAGGCCTGAAAATTGTTAATCACGACGGGTTGAGATAAAATCTCAGCGAGTTCTTCCCCTAAGCCCCGGTTAGTAAACCAACAAAACCCGGGCATCTCTCTAGAGCCACCCCTCACACAACCCAACCACAACAACCGGCAATCAGCAATAAAATAACAAGCAAGGTCAACCAACAATCAAAAGCCGGTTCGCATGCAACCTTACTTGGTATGCCATACCCTACATGTGACGTCCTGAAATTCGAGCCCTTTGAGGGAGGAATGAACATTAATTCCGCCAATGCATTGTTGGTTGATCTCACTCGGAATTGATCACTCCTGAGATACTGACCTTGAGGAGAAAGGTTAATGAGGACAGAACTCGTGCGACTAAAGAACTTGACTTGGGAAAACGACTCGACCGTGAGACTTGCGTAAGGACGATCCTGTAGTCATGCAGGCCGATTTCAGGGATGACTAGAAGTCGATTCGCGGATAGAAATAATGGGACGACGAGTGATTCCATCTACTGTTATCGAACCCGCGAATGGCCCTATGTCGATCCTTGATAATCGTGCACTTAGAAATAAGAATCGATTATTCACAATTTCATGTAGTCAAGGACGTCCATGTGTCGAGAAGTCTTGAACGTGGTTTGGCACGAGTCGGTTACGTGTGAATCCTCAAAACCGCCTGTCAGTCTGAATTATACCAAAATGACATTTGGGCGAAATTGACAAGGCATGAGAATCCAAGATTGGACTTCGAATTTTCGGGAACGTTCGGGGTGGACTTTTGGATGATGCTTCCTTGACAGTCGACGGAGTCGGTCGAGCCGAGTTTTGAGAAAGGGATTTTGGACCGAGAAACCGAGCCTATGAGGATGTGGGCCAGGCAAGAATAGCGAGGGCCTCACGCCCAAGGTGGGATAGCCACCGTGGAAGACCGAGATAACGAGCGAGTCCGTTGGACCCAACCGACCCCTCACCCGTCCTAGCCTAGCGTCTAAACTTGAGCCAATTCGAGCCCAATAAATTCCCGAGCCCGTTCCTACCCATTTCCCAGCCCGTTTCTTAGGCCCGCCCTTCATTTTCAGCCCAAGGACAAATTGGGAAATGTGCAAGGTGGAAATGACCAAAATGCCCTTGGATATTTTGAAGAAAAGTCAAAAGGAAGAGAGAGAAGATGAGGTCATTTTCTTGGCAAGTTGGGGCAAGCATTAATGGCCTTAATGAGACCTATCTCCAGCCCTCACTTCACTCTCTCTCTCTCTCCTCTTCATCTTCTCCAAAATCGCAGCCCTCTTCCCCTTGCTTCTCCTTGCAATTTCTGCAGTTTCTGTTTTAGACCTCTCACCGAAATTTGAGTTTTTGTTGCCTTCCCGGTGGAATCTCGGGCCGTTCCACCTATCAAAATGTTCAGAACAGAAATTCCGTACCTTTCACGGCGGCCGATCGCCGAACGAAGCTGCCGTCCGACCCGTACGGCGGCTAGAAGTTACCGGTCCTCCGTCCGTCACTGTAGCGTTGCCCTTTGCACAGCTCCGCATTTTCTTCCGTTTCTCTCCATTTCCGGCCAAACCACCACCCATCCTAGCCACAAGTGGTTCCCCCTCGACCCCAGGTGCCGTTGGTCGCTGGCCCGCCGCTCGCCGGAGCTCCGGGCAACCCGTTTAACTCCGGTCGGCCCCGTCCTCCTCCTCCCGTAGTGCTGTTTTCTGAAGTTGGGGGTGTGAGCAGAAGCTTTTGCTGTGATTTCCGTCTCAGGACCGCCTTGGAGTGTCGTGGGAGAAGTCCCCGGGTGTCGGGTTCGTCGCCGCCGCCGCGCCGGTATCTCCGGCCCACTTAACGGGTGAGTTTAGCCCCTAATCCTTATTTAGTGCCTAAACTTGCTTAGGGTTGGGTTAATTAGTGTTAATGCTGGTTTAGGAGGGTTAATTAAGTTTTATTAGCCCTAAGATAGGTGGTTAGATAGGTGATTAAGATTATCTTAGCTTAATCTTGCTTGATTATGCTTAATTGTGCTTATTTTGTGGATTATGTGATAATTAAGCTTGTTTAGCTTAATTGATTGATTAATTTGTGTTTAATCAATGTTTTCTTTAATTTCTGAATTTAATTTATTATTAATTGAATTTCAGAAATTACTATTCACGGATGACATTGTTCACGACATCGTTCACGGCATTGTTCATCCGGAAATGAAATTGTGCATAATTTCATGTGTCTTGATCATATGAAGTGAAATTGATGTGTCGTGGCATGAACATTCGCATGAATCATGTGAATTTCACAAAAAGGGAAAAATGGTTTATCCGAGGGACATCGGAAATGGACCGCCTTTATGAGAAAGAAAGTGATTTGTCCAAGGGACACTGGAAATGGACCGCTTTTATGAGAAAGGTGGGGAAAATGGTTTGTCCAAGGGACATCGGAAATGGACCGCTTTTGTGAGAAATGATTTGAGGTTTTATATGCAAGCATGTGTGCATTGGCTAATGCTCAAAGATAATAAGTGGATTGTGATGGAATGCTTATGTGATCACTAAGTTGAACCCGATTTATCGGAGATTATGGAAAGGGAGGGCACGGAAGGGCACGGTGGCGCCTCTGGAAGGGCACGGGAGGAGGAAGGGCGCCGTAGCGCCGTGGCGCCTCGGAGGGTATGGAAGGGCACGGTTGCGCCCTGCGGAGGAAGGGCGCCGTAGCGCCGTGGCGCCTCGGAGGGTATGGAAGGGCACGGTTGCGCCTCTGCGGAGGAAGGGCGCCGTAGCACCATAGCGTTTCGGCCTGCACGGAAGGGCACGGTTGCGCCTCTGTGGAGGAAGGGCGCCGTAGTGCCGTAGCAATAGCACGGAAGGGCACGGTTGCGCCTCTGCGGAGGAAGAGCGCCGTAGCGCCGTTGCACCTCGGCCAAGTTGTAGCCTTGTGGGGCAATAATAATCGGAACACATGTGGATGCGAGAGTGCATGAGAAAACATGGCATCATTGGTTCCGATTATGCATGAGGTGATCATATCATTTATGGCACGCACGCATGAATTGATAACGTGCAGGGGTGGCAATGACCAGGTGAGATCGCTTGTGACGTGACTTGCATGTGATTGATGAACTGCATCATCTAACGGCCATGTGCATTGCGTGTATTGTGCCGACTTATAATGTGCAGGGTATAGCATACTGGGTAAGGTTGCATGTGAACCGACTATTCGATTGTTGGTTGCATTGCTTGCATTGAATGAGATTTAACGTGCAGGGTATGGCATACCGGGTAAGGTTGCATGCGAATCGACCTCTGATTGTTGGTTGAACCTGTCTGTGGTTTGATTGCTGATTGCTCGGTGTTTGTGGTCGGGTTGAGTGAGGAGTGGTTTTGGAGAGATACCCCGGGTTGAGTTGGTGTACTAACTAGGGCTTAGGGGAAGAACTCGCTGAGATTTTATCTCAACCCGTCGTGGTTAACATTTTTCAGGCCCCTAGAATGGCGCACCCGCAGTGGAGAATCCTGCCCCCGCTTCTCCAGTGATCGACCTGACGGAGTCGAGTCTGATGGGTCCGAGTGACCGCGGTGTTGAACCCGAGGGTTCACTTTGTATAGCTAGATTAGCCTAGCCTAGTTCCTTTTTGGTTTGGCTTAGAGGATGGATCGGCCCTCTTTTGTCGGGCTTGTATCAAGAAACGATCCTCCATTGATTAATCTAGTAAACTGTATAAATGAGTAGTGATGGTTGTTCTTGGTGTTCATCCCTCTATCCCTGATTGATTACTTGATTGTTTGTTGGACTGGGGATGGTTCGTCTTCTGCTTGCGTATAACGAAATATTAAAATGAATGGTGGTCGACGAGTCCTGGGACGTCGCTTTCAATTGACCATGGTAAGGGGTTGTCGCGTGCTCGGGGTTCGGGGCGTGACACTACATGTTATATGTCAGCACAATACATGCAATGTACATGGCCGTTAGATGATGCAGTTTACCAATCACATGCGAGTCGCATTACAAGCGATCTCACCTGGCCATTGCCACACCTTGCACGTTATCAATTCATGCGTGTGTGCCATAAATCATGATGTGATCAACTCATGCATAATTGAAACTGATGATACAATGTTTCTTGTACACTTTGGTATCCACACGTGTTCCATTGGGCCGAGGTGCAACGGCGTTACGGCGCCCTTCCTCCGCAGAGGTGCAATCGTGCCCTTTCGTGCTATTGCTACGGCATTACGGTGCCCTTCCTCTGCAGAGGCGCAACCGTGCCCTTCCGTGCAGGCCGAGGCGTTACGGCGCTACGGTGCCCTTCCTCCGCAGAGGCGCAACCGTGCCCTCCGAGGTGCAACGGTGCTACGGCGCCCTTCCTCCACAGAGGCGTAACCGTGCCCTTTTGTGCCCTCCCTTCGATGATTCGGACTATTGTAGCCAATGCACACATACTTGCACATACACTTGCATTTAAAATCTCAAGTCCTTCCTTATAAAATCAGTCTATTTCCAGTGTCTCTCGGACAAACCATTTTTCCCACCTTTCTCATAAAAGCGGTATGGTATTCCTCGGACAAATCACTTTCTTTGTTTTGTGAAAATCACACAATTCAAGCGGATGCTTATGCAATGCCGCATCCAATTCACTTCATATGATCAAGGCACATGAAATTATGCACAATTTCACTTCCGGATGAACAGTGCCGTGAACAGTGCAAGTGAACAATAATCGTGAACAGTACATATGAATAATGAAATTTTCGAATTTAATAATTAAATAATTTAATTCAGAAATCACATAATTTAATCAATAAATGCAGAAATCAAATAAATCAATTAATTAAAACAATTAATCAATTTAATCAAGCAAAGCATGCTTAATTAGCCCATAACACACAATTAAGCATAATTAAACAAGATTAAGCTAATCTAATCTTAACCCTTAATCTAACCACCTATCTTAGGGCTAATACACTTAATTAAACATCTTAATCAGCCCTTAGCACTAATTAACCCAACCCTAAGCAAGTTTAGGCACTAAATAGGGTTTAGGAGCTAAACTCACCCGTTAAGCGAGCTGGAGACGCGGACGCGGTGGCGGCGACGAACCCGACACCCGTGGACTTCTCCCACAACACTCCAAGGCGGTCTCGAGCTCAACACAACAGCAACAAATTCGGATTCCCCACTGAACTTTACAAAACAGCACTGCAGGAGGAGGAGGTTGTTGGTCGGAGCAAAAACAAGCTGGCCGGAGCTCTAGCGAGCTCGTGGCCGGTGACCGGAGGCTCCTAGGGGTCGAGGGGGAGTTGTGTGTGGCTGGTGTGGGCATTGGGTAGGCCAAAAATGGAGAGAAACGGAAGAAAAACCGAAGCTGCACAGGAGGCGCTGCACAATGACGGACGGAGGACCGCCGACTTCAGGCTGCTGTACGCGACGGACGGCAGCTCCGTTTGGCGATCGGCTGCAGTGAACAGTATGTAATTTATGTGCTGAACATTTTGATAGGTGGCACGGCCCGAGATTCCACCGAGAAGGCAACAAACAACTCAAAATTCGGTGAGAGGTCAGAAGCAGAAACTGCAGGAAGGCAAGGGAAGAAGGAGAGAGAGGGCTGCGATTTTGGAGGATCTAAAGAGGAGGAGAGAGAGAGAGAGATGAGAGCTGGTCTTAGGCCTCATTAAGGTCATTTAATGCCTTCACCAAGTCCCCAAGAAAGTGACATCATCTTCTCTCTTTTCTTTTGACTTTTCTTCAAAATATCCAAGGGCAACATGGAAAATGAATAGGAACGGGCTCGGGAATTTGTTGGGCTTGAATTGGCTCATATTTAGACAACGGGCTCGGGAGGGTTAATGATTGGTTTGGCCCAACGGGCTCACTTGTTTGTCTTGGCTTTCCACGATGGCTGTCCCACCTTGGGCGTGAGGCCCACACTGTTCTTACTCGGCCCATATCCTCGTAGGCTCGTTTCCTCGGTCCGAAAATCCCTTTCCCCAAAACTCAGCTCAACCGACACTGTCGACTGTTAAGGAAGCATCGTCCAAAAGTCCATCCCGGACGTTCCCGAAAATTCGAAGTCCAATCTTGGATTCTCATGCCTTGTCAATTTTGCCCACATGTCATTTTGGTATAATTCAGACTGACAGGCGGCTTCGAGGATTCACACGTAACTGACTCGTGCTAAACCACGTTCAAGACTTCTCGACACATGGACGTCCTTGACGACATGAAATTACGAAGGATAGATTCTTATTTCAAAGTACACGATTATTAAGGATCGACATAGGGTCGTTCATGGGTTCGATAACAGTAGACGGAATCACCCGTCGACCCATTATTTCCAGGTCAGGATAGATACTAACCGGTCTCACGGTCGAGTCGTTTTCCCAGGTCAAGTTCTTTAGTCGCACAAGTTTTGTCCTCAGTAGCCTTTCCCCTCAAGGTCAGTATCTCGGAAATGATTGGGTCCGAGCGGAATCAACCAACAATGCATTGGCGAAATTCACGTTCACTCATCCCTAAAAGGGCTCAAATTTCAGGACGTCACAGCGGCAGCTTGAATAATTGCTGTAGTTAGTTTTTGGTTTTTCAAAGGTGAGTGATACTATTTTTTCTTTGTATTTTGAACTCATATTTTGAAAAATATTATGAGTTATATATGCTATGAGTTGATAAATAGCATCTTTTGCTAGATAAAAAAGATTGAGCTTTTGCTACCATTTGTTGTTTGAAAAGGGAAGTTATCTTTTGACTTTAGTTTGAATAATTGCTTAGAAATGGTTTGTGAAACCCCTTACGAAAGAATCTTGAAAAGTTTGTGGTTTTTGAAAATGTGCTTTGATATTTATATATCAAATGCTTGAGTTGTGAGATGATTTTGATTTTGAGTTGTGAATTACTAGAGATTTATGATTGATGATTGGTGCTAAGTGTTTCTATGTACCCAAAGGGATGTATGGTTATGCATATACTAGTTTAGGATATTCTTGTGGGCCAAGCTGTCGGCTTATAATAGATTGAGACCTAATTAAGGGGGAATCTTGGTCACATTATCACGAGTGTTATTCATGACCATGACTAGATATTTGAGCATGAGTTTGGTTAATGGAGTGAAGCATTAACATGTGATTTGAGTTTGATTGATGGAATTGACTATCGACATGTGTTTTAATAAGATTAATCAATGAGATAGACCATTAATGTGAATTTTTATGAGATTAACCAATGGATTGGACCATTGGTGTCTACTTTGTTATTATCTTAAGTATTTGTATTATGAATATATTATGTTAAAGTGAGTTATGTTTGTGTTTTAGATATTCATAGTAATTGCCTGATTCCTTTAGAAGAAATATATTACTCATTGAGCTGTAGTAGCTCATTCCTTTTTCTTATAACGTTTTTCGAGTTCATCAGTTAGTGGCCGTTAGAGCAAAAGCCTTATCGCGGGAGCTTCTAGGAGCTGGATATTTTAGTCTAGTTTGAGGCTGCATTCATTGGGGGAAGAACCACCATGTTACTCCCTTATTCTTATAAGATTTGGGGTGTGACACCATCACCACTAGCAAACTCGGGGTGGTGGGTTGAGCTAGTTCTTGCTCAGAGAGGTCCACAGGCACGGGCAAGACAAGCTCGACCTATGACTTCGTCAAGCAAATGCAATATCTTTATGTGAAGGTCGGGAAGGCTAAGGAGGTCTCCATGCCGTTCGGGAGCAGCGGCCAGTTGGTGGCTGAGGTCATGCTCGGTCACAGGGAATCACAAAGAGGGTCCATTTGGGTTCGAGCTCGAACGGTGTCGAATGGACCAAGACTGCCTTTCTGAAGGATTACACACGCAATCCTCGGTTGTGGAGGTGTTCGTAAAAGAGGGTAATAAAAATGAGTTCTAGGGACTTGTCAGGTTCAATCTCAATAAAGTCCCTCGGAGAGTGCTGCTACGACCCCAGTGGTACCGGATGGAGGACGGAAGGGCGATAAAGCGAAGTCCGGGAGGTGATGTCGCAGTGGCACCAGAGAGATGCCATGGGAGCTCACGACCAGTTCATTTGTAACAAGCCCAAGCCCCCTCTACTGAAGCTTCGAGTGCCACACGGAGAAGATGAACAATATCTTAGATCCACGGAGAAAAAGCAGAAAAAATAAAATAGAAAGGAAAGAGAGATAAAAAAAGAAGAAGATGTGGATTTATTTCTTATGTGAAAATGCCATGTTGGACTACTAACGGGTGAAGTTCAACGATTGGGAATAGAATTGGGACTAAAGTAAAAGTTAAGGAATTTTTTTTATATAAAAAAATTCAGGATAAAATTGAGACGAAATTTAAAATTGAGAAAATTTTAGGGAATAGTTCCTTCTTGTGATTTCAAGCTTTTGACTCTAGGTGGTTTGGCTGATTTCCAATTTTAGCCTTAAACTTTCTATTATTCTACCAACGAATAATGGAACCAGAGGCAAAGATTTGAATTATTGCGAAATTTCACAATCTCATCTTTTGATCTTTTTTAGGCGATTGAGTTCTTAAATTATATAAATTTTGCTCAAGTTGGTCCTACCATCAAAATTATGGAGGAAAATGTCGTAGGTATGTGCTGACGTGATATGCTACTCCACCTTTAATAGATAAACGGGAAAAGAAAAGAAGAGTAAATAAAACAAAATAAATATGAAAAATCTAGGAATTTGAGAAAAAAGAAAAAAGAAAAAGCAGAGAGAAGGCCGTAGCCAGAATTTGGCGAGGGAGGCCATGCTTCGTTAGGGTCGTCCAACCTCAGAGGCTACTGGTGGTGATGAGCAACGAGAAAAATATATGGAGAGAAAGACAATTATTTAAATGCCTCCAGCAATAAATTCCAGCTAGAGAAATTATGTGACTTTTATAATTAGAAAATTTATTTGAGGTGGCATTATTTTGGTACTGAAATGATCACTTTCTAACAACGACAGATATTGAAATGATCATTTTTTAACAATAATTGGCACCAAAGTGATCACTTTTTAACCTGTTACATGATGTCGTTTAGGGGTTATATGTTGAGTAGGCATGCCAGCAAGCCATGTAGGATTGATTAATACAATCATATCGGATTTCTAGTGACTCAGATTGGAGGTGACATTTTAAGCGATTTTTTAAAAATGACACTTGAGTGATTTGAAAAAAACATTTGATATTAAAGTGAGTGTTATATAAAATTTTTGGCACTTTTGATACATGTAATCACTATTTTGTCAAATAAACTCTTCTGTAGTGTTGAAGTGCAAGCCCCTACAAGCATTTCTATTTTTCTTTTAACGAAGAAGGAACTCGAATAAGAAAGTATACAATTTAAGGATTCAATTAATAAAAATATTAAGAACCAAATTGAATATTCAGCAATAAATTAGGGATTTCTACTGTTTTTATCCATTCTACTTACAATGACCGGGTTAATTCCAAAAATAAGCACCAAGTTTAGATTGAGTATCAAATATGACCCAAACTTTTTTTTTATCTCGTAAAATGGTACAAACTTTAGGTTGAGTAACAATACTGACCCCAACTATTTTTTGTCTGATAAAAAATCATGAACTTTCAACCTTATCCCAAATCTGACCCCTACCATTAACTTTCTATATGAAGTCAACCTTATTTCAAGAAAAAAAATGTTTTAGTCGTGAGCTTGGCGGATCTCGTCCATGGCGTTTCTCGATGGGCGATGGTCTACAATTTTATGTTATGACAAAACGGCAAAGTCTGGATAGACAAATTTAATTTAGAGATTTTTTTGACTTGTTAGTGAAGTGTAGAAGATAATGAACAGCTTTACCGTTATTCTCTAAACTGTGACTCAAAGAAGAAGACTATGAATAGTGTTTTAAATCCAACTAGCAAGTGCACATGGATATATTACTAAGAATTATTAATGGATCTAAGTTAAGGGGGTCAAATTTGGGATTTAAGTGAAAGTTTGTGCTTTTTTTCGAGATAAAAAAAGTTTGGCTCAAATTTGGCATTTATCCTAAAGTTGGTGCTTTTTTATGAGATAAAAAAAGTTTAGCCTAGATTTAGTACTCGACCTAAAGTTGATACTTTTTTACGAGACAAGAAAAAGCTCGGGACTAAAGTTAATGCTTTTTTTTTGGGAATTAACCCTACAATGGCGTGAAAATGGACTTAAAATCCATGATCCATATTTATTACGGTTGCTTACAATATATTACATATATATTTTCACTGTTGATAGCCGTACTTTGATTTGTCAAAAAATTACCGACAAATATAATGACGGTCACTTTAGAGTACATAAAAAGTCTCTAAATCACGTATGGATTACTTGTAGTAGATTTAAATTCAAAAATGAAGATAGAACTTTATTTTAGTGGGCACGGTTTTGATTGAACATATATGCTTTATATTTAAAAGAGAAAGACGATTGATATTATTTGATGAAAAATCAATAAGCTTTTTATTACATGATTTTTAAAATTAGTGCGGAGTCTGGACATTCGGTCTAATGATCTCATTAGAAAAATTCTTTATTGACGAAAAGTTTTAGCTTGCTTTCAGTTCAAACTTAGCCAAATTGAATGCTAAAAGGTTTCTTCAATTATTTAAAATTTCATTCAAATTTCTGTCAGATGAAGGATTGACTTGTTCTTTCATTTTTTTCCCTTCTAATCTCCATTTGAAGGATTTAGAAAAATATTTTTCAAATCATTTATTTTCCGCGATTCAAATGAAACCGTAATTTTAAATATTCACTTATAAAGAATCTAAAGAAAACTTCAACAGCCAATTAAAATCAGCATTTATTTCTTAAAAGAAAAGCGTAACCCAATAATTAATCAGATCTGACTTTAACAAGCGGAAAGAAAGAACACGAAACGGGGACACAACATCAAATTACGGCGGAGTGGAATTGCTGAAGATGAAAAATGAAATTGGACGGGGCTGAGTATGAATGGATTAGGTTGCAATTTGCAAGATAGGAAGAAGAGTTCAAGTCTGTGGTGGGTAAAATCAAATATTTTTTCGTTCTCACTTTACATTAAGCGTAGAGAGGGGGTAAAAGGACAAAACCCATTTCTTATGTCAACACGGAAGATAACTTTTTACCTTGTGTTGACGTGGAACCAATTTTCTATCTCATTCATCAGAGGTTACTAATCCTAATTAGTAAAGAAGATAATAGAGTTGCTGTCGTATTACCTTCTTTTAATCTTGTTGAAACACGATTTTCTTCATATTGATTTGTATCAAATAAAGGATTCTCATTCATTTTGCTGGTATGCATGACGGATTTATTTTCAGTAACCCAAAATCACATTACAAAACCCGGAAGACGGCACATATTGAATTGAAGGCCTTAATACATACGAAATTTGAAATATTCAAAAGAAAAACATGAACATGAACATGACAAAGCTTTTGTAAATTGTTACCAAATCAAAATCCATTTCATCTACAAACCAAGAAAAGAAAAATCCATTTCATCTGTATTCCAGACTTTTAGATTTTTGAAGCTTGATGGATCAGGCAACTTTTGCAAGTAAATACAGTTCACAAGGCTAAGCTTCTCCAACGATTCTGGACTACCTCGAATCTCAAACAACTTATTGCAAGACCTTATATAGATTTCCTTAAGCTTCTTCAAGTTAGTTAGATCAGGCAACTCTTGCAAATTTGAACAGCTGTCAATATGAAGTATCTCCAACAATTCTGGACAACCTTGAATGACCAACAGCTTTTTACATTCTTCTAGATGAATTTCCTTGAGTTTCTTCAATTTAATTATATCAGGCAACTTCGCCAATGATGGAAGTTCCCTGAGGTGTAATGTTCTCAGGTTCTCCAAACCTTCAAGGCCTTGAATCTCTGTTAGCTCATCACAATGAGTAACTTGCAAATATGATAAATCTTTCAAATTCGAAAGATCATTTGTTGTTTTTATTCTCCTGCAAAAGCAGATCTCTAAGTGTGATAAACTTGTTGTGAGCCTAGGTAGGCATTGCAAATTATAGGAGGTGAGCTCGAGTCGCTTCAGCTGAGAAAGGAAAACCAGATCGGACGATATGGTAGTGATAAAAGGAGAATGCAAGCGCAGGACCTCAAGCATGCTTAGTCTTCCTATCCACCAAAGACTTGGAGCTTCTTCAAGTTTAGGAGGATCATTGAGATTACCCCCCAAATAGAGCTGCAAAGTTCTCAAATTTAACAGGTTTGAGAGGTCAGGCAATGTCTTCGTCGAGTGTGAATCAATATGTAGAGTGATCAAACTTTCTGGAAGTGGAGGCACTGCCGAAATTGTTGGGCTATGCAATACCAAGATTCTCAAACATGACAGCTTCCCAATATTACTAGGTAGTTCTCCTTCAAAATGTTGACCCCCTACCACTAGTTCTTCGAGCTTTTCCAACATTCCAATGGTGCTAGGTAGTTTTTTGATAGAGCTCTTGCATATCTTGAGTATTTTCAAGTTCTTCATGTTTCCAATTGAATCACAGAGCTCTTGAATCTTCGAACCTGATAGATCTAACTCAATTAATGAATTGAAATTTTCGATCGACTTACACAGTGGAGTCAAATGGTTATCCACTAATGAAGGCTTCATTGTTGAAGCTGCACAACCAACGAAATTGAACTTATTCAATGATCTACATTCGACCAAGCTGAGAATTTCTAGTTTCTCCATGCTTCTCCATTCAGAAATCTCTTCTATAGACGTAGAGTCAAGACGAAGCTCCGTTAAAGATTCCAATGCATCCATCTCATGTGGTAGCTTTCGGAGACGTGGACAATACTTCAAGTTTAAGAAGACTAACTTCTTAAGGTGACCGATGGATGAATCAATTTGAACCAAACTATAACATTGTTCGAGAATCAGCCACTCTAAATTCACGTGAAAAGACAAGTTTGGAGTTTTATGCAATTCTCCACATCCAGTCAGATTTAGGACCTTCAAATTTACTGCCAACTGAAAAGAAGACAACATATTTGCTCTTCAGGTTAAATTAAGATAACCTACAACAAAAGAATTCAAATTGATTTTATCTGAAAAATCGTACCTTGATGTGGCTCCACCCATCCCATTTCTCCGTGATTTTACTCCTTGAGAAATCAAGGATTACTAACTTCCTCATGGAAAAGTGAGTCACTTTAAAAATTGTAGGGAAGTAATTCCATGAAAGCCATCTCAACTCTGGAAGGATAAGTGGGCCAAATGTGGTTTGAAGAAAGTTTGACCAATGGTAATATAGGAAATAACCCGCTTGAGTAGCGATAGACGTCATGTTTCTATTGAAGTCTTTGCTATCCACTTGAAGGAATCTTAGATTTGAAAGACTTGCTAGGCATTCTTTTATCGAGGAGTACTGAGATAGTTCATCAAACTTGAAACATATTGCTTCAATATTTCCAATCCCATGAACATGACCTCCTATCTGCCAAAATAAATAAAAAATGAAAATGAAATTCACAAAAAAAAAACCATAATTTACCGCGATGATATCCTTCAAAGGGAAAGCAATTATACATTTTCTCTTAACATTGAAAAATTGTTCATAAACCACATATGTAAGTACGCGGGACATAATTCATCTCTGACCGGAATGAAAACCAACAAGAATATACTGGTGAAGAATCTCCTTAAAAAGGAATGAAGATTTACAATTTACCTGCATCTTCTCCAGGACCTTCGATGCCTGTGCATGAGTCCACACCCATTGTTGCTTCTCTGGTTTCCTACCACTTCGTTGTTGTATAATATTTCTTCCAACATCTCTTAACCAATCATGCATCCATAGTCGGTTATCTGGTCCAATCTTTATCAAAGATCTTTGCTGAAGGATTCCAATAGATTGATGAGGAAGAAATTTACAGTTTTCCCACATGTGAATCACAATTCTTTTATCAAACCCAATGAAAAAACAAGCAACATCAAGAAATATTCTATTTTGATCTTCATTTAATGCTTCGATGCTTATCATCAACTTCCTTTGGACATCATCTTGAGGAAATTCTTCTAACTCCTTTAATATGGTATCCCATTCCTCAACACTTTTTCCCGACAAAAGAGAACCTATAACTTCAAGAGCTAAAGGAAGACCGCCACATATATTTGCTGCTCTTTTAGAGTGAGAGATGTATTGCTCTAAGGGATAATCTCTTCTAAATGCATGTTTGCTTAAAAGTTGAAGAGAAAGATCAAAATCCATGCCGGTAAGTTCGTAAGTCCCATCAACAAGTGTAGGCACATTGAGGATTCCCTGATCTCTAGTGGTGATGATAATCTTGCTTCCTTTTCCAAACCACTCACGCTTCTGCATGAGTGCATCAAGTTGACTTGCTTTGTCAACATCATCAAGTAGAAGAAGCACTCTTTTAGAACATATCCTTTCCTTGATCACCTTTTTCCCTTCCATGATATTATTGATAGGAGGCCATTTATTTTTAAGGATGGTTGATATGAGTTGATTTTGCAAGAATGTAATCTCTGTTTCTCGAATGTTTGAAAGGAAGCAACAATTTGAAAGATCTTTAGAAAGTTGATTGTACACTATTTTGGCAATAGTTGTCTTTCCCATGCCACCAATACCATAGATTCCAACAATCTTTGTTTCTGGGACATGAGCATCTATTATCCTCATGATTTCACCCACATGATTGTCTACTTCGACTAAGCAATCAGATACTTCCAAGTAGGCAGTTTTCAACTCAGTCAAAACATTATTGATAACTTCTTTTACGAATTCACCTTTGCCTCTGATAGTAATGGAGGAAAAAGCATCAAGACATTATCAGCTGAACAATATAATGGATTTTGGAACAACTAGACTGTGCAAGATATAGTTCAATACCTATTTGGCATGCTATGGAGGTCCCATCCCTTTAGTGCTCCAACCTCATTGAGAGCATCCTTCCACTTGTTTATTGTCTTATCATCGAACCGCTTCTTGTTCGCATGAGAAACAATGGCATTGCTGTAGTGCTCAGTTTGGTATTTTACTTCGGATGGTGCGACATCGTAGAAAATGGGCATGATTTTATGTCTCCTTGTGTTCTTGCTCTCCACCATCTTAACCAACTCCCTAAGGCACCATGCACTATCAGCATATCCTTTAGAAAATATAGGTATGGAGATCTTTGACTGCTCAATCGCGTGGAGAAGCTGACCGCCGATCTCTTCCCCAATGCGGAGCTCTTCATGATCTTTATACACTCGAATTCCAGCATCAATCATGCTGGTGTAAAGGAAATCAGTAATGTCCCTACGGGTATCTGGTCCTCTGAAACTTAAAAATACTTCGTAATCATATCCTGATGACTTCTCCATTTCTTGATGATCAAAGGTGGCGTTTAAAGTATTTATATGTTCTGTGTTCACGCTCTCCTTGTAAGGCTTTCTTTAGTGCAAAAGACAAAAAATAGTAGCAAACTACTGTCAATACGAAGTTCGACCACGAAGGTTAGTGCGACTTCTCAATGCAACAAGGATTTGTAATGCTACTGAAAATGATAAACATGTCTAGGATGATGAGGCTAATTTCTACCAGAAGCAAATGCAGAGTTAAATTTTTAAGTCATTGTAATTAGGTCGGGTGAGGCTAATTTCTATCAGAAGCAGATGTAGAGAAAATGCTCTAAGTAATTATAACAAAAACCTATCCACTAATCCACATGCTCTTCAGTGAAAAAATTTTAGACCTTATAGCAGCGAAACTTAGATTCGTGTAAAATATGGATGAAGGAAATAGAAAAGAATGCTCATTTATAAGTTGTGGTTCACAAATCATTTTTTTGATGTCGCTGCTTTAGCATATCTATATGGAAATCAATCTCATCTGTCTTCAGTTCTAGGTCAATCGTCTTTTGCATAGAGATGCTACTGATTCTTTACTTGTTGCTTGACTCGTTAGTTTGTTGTGCCAAGAGAGACTGTCTTTCGCAAAAATACTCTTTCATGGTTACCCTAGTTTAATCTTGTTAAAATGGGTCATAAATCCATTTTTTAACCCATATTGGATAGGTTGAGTTGTTATATGAGTTGGTTATATTCTGTAAATGAATCATAAATGGATTTAGAAAACTAAAGCCCAAAATTATATGAATGTTAAATGGGTTCATAACTTATATTCAATCCAACTCTACAATTCCCTCTTCACTTTCTCTCACCCTCACTCAATCTCGCATTAGTTTGAGTATGATTTTTCTTAGATTAAGTTAAATATGGAAGTGTTTTTGTAATAATATAGATTGGGACAGGTATATGTTAGAATTGGTATAGACTATGAAATTTGCATAGCATGAAAATGAGTCAATTTACCTTATCCACCCATTTGATGGTTTATCCTAGCCTCTTTAGTTTCATCCATATATATTTGACGAACTTCAGAAAGTTACGTAGAATATAATGCTAGTGTTTCACAATCAAAGGGATTATATTTGATGAGTTTGTCGGCCATTATTCGTGTAGCGAAGGTCTGTTGACATGTGGCGCCATGTTAGTACTCTACAGGGAAATCGGTCGGGTTTTGGTTAAAGCATACAATTACCAAAATATTTAAACCAAAAAAAACTCAATAGTGCATTAATGAGTGAAATCAAATATCACTTTCAGCTAATTGCAAAATGTAGATATTTTCAACAATCATCAATGAGAGTTTACACAAATTTATTACTGGACTTTCCTGCTTTGGGTCCTCTAAGAAGACACTTATCTTTCCAACAGCACTTAAACTTCAAGATTTGAATCATTGACCTATATATATCTCTTCCAAAGAAGAGATATCGCTGCGCCCATTGCCTCTCTGGCAATACCAGACTTTGATAGACTCGTGATGCAAAAGCATACAGATTCAGCAGCTTGGACGTAGCTCAAATGAGCTCATCAAATATTAGAGAAGAATCGAAAGCGTGGTTGAAGCTGCGAAGCAACTGAAGGCATTCGCGCATGTTTCTCTTGTATATACTTTAGTTTTAAGACCGTTCTCTCGTCTCTCTACGTTTGCACTTAAAATTCCTCTCTTGAATTACCCTTACACTACCAACTAAAACGAAGAACTGAGAAAAATGAAATCAACTAATCCCGCTCAATGTAAATCAAGATTCAACGTGTTAAACTCAATAGCAAAATGCATAAATCAATCTTGGACTTCAATAAATCTCTGATCCTACAGTCTATAAAACAATAAAATGATGCATGCATGGTGAAAATAACTTAAGAGCAAGATTACCAGAAGTACTAGTGATACTGAAGGACTGAATTTGACAATGGTGAGCCGGGAGGCAACAAGATATGAAACAATGAAGAAATGGTTCTCGAGTGCTGCCTGCATTTGTCCTCGATGCCCATTAAATGGAGAAAGAAAAGAACATTCCTTTCTATTGTCGACACAACAAAGAAACGTGGGGAATGATACCTTTCTTGCTTTATCGTCTCCATAGGACATCTGGAAAGGGCCTTCTCAGTTATCGTCAACACAAGAAAAGAATTTCTTTGCATCCACTCTTGCATCTCGCAGAACAAAAGGCCTCACTCCGAGATAACTTGCTTCATCATCCAAAGTATGTCATCGAGAATGACTTGATAAGAATGCTTTCCTCTATTCTGAGGAGAAGATGAACCATCTCATTTGAAAGAAGTACGCCCCAAATGCAACATCCATGATTTTGGCCCATGAGGAAATGGCCATGTAATCGTGTGCCGATGGTGGGGATTAGTCATGGACTGATCAGCCCAATCAGAAGGTTGACGAGGGATCAGCCATGGCCTAATCGAGGGATTAGTAATGAACCAATCAACTAATCACACAAGAGACCCAAGCTATTCGGCCATGGATTGGCTGCTCAACCATAAGGGTTGTGTTGAATTGTCGGAGGCACGGCGACAATATTGATTTGTCGGATTAAAATTTTTGAAGGTGAAATGCTTGTGACTCATG
Organism: Corymbia maculata; assembly: GCA_014182735.1. Taxonomy (NCBI): domain Eukaryota; kingdom Viridiplantae; phylum Streptophyta; class Magnoliopsida; order Myrtales; family Myrtaceae; genus Corymbia; species Corymbia maculata. The sequence goes on along the minus strand of CM024686.1, from coordinate 17,382,214 downwards.
CAAAGAGAAGAAGAAGGTAGATAGACTTTTGTTTAATTCATTGAAATACACCTTAACGAAAATAATTACAAGACTCCCCTATTTACAGACTTATTACATGACTTTTGCTCTCCCATTAATCCAACTAGCATTTCGAGAAAGTAAATATCTAGAAACTCACAAAACAATCATCAAATTTCACCATATCTTATCATATCTCACCATATTTCAAAAAACAACTATTCCTCCTAGAAATAGGAATGGTTGTAATAGACTCATTAAAAATAACGCAACAATTATGACTCTTCTTCAATGCGGGTACGGAACAATTTTCAGTATCAATTTTGAGATTTTAGTATTGAAGGTATCAGCAACTTGATAATTTCAGTGTTGAACTTTTTGGCACCAATGAATTTGGTTTGATTTATAATACTCCCACTTAAACCGAATTCTCTCCTATCGATCATTCCAAGTGGGCTCTTGAACTTTTGAAAAACATTGATCTTGAGAGGTTTTGTAAAAATGTTTGCTACTTGATCTCCTATCTTCACATGCAACACTTCAACCTCATTTTCCTTAACCTATTCTCGAAAGAAGTGACATCAAACATCGATATGTTTGCTTCGTTCATAAAAAAACTGGATTTTTCACCAATGCAATCACAAAAACATTATCAGCAAAAATCTTAGTTTCTTTCTTCTGCTCTATAAGAATATCTTTGAGTAGTCTTCTCAATCATATTGCATGACAAACACATGAAGATGTAACTACTTATTTAGCTTCACATGTCAACAGAGTAACGTTAGGTTGCTTCTTTAATGACCATGTGAAAGCAGAGTCACACAAGAAAAATACGAAGCTTGTCATACTCTTTCGATTATCGACATCTCCATCACAATCACTATCCAAACAAGCTCTAAGTTGGAAGGATTTAGAGTGATAATATGCCAAATTGACATCGACGCCATCATTAAACTTTGAAAGCTTGGTTCCACTATCCATTGGTGTATTGACCGAAGTATAGTTTTTCATGTCGAATTTTTCAAGGATATTTTCTACATATCCTTTTTGGGAAATAAAGGAAATACAAATCCCATTGCACTTTGCTTCACTTCGATACCAAGGAAATAATTCATGAGACATTATCGGTCTCTCGAATTCTTTCACCATCGATGCCTTAAAAGCATTAATCATCACTTGACTATTCCTTGTAAAGACAAGGTCATTGACATATAAACATGTGAGTAAAACATCACTTTTTTCTTGCTTCAAATAGAGTGTATGCTTGTATGGACATTAAATGAAACCATTCGCATTAAAATATGCATTGATTCCCGGAATTCCATACTCTTGGTGCTTGTTTAAGCCCATATAGAGCTTTCTTCAACTTCAGCACTTTGTCTTCAAGACCTTTCACAACAAACCCTTCGGGTTGTTCTACATAAATCTCTTCTTCAAGAATGCCATTCAAGAATGCTGATTTGACATCTATTTGAAAAATTCACCAATCATTTTGAGCAGCAATGGAAATGATCAAGCTAATCATCTCCATGCAGATGATAGGGGCAAAGACTTCGTAGTAGCCGATTCCGGTCTTTTGCTTGTACCCCTTCACAACTAATATGGCCTTGTATCTAGTCACTTCTCCTTTCTCATTCTTCTTGGCCTTGTACACCCATTTGACACCAATCCCTTTCTTGTCCTTTCGAAGATCAGCAAGTTCCCATGTTTGATTTTTCTTGATGGCTTCAATTTCTTCATTCATGGCTTTCCTCCATTTTTCTTCTCTAGTAGCATCATCATAGACAAGTGGTTCACAATCTACAAGAAGGCATACAAGATGAAACTCATTGGTAGCTTAATATATATCAGACAACCTCCTCGATCTTAGCACTAGTAGTTCATCGACACCATTTGAAGAGGTTGGTGATGATGAACTTGAAAAAACTATTGGAGAAGAAGATGTCGAATGATCTATCAACTCCATTTATTCGGAATCACCACGATCATTCTCTTCTTCTTTTGGATTGTTTTCCCACATGCTATCTTCATCGAGCTTGACATCTCTGCTTATATACACCTTCAAAGTGTTAGGATCAAATAATCAATAAGCTTTAGATGATGAGTCATACCCAATAAAGATGAGCTTCTTGCTCTTATCTTCCGGTTTTGATATTATCTAATTCGGGACATGACCAAGGCAATGCTCTTGAAAATCCTAAAGTGTAAAACACTTGGTGTTCTCCCAATCCATACTTCTTGTAGAGTTATGTCTTCAAGTCCATATGTAGGACATTTATTTTGAAGATAGACCGCACACGAAACAGCTTCAGCCCAAAGCTCCTTGGGCAATTTTTTGCTCTTCAACATGCTTCGAACCATGTCAAGAACGGTTCTATTTTTCCATTCAATTGCGCCATTTTGTTGAGGAGAATATGGAGCTATCAAGAAGCGCTGAATACCATGATCCTCACAGAATTTGTTGAATATGGCTGAGGTGAATTCTCCTCCACAATCAATCCTCAAGGCCTTGATAAAATAGCTGCTCTCCTTTTTAGCAAGGTTCTTTAATTGTTTGAAAGTGTCAAATTTTTTTGTCTTTTCTTTAAAAAATACACCCAACATTTTCCAAGTAAAATCATCAATAAAAGTAACAAAATATCAATAATTACCATATAAATGATGAACGATTAGGCCACATACATTAGAATGAATCAACTCAATCAGCTTCTTCACTTGATAAGTTGCTTCCTTCAGAAAGCTAGCTCTAGAATGGTTACCGATATCACACCCTTCACATATTTGATCCCAATGATTAATTTGTGGCAAGCCATAAACCATATTCTTTCAAGAAAGTAAATTAAGTTTGCCAAAATTGAGATGGCCGAACCTCAAATGTCACAACCATGAAGGATCATCCATGCAAGCCTTCAAGCATCAAGACATTTCATTCTTTATATTGAGAGTAAACATTCTATTCTTTGACATTTTCACATTTGTAATTAGTTTATTATTCCAATCTCTTAATACAAAGTTAAGATCTTTCACATAAACTGTATAGCCTTTCTTAAGAAGTTGTCCTAAACTCAAGATATTGCTTGATATTTTCAGAACATAATAAACATTAGTAATAAACTGACGTGCACGATTCTTCAAACGAATCAAAATTGTACCTTTGCCTTCAACAAGAATTTGGGAGTTATCACCAAAGGAGACTTTCACTTTAATCGTCTTGTCTAACTCAGCAAACATATCATTTCTCCCACACATGTGATTGCTTGCGCTAGTATCCAAATACCACGTATCATTTTGGCTTCCTTCATCTTCCTTGAATGCTAATAAAAGAACTTGATTGGCATTATTCACCAAGTTTGCCTTTTCATCTGCTCTGCTACTCTCTTTATTCCAACAATTAGAAGCATAATGGCCAAGTTTTTTGAAATGATAACGTCGAACTTTAGATTTATTGTGACGTCCTGAAATTCGAACCCTTTAAGGGATGAATGAACATGAGTTTCGCTAATGCATTATTGGTTGATCTCACTCGGACCAAATCATTTCTGAGATACTGACCTTGAGGGAAAAGGCTACTGAGGATAGAACTCATGCGACTAAAGAACTTGGCCTAGGAAAATGACTCAACTATGAGACTTGCGTAAGGACAATCCTGTAGTCATGTAGGCTGATTCCAAGGACGACTAGAAGTTGATTCGCAAACAGAAATAATGGGACAATGGGTGATTTCGTCTACTGCTATCGAACCTGCGAACGGCCCTATGTCGATTCTTGGTAATCGTGTACTTTCAAATAAGAGTCTATCCTTCATAATCTCATGTAGTCAAGGACATCCATGTGTTGAGAAGTCTTGAACGTGGTTTGGCACGAGTCGGTTACGTGTGAACGCTCGAAGCCGCCTATCAATCTGAATTATACCAAAATGACATTTGGACGAAATTGACAAGGCATGAGAATCCAAGGTTAGACTTTGAACTTTCGAGAACGTCCGGGATGGGCTTTTGGATGATGCTTTCTTGATAGTCGACAGTGTCGGTTGAGCCGAGTTTTGGGAAAGGGAATTTCGGACTGAGGAAATGAGCCTATGAGGACGTGGGTTGAGCAAGAACAGTGTGGGCCTCATGCCCAAGGTTGGACAGCCACCGTGGAAGACCGAGACAAACAAGTGAACCCATTGGACCTAACTGACCTTTCACCCTTCCTAGCCTATTATCTAAATTTGAGCCAATTCGAGCCCAACAAATTCATGAGCCCGTTCTTATCCATTTTCTAGCCCGTTTCCTAGGTCTGCCTTTCATTTTTAGCCCAAGGGCAGTTTGGGAATTGTGCAAAGTGAAAATGACCATTTTGCCCCTAGATATTATCGAGAAAAGACAAAAGAAGAGAGAGAAGATGAGGTCATGTTGCATGGGAAGTTGAAGCAACAATTAATGCCATTAATGAAGGTTATCTAGCAGCTCATTTCACTCTCTCTCTCCCCTCTTCAGCCCATGAAAATCACACAAGCTTTCTCCCCTTATTTCCCTTCGTTCTTGCTGCTTTCCGCTTTTGACCTTTTACCGAAATCTGAGTTGTTCATTGCCTTCCTGTTGCAATCTCGGCTCGTGCCACCCACTAATCTGCTCAGCACAGGGAATCCGTATGGCTTGCATCGGCCGATCGGTGAAAGGAGTCACCAGCAATCCCGTACGGCGATTGAAAGCCACCGGTCCGCCGTCCGCCTACTGTAGCACCAGTCTGCCTGTTCCACCTTTTTCTTCTGTTTCTCTCCATTTTAGACCAAACCACTACCCACACCAGCCACCCACGACTCCCCCTTAACCCCCTGGAACCACTGGTCACCAGCCACCAGCTCGCCGGAGCTCCGGCCAATCTTTTTTTGCTCTGACCAGTAGCTTCCTCCTACTACAGTGTTGTCTTTTGAAGTTTGGTGTATGAGCAAAGGCTATTGCTGTGATTTCAGCCCCAGGACTGCCTTGGAGTGCTGTCTTTGAGGTCCTCGAGTGTTGCCCTCGTCACCGCTGTCGCATCCGCTTCTCTAGCCCGCTTAACAAGTGTATTTAGCCTCTATTCCCTTAGTTAGTGCCTAAACTAGCTTAGGGTTGGGTTAATTAGTGTTAAGGGTTATTTAGGGTGTTTAATTAAGTGTATTAGCCCTAAGATAGGTGGTTAGATAAATTATTAAAATTAGCTTAGCTTAATCTTGCTTATTTATGCTTAATTGTGCTTAATTAGGCTTAATTGAGTGTTATGTGCTAATTAAGCATGTTTCACCTTAATTGCTTGATTAATGCGATTAATTTTTTATTTAATGATTTATTTATTTAATTTCTGTATTTAAGTATTTAATTTTCGGAATTTATTTATTTAATTATTTTTACTTTTCTGAATTTAATTATTTAATTATTAAATTATGAAATTTCACTATTCATGCACTGTTCATCCAAAATTAAAAATGTGCATATTTTCATGTGTCTTGATTTTATGAAGTGAAATGGATGTGGCATTGCATGGACATTCGCTTGAATTGTGTGATTTTCATAAAAAGGGGAAAAATGGTTTGTCCAAGAGACACTGAAAATGGATCGTTTTTATGAGAAAGGATGTGAGTTTTTATATGCAAGCATGTGTACATTGACTAATGCTCAAAGATAATAAATGGGTTGTGGTAATATGCTTGCGTGATCACTAAGTTGAACCCACTGCCTCGGCAGCAGTCCGGGGGGTGATAGTCTGATTTATCGGAGACTCGACGGGGTTCCGGATGCGGAGTCGCGGTAGAGGCTGGGCCCATGCTCTTTATGGAATGCTGTCTTGGGCGGGGGTCCCTTGACGTAGCCACGCCTCATGGGGGAGGGTGATGCCTGGCTATGTCATTAGACACCGACGAGAGTTTGGTTGTAGTCTTGTGGGGCAGTAATAATCGGAACGCATGTGGATGCCAGAGGGTATGAGAAACATTGCATCATTGGTTCCAATTATACATGAGGTGATCACATCATTATTTATGGCATGCACGCATGAATTGATAACGTGTAGAGTGTGGCAATGACCAGGTAAGATCACTTGTGGCGTGACTCGCATGTGATTGGTGAACTGCATCATCTAACGGCCATGTGCATTGTGTGTATTGTGCTAATATATAACGTGCAGGGTATGGCATACCAAGTAAGGTTGCATGCGAACTAGCTTTGATTGTGGGTTGACCCTGCCTGTTATTTTATTGCTGACTGCTGGTTGTTTGTGGTTGGGTTATGTGAGGGGTGTTCTGGAGAGATACCCAAGGTCTAGTTGGTGTACTAACTGGGGCTTAAGGGAAGAACTCGCTGAGATTTATATCTCACTAGTTATTGTATAACCACTTTCAGGCCCTTAGGATGAAACCCTCGCTAGTGCAGTTTGGGGTCCCCTAGGATTGGGAGACCATTGTGATGCACCACCGGTTCCCGGGTCGAGTGCATTTATACGAGAAGTACATCATCACCATTTGGGTGGATGAGGGACCGGGGCAATGGATACCCCATCGGTTCTTGGTGTGGTACATCCAATAAGACGATTTGCTGATCGGTCCTTTGCGAGGTTTCGATGGACCGCCTGGTAGGGGCCCTAAAGACGACGATTGGGATCCCATGGAGCTGGACCCTCCTCACGGTGCGATGGAGAACCCTGCCCTCGCTACTCTAGTGATCAACCTATACTACGATGACCCGAACTATGACCCTACGGAGCTTGAGTCCAACAGGTTAGAGTGATGGTAGTTCAGAACCCAAGGGTATTTTTTGTATAGATGGATTAGCTGTGCTTAGTTTCTTTTTGGTCAGGCTTAGTGGATGGATTAGCCCCCTTAGTCGGGCTTGTAAATCGGAAAATGATCATCCGTGGGTTAATCCAGTATAAATGTATAAATAAGTACTTATGTTATCTTGCTGTTCATCCCTCTATCCCTATGTGATTGTTTTATTGTCTGTTGGACTAGGGATGATTCGCCTTCCGCTTACACTTAATGAAATACTAAAAATGAATGGTCGTCGACAAGTCCTGGGATGTCGCTTTCAATTGACCATGGTAAGGGGTTGTTACGTGCCCGGGGTTCGGGGCGTGACATTTATCATACCATTTTCCTGTCGAGTTCTTTTCTCTTCCACAAACACCCGTTTGATTATGATATCCACTGTCACTTCAAGCATCATCTCCTCTACTTCATCCTCAACTTCTTCCTTGAAAGCAACCTCGGCCTCAAACTCAAGCACAATCTCAATTTGTCCCGCAAATTTGCACAGGATCTCTTCTTTGCTCCTTCTCATCTCATATGGTCAATTGCGATTGGAGAACTTCCTCCACTAGTTCAATCCTTTTCTTTTTGAACTTTTCTTCATGAGCTTATAATGAACCCATAAGCTCATCAATTGTCATGGCATCCAAGTCTTTGGATTTTACAATTGCAACAACAATGTGGTAGTGCTTCCTATCTAAGGACCAAGGTAAAAGTATAGTCCAAGTGATAAAATCTGGCACGAGGGGACACTTAAGTGCCAAAAGTTATAAAATATACACTTAAGTGCCATTTTTTTGAAAATTAGATCACTTAGATGCCAACTCTAGTGAAAGTTGTGGGAAATCTGACGTGACTTATTTTAATAATATAAATCGCTTACGTGGCTCACCAGAAACTGAGTCAGCAAAAACTCAGCCAAAACGATGTCGTTTTTGTGCTGATATGGCATTTAAAAAATATATTAATTAAATAGTATGAAATAACTTTAAAAATATATAATTATAAAATTGATTAATTTAAAAATAAAAAAATATAAAAAAGTAGGAGGAAGGGGAGGATCGAGCGAGGGCTATGCAGCCCTTGCCACTGCCGCTGTTGCTGCCCCACCATCGCCGAGAAGGGCCGGCAATGGTGGGCGAGGGTTGGCCAAGGTCGCCGAGCCTTGGCCAGTGGCTGGCGACCCCGACTAACCTATGGCGAGGGCTTGCGGGCCCTCGCCCAACCAGCGACCCTCACTTGATCTAGGGGAGGACCGCGATCCTTGCTCCCGATCTGGGGCGAGGCCGCCTCACCCCAGATTTGGGCGAGGGCAACCCTCGCCCTAGGTCGATCAAAGTTGTCAGCCATTGGCCAAGGCTCCGCGACCTCGACCAACCGTCACCCCACCATCGCTGGCCCTTCTTGGCAATGGTGGGGTGGTGACGGCAGTGGCGGCAAGGGCTACGCAGCCCTCGCCCGAACCTTCCCCTTCCCCTTTTTTATAAAATAAAATTGATTTTTAAATTTTTTTGGTATGACTTGGACATTTTTTTCATAAAATTGCCATGTGAATATTTTTTATTTGAAAAAAAATGCTCCATCAGCAAATAAAATTGCCGAAAAATAACACGTGATAGTTTGGCCAGATTTTGTCACTGTTGGTACTTAACTGATCATTTTTGTTCTGATTTTGGCACTTAAATGTACCTTTCTGAATTTTTGGCACTTAGTATCCCCTCGTGCCAAGTTTTGGTACTCCAGGAGTCTGCACATCATGGACTAAAGTATTTTCTTGACAACATGAACATTTGAAACGTCTTCTCCATTTCTTTTCATTTGATTAACAATTGCCAAAACTCTTGTGAAATAATCAATAATCGATTCATATTCTTTCATATGAATTACCTTGAATTTGCCTCTCAAATTTGAAATAGAATTTTTTGAAATTTTATAAACTTCTTGGCATGTATTGTCAAGGATCTCCTATGTCTCCTAAGTGGTAGTGGCGTTCAAAACTTTTTCGAACATTGAATCATCTAAAACTTGATAGATTGTCGATAGGGCATATTAATCTTTCATTTGAACCTTCTCCAAGGCATTCCTCTGGTTCTGGTTCAAGGTGGTTTCATCATTTGGCTCATCATAGCCAATGTTGATTAGTTCCCACACAACGTAAACGCCGAGTAGAGCCTTCATTGTAACGGCCCAGTTCCCACGACGAGGGTATTGGAGAATAATCTAATTATTTGTTTAGGCTATAATCACAAACTGTAAGCTCTGATACCATTTTATTGAATTGTTAGAGGTGTAGTGGCGATATCGATTTGTTGGGATAAAAATTTTGGAGGTGAAATGCTTGCGATTCACTCAAAGAGGAGAAGAAGGTAGATAGACTTTTGTTTAATTCATTGAAATTCACCTTAAATGAAAACAATTACAAGACTCCCCTATTTATGGACTTGTTACATGACCTTTGTTCTTCCCACAAATACTGCTAGTGTTTCGAGAAAGCAAATCTCTAGAAACTTGCAAAATGATAATCAAATCTCACCATATCTCATTAGATTTATTGCAGGACGGTCACGTACTACCATGGATCTATTCCGCGCGGTCATGTTCTGATCACGAGTGATTCTATTTGACCATATACCAAATGTAGGTGACCATGGATCAATTTGTGTTACCGTGTGTCAGTCACAGAACGGTTAATCCCATGCAACCACATGATAATCGAGAGTCGACTACGAACAAATTATGCTCGGCCATTGATCGTTCATGAATAGGTCATAAACCATTTGTGATGGGTAATGTTTCGATCATGGATTGATCCTAGATTAGCTTAGTGACCTCACCCTTAAGCTTTATACCAAGCTATGAGTTTGGCCTTATGCCAGGTCATGAGCTATCTGTCACGTCCTGAACCCTGAGCACGCGACAACCCCTTACCATGGTCAATAGAAAGCGACATCCCAAGACTCATTGACAACCATTCATTTTATCTTTCGTTATGTGCTAGCAGAAGACAAACCATCTCCAGTCCAAACAGATAATCAAACTATCAAATAGGGATAGAGGAATGAACAATAGAAACTTCAACTACTGATTTATACAATTTACTAGATTAACCAACGGAGAATTGCTTTCCGATTTACAAGCCCAACAAAAAGGGGCCGATCCATCCTCTAAGCCAAACCAAAAAGGAACTAGGCTAGGTTAATCCAACTGTACACAATGAACTCTCAAGTTCAGCACCACCATCACTAGGACCTATCGGACTTAGGCTCCATCGAGTCGATCACTAGAGGAGTGGGGGCAGGATTCTCTACTGCGCCATTCTAAGGGCCTAAAAGTGGTAATACAATAACCAATGAAATAAAATCTCAGCGAGTTCTTCCCCTAAGCCCCGGTTAGTACACCAACTCAATCCGAGGTATCTCTCCAGAACCACCCCTCACTCAACCCAACAACAAACAACCAGCAACTTGCAAGCAAACAACAGACAAGGGCAATCAACAAACAATTAGTCAGTTTACATGCAACCTTACTCGGTATGCCACACCCCGCACATAAAACATCAGAAAATACAAGCAATGCAACCAACAATCACATAGTCGATTCGCATGCAACCTTATCCGGTATACCATACCCTGCACGTTATAAGTCAGCACAATACACACAATGCACATGGTCATTAGATGATGCATTTCATCAATCACATGCGAGTCGCGTCACAAGCGATCTCACCTGGCCATTGCTACACTCTGCACGTTATAAATTCATGCGTGTGTGCTATAAATGATGTGATCACCTCATGCATAATCGGAATCAATGATGCTATGTTTCTCATACACTCTTGCATCCACACGTGTTCTAATTATTACTACCCCACAGGGCTACAATCAAACTCCTGCCGGTATCTATTGGCATAGCTAGGCAACGCCCTCCCCCATGAGGCACGGCGACGTCAAGGGACCCCAACCCAAGATGGCATTCCTGAAGGAGCATGGGCTTGGCCTCTACCGGGATTCCTCATCCAGTCCCTGTCGGGTTTTCAATAAATTGGGCTCTCACCCCTCGAACTTCGGCTAGGGCGGCGGGTTCAACTTAGTGATCACGCAAGCATACCATCACATTCCATTTATTATCTTTGAGCATTAGCCAATGCACACATGCTTGCATATAAAACCTCAAATCCCTTCTCATAAAAGCGGTCCATTTTCGATGTCCCTTGGACAAACCATTTTCTTTCTCATAAAGTCGGTCCATTTCTGGTGTCCCTTAGACAAATCATTTTCCCTTTCTTTTGTGAAAATCACATGATTCGAGCACATGTTCATACAATGCCACACCCAATTCACTTCATAAAATCAAGACACATGAAATTATGCACAATTGTACTTTCGGATGAACAGTACACGTGAACAGTATCACGAATAGTAATCATGAATAGTGCACTATGAACAGGGAAATTTCATAATTTAATAATTAAATAATTAAATTCAAAAATTTTAAAAATCATTAATTAAAAAAATTAATCAAATTAATCAAGCAATTAAGGCAAAACATGCTTAATTAACACATAACACACAATTAAGCATAATTAAGCAAGATTAAACTAATCTAATCTTAACCATCTATCTAACCACTTATCTTAGGGCTAATACAACTTAATTAAACTTCCTAAACCAACATTAACACTAATTAAATCAACCTTAAGCAAGTTTAGGCACTAACAAAGGATTATGAGCTAAACTCACCTGTTAAGCGGGCTAGCGACACGGATGCGGTGCCGGTGATGAACCTGATGCTCAGGGACCTCTACCACGACACTCCAAGGCGGTCCTAGGTTGAACACAACAGCAACAACCTCTTTACACCCACTGAACTTCAGAAAATAGCACTTTAGGAGGATAGGGGCTGATTGGAGTAAAACGGCTTGGCCGGAGCTCTGGCGAGCGGTTGGCCGGCAATCAGCGGCACCTGTGGGTCGAGGGGGAACTACTGGTGGCTGGGATGGGTGGTGGTTTGGTCGGAATGGGAGAAAAACAGGGGAAAAAGCGGAACTGGTCGCTATAGTAAGTGGTCCGGCAAGCAGAAACTTCTGGCCGGCCGGCAGGTCGATCAGCGACTCCGACTAGCAAATGACCGACGCCATCTGAACGGATTTTCCATCCTGAACATGATGGCAAGTGGCATGGGACGTGATCCACACAGGAAGGCCATGAACAACTCGGTTTTTCGGAGGAAGGTTAAAAGGAAAAACTAAAGGAAGGAAGGGAAACCAAGGGAGAGAAGTGTGCGGTTTTTGGAGGAGATGAAGGGGAGAGAGAGAGTGAAATGAGCACTGAAGATAGACCTCATTAAGGCCAATAATGGCATGGTTCAACTCCCAAGAAAGATGACATCATTTTTCTCTCTTCTTGTGACTTTTCTTCAAAATATCCAAGGGCAAAATGGTCATTTCCACCTTGCACATTTCCCAATCAACCCTTGAGCTGAAAATGAAGGGCGGGCCTAAGAAACGGGCTAGAAAATGAATAGGAATGGGCTCGAGAATCGGTTGGGCTCGAAACGGCTTAAGGTTAAACAACGGGCTTGGAAGGATAAATAGTCGATTTGGCCCAACGGGCTCACTTGCTTGCCTCGGGTCTACCATGGTGGTTGTCCCACCTAGGGTGTGAGGCCCACACTGTTCTTGCCTGGCCCACGTCCTCATAGGCTCGTTTCCTTAGTCCGTAAACCCCTTTTCCAAATACTCAGCTCAATTGACACTATTGACTATCGAAGAAGCATTGTCCAAAAGTTCGTCCTGGATGTTTCTGATAATTCAAAGTCCAATATTGGATTTTCATGCCATGTCAATTTTGTCCAAATGCCATTTTGGTACTACTTAGACTGATAAGCGACTTCGAGGATTCACTCGTAACCGACTCATGCCAAATCATGTAAAAGACATCTTGATACATGGACGTCATTGACTACGTGAAATTGTGAAAGATAGATTGTTATTTCAAAGTACACGATTATCAAGGATCGACATAGGGCCATTCACGGGTTCGATAATAGTAGACGGAAATCACTTGTCGTCCCATTATTTCTGTCTATGAATCGACTTCTAGTTGTCCTCAAAATTGGCCTGCATAACTACAGGATCGTCCTTACGCAAGTCTCACGGTCGAGTCGTTTTCCCAAGTCAAGTTCTTTAATCGCACGAGTTCTGTCCTCATTAGCCTTTCCTCTCAAGGTTAGTATCTCAGGAGTAATCAGTTTCGAGTGAGATTGTAACATCCTCGAAAACCGACCCCATAAGGATTGGTCATAAGGTCTTGAATGAGTCGACCATGGGCCGTTGGCCACGGATTGATTGGTTTGATTGGCAAGGATCAAGGATCGGTCATGGTCCGATCGACCGACCGATCATGAACTGGTCGAGACGTCAGCCATGAAAGGCATACCGACCATACCGATGGAGACGGACTACCAGCTCATATGACGACTTTTCGGTCATGAGAATTGGTCATGGGACGATTTTGGATTGGCGGATGGTCCTAGGTCGATCCAACCGGTCATAGCACCTGGCCGCGGGGGAGTCTGCCCTGCTATGCACCAATCCACGGACGATCCGACTTGACCAAAAGCAACCACCTTCCGACCAAAAATGCATCGTTCCCTATTTAATTCTTAGTGACCGAAAAGGAATCTCGAATTGATGAAGTCCGATCATGGATCGGTAATGCACCGACCATGAACCATTCGGATGGATTGGGTGCCAATTGGAATGAGCCCTGGGATAGACTCGGTTATTCCATCGTAATTCTTAAGGTCCATAAGTGCCTTGGCTTAGTGCTAGGCCACGGGTAGCTTTGGAATTGACCTTGAACCGATCCAAATTATGAGGGAAACCTCATGGCTGACCCACCGCCCAAGGAAGCAGTTTGGGCAAATTTGGGGTATATTGGCTCGGACTTCGGGCACATGTAAATTGGTTTTTCGAGACATGTCATATGATCCCTTTTCCGGCCTTGAAACCAACTCGGATGGTGGAATTCTCCGGACCACCTTCTTGATTAAGAAAAGGACAAAAGAAGAAGAAATCTCTAGAACCCTCATTAAATGCATTGGATAAGCCTTATCTCTTACCTTTCAAAGCTAATAATTGCGGTCAAAAATATCTAGGGGGAAATGATGAGGGCGGATTACACGTGGACCAAGGGGAAAGTGCAAAGCGGGCCGCCAATAATTACACCTAAGAGCCTAGACCGCCAAATAATATCTTTTTAGGCCACCTAAGCACTTTAGGCTCAATTATTGGTGGGATAGGCTTGCCACTTAAGATTCTTAGGCGGGCCACTTGGAAGCTTCGGATTGGACCACTTGGACCGGTAATTATGACACCGGGTAGTATAAATAGGTGGAGAGCTCTTCACTTCTCATCTTTTGCCATCCATTTTCCTCCTCCTCCACTCTCTTGGCCGCCCCTCATCCCACGCCTCTCGCTCTCTCCTCTTCAGCTCACATGCCAAACCGCCACTCCCTAGTTGTGTTCTTAGTTCGAGGGTCATCAAGGTAAGTATAGTTTCTTCCTTTTTCTAGTATCGTTCACAATGTTGTCGACCCTAGGAAACTCTCTCGAACAAGCTGAGGGTAGGTCGATTGAAAATGATGTATTCTATACTTTGTTCATGTCTTTGGATTTTTGTATGATTGGAACGAAGTCACGGTTCATTGCTTTGGTTTGGTACAAGTTGAGGTTCGCCCATAGCCATAAGATGTGATTCGGTATTGAGGCATACAGAGTTCGCGTCTTGGATTGGTGCGGGGTTCCTCCATGCTTGGTACTCGAGCGAAACCTTGGGCTTAGGCTCGTTTGTGTTATTATTGTCACAAGAATTCATGATTTTATGACACGTACAATATGTGTGAGCACGAGATGCATATTTCACGGCATGTGCATTATGCTTGAACACGATAAGCATAATTCATGACACATGCAATATGTTTTAGCATGAGAAGCATAATTCATGTCACGTGCATTATATTTAAGCATGAGAAGCATGATCCATAGCACGTGCATGAGGCTTGAGCACACCCTCGAGAGGGGGATTAGTGTTCGAGCAAAGATAAGAAAATCTGGCTAGGGACTTGGGTTCGAGTCCCGAGCAAAGAGAATGGCAAGAGACTTGGGTTCGAGTCCTGAGCATATTAAAATGGCAAGAGACTTGGGTTTGAGTCCTGAGCATATTAACTAGGTTTGAGTCCCAGAGGCCACCAACTAGCCAGGAGCCCGGTTAGAAAGTCTGAAATGAATTGGGTTTGAGTCCCAAGACGGCACCGGGAAGACTTAGGTTCGAGTCCTGAGCACAAGTGAAAAGATGAATAAATATGGCATGCATGAGTAAGAAAGAAAAGCTAGAAAGGCATAAGCTCATGGCATGCATCATGTTCACGAATCATAGCAAGAGTTGCCATTTCATGTGCAAAAAGCATGTTTGTATCTTTGAAATTGGTTTGCCTTCGACATGGTTTGCATGAGATGCTTGACTGGAGTTGATGATTTTGTGATGTGCTAGTCGAAGGTAAGGACTATGCTTACTGAGTATTCCAAGTACTCACCCTTATTGTCTTACAGGTACTTAGCGAGTATGGCAATTTACTTTGGGTATCCTGTAAAAATCGATGCATCATATATGGATATTATAGATGTAGAAACGGAATCACATATCGGAAAGTCACGTCAATGGTTTGGGTCGAGAAGGGATATAGTGAGTAGATCCCGATGTTCTTTGAGGCCTGATATAGGTGGTATGATGGTGCTTGGGTAGGATCACTTTGCGAACTCGACATTCCTGGCCATGACGAGGAGGACGACCCATTCAAAGACTCGGATTAGGCTTTTATGTATACCAGCTAAGTAGCGGCAATAGGGGTCCCGAATTTTGGGCTAGTACCTCCATAGCGGAGATAGGGAAACCCTAATTTGTGATGTTGTAAAACGGTCCAAATTTTGATGTAGAATAAGAGGCCTAGAATAGCCGTGTATGCTTTAACACATGTATAATATAGTAAAGTTATGGTGTGTATCTCACGTTCCCATATTAATTGTGTGTCGAGGAAAAATTGTGATGTTATACATTCCGCTTGCGCATTATAATGAGACAAATGAATTCGGGACAGTGACAAAACCTGGGATGTCGCAAAATAACCCGCAACTCGATGCCCTGAGGTAAGGGGGTCGTGACAGAGATCAACCAACAATACATTGATGAAATTAACGTTCATTCCTCCCTCAAAGGGCTCGAATTTCAGGACATCACGGTTCTTCCCCCTTACAAAAATTTCATCTTCGAAATTTGCAACCACTGACAAATCTTCAAAAAGATTAGGGTGCTGATGCTTCATCACTTTCTCACTTTCTCATGTAGCTCCCTCTATTCCGTGATGCTGCCAGATCACCTTAACTAAGGCGATAGTCTTATTTCGAAGTACTTGCTCTTTACGGTCTTCTATTCATATCGGCCTCTCCATGTACGGACACCCTGTCGTCTACATCTAGTTCCTCAAAATTCAATACATGAGTCGGGTCCAGTTCATACTTTCTCAACATGGACACGTGGAAAACATCATGTGCTTGGGTAAGTTTTGGTGGCAACGCAAGATGATACGCTAAAACCCCAATCCTTTCCAAAATTTCAAAGGGTCTAACATGCCTTAGACTTAACTTTCCCTTCTTGCCGAATCTAGAAGTACCCCTCATCGACGATACTTTCAGAAATACATGATCGCCCACCTTAAACTCCAACGGTTTATGATGCTTGTCTGCATAGCTTTTCTGATGACTCGGAGTTGTCTTTAGTTTGTCTTAGATAATCTGAACTGCATTTAAAGACTGATGTACCAACTCTGGCCCCATAATCTTACACTTTCCAACCTTGCCCCAACAAAGCAGAGTTCTGCAAGGTCTCCCATACAAAACCCGAAATGGTGCCATTCTAATGTTCTGCTGATAGCATTGTTGTAAGCAAACACAACCAAGTGAAGCTGTTCTTCTCAACTGCCTTTAAAATCTATGACACAGGCTCGTAGCATTTCCTCAAGAATTTGAATCGTCCTTTTGATTGACCGCCCGTCTGCGGATGGTATGCCGTACTACACTGTAGTTTTGTTCCCAAGGCCAACTGCAAACTTTTCTAGAAGGTTGCCGTAAACTTAGGATCACGATCCAAGGTGATCGTCACTGTAACTCCATGTAGGTGTACAATCTGACACACGTACAATTCTGCATTCCTATCCAACGTAAAATCTTCTTGTATAGTGATAAAGTGAGCTGACCTTGTCAATCTGTCAATCACTACCAAAATCGAGTCATTGCCTCGCTGACTCCTTGGTAGTTCCATCACAAAATCCATCGTAATGTGTTTCTACTTCTATTCGGGAATCTCAAAAGGTTGCAGTAGTCCATCAGGCTTACAATGCTAAGCCTTTACTTGTTGGCACGTCAAACACTTAGCCACGTGCTTTGCGATGTCCAACTTCATGCCGTTCCACTAGAAGTGCTACTTCAAATTTTGATATATTTTCGTACTGCCAAGGTGGATGCTATAGTTATTACGATGAGCTTCCGACAAGACTACTTTCTTAAGCTCTGCATCTTTTGGAACGCACAATCGCTCTCGAAACATCAATGTCCCATCATCGAACACTTGAAAGTATGCTTTCCTCTCTATCTAATCCATCTGCAAGATCTTAAGAATTTCGGGATCCGTCGCTTGGGCACTCTTAATCTTACTTTGCATCTCGGGTTCCACCCTAAGAGTGGCCATTAGACTATCAAGGTGGCCGATCTCAATTTTAAAAGCTGAGTTCCTGACAGAATTCATTCTTGTACCATCATCTGTGTAATCGACGACTTTTGACTGAGCACATCTGCCACTTTGTTCGCTTTCCCCAGATGATATAGAGTTTCATAATCATAGTTCTTAAGAAGTTTCATCCATCGTTGTTGCCTCATGTTCAACTCCTTTTGAGAGAACAAATACTTCAAACTCTGATGATCCGTAAAAATCGGAAACCTTTCCCCACAAGTAATGCCTCAAAATCTTAAGTGCAAAGATGATCGTCGCTAATTCCAAATCATGCATCGGGTAGTTAAGTTCATGAGGTCTTAACTGTCAAGGTGCGTATGCAACCACTTTGCCATGTTGCATTAACACACAATCTAGTCTTTTATACGACGCGTTACTGTAGATTTCGTATCCACCAGGACCAGACGATATTATCAAAATAGGTACGGTAGTTAGTTTACCCTTGAGCTCTTGGAAACTACGCTCGCACTTGTCCGTCCAATCAAACCTCTCTTCTTTCTTTAACAACCTCATCAAGGGCATGGCTATCGTAAAAAACTTCTCTACAAAACGTCTATAATATCCAGCCAATCGAAGTTTCTTGGATTGTAACATCATGTTAACAGAGATCCCTTTATGTGAAATTGCATGACCTAAAAATACCATGCGAGATAACCAAAACTCGCATTTGCTAAACTTAGCATACAGCTCATGTTCCCTCAAGGTCTGCAGTACTGATTTCAGGTGTTTCTCATGATCCTCGGGACTCCTTGAGTATACTAGAATATCGTCAATGAACACAATCACAAATTGGTCCAAACACTTATTGAACACCCGATTCATCAAGTCCATGAAGGTTGTAGGGGCATTCGTCAATCCACACGGTATTATCGTGAACTCGTAATGACCATAGCGCGTCCAAGACATCGTCTTCGGTATATCCTTCCTTTTAATCCTCAACTGATGATAGCCTGTCCTTAGGTCTATCTTAGAAAATACCGAGGCTCCTTGAAGTTGGCAGAACAAATCATCAATCCTTGGCAATGGATACTTGTTCTTAATAGTCACATGATTGAGCTGCCGATAGTCAATGCAAAGACGCAAAGACCCATCCTTTTTCCTTACAAACAATACTGGCACTCCCCAAGGAGATGCACTAGGATGAATGAATCCTTTATCTAGTAGCTCTTGCATCTGCACCGTCAGTTCTTTCAATTTTATCAAGGCCATCCTATAAGGCGCCTTGGAAATCGGTTCAGTCTCAGGGGCCAACTCAATCACAAACTCAATTTCCCACTCTGAGGGCAATCCCGGTAATTCCTCGGGAAACACATCCGTGTACTCTTGTACCACTGCAATATCCTCCACTTTTGATCCTTCTACTAGTGTATCTACCACCAATGCCAATTACCCTTGGCATTCAAATTCCAATTACCAAGTCACCTCAAGTGACGAAATCAGAGGAACAGTGGGTCCCCCTCAATTTTTCACAAACTCAAAACTATCACCCACTACTAGGTTAAACTGAATTGTCTTTCCATGACAATCCACCATAGCTCGTTGCTTGGTAAGCCAATCCATGCCAACTATGACATTAGAGTCATACATTGCTATTGCAATCAAGTTAATGACTTCCTCACTACCGCCCACAACTAACTTATAGCCAGAACAACCTATCTCAGACAATATCTCATCATTGTGTCGGGGTTTTACCTTGGATGTTCCGCGATGTGTTCCCTTAAGATTGTTCTCATATGCCTACTTGGATAATTCGCCACTTGGTGGCCTTGCTGACCACATTCGAAGCAAGCTCCCGTTATCGCAGGACAGGGGAGATTTCCATGTCTCCTCCCACACATCTGGCAAACTCCCAAGGCATTGGGTGCCAGCTTTCCCATGTAGTTCTGTCTGTTGGGTGGGATAAGATTCTTTCTCCCTATCATCGGTCCTTTTCCAAACCAACGATTGTCTCTGTTAGGCACGAACCGCTAGCTAGATGCGGTAGTCCTCATAATCATGTTCTTTTCTATCAACTAGGCTCTCTCGTACATCTCATCAAAACTTTTTAAGTTCAAGGACACCAGCTGGACTTTCAATTCTAGCCTCAAGCCATCTCTGAAACGTCTCGCCCTATCCATAGGGTCTTCTACCAACTCGGCGCATATTTGGCCAACTCAACGAACTTCGCCTCATATTGATCCACTAACATCTGATTTTGACAAAACTGTTGGAACTCTGCCATCTTTGACTCTCTCGCACTATCCAAGAAGTACTTCCCATTAAACGTTTCACGAAAGGCACCCCAAGTTTGAGCCGGGCCTTCAGGGAACACTCTTCCTTGAGTGGCTTTCCACCAAGTACTAGCATTACTTTGAAGCTAATAAGCCACCAAACGTACCCTATCTTCCTCTGAACACCTCAACATTGTGAAGATCCTCTCGAAATCCCTTATCCAAAGGGTCACAGCTTTAGGGTCGCCTACGCCACTGAACCTCGGTGGCTTTAGTCTTAGAAACTGCTCTACCAGCCTAGGCATCGGTCTCTCTTAGACCTCTCCGCTCACAAGGGAAATCATAGGGACTACAGTAGGAGCACTCAGCTTGCTGTCCTATCAAGCTCTCTAGCGCCAACGACCATTCATTTTATCTTTCGTTAAGTACAAGTAGAAGACGAACCATCCCTAGTCAAAATAGACAATGAAACTATCAAACAGGGATAGAGGGATAAACAATAGAAATCTCAACACCACCCACTTGGGAGGGGCTGCTGGTTCGCGCTCTCTTCCTTTCGCAAAAGATCGAGAGTTCGAATCCCAGCTTCGTCATAGAGTGACTTAATTGGTTTCACGTGTGTGGTGGCTAGCACGTGTGGCCCCCAGGGTTTACTCCGCTGGTTGTCGGCAGGGTGCGGGGTGCGGGGTTCCCTAGGTCATAAAAAAAAAAAACAATAGAAATCTCAACTATTCATTTATACAATTTACTAGATTAACCAATGGAGAATCGTTTTCCGATTTACAAGCCCAATAAAAAGGAGCCGATCCATCCTTTAAGTTAAACCAAAAAGCAACTAGGCTAGGCTAGTCTAGCTGTACACAATGAACCCTCGGGTTTAGCACCACCATCATTAGGACCCATCGAACTCGACTCCGTCAGGTTGATCACTGGAGAAGCGGGGGCAGGATTCTCCATTGCGGATGCGCCATTCTAAGGACCTGAAAATGGTTAACCATGACGGGTTGAGATAAAATCTCAGCGAGTTCTTCCCCTAAACCCCGGTTAGTACACCAACTCAACCCAGGGTATCTCTCCAGAACCACCCCTCACTCAACCCAACAACAAACAACCAGCAACCCGCAAGCAAACAATAGATAGGGGCAACCAACAAACAATTAGTCGGTTCGCATGCAACCTTACCCAATATGCCATACCCTGCACGTAAAATCTCAGAAAATACAAGTAATGCAACCAATAATCACATAGTCGGTTCGCATGCAACCTTACCCAGTATGTTATACCCTGCACATTATAAGTAAGCACAATACACACAATGCACATGGCCGTTAGATGATGCAATTCATCAATTACATGTGAGTCGCGTCACAAGCGATCTCACCTGGCCATTGCCACACCCTGTATGTTATAAATTCATGCGTGCGTGCCATAAATAATGTGATCACCTCATGCATAATCGGAACCAATGATACCATGTTTCTCACACGCTCTTGCATCCACACGTGTTTCGATATTACTGCCCTATAGGGCTACAACCAAACTCCCGCTGGTGCCTAGCCAGGCAACACCCTCACCCATGACGCGCGGCAATGTCAAGGGACCCCTACCCAAGATGGCATTCCCGAAGGAGCATAGGCCCGACCTTAATCACGACTCCACATTCGGACCCCCGTCAGGTTTTTGATAAATCGGAATATCACCCCCTGAATTTCGATCGGGGCAGCAGATTCAACTTAGTGATCACGCAAGCATATCATCACAATCCACTTATTAGCTTTGAGTATTAGCCAATACACACATGCTTGCATATAAAACCTCAAATCCCTTCTCACAAAAGCGGTCCATTTCCGATGTCCCTCGAGCAAACCATTTTCTTTCTCATAAAGGCGGTCCATTTCTGATGTCCCTCAGACAAACCATTTTCTTTCTCATAAGGCAGTCCATTTCTGGTGTCCCTCGGACAAATCATTTTCCCTTTCTTTTGTGAAAATTGTAACATCCTGAAATTCAAGCCCTTTGAGGGATGAATGAATATTAATTTTGCCAATGCATTGTTGGTTGATCTCACTTGAAACTGATCACTCTTGAGATACTGACCTTGAGTGGAAAGGCTAATGAGAACAGAACTCGTGCAACTAAAGAACTTGACTTGGGAAAATTACTCGATCGTAAGACTTGTGTAAAGATGATCCTGTAGTCATCCAGGTCGATTGCAAGGACGACTAGAAGTCAATTCGGGGACAAAAATATTGGGACGACGGGTGATTCCGTCTACTGTTATCGAACCCGCGAACAGCCCTATATCGATCCTTGATAATCATCTACTTTGAAATAAAAATTAATCCTTTGCAATTTCACGTAGTCAAGGACGTCCATGTGTCGAGAAGTCTTAAATGTGAATTGGCATGAGTTGATTACACGTGAATCCTCGAAGCCACCTGTCAATCTGAGTTGTACCAAAATGGCATTTGGGCGAAATTGACATGGCATAAGAATCCAAGATTGGACTTCGAATTTTCGGGAACGTCTAGGATGGACTTTTGGTCAATGCTTCTGCGACAATTGACAGTACCGATTGAGCCGAGTATTTGGAAAAGGGATTTTTGGACCAAGGAAAAGAGCCTACGAGGACGTGGGCCGGGCAAGAACAGTGTGGGCCTCAGCACAAGGTGGGATAGCCACTGTGGTAGACCCGAGGCAAGCAAGTGAGCCCATTGGACCAAATCGACTATTTACCCATCCAAGCCCATTGTCTAACCTTGAGTCGTTTCAAGCCCAACAAATTTTCGAGCTCATTCCTATTCCTTTTCTAGCCCATTTCTTAGGTCTGCCCTTCATTTTCAGCCCAAGGGCAGATTGGGAAATGTGCAACGTGGAAATGACCAAAATGCCCTTGGATATTTTGAAGAAAAGTCAAAAGAAGAAAGAGAAGATGATGTCATTGCTTGCGGAGTTGGACATGGCATTCAATGGCCTTAATGAGGTCTTAAAACCAGCTCTCATCTCCCTCTCTCTCCTCCCCATTAGCCCCTCCAAAACCGCACACCTTTCTCCTTTGTTTTCCTTTCCTTCCTGCAATTTCAATTTCTGACCTTTCTCCGAAAATCGAGTTGTTCATGGCCTTCCCGTGTGAATCACGACCCGTGCCACCCATTGTTGTGTTTAGGAGACAAAATCTGTTCAGATGGAGTCGGCCGTTCATTGAACGGAGCCGTCGTCAAATCCATGTGACGGTTGGAAGCCGGCTGGTCATTGACCGCTTACTGTAGCGGCAGCTCTGCCCAGTTTCACCTTTTTTCCTCTGTTTCTCTCCCATTTCAACCAAACCACTGTCCATACTAGCCACTAGCAATTCCGCTCAACCCCCAGGTGCCGTCGGTCACCGGCCCGCCGCTTACCGAAGCTCTAGTTAGCTCCGTTCAACCCCTTTCTCCTTCAAGTAGTGTTGTTTTTAGATTTTCAAAGGGAATCCGAGTTTGTTGTTGTTGTTCTCAGCCATGGGACTGCCTTGGATCATCATGGTAGAGGTCCTTGGGTGTCGAGTTCGTTGTCACCGCCGCGTTCATGTCGCTGGCCTACTTAATAGGTGAGTTTAGCCCCTACTCCCTATTTAGTGCTTAAACTTGCTTAGGGTTGGGTTAATTAGTGTTAAGGTTGGTTTAGAAAGTTTAATTAAGTTGTATTAGTCCTAAGATAGGTGATTAGATAGATGATTAAGATTAGATTAGCTTAATTTTGCTTATTAAACTTAATTGTGCTTAATTATTGCTTAATGGTGGGTTATGTGATTTTTGTGGATTGATTAAGCATGTTTAGTTTAAATTTCTTGATTAATTATTTTAATTAATGTTTTTTAAAAAAAATTTGAATTTAATGTATTAATTATTTATTTATTTATTTTTATAATTTTGAATTATTAATATTTCTGAAAATTAATTATTTTGGGGAAAATAAGTAATTGATTATTTATAGGAAATGGATTTAATTGAGTAATTTTGTGCGAAAATTACCATGGGCTAATTTTCTAAAGTCCATAGTATTTATATACTACATTATTAAATGGCATTGGTTTATTAAGGAAGGGTTTTATTAAATGGAATTATTTGGGTTGGATATTAATTATGGGATTGAAAAATAATTATAAGTATTTTGTGGGACTTAAATTATTTTATTGGAATAATCAACTATAGTATTACATGCTTTTTATCTCTTATTTATGGGAATAGTTGATTGTCGTAGTCGTGAGGACACATGTTTATTTATTATTAAATATTGAGACGCATGATTGGGTACCATAATTATTGAGGTACGTGATGATTTTGGAAAAGCATGCAAGTACTGTGATGTTGATTGGTCATAACTGATTGTTAGATTGTAACTTGAACTGCTGATTGTTGCAACTTTCGTGAATGATTGGACTATTGCTATTGTACGTGACTGCTGGATACTGCCACATGACATTATACGTGTGTTAACTGTAATGGCATGTCGCATGAGCATGAACAATGTTACATTCACGAGAGAGCAAAGATATAAATAGATTGCTTGATGAGGTGCTGCATGATCACATTAAGAGAGGGGACCCAGAGTTGCCGAAAGACCGCCAATCCTTATGGGGTTGTGCCATGGCCGTTTGGTCGCCTGACTTCGATCGGTCGCCTGACAGGGAGGAGTTAACTTTGTGGGACTGCGGTAGTGGGCGGGTCCCGAGCCTCTATCAATTGTGGGTTGCGGTAGTGGGCGGGTCCTATGCTCCTTCAGGAATGCCATTTGGGAGTGAGCCATTGACGTTACTGTACCTCGAGGTAAGGAGGACGAATCTGACTTGGCAAGGAACTGCCAACCATAAGGTTGTGCCGTGGCCTAAGAGGAGGGGTCGTAATAATCAAAGCATGTGTGGATGTGAGGCATGAGAAAGTTGTGTCAGATGCTCTGATTATTCGCACTCTTAATGTCGTGATGATTTGACGCATGAGTTGATAGTTGTGCAAGGTGTGGCAATGGCCAAGTGAGATCACTTGTGACGCGACTTGCATGTAATTGATAAATTGCATCATCTAACGGCCATATGCCTTGCTTGCATTGTATGAGATTTTACGTGTAGGGTATGGCAGACTGGGTAAGGTTGCATGCGAACTGAATATTGATTGTGGTTTCCCCTGTCTATTGTTTGGTTTGCTGTTTGATGGCTATCTATTGTTGGGTTGAGTGAGGATGGTTCTGGAGAGATACCCCGGGTTGAGTTGGCGTACTAATCAGGGCTTGGGGAAAACTCGCTGAGATTTTATTTCACTGGTTGTTGTATAACCACTTTCAGGCCTCTAGAATGGTGTACCCGCAATGGAGAATCCTACTCCCGCTCCTCCAATGATCGACCCAATGGAGCTTGAGTCCGATTGGTCTGAGTAACTATGGTGTTGAACTTGAGGGTTCTTTGTGTACTGTTGGATTAGCCTAGTTTCTTTTTGGTTTGGCTTAGAGGATGGATCGGCCCTTTTTGTTAGGCTTGTAATTCGAAAAACGATGCTCTGTTGGTTAATCCAGTAAATTGAATAATTGAGTAGTTGCTGTTGTTCTTGATGTTCATCCCTCTATCCTTGTTTGATTGTTTGTTTGTCTAGGAATGGTTCGTCTTCCGCTTGCGCATAACGAAAGACAAAATGAATGGTCGTCGACGGATCCTGGGACGTCGCTTTCAATTGACTATGGAAATGGGGTTGCTGCAAGCTCAAGAGTCGGGGCATGACAAAAATCACACGATTCAAATAGATGTTCATGCAATGTCACATCCAATTCACTTCATAAAATCAAGATACATGAAATTATATACAATTTCACTTCCAGATAAACAGTGCCGTGAACAATACACATGAATAGTACCGCGAACAGTAATCGTGAACAGTGCACTATGAACAGTGAAATTTCAGAATTTAATAATTAAATAATTAAATTCAGAAATTAAACAAATCATTAATTAAAATAATTAATCAAGAAATTATGGAAAAACATGCTTAATTAACATGAAACACACAATTAAGCATAATCAACCACAATTAAGCAAGATTAAGCTAAGCTAATCTTAACCATCTATCTAACCACCTATCTTAGGGCTAATACAACTTAATTAAAATTTCTAACCCAATATTAACACTAATTAAACCAACCCTAGGCAAGTTTAGGCACTAACAAAGGATTAGAAGCTTAACTCACCCATTAAGCGGGCCGGCGACATGGACGCGGTGGCGGCGATGAACCCGACACTCAGGGACCTCTCCCATGACACCCCAAGGTGGTTCTGGGCTGAACACATTAGCAACAACTTTTGTACACCCACCGAACTTCAGAAAACAACACTGTAAGAGGAGGACAGGGGCTGATCGGAGCAAAATGGCTTGGCGAAAGCTCCAGCGAGCGGTTGGCCGACGACCGGCGGCACCTGTGAGTCGAGGGGGAACTGCTGGTGGCTGGGATGGGCGGTGGCTTGGTCAGATTGGGAGAAAAACAAGGGAGAAGGCGGAACTAGTCGCTACAGTAGGCGATTCAGTGAGCAGAAACTTCTGGTCGGCTAGCGGGTCGACCAGCTGCTCTGATCGGCAAATGGCCAACACCATCTGAACGAATTTTCCATCCTGAACACGATGGCAGGTGGCATGGGACGTGATTCACACGGGAAGGCCAATGGCAACTCAATTTTTCGAAGGAAGGTCAAAAGGAAAAACTAAAGGAAGGAAGGGAAACCAAAGGAGAGAAGTGTGCGGTTTTTGGAGGAGATGAAGGGGCAAGAGAGAGTGAAATGAGGGCTGAATATAGACCTCATTAAGGCCATTAATGGCATGGTTCAACTCCCAAGCAAGATGACATCATCTTCTCTCTCTTCTTTTGACTTTTCTTCAAAATATCCAAGGGCAAAATGGTCATTTCCACTTTGCACATTTTCCAATATGCCCTTAGTCTGAAAATGAAAGGTGGGCCTAAGAAACGGGCTAGAAAATGAATAGGAATGGGCTCGGGAATCGGTTGGGCTCGAAACAGCTTAAGGTTAAACAACTGGCTCGGAAAGGTAAATGGTCAATTTGGTTCAACGGGCTCACTTGCTTACCTCAGGTCTACCACAGTGGCTTTCCCACCTTGGGCGTGAGGCCCACGCTGTTCTTGCCCCAGCCCATGTTCTTGTAGGCTCGTTTCCTCGGTCCGTAAACCCTTTTTCCAAATACTCAGCTCAACTAACATTGTTGATTATCGAAGAAGCATTGTCCAAAAGTCTGTCCTGGACGTTTCCGAAAATCCGAAATCCAATCTTGGATTCTCATGCCACGTCAATTTCGTCCAAATGCCATTTTGGTACTACTCAGACCGATAGGCGGCTTCGAGGATTCAGGCGTAACTGACTCGTGCCAAATCATGTTCAAGACATCTCGACACATGGACGCCATTGACTACATGAAATTGTGAAGAATAGATTGTTATTTCAAAGTACACGATTATCAAGGATCGACATAAAGGCCATTTGTGGGTTCGATAACAGTAGACGGAATCACTTATCGTCCCATTATTTCTATCCACGAATCGACTTCTATCCATTCCTAAAATTAGCCTACATAACTATAGGATCATCCTTACGCAAGTCTCATAGTCGAGTCATTTTCCCAGGTCAAGTTCTTTAGTCTCATGAGTTCTATCCTCATTAGCCTTTCTCCTCAAGGTTAGTATCTCAGGAGTGATCAGTTCCGAGTGAGATCAACCAACAATGCATTGATGAAATTAATGTTCATTCCTCACTCAAAGGGCTCAAATTTCAAGACGACCATGTGCTAGGCTTTGACCCTCGCTGTTAAGCCATGAGTTAGGCGAAGTGCTTAGCCATGTGCTAGGCTTGGAGCCAATCACGAGCCTAGTCAGTTAGGATAGAGTTGGCCATAGGGTTAGCCACTAAGCTCATGAGATAGACCACAAACATAGCCACGCCAAGCAAGTTTGGCTATGAACCACCTTGCTTGATCATGCTTCGGCCCCGAACCTCGGTTCGATTGGTGTGGTCGATCATGGATAAATATGAAAAGCTCTCACCCGACCTCGTGAATGCTTCCAATGGCCTCATTCCCATTTCTATTATGTTCTTTAGAAGAGGACAAAAAACAAGGTTCTAGAAAGCATAGCTTAATAAGCAAGATAAAGCATGAAACATGTGCCAAAAATCCAAGCTTCATGATTACCATACCTTGGGCATTAAATGAAGAAGGTGAGTTACTAGCGTCGGTTTTCATTAAATATTTACCTAAGATCTTACTTGGAGAGTAAGTTGGCCAAGTTACAATGAAAATGGTGACTCATACGCTTAGATGTCCCAAAGAAGATTTGGTCATCATCACATTGAGATTCTATCTTGGGAAGCAAGCTTAGCAAAATGATCATTGCAAGATAAGTTAACACTTAATTGGCTCAATCAAAGAATGTCAAGTGTCCTCCTAAGACTCTAGAGTGCCACCACACTATCTTAGGCATGCCACCTCTTCCAAATAGCATCATGCCTTGACTCTCAAGCATGCGACAACCCCTTCTCACTTTGATCAAATGAATGTGATGTCCTAGGACGCATCGTCAACCATTCTTTGTCTTTCAGTTATATGCATGCAAAAGCGATAAACCAAATAACCAGTCAATAAACAATAGGGATAGTAGAAATATCAATAACAATAGTAGCAATGTCATTTTTATCTGTACTAATTAACCCTAGGAATTTTATACACAAGCCCTTTAGTCGGGCGATTTCTCCAATAGTTACCTTACAGTACTAGGCACAGTTAACCTTCTTCCTTCAACCACCAGGCACACAATTCTGTTGCCCTAAAAAAAGTGCTCTATCATTATAAGATCCATAACGATAAGGATGCCATATCTATAAACTTGAAAATGGTTAATAACTAGTGAGGTATAAATCTTAGTGAGTCACAATCCTAAGCCTTGATTAGGATATCAATTTGCCTTGGGGTACCTAACACATTATTACATCTTAATGGCAAATCAATTGCAAAGCAACCCTCGCTTGGCCTTAACTAACAACATGATCTACTCGATAAACCTTGCAATGAACAACGAACGATCAATCGACTCGCAGGCAATTATACCTTGCCATTGCCATACCCTATAGGTATAAATATTCATATGTGCCATGTGTGCCATAAACAAAGCAACCAATATTCTAATCGCTATAGTAATCAATCGTAGTCGAGTCGTCTCGCAGACAATCTTATTTGGCCATTGCCATACCCTGCATGGTATAAATTCATGCATGCCATGATCAGTGCAAATAGACACATGCATAATCAAAACACATAACAACACATTTCCCATGCAGTTTGCATTTATGCGTGTTTTGATTATTATGCCCTTACCAAGGCTACAACCAAACTTCCACTGGTGTCTTCTGGCTTAGTTAGTGGATGTTGTTGAGATTGTTAGGGATAGGCTATACTTTTACCACACCCTTTTGATAACAATCTTATTCTTCAAACGCTCTTATTTTGCTCAGTGCGTAGTTTAGTTCATTATTGTAACATCCTGAAAATCGACCCCATTTTTGGATTTTATAAAATGGCGATATTAGTTGAAGGCTTGGTCAGTACAAATTTTCTGAACTGTGTATTCGTGGGATAACAGATTACAGAGAGGCGCCATTAGGAAACGATACGCGTTTGACTTGTAATTTCGATTAGGAACAAACCCTTTGACCATGAGGACCTGGGAGGGAACGATATCCTCTAAGTACTAGACTATTAAGGAAATGGAAATAAATCGATTCGGCAGAAGTACGAAGTCGATCTGCGGGTGATTTCCGCACGACTTCGATACGAACTACGAACGACGGTAAACCGAATCCTTTCCATCTGGTACTCGAGATTATCAATTGAGCCCCCGGGATCACATGACAATCGAGGGACGTCCCTGACTCGAGAATTGTTGTTAACGTGGATCAAAGAATGGTTGACCACAGGTCAAAAGTGAGGAAAGTCCTAAAAGGGAGCCCGATAATCTAAATTGTACTACGGTTGCAATCGACTCAATTTAACCTCAATTTTTAATTCGATTTTGGGAAGCAACTTCTCAGTGATGTCAGGATTAAATATTTGGACGTCGCCTCATTTATTTTGAAATTTTCTGTTGGACACGGAAGTGTCGGAAAAAGGAAAAATTAGACCGGGTTTTGGGCCCGCGGGTGGGCCGGCCCAAGACCGGCGGCCCAATGGGCCTTGCGCCCATCCAACCCAGCCCAATGGGGGCCTAATCTGGCCCAAGTTCCTCTCCCTCCTCAGCCCATGGGCTTCTCTCTTTTGGCATTTTGCTTTTGTGCCCAAGTGGGCATCATTTATGCTTTGTTTTTGCTTGCTTTTGATTGGTTCTTCTACAAGTGGCAAGCCCACTTGCCTTGGCCTTATCCAAGTCTCCAGCAGCTCCTTCTCTCTCCTCTTTCTCCCCCAAAATTCATGCACCAGCCCAGCCACACTCTCTCTCCCTTTTTCTCTTCCTTTTCTCTTCCATTTCTGCTGTTTCTTGCTGTCCTTGCTGTTTTCCAGCCCAAAAACAGCCTTGCCGTCATCACCGGAGCCGCCACCACCGCCCAAAGTGTAGTCCTGGAAGTCAGGAAGATAGCCGCGCACCCCTGGTTGCCCCGGACCGCCCGTTTCGGCCTTTTCCCCTCTGCTAGTCAGTTCCTCATGAATAGTGTTTCGGGAGCTGTTTTGGCACGTTTCAACCACTGTTTGTCATCCGTTGTCGTCCCTGAGCTTAACCCTCGTAGCCCTCATTCCCCTCTACACGTCGGTGTCGCCGGATTTCCGATCCAAGTAAGTTAATTTCCTAATCCTTGTTTAGGGGTTAATCTTGCTTAGGGGTTAATTAGTGTATTTGTATGTTTGTGATTAATTAAAGTTGATTGGTTAATTAGGCTGGTTAATTAAGCTGACTAGGGTTAGATTAATTAACCATAGTTAGTAATAAAGTAACTAAGGTTAATTAATTAAAGTAACCATGGTTAGTTTTAAAAATAACCAAGGTTAAAAATTAATCATGGTTAGGTTAGATTAACTAGGGTTGAGTTAATTTGTTAACCATGGTTAAGTTTATTTATTTTTATTTATTTATTTATTTTCGAACAAATTCACTATTCACAAATTACTGTTCACGATCATTGTTCACAATCACTGTTCATACAGAAACAAATTTTGGTTTCAAATTGATGTGTTCTTGGTTGTTATGATTTCTTGAAGTGTCGATTGTTAATTATATGCGTGAATAATGATGAAATACATGATTGAAGACCGAGTGGAAGTGAAAGTGTTTGATTTATTGAGTTATTCCCGAGAATTAGGGAATGTACGTGATTGTTGATTGGTTGAATTTGAAATTTTGGAATTTTGGAATTGTGGAGTGATACCGCATAACATATTACGTGAGTTATCTGAAATGGCATGTCGCATGAACATGAGCGATGTTGCATTCACGACAGAGCAAAGATATAAATGGATTACTTGATGATGTGTTGCATGATCACATTAAATGAGAGAACCTGGCGTTGCCGAAAGACCGTCAATCCTTATGGGGTTGTGCCGTGGCCAATGGGTCGCCTGACAGGGAGGGGTTCTATGTGGGACTGCGGTATGAGGGCGAGTCCCGGGCCTCTGTTAGTTGCGGGGCTGCGGTAGTGGGCAGGTCCTATGCTCCTTCAGGAATGCAGTCTCAAGAGTGAGCCCTTGACGACGCCGTGCCTCGAGGTAAAGAGGACGAAGCTGGTTTAGCTAGGAACCGCCAACCATAAGGTTGTGTTGTGGCCCAGGAGGAGGGGTCGTAATAATCGGAGCATATGTGTGGATGTGAGACATGAGAAAGTTGTGTGAGATACTCTAATTATTCGCATGCTCTTAATGTCGTGATGAGTTAAATGACAGTTTCTACAGGTCATGTGTGCCAAGGCCAGGTAGGATCGCCTGTGGTTGTGTCTGCTTATTGAACTGTCCTATCCTTTTGTTTCTCTCTACATTGTGCTGATTGCTGGATTAGGTTGTATGTTAAACTCCCAAGGCGAGCGAAGTTCCTAACCGGGGCTTAGGACTTTAACTTGCTAAGTTTATCTCAATCCGTCGTGGTTAACCTTTTCAGGCCCTAAATGATGCAGTACCCGAGGATCGAATAGAGCGATCCCTTCGAGGCCAGCGAGTATGCACTTGTACAGTGTTAGGTTAGCTAGGCTGGTCCCTTTTTGAGTAGGCCTTAGCTTGTCGCCTGTAGTAAGGCGTGTTTGTATTTGCTGGTGTGTTGGCTAACCTTCAGATATATAAAATGGTGTTTGTCTTTCCTCTGCTGCTATTGTTGCTATCCCTGTTGTTTGGTTTAGGAGTTGTTCATTTCCACATGTGCATAATTACAAAATAAAATGAATTGGTCGACGACAGTACCTGGGACGTCGTACAACTAGACCTCAAGTGAAATCGGGTTGCCACGAGCTCGAGAGTCGGGGCGTGACAACCCCGTCAATTTTGGTATTCAAAACCTGGTTGGCTGATGGAGTGATAAGGTGCGATAAGTCTTGCGTTGGTGCATGGGGATAATTAGTAGGAAAGACAATTTCTTTGCTTGCATGTGATTGACTATAGGATCTTTCGTGGTCATTTGTTTTTGGGTTGTCTCATTTTCTAATTCCGTGTGGGGGAATTAGAATGCAGGCTAGGAGAGTCATGCAAAATGAGCAGTCCGGATTAGAATACCCTTGGTTTGAGGATCCCAAGTTAGAGGGGTCAGAGGAGGAGGACGGCGCAAGCAAGGACCTACTATGGATTGTTGGTAGAAGAGAATCCGATTCAATCTGACTAGAGCTAGTAGTTTTCAGTTTGTAGGGAGCCGAGGAGGGTCCTCAATTCCCTTGATTTCTTATTTGGAAGCAACCAGGTTGTTGGGGTCAGGATGTCGAGGTTATTTAGCGTTTGTGAGTGATACGTTGAATGAAGGACTAAACCTGGAGGACATCGTGGTAGTACGATACTATCCTGATATCTTTCCAAAGGAATTACTAGGACTACCTCCAGCCAGAGAGACAAAGTTCATAATTGAGTTGGCTCCTAGGACGGAACTAGTCTCGAAAGCATTGTACATGATGGCACTATCAGAATTGAAGGAATTGAAGGTGCAGATGCAGGAATTATTGGATAAGGGTTTTATTCGCCCAAGTGCATCCCCTTAGGGAGCGCCAGTCCTACTTGTTAAGAAAAAGGACGTGGCAGAATGAACAGCTGCATCTGGGTCATGGTTTGCATCTTCTATGGTTAATCATTGGCTTGGGAAAAATCTAATGATAGGAGGAATGGTATTAGGGAAGATTAGTATATAATTGGAATGCCAGGTGTTGGATTAGAAGGCTGTGATCATGCTGCTTATGCGTTAATTGGGTTTTTGAGCTACGCATTTGTGTTTGGCAAAACACTTCGTTAAGTTGGTAATGTTAAGGCGAAAATCGTTGGAAGAAATTCTTAACAGGTGGACCTAGTTAAAGGATGAGGTTGTATGCAGAAGGATGTTCAGATTGTACGATGATCATTGGCGATCAAAAGGAATTAATCGATTTGATTGTGTTGGAAATGTATGATTTTGATGTAATCATTGGAATGGATTGGCTTACTAAGTATCAAGTTACAATGGATTGCTATGGAAGGTAATCCAATTTAACCCATTAGGTGGGGTTCGTTTCGAGTTTATTGGAATCAAGGATGGATCATTGCACTTATGCATCGATTAGCGGCAGTTTAATCAAGGGACGGTCATGAGCAAGTATCCATTACCAAGGATGGATGATTTGTTTGACCCACTTCAAGGAGTTTCGATATGTTCCCAGATAGACCCAAGGACGGGCTATCAGTAGTTGAGGATTTAAAAAGGAGGATAAATTGAAGATGACATATTGTGTGCAATGTGATCGCTACAAAATTACCGTACTGTCGTTTGGATTGACTAATGCACCAATTGCTTTTATGGATTTGATGGATTAACTGATTGAGATGTATTTGGATTGATTCGTAATTGTGTTCGTGAACGATATATTGGGATAGTTGAGGAATTCAAAGAAACACGAACAGCACTTGAGGATAGTGCTATAGATTATTTGACAGCATAAATAGTATGTCAAGTTTAATACGTGCGAGTTTGGGTTTACTCTTGTTGTTTTGTTGGTCATATGATTTTGAACGAAGGAATTTCTATGGATCCATCAAGATGAAGGCAGTCATGAATTGGCCCAGACTTATGATAGTGACAAAGGTTCAAAGTTTTCTAAATCGGACAGATTATTACAGATGATTCGTAGAAAGGTTATCTATGATAGCTACGCCTTTGATATGAAGGTTAATGAAGGACATAAGAATTTGAGTGGACGGATAAGTGTGAGCATAGTTTCCAAGAGCTTAAGCATAAGCTAACTGGATGTTTCAGGAATGGATTCGGTTGGAGGGAATCCGTGATTCAAAATTTAGGCTCGAGGTATGTCATCTTTCAAGTTTAATGGCTACCTTTAAGATCGAACCTGAAATTCAACCTAAGATTAAAGCAATATAACCTTTGGACGCTGAGATCCGAAAGATTCTGCAAATGGACACAACCAAGAGAAAGTCGAATTTTCAAGTATCCGAGGGTGGGATTTTGAAATTCTGTGGACGGTTATGTATACCAAGCGACACCAAAATTAAGGAGAGATTGTTATCAAAAGCGCATCGCAGCGACTATAGTGTGCATCCAAGCAGTACAAAGATGTATCATAATTTGTGACAGTATTATTGGTGGAACGGCATGAAGCTCGACATCGCCAAGCATGTGGTGAAGTGTTTAACTTGCCAACGAGTGAAAGCACAGCACTGTAAGCCAGGAGGGTTACTGCAACCTCTTGAAATCCCCGAATGGAAATGGGAGCACATCACGATGGATTTCGTGACAGGATAACCAAGAAGTGAGTGGGGTAATGATGCGATTTGGGTTGTAGTGGATTGATTGACGAAGTCAGCTCATTTCATCGCCATACGCAAGGATTTTGCTTTGGAAAAGTATGCAGAGCTGTACGTGCGGCAAGTTATTCGTTTGCATGGGGTGCCAGTAACGATCACTTTGGATCGAGACCCCAGATTTACGACTGCATTTTGGAAGAGTCTACAAACTTCGATGGGAACAAAGTTGCAGTTTAATATGACCAACCATTTTCAAATAGACAGTCAATCAGAGAGAACAATTCAAACCTTAGAGGATATGTTGAGAGCCTGTGTATTGGATTTTTAAAGGAAGTTGGGAGGAACAACTTCATCTTGTGGAGTTCGTGTACAATAATAGTTATCAGCAGAGTATCAGAATGGCACCATTTGAAGCTTTGTACGGCAGACCGTGTAGGACTCCAATTTGTTGGGACGAAGTCGATGAGTGGAAAATTACAGGGCCAGATTTAGTACAGCAATGTTAGACGTTGTCAATATGATTCAGGAAAGGTTAAAGATGACTCAGAACAGACAAAAGAGCTATGTAGACAGACGACGTAGGCCATTGGAATTTCAAGTGGGCAATCATGCATTCCTTAAAGTATTGTCAATGTAAGGTACATCGTGATTTGGAAAGAAAGGAAAACTAAGCCCAAGGTACATCGGACCCATTCGAAATTCTAGAAAGGATTGGGAATTTAGCCTATCATCTTGCACTACTGCCTCGACTTGCTTTGGTGTATGACGTATTCCACATGTCGATGTTAAGGAAATATGAGCTGGACCCGATGCACGTGTTGAATTTTGAAGAGATAGAGGTGGACGACAGGGTGTCGTATGTGGAGAGACCGATTCGGATTGAGGACCAAAAAGAGCAAGTGCTGAGAAACAAGACAGCCTCCTTAGTCAGTTGGCAGCATCATGGTACGAAGAGAGCTACATGGGAAAGCGAAGAAATCATGAGGCGTCAGCACCCCTATCTTTTTGAGAATTAGAATATCAGTTCAAATTTTGAGGACGAAATTTCTATAAGAGGGGAAGAGTTGTAACATCCTAAAAATCAACCCCATTTTTGGATTTTATAAAATAGTGATATTAGTCGAAGGCCTAGTCAATACAAATTTTCTGAACTGTGTGTTCGTGAGATAACGGATTACATAGAGGTGCCATTAGGAAACAATACGCGTTTGACTCGCAATTTCGATCAGGAACGAACCCTTTGACCATGAGGACCTGGGAGGGAACGATATCCTCTAAGTAATAGACTATTAAGGAAATGGAAATAAATCGATTCGGCAGAAGTACGAAGTCGATCTATGGGTGATTTCCGCACGACTTCGATACGAACTACGCACGACTTCGATACGAACTACGAACGACAGTAAACCGAATCCTTTTCATCTGGTACTCGGGATTATCAATTAAGCCCCAGGATCACATGACAATTGAGAGACGTCCCTGACTCGAGAATTGATGTTAACGTGGATCAAAGAATGGTTGACCACGGGTCAAAAGTGAGGAAAGTCCTAAAAGGGCGCCCGATAATCCAAATTGTACTACGGTCGCAATCAACTCAATTTAACCACGATTTTTAATTCGATTTTGGGAACTGACTTCTCAGTGATGTCAGGATTAAATATTTGGACGTCGCCTCATTTATTTTGGAATTTTTTGTTGGACACGGAAGTGTCAGAAAAAAGGAAAAATTGGACCGAGTTTGGGCCCGTGGGTGGGCCGGCCCAAGACCGGCGGCCCAATGGGCCTTGCACCCATCCAACTCAACCCAAAGGGGGCCTAAGCTGGCCCAAGTTCCTCTCTCTCCTCAGCCCATGGGCTTCTTTCTTTTGGCCTTTTGCTTTTGTGCCCAAGTGGGCTTCGTTTATGCTTTGTTTTTGCTTGCTTTTGATTGGTTTTTCAACAAGTGGCAAGCCCACTTGCCTTGTCCTTATCCAAGTCTCCAGCAGCTCCTCTCTCCTCTTTCTCCCCCAAAATTCGTGCACCAGCCCAGCCACACTCTCTCTCCCTTTTTCTCTGCCTTTCTCTTCCATTTCTGCTATTTCTTGCTGTCCTTGCTGTTTTCCAGCCCAAAAACAGCCTTGCCGTCGTCACCAGAGCTGCCACCACCATCCAAAGTGTAGTCCTAGAAGTTAGGAAGCTAGCCACGCACCCCCGGTCACCCCTGGTCGCCCCGGACCGCCAGTTTCAGCCTTTTCCCCTATGCTGGTTAGTTCCACGTGAACAGTATTCTGAGGGCTATTTTGGCCCGTTTCAACCACCGTTTGTCATCCATTGTCATCCCCTAGCTTAACCCTCGTAACCCTCATTCCCCTCTACGCGCCGATGTTGCCGGATTTTTGATCTAAGTAAGTTAACTTCCTAATCCTTGTTTAGGGGTTAATCTTGCTTAGGGGTTAATTAGTGTATTTGTATGTTTGTGATTAATTAAGGTTGATTGGTTAATTATACTGGTTAATTAAGCTAACTAGGGTTAGATTAATTGACCATAGTTAGTAATAAAGTAACTAAGGTTAATTAATTAAAGTAACCATGGTTAGTTTTAAAAGTAACCAAGGCTAAAAATT
Organism: Corymbia maculata; assembly: GCA_014182735.1. Lineage (NCBI taxonomy): Eukaryota > Viridiplantae > Streptophyta > Magnoliopsida > Myrtales > Myrtaceae > Corymbia > Corymbia maculata. The sequence goes on along the minus strand of CM024686.1, from coordinate 17,344,813 downwards.
AATCATAGTTAGGTTAGATTAACTAGGGTTGAGTTAATTTGTTAACCATGGTTAAGTTTAATTATTTATTTTTATTTTATTTATTTATTTATTTAATTTCGGACGAATTCACTATTCACAAATTACTGTTCATGATTATTGTTCACGATTACTGTTCACAATCACTGTTCATATAGAAACAAATTTTGGTTTCAAATTGATGTGCTCTTGGTTGTTATGATTTCTTGATGTGCCAATTGTTAATTATATGTGTGAATAATGATGAAATACATGATCGAAGATCGAGTGGAAGTGAAAGTGTGTGATTTATTGAGTTATTCCCGAGAATTAGGGAATGTATGTGATTGTTGATTAGTTGAATTTGGAATTTTGGAATTGTGGAGTGATACCGCATGAAATATTGCGTGGGTTATTTGAAATGGCATGTCGCATGAGCATGAGTGATGTTGCATTCACGACAGAGCAAAGATATAAATGGATTGCTTGATGATGTGTTGCATGATCACATTAAATGAGAGAACCCGGTGTTGCTGAAAGACCGCCAATCCTTATGGGGTTGTGCCGTGGCTAGTGGGTCGCCTGACTTTGGTCGGATGCCTGACAGGGAGGGGTTCTATGTGGGACTGTGGTATGAGGGTGGGTCCTGGGCCTCTGTCAGTTGCGGGGCTGCAGTAGTGGGCGGGTCCTATGCTCCTTCGGGAATGCCGTCTCGAGAGTGAGCCCTTGACATCGCCGTGCCTCGAGGTAAAGAGGACGAAGCTGGTTTAGCCAGGAACTGCCAACCATAAGGTTGTGCCGTGGCCTAGGAGGAGGGGTCGTAATAATCGGAGCATATGTATGGATGTGAGACATGAGAAAGTTGTGTCAGATGCTTTGATTATTCACATGCTCTTAATGTCGTGATGAGTTAAATGACAGTTTTTGCAGGTCACGTATGCCAAGGCCAAGTAGAATCGCCTGTGGTTGTGTCTGCTTATTGAACTGTCCTATGCTTTTGTTTCTCTCTGCATTGTGCTGATTGCTGGATTAGGTTGTATGTTAAACTCCCGAGGCGAGCGAAGTTCCTAACCGGGGCTTAGAACTTTAACTTGCTGAGTTTATCTCAACCCGTCGTGGTTAACCTTTTCAAGCCCTAGATGATGCAGTACCCGAGAATCGAAGAGAGCGATCTCTCCGAGGCCAGTGAGTAGGCACTTGTACAGTGTTAGGTTAGCTAGGCTGGTCCCTTTTTGAGTAGGCCTTACCATATCGCCTGTAGTAAGGCGTGTTTGTATTTGCTGGTGTGCTGGCTAACCTTCAGATATATAAAATGGTGTTTGTCTTTCCTCTGCTGCTATTGTTGCTATCCCTATTGTTTGGTTTAGGAGTTGTTCGTTTCCGCCTCTGCATAATTACAAGATAAAATGAATTGGTCGACGACAATACCTGGGACGTCGTACAACTAGACTTCAAGTGAAATGGGGTTGCTGCGAGCTCGAGAGTCGAGGCATGACAATTATTGCCTCTTTCAACATCCTAGAAGCCTGTCAAGAGTCACTCTTTGCTCAGGCCCTTTAGCCTCGGCAATCACTCCCCGCCCTCATTAGACTAGGTTGTTATAGGCATCCTCGAACCACACATATACTAAGACGAATCTCATTTTGACATGAATCAACTCATAGAGCTATTATCTACTTGGATCTACCCCATACCGAGCTTCACGATTCATCGTTATCTAAGTATCTTAAAGTGAAAAAGCTTTCTCCAGCTTGTCAATCCATGAGGTTTTTTTTACAGGATTACTCATCAACAATCTTGAATTATGATCCACTGAGTTTCCATCAGATCACCATTTGGCTTACATTAGTTTTTTATTCTCCTTTCAACATTTTATTCACTTCAATTAATACCCTTGAAGCACAAATTCCCAAATTAATGAGCTTGGGTGGTTCAACGAGGTGATGTCCAATAATTTAATCATGAAGTCCTTGAGAATTTGATACTTGAAACCATATTGAAATTCGTGGTTAAATTCAATCAAATGCAACTTTAGCACAATCTAAACTACCGGGTGAAGTTTAGGGGTTTTGCGCATATGACCCGTGTTTGATAACTTTTCAATCCACATTTGTACCTCTTCAAATCATGGGCAGCCTTTGGTTATCATGTAATCGCAAGGGTTCAATTGATCACATTTAGTACAAAGCCAAAAAGGAAATCAGTTTAATGTCATTTGCAGTCAAATCGTAGTTGTGCGGAATCACTTGCAATCCGACCATGTACATCTATCAAATCGATTTATTTCCGTTCACTAACTAGCTTGTAACAATACAGTATTGTTCCTCTTTGATCCTTATGGTTGAGCGGTCTATCCTTGATTGAATTCACTAGTCGTATGTGTATCGATCCTTAATTGTCTTTTCAAATAGATCAATTAACTCATGAGTGGCCAGCTCAGAGTAAATGTGATTAACAGTGCATTGATAAAATAACCATTTCATATATCCCAAAATATATCGAAATTCATGACGTTGCACATATGTAGTAGGAGAGAGAGCACTAATACAACATGGATTCAAATAAGTTAATTAGAGCTATGTGAAATCAGAGGAATCAAATCTATAGAAGATTAAGGGAAAATATGATCAGTCATCTTTGCAAATCCAAGTAGAGGTTGGCGTAGGAGTTTTGACTCTCTCGTCTCTACGTGGTTTATGAAGCTGCAGACCACACGACAATGGTTCCTTTGCCACTATGATGAGTGAACAAGAGAGCTAACGAAAAGGAGAACGAGAACGAGATGGTAGTGTTTCTGTGAAGTAGCTTTTATATTAGGACAGGTTCATACATACATATATACATGTATTATATATATTTATATAAAATTGATTGAGCAAAGTTTTAAAATAGCAATGCCCGGATGTGAGAACCATATTCTCCAAGAAGGCTCTTGAAGCACGATTGAATACTGAAGCAGTGTACTTTTCAAATCTACTACGGACGAATCGAATCTGCTTCTTTTCAAATGGTATTGGTATCCGAGAAAAGTGTGAACTAAGGTAAAAAAAACATAGATGTAAGATCACTAATTAACGTATTCTAAATGGCATTTAATTGTAAAATAAATTAAAAAAATATCATGAGTGCGGCTAATAAATAAAATATGTTGTCCACGAGTTGGTCATCGTCGTATATATCTAATATACTAATAGAATATTAAAGTCTTGCAAATACGACGTAGGTGGAGACACGGTTCTTTGAGTTTGAAAGTTTCTTCTCACGGGTTCACATTTTAATGGTGTGGCCGGGGATAAGAGTTCGAGAGATTCAAACTTGTGCTACGGCAAAACCAGACCCAAACCAAAAACTGATTCATATGTCCGACGACCATTTTTGACTCTTTGGTCTAATCATACTGACCTTTCAACGAAATTGCTTTTAATCAGATTCACCCGGACAAGCAAAAAGTCGGGAATTAACCATTTCTTGGGGCCTGCAGAGGGTTCCATGAATTTCCAAGTAGTGGGGTCTTACATTATTCCCTCTACATTATAAAAATATAAAGTTCATTCAATTAACCAAGCCAATTTTCTTTAATTTATCTGAGGGGTTTATTTTCTTAAAGTGAGGAAGTAGCTGCCATTGGAGGGGAACCTGTTTCTCAAAATGCATCCTGTGAAATTGGCGATATGGGCCATTTTGCATCATAATGGATGGAGTTCATCATGGGTGCCTTATCAACAAGAAAAATTTACATATATAAAAGAACTTGACTCCTAAGTTCAATAGTAAAAGGCATGATAAGAGGATTTGGCACGATCAAAGAATTTCTAGGCCTTATTCTGTACTCCTTGCAGTCTCCAATGCTTCTTTCAAGAATGGATCAACATAGTTCACGAGTATGATAATCCTATCCTTAGATTCTAAAGTAAATGATGGCAATAAACTTAGAGATTGAGTAATCAATAAAGCATGAACTAGGCAGTGATCATCAAGAGGTCAAAGCCACGAGAGAGAAGGGGGGGGATTAGAGAACGTCGATCTTTCGGAGCTGATAGTTCTCAAGCTGATGACATCATTTACACTGAATAAGGTTAGCAATTTGCTAATCAGTTACGGTCAAGTCAAGCATTTTGACTCATGGGCACGGGAAGATAATACGATAAACTGAAATTGGGACTACAAATAGGATCCTCTACTGTAATGACCTAGTCCGACGAGGGCAGAGACCGGTCATCGGGGCTGGAAAGCCTAGACAAAGAGTGGCTCCTAACAAGCTTTTAGGATAGCGAAGGAGGCAGAAATGAGCCAAACTATGCACCGAGCAAGGAGAGAGCGATTCTGGGATACGTGTGTGCACGCGCACGTGTGAAAATTGGAATTAACTTACGGATGTGCCTTTTGACATAATAGTAAATTTTGCTTTTGAACTCTAAAGTTAAGTAAGCCCAGGCTAGAGCAATAACTCACTCGAGGTATTGTCTGCTTTGGCTTATCTCATTCAAAGCCTCACGATTTTATCCTTTTTGGCACACAGGCAGGCACTTTCCCAAGAATGTCACAATATGGTATCAAAACAGGACCCCCTCCAGTAGGTGTATGGTTTGGGGACGAACCATGTGGAAGCTGGTGGGCCTATAATAACCCGGTCCGATGAGGGTGGAGAGTGATCGTAGGGCCTAGAAGGCTTAGACAAGGAGTAGCTCCTGGCATGCTTTTAGGATAGAGAAGGGGAGCAGAAATGAACCAAACTATGCATCAAACAAGGGGAGAGTGATTTTGGAATATATATGTGAAAACTAGAATTAACTCACAGAAGCGCCTTTTGACGTAATGGTAAGCTTTGTTTTAGAACTTCAAAGTTAAGCAAGCCTAGGTTAGAGCACTACTAGCATGAGTGATCTCCTTGGATAATTCCTACCTATACGTCAAAAAGGATAAAACTGTGAGGCCTGGAATGGGACAGGCCAAAACGAACAATATCTCGAGTAAATTAACTCAGGGATGTCACATCCACAACGTTCTAAAGTCAGTTGGATGTCACCAAGAGACAGATACAATTTGCTTTAACCGTCTAACTGAATCACGATGTACTTCTGTCAACAAGAGACAGATCTAAATGATCGTTGATGAATGTGGATCAAGAGTCATTGCTAAAAAGCAAGCGGTAAGATCACTTCCCTCAAATTCAGCAGCAAGCTGGATCAAAAAATATTAATTCGACACAACAAATTGTCAACAATTGTTGTCAATAAAACTTTTAGTGGTGAACTTAGTTATGTAGTTTCAAAGAGATAAAAAAAAAACAAAAATTAAAGAACCTAAACTTAAGTAATATGGCTCGTCGCATAAGAACACCATCACATTTAATGAAACTGTGCATATCAAGCAAACTGCAGACAACATAGAAAGATGTAAACATTGCCGAGGTCTGCCAGTTGGAGGAACAACCACAACCAAGAAATGCGGTACCTAGCAGCTGGCACCTAATTAGATTGTAGGGCTACAAACACATTACAAATAATTAGCACGTTAATCTGCATCTTGAAGTTTGAGAAGAAGAACTAACTTGAAGAAGACATTGAATCTTTATGCCTCTCTTCTGGAATGAAAGAGGCACAACATGACAGATGGTGCTATCCAAAAAAGCAAGTTTTGGAGAATCTATCATTAAAACCATGCTTCCGTGTTCAGCTAGTTCATTGGATGTTTCCTAACTAGTTGTTACCCAGCCTTCTAAGGCTTTGTTTGTGTTCTATTTTCCTTTATCCTATGTAAATAACACCTAATTCCCACATCTCCACTTATGACTCATGAGCATGGCATACTCTGTGTGTGTGTGTGTGTGTGTGTGTGTGTTGTAGAGTCAATTGTCTTTGGTCTGTCTTAGGGGTCCGTGTTCTGGGGAATCGACATGTAAAACAAAGTCACAAGGCTGTGTGTGTGTGTGTGTGTGTGTGTGTGTGTGTGTGTGTTGTAGAGTCAATTGTCTTTGGTCTGTCTTAGGGGTGCGTGTTCTGGGGAATCGACATGTAAAACAAAGTCACAAGGCACAAGAAAGGTAAAGAAGATGCATGCTTGGGACTATATTGTTTGCCTTGTCGCAGCATTTTTGTGGTTAAAAATAGGTACACTCACTATACTACACCACATTGCACAATTAGCAAGTCCTCCCTTTTCTTTATTTCATTTTTTTTACCTATTCGTTAGTGTCTCCTACTAGAACAATGCCCCAAAGGAAATAGATAATATGGTTCTCTTCTTGAATTTCCTGCGATTCAATTAGAAAAAAAAAGAAAAATCGACTACATTGAGGGATTTTAAAAGCACGCTCTATAAGCCATGATTGGGTGCACTTGGAACATGTGAACCTAGCACACATCTATTGATATCATCTTCATTTAGTAGTGAATGTGAAGTGAACCCCACATGCACCGCGTCAGCTAAAAATTTTCTTGTTTCTATACTTTCAGGTCAACTGTTATATATGAAATTATCACCATTTTATGAATAGAATTTAAACAAATCGTACCATTTAACATAAGGTGATTCATTTGGGCGGATAGAGATTCACGTGAGAGAATACCGTGTAATTAATAGTTTAGGGAAAGATTTATCATATTTTTTCAACAGAGTGTCATATAATAATGTGTATGCATATATATCGTTACGGATTTTTGTCATGCTCCCATTTGGTTTTTAGTAACTGATCAAAGTTAATATGTGAAATAATCACATTCGGGGGTATATGGAAAAACTCCCTTTTCATGTTGATAAGTAATTTCTATAATTTTAGGTGTCATCGTTGAATTGATCTTTTTTTTAAATTCATCCTATTTTGAAGAAATGAACTTGCATTATTGATATGGATTTCGTCCATCTCGTAACAAATAAATCATCTGATAAAACCATGTGAATTAATAAAGCTAAGTACACAAAAATCATGTGATTTTGTAGTGCACTTACTTCTCAATGTAATTGAAAATGATTCACCAAAAGAACTCAGTTAGATTCTTTCTGTCAGATAAGCCAAATAGGAGTGAAAAAGAAACATGAATTGCAAAGTTAGAGCAACGATCGGGGCTTGCAAGTGAGGAGGATAGAGGTCAAGACCGGCATTCTCTGCTAAACCATTGAACTAAGAATTAAGCATGCGAATGATATCTGAGCTCTCGTTGTTGACGACTGTCTAAAGCTTCTTATCCCATAGAACCTATCATAATTTGCGCAATTCAATTGCTGTGTAATTTCAAATCACTGATATTTGGCGACCACTACGCTTTCATTCTACTGATCTACCCCGAAGTTGTTGCAGGTTTCAAATCACTGAATTTGTTCAAGGATTACACATTTCTCCAGAATAATTAGAATCTCTAATACTAACATAACCAAAAAGGCCATTTCAGATAGAAATGGCCATAAACACGGACCTGATGACAACATTGGTCAAAACCAATCTCTCCCTCGGGTGCGTTAATATACCAGACTCTTAGATTCTTGAAGACTGATCGATCTGGCAACTTTTGTTGTTTGAAACACTTCGTAATGTCAAGTATCTCCAACGATTTTGGACTCCCTTGTATCTCTGACAAATTAGTGCAATCATTTGCATCAATTTTCTTGAGCTTCTTCAAGTTAGTCAGATCAGGCAACTTCGCCAATAATGGAAGTGTTGAGAGCTTTACTGTTCTCAGGTTCTCCAAACCTTCAAGGCCTTGAATCTCTATGAGCTCATCACAATCAAAATTTCTGGATTTAATAATGCTTTCAAATTTGAAAGATCATTTGTTGTTTTTATTCTCCTGCAAAACTTGATACCCATGTATGGCAAATTTGTCGGGAACCTAGGCAAGCATTGCAAATTACGACACCGAAGCTGGAGTTGCTTTAGCTGAGAAAGGAGAACTAGATCAGAAGATAGGATGGTGATACGAGAAGTATACAAATCCAAGAACTCGAGCATGCGTAATCTTCCAATCCTCCAAGAACTTGGAGATTCTTCAAGTTTAGAAGGACCCACACAAAAAACTTGCCACTGCATAGTTCTCAAATTTAATAGGTTCGAAAGGTCGGGCATCGCCTCCATTGAGAATGTATAAAATTATAGAGTGATCAGACTGTCTGGAAGTTGAGGCACTATTGAAATTCTAGCGCCTTTCAATACCAATATTCTTAGAAATCGTAACTTCCCAATATTACTAGGAATTTCTCCTTCAAAATATGGACCCCCTACCTCTAGCTCTTCAAGCTTCTCTAACATTCCAATGGCACTAGGTAGTTTTTTAATAGAGCTGTTGCCCATCTTGAGTACTTTCAAATTTTTCATGTTCCCAATTGAATTAGATAACTCCTCAATTTTGGACCACGATAGATCCAACTCAATCAGTGAATTAAAATTTTCAATTGACTTAGATAGTTGAGTAAGACGGTTATCCACTAATGAAAGCCTTACTGCTGATGCTGTGCAACCAACCATGCTGAATCTATTCAGTGATGTGCATGAGTCCAAGCTAAGAATTTCCAATTTCTTCATTCTTCTCCATTCAGGAATCTCTTCTATTGATGTATAGTCAAGAAGAAGTTCCATTAAAGATTCTAGTGCCCCCATCTCGTCTGGTAGCTTTTGAAGACTATGACAATACTTCAAGTTTAAGAAGACTAACTTCTTAAGGTGACTGATGGACGGATCAATTTGAACCAAACTCTCACATCTTTCGAGAATTAGTCGTTCTAAATTCTCATGGAAAGAAAAATCTGGAGTTTATGTAATTTTTGGCATTCAGTCAAATTTAGGACCTTCAAATGCTTAGCCATCTGAAAAGAAGACAACACATTACTCTTCAAATTAAGTTCAAGATACCCTACAACAAAGAACTCACATTGATTTAATTAGAAATCATACCTTGATGTGGCTCCATCCACTCCATTTTTCTGTGATTTTACTCATTGAGAGATCAAGGATTACCAGCTCCCTTAGGGTAAAATTGGTAAGCTTAAAAATCATAGGAAAGTAATTCCATGAAAGCCATCACAACTCTGGAAGAATAAGTGGACCAAATGTGGTTTGAACAAAATTTGAGCATTGGTAACATAGGAAACAACCCACTTGAGTAAGGTGAGACTTTGCCCTTCCATTGAAGTCTTTGCTATCCATTTGAAGGAACCTTAGACTTAGAAGCCTTGCAAGGCATTTTTTAATCAAGGAGTATTTAGATAGTTCATCAAGCTTGAGATATATAGCTTCTATACTATCAATTCCATGAACACCACCTCCTATCTGACAAAATAACAAAAAAAGAAAATGGCAATTAGAAAAAAGCATAATTTACCTAATTGTTCTTCTTCAAGGGGAAAACAATTGTATCTTTTCTTCTAATGTTGAAAACCATTATAAATCACATATGGAAGTGCACAGGAAGTAAATCAACTCTCATAAAGAATGAAAACCAAAATGAATATGCTAGTGACCTATCTCCTTAAAATGGAATGAAGCTTTACAATCACCTGCATTTTCTCCATAATCTTCAATGCTTGCTCATGAGTCAACACCTATTGCTGCTTTTCTGGTTTCTTACCACTTCCTTGTTGTATTAAGTGTCTTCCAATATCTCTTAACCAATCGTGCATCCACAATTGATTATCTTCTTTAATTTTGATTAAAGATCTTTGCTGGAGGATTCCAAGGGATTGATGAGGAACAAATTCACAACTTTCCCACATGTGAATCACAATTCTTTTATCGAACCCAATGAAAAAACAAGCAACATCAAGAAATATTTTCTTTTGGTCTTCATTTAATGCCTCAATGCTTATCATCAATTTCCTTTGGATATCTTCTTGAGGAAATTTTTCTAGCTCCTTTAGTATGGCATCCCACTCCTATACTTCTTTTCTAGATAAAAGAGAACCTATAAACTCAAGAGCCAAAGGAAGGCCACCACAAATATTTACTGCTCTTTTAGAGTGAGAGATGTATTGCACTGGGGGATAATCTCTTCTAAAGGCATGTTTGCTAAAAAGTTGTAGAGAATGGTCAAAATCCATGCCAGTAAGTTCATAAGTCCCATTAACAAGTGTAAGCACATTAAGAATTCCTTCATATCTAGTGGTGATGATAATCTTGCTTCCCTTACCAAACCACTCATGCTTCTGCATCAGTGCATCAAGTTGAAATGCTTTATCAACATCATCAAGTACAAGAAGAACTTTTTTAGAGCATAACCTTTCCTTTATCACATTTTTCCCATTCATGATATCATTGATGTGTGGCCATTTCTTTTTAAGGATGTTAGATATAAGCTAATCCTGCAAATGCTTAATCTCTGCTTCTCGGATGTTGGAAAGGAAGCAATAATCAACAAAATTAGTAGAAAGTTTATTGTACACTATTTTGGCAAGAGTTGTCTTTCCCACACCGCCCATACCATGGATTCCAACAATATTTGTTTCATCGTTGTGTGCACCTATCATCATCATGATTTCATCCACATGATTGTCTATTTCGACTAAGCAATCAGATACTTCCAAGTAGGCAGCTTTCAATTCAGTTAAGACATTATTGACAACTTCTTTTGCAAATTCACCTTTGCCTCTGATAGCATTGGAGGAAAAAGCATCAAGATATTAGGTTAAGCCGACCAAAATAATGCATTTGGAACAACTATGATATAATTAAATACCTATTTGGCATGCTTTGGAGGTCCCATCCCTTAATTGCTCCAACCTCATCAAGAGCGGCCTTCCACTTGTTGATAGTCTGATCATCGACCCTCTTCTTGTTTGCATGAGAAACAATGGCATTGTCATAGTGCTTAGTCCGGTATTTTACCTCAGATGATGCGACATCGTAGAAAATGGGCATGATCTTATGTCTCCTAGTGTTCTTGCTCTCCACCATCTTGGCCAACTCCCTAAGGCACCATGTACTATCTGCATACCCTTTAGAAAAGATTGGTATGGAAATCTTTGACTGCTCGATTGCGTGGAGAAGCTGACCACCGATCTCTTCCCCGATGCGGAGCTCTTCATCATCTTTATATGCCCGAATTCCAGCATCAATCATGCTGGTGTAAAGGTAATCAGCAAAGTCACTACGGGTATCTGGTCCTCTGAAGCTTAAAAATATTTCATATTCATATCCTGATGGCTTCTCCATCTCCCAATTATCAGGGCAGCGTTCAAAATATTTATCTGTTATGTGTTCATGCTGTACTTGTAAGGCTCCATTTAGTACTAAAGATTAAAAATAGTAGCAACTACTGTCAATGTGAAATTCAACCACAAAGGTTGGTACAACTTCTTTGTGCAACAAGGATTTGAAATGCTACCCAAAAATGATAAACACGTGCAGGATGATGAGGCTAATTTCTACTTGGAGCAAATGCAGATGTAAACTTCAAGTCATTGTAACAAGGTTTGGTGAGGCTAATTTCTATCAGAAGCATATGTAAAGATCTGCTTTAAGTATAACAAAACCCTATCCATAAATGCACATGCTCTCTCATGGTAAATTTTTAAGCCCTGTAAAAGCAAAAGTTAGATTGATCTAAAATTTATTGGGAGGAAACCAAAAAGAATGCTCAATTATAAGTTGTGGTTGGCAAATCACTTTTTATTTGTTGCGGCTTTAGTAGACCTATGTTATAGGGAGATCACGTGTCGATCTTATCAATGTAGATTTTTCTTGTTGTCGATTAACGATTGTCTTAAATTCTAGGTCAACTATCTTTTGCATAGAGATGCGTCTAATTCTTTCCTTGTTGCTTGAACCATTAGCTTTTTATGCCATGTGAGATTGTCTTTTGCAAAACTGCTTTTCGTGGTTATCCTAGCTTCTCCTCCTTTAATTTCATCCATGTATATTTGACAATTTCAGAAATTGACCGCAGAAATGCAAAAGTTTCTCAAAGGTGTTATATTTCATGAATTTGTTAGCCATTATTTGTGGAGTGAAATCTGCCGATGGCCACTGAAAAACTTTAAAAAGAAAATCATAGTGCATTGATGAGTGAATTCAAATATCACTTTTAGCGAGCTAATTGCAAAATGTAGCGAATTTCAACAATTATCAGTGAGTCCCCTACAGCAACACCTTTCTTTTTTCCCAACGGCACCTAAGGGTCTGCATGATAACGTTCCTGTGAACAGCTGTTTCTATTCTTTTGTTCCCGGGGAACAGATTTTTTGTTTCCGAGAACAGAAACACGTTTGGTAAATTTTTTGTTTCCGGAAACAAAGAGTAGAAATCAGAAACAAGAAAAAAATGTTTCTTGTTCTCAGGAACAATTTCAAGAAACATTTTTTTTTCCTTTTTCCTTTCTTTTTTTTTCCTTTTTCCTTTCTCTTTCATTTTCTTCTTCTTATTCCTCTTCCTCTTCCTTCTCCCACCCCTCAACCGCCCTATCGCCGCTGCCAGCAAGCTGCCAGGCGAGGTCCGGCGAGCTTGCCGGCACCTCACCAGGCCAGGGCAAGGTCCGGCAAGCTCTCTGAAGCCTCGCTCGGCCATTGGCAAGGCTTGGCCTCGCAAATCTGAGTGAGGCCAAGCCTCGCCCGGCCGCCACCAACGAGGCTCGGCCTCACAAATCTAGGCGAGGCCAAGCCTCACCTGTGGTTGGGCGAGGCTCCGTGAGCTCGCCGGAGCCTCACCGGCGGCGGCCAATAGGGAGGAAAAAGAAAAAAGAAAATCAAAAAAATCAAAAGATTGGAAATTTTTACCAAATGCATTTCTATTCCCAGAACAAAAAAAAATTTTAGTTGCCAAACGTCTTCAAATACTCAGAAATTATTCCTGAGAACAGAAACAAAAAAAAAAAACATTTCTGAGCAGAAACTACTCCCAAGAATTGAAATGTTGCCATGCAGACCCTAAACTTCAAGATATAAATCCATGACCTATATATCCTCTTTCCAAAGAAGAGACGTTGCTGCACCAATTTTATAGACTCATGACGCAAATGCACAAAGATTCAGCAGCTTGGATGGAACTCGAATTAGCTTTGCATATCAGAGAAGATTTGAAAGCGTCGTTGAAGCTGTGATGACTTGAAGGAATTAAAGCATGTGAAAGCATGCAAATTAGACGGCATAAATCGATCTATTATTTTCTCTTCTTTTCTTTTCTCTAGGGATGATCGAAAGATCTTCCTTTCTCTCCATATCATCCCATCCCAACATAAAGAACACTGTCAAAGTTATCATGAAGTTGCGAATGTTGATGTGTTGAATACGAAAGTAGTAACTGGCCTACAGAAGAACGTGTGAATCAAAATCAAATGTTGTTCTCTTCTCTCTTATGTCTCTCACTCATGTTTAAGACCGGGCTTCTCGTCTCTTTACTTTTGCTCTTATAATTCCTTCTTCTTGACTGACTCAATCCAACAAAATGAAATCAACTAATTCCACTCAAAAGTAAATCGAGATTCTACATGGCAAATAGGAAGAATCAATCGCCAACTACAATGAATCTCTGATCTTACAGTTTGTAAATTAATAGACCGATGCATGCATGCGAATATAAATTAGAGCAAAAATACCAGAAGTACTCGCGATATTGACAGGAATTGACAGTGGCAAGCTTGAAGAAGATCCAGGCAACAAGATAAGAAACAATGACGAAATGGTCGTAGAGTGCTGCCAGCATTTATCCTCATCGCACATCAAATCGAGAAAGAAAAGAACATTCCTTTCTTATGCATGATGGGGTTGAGAGATTCGGAAATTCGTTTTCTAACCTAAGCGTCTGGAAGACTTCTTTAATGGAAACGGTTGATGAAAGTGGGGGAGGGACAAACTGATGAAATATGAGTTGGGCTCAGGAATTGTTCCATCAAAGCTGATGCTCCAGCATCACTTTCTTATGTCGACACAATTGAGAACATAGGAAATGATTCCTTTCTTGGTTCCTAGTCTGGATAGGACCATTCAGCAAAGGTGTTATTTGCCTTCTACCATTATCGTTAACACAAGAAAGGAATTTCTTTGCACTCTTTCTTGCTTCTCGTGGAAGAAAAGGGGTCAACTCCAGGTATCTTTATACATCTTGAATGCTTTCCTCTGCTCGAGGACAAGATGAACCTTCTGATCAACATCAATGGAGTCCAATAAACAAATTGTGCTTTTCAAAAGCTAGGCAAAAATGGCATAAGATTATCTATCTTTATGGAATAACAAAAACGTCTGTCAAATATTAAAGACAATTATCTTCATCATTAATAAAAGGACAACAGGCAACGGGCAAAACAATCGCTCAAAGCACAAAAACTCACCCCTAATGATGGGCAAAACCATCGCTAAAAGCCCAAGAACTCACCCCTAATGATAATGAGCGAGGGTTAGGTGCCCATTGGCCGTCATTGCCCATTTCGTCACTGCTAAAGAGAAGTGGTGACCGCTATGTGAAGCCCATCACCAAGCCTTTTGAGGACAGCTACAGTGGTCGTTCATAAAGATGTGGATTAGCAACAGCTTCAGCTCATTCAAAATTCTGCACCTTGTATACTAGTTTCTATAGGACAGGGCAGGTATATGCCATCCGCAAAAGTGTCAAGAATTGGTTGTTTTGGTCCTGTTTTTTGGTACTTGTTGGATATTAAATCCCATACGATAGTTCCACAATGACCAAATAGTTAATAAGCCTAGATAGCAAACTTTAAAATTGAAATTCAAGAAGATCCTTCACCTTGCGTTCAAGCTAACATCTGTATAAAATCTTCAAATTTCCTACAAAAATAAATTGGTATTAGATATGACAATGACATTTTACAATCAAGTACAAATATTTCCAAAATCCTCGAGAAAATTCTGTTACTGAACTTCATGTACTCCACAAATTTTCCTGCAGGCATGACGTTGAGTTTTCAAACTCCAACAAGCCAACCTGCATGTAACAGAAGAAAATTACAAAGTTAGATACTCTAAGAAAGAATTTATAAAGAAATTAATTATTATTAATACTCCAGGAAGCAGATCTCCTCCAGAGGCAGCTGCTATTCCAATAGCATTAGCAATCTACAAGAGAACCACATGAAGAAAAGCACTTTTTGTTGTCAGCAAAAAGTTTCAGTGGTGAAATTAGGTACATAGTTTCAGAGGAAAAAAGGAAAGAAAGCTTAAAAACCTAATTCTAAGGGTGATGGCTTGGACGCCATTGCATCTAAGGAAATTGTAGTTACCGAACAAATTACAGACACCTTAATGACATAAAAGAATGCAAAGCATTGCCAAGGCCTCCAAGTTAGAGGAACAACCAACGCCAAGAAATGCAGTATCTAGCACCTCATTAGATTGCAGGGCCACAAACACATTCCAGACATTAAAAATAGAAATCATTTCGAGCAGAACAACCAACTTGAAATAAACAATTTAATCTGTATGCTTCTATTCTGGGATTAAAAAGGCACAATATCATATATGGTGCAATCCAAAAAGCAAGTATCTGTAGAATCTATCATTAAAACCACGTTTCCATGTTCAGCTAGTTCATTGGATGTTTCTTTAGCTAGTTTTTACGAAGCATTCTAATGCTTATAAAGCAAGAGAAAAAGGGAAACAAACACAAAATGAAATTCAGACAAGAAAATGTTCAGGTCCTAAGACATTAGAATCAGTTCAGTGCAATATCCTTGGTCCTCCTCGCTTGCAAGCCCAAATAGACTGAGCTAATGAAGGAATGTATGATGGCATAAACAATGGGCTTTACAAGTGCAGGTTTGGAAGCAGCAGGCACATTAAGAATCAGTAGTTTCTCCATCACTGTGAATTGTCGCTAACTCTATATTTCAAATAACGCCTTGTATGTTTTTTAACTAATCTCATGAGAGTGGTAGCACATCCCTCTTGTTTACTGTAGACAGCATGTAGATTGTAGAATAGTAACTGACTTGTTGAACATAGTTCCCTCCTCTCCTCTGCTGATAATGTTTATTGGAATGTGGTCTATGACAGGATGATAATGTGGGAATCAATGAGGTGTACTTCAAGAAATGTCACTTACAGGTAGCCAGTATCTTCTACGCTAGCTTGTATTTGCAAGCTCATATAGTTGTCTGACCGAACTTGCTTCATCAATAGGATCAGCCTCTGCTCCAGGTTCTTCAGAGTTAGAAAGCAGGAAGAACCCATCTACTATGTGCGTCACCATCTTTTCTTTCCCACTTCAACATGAACACCTGACATAAAATAAATAACTCAAAACTGATCAAACAAAAAATAGAACAAGTGAATTGAAAAACAGACTATGCAAGTTCTGCTATGACCATAGATTTTTCAAGTCTTTTAATCGTCATACATACGAAACATGTGCATGGCAAGGGACAAGTAAATGACACATAAAGATGACATCTTTAGGTTCGGTGGGGAAGACAGATCTAAATCTTGAGAAATCAAATGTTGAAGGTATTGCAACAAAACAACCACATTCTGGGACAAGGTCAATTGATGAACAAGCCATTCTTATTGTGAAAGGTGAACCAGAATAAATGATGCCATCAGCCCTTTCACACTTAAACTAAAACAGCAAATCACGTGTAAGGCGAACTGGATGAAACTTATCATAAGTGGTACTCTATTTTGAAAAAATTTGGATATCTAAGAAGATTTATCAAAAAATTATCGCGTTTAGAACAGTGCCACTGCAACTATAAATTTATATTAGTCTCTTCCAAATTCTAGAAGAAAAGGACGGACAAAAAACCAATACTCTGGTTGAAATGCTAAACTTTGTTGTCAGTCACGACATAATTGAGTTCCTTTTTCAACAAGAAATTCAAAAAAAGAGCCACATTTGCAAGGAAGATCTGTCTCGGGGATAAAGTAATACTTCCTAGCATGAATTCTCATAACATCCACCCTTATGTCCTTCAAAACTTCCTACATAGCACACACATAAGTCCAGAACAATGAACTGAAGGGTCCAAATTTGGCCATGTAAATACAGCTAATTCAATATGAAAATGATGCTTCCATACAAAAACTGTCATTGAGAAATCACGCCATCAAAACATCGCACTTTTTCTGACCATGGAACAGGGGTCTAATCTATTACTGAGAAAATCCAGCTTCCCAGAGATCTACTTTTTAAACTTCCTTTAAATTTTTTATCTTCTTAGTTATCAATAACACACGAAAGGAATTTCCTTTGCATCTCTTTCACGTGATAGATAGCTTTTCTTTTTCCAAAAGAAATTACCCCTAATTCCCTTCTTCCGTTAGATGAAGAGGTTCATTTATATGCAATAATCATATTATAGCATGATAATTTTAGTACATAAAGTATGAATCATTCTAGTGATCCCTTCTATAGGAAAATATCCAAGTTTACAACCCAAAATATCAGCAACTGTTTGTTCTTCTGAGGAATATTGTCATAGTCAAATTCATTTTAACAGGGTTGACTTTAAGCTCCAAGCTGCCTGTCAAAATAAAAAAAATTTCAGCAGTACTGCAATGTCACTTGTACATAAGATCATTTGCTTCTTAGCAGAAGTCGATAAAATGGGTTGTACCTTAAAAACTCTTACATAATCTAAAACCATTCACAAAACCAAGTCTTCTCCGCATTACTAATATAGCTGTTAACTATTAAATTCAACCAAGTTGCTTTTCATCTCATTGATTTCCACATTATCACTCAGTCATAGAAAGCACTCCTATGAAAGTAAAGAGCAGAAGAGAGGAGAAGAAATAGGTTCAACTTGTCAGTTACTAGACTACAATCTACATGTTGTCTACAGCAAACAAAAGGGATGTGCTACCACTCTGATCCAAATAACTAAAAAGCATACAAATTGCTATTCCAAATATAGAGGCCAATAATTCACAGTGATGGAGAAGTACTGCTTCATAAGGCACCTGCTGCTTCACAACCCTGCACTTGTAAGCACCAATGTTTATACTGTCATGCATCCATTAGTTAGCTCCCTCTCTTTGGGCTCGCAAAGAGGAAGATAAAGATCAAAGTCTCTATTTATGGCAAAACTAAGAAGATTAGAATTAAGCATGCAAAAATCTTGATGCCCTCATTTTCAAACAATTTCAACTTTTTTATCTAATAAAACCTGCCATAATCTGCAGTACATGTAGCACTATAAGTTGCAAGCTTAAAACACAATAAGTACTAGTGGAAGCAAACACTTCAAGAAATGTTACTCACACGTACAGGATTATTTTCCCCAGTAGTTTGTAGATACCAGTATGACCAGGGATTTCTTCAAGTCCTCTAATCTTCATGTGTGCGAGATACCTGCATGCCCATGGACAAGCATATGACACATAAAGATAATATCTTCCAGATTCAGCAGGGAAAGCAGAATCTAAACCTTGAGAAATCAATTTGAAAGATGCTGAACGTACTGCAAGAAAAGAACCAGATCCTGAAACACTGTCAGTTGATGAACATGCCATTCTAATGTTGAAAGGTGAACGAGAAGAAAGTTATGCAGAGTGCTTTCATGCTTAGACTTAAACAGCATATCAAGTGAAAGGTAAACTCAAAGAAACTTATCCAAACTGCTATCATATCGTGAAACAATTTCTATATCAAATAAGATCGATCAGCTATCACCAGATTAGAATAGCCACACTGCACATACAAATGCCTCTTGTCTCTTCTAAATTGTAAAAGAGAAAGATGGACAATAAAAGAACCAATACTTTGACTGAAATACGAAACTTTGCTTTCTTGCCATAACATGATTAATTTCAATTTTCAATAATTATTCAAAAAGAAATCCATATTAGTAAGCAAGAGCTATCTCAGGGATGAAAAAGTACTTCCCGCCATCAAGTAACATAACTTCCACTCTTTTATCAGCTGGAATTTCTTAAACAAGTCACACACTCATAATTCACAGAACTACAAAATGAATGGTCCAAATAAAGCCATGTAAGTTAAGCTAATTCAATATGAAAATGACAGTCCATATGAAAACTGATCATTGCAAAATCACATCATAAGAAAATAGTCTTTTCAGACTAGACATTGAGGTCTAATCTGTTACTGAGATGATAGTCATATAAGAATATCCAGCTTCCCAGAGATCTAATTTTCAAAATTTTCTTTGAAATTTTTTCAATAAAATCAGACTTAGATCGTATTTGAATTCATTAATAAAGCTGTACAACACCAAATGATAAAATGAAAAAATCTCAAAATCCTCACTAGGCCATCTCTCCACTTTCTGTTGATCAACTTTAGCAATTATGATGATCCATCAACTAGTTGTGAGTGGCCATTTCCTTCACGGATCCTTTTGGTCAGATCTGAAAGAAGAGAATATTTGTTGCTTTCATAACAAGCAGTCATGAATGCAGCTAATGTTACACGATCCACTCTGGTTTCCTTGTCAGTTATTTTATGGAAGAACAGTGCTGCCATTCCCACTTTTTTCTCACTGCAAAGCTTCCTCACTAATGTATTCACAGTTCGGATCCAAAGTTTATTTTCTAATCTCTCCAAAATCAGCAATGCATTGGCAGGTTCATCTTTTTTGCAGTATTCATATGCCAATGTCAGTCGAGTAACCTCGCATGGGGAAAGTCCCTTGTCTATCATTGAGTCATATAGTCGACGAGCCTCCTTCAACCTGGACTCTTTGCAAAGTCCACTGATCAAAGCACAATAAGTGATACTGTCAGGAAAACATCCATGATCACTCATCTTGTGGAAAAATTTTGCTGCTAAGTTGGCATTCCCATCCCGACAGAATCCACCAATCATGGATGTGTAGGTTTCTTTGGTAGGAACTAAGCCGAGCCTGATTGCTTCTTCAAAAATCTTTTCGCTTTCTTTCATTCTCTTTTGCTTACATAAGGCAGAAATTATTATAGTGTATGTATGTATATCAGGTTGCACAGCAAGTTTAATCATCCTGCTCAGAAGTGCTAAGGCTTGCTCAATGCTTGCCCTCTTGCACAGCTCGTTTATGAGTATACCATATGTGAACAGATCAGCCTCCAGCCCACTTTGGAAACATTTTTTCAGCATTTTACAAGCCTCCTCAAACCTACCCCTCTTACAAAGACCATCAATAAGCGCATTGTACGTACAGATGTTAGGACTGAAGCCCGCATCTGTCATTATGCCCATCAACTCATATGCTCTTTCGAAATTCCCATCTTTACAATGGCCATCGATGAGAGTCGTGTATGTATTGGTGTTAGGAATCAATCCTTGTTCTTGCATTCTGCTGAATAACATCTCTGCACGGTTCATCTTGTTTTCTCTGCAATAGCCACTAATCATGGCAGTATATGTAAGCACATTCGGTTTGTAATTTTCACTCCGGACTAGCTTAAGGAAGAGTCTAAATGCCTTATCACTCCAACCCTTCTTGCAGAGACCGTCAATCAATGCCGTATGAGTATACACATTTGGCTTCCAGCCTTTTCTAACCATTTCCTCCAGGAGCTCAAATCCTTGCTTAATGCTGCCTTTCTTGCATAACCCATTGATCAGTGAGGTATAATTTAACACATTCGGTGTCAAACCCATATCAGCCATCTTCCGGAAATACCATATGGCTCGAGTTATAAAACCCTTCTCACAAAACAAGTTGGTGATCAAGGTAAGAGTAGCATTATCAATAATGAAATCTCTATCAATCAGTTTACTCAACCAAACATCTGCCTCAAGAATACTCCCCATTCGACAGTAGGCAATGACCATCAGCTTATAACTGTTAGGATCAGGACAAACCCCTCTCTCATACAAATAATCAAACACGTTCTCTGCATAGTTGAGAAAACCCCTTTCAATGGCCACCTCCATGACGAAATTCATCAAGCGGGTAGTGGGCACCAGACCCTGATTCTGCATTTCAAGTACCATATCGATAGCCTCCTTCAACCTCCCAATCTCAGCAAAGCTTCTGACCATGCACTGCATCACTTCATTGGCCCTCTCCGTGTTACCATTCCCAATCAACGACGAGGCACAAACTATATAAAGCCTCATGAAATGCCGAAATTTAGCAGACCCAATAGCCCAGTAAAAGAAACTCAATGCCACCATCGAACCAGCCTCATTGGCCAGAGAGGCAACGACGGTGATGGCCTGTTCATGGGTCAAAGTTTCACAGTTTACGTTGAGACTGAGGCGCGGAGGCCATACTCTCACATGGGCACGCTTGTAATGAGCATCGCACACTATTGAACAGATCGATGAGACGACGGAATGAGGCTCACAGGCCGGTGAAGAGTCGGGTTGCGGTGCAGGGTAGTTACCAGAGGAGTGACAGAGTGGTCGGAGATTGATTTGGGAATGAAGGAGTGAGTAGGCGTTTGAAAACGCCGAAAGTGTTCGCGAGAGTCGCCGAGGTCGGAGAAAGTTAAGGGAAACCATGAAAAGATTTCAAGAAGTACCTTGTTTTTACTGGGCGAGAAGGCTTATATGCAGGGTTTCTGTGACGAGGAGATGAACAAGAAGCTGCTGAAGAAGAACAATGGGAGCATCAAGCGCCTGGTCAATGAATATGTCATCATTCCGTGACAAGGTTATGATGAACTTGTGATGTACCAATTTCCATAAAAAAGAAAGTTTTGCATTAAATTGAGAAAAATTGAAAGATTTAAAATTGAATTAATCGCCGTACAATTATCCCCTATAAATCATATGACAATTATTCCTAATAAATTCTTTGATGCATATCACTTATAAATCAATTATATACATTTACCGACAAAGCCTGTCATGAAGGATGGGAGGGCCAAGGGTTCTAAACTCAGCACGATTTTAGTTTCGGGTTGAAGGCTTGATCTAATCTCCTAAAAATTGATAAATGACAATCAATATACTTTGTATGATGGATAAGATACTAAAGAAGTATTAGTAGAAAATTCTAAGTTAGATCGACTCTTTTTGATCTAATAATGCTTTCAATTCTAGTGGACATCTTTTATGGGAGATTCTCTGACAGAATATTTCTTGCTCATATCTTCTCGGTCGAGGCTTCATTCAAGTGAACGTGTTTTATGGGAGATTCTTGGTAATGCCATTTTCTTGATGTTGGTGAGGAAACGTCGTAATGCATTTCTTGTCCTTCATCTTCTCAAATTTTCTTCTCCTTTTCGCCTCAGGTCAGTTTTCCTGTGTTGATCTTATTTATGTTGGTAGAATTGAAAAGTTTCGTGAAAATGGTCGATTGAACAAATTATTTGTTGATGACTATCAAGAGGACCTTATTGTATGTTCTTTCTGCTGGGCATGCACTGACGATGCTGTTAAAAACGTGCAAGGCCTTGACCTTCTCCTCCTAGTTCTATTTCACTCTGGTAGTGTTGAATTCCCTGCCAATTGCTTCATAGTTTTTCTTTTCTTTTCTGGGTATTAATCGTCTATTCAATTGCTGTCGATAATTGGGCCCAACAGAATCAAGTTCCGGTAAGTGTTCATCATCGTCATCTGGCAATGAGCACAAGATCATGACAAGGCCATGTTTTACGTAATCGTCTGTTTCTTTTGTCTTGTATTCAGACTTGTTTAATGAACTCTGAGATATTGTGTGAACCTGGCATTTTGCTTTATGTAACCATCTGTATCATATTTTCAGTCTTATTCATTAGACTCTTAGTGTATGAACATGGCACATTTTACTGATTATTTCTTGTTCATATCTTTTCAGTCCAGACGTTGTTCAAGTGAATATCTCATATTAGAGATTCTTGGCAACGCACTTTCTTGATACTGGGTGAGGGAACATCGTGATGCTTTTCTTTTCCTTCATCTGATCAAATTTTCATCTTTTAAGCCTCAAGTAAGTTTTCACGTGTTTGTCCGATTCTTATAGGTGGAATTGAAAAGTTTGTGAACGTGGTCTAACATCATTTTGTTGATGACTGTATCAAGAGGGCCTTATTGTATGTTCTTGCTTCTGGGCATGCTTTGATGATGTTAAAAATGTGTATGGCCTTAACCTTCTATTCCTATTTCTCTGACTCTTGTAATGTTGAAATCCCTACCGATTGGTTCATAGTTTTTTGTTTCTTTGATGGCTGTTGATAATTGGGGCAAAAGAATCAAGTTCCGATTCATGTTTATCATTGTCATATGGCAACAAGCACCAGATCATGATAGGGCCATGCTTTATGTAAGCATCGGTTTCCCTTTGTAGTGTATTTTCAGTCTTGTTCAATGAACTCTGAAATATTTTGTGAACATGGCCTTTTTCACGTAATATTTCTTGTTCATGTCTTTTCGGTTGAGATGTTCAAGTGAACATTCTTTATGGGAGATTCTTGTCAATGCCACTTTCTGGATGCTGGGTGAGCAAACATCGTGATGCTTTTCTTTTCATTTATCTGCTCAAATTTTCTTCTCCTTTTGCCTCAAGTCAGCTTTCGATTGTTGACCTGATTCTGGTAGGTATAATTGAATAGTTTGTGGAAGAGGTCAACAGTTTCTTGTTGATGACCGTATCGAGGGCCTTATTGGAGGTTCTCCCTGTGCTGGGCATTCACTTACTATGCTGTCAAAAATGTCTTCGGTGACATTACAAACAAGAGGCAAATGATATGATTTGGTCTTGGTAATTCTCGTATTCTCATAGGAGAAGTTGCTCTCTCTCTATATGGATCGGAGGGAGAACTTATTTTATCTGCTGAATTCCCTTGCTCATTCTTGATTTCTCCGGATCTCAGCATACTAGGCTTGGGAAGAGTGCAAATGGAACGATTCCAAGAATAGTAACTTTTGGAGGAAGATCGCCAGTTATAGATCATAAAAATGTTTCATTTTCTCATGTCTTGAGTCCTGCAAGTCTCACATGGTGAAATATCCCAGAAAGCGGTACAAAGCTCACTGCAGGTAGAATCTTCTTTTACATCTTTACGGACGACTCTTATTATGTCTTGCAATAGCACCAAAACTCGTTGACTTGCTCATAAAAATGAATTAATTTGTCACATTTTGCCTGCATCTGCATGTAGATGAATGTTTGGAGGGAAACCTGGTGTTGGGATTCCCAAACAGTAGTTACCCAATCATGTGGGACAAGCACATTATATTGCTGTTTCAGACTGCTGATAGGATCAAATAAGCATTACTCGAAATTATCGTGTGACTTCTACCAGAAATCAAGGTGGCTTGAACTATTTTTACATATGATGCTTTTCTAGGTTTTTCCATTTCTAAAGCCATGGCGGTCATTAAACCAGATACACAGCTGGTCTGGTACCCAGTGCCCGACTCATTCAATGCATATGGCAGCTACACAGGCAGCCAAGAGACGGTTGAGGATAGTAACTCTGTTGTGAAGGACTGAGGAAGTAGAAGTGAAACAACTTGAGCTGAAGTCAATCATGGATTTATGAAGGAGATCAAATCAAATCATGACCGGAAGGCTTGTCATTTTGGAGCCATCTCTGGACCTGACAGGCTGTGGCAAGAATTTACCTGGTCACCATGTCCCTTGGGCCAATCAACCGACCCTGTTTTCAAGTGAACTGATTTTGAAGCTTCAATAGCTAGCTTTTGTTTAGTTTATTTCCGAACATAGCAAGGTCTATCTTGAGTATTTTTATAGTGGGAAGAACACTTGTATTCTGTTGGAGATTGCTGAAACATTTGTGAAGATGGCTTGCTATTGTCTATTGATAGACAATGACTTGTACAAGTTATGAATTCAAGCTGTTCTGGAGTATTTGGGTCCTTATCAACCAAACTGTAAAATTTGAGATAGTGGATTTAAACTCCTAGCAAGGCTTGGGGAGAGGACGTAGGCACCGAGTTTGGGCCGAACCACTATAAATCAATTGAGCAAATTTTCTATCCCCTGCTCCTATATTTGATTAGTTCACTTGTGTATATACTTGTATTAGTCTTGCATATCATTTCAACATATCAACTGTAGTGTTTCCTGATATAGTTTGGGAGAAAAGTCCTGAGTTTTTGCTAGAAGGATTATAGTGATGTTAGCTTAGCCATCCATAATTCAGTTGCTTCTTGTTTTCTTTACTCCATTATAAGACAAATCAGTAGCTTGTTTCCCACTTTTAATATCTAAGAACAGACAGGTCAATAGAATTCTGAGAGCAGAGGATGCTTGCCCTTTTGCTTTAGCTGGTAAACATAGGATTAAGGATTTCTTCTTCTGATCTGACTTGTTTCCCCCTTTTAATATCTAAGAGCAGACAGGTCAATAGTGCACTGCCTTACACGCGCGCTTCGCACTAAGTGCATTTCCTGTCGGCACTATTGTCGCATACTACGGCATGGCCGGGCAGTCGATGATCTAGACTCCTTGGCTGCCCTCACTTGGAAAAAAAAAAAACAATGCCAGGCAGCACTTCCATATTCTAAATTGCATCCTCAAGCTGACTTGACGAGCGATGATCTCGACCCTTCATCAGGTCTATATTCAAGACCTGCCAGGGTGAAAATGGGAGGCCATCTCGATCCCGTTACTTTGCCTCTGCTTACCATAGTTACTTATGATGTGTTGATGACAAACATGCCCTGATTGTACCTTGTACTTGCCTGATTATTAATTCAATCTTTATTTGCCTAGTAAAAAATAGAAGATAGATATACACATTTATCATTCTAAGAATACATATCCTTTTCTTCTCGAATCCGCCATGGTTTTGGGAGTGCCAGTCAATGATTTTATGTGCTTTAAAGTACAAGGTTAATTAGTTAAAGAAAACCCAAGTTCAAAGAGTATGCTGCTAATTCATAATGGAAGAGTACATTTTAGGAAAGTTACTACTGATATAATAAAAGCCACCAACACTAAATTGTTAACAACTTTGGAAAAGAGTCAAAATGCATGAGTGGCCATTTAGACTGAATAAATAAAGATTAAAAGTGAATTGAGACAGGCTGAGGAGAAGCTAATAAAATATTTAAGTTATTGTAATGTCCATTTTTGGAGGAAATAGCTATCGACTTCATTACGCCATCCTCGCAGCCTTGAGGTTTTTCCCCTCACCTCTTCTGCTTGCGCCATGCTTCATGAGAAGCATATACCCTGTTAAAGAAACAAAGTTGAGAAGAAAAGTAACTCTCAATTTTTATTAATAGTACTAATAAACTTCTATTTTTATTAATATCCTGCTTGTGCCATGCTTATGAACTCCTACCATGATCAACTTCTGTTTTCTTCATTTCTGCATCAGGCTATACAACAAAGGTGGTAGTCCAATCTTAAACGAAGGAGACTTGCCTCAAAATAAAAGAAGGGCTCATTTGATGCTAAAGAAGTGGATGAGGACAATTAAACATAAATGTACTTAATCCAAGCACAGTTTCATCCCTATTCCAATTTCTATTATCAGCATGAATCCAGGTACATAAATGATGTTGACAGTAATAAGCCAGCTGAATAGCCTTAATTAACGAACTTTGTACAAAGGAAAATCACAATGCAGACACCAGCTAGACCTTCACCCAGTACCAGGATGGCCAAATAGTAGTATAGCAGACCAACAATCTCACAGAGGATTTTTAACTCAGAGAATCCTTTACCCAATTCATCCTAATCAACAATTCATCCTAATCAAAGTCCAATGCTAGTCACTTGAAATTTTTGCTAACAACCATCGAACCTACTAGAGCTTGTCTCGTTCAAACATTCTGAGCCCAGCATTGACAAACTTGAAGGTCAACATAGATGATCTCCTCACCATCAATGACAGATTTGCTTAACAGATTCACTGGATTATCAAGATCTCCAGCTGCCAGTACTTGGCTCAGACTGGCACGAAAAGAGTCTCTGGACAAACCATACCTTTTCAAATAAAAAAAAAACAAATGGTCAGAGATCATGGTAAAAAAGTCCATTTCGTGTTTATCCTGTGAAAGCAGCTAAACAATTTACTTAACAAACTTGGACGTGCACATTGTTTTGAGTTCCTTAAGATTGACTTATCCAATCAGCAAAACAAGAGAAAATCTTGATGCTTACAATTTCAACTTCGCTGCAAGGTCAAAGATTTCTTCGATTTAACTGCCATGCAAATTGATCAGCAGCCATAACAGCACCAGATGCCGCTCCGATTGAACCATCATACCTGTCAGAGATGAGGGAAATGCATGCTAAAGCATTATCTGCAATATATGATCACTTAAAACTGCATAGTATGTTTTCATTATCATCTTAAACCCATTCTTTCTATCTGCCAACATCCTTAAAACTTATGCTCACAGTGCCACCAAGATGAAAGCCGTTGTCTGCATGACAATAGCCCCTTCACCAGCAGAATTTGATGGGTTCATGCATCTTGCACAAAACCAATTCTCATGGATCGACGTGACAAGGTCTGCCATCAAAATCACATACACCAAACATTAACCAATATATACTACAGCAAGCCACATCAAAGTAAACGTCAAAGTCTAGGTTGACAATATTCACAACTCCTAATGCGTTTGATGCTTAAAATGCAAATTTGAACTAAAAAAAAGAGCTGCAATCTTCTATCTCTTTTCTTCCTCCTTCAGTGTGAAATATTTTGGGGAGAGGATGTGAGGCACACAACCTTATGCACACTCCAACACACATAACACACACACACTCAAGCACTTGATTACAAAAGAAGATTAACTTGACTAGAGAATTGACAAAAAAAATGAGCAAGAATAATATGACTTGTAGAATACTGTAACTTTTAAAATCATATTATAATGAATGAGCTTCTCTATCCTAGCTTCAGAGGAACTCATGGATCAACTCTTTAAAAGCCTGAAAATTAATTGCACTCCCCAAAAAAAAAGAACCAGAGGTACAATGCTTGTAGTTGAGAAATGAGAAGGTGAGAAAGAGATGACAGAAAGAGATACACATACATTGGTTTGGCCCAATAAAGAAAGTCTCTGTCTGGAGCTTTCCACATTTGAGAAAATCAAGAAATTGCCTCAATTGAATGGGATCTGCCTTTATTCCTTCTTGTTTGGCACTACAATTGTCAAATCAATTTTCAATACCTCAGATATTATATAGAGGGACTCATCAAAGAAACAGGCTCATAAAGGCCCTGGCTCAACTGATTTTTAAAGAATTAAAGAAGATGGCAAGACATGTAATTATCAACATAACATGGACATCTAAGCAAGAGCATAGCTTCTGCTATAGTCAATACCCCAAGCATAACTTATGAACTTTGTCCCTATTCTCAGATACAGAATGTAGGATAATACATAAACAAGAGCATAGGCACTCAAATCTGTGTTATCTACACAGAACATCTACGAGCACATGTTTTGCAAGGAATATGATCATGGAATCTGGTAAAGGGAAAATAGGAGTCGCTCATGATGAAAGAGTAGTTTTGCCAGGTAGAATAGGGGTTGCAGTTCAGGGAAATGAAGTAGAACTTGTGAAATCTCCTGCAATCCAAAGTTTCTTTAAATAGCTGCTAAAGAAGGTTGTGGAGAGCTCAATATTGAAACAGATGTTGAGCAAGTTTTTCAACTGTTAACATTTCAAAGTATTGCATGCAGATGGATATATTGAATTCATAGTCTAGGATGTCATGGACAAGCTTTGAAGCTTTGAAGACATTACATGGAATTGTGTTCATAGATCGGCTGACCAGCCCGTCAATTGGGTTGCGACTCATGCAAGAGACAAAGCCCTTAAGGAAGACTGGATGACCAATATTCCTCTTGCTTTATGGATTTCACTTGATACTGATTGTAAAGAGAAACCTCTGTGAAGTTTGTTTGGGCCCAAAAGGAAAAAAATGAACAAAAGAGAACCAAATTTCTCATTATAATTTCTCTAGCTACACTATTAGCAGTACCAGCCGAAGAACAACGCATCCAAATCTCGATTGTTTTCGAAACACTACAAAGTCCCATATAAGTTTCACGCAGAAAAACGAGAATTCCATTCATAAATTAGACAAGAACCTCTACCAACTCAAGCTACACAACACAAATCTTGCAATTAGATTAGCAAAATCCGAAAATCGGGAAAACCAGAAGGAACCCACTGAACCAGAATGAAAGATTTCACACTCAGGACGAAAGGAAATGGTACAAGCCATACATGGTTGACAACAATCGAGAGGGCCCAGTTGGGTCATGATTGAGTAGCAAAGCTGCCTTCAACGGCTGCCCTTGCCCTGCGCATCGCCAACAGAAAAAAGAACGAAAATTTACACCATTTCAAGCGTCCCCAGTCCAATTTGACTTGAACTGAAATGATAAAGAACCGGATAAAGCTCAAGCGCTCGCTCACCAGCACCAGACCCGACATAAGAAGAAGCCCACTTGTCCCACGTCTTGTGCACGAAGTTCGCATCCACCGTCATCGTCACCAACCTCTACAGAGCTCGCTCCCTCTGCGCACTCTCCACCATCGCAGTTCAGCCTCCTCCTCCTCCTCTCCTGCGAAGAAGACGGTAATGTAGACTTCACGAGAATGGCTGAATCCCTACTTTACTTGCTACGCTTCCCACCTTCGCAGCGGAGGGCAAATTTCAAGAAGGAAAATTCAATATTCGAGATATTTATCTATTAGTAACCCATTTTAAAATAGAGGTAAAAAAAAATTAACAGTTTTGCATCACTAATGATGTAAAAATAGAGGTTTTCAATTATTATTTCGATATTTATTATACATAATGTTATTTAATGAGTATAAAATAATGTAAAATGAGATTAATATTATGGGTGAGCATGGTCTAAATTTGATTGATTTAGCATCTAACCAAGTCCCTAACTTTTGGGACTAAGGATCGACCTTGTTGAGTCTATCCTAAATCTTTCATTTTTTTTAATGTACCATTGCAAATTACATATCCATCAATAATGTGACATTGAGCAACTAAATTATGAATATCAGTATATATTAAACATAAATATAAAATAATATAACGGTAGAAATTTCACATTTATTAAAAGCAACAAACCATAAAATAAACACGTGAGATGTGACATCCTCAATTCAAACCCCCTATCTTGGATGCAAGGAATGGTCTAAGGCATTGATGTGCCGATAGTAAGAATATACCATAAATCGATTCAAGGATCTTCATAAGTCAATTATCCAATTGGGAAAGACAGCTAAGGATCGAGATACACTTGACTAGAGAATTCAACCATGGAAAGATAAATTGACCATAAAAATCAATGTTGGATGACCTTATATTGTTACGAGCCAATTAGTGAATGGTCATAGATCAATTCAATATAAATATATGTAACCAGATTGCAAGTGATTCCACACGATCACTATACTAATTGCGAACAACGTTAAGCTAATTCCATACGACCATGTACCCATGATAAACAAATTGATCACGCATAATTACATAACAACCGAGGGTCATTCATGAATTGAATAGATTCAAATGTGGATTGATTTTAAATCAATCATGAGTTGCACGCGTAAAACCCTCAAAGCCCCCCTTTCATGTAGGCCACATTAGAGTCGGTTTCACTCGATTTTAGCCACAAATCTCAATCTAGTTACGAGTGTTGATTTTTGGATAATTAAGAGATAATCCTATTAGCAAATGCTTAATTAGTGTCCGTAACTACCATTAACCCTCTAATCTTTAGACAAGTGGAAGTGGGTCAATTATTGGAAGCCCAAGAGGGGTTCATGCCCAAGAGGATGAGGAGAATATCATAAAACCTTGTCTTACCCACATTAAGCCCATTGATGGCCTTTGAAAGGAAGCTCTTAAATGCCCATATGCCCAAATAGTAACCTATGCTTTTAGGACCTAGTGGGAGACTTGCTCTTCAAGTTGGCCTCATTAATGCCCTTCTAGAAGCAAAGTTGGGAAGAAACTTGGCTTTTGATTACAAGGAGGGGGAGTAGGTGCCACTTTGAAGAGGGGAGGGGAGGGGGAGAGAGAGAAAGAGAGCTAGTTGGCTCGCTTAATTAGTCCTTGACTAAGCCCATGTATCCTAAAATGTAGATTATGTTGAGGCTAGAGTGAAGCTTAAAGGAAACGGTTTTCAAGAGAAGCTCTTGGCTTGACAAGTGACCTTGGATGATCATGAAATCCCAAGTTAGCTTGGAGTCCTCAAGCACTCTTGCATTATTGGCCTCTCTCAAAGTGCAAGAAGCCCTCCCATTCCTCCCCCATTCTCTCATTCCTCTCATCTTTCTCTCCCCGACTCTCTCCCTCTCATTCACTCCCTCCCTCTCCCTCCTGGTTTGTCGCTCGCCACCCACCGTCATCGACATTGCCATCTTCCTCACCGTCCACTGCAAGCCGCATGTCATCATCGTCGTCATGTGCTGTTGCCGTCGCCATCCACCCATACGTCTGTCCATCATTTGTTGTCGCCGTAGTTTTCAACCCAGTTTCATAGGTGGATTCCCTAATCCTTGGATAGGGCGTTGCATTGTGTAGTTTGGACGTAGTGTTGGTTTCAATTCCGTGGTTTTCATGATTGATTTTGCTCGTTCTAGGAAAAAAAAACTTATGTATGAATTCTGTATGGTTTGCTTATGATTTGCTTGAGTTTTGAGGTTCGGGATTTAGTATATTTTGTGACATGTCTATTTAGTCACAAGAGAAGTTTAACATTGCAACATGTTCATTGGATTAGGAGAAACCAATGTTATTTGATTATGTTTTACCATGTACATGTCTATTTTTGTAAGAAATCGTCATGGATGAGTTATGTGCTTATAGAATATTGCTTAGAACCTTGATGGATGATTTTGGTGTTTGTTTTGCGTATAAGGAGGCATTGTTGATTTTATGTTATTGTCAAAGCTTGAAATCACGCTCCAAGTTTCCAATAAGAGACTCATGTAGTCTTAGACATACGTGGAAGCATGATAGGCCAAGTCTTTCTCTTAGTATGGTAATATTGAGGTGTATCATTTTGAACCCGCGAGTTGTGAACTTATAAAATTTTATTAGCGTGACTGTTAAAAAGAAAAGGGATGTGGGCTCACACATTAACGTTACATTGGAGCTAATAGGATAAATTAGGCTGCAAATGATAAACATTTTGTTCCAAAAATAGGTTTTTTTTTTGTTCCTTGATGATTTTTTGAACAAAAATACGTGTTTGATAATGATATAAAATTTTTGTTTCTAGAATATAAATTCGTTTGATAATGAAATTTCTCCATGCCGGGCAGTGGCAGATACTGGTGGGTGGTGACCAACGACAGTGGATGATGACGGTGGCAAGCAGTGGTAGGTAAGCAGCCCGTTAGTAGCAAGGGCAATTAATAGGAAGAGTCTTTATTTCTTATTTTTGTTTTGGAAATAGAGAATATGGTCCAAATTAAAAATTTATTCCAAAAATAAAAAATGAAATTGCACTGCTAAATAGATTTTTGTTCCAAATTTGTTTATGGTATAGAAAAGTAGTAGTTTTTGTTTGAAATAGAATGGTTATCATGTATATGGTTATATGCATTTTTCTTATCCTAACTGGATAGAATATTAGAAAATTAAAAGAAAAACCAAACCTAGGGAAAGAGAGAAAGGGGAGCCATTCCCAACCCCATTGGCAAATATTTCAAATCATAAATTTAGTTTTGCAATAATTTAGATTATTAGAATATTTAAATAATAAATCATGTCTTCATATAACAATTTAGGTTTTTGGAACAGTTGACAGTGATCCCATTAAAATCTCACATATTTATCCTCTTCAACTGATAAAGAAGTTAATGGACGCATTTAGTTTAGCATTCCCAAGGGGCTTTCATGCCTAAAAACCCCTTAGGGAAATGTTGAACTGTTTGATTCAGTTTTGAAGTCAGCTTTCAGTTGAAAGCTAGCCTTCAAAATGCTAAAATCATATTTATCCTTCCAAAACTACCCTCATTGATTCTTCATATTTCCGATTTTACCCCTGAATATTATTATTTTTAATTGAAAAATGAGACAATCCTTCGCCGGTCCGGCGAAGGGCTATAGTCACTGGTGAGCCAAATTTGGTGCCGGCAACTGTCGGCTGAAGTTGCCCGAGGTCGGGCGACCTCCAGCGAGGGTCATGCGACCTAGCCGATGGTCGCCAGAGGTCGCTCGACCTTAGGCGACCTCAATCGACGGCCACTGATGCCAGATCTGGCTCGCCGGCAGCCGTAGCCCTCGCCAGTCTGGTGAAGGGTTTAGGTCAATTTAAAAAAGAAGAAGAAGATATATAACATATATCATACCCATTATACCCATCAAAGCTTATTACGAAAGTTTTTTTTACCAAACGCATATTCAATTCAAAGTCCATTTACAAATTTTTTTTACCAAATACAATTGCATTTCCCCAAGTAGCTTTGGACTTTTAGCATTTGCATTGGACTCAAAACCCATTGCAAATGCTGAACCAAACGCACCCAATGTGCCTCTTCTATGTATTGTTGATTTCGAAAAGTTAATCAGTTCTGCTGATAGCGTATATCGATTAATGGGCAATGATCTTTATTGGTTGATTGGTAATTATCATCTTCTAGTCTTCCCGGTTACGAAGTTTTGAAATAAAGGCTTGGTGGCTGATGGTTTCTGCTTCTTTTCCCTTTCACTTTTTAAGCCCTCGTGTCTCATGAAAAACACAAAAGAACATTGCAAAGTCAGCTGATAGTCTTGGGTTCAACTTTCTAACTTGGAGCCCTCTAGACATCATTCTTTGACAATTTGACATGCTAGATGTCTGCTAGTTCCATGCTTAAGAAATTCGGATAGACTTGAGTGCGATTCCCATGTTAGGAAGTGTGATTCCAATTTATGGGACTTGATCCCTTTGTTAACATTGCTTTTTTTAGTAATTCTTGAACTTTGTTTCAATATGAATAATTGAGCGTGACAATGTTTTGTACTACCATCATAAATATATATTTTTTTTGGTTGTATTTTGGGTGTATACTGCAATGTTCCCTATGTAATCCTTTGTAAACAAATCCTCATAGGTACGTCTACGATATGACGGTGCCGGTGTGGGTAAATCTCCATGGTGGTCTAACTTAAGTTGTGTTTTCTGATTTTGTCCTCCAACGTTTGTCTTTTTGTCTAACTCGATAAGGTTCGACTTAAACAATGCGATCCTTCCACCGCCTTGCGTCGGTTTCTTCACTAATATGATGGTAACTGATCTTCAATTTAATTTAATTTTTCTTTAGTAAGCAGTTGATCTGCTGTTTGAATCTGCGCACGTGGAGTACGTGAACAAAGTTTTCTTGCATTAGTTATCAAAACTAATCGTCAATTTATATGGAAACGTTTCGCACGAAATCAACCGCGGTGTCTCCCTTTAATTATTTACTTTTGCTTATGGTCCGCAGAACGTTTTTGACTCTTTGTGACGACATGCGATACCTTATTGGGACAACAAATAAACAAAACCTATTTTCTAGGAAATTTCAAAAGGGACGTGCCCTTTTGTTCCCCGAAAGCCAAGGGAGAAATGCAGGGAAATTCATCTTTCTTGTGTGAAAGCAAGAAAGGGATCATTTCCCACTCTTCCTTGTCGCGTCGACGCAAAAAAGAGGAACCTTCCTCTTTCCTTTCTTCATTTGATGTGCGACGAGGATAAATGCAAGCAACATTCATGAACCATTCCTTCGTTGCTTCTTATCTTGTGGCCTGCATTTTATCCAGTCTCGACGCTCTCAAGTTCCGTCGTTCAAATCACAACTACTTATGGTAATTTCGCTCTAAGTTATTTTCACCATGCATACGTTAGTTTATTGTTTTGTTGAGTGTAAGATCAGGAGTTTATTATAATTGGTGATCGATTCTTGCTATCTGTAATGTAGTTTGACACGTTAAATCTTGATTTACTTTGAGTGAGATTAGTTGAATTCGTTTTGCTAGATTCTACAATTTAGTTTGGGTGAAATTCACTATTGAATGGTGTAATTTGCTACAGAAATTATGGCTTAATTTCTAACCCATAAACAAAAGCTAATTTTCATTAAATTACATCGCATATAAACATTAGGAGCATTTGCATTGTTAGCATTAAAAATTTTAAAAATTATTATTACATCTATTTTATTTTATTTTAAAAAAAAAAGAAGCGAGACTGGGCCAGGGGCAGGCCGGCCCACCCTCTTTCTTTTCATTTCCTTTCTTTCCAGCCTGGGCCCAGGCCAGCCCACTCCCTCTTTTTTTTTCCTTTTCAGCCCATCCCATTTCTGTTGCCCCCTTCTCTTCACGTTGGCCACAGAGAAAATACGAGAAAGGACCACGTACAGGCTAAAAGGACGGAGCGTACAGGGGACAAGGCGAGGGAATGGGGGCAGGCGTCAGCCAAGGGCGGTAGGAGAGAACAACCCTATATTTTGAACTTTTGAATTGACACAATCGCATATAAGATTGGGAACTGAATTAACCAAAACAATTTAGGGCTGATTAGGAAAATTTACAGTAGGTTAATGACTTTTTTGATAATTTTCCATTTCAATTTCATTTTTATAGATTTTTTAGAAGGATCTAACTTTCGTGGCTACAGGGCCTAAAACTTTGCCATAAAGAGCATGTGGGATTTGTGGATGGGTTTCGTCATGATTACTTAAAGTCGATGTTTACATTTGTTTTTGATAGAAATCAGCCACACCATACCTTGTTATAATGACCTCAAAATTATCTCTACATTTGCTTCTAATAGAAATTAGCCTCATCATCCTGTACATGGTCATCATTTTGGGTAGCATTTCAAATCCTTTTTGCATAGAGAATTTTCTCAAACCTTTGTGGTTGAACTTTGCATTTTAAATCCTTGTTGCTATCATTTTTCGTCTTTTGTAATAAATGGAGCCTTACAAGGCGAGTGCATAGAAAGAACAAATAAATATGTGGAACACTTCTTCTAATACTCAGGCAATGGAGAAGTCATCAGGATGTGATTACGAAGTGTTTTTAAGCTTTAGAGGACCAGATACGCATACAAACATTACTAGTTACCTTTACACCAGCATGATTGATGCTGGAATTCGAGCATATAAAGATGATGAAGAGCTCCGCACCGGTGAAGAGATCGAAGACCACCTTCTCCAAGCAATTGAGCAATCAAAGATCTCAATACCAATCTTTTCTAAAGGATATGCTGATAGTCCATGGTGCCTTAGGGAGTTGGTCAAGATGGTGGAGAACAAGAACACAAGGAGACAAATAATCATGCCTATTTTCTACGATGTCACACCATCTGAGGTAAAATACCATAAGGAGCACTACGGCAAAGCCATTGTTTCTCATTTAAACAAGAAGAGGTTCGATCATGAGACTATTTACAAGTGGAAGGCTGCCCTCAGTGAGGTTGGAGCACTGATAGGATGGGACTTCCAAAGCACGCCAAATAGGTATTTAATTATATTATGTACGGTTGAGTTATGCTAGATGCATTATATTGTTTAGCTAAACTTAATATCTTGATATCAGAGCCAAAGGTGAATTTGTTAAGGAAGTTGTCAATAATGTCTTGACTGAGCTAAAAACCACCTACTTGGAAGTATCGGGTTGTTTAGTTGAAGTTGACAATCATGTGGATGAAATCATGAGGATGATAGGTGCACATGACCACAAAACAAAGATTGTTGGAATCCATGGTATGGGTGGTGTGGGAAAGACAACTCTTGCCAAAATAGTCTACAATCAACTTTATGATGACTTCATTAATTGTTGCTTCCTTTCTAACATCCGAGAAACAAAGATTACACAATTGCAGAATCAACTCATATGGAACATCCTTAAAAAGAAATGGCATGCTATCAACAATATCATGGAAGGGAAGATGATGATCAAGGAAAAATTATGCTCTAAAAGAGTGCTCCTTCTACTTGATGATGTTGATGATGCAAGTCAGCTTGATGCACTTGTGCAAAATTGTGAGTGGTTTGGCAAGGGAAGCAAGATTATCATTACAACTAGAGATCAGGGAATGCTCAAAGAGTCTACACTTGTTGAGGGGACTTATGAACTTACCGGCATGGATCATGTTCATTCTCTTCAACTTTTTAGCAAACATGCCTTTAGAAGAGATTATCCCTTAGAGCAATACATCTCTCAATCTGCAAGAGCAGTAAATATTTGTGGCGGTCTTCCCTTAGCTCTTGAGGTTATAGGTTCTCTTTTATCCGGTGAAAATGTTGAGGAGTGGGATGCCACATTAAAGGAGCTAGAAGAATCTCCTCAAGAGGATATTGGAAAGACGTTAATGATTGGCATTAAGGCATTAAATGACAACCAAAGAAAAATATTTCTTGATATTGCTTGTTTTTTCATTGGGTATGATAAAAGAATTGTAATTCACATGTGGGAAAGTTGTGATTTTCTTCCCCATCAATCTCTTGGAATCCTCCAGCAAAGATCTTTGATAAAGATTAGAGAAGATAACCAATTGTGGATGCACGACTGGTTAAGAGATATCGGAAGAAATTTTATACGATAAGGAAGTGGTAAGAAATCAGAACAGCAGCAATTGTTGTGGACTCATGCACAAGCATCAATGGTTCTAGGGAAAACATAGGTAAATCGTATAGTTTCATTTCTTTTTAAGGAGAATGGTCACCAACATATTCCTTTTGATTTTCATTCTCTATGATAGTTGATTTACTTCCTATGCACTTACATATGCGGTTTACCAATGGTTTTCAACATTAGGAGAAAAGACACATTTACCTTCTTGTTGAAGAAGATCAACGAGGTAAATCATGGTTTTTTCTAACTATTGTATTTTTCTTTTTGGTTATTTTGGCAGATAGGAGGTGTTGTTCATGGAATTAATAGTATTGAAGCAATATGTCTCAAGATTGATGAACTATCTCAATATTCCTTGATTAAAGAATGCCTTGCACAGCTTTCAAATCTAAGGTTCCTTCAAGTGGATAGCAAAGATTTCAACGGAAAGTCAAAATCTATC
Source organism: Corymbia maculata (assembly GCA_014182735.1). Classification (NCBI taxonomy): domain Eukaryota; kingdom Viridiplantae; phylum Streptophyta; class Magnoliopsida; order Myrtales; family Myrtaceae; genus Corymbia; species Corymbia maculata. The sequence goes on along the minus strand of CM024686.1, from coordinate 17,307,060 downwards.
CTTATTCAAGTGGGTCATTTCCTATGTTATTGGTGCTCAAATTTTGTTCAAATCACATTTGGCCCACTTATCCTTCCGGAGTTGAGATGGCTTTCTTGGAGTTACTTCCCTACAGTTTTTAAATTGACTCATTTTTCCTTGACGAAACTAGTAATTCTTGATTTCTCAAGAAGTAAAATCACAGAAAAATGGGATGGATGGAACTCCATCGAGGTACGATTTTTTCAAAAAAAATAACAGGAATTCCTTTATGTTAGGCTATCTTTATTTAACCTAAAGAACAATATGATGTCTTCTTTTCAGTTGATCGTGGATTTGAAGGTCTTAAATTTGACTGGATGCCAAAAATTACGTAGAACTCCAAACTTGTCTTTTCATGTGAATTTGGAGTGGTTGATTCTTGAAGGATGTGAGAGTTTGGTTCAAATTGATCCCTCCATTAGTCACCTTAAGAAGCTAGTCTTCTTGAATTTGAAGTATTGTTATCGTCTCCGAAAGTTACCAAAGAAGATGGGGGCACTAGAATCTTTAAGGGAACTTCTTTTGGACTCTACATCTATAAAAGGGATCCTTGAATGGAGAAAGATGAATAAACTGGAGATTCTTAGCTTGGTTAATTGTCATTCACTGGAAAAATTCGATTTCCTTGATACTGTTGCATCAGTAGTGAAGCCTTCATTAGTGGACAACCCTTTGACTCGATTGCCTAAGTCGTTTGAAAATTTCAGTTCACTAATTGAGTTGGATCTATCTTATTCGGGAGTTCAAGAGTTACCTAATTCAATTGGGAAGATGAAAAATTTGAAAGTATTGAAGATGCGCAACAGCTCTATAAGAAAACTACCTAGCTCCATTGGAATGTTGGAGAAGCTCGAACAATTAGAGGCTGGGGGAGATCCATATTTGGAAGGAGAAATTCCCAATGATATTGGGAAGCTGCGACATGTGAAAATCTTGATACTCGAGGCCACTAGAATTTTGGCATTGCCCCAGCTTCCAGAAAGTTTGATCACTCTATATTTTAGATCATTTTCAATGGATCTATTGCCTGACCTCTCGAACCTATTAAATATGAGAACACTATCTTTGCGTTTGTGGGGGAAGTGCAGCAGCCCTCCTAAACTTGAAGAAGCTCCAAGTGGTTGGTGGATTGGAAGATTACGCATGCTCGAGGTCCTGGAGTTGTTTTGTCCTAATATCACCACCCTATCGTCTGATGTCATATTCCTTTCTCAGCTGAAGAGACTCCAGCTCGTCTGCTGTAATTTGCAATGCCTGCCTAGGCTTCCAACAAATTTGTCATACTTAATGATAGACAGTGGATGGTTGAAAACAACAAATGATCTTTCAAATTTGAAAGCATTATTGGATTTGAATGTTCAGGCTTGTGACAAGCTAACAGAGATTCAAGGCCTTGAAGGTTTGGAGAATTTGAGATCATTAGAGCTCGAGTTTCTTCAGTCATTGGCGGAGTTGCCTGATTTGACTAGCTTGAAGAAGCTCAAGAAAATTCATCTAAAGCGCTGCCCTATGTTGTTTGAGATTCGAGGCAGTCCAATATCGTTGGAGATACTTGATATTGAGGACTGTTTAAATCTGCAAAAGTTGCCTGATCCATCAAGCTTCAAGAATCTAAAAGTTTGGAAAACTGGACTCCAAGTGAAAAGGAGTTGATTTGATTACAATTTACAAACGCTCCTTCCTTTTGTAATGTTCACGTTTTCTTTTGACTATTTTGAATGATATATGTATCAAGGCCCTTAATAAGTGCCGTCTCTCCGACTTCATCTTGTGATTTTGGATACTCAAAAATAAATCTGTCCCAGCAAAACGAACGAGAATCTTTTATTGATATAAATCAATATGGACAAGACTGTTTTCAGAAGACTAAAAGAAGTTATTGTCATATTGTGACGTAACTAATCTTATTCACATTCGATTTTTCTTTTTTATCTTCATCACTTCCATTCGCCAACATTTGATTTTGTCCCTATTTGTATTCCCCAACGACGTTTGTTAACGTCACAGAATTAACTATTATGGGTTACGCTTTTCTTTCCGGGAAAAGAAAGGGATTTGAACACTAAAGCTTGAAATAGTAACCGATTTAATTGGCTATTGCAGCTTTTTTTTTTTTTTTTTTTAAAGATTTTCGATAAGTGACTATTTAAAACTAAGCATTTATCATTGTTCTTTTAAGCTATTGCATAGTGGATAAACCTGATTCTTCAATTGTTTTTATGTTCATTTGAGTTGTTAAATTTATACTTTTCACTCGAGTTGTTCCTTCCAGGTAAAAGAAAATGAATATGCTGATATGGACTTACACATTAGCGTTACGTTAAAGCTAATTGGACAAATTTTGGTCACATGTATTTTTCTTTTGCTAACCAGATAAATTATCAGAAAATTAAAAGGAAAAAACTAATATATATGCTCTTGCTCGCAATACAATAGTGCAATGAGTGCCGTACGATAAGTATTTGAGTCATATAGTTGATATTGAATCCATAAATTCACTGTTATTCAGAAGATTGGCAATTTGCTTTATAGTTACATATCACAAAGGCCTTGAATCGAGTTAAATTGAATCGCACAATACGAATCAATAATCATACAATTTCAGTAACTAGTAATTGATTGAGGTCCTTGAGTTTAATTAACAAACGAGGTGATCCACAAAGTGATTCCATAACAACTTTTACATAAACTATTTTCCAAGCATACTCAAATTGGAATAACAGTATATATTCTCAAAAACTGGGCAACAAATTGAAAACGTGCAACAACCTACTGTAGTCATGAAGCTTCGCAAAAGATACTTCAATTTACTTGCTCAAATACCAAATTTGGAATACATTATGCATGGAGATAGAACATTTCATAAACATCACATGCTATTCATGTGTAGTTTTCCATTTCAACTTCTCATTTTAACCACTTTAATGGACGAGACCTTCGAGTGAGGTATACTGATTATTCATGTATATCTTATTGGAAAATTCTACTTTTAGTCCTTATGCTTTTTCTAATCAATGCAGTTTTAATTTGTTTAATTAAATCCTTCTATTTGTACAAATTTTATAATCGAGTCTCTCTAATACTAACTTCAACTAACATGACTGTTAGATGGCACCAAAGTATGATGCGGATAAAATGCCAATCTCACATGGATGTTGGAGAAATTTAGCCATTGTAAGCAATGTCACAGTAAATGGATATTTTTAGCCAATGTGGATATCCAAATTGGGAAGATTTTGTGGATGTAACGGTATGAGATTTTTCAATGGCCAAGTCAATTTGATTTGGCTGGATTTGATGTTGGGGGCACTTGATCACAAAGTTTGTAAAGTTAGAGTTACTTGATTGAATAAATTAAAAAGATAAAGATTTGATTAGAAAAAAGCGAAATTATAAGGAATGAAGAGTACAACTTTTCCTATTGCAATCTCAACACCTTAATGGACACATAAGTTGATGAGGCATCATTGAAAAGGCTAAAAGACTACATATGCAAGTAGGGTTATTATGAGAAGCTCATATTGTTTTACAATTAGCTCCTTGAATTGACGATGGAAGTTATGTTAATTTAGTTTGGCATGAAATGGTTAAACTCATATAGCGTTTGATTTAAGAATCTTACTATGATAAATAAAAAGGAAGAGATGTAAGTCCGATATAACAATTCTCAATCTATAAATTTTTTTTCCCTTAAAATGTGAGTAAAGTTCATTGAAACACAACGAAAAGTAAAGCACATAATCCTACCGTAAGCTTATCCATAACTTTCATCTGTGTATATTAAACTATTTGGTTTGTGCTTTAAGTACATATCCAATACATCTAGTAACCACAAAAATTATTAGAATGACCAGTTTCTAATTTGCTATAGCATGCATAATGCCATGGCCGTACTCTATATTTATTTATTCATTTATTTAGGTGCAATAAGGTATAATAATTCTACTTGATAAAAAATAAAAAGAAAAGAGACATTAGCCTAACGTAACAATTCTCAATTTATAATTTTTTTTCTAGAAAAGTGAGTAAAGTTCATTAAGCCACAACAAAACGCAAGAGATGTAACCCTATCATAAATTGATCTATAACTTTCATTTGTCGGATATAGTAAACGGTCGTTTTTGTGCTTTAAGTACTAGTAAGATGTATCTAATAACCATGTTCAACATCAGGTGTGCGTTCTAATTTATTAAAATGATAAAATAAATTTAACGGCCTGGGTTTTTAGTTTTCTTGAATAGGTAAGTACTAAACCAAGGTATACATGGTCAAGTTTGCCAAGTAAACAAATCCCAAAAAATTCTACATTAAGAGGCAAAAATGCAAGTACATTCACAACAACGATGAGGATGACCATTATTTTGCATATTTATACACCTTCAAATTCTACACTCTCCTTGTGATCCCCAGCAAATTGTTTCGTTAACCTCTTTATGTCTGCTTTTTTCTCTGTTGTAAGACTTGGTGATGAAAACGAAGCCAAGGATCTCTCTCATGAACCCACAACGCTCGCAATACATCGGATCAATGATCTACCAGCATAGGTCTTCATCTCTCTCTCTCTGTGGTACCGAATGACTGCTCTCCTCTCATTTTCTATTCTTTTTTTTTTGCCTGTGAAGAAGGAAAATGTGGGGATGCAAGGATACCGCGACCCACTGTCGAGGGGAGTCTAAAGCAAGCGTGGACCTCAATGGAAAAGTTGGAGAAAGTCAGACGGTTGAGCTCGCGGGCCATCTAAATTTTGAAGCTTGCCACTTGTTGATTCGCAATGGGTCTGATTAGGTAAATGCGCGCCACGGTGGCAGGAGGTGACGTGGCCGTACGATGAAAAAGAGGCAGTGGAGTTCAATATTACTCTTTCTGATGAAGGAAAGCTTAATAGAATGAAAAAGGAGAGATTGTCGTGCCATTCTTTTCCTTGACGAAATTGGAATCCATTGAAATCACGAATTAATGAAATATAACCGGATCACTTTTTTTGTACGTTCCTTTTCCAATCAAGGTAAACCATAGACGGGGACTTCAAAAGCATCATTTCGTATATCATTCTCGGATAAGTTTCAATAAGAAAGATGGTTATTCCTCCAACTTAAACTTTGCGGTTTCAAAATAACTTTCAAGCCTAATGGAAATTATTGCACCACGTGGAATGAAGTTCTTGGAATCTAATGCCCCATCGCAATTGAAATCCACAGGGGAAGGTCTTCGAATCCGTGCGGTACGAAAAAAATCCTATGACGGATTATTGGTCGAGGGAACTTCTTTATGATGTATGAAGCCAACCCGTGTTTCTATTGTGGGGGAGAATTATAGAAGAAGAGAAAAAAAGGAAGGACTCCATAGCAAATGGTTCCACATTCAAATGTCTAATGTGAAAATGGTGTAAGAGCTTGATGTACTTATTATACAATAAAAAGTGTAGTGTAGGTCCATGAGTGAGAAGTCTTCTTCTTTTATCTTATTTGGAGATCTTGTATTGTGTTTTATCTTCCGCTAATACGTGCTCTCGCTCTTGAAGTATTACCCGAGTCTCAGCTCATTGGATTTTGGTTACCGAACAAGGTGATAAGGGTCATGATTCTATCTTAGAAGAGGGCCCCGACGGTGGTTATTCAATACTAGTGCGATTTCAACGTCTTTCAGTACTTCTCCAAAATGACAAATCTTGCATTCTTGCTTGGCTTACGATGCATAATCGATTGACCACCAAACATAGGTTGCTTAAGTGGAACATGCAGGCGTCTTCTCTCTACTGCCTCTGTAATTCCCCTGATGATGATAGGAATCCCCTGTTTTCTCGGACACTCCTCTTTGCAAATGTGCAAATTTATACTATAACTTCATCTCATTGATTGAGCCCATTGTTTAGGCATGCTCACCATTTAAAGGAGGGGAAACACTCGAAATGAAATGAAGGTAACTTGTCGATTCCGATGACTTGGAATTCGGTGAGTCAGGAGTACCTTGGCATATCCCTATAACTATTCCAACACGATGTGCTTTACACTACACGGCACGAACTGCTGGGGAAAGGCAATTACTGGTTAATGCTGTTCTTGACTATAACAGGAGGCTGATGGACGTGTCAATGCACTCGGTGCTATTAGATTGAAACAAGATCATGTTGTTTGTAAAACTTGTCCTATGGAAGTGTGTAATAGTTTGCTTAAAGATTGCATTGAAGGTATGCCTCCATATGATTAAATACCTAAGACGTCCTCTCTAGTATAATCTGTTCTTTCATCGAAAAAAATATTAAAAAATTAATACAGGAGTTCCAAGTATATCCCACTCAATTCCAGAGGTCTCTCACCGTCTCTCACTGTCCTTCACCCTCCTCCCCACCCTCAAATTGAGATGCCCATTCGATATTTATGTTTATTTTGTTTTATGTAAGAAATATAGCATGGTTTCACTAACTTATTTAGATGTGCATAAGGGCAGGAGGTTACTTGTTTCACTTAATCTTTCAAATTAAAAAAAACTAGTTCGATCAACAAAGGTTCCAAGTGTCCTTTGTTGATTTTTGGATAGAGAAAGCAAATGGCAAGAAATTTGAAATTTGAAGTTATAAGTACCAGGAACAATCGTTGCCATTAATGTAAACTGTACCAAATATATAAAACATGTAGAAAATAAAGATGTTCAACATGTGTCGTTAACTTGTGAGGCCACCCTTCCCACACGGGAAGGGGGTGTGGACGTTTGAATCTCCACCTTATTAAGGAAGTTAAGGTGATGACGATATAAGTTTAGGTGTGGATTTTGACTCTCACACTCTATAAAGAGGTAAAGCAAAATCTGAAACTGAGAGTTAAAATAGGAGTTACAACTTCTCACATCATTGACTTCACTAATTGACAGTTACATACTACACTCATCCCAGTCTATCTGTCGAGATGATATTCTTCATTCGTTCACCCCTTGCTTTAGCACTTAGCCGTTCCATTGTTGACACCTTTGTCCACAAAAATTGTGTCTTCTTATCGACTGGTTTTACTTCATTGACTGTCTATTTCCGACATTTGGAATCTTCTGCTTTTGCTGTTGATTTTCAAGTGGCTTCCATCGATCAAACTATTAACCAAGATATTTGGGCATTTTTTGGTGCTAACGTTGATAATGCAGTTCATAAGAGATTTTGTTGAGTAGCTTCAGTTGAACTGCATAATATCCTAAACAAGGGGATTTTGGCCGAAGAAGGCTTAAACGAAAAAAAATAATTATGGTCTATGCCTTGTAACCAAGAAATACGACCATTTCTGTACTTGACTTTCCTTTCCAAATAAAGCAGTTATTTTTTTATCAATTATTATTTTTCGTTGTAAATCAGTGCTAAAAGCTTTTACCCGAGGATGTGAATATAATGGTTTAGCCTGAGAAATTTCTCTAGTAGGTAAATTTCCTGTAGTGACAAATTTTTCTCTACATCTTTTCTTTCGCTTGCTCATACATTATATATGTGTCTGTCCTCTTACGAAATCAAATAAAACTCGATATGGCATATGAGTTTGAACATTATTGCAATCTTTCCGATCAATTTTGTCACGCCCCGACTCTCGAGCTCGCGACAACCCCTTCTCTTGGTCGATAGAAAGCGACGTCCCAGGACTCGTCGACGACCATTCATTTTCTAGTCTTTCGTTAAATGCAAGCGGAAGGCGAATCATCCCCAGTCCAACAAACAATAAAACAATCACACAGGGATAGAGGGATGAACAGCAAGATAACATAACTACTCATTTATATATTCATACTGGATTAACCAACGGATGATCATTTTCTGATTTACAAGCCCAACTAAGGGGGGGCCGATCTATCCACTAAACCTGACCAAAAAGAAACTTGGCTCAGCTAATCCATTTATACAAAAAGAACCCTCGAGTTCTCAACTACTATCACTCTGACCCGTCAAACTCGGGCTCCGTAGGGTCGTAGTCCGGGTCATCGTAGTTCGGGCCAGTCACTGGAGGAGGAGCGGGGGCGGGGTTCTCCACTGCATCGTCAGGAGGGTCCAACTCCATGGGATCCCAGTCGTCGTCTTCAGGACCCCTGCCGGGTGGTCCATCAAAACCTCGAAGGGGACTGAGCAGCATAATGTCTTGCCAAACATACCACACTATGAACCGATGGGGCAACCATTGCCCCGGTCCTTCATCCACCCAGATGGTGGTGACATACTTCTCATACAGATGCACCCGACCCGGGAACCGGTGGTGCGACACAATGGTCTCCCAATCCTAGGGGGACCCCAAACCGCACTGGCGGCACCATCCTAAGGGCCTGAAAATGTTTAACCACGACGGGTTGAGATAAAATCTCAGCGAGTTCTTCCCCTAAGCCCCGGTTAGTACACCAACTAAACCTGGGGTATTTCTTCAGAACCACCCCTCATACAACCCAATCACAACAATCGGCAATCAGCAATGGAATAACAAGTAGGGTCAACCATCAAACAAAAGTCGGTTCACATGCAACCCTACCCGGTATGCCATACCCTGCACGTTATTTATCAGCACAATACACGCAATGCACATGGCCGTTAGATGATGCAATTCGTCAATCACATACGAGTCGCGTCACAAGCGATCTCACCTGGCCATTGCCACACCCTGCACGTTATCAGTTCATGCGTGCGTGCTATAAATAATGATGTGATCATTGCATGCACTCTGGCATTCACACAAGTCCCGATTATTAATGTCCCATCGGCCACAACTGAACTCCCACCAGTGTCTATTAGTGCAATTACGTCAGGGGATACTCTCCCAAGACGGCTCTCCTCAAAGGATGTCAAGGGATACTCTCCCAAGACTGCATGCTCAAAGAATGTCAAGGGATACTCTCCCGAGACGACATGCCCAAACAACGTCAAGGGATACTCTCCCAAGACGGCACTTTCCAAAAGATGTCAAGGGATACTCTCCCGAGACGGCGGGTTCGGTTAACGATCACACCAGTACTGCTTGTCACAACCCACTCCTCATAAAACGATTTATTTCCAGCGTCTCTTGGACAATTCATTTTCTTCCTTTCTTTTATGAAGACCATACAATCCAAGCGAATATTCATGCAATGCCACTTCCAATTCAATCCATATAATCAAGACACATGAAATTATGCACAATTTCACTTCCGGATGAACAGTGCCGTGAACAGTAATCGTGAACAGTGCGCGTGAACAGTAATCGTGAACAGTGAACATGAACAGTGAAATTCCGAATTTAATAACTAAATAATTTAATTCAGAAATTACATAATTTAATCAATAAATACAGAAATTAAATAAATCAATTAATTAACACAAATAATCAAATTAATCAAGCAATTAACACATAACACTCAATTAAGCCCAATTAAGCACAATTAAGCATAAATAAGCAAGATTACGCTAAGATAATCTTAACCAATTATCTAACCACCTATCTTAGGGCTAATGCACTTAACTAAACACCCTAATCAGCCCTTAGCACTAATTAACCCAACCCTAAGCTAGTTTAGGCACTAACTAAGGGATTAGGAGCTAAACTCACCCGTTAAGCGGGCTGGAGGCGCGAATGCGGCGGTGACGGCGAGGGCGACACTCGAGGACTTCGAACACGACCCTCCAAGGCGGTCCCGGGCCAGAAATCACAGCAACAGCCTCTGCACAAACCCCAAACTCCAAAGGACAACACCTGCGGTGGAAGGAGGCTCGCCGGTCGGAGCAAAAACAAGCCGGCCGGAGGCTGGTGGTTCCGGGGGTCAAGGGGGGTTGTGTGTGGCTGGTGTGGGCAGTGGGTAGGCCAAAAATGGAGAGAAACGGAAGAAAAGCGAATCTGCCCAGAATGCGCTGCTACAGTGACAGACGGACGTCTGCTGACTTCAGGCCGCCGTACGGGACGACCGGAGACTTTTTCCGGCGATCGGCTAACGCTATCTGAACGGAAATTATCTTCTGAACACGATGGCGGGTGGCACGAGACGAGATTCCAACGGGAAGGCGATGAACAACTCGATTTTCGGTGAAAGGTCAGAACTGAAAATTGCAGGAAGGCAAAGGAAGCAAGGGGAGAGAGGGCTGCGATTTTGGAGAAGATGAAGAGGAGAGAGAAAGTGAAGTGAAGGCTGAAGGATAAGCCTTATCAAGGCCATCAATACTTGCCCCACTTGCCAAACAATGACCTCATCTTCTCTCTCTTCCTTTGACTTTTCTTCAAAATATCTAAGGGCATTTTGGTCATTTCCACCTTGCACATTTCCCAATCTGTCCTTGGGCTGAAAATGAAGGGCAGGCCTAGGAAATGGGCTTAAAAATGAATAGGAACGGGCTCGAGAATTTATTGGGCTTGAATCGGCTCGGTTTTAAACAATGGGCTCGGAAGGGTAAATGGTCGGTTTGGCTCAACGGGCTCACTTGCTTGCCTCGGGCCTTCCATGGTGGCTATCCCACCTTGGGCGTGAGGCCCACACTGTTCTTGCCCGGCCCACGTCCTCGTAGACTCGTTTCCCCGGTCCAAAATCCCTTTCTCAAAAACTCGGCTCGACCGATTCCGTCGACTGTCAAGGAAGCATCGCCCGAAAGTCCATCCCAAACGTTCTCGACAATTCTAAGTCCAAACTTGGGTCTTCATGCCTTGTTAATTTATCCCTGATGCCATTTTGCTATGACCTCCATTGACCAGCCGTTTTGAGGATTCGCAACTACTCCCTCTAGAAAGGGCTTTGAATTTCAGGACGTCACAAATTTAATGTCCAATTACTTTTATCGCATAAACGGAAGGAGTCATAAGTCTGATATATAACGACCTATTTAAATTTAGTTGTGTACGTTACCTTGAGCTTTTATCAAATACATGTAAGAACCATGTTTGATATTTTGAAATTGTGATCCACCATTTGATTGATCAAAATCCTTAACAATCTAAAGATAGAGATTTCAATTTTCTCACATAATTGAATAATCACTAAAGGATGCATATGGTTGTGCTTATAGAGGAAAGCAATCCTAGAAATAAGACCTGATTCATAATATCTCTGAATAAGGTAATATATCTAATTAATGATTGTGCAAGTCTATCCATGACAATAATGAAGATGCCAAACAATTGTCCTATTTATTGTGCCTTTCATCTATTGGCAAGTCATTTCCTAGCCACTCGAGGGCAAAAAAAAATCCTCTGTCCGTAGTCTGTCTGTGTGGAGAAGCTACTGCACCCGTGACGTAAGCCTTGTGATGCCAAGCAAACGAAGAATCATGTATCATGTCAGGCTTCCCTGCAGACTACTCTCAACTTGCAACTTCGTTGCAGGTACACATCGGATTAGCGATTTACCAAAAAAGTGCTTCGAGATCTGGATCGGCTGTGGTAGTTCATCTTCACATGGGTATTAATTGATCCACTAAACTTTTCAGACTTAACTATTGTTCGTGGTATAATTCTTATTCACAACGCAAGTTGCTAATCTAGGTTTTCTCGCATTTTTATTGCAGTAATGAACTCCAAGAATGGGACAGAGTTTTGAGCTTCAATCCAATCCAACACCATTCATCACAGCCATCTACAAATGAAGCTGAAAATCCGGAACATATCTTTCGGGTTGAAGTGGTTGGGTTTGCTTGCGTTCCATGCTGATCCCTGCTCCTATCGAATGCAATGCTCCGACCATCGCAAGGCTGTGTTCATCCATGTGAAACCCTGGGATTTCACAACGACCTCATCTGCGGTCCAGTTCCTCAATTCGTTTCTCAAAGTGTTCTTTCCCTCACTAGGGTTTCTCTTGCACCTCAGTTTAGTTGATGAGAAAACTCTGTATCAAATCCTCATATAGTTTTATGGATATTCATTTTCAAGTGAAGCAGTTGCGTTGATTCTAGATTTGGTATGACTCACTAAAATTATATTACATATAAAAAAATGATCAATATAGATTAAGTAGGTTAATTTGGATTGAATTCATTTTCGATTCACTCAAACTCAACTCAGCCACCTGTATCACAAATTTACTCGATTCACTCAAACTCAAATCTTCTTTATCACGCAATTTTGATGAACGGTTTCCAAGTAAAAGGCAATTCAATTTTTGAAGAACAACAAGCGGGTTTTCGCTACATGCGTGACGCTTGTAGAATGAAGGCTTCAATTTGCTATTTCTATTTTGCCTTAATTAAGAGCATAAGGCAGAAGAAAAATGTGGGGACGAGAGGATAGACTTGCAGTTTCCTGGAACGGATGGAAAGCAAGCTAAAGACTTCATTCACATTCGGATTATAATACAAGAATCTTAACTTTTTCACTTTCAAGCCGAGTAGAGATCAGTCTAGTTCCGCGGTGTGAATGAATTAAAAGAATGCTAAAAACTTCGTTCACTTGACAGTTTTAATCTAGAATTTAAAATACTTCTTTATTATAACTGTTTTCACTTTCACGTTGAGTAGATGTTTCGCTGTGTAAATGACTGACGTTGGAAATTTTTTGGAAATCTTATATGCCGTTGATAGGGCGACTCCATTCGTACAATATGTGGAATTAAGTTTTTGGCGTCCAATAATCCACCACAATGGAACTCCGAATGAATGGCGTTCGAATCCACGTGGTGTGAAAAAATCATATGCATTATGGTCGAGTGAAATTCTTTATGATATATTAAGCCAACTCATAGTCTTGTTGCGAGGGAGAATCATAGAGGAAGTGAATAAAATGGAATGAGTTAGGCTTGAATGGTAACTTGCCAAATAGTGATAATTTCTATTCTTTTATTCTCGGGAGTAGATTTGGAACATAAATCCATTTGTTAAAATTTTTGTTTCCAAGAACAGATTTGGAACGGAATCAAGAATAAAAAAAAAGTTGCTTCTTGTTCCCAGGAACAACTTCAATAATCATTTTTTTTCCCTTTCCTTTTTTTTTCTCTTTTCATTCTCTTGCCTTTTCTTCTTCCTCCCTTAGCCTACTACTGCCCATTGCTGCCCATTACCACTGTCGCTAGCACCAACCACTGTTGGCGAGTGGCTGGGCGAGGTCCGGGGAGCTCGCTAGAGGCTCACCTGGCCACCGGCAAGCTCGACCGAGCAAATTTGGGTGAGGCCGAGCCTCATCGGTGGCTAGGTGAGCCTCACCCAGCCTGGTGAGCCTCACCCAGCCTGGTGAGCCTCGTCGGTGGATGGGCAAGGCGACCTCCCCCAAATTTGGCGAGGCCAAGCTCGCCTAGACACCAGTGAGGCTTGGCCTTGTTGGCCCACCGCCAAGGTGGCGTCGGCTTGGTTGGGCGATGCCGCCTTGGCGGTGGGCTAGTGAGGCTGAGCCTCGCTAGTGGCTGGGCAAGCTCGGCCTTGCCGTGGTTTGGCGAGTTGGCCTCAACTAGATCTGGCGAGGTCGCGAAGCCGAGCTCACCCAGCCACTGGTGAGGCCGAGCCTTGCCGACCCATCGCTAGGCCGGGCGTCGCCCTGCCAAGCCAACACCACCCTAGTAGTGGGCCGGTGAGGCCGAGCCTCGTCGGTGGCTGGGTGAGCTCGACCTCGCTTAGCTCACGGCGAGGTTGGGCATCTCCGGTCGTTGACGATCTTTTAAGGAAAAAGAAGGTGAAAATGGAAAGGAGAAAGAAAAGGAAATTGTATTTAAATCATTAAAAAACTAAAAGAAATTATTTTGGACTAGAAATTTTTAGGTTTTACTAAACGCATTTCCGTCCCAAGAATAAAATTTTGAACAGTTACCAAACACTTTCAAATGCTTATAAATTGTTCTTAGGAGCAGAATTAAAAAGAATCATTTCTGAGCAGAAATTGTTCACGGACACAAAATCATTACCAAATAGGCCCTTAATAGCCAACGTTTCCATTTTTAAGTATCTAATGTGAAAATCATATAAAAGCTCAATTTACTTATTATTGAATAAAAAGTGTATCGTAGTACCATGATGATAGAGACGTTGTATTGTGCTTTATTATCGATTTATATGTGCTCTTGTAGATGCAAGATACCTGAGTTTGACTTCCACAATAAACAAAAGTGATTAGAATTGGTTGGAATTTGGTTACAATACATGGTGATAGGGGAATGATTGTATCTTAGAGAGGGTTATCCATTTTCTTTCTTTGAATAAGGTTGTTATCAATCTTAGAGTCTGTTTATTCGAAGAAAAACTGATTAAAATTGTATTCCAACTTCCAGATATTTGGATGGCGGAAAACTAATTCATATGTGGAAAATGTTTTTCACACCAAGTTCAAATCAGAGGAAAACGACTTTCCCTTTTAGTAAGAAGGAAATCAATTTTTCTAAATCACCAACCAAATTAAACTTGACATTTTGCATGAGAGTAATTTCAATAGAAAGTATTTTCTTTATTACGAATTTTTTAGTGAAACAAACTAACTCTTCTTATTATGTATAAATCACGTGGTTATAGTTAATGCCGCATATAAATGCAGCTTCGATGTCCTTCTCTGTTCCTCGTAAAATAACATATCTTCCATTGTTCCTTAGCTTACCCTGCATGATCAATTGGCCATCAATGGTTGGTTGCTAAAGTGGAACATACTGGTCTCCTCTCTATGTTGCCTTTGTAATTTCCTTTGATGAAGTTTTTTTTCTGATGCTCCTTTACGTTCCAAATCTGTAAATCCACACTACAACTTCACCTCATTGATCGAGCCCCTAGTTTGCTTGCTCTTGTTCGTCTTCTAAATGAGGGGAAAACACTCAAATTAAATATATGTAGCAACTTTCCAGTTGTGAGCAAAGAAAGCACTGGGATCGGATGGCTTAAATGGACTTTTCTATCAACGTCATTGGGATATCATTCAGCACGATGTATTCACTATGGTGAGATCTTTCTTTAACTTTGGCCAACTCGACCCGAACTTGAACAATACCCATATTGTTCTAATTGCCAAGAACCATAATCCAGAAAGTCTCGACCAGTTTAGGCCCATTAGCTTATGCAACTTCAGCTACAAAATTATTTTCAAGGTCCTAGCAAATCGCTTAAAACCTTGGCTTCCTAATGTTATAGCGATGGAGCAAAGTGCTTTTGTTAGTGGCAGACAAATACAAGATAATATCCTGGTCGTTTAAGAAGTCTTACATCAACTAAGAATCAGGAAGAGAAAAAGGAAATTTCAAGCCATTCTCAAGCTGGATATGAAAAAAGCCTATGATCGGGTTGAGTGGGACTTCTTTGAGGCAAGCATGACTAAGATGGGTTTCAGTGCGAGATGGATTTCTTGGATTATGCAGTGTGTCACCACAACCTCCCTTAGTGTCAAGTTTAATGGGGAACCTCTTCCTTTCTTTGCGCCATCATGAGGGCTTCAATAGGGAGACCCTTTATCTCCTTATTTGTTCATAATTGTTGCAAACATGCTATCCTCGCTCATGAAAAAAGCTATGGATGATGAGAGTATTAAAGGAATCAGACTCAACAGGTTTTGCCCGACAGTTTCTCATCTACTTTTTGTAAACGATTCTATTTTCTTTGTGGATGGAAATGTTAGTGAATGTTAGAACCTAGCCTCTATTCTACATCAATACTACTTTGCTTCAAGTCAAGAAATCAACCTCAACAAATCGGGAGTGTTTTTCAGTGTAGGGACCCTGCATCCACTGAGAAGGAATATGGCTCAAGAATTGCGAGTTCCGGAAATTGACAAAACTTGGAAATACCTCGGAATCCCATCAGATTGGGGCCAAACAAAAAAGCAACTATTCACATGGATTTTGGTGAGAGTAAACATGAAGTTGGAAGGGTGGAAAGAAAGTCTTATATCCCGAGCAAGTAAAGTGATATTAATCAAAGCGGTGGTACAAGCTTTTTCACGATATGCGATGTCTATATTCAAAATCCCAGTGTATATTTGCAATGTGATAGAGAGGAAGATAGCTTTATTCTGGTGGAAAACACATGCATCAAAAGTTGGCCTGCATTGGAGATGATGGGACATACTGAAACAAAGAAAAGACAATGGAGGGCTAGGCTTTAAAGACCTCCTCACTTTTAACAAAGCAATGCTGGGTAAACAAGCATAGAGAGTCTCTCAAACTTCAGATGCATTGTGGTGCAAAGTTCTAAAAGGATGTTATTTTCCAAATAGCAATTTTTGGCATGCAGCTAAAGGTTCTCGTCCATCATGGGGTTGGCAAAGCTTACTTATGGGAAGAGATGCCATTTCAAAGGAGGTGAGGTGGAAAGTGGGTAACGGACAACATATTAGAATAAGGGAAGATAGATGGTTAGGAAGAGGCGTAATAGGAGGACCAACCAACATGAACCCAAAGTGGTCGCAAAACTGATTGCCTCGACGGGACCTCTCTGGAATGAGCAACTTTTACACACTTGGCTTGACGAAGAAGTTGTAGATGAAATCCTAACAACTCCATTGCCAACTATCCCAATGCAAGACATGCTAGTGTGGTCACCAAATCGAACCGGAGGCTATTCAGTTAAAAGCGGATATAATGAGCTTCAAAAGAATGAAACTACACGTAGCTTTGGGCATGCCTCTTCTTCTTACCAAACACCTAATGCTTTATGGAGCAAAATCTGGATGATGAAAACACTTCCAAAAGTCAAACTTTTTGTATGGAGCGTATGCCAAGACACATTACCAACCAAGGTAAACTTGTTCAAGAGAAGGGTAGTACCCAAGCTGGTTTGTCCCTTGTGTCAAAAAGAACCTGAGACAGTCGAGCATCTATTCCTCCTATGTGACAAGACAAAGCAAGCTTGGTCAAATCCCGAATTTAACATCCAAATTTCTCATCAACAAGTTACTAGATTTGAGGAGTGGTTACTAAATTACAACAATATGACCTTGAAGATCATACCACTTGAGATTGTTGCAATCACCCTCTGGAAAATTTGGTTAGCACGCAACTCCCTTGTCTTCCATCAGAAGCAGTCGAACCCGATCAGCATAGTAGACTCTGCTCTGGACATGCATTGCAATTACACAAAGTGGACTAGAAGCAACTTGGAATGTGGGGCCATCTCACTAAACTTACAACCAAGGTGGAGACCACCAAACTCAGATTCGTTGAAGAAAAACATCGATGGATCTCACCTCTTAGGGACCACCGAAGGGGCAATTGCATTCGTGTGCCGTGATTTAAAAGGAAGATTGACGGAAGGCCTCGCACGACTAGTTCGAGCATCTTCTGCCTTTCAATCCGAAATCTTTGCTTGTCTTTATGCTCTTCATCACTTTGCTGATCGACCTCATTTGAAATTAATACTAGAGTCTGACTGTTCATCGTTGGTGAGTTGTCTAAAAGATTCTTCCTCTCTCCATGGGATGTTGAACCACTTATCTCTGAATGCATTAGCCTATTGGCCCTTTCTGAGAGTTTAGAAATAGTTTTTTACCCTCGCACTTCAAATAGATTGGTGGACTAGGTTGTAAAAGCCTCTAGATGTAAGACCCTTC
The DNA here is from genome assembly GCA_014182735.1 of Corymbia maculata. Taxonomy (NCBI): domain Eukaryota; kingdom Viridiplantae; phylum Streptophyta; class Magnoliopsida; order Myrtales; family Myrtaceae; genus Corymbia; species Corymbia maculata. The sequence goes on along the minus strand of CM024686.1, from coordinate 17,289,628 downwards.
CCTTAAACTAGGTTGCTAATCCCCCTTCCCCTCTTTGGGAGATCTTGTGTTTTGATGCTCCTTACTCTTGTAAAGGGGCTCGAGTTTAATGAATGTTATTTTTATTTCGATAAAAAAAAAATATACATTCAAAAAAGAAGGTAAGTTATTACTGAAGCTTAGATGCCTCGAATTATGGGGTGTTTCATCTAGATATTTTTTAGGGTGTGTTTTCCCTAAGTGAAATAATTTTCCACAAATTGGCTTTCTAGACTTTCTCATATTTGGTGCGTTGAAAATGATCAATCAACGGAAGAAAATATCCATTCAAAATTTAAAAAATAAATTCCCTAACTTGAAAATGGGAGAATAATTTTTTGGAAAATAATTTCTCGTAAAGTATCATCCTTTATCATGAAGTTTTCTCCAAAATAAGCACATTCCTAATTCTTAAAATATACCTTCTGGCGTGATGCTTTTAATGATATTTTAGATTTGGTGCTCTTGTTTTTATTTATTTGCTTTTATTTTTATTTTTGGCAATACAATTTTCTTTGAATGCCGCAATATATACATATTCTCTATTTTTTTTTGAAAAATTCCAAATAAGGATATGAAGTGACCTCATTTTCTTAAATAAAGGCTTGAAGTGGACATAGTTTTAAATAAAGGCTCGAAGTGCCTTCATTTTTTCAAATAAGGGCTTGAAGTGGACATTATTTTAAATAAAAATCTAAAGTGACCATATCAGTCTCAAAAAGAACTCAAACTCACTGTTGATGAAAGGCAATTTCGTTTAGTTAATTTTTTTCTTTCCAAACTCAAAAAAAAAATATTTTAAAAAAATAATGCAAACAAGAGGGAGGGCTCCCTCCCACCTGTAATTGCCGGCCCATCGCTAGTTGGGCATTAGCAATGGTTGGTGGGGTCATTGACCTTGGGTTGCTAGCGCTTAGGTGAGGGTTGATGACCTTTGTCGACCAAAGTTGAGGGGCTTAGGCCCTTGGCAAAGATGGGAGAAGGCGGCAGCCCTCTCCTAGATCAGGACAAGGGCCCAAGCGCCAATGACCCCGTTGGTTATTATTGTTGCCCCACTAGCAATGGGGCGTCATCCACAAGCAAGAGGGAGCCCTCCCTCTCATGTGTGTCCTTCTTCTTCTACTTCTTCTTTTAATTTTAATTTTTTGATTTTTAATAAAATTTAATTGAAATTTAATATTTAAATTGTGTTTGAACGAAAATATCTTTAATTGGCTAGAATTTTTTGCCGACAAAGGCTAGACCCTTATCTGAAATAGTCATAAATACTTGAGGCCCTTCTTTGAGATTAATATGGCTATTTTAGACCCTCATTTAAAATAATGTTCATTTCAGATCTTTTTTGAAAAATGAGGATATTTCGGACTATTATTTGAAAATTTCCCCCATTTCTTTGATTGTCTATTATCGGAAAGCTTAATGGAATGAAAAAGAGAAATTATTGTGCCATCCTTCTTCTTTTAATTCTCCTTTTTTGATTTTAATCAAATTTAATTGAAATTTCATATTTAAATTGTGTTTGAATGAAAATATCTTTAATTGGCTAGAATTTTTTGCCGACGGGCTAGACCCTTATACGAAATAATTATAAATACTTGAGGCCCTTCTTTGAGATTAATATGGCTATTTCAGACCCTCATTTAAAATAATGTTCATTCAAATGTTATTTGAATGAGAATATTTTGGGCAATTATTTGAAAATTTCCACCATTTCTTTGATTGTCTATTGATATTTACCTCATTTTACTTTTTATCATAATCAGTAAATAAAATTATTCTTAATGAAATTTGAAATAATAAAATTTTTGATAGAAATTTTTGAACAATAATTGAAAGCATCTATTTTTACATTACCGTCTTCTTCTCAAGAGAGGAGGAAGGATGCTGAGCTGATATGACAGAGGATGCGCAGAGGGAGTGAGCTTTGTGGAGGGTGATGATAAGGGTGGTGGATATTAACTTTGTGCACAAGATGTGGGACAAGTGAGCTTCCTCTTATGTTGGGTTTGGTGTTAGTCTATAGTGGTGTTAAAATGGATCATAAACTCACAACGCTCGCAAAACATCGGATCAATGATCTACCAGAATAGGTCTCCATCTCTCTCTGTGGTATCGAATGACTGCTCTCCTCTCATTTTTTTTTTTTGGCTTGTGCAGAAGGAAAATGTAGGGATGCAAGGATACTGCGACCCACTGTCTAGGGGAGTCTAAAGCAAGCATGGACCAAAGTCTTGTGCAAGCGTGACAAATTGGAAGGGGCTTCACTAGGGGTGAGCATCGATCCATGGTCAACCTTGGATTGACCCAACCCTGCTGGTCTCGATTCGGTTCCCAAGAGGACTGGGTTGGTCTTTGGTCTTGAAATTTCGGGACTAGCACTATGCGAGTTGGTCCTCGGTCCTTGGTCTTGGGAGTTTAGAGTCAGTCCAACCTGGACCAACCTTGAATATATATATATATATATATCTAAAATATCTTTTCTACACGAGCCCGTTTTTCCTTTTTTCTTTCTTCTCGGCTCGGCCCGCTCCATTTTCTTCTTCCTCCCTTCTTTTTGCCCGTGCAGAACATCACCCGCAAAAGAAGACTAAAAAATTGAGGGGCAGATCAATGGCAAAGGGATCAGAGGTGGTAGAAAATCGAGGGGGTTAGGTCGGCAAAGTAGAGGAGAGAGGGGGAACAAAAGGGAAAGAAAAACAGAAGAGAGGAGCTCGAGGGGGTTTTCTCGAAAAAACACAAAGAGGAAAAGTGAGACCTCCTTTGGCTTGACGTAAGGGAAAAAAAAGAGAGAAGAAGAGGGTGTTGGTCTTATTCGAGCACCCCTTCCACGCCTGCAACTCTAGCCACGTTGCGTCCGACGCTATCTTGACGAGCCACTGCCCCACTCCTGACAAGATCCATTGCCCTTGAAACTATCCTTGCTACTCTCTGTCCTTGATGCCATATCCAGGCCTCTCGAAGATGAGCGACTCTTGTTCCCCATCGTCACTCACTACTGCCCTGACCAGGATAGAATTGGTTGCTACATTGACGACCTGTTGCCGTCTAAACCTTCAACACCAGCTGCTGTTCTCGCTTCGTCACGACCCAAGCTGAGTCTTGTATGTGATGAGTTGCTACTTGTTGATCCAAGTCGAGCTCCTCCCACGAGTCTTGGCTGGTCATGGCTTACTGCCCCCACACCATCCTTGTCGTGTGACAATTCCTACTTTGCTACCATGCCTCCGCTCTTGTGTCTGCAACTGTTTAGCAGAGAGGAAAATGGATAGAAAACGGAGAATGGATCTGAGAGTGAGAGTGAGACTTGAGAGGGTCTTCTATTGTTGCCGGAGGACTGCCCTTCAACTGTCGCTCGTTGCAGCCTCTGAACAAACCAGGTTGGTTTCTCTTCTTTCTACTCGAATACCTTGTTTTTGCAAGGCGTCGGGCTGGAGCTTGCGATTGACCAATTCGCATGAGCTTCGGCCTCGCCAGTTCCCCATCGAGCTTTGCTGTGTTCTGATTTGCTTTGTCGAGAGTCTGGTCTCGAGTTCAAGTCTGGTTGAATCGACAATCGCTCTTTTCCATAGCGCACATTAGGTGTTCGATATAATACTTAGACTAGATCTAAAAATTTTTGTTGGAAATATCCATCCTCGACGTGGCCGCTATGTCTATGGCCGTTACTGCCTCATTCTTTGATCAAGTCAACATAGGGGGAAGCGTTTTTGCAGAGTCATTTTCAGCCAGTAGGGGTGATGGGGCCTGAGTTTTGAGCACAACATTGTATTGTCAATAGATGTGTAATTTGAAATAGTAAATTTGCCTTTTCAGGGAATGCAAAAAAATGAAAAAAAAAAATTAGTTGGTCCCGAGTTGACCTTGGAACTAGACCGAATCTATTGAGTTGGTTCAATCCTTGGTCCTTAGTTCAATAGGGTCGATCCTCGGTCCTAAAATTTGAGGACCAACACTATGTGGGTTGGTCCTAGGGTTAGGGGTGGCCTGGCTCAACTAGAACCATGATCACCCCTAGGCTCCGCAGCATGACACGTGCCCTCTTGTGGGCCTAGAGATTAGACTTGTCAGGTCAGAAATAAAATTTGATACTGCACGCGGTTCTTCCTTCTCTCGCCTCTCCTATGCACTCTTTCCCCCTGCTTGTCTCTTCACGTATGTTCTTTTCTCTCCCTGACCAAATATTTTCGCCCACTGCAGACTCTCTCTTGCACTTCTACACAATGCAAATTTGTCTCTCTCTCTGACGCCCTACCGTGGTGATTGCCGTGCACGATTGACAATCCTCGGGCAGCTTCTCCGAGACATTATGCTCAGTCTCTTCTTTTTGCAAGCCGCCGATTCAAGCCCTCATTTGATGGACAAACCACCGCACCGCCCTCAATGACCACCGTGTATCGACCGACGACTAATGATTGCCGCGTACCCACTAACAACCACTGCGCACCCACCGATGATCGGCATGCTTGATCAAAGATCCCCGAGCTAGGTAGAAGTGCAAGAGAGAGTGTCTATAGTGGGAGAAAATATTTGGTCAGGGAGAGAAAAGAACGTACGTGAAGTGATGGAGGCGGGAGGCGGAGAGAGTGAAGAGGAGGGGAAAGAGAAGGAAGAACCGCGAGCGGTTTGAAATTTTTTTTTGACCTGACAAGTCTGATCTCTAGGCCCACAAGGCCACGTGTTGTGCCTTGGAGTCCTTTCTAATTTACCACTTTGGCACATGATTTGCAGCCAATATTTTCTATTCGCAAGAGAATGGGTCTGATTAGGTAAATGCGTGCGTCGACCAACGACCGATGATTGCTGCGCACCCACTAACAACCACCACGCACCCACCGATGATCGGCATGCTCGATCGAAGATCCCTGGGTTGGGTAGAAGTGCAAGAGAGAGTGTCTATAGTGGGAGAAAATATTTGGTCAGGGAGAGAAAAGAATGTACGTGAAGTGACGGAGGCGGAGAGAGTGAAGAGGAGGGGAAAGAGAAGGAAGAACCGCGAGCGGTTTGAATTTTTTTTTTTGACCTGACAAGTCTAATCTTTGGGCCCACAAGGCCACGTATCGTGCCTTGGAGTCCTTTCTGATTTACCACGTTGGCACATGATCTGTAGCCAATATTTTCTCTTCGCAAGAGAATGGGTCTGATTAGGTAAATGCGCACCATGTTGGTATGAGAGCAAAGGCACAATGCCTTTTCACAAGATTTCCTTTGTACTTGCCATGCTAATCTATAGTAATTTCCACGTCTTTCCCATTTCTCTATCACTCACTCGCTCTTTGAACGCAAACACTGCTCCTACAAAACCCGAAGCTCTCTCTCTCTCTCTAAACCATGTTTTCTCGAGACAGAGCTTCTTTTTCTGAACCACTAGTTAATCAAGTGAAACAAACTAAAGCCATTGTTTATGCAAGAAGGGCAAGCCACTACTGAGCCCAGAAAAAGAGTTACCGGTGCAGCAAAAGTGTCGCTCGCCTGAATTGCCAATCTCATGAAAAAAGAGGCAGTGGTTGATGTACTTATTATACAATAAAAAGTGTACTGTAGGTCCATGAGTGAGAAGTCTTCTTCTTTTACCTTATTTATGATGGGAGAATGGAAACAATTCAAATAATATTGAATTAATGTAGCGGAATAAAATAAATCTCCCCTCTTGTGTAAACTTAATAGGAATCAATATAGTAGAGTAAAATAAAGACCAATCACGCAAACACAAGACAATTTTTTTTATGTGGAAAACCTCCTTGGTGTGAGGAGATCAAAAACCACGGAACCGGAGTCCACTCGAAAATCTTCACTATCAATAAAATTGGGTGAACAATGTTAATCTCTAGCAAATACTAGAGGTACATAGCAACAAAGACCTCAAGAACATCAATCTTGGCAATACACATGAATTTCACAATAGATAAGGATAAATTTGACAAAAAATGTAGGTTTTGATCAATCTACGAAAAACCTGATGTAGGGAGCTTCAAATGAAAATCAAATTGTTCAAATTCGAGAATGTTGCGCCACGAACACGCTAACAAAATTGCAGCTCAACCGGATCACAAATCGAACTCCAATGTCAGCTTGAAGTAAATCGGACTTTGTCCTAAACCCCAAATTTTCTGCTTTCTCTTTTTCTCTTGTTACTATGTCTTTTGTGGATACCACTTTTAAAGATAGTGAGAAACTCTTTTTCTTCATGTAACTTATCATATGGGCTCAAGCCCTTTTGGGTTTGTAACTCATTGGGCTTCCTTCACATAGGAATGAACCTAACTAACAATTTGGAGATCTTGTATTGTGCTTTATCTTTCCACTGATACGTGCTCTTGCTCTTGAAGTATACCCGACTCTCAGTTTCACGATAAGCAAAAGCATTATATCTTGCACTTATACGTTTTGGTTTCCGAACAAGGTGATTCGGATCATGATTCTATCTTAAAAGAGGGACCCAATGGTGGTTATTTAATATCCTATACCAGTGCGATTTCAACGTCTTTGTGTACTTCTCGAAAATGACAAGTCATGCATTCTTGCTTGGCTTACTATGCATAATCGATTGACCACCAAACATAGGTTGCTTAAGTGGAACATGCAGGCCTCTTCCCTCTACTGCCTCTGTAATTCCCCCCACTCAACTCTTCATTATCACACAATTTTGATGAACGTTTTCCAAGTAAAAGGCAATTCCATTTTTGAAGAACAACAAGCGGGTTTTCGCTACATGCGTGAGGCATGTCGAATGAAGGCTCCAATTTGCTATTTCTATTTTGCCTTAATTAAGAGCATAAGGCAGAAGAAAAATGTGGGGACAAGAGGATAGACTTGCAGTTTCCTGGAACGGATGGAAAGCAAGCTAAAGACTTCATTCACATTCGGATTATTATACAAGAATCTTAACTTTTTCACTTTCAAGCCGAGTAGAGATCAGTCTAGTTCCGCGGTGTGAATGAATTAAAAGAATGCTAAAAACTTCGTTCACATGACAGTTTTAATCTAGAATTTAAAATACTTCTTTGTTATAACTGTTTTCACTTTCACGTTGAGTAGATGTTTCGCTGTGTAAATGACTGACGTTGGAAATTTTTTGGAAATCTTATATGCAGTTGATAGGGCGACTCCATTCGTACAATATGTGGAATTAAGTTTTTGGCGTCCAATAATCCACCACAATGGAACTCCGAATGAATGGCGTTCGTATCCACGTGGTGTGAAAAAATCATATGCATTATGGTCGAGTGAAATTCTTTATGATATATTAAGCCAACCCATAGTCCTATTGCGAGGGAGAATCATAGAGGAAGGGAATAAAAAGGAATGAGTTAGGCTTGAATGGTAACTTGCCAAATAGTGATAATTTCTGTTCTTTTATTCCCGGGAATAGATTTAGAACATAAATTCATTTGTTAAAATTTTTGTTTCCGGGAATAGATTTGGAACGGAATCAAGAATAAAAAAGAGTTGCTTCTTGTTACCGGGAACAACTTCAGTAATCATTTTTTTTCCCTTTCTCTTTTTTTTCTCTTTTTTTTCTCTTTTTTTTTCTCTTGCCTTTTCTTCTTCCTCCCTTAGCCTACTACTGCCCATTGCCGCCCACTGCCATTGTCGCCGGCACCAACCATCGTCGGCGAGTGGCTGGGCGAGGTCTGACGAGCTTGCTGGAGGCTTGCCTGGCCACCGGCAAGCTCGGCCAAGCAAATTTGGGTGAGGCCGAGCCTCACTGGTGGCCAGGTGAGCCTCACCCAGCCTGGCAAGCCTCGTCGGTGGATGGGCGAGGTGACCTCCCCCAAATTTGGTGAGGCCAAGCTCGCCTAGCCACTAGTGAGGCTTGGCCGCCGGCCCACCGCTAAGGTGGCGTTGGCTTGGTTGGGTGACGCCGCCCTAGCGGTGGGCCGGTGAGGTTGAGCCTCGCTAGTGGCTGGGCGAGTCGGCCTCACCGTGGCTGGGCGAGTCGGCCTCACCGTGGCTGGGCGAGTCGGCCTCACCGTGGCTGGGTGAGTCGGCCTCAACCAGATCCGGGAGGTCGTGAAGCCGAGCTCGACCAGCCACCGGTGAGGCCGAGCCTCGCTGACCCATCGCTAGGCCGGCGTCGCCCAGCCAAGCCAACACCACCTTAGCGGTGGGCCGGTGAGGCCGAGCCTCGTCGGTGGTTGGGTGAGCTCGACCTTGCTTAGCTCACGGCGAGGTTGGGAGTCGCTGGTCGTTAACGATCTTTTAAGGAAAAAGAAGGTGAAAATGGAAAGGAGAAAGAAAAGGAAATTGTATTTAAATCATTAAAAAACTAAAAGAAATTATTTTGGACTAGAAATTTTTAGGTTTTACTAAACGCATTTCTGTTCCAAGAATAAAAATTTTGAACAATTACCAAATACTTTCAAATGCTTATAAATTGTTCCTGGGAGCAGAATTAAAAAGAATGATTTCTGAGTAGAAACTGTTCACGGGCATAGAATCATTACCAAATAAGCCCTTAATAGCCAACGTTTCCATTTTCAAGTATCTAATGTGAAAATCATATAAAAGCTCAATTGACTTATTATTGAATAAAAAGTGTATCGTAGTACCATGATGATAGAGACGTTGTATTGTGCTTTATTATCGATTTATATGTGCTCTTGTAGATGCAAGATACCTGAGTTTGACTTCCACAATAAACAAAAGTGATTAGAGTTGGTTGGATGTTGGTTACAATACATGGTGATAGGGGAATGATTGTATCTTAGAGAGGGTTATCCATTTTCTTTCTTTGAATAAGGTTGTTATCAATCTTAGAGTCTGTTTATTCGAAGAAAAACTGATTAAAATTATATTCCAACTTCCAGATATTTGGATGGCGGAAAACTAATTGATATGTGGAAATTTTTTTTCACACCAAGTTCAAATTGGAGGAAAACGACTTTCCCTTTTGGTAAGAAGGAAATCAATTTTTCTAAATCACCAACCAAATTAAACTTGACGATTTTCCATGAAAGTAATTTCAATAGAAAGTATTTTCTTTATTACGAATTTTTTAGTGAAACAAACTCACTCTTCTTATTATGTATAAATCACGTGGTTATAGTTAATGCCGCATATAAATACAACTTCGATGTCCTTCTCTATTCCTCGTAAAATAACATATCTTCCATTGTTCCTTAGCTTACCCTGTATGATCAATTGGCCATCAATGGTTGGTTGCTAAAGTGGAACATACTGATCTCCTCTCTATGTTGCCTTTGTAATTTCCTTTGATGAAGTTTTTTTTCTTATTCTCCTTTACGTTCCAAATCTGTAAATCCACACTACAACTTCACCTCATTGATCGAGCCCCTAGTTTGCTTGCTCCTGTTCGTCTTCTAAATGAGGGGAAAACACTCAAATTAAATATATGTCCAAAAGAAGCAACTTTCCAGTTGGGAGCAAAGAAAGCGCTAGGATAGGATGGCTTAAATGGACTTTTCTATCAACATTATTGGGATATCATTCAGCACGATGTATTCACTATGGTGAGATCTTTCTTTAACTCTGGCCAACTCGACCCAAACATGAACAAAACCCATATTGTTCTAATTGCCAAGAACCATAATCCAGAAAGTTTGGACCAGTTTAGGCCCATTAGCTTATGCAACTTCAGCTACAAAATTATTTTCAAGGTCCTAGCAAATCGCTTAAAACCTTGGCTTCCTAATGTTATAGCGATGGAGCAAAGTGCTTTTGTTAGTGGCAGACAAATACAAGATAATATCCTGGTCGTCCAAGAAGTCTTACATGAACTAAGAATCAAGAAGAGAAAAAGGAAATTTCAAGCCATTCTCAAGTTGGATATGAAAAAAGCCTATGATCGGGTTGAGTGGGACTTCCTTGAGGCAAGCATAACTAAGATGGGTTTCAGTGCGAGATGGATTTCTTGGATTATGTAGTGTGTCACCACAACCTCCCTTAGTGTCAAGTTTAATGGGGAACCTCTTCCTTTCTTTGCGCCATCACGAGGGCTTCGACAGGGAGACCCTTTATCTCCTTATTTGTTCATAATTGTTGCAAACATGCTATCCTCGCTCATGAAAAAAGCTATGGATGATGAGAGTATTAAAGAAATTAGACTCAACAGGTTTTGCTCGACACTTTCTCATCTACTTTTTGTAAACGATTCTATTTTCTTTGTGGATGGAAATGTTAGTGAACGTTATAACCTAGCCTCTATTCTACATCAATACTACTTTGCTTCAGGTCAAGAAATCAACCTCAACAAATCGGGAGTGTTTTTCAGTGTAGGGACCGTGCATCCACTGAGAAGGAATATGGCTCAAGAATTGTGAGTTCCAGAAATCGACAAAACTTGGAAATACCTTGGAATCCCATCAGATTGGGGCCAAACAAAAAAACAACTGTTCACATGGATTTTGGTGAGAGTAAACATGAAGTTAGAAGGGTGGAAAGAAAGTTTTATATCCCAAGCAAGTAAAGAGATATTAATCAAAGCGGTGGTACAAGCTTTATCACAATATGCGATGTCTATATTCAAAATCCCAGTGTCTATTTGCAAGGTGATAGAGAGGAAGATAGCTTTATTATGGTGGAAAACACATGCATCAAAAGTCAGCCTGCATTGGAGATGATGGGACATACTGAAACAAAGAAAAGACAATGGAGGGCTAGGCTTTAAAGACCTCCTCACTTTTAACAAAGCAATGCTGGGTAAACAAGCATAGAGAGTCTCTCAAACTTCATATGCATTGTGGTGCAAAGTTCTAAAAGGATGTTATTTTCCAAATAGCAATTTCTGGCATGCAGCTAAAGGTTCTCGTCCATCATGGGGTTGGCAAAGCTTACTTATGGGAAGAGATGCCATTTCAAAGGAGGTGAGGTGGAAAGTGGGTAACGGACAACATATTAGAATAAGGGAAGATAGATGGTTAGGAAGAGGCGTAATAGGAGGACCAACCAACATGAACCCAAAGTGGTCGCATAACTAATTGCCTCGACGGGACCTCTCTGGAATGAGCAACTTTTATACACTTGGCTTGACGAAGAAGTTGTTGATGAAATCCTAACAACTCCATTGCCAACTATCCCAATGGAAGACTCGCTAGTGTGGTCACCAAATCGAACCGGAGGCTATTCAATTAAAAGCGGATATAATGAGCTTCAAAAGAATGAAACTACACGTAGCTTTGGGCATGCCTCTTCTTATTACCAAACACCTAATGCTTTATGGAGCAAACTCTGGATGATGAAAACACTTCCAAAAGTCAAACTTTTTGTATGGAGCGTATGCCAAGATGCATTACCAACCAAGGTAAACTTGTTCAAGAGAAGGGTAGTACCCAAGCTGGTTTGTCCCTTGTGTCAAAAAGAACCTGAGACAGTCGAGCATCTATTCCTCCTATGTGACAAGACAAAGCAAGCTTGGTCAAATCCCGAATTTAACATCCAAATTTCTCATCAACAAGTTACTAGATTTGAGGAGTGGTTGCTAAATTACAACAATATGACCCTGAAGATCATACCACTTGAGATTGTTGCAGTCACCCTCTGGAAAATTTGGTTAGCACGCAACTCCCTTGTCTTCCATCAGAAGCAGTCGAACCCGATCAGCATAGTAGACTCTGCTCTGGACATGCATTGCAATTACACAAAGTGGACTAGAAGCAACTTGGAATGTGGGGCCATCTCACTAAACTTACAACCAAGGTGGAGACCACCAAACTCGGATTCGTTGAAGAAAAACATTGATGGATCTCACCTCTTAGGGACCATGGAAGGGGCAATTGCATTTGTGTGCCGTGATTTAAAAGGAAGATTAATGGAAGGCCTCGCACGACTAGTTCGAGCATCTTCTACCTTTCAAGCCGAAATCCTTGCTTGTCTTTATGCTCTTTGTCCCTTTGCTAATTGACCTCATTTGAAATTAATACTAGAGTCTGACTGTTCATCGTTGGTGAGTTGTCTAAAAGATTCTTCCCTCTCTCCTTGGGATGTTGAACCACTTATCTCTGAATGCATTAGCCTATTGGCCCTTTTTGAGAGTTTAGAAATAGTTTTTTACCCTCGCACTTCAAATAGATTGGTGGACTAGGTTGTAAAAGCCTCTAGATGTAAGACTCTTCCCTTAAACTGGGTTGCTAATCCCCCTTCCCCTCTTTGGGAGATCCTGTGTTTTGATGCTCCTTACTCTTGTAAAGGGGCTCGAGTTTAATGAATGTTATTTTTATTTCGATAAAAAAATATACGTTCAAAAAAGAAGGTAAGTTATTACGAAGCTTAGATGCCTCGAATTATGGGGTGTTTCATCTAGATATTTTTAGGGTGTGTTTGCCCTAACTGAAATAATTTTCCACAAATTGGCTTTCTAGACTTTCTCATACTTGGTGTGTTGAAAATGATCAATTAACGGAAGAAAATATCCATTCAAAATTTAAAAATAAATTCCCTAACTTGAAAAGGGGAGAATAAGTTTTTGGAAAATAATTTCTCGAAAAGTATCATCCTTTATCATGAAGTTTTCTCCAAAATAAGCATATTCTTAATTCTTAAAATATACCTTCTGGCCTGATGCTTTTAATGATATTTTAGATGTGGTGCTCTTATTTTTATTTATTTGCTTTTATTTTTATTTTTGGTAATACAATTTTCTTTGAATGCCGCAATATATACATATTCTCTATTTTTTTTTTGAAAAATTCCAAATAAGGATATGAAGTGACCTCATTTTCTTAAATAAAGGCTTGAAGTAGACATAGTTTTAAATAAGGGCTCGAAATGCCTTCATTTTCTCAAATAAGGGCTTGAAGTGGATATTATTTTAAATAAAAATCTAAAGTGACCATATCAGTCTAAAAAAGAACTCAAACTCACTGTTGATGAAAGGCAATTTCATTTAGTTAATTTTTTTTTTTCTTTCCAAACTCAAAAAAAAAAAAAAATATTTAAAAAATAATGCAAACAAGAGGGAGGGCTCCCTCCCACTTGTAATTGCCGGCCCATCGCTAGTTGGGCATTAGCAATGGCCGGTGGGGTTGTTGACCTTGGGTCGCTAGCGCTTAGGTGAGGGTCGATGACCTTTGCCGACCAAAGTTGAGGGGCTTAGGCCCTTGGCAAAGATGGGAGAAGGTGGCGGCCCTCTCCTAGATCAGGACAAGGGCCCAACCGCCAATGACCCCGCTGGTTATTCTTCTTCTCGCTTCTTCTTTTAATTTTAATTTTTGATTTTTAATCAAATTTAATTGAATTTTAATATTTAAATTGTGTTTGAACGAAAATATCTTTAATTGGCTAGAATTTTTTGCCGACGGGTTAGACCCTTATCTGAAATAGTCATAAATACTTGAGGCCCTTCTTTGAGATTAATATGGCTATTTTAGACCCTCATTTAAAATAATGTTCATTTCAGATCTTATTTGAAAAATGAGGATATTTCGGACTATTATATGAAAATTTCCCCCATTTCTTTGATTGTCTATTATTTGGAAAGCTTAAAGGAATGAAAAAGAGAAATTATTGTGCCATCCTTCTTCTTTTAATTTTCCTTTTTTGATTTTAATCAAATTTAATTGAAATTTCATATTTAAATTGTGTTTGAATGAAAATATCTTTAATTGGCTAGAATTTTTTGCCGACGGGCTAGACCCTTATTTGAAATAATTATAAATTCTTGAGGCCCTTCTTTGAGATTAATATGGCTATTTTAGAACCTCATTTAAAATAATGTTCATTCAAACGTTATTTGAATGAGAATATTTTGGACAATTATTTGAAAATTTCCATCATTTCTTTGATTGTCTATTGATATTTACCTCATTTTACTTTTTCTCATAATCAGTAAATAATATTATGCTTAATGAAATTTGAAATAATAAAATTTTTTGATAGAAATTTTTGAACAATAATTGAAAGCGTCTATTTTTACATTACCGTCTTCTTCTCAAGAGAGGAGGAAGGATGCTGAGCTGATATGACAGAGGATGCGCAGAGGGAGTGAGCTTTGTGGAGGGTGGTGATAATGGTGGTGGATATTAACTTTGTGCACAAGATGTGGGACAAGTGAGCTTCCTCTTATGTTGGGTTTGGTGTTAGTCTATAGTGGTGTTAAAATGGATCATAAAATCACAACGCTCACAAAACATCGGATCAATGATCTACCAGAATAGGTCTTCATCTCTCTCTGTGGTATCGAATGACTACTCTCCTCTCATTTTTATTTTTTTTTTTGCTTGTGCAGAAGGAAAATGTAGGGATGCAAGGATACCGCGACCCACTGTCTAGGGGAGTCTAAAGCAAGTGTGGACCAGAGTCTTCTGCTAGCGTGACAAATTGGAAGGGGCTTCGCTAGGGGTGAGCATCGATCCATGGTCAACCTTGGATTGACCCAACCCTGCTGGTCCCGGTTCGGTTCTCAGGAGGACTGGGTTGGTCCTTGGTCTTGAAATTTCGAGACCAGCACTATGCGAGTTGGTCCTCGGTCCTCGGTCCTGGGAGTTTAAAGTCAGTCCAACCCGGACCAACCTTGAATATATATATATATATATATATATATATATATATATATATGTATGTATTATATCTAAAATATCTTTTCTACACGAGCCTAGCCCATTTTTCCTTTTTTCTTTCTTCTCGGCTCGGCCCGCTCCATTTTCTTCTTCCTCCCTTCTTTTTGCCCGTGCAGAACATCACTTGCAAAAGAAGACTAAAAAATTGAGGTGCAGATCAATGGCAAAGGGATCAGAGGTGGCAGAAAATCGAGGAGGTTAGGTTGGCAAAGTAGAGGAGAGAGGGGGAACAAAAGGGAAAGAAAAACAGCAGAGAGGAGCTCGAGGGGGTTTTCTCGAAAAAAAACATAGAGGAAAAGTGAGACCTCCTCTGGCCTGACGCAAGGGAAAAAAAAAGAGAAGAAGAGGGTGTTGGTCTTTTCCGAGCACCCCTTCCATGCCTGCAACTCTAGCCACGTCGCATCCGACGCTATCTTGACGAGCCACTGCCCCACTCCCGACAAGATCCATTGCCCTCGAAACTATCCTTGCTACTCACTGTCCTTGATGCCATATCCAAGCCTCCTGAAGACGAGCGACTCTTGTTCCCCATCGTCAGTCACTACTGCCCCGACCAGGATAGAATTGGTTGCTACTTTGACGACCTACTGCCGTCTAAACCTTCAACACCAGCTGCTGTTCTCGCTTTGTCGCGACCCAAGCCGAGTCTTGTATGTGATGAGTTGCTACTTGTTGATCCAAGTCGAGCTCCTCCCACGTGTCTCGGCTAGTCGTGGCCTGCTGCCCCCACACCATCCCTGTCGTGTGACGATTCCTACTTTGCTACCGTGCCTCTGCTCTTGTGCCTGCAACTGTTTAGCAGAGAGGAAAACGGATAGAAAATGGAGAACGGATCTAAGAGTGAGAGTGAGACTTGAGGGGGTCTTCTGTTGTTGCTGGAGGACTGCCCTTCAACTGTCGCTCGTTGCAGCCTCTGAACAAACTAGGTTGATTTCTCTTCTTTCTCTTTGGAATACCTTGTTTTTGTGAGGCGTCGGGCTGGAGCTTGCGATCGACCATTCGCATGAGCTTCAGCCTCGCCGGTTCCCCATCGAGCTTTGCTGTGTTCCAATTTGCTTTGTCGAGAGTCTGGTTTCGAGTTCAAGTCCGGTTGAATCAACAATCGCTCTTTTCCATAGCGCACATTAGGTGTTCGATATAATGCTTAGACTAGATCTAAATTTTTTTTTTTGGAAATATCCATCCTCGACGTGGCTGCTATGTTTATGGCCGTTGCTGCCTCATTCTTTGATCAAGTCAACATAGGGGGAAGCATTTTTGTATAGTCATTTTTAGCCAGCAGGGGTGATGGGGCCTGAGTTTTGAGCACAACGTTGTATTGTCAATAGATGTGTAATTTGAAATAGTAAATTTTTCTTTTCAAGGAATGCAAAAAAATGAAAAAAAAATACTAGTTGGTCCCGAGTTGACCTTGGAACTAGACCGAATCTATTGAGTTGGTTCGGTCCTTGGTCCTATGTTCAATAGGGTCAGTCCTTGGTCCTAAAATTTGAGGACCAACACTATGTGGGTTGGTCCTAGGGTTAGGGGTGGCCTGGCTCAACCTGAACCATGATCACCCCTAGGCTCCGCAGCATGACACGTGCCCTCTTGTGGGCCTAGAGATCAGACTTGTCAGGTCAGAAATAAAATTTCATACAGCGCACGGTTCTTCCTTCTCTTGCCCCTCCTATGCACTTTTTCCCCCTGCCTGTCTCTTCACATATGTTCTTTTCTCTCCCTGACCAAATATTTTCTCCCACTTTGCAGACTCTCTCTTGCACTTCTACACATCGCAAATTTGTCTCTCTCTCTCTGACGCCCTACTGTGGTGATTGCCGTGCACGATTGACAACCCTCGGGTAGCTTCTCCGAGACATTGTGCTCAGTCTCTTCTTTTTACAAGCCGCCGATTCAAGCCCTCATTTGATGGACAAACCACCGCACTGCCCTCAATGACCACTGTGCATTGACCGACGACTGATGATTGCCGCGCACCCACTAACAACCACTGCGCACCCACCGATGATCGGCATGCTTGATCAAAGATCCCCGGGCTGGGCAGAAGTGCAAGAGAGAGTGTTTGTAGTGGGAGAAAATATTTGGTCAGGGAGAGAAAAGAACGTACGTGAAGTGACGGAGGCGGAGGCGGAGAGAGTGAAGAGGAGGGGAAAGAGAAGGAAGAACTGCAAGGGGTTTGAAATTTTTTTTTGACCTGACAAGTCTGATCTCTAGGCCCACAAGGCCACGTGTCGTGCCTTGGAGTCCTTTCTGATTTACCACTCTGGCACATGATTTGCAGTCAATATTTTCTATTCGCAAGAGAATAGGTCTGATTAGGTAAATGCGTGCATCGACCAACGACCGATGGTTGCCGCGCACCCACTAACAACCACCATGCACCCACCGATGATCGGCATGCTTGATCGAAGATCCTCAGGCTGGGTAGAAGTGCAAGAGAGAGTGTCTATAGTGGGAGAAAATATTTGGTCAAGGAGAGAAAAGAATGTATGTGAAGTGACGGAGGCAGAGAGAGTGAAGAGGAGGGGAAAGAGAAGGAAGAACCGCGAGCGGTTTGAAATTATTTTTTTGACTTGACAAGTCTAATCTTTGGGCCCAGAAGGCCACATATCGTGCCTTGGAGTCCTTTCTAATTTACCACGCTGGCACACGATTTGTAGCCAATATTTTCTCTTCGCAAGAGAATGGGTCTGATTAGGTAAATGCGCACCATGTTGGTGGGTGGTGACGTGATCAACGATGATAAGGAATTTTTCTCCTCCCCCCCATGGACGCATATGACGAGTGTATGAGAGCGAAGGCACAATGCCTTTTCACAAGATTTCCTTTGTACTTGCCATGCTAATCTATAGTAATTTCCACGTCTTTCCCATTTCTATATCGCTCACTCGCTCTTTGCACGCAAACACTGCTCCTGCAAAACCCAAAGCTCTCTCTCTGTCTCTCTAAACCATGTTTTCTCGAGACAGAGCTTCTTCTTCTGAACCACTAGTTAATCAAGTGAAACAAACTAAAGCCATTGTTTATGCAAGAAGGGCAAGCCACTACTGAGCCCAGAAAAAGAGTTACCGGTGCAGCAAAAGCGTCGCTCGCCTGAATTGCCAATCTCATGAAAAAAGAGGTAGTGGTTGATGTACTTATTATACAATAAAAAGTGTACTGTAGGTCCATGAGTGAGAAGTCTTCTTCTTTTACCTTATTTGTGATGGGAGAATGGTAACAATTCGAATAATATCGAATTAATGTAGCGGAATAAAATAAATCTCTCATTTTGTGTAAACTTAATAGGAATCAATATAGTAGAGTAAAATAAAGACTAATCACGCAAACACAAGACAATTTTTTTTACGTGGAAAACCTCCTTGGTGTGAGGAGATCAAAAACCACGGGACCGGTGTCCACTCGAAAATCTTCACTATCAACAAAATTGGATGAACAATGTTCTTCTTTAGCAAATACTAGAGGTACATAGCAGTAAAGACCTCAAAAACATAATTATTGGCAATACACATGAATTTCACAATAGATAAGGATAAATCTGACAAAAAATGTAGGTTTTGATCAATCTACGAAAAACCTGATGTAGGGAGCTTCAAATGAAAATCAAATAGTTTAAATTTGAGAAGGTTGCGCCATGAACACGCTGACAAAATTACAACTCAATCGGATCACAAATCGAACTCCAATGTCAGCTTGAAGTAAATCAGACTTTGTTCCAAACCCCAAATTTTCTGCTTTCTCTTTTTCTCTTGTTACTACATCTTTTACGGATACCACTTTTAAAGATAGTGAGAAACCCTTTTTCTCCATATAACTTATCATATGGGCTTAAGCCCTTTTGGGTTTGTAACTCATTGGGCTTCCTTCACATAGGAGTGAACCCAGCTAACAATTTGGAGATCTTGTATTGTGCTTTATCTTCCACTGATACGTGCTCTCGCTCTTGAAGTATACCCGCCTCTCAGTTTCACGATAAGCAAAAGCATTATATCTTGCACTTATACGTTTTGGTTTCCGAACAAGGTGATTCGGATCATGATTCTATCTTAAAAGAGGGACCCAATGGTGGTTATTTAATATCCTATACCAGTGCGATTTCAACGTCTTTGTGTACTTCTCGAAAATGACAAGTCATGCATTCTTGCTTGGCTTACTATGCATAATCGATTGACCACCAAACATCGGTTGCTTAAGTGGAACATGCAGGCCTGTTCCCTCTACTGCTTCTGTAATTCCCCTGATGATGATAGGAATCCCCTGTTTTCTCGGGCGTTCCTTCTCTTTGCAAATGTGTAAATTTATACTATAACTTCATCTGATTGATTGAGCCCTGGGTTGGTGAAGCATGCTTACCTTTTAAAGGAGGGAACACACTCGAAATGAAGGTAACTTGTCGATTACGATGACTTGGAATTCGGTGAGTCAGGAGTACCAACTATTTTGACACGATATGATTTACACTACGTGGCATGAATTGTTGGGGAAAGGCAATTACTGGTTTACCTATGCTTAACTATTACAGGAGGCCGATGGATGTGTCAATGAACTTGGTTCTATTAGATTGAAAACAAGATCATGTTGTTTGTAAAACTTGTCCTATGGAAGTTTGTAATAGTTTGCTTAAAGATCATATTGGAGGGATGCCTCCAAATGTTTAAATACCTAAGACGCACTCTCTAGTATAATCTGTTCTTTCACAGAAAAAAATATGAAAAAAATTAATTCAGGAGTTCCAATTATATCCCACTCAATTTAGAGGTCTCTCGCTATCTCTCACCCTTCTCCCCACCCTCAAATTGACAAGCCCGTTCAATAATTATGTTTATTTTGTTTTAAGTAAGAATTATAACATGGTTTCACTAACTTATTTAAATGTGCATAAGGGTAGGAGGTTAGTTGTTTCACTTAATCTTTCAAATTAGAAAACTAATTCGATCAACAGAGGTTCCAAGAGACCTTTGTTGATTTTTGGATAGAGAAAGGAAATGGGAAGAAATTTAAAGTTATAAGTACCAGGAACAATCGTTGCCATCAATGTAAATTGTACCAAAAATGTAAAACACATGGAATGTGCAACATGTGTCATTAACTAGTGAAGCCACCCTTCTCACATGGGAAGGGGATAGTGGGAGTTCAAATCTCCACCTTATCAAGGAAGTTAGGGTGGGGATGATATAGTTTTAGATGTGGGTTTGGACTCCCACACTCTATAAGGAGGTAAGGCAAAATCTGAAAGTGATAATCAAAATAGGAGTAGACTAAAACTGACTGAAAAAAAAAAAACCATCTTTTATTGGATTGAATGAGTGGTCTTCTAAAAGAAATGTTGGATATTTCAATGGTTTTGAAATATTTGAAAGTAATTGCTCTAATAGAAGTTATGACTAGTAGCCATGAAAGCAATTACTCTGTAAGGCCTTTTTGTAACAGTTTATTTATTCATAAAACTTCCATTATTTTGTAATGCTTTGTAACAGTCATCAATTTAATGATTTGTAACGGTTTCGTAACTTCTCTCTCTTTCATTTGCTTATAAATTGAAACTCCAGACCATAGTTATTGGAGACACGGAAAAATCTTCTCCTCATCCTTTCTTTATTTGCTGGGTTATACATACAATTTAGTTGTTCAGATTCCTTCTATTATTTTGTGCATAGTAAAGAAGAGGGTTTGTTGTATCTTAAGTGAATAGTTGCTGTACCTTGGAGGGATAGTTGCTCGACCCTAATGTACCGAGTTTCGTATATTGAGGAATGAAATTATCCTTAAGGATAGTATTTGCGCGCCTAAAAAAAATTGTGTTATTTTTTGTCTTCTCCAAGACTCTTTACAACAAAAAATACATTTGAAGTATTGATAACCTATAATCAACAATTATATAAACAACTACTAAGAATTTTAGGCATGCCCTATATGGCTCTTAATATTTAGCAATACTGTGTACAAATAGGTACAACTTCTCACATCATTGACATCACTAGTTGATAGTTACATCCTACACTCATCCCAGTCTATCGAGATGATATTCTTCATTCGATCACCCCTTGCTTTAGCACTTAGCCGTTTGATTGTTGGCATCTTTGTCCAAAAAAATTGTTTCTTATCGACTGGTTTTACTTCACTCACTGTCTATTTCCGACGTTTGCAATCTTCTGCTATTGCTGTTGATTTTCAAATGGCTTCCATCGATCAAAGTATTAACCAAGATATTTGGGTATTTTTTGGTGCTCACGTTGATAGTGCAGTTCATAAGAGGATTTTGTTGAGTAGCTTCAGTTGAACTGCATCATATCCTAAACAAGGGGATTTTGACCGAAGAAGGCTTAAACGAAAAAAAATAATTATGGTCTATGCCTTGTAACCAATAAATACGACCATTTCTGTACTTGACTTTCCTTTCCAAATAAAGCAGTTATTTTTTTTATCAATTATTATTTTTCGTTGTAAATCAGTGCTAAAAGCTTTTACCCGAGGATGTGAATATAATGGTCTAGCTTGAGAAATTTCTCTAGTAGGTAAATTTCCCGTTGTGACACATTTATTTCTAGATCTTTTCTTTTGCTTGCGCATACATTATATATGTGTCTGTCCTCTTACGAAATCAAATAAAACTCGATATGGCATATGAGTTTGAACATTATTGCAAATCTTTCCGATCAATTTAACGTCTAATTACTTTTATCGCATAAACGGAAGGAGTCATAAGTCTGATATATAACGACCTATTTAAATTTAGTTGTGTACCTTACCTTTAGCTTTTATCAAATACATGTAAGAACCATGTTTGATATTTCGAAATTGTGATCCACCATTCGATGGATCAAAATCTTAACAATCTAAAGATACAGATTTCAATTTTCTCACATAATTGAATAATCACTAAAGGATGCATATGGTTGTGCTTATAGAGGAAAGCAATCCTAGAAATAAGACCTGATTGATAATATCTCTGAATAAGGTAATATATCTAATTAATGATTGTGCAAATCTATCCAAGACAATAATGAAGATGCCAAACAATTGTCCTATTTATTGTGCCTTTCATCTATTCGCAAGTCATTTCCTAGCCACTCGTGGGCAAAAAAAAATCCTCTGTCCTTAGTCTATGTCTGTGTGGAGAAGCTACTGCACCCGTGACGTAAGACTTGTGATGCCAAGCAAACGAAGAATCATGTATCATATCGGGCTTCCCTGCAGACTACTCTCAACTTGCAACTTTGTTGCAGGTGCAAATCGGATTAGCGATTTACCAAAAAAGTGCTTTGAGATCTGGATTGGCTGTGATACTTCATCTTCACATGGGTATTAATCGATCCACTAAACTTTTCAGACTTAACCATTGTTCATGGTATAATTCTTATTCACAACGCAAGTTGCTAATCTAGGTTCTCTCGCACTTTTATTGCAGTAATGAACTCTAAGAATGGGATGAAGTTTTGAGCTTCAATCCAATCCAACACCATTCATCACGGCCATCTACAAATGAAGCTGAAAATCCGGAACATATCTTTCGGGTTAAAGTGGTTGGGTTTGCTTGCGTTCCATGCTGATCCCTGCTCCTGTCGAACGCAAGGCTCTGACCATCGCAAGGCTGTGTTCGTCCATGTGAAACCCTTGGAACAACGACCTCATATGCGGTCCAGTTCTTCAATTAGTTTCTCAAAGCGTTCTTTCCCCCACTAGGGTTTCTCTTGCACCTCAGTTTAGATGATAAAACTCTGTATCAAATCCTCATATAGTTTTGATGGATATTCATTTTCAATTGAAGCAGTTGCGTTGTTTCACTAAAATTGTATTACGAATAAAAAAAGGATCAATATGGATTAAGTTGATTAATTTTGATTGAATTGATTTTCGATTCACTCAAACTCAACTCAGCCACATGTATCACAAATTTACTCGGTGGTATGTTTAGGGCTCCCCTACCATTCCACGAGGTGTTTTGCTTACCGCAACCAATGTATGCAAGAGCAACGTAGGTTTCCCTAGGGTTATCCACAAAAAAGAAGAAGAATCATAGAGGAATAGAATATGAGGACAAGTTAATAGTTGATAGATTCCACTTTTCATTTATCTAATGCAAAGACTGCAGAAAGACTGATCCTTATGTATGGAGCATGATAGCTTTTGTTGATTTTATTCTCTAAGGATCGGATTGCAAAATATGTGAATTATACACATCTTCTTCCTTACTACACATTTTGTGTTGCGTTTTGTTTTAACTTATATATGCTCTCGCTCACAATGGAGACAGTGCGATAAGCCTCATACATGCTTGCTTGAGTCATTGAGATGTAGAGCACACTAGAGTTTGGTTAACAGCATAATTGTTAGATTGAAATAACATATCCTGAATCAAAATATTAAATTTATGAACCTTAAATTGTGAATTGAACAACGAATTGAATCATAGGATTAATGTTACTTCAAATATCAACTATAATTTTTTGTATGCCATTTCAATATAAAGTATCAAATTTACTTCTGATTGAGCTGTAATTAATCGGAATACAATATATAAATTAAAGTACACCATTCCATAGGTCAAAGTATAAAAAGTTGAATTGATGAAACAATAGATACATATTGAGTCATAGATTTCTTAAAGAATCAATAAATTCACTTGAAAATCACAGTATTAGCAATTCACCTAATAATTACATATCATAAAGGCCTTGAATCATACAATATGAATCGACAACTGTGCAATTCTGATAACAATGGTTAATGAGGTCCTTTTAACTAACCAATAAGGTGATCAATAAAGTGATTTAGAAATAGCTTTTACGGAAACTATCAATCAAGCATACTTAAATTGGAATAGCAATCAAAAGTTAGTGACTGCTTCAAGGTTTTAGGAATCGATTGCCTCATCCCTAGACTTCTAGTCAATGGCGTGATCGAATCCGATGCTTGGAAACTATTCGAAATTTTTCAACAAGGTAATGCAATCATGAAGATTTATAATGGATACTTCAATTCAGCGGCTAAAATACCTTATTTTAAGTACATTATATATTGACATTGGAACTTGAATAAATATCAGAAACTATTCGTGTGTAGTGCTAAAGAAAACCTGCTAGCGTTGAAGTGGCTGTTGACATGATTGCTGTGTGTCATCATGGCTGCCGTGTGGACTAATGCAGTTAAGAGGCAATCGTTGTGACAGGAGGCTGCTATCGCGCATAAGGTTATCGTTGCATCAGGAGACTGTCATGGCGACTGTGCCAACTATGTGATAACCGAACAGATTGAAGTAATTATTGAATAAGACGAACAATGCTAAGGATCGATGTCTAGATGGAGATAATAATAGTTATTGAAAAAGAAAAACACACAAGGTAAGTGGCATATTCTGAGTGCGCACTCAAATGTTCATCAAGTACAATGTGCACTATATACACCTTGAGATCGTTTAGCTCTCATACCGAGAAAAAGCATATGTGAAAGAGAAATGTGAAATTTCTATATATTACAATGTATTTAGACAAAGAATGCATCATCTTATTTATAGGATTTATCAGATAATTATCTAGGTAATATATCAATTAAAGATATACGTACCATTAAAGGGAGATTCAGAGAATCTCTTAAATGCATAAACTATCAATGAGAGATATAAAAATTCAAGAGAAAACTCCTAAATATCTATAACACCTGTTATGAAATACATGTATGAATATTCATTATATTCATGTACTTATTATGGTACATTTGTATAATACATTTTAAGTACATCTTCCTATCCAATGAATGTTCATCTCCTTATCCAATACATGTATCCTACGTTCTAAGTACATCCTCCTATCCGATGAATGTTCATCTCCCTATCCGATATATGTATTATCATATACATTGATGTTCATGATAAGTGCATCCCTATAAATAGGAGCACAAATAATGAGAAATAAAGATTTTTAGCTCTTGACTTTTTCTCTACTATCTTTGGTGTCATATGCTTTCTCTACTTAATCTCTCTCTATTCTCTCTATTATATTCTTGTGAAGCGATATTTTACAACACGTTATCAGCACGAAGATCTACCAACTGAGTACGTAATTTTGCAAGGTAGGTGTTTTCTTTGGTTTCATCTTCTTCTATCAATTCTTCATTTTTCCAAACCAATTTCAATTATAAAAGTATCCTTCTGCTCCTGAAGTGGCGGTGGATATTTGGAAATCCTTCTAATTAATATAAGGTTTTTTTTTTTGTTTTGCAAAAATTATGGCAAATATTGAAAAGCCCAAATTCCACATCCTGGAAGTGAGTGGAAATAATTATTTATCTTAGTGCTTGGACATGGAAATGCACCTCCAAGGGCAAGGTCTCGCTAATGCAATTGCAGAAGACGGAATCTCAAATTCAAGGGATAAAGCAAATGCACTAATTTTTATTCGTCGTCATTTGCATGAGAGCTGCAGACTCAATATTTATTCGTTCGAGACCCTCGGACCACTGTGAAAGAGGTTGAAGGATAGGTATGATCATACTAAGACTGTTATCCTCCCTCAAGCACAATATGACTGGCAAAATCTCAGACTGCAAGATTTTAAATCAGTGTCTGACTATAACTCCGCTTTATTTGATGTCGTTTCTCGACTTGAGTTATGCGGTATCAAGCTCACTGATGCAGAGCTATTAGAGAAAACTTTCTCCACCTTCCATACTTCGAATATTGTATTGCAACAGCAATACCGGCAACGTCAATTTGCCACATATTCTGAATTAATTTCTGTGCTCCTTACAGCTGAGCAAACTAATGAATTGTTGCTCAAAAATCATGATCTAAGACCTGCTGGCTCAAAAGCATTGCCTGAAGCACATGCTAACTTTAAGAAAAATACTGGCCATATTAAGAGCTATAAGAGCAGGCAAGAGCATAATTTTCGAAGGGATGGCAAGAAATTTAACCGTCCTAAGAAATCTAACTTTGGCCTGAATCATGATAAAGAAAAGAAGCATAAGAAAGTGGCTAATGAAAGTATTTGCCATTGCTGTGGTATGATTGGGCATTGGTCACGTACTTGTCGTACACCAAAGCACTTTGTTGATCTATACCAAGCATCCTTGAAAAATATGGGCAAACATGGTGAATTTCATGCCATGAAATCAATCCTACTGCTATAACTATTGTTGAAGCCAACAATATCTCTGTTGGTGGGACTTCTCTTGCTCCTGAAGTAGCAAATGCATCCTTGGATGTCTCTGATTTCTTTGAGGACCTCTGATTACTTTGATGAGACATCAAATTGGTGGATGACAACTTAAACTTTGAACTTTATGATTCTAATAATTTCTTTTCTAGTTGTTTTTTCTTTAAATGTATTACCTTTTTTTTTTTTGTTATTTTATAATATGGTTATGTAATGCAATACTTATGAACCTTTTGTTTATTATCTTGAGATTTTACTTGACCCTATCACTAATATGCAAATTTTATGATATTTGACACCTGAAGTTGTCAAAACAAATGCAAATGGAAAATACCGAGAAAAAGGGAGAAGTTTGTTTGCTTGATAGTGCATCAACGCATATTATATTTCGTAGCAAACACTTTTTCTCGAGTATGATGTTGCGTAAGGCACATGCCCATACAATATCAGGTCCTGTTCCAATTATTGATAGTTTCGGGAATGCCACAATTGTTTTGCCAAATGGCACCATCCTACATATTGAGAATGCGTTTCTAAGTAGTAGATCAAAAATGAATCTACTTAGTTTCAAAAATGTATGCCGTAATGGGTACCACGTTGAAACTATTTATGAGCAAAATAATGAATATATTGACATTACCTCTTATAAGATGGGCCTGAAAACCATCCATGAGAGGCTAGAAGCTTCTTCTATGGGTTTGTATTGTGTCATGATTAAGGCTATTGAAACCTATGACACTGTCCTAGAGACTAGTAAACCCTGATCAATTTGGGTTATGGCATGATCGCCTTGGTCATCCTGGCGCTTCAATGATGCGTAGAATAATTCATAATACAAAAGGGCACCCTTTAAAGGATACAAATGTATTGTTGTCTAAAGATTATAATTGTGAAGCTTGTTCACAAGGAAAACTCATTACCAAACCTTCTATAACAAAGGTTAATCTTGAATCCTCTGTATTCCTGCAAATAATTCAAGGTGATATATGTGGACCAATATAACCACCAAGTGGACCGTTTCGATATTTTATGGTACTAGTGGATGCATCTTGCAGATGGTCCCATGTTTGCCTATTATCTACGCGCAATGTCACATTTGCACGTTTACTTGCGCAGATTATAAAGCTTCGGGCACAATTCCCTGATTATCCAATTAAAAGTATAAGGATGGATAATGCTGGAGAATTTACATCAAAGAGTTTTGATACGTATTGTGCTTCACTCGGAATTGAGACTGAGCACCCATTTGCGTATGTTCATACTCAAAATGGATTGGCAAAGTCATTGATTAAACGTGTCCAAATCATTGCCCGCACTTTATTATTGAGAACTAATCTCAACGATACAGCATGGGATCATGCAGTTTTGCATGCGGCAGCTTTAATAAGATTGCGCCCTACTGCCAGTCTTTTACAATCTCCCCTTCAAATAGTTCTTGGTTATGAACCTAATATTTCACATTTACGCACATTTGGTTGTGCAGTACAGATGCCTGTAGCACCGCCAAAAAGAACAAAAATGGGTCCCTAACGCCGTTTGGGTATTTATGTAAGGTTTAATTCACCATCCATCATTAGGTTCTTGGAACCAACTACTGGTGATCTTTTTACTGCTAAATTTGCAGATTGTCATTTTAATGAAACTACGTTTCCATCAATTGGGACACCTACAATTTCCATGGCTGTAAAGCAGAAACTAGTTAAGGTTTTCTCCTGGAATGAGAAGAGTTTATCTCAATTAGACCCAAGAACTCCAGAATGTGAAAATGAGGTACAGCGTATAATCCATTTACAGGAAATAGCTAATAGACTTCCTGATGCATTTAATGATGCTACTAAAGTAACGAAGTCTCATATTCCAGCTGCAAATGTTCCAGCTAGGATAGCTATTCTTGAAGGACAGACTAAAATGGATCAAAATTCCCCACACCTGAAGCGTGGTAGACCGATAGGATCAAAAGACACTATTCCTCGAAAACGAAGGGGAAATAATCAAGAATCTGCTCCAGAAGAACCTAGTGTTGTACTTGCTCCCAAAGAGCTTATTGCCCTTGAAGAGGCACAAACCCATGAAAAGATCACAAATCCTCAAAATATTAAGAATTCCATTACATATTGTAATGAAATTTGGGATCGGAATGAAATCATCATTGATGATGCTTTTGTATTCTCTGTTGCTCATAAAATTATGAATGATGATTGTGAGCCGCAATCTATTATTGAATGTCGTCAAAGGCAAGATTGGCCTAAGTGGGAGGAAGCGATTAAGATTGAATTAACTTCCCTAACTAAACGAGAGGTTTTTGGACCCATAACTCGAATCCTTGATAATGTAAAGCCCGTTGGATATAAATGGGTATTTGTCTAAAAACGAAATAAGAAAAACGAGAATGTCAGGTATAAAGCCCGATTCGTTGCTCAAGGATTCTTTCAAAGACCTGGGATTGATTATGATGAGACATATTCAGCTGTGATGGATATGATTACATTTCGTTTTCTCATTAGCCTTACACTATTTGAAAGATTGGAAATGCGTCTTATGGACGTTGTGGCGGCATATCTATATAGCTCATTAGACTCTGATATCTATATGAAAATTCCTGAGGGATTTAAAATGCCTGATGCATGCACTCCCCGTAACTTATTCTCAATAAAATTGCAAAGATCTTTATACGGGTTAAAGCAATCCGGTCGCATGTGGTATTAACGCCTGAGTGAGTACCTAATAAAAGAAAGGTACAAGAATGATCCTATATGCCCATATGTGTTTATTAAGAAATCAGAAATCGGATTTGCTATTGTAGCAGTTTATGTTGACGATATAAATTTAATTGGAACTCTTGAAGAGTTAGCCAAAACTGCTGAATATTTGAAAAGGGAGTTTGAAGTTAAAGATTTGGGTAAAACCAAACTTTCTCTTGGTCTTGAGCTTGAGCACAAAGCAAATGGAATAATCGTCCATCAATCAGCATACATTAAAAGATTACTTAAACGCTTCAACATGGACAATGCTCACCCATTGAGCACCCTCATGGTTGTAAGGTCTTTAGATCCCCAAAATGACCCATTTCGTCTTAGAGAATCTGATGAAGAGATACTTGGTTATGAAGTACCATATCTCAATGCAATTGGGGCATTGATGTACTTGGCACAATGTACGATACCAGATATCGCTTTTGCGGTAAATTTATTGGCACGTTTTAGTTCTGAGCCAACTCGGAGATATTGGAATGGAGTTAAACATATTTTTCGTTATCTCCGAGGAACCATAGATTTGGGATTATATTATTCCAATAATACCACTACCTCTGGGTTAGTTGGATATGCTGATGCTGGATATAAATCTGATCCACATAAGGCTCGCTCTCAAACCGGTTATTTATTTTGTTATAACGACACTACCATTTCTTGGCGTTCTATGAAGCAATCGCTCGTAGCTACATCTTCTAACCACTCTGAGATTATTGCTCTATATGAAGCTGGAAGAGAGTGTGTTTGGTTAAGATCCGTTATAACTCATATTCACAATTCTTATTGTTTAAAACCAGTTACAAATTCTCCTACTATAATTTATGAGGATAATGCTGCTTGTATTGCACAAGTTAGGGGAGGATATATCAAAGGTGATAGGACCAAGCATATCTCGAACTTCAAGAAAGTCGGCAGATTGATGTTAAACAAATTCAATCCGTAAATAATCTTGCAGATCTTTTTACCAAATCCTTGCCGACATCAACTTTTGAGAAATTAGTATATGGCATTGGTATGCGGCGAGTACGCAAGACGCAAGATTAATTAGCCCCAGTAGTGGTTATACGACTCAATTGAGGGGGAGATATTATTAACTATGCATTGCACTCTTTTTTCTTTTTGTCCGGTTTTTTCCCATAGGTTTTCCGGCTTAAAGTTTTTAACGAGGCAATTAATGTATCCATAAAAGGGAGAAATCATAAAATTTGTGCTCGTACTCTTTTTCCCTTTTGTCCGATTTTTGTCCCATCGGGTTTTTCCGGCTTAAGGTTTTTAATGAGGCAAAAGTATTATTCAATGCACATTCATAATATAATATAATGAATATTCAAGGGGAGTGTTATGAAATACATGTATGAATATTCATTATATTAATGTACTTATTATAGTACATTTGTATCATACATTTTAAGTACATCTTCCTATTTGATGAATGTTCATCTCCCTATCTGTTGACACCTAAATTTTGATTAATCATTCGTAATTTAATGCACAAAAATTTAGGGATTAATTTTAACCCCTAAACAAAAAAATATTAGGATTAAATTGCATAGCATATAGTTTTAGGAGTATTTATTATTGCATTCGCATTGGACATGTGGCAAATGGCTTCAATTGATGGTTCTAAGCTTTAATTTAACAAATTGGACTAAGCCCGTGGTGAAAGAGAATTTGGCCAGGCCCGTTAAGGGGTGATAAGTTGGGATATGAGAATATTCCCGAGAATATGAGAATGTTCCTGAGAATATTCGCATTATTCTTTCAATATTCAAGGAAAGTGTCAGATGAAATATTCCCGTTAAGGAGTGACGAGTTGGAATATGAGAATATTCCCGGGAATATGAGAATGTTCCCGAGAATATGAGAATGTTCCCGAGAATATTCTCATTATTCTTTCAATATTCAAGGAAAGCGTTGGACGAAATATTGGAAAAATATTGCACGTGGGATACAAGAGCTAAATAGACAACGTGCAGATTTATCATCTTTCCTTAAATAACATAGTCCTCTCACCTATAAAAAGGGGGCCACAAACACTGAACAGACAAAAAAAAATACGGCCACAATTGAGAGAAAATGAGCGGCAATGCAATAGAGAGAGAGAGAGAGGGGAGAAAAAGCGTCTCTTTTTGCTGCAGGTCTTGAAGGTCGGCTCACAAAAGGAGGTCTCTTCCCAAGAGACAAGGTAGGTAAAGTTCCTATCTAAATTAATTTTTGAATATTTTTTTTTATCGTTTAAAGTATTGCATGCTTGATTGAATTCCAATTAAGTGAGGTCGTTGTGTCGTGTTAAAAAATCTCAATAATAAAAAATATTGAGCCGCGAGACGTCGGATCGCTTTTTGATTGTTTTGATTTTCTATCTTGGGTCGGGGCTAAATTGTGTGCTTTACATGATCGGTTGCATTATATGTGTTGATTTTTTTTTAGTAAGATTACGAAAAATGCATAAAAAAATCTATCGCGTAATAGGGTAAATTAATGCATTTCATGTCAGATTAGTCTTATAGTTTACATTGCATATGATGTAGAAGCTTAGGAAATTTCATTAGTTAAATATATATATTTTTTAACAAAAAAGACATAAAAATAAAAAAATAAAAAAATAAAAGATCATGCATATGCATATAGCAAAATACATCATTCATCCCACATCATGTAGCACATGCATATTTAGATAGATTACACACATGTTACAATAGTTTTTAATTAACATATGTCATTAGAGTTAGGCCATTTGAATTGCACGTCATATGTCGTTAGAGTAAGAATCATGCATATTAAATCTAGACTAGAGTTATATATATAATTAATTTTAGAAAAATCCCAAAAAAAGGTAGATGTCATCTTATTTAGAATTTATGTTTAGGTCATGCATTTTAGTTATAGCTTATTTTGTTTTAAGGTTAATCATGATTTTTATATTCGTCCTTTTGGATTTACTGAGTGTTATTGATTGTGATTTGCATGACCACTTATTTCCATGTTAGTGGCTTAGGTTAAAATCAACCAAGATTGCTTGCAAAAAAAATATTTTTGAAACTTAAAGAGAAAGGGTACCGAAAGGGCGCTAGTTTAACTTAGCGTAATCATGTCCCCGAACTTATTGAATCTCTGGTTCGCAAAAATAAAGTATTCTCCCATACTTTACTTGAGTTTCTAATCAACTCTAATCGATTAGTGGCGGCTCCTAATTAAATAAAATTACATGTTTAAATAGGTCAAATTTTGAGTACCAAGTTGCGGTTGGTAGGGCTTGGGAGAGTCCGCACTAAGTCTTTGGACTTAGTAATCCATTAGTCTTCCCATGGTGATTCACCTTCGGGAAGGTTGCGACAGCTTGACGACTCCACTGGGGACATGAGTTAAAACTCATAGTGGACATAGGCCTAATTTTTCTTTTTTCAAAAATACTTTTTTTGTTTGGCAGCATGGATACCAGGTACGCCCCTAACATGAAGTGTTAAATGTTTTTGCAGAAATGAGTTATAAGGGGTGTAGTGTTTGCTAATCTTTTGTTTTGCAGGAAGGTGTTGATGTTGAATTTTTTTTGCTCATATTGAAGTGATGTTTGCATTATTAATTGCTGTGCATGATTTTAAATGGTTTTAGCACCACACTTTGCACACACTACCGCCGTCGGACCGGACCGCAATTAAGGATGTTAGGATGGTGTTGAGAAATGATCTAACTTTGAACGCGAGACTGCGATGTAGAGGTTGCCTTTCTCAACTCCGAAATTTTTTTCTTGGTGTCAAAATGTTTATCCTTGTCTGCGAGATCGCATAACTATAGGATTTTCTTTGACCAAGTCGGAGCTAAGAGGACCCGACCTTTGTACGCGAGACTGCGACTAGTCGGATCATTCCTCTTAGCTCTAATTTGCTAAGCCCTATAGTTTAGGTGTCAAACCTCACATCTCATGTGTATGTCTATGTGGTTGCCATTTTTCCTTCAGGAAGTAAGTATTCTTACCTTACACTATGCAATCTATTTATTTTATCATTTTTTTGGGTCCATGACAACAGGTCAATTGTATATAGAAAAGATTGTCTTTATTTTCATGTCTAGGAGTTCAATTTCAATTTTAGAGTGTTATTTCAATTTTTCAAATTGATGTTTTAGGAATTTAATTCCCTAGGGAGTCATTTTCATTTCTTAGGTTAATGTTTTTGGAATCCAATTTCACTTAATAAAATGCATGATCGATCGTTGTCATGGACCAATTTCATTTGTCATGATGCTTACTGTGTTGTTTTTTTACATTAGGTGACATTGATACAACACGGCTCACCCGAGATCACCTATTCGTACTCGTTCTAGAGCAGCTTCGCAAAATGCCCGCACAGATCTCTTTGTTAGAGTTGCTCCAAACATCAGATAAGCATCAAAAGTCCTTGATGAAAGTTCTTAGTGAGATACACGTCCTAGAATCCATTGACCATGAGAAGTTGGAGGAATTTGTCGGGTCCATTTTGTTAAAAGACCAAATTGCCTTCTTGGATAAGGAGCTCCCAGATGAAGAAAGAGAACATAATAAGGCCCTTTATATCTCAGTCAGGTGTCGGGATACTTTAGTGGCCTGCATACTCATTGATAATGGATCGGCTTTAAACATATGCCCTCTAGCAACTCTGAAACACCTAGGGTATGATTTGGAGAAAATTCGTGCAGCTAGGATCTCTGTTCGAGCATTTGATGGGACTAGGAAAGAAGAAGTTGGGGAAGTTGATTTAGATGTGCAAATAGGGCCAGTGCTATTCAATGTGGTTTTCCAAGTTTTAGATATGCCCACTGCGTTCAACTTTTTGTTGGGTCATCCATGGATACATGCAGCAGGTGCAGTTCCTTCAAGCCTTCATCAGAAAGTAAATTTTGTGGCGCAAGGGAAGATTATTACAATCCACTGCAGAAGATGACGAGGTCGAAGGAATTATCGAATTGTTCGAGGAGAATTTAGTGTTCGCCATTGATGAAGCTCGAGAGTAGGAGAATTTTAATTGTTTGCATACTCCTCTGCGAGGAGTCTTTATTGCTTTCCTAGTTTGCATGTTAGGATTTCTTTCATTCCAATAATGTAATTTGCTTTTCATCCAATAAAATACATGAAGATTTTCATATTTTGAGGGCATGTTGAAGTACACCAAAGCGGCCCCGTGATGAAATCCTACCAAAAAGAAAACGGCATGGAGCTAATTCTGAAGGCTGGGCTTCTTCATGTTCTCTCAAAATTTTCCAAAATAAAAAGATTTTTTCACATGCATCTTGTTCACCCCGTTTGTCTCTCTGATTGTTTACTTTATGTCTCAGGCATGATCCTGCACCATCTGCTTTAATGAAGACGAAGTCTCGAGTGTATAATCATGCATGTTTTACTTTTGCAGGGGCAAAAGATGAATGGTGTCATCAGGCTCCCTTACAAAGAGGGGCAAGATACAAACACCTTTTAGCTCTGACTTTGGAATTCAATGTTTGTTGCTTGCAGGAATAGAGCCTAGTTTCTTTATCATCATAAAGTATTTTCACATGATAGTTTGCTTGTTTAATTCGCCAATTTCACTCGAGATTTGTCAAAATAGACAATCCAATGAATGGTGTGGAAATGCTTGAATTTTCTAGAATGATGAAAGGCAAGCCTTATCCTATACACAATCCCTTGTATATACATTGTGAGATGAGTGTGAAAAATCCATGTCGGCAAGTTAAAGGGTTTTCTCGCGAAAGGGACGACAACTAAAATGACAAGAGGCAGTTTATTTCTCTATCCCAAACACTACAAGTAAACCTTTGTTTAACCCCTTGAGCCTCATACACTTGTGGAGATTTCTTTCAAATTACCCTATCAAGAACCACCCCATATTAGGGCAAACTAGAGGTAAGTTAGCATCATGTGGTGAGACAAATAGATAGAAATTTTCTTGCTCTCAGTTGCATCAATCTTTGAGTATCTTATTGCAGATGAACTCAAACAATAATCCAAGTGCCTTAGGATGACGAAGAGCATTTTTTTTCTCTATCCTACACACGTATATCCGTTGCATAGCCCTTTTGAGCCTAAAAATTCATTTCTTTGAACCTAGTTGGTGATCATCCCCCACATTGGGGCAAGCAAAAAATAACCATTCAAGAAGCAGCAAGGTCTAGAGTGCCAACAAAATGTAAAGACCTTCAAAAGTCCAATTGGAAAATTGATACATCGTAGACAACGTGTCATTGGTAAAAATAGAACTAGGGGGCATGAAAAAGCAGTGTGCCTGGTAAAAGCAAGGCCAATGCCCATAGGAGAAAAAAAAAAGTCAAGATAGATGATTATCAATGGTGAAAAGTTGTATCCCTAATGGAGTGGTACTCAAAGAACTCAAATGCAAAAATTTTATAGTCAATAGAGTACATTTTGAAGACAATCCTTGACGGTGAAGATGAATACCGGTGGTAATGCCAAGATGATCACCAACTTTCACCCATTTACATACATTTTGAGCCTGATAATCCTTTCATTTCTCAACCCGTGAACCTAGCCTACATTATGTCCCTCATAAAGTCTCTTCAGATTAGGGCACTTGAATTAATGTAGGTGTTCACATGTCTTAAGCATTGCTCAAAGAAGTGTGAGCAAGATTATTTCTATTTCATTTTGCAGGGTTCTTGACTTGTAAACCTAGAGATGATTGCAAAATTGTTCTTTCAATAGCCTTGACTCAAAGAGTCCTCTTGTTAAGCCGTTGACCAAGATCACATTATAATCCTGGTAAAGACCTCTCAGATTAGTAAAATTGTACCGCTTGCGAGAAAGCTCGAATCCTTGTTGACTTGATGGTAAGATCGAGTGATTCTCAACAAATAGCCTTCTTAAATGAGAATGAGTGAAAAGCCCTTTCAGACTAAAAGTCTCTCATCTAGCATTTTCAAGAAGTCCACACTATGAGTGAAAATTGTCTTGATGATAATTCTAACTGGTGGAATGTGGGGATGAAAACATGAAAAAATATGCATGGGTCTCCTTGAGTTTTAATGTCCAAAAATAGCTTTAATTCTTCACTTTGCTGTTAAATGCACACTTGCTCTAATCATGTTTGACAAGTGGGTTTCTTCAAAGATCAAAGAGCTCCTCTTTGAAGCCTTGAGTTTGTCCAAATACTATTAAATCTTCAAAACACCTGATGAGAATTCCAGGTATATGTTCTCAAGATAATTCAAAGTACACGATGAGGATTCTAGGTATTGATTCTCAAGTCAATCCAAATTCCTAATGAGAATTTTAGGCGAAAATTCCAATGTCCTAAAAGTATTCGGTGAGAATTCCCTATACTTGAACGTTTAAATACCTGATGTGATTTCCAGGTATCTAGTGAATTTTTTTCAAATGTTTGATGTGAATTCCAGATATTCGAACCTTTAAATACCTGATGTGATTTCCAGGTGTCTAGTGAATTTTTTTTTCAAATATTTGATGTGAATTCCAGATATTCGAACCTTTAAATACCTGATGTGATTTCCAGGTGTCTAGTGAATTTTTTTTCAAATGTCTGATGTGAATTCCAGATATTCGAACTTTTAAATACCTAATGTGATTTCCAGGTGTCTAGTGAATTTTTTTCAAATGTCTGATGTGAATTCCAGATATTCGAACCTTTAAATACCTGATGTGATTTCCAGGTGTCTAGTGAATTTTTTTCAAATGTCTGATGTGATTTCCAGATGTTCGAACCTTTAAATACCTGATGTGATTTCCAGGTGTTTAGTGAATAAATTCCAGATATTTAAACCTATAAACACCGGACGTAATTTCCATGTGCTTAATCTCTTTTGAAATCTGATGAGAATTCCAGATCTTCAGATGTTTCGCAAGTCTCATGAAATTCATCACGTACCTCAAGATACTCTACCGTATTGATTGGTAAGTAACTACAGGTATGCTCTTCTTCTTCTTCTTTTCACACTTTGCATTAGCTTTTCCATGCATCATATCATATTGCATTTTAAAATGAGATTCATTTTCCCACAAAAAATAACATTATATTGCATATACATGGTCAAAATTTAGGTTTCAATTTATCTTTGAATGCAACCTCTACGAGCTCACCTTCAAAGAGGGGCAGCTGTTGACACCTAAATTTTGATTAATCATTCGTAATTTAATGCACAAAAATTTATGGATTAATTTTAACCCCTAAACAAAAAATATTAGGATTAAATTGCATAGCATATAGTTTTAGGAGCATTTATTATTGCATTCGCATTGGACATGTGGCAAATGGGCTTCAATTGATGGTTCTAAGCTTTAATTTAACAAATTGGACTAAGCCCGCGGTGAAAGAGAATTTGGCCAGGCTCGTTAAGGGGTGATGAGTTGGGATATGAGAATATTCCCGATAATATGAGAATGTTCCCGAGAATATTCGCATTATTCTTTCAATATTCAAGGAAAGTGTCAGATGAAATATTTCCGTTAAGGGGTGACGAGTTGGAATATGAGAATATTCCCGGGAATATGAGAATGTTCCTGAGAATATTCTCATTATTCTTTCAATATTCAAGGAAAGCGTCGGACGAAATATTGGAAAAATATTGCACGTGGGATACAAGAGCTAAATAGACAACGTGCAGATTTATCATCTTTCTTTAAATAACATAGTCCTCTCACCTATAAAAAGGGGGCCACAAACACTGAACAGACAAAAAAAAAAAACCACAATTGAGAGAAAAGGAGCGGCAACGCAATAGAGAGAGAGAGGAGAAAAAGCGTCTCTTTTTGCTGCAGGTCTTGAAGGTCGGCTCACAAAAGGAGGTCTCTTCCCAAGAGACAAGGTAGGTAAAGTTCCTATCTAAATTAATTCTTGAATATTTTGTTTTCTCGTTTAAAGTATTGCATGCTTGATTGAATTCCAATTAAGTGAGGTCGTTGTGTGGTGTTAAAAAATCTCAATAATAAAAATATTGAGCCGCGAGACGTCGGATCAGCTTTTTGATTGTTTTGATTTTCTATCTTGGGTCGGGGCTAAATTGTGTGCTTTACATGATCGGTTGCATTATATGTGTTGATTTTTTTTTAGTAAGATTACGAAAAATGCATAAAAAAATCTGTCGCGTAATAGGGTAAATTAATGCATTTCATGTCGATTAGTCTTATAGTTTACATTGCATATGATGTAGAAGCTTAGGAAATTTCATTAGTTAAATATATATATTTTTTAACAAAAAAGACATAAAAATAAAAAAATAAAAAAAAATAAAAGATCATGCATATGCATATAGCAAAATACATCATTCATCCCACATCATGTAGCACATGCATATTTAGATAGATTGCACACATGTTACAATAGTTTTTAATTAACATATGTCATTAGAGTTAGGCCATTTGAATTGCACGTCATATGTCGTTAGAGTAAGAATCATGCATATTAAATCTAGACTAGAGTTATATATATAATTAATTTTAGAAAAATCCAAAAAAAGGTAGATGTCATCCTATTTAGAATTTATGTTTAGGTCATGCATTTTAGTTATAGCTTATTTTGTTTTAAGGTTGATCATGATTTTTATATTCGTCCTTTTGGATTTACTGAATGTTATTGATTGTGATTTGCATGACCACTCATTTCCATGTTAGTGGCTTAGGTTAAAATCAACCAAGATTGCTTGCAAAAAAATATTTTTGAAACTTAAAGAGAAAGGGTACCGAAAGGGCGCTAGTTTAACTTAGCGTAATCATGTCCCCGAACTTATTGAATCTCTGGTTCGCAGAAATAAAGTATTCTCCCATACTTTACTTGAGTTTCTAATCAACTCTAATCGATTAGTGGCGGCTCCTAATTAAATAAAATTACATGTTTAAATAGGTCAAATTTTGAGTACCAAGTTGCGGTTGGTAGGGCTTGGGAGAGTCCGCACTAAGTCTTTGGACTTAGTAATCCATTAGTCTTCCCATGGTGATTCACCTTCGGGAAGGTCGCGACACTATCCAATACATGTATCCTACGTTCTAAGTACATCCCCCTATCCAATGAATATTCATCTCCCTATCCGATACATGTATTATCATATACATTGATGTTTATGATAAGTGCATCCCTATAAATAGGAGCATAAATAGTGAGAAATAAAGATTTTCGGCTCTTGGTTTTTTCTCTACTATCTTTGATGTCATATGCTTTCTCCACTTAATCTCTCTCTATTCTCTCTATTATATTCTTGCGAAGCGATATTTTACAACAACACCAACCATTATTGAGAACTGATTTTGATATGTTTCTCACACTCACCGGCAGTGCATGCAAAAGTTTAGATTGGTGATTTATTGGAATAGGCCTTCATCCTCGGTAAGCATCTCTCTCACACAAATGCATCATAGGGGTGCCAATGGGTCGGATTGCGTTTTAATATTACACGACCGGACTCGAATCATAAGGATTATGT
Source organism: Corymbia maculata (assembly GCA_014182735.1). NCBI lineage: Eukaryota > Viridiplantae > Streptophyta > Magnoliopsida > Myrtales > Myrtaceae > Corymbia > Corymbia maculata. The sequence continues at coordinate 17,250,775 of CM024686.1, read as the reverse complement.
ACTTTGACCCGGCCTGACCTAAAACTCAAAGTGAAAACTCAGGTTGGGTTAGATTTTTGATTTTGTTTTGTTTTGTTGGACGGGGTGCCCCCACTCAACTCTTCATTATCACACAATTTCGATGAACGTTTTCCAAGTAAAAGGCAATTCAATTTTTGAAGAACAACAAGCGGGTTTTCGCTACATGCGTGACGCATGTCGAATGAAGGCTCCAATTTGCTATTTCTATTTTGCCTTAATTAAGAGCATAAGGCAAAAGGAAAATGTGGGGACAAGAGGATAGACTTGCAGTTTCCTGGAATGGATGGAAAGCAAGCTAAAGACTTCATTCACATTCGGATTATAATACAAGAATCTTAACTTTTTCTCTTTCAAGCCGAGTAGATATCAGTCTAGTTCCGCAGTGTGAATGAATTAAAAGCAAGCTAAAAACTTCGTTCAGATGACAGTTATAATCTAGAATTTAAAATACTTCTTTATTATAACAGTTTTCTCTTTCACGTTGAGTAGATGTTTCGCTGTGTAAATGACTGACGTTGGAAATTTTTTGGAACTCTTGTATGCAGGAGATAGGGCGACTCCATTCGTACAATATGTGGAATTAAGTTCTTGGCGTCCAATAATCCACCACAATGGAACTCCGAAGGAGTGGCGTTCGAATCCATGTGGTGTGAAAAAATCATATGCATTATGGTCGAGTGAAATTCTTTATGACATATTAAGCCAACTCATAGTCCAATTGCGAGGGAGAATCATAGAGGAGGGGAATAAAAAGGAATGAATTAATAGCCAATGTTTCCATTTTCAAGTATCTAATGTGAAAGTCATATAAAAGCTCAATTTACTTATTATCGAATAAAAAGTATATCGTAGTACCATAATGATAGAGATGTTGTATTGTGCTTTATTATCGATTTATATGTGCTCTTGTAGATGCAAGATACCTGAGTTTGACTTCCACAAAAAACAAAAGTGATTAAAGTTGGTTGGATGGTTGTTACAATACATGGTGATAGGGGAATGATCGTATCATAGAGAGGGTTATCCATTTCCTTTCCTTGAATAAGGTTGTTATCAATCTTAGAGTCTGTTTATTTGAAGAAAAACTGATTAAAATTGCATCCCAACTTTGAGATATTTGGATGGCGGAAAACTAATTGATAAATGAGAAATGTTTTTCACACCAAGTTCAAATCGGAGGAAAACGACTTTCCCTTTTGGTAAGAAGAAAATCAATTTTTCTAAATCACCAAACAAATGAAAACTGACGATTTTTCATGAAAGTAATTTCCATAAAAAGTATTTTCTTTATTACGAAGTTTTTAGTGAAACAAACTAACTCTTCTTATTATGTATATATCACGTGGTTATAGTCAATGCCACATTTAAATGCAACTACGATGTCCTTCTCTATTCCTCGTAAAATGACCTGTCTTCCATTGTTCCTCAGCTTACCCTGCATGATCAATTGGCCATCAATGGTTGGTTGCTAAAGTGAAACATACTGGTCTCCTCTCTATGTTGCCTCTGTAATTTCCTTTGATGAAGTTTTTTTTCTTATGCTCCTTTACATTCCAAATCTGTAAATCCACACTGCAACTTCACCTCATTGATCGAGCCCCTGGTTTGCTTGCTCTTGTTCGTCTTCTAAAGGAGGGGAAAACACTCAAATTAAATATACGTTCAAAAAAGAAGGTAAGTGTTATTGTAGCTTAGATGCCCCGAAATACGACTCATTCCAATTTTGGGGTGTTTCATCTAGATATTTTTTAGGGTGTGTTTGCCCTAAGCGAAATAATTTTCCACAAATTGGCTTTCTAGACTTTCACATATTTGGTGTGTTGAAAATGATCAATTAACGGAAGACCCGATTTACGTTCAAAGAAAATATCCATGCAAAATTAAAAATATAAATTTCCTAACTTGAAAAGGAAAGAATAATTTTTGGAAAATAATTTCTCAAAAAGTATCATCCTTTGTCATGAAGTTTTCTCCAAAATAAGCACATTCTTAATTCTTGAAATATACCTTCTCGCCCGATGCTTTTAATGATATTTTAGATTTGTTGCTCTTATTTTTATTTATTTGTTTTTATTTTTATTTTTGGCAATACAATTTTCTTCAAATGCCACAATAAATACATATTCTCTATTGTTTTTTTTTGAAAAATTTCAAATAAGAATATGAAGTGACATCATTTTCTTAAATAAAAGCCTAAAGTGGATATATTTTTAAATAAGGGCTTGAAGTGAACATTGTTTCAACTAAAAGTCTAAAATGGCCATATCGGTCTCAAAAGGACTCAAACTCATTGTTGATGAAAGGCAATTTTACTTTTATAATTTTTTCTTTCCAAACTCAAAAAAAATATTTTAAAAAATAATGCAAAAGAGAGGGAGGGCTCCCTCCCACTCATGAATCGCCGGCCCATCGCTAGTTGGGCGTAGCATTGGCCGGTGGGGTCGTCGACCTTGGGTCGCCAGCACTTAGGCGAGGGTCGACGACCTTTGTCGACCAAAGTTGAGGGGCTAAGGCCCTTGCCAAATATGGGAAAGCAGCAACCCTCTCCTAGATCGGGATAAGGGCCCAAGCGCCAATGGCTCCATCGGCTATTATTGTCACCCCACCAGCAATGGGGCGACAGACCACAAACAAGAGGCAGCCCTCCCTCTCATGTGTGTTCTTCTTCTTCTTTTAATTTTAATTTTTTAATTTTAATCAAATTTTATTGAAATTTAATATTTAAATTGTGTTTGAATGAAAATATCTTTAATTGGCTAGAATTTTTTGCCGACGGGCTAGACCCTTATTTGAAATAGTCATAAATACTTGTGACCCTTCTTTGAGATTAATATGGCTATTTCGGACCCTCATTTAAAATAATGTTCATTTAAGATCTTATTTGAAAAATGAGGATATTTCGGACTATTATTTGAAAATTTCCCCCATTTCTTTGATTGTCTATTATTTGTAAAGCTTAATGGAATGAAAAAGAGAAATTATTGTGCCATCCTTTTCTTTGACGAAATTGGAATCCATTGGAATCACGAATTAATGAAATATCATCAGATCGCTTTTTTGGTTCGTTCCTTTTCCAATCAAGATAAATCCTAGAAAGTGACTTCAAAAGCATCATTTTGCATGTCAGTCTCGGATAAGTTTCAACAAGAAAGGTCGTGATTCCTCCAACTTAAACTTTGTGATTTCCAAATAACTTTCAAGCCTAATCGAAATTCTTGCACTACGTGGAAAGAAGTTCTTGGAGTCTAATACCCCCACCACAATTGAAGTCCACAGGGAAAAGTCTTCGAATCCGCGCAGTACGAAAAAAATCCTATGACGGATTATTGGTCGAGGTAACTTCTTTATGATGTATAAAGCCAACCCGTGTTCCTATTGTGTGGGAGAATTATAGAAGAAGAGAAAAAAAGGGAGTTAACAGCAAGTGGTTCACATTCAAATATCTAATCTGAAAATCGAGTAAAAGCGATTCTATCTTAGAAGAGGGCCCTGACGGTGCTTATTTAATATCCTATACTAGTGCGATTTCAATGTCTTTCTGTACTTCTCGAAAATGACAAATCTTGCATTCTTGCTTGGCTTACTATCATAATTGATTGACCACCAAACATAGGTTGCTTAAGTGGAACATGCAGGCCTCTTCTCTCTACTGTCTCTGTAATTCCCCCGATGATGATAGGAATCCCCTGTTTTCTCGGATGCTCCTTCTCTTTGCAAATGTGCAAATTTATACTGTAACTTCATCTCATTGATTGAGCCCGTTGCTTAGGCATGCTCACCATGGGGGGAACACTCGAAATGAAATACAGGTAACTCGTCGATTACAATGACTTGGAATTCGGTGAGTCAGGAGTACCTTGGCCATATCCCTATAACTATTTCAACACGATGTGATTTACACTACACGGCACGAATTGCTGGGGAAAGGCAATTACTGGTTAATCCTGTTCTTGACTATAACAGGAGGCTGATGGATGTGTCAATGCACTCCGTGCTATTAGATTGAAACAAGATCATGTTGTTTGTAAAACTTGTCCATTGGAAGTGTGTAATAGTTTGCTTAAAGATCGCATTGGAGGTATGCCTCCATATGATTAAATACCTAAGACGCCCTCTCTAGTATAATCCGTTCTTTTATCTAAAAACATATAAAAAAAATTAATTCTGGAGTTTCAAGTATATACCACTCAATTCCAGAGGTCTCTCACTGTCTTTAACCCTGCTCCCCACCCTCAAATTGACATGCCCATTCGATATTTATGTTTATTTTGTTTTATGTAAGAAATATAGCATGGTTTCACTAACTTATTTAGATGTGCATAAGGGCAGGAGGTTACTTGTTTCACTTAATCTTTCAAATTAAAAAACTAGTTCGATCAACAAAGGTTCCAAGAGTCCTTTGTTGATTTTTGGATAGAGAAAGCAAATGGCAAGAAATTTGAAATTTGAAGTTATAAGTACCAGGAACAATCATTGCCATCTATGTAAATTGTACCAAAAATGTAAAACATGTAGAAAATAAAGATGTTCAACATGTGTCATTAACTAGTGAGGCCACCCTTCCCACATGGGAAGGGGGTGTGGACGTTTGAATCTCCACCTTATCAAGGAAGTTAAGGTGATGATGATATAGGTTCAGGTATGAATTTTGACTCTCACACTCTATAAAGAGATAAGGCATAATCTGAAAGTGGAGTTAAAATAGGAGTAGACTAAGACCGACAAAAAAAAAACCATGTATTATTGGATTAAGTGAGTGGTCCTCGGAAAAATGTTGGATATTTCAATGGTTTTGAAATATTTGAAAGTAATTGCTCTAATAGAAGTTATGACTAGTGGCCATGAAAGCAATTATTTTGTAAGGCCTTTTTGTAACAGTTTATTTATTCATAAACCTCCCATTATTTTGTAATGCTTTGTAACGGTCATCAATTTAATGATTTGTAATGGTTTCGTAACTTCTCTCTCTTTCATTTACTTATAAATTGAAACTCCAGGCCATAGTTATTTGAGACATGCAAAAATCTTCTCCTCACCCTTTCTTTATTTGTTGGGTTATACATACAATTTAGTTATTTAGATTCATTTTATTATTTTGTGCATAGTAAAGAACAGGGTTTGTTGTATTTTAGGTGAATAGTTGCTACATTTTGGAGGGATAGCTGCTAGAGCCAATGGCACCGAGTTTTGTATATTGAGGAATGAAATTGTCCTTAAAGATAGTATTTGCGCACTTTAAAAAAAGTGTTTTTTTTGGTCTTCTCCCAGACTCTTTACAACAAAAAATACATTTGAAGTATTGATAAACTATAATCAATAATTATATAAACAACTACTAAGAATTTAAGAATGCCCTATATGGCTCTTAATATTTAGCAATACTATGTACAAATAGTTACAACTTCTCACATCATTGACTTCACTAATTGACAGTTACATACTACACTCATCCCAGTCTATCTGTCGAGATGATATTCTTCATTCGTTCACCCCTTGCTTTAGCACTTAGCCGTTTCATTGTTGACACCTTTGTCCACAAAAATTGTGTCTTCTTATCGACTGGTTTTACTTCATTGACTGTCTATTTCCGACATTTGGAATCTTCTGCTTTTGCTGTTGATTTTCAAGTGGCTTCCATCGTTCAAACTATTAACCAAGATATTTGGGCATTTTTTGGTGCTATCGTTGATAATGCAGTTCATAAGAGATTTTGTTGAGTGGCTTCAGTTGAACTGCATAATATCCTAAACAAGGGGATTTTGGCCGAAGAAGGCTTAAACGAAAAAAAATAATTATGGTCTATGCCTTGTAACCAAGAATGTTGGATGTATGCCCTAAAGATACTATGTAATAGTTACATATTAGGGATTTTGGTTGTACTATCATTATTATTATTTTAATAATGGCAATGACGTATTCATTCATTTGTCCAATTATTTTATGAATGATTCCATAAGATCAGTTATGACTAGACCCATTCTTGAGACGTTAAGAATATTGTGACGAGTTCATAGTTAGACTGAATCTTTAAACTGTTCATGGTCAATGGATTATTGAGTGGATCGAGCAACTATGGTTCACGGGTGCATATAATGACAGGTCGTTGATCCGTCTTTATACCTGATGGTCATAGTTTGTTCATATACGAAGTTGCACGTGTACGCAATAGGGAATCTGTCTCCTTGTTACATACAAGGTATTATAATGATGTCCTAAGTAATCTGATTATGACAATGTATTGAAATCCTCGACCGGGGTTGTAACCGAGAATAAATTGTTTATGTCTCGAATAAAATACATGTCAATTAGATTTGTGCATATGATCGAATTGGTGACTTGACAAATATTCCATGGTATTTGTTCGATCGGGACATAGTAAGACAGTGGGATTAAATTACATTGTAGCCAAAACTGACAGGTTTATTATGTTCAGCATTCACACTACCTGGGTAGCCATGACATATTGCTAGATGTTAATCATGACTTGTAGGACCCAAAGATTAATTGGGACAATTAATTCTTTTGAAAGTACTAATGTGTTAGTACAAGTCTTACTACCAGTTTAGTGATGAACCTAGAGATGTCACACACCATAACCAATTAGGATAACGTAGAACGAGAGAGAAATAATTTTGCAAATGTGTTTGCAAATTACTACAGTCGCATTGAGTCGACATGAAATTAAATTAAATGTGTATTATAGTCATGAGCCTATGTGCATATGATGCACACGCATGCCCAAAGTGGATGCACATTAATGTATCCCGAAGTTGCACATAAAGATCATGTCTTCTTTTTATTTATTTATTTATATTAATTAAAAGATGCACACAGTCAACAATTGTTGCTGACCGTGTGCAATGCACATGTGATGTGCGAATTTTAATTTTATAATAATAATAATAATAAAAAAAATTATGCATGGCATGATGGTCAGCAATTGCCGACCATCATGCGGGCAAGGCACAATCAGCAATGGTTGCTGATCGTGCGCATGAACGACACGATCGACAATGGTTGCTGGTCGTCCCACGATCGGCAACGGTTGTCGATGTGTGGGTGGTTATTCGTGCGTAACCACTCGTAAAATAATTCTTATATAAAGCGTGAGTGTGCGGTTTTGTGCGTGTACATATGAAAAAACAAAAAGAAAAAGAGAAGAAATGATTTTTCTCTCAATTGGGCTGTGACTGAAAATACCAAGGATACGAAGGATCATCTCCACGAAGTTGCTAGCACAATCGTAGTGGTAATTATCCGCAAGTTCTCTCTTCGTTCGACGTCCATTGGTGGTGTGTCTAAACTAGAGGTCCGACGTTTGTAGGGCTCGAACTGAAGAACATTTGAACCAGTTCGTTTAAAGTGCCCTTCGAGAGGTAATTCGTTTAACCCCCTTCTTATAATCGGATTTTTTGATTGAAACGCACAAACAACGCCTTTGGAGATTCATGTGTAGAAATATTTTATCTTGTTTCCGCTGCATTTATATTAAATTGCCTATACATGATTCATGAAATCCCAACATTCTGTACTTGACTTTCCTTTCCAAATAAAGCAGTTATTTTTTTTTTTTTATCAATTATTACTTTTCGTTGTAAATCAGTGCTAAAAGCTTTTACCTGAGGATGTGAATATAATGGTCTAGCCTGAGAAATTTCTCTAGTAGGTAAATTTCCTGTAGTGAAACATTTATTTCTCTACATCTTTTCTTTCGCTTGCTCATACATTATATATGTGTCTGTCCTCTTACGAAATCAAATAAAACTCGATATGGCATATGAGTTTGAACATTATTGCAAATCTTTCTGATCAATTTAACGTCCAATTACTTTTATCGTATAAACGGAAGGAGTCATAAGTCTGATATATAACGACCTATTTAAATTTAGTTGTGTACGTTACCTTGAGCTTTTATCAAATACATATAAGAACCATGTTTGATATTTTGAAATTGCGATCCACGATTTGATCGATCAAAATCCTTAACAATCTAAAGATACAGATTTCAATTTTCTCACATAATTGAATAATCACTAAAGGATGCATATGGTTGTGCTTATAGAGGAAAGCAATCCTAGAAATAAGACCTGATTGATAATATCTCTGAATAAGGTAATATATCTATTTAATGATTGTGCAAGTCTATCCATGACAATAATGAACATGCCAAACAATTGTCCTATTTATTGTGCCTTTCATCTATTGGCAAGTCATTTCCTAGCCACTCGAGGGCAAAAAAAAAATCCTCTGTCCGTAGTCTATGTCTGTGTGGAGAAGCTACTGCACCCGTGACGTAAGCCTTGTGATGCCAAGCAAACGAAGAATCATGTATCGTATCAGGCTTCCCTGCAGACTACTCTCAACTGCAAGTACACATCGGATTAGCGATTTACCAAAAAAGTGCTTCGAGATCTGGATTGGCTGTGGTAGTTCATCTTAACATGGGTATTAATCAATCCACTAAACTTTTCAGACTTAACTATTGTTCGTGGTATAATTCTTATTCACAACGCAAGTTGCTAATCTAGGTTTTCTCGCACTTTTATTGCAGTAATGAACTCAAAGAATGGGACGGAGTTTTGAGCTTCAATCCAATCCAACACCATTCATCACAGCCATCTGCAAATGAAGCTGAAAATCCGGAACATTTCTTTCGGGTTGAAGTGGTTGGGTTTGCTTGCGTTCCATGCTGATCCCTGCTCCTGTCGAATGCAACGCTCCGACTATCGCAAGGCTGTGTTTGTCCATGTGCAACCCTGGGATTTCACAACAACCTCATCTGCGGTCCAGTTCCTCAATTCGTTTCTCAAAGTGTTCTTTCCCTCACTAGGGTTTCTCTTGTACTTCAGTTTAGTTGATAAGAAAACTCTGTATCAAATCCTCATATAGTTTTATGGATATTAATTTTCAAGTGAAGCAGTTGCGTTGATTCTAGATTTGGTATGACTCACTAAAATTATATTACATATAAAAGAAATGATCAATATGGATTAAGTAAATTAATTTGGATTGAATTCATTTTCGATTCACTGAAACTCAACTCAGCCACCTGTGTCACAAATTTACTCGGTGGCAAGTTTAGGGCTCCCCTACCATTCCGTTAGGTGTTTTACTTACCGCAACCAGCATATGCAAGAGCAACGTAGGTTTCCCTAGGGTTATCCACAAAATAAGAAGGAGAATCATAGAGGAATAGAATACGAGGATAAGTTAATGGTTGATAGATTCCACTTTTCATGTATCTAATGCAAAGATTGTTGAAAGACTGATATTTATGTATGGAGCATGATAGCTTTTGTTGATTTTATTCTCCAAGGATCGTATTGCAAAATACATGAATTATACACATCTTCTTCCTTACTACACATTTCGTGTTGCGTTTTGTTTTAACTTATATATGCACTCACTCACGATGGAGATACTGCAATGAGCCTCATACATGCTTGCTTGAGTCATTGAGATGTAGAGCACACTAGAGTTTGGTTAACAGCATAATTGTTAGAATGAAATAACATATCGTGAATCGAAATATTAAATTTATGAACCTTAAATCGTGAATTGAACAATGAATTGAATCGTAGGATTAATGTTATTTCAAATATCAATTATAATTTTTTGTATGCCATTTCATTATAAAGTATCAAATTTACTTCTGATTGAGCTGTAACTAATCGGAATAAACTATACAAATTAAAGTACACCATTCCATAGGTCAAAGTATAAAAAGTTGAATTGATGAAACAATAGATACATATTGAGTCATAGATTTCTTAAAGATTCAATAAATTCACTTGAAAATCAGAGTATTAGCAATTCACCTAATAATTACATATCATAAAGGCCTTGAATCATACAATATGAATCGACAACTGTGCAATTCTGACAACAATGGTTAATGAGGTCCTTGAAATTAACTAACGAATAAGGTGATCAATAAAGTGATTTCGAAATAGCTTTTACGGAAACTATCATTCAAGCATATTTAAATTGGAATAACAATCAAAAGTTAGTGACTGCTTCAAGGTTTTAGGAATCGATTGCCCCATCCCTGGACTTCTAGTGAATGACGTGATCGAATCAGATGCTTGGAAACTATTCGAAATTGTTCAACAAGGTAATGCAATCAAGAAGATTTCTAATGGATACTTCAATTTAGCTGCTAAAATACCTTCTTTTATGTACATCATGTATTGACATTGGAACTTGAATAGATATCAGAAACTATTCGTGTGTAGTGCTGAAGAAAACCGGCTGGCGTTGATGTGGCTGTTCACATGATTGCTGTGTGTCATCATGGCTGCCGTGTGGACTAATGCGGTAGGAGGCAATCATTGTGACAGGAGGCTGCTATCGCGCATAAGGCTATTGTTGCAGCAGGAGACTGTCATGGCAACCGTGCCAACTATGTGATAACCGAACAGATTGAAGTAATTATTGAATAAGAAGAACAATGCTAAGTATCGATGTTGAGATGGAGATAATAATAGTTATTGAAAAAGAAAAACACACAAGGTAAGTGGCATATTCTGAGTGCGCACTCAAATGTTCATCAAGTACAATGTGGACTAAATACACCTGGAGATCGTTTAGCTTCAGGTAAGTGAAATTTTTGTATATTTCAATGTATTTAGACAAAGAATGCATCGCCTTATTTATAGGATTTATGAGATAATTATTTAGGTAATATATTAATTAAAGATATACGTACCATTAAAGGGAGATATAGAGAATCACTTAAATATATATGAACTATCGATGAGAGATATAAAAATTCAAGAGAAAACTTCTAAATATCTATAACACCAGCCATTATTGAGAACTGATTTTGATACATTTCTCACACTCACCGGCAGTGCATGCAAAAGTTTAGATTGGTGATTTATTGGAATAGGCCTTCATCCTCAGTAAGCATCTCTCTCACACAAATGCATCATTGGGGTGCCAATGGGTCGGGTTGCGTTTTAATATTACACGACCAGACTCGAATCATAAGGATTGTGTACTTTGACCCGGCCTGACCTAAAACTCAAAATGAAAACTCAGGTTGAGTTAGATTTTAGGTTTTTTTTGTTTTGTTGGACGGAGTCCCCCCACTCAACTCTTCATTATCACACAATTTTGATGAACGTTTTCCAAGTAAAAGGCAATTCCATTTTTGAAGAACAACAAGCGGGTTTTCGCTACATGCGTGACGCATGTCGAATGAAGGCTCGAATTTGCTATTTCTATTTTGCCTTAATTAAGAGCATAAGGCAGAAGAAAAATGTGGGGACAAGAGGATAGACTTGCAGTTTCCTGGAACGGATGGAAAGCAAGCTAAAGACTTCATTCACATTCGGATTATAATACAAGAATCTTAACTTTTTCACTTTCAAGCCGAGTAGAGATCAGTCTAGTTCCGCGGTGTGATTGAATTAAAAGAATGCTAAAAACTTCGTTCACATGACAGTTTTAATCTAGAATTTAAAATACTTCTTTATTATAACTGTTTTCACTTTCACGTTGAGTAGATGTTTCGTTGTGTAAATGACTGACGTTGGAGATTTTTTGGAAATCTTATATGCAGTTGATAGGGCGACTCCATTCGTACAATATGTGGAATTAAGTTTTTGGCGTCCAATAATCCACCACAATGGAACTCCGAATGAATGGCGTTCGAATCCACGTGGTGTGAAAAAATCATATGCATTATGGTCGAGTGAAATTCTTTATGATATATTAAGCCAACTCATAGTCCTATTGCGAGGGAGAATCATAGAGGAAGGGAATAAAAAGGAATGAGTTAGGCTTGAATGGTAACTTGCCAAATAGTGATAATTTCTGTTCTTTTATTCCCGAGAGTAGATTTGGAACATAAATTCATTTGTTAAAATTTTTGTTTCCAAGAATAGATTTGGAACGGAATCAAGAATAAAAAAAGAGTTGCTTCTTGTTACCGGGAACAACTTCAATAATCATTTTTCTTCCCTTTCTTTTTTTTTTTCTCTTTTTTTTCTCTTGCCTTTTCTTCTTCCTCCCTTAGCCTACTATTGCCCATTGCCGCCCATTGCCACTGTTGCCGGCACCAACCATCGTCAGTGAGTGGTTGGGTGAGGTTCGACGAGCTTGCTGGAGGCTCGCTTGGCCACCGGCAAGCTCGGCCGAGCCTCACTGGTGGTCAGGTGAGCCTCACCCAGCCTGGCGAGCCTTGTCGGTGGATGGGCGAGGCGACCTCCCCCAAATTTGGCGAGGCCAAGCTCGCCTAGCCACTAGTGAGTCTTGGCTTTGCCGGCCCACCGCTAGGGTGGCGTTGGCTTGGCGGGTGACGCCGCCCTAGCGGTGGGCTAGTGAGACTAAGCCTTGCTAGTGGCTGGGCAAGCTCGGCCTCACTGTGGCTGGGCGAGTCGGCCTCACTGTGGCTAGGCGAGTCGGCCTCAACCAGATCTGGTGAGGTCGTGAAGCCGAGCTCGCTCGGCCGGCGAGGCCGAGCCTCGCCGACCCATCACTAGGTGGCGTCGCCCGGCCAAGCCGACACCACCCTAGCGGTGGGCCAGTGAGGCCGAGCCTCGTAGTTGGTTAGGTGAGCTCGACCTTGCTTAGCTCACGGCGAGGCTGGGTGAGGTCCGATGAGCTTGCCGGAGGCTCACCGGCCACCGGCAAGCTCGGCCGAGCCTCACCGGTGGCCGGGTGAGCCTCACCCGGCTCGGCGAGCCTCATCGGTGGATGGGCAAGGCGACCTCCCCCAAATTTGGCGAGGCCAAGCTCGCCTAGCCACTAGTGAGGCTTGGCTTTGCCGGCCCACCACTAGGGTGGCATTGGCTTGGCTGGGTGACGCCGCCCTAGCGGTGGGCCAGTGAGGCTGAGCCTCGCTAGTGGCTGGGCAAGCTCGGCCTCACTGTGGCTGGGCGAGTCAGCCTCACTGTGGCTGGGCGAGTTGGCCTCAACCAGATCTGGCGAGGTCGCGAAGCCGAGCTCGCTCAACCACCGGCGAGGCCGAGCCTCGCTAACCCATCACTAGGCCGGCGTCGCCCAGCCAAGCCGACACCACCCTAGCAGTGGGCCAGTGAGGCCGAGCCTTGTAGGTGGTTAGGTGAGCTCGACCTTGCTTAGCTCACGGCGAGGTTGGGAGTCGCCGGTCGTTAACGATCTTTTAAGGAAAAAGAAGGTGAAAATGGAAAGGAGAAAGAAAAGGAAATTGTATTTAAATCATTAAAAAACTAAAAGAAATTATTTTGGACTAGAAATTTTTAGGTTTTACTAAATGCATTTCTGTTCCAAGAATAAAAATTTTGAACAGTTACCAAACACTTTCAAATGCTTATAAATTGTTCTTGGGAGCAGAATTAAAAAGAATGATTTCTGAGCAGAAACTGTTCACGGGCACTGAGAATCATTACCAAATAAGCCCTTAATAGCCAACGTTTCCATTTTCAAGTATCTAATGTGAAAATCATATAAAAGCTCAATTGACTTATTATTGAATAAAAAGTGTGTCGTAGTACCATGATGATAGAGACGTTGTATTGTGCTTTATTATCGATTTATATGTGCTCTTGTAGATGCAAGATACCTGAGTTTGACTTCCACAATAAACAAAAGTGATTAGAGTTGGTTGGATGTTGGTTACAATACATGGTGATAGGGGAATGATTGTATCTTAGAGAGGGTTATCCATTTTCTTTCTTTGAATAAGGTTGTTATCAATCTTAGAGTTTGTTTATTCGAAGAAAAACTGATTAAAATTATATTCCAACTTCCAGATATTTAGATGGCGGAAAACTAATTGATATGTGGAAAATGTATTTCACACCAAGTTCAAATCGGAGGAAAACGACTTTCCCTTTTGGTAAGAAGGAAATCAATTTTTCTAAATCACCAACCAAATTAAACTTGACGATTTTCCATGAAAGTAATTTCAATAGAAAGTATTTTCTTTATTACGAATTTTTTAGTGAAACAAACTCACTCTTCTTATTTTGTATAAATCACGTGGTTATAGTTAATGCCGCATATAAATGCAACTTCGATGTCCTTCTCTATTCCTCGTAAAATAACAAATCTTCCATTGTTCCTTAGCTTACCCTGTATGATCAATTGGCCATCAATGGTTGGTTGATAAAGTGGAACATACTGGTCTCCTCTCTATGTTGCCTTTGTAATTTCCTTCGATGAAGTTTTTTTTCTTATTCTCCTTTACGTTCCAAATCTGTAAATCCACACTACAACTTCACCTCATTGATCGAGCCCCTAGTTTGCTTGCTCCTGTTCGTCTTCTAAATGAGGGGAAAACACTCAAATTAAATATATGTCCAAAAGAAGCAACTTTCCAGTTGGGAGCAAAGAAAGCACTGGGATCGGATGGCTTAAATGGACTTTTCTATCAACATCATTGGGATATCATTCAGCACGATGTATTCACTATGGTGAGATCTTTCTTTAACTCTGGCCAACTCGACCCAAACTTGAACAAAACCCATATTGTTCTAATTGCCAAGAACCATAATCCAGAAAGTCTCGACTAGTTTAGGCCCATTAGCTTATGCAACTTCAGCTACAAAATTATTTTCAAGGTCCTAGCAAATCGCTTAAAACCTTGGCTTCCTAATGTTATAGCGATGGAGCAAAGTGCTTTTGTTAGTGGCAGACAAATACAAGATAATATCCTGGTCGTCCAAGAAGTCTTACATCAACTAAGAATCAAGAAGAGAAAAAGGAAATTTCAAGCCATTCTCAAGCTAGATATGAAAAAAGCCTATGATCGGGTTGAGTGGGACTTCCTTGAGGCAAGCATAACTAAGATGGGTTTCAATGCGAGATGGATTTCTTGGATTATGCAGTGTGTCACCACAACCACCCTTAGTGTCAAGTTTAATGGGGAACCTCTTCCTTTCTTTGCGCCATCACGAGGGCTTCAACAGGGAGACCCTTTATCTCCTTATTTGTTCATAATTGTTGCAAACATGCTATCTTCGCTCATGAAAAAAGCTATGGATGATGAGAGTATTAAAGAAATTAGACTCAACAGGTTTTGCTCGACATTTTCTCATCTACTTTTTGCAAACGATTCTATTTTCTTTGTGGATGGAAAGGTTAGTGAATGTTAGAACCTAGCCTCTATTCTACATCAATACTACTTTGCTTCAGGTCAAGAAATCAACCTCAACAAATTGGGAGTGTTTTTCAGTGTAGGGACCCTGCATCCACTGAGAAGGAATATAGCTCAAGAATTGTGAGTTCCGGAAATCGACAAAACTTGGAAATACCTCGGAATCCCATCATATTGGGGCCAAACAAAAAAGCAACTGTTCACATGGATTTTGGTGAGAGTAAACATGAAGTTAGAAGGGTGGAAAGAAAGTTTTATATCCCGAGCAAGTAAAGAGATATTAATCAAAGCGGTGGTACAAGCTTTATCACAATATGCGATGTCTATATTCAAAATCCCAGTGTCTATTTGCAAGGTGATAGAGAGGAAGATAGCTTTACTATGGTGGAAAACACATGCATCAAAAGTTGGCCTGCATTGGAGACGATGGGACATACTGAAACAAAGAAAAGACAATGGAGGGCTAGGCTTTAAAGACCTCCTCACTTTTAACAAAGCAATGCTGAGTAAACAAGCATAGAGAGTCTCTCAAACTTCAGATGCATTGTGGTGCAAAGTTCTAAAAGAATGTTATTTTCCAAATAGCAATTTCTAGTATGCAGCTAAAGGTTCTTGTCCATCATGGGGTTGGCAAAGCTTACTTATGGGAAGAGATGCCATTTCAAAGTAGGTGAGGTGGAAATTGGGTAACGGACAACATATTAGAATAAGGGAAGATAGATGGTTAGGAAGAGGCATAATAGGAGGACCAACCAACATGAACCCAAAGTGGTTGCATAACTGATTGCCTCGACGGGATCTCTTTGGAATGAGCAACTTTTACACACTTGGCTTGATGAAGAAGTTGTAGATGAAATCCTAACAACTCCATTGCCAACTATCCCAATGGAAGACTCGCTAGTGTGGTCACCAAATTGAACCGGAGGCTATTCAATTAAAATCGGATATAATGAGCTTCAAAAGAATGAAACTACACGTAGCTTTGGGCATGCCTCTTCTTCTTACCAAACACCTAATGCTTTATGGAGCAAAATCTGGATGATGAAAACACTTCCAAAAGTCAAACTTTTTGTATGGAGCGTATGCCAAGATGCATTACCAACCAAGGTAAACTTGTTCAAGAGAAAGGTAGTACCCAAGCTGGTTTGTCCCTTGTGTCAAAAAGAACCTGAGACAGTCGAACATCTATTCCTCCTATGTGACAAGACAAAGCAAGCTTGGTCAAATCCCAAATTTAACATCCAAATTTCTCATCAACAAGTTACTAGATTTGAGGAGTGGTTGCTAAATTACAACAATATGACCCTGAAGATCACACCACTTGAGATTGTTGCAGTCACCCTCTGGAAAATTTGGTTAGCACGCAACTCCCTTGTCTTCCATCATAAGCAGTCGAACCCGATTAGCATAGTAGACTTTGCTCTGGACATGCATTGCAATTACACAAAGTGGACTAGAAGCAACTTGGAATGTGGGGCCATCTCACTAAACTTACAACCAAGGTGGAGACCACCAAACTCGGATTCATTGAAGAAAAACATCGATGGATCTCACCTCTTAGGGACCACGGAAGGGGCAATTGCATTCGTGTGCCGTGATTTAAAAGGAAGATTGATGGAAGTCATCGCACGACTAGTTCGAGCATCTTCTGCCTTTCAAGCCGAAATCATTGCTTGTCTTTATGCTCTTCGTCACTTTGCTAATTGACCTCATTTGAAATTAATACTAGAGTCTGACTGTTCATCGTTGGTGAGTTGTCTAAAAGATTCTTCCCTCTCTCCTTGGGATGTTGAACCACTTATCTCTGAATGCATTAGCCTATTGGCCCTTTTTGAGAGTTTAGAAATAGATTTTTACCCTCGCACTTCAAATAGATTGGTGGACTTGGTTGTAAAAGCCTCTAGATGTTAGACTCTTCCCTTAAACTGGGTTGCTAATCCCCCTTCCCCTTTTTGGGAGATCCTGTGTTTTGATGCTCCTTACTCTTGTAAAGGGGCTCAAGTTTAATGAATGTTATTTTTATTTCGATAAAAAAAATATACGTTCAAAAAAGAAGGTAAGTTATTACTAAAGCTTAGATGCCCCGAATTATGGGGTGTTTCGTCTAGATATTTTTTAGGGTGTGTTTGCCCTAAGTGAAATAATTTTCCACAAATTGGCTTTCTAGACTTTCTCATACTTGGTGTGTTGAAAATGATCAATTAACGGAAGAAAATATCCATTCAAAATTTAAAAAATAAATTCCCTAACTTGAAAAGGGGAGAATAAGTTTTTGGAAAATAATTTCTTGAAAAGTATCATCCTTTATCATGAAGTTTTCTCCAAAATAAGCACATTCTTAATTCTTAAAATATACCTTTTGGCCTGATGCTTTTAATGATATTTTAGATGTGGTGCTCTTATTTTTATTTATTTGCTTTTATTTTTATTTTTGGCAATACAATTTTCTTTGAATGCCACAATATATACATATTCTCTATTTTTTTTTGAAAAATTCCAAATAAGGATATGAAATGACCTCATTTTCTTAAATAAAGGCTTGAAGTAGACATAGTTTTAAATAAGGGCTCGAAATGCCTTTATTTTCTCAAATAAGGGCTTGAAGTGGACATTATTTTAAATAAAAATTTAAAGTGACCATATCAGTCTAAAAAAGAACTCAAACTCACTTGTTGATGAAAGGCAATTTCATTTAGTTAATTTTTTCTTTCCAAACTGAAAAAAAATATTTACAAAATAATGCAAGCAAGAGGGAGGGCTCCCTCCCACTTGTTATTGCCGGCCCATTGCTAGTTGGGCACTAGCAATGGCCGGTGGGGTCGTTGACCTTGGGTCGCTAGCGCTTAGGCGAGGGTTGATGACCTTTGCCGACCAAAGTTGAGGGGCTTAGGCCCTTGGCAAAGATGGGAGAAGGTGGCGGCCCTCTCCTAGATCAGGACAAGGGCCCAAGCGCCAATGACCCCGCTAGTTATTCTTCTTTCGCTTCTTCTTTTAATTTTAATTTTTTGATTTTTAATCAAATTTAATTGAAATTTAATATTTAAATTGTGTTTGAACGAAAATATCTTTAATTGGCCAGAATTTTTTGCCGACGGGTTAGACCCTTATCCGAAATAGTCATAAATACTTGAGGCCCTTCTTTGAGATTAATATGGCTATTTTAGACCCTCATTTAAAATAATGTTCATTTCAGATCTTATTTGAAAAATGAGGATATTTTGGACTATTATTTGAAAATTTCCCCCATTTCTTTGATTGTCTATTATTTGGAAAGCTTAATGGAATGAAAAAGAGAAATTATTGTGCCATCCTTCTTCTTTTAATTCTCCTTTTTTGATTTTAATCAAATTTAATTGAAATTTCATATTTAAATTGTGTTTGAATGAAAATATCTTTAATTGGCTAGAATTTTTTGCCAACGGGCTAGACCCTTATCTGAAATAATTATAAATACTTGAGGCCCTTCTTTGAGATTAATATGGCTATTTCAGAACCTCATTTAAAATAATGTTCATTCAAACGTTATTTGAATGAGAATATTTTGGACAATTATTTGAAAATTTCCACCATTTCTTTGATTGTCTATTGATATTTACCTCATTTTACTTTTTATCATAATCAGTAAATAATATTATGCTTAATGAAATTTGAAATAATAAAATTTTTTGAGAGAAATTTTTGAACAATAATTGAAAGCCTCTATTTTTACATTACCGTCTTCTTCTCAAGAGAGGAGGAAGGATGCTGAGCTGATATGACGAGAGGATGCGCAGAGGGAGTGAGCTTTGTGGAGGGTGGTGATAATGGTGGTGGATATTAACTTTGTGCACAAGATGTGGGACAAGTGAGCTTCCTCTTATGTTGGGTTTGGTGTTAGTCTATAGTGGTGTTAAAATGGATCATAAACTCACAACGCTCGCAAAACATCGAATCAATGATCTACCATAATAGGTCTTCATCTCTCTTTGTGGTATTGAATGACTGCTCTCCTCTCATTTTTTTTTTTGCTTGTGCAGAAGGAAAATGTAGGGATGCAAGGATACCGCGACCCATTATCTAGGGGAGTCTAAAGCAAGCGTGGACTAGAGTCTTGTGCTAGCGTGACAAATTGGAAGGGGCTTCGCTAGGGGTGAGCATCGATCCATGGTCAACCTTGGATTGACCCAACCCTGTTGGTCCTGGTTCAGCTCTCAGGAGGACTGGGTTGGTCCTTGGTCTTGAAATTTCGGGACCAGCACTATGCGAGTTGGTCCTCGGTCCTCGGTCCTGGGAGTTTAGAGTCAGTCCAACCTGGACCAACCTTAAATATATATATATATATTATATATTATATCTAAAATATCTTTTCTACACGAGCCTAGCCAATTTTTCCTTTTTTCTTTCTTCTTGGCTCGGCCCGCTCCATTTTCTTCTTCCTCCCTTCTTTTTGCCCGTGCAAAACATCACCGGCAAAAGAAGACTAAAAAATTCAGGTGCAGATCAATGGCAAAGGGATCAGAGGTGGCAGAAAATCGAGGGGGTTAGGTCGGCAAAGTAGAGGAGAGAGGGGGAACAAAAGGGAAAGAAAAATAGGAGAGAGGAGCTCGAGGGGGTTTTCTCGAAAAAACACAGAGAGGAAAAGTGAGACCTCCTCTGGCCTGACGCAAGGGAAAAAAAAGAGAAGAAGAGGGTGTTGGTCTTTTTCGAGCACCCTTTCCACGCCTGCAACTCTAGCCACGTCTCGTCCGACGCTATCTTGACGAACCACTGCCCCACTCCCGACAAGATCCGTTGCCCTCGAAACTATCCTTGCTACTCACTGTCCTTCATGCCATATCCAGGCCTCTCGAAGACGAGCGACTCTTGTTCCCCATCGTCACTCACAATTGCCCCGACCAGGATAGAATTGGTTGCTACTTTGACGACCTACTGCCGTCTAAACCTTCAACACCAGCTGTTGTTCTCGCTTTGTCGCGACCTAAGCCGAGTCTTGTATGTGATGAGTTGCTACTTGTTGATCCAAGTCGAGCTCCTCCCACAAGTCTCGGCTGGTCGTGACCTGCTGCCCCCACACCATCCCTGTCGTGTGACGATTCCTACTTTGCTACCGTGCCTCCGCTCTTGTGCCTGCAACTGTTTAGCAGAGAGGAAAATGGATAGAAAACGTAGAACGGATCTAAGAGTGAGAGTGAGACTTGAGGGGGTCTTCTGTTGTTGCCGGAGGACTGCCCTTCAATTGTCGCTCGTTGCAGCCTCTGAACAAACTAGGTTGGTTTCTCTTCTTTCTACTGGAATACCTTGTTTTTGTGAGGCGTCGGGCTGGAGCTTGCGATCGACCAATTCGCATGAGCTTCGGCCTTGCCGGTTCCCCATCGAGCTTTGCTGTGTTCCGATTTGCTTTGTCTGGTCTCGAGTTCAAGTCCGGTTGAATCAACAATCGCTCTTTTCCATAGTGCACATTAGGTGTTCGATATAATGCTTAGACTAGATCTAAAAAAATTTGTTGGAAATATCCATCCTTGATGTGGCCGCTATGTCTATGGCCGTTGCTGCCTCATTCTTTGATCAAGTCAACATAGGGGGAAGCATTTTTGTATAGTCATTTTCAGCCAGCAGGGGTGATGGGGCCTGAGTTTTGAGCACAACGTTGTATTGTCAATAGATGTGTAATTTGAAATAGTAAATTTGCCTTTTCAAGGAATGCAAAAAACTGAAAAAAAAATATTAGTTGGTCCCGAGTAGACCTTGGAACTAGACCGAATCTATTGAGTTGGTTCGGTCCTTGGTCCTAGGTTCAATAGGGTCGGTCCTTGGTCCTAAAATTTGAGGACCAACACTATGTGGGTTGGTCCTAGGGTTAGGGGTGGCCTAGCTCAACCCGAACCATGATCACCCCTAGGCTCTGCAGCATGACACGTGCCCTCTTGTGGGCCTAGAGATCAGACTTGTCAGGTCAGAAATAAAATTTCATACCGCGCACGGTTCTTCCTTCCCTCGCCCCTCCTATGCACTCTTTTCCCCTACCTGTCTCTTCACGTATGTTCTTTTCTCTCCCTGACCAAATATTTTCTCCCACTGCAGACTCTCTCTTGCACTTCTACACATTGCAAATTTGTCTCTCTCTCTGACGCCCTACCGTGGTGATTGCCGCGCACGATTGACAACCCTCGGGTAGCTTCTCCGAGACATTGTGCTCAATCTCTTCTTTTTGCAAGCCGCCGATTCAAGCCCTCGTTTGATGGACAAACCACCGCACCGCCCTCAATGACCACTGTGCATTGACCGACGACTGATGATTGCCGCGCACCCACTAACAACCATTGCGCACCCACCGATGATCGGCATGGTTGATCATAGATCCCCGGGCTGGGTAGAAGTGCAAGAGAGAGTGTCTATAGTGGGAGAAAATATTTGGTCAGGGAGAGAAAAGAACATACGTGAAGTGACGGAGGCGGAGGCGGAGAGAGTGAAGAGGAGGGGAAAGAGAAGGAAGAACCGCGAGCGGTTTGAAATTTTTTTTTGACCTAACAAGTCTGATCTCTAGGCTCACAAGGCCACGTGTCGTGCCTTGGAGTCCTTTCTAATTTACCACTCTGGCACATGATTTGCAGTCAATATTTTCTATTCGCAAGAGAATGGATCTGATTAGGTAAATGCGTGCATCGACCAACGACCGATGGTTGCCGCGCACCCACTAACAACCACCATGCACCCACCGATGATCGGCATGCTTGATCGAAGATCCTTAGGCTGGGTAGAAGTGCAAGAGAGAGTGTCTATAGTGGGAGAAAATATTTGGTCAGGGAGAGAAAAGAACGTATGTGAAGTGACGGAGGCAGAGAGAGTGAAGAGGAGGGAAAAGAGAAGGAAGAACCGCGAGCGGTTTGAAATTATTTTTTTGACTTGACAAGTCTAATCTTTGGGCCCATAAGGCAACATATTGTGCCTTGGAGTCCTTTCTGATTTACCACGCTGGCACACGATTTGTAGCCAATATTTTCTCTTCACAAGAGAATGGGTCTGATTAGGTAAATGCGCACCATGTTGGTGGGTGGTGACGTGACCAACGACGATAAGGAATTTTCTCCCCCTGTATGAGAGCGAAGGCACAATGCCTTTTCACAAGATTTCCTTTGTACTTGCCATGCTAATCTATAGTAATTTCCACGTCTTTCCCATTTCTCTATCGCTCACTCGCTCTTTGCACGCAAACACTGTTCCTGCAAAACCCAAAGCTCTCTCTCTGTCTCTCTAAACCATGTTTTCTCGAGATAGAGCTTCTTCTTCTGGACCACTAGTTAATCAAGTGAAACAAACTAAAGCCATTGTTTATGCAAGAAGGGCAAGCCACTACTGAGCCTAGAAAAAGAGTTACGGGTGCAGCAAAAGCGTCGCTCGCCTGAATTGCCAATCTCATGAAAAAAGAGGTAGTGTGTGATGTACTTATTATACAATAAAAAGTGTACTGTAGGTCCATGAGTGAGAAGTCTTCTTCTTTTACCTTATTTGTGATGGGAGAATGGTAACAATTCGAATAATATCTAATTAACGTAGCGGAATAAAATAAATCTCTCATTTTGTGTAAACTTAATAGGAATCAATATAGTAGAGTAAAATAAAGACCAATCACGCAAACACATGACAATTTTTTTTACGTGGAAAACCTCCTTGGTGTGAGGAGATCAAAAACCACGGGACCGGAGTCCACTCGAAAATCTTCACTATCAACAAAATTGGATGAACAATGTTCTTCTTTAGCAAATACTAGAGGTACATAGCAGTAAAGACCTCAAAAACATAATTCTTGGCAATACACATGAATTTCACAATAGATAAGGATAAATCTAACAAAAAACGTAGGTTTTGATCAATCTACGAAAAACATGATGTAGGGAGCTTCAAATGAAAATCAAATAGTTCAAATTCGAGAAGGTTGCGCCATGAACACGCTGACAAAATTGCAGCTCAATTGGAACAAATTGAACTCCAATGTCAGCTTGAAGTAAATCAGACTTTGTCTCAAACCCCAAATTTTGTGCATTCTCTTTTTCTCTTGTTACTACGTCTTTTACGGATACCACTTTTAAAGATAGTGAGAAACCCTTTTTCTCCATGTAACTTATCATATGGGCTTAAGCCCTTTTGGGTTTGTAACTCATTGGGCTTCCTTCACATAGGAGTGAACCCAGCTAACAATTTAGAGATCTTGCATTGTGCTTTATCTTCCACTGATATGTGCTCTCGCTCTTGAAGTATACCCGACTCTCAGTTTCACGATAAGCAAAAGCATTATATCTTCCACTTATACGTTTTGGTTTCCGAACAAGGTGATTCGGATCATGATTCTATCTTAAAAGAGGGACCCAATGGTGGTTATTTAATATCCTATACCAGTGCGATTTCAACGTCTTTTTGTACTTCTCGAAAATGACAAGTCATGCATTCTTGCTTGGCTTACTATGCATAATCGATTGACCACCAAACATCGGTTGCTTAAGTGGAACATGCAGGCCTCTTTCCTCTACTGCCTCTGTAATTCCCCTGATGATGATAGGAATCCCCTGTTTTCTCGGACGTTCCTTCTCTTTGCAAATGTGTAAATTTATACTATAACTTCATCTGATTGATTGAGCCCTGGGTTGGTTAAGCATGCTTACCTTTTAAAGGAGGGAACACACTCGAAATGAAGGTAACTTGTCGATTACGATGACTTGGAATTCGGTGAGTCAGGAGTACCAACTATTTTGACACGATATGATTTACACTACGTGGCATGAATTGTTGGGGAAAGGCAATTACTGGTTTACCTATGCTTAACTATTACAGGAGGCCGATGGATGTGTCAATGAACTTGGTGCTCTTAGATTGAAAACAAGATCATGTTGTTTGTAAAACTTGTCCTATGGAAGTTTGTAATAGTTTGCTTAAAGATCATATTGGAGGGATGCCTCCAAATGTTTAAATACCTAAGACGCACTCTCTAGTATAATCTGTTCTTTCACAGAAAAAAATATAAAAAAAATTAATTCAGGAGTTCCAATTATATCCCACTCAATTTAGAGGTCTGTCGCTATCTCTCACCCTTCTCCCCACCCTCAAATTGACAAGCCCGTTCAATAATTATGTTTATTTTGTTTTAAGTAAGAATTATAGCATGGTTTCACTAACTTATTTAAATGTGCATAAGGGTAGGAGGTTAGTTGTTTCACTTAATCTTTCAAATTAGAAAACTAATTCGATCAACAAAGGTTCCAAGAGACCTTTGTTGATTTTTGGATAGAGAAAGGAAATGGGAAGAAATTTAAAGTTATAAGTACCAAGAACAATCGTTGCCATCAATGTAAATTGTACCAAAAATGTAAAACACATGGAATGTGCAACATGTGTCACTAACTAGTGAAGCCACCCTTCTCACATGGGAAGGGGATAGTGGGAGTTCGAATCTCTACCTTATCAAGGAAGTTAGCGTGGGGATGATATAGTTTTAGATGTGGGTTTGGACTCCCATACTCTATAAGGAGGTAAGGCAAAATCTGAAAGTGATAATCAAAATAGGAGTAGACTAAAACTGACTGAAAAAAAAAACCATCTTTTATTGGATTAAATGAGTGGTCTTCTAAAAGAAATGTTGGATATTTCAATGGTTTTGAAATATTTGAAAGTAATTGCTCTAATAGAAGTTATGACTAGTAGCCATGAAAGCAATTACTCTGTAAGGCCTTTTTGTAACAGTTTATTTATTCATAAAACTTCCATTATTTTGTAATGCTTTGTAACAGTCATCAATGTAACGCTTTCGTAACTTCTCTCTTTCATTTGCTTATAAATTGAAACTCCAGACCATAGTTATTTGAGACACGGAAAAATCTTCTCCTCATCCTTTCTTTATTTGCTGGGTTATACATACAATTTAGTTGTTCAGATTCCTTCTATTATTTTGTGCATAGTAAAGAAGAGGGTTTGTTGTATCTTAAGTGAATAGTTGCTATACCTTGGAGGGATAGTTGCTCGACCCTAATGCACCGAGTTTCGTATATTGAGGAATGAAATTATCCTTAAGGATAGTATTTGCGCGCCTAAAAAAATTATGTTATTTTTTGTCTTCTCCAAGACTCTTTACACAAAAAATACATTTGAAGTATTGATAACCTATGATCAACAATTATAAAAACAACTACTAAGAATTTAGGCATGCCCTATATGGCTCTTAATATTTAGCAATACTGTGTACAAATAGGTACAACTTCTCACATCATTGACTTCACTAGTTGATAGTTACATCCTACAGTCATCCCAGTCTATCGAGATGATATTCTTCATTCGATCACCCCTTGCTTTAGCACTTAGCCGTTTGATTGTTGACATCTTTGTCCAAAAAAATTGTTTCTTATCGACTGGTTTTACTTCACTCACTGTCTATTTCCGACGTTTGCAATCTTCTGTTTTTGCTGTTGATTTTCAAGTGGCTTCCATCGATCAAAGTATTAACCAAGATATTTGAGTATTTTTTGGTGCTAACGTTGATAGTGCAGTTCATAAGAGGATTTTGTTGAGTAGCTTCAGTTGAACTGCATCATATCCTAAACAAGGGGATTTTGACCGAAGAAGGCTTAAACGAAAAAAAATAATTATGGTCTATGCCTTGTAACCAAGATATACGGCCATTTCTGTCCTTGACTTTCCTTTCCAAATAAAGCAGTTATTTTTTTTCGTTGTAAATCAGTGCTAAAAGCTTTTACCCGAGGATGTGAATATAATGGTCTAGCCTGAGAAATTTCTCTAGTAGGTAAATTTCCCGTAGTGACACATTTATTTCTCCACATCTTTTCTTTCGCTTGCTCATACATTATATATGTGTCTGTCCTCTTATGAAATCAAATAAACTCGATATGGCATATGAGTTTGAACATTATTGGAAATCTTTCCGATCAATTTAACGTCCAATTACTTTTATCGCATAAACGGAAGGAGTCATAAGTTTGATATATAACGACCTATTTAAATTTAGTTGTGTACCTTACCTTGAGCTTTATCAAATACATGTAAGAACCTTGTTTGATAATTCGAAATTGCGATCCACCATTCTATTGATCAAAATCCTTTACAATCTAAAGATACATATTTCAATTTTCTCACATAAATGAATAATCACTAAAGGATGCATATGGTTGCGCTTATAGAGGAAAACAATCCTAGAAATAAGACCTGCCATCAATAATATCTCTGAATCTGGTAATATATCTACTATTTAATGATTGTGCAAGTCTATCCACGGCAATAATGAACATGACAAAAAATTGTCCTATTTATTGAGCCTTTCATCTATTGGCAAGCCAATTCCTAGCCACTCGAGGGCAAAAAAATCCTCTCTCCATAGTCCATGTCTGTGTGGAGAAGCTGTTGCTCCCACGACGTAAGTCTTGTGATGCCAAGCAAACGAAGAATCATGCATCATATCGGGCGTCCCTGCAAACTACTCTCAACTTGCAACTTCGTTGCAGGTACACATTAGATTAGCGATTTACCAAAAAATGCTTTGAGATCTGGATTGGCTGTGATAGTTCATCTTCACATGGGTATTAATCGATCCACTAAACTTTTCAGATTAAACTATTGTTCGTGGTATAATTATTATTCACTACGCAGACTGCTAATCTAGGTTCTCTTGCACTTTTATTGCAGTAATGAACTTGAAGAATGGGACGAAGTTTTGAGCTTCAATCCAATCCAACACCATTCTACCCAACCAACTGCAAACGGAGCTGAAGATCCAGAGCATATCTTTTGGGTTGAAGTGGTTGGGTTGCTTGGGTTCCATGCTGATCCCTGCTCCTGTCGAATGCAAAGCTCCGAGCGTCACAAGGCTGTGATCGTCCATGTGAAACCCTGGGACTTCACATCGACCTCATCCGCAGTCCAGTTCTTCAATTCGTTTCTCAAAAATTGTTTCCCTCACTAGTGTTTCTCTTGCACCTCAGTTTAGTCAATGAGAAACTCTGTATCAAATCCTCATATAGTTTCAATGGATATTCATTTTCAATTGAAGCAGTTGCGTTGATTTGAGATTGGGTATGACTCGCTAGAATTATATTACATATAAAAAAAGAAGATCAATATGGATTAAGTGGATTAACATGAATTGAATTCATTTTCGATTCACTCAAGACCAACTCAGCCATCTGTATAAGAAGGGCCCAACCATGGGTCCGGGAGGTGCAAAGGTGGCTTGAGATGATGTGTGTCTCCCATTTCAAGAAAGAGGCCTTGGTATAAGAAGAATCAGGGACAGCAACAAAGCAGCCATGGCTAAACATATCTGGTTGTTATTCACTGATAAAGAATCGTTATGGTGCAAATGGATTCATGCTACATATCTTAAAAGAGAGAACTTTTGGATCTTTTCAACTCCTATCCATTGTTCTTGGGCTTGGTAGAAGATCCTTGCTTTAAGGGTTGAATTTCGACCCCATTTCAGATGGAAACTAGGAGATGGGGAATCTATATCGCTATGGTTTGATCCATGGCTAAAATTGGGTTCCCTTAACTCAGTATTCTCAAACAGCTACATATACCAATCGGGCTTACTTAGACAAGCAAAGGCCAAGGAATTATATTCTCCTAATGGGTGTCAGTTACTCCAAGTGCTGCTATTGTGGCAAATACCAATCCCCCATCTCTCAACTAGTCAGGACATCTTCACATGGGTGGAGAACACCAGAGGAAACTTTTCAACGGCGTCGGCTCGGGCCACAGTCCGACATAAATCAAACTCGGTTCATTGGTCCACGTTTATTTGGGACAAGGCCTTAGCACCTAGACATCAATTTCTTCTCTGGCTTATTACCAAGAATTGACTTCCTACTCATTCTTTCCTTATGTCTATTGGTAGGATTCCTAATTTGGTCTGTGCCCTCTGCAATTGTAGGCCTGATTCAGTCAATCACCTCTTTTTTGATTGCTGTATATCCTACTCTCTGGCTAACTTTTGGGCTACGAAGTGTAATCTTCCTTGGAGCAACTCCTCGTGGTCGGATAATCTCCTCTGGGCTATTAATCATATGTCTGGAAAAGGATTCTACCGAGAGATAGCTCGGTTCTCTTTTGGTGCCCTATGCTATATTATCTGGAAGACTAGGAATGACATTCTCTTCCGTGGGCACAACCTCTATGCACCTTCCATGAAGCTTTACCTCTATAAGGCGGTTAAAGACAAAGGCCTCACTTTCAAGTCGGTGGAAGACACCCCTAGAAACAGAAGGACGCAGCATAGTTGGGGGATAGACCCTTGGATTTTTGGAGTGGAGCCGACCTCGACTTAACTTAGGATGATCTGGGTCTCCTTTCCTATATTCCTAGCCTATATTTTTCCTTTCCTTTTGGGTGACCATGATATCCTTATACTCAACTGACATGTCGTCCAGTCGAGTGTTTGTCGGTACCATGTTTTCCCCCAATCTATTGTACAATTCTATGGTCGATTTAATACAAACTTACCTTACCAAAAAAAAAAAAACTCAGCCACCTGTATCACAGATTTACTCGGTGGCAAGTTTAAGGCTCCTGTACCGTTCCGTGAGGAGTTTTACTTACCGCAACCAGTGTATGCAAGAGCAACGTAGGTTTCCCTAGGGTTATCCAAAAAAAAAAAATGAGAATCATAGAGAATAAAATATGAGGACAAGTTACTGGTTGATAGATTCCACTTTTCATGTATCTAATGCAATAATGCAAAGATTGTCGAAAGACTGATCTTTATGTACGGTGCATGATAGCTTTCATTGATTTTATTCTCCAAGGATCGTATTGCAAAATATATAAATTATACACATCTTCTTCCTTACTACACATTTCGTGTTGCGTTTTGTTTTAACTTGTATATGCTCTCGCTCATGATGGAGACCGTGCGATGAGCCTCATACATGCTTGCTTGAGTCATTGAGATGTAGAGCACACTAGAGGTTGGTTAACAGCATAATTATTAGATTGAAATAACGTATCATGAATTAAAATATTAAATTTATGAATCTTAAATTGTGAATTGAACAATGAATTGAATCGTAGGATTCATGTTACTTCAAATATCAATTATAATCTTTTGTGTGCCATTTCATTATAAAGTATCAAATATACTTCTGATTGAGCTGTAACTAATCGGAATACAATATACATATTGTGTCATAGATTTCTTAAAGAATCAATAAATTCACTTGAAAATCAGAGTATTAGCAATTCACCTAATAATTACATATCATAAAGGCCTTGAATCATACAATATGAATCGACAACCGTGCAATTCCGATAACAATGGTTAATGAGGTCCTTTTAACTAACTAATAGCATGTCAGTCTTTAAAATCCCGCTATCCATATGTCGGGCAATCGAGAGGAAAATTGCTGAATTTTGGTGGAAAACAAATGACCAGCACAAAGGAGTCCATTGGAAATGCTGGGAAATATTAAAAGAAAGGAAAGCAAATGGGGGACTTGGTTTCCGAGATCTTATCACTTTTAATGAAGCCATGTTGGGTAAGCAAGCTTGGAGGCTGCTCAATCAGCTAGGCACCCTATGGAGCCAGGTATATCAAGGCCTGTACTACCCACAAATGAAACTTTTATAGGCTAGAAGAGGTAGCAACCCCTCTTGGGGATGGCTTAGCATATTGACAGGGAGAAACACTATCCTCCCTTCATTGAGGTGGACTATTGGAAATGGTGAGAAGGTGAATATTCGTGAGGATATGTGGCTGCCTAGGGGAATACTAATTGGCCCAACCAATAGAGAGGACCTAAAGATGGTATCATAATTAATAGACACAGAGCACATGACATGGTAGGAGGACAGAATACGGAATCTCTTTGACGAGGAAATAGCTGAAGAAATACTCTCAATTCCACTTAGCAGAAACATGACACAAGACCACATAGTATGGACACCCAATAAGATCGGAACGTATACTGTAAAAAGCGCATATCAATGTCTACAATCCATACAGAGCTGTCCTAAACGACAAGAACCTTCCTCCTCATTTCAGATACCACCAACATTATGGCGTCGCATTTGGCAAGCCCAAGTACAACCAAAGTTAAAACATTTTCTATGGCAACTATGTCATAACGTGCTACCAACAAGGGAGAACCTTCGGAAAAGGAATATACTACCTCATGATCAATGCGAAATGTGGCAAAGCCAACCCGAAACCAGCGAGCACTTGTTCCTCTTTTGCCCATGGTCCGAACAAGTTTGGAAACACCCTGAAATCAAGATCAACATAAATAAGATCAACATAAATCAGAGGCACGTCAACCAAATGGAAGAGTGGGTCGATAAATTTCAGCACAATACCATCCCTTTCGAGCTCGTCACATAGATTTCGTGGTAGATCTGGCGTGGGAGGAACGCTCTAATCTTCCATGGACAGAGACTTCAGCCAGTGACAATAATCGAGTCAGCCATCGCCCAACACTAGAACACCAGTACAGGGCTGGTTCGGAAAAATAGCAACCCAGCTCAACCACCAAACTCACCTGCTAAATGGACACCCCCAGCTCGCGGTTCCCTTAAGTGGAATGTCGACGGGTCATTTTGCTGAGAGAACAGAACAACTGCAG
The DNA here is from genome assembly GCA_014182735.1 of Corymbia maculata. Taxonomy (NCBI): domain Eukaryota; kingdom Viridiplantae; phylum Streptophyta; class Magnoliopsida; order Myrtales; family Myrtaceae; genus Corymbia; species Corymbia maculata. The sequence goes on along the minus strand of CM024686.1, from coordinate 17,220,082 downwards.
TAGCTGGAGTCTGCCGAGATAGCCAAGGCCGACTGATCGTTGGTGTTGCGCGCCCGGTCATGGTTCAATCGCCGATCCAAGCAAAAGCAGAAGTGGTCCTCAAAACCCTTAGGTGGATATCAACGAAAGAAAAAGAAGGAAAAGAAACCCTCAGTTGGGAGATCGAGACTGATCAGCTTGAACTGGTGAGGGAGATAAGTGGAATAGCAAATCAGAAGCTACTTACCCCCACGGTTCAAAAGCTGAACACGGTAGTTCACTTTGATTGGGAAATACAAACACATCTTCAAGAAGCCCAGGACCTATTAGTAAACTTGAGGCCCATCAAATTTACCCACTGCAGAAGAGATGCAAATAGGGTAGCGGATTGGGCTGCAAAGGCCCAACGTCGTCAAGTATTACCGGGCAACTGGGTCCAATACCCCCCATTGAGCCTCTTCGATATTTTATGTTCTGATGTATCTCACCTCTCTTTTTAGTAATGAAAATACAAATATTTCCGACCAAAAAAAAAAAAACTAACTAATAGGGTGATCAATAAAGGGATTTGGGAATAGCTTTTACGGAAACTATCAATCAAGCATACTTAAATTGGAATAGCAATCAAAAGTCAGTGACTGCTTCAAAGTTTTAGGAATCGATTGCCTCATCCCTGGACTTCTAGTCAATGGCGTGATCGAATCAGATGCTTGGAAACTACTCGAAATTTTTCAACATGGTAATGCAATCATGAAGATTTATAATGGATACTTCAATTCAGCTGCTAAAATACCTTCTTTTAAGTACATTATATATTGATATTGGAACTTGAATAAATATCAGAAACTATTCGTGTGTAGTGCTGAAGAAAACCAGCTGGCGATGAAGTGGCTCTTCACATGATTGCTGTGTGTCATCATGGCTGCCGTGTGGACTAATGCAGTAGGAGGCAATCGTTGTGACAGGAGGCTGCTATCGCGCATAAGGTTATCGTTGCATCAGGAGACTGTCATGGCGACTGTGACAACTATGTGATAACCGAACAGATTGAAGTAATTATTGAATAAGACGAACAATGCTAAGGATCGATGTTTAGATAGAGATATTGATAGTTATTGAAAAAGAAAAACACACAAGGTAAGTGGCGTGAGCGCGCATTCAAATGTTCATCAAGTACAATGTGCACTAAATACACCTCAAGATCATTTAGCTCTCATATTAATAAAAAGCATATGTGAAAGAGAAATGTGAAATTTCTGTATATTTCAATGTATTTAGACAAAGAATGCATCATCTTATTTATAGGATTTATCAGATAATTATCTAGGTAATATATCAATTAAAGATATACAGACAATTAAAGGGAGATACAAAGAATCTCTTAAATGTATAAACTATTGATGAGAGATATAAAAATTCAAGAGAAAACTCCTAAATATCTCTAACACCAACCATATTGGAGAACTGATTTTGATACATTTCTCACACTCACCGGCAGTGCATGCAAAAGTTTAGATTGGTAATTTATTGGAATAGGCCTTCATCCTCGGTAAGCATCTCTCTCACACAGATGCATCATAGGTGTGTCAATGAGTCGGGTTGAGTTTTAATATCACACGACCAGACTCAAATCATAAGGATTGTGTACTTTGACCCGGCCCAACCTGAAATGCAAAGTGAAAACTCAGGTTGAGTTAGATTTTTGGTTTTTTTTTTTTCTGGACGGGGTCCCCCCACTCAACTCTTCTTTATCACGCAATTTTGATGAACGTTTTCCAAGTAAAAGACAATTCAATTTTTGAAGAACAACAAGCGGGTTTTCGCTACATGCGTGACGCATGTCGAATGAAGACTCCAATTTGCTATTTCTATTTTGCCTTAATTAAGAGCATAAGGCAGAAGGAAAATGTGGGGACAAGAGGATAGACTTGCAGTTTCCTGGAACGGATGGAAAGCAAGCTAAAGACTTCATTCACATTCGGATTATAATACAAGAATCTTAATTTTTTCTCTTTCAAGCCGAGTAGATATCAGTCTAGTTCCGCAGTGTGAATGAATTAAAAGAATGCTAAAAACTTCGTTCACATGACAGTTTTAATCTAGAATTTAAAATACTTCTTTATTATAACAGTTTTCACTTTCACATTGAGTAGATGTTTCGCTGTGTAAATGACTGACGTTGGAAATTTTTTGGAACTCTTGTATGCAGGAGATAGGGCGACTCCATTCGTACGATGTGTGGAATTAAGTTCTTGGCGTCCAATAATCCACCAAAATGGAACTCCGAAGCAGCGGCGTTCGAATCCACGTGGTGTGAAAAAATCATATGCATTATGGTCGAGTGAAATTCTTTATGATATATTAAGCCAACTCATAGTCCAATTACGAGGGAGAATCATAGAGGAGGGGAATAAAAAGGAATGAATTAATAGCCAATGTTTCCATTTTCAAGTATCTAATGTTAAAGTCATATAAAAGCTCAATTTACTTATTATCGAATAAAAAGTATATCGTAGTACCATAATGATAGAGATGTTGTATTGTGCTTTATTATCGATTTATATGTGCTCTTGTAGATGCAAGATACCTGAGTTTGACTTCCACAATAAACAAAAGTGATTAGAGTTGGTTGGGTGCTGGTTACAATACATGGTGATTAGGGGAATCATCGCATCTTAGAGAGGGTTATCCATGTTCTTTCTTTGAATAAGGTTATTATCAATCTTAGAGTCTATTTATTCGAAGAAAAACTGATTAAAATTGTATTTTGATTTTCAAATATTTGGATGATGAAAAACTAATTGATATATGGAAAATGGCTTTCACACCAAGTTCAAATAAGAGGAAAACGACTTTCCTTTTTGGTAAGAAGGAAATCAATTTCTCTAAATTACTAAACAAATGAAAACTGATGATTTTTCATGAAAGTAATTTCCATAGAAAGTATTTTCTTTATTATGAAGTTTTTAGTGAAATAAACTAACTCTTTTTATTATGTATATATCACGTGGTTATAGTTAATGCCACATATAAATGCAACTTCGATGTCCTTCTCTATTCCTCGTAAAATGACATATCTCCATTGTTCCTCAGCTTACCCTGCATGATCAATTGGCCATCAATGGTTGGTTGCTAAAGTGGAACATACTGGTCTCCTCTCTATGTTGCCTCTGTAATTTCCTTTGATGAAGTTTTTCTTCTTATGCTCCTTTACATTCCAAATCTGTAAATCCACACTGCAACTTCACCTCGTCGATCGAGCCCCTGGTTTGCTTGCTCTTGTTCGTCTTCTAAAGGAGGGGAAAACACTCAAATTAAATATACGTTCAAAAAAGAAGGTAAGTGTTATTGTAGCTTAGATACCCCGAAATGCGACTCATTCCAATTTTGGGGTGTTTCATCTAGATATTTTTTAGGGTGTGTTTGCCCTAAGCGAAATAATTTTCCACAAATTGCCTTTCTAGACTTTCACATATTTGGTGTGTTGAAAATGATCAATTAACGGAAGACCCGATTTACGTTCAAAGAAAATATCCATGCAAAATTAAAAAATATAAATTTCCTAACTTGAAAAGGAAAGAATAATTTTTTGGAAAATAATTTCTCAAAAAGTATCATCCTTTGTCATGAAGTTTTCTCTAAAATAAGCACATTTTTAATTCTTGAAATATACCTTCTCGCCTGATGCTTTTAATGATATTTTAGATTTGGTGCTCTTATTTTTATTTATTTGCTTTTATTTTTATTTTTGGCAATACAATTTTCTTCAAATGCCACAATAAATACATATTCTCTATTGTTTTTTTTTGAGAAATTTCAAATAAGAATATGAAGTGACATCATTTTCTTAAATAAAAACCTAAAGTGGATATATTTTTAAATAAGGGCTTGAAGTGAACATTGGTTCAAATAAAAGTCTAAAATGGCCATATCGGTCTCAAAAAGGACTCAAACTCATTGTTGATGAAAGGCAATTTTGCTTTTATAATTTTTTTCTTTCCAAACTCAAAAAAAATATTTTAAAAAATAATGCAAAAAGAGAGGGAGGGCTCCCTCCCGCCGTAACCGCCGGCCCATTGCTAGTTGGGCAGTAGCATTGGCCAGTGGGGTCGTCGACCTTGGGTCGTCAGCGCTTAGGCGAGGGTCGACGACCTTTGTCGACCAAAGTTGAGGGGGTAAGGCCCTTGCCAAATATGGGGAAGGCGGCGACCCTCTCCTAGATCGGGATAAGGGCCCAAGCGCCAATGGCCCCACTAGCTATTGTTGTCACCCCACCAGCAATGGGGCAACAGCCACAAACAAGAGGGAGCCCTCCCTCTCATGTGTGTTCTTCTTCTTCTTCTTTTAATTTTCCTTTTTTAATTTTAATCAAATTTCATTGAAATTTAATATTTAAATTGTGTTTGAACAAAAATATCTTTAATTGGCTAGAATTTTTTGCCGACGGGCTAGACCCTTATCTGAAATAGTCATAAATACTTGTGACCCTTCTTTGAGATTAATATGGCTATTTCATACCCTCATTTAAAATAATGTTCATTTAAGATCTTATTTGAAAAATGAGGATATTTCGGACTATTATTTGAAAATTTCCCCCATTTCTTTGATTGTCTATTATTTGTAAAGCTTAATGGAATGAAAAAGAGAAATTATTGTGCCATCCTTTTCTTTGATGAAATTGGAATCCATTGGAATCACGAATTAATGAAATATCATCAGATCGCTTTTTGGTTCGTTCCTTTTCCAATCAAGATAAATCCTAGAAAGTGACTTCAAAAGCATCATTTTGCATGTCAGTCTCGGATAAGTTTCAACAAGAAAGGTCGTGATTCCTCCAACTTAAACTTTGTGGTTTCAAAATAACTTTCAAGCCTAATCGAAATTCTTGCACTACGTGGAAAGAAGTTCTTGGAGTCTAATACCCCCACCACAATTGAAGTCCACAGGGAAAAGTCTTCGAATCCGCGCAGTACGAAAAAATCCTATGACGGATTATTGGTCGAGGTAACTTCTTTATGATGTATAAAGCCAACCCGTGTTCCTATTGTGTGGGAGAATTATAGAAGAAGAGAAAAAAAAGGAAGGAGTTAACAGCAAGTGGTTCACATTCAAATATCTAATCTGAAAATCAAGTAAAAGCGATTCTTTCTTAGAAGAGGGCCCTGACGGTGCTTATTTAATATCCTATACTAGTGCGATTTCAATGTCTTTCTGTACTTCTCGAAAAAGAAAAATCTTGCATTCTTGCTTGGCTTACTATCATAATTGATTGACCACCGAACATAGGTTGCTTAAGTGGAACATGCAGGCCTCTTCTCTCTACTGTCTCTGTAATTTCCCCGATGATGATAGGAATCCCCTGTTTTCTCGGATGCTCCTTCTCTTTGCAAATGTGCAAATTTATACTGTAACTTCATCTCATTGATTGAGCCCGTTGCTTAGGCATGCTCACCATGGGGGGGAACACTCGAAATGAAATGAAGGTAACTCGTCGATTACAATGACTTGGAATTTGGTGAGTCAGGAGTACCTTGGCCATATCCCTATAACTATTTCAACACGATGTGATTTACACTACACGGCACGAATTGCTGGGGAAAGGCAATTACTGGTTAATCCTATTCTTGACTATAACAGGAGGCTGATGGATGTGTCAATGCACTCCGTGCTATTAGATTGAAACAAGATCATGTTGTTTGTAAAACTTGTCCATTGGAAGTGTGTAATAGTTTGCTTAAAGATCGCATTGGAGGTATGCCTCTATATGATTAAATACCTAAGATGCCCTCTCTAGTATAATCCGTTCTTTTATCTAAAAACATATAAAAAAAATTAATTCTGGAGTTTCAAGTATATACCACTCAATTCCAGAGGTCTCTCACTGTCTTTCACCCTGCTCCCCACCCTCAAATTGAGATGCCCATTCGATATTTATGTTTACTTTGTTTTATGTAAGAAATATAGCATGGTTTCACTAACTTATTTAGATGTGCATAAGGGCAGGAGGTTACTTGTTTCACTTAATCTTTCAAATTAAAAAACTAGTTCGATCAACAAAGGTTCCAAGAGTCCTTTGTTGATTTTTGGATAGAGAAAGCAAATGGCAAGAAATTTGAAATTTGAAGTTATAAGTACCAGGAACAATCATTGCCATCTATGTAAATTGTACCAAAAATGTAAAACATGTAGAAAATAAAGATGTTCAACATGTGTCGTTAACTAGTGAGGCCACCCTTCCCACATGGGAAGGGGGTGTGGACGTTTGAATCTCCACCTTATTAAAGAAGTTAAGGTGATGATGATATAGGTTCAGGTGTGGATTTTGACTCTCACACTCTATAAAGAGGTAAGGCATAATCTGAAAGTGGAGTTAAAATAGGAGTAGACTAAGATCAACAAAAAAAAAACCATGTATTATTGGATTAAGTGAGTGGTCCTCGAAAAAATGTTGGATATTTCAATGGTTTTGAAATATTTGAAAGTAATTGCTCTAATAGAAGTTATGACTAGTGGCCATGAAAGCAATTATTTTGTAAGGCCTTTTTGTAACAGTTCATTTATTCATAAACCTCCCATTATTTTGTAATGCTTTGTAACGGTCATCAATTTAATGATTTGTAATGGTTTCGTAACTTCTCTCTCTTTCATTTACTTATAAATTGAAACTCCAGGCCATAGTTATTTGAGAAATGCAAAAATCTTCTCCTCACCCCTTCTTTATTTGTTGGGTTATGCATACAATTTAGTTATTCAGATTCATTCTATTATTTTGTGCATAGTAAAGAAGAGGGTTTGTTGTATCTTAAATGAATAGTTGCTACATTTTGGAGGGACAGCTGCTAGAGCCTATGGCACCGAGTTTTGTATATTGAGGAATGAAATTGTCCTTAAAGATAGTATTTGCGCGCTTTAAAAAAAGTGTTTTTTTTTGGTCTTCTCCTAGACTCTTTACAACAAAAAATACATTTGAAGTATTGATAAACTATAATCAATAATTATATAAACAACTACTAAGAATTTAAGAATGCCCTATATGGCTCTTAATATTTAGCAATACTATGTACAAATAGTTACAACTTCTCACATCATTGACTTCACTAATTGACAGTTACATACTACACTCATCCCAGTCTATCTGTCGAGATGATATTCTTCATTCGTTCACCCCTTGCTTTAGCACTTAGCCCTTCCATTGTTGACACCTTTGTCCACAAAAATTGTGTCTTCTTATCGACTGGTTTTACTGGTTTTACTTCATTTTCAAGTGCTAACGTTGATAATGCAGTTCATAAGAGATTTTATTGAGTAGCTTCAGTTGAACTGCATAATATCCTAAACAAGGGGATTTTGGCCGAAGAAGGCTTAAACGAAAAAAAATAATTATGGTCTATCCCTTGTAACCAAGAAATACGGCCATTTCTGTACTTGACTTTCCTTTCCAAATAAAGCAGTTATTTTTTTATCAATTATTATTTTTCGTTGTAAATCAGTGCTAAAAGCTTTTACCCGAGGATGTGAATATAATGCTCTAGCCTGAGAAATTTCTCTAGTAGGTAAATTTCCTGTAGTGACACATTTATTTCTCTACATCTTTTCTTTCGCTTGCTCATACATTATATATGTGTCTGTCCTCTTACGAAATCAAATAAAACTCGATATGGCATATGAGTTTGAACATTATTGCAATCTTTCCGATCAATTTAATGTCCAATTACTTTTATCGCATAAACGGAAGGAGTCATAAGTCTGATATATAATGACCTATTTAAATTTAGTTGTGTACGTTACCTTGAGCTTTTATCAAATACATGTAAGAACCATGTTTGAAATTTCGAAATTGTGATCCACCATTTGATTGATCAAAATCCTTAACAATCTAAAGATACAGATTTCAATTTTCTCACATAATTGAATAATCACTAAAGGATGCATATGGTTGTGCTTATAGAGGAAAGCAATCCTAGAAATAAGACCTGATTGATAATATCTCTGAATAAGGTAATATATCTATTTAATGATTGTGCAAGTCTATCCACGACAATAATGAAGATGCCAAACAATTGTCCTATTTATTGTGCCTTTCATCTATTGGCAAGTCATTTCCTAGCCACTCGAGGGCAAAAAAAAATCCTCTGTCCGTAGTCTATGTCTGTGTGGAGAAGCTACTGCACCCGTGACGTAAGCCTTGTGATGCCAAGCAAACGAAGAATCATGTATCATATCAGGCTTCCCTGCAGACTACTCTCAACTTGCAACTTCGTTGCAGGTACACATCGAATTAGCGATTTACCAAAAAAGTGCTTTGAGATCTGGATTGGTTGTGGTAGTTCATCTTCACATGGGTATTAATCGATCCACTAAACTTTTCCGACTTAACTATTGTTCGTGGTATAATTATTATTCACAACGCAAGTTGCTAATCTAGGTTTTCTCGCATTTTTAATGCAGTAATGAACTCCAAGAATGGGACGGAGTTTTGAGCTTCAATCCAATCCAACACCATTCATCACAGCCATCTGCAAATGAAGCTGAAAATCCGGAACATATCTTTCGGGTTGAAGTGGTTGGGTTTGCTTTAGTTCCATGCTGATCCCTGCTCCTGTCGAATGCAACGCTCCGACCATCGCAAGGCTGTGTTCGTCCATGTGAAACCCTGGGATTTCACAACGACCTCATCTGCGGACCAGTTCCTCAATTCGTTTCTCAAAGTGTTCTTTCCCTCACTAGGGTTTCTCTTGCACCTCAGTTTAGTTGATGTGAAAACTCTGTATCAAATCCTCATATAGTTTTATGGATATTCATTTTCAAGTGAAGCAGTTGCGTTGATTCTAGATTTGGTATGACTCACTAAAATTATATTACATATAAAAAAATGATCAATATGGATTAAGTAGGTTAATTTGGATTGAATTCATTTTCGATTCACTCAAACTCAACTCAGCCACCTGTATCACAAATTTACTCGGTGGCAAGTTTAGGGCTCCCCTACCATTCCGTTAGGTGTTTTACTTACCGCAACCAGCGTATGCAAGAGCAACGTAGGTTTCCCTAGGGTTATCCACAAAAGAAGAAGGAGAATCATAGAGGAATAGAATACGAGGACAAGTTAATGGTTGATAGATTCCACTTTTCATGTATCTAATGCAAAGATTGTCGAAAGACTGATATTTATATATGGAGCATGATAGCTTTTGTTGATTTTATTCTCCAAGGATCGTATTGCAAAATACATGAATTATACACATCTTCTTCCTTACTACACATTTCGTGTTGCGTTTTGTTTTAACTTATATATACACTCACTCACGATGGAGATACTGTAATGAGCCTCGTGCATGCTTGCTTGAGTCATTGAGATGTAGAGCACACTAGAGTTTGGTTCACAGCATAATTGTTAGATTGAAATAACATATCGTGAATCGAAATATTAAATTTATGAACCTTAAATCGTGAATTGAACAATGAATTGAATCGTAGGATTAATGTTACTTCAAATATCAATTATAATTTTTTGTATGCCATTTCATTATAAAGTATCAAATTTACTTCTGATTGAGCTGTAACTAATCGGAATAAAATATACAAATTAAAGTACACCATTCCATAGGTCAAAGTATAAAAAGTTGAATTGATGAAACAATAGATACATATTGAGTCAAAGATTTCTTAAAGATTCAATAAATTCACTTGAAAATCAGAGTATTAGCAATTCACATAATAATTACATATCATAAAGGCCTTGAATCATACAATATGAATCGACAACTGTGCAATTCTGACAACAATGGTTAATGAGGTCCTTGAAATTAACTAACGAATAAGGTGATCAATAAAGTGATTTCGAAATAGCTTTTACGGAAACTATCATTCAAGCATATTTAAATTGGAATAACAATCAAAAGTTAGTGATTGCTTCAAGGTTTTAGGAATCGATTGCCCCATCCCTGGACTTCTAGTCAATGGCGTGATCGAATCAGATGCTTGGAAACTATTCGAAATTGTTCAACAAGGTAATGCAATCAAGAAGATTTCCAATGGATACTTCAATTTAGCTGCTAAAATACCTTCTTTTATGTACATCATGTATTGACATTGGAACTTGAATAGATATCAGAAACTATTCGTGTGTAGTGCTGAAGAAAACCGGCTGGCGTTGATGTGGCTGTTCACATGATTGCTGTGTGTCATCATGGCTGCCGTGTGGACTAATGCGGTAGGAGGCAATCATTGTGACAGTAGGCTGCTATCGCGCATAAGGCTATTGTTGCAGCAGGAGACTGTCATGGCAACCGTGCCAACTATGTGATAACCCAACAGATTGAAGTAATTGTTGAATAAGAAGAACAATGCCAAGTATAGATGTTGAGATGGAGATATTAATAGTTATTGAAAAAGAAAAACACACAAGGTAAGTGGCGTATTCTGAGTGCGCACTCAAATGTTCATCAAGTACAATGTGCACTAAATACACCTGGAGATCGTTTAGCTCTCATACTAAGAAAATCATATGTAAAAGAGAAATGTGAAATTTTTGCATATTTCAATGTATTTAGACAAAGAATGCATCACCTTATTTATAGGATTTATGAGATAATTATCTAGGTAATATATTAATTAAAGATATACATACAATTAAAGGGAGATATAGAGAATCTCTTAAATATATATGAACTATTGATGAGAGATATAAAAATTCAAGAGAAAACTCCTAAGTATCTATAACACCAACCATATTGGAGAACTGATTTTGATACATTTCTCATATTCACTGGCAATGCATGCAAAAGTTTAGATTGGTGATTTATTGGAATAGGCCTTCATCCTCAGTAAGCATTTCTCTCTCACACAAATGCATCAAAGGGGTGTCAATGGGTTGGGTTGAGTTTTAATATTACATGACCAGACTCGAATCATAAGGATTGTGTACTTTGACCTGGCCCGACCGGAAACGCAAAGTGAAAACTCAGGTTGAGTTAGTTATTTGGTTTTTGTTTTTGTTGGACAGGGTCCCCCTACTCAAATTTGCTTTATCACGCAATTTTGATGAACGTTTTCCAAGTAAAAGGCAATTCAATTTTTGAAGAACAACAAGCGGTTTTCGCTACATGCGTGACGCTTGTAGAATGAAGGCTCCAATTTGCTATTTCTATTTTGCCTTAATTAAGAGCATAAGGCAGAAGAAAAATGTGGGGACAAGAGGATAGACTTGCAGTTTCCTGGAACGGATGGAAAGCAAGCTAAAGACTTCATTCACATCCGGATTATAATACAAGAATCTTAACTTTTTCACTTTCAAGCCGAGTAGAGATCAGTCTAGTTCCGCGGTGTGAATGAATTAAAAGAATGCTAAAAACTTCGTTCACATGACAGTTTTAATCTAGAATTTAAAATACTTATTTATTATAACTGTTTTCACTTTCACGTTGAGTAGATGTTTCGCTGTGTAAATGACTGACGTTGGAAATTTTTTGGAACTCTTGTATGCAGGAGATAGGGCGACTCCATTCGTACAGTATGTGGAATTAAGTTTTTGGCGTCCAATAATCCACCACAATGGAACTCCGAATGAATGGCGTTCGAATCCACGTGGTGTGAAAAAATCATATGCATTATGGTCGAGTGAAATTCTTTATGATATATTAAGCCAACTCATAGTCCTGTTGCGAGGGAGAATCATAGAGGAAAGGAATAAAAAGGAATGAGTTAGGCCTGAATGGTAACTTGCTAAATAGTGATAATTTCTGTTTTTTATTCCCGGGAGTAGATTTGGAACATAAATCCGTTTGTTAAAATTTTTGTTTCCGGGAACAGATTTGGAACACAATCAAGAATAAAAAAGTTGCTTCTTGTTCCGGGAACAACTTCAATAATCATTTTTTTTTTTTTTTTTTTTTTTCTCTTTTCTTTCTCTTACCTTTTCTTCTTCCTCCCTTAGCCTACTACTGCCCATTGCTGCCCACCGCCACTGTCGCCAGCACCAGCCACCGTTGGCGAGTGGCTGGGCGAGGTCCGACGAGCTCGCTGGAGGCTTGCCTGGCCACCGGCAAGCTCGGCCAAGCAAATTTGGGTGAGGCCAAGCCTCACCCAGCCTAGCAAGCCTTGTCGGTGGATGGGCGAGGCGACCTCCCCCAAATTTAGCGAGGCCAAGCTCGCCTAGCTACCAGTGAGGCTTGGCCTTGCCGGCCCACCGTCGAGGGTAGCGTCGGCTTGGCTGGGCAACGCCGCCTTGGCGGTGGGCCAATGAGGCTAAGCCTCGCTAGTGGCTAGGCAAGCTCGGCCTTGCCATGGCTGGGCGAGTTGGCCTCAACCAGATCTAGCGAGGTCGTGAAGCTAAGCTCACCTAGCCACCGGCGAGGCCGAGCCTCGTTGACCCATTGCTAGCCCGGTGTTGCCCAGCCAAGCTGACACCACCCTAGCGGTGGGCCGGTGAGGCCGAGCCTCATCGGTGGCTGGGTGAGCTCGACCTCGCTTAGCTCACGGTGAGGTTGGGCGTCGTCGGTCGTTGACGATCTTTTAAGGAAAAAGAAGGTGAAAATGGAAAGGAGAAAGAAAAGGAAATTGTATTTAAATCATTAAAAAATTAAAAGAAATTATTTTGGACTAGAAATTTTTAGGTTTTACTAAACGCATTTCTGTCCCAAAAATAAAAATTTTGAACAGTTACCAAACACTTTCAAATGCTTATAAATTGTTCCTGGGAACATAATTAAAAAGAATCATTTCTGAGCAAAAACTGTTCACAGGCACATAATCATTACCAAATAGGCCCTTAATAGCCAACATTTCCATTTTCAAGTATCTAATGTGAAAATCATATAAAAGCTCAATTTACTTATTATTGAATAAAAAGTGTATCGTAGTACCATGATGATACAGACGTTGTATTGTGCTTTATTATCGATTTATATGTGCTCTTGTAGATGCAAGATACCTGAGTTTGACTTCCACAATAAATAAAAGTGATTAGAGTTGGTTGGATGTTGGTTACAATACATGGTGATAGGGGAATGATTGTATCTTAGAGAGGGTTATCCATTTTCTTTCTTTGAATAAGGTTGTTATCAATCTTAGAGTCTGTTTATTCGAAGAAAAACTGATTAAAATTGTATTCCAACTTCCAGATATTTGGATGGCGGAAAACTAGTTGATATATGGAAAATGTTTTTCACACCAAGTTCAAATCGGAGGAAAACGACTTTTCCTTTTGGTAAGAAGGAAATCAATTTTTCTAAATCACCAACCAAATTAAACTTGACGATTTTCCATGAAAGTAATTTCAATAGAAAGTATTTTCTTTATTACTAATTTTTTAGTGAAACAAGCTAACTCTTCTTATTATGTATAAATCACGTGGTTACAGTTAATGCCGCATATAAATGCAACTTCGATGTCCTTCTCTATTCCTCGTAAAATAACATATCTTCCATTGTTCCTTAGCTTACCCTGCATGATCAATTGGCCATCAATGGTTGGTTGCTAAAGTGGAACATACTGGTCTCCTCTCTATGTTGCCTTTGTAATTTCCTTTGATGAAGTTTTTTTCTTATGCTCCTTTACGTTCCAAATCTGTAAATCCACACTACAACTTCACCTCATTGATCGAGCCCCTGGTTTGCTTGCTCTTGTTTGTCTTCTAAATGAGGGGAAAACACTCAAATTAAATATATGTTCAAAAGAAGCAACTTTCCAGTTGGGAGCAAAGAAAGCGCCGGGATCAGATGGCTTAAATGGACTTTTCTATCAACGTCATTGGGATATCATTCAGCACGATGTATTCACTATGGTGAGATCTTTCTTTAACTCTGGCCAACTCGACCCAAACTTGAACAAAACCCATATTGTTCTAATTGCCAAGAACATAATCCAGAAAGTCTCGACCAGTTTAGGCCCATTAGCTTATGTAATTTCAGCTACAAAATTATTTTCAACGTCCTAGCAAATCGCTTAAAACCTTAGCTTCCTAATGTTATAGCGATGGAGCAAAGTGCTTTTGTTAGTGGCAGACAAATACAAGATAATATCTTGGTTGTCCAAGAAGTCTTACATCAACTAAGAATCAGGAAGAGAAAAAGGAAATTTCAAGCCATTATCAAGCTGGATATGAAAAAAGCCTATGATCGGGTTGAGTGGGACTTCCTTGAGGCAAGCATGACTAAGATCGGTTTTAGTGCGAGATGGATTTCTTGGATTATGCAGTGTGTCACCACAACCTCCCTTAGTGTCAAGTTTAATGGGGAACCTCTTCCTTTCTTTGCACCATCATGAGGGCTTCGGCGGTGAGACCCTTTATCTCCTTATTTGTTCATAATTGTTGCAAACATGCTATCCTCGCTCATGAAAAAAGCTATGGATGATGAGAGTATTAAAGGAATCAGACTCAACAGGTTTTTCCCGACACTTTCTCATCTACTTTTTGCAAACGATTCTATTTTCTTCGTGGATGGAAAGGTTAGTGAATGTTAGAACCTAGCCTCTATTCTACATCAATACTACTTTGCTTCAGGTCAAGAAATCAACCTCAACAAATCGGGAGTGTTTTTCAGTGTGGGGACCCTACATCCACTAAGAAGGAATATGGCTCAAGAATTGTGAGTTTCGGAAATCGACAAAACTTGGAAATACCTCGGAATCCCATCGGATTGGGGCCAAACAAAAAAGCAACTGCTCACATGGATTTTGGTGAGAGTAAACATGAAGTTGGAAGGGTGGAAAGAAATTTTTATATCCCAAGCAAGTAAAGAGATATTAATCAAAGCGGTGGTACAAGCTTTATCACAATATGCGATGTCTATATTCAAAATCCTAGTGTCTATTTGCAAGGCGATAGAGGGGAAGATAACTTTATTCTGGTGGAAAACACATGCATCAAAAGTCGGCTTGCATTGGAGACGATGGGACATACTGAAACAAAGAAAAGACAATGGAGGGCTAGGCTTTAAAGACCTCCTCACTTTTAACAAAGCAATGCTGGGTAAACAAGCATGGAGAATCTCTCAAACTTCAGATGCATTGTGGTGCAAAGTTCTAAAAGGATGTTATTTTCCAAATAGCAATTTCTGGCATGCAGCTAAGGGTTCTCATCCATCATGGGGTTGGCAAAGCTTACTTATGGGAAGAGATGCCATTTCAAAGGAGGTGAGGTGGAAAGTGGGTAATGGACAACATATTAGAATAAGGGAAGATAGATGGTTAGGAAGAGGCGTAATAGGAGGACCAACCAACATGAACCCAAAGTGGTCGCAAAAACCGATTGCCTCGACGGGACCTCTCTGGAATGAGCAACTTTTACACACTTGGCTTGACGAAGAAGTTGTAGATGAAATCCTAACAACTCCGTTGCCAACTATCCCAATGGAAGACTCGCTAGTGTGGTCACCAAATCGAACCAGAGGCTATTCAGTTAAAAGCGGATATAATGAGCTTCAAAAGAATGAAACTACACGTAGCTCTGGGCATGCCTCTTCTTCTTACCAAACACCTAAAGCTTTATGGAGCAAAATCTGGATGATGAAAACACTTCCAAAAGTCAAACTTTTTGTGTGGAGGGTATGCCAAGATGCATTACCAACCAATGTAAACTTGTTCAATAGAAGGGTAGTACCCAAGCTGGTTTGTCCCTTGTGTCAAAAAGAACCTTAGACAGTCGAGCATCTATTCCTCCTATGTGACAAGACAAAGCAAGCTTGGTCAAATCCTGAATTTAACATCTGAATTTCTCATCAACAAGTTACTAGATTTGAGGAGTGGTTGCTAAATTACAACAATATGACCCTGAAGATCATACCACTTGAGATTGTTGTAGTCACCCTCTGGAAAATCTGGTTAGCACGCAACTCCCTTGTCTTCCATCAGAAGCAGTCGAACCCGATCAGCATAGTAGACTCTACTCTGGACATGCATTGCAATTACACAAAGTGGACTCGAAGCAACTTGGAATGTGGGGCCATCTCACTAAACTTACAACCAAAGTGGAGACCACCACACTCGGATCCGTTGAAGAAAAACATCGATGGATCTCACCTCTTAGGGACCACGGAAGGGGCAATTGCATTCACATGCCGTGATTTAAAAGGAAGATTGACGGAAGGCCTCGCATGACTAGTTCGAGCATCTTCTGCCTTTCAAGTCGAAATCCTTGCTTGTCTTTATGCTCTTTGTCACTTTGCTGATCGACCTCATTTGAAATTAATACTAGAGTCTGACTGTTCATCGTTGGTGAGTTGGCTAAAAGATTCTTCCCCCTCTCCTTGGGATGTTGAACCACTTATCTTTGAATGCATTAGCCTATTGGCCCTTTTTGAGAGTTTAGAAATAGTTTTTTACCCTCGCACTTCAAATAGATTGGTGGACTAGGTTGTAAAAGCCTCTAGATGTAAGACCCTTCCCTTAAACTAGGTTGCTAATCCCCCTTCCCCTCTTTGGGAGATCCTGTGTTTTGATGCTCTTTACTCTTGTAAAGGGGCTTGAGTTTAATGAATGTTATTTTTATTTCGATAAAAAAAATATACGTTCAAAAAAGAAGGTAAGTTATTACTGAAGCTTAGATGCCCCGAATTATGGGGTGTTTCATCTAGATATTTTTTAGGGTGTGTTTGCCCTAAGTGAAATAATTTTCCACAAATTGGCTTTCTAGACTTTCTCATATTTGGTGTGTTGAAAATGATCAATTAATGGAAGAAAATATCCATTCAAAATTTAAAAATAAATTCCCTAACTTGAAAAGGGGAGAATAATTTTTTGGAAAATAATTTCTCGACAAGTATCATCCTTTATCATGAAGTTTTCTCCAAAATAAGCACATTCTTAATTCTTGAAATATACCTTCTGGCTCGATGCTTTTAATGATATTTTAGATTTGGTGCTCTTATTTATTTATTTTCTTTTATTTTTATTTTTGGCAATACAATTTTCTTTGAATGCCGCAATATATACATATTCTCTATTTTTTTTTTGAAAAATTCCAAATAAGGATATGAAGTGACCTCATTTTCTTAAATAAAGGCTTGAAGTGAACATAGTTTTAAATAAAGGGCTCAAAGTGTCTTCATTTTCTCAAATAAGGGCTTGAAGTGGACATTATTTTAAATAAAAATCTAAAGTGACCATATCAGTCTCAAAAAGAACTCAAACTCACTGTTGATAAAAGGCAATTTCGTTTAGTTAATTTTTTTTCTTTCCAAACTCAAAAAAAAATATTTAAAAAAATAATGCAAACGAGAGGAAGGGCTCCCTCCCACCTGTAATTGCCGGCCCATCGCTAGTTGGGCATTAGCAATGGTCGGTGGGGTCGTTGACCTTGGGTCGCTAGCGCTTAGGTGAGGGTCGATGACCTTTGCCGACCAAAGTTGAGGGGCTTAGGCCCTTGGCAAAGATGGGAGAAGGCAACAGTCCTCTCCTAGATCAGGACAAGGGCCCAAGCGCCAATGACCCCGCTGGTTATTATTGTTGCCCCACCAGCAATGGGGCGACATCCACAAGCAAGAGGGAGCCCTCCCTCTCATGTGTGTCCTTCTTCTTTCTCGCTTCTTCTTTTAATTTTAATTTTTTGATTTTTAATCAAATTTAATTGAAATTTAATATTTAAATTGTGTTTGAACGAAAATATCTTTAATTGGCTAGAATTTTTTGCCGACGGGCTAGACCCTTATCTGAAATAGTCATAAATACTTGAGGCTCTTCTTTGAGATTAATATGGCTATTTGAGACCCTCATTTAAAATAATGTTCATTTCAGATCTTATTTGAAAAATGAGGATATTTTGGACTATTATTTGAAAATTTCCCCTATTTCTTTGATTGTCTATTATTTGGAAAGCTTAATGGAATGAAAAAGAGAAATTATTGTGCCATCCTTCTTTTAATTTTCCTTTTTTGATTTTAATGAAATTTAATTGAAATTTCATATTTAAATTGTGTTTGAATGAAAATATCTTTAATTGGCTAGAATTTTTTGCCGACGGGCTAGACCCATATCTAAAATAATTATAAATACTTGAGGCACTTTTTTGAGATTAATATGGCTATTTCGGACTCTCATTTAAATTAATGTTCATTCAAACATTATTTGAATGAGAATATTTTGGACAATTATTTGAAAATTTCCACCATTTCTTTGATTGTCTATTGATATTTACCTCATTTTACTTTTTATCATAATCAATAAATAATATTATGCTTAATGAAATTTGAAATAATAAAATTTTTTGATAGAAATTTTTGAACAATAATTGAAAGCCTCTATTTTTACATTACTGTCTTCTTCTCAGGAGAGGACGAAGGATGCTAAGCTGTTATGACGAAGGATGCGCAGAGGGAGTGAGCTCTGTGGAGGGTGGTGACAATGGTGGTGGAATGAACTTTGTGCACAAGATGTGGGACAAGTGAGCTTCCTCTTATGTTGGGTTTGGTGTTAGTCTATAGTGGTGTTAACATGGATCATAAACTCACAACGCTCGCAAAACATTGGATCAATGATCTACCAGAATAGGTCTTCATCTCTCTCTGTGGTATCGAACGGCTGCTCTCCTCTCATTTTTTTTTTTTTGTTGCTTGTGCAGAAGGAAAATGTAGGGATGCAAGGATACCGCGACCCACTATCTAGGGGAGTCTAAAGCAAGCGTGGACTAGAGTCTTGTGCCGGCATGACAAATTGGAAGGGCATTCGCTAGGGGTGAGCATCGATCCATGGTCAACCTTGGATTGACCCAACCCTGCTGGTCCCAGTTCGGTTTTCAGGAGGACTGGGTTGGTCCTTGGTCTTGAAATTTCGGGACCAGCACTATGCGAGTTGGTCCTCTATCCTGGGAGTTTAGAGTCAGTCCAACCCAGACCAACCTTGAATATATATATATATATATATATATATATATATATATATATATATATATATGATATTTAAAATATTTTTTCTACACGAGCCTAGCCCAATTTTCCTTTTTTCTTCTCGACTCGTCCCGCTCCATTTTCTTCTTCCTCCCTTCTTTTTGCCCGTGCAGAACATCACCCACAAAAGAAGACTAAAAAATTGAGGTGCAGATCAATGGCAAAGGGATCAGAGGTGGCAAAAAATCGAGGGGGTTAGGTCAGCAAAGTAGAGGAGAGAGGGGGAACAAAAGGGAAAGAAGAACAGAAGAGAGGAGCTCGAGGGGGTTTTCTCGAAAAAACACAGAGAGGAAAAGTGAGACCTCCTCTAGCTTGACGCAAGGAAAAAAAAAAAGAGAGAAGAAGAGGGTGTTGGTCTTTTTCGTGCACCCCTTCCATGCCTGCAACTCTAGCCATGTCGCATCCGACGCTATCTTGACGAGCCATTGCCCCACTCCCGACAAAATCCGTTGCCCTCGAAACTATCCGTGCTACTCGCTGTCCTTGATGCCAAATCCAGGCCTCCCGAAGACGAGCGACTCTTGTTCCCCATCGTCACTCACTACTGCCCTGACCAGGATAGAACTGGCTGCTACTTTGACGACTTGCTGCCGTCTAAACCTTCAACACCAGCTGTTGTTCTCACTTCGTCACGACCCAAGCCGAGTCTTGTATGTGATGAGTTGCTACTTGTTGATCCAAGTCGAGCTCCTCCCACAAGTCTTGGTTAGTTGCGGCCTGCTACCCCTACACCATCCCTGTTGTGTGACGATTCCTACTTTGCTACCGTGCCTCCGCTCTTGTGCCTCCAACTATTTAGCAGAGAGGAAAACGGATAGAAAACGGAGAACGGATCTGAGAGTGAGAGTGAGACTTGAGAGGGTCTTCTGTTGTTGCTGGAGGATTGCCCTTCAGCTGTCGCTCGTTGCAGCCTTTGAACAAACTAGGTTGGTTTCTCTTCTTTCTACTTGAATACCTTGTTTTTGCGAGGCGTCGGGCTAGAGCTTGCGATCGACCAATTCGCATGAGCTTCGGCCTCACTAGTTCCCCATCGAGCTTTGCTGTGTTCCGATTTGCTTTGTCGAGAGTTTGGTCTCGAGTTCAAGTCCGGTTGAATCGACAATCGCTCTTTTCCATAGCGTACATTAGGTGTTTGATATAATGCTTAGACTAGATCTGAAAAATTTTGTTGGAAATATCCATCCTCGACGTGGCCGCTATGTCTATGGCCGTTGCTGCCTCATTCTTTGATCAAGTTAACACAGGGGGAAGCGTTTTTGCAGAGTCATTTTCAACCAGCCGGGGTGATGGGGCCTGAGTTTTGAGCACAATGTTGTATTGTCAATAAATGTGTAATTTGAAATAGTAAATTTGCCTTTTCAGGGAATGCAAAAAAATGAAAAAAAAATATTAGTTGGTCTCGAGTTGACCTTAGAACTAGACCGAATCTGTTGAGTCGGTTCGGTCCTTGGTCCTTGGTTCAATAGGGTCGGTCCTCGGTCCTAAAATTTGAGGACCAACACTATGTGGGTTGGTCCTAGGGTTAGAGGTGGCTTGGCTCAACCCGAACCATGATCACCCCTAGGCTTTGCAGCATGACACGTGCCCTCTTGTGGGCCTAGAGATCAGATTTGTCAGGTCAGAAATAAAATTTCATACCACGCGCGGTTCTTCCTTCTCTCGCCCCTCCTATGCACTCTTTCCCCTTGCCTGTCTCTTCACGTATGTTCTTTTCTCTCCCTGACCAAATATTTTCTCCCACTGCAGACTCTCTCTTGCACTTCTACACAACGCAAATTTGTCTCTCTCTCTGATGCCCTACCGTGATGATTGCCGTGCATGATTGACAACCCTTGGGCAGCTTCTCCGAGACATTGTGCTCAGTCTCTTCTCTTTGCAAGCCACCAATTCAAGCCCTCTTTTGATGGACAAACTACCGCACCGCCCTCAATGACCACCGTGCATCGATCGACGACTGATGCTTGCCGCGCACCCACTAACAACCACTGCGCACCCACCGATGATCGGCATGCTTGATGAAAGATCCTTGGGCTGGGTAGAAGTGCAAGAGAGAGTGTCTGTAGTGGGAGAAAATATTTGGTCAGGGAGAGAAAAGAATGTACGTGAAGTGACGGAGGCAGAGGCGGAGAGAGTGAAGAGGAGGGGAAAGAGAAGGAAGAACCGCGAGCGGTTTGAAATGTTTTTCTGACCTGACAAGTCTAATCTCTAGGCCCACAAGGCCACGTGTTGTGCCTTGGAGTCCTTTCTAATTTACCACTCTGGCACATGATTTGTAGCTAATATTTTCTATTCGCAAGAGAATGGGTCTGATTAGGTAAATGTGTGCGTCGACCAACGACTGATGATTGCCGCGCACCCACTAACAACCACCACGCACCCACCGATGATCGGCATGTTCGATCGAAGATCCTCGGGCTGGGTAGAAGAGCAAGAGAGAGTGTCTATAGTGGGAGAAAATATTTGGTCAGGGAGAGAAAAGAACGTGTTGAGAATACTCCTAGTTTTGATGATAACAAAACATCTTATGAATGATATTTATATCAATCTCTTAAAGGAAAAGGGCACAGAATGACATTGGCGTTAAAGTCTGCTTGCTGCAGAAGATAAAGTATGAGAGGTCTAAGAGTTTGACCTTACCAAACGAAAAGACTTATCCAGACCGAGTTTCAAGTGTAACCGTACCAGACCGAGTTTTAAGTCTAACAATACCAGACTGAGATTTTAAGTCTGAACGAACCAGACTGAGATTTTAAGTCTGAACGAACCAGATTGAAAATCTAGGCAAATTCAGAACTTAAGACCATCAAACTTATGATGAACCTACACAACAAGATCACCAACGGTAGAGTATTTCACTTACCTTATTTATATTGATTCTGTTATACTAATTTAATTGACATGATCAATTAATGAGCAACTTCCAATGAAGGAATGGAGTACTTATGGAAGCCCAGATTTTGGTTGTATGGGTGAATAGAATCTAAGGGGATCTTATCTACCCTCAACGGTCAAAAAGACTTGCCTTATAAAGTCTGTCCAAGAAAGGGAAGACTAAACTCTCAAGGAAAGAGCCAACGGTCGAGTGTGGCTTGGAGAGTATTTAAGGATAGGTTGAGACTTAGGGGTAGAACAGATGAACATCATTCCAGAGCTGATTCAATTCTTCAATAGTTGTTCATAAAGTGCATTTGAGTGATCTCAGTGTTTTACAAACAAATAGTGACTTAGTAAGATAGATCATCACCAAGTACAAAAACTCGAGAGTATGTAATCACAGTTGATCATATAGTGAAATACAGCCAATTGGCTGGTCTCTAGGAGAGTGGACGTAGGCTTTTCAAAAGCCGAACCACTATAAACAGTGTTTGCGAACTTCTCTAACTCTCTCTACTTGATTTTAGTTCGTTGATCACAAAGGTTATTTATATTTGATTGAATAATCTCTCTACACCTATTCACCCCCCCTCTGGGTGTTTATACTAGTTAATATCAGAACATACGTGAAGTGACGGAGGCAGAGAGAGTGAAGAGGAGGGGAAAGAGAAGGAAGAACCGCGAACGGTTTGAAATTTTTTTTTTTGACCTGGCAAGTCTAATCTTTGGGCCTACAAGGCCACGTATCGTGCCTTGGAGTCCTTTCTGATTTACCATGTTGGCACACGATCTGCAGCCAATATTTTCTCTTCACAAGAGAATGGGTCTGATTAGGTAAATGCGCACCATGTTGGTAGGTGATGACGTGACCGGCGATCCCCCCTCCACCCCCCAATGGATGCATATGACGAGTGTATGAGAGCGAAGGCACAATGCCTTTTTGCAAGATTTATTTTGTACTTGCCATGCTAATTTATAGTAATTTCCACATCTTTGCCATTCCTCTATCTCTCGCTCGCTCTTCGCATGCAAACGCTGCTCCTGCAAAACCCTAAGCTCTCTCTGTCTTTTTCTCTCTCTAAACCACGTTTTCTCAAGACGTAGCTTCTTCTGAACCACTGGTTAATCAAGTGAAACAAACTAAAGCCACTGTTTATGCAAGAAGGGGAAGTCACCATTGAGCCCAGAAAGAGAGTTACCAGTGTAGCAAAAGCGTCAGTCACTTGAATTGCCAATCTCATGAAAAAGGAGGTAGTGGTTGATGTACTTATTATACAATAAAAAGTGTATTGTAGGTCCATGAGTGAGAAGTCTTATTCTTTTACCTTATTTGTGATGGGAGAATGGTAATAAATCGAACAATATTGAATTAATGTAGTGGAATAAAATAAATATCTCCTCTTGTGTAAACCTAATAGGAATCAATATAGTAGAGTAAAATAAATACCAAGCACACAAATACAAGACGTTTTTTTTTACATGGAAAATCTCTTCGGTGTGAGGAGATCAAAAACCACAGGATCGAAGTCCATCTGAAAATCTTCACTATCAACAAAATTGGGTGAACAATGTTATTCTCTAGCAAATAGTAGAGGTACATAGTAGCAAAGATCTCAAGAACATAATTCTTGGCAATACATATGAATTTCACAAGAGATCAATGATACATCTGACCAAAAATGCAGGTTTTGATCAATCCATGAAAAGCCTAATGTAGGGAGCTTCAAACGAAAATCAAACCATTTAGATTCAAGAAGATTGTGCCAGAAACACACTGATAAAATTTCAGCTCAATCGAACCACGAATTGACCCATGATGCAAGCTTGATGTAAATGAAACTTTGTCTAAACCCTAGATTTTCTGCTTTCTCTTTTTATCTTGTTACTACGTCTTTTGTGGCTACCACTTTTAAAGATAGTGAGAAACTCTATTTCTCTATATAACTTATTATATGGGCTTAAGCCCTTTTGGACTTGCAACTCATTGGGCTTCCTCCACAATGGAGTGAACCCAGCTAACAAATCTCCCCCTACAACAATGTGGAGGGATTCACCATCCTTGCTATCAATTGGTAATGTTCAAGCTTCTTTCTTGGTAGAGTATTTGTCATCATATTAGAACTATTACGGTCCGTATAAATTTTCTTAAGTTTCAATAACTTTTCATCTAGAATATCTCTTATCCAATGATATCTAACTTCAATATGTTTCGATCTAGAATGAAAAGATGAATTCTTACCAAGATGAATTGCGCTTTGATTATCACAAAATAGCACACACCTCTTTCGCTTGAACCCAAGTTCTTCCAAGAACTTCTTCATCCATAGCATCTCTTTATTAACTTTGATTGCTACAATAAATTTAGCGTCAGTTGTAGAAAATGCAACACACTTTTGCAATCTTGACTTCCATGACACAGCTCAACCCGCAAAAGAAATCAATAGAATTAGATTTACGAGTATCAGTATCTCTTACCAAGTCGGAATCTGTGTATCAAACTAACTCCAGTTTCCCAGTCCCAAAACTAAGTTTCAATTTTGAAGTTCCCCCAGATACCTCATAATCCATTTCACTGCATTCTAGTGCTCTCTGCCTGGATTTGATAAATAGTGACTAACAATGCCAGTTGCATGTGCCAAGTCTGGGCATGTACATACCATTGCATACATTAAGATTCCTACAACTGAGGCATATGGAACACTTTTCATATCTTTCTTCTCTTTATCAGTCGTAGGACTTTACTTCATATTTAACTTAAAGTGGGTAGCAAAAGGATTATTAACCCTTGCCCATATAAAATTTCTAAATGATCTTTTCGATGTATTTCTCTTGCAACAAAAATAACTTCTTAGCATCTCTAATTCGGGTAATTCTAATGCCAAGAATCTGCTTCACCGAGCCCAAGTCTTTCATGGCAAAAGACTTGCTCAATTGTTTCTTCAATAACTAAATTCGTGAAGCATTCCTGTCAACAATTAGCATATCATCAACATAAAACAAGAGAATAATAAAGTCATCATCATAAAATTTTTGGACAAACATACAGTTATCTGAGGAAGTCTTTCTATAGCCTTATTCTGTTATAACTGATGTAAATTTTTGTACCACCGTCTCGGTGCTTGCTTTAGACCATAGAGATTTTTTTTCAGTTTGCACACATAATCATCTTTTCTTTTCACTTTAATCTTTTCTTTTCACTTTAAAACCCTCAAGTTGTTCCATGTATATCTCTTCCTCCAAATCACCATGTAGGAATGTTGTTTAGACATCCATTTGCTCAATTTCCAAATTTATGGTAGCTACTAAGCCTAGTACCACATGGATAGAAGACATTTTCACTATTGGAGAAAATATATCATCAAAATTAATATTCTTTCTTTGACCGACTTCATTAACAACCAATCTAGTTTTGTATCGTGGCTGTGAAATATGTTCATCTTGCTTCAACCTGTATGCCCACTTGTTCTTTAAAGCTCTTTTACCTTTAGGTAACTTTATCAGCTCAAAAGTATAATTATCATAAAGTAACTTTATTTCATCTCGCAGCATCAGACCAATTGCTTTTATACTCATTTTCTATTGTTTCTGCATAGTACTTTAGTTCACATGCATTAGTCAATAATACATACTCATCTTCAGAATACCTGGTGGAAGGTCGTCGATCTCTAATGGATCTCTGGACTAGAATATCTAGTAGAACATCTAATTGAGCATCTACTTTAGGAATAATATTATCTGTTTCAACATGTTTAGGAACATGTGCGTTATTTGCTACTCTTCATCAACCTGTGTAAAAATATTTGTAAGAGGAACTAGATCAAAATTATTACTGATCTATGGTACTGAAATTATCTCTACTTTCTTAATATCCTCTATCGTTTGATCTTCCATAAACACATCATTTCTGCTTCTTACATTTTTTTTTTTTCAATTGGATCATAAAATTTGTAGCCAAATATATCCTGTCCATAATCAATAAATATGCATTGTCGTGTTTTCATATTAAGTTTAGAACTCACATCTTTAGGATTATGCACAAATGCTTTGCATCCAAAGACACGCAAATAATCATCAAAAATATATTTGCTTGTCCAAGCTCTATTAGGAACATCAAACTCTAAAGGAATGCATGGAGTAAGATATAATATATGTGCAACTATACTTAAAGCCTCACCCTAAAAGGATCTAGGTAGTTTTGACTGTGAAAGTAAGCATCTTACCATTTCAATCAATGTTCTGTTCATTATCTCAGCTAAGCCATTTAACTAAGGCGTCTTGAGAGGTGTCTTTTGATGTCAAATACCCTATTGTCTGCAATATTCATCAAAATGTCCAATATACTGTCCCCCATCATAAGTTCTGATTTTCTTTCCAATTTATCTCTCCACTAAAGCTTGGAATTACTTAAAAGCATCTAATGCTTTATATTTAGTTTTTAAGTATGAATCCAAATTTTCCTTGAAAAATCATTTATGAAGGTAACAAAATAAAGAGAACCACAAAGTGATTTTGTTTTCATAGGACCACAAACATCAAAATGCACTAAATCCAATATACTTGACTTTCTTGAAGGAGGGAAGCTTTTAAAATGCAACTCTATTATGTTTTCCTGCTGAACAGTGAGCACACTTCTTTAATGCCGAACTTTTCATTCTTGAAATGAGCTTTTTCTTGGTCAATATTGACAAACCCTTCTCACTGATATGACTGAGCTTCTTATGTCATAACTCAGTTACATTTTCACTATTTACTGCATTAATTTTTTCAGTGGATAACTTTTCCTGCATAATGTACTACGAAGAATATTTTTCACCTCTAGCCACAACAAGAGAACCTTTGGTGAGCTTTCATTGATCATTACTAAATGTACTGCAATATCCCTCATCATCCAACTTGCCTGTAGAAATCAAATTCAAGCAAATATCAAGTATATGTTTAAAATTATTCAATACTAACATTGTGCCATTGCTAGTTTCTAGGCACACATGACTGATGCCTACAACTTGAGTTAGCCCATCATTTCCCATTTTCACAGATCCGAAGTTACCTGACCTGTATGATGTAAAGAAATCCCTACGAGACGTAACATGAATAGATACACTACTATCAATTATCAAACTAGTCTCATGAGATAAAAAATTCACCACATCACCATAAAAAATAATGAGAAAGTCTTCTTTAAAAGTAGCAACACGATTGTCATTACTGTCATTATCACTTTTCTTCTTTTTACCTTTCTCCTTTTGTTTCTCCTTTTTTAATTGGTGACAAAACCTTTGAATGTGTCCCTTCTAATGACAATAATGGCACTCAACATTAGCAAATTTATTATACTTACGTCTGCTTTTATCTCTACTCTTATCTCTATTTGTTGGACCTCGAGACTCACTTCTTCCCATTTTCTCAATAACCAAGGCATTAGAATGTAAAGAGGACGATCCTTGTGTCTTCCTTCTCACATCTTCATTCAAAATACTACTCTTAGCCAAATCCATGGTAATCGTACCATCTGGGGTAGAATTAAACAAAGACATTTGAAACGTCTCTTATGAATCCAGCAAAGTACCAAGCAATCATAATGCTTATATCCTATCATCAAACTTGATTCCTAGCGCAGCCAACTGATTTATAATTCATTGAAAAGAATTTAAATGATCAGTTAAATGAGTACCATCTTGATATCTCAGAGCCATCATCCATTTTATAAAAAATCACTTATTATTTCTAGTCTTTCGAGCATATAACTGTTCGAGATTATCCTATAAACTGTGTGCATGCGTTTCCTCAATAATATAGTTCAAAATATTATCATCCATCCACTGCCTAATATAACCACACTTGATGATGAAATATAGACCATTCAACATCAGTTTTATTCTCCAGTTTCTTCTTGGCAAATACAAGCAAATAAAATCAAGCAACAACCAAAAGCTCTGATACCACTCTAATGGGAGAACGGTAACAATTCAAACAATATCGAATTAATGCAATGGAATAAAATAATCTCTCATCTTGTGTAAACCTAATAGGAATCGATATAATAGAGTAAAATAAATACCAAGCATGCAAACATAAGACGATCTTTTTTATGTGAAAAACCTCCTCAGTGTAAGGAGATCAACAACCACGGGATCGGAATCCACCCGAAAATTTTCACTATCAATAAAATTGGGTGAACAATGTTCTTCTCTAGCAAATACTAGAGGTATATAGTAGCAAATACCTTAATAACATAATTCTTGGCAATACACATGAATTTCACAAGAGATCAAGGATAAATTTGACCAAAAACGTAGATTTTGATCAATCCACGAAAAACATAATGTAGGGAGCTTCAAACGAAAATCTAACCTTTCAGATTCGAGAAGATTGCGCCATGAACACGCTGACAAATTTTCAGCTCAATCGGATTACGAATCGAACTCTAATGCCAGCTTGATGTAAATCATATTTTGCCCCAAACCCCAAATTTTCTGCTTTCTCTTTTTCTCTTGTTATTACATCTTTTGCGACTACCACTTTTAAAGATAGTGAGAAACCCTATTTCTTCATATAATTTATCATATGGGCTCAAGCCCTTTTGGGCTTGCAACTCATTGGGCTTCCTCCACATAGGAGTGAACCCAGTTAACAATTTGGAGATCTTGTATCGTGCTTTATCTTCCACTAATACGTGCTCTCGCTCTTGAAGTATACCCGACTCTCAATTTCACGATAAGCAAAAGCATTTTATCTTCCACTTATACGTTTTGGTTTCCGAACAAGGTGATTCGGATCATGATTTTATCTTAAAGAGGGACCCAACGGTGGTTATTTAATATCCTATACTAGTGTGATTTCAACGTCTTTCTGTACTTCTCGAAAATCACAAGTCTTGCATTCTTGCTTGGCTTA
Organism: Corymbia maculata; assembly: GCA_014182735.1. Classification (NCBI taxonomy): domain Eukaryota; kingdom Viridiplantae; phylum Streptophyta; class Magnoliopsida; order Myrtales; family Myrtaceae; genus Corymbia; species Corymbia maculata. Next base: position 17,191,454 of record CM024686.1, on the reverse strand, counting down.
CTATGCATAATCGATTGACCACCAAACATAGGTTGCTTAAGTGGAACATGCAGGCCTCTTCGCTCTATTGCCTCTGTAATTCCCCTGATGATGAGAGGAATCCCCTGTTTTCCTGGACGTTCCTTCTCTTTGCAAATGTGCAAATTTATACTGTAACTTCATCTGATTGATTGAGCCCCGGGTTAGTTAAGCATGCTTACCTTTTAAAGGAGGGAACACACTCGAAATGAAGGTAACTTGTCAATTACGATGACTTGGAATTCGGTGAGTCAGGAGTACCAAGTATTTTGACACAATATGATTTACACTACATGGCATGAATTGTTGGGGAAATGCGATTAATGGTTAACCTATGCTTAACTATTACAGGAGGCCGATGGATGTGTCAATGAATTTGGTGCTATTAGATTGAAAACAAGATCATGTTGTTTGTAAAACTTGTCCTATGGAAGTTTGTAATAGTTTGCTTAAAATCATATTGGAGGGATACCTCCAAATGTTTAAATATCTAAAATGCACTCTCTAGTATAATCCGTTCTTTTATAGAAAACATATAAGAAAAATTAATTTAGGAGTTCGAATTATACCCCACTCAATTTAGAGGTCTCTTGCTGTCTCTCACCCTTCTCCCCACCCTCAAATTGACAAGCCCGTTCAATATTTGTGTTTATTTTGTTTTATGTAAGAATTATAGCATGGTTTCACTAACTTATTTAAATGTGCATAAGGGCAGGAGGTTAGTTGTTTCACTTAATCTTTCAAATTAGAAACTAATTTGATCAACAAAGGTTCCAAGAGTCCTTTGTTGATTTTTGGATAGAGAAAGGAAATGGGAAGAAATTTAAAGTTATAAGTACTGGGAACAATCGTTGCCATCAATGTAAATTGTACCAAAAATGTAAAACACATGGAATGTTCAACATGTGTTGTTAACTAGCGAAGCCACCCTTCTCACATGGGAAGGGGATAGTGGGAGTTCGAATGTCCACCTTATCAAAGAACTTAGAGTGGGGACGATATAGTTTTAGGTGTGGGTTTTGACTCTCACACTTTATGAGGAAGTAAGTCAAAATCTGAAAGTGAGAATCAAAATAGGAGTAGACTAAAACCTGACAAAAAAAAACATATTTTATTTGATTAAATGAGTGGTCCTCTAAAAGAAATGTTGGATATTTCAATGGTTTTGAAATATTTGAAAGTAATTGCTCTAATAGAAGTTATGACTAGTGGCCATGAAAGCAATTATTCTGTAAGGCCTTTTCGTAACAGTTTATTTATTCAAAGATCTTCCATTATTTTGTAATGCTTTGTATTGGTCATCAATTTAATGATTTGTAACGGTTTCGTAAGTTCTCTCTCTTTCATTTGCTTATAAATTGAAACTCCAGACCATAGTTATTTGAGACATGCAAAAATCTTCTCCTCATCCTTTCTTTATTTGCTGGGTTATACATACAATTTAGTTGTTCAGATTCCTTCTATTATTTTGTGCATAGTAAAGAAGAGGGTTTGTTGTATGAATAGTTGCTATATCTTGGAGGGATAGTTGCTAGACCCTATTGCACCGAGTTTTGTATATTGAGGAATGAAATTATCCTTAAGGATAGTATTTGCATCCCTAAAAAAAATTGTGTTATTTTTCGTCTTCTCCAAGACTCTTTACAACAAAAATACATTTGAAGTATTGATAAACTATAATCAATAATTATATAAACAACTACTAAGAATTTAAGAATGCCCTATATGGCTCTTAATATTTAGCAATACTATGTACAAATAGTTACAACTTCTCACATCATTGACTTCACTAATTGACAGTTACATACTACACTCATCCCAGTCTATCTGTCGAGATGATATTCTTCATTCGTTCACCCCTTGCTTTAGCACTTAGCCGTTCCATTGTTGACACCTTTGTCCACAAAAATTGTGTCTTCTTATCGACTGGTTTTACTTCATTGACTGTCTATTTCCGACATTTGGAATCTTCTGCTTTTGCTGTTGATTTTCAAGTGGCTTCCATTGATCAAACTATTAACGTTGATAATGCAGTTCATAAGAGATTTTGTTGAGTAGCTTCAGTTGAACTGCATAATATCCTAAACAAGGGGATTTTGGCCGAAGAAGGCTTAAACGAAAAAAAATAATTATGGTCTATGCCTTGTAACCAAGGAATACGGCCATTTCTGTACTTGACTTTCCTTTCCAAATAAAGCAGTTATTTTTTTTTTATCAATTATTATTTTTCGTTGTAAATCAGTGCTAAAAGCTTTTACCCGAGGATGTGAATATAATGGTCTAGCCTGAGAAATTCCTCTAGTAGGTAAATTTCCTGTAGCGACACATTTATTTCTCTACATCTTTTTCTTTCGCTTGCTCATACATTATATATGTGTCTGTCCTCTTACGAAATCAAATAAAACTCGATATGGCATATGAGTTTGAACATTATTGCAAATCTTTCCGATCAATTTAACGTCCAATTACTTTTATCGCATAAACGGAAGGAGTCATAAGTCTGATATATAACGACCTATTTAAATTTAGTTGTGTACGTTACCTTGAGCTTTTATCAAATACATGTAAGAACCATGTTTGATATTTTGAAATTGCAATCCACCATTTGATCGATCAAAATGCTTAACAATCTAAAGATACAGATTTCAATTTTCTCACAAAATTGAATAATCACTAAAGGATGCATATGATTGTGCTTATAGAGGAAAGCAATCCTAGAAATAAGACCTGATTGATAATATCTCTGAATAAGGTAATATATCTAATTAATGATTGTGCAAGTCTATCCACGACAATAATGAAGATGCCAAACAATTGTCCTATTTATTGTGCCTTTCATCTATTCGCAAGTCATTTCCTAGCCACTTGTGGGCAAAAAAATCCTCTGTCCGTAGTCTATGTCTGTGTGGAGAAGCTACTGCACCCGTGACGTAAGACTTGTGATGCCAAGCAAACGAAGAATCATGTATCATATCGGGCTTCCCTGCAGACTACTCCCAACTTGCAACTTCGTTGCAAGTACACATCGGATTAGCGATTTACCAAAATAGTGCTTTGAGATCTGGATTGGCTGTGATAGTTCATCTTCACATGGGTATTAATCGATCCACTAAACTTTTCAGACTTAACTATTGTTCGTGGTATAATTCTTATTCACAATGCAATTTGCTAATCTAGGTTCTCTCGCACTTTTATTGCAGTATGAACTCTAAGAATGGGACGAAGTTTTGAGCTTCAATCCAATCCAACACCATTCATCACGGCCATCTGCAAATGAAGCTGAAAATCCGGGACATATCTTTTGGGTTGAAGTGGTTGGGGTTGCTTGGGTTCCATGCTGATCCCTGCTCCTGTCGAACGCAAGGCTCTGACCATCGCAAGGCTGTGTTCGTCCATGTGAAACCCTGGGAACAACGACCTCATATGCGGCCCAGTTCTTCAATTAGTTTCTCAAAGCGTTCTTTCCCTCACTAGGGTTTCTCTTGCACCTCAGTTTAGATGATGAGAAAACTCTGTATCAAATCCTCATATAGTTTCGATGGAAATTCATTTTCAATTGAAGCAATTGCGTTGATTCACTAAAATTGTATTACAAATAAAAAAAGGATCAATATGGATTAAATAGATTAATTTTGATTGAATTCATTTTTATTGAAAATCACAGTATTAGCAATTCACATAATAATTACATATCATAAAGGCCTTATCATACAATATGAATCGACAACTGTGCAATTCTAATAACAATGGTTAATGAGGTCCTTTTAACTAACCAATAAGGTGATCAATAAAGTGATTTAGAAATAGCTTTTACGGAAACTATCAATCAAGCATACTTAAATTGGAATAGCAAGGGGATTTTGACCGAAGAAGGCTTAAACGAAAAAAAAATAATTATGGTCTATGCCTTGTAACCAAGATATACGGCCATTTCTGTCCTTGACTTTCCTTTCCAAATAAAGCAGTTATTTTTTTATCAATTATTATTTTTCGTTGTAAATCAGTGCTAAAAGCTTTTACCCGAGGATGTGAATATAATGGTCCAGCCTGAGAAATTTCTCCAGTAGGTAAATTTCCCGTAGTGACACATTTATTTCTCCACATCTTTTCTTTCGCTTGCTCATACATTATATATGTGTCTGTCCTCTTATGAAATCAAATAAAACTCGATATGGCATATGAGTTTGAACATTATTGGAAATCTTTCCGATCAATTTAACGTCCAATTACTTTTATCGCATAAACGGAAGGAGTCATAAGTTTGATATATAACGACCTATTTAAATTTAGTTGTGTACCTTACCTTGAGCTTTATCAAATACATGTAAGAACCTTGTTTGATAATTCGAAATTGCGATCCACCATTCTATTGATCAAAATCCTTAACAATCTAAAGATACATATTTCAATTTTCTCACATAATTGAATAATCACTAAAGGATGCATATGGTTGCGCTTATAGAGGAAAGCAATCCTAGAAATAAGACTTGCCATCGATAATATCTCTGAATTTGGTAATATATCTACTATTTAGTGATTGTGCAAGTCTATCCACGGCAATAATGAACATGACAAAAAATTGTCCTATTTATTGAGCCTTTCATCTATTGGCAAGCCAATTCCTAGCCACTCGAGGGCCAAAAAAATCCTCTGTCCGTAGTCTATGTCTGTGTGGAGAAGCTGTTGCTCCCACGACGTAAGTCTTGTGATGCCAAGCAAACGAAGAATCATGCATCATATCGGGCGTCCCTGCAGACTACTCTCAACTTGCAACTTCATTGCAGGTACACATCGGAGTAGCGATTTACCAAACAAGTGCTTTGAGATCTGGATTGGCTGTGATAGTTCATCTTCACATGGGTATTAATCGATCCACTAAACTTTTCAGACTAAACTATTGTTCGTGGTATAATTATTATTCACTACGCAGACTGCTAATCTAGGTTCTCTTGCATTTTTATTGCAGTAATGAACTCGAAGAATGGGACGAAGTTTTGAGCTTCAATCCAATCCAACACCATTCTACCCAGCCAACTGCAAACGGAGCTGAAGATCCAGAGCATATCTTTTGGGTTGAAGTGGTTGGGTTGCTTGGGTTCCATGCTGATCCCTGCTCCTGTCGAACGCAAGGCTCCGAGCGTCGCAAGGCTGTGATCGTCCATGTGAAACCCTGGGACTTCACATCGACCTCATCTGCGGTCCAGTTCTTCAATTCATTTCTCAAAAATTGTTTCCCTCACTAGTGTTTCTCTTGCACCTCAGTTTAGTCAATGAGAAACTCTATATCAAATCCTCATATAGTTTCAATGGATATTCATTTTCAATTGAAGCAGTTGCGTTGATTTGAGATTGGGTATGACTCGCTAGAATTATATTACATATAAAAAAAGAAGAAGATCAATATGGATTAAGTGGATTAACATGAATTGAATTCATTTTCGATTCACTCAAGCCCAACTCAGCCACCTGTATAAGAAGGGCCCAACCATGGGTCTGGGAGGTGCAAAGGTGGCTTGAGATGAAGTGTGTCTCCCATTTCAAGAAAGAGGCCTTGGTATAAGAAGAATCAGGGACAGCAACAAAGCAGCCATGGCTAAACATATCTAGTTGTTATTCACTGATAAAGAATCGTTATGGTGTAAATGGATTCATGCTACATATCTTAAAAGAGAGAACTTTTTGATCTCTTAACTCCTATCCATTGTTCTTGGGCTTGGTAGAAGATCCTTGCTTTAAGGGTTGAATTTCGACCCCATTTCATATGGAAACTAGGAGATGGGGAATCTATATCGCTTTGGTTTGATCCCTGGCTAAAATTGGGTTCCCTTAACTCAGTATTTTCAAACAGCTACATATACCAATCAGGCTTACTTAGACATGCAAAGGCCAAGGAATTATATTCTCCTGATGGGTGTCAGTTACTCCAAGTGTTGCTATTGTGGCAAATACCAATCCCCCATCTCTCAACTAGTCAGGACATCTTCACATGGGTGGAGAACACTAGAGGAAACTTTTCAACGGCGTCGGCTTGGGCCACCGTCCGACATAAATCAAACTCAGTTCATTGGTCCGCGTTTATTTGGGAGAAGGCCTTGGCACCTAAACATCAATTTCTTCTCTGGCTTATTACCAAGAATCGACTTCCTACTCAGACTTTCCTTATGTCTATTGGTAGGATTCCTAATTTGGTCTGTGCCCTCTGCAACTATAGGCCTAATTCAGTCAATCACCTCTTTTTTGACTGCTGTATATCCTACTCTTTGGCTAACTTTTGGGCTGCGAAGTGTAATCTTCCTTGGAGCAACTCCTCGTGGTCGGATAATCTCCTCTGGGCTATTAATCATATGTCTGGAAAAGGATTCTACTGAGAGATAGTTTGGTTCTCTTTTGGTGCCCTATGCTATATTATTTGGAAGACTAGGAATGACATTCTCTTCCGTGGGCACAACCTCTATGCACCTTCCATGAAGCTTTACCTATATAAGGCGGTTAAAGACAAAGGCCTCACTTTCAAGTCGGTGGAAGACACCCCTAGAAACAGAAGGACGCAGCGTAGTTGGGGGATAGACCCTCGGATTTTTGGAGTGGAGCCGACCTCGGCTTAACTTAGGATGATCTGGGTCTCCTTTCCTATATTCCTAGCCTATATTTTTCCTTTCCTTTTGGGTGACCACGATATCCTTATACTCAACTGACATGTCGTCTAGTCGAGTGTTTGTCGGTACCATGTTTTCCCCCCCTCTGTTGTACAGTTCTATGGTCGATTTAATACAAACTTACCTTACCAAAAAAAAAAAAAAAAAACTCAGCCACCTGTATCACAGATTTACTCGGTGGCAAGTTTAGGGCTCCTGTACTGTTCCGTGAGGAGTTTTACTTACCGCAACCAGCGTATGCAAGAGCAACGTAGGTTTCCCTAGGGTTATCCAAAAAAAAAAAATGAGAATCATAGAGAATAAAATATGAGGACAAGTTACTGGTTGATAGATTCCACTTTTCATGTATCTAATGCAATAATGCAAAGATTGTCGAAAGACTCGATCTTTATGTACAGTGCATGATAGCTTTCATTGATTTTATTCTCCAAGGATCGTATAGCAAAATATATGAATTATACACATCTTCTTCCTTACTACACATTTCATGTTGTGTTTTGTTTTAACTTGTATATGCTCTCGCTCACGATGGAGACCGTGCGATGAGCCTCATACATGCTTGCTTGAGTCATTGAGATGTAGAGCACACTAGAGTTTGGTTAACAGCATAATTATTAGATTGAAATAACGTATCGTGAATTGAAATATTAAATTTATGAATCTTAAATCGTGAATTGAACAACGAATTGAATCGTAGGATTCATGGTACTTCAACTATCAATTATAATTTTTTGTGTGCCATTTCATTATAAAGTATCAAATATACTTCTGATTGAGCTGTAACTAATCGGAATACAATATACAAATTAATATAGACCATTCCATAGGTCAAAGTATAAAAAGTTGAATTGATGAAACAATAGATACATATTGTGTCATAGATTTCTTAAAGAATCAATAAATTCACTTGAAAATCAGAGTATTAGCAATTCACCTAATAATTACATATCATAAAGGCCTTGAATCATACAATATGAATCGACAACCGTGCAATTCCAATAACAATGGTTAATGAGGTCCTTTTAAATAACTAATAGCATGTCAGTCTTTAAAATCCTGCTATCCATATGTCTGGCAATCGAGAGGAAAATTGCTGAATTTTGGTGGAAAACAAATGACCAGCACAAAGGAGTCCATTGGAAATGCTGAGAAATATTAAAAGAAAGGAAAGCAAAGGGGGGACTTGGTTTCCAAGATCTTATCACTTTTAATGAAGCCATGTTGGGTAAGCAAGCTTGGAGGCTGCTCAATCAGCCAGGCACCCTATGGAGCCAAGAATATCAAGGCCTGTACTACCCACAAATGAAAATTTTACAAGCTGGAAGAGGTAGCAACCCCTCTTGGGGATGGCTTAGCATATTGACAGGGAGAAACACTATCCTCCCTTCATTGAGGTGGACTATTGGAAATGGTGAGAAGGTGAATATTCGCGAGGATATGTGGCTGCCTAGGGGAATACTAATTGGCCCAACCAATAGAGAGGACCTAAATATGGTATCATAATTAATAGACACAGAGCACATGACATGGTAGGAGGACAGAATACGGAATCTCTTTGACGAGGAAATAGCTGAAGAAATACTCTCAATTCCACTTAGCAGAAATAGGACACAAGACCACATAGTATGGACACCCAATAAGACCGGAATGTACACTGTAAAAAGCGCATATCAGTGTCTACAATCCATACAGAGCTATCCCAAACGACAAGAACCTTCCTCCTCATTTCAGATACCACCAACATTATGGCGTCGCATTTGGCAAGCCCAAGTACAACCAAAGTTAAAACATTTTCTATGGCAACTATGTCATAACACGCTACCAACAAGGGAGAACCTTCGGAAAAGGAATATACTACCTCATGATCAATGCGAAATGTGCCAAAGCCAACCCGAAACCAGCGAGCACTTGTTCCTCTTCTGCCCATGGTCCGAACAAGTTTGGAAACACCCTAAAATCAAGATCAACATAAATAAGATCAACATAAATTAGAGGCACGTCAACCAAATCGAAGAGTGGGTCAATAAATTTCAGCACAATACCATCCCTTTCGAGCTCATCACACAGATTTTGTGGTAGATCTGGCGTGGGAGGAACGCTCTAATCTTCCGTGGACAGAGACTTCAGCCAGTGACAATAATCAAGTCAGCCATCGCCCAACACTAGAACACCAGTACAAGGCTGGTCCGGAAAAATAGCAACCCAGCTCAACCACCGAACTCACCTACTAAATGGACACCCCTAGCTCGCGGTTCCCTTAAGTGGAATGTCGACGGGTCATTTTGCTGAGAGAACATAACAGCTGCAGTAGCTGGAGTCTGCCGAGATAGCCAAGGCTGACTGATCGTTGGTGTTGCGCGCCCGGTCATGGTTCAATCGCCGATCCAAGTAGAAGCAGAAGCAGTCCTCAAAACCCTTAGGTGGATATTGACGAAAGAAAAAGAAGGAAAAGAAACCCTCAGTTGGGAGATCGAGACTGATCAGCTTGAACTGGTGAGGGAGATAAGTGGAATAGCAAATCAGAAGCTACTAACCCCACGGTGCAAAAGCTGAACACGGTAGTTCACTTTGACTGGGAAATACAAACACATCTTCAAGAAGCCCAGGGCCTATTAGCAAACTTGAGGCCCATCAAATTTACCCACTGCAGAAGAGATGCAAATAGGGTAGCGGATTGGGTTGCAAAGGCCCAACGTCGTCAAGCGTTACCGGCCAACTGGGTCCAATACCCCCATCGAGCCTCTTCGAAATTTTATGTTCTGATGTATCTCACCTCTCTTTTTAGTAATGAAAATACAAATATTTCCGACCAAAAAAAAAAAAAAAAAAACTAACTAATAGGGTGATCAATAAAGGGATTTGGGAATAGCTTTTACGGAAACTATCAATCAAGCATACTTAAATTGGAATAGCAATCAAAAGTCAGTGACTGCTTCAAAGTTTTAGGAATCGATTGCCTCATCCCTGGACTTCTAGTCAATGGCGTGATCGAATCAGATGCTTGGAAACTATTCGAAATTTTTCAACATGGTAATGCAATCATGAAGATTTATAATGGATACTTCAATTCAGCTGCTAAAATACCTTCTTTTAAGTACATTATATATTGATATTGGAACTTGAATAAATATCAGAAACTATTCGTGTGTAGTGCTGAAGAAAACCAGCTGGCGATGAAGTGGCTGTTCACATGATTGCTGTGTGTCATCATGGCTGCCGTGTGGACTAATGCAGTAGGAGGCAATCGTTGTGACAGGAGGCTGCTATCGCGCATAAGGTTATCGTTGCATCAGGAGACTGTCATGGCGACTGTGACAACTATGTGATAACCGAACAGATTGAAGTAATTATTGAATAAGACGAACAATGCTAAGGATCGATGTTTAGATAGAGATATTAATAGTTATTGAAAAAGAAAAACACACAAGGTAAGTGGCGTGAGCGCGCATTCAAATGTTCATCAAGTACAATCTAAATAGACCTCGAGATCATTTAGCTCTCATATTAATAAAAAGCATATGTGAAAGAGAAATGTGAAATTTCTGTATATTTCAATGTATTTAGACAAAGAATGCATCATCTTATTTATAGGATTTATCAGATAATTATCTAGGTAATATATCAATTAAAGATATACAGACAATTAAAGGGAGATACAAAGAATCTCTTAAATGTATAAACTATTGATGAGAGATATAAAAATTCAAGAGAAAACTCCTAAATATCTCTAACACCAACCATATTGGAGAACTGATTTTGATACATTTCTCACACTCACCGGCAGTGCATGCAAAAGTTTAGATTGGTGATTTATTGGAATAGGCCTTCATCCTCGGTAAGCATCTCTCTCACACAAATGCATCATAGGGGTGCCAATGGGTCGGGTTGCGTTTTAATATTACATGACCGGACTCGAATCATAAGGATTGTGTACTTTGACACGGCCTGACCTAAAACTCAAAGTGAAAACTCAGGTTGAGTTAGATTTTTGGTTTTTTTGTTTTGTTGGACGGGGTCCCCCGACTAAACTCTTCATTATCACACAATTTTGATGAACGTTTTCCAAGTAAAAGGCAATTCAATTTTTGAAGAACAACAAGCGGGTTTTCGCTACATGCGTGACGCATGTCGAATGAAGGCTCCAATTTGCTATTTCTATTTTGCCTTAATTAAGAGCATAAGGCAGAAGGAAAATGTGGGGACAAGAGGATAGACTTGCAGTTTCCTGGAACGGATGGAAAGCAAGCTAAAGACTTCATTCACATTCGGATTATAATACAAGAATCTTAACTTTTTCTCTTTCAAGCCGAGTAGATATCAGTCTAGTTCCGCAGTGTGAATGAATTAAAAGCAAGCTAAAAACTTCGTTCACATGACAGTTATAATCTAGAATTTAAAATACTTCTTTATTGTAACAGTTTTCACTTTCACATTGAGTAGATGTTTCGCTGTGTAAATGACTGACGTTGGAAATTTTTTGGAACTCTTGTATGCAGGAGATAGGGCGACTCCATTCGTACAATATGTGGAATTAAGTTCTTGGCGTCCAATAGTCCACCAAAATGGAACTCCGAAGCAGTGGCGTTCGAATCCACGTGGTGTGAAAAAATCATATGCATTATGGTCGAGTGAAATTCTTTATGATATATTAAGCCAACTCATAGTCCAATTGCGAGGGAGAATCATAGAGGAGGGGAATAAAAAGGAATGAATTAATAGCCAATGTTTCCATTTTCAAGTATCTAATGTTAAAGTCAAATAAAAGCTCAATTTACTTATTATCGAATAAAAAGTATATCGTAGTACCATAATGATAGAGATGTTGTATTGTGCTTTATTATCGATTTATATGTGCTTTTGTAGATGCAAGATACCTGAGTTTGACTTCCACGATAAACAAAAGTGATTAGAGTTGGTTGGGTGCTGGTTACAATACATGGTGATTAGGGGAATGATTGTATCTTAGAGAGGGTTATCCATTTTCTTTCTTTGAATAAGGTTGTTATCAATCTTAGAGTCTGTTTATTCGAAGAAAAACTGATTAAAATTGTATTCCGATTTCAAATATTTGGATGATGAAAAACTAATTGATATATGGAAAATGGCTTTCACACCAAGTTCAAATCGGAGGAAAACGACTTTCCTTTTTGGTAAGAAGGAAATCAATTTCTCTAAATTACTAAACAAATGAAAACTGATGATTTTTCATGAAAGTAATTTCCATAGAAAGTATTTTCTTTATTATAAAGTTTTTAGTGAAATAAACTAACTCTTTTTATTATGTATATATCACGTGGTTATAGTTAATGCCACATATAAATGCAACTTCGATGTCCTTCTCCATTCCTCGTAAAATGACATATCTCTATTGTTCCTTAGCTTACCCTGCATGATCAATTGGCCATCAATGGTTGGTTGCTAAAGTGGAACATACTGGTCTCTATGTTGCCTCTGTAATTTCCTTTGATGAAGTTTTTTTTCTTATGCTCCTTTACATTCCAAATCTGTAAATCCACACTGCAACTTCACCTCGTCGATCGAGCCCCTGGTTTGCTTGCCCTTGTTCGTCTTCTAAAGGAGGGGAAAACACTCAAATTAAATATACGTTCAAAAAAGAAGGTAAGTTGTTATTGTAGCTTAGATGCCCCGAAATACGACTCATTCCAATTTTGGGTTGTTTCATCTAGATATTTTTAAGGGTGTGTTTGCCTTGAATGAAATAATTTTCCGCAAATTGACTTTCTAGACTTTCTCATATTTGGTGGGTTGAAAATGATCAATTAACAGAAGACCCAGTTTACGTTCAAAGAACATATCCATGCAAAATTAAAAAAATAAATTCCCTAACATGAAAATGGGAGAATAATTTTTTGGAAAATAATTTCTCAAAAAGTATCATCCTTTATCACAAAGTTTTCTCCAAAATAAGCACATTCTTAATTCTTGAAAAATAACTTCTATCCCGGCTTTTAATGATATTTTAGATTTGGTGCTCTTATTTTTATTTATTTATTTATTTATTTTTAGCAATACATTTTTCTTCAAATGCCGCAATAATACATATTCTCTATTTTTTTTTGAAAAATTCCTAAGGATATGAAGTGATATCAATTTTTCAAATAAGAACCTAAAATGGATATAATTTTAAATAAGGGCTTGAATTGCCTCAATTTTCTCAAATAAGGGTATAAAGTAGACATTATTTCAAATAAAAGCCTAAAGTGGCTGTGTCAATCTCAAAAAGGACTCGAACTCACTGTTAATGAAAGGCAATTTCATTTTTTGAATTTTTTTCTTTCTTTTTTTTTTTTCAAACTTAAAAATAAAATAAAAAGAATGCAAATGAGAGGGAGGGCTCCCTCCCACCTAAAACCGTTGGCCCATCGCTGGTTGGGCAATAGGGATTGTCGACCTTGGGTTGCCAACGCTTAGGCGAGGGCCGACAACCTTCACCGACCAAAGTTGAGGGGCTTAGGCCCTTGCCAAAGATGAGAGAAGGTGGCAGCCCTCTCCTAGATCGGGATAAGGGCCCAAGTGCCAATGACCTCGCTAGCTATTGTTGTCACCCCACCAGCAAAGGGGTGACAACCACAAGCAAGAGAAAACCCTCCCTCTCATGTGTGTTCTTCTTCTTCTTCTTCTTTTAATTTTCCTTTTTTGTTTTTAATCAAATTTAATTGAGATTTAATGTTAAAATTGTGTTTTAACAAAAATATCTTTAATTGGCAAGAATTTTTTGCTAACGGGCTAGACCTTTATCTGAAATAGTTATAAATACTTTAGGTTCTTCTTTGAGATTAATATGGCTATTTCGGACTCCTCATTTAAAACAATGTTCATTTCAGACCTTTTTTGAAAAATGAGGATATTTTGAACTATTATTTGAAAATTTCCCCATTTCTTTGATTGTCTATTGATATTTACCTCATTTTAATTTTTATCATAATCATTAAATAATATTATGTTTAATAAAATTTGAAATAATAAAATATTTTGATAGGAATTTTTTAACAATAATTGAAAGCCTCTATTTTTAGATTATCGTCTTCTTCTGAGGAGAGGAGGATGAGGAGGAGGATGCTGAACTGATTTGATGAAGGATGTGCAAAGGGAGTGAGCTCTATAGAGGGTGGTGACCATGGTGGTGGATATTAACTTTGTGCACAAGATGTGGGACAAATGGGCTTTCTCTTATGTCGAGTTTGGTGCTAGTGAATAGAGGTGTTAAAATGGATTATAAACCCATATTATAACTCACTTTTAATTAAATTGGTCAAATATAGATTTAGTAAAAGTTAAATATAGACCATAAATAGATCTAAAAAAGTAGAACAAAAAAGAAGAAGAAGAAATGGGTCTTATTGGGTTATTCAAAAACCCACTTTGAACCCATGAAGCGATCCAAGGCCTTTTTCCTCTATTCTCTCTTCTTCCATCCCCTTGCCGATGACAATGGGAGAAGAAGCAAATGGGGGGAGCTGCTAGAGTAGCACCTCCTCCTACCGCCACCACCCACCAAGGCCTGCATAGTTTATAGGTATGCCCCCCTCGAGGATTGTAGAGGCACTTGAGGAGATGATCGGCCTCCTCCTCTAGCCCAATGATGATAGGAGCATGGAACTCCACTTGGACAAGTTCTATGATAAGTGCTCCTTGGCCTTTGTTCTCTTCGGTTGCCTTGGCCTCTCTTTCAAGTTTGTCAAGAAGGAGTATGTCGCCAAAGTGCATTTGTCGTGAATCTTATTTCACCAGCTTTGAATTCGACCTGCTTTGTTTTTGTAATAAATTGCTGGCCAATGGTTGTGGACATAAATTGGGTGGCTGAGTGGTGTTGCATCTTGATTGTTCGATCTAAGTGAGCCTAAGCTTACCAACCCAAATCTTGCCTGGATTTGGTGAGCTCCAAGCTCATTGGCCTAGGCCGAGCTTGGGTTTGCCTAGATTTGGTGAGCCACGACTTCACTGGCGTCAATGGAGCTTGGGTTGGTAAGTGGGAGCTTGTTGGCCTTAGCTAAGTTTGGGTTCGCTTGGATCACTGCGAGCTCACCAGCCAAGATAGAGCTTGGGCTCGCCTTGAACTTGTCGACCAATGTCTTGGTTAGTTGCCGCTAGTAGAGGAATAAGGGGGAAGAAGAAGGAAGAAGAAGAAAGATAAGAGAAAAGAAGAAAAAAAGCAAAGAAAACGAAAGAGAAAATAGAAGAAAATAAATAATAATAATTAAATAATTAAAAATTCTACTTTTTGATTTTTTTTTTGGGTAGAAGATATCCATATACATAACATACTTTTAGAGGAAGCTCGATGCTATCTAAATTAAAATTCAATCAATATTGAAATAGAAATTCTAAATATTATAGAGTAATTTTTAACTTGATGAATCACAATAAAAAAATTATGCATTTTCACATTCGAGAAGATTTATTATAAACAAATATTATTTTCATGTCAATCATTAGCTGATCAAACTTTTTTATCAAGAATTCTTCAAAAATATTTTAATTTAAAAGTTTTTCAAATTGTTTTATTTTGTTTACTGATTTTTTATTGTTTAATTTACTTTTCAAATTTGATGTAAAGTTTGTATTCAAGTAACATATATGTGAAGAGTTTAAAGTTGATTAAATGAGTGGGAGTTGATTTTCCCAAATTGAGTTTAATATTAATATATTTCGATAATATGAGTCAAATTGGGTATGGGTCAGGTATGAATAATTAAATTTATATTATATAAAATTGATTTAAAATGGTTTAAATGGATCAATATGTATTAGACCATTTTCGATCCAAGTTAGACCTTTCGTCACCACACACCCGACCCGACCCAACCCAACCCGACCCATTTGACGGCTCTACTAGTGAGTGAGCCTTAAGCTTGATGCAGTACTTTATCATTTCAATTCAGTCAAATTGGACTGGGGATGCTCGAAATGGTTTGAAGTTTCGTTGCTCTTTTGTTGGCGATGCGCAAGGCGACCGTTGAAGGCAGCTTTGCTACTCAATCATCTCGACTGGTGTCTACCATGTATGGCTTGTACCATTTCCTTTCGTCCTGTGTGTGAAATTTTCATTCTGGATGAGTGGGCTCGTCCTGGTTTTCCCGATTTTCGGATTTTGCTAATCTAATTCCAAGACTTGAGTTACGTAGCTTGAGTTGGTAAAGGTTCTTGTGTAATTTATGAGTGGAATTCTCGTTTCTTTGCGTGTAACTTGTATGGGACTTGGTAGTGTTTCGACAATTATCGAGATTCGGATGCGTATTTCTTCGGCTGGTACCGCTACTAGGGTAGCTAGAGAAATTATGAGGAATTTGTTCTTTTTTGTTTGTTTTTTTTCTTTTGTGCCAAAACAAACTTCACAGAGGTTTCTCTTTACAATCAGCATCAAGTGAAATCTGTAAAGCAAGAGGAATATTGGTTATCCAATCTTCCTTAAGGGCTTTGTCTCTTGCATGAGTGGCAACCCATCTGATGGGCTGGTTAGCCGATCTCCAAACACAATTCCATGGAATGTCTTCAAAGCTTCAAAGCTTCAAGGCTTGTCCATGACGTCCTAGACTATGAATTTGATAATTTTGAAATTTCGATAATAAAAAACTTGCTCAACATCTGTTTCAATATTGAGCTCTCCACAGCATTCTTTAGCAGCTCTTTAAAGACCACTTTGGATTGCAAGAGATTTCACAAGTTCTACTTAATTTCCTGAACTACAACCCCTATTCCACCTAGCAAAACTACTCTTTCGTCATGGGCGACCACTCCTGTTTTCCCTTTAACAGATTCCATGATCGTTTTCCTTGCAAAACATGTGCTTTGGATAACACAGATTAGACTGCCTATGATATTGTTTATGCATTATTCTGCATTTTGTATCTGGGAATAGGGACAAAGTTCAAAAGTTATGCCTGGGTTATTGACTATAGTAGAAGCTACGCTCTTGCTTAGATATGTTGATGGGTACATGTCTTGCCGTCTTCTTTAGTTCTTTAAAAATCAGTTGGGTTGGGGTCTTTATGAGCCTGTTTCTTTGATGAGTCCCTCTATATAATATCTGAGGTATTGAAGATTGATTTGACGATTATAGTACCAAACAAGAAGGAATAAAGGCAGATCCTATTCCATTGAGGCAATTTCTTGATTTTCTCAAATGTGGAAAGCTCCGGACAGAGACTTCCTTTATTGGGCCAAACCAACGTTTGTGTATCTCTTTCTGTCATCTCTGTCTCCCCTTCTCATTTCCCGACTACAAGCATTGTACCTCTGGTTCTTTGTTTTTAAGGAGTGTAATTACTTTTTGAGGATTGGTCCATGAGTTCCTTTGAAGCTAGAATAGGGAAGCTCATTCATTATAATATGATTTTAAAAGTTACCGTATTCTAAAAGTCATTATTCTTGCTCATTATTTTGTCAATTATATAGTCAAATTAATCTTCTTTCGTAATCAAGTGCTTGAGTCTGTGCCTTATGTGCGTTGAAGTGCGCATGAGGTTGTGTGCCCCAAATTTTGCATTTTAAGCATCAAAAGCACTAGGAGTTGTGAATATTGTCAACCTAGACTTTGACATTGACTTTGATGTGGAATGTTGTAGTATATATTGGTTAATGCTCAGTGGATGTGATTGTGATCGCATACCTTGTCACGTCAATCCATGAGAATTGGTTCTGTGCAAGATTCATGAACCCTTCAAATTCTGCTGGTGAAGGGGATATTGTCACGCAGACAATGGCTTTCATCTTGGTGGCACTGTGAGCATAAGTTCTAAGGATGTTGGCAGATAAAAAGAATGGGTTTAGGACGATAATGACAGCATAATATGCAGTTTTAAGCAATCAGATTTTGCAGATAATGCTTTAGCATGCATTTCTCTCATCTGTGACAGGTATGATGGTTCAATTGGAGTGGCATCGAGTGCTGTAATGGCTGCTGATCAATTTGCATGGCAGTTAAATCGAAGAAATCTTTGACCTGGCAGCAAAGTTGAAATTGTAATCATCAAGATTTTCTCTTGTTTTGCTGATTGGATAAGTCAATCTTAAGGAGCTCATAACTACATTCACCTCCAACTTTGTTAAGTAAATCTTGAAGAGCTCAAAATTACATTTGCTTTAGCTGCTTTCAAGGGATAAACACAAAATGGACTTTTTTCCCATATTCTCTGACCATTTTTTTTTTTTTTGAAAAGGTATTGTTCATCGCAGACTCTTTTCCTACCAATCTGAGCCAAATACTGGCAACTGGAGATCCTGATAATCCAGTGAATCCGTCCAGCCAATCTGTCGTTGATGGCGAGGAGATCATCTATCTTGCGAACCTTCAAGTTTGTCACTACTGGGCTCAGAATGTTTGAACAAGATAAGCTCCAGTAAGTTCGATGAACGTTGGCGAAAATTTTCAAGCGACTAGTATTCACAGGCATTGGATTCGATTAGGATGAATTGGGTAGAGGACTCTCTGAGTCAAAAATCCCCCATGAGATCGTTGGTCTGCTATGTCACTATTTGACCATCCTGGTACTGGGTGAAGGTCTCGCTGGTGTCTGCATTGTGTTTTTCCTTTGTACGAAAATCATTAAATGAGGTTGTTCAGCTGGCTTATTACAATCGACATCATTTTTATACCTGGATTCATGCTGATAATAGAAATTAGAACTGGGGTGAAACTGTGCTTTAATCAATTACATTTATGTTCTATTGTCCTCATCTGCTTCTTTTAGCATCGAATAAGCCCTTCTTTTATTTTGAAGGAAGTCTCCAGTGTTTAAGATTGGACTACCTCTTTCGTAGGAGAAAAACTAGTCGTGTAGCCTGATGCCGAAATGAAGAAAATAGAAGTGGATAATGGTAGGAGTTCATAAGCATGGCACAAGCAGGATATTAATAAAAACAGAAGTTTGTTAAAACTTGAGAGCTACTTTTCATCTCAATTTCATTTCTTTGATAGGATGTATCTATCTTCGCTGTAGATCTCACCCCAAAGCAGCCCTAGAGCTCCTTATCACGTTTGGTTGCATTGCTTATTGTACAGACAGAAATATATCTTCCTTGGCTAAAATGACCATTATCAGTTGATCATCTCTAAATGTACAATTTCATGGGAAAAAGACAATATAGACTTGGAAGAATAAGATCAAACGTGGGTGCTTGTTGACCAAATAAAGGAGAAAGATCTTGTTGGTGTACAATGGATCTACGAGTTAAAGAACAATAAAAACTAATTGATCCAGAATCACAAGGCCATATTAGTATGACAAAAATATGCTTAACAAAATATGACAGCTTATGTATAAAGGAAACAGATTAGATCAGGAGAGGAAATCATTAGAACACTTCCCAAGTTCTTGGTTTGAAGTTTGTCCTATGTTTACCACCACCTACATCAAAAGAGCAGGCATCCTCTGCTCTCAGATTCTGTTGACGTGTCTGCTCTTAAGATATGAAAACTGGGAGATAGGCTACTGACTTGTAATGGTGTTTAGAAAACAAGCAACTGAATTATTGGATAGCTAAGCCAATATCAATAAATCAGGACTTCTCTCCCAAACTATACCAGGAAACACTAAAGTAAATATGTTGAAATGATATGCAGGACTAAGCACAGGTATATAAACAAGTGAAGTAAATCAAATATAAGAGTAAGAGGGAGTATTTGCTCAATTGATTTATAGTGGTTTGGCCCAAACTCGGTGCCTACATCCACTCCCCTAGTCTTGCCAGGAGTTTAAATCCACTTTCTCAAAATTTTTTACAGTTTGGCTGTTAAAGGAGCAGGACAAATGAATTCATAACCCTTACAAGTGATTGACTCTCAATAGACATAGCAAGCCATTTTCAGAATCGTTTCAGAGATCTCCAACAGAATACAAGTGTTCTTCCCCCTTAAAGATACTCAAGATAGACCTCACTAAGTTTGGAAATAAACTAGACAAAGGCTAGCCATTGAAGCTTCAAAATCAGTTCACTTGAAACAGGGTCAGTTGACTAGCCCAGGGGGCATGGTGACTGCGTAAATTCTTTTCACAGCCTGACAGGTCCGAAGACCACTGCAAAATGGCTCCTTCATAATTCCGAGATTGAGTTCAGCTCAAGTTGTTTCAATTCTTCTTCCTCAGCCCTTCCCAGCAGAGTTGCTATCCTGAACCACCTCTTGGCTGCCAGTGTAGCTGCCATATACATTGAATGAGTTTGTTGGTGGCTCACTATGCCTTGGGAATAGAAACACCTTGGAAAGCATCATATGTAAATAAAGTTCAAGCCACCTCTACTTCTGGTAAAAATTGCATAACAATTTCGAGTAATGCTTATTTGATACTATCAGCAGTCTAAAACAGCAGTATAATATGCTTGTCCCACATGATTAGATAACAACTGTTCGGGAATCCCAACACCAGGGTTAGCTTTAAACATTCATCTACATGCTGATGTGGGCAACTTTTGACAATTCGATTCATTTTTATGAACAAGTCGACAAGTTTTGGTTCTATGCGCAAGACATAATAATTGTCATATTCTACCTGCAGAGAGCATTGTACCTGATTCAGGGATATTTCACCAAGCGAGACTTGCAGGACCCAAAGATATGAGGAGATGAAACAATTTTATGATTTATAACTGGCGATCTTCTTCCAATAATTACTGTTCTTGGAATCGTTTCATTTGCAGACATCCCAAGCCTAATATGCTGAGATCCGGAGAAATCCATAATGACTAAAAGAATTCAACAGTAAAAATAAGTTCTCTCTCCGATCCAAAAAATAAAAAATGAAAAGATTCTCCTATGAGAGTGCGAGAATTACCAAGAGTGCATTAACACATCCATCATCCTCCCTAAACACGGGTTCCATCTTCATTTCTTGGAACTCCTTCATCACCCTTCTGCAATCTACAAGAACAGGATTAATCAGTAATTGCCTTTCCCAGCAATTGGTGTTGAAATAGTTGTGGGGATAAGGCAAAGGTTTTCCTGATGCATTGTATTCCGAGTCATTGCAATCTGCAAGTTACCTTCGTTTCATTTGAGTGTTTCCCCTCCATTAAAAGGTGAGCATGCCTAACAAACCTGGGGCTCAATCAATTAGGTGAAGTTGCAGTATAGATTTGCACATTTGCAAAGAGAAGGAACATCCGAAAAATGGAGGATTCCTATCATCATCAGAGGAATCACAGAGGCAGCAGAGAGAAGAGACCTGCATGTTCAAGAGCGAGAGTGCAACTTGTCTTTGGTGGCCAATCGATTATGCATAGTAAGCCAAGCAAGAATGCAAGATTTGCCGTTGGGGCCCTCTTTTAAGATAGAATCATGACCCAAATTGCTTTGTTTGGGAACCAAAATCCAATGAACTTCCCCAACTGTTTTTGCTTATTGTGAAAGTGATACTCGGGCATACTTCAAGAGCAAGAGTTCGTATAAGTGGAAGATAAAGCACAATACAAGATCACTAATAAGGTAAAAGAAGACGAGTCATCACTCATGGAACTACAGTACACTTTTTATTCAATAATAAGTACATCCAGCTCTAAAACAAATTTCACGTTAGATACTTGAAAGTGGAAGCATTGACTATTAACTCCATCCTTTTTCACCACCGGCCGTGGTGGCTCCACTGGATAGGGCCTTGATGATCCTTTGCGATGAGGTGAGGGGTTCAAATCTCAGGAAGGCGCTAGGTGTCTTAAGTGTGCTGCCGGGGGTGGTAGCGCTTGAGAGTTTATGCTTCGGCTACCGGCTGAGGTGGTTCCTCCAACACCAAAAAAAAAAAAAAAAAAATCCGTCCTTTTTCTCTTCCTCTAAGATTCTCCATTACTATAGGAACACAGGTTGGCTTTATTCAACATGACGAATTTGTCTCGACCAATAATCTGTCATAGGATTTTTTTCGTACTGCGACCTTCCCTGTGGACTTCAATTGTGGTGGGGGTATTGGACTCCAAGAACTTCATTCCACTTGGTGCAAGAATTTCTATTATTGGTAGGCTTGTAAGTCATTTTGGAACCAGAAAGTTCAGGTTGGAGGGATCATGTCCTTTCTTATTGCAAATTATCCGAGGATGAAATGCCAAGTGACGCTTTTGAAGTCTCTTTTTATGGTTTAAGAGAGAGAGAGACTTACTAGCGATTAGCAGGCCTACTCTGGTAGATCATTGATCCGATTTTTTGCATTAGTTGTGGAGGTATGCGAGAGATATGATGAAACTCATTCTCCAAAATTGTTGGGACGACAAGAAATGCATGACCGTTGGCTTCTTTTTCACCACCAGCTCTTACATCAGAGAAAAAGACACAAAAAAGGTCACGGAAACAATTGATTCAGACGAGGGAGGAGAGCTAATTAGTACGACCTAGGAGGAGAGTAGAATTTGACAAAGGTTAAGTTGTGAAGCACCAAAATTCTAAGGGGGTATTTATACGAAAACTATGGGTCATCCTCATTATTGCTCTGGATACACTTGCATATTTTGCCTCTACAATAGATTTTGTTGGGATTGGTTTGCTCCACAAACATGACTATATATCACTTGGTTTAGTATTTACCAATTCAAGAAAACTAGAAATCTAGGCCGTTATATTATTTTATCTTTTTGATAAATGGGATCGCATATGGCAATATCACAATATTGAACATGATTATTAGATGCATCCGATTAGTAGTTACAGCATGTAAGCCTAACAGATTACTATTTATGGAAGAAAGTTATTGGCCAGCTTACAATAGAGTTACATCTCTTGATTTTCGTTGTATTTTAATGAATTTTACTCACATTTCCACGGAAAAAGGTCATAGATTGAAATTTTTTATGTGGAATTACATCACTTTCTTCTTTTTATCATAGTAGAATTATCATATCCAAGAATAAATCAAAATAGATGAGTACGACCATGGTGTTGTACATGCTAAATCAAATTAAAAACTGGTGATTCTCATAATTGTTGTTGATACACTTGCAAATGCTGCTTCCAATCAGTTCTCTTACATAAATATCAAATTAATGGAAGGTTTTGTTGGAATTGATTTACTCTACAAAGTTGACCATGTACACCCTTGGCTTAATACTTACCTATTCAAGAGAACTAAAATCTTGACCGTTAGATTTCCTTTATCATTTTGATAATAGGATCGCAAACGCAATTTCATGCAATGTTGAACATGGTAAGTAGATGTATCTAATAAGTACTTAAGGAAAATAAGCCTAATGGTTAATATATAGGGATGAAAGTTATCAACTGACTTACGGTAGGGTTATGTCTTTTATTTTTTCTTTGGGTTTCAATGAACTTCACTCACTTTTCTAGGGAAAAAGGTCATAGTTTGAGAATTGTTATATTGGACTTATATATCTTCCCTTTAAATTTATCATAGTAGAATTATCATATCATATTGCCCATGAATAAATAAAAAATTAAATGAATTTGGCCATGTTATTCATGCCAAACAAAAAGACATGGCTTATGTCGTCAACATTCAAGGAGCTAATTGTGGAATAATATGGACTTCTCATAAGAGGTATACTTTCGTATCTCTCCATGAACATGATAAATTTTCTTCCAGTGATAAAACTGCAATACGGGTCATTCTTTGTTTGCATGTATATTATTTTAGCTTTTTCCAGGATGCCTCATTGACTTTTGTGTTTCATTGAGATTTTGAGATTGCTAGGAAAAGTTGTACTTTTCATTCCTTATAATTTTATAACTATTTCTAATAAACTCCTCATAATTTTAATTTATGTATTAAGTCATTTTATTTCAAGTCCTCCCAATACAAAATCTGGCCAAATCCAGCTGACTTGGCCATTGGTAGATTTTATCCTTTTACTCTGGCATTGCTTGGAGTGGCTAAATTCTCCGAACAAGTCCATGTAGGCATTAGCATATCTTATCTTCATCGTCCTCTGGCATCATCCGACAGTTATGTCAGTTGAATTTGGTCAACTTCAATGTTGGATAGACTTGATTATAAAATTTGAGGAAACCAAAGGTTTTGATAAGATAAATTTATTGTACATTAATTAGAAAAAGCATGAGGATGAGGAGTGCCACTTTTCTTGCATGAACCATCAGTATACTTCACTCAAAAGTCTCTTCCGTTAACAGAGTCGAAAAATGATATTGAAATGGAATACTAAACATGAATAGCATCTGTTGTTTATACGAAGTCCATATCAGTTACTGTCATCATTACTATTGTTGGATATTTCAGTAATTTTGAAATATTTAACAATAATGCCTTTAAAAACGTTGATGAAAGCCATCATTTTGCAACGTTTTATAATACTCTTTGTCAAAAGATTTCCGACAATCCTAATTTTTTTTGTCAGTGATATCAACGATGTTAGCAATCATAATTTTCCTAAAAATCTTTAACATTTCATATCAACTAAATTTTTTTTCCAACTCTCTACAGAGCTCACTCATTTCCTCTGCGCATCTGCATCTGCATCTCAGCTCAGTCTCCTCCTCTCCAGCGAAGAAAACGTAATTTAACTCCACCAGAACTGTTGAAGCGCTGCGGATTACTATTTCGCAAGGAATTCCACAGTGGAAGCCAAAAAGCAGATTATGGGAAAGTGGAAAAGGTCTCCTTTTATGCAACCGAGGAACAGAAGAATACAGATACACAATGAATTAGGGTGTGGAAATCGATTTCTTTGTTGGAATGTAAGCCTGTAAATCCAATCTGGACCTTTACTTTTCCCAACCCAACTCGGACCGAAATTTTTGAGGGGATTGGGCCGTCCTGGCTTAACCACAACATGTCAAGAAGTGCTCTGGACTAATGAAGAACAGGCAACCTTTAATTCTTGTTAATTGAGATTGGGTGAGATCCCACATTATGTTGAAAGAAGCAAATTAATGTGGATTACGTATTACTGAAAATAACATAATTTTTTTAGAAGTGTGCTAGATGCGAAAAAGATGAGTTACGTGATTTAACCATGGCATTAACAATTTCAGATACCATGCTTCCTGTATCTCATGGAAAAGATGAATCTTTTAGCCATCATATTTTGATGAAATTTCAAAAGGAAAATCCAAAGAAATTTAAGATATTAACAATCGCATATAACGGATTTTATAAATATATTATTGGAAACCAATTCACTGAGAAGGTAAAGATAGAGGCTTCACTTATTATTTCCAAATTAATAAACATATATTATTTGAATAGTATAAAATAATATAAAATGAGGTAATTAGACAATCAACGAAATGGAAAAGATGTATATATCACGTCATTGGAAGTTCAACGTATCCAAAATAAAAAATAAAACACTCCCCAAATAAGAGCACCGAATCTAAAGATCACTAAAAACAGGGGGCGGATCAACGAGAAACCATGGTTTAGGAAGGGTTAAATAACAAAAAGTCCCAAATTATACTCATTGTGACTTAAATATCTTAAATTATTTTTTATGTTATTGCTAATTGTGACATAAATACCCCAAACTTTTCTTATGTCATAAAAACTCTCGAAATCATACTATTGTAACAAATATACTATTGTTACACATGTATAAGTTTGGAGTTTTTTAATGATAAAAAAAAAAGTTGGGGGTATTTGTGTCATAATGGATAAATTTAGGATTTTTGGTGACATAAAAATTAATAGCTTTTAATATTTCAAAACTGCTTAAATATCCAACAAATTTATCATAGTAGAATTATTGTATTGTATTGCCCATGAATAAATGAAATAAAAATGAGTTTGGCCATGCTGTTATTCATGCCAAACCAAATTAACGTGGCTCATGTCATCAACGTTCAAGGAGCTAATTGTGGAATTATATGAGCTTCTCATAAGACGAAGAATTTCATATTCTCTCTATGCATATGATAAATTTGCTTCCAGTGATAAAAGTGAAATTTGAGTCGCTCCCTGTTTGCATATGTACTCTTGCGTCCTTTGAGGCTTTGAGATTGCAATAGACAAAGTCATACTTTTCATTCCTTATAATTTTATGATTATTTCTAATCAAATCTTCATAATTTGAATTTATTTCATTAAGTCCTTCTATTTTCACAAATTTTATGATCAACTCCCCGATACCAAATCTAGCTAGGGTTGGCCTCACTCGAGGCCGGTGGACAATATTGTATTGTGACGTTGAAATTTTTTTTTCCCAATGTGCATGTCCATTAATGGATATATTGTCCGCATTGGCTAGATTTTTTTTTCCATTTACTCTGATGTTGCTTAGAATGGCTAAATTTCTCCAAACACCTCCACGTGGGCATTAGCATATTTTATTTGCATCATACTTTGGCATCATCCGGCGGTTATGTTAGTTGAATTTGGTCGACTCCAATGTTATATATTATTGATTATAAAATTTGCAGGAACTGAAGGTTGTAATTACATAAATTTATAGTACATTAATTAGGAAAAGCATGAGGATGAAAAGTACAACTTTTCTTACATGAAGCATCAGTATGCTTCACCCAAAAGTCTCTTCCATTAACGGAGTCAAAAAATGATATTGAAAAGGAAAACAACACATGAATAGCATCTATTCTTTATATCCATTGTTTATACAATGTTTGTGTCCATCGTCATCATCATCACTGTCTACGGAGCTCAGTCCCCCTGCGCATTCTCCATCACTCAGTTCAGTCTCCCCCTCTCCTGCAAGAAAACGTAATGTAACTCCACGAGATTGATCGAAGCCCTCCTGATCAATATATCGAAGAGAATTCCACAATGAAAGCGAAAAGGCAGATTACGGGAAAGTTGAAAACGTCTCACTCTTATGCAATCACAAACGAATAAAATACAGAAATAAATTAATCAGAACGTGGAAAAACAATTTCATTGTTGCTTGGCGTGGGAGACTGTAAATCCAATCTGGACCTTTATTGTTCCGAAAACTTATGGGATGGATTGGGCCGACCCGGCTTGACTACAGCATGCCAAGAAGTACTTTGGACTAGCGAAGAACATGCAATTTTAAGTATCTTTATGTTGAAATAAGCAAAACAATGCGAATCATGTTTTACCGACAATTAAAAGATATCTGAAAAATAAGTAACATGATTTAAACATTGCATTAATAACTTAGAGTATCATGCTTCCTATATCTCATTGAAGGGATGGATCTTTCTGCCATCGCATTTTGATGAAATTTCAATAGAAAAGTCTAGGAATTTGAGATATAACAATCACAACTAACAGATTAGACAAATCTATTATTGGTATCCAATTGATAAATAGAGGTGCAAAATTTAACAGTTTTGCATCACTGATGAGGTAAAGATGGTGGTTTTCAGCTATTATTTCGAAATTCATTAAGTATATATTTATTTTATATGAGTATTAAATAATGTAAAATGAGGTAAATTGACAATCAAAGAAATGGAGAAAATGTATTCAGCACGCCATTGGAAGTCAAATGTATTGTCAAAAAAACAAAATAAGATCATCAAATCTATACATCATTAAAAGTATTAGCAGACCAACAGATGAGACACTATGTTTTAGGAATTAAGATGTCTCAACAAAACATTCCAACATAAGAACGAGGGTGATGAGAAAACCTCTTATTATATTTTCATATTGATAAAATCATCCATGGTCTAATCTTGGATATCATAAATGCATTGAAGTATTTTATTTTAGGTACTACTCATGAAAAGAAGTCTATATCAATCTCTCGACTATGAATTATGTGTGCAACTTCTTCTATCTCTCGACTCTCGTTCATTATTTTGAATAGAATTTTTGCACACTAATGAATATCATCATATCACCATCAATATCTAGACTTTAACTTAACTTGATTTTGATAATACTCAGCTTGACTATTTTACTTCCGCATTAAATTGTCAAGGATTGTAAAAATTATCTATTCACTCCTCTCTAAGTGATATTGCTAGCTTCAACATATGGTACTCATGACATGTCATGCTCCAAGTCACCTCCACTTGCAATAAAAAGTCATGTTCCTTCTTCCTCCAATTGCTCATCAAATCTCAGTGACTAGTTAGAGGCAAGGGCCGGCAAGTCTTGCCCTCGCCAGCAACAATTTCGTCAAAGAAAAGGATGGTGCAATAGTTACTCATTTGTCATTCATTAAGCCTTTTTTCGTGGGAAACAATAGCATTGAACTCCTCTGCCTCTTCTTTTCATAAGAACAGTAACTCAAGTGATTAATGCTTTTACTGTGCCCATAACTCTTTCCTAGCCTAAGTTGTTGGTTCCTCTTGTTGCATATATAGTGGCTTTGGTTTATTTCACTGTATATTCTTAATGAAGTCGGCGCATGCTTTCAACTTGGTCAGAGAAAGAGTGAGGGTATCCTTTCGTCCTCACAATTCTATTCTGCTTAGGTAAATATATATATATAGAGAGAGATGAAGACCTATTCTAATAGATCATTGATATGATCTTTTGTGTGCACTATGGGTGCAAGCGAGAGATGTGCTAAAACTCTTTCTCCAAAATGGTTGGGATGACATGAAATGCATGATCCTTGGTTGATGTACTCTTTATCTAAACATATCGAAATATATTAAAAAAAATTATGTTTCTCTCTCTTGCTTATACCCTATCTTCATATCAGAGTTAGATGATCCTAAGGTATGATGAGTGCACATTATTCTTGATGAACACCTGAGTGCATAGTCAAAGCACACCTCTCACACCACGTGCTTTTCTTTTTCAATTACTACTAATATCTCTACCTCAACATTGGTTCTTGTCGCGACCTTCCCAAAGGTGAATCACCATGGGAAGACTAATGGATTACTAAGTTCAAAGACTTAGTGCGGACTCTCCCAAGCCCTACCAACTGCAACTTGGTACTCAAAATTTGACCTATTTAAACATGTAATTTTATTTAATTAGGAGCCACCACTAATCGATTAGAGTTGATTAGAAACTCAAGTAAAGTATGGGAAAATACTTTACTTCTGCGAACCAGAGATTCAATAAGTTCGGGGACATGATTATGCTAAGTTAAACTAGCGCCCTTTCGGTACCCTTTTCTTTAAGTTTCAAAAATATTTTTTTTTTTTTTGCAAGCAATCTTGGTTGATTTTAACCTAAGCCACTAACATGGAAATGAGTGGTCATGCAAATCACAATCAATAACCTTCAGTAAATCCAAAAGGACGAATATAAAAATCATAATCAACCTTAAAACAAAATAAGCTATAACTAAAATGCATGACCTAAACATAAATTCTAAATGGGATGACATCTTCTTCTTTTTTATTTTTCTAAAATTAATTATATATATAACTCTGGTCTATATTTAATATGCATGATCCTTACTCTAACGACATATGACGTGCAATTCAAATGGCCTAACTCTAATAACATATGTTAATTGAAAACTATTATAACATGTGTGCGATATATCTAAATATGCATGTGCTACATGATGTGGGATGAATGATGTATTTTGCTATATGCATATGCATGATCTTTTATTTTTTTTTTTATTTTTTTATTTTTATGTCTTTTTTGTTAAAAAAATATATATATTTAACTAATGAAATTTCCTAAGCTTCTACGTCATATGCAATGTAAACCATAAGACTAATCGATATGAAATGCATTAATCTACCCTATTATGCGACAGATTTTTTTATGCATTTTTCGTAATCTTACTAAAAAAATCAACACATATAATGCAACTAATCATGTAAAGCACACAATTTAACCCCGACCCAATATAGAAAATCAAAACAATCAAAAACCCGATCCGACGTCTCGCGGCTCAATATTTTTGATTATTGAGATTTTTTAACACGACACAACGACCTCACTTAATTGGAATTCAATCAAGCATGCAATACTTTAAACGAGAAAACAAAATATTCAAGAATTAATTTAGATAGGAACTTTACCTACCTTGTCTCTTGGGAAGAGACCTCCTTTTGTGAGCCGACCTTCAAGACTGCAGTAAAAAGAGATGCTTTTTCTCTCTCTCTCTCTCTCTCTCTATTGCGTTGCCGCTCCTTTTCTCTCAATTGTGGCTGTATTTTTTTGTGTGTCTTTTCAGTGTTTGTGGCCCCCTTTTTATAGGTGAGAGGACTATGTTATTTAAGGAAAGATGATAAATCTGCACGTTGTCTATTTAGCTCTTGTATCCCACGTGCAATATTTTTCCAATATTTCATCCGACGCTTTTCTTGAATATTGAAAGAATAATAAGAATATTCTCGGGAACAATCTCATATTCCCGGGAATATTCTCATATTCCAACTCGTCACCCCTTAACGGGAATATTTCATCTGACACTTTCCTTGAATATTGAAAGAATAATGCGAATATTCTCGGGAACATTCTCATATTCCCAGGAATATTCTCATACTCCAACTCATCACCCCTTAACGGGCCTGGCCAAATTATCTTTCACCGCGGGCTTAGTCCAATTTGTTAAATTAAAGCTTAGAACCATCAATTGAAGCCCATATGCCACATGTCCAATGCGAATGCAATAATAAATGCTCCTAAAACTATATGCTATGCAATTTAATCATAATATTTTTTGTTTAGGGGTTAAAATTAATCCCTAAATTTTTGTGCATTAAATTACGAATGATTAATCAAAATTTAGGTGTCAACAGCTGCCCATCTTTGAAGGTGAGCTCGCAGAGGTTGCATTCAAAGATAAATTGAAACCTAAATTTTGACCATGTATATGCAATATAATGTTATTTTTTGTGGGAAAATGAATTCCATTTTAAAATGCAATATGATATGATGCATGGAAAAGCTAATGCAAAGTGTGAAAAGAAGAAGAAGAAGAAGAAGAGCATAGAAGAATAGTTACTTACCAATTAATACGATAGAGCATCTCGAGGTACATGATGAATTCCATGAGACTTGCAAAACATCTAAAGATCTGGAATTCTCATCGATTTCAAAAGAGATTAAGCACATGGAAATCACGTCCGGTGTTTATAGGTTTAAATATCTGGAATTCACATCAGATATTTGAGAATATTTACTAACCACCTGGAAATCTCATCAGGTATTTAAAGGTTGAACATCTGGAATTCACTAGACACCTGGAAATCACATCAGGTATTTAAAGGTTCGAATATCTGGAATTCACATTAGACATTTGAAAAAAATTCACTAAACACCTGGAAATCACATCAGGTATTTAAAGGTTCGAATATCTGGAATTGACATCAGACATTTGGAAAAAAATTCACTAAACACCTGGAAATCACATCAGGTATTTAAAGGTTCGAACATCTGGAATTCACATCAGACATTTGAAAAAAATTCACTAAACACCTGGAAATCACATCAGGTATTTAAAGGTTCAAGTATAAGGAATTATCACCGAATACTTTTAGGACATTGGAATTTTTGGCTGAAATTCTCATTAGGAATTTGGATTGACTTGAGAACCAATACTTGGAATCCTCATCAGGTACTTTGAATCATCTTGAGAATAGATACCTGGAATTCTCATAAGGTGTTTTGAAGATTTAATTGTATTTGGACAAACTCAAGGCTTCAAAGAGGAGCTCTTTGATCTCTGAGGAAACCCACCTGTCAAACATGATTAGAGCAAGTGTGCATTTAACAGCAAAGTGAAGAATTAAAGCCATTTTTGGACATTAAAACTCAAGGAGACCCATGCATATTTTTTCATGTTTTCATCCCCACATTCCACCAGTTAGAATTATCATCAAGACAATTTTCACTCATAGTGTGGACTTCTTGAAAATGCTAAATGAGAGACTTTTAGGCTGAAAGGGCTTTTCACTCACTCTCATTTAAGAAGGCTATTTGTCCTGATACATGCGGGAATATCTGGATCACTCGATCTTACCATCAAGTCAACAAGGATTCGAGCTTTCTCGCAGGCGGTACGATTTTACCAATCTGAGGGGTATTTACTAGGATTATAATGTGATCTTGGTCAACGGCTTAACAAGGAGACTCTTTGAGTCAAGGCTATTGAAAGGACAATTCTGCAATCATCTCCAGGTTTACAAGTCAAGAACCCTGCAAAATGAGATAAAAATAATCTTGCTCACACTTCTTCGAGCAATGCTTAAGACATGTGAACACCTACATTAATTCAAGTGCCCTAATCTGAAGAGACTTTATGAGGGACATAATGTAGGCTAGGTTCACGGGTTAAGAAATGAAAGGATTATCAGGCTCAAAATGTGTGTAAATGGGTGAAAGTTGGTGATCATCTTGGCATTACCACCGGTCTTCATCTTCACCGTCAAGGATTGTCTTCAAAATGTACTCTATTGACTGTAAAAGTTTTGCATTTGAGTTCTTTGAGTACCACTCCATTGGGATACAACTTTTCACCATTGATAATCATCTATCTTGAATTTTTTTTTTCTCCTATGGGCATTGGCCTTGCTTTTACCAGGCACACTGCTTTTTCATGCCCCCTAGTTCTATTTTTACCAATGACACGTTGTCTACGATGTATCAATTTTCCAATTGGACTTTTGAAGGTCTTTACATTTTGTTGGCACTCTAGACCTTGCTGCTTCTTGAATGGTTATTTTTTGCTTGCCCCAGTGTGGGGGATGATCACCAACTAGGTTCAAAGAAATGAATTTTTAGGCTCAAAAGGGCTATGCAACGGATATACGTGTGTAGGATAGAGAAAAAAAAATGCTCTTCGTCATCCTAAGGCACGTGGATTATTGTTTGAGTTCATCTGCAATAAGATACTCAAAGATTGATGCAAGTGAGAGCAAGAAAATTTCTATCTATTTGTCTCACCACATCATGCCAACTTACCTCCAGTTTGCCCCAATATGGGGTGGTTCTTGACAGGGGTAATTTGAAAGAAATCTCCACAAGTGTATGAGGCTCAAAGGGGTTAAACAAAGGTTTATTTGTAGTGTTTGGGATAGAGAAATAAACTGCCTCTTGTCATTTTAGTTGTCGTCCCTTTTGCGAGAAAACCCTTTAACTTGCCGACATGGATTTTTCACACTCATCTCACAATGTATATACAAGGGATTGTGTATAGGATAAGGCTTGCCTTTCATCATTCTAGAAAATTCAAGCATTTCCACACCATTCATTGAATTGTCTATTTTGACAAATCTCGAGTGAAATTGGCGAATTAAACAAGCAAACTATCATGTGAAAATGCTTTATGATGATAAAGCAACTAGGCTCTATTCCTGCAAGCAACAAACATTGAATTCCAAAGTCAGAGCTAAAAGGTGTTTGTATCTTGCCCCTCTTTGTAAGGGAGCCGATGACACCATTCATCTTTTGCCCCTGCAAAAGTAAAACATGCATGATTATAAACTCGAGGCTTCGCCTTCATTAAAGCAGATGGTGCAGGATCATGCCTGAGACATAAAGTAAACAATCAGAGAGACAAACGGGGTGAACAAGATGCATGCTGAATAAAAATCTTTTTTTGGAAAATTTTGAGAGAACATGAGGAAGCCCAGCCTTCAGAATTAGCTCCATGCCGTTTTCTTTTTGGTAGGATTTCATCACAGGGCCAATTTGGTGTACTTCAACATACCCTCAAAATATGAAAATCTTCATGTATTTTATTGGATGAAAAGCAAATTACATTATTGGAATGAAAGAAATCCTAACATGCAAACTAGGAAAGCAATAAAGACTCCTGCGCAGAGGAGTATGCAAACAATTAAAATTCTCCTACTCTCGAGCTTCATCAATGGCGAACACTAAATTCTCCTCGAATAATTCGATCATTCCTTTGACCTCATCATCTTCTGCACTGGATTGAGCAGTGGACACAACACTTGGAGTACCGATTGCCCCTTCTTCCTCATGCAACATTGTCGCAGGACCAGGGAATGTGGACTTGATGTGGGGTATAGTGAGGCCAAATCATCCTCGACCCCTTCCTCTTCCTCGGTGGGATTGTCCACCCCCACCACAATAGCCCAATCCAATTGTGTATGAGTTTCGCCCAACTTCAATTGGTTGCCGAGTGCCTTGACCATGTTGACCTAAGCCATCACCAGGGGTGAAGCCACTTGCCTACCATGATCGTAGATTTGGATACTTCTAGGGTTGGAGTAATGCCTCAAGAAATATGAATAGTTGAAACCAACTCATACGCCTGATAACTGGATTCTCGCTTTATGATCCGGTTCGATATAGGGGATAGCTGTCTCATGGTAGATTTTAAAGTCATCTTCCCCTTGGATTGTAACAATCTTCCCTTGCGCCACAAACTTCACTTTTCGGTGAAGGCTTGAAGGAACCGCACATGCTGCATGTATCCATGGACGACCTAATAAGAAGTTGAATGTGGGTATATCCAAAACTTGGAAAACCACATTGAATAGCATCAGCCCTATTTGCATATCTAAATCAACTTCCCCAACTTCTTCTTTCCTAGTCCCATCAAATGCTCGAACAGAGGTCCTAGCTGCACAAATTTTCTCCAAATCATACCCAAGGCGTTTCAGAGTTGCTAGAGGGCATATGTTTAAAGCCGATCCGTTATCAATGAGTACGCGGGCCACTAAAGTATCCCGACACCTGACTGAGATATAAATGGCCTTATTATGTCCTCTTTCTTCATCTGGGAGCTCCTCATCCGAGAAGGCAATTTGGTCTTTTAACAAAATGGACCCGACAAATTCCTCCAACTTCTCATGGTCAATGGATTCTGGGACGTGTATCTCACTAAGAACTTTCATCAAGGACTTTTGATGCTTATCTGATGTTTGGAGCAACTCTAACAAAGAGATTTGTGCGGGCATTTTGCGAAGTTGCTCTAGAACGAGTACGAATAGGTGATCTCGGGTGAGCCGTGTTGTATCAATGTCACCTGATGTAAAAAAACAACACAGTAAGCATCATGACAAATGAAATTGGTCCATGACAACGATCGATCGCGCATTTTATTAAGTGAAATTGGATTCCAAAGACATTAACCTAAGAAATGAAAATGACTCCCTAGGGAATTAAATTCCTAAAACATCAATTTGAAAAATTGAAATAACACTCTAAAATTGAAATTGAACACCTAGACATGAAAATGAAGACAATCTTTTCTATATACAATTGACCTTTTGTCATGGACCCGAAAAAAATGATAAAATAAATAGATTGCATAGTGTAAGGTAAGAATACTTACTTCCTAAAGGAAAAATGGCAACCACATAGACATACACATGAGATGTGAGGTTCGACACCTAAACTATAGGGCTTAGCAAATTAGAGCTAAGAGGAATGATCCGACTAGTCGCAGTCTCGCGTACAAAGGTCGGGTCCTCTTAGCTCCGGCTTGGTCAAAGAAAATCCTATAGTCATGCGATCTCGCAGACAAGGATAAACATTTTGACACCAAGAAAAATTTCGGAGTTGAGAAAGGCAACCTCTACATCGCAGTCTCGCGTTCAAGGTTGGATCATTTCTCAACACCATCCTAACATCCTTAATTGCGGTCCAGTCCGACGGTAGGTAGTGTGTGCAAAGTGTAGTGCTAAAACCATTTAAAAATCATGCACAGCAATTAATAATGCAAACATCACGTCAATATGAGCAAAAAAATTCAACATCAACACCTTCCTGCAAAACAAAAGGTTAGCAAACACTACACCCCTTAAAACTCCTTTCTGCAAAAACATTTAACACTTCATGTTAGGGGCGTACCTGGTATCCATGCTACCAAACAAAAAAAGTATTTTTGAAAAGAGAAAAATTAGGCCTATGTCCACTATGAGTTTTAACTCATGTCCCCAGCGGAGTCGCCAAGCTGTCGCGACCTTCCCAAAGGTGAATCACCATGGGAAGACTAATGGATTACTAAGTTCAAAGACTTAGTGCGGACTCTCCCAAGCCCTACCAACCGCAACTTGGTACTCAAAATTTGACCTATTTAAACATGTAATTTTATTTAATTAGGAGCCGCCACTAATCGATTAGAGTTGATTAGAAACTCAAGTAAAGTATGGGAGAATACTTTACTTCTGCGAACCAAAGATTCAATAAGTTCGGGGACATGATTACGCTAAGTTAAACTAGCGCCCTTTCGGTACCCTTTCTCTTTAAGTTTCAAAATATTTTTTTTTTGCAAGCAATCTTGGTTGATTTTAACCTAAGCCACTAACATGGAAATGAGTGGTCATGCAAATCACAATCAATAACCTTCAGTAAATCCAAAAGGACGAATATAAAAATCATAATCAACCTTAAAACAAAATAAGCTATAACTAAAATGCATGACCTAAACATAAATTCTAAATGGGATGACATCTTCTTCTTTTTTATTTTTCTAAAATTAATTATATATATAACTCTGGTCTATATTTAATATGCATGATCCTTACTCTAACAACATATGACGTGCAATTCAAATGGCCTAACTCTAATAGAATATGTTAATTGAAAACTATTGTAACATGTGTGCGATATATCTAAATATGCATGTGCTACATGATGTGGGATGAATGATGTATTTTGCTATATGCATATGCATGATCTTTTATTTTTTTATTTTTTTATTTTTATGTCTTTTTTGTTAAAAAAAATATATATATTTAACTAATGAAATTTCCTAAGCTTCTACGTCATATGCAATGTAAACCATAAGACTAATCTGATATGAAATGCATTAATCTACCCTATTATGCGACAGATTTTTTTATGCATTTTTTCGTAATCTTACTAAAAAAAATCAACACATATAATGCAACTAATCATGTAAAGCACACAATTTAACCCCGACCCAAATATAGAAAATCAAAACAATCAAAAACCTGATCCGACGTCTCGCGACTCAATATTTTTGATTATTGAGATTTTTAACACGACACAACGACCTCACTTAATTGGAATTCAATCAAGCATGCAATACTTTAAACGAGAAAACAAAATATTCAAGAATTAATTTAGATAGGAACTTTACCTACCTTGTCTCTTGGGAAGAGACCTCCTTTTGTGAGCCGACCTTCAAGACTTGCAGTAAAAAGAGACGCTTTTTCTCCTCTCTCTCTCTCTTTATTGCGTTGCCACTCCTTTTCTCTCAATTGTGGCTGTATTTTTTGTGTGTGTCTTTTCAGTGTTTGTGGCCCCCTTTTTATAGGTGAGAGGACTATGTTATTTAAGGAAAGATGATAAATCTGCACGTTGTCTATTTAGCTCTTGTATCCCACGTGCAATATTTTTCCAATATTTCATCCGACGCTTTCCTTGAATATTGAAAGAATAATAAGAATATTCTCGGGAACATTCTCATATTCCCGGGAATATTCTCATATTCCAACTCGTCACCCCTTAACGGGAATATTTCATCTGACACTTTCCTTGAATATTGAAAGAATAATGCGAATATTCTCGGGAACATTCTCATATTCCCGGGAATATTCTCATACTCCAACTCATCACCCCTTAACGGGCCTGGCCAAATTATCTTTCACCGCGGGCTTAGTCCAATTTATTAAATTAAAGCTTAGAACCATCAATTGAAGCCCATTTGCCACATGTCCAATGCGAATGCAATAATAAATGCTCCTAAAACTATATGCTATGCAATTTAATCATAATATTTTTTGTTTAGGGGTTAAAATTAATCCCTAAATTTTTGTGCATTAAATTACGAATGATTAATCAAAATTTAGGTGTCAACAGTTCTCAACATTGTCCATCTTGTTAGGTAGTCACATCAACCTCTTTTGTTGTCATATAGTCTGTCACAATAGCCATGACAACCTCTTGTCTCAACAACAGCGTTGTGCGTGATAATAGCCTCTTGTCACAATCATTGCCTCCTATCGTGTAGCTTCGATAGTAGCCATGACACACGACAAACATGTAAGCAGCCACTTCAATGTCAGCTGGTTCTCTCGAGTGGTTCTATCTTCAGCACACTCAATCGCTTTGACGATTGACCTTGGCATTTTTTTAATCTTTTTATTTAAACTTAGGTTAGACTTCTTTTATGTCATCTTGAGTTTAATAAGGGATGTTAAATCTCTTTGAGTTATTTCCCTTCAATTTCCATATATTTTGTGATGATGCATATATCTAAGAGATTCTCTATATTTCCTATTGATTGTTCATATTACATTGATAGTCATCTAATAAAGCCAATAAACAAGCTCATATACTCTTTATGAAAATACATTGAAAGATATATAAATTTCACATTTCTCTCTTCCGCATATTACTCTTTATTTGTTGGAACGACATGTATCGCAGGATTCTTGGCTTCATTACCATCTCCAGGTCTTAAATTGAAAAGAAAAGACACATCAAAAGGAAAGAAATAATTTGTTCATAAAAGGAGAGAGGAGAGTTAAGTGTGATGCGCTCTCTTCCTCTCGCAAAATGTCAAAAGTTCGAATCCCAGTTTCGTCATAGAGTGACTTAACTGGTCTCACGTGTGTGGTGGCTAGCACGTGTGGCCCCCAGGGTTTACTCCCCCGGCTGTCGGCGGGGTGCAGGGTTCCCTGGGTCATCAAAAAAAAATAAAAAATTGTTAAGTGTGATTACGAGGAGAAGATTGTAGATACACTTGCATACAAGGAGCGTTAAGTATGATTCAATACATATCTATAGATTCAGCGATTCAACTTTTTATGCTTTAACCTATGGAATGATGTATTTTAATATGTATATTGTATTCAGATCAATTACAGATTAATTAGAGGTTTTATACTTTATAATGAAATGTGATAAAAAATTTATAATTAATATTTGTGATAATATTAATCCTATGATTCAATTCGATTTTCAATTCATGATTTATGATTCATACATTCAATATTTCAGTTCAATTCAAGATATGTTATTTGGATTTAACAATTATGTTGTTATCCTATCTCCAGATCGACTTTCCCCATGGAGCATGGATGTGCTCTACTATCTCAGCATCTCAGACAAGCATGCACGAGACTCATTTACATTGTGAGCAAGAGCATATATAACTCAAAATGAAACACAATACAAGATGCAGGATATGCGATACAGAAGAAGATGTGTATAATTCATGAATTTTGCAATATGATCCTTGCAAAATAATATCAACGAAAGCTATCGTGGCACCATAAAAAAAACAAAGATCAGTCTTTATACAATCTTTGCATTAGATATACGAAATGTGGAATCTATCCACCATTAATTTGTCCCATGTTCTCTTCCTCTATAATTCTCCCTTTTGGGGGGGATAACCCTAACGAAGCCTGCGTGTGTTGTCCTTGCATATGCTAGGCAAACCACCATATAGAACAATAAGGGAGCCCTAAACTTGCCACCAAGTAGACCACTCATTTGGGTGGCCTAGTCGGATTTGGGTGAATTGAAAATGGATCTGATCTAAATCAACCCATTTAACTTGTATGGATCCACTTTTTATAAACCTCATTGAAAACAAATATCCATTGAAACCAGATAAGGATTTTATACAGGGTTTTCTAGTTGACTAAACTGAGGTGCAAGAGAAACCCTAGTGAGCAATCAACGCCATTTCCGAGAAACGAATTGAGGAACTAGAGGAGGTCTGGGTGAATCGAGGCTCAAGGTCAAGATCAGAGAAAGAAACTTAGACGATCAACTTGTTGTTCTCCTTTCGACAGGAGCAGGGATCAACATGGAACCCGAGCAACCCCAACCACTTCAACCCGTAAGATACGTTCCTGATTTTCAGCTTTGCTTGCATATGGATGTGTAGAATGATGATGGACTGGATCGAAGCTCAGAAAATCATCCTATTGTAAGAGCTCACGACTGCAATAAAAGTGTAAGAGAAGCTAGATCAGCAATTTACGCAGTGAATAAGAATTATACAACAAACAAATAATTAAGTCTGGATAGTTTAGTGGATCAATTAATACCCATATGAAGATGAACTGTTTTGGCCAATCCAGCTCTTGGAATAGTACTCCTTCGCTTACCGCATCACCAGTAAGGAAGGAGCACTTCTCTGGTAAATCACTAATCCGACATCTACTTGCAATTTTGGACCATGTCAGACATGATTGTTGCAGGTTGAGAGTAGTTAGCGTGGTATGATGCATGATTTTCATTTGCTTGGCATCACAAGGCTTAAGTCAAAGGAGCAGCTTCACCACACAAACATAGAATACGAAGAGAGGATATCTTGGTCATGGCTAGGGCATGACTCACCAATTAATGAAAGGCTCTATTAATAGAGAAATAGTTGTTCAAGTTCATTATTGCCATGGATGTACTTGCACGATCTATAAATACATTACCATATTCAGAGATATTATTAATGGTAGTTCTTTTTTCTAGGATTGCTTTCCTCTAAAAGTGCTACGCATCCCTTGGTTATTATTCAACTAATTGAGAAAATTGAAATCTAGACCATTAGATTGTTAACGATTTTAATTGTTGGGATAGTGGACAACAATTTCATACTATTGAATATGACTCTTACATATATACGATAAAAGCTCAAAGTACGATTAACAGTTACATTAGAATATATCATTATATATTGAACTTATGACTCCTTTCTTCTACACGGTAAAAGTTTTCCTTTTGCCCAAGCAAAATTAACAGCTAATGAGTCGATACTTTTGAGAGAGAGAGATGCTTATGCTTATTGGGGATAAGAAGTCCTACTCTGGTAGATCATTGATCCAATTTTTTGCATGCGCTATGAGGGCATGTGAGAGATGTGTCGAAACTCATTCTCCAAAATGGTTGGGACAACATGAAATGCATCATCGCTGGCTTCTTTTTCATCACTTGCATCAGAGAAAAAGACACATAAAAAGTTCAGGGCAAACAATTGATTTATACGAGGGAGTAGAGCTTATTAGTGGAAAGGAACCCGATATGATGTTAGGTAGCGGCAGGCTCATTGTAAAGCTCCAGGAGGGCAATCCAATGAGTTTAGTGCAAATCGAATTCAATTTTTCTAAAGAGGCTAATCTAACTAAAACTGAACTAAAGATAATCATGAATTTTCTTAAATCATGTGTCTACTATCTAAATGAAACTAAACTAATTCTAATGCTAAGATCCAACTCCCTAATTAAGGCCTGAATTTCTAAATATTTTCCATTTTTATTTTCGAATTTTTTTATATGTTATTTTTAAAATTTTAACTTTTTTTTAAAGAAATTTTTTTCTATATTCTGGAAAATTAGGGACTCGGGCTGTGGGCTCTTGGGTCCAGTCCAAGTGCATGGTCAGGATTTGGTTCACAAGAAAGTGGGCTATGGAAACGAGGCAAACCCTATTGTCAAGCCCCTCTTTTTAGTCAAAAAGACCTTTAAAGCCCATCTTTATATACATCCCTAGGCCCATTTTTCACTATAATCAAACAAAGTCCCCTCGCTGAGCCTCCTATTGCCGCCGCCGTTAACCCTCACTTCCACCTCCATTGACCATCACTTCCGACCACCGCCGTCAGCTGCTAAACATTGAACAAGTATGAACCAAGCAGCACCAACATACACGGGATGTGAAGGAACCAAGCAGTAGTACCCATACCCAGAAGAAACTGGCTTCCGCAGACGGTTCGAGGGAGGAATTTTGCTTTTTCCTCCTTCTCGTGCTCTCTTTGTGAATGGCCGTGCCGCCTTCTGTGTGAAGCCCCCTGAACGAACGAACCTTTCCCGCCTTTTTGTTGTGCCGGCGCTTGCCCCTCCATATATTGAAAAAAAGAAAGTATATTTGATACTTTCTTTAGAGTTTTATATACACACACGTGAAATAACGTGATCTTGATGAGTGTGAGTTTAAATAACTCCAATATTACGGTGGCAAGTATCATGCTCTAAATGGTTGACTGACCGCATAGGGTGAAAAATATTTAATCAGGATCTCTATACTTTACTATTTAGATTAAATGTCTAAAAAAATTTAAAACTAACCAAATTCTAATTTGTTGGTCAAACGTCAAATGTATGCAAATATAAGACCTAAAGGTCTAATTCTACACGCTATTCAAGTGTCAACCGGCGTCCTTTATCCAGGGCATTCTATCCACCATCATTTGTGCCACCGAACTCCTCCGCAAAGGTCCCACCCGAGAAGCATTTGAAGGCGTCCCCTTCTGCTGCTCAAGGCATCCCTCCACCATGTCCTGCAACCCTTCCACCATCTAGCAACCCCTCACTGACGCGACGATGTCCCAGTGGCCGATTGGGATAGGCTAAGGAGAGTGGTGTATATTTGCATAGGTTGGCCATCGCTCGAACGACAGATGTGAAGATTGAAGAGAGTCTCGGAGAGGGTTGACTTTGTATTGTGCAGTTTTTTGGGTTTTGTGGGTAATTTATCATACTAAAGGGCTTAATTGCCAATTGAGAGCAATGTATTCTGTAATCTCCCGTTGCCCATAGAGGAAGAGCACGCCGTTGATTGTTTCTGATATGTTGGAGCTGCTTCTTCAAATCTTTACACCAAATTTTTGTGAGTCTTTCTTTTTTTCTTTTTTCAAATGGAATTTTTAGCTCTATCACCAACCGTGTGACTCACATGCACATAGTGCATGTCACCTATAGGCAAGACCCTCCGCTATTTCCACCACATTTTGGACACTGCAAGATAGTTTATACTTTATATAATTATTAATGAATTTTATAACAGTATTCAACGTAAAATACTAGTTTCAGAAATTTTACCAAATCTTAGGATTGGGATTAGGATATTAGGAGTGCCACAACTTTCATACAGTGTTTACTTTGGTGCCAAAACATTTTTTTTGCTTACTTAAGTGCCACAAGTTTTAAAAACGTTTACTTAAGTGCCATTCTCCCGGAAAACTGATGTGGTTGCCGGAATGTTGACATGGCCGCCGGTGAACTATATTTTAATATTTTAAAATATTTTAATTAATTTTTTTGATTTTTTTGATTTTTTTGCTTTTTTAGGGCCGGCAAGGGCCACCATTGACCCTCGCCAATCACAGAACCCTCGCCCAATTTGGGCGAGGGCCCCTTGCCGTTGGCCGCAAAGGTCTTGGGTGAGGCCGTTGTGGCCTCCCCTGCGGCTGCTGAGGGCCATTGCGACCTTGCCCAAGGCCTTTGCGGGCCAAATCTAGGCAAGGGCCGCCTGGCCTTTGCAGTAGCCGCCATGGGTGAGGCCGTCAACGGCCTCCCTGGCCTCACCGAGGCCCCTCAACGGCCTCACCGGCCTCACCTAGGGCTTTCGTGGCCAACAACAAAGGGCCCTCAGTGAGGGTTCGGTGGCTAGTGAGGGTCAACGGTGGCCCTCGCCGGCCCTAAAAAAACATCAAAAAAATCAAAAAAATTAATTAATATATTAAAATATTATTTTCCAGTGCCACTTTAGCTTTTCCGGCTGGCAAATCAAAAGCGGCACTCAAGTGAACATTTTTTAAAACTTGTGGTATTTAAGTGAGCGCAAAAAAGTTTTAACATCAAAGTGAGAACCGTACGAAAGTATTGGTACTCCTAGTGTTCTAACCCTCTTAGGATTTGATTTGATTTTCAGTAGATGATTCACAATTCATAAATTTAATATTTTGCTTCAAGATATGTTTTTTGATTTAATAATAATCTTTCATAAGATTTTTTTCGTACTGCGACCTTTGTTGTGGACTTCAATTGTGGTGGGTTATTGGACTCCAAGAAGTTCATTCCACTTGGTGCAAGAATTTGTATTATGGGTAGGCTTGTAAGTCATTTTGGAACCAGAAAGTTCAGGTTGGAGGGATCATGTCCTTTCTTATTGCAACTTATCTTGGGATGATATGCCAAGTAACGCTTTTGAAGTCTCTTTTTATGGTTTACCTTGATTGGAAAAGGTACTTAAAAATAAAGAAATCCAGTCCTCTTTCATTAATTCGTGATTCCATTTACGATGTTAGAGTGCACAACAATTTTGTCAAAGAAAAACATGGTGCGATTATTACTTCTTTGTCATTCTATTAAGCTCTCCTTCATGAGAATTTCACTGGTTATCATCGAAGTAGTCCTCGATGCTTCTTCCTGTTAGGATAAGGAGTGAGAGTATCCTTTTGTCCTCACATTTTCCTTCTGCTCAAGCAAAATAAAATAGCAAATGAGTCGGTACTTGAGAGAGAGAGAGAGAGAGAGAGAGAGAGAGAGAGAGAGAGAGAGAGAGAGAGAGAGAGAGAGAGAGATACTTACTAGCGATTAGCAGGCCTATTCTGGTAGATCATTGATCCGATTTTTGCATTAGTTGTGGAGGTATGCGAGAGATATGGTGAAACTCATTCTCCAAAATTGTTGGGACGACAAGAAATGCATGACCGTTGGCTTCTTTTTCACCACCAGCTCTTACATCAGAGAAAAAGACACAAAAAGGTCAAGGGAAACAATTGATTCATACGAGGGAGGAGAGCTAATTAGTACGACCAGGAGGAGAGAGTAGAATTTGACAAAGGTTAAGGTGTGAAGAACCAAAATTTTAAGGGAGTATTTATAAAAAAACTATGGGTCATCCTCATTATTGCTGTGGATACACTTGCATATTTTGCTTCTACAATAGATTTCGTTGGGATTGGTTTGCTCCACAAACATGACCATGTATTAGTATTTACCAATTCAAGAAAACTAGAAATCTAGGCCGTTATATTATTTTGTCTTTTTGATAAATGAAATCGCATATGGCAATATCACAATATTGAACATGATTATTAGATGCATCCGATTAATAGTTATAGCATGTAAGCCT
This sequence comes from Corymbia maculata, assembly GCA_014182735.1. Taxonomy (NCBI): domain Eukaryota; kingdom Viridiplantae; phylum Streptophyta; class Magnoliopsida; order Myrtales; family Myrtaceae; genus Corymbia; species Corymbia maculata. The sequence continues at coordinate 17,147,206 of CM024686.1, read as the reverse complement.
AACGGATTACTATTTATGGAAAAAAGTTTTTGGCCAGCTTACAATAGAGTTACATCTCTTGATTTTTGTTGTACTTTAATGAATTTTACTCACATTTCCACGGAAAAAAGATAATAGATTGAAATTTTTTATGTGGAATTACATCACTTTTCTTCTTTTTATCATAGTAGAATTATTATGTCTAAGAAAAAATCAAAATAGATGAGAACAACCATGGTGTTGTACATGCTAAACCAAATTAAAAATTGGTGATTCTCATAATTGTTGTTGATACACTTGCAAATGCTGCCTCCAATCAGTTCTCTTACATAAATATAGAATTAATGGAAGGTTTTGTTGGAATTGATGTAGTCCACAAAGTTGACCATGTACACCCTTGGCTTAATACTTACCTATTCAAGAGAACTAAAATCTTGACCGTTAGATTTCCTTTATCATTTTGATAATAGGATCACAAACGGCAATTTCATGCAATGTTGAACATGATAAGTAGATGTATCTGATAAGTACTTAAGGCACATAAGCCTAATGGTTAATATATAGGGATGAAAGTTATCAACTAACTTACGGTAGGGTTATGTTTTTTATTTTTTCTTTGGGTTTTAATGAACTTCACTAATTTTTTCTAGGGAAAAAGGTCATAGTTTGAGAATTGGACTTATATATCTTCCCTTTAAATTTATCATAGTAGAATTATCATAACGTATTGCCCATGAATAAATAAAAAATTAAATGAGTTTGGCCATGTTGTTATTCATGCCAAACAAAAAGACATGGCTTATGTCGTCAACATTCAAGGAGCTAATTGTGGAATAATATGGACTTCTCATAAGAGGTATACTTTCATATCTATCCATGAAGATGATAAATTTTATTCCAGTGATAAAACTGCAATATGGGTCATTCCTTGTTTGCATGTGTATTATTTTAGCTTTTTCCAAGATGCCTCATTGACTTCTATGTTTCATTGAGATTTTGAGATTGCAATAGGAAAAGTCGTACTTTTCATTCCTTATAATTTTATAACTATTTCTAATAAACTCCTCATCATTTTAATTTATCTATTAAGTCATTTTATTTCAAGTCCTCCCATTACCAAATCTGGCCAAATCCAGCTGACTTGGCCATTGGTAGATTTTATCCTTTTACTCTGGCATTGCTTGGAGTGGCTAAATTCTCCGAACAAGTCCATGTAGGCATTAGCATATCTTATCTTCATCGTCCTCTGGCATCATCCGACAGTTATGTCAGTTGAATTTGGTCAACTTCAATGTTGGATAGACTTGATTATAAAATTTGAGGAAACCAAAGGTTTTAATTAGATAAATTTATCGTACATTAATTAGAAAAAGCATGAAGATGAGGAGTGCCACTTTTCTTGCATGAACCATCAGTATACTTCACTCAAAAGTCTCTTCCGTTAACAGAATCAAAAAATGATATTGAAATGGAATACTAAACATGAATAGCATCTGTTGTTTATACGAAGTTCATATCAGTTATTGTCATCATTACTATTGTTGGATATTTCAGTAATTTTGAAATATTTAACAATGACACCTTTAAAAACTTTGATGAAAGCCATCATTTTGCAACGTTTTATAATACTCTTTGTCAAAAGATTTCCGACAATCCTAATTTTTTTTGTCAGTGATATCAACGATGTTAGCAATCATAATTTACCTAAAAATCTTTAACATTTCATATCATCTAAATTTTTTTTCCAACTCTCTACAGAGCTCACTCATTTCCTCTACGCATCTGGATCTGCATCTCAGCTCAGTCTCCTCTTCTCCAGCGAAGAAAAATAATTTAACTCCACCAGAACTGTTGAAGCGCTGCGGATTACTATTTCGCAAGGAATTCCACAGTGGAAGCCAAAAAGCAGATTATGGGAAAGTGGAAAAGGTCTCCTTTTATGCAACCGAGGAACAGAAGAATACAGATACACAATGAATTAGGGTGTGGAAATCGATTTCTTTGTTGGAATGTAAGCCTGTAAATCCAATCTGGACCTTTACTTTTCCCAACCCAACTCGGACCGAAATTTTTGAGGGGATTGGGCCGTCCTGGCTTAACCACAACATGTCAAGAAGTGCTCTGGACTAATGAAGAACAGGCAACCTTTAATTCTTGTTAATTGAGATTGGGTGAGATCCCACATTATGTTGAAAGAAGCAAATTAATGTGGATTACGTATTACTGAAAATAACATAATTTTTTTAGAAGTGTGCTAGATGCAAAAAAGATGAGTTACGTGATTTAACCATGGCATTAACAATTTCAGATACCATGCTCCCTGTATCTTATGGAAAAGATGAATCTTTTAGCCATCATATTTTCGATGAAATTTCAAAAGGAAAATCCAAAGAAATTTAAGATATTAACAATCGTATATAACGGATTTTATAAATATATTATTGGAAACCAATTCACTGAGAAGGTAAAGATAGAGGTTTCACTTATTATTTCCAAATTTAATAAACATATATTATTTGAATAGTATAAAATAATATAAAATGAGGTAATTAGACAATCAACGAAATGGAAAAGATGTATATATCACGTCATTGGAAGTTCAACGTATCCAAAATAAAAAATAAAACACTCCCCAAATAAGAGCACCAAATCTAAAGATCACTAAAAACAGGGGGCGGATCAACGAGAAGCCATGGTTTAGGAAGGGTTAAATAACAAAAAAAGTCCCAAATTATACTCATTGCGACTTAAATATCTTAAATTATTTTTTATGTTATTGCTAATTGTGACATAAATACCCCAAACTTTTCTTATGTCATAAAAACTCTCGAAATCATACTAGTGTAACAAATATACTATTGTCACACATGTATAAGTTTGGAGTTTTTTCATGATGAAAAAAAAAGTTGGGGGTATTTGTGTCATAATGGATAAATTTAGGATTTTTGGTGACATAAAAATTAATAGCTTTTAATATTTCAAAACTGCTTAAATATCCAACAAATTTATCATAGTAGAATTATCGTATTGTATTGCCCATGAATAAATGAAATAAAAATGAGTTTGGCCATGCTGTTATTCATGCCAAACCAAATTAACGTGGCTCATGTCATCAACGTTCAAGGAGCTAATTGTGGAATTATATGAGCTTCTCATAAGACGAAGAATTTCATATTCTCTCTATGCATATGATAAATTTGCTTCCAGTGATAAAACTGAAATTTGAGTCGCTCCCTGTTTGCATATGTACTCTTGCGTCCTTTGAGGCTTTGAGATTGCAATAGACAAAGTCATACTTTTCATTCCTTATAATTTTATGATTATTTCTAATCAAATCTTCATAATTTGAATTTATTTCATTAAGTCCTTCTATTTTCACAAATTTTATGATCAACTCCCCCCGATACCAAATCTAGCTAGGGTTGGCCTCACTTGAGGCCGGTGGACAATATTGTATTGTGACGTCGAAATTTTTTTTTCCCAATGTGGATGTCCATTAATGGATATATTGTCCACATTGGCTAGATTTTTTTTTCCATTTACTCTGATGTTGCTTAGAATGGCTAAATTTCTCCAAACACCTCCATGTGGGCATTAGCATATTTTATTTGCATCATACTTTGGCATCATCCGGCAGTTATGTTAGTTGAATTTGGTCGACTCCAATGTTATATATTATTGATTATAAAATTTGCAGGAACTGAAGGTTGTAATTACATAAATTTATAGTACATTAATTAGGAAAAGCATGAGGATGAAAAGTACAACTTTTCTTACATGAAGCATCAGTATGCTTCACCCAAAAGTCTCTTCCATTAACGGAGTCAAAAAATGATATTGAAATGGAAAACAACACATGAATAGCATCTATTGTTTATATCCGTTGTTTATACAATGTTCGTGTCCATCGTCATCATCATCACTGTCTACGGAGCTCAGTCCCCCTGCGCATTCTCCATCACTCAGTTCAGTCTCCCCCTCTCCTGCAAGAAAACGTAATGTAACTCCACGAGAATGATCGAAGCCCTCCTGATCAATATATCGAAAGGAATTCCACAATGAAAGCGAAAAGGCAGATTATGGGAAAGTTGAAAACGTCTCACTCTTATGCAATCACAAACGAATAAAATACAGAAATAAATTAATCAGAACGTGGAAAAACAATTTCATTGTTGCTTGGCGTGGGAGACTGTAAATCCAATCTGGACCTTTATTGTTCCGAAAACTTATGGGATGGATTGGACCGACCCGGCTTGACTACAGCATGCCAAGAAGTACTTTGGACTAGCGAAGAACATGCAATTTTAAGTATCTTTATGTTGAAATAAGCAAAACAATGCGAATCATGTTTTACCGACAATTAAAAGATATCTGAAAAATAAGTAACATGATTTAAACATTGCATTAATAACTTAGAGTATCATGCTTCCTATATCTCATTGAAGGGATGGATCTTTCTGCCATCGTATTTTGATGAAATTTCAATAGAAAAGTCTAGGAAATTTGAGATATAACAATCACAACTAACAGATTAGACAAATTTATTATTGGTAACCAATTGATAAATAGAGGTGAAAAATTTAACAGTTTTGCATCACTGATGAGGTAAAGATGGAGGTTTTCAGCTATTATTTCGAAATTCATTAAGCATATATTTATTTTATATGAGTATTAAATAATGTAAAATGAGGTAAATAGACAATCAAAGAAATGGATAAAATGTATTCAGTACGCCATTGGAAGTCAAATGTATTGTCAAAAAAACAAAATAAGATCATCAAATCTATATATCATTAAAAGTATCAGCAGACCAACAGATGAGAAACTATGTTTTAGGAATTAAGATGTCTCAACAAAACATTCCAACATAAGAACGAGGGTGATGAGAAAACCTCTTATTATATTTTCATATTGATAAAATCATCCATGGTCTAATCTTGGATATCATAAATGCATTGAAGTATTTTATTTTAGGTACTACTCATGAAAAGATGTCTATATCAATCTTGATTATATCAAACTCTATTTACTGTTACATGAATATTACAGCTGAAGTTTAAGACTGTTACTCCATAGATATTATCAATATTATTGCATGGATATCATCACATCAATAGTGTGGATATCATCAAAGCATTTAATTTTTTTCAAATTCTATGCTAAAGCTTCATATCATCATATTACGAAATCAATTTATGGCTATATGTTCAAACACAAATCCCACTACTTATATTATCATAGCTTGTAATCTAGCTCAGATTTCGAATATATAAAGTATTGATTGATCTTCAATTTTAAAGATTGTTTTGCAACAAAAACTTTACACAAGACATCTTGATTGATTGACAATCACTCCAAAGGCAAGCTACCTTCCTTAATCGAAGAACTTTACTTATGAAAACAAAGATTTGCTTGTATAGGTGACCAAATCAACAAAAATTCAAATCTTATCTCTCAATGACTACTCAATTTTCTTTGTCTAATGATTTTTTTAGAGAGTAATCCTCAGAAGAGTGTCCAACGATCAAATTGAAAGTAGAGGAGTATAAAATGAGATCAAGATACGGAAGAGCATCGAGAGGCCCAAAGTAAAATATCCCAAAGTTCAAAAGAACTTCATTCTTACGTACTTATATTTCATGAGCTACAAACTGTAACCCTTGAGAGATATTGAAAGAGTGTTTGTGCAATATAGTGAGACTTATCACAAACTTGAGTGTTATCCATTTTTGTAATCTCTTATTGATTGACTAGTGAAATTCAACTAGTAGGTCGTCAATGTAAGAGAGTGGACATATGTTTAATCTAAGCCGAACCACTATGAATTATGTGTGCAACTTCTTCTATCTCTCGACTCTCGTTCATTATTTTGAATAGAATTTTTGCACACTGATGAATATCATCATATCACCATCAATATGTAGACTTTAACTTAACTCGATTTTGATAATACTTAGCTTGACTATTTTACTTCCGCATTAAATTGTCAAGGATTGTAAAAATTATCTATTCACTCCTCTCTAAGTGATATTGCTAGCTTCAACATATGGTACTCATGATATGTCATGCTCCAAGTCACCTCCACTTGCAATAAAAAGTCACGTTCCTTCTTCCTCCAATTGCTCATCAAATCTCAGTGACTAGTTAGAGGCAAGGGCCGGCGAGTCTTGCCCTCGCCAGCAACAATTTCGTCAAAGAAAAGGATGGTGCAATAGTTACTCATTTGTCATTCCATTAAGCTTTTTTTCGTGGGAAACAATAGCATTGAACTCCACTGCCACTTCTTTTCATAAGAATAGTAACTCAAGTGATAAATGCTTTTACTGTGCCCATAACTCTTTCCTGGCCTAAGTTGTTGGTTCCTCTTGTTGCATGTATAGTGGCTTTGGTTTATTTCACTGTATATTCTCAATGAAGTCGGCGCATGCTTTCAACTTGGTTAGAGAAAGAGCGAGGGTATCCTTTTGTCCTCACAATTCTATTCTGCTTAGGTAAATATATATATAGAGAGAGATGAAGACCTATTCTAATAGATCATTGATATGATCTTTTGTGTGCACTATGGGTGCAAGCGAGAGATGTGCTAAAACTCTTTCTTCAAAATGGTTGGGATGACATGAAATGGATGATCCTTGGTTGATGTACTCTTTATCTAAACATATCGAAATATATTTAAAAAAATTACGTTTCTCTCTCTTGCTTATACCCTATCTTGATATCAGAGTTAGATGATCCTAAGGTATGATGAGTGCACATTATTCTTGATGAACACCTGAGTGCATAGTCAAAACACACCTCTCACACCACGTGCTTTTCTTTTTCAATTACTACTAATATCTCTACCTCAACATTGATTCTCAACATTGTCCATCTCGTTAGGTAGTCACATCAACCTCCTTTGTTGTCATATAGTCTGTCACAATAGCCATGACAACCTCTTGTCGCAACAACAACGTTGTGCGTGATAATAGCCTCTTGTCACAATCATTGTCTCCTATCGTGTAGTTTCGATAGTAGCCATGACACACGACAAACATGTAAGCAGCCACTTCAATGTCAGCTGGTTCTCTCGAGTGGTTCTATCTTCAGCACACTCAATCGCTTTGACAATTGACCTTGGCATTTTTTTAATCTTTTTATTTAAACTCAGGTTAAACTTCTTTTATGTCATCTTGAGTTTAATAAGGGATGTTAAATCTCTTTGAGTTATTTCCCTTGATTTTCCATATCTTTTGTGATGATGCATATATCTAAGAGATTCTCTATATTTCCTATTGATTGTTCATATTACCTAGATAGTCATCTAATAAAGCCAATAAACAAGTTCATATACTCTTTATCAAAATACATTGAAAGATATATAAATTTCACGTTTCTCTCTTCCGCATATTACTCTTTATTTGTTGGAACGACATGTATCGCAGGATTCTTGGCTTCATTGCCATCTCCAAGTCTTAAATTGAAAAGAAAAGACACATCAAAAGGAAAGAAATAATTTGTTCATATAAGGAGAGAGGAGAGTTAAGTGTGATTACGAGGAGAAGATTGTAGATACACTTGCATACGAGGAGCATTAAGTATGATTCAATACATATCTATAGATTCAGCGATTCAACTTTTTATGCTTTAACCTATGGAATGATGTATTTTAATATGTATATTGTATTTAGATCAGTTACAGATTAATTAGAGGTTTTATACTTTATAATGAAATGTCATAAAAAAATTATAATTAATATTTGTGATGATATTAATCCTATGATTCAATTCAATTTTCAATTCATGATTTACGATTCATACATTCAATATTTCAATTCAAGATATGTTATTTGGATTTAAAAATTATGCTGTTATCCTAACTCCAGATGGACTTTCCCCTTGGAGCATGGATGTGCTCTACTATCTCAGCATCTCAGACAAGCATGCACGAGACTCATTTACATTGTGAGCAAGAGCATATATAACTCAAAATGAAATGCAATACAAGATGCGGGATATGCGATACGGAAGAAGATGTGTATAATTCATGAATTTTGCAATATGATCCTTGCAAAATAATATCAACGAAAGCTATCATGGCACCATAAAAAAAAAAAAAGATCAGTCTTTATACAATCTTTGCATTAGATATACGAAATGTGGAATCTATCCACCATTAATTTGTCCCATGTTCTCTTCCTCTATAATTCTCCTTTTTTTTTTGGGGGGGGATAACCCTAGCGAAGCCTGCTTGTGTTGTCCTTGTATATGCTAGGCAAACCACCATACAGAACAATAGGGGAGCCCTAAACTTGCCACCAAGTAGATCACTCATTTGGGTGGCCTAGTCGGATTTGGGTGAATTGAAAATGGATCTGATCTAAATCAACCCATTTAACTTGTCTGGATCCACTTTTTATAAACCTCATTGAAAACAAATATCCATCGAAACCGGATAAGGATTTTATACAGGATTTTCTAGTTGACTAAACTGAGGTGCAAGAGAAACCCTAGTGAGCAATCAACGCCATTTCCGAGAAACGAATTGAGGAACTAGAGGAGGTCTGGGTGACTCGAGGCTCAAGGTCGAGATCAGAGAAAGAAACTTAGACGATCAACTTGTTGTTCTCCTTTCGACAGGAGCAGGGATTAGCATGGAACCTGAGCAACCCCAACCACTTCAACCCGTAAGATACGTTCCTGATTTTCAGCTTCGCTTGCATATGGATGCGTAGAATGATGATGGACTGGATCGAAGCTCAGAAAATCATCCTATTGTAAGAGCTCACGACTGCAATAAAAGTGTAAGAGAAGCTAGATCAGCAATTTATGCAGTGAATAAGAATTATACAACAAACAAATAATTAAGTCTGGATAGTTTAGTGGATCAATTAATACCCATATGAAGATGAACTATTTTGGCCAATCCAGCTCTTGGAATAGTACTCCTTCGCTTACCGCATCACCAGTAAGGAAGGAGCACTTCTCTGGTAAATCACTAATCCGACATCTACTTGCAATTTTGGACCACGTCAGACATGATTGCTGCAGGTTGAGAGTAGTTAGCGTGGTATGATGCATGATTTTCATTTGCTTGGCATCACAAGGCTTAAGTCAAAGGAGCAGCTTCACCACAGAAACATAGACTGTGAAGAGAGGATATCTTGGTCATGGCTAGGGCATGACTCACCAATTAATGAAAGGCTCTATTAATAGAGAAATAGTTGTTCAAGTTCATTATTGCCGTGGATGTACTTGCACGATCTATAAATACATTACCATATTCAGAGATATTATTAATGGCAGTTCTTTTTTGTAGGATTGCTTTCCTCTAAAAGTGCTACGCATCCCTTGGTTATTATTCAACTAATTGAGAAAATTGAAATCTAGACCATTAGATTGTTAACGATTTTAATTGTTCAGATAGTGGACAACAATTTCATACTATTGAATATGACTCTTACATATATACGATAAAAGCTCAAAGTATGATAAACAGTTACATTAAAATATATCATTATATATTGAACTTATGACTCCTTTCTTCTACACAGTAAAAGTTTTCCTTTTGCCCAAGAAAAATTAACAGCTAATGAGTCGATACTTTTGAGAGAGAGAGAGATGCTTATGCTTATTGGGGATAAGAAGTCCTACTCTGGTAGATCATTGATCTAATTTTTTGCATGCGCTATGAGGGCATGTGAGAGATGTGTCGAAACTCATTCTCCAAAATGGTTGGGACAACATGAAATGCATCATCACTGGCTTCTTTTTCATCACTTGCATCAGAGAAAAAGACACATAAAAAGTTCAAGGGAAACAATTGATTTATACAAGGGAGTAGAGCTTATTAGTGGAAAGGAACCCGATATGATGTCAGGTAGCGGCAGGCTCATTATAAAGCTCTAGGAGGGTAACCCCATGAGTTTAGTGCAAATCGAATTCAATTTTTCTAAAGAGGCTAATCTAACTAAAACTGAACTAAAGATAATCATGAATTTTCTTAAATCATGTGTCTACTATCTAAATGAAACTAAACTAATTCTAATGCTAAGATCCAACTCCCTAATTAAGGCCTGAATTTCTAAATATTTTCCATTTTTATTTTCGAATTTTTTTATATGTTATTTTTAAAATTTTAACTTTTTTAAAAGAAATTTTTTTCTATATTCTGGAAAATTAGGGACTCGGGCTGTGGGCTCTTGGGTCCGGTCCAAGTGCATGGTCAGGATTTGGTTCACAAGAAAGTGGGCTATGGAAATGAGGCAAATCCCATTGTCAAGCCCCTCTTTTTTGTCAAAAAGACCTTTAAAGCCCATCTTTATATACAGCTAACCTAGGCCCATTTTTCACTATAATCAAACAAAGTCCCCTCGCTGAGCCTCCTATTGCCGCCGCCGTTAACCCTCACTTCCACCTCCATTGACCATCACTTCCGACCACCGCCGTCAGCTGCTAAACATTGAACAAGTATGAACCAAGCAGCACCAACACACACGGGATGTGAAGGAACCAAGCAGCAGTACCCATACCCAGAAGAAACTGGCTTCCGCAGACGGTTCGAGGGAGGAATTTTGCTTTTTCCTCCTTCTCGTGCTCTCTTTGTGAATCACCGTGCCGCCTTCTGTGTGAAGCCCCCTGAACGAACGAACCTTTCCCGCCTTTTTGTTGTGCAGGCGCTTGCTCCTCTATAAATTGAAAAAAAAAAAATGTATATTTGATACTTTCTTTAGAGTTTTATATACACACGTGAAATAACGCGATCTTGATGAGTGTGAGTTTAAATAACTCCAATATTACGGTGGGAAGTATCATGCTCTAAATGGTTGACTGACCACATAGGGTGAAAAATATTTAATCGGGATCTCTATACTTTACTATTTAGATTAAATGTCTAAAAAAATTTAAAACTAACGAAATTCTAATTTGTTGGTCAAACGTCAAATGTATGCAAATATAAGACCTAAAGGTCTAATTCTACACGCTCTTCAAGTGTCAACCGGCGTCCTTTATCCAGGGCATTCTATCCACCATCATTTGTGCCACCGAACTCCTCCGCAAAGGTCCCACCCGAGAAGCATTTGAAGGCGTCCCCTTCTGCTGCTCAAGGCATCCCTCCACAATGTCCTGCAACCTTTCCACCATCTAGCAACCCCTCACTGACGCGACGATGTCCCAATGGCCGATTGGGATAGGCTAAGGAGAGTGGTGTAGATTTGCATAGGTTGGCCATCGCTCGAACGACAGATGTGAAGATTGAAGAGAGTCTTGGAGAGGGTTGACTTTGTAGTGTGCAGTTTTTTGGGTTTTGTGGGTAATTTATCATACTAAAGGGCTTAATTGCCAATTGAGAGCAATGTATTCTGTAATCTCCCGTTGCCCATAGAGGAAGAGCACGCCGTTGATCGTTTCTGATATGTTGGAGCTGCTTCTTCAAATCTTTACACCAAATTTTTGTGAATCTTTCTTTTTTTCTTTTTTCAAATGGAATTTTTAGCTCTATCACCAACCGTGTGATTCACATGCACATGGTGCATGTCACCTATAGGCAAGACCCTCTGCTATTTCCACCACATTTTGGACACTGCAAGATAGTTTATACTTTATATAATTATTAATGAATTTTATAACAGTATTCAATGAAAAATACTAGTTTCAGAAATTTTACCAAATCTTAGGATTGGGATTAGGATATTAGGAGTGCCACAACTTTCATACGGTGTTTACTTTGGTGCCAAAACTTTTTTTTCGCTCACTTAACTGTCATAAGTTTTAAAAAACGTTTACTTGAGTGTCATTCCCCCGAAAGAAACTGATGTGGTTGTCGGAATGTTGATATGGCCGCCGGTGAGCTATATTTTAATTAATTTTTTTGATTTTTTTGATTTTTTTTGCTTTTTTTTTAGGGCCGGCAAGGGCCACCATTGACCCTCGCCAATCGCACCCAAATTGGGCGAGGGCCCCCCTGTCGTTGGCCATAAAGGTCTTGGGTGAGGCCGTTGTGGCCTCCCCGCGGCTATTGAGGGCCATTGCGACCTTGTCTAGGACCTTTGCGGGCCAAATCTGGGCAAGGGCCACCTGGCCTTTGCAGTAGCCGCCACAGGTGAGGCCGTCAACGGCCTCCCCGGCCTCACCTAGGCCCCTCAACAGCCTCGCCGGCCTCACCTAGGGTTTTCGTGGCCAACGACAAAGGGCCCTCAGTGAGGGTTCGGCGGCCAATGAGAGTCAACGGTGGCCCTCGCTAGCCCTAAGAAAAAATCAAAAAAAAAAGAAAAGAAGCAAAACAAATAAAAAAAATTCAAAAAAATTAATTAAAATATTAAAATATTGTTTTCCAGTACCGCGTTAACTTTTCCGGCGGGCAAATCGGAAGTGGCACTCAAGTGAACATTTTTTAAAACTTGTGGCATTTAAGTAAGCAAAAAAAAAGTTTTAGCATCAAAGTGAGAACTGTACGAAAGTATTGGTACTCCTAGTGTTCTAACCCTCTTAGGATTTGATTTGATTTTCGGTTGACGATTCACAATTCATAAATTTAATATTTTGGTTCAACATATGTTTTTTGATTTAGTAATAATCTTTCATAAGATTTTTTTCGTACTGCGACCTTTGTTGTGGACTTCAATTGTGGTGGGTTATTGGACTCCAAGAACTTCATTCCACTTGGTGCAAGAATTTGTATTATTGGTAGGCTTGTAAGTCATTTTGGAACCAGAAAGTTCAGGTTGGAGGGATCATGTCCTTTCTTATTGCAACTTATCTGAGGATGATATGCCAAGTAATGCTTTTGAAGTCTCTTTTTATGGTTTACCTTGATTGGAAAAGGTACTTACAAATAAAGCAATCCAGTCCTATTTCATTAATTCGTGATTCCATTTGATTCCAATACAATGTCTAGAGTGCACAACAATTTTGTCAAAGAAAAACATGGTGCGATTTTTACTTCTTTGTCATTCTATTAAGCTCTCCTTCATGAGAAAGAGTAGCTTCCTGTTCTGCATATACAGTGGCTTCAGTTTGTTTCACTGGTTATCATCGAAGTAGTCCTCGATGCTTCTTCCTGTTAGGATAAGGAGTGAGAGTATCCTTTTGTCCTCACATTTTCCTTCTGCTCAAGCAAAATAAAATAGCAAATGAGTCGGTACTTGAGAGAGAGAGAGAGAGAGATACTTACTAGCGATTAGCAGGCCTATTCTGGTAGATCATTGATCCGATTTTTTGCATTAGTTGTGGAGGTATGCGAGAGATATGGTGAAACTCATTCTCCAAAATTGTTGGGACGACAAGAAATGCATGACCGTTGGCTTCTTTTTCACCACCAGCTCTTACATCAGAGAAAAAGACACAAAAAAGGTCAAGCGAAACAATTGATTCATACGAGGGAGGAGAGCTAATTAGTACGACCAGGAGGAGAGAGTAGAATTTGACAAAGGTTAAGGTGTGAAGCACCAAAATTTTAAGGGAGTATTTATAAAAAAACTATGGGTCATCTTCATTATTGCTGTGAATACACTTGCATATTTTACCTCTACAATAGATTTCGTTGGGATTGGTTTGCTCCACAAACATGACCATGTATTAGTATTTACCAATTCAAGAAAACTAGAAATCTAGGCCGTTATATTATTTTATCTTTTTGATAAATGAAATCGCATATGGCAATATCACAATATTGAATATGATTATTAGATGCATCTGATTAATAGTTATAGCATGTAAGCCTAACGGATTACTATTTATGGAAGAAAGTTATTGGCCAGCTTACAATAGAGTTACATCTCTTGATTTTCATTGTACTTTAATGAATTTTGCTCACATTTCCACGGAAAAAGATCATAGATTGAAATTTTTTATGTGGAATTACATCACTTTTCTTCTTTTTATCATTGTAGAATTATTATATCTATGAAAATATCAAAATAGATGAGAACAACCATGGTGTTGTACATGCCAAACCAAATTAAAAACTGGTGATTCTCATAATTGTTGTTGATACACTTGCAAATGCTGCCTCCAATCAGTTCTCTTACATAAATATCGAATTAATGGAAGGTTTTGTTGGAATTGATGTAGTCCACAAAGTTGACCATGTACACCCTTGGCTTAATACTTACCTATTCAAAAGAACTAAAATCTTGACCGTTAGATTTCCTTTATCATTTTGATAATAGGATCGCAAACGACAATTTCATGCAATGTTGAACATGGTAAGTAGATGTATCTGATAAGTACTTAAGGCACATAAGCCCAATGGTTAATATATAGGGATGAAAGTTATCAACTGACTTACGGTAGGGTTATGTCTTTTATTTTTTCTTTGGGTTTTAATGAACTTCACTCACTTTTCTAGGGAAAAAGGTCATAGTTTGAGAATTGTTATATTGGACTTATATATCTTCCCTTTAAATTTATCATAGTAGAATTATCATATCATATTGCCCATGAATAAATAAAAAATTAAATGAGTTTGGCCATGTTGTTATTCATGCCAAACAAAAAGACATGGCTTATGTCGTCAACATTCAAGGAGCTAATTGTGGAGTAATATGGACTTCTCATAAGAGGTGTACTTTCGTATCTCTCCATGAACATGATAAATTTTATTCCAGTGATAAAACTACAATATGGGTCATTCCTTGTTTGCATGTGTATTATTTTAGCTTTTTCCAAGATGCCTCATTGACTTCTATGTTTCATTGAGATTTTGAGATTGCAATAGGAAAAGTCATACTTTTCATTCCTTATAATTTTATAACTATTTCTAATAAAATCCTCATAATTTTAATTTATGTATTAAGTCATTTTATTTCAAGTCCTCCCAATACCAAATCTGGCCAAATCCAGCTGACTTGGCCATTGGTAGATTTTATCCTTTTACTCTGACGTTGCTTGGAGTGACTAAATTCTCCGAACAAGTCCATGTAGGCATTAGCATATCTTATCTTCATCATCCTCTGGCATCATCCGACAGTTATGTCGGTTGAATTTGGTCAACTTCAATGTTGGATAGACTTGATTATAAAATTTGAGGAAACCAAAGGTTTTAATTAGATAAATTTATTGTACATTAATTAGAAAAAGCATGAGGATGAGAAGTGCCACTTTTCTTGCATGAACCATCAGTATACTTCACCCAAAAGTCTCTTCCATTAACGGAGTCGAAAAATGATATTGAAATGGAAAACTAAACATGTATAGCATCTGCTGTTTATACAAAGTTCATATCAATTATCGACATCATTACTATTATTGGATATTCAGTAGTTTTGAAATATTTAACAGTAACGGCTTTAAAAACATTGATGAAAGTCATCATTTTGCAATGTTTTATAATAATCTTTGTCAATAGATTTCTCAAAATCCTTATATTTTATGTCAGTGATATTAGCGATGTTAACAATCATAAGTTTTCTAAAAATCTCTAACATTTTTATCTAAATTTTTTTTTCCAACAACTCTCTACAGAGCTCACTCACTCCCTCTGTACATCTGCATCTCAGCTCAGTCTCCTCCTCTCCAGCAAAGAAAACGTAATTTGACTCCACAAGAACTGTTGAAGCCCTGCGGATTACTTGTCGCAAAGAATTCCACAGTGGAAGCCAAAAAGCAGATTATGGGAAAGTGGAAAAGGTCTCCTTTTATGCAACCGAGAAACAGAGGAATACAGATACGCAATAAATTAGGGCGTGGAAATCGATTTCTTTGTTGGCATGTAAGCCTATCCAATCTGGACCTTTAATTTTCCCAACGCAACTCGGACCGAAATTTTTTAGGGGATTGGACCGTCCTGGCTTGACCACAACATGTCAAGAAGTGCTCTGGACTAATGAAGAATAGGCAACCTTTAATTCTTGTTAATTGAGATTGGGTGAGATCCCACATTATGTTGAAAGAAGCAAATTAATGTGGATTACGTATTACTGAAAATAACAGAATTTTTTTAGAAGTATGCTAGATGCGAAAAAGATGAGTTACATGATTTAACCATGGCATTAACAATTTCAGATACCATGCTTCCTGTATCTCATGGAAAAGATGAATCTTTTAGCCATCATATTTTGATATAATTTCAAAAGGAAAATCCAAAGAAATTTAAGATATTAACAATCGCATATAATGGATTTTATAAATATATTATTGGAAACCAATTCACTGAGAAGATAGAGGTTTCACTTATTATTTCCAAATTTAATAAACATATATTATTTGAATAGTATAAAATAATATAAAATGAGGTAATTAGACAATCAACGAAATGGAAAAGATGTATATATCACGTCATTGGAAGTTCAACGTATCCAAAATAAAAAATAAAACACTCCCCAAATAAGAGCACCAAATCTAAAAATCACTAAAAACAGGGGGCGGATCAACGAGAAGCCATGGTTTAGGAAGGGTTAAATAACAAAAAGTCCCAAATTATACTCATTGCGACTTAAATATCTTAAATTATTTTTTATGTTATTAAAACCTTTAACTTGCTAATTGTGACATAAATACCCCAAACTTTTCTTATGTCATAAAAACTCCCGAAATCATACTAGTGTAACAAATATTCTATTGTCCCACATATATAAGTTTACAGTTTTTTCATGATTAAAAAAAAAAAAGTTGGGGGTATTTGTGTCAAATGGATAAATTTAGGATTTTTGGTGACATAAAAATTAATAGCTTTTAATATTTTAAAACTGCTTAAATATCCAACAAATTTATCATAGTAGAATTATCGTATTGTATTGCCCATGAATAAATGAAATAAAAATGAGTTTGGCCATGCTATTATTCATGCCAAACCAAATTAACGTGGCTCATGTCGTCAACGTTCAAGGAGCTAATATAATTGAGCTAATTGTGGAATTATATGAGCTTCTTATAAGACGAAGAATTTGATATTCTCTCTATTCATATGATAAATTTGCTTCCAGTGATAAAACTGAAATTTGAGTCGCTCCCTGTTTGCATATGTACTCTTGCGTCCTTTGAGGCTTTGAGATTGCAATAGACAAAGTCATACTTTTCTTTCCTTATAATTTTATGATTATTTCTAATCAAATCTTCATAATTTGAATTCATCTCATTAAGTCCTATTTTCACAAATTTTATGATCAACTCCCCCCAATACCAAATCTAGCTAGGGTTGGCCTCACCTAGGGCCGGTGGATAATATCGTATTGTGACGTTGAATTTTTTTTTTCCCAATGTTGATGTCCATAAATGGATATATTGTCCGCATTGGCTAGATTTTTTTCCATTTACTCTGATGTTGCTTAGAATGGCTAAATTTCTCCAAACACCTCCATGTGGGCATTAGCATATTTTATTTGCATCATAATCTAGCATCATCCGGCGGTTACGTTAGTTGAATTTGGTCGACTCCAATGTTATATATTCTTGATTATAAAATTTGCAGGAACTGAAGGTTTTAATTAGATAAATTTATAGTACATTAATTAGGAAAAGCATGAGGATGAAAAGTACCACTTTTCTTACATGAAGCATCAGTATGCTTCACCCAAAAGTCTCTTCCATGAACGGAGTCAAAAAATGATATTGAAATGGAAAACCACACGTGAATAGCATCTGTTGTTTATACAATGTTCGTGTCCATCGTCATCATCACTACCCTCTACGGAGCTCAGTCCCCCTGCGCATTCTCCATCACTCTGTTCAGTCTCCCCCTCTCCTGCAAAGAAAACGTAATGTAACTCCACGAGAATGGTCGAAGCCCTCCTGATCAATATATCGAAAAGAATTCCACAATGAAAGCGAAAAGGCAGATTATGGGAAAGTTGAAAAGGTCTCACTCTTATGCAAGCACAAACGAATAAAATACAGAAATAAATTAATCAGAACGTGGAAAGCAATTTCATTGTCGCTTAGCGTGGGAGACTGTAAATCCAATCTGGACCTTTATCGTTCCGAAAACTTATGGGATGGATTGGACCGACCCGGCTTGACCACAGCATGCCAAGAAGTACTTTGGACTAGCTAAGAACATACAGTTTTAAGTATCTTTATATTGAAATATGCAAATCAATGTGAATCATGTTTTACCGACTATTAAAAGATATCTGAAAAATAAGTAACATAATTTAAGCATTGCATTAATAACGTATCATGCTTCCTATAACTCATTGAAGGGATGGATCTTTCTGCCATTGTATTTTGATGAAATTTCAATAGAAAAGTCTAGGAAATTTGAGATATAACAATCACAACTATTAGATTAGACAAATATATTATTGGTATCCAATTGAAAAATATAGGTGAAAAATTTAACAGTTTTGCATCACTGATGAGGTAAAGATGGTGGTTTTCAGCTATTATTTCAAAATTCAAAAAATATATATTTATTTTATAAGAGTATTAAATAATGTAAAATGAGGTAAATAGACAATCAAAGAAATGGAGAAAATGTATTTAGCACGCCATTGGAAGTCAAATGTATTGTCAAAAAAAAAAAAAAATAAGAGCATCAAATCTATATATCATTGAAACTATCAGCAGACCAACAAATGAGAAACTTTGTTTTAGGAATTAAGATGTCTCAACAAAACATTCCAACATAAGAACAAGGGTAATGAGAAAACCTCCTATTATATTTTCATATTGACAAAATCATCCATGGTCTAATCTTGGATACCATAAATGCATTGAAGTATTTTATTTTAGGAACTACTCATGGAAAGAAGTTTATATCAATCTTGATTATATCAGACTCTATTTACTGTTGCATGAATATCACAGCTGAAGTTTATGACTGTTACTCCACGGATATTATCAATATTGCTGCAGGGATATCATCACATCAATAGTGTGGATATCATCAAAGCATTTGATTTTTTTCAAATTCTATGCTAAAGCTTAATATCATCATATTACGAAATCAATTTATGGCTATATGTTCAAACACAAATCCCACTACTTATATTATCATAGCTTGTAATCTAGCTCAGATTTCGAATATATAAAGAATTGATTGATCTTCAATTTTAAAGATTGTTTTGCAGCAAAAACTTTACACAAGACATATTGATTGACTGACAATCACTCCAAAGGCAAGGTACCTTCCTTAATCGAAGAACTTTACTTATGAAAACAAAGATTTGCTGGTATAGGCGACCAAATCAACAAAAATTCAAATCATATCTATCAATGACTCCTCAATTTTCTTTGTCTAATGATTCTTTTAGAGAGTAATCCTCTGAAGACTGTCCAATGATCAGATTAAAAGTAGAGGAGTATAAAATGAGATCAAGATACTTAAGAGCATCGACAGGCCCAAAATAAAATATTCCAAAGTTCAAAAGAACTTCATTCTTACGTACTCATATTTCATGAGCTACAAACTGTAACCCTTGAGAGATATTGAAAGAGTGTTTGTGCAATATAGTGAGACTTATCACAAACTTGAGTATTATCCATTTTTGTAATCTCTTATTGATTGACTAGTGAAATTCAGCTCTTAGGTTGTCAATGTAAGAGAGTGGACATATGCTTAATCTAAGCCGAACCATTATGAATTATGTGTGCAACTTCTTCTATCTCTCAACTCTCATTCATTATTTTGAATAGAATTTTTGCACACTGATGAATATCATCATATCACCATCAATATCTAGACTTTAACTTAACTTGATTTTGATAATACTCAGCTTGACTATTTTACTTCCGCATTAAATTGTCAAGGATTGTAAAAATTACCAAATAACCCCTCTCTAAGTGATATTGCTAGCTTCAACATATGGTACTCATGATATGTCATGCTCCAAGTCACCTTCACTTGCAATAAAAAGTCACGTTCCTTCTTCCTCCAATTACTCATCAAATCTCAGTGACTAGTTAGAGGCAAGGGCCGGCAAGTCTTGCCCTCGTCAGCAACAATTTCGTCAAAGAAAAGGATGGCGTGATAGTTACTCATTTGTCATTCCATTAAGTTTTTTTTCATGGGAAACAATAGCATTGAACTCCACTGCCTCTTCTTTTCATGAGAATAGTAACTCAAGTGATTAATGCTTTTCCTGTGCCCATAACTCTTTTTCCTAGGCTAAGTTGTAGGTTCCTCTTGTTGCATACATAGTGGCTTTGGTTTATTTCACTGTGTATTCTCAATGAAGTCGGCACATGCTTTCAACCTAGTTAGAGAAAGAGTGAGGGTATCCTTTTGTCCTCACAATTCTATTTTGCTTAGGCAAATATATATATATATATATATATATATATATATATAAAAGAGAGAGAGAGAGAGAGAGAGATGAAGACCTATTCTAGTAGGTCATTGATATGATCTTTTGTGTGCACTATGGGTGCAAGCGAGAGATGTGTTAAAACTCTTTCTCCAAAATGGTCGGGATGACATGAAATGCATGATCCTTGGTTGATGTACTCTTTTTCTAAACATATCGAAATATATTAAAAAAAATTACATTTCCCTATCTTGCTTGTACCCTCTCTTGATATCAAAGTTAGATGATCCTAAGGTGTGATTGGTGCACATTATTCTCAATGAACACTTGAGTGCATAGTCAAAGCACACCTCTTACACCACGTGCTTTTCTTTTTCAATCACTACTAGTATCTCTACCTCAACATCGATTCTCAACATTGTCCATCTTGTTCGGTAGTCACATCAACCTCCTTTGTTGTCATATAGTCTGCACAATAGCCATGACAACCTCTTGTCACAACAACAGCATTGTGCGTGATAGTAGCCTTTTGTCACAATCATTGCCTCCTATCGTGTAGTTTGGATAGCAGCCAGGACACACAACAAACACGTAAGCAGCCACTTCAATGTTAGTTGGTTCTCTTGAGTGGTTCTATCTTCAACACACTCAATCGCTTTGACGATCGTCCTTGGCATTTTTTTAATTTTTTATTTAAACTCAAGTTAAACTTCTTTTATGTCATCTTGAGTTTAAATCTCTTTGAGATGTTTCCCTTGATTTTCCATATCTTTTGTAATGATGCATATATCTAAGAGATTCTCCATATTTCCTATTGATTGTTCATATTACTTAGATAGTCATCTAATAAATCCAATAAACAAGTTCATATACCTTTTATCAAAACACATTGAAAGATATATAAATTTCACGTTTCTCTCTTCCGCATATTACTCTTTATTTGTTGGAACAACATTTATCGCATGATTCTTGGCTTCATTGCCATCTCAAGGTCTTCCACTAAAAAGAAAAGACACATCAAAAGGAAAGAAATAATTTGTTCATATAAGGAGAGAGAGGAGAGTTAAGTGTGATTAGGAGGAGAAGATTGTAGATACACTTGCGTACGAGGAGAGTTAAGTATGATTCAATACGTATCTATAGATTCAGCGATTCAACTTTTTATGCTTTAACCTATGGAATGATGTATTTTAATATGTATATTGTATTCAGATTAGTTACAAATTAATTGGAGGTTTTATACTTTATAATGAAATGCCATAAAAAAATTATAATTAATATTTGCGATAATATTAATCCAATCATTCAATTCGATTTTCAATTCATGATTTACGATTTATAAATTCAATATTTCGGTTCAAGATATGTTATTTGGATTTAACAATTATGCTGTTATCCTAACTCCAAATGGACTTTCCCATGGAGCATGGATGTGCGCACATTCAGGTTCTCCGCTGGTTAAAGCAAACTCTTAAATGTGCTCTACTACCTCAGCATCTCAGACAAGCATGCACGAGACTCATTTACATTGTGAGAGAGAGTATATATAACTCAAAATGAAACGCAATACGAGATGTGGGATATGTGATATAGAAGAAGATGTGTATAATTCATGTATTTTGCAATATGATTCTTGCAAAATAATATCGATGAAAGCTATCATGACACCATCAAAGAAAAGATCAGTCTTTATACAATCTTTGCATTAGATATACGAGATGTGGAATCTATTGACCATTAATTTGTCCCATGTTCTCTTCCTCTATAATTCTCCTCTCTTTTTTTGGGGGATAACCCTAACGAAATCTGCGTTGCCCTTGCATATGCTAGTTGCGCCAAGCAAACCACCTTACAGAATGGTAGGAGAGCCCTAAACATGCCACCAAGTAGACCTCTCATTTGGGTGGCCCAGTCGAGTTTGGGTGAATTGAAAATGGATTCGATCTAAATCAACCCATTTAACTCGTATTGATCCACTTTTTGTAAACTACAATTTTAGCGATATATTTCCGACTCATTGAAAACAAATATCCATCGAAACCAGATGAGGATTTGACACAGAGTTTTCTAGTTGACTGAACCGAGGTGCAAGAGAAACCCTAGTGAGCAATCAATGCCATTTCCAAGAAACGAATTGAGGAACTAGAGGAGATCTGGGCGAATCGAGGCTCAAGGTCAAGATCAGAGAAAGAAACTGAGACGATCAACTTGTTGTTCTCCTTTCGACAGGAGCAGGGATCAGCATGGAACCCGAGCAACCCCAACCACTTCAACCCATAAAATACGTTCCTGATTTTCAGCTTCGCTTGCATATTCGTGCGTAGAATGATGATGCGCTGGATTGAAGCTCAGAAAATCATCCCATTGTAAGAGCTCACAACTGCAATAAAAGTGTAAGAGAAGCTAGATCAGCAATTTACGTAGTGAATAAGAATTATACAACAAACAAATAATTAAGTTTGGATAGTTTAGTGGATCAATTAATACCCATGTCAAGATGAACTATTTTGGCCGATCCAGATCTTGGAATAATACTCCTTCGCTTACTGCATCACCGGTAAGGAAGGAGCACTTCTCTGGTAAATCACTAATCTGACATCTACTTGCAATTTTGGACCACGTGAGACATGATTGTTGCAGGTTGAGAGTAGTTAGCGTGGTATGATGCATGATTTTCATTTGCTTGGCATCACAAGGCTTAAGTCGAAGGAGTAGCTTCACCACACAAACATAGACTACAGTGAGAGGATATCTTGGTCATGGCTAGGGCATGACTCACCAATTAATGAAAGGCTCTATTAATAGAGAAATAGTTGTTCAAGTTCATTATTGCCATGGATGTACTTGCACGATCTATAAATACATTACCATATTAAGAGATATTATTAATGGCAGTTCTTTTTTCTAGGATTGCTTTCCTCTAAAAGTGCTATGCATCCCTTGGTTATTATTCAACTATTTGAGAAAATTGAAATCTAGACCATTAGATTGTTAAAGATTTTAATTGTTCGGATAGTGGACAACAATTTCATACTATTGAATATGACTCTTACATATATACGATAAAAGCTCAAAGTACGATAAACAGCTACATTAAAATATATTGTCTACGCGATAAAAGTTTTTGAATATGACTCTTACATATATACGATAAAAGCTCAAAGTACGATAAACAGTTACATTAAAATATATTGTCTACGCGATAAAAGTTTTCCTTCTGCCCAAGCAAAATTAACAGCTAATGAGTCGGTTCTTGAGAGAGAGAGAGAGAGAGAGAGAGAGAGAGAGATGTGCTTATGGGGATAAGAAGTCCTATTATGGTAGATCATTGATTCAATTTTTTGCATGCGCTATGAGGGTATGTGAGAGATGTGTCGAAACTCATTCTCCAAAATGGTTGGGACAACATGAAATGCATCATCGCTGGGTTCTTTTTCATCACTTACATCAGAGAAAAAGACACATAAAAAGTTCAAGGGAAACAATTGATTCATATGAGGGAGTAGAGCATATTAGTGGAAAGGAACCCGATATGATGTCGGGTAGAGGCAACCTCATTATTAAGTTCCAAGAGGGCAATCCATGAGTTTAGTGCAAATTGAATTCAATTTTTCTAAAGAGGCCAATCTAACTAAAACTGAACTAAAGATAATCATGAATTTTCTTAAATCATGTGTCTACTATCTAAATGAAACTAAACTAATTCTACTGCTAAGATCCAACTCCCTAATTAAGGCCTAAATTTCTAACTATTTTCCATTTTATTTTCGAATTTATTTGTATGTTATTTTAAAATTTTAAATTTTTTTTAAAGAAAATTGTTTCTATATTCTGGAAAATCAGGGACTCGGGCTGTGGGCTCTTGGGTCCGGTCCAAGTGTGTGGTCAGGATTTGGTTCACAAGAAAGTGGGCTATGGAAACGAGGCAAACCCCATTGTCAAGCCCCTCTTTTTAGTCAAAAAGGCCTTTAAAGCCTATCTTTATATACAGCTAAGCTAGGCCCATTTTCCTCTATAATCAAACAAAGTCCCCTCGCTGAGTCTCTTATTGCCGCCGCCGTTAACCCTCACTTCCACCACCATTGACCATCACTTCCGACCACCACCGTCAGCTGCTAAACATTGTACAAGTATGAACCAAGCAGCGCCAATACGCACGGGATGTGAAGGAACCAAGCAGCAGTACCCATACCCAGAAGAAACCGGCTTCCGCAGACGGTTCGAGGGAGGATTTTTGCTTCTTCCTCCTTCTCGTGCTCTCTCTTTGTGAATGGCCGTGCCGCCTTCTGTGTGAAGCCCCCTGAACGAAAGAACCTTTCCCACCTTTTTGTTGTGCCGGTGCTTGCCCCTCTATATATTGAAAAAAATATATGTATATTTTATACTTTCTTTAGAGTTTTGTATGAACACGTGAAATAACTCGATCTTGATGAGTGTGAGTTTAAATAACTCCAATACTACGGTGGCCAGTATCATGCTCTAAATGGTTGATTGACTGCATAGGGTGAATAATATTTAATTGGGATCTCTAAACTTTACTATCCCTAGATTAAATGTCTAAAAAAATTTAAAACTAACGAAATTCTAATTTTTTGGTCAAACGTCGAATTTATGAAAATTTGAGACCTAAAGGTCTAATTCTACACGCTATTCAAGTGTCAACCGGCGTCCTTTATCCAGGGCATTCTATCCACCATCATTTGTGCCACGGAACTCCTCCGCAAAGGTCCCTCACGAGGAGCATTTGAAGGCGTCCCCTTCCGCTGCTCAAGGCGTCCCTCCACCGTGTCCTGCAACCCCTCACTGACGCGGCCATGTCCCAATGGCCGATTGGGATAGGCTAAGGAGAGTGGTGTAGATTTGCATAGGTTTTTTTTTTGTCGGAAATTCATAGATTTCATTAAGTAATAGTCTAGAAACATAGGTGACTTACACCTGAACATAATAATTCCAAAAGACTAGATGGGGGATAATAGACCCAATTTTTTTTTTTTTTTTTTTGGTCAGAAATATAGATTTAGCATTAATAATCCGTAAATGAGGGATTACAAGAAAGATTAAGTTCGGAACATAAAATCAGCTTCAGTGATTGCGGTGGTCGTGTAAGCCAATTTGACGGGAGAGTGTTTGCATTATGGGCTCTTGCCACCCAATCGGCGGCACGGTTTTGGTCCCGAGGAGAGTAGTTCAGCTCAACGTGTTTCATTTCGCTCAGAAGCCCACGGCAGTCTTCAACAAGCTGGTGCGCGGCCCATGAAGTGTCAGCCCGGCCAGGATGAACTGAACTGCTGTTAAGCAGTCAGAGAGTAGTTCAGTTCGTAAGCTATCTCCCTGGTTTTTGCAGCTTGTACTTGTCGACTTTGTCTTCAGAAAAAGAAGCCCTTCGCGGATAGCTAGGGCTTCTCCAATCAGAGCCGAAGGGGCTAGAATCTTCTTTGTGAAACCGTCGATCAGCACCCCCGCATTGTCTCGCCAAACTCCCGCAACCGAGCCCTCCATATTCAAGCTATTCCAAGAGCAGTCCACGTTCAGCTTGCTGAGGATTTCTGCAGATCTGGGTTCGGACGCCGCTTGCGAAGAGGTGGGGTTTTCTTTTCCAGATCTTCTGCCATTCCACTTTTGATACAGCTGCTTGTTGTGTTTGGCGTCTTCTAACAGCTGGTTTGTTGATGTTGTGCGAGCCTGGAAGATGAATTTGTTTCGGGCCTTCCACATCGACCAAAGCACTTCGGCGAAGAGTTCCTTTGCCTCCGGTTCTGTTCTGTTGGTAAGTGTTTCCCAGATCCACTTATCTGCTCTGGTTATGTTCGACGCCGAGTAGTGTACCCCCAAGCTGCGATCTGACCAGATTTCCTTTGTCCGTGGGCAGAGGATAAAAATATGCTCTGTTGTTTCAGGGGCGTCACCACAGAATGGGCATGTTGCATCCGGTATGATTTGCCGTTTCGCTAAATTTTCCTTCGTTGGTAGGGCATTGTTGCAAATACTCCATACTAGGAATTTGACTTTAGGCGAGGTTCGAAGATTCCATATTTGTGTCCATAGTTTTTTGGGTACCTGGTATGATGATGATGGTTGTTCAGTTGTGCGGGGTGATTGGGTGCCTCGGATTCTGTTGTAGCCGCTTTTAACTGTATATTTTCCGGAAGTATTGGCTGTCCACACTAGGCAATCAGGGGTGGGAAGAACACTTAAGGGCGTAGCTAGGATTTCTCGTGTGCGTTCCTCATCAAAGAGATTTTCAACTGCTTGGGTGTTCCATTGTCTTGTGTTTCCGTTAATTAGGTCAGCTACCAGTACCGGATCATTTCTGTTTGCCGGACCTCCGATTCTTCCAGAGTTCAGCCATCGGTCCTCTCTAATTCGGATTTTCTGTCCATCCCCCACTGCCCATTTAACATCTGGTTCTATTTTTTCCCGTCCTTCTAGTAGGCTTTGCCACCCCCACGACGGTCTGTTACCTTTTGTCGCTGACCAGAAATCCCCTCTGGGAAAATAAATACCCTTATAGAGTTGGCTCCACAAAGTGTTCGGGTAGTTTAACATCCGCCAAGCCTGTTTCCCCAACATTGCTTTGTTGAAGTCAGCTAGGTCTTTGAATCCTAGGCCCCCGCAGTCTTTCCTATCTTTTAATCTGTCCCATTGTTTCCAATGGATGCCTTTCCTTAGGACATTTTGTTTCCACCAAAAAGAAGAGACTTTCTGTTCAATTGCTCGACATATCGACATTGGGATCTTAAAAATTGACATAGCAAATTGAGGGAGGGCTTGGACTACCGTTTTGATCAGATCTCCTTGCCCGCTTTAGAAATTAGTCTTTCCTTCCACCCTGCCAACTTCTTGTCCACCCGTTCGAGGATCCAAGAGAAGAGTTGTTTTTTTGTTTGGCCCCAGTCTGAAGGTATTCCCAAGTACTTTCCTGTTTTCTCTATGATTGGAACCCTCAGAACAGCTGCAATATTCTGTTTTAAGGTCTGGGGACAGCTTCTCTCTATGAAAATACCTGACTTGTTTAGGTTCACCGATTGGCCCGATGCATAGCAGTATTGGTTTAGGGTGTTTGATAGTTGCTCAGCCTCTTGAGTAGTAGCATTCAAAAAGAATATCGCGTCATCCGCGAATAGCAAGTGAGAAAGTGCTGGGCAGTGGGTATTCAACTGTATACCCTTCAAGCTTCCATCAGACATAGCTTTAGAAATGAGGGAGGAGAGGGAGTTAGCTATGATTATGAAAAGGTATGGTGATAATGGGTCCCCTTGTCTGATCCCTCTGGTTGGTGCAAAAAGCTCGCTGCATTCCCCATTAACACGTACGCTGAAGGTCACTGAGGAAAGACAGTATTTAACCATTAGGACCCATCTTTCATCGAACCCCATTTGTTTCATGCAATCGCAAAGGAAGTCCCATTCGACCCTGTCATAGGCTTTTTGCATGTCAAGTTTTAACACAGCTTGAAATTTCCTTTTCCTTCTTCTGATGCGCATTTGATGAAGGACCTCCTGTACTATTGATATGTTATCCTGTATTTGTCGCCCTCCCACAAAGGCGCTTTGCTCTTGGGATATTATATTCGGGAGCCAAGGTTTCATCCTATTAGCCATAACCTTAGCAATGATTTTATAGAGAAAATTGCAAAGGCTAATTGGTCTATACTGTGAAATATTCTCAGGATTGGCCATTTTTGGAATGAGTATAAGCTGTGTTTTGTTAATTGCAGGGTCGAAGGTACCTTGACTGAAGAAGTTGTCCACCATTTTGTGTATGTCCTCTTGAATGTCTGCCCAGTGATGTTGATAGAAGAGGCCGTTTAAACCATCTGGTCCGGGGGCCTTAGTAGCACCTAGTTGAAAAGCTGCCCGGTGTACTTCCTCTCTCGAGACTTTTTCCAGCAAGGCGTTGTTCATCGTTTGAGTGACTATTCTTGGGCATTGTGCCAATACAGGTTGGTAATTTCTGCACCCTACTAATGTATATAATGATCTATAAAACTCGTTAATATGCTGTTCTATCTGCACCGGGTTTCTGCACCATGTGTTGTCATTTAGGCGGAGCATTGAAATTTTGTTCCGTTGCCTTCTCTGGATGGTAGTTGCGTGAAAATATGCTGTGTTTTTATCTCCCCACTTCATCCAATTAATTCTGGAACGCATTCCCCAATACAACTCTTCCTGTCTCCAGAGTTCTTCAATCTTCCCAACTATTTGTCTGTATTCTGCAGCATTGTAATTGTCACCCTGCATGTTACTGATTTTAGTCAGTCTCCTTTTGAGGTAGTCTATTCTGCGAGCTGCATGTTTGAAGTTTTCTTTGCTCCATTTTCCCAAGGCAGCCACTACTTTCTGTATTTTGCCCACAACACCCTGTTGATTTCCAGTCTCCTTATGCCATGCTGTTTTAACTACCTCTTTGCAATCTGGATGTTCAGACCAGAATGCTTCGAAACGGAAAGCTTTTTGTTTTTTCGTCCCCCTGTCGTCTAAAGATAGGAGAATAGGGCTGTGGTCGGATCCGATGGCAGGTAGTGCATAGGCTTCAGCATCCGGGAAGAGAACTCGCCATTGCATATTGCAAAGTGCCCTATCTAGTCTTTTTTGACAAGGTCAGCTCCTTCTCGATTATTTGACCATGTATAGGAACACCCCTTACTTTGTCAATATCCATTAGTGAGCATGAATTGATGAAGTCACGGAAGGATACCATGCGATAGCGGTCCGCATCCCGTTTACCAGCCTTCTCCCACTCATATAAGACCTCATTGAAGTCTCCTAGACAAAGCCAAGGTCCTCGATCCGGCCGAATTGCTGTATAAAGTATGCCATAGGTTTAGTCGCTCTTGGTAGTTGGTTGAAGCATGAATGAAGGTGATCCTCATTTGAGAGCCTCTACTGTTCAATTTACAATGTGTGTCAAACATTTCCCGCGTATTCGATATCACTTCCACCTGAATCTCCTCATCCCACAGTAGTGCTAATCCACCCCCGATACCAACCGGATTGACAATAGTTGAGTTCTTGTATTGGAGGCGTGTTTTCAGACGCTCAAGTACCACTTCTTTATTCTTAGTTTCCATAAGGAAGACTAAGTTGGGCCTATCATGAGCCACTATGGCTCGAAGGTTCTGGACTGTCAAGGGATTGCGGCCCTTGACAGCCGGTTCAGCTAGTATCCTCATGTATTCTTGGGTGGCTGATTTGGGCTAGCCACCAGAGCCCTTTCACTAACCTCTTCCCACAGAATTATAGGTGTTTCCAGTAGGTTTCCTTCGTTCAACAGGTTGTCTGAACTACCCTGCTTGCCATAGGGTGCGAATCTTTTTTGTTTTTTTGTTACTTGGGATTTATACCCTGTCCTCTTCTCTTTCCTTTGCATTACTTGCTCCCTTTTGCTTGCTGTCTTGGGTTGTTCGGGAAGGTGATTCGCTGTATACTCTTGCCTTTATCATTGACTCGAGGGTCTCGTGGGTGGGGTTTCGGAAAACAACTTTGACCCATGGAGCTGTATAGGACTAAAGCACGATCATTATTTTCTGGTGTTTGCTGTATGGCCATGTCCTCGGGGAGGATTTGTGTTGCGGAGTTCAGGTTCTTTTTCCTCAAAGGATGTATGGATGTCACCAAAGAAGATTTTCCAGCAGGGACTGTTTTCTTTCACCTCAGCCCTTAGCCACGAGCCATAATTCCCAGGTTTGTCATTCGGCAGCTCTGTTTCTTCATTTGGGATTTTCTGACAGAAATTTGCATAATGACCTATGCAACCACACGAATAGCAAAAATGTGGTAGTCGTTCATATTTGAAATCTATCCACCATTTCCTACCACCCAAGTTGATGATTGTTCCAGTTTTTAGGGGGTTTGTGAGATTCAATCTCACCTTCGCTCTTCCAACCTTGCTAGAACTAGTATTCCTTGCATCTATTTTAATTTCCTCCACTCTTCCTATTTTGGAAGCGATACATTTAATAGCTTCTTCAGTGAGTCCTGCTCTTGGGAGGCCTACTAGATGCACCCAAAACGAATAATGGGTGAATTCGTAGCAATGTTCTGGGATTGTAGGGTCGCCTTCTTGCAACACCAGTAAATTGCTAGCAAAGGACCACGGGCCTGTGTCCAGCACTCTTTTTTTGTCGTCTGCGGACTCAAATAGAAACATAAAGAAACCTGGCTCTATCATTTCACATTTGACTGTGTCTAATTTCCATACTCTTCTCATTGTTGTAGTGAATGCTTGGAAATTGACACTTGGCTTGGAAAACAGTTTACCATATAGGATGAGGGCACTCTCATGCTGCACTTTTTCCGGAATGCTGCCAGACAGTTCTGCAATATCTTCCTCAGACCATAATCGCCCCATTCGATTACAAAGGGCGAGCAATCTGAGGTGATTCTCATCCACTTCTTCCATCTGACCTAAATATTCTGTCTATGTGGGGTGGTTCAAGACAAAGAGTCGATGATTTAGACAGGGTTATGAGCAGGGGTTTTTGAGGCTAGGGTTTTGCTATTCTGGAATGAAGGGAGCCCTAATTTATCAGCACTGTGGGAGCTCAAAGCCGAGATTTATCATACCTTCTCCATCAGTTCTGGTTGAGCGGCAGAAGGCTTGGGCGCTGGGACGGCATCTGTCTCCAGATTTACACTTCTTTACCATCAGACTCGCCCACTACTTCTTTGGTCTCGAGAAGGCATGAGGAGATTGAAGAGGTGAAGGCTGGTGCCCCACCTAGTCGGGGGAAAGATGATGAAGAAGCTGCATTGGGATTTTAGGGTTCAGTTAGGGTATTATGGAAAGGCTGCCACCGGAGGGGCAGGGAGAAAGCTGCCACCGATAATAGACCCAATTGGCTGGTAAAGTTTTGTTGTGTTGGGCCTTCACTACCCAATTTGCAACCCTGTTGGCTTCTCTCTTACAATGGGTTATTTTCATGGACCGAAGGCTTTGTAAGTGGGCTTGGGTTTTGCTGATAAGGGCGCAGACTTCCCATTTGATCTGATCTGTGGGGACGCTTATCGCACTTACCAATTCTAATTGATTTGTATCTATCTCCCAAACTGTAGCTTCTCGTTCTGCAGCTCCTCTTTCTGCCATTTGTTTTAGGGGCAAGGGCTTCAGCTTGAATTGCAAAATTACCCGCACCATGCTCGCGAACCCAGTAATCAGTTTCCCCAAGTGATCTCTACACACCCCTGCAATCGCAGTCGCTCTAGTTTCACCGAGGAAGGAGCTGTCGGCATTCCACTTCAGGAGGCCGTGCGCAGAAGGTCTCCAATGCAAAGGTAAGGTCGTTTGCATAGGTTGGCCATCGCTCGAACGACGGATGTGAAGATTGAAGAGAGTCTTGGAGAGGGTTGACTTTGTAGTGTGCAGTTTTTTGGGTTTTGTGGGTAATTTATCATACTAATGGGCTTAATTGCCAATTGAGAGCAATGTATTCTGTAATCTCCCGTTGCTCATGGAAGAAGGGCACGCGGCTGATCGTTTCTGATATGTTGGAGCTGCTTCTTCAAATCGTTACACCAAATTTTTGTGAACCTTTCTTTTTTTCCTTTTTCAAATGGAATTTTTAGCTCTATCACCAACCGTGTGATTCACATGCACATGGTGCACATCAACTATTGGCAAGACCCTCCGCTATTTTTACCACATTTTGGACACTGTAAGATAGTTTATACCTTTATATAATTATTAATGAATTTTATAACAGTCTTCAACGTAAAATACTAGTTTCAGAAATTTTACCAAATCTTAAGATTCAATTTGATTTTCAGTTGACGATTCACAATTCATAAATTTAATATTTCGGTTCAAGATATGTTTTTTGATTTAGTAATTATGCTATCAAACCAAAGATCAAATGGAATTTTGTGACAACGCATGGGCACGATGCGAGGCCTCCGCTTATGAGTGAGACCATATGTAAGTTCAACTGCAACGCATTACAAGATTTGTGATATGGAAGAAGATGTGAACATTTCATGTATATACAATATAAATTCTTGGAGGCGGAAATCAAAGAAAGCTCATCACACCATACATAAAAGATCCATCGATATCCCATCTTCACATTGCATACATGGAAAGTGGAATCTATCGACCATTTACTCGTGCCAATGTTCTCTTCTTCTTCCTCAGCCATTCTCCTTTCTCTTTTGTAGGACCAGAAAACCTGGTATGTTCATTGTAGCCTTCTTTTTTACTACTGGCAGATCTATCTGAGTATTTCACAAATACCACACTGATGGAGTTCTGTGTCTCTACTTTCAGGTTGATACTTTAGGCGGCATTATGACATTATCGTTTTATCTAGAAGGTTAATCATTGCCTTCAAAGGTAATGGAAGCTTGCTCAGCTTGTTTTGAGCAACGGACAGTTTTCACACCTAGAGGTAGGCGACAAAGGTGGTGGGCAGTTTTTTTATACATGACACACCCCGGGATCCTATCTCGTTCATTTTTCAAGAATATCGGACTGAGCTGCCTCTTGTTACATGTGTGGTGACTCTTGTTTGCTGCACGGTCCATAGCAATGATAGGACTAGTTTAGCAAATCATAGCTGCATCTGACGAGAGAGAGAGAGAGAGAGAGAGAGAGAGAGAGAGAGAGAGAGAGAGAGAGAGAGAGAGAGAGAGAAAAGAGAGTTACCGGGGTTGAGAGCCTATTTTGGTGAATCACTTATCCGACATTTTGCAGATATTATAGGTGCATGTGAGAAATATGTCAAGACTTGTTCTCCAAAATGATTGGCATGACATGAAATGCATGATTCTTGGCTTCATTGTCATCAACAGGATTATGCCGGACGAAAAAACAGGACATAAAATGGTCAAAGGAAACAATTTGCTCATGAGGGGAAGGAGGAGAGTTAATTAGTGTGACTGCGAGGAGAGAGTAGTATTTGAATTAGGCTAAGATGTGAAGCAGCACATGTTGAAGGGCATATAAATACTCAAAATACTGGTCATTATTGCCATGGATTCGCTTGCATATTTTGCCTTTAGTCAATTGTCATATTTGGAGATCAAATAAATGGTAGATTTTGTTGGGATCGATTTACTCTATGAACTTGACCATGTATATCCTTGGTTTAGTACTTACCTATTCAAGAAAACTAAAATTTAGGCCATTAGATTTTTTTAATCATTTTGATAAATGGGATCACATAAGATAATTTCAAAATGTATTTGATAAGTACTTAGAACACACAAACCTAATGGTTTAATACATACGAATGAAAGTAACGGACTGACTTATGATAGGGTTTTATCCTTTTATGTTCGTTGTGTTTTAATGAACTGCACTCACTTCTTTAGGGAAAAAGAAGAAGTTATAGATCGAGAAGTGTTATCTTAGAAATACATCTCTTTCATTTCCTCACTCATAGTAAAATTACCATATCCTAAATGCACGTGATTAAATCAATTGAGAACTGTACTCACTTCTTTTGTTGGAAAAATTTAAAGAATACAAAAAATGAGTACCATTGAGAATCTATTGGAAAAGATAAGAAGAAATCAATTATTTGAAACATGCAAGCACTACCTACCTTAAGGATAATTCCACTTCTTAGAGTACGAAACTTGGTGTGATAGCTATCCCAAGATACAATTACACCTGCCAATGGGTGCATAACCCATTTATAACCCATTTAATATTAAATGGGTCATAAATTGGTCATACTTTCTTTTAACGGATCATAAATAGGTCAAACTAAAAGAAAGTCTGACCCATTTTGACAAGTGTACATGACAGTGTGTCGTCTCGCTCTCACCGCTCATACAATAGCTCATCCTCTCACTTGCACGGTGGCGTTGTCGCACATGGTCACCACCATCGTCAGATGGTGGCTTGATTGGCCATCAAAATCCAAACGAGTTTCGTTCTTCCATATTTGTGTGTGATTTTTAAAAAATAAAAATAATTTAAAATATTTAGAATAAAAATTATTAATAATTCAGATTTTTTAATATTAAAGGAATATAAATAAAAAAAGATTATAAGAATAATTTTTCCTAAGTTTAGTTAGATAGAGAAGTGTTTTAACAATATGGGTCGGGTCGGGTATAGGTTGGGTTGGATATGGATCAAAAATTATATACTATGCTTAAATGGGTCATAAATGGGTTAATGGGTCAATTTGAATCAAACCATTTATGACCTGATCCAAACCCGACCCAACCTACCCGTTTAACAGGTCTAGATACAATTAACATTTTTCTTTACCCAACAAAAGAAGGAATGTATACAACTAAATTGTGTAGATAACCCTTGCCAGACAAGAAATGGAAGAAAAGGAAAAAGTTCCCTTTTAATTCGGTGTCTTAAAAGATTGTGGTTTGACATTTTATTTTATAAATTAATTGGCAATTAATAAGTTGATGACAGTTAGAAAGCCGTTCAAATAAGTTGCAAAGCTGTTATCTAGACACTGTTTTTTTTTTTTTTAATACCCAGGATCCGCCACGAGCTTACGCTTGCCAACCCATGGCCCGTACAGCCATCCTAATTGCTTCACACAATGTTGAAGCACTTCTCTGGTAAATCGCTGATCCGACTATTCGTTTGTAGGTTTGGACCGTGCAAGACATGATCATTCTATGCAAGTCAAAAGTGATTTGCATGAGAGTGAAACATGATCCAAGATTCTTCCTTTCATCCGACATCATAAAGATTTTGCATTGAAGGAGAAACTTTCTCGACATAGGTAGAGGCTATCAAGTGGCTAGGGCATGGAAAACCAGGTGATGAAAGGCTACATAAATACCCAAATATTTGGTCATGTTCATTATTGCTGTGGATAGACTTGCATAACCTACTATAACTAGCATGTACATTCCCATGCATATGGGTATTATTAATGGCAGGTATTTTTTTTCTAGGATTACTTTCCTCTAAAAGCAAGACCAGATGCATCCCCTAGGTTGTTTCTTAAGTATATGAGAGAATTGAAACATAGACATTCGAAATGTTAATTTTTTTTTTTTTTTTATCAATGGAATGGTTGACAGCAATTTCACTATATCTAACATGGCTATTACATATATCCAATAAAAGCTCAAAGATGTACAACCAAAAATATTAGATCATTGTGTATCAAACTTCTTGTGTATCTCTATAAGTTTTCAAACATAGAAATTTTTTTATTTTGTAATATGATTTTTTACCGTCGAAAATTTTGTAACGGTTTGTCTGCCATGAGAATAAAACGGTTTCATAACATTTTATAATGGTCATTTAACGGATATTTAATGGTTATGTAACAATTTATAATGATTTTTTAACATGTAATTTAACCCTCAATTTTTTATAATGGATTTATAACAGTTCGCTCTCTCTTTTTTGAATACAAATTAAACTTTAAATCACAATCTTTTAAGATACTTGAATTCTCTTATCTTTCCTTTACTTTGTGTTGGGTTATACATGTAATGTTCTTCCTGATTCTTTTAATATTCAGTATGGTATATAGAAAAAGGTCTAATGTATCCTAGGACATAGCCATAAGAGTCTTACTTACCAAGTTTCGTACTTTTAGAGATAGACATTGTTCGCACACCTCAAACTATTAATCTTATTTTCTCATTTTTTCCGTCCAGCATCTCTTAATTTTCATATTATCTAATATTTTCCCCACAATCATAACTTGATTTAATTGCTTATCGACACGTTAATTGAACCTGTCACTTGGCGAGAGTTTGGAAAGATGATGCATGATTTGTCGAATGTCCGACAGGTGCCCAGATGCTGAGTTGCAGTTGAGGCCAGATCGATGCTCTGTTTAAAAATGCCATTTGTGGTGAAAGATTCGGATGATGTCATATCCGATGGGGCGGGACAATGGCCAATCAAATCAGAAGGCCGCCAACCTTCAAGTTGTGTGGTCGCTCTAGGGGCCATAATAATTCGAACATGCCTGGCTATTGTGTGCATGGGTTGTTATATGTTGTGTTTTAATTATGTCATAATCTATCTATTTATGCCTGGCACGTATGAGTTGTATTGTGCAGGGTATGTGTAGCCGCGAGATAAGATTGCATAAAAATCAATTTGATAGTCAGTTGTGGTTATGAGGAATGCACATGTTAAATACCCACGAGGCAAACTAATATACTAACCAAGGCTTACGGTTTTGATTCATTGAGATTTTATCTCATTTATTGTTATTAACCATTTTTCAAGCCTCTAGGTATGGCTTTTTGCCCTGCATGTTTTTGACTCCCTCTTGCCACCGAGTTACACATATTTGTGTTTACTACAGTAGAGAGTGAAACACTCTTCTTAAGGCTTATTACCACTGTTTGGATAGACGAGGGATGGGGTGAATTAGCCCCACATTCTTATATGGCTTGGTTCGTCTGGTTCAAAAGCAGCGTATTTGGACCGTACAAAGGACTCGCAGGGTAACGCATCAAGTAGATGCTAGATACCTCCTTTTTGGACTAATTAGACCCTTGGCCCCTTTAAGATAAAGTAGATAACCCCTTTTGTACCATAAATCTTTTTAACAGCAGTCGGAATAGTATCCAACTGTCGGATTGTACATATACTTATTTCACAGGGTTAATCTGTTGGATAAATAAAATAGGTGTTTGCTTTTATGGTTGTCTATCTTTCCGACTATCCCTACTGCTGTTATTTGATCGAGTGTTTAATGTTTCATTTCCTTACGCACATAATTAAATAATAAAAAGAATGATTGGCGATACATCTTGGAACGTCAAACTCATTTGACCACAAGTGAACAGGGGTTATCACATGTTCAAGGGTCTGAGCATGACAATTCTTGACTTCATTGTCCTGACTCGGGTTTACATTAGACAAAAAGATGCACATAAAAGGGTAAAAGGAAAATTTTCATCTAAATAGGGAGGAGAGTTAACTAGTGTTATCATGAGAGTAAAATTTGACTAAGGCTAAGGTGTGAAGCACCAAATGTTGAAGGGCACAAATATGTAAAATACCGGTTAATCTCATTACTGTTGTGGATACACTTGCATATTTTGCCTCTAATGAGTTCTCATACATGGATATTAAATTAATGGTAGGTTTTGTTGAGAATTGGTTTACTTTACAAACTTGATCAGGTACACCGTTGGTTTATTACTTTTAAAGGAATATAAAATCTATTCCTTTCCATTTTTTAATCATTTTGATAAATGAGATAGAAAATGGTAATTTCATAATGTTTAACATGATTATAAGACGTATGCAGTAAATGCTTAAAGCACATAAATCTAACAATTTATTATATAAATATGAAAGTTGTAGACCAGCTTATGGTAGGCTTCCACCATTACAGACATAACTTGAGCTTGAATCTGCCAAAGACTAACTTATATGCCAATTGAGATTTTTAGATTTTGATAGAAAAAAAAATCTACTTTTTATTCTATTCCCTTTTTTCTTAATTATATTGTTATTATTTTTAATTTGACCAATCAAGTTCAACTTTCACTAACTTTGGATCAAGTTCCTCCAACTCCATATTAGCCAAACCCAACTAGCGAAGCCATCGGAACACATCGTTAGAAGATGTCAATAAAATCATATTATTATTCTTTTTAATTTGCCCCCGTTCTTCTCTCTCTCTTGCTCCCTTCGTTTCTCGTTTACAAATTGTCAAGGAGCCGAGAGTTGCAATGCTTGAAGTTGGTGATGTAGCTTCAAATCGCACACACCCGAGTGATTCGCGAAATGGGTTATGAGGTCCTGGACAGCAGCGGTAAGTCGAAATTCGACATGGGTTTGCTTTCTAGTTGATGTCGGGAGATGCAAGTTCCCGTCTTTTCTCGAGATTGATCTTGTCCAGAACCGTGCGTGGCGCTATCGAAAAATGGGTCCCGGCATGTGGGGTCCTCAAACCCAACTGGTGAAGCCATCGGAACACGTCGTGCTATGAAGTCAACAAAATTTTTCAAAAGTTGATATCCTCATTGTCAATCACATTGGCTAGATATTATCCATATCATGCTTTGTAGTCGTTTGCATTGGCTAAACTTTTCTGCATGCGTCCATGTGGCATGGGCATATTTTATCTACTCATACTCTGACGCCATCTGATGGTGATGCGAGTTGAATTTGGTTGAATTCAACATCAAAGGAATTGATTATTAAAATTTTGAAACTAGCATGATCTAATTAGATAAATTAAAAGAACATAACTAGAAAAAGCGTGAGGTTGAAAGCTAGAACTTTTCCAATATAACATACATGAACCATATGTATGATGTACTCAAAGGTCTCTTCTGTAACGTAGTCAAAATATGAAATAGGGATGGAAAACCACACTTAAATAGCATCTCATGTTCATACAATTTTCAATCTCAGAACATAATATTTTTATAATTCGGTGTTTAACCAATTATAATGAATACCTTAGCAAACCTTCATGACTAAATTACTATGTTGCACAATTTTGAGTAATTGTCGAATTATCGAGGTTATTCACTGTATTTCCAATTTCAAGTTCGATTGGTTGATAGTTCACAATAAAGTTATTATGGAATCACTTTGTGAATGACCTCATCTGTTAATTAAACTCAAGGACCTCAGTCAATTCCTATTAATTATAATTATCAAAATAGCATGATTATAGATTCATCTCATGTGATTTGATTAATTTCAACTTGAGGCCTTAGTGATAAGTAATTATAAGATGAATTGCTAATATTCATAATCTCAAGTGAGTTTATCCATTCACTAAAGAATCTACAAGTGGACATGTGTATAGGTTCAACGGTTCCACTAAGGCCTAAATATTAAATAACTCCAATACTATGGTAACAAGTATCATGCTCTAAATGGTTGACTGACTGCATAGGATGAAAAATATTTAATTGGGATCTCTATATTTTACTATCCCTAAATTAAATGTCTACAAAAATTTAAAACTAACGAAATTCTAATTTTTTGGTCAAACGTCAAATTTATGAAAATTTAAGACCTAAAGGTCTAATTCTACACGCTATTCAAGAGTCAACCGGCGTCCTTTATCCAGGGCATTCCATCCAGCATCATTTGTGCCACCGAACTCCTCCGCAAAGGTCCCACACAAGAAGCATTTGAAGGCGTCCCCTTCCGCTGCTCAAGGCATCCCTCCACCATGTCCTGCAACCCTTCCACCATCTAGCAACCCCTCACTGACGCGACGATGTCCCAGTGGCCGATTGGGATAGGCTAAGGAGAGTGGTGTAGATTTGCGTAGGTTGGCCATCGCTCGAACGACAGATGTGAAGATTGAAGAGAGTCTCGGAGAGGGTTGACTTTGTAGTGTGCAGTTTTTTGGGTTTTGTGGGTAATTTATAATACTAATGGGCTTAATTGCCAATTGAGAGCAATGTATTCTGTAATCTCTCGTTGCTCATGGAAGAAGAGCACGCGGTCGATCGTTTCTGATATGTTGGAGCTGCTTCTTCAAATCTTTACACCAAATTTTTGTGAATCTTTATTTTTTTCCTTTTTCAAATGGAATTTTTAGCTCTAGCACCAACCGTGTGATTCACATGCACATGGTGCACGTCACCTATTGTCAAGACCCTCCGCTATTTCCTCCACATTTTGGACACTGCAAGATAGTTTGTACCTTATATAATTATTAATGAATTTTATAACAGTATTCAACGTAAAATACTAGTTTCAGAAATTTTACCAAATCTTAGGAATGGGATTAGGATATTAGGAGTGCCACAACTTTCATACGACGCTCACTTTGGTGACAAAACTTTTTTTTCGCTCACTTAAATGCCACAAGTTTTAAAAAATGTTCACTTGAGTGTCATTCCCCCGGAAAAGTTAATGTGGTTGCCGGAATGCTGATGTGGTCGCCGGTGAACTATATTTTAATATTTTAAAAAAAATTCAATAATTTTTTTGATTTTTTTGATTTTTTTGCTTTTTTTTTTTTTTTTTTTTTTAAGGGTCGGCAAAGGCCACCGTTGACCCTCGCCAACCACGGAACCCTCGCCCAAATTGGGCAAGGGCCCCCTTGCCATTGGCCGCAAAGGCCTTGGGTGAGGCCATTGTGGCCTCCCCGCGGTTGCCAAGGGCCATTATGACCTTGCCCAGGGCCTTTGCGGGCCAAATCTGGGCAAGGGCCACCTGGCCTTTGTAGTAGCCACCACGGATGAGGCCGTCAACGGCCTCGCCAGCCTCACCTAGGGCCTTCAATGGCCTCGCCGACCTCACCTAGGGCCTTCGTGGCCAACGACAAAGGGCCATCACCCAATCTAGGTGAGGGTTTGGCAGCCGGTGAGGGTCAACGGTGGCCCTCGCCGGCCCTAAATAAAAAATCAAAAAAACATCAAAAAAAGCAAAACAAATCAAAAAGATCAAAATTTCCGATGCCACATCAGCTTTTTCAGCGGGCAAATCGGAAGTGGCACTTAAGTGAACATTTTTTAAAACTTGTGGCATTTAAGTGAAAAAAAAAATTTAGCATCAAAGTGAGTGCCGTACGAAAGTATTGGCACTCCTAGTGTTTTAACTCCCTTAGGATTTGATTTGATTTTCGGTAGACGATTCACAATTCATAAATTTAATATTTTGGTTCAAGATATGT
This sequence comes from Corymbia maculata, assembly GCA_014182735.1. Taxonomy (NCBI): domain Eukaryota; kingdom Viridiplantae; phylum Streptophyta; class Magnoliopsida; order Myrtales; family Myrtaceae; genus Corymbia; species Corymbia maculata. The sequence goes on along the minus strand of CM024686.1, from coordinate 17,106,511 downwards.
TTTTTGACTTAGTAATAATCTTTCATAAGATTTTTTTCGTACTGCGACCTTTGTTGTGGACTTCAATTGTGGTGGGTTATTGGACTCCAAGAACTTCATTCCACTTGGTGCAAGAATTTGTATTATTGGTAGGCTTGTAAGTCATTTTGGAACCAGAAAGTTCAGGTTGGAGGGATCATGTCCTTTCTTATTGCAACTTATCTGAGGATGATATGCCAAGTAATGCTTTTGAAGTCTCTTTTTATGGTTTACCTTGATTGGAAAAGATAGTTACAAATAAAGCAATCCAGTCCTAATTCACTAATTCGTGATTCCATTGGATTCCAATACGATGTCTAGAGTGCACAACAATTTTGTCAAAGAAAAACATGGTGCGATTATTACTCCTTTGTCATTCTATTAAGCTCTCCTTCATGAGAAAGAGTAGCTTCCTGTTCTGCATATACGGTGGCTTCGTTTGTTTCACTTGGTTATCATCGAAGTAGTCCTCGATGCTTCTTCCTGTTAGGATAAGGAGTGAGAGTATCCTTTTGTCCTCACATTTTCCTTCTGCTCAAGCAAAATAAAATAGCAAATGAGTTAGTACTTGAGAGAGAGAGAGAGATACTTACTAGCGATTAGCAAGCCTATTCTGGTAGATCATTGATCCGATTTTTTTGCATTAGTTGTGGAGGTATGCGAGAGATATGGTGAAACTCATTCTCCAAAATTGTTGGGACGACAAGAAATGCAAGTGTTGCCCTCGCCAGCAACAATTTTGTCAAAGAAAAGGATGGCGCGATAGTTACTCATTTGTCATTCCATTAAGCTTTTTTTCGTGGGAAACAATAGCATTGAACTCCACTGCCTCTTCTTTTCATAAGAACAGTAACTCAAGTGATTAATGCTTTTCCTGTGCTCATAACTCTTTTTCCTAGGCTAAGTTGTAGGTTCCTCTTGTTGCATATATAGTGACTTTGGTTTATTTCACTGTATAATCTCAATTAAGTCGGCGCATGCTTTCAACCTGGTCAAAGAAAGAGTGAGGGTATCCTTTCATCCTCACAATTCTATTCTGCTTTGGCAATATATATATATATATATAGAGAGAGAGAGAGAGAGAGAGAGAGAGAGAGAGAGAGATGAAGACCTATTCTAGTAGATCATTGATATGATCTTTTGTGTGCACTATGGGTGCAAGTGAGAGATGTGTTAAAACTCTTTCTCCAAAATGGTCAGGATGACATGAAATGCATGATCCTTGGTTGATGTACTCTTTTTCTAAACATATCGAAATATATTAAAAAAAATTACATTTCCCTCTCTTGTTTATACCCTCTCTTGATATCAAAGTTAGATGATCCTAAGGTGTGATGGGTGCACATTATTCTCGATGAACACCTGAGTGCATAGTCAAAGCACACCTCTTACACCACGTGCTTTTCTTTTTCAATTACTACTAGTATCTCTACCTCAACATCGATTCTCAACATTGTCCATCTTGTTCGGTAGTCACATCAACCTCCTTTGTTGTCATATAGTCTGCACAATAGCCATGACAACCTCTTGTCGCAACAACAGTGTTGTGCATGATAGTAGCCTTTTGTCACAATCATTGCCTCCTATCGTGTAGTTTGGATAGCAGCCAGGACACACAACAAACACATAAGCAGCCACTTCAATGTTAGTTGGTTCTCTTGAGTGGTTCTATCTTCAGCACACTCAATCGCTTTGACGATCGACCTTGGCATTTTTTTAATTTTTTATTTAAACTCAACTTAGACTTCTTTTATGTCATCTTGAGTTTAAATCTCTTTGAGATATTTCCCTTGATTTTCCATATCTTTTGTGATGATGCATATATCTAAGAGATTCTCCATATTTCCTATTGATTGTTCATATTACCTAGATAGTCATCTAATAAAGCCAATAAACAAGTTCATATACCTTTTATCAAAACACATTGAAAGATATATAAATTTCACGTTTCTCTCTTCCGCATATTACTCTTTATTTGTTGGAACGACATTTATCGCATGATTCTTGGCTTCATTGCCATCTCCAGGTCTTCCATTGAAAAGAAAAGACACATCAAAAGGAAAGAAATAATTTGTTCATATAAGGAGAGAGAGGAGAGTTAAGTGTGATTACGGGGAGAAGATTGTAGATACACTTGCGTATGAGGAGAGTTAAGTATGATTCAATACGTATCTATAGATTCAGTGATTCAACTTTTTTATGCTTTAACCTATGGAATGATGTATTTTAATATGTATATTGTATTCGGATTAGTTCCAAATTAGTTAGAGGTTTTATACTTTATAATGAAATGCCATAAAAAATTATAATTAATATTTGCGATAATATTAATCCAATCATTCAATTCGATTTTCAATTCATGATTTACAATTCATAAATTCAATATTTTGGTTCAAGATATGTTATTTGGATTTAACAATTATGCTGTTATCCTAACTCCAAATGGACTTTCCCCATGGAGCCTAGATGTGCGCACATTCAGGTTCTCCGCTGGTTAAAGCAAACTCTTAAGGTGCTCTACTATCTCAGCATCTCAGACAAGCATGCACGAGACTCATTTACATTGTGAGAGAGAGCATATATAACTCAAAATGAAAGGCAATACGAGATGTGGGATGTGTGATACAGAAGAAGATGTGTATAATTCATGTATTTTGCAATATGATCCTTGCAAAATAATATCGACGAAAGCTATCATGGCACCATAAAAAAAAAGATTAGTCTTTATACAATCTTTGCATTAGATATACGAGATGTGGAATCTATTGACCATTAATTTGTCCCATGTTCTCTTCCTCTATAATTCTCCTCTCTCTTTTTGGGGGATAACCCTAACAAAATTTGTGTTGCCCTTGCATATGCTTGATGCGCCAAACAAACCACCTTACAGAATGGTAGGGGAGCCCTAAACTTGCCACCAAGTAGACCTCTCATTTGGGTGGCCCAGTCGGATTTGGGTGAATTGAAAATGGATTCGATCTAAATCAACCCATTTAACTCATATTGATCCACTTTTTGTAAACTACAATTTTAGTGATATATTTCCAACTCATTGAAAACAAATATCCATCGAAACCAGATGAGGATTTGACACAAAGTTTTCTAGTTGACTGAACCGAGGTGCAAGAGAAACCCTAGTGAGCAATCAACGCCATTTCCGAGAAACGAATTGAGGAACTAGAGGAGATCTGGGCGAATCGAGGCTCAAGGTCGAGATCAGAGAAAGAAACTGAGACGATCAACTTCTTGTTCTCCTTTCGACAGGAGCAAGGATCAGCATGGAACCCGAGCAACCCCAACCACTTCAACCCGTAAGATACGTTCCTGATTTTCAGCTTTGCTTGCATATTCATGCGTAGAATGATGATGCACTGGATCGAAGCTCAGAAAATCATCCCATTGTAAGAGCTCACGACTGCAATAAAAGTGTAAGAGAAGCTAGATCAGCAATTTACATAGTGAATAAGAATTATACAACAAACAAATAATTAAGTCTGGATAGTTTAGTGGATCAATTAATACCCATGTGAAGATGAACTATTTTGGCCGATCCAGATCTTGGAATAGTACTCCTTCGCTTACTGCATCACTGGTAAGGAAGGAGCACTTCTCTGGTAAATCACTAATCCGACATCTACTTGCAATTTTGGACCATGTGAGACATGATTGTTGCAGGTTGAGAGTAGTTAGCGTGGTATGATGCATGATTTTCATTTGCTTGGCATCACAAGGCTTAAGTCGAAGGAGTAGCTTCACCACACAAACATAGACTACGGAGAGAGGATATCTTGGTCATGGCTAGGGCATGACTCACCAATTAATGAAAGGCTCTATTAATAGAGAAATAGTTGTTCAAGTTCATTATTGCCATGGATTTACTTGCACGATCTATAAATACATTACCATATTCAGAGATATTATTAATGGCAAGTCTTTTTTCTAGGATTGCTTTCCTCTAAAAGTGCTATGCATCCCTTGGTTATTATTCAATTATTTGAGAAAATTGAAATCTAGACCTTTAGATTGTTAACGATTTTAATTGTTCGGATAGTGGACAACAATTTCACACTATTGAATATGACTCTTACATATATACGATAAAAGCTCAAAGTATGATAAACAGCTACATTAAAATATACCGTTATATATTGAACTTATGACTCCTTTCTTCTACGTGGTAAAAGTTTTCCTTATGCCCAAGCAAAATTAACAGCTAATGAGTTGGTACTTTTGAGAGAGAGAGAGATGCTTATGCTTATTGGGGATAAGAAGTCCTATTATGGTAGATCATTGATTCGATTTTTTGCATGCGCTATGAGAACATGTGAGAGATGTGTTGAAACTCATTCTCCGAAATGGTTGGGACAACATGAAATGCATCATCGCTGGCTTCTTTTTCATCACTTACATCAGAGAAAGAGACATATAAAAAGGTCAAGGGAAACAATTGATTCATATGAGGGAGTAGAGCTTATTAGTGGAAAGGAACCTGATATGATGTTGGGTAGCGGCAGCCTCATTATAAAGCTCCAGGAGGGCAACCCCATGAGTTTAGTGCAAATCGAATTCAATTTTTCTAAAGAGGCTAATCTAACTAAAACTGAACTAAAGATAATCATGAATTTTCTTAAATCATGTGTCTACTATCTAAATGAAACAAAACTAATTCTAATGCTAAGACCCAACTCCCTAATTAATACCTAAATTTCTAACTATTTTCCATTTTTATTTTCGAATTTATCTATATGTTATTAAAAAAAAATTTAAAGAAATTTTTTTCTATATTCTGGAAAATTAGGGACTCGGGCTGTGGGCTCTTGGGTCCGGTCCAAGTGCATGGTCAGATTTGGTTCACAAGAAAGTGGGCTACGGAAACGAGGCAAACCCCATTGTCAAGCCCCTCTGTTTAGTCAAAAAGACCTTTAAAGCCCATCTTTATACACAGCTAAGCTAGGCCCATTTTACTCTATAATCAAACAAAGTCCCCTCTTTGAGTCCCTTATTGCCGCCGCCGTTAACCCTCGCCTTCCACCACCATTGACCATCACTTATGACCACCGCCGTCAGCTGCTAAACATTGAACAAGTATGAACCAAGCAGCACCAATACACACGGGATGTGAAGGAACCAAGCAGTAGTACCCATACCCAGAAGAAACTGGCTTCCGCAGACGGTTCGAGGGAGGAATTTTGCTTTTTCCTCCTTCTCGTGCTCTCTTTGTGAATGGCCGTGCCGCCTTCTGTGTGAAGCCCCCTGAACGAACGAACCTTTCCCGCCTTTTTGTTGTGCCGGGGCTTGCCCCTCTTTATATTGAAAAAAAAGATGTATACTGTATACTTTCTTTAGAGTTTTGTGTGGACACGTGAAGTAACGCAACTTTAATGGGTGTGAGTTTAAATGGTTGACTGACTCCACAGAGTGAAAAATATTTTATTGGGATCTCTAAATTTTATTATCCCTAGATTAAATGTCTAAAAAAATTTAAAACAAACGAAATTCTAATTTTTTGGTCAACCGTCAAATTTATGAAAATTTGAGACCTAAAGGTCTAGTTCTACACGCTATTCAAGTGTCAACCGGCGTCCTTTATCCAGGGCATTCTATCCACCATCATTTGTGCCACCGAACTCCTCCGCAAAGGTCCCTCACGAGGAGCATTTGAAGGCGTCCCCTTCCGCTGCTCAAGGCCTCCCTCCACCGTGTCCTGCAACCCCTCACTGACGCGGCGATGTCCCAATGGCCGATTGGGATAGGCTAAGGAGAATGGTGTAGATTTGCATAGGTTTTTTTTTTTTTTTTTTTTTTTTGGAAATTCATAGATTTCATTAAGTAATAATCTAGAAACATAGTTGACTTACATCTGAGCATAATAATTCCAAATTCCAAAAGACTAGATGGGGGATAGTAGACCCAATTAGCTGGTAAAGTTTTGTTGTGTTGGGCCTTCACTATCCAATTTGCAACTTTGTTGGCTTCTCTCTCACAATAGGTTGTTTTCATGGACTGAAGGCTTTGTAAGTGGGCTTGGGCTTTGCTGATAAGGGCGCGGACTTCCCATCTGATCTGATCTGTGGGGGCGCTTATCGCACTTACCAGTTCTAATTGATTTGTATCTATCTCCCAAACTGTAGCTTCTCGTTCTGCAGCTCCTCTTTCTGCCATTTGTTTTAGGGGAAAGGGCTTCAGCTTGAATTGCAAAATTACCCGCACCGTGCTCGCGAACCCAGTAATCAGTTTCCCCAAGTGATCTCTGCACACCCCTGCAATCGCAGCAGCTCTAGTTTCGCCGAGGAAGGAGCTGTCGGCATTCCACTTCAGGAGGCCGTGCGCAGAAGGTCTCCAATGCAAAGGTAAGGTCGTTTGCATAAGTTGGCCATCGCTCGAACGACGGATGTGAAGATTGAAGAGAGTCTTGGAGAGGGTTGACTTTGTAATGTGCAGTTTTTTGGGTTTTGTGGGTAATTTATCATACTAATGGGCTTAATTGCCAATTGAGAGCAATGTATTCTGTAATCTCCCGTTGCTCATGGAAGAAGGGCACGCGGTTGATCGTTTCTGATATGTTGGAGCTGCTTCTTCAATTCTTTACACCAAATTTTTGTGAACCTTTCTTTTTTTCCTTTTTCAAATGGAATTTTTAGCTCTATCACCAACCGTGTGATTCACATTCACATGGTGCACGTCAACTATTGGCAAGACCCTCCACTATTTTTACCGCATTTTGGACACTGTAAGATAAATTATACCTTTATATAATTGTTAATGAATTTTATAACAGTCTTCAGTGTAAAATACTAGTTTCAGAAATTTTACCAAATCTTAGGATTCGATTTGATTTTCAATTGACGATTCACAATTCATAAATTTAATATTTCGGTTCAAGATATGTTTTTGATTTAGTAATTATGCTATCAAACCAAAGATCAAATGGAATTTTGTGACAACGCATGGGCACGATGCGAGGCCTCCGCTTATGAGTGAGACCATATGTAAGTTCAATTGCAACGCATTACAAGATTTGTGATATGGAAGAAGATGTGAACATTTCATGTATATACAGTATAAATTCTTGGAGGCGAAAATCAAAGAAAGCTCATCACACCATACAGAAAAGATCCATCGATATCCCATCTTCACATTGCATACATGGAAAGTGGAATCTATCGACCATTTACTTGTGGCCATGTTCTCTTCTTCTTCCTCGGCCATTCTCCTTTCTCTTTTGTAGGACCAGAAAACCTGGTATGTTCATTGTAGCCTTCTTTTTTACTACTGGCAGATCTATCCGAGTATTTCAAAAATACCAGACTGATGGAGTTCTGTGTCTCCACTTTCAGGTTGATACTTTAGGCGGCATTATGACATTGTCGTTTTATCTATAAGGTTGATCATTGCGTTCAAAGATAATGGAAGCTTGCTCAGCTTGTTTTGAGCAACGGACAGTTTTCAAACCTAGAGGTAGGCGGCAAAGGCGGTGGGCAGTGTTTTTTATGCATGACGCACTCCGGGATCCTATCTTGTTCATTTTTCAAGAATATCGGACTGAGCTGCCTCTTGTTACATGTGTGGTGACTCTTGTTTGCTGCACGGTCCATAGCAATGATAGGACTAGTTTAGCAAATCATAGCTGCATCTGACGAGAGAGAGAGAGAGAGAGAGAGAGAGAGAGTTACCGGGGTTGAGAGCCTATTTTGGTGAATCACTTATCCGACATTTTGCAGATATTATAGGTGCATGTGAGAAATGTGTCAAGACTTGTTCTCCAAAATGATTGGCACGACATGAAATGCATGATTCTTGGCTTCATTGTCATCAACAGGATTATGCCGGACTAAAAAACAGGACATAAAATGGTCAAAGGAAACAATTTGCTCATGAGGGGAAGGAGGAGAGTTAATTAGTGTGACTGCGAGGAGAGAGTAGTATTTGAATTAGGCTAAGGTGTGAAGCAGCATATGTTGAAGGGCATATAAATACTCAAAATACTGGTCATTATTGCCATGGATTCACTTGCATATTTTGCCTTTAGTCAATTGTCATATTTGGAGATCAAATAAATGGTAGATTTTGTTGGGATCGATTTACTCTATGAACTTGACCATGTATATCCTTGGTTTAGTACTTACCTATTCAAGAAAACTAAAATTTAGGCCATTAGATTTTTTTAATCATTTTGATAAATGGGATCACATAAGATAATTTCAAAATGTATTTGATAAGTACTTAGAACACACAAACCTAATGGTTTAATACATACGAATGAAAGTAACGGACTGACTTATGATAGGGTTTTATCCTTTTATGTTCGTTGTGTTTTAATGAACTGTACTCACTTCTTTAGGGAAAAAGAAGAAGTTATAGATCGAGAAGTGTTATCTTAGAAATACATCTCTTTCATTTCCTCAATTATAGTAAAATTACCATATCCTAATGCACGTGATTAAATCAATTGAGAACTGTACTCACTTCTTTTGTTGGAAAAATTTAAAGAATATGAAAAATGAGTACCACTGAGAATCTATTGGAAAGGATAAGAAGAAATCAATTATTTGAAACATGCAAGCACTATCTACCTTAAGGATAATTCCACTTCTTAGAGTACGAAACTTGGTGTGATAGCTATCCCAAGATACAATTACACCTGTCAATGGGTGCATAACCCATTTATGACCCATATTAAATGGGTTATAAATTGGTCATACTTTCTTTTAACGGGTCATAAATGGGTCATCTGACCCATTTTGACAAGTGTATATGACAATGTGCCGTCTCGCTTTCACCACTCATACAATAGCTCCTCCTCTCACTTGCACGGTGGCATTGTCGCATGTGGTCACCACCATCGCCGGATGGTGGCTTGATTGGCCATCAAAATCCAAACGATTTTCGTTCTTCCATATTTGTGTGTGATTTTTAAAAAATAAAAATAAATTCAAAATTTTAGAATAAAAATTATTAATAATTCGATTTTTTTAATATTAAAGGAATATAAATAAAAAAAGATTATAAGAATAATTTTTCCTAAGTTTAGTTAGATAGAGAAGTGTTTTAACAATATGGGTCAGGTCGGGTACAGGTTGGGTTGGATATGGGTCAAAAATTATATACTATGCTTAAATGGGTCATAAATGGGTTAATGGGTCGATTTGGATCGAACCATTTATGACCTGATCCAAACCCGACCTAACCCACCCGTTTAACAAGTCTAGATACAATTAACATTTTTATTTACCCAACAAAAGAAGGAATGTATACAACTAAATTGTGTAGATAACCCAACCAGACAAGAAATGGAAGAAAAGGAAAAAAAGTTCCCTTTTAATTCAGTGTCTTAAAAGATTGTGGTTTGACATTTTATTTTATAAATTAATTGGCAATTAATAAGTTGATGACAGTTAGAAAGCCGTTCAAATAAGTTGCAAAGCTGTTATCTAGACACTGTTTTTTTTTTTTTTTTTTTATACCTAGGATCCGCCACGAGCTTACACTTGCCAACCCATGGCCCGTATAGCCTGCTAGACACTGTTGTTACACAACCATTCCAAAACTTTCATAACAGTAATAACTTCTAGTAAAATCATTACTTTCAAAAATTTCAAAATTGTTGAAATATCCAACAATGTTGTTGCTTCAAGTTTAAAGGCTTAAAGCTCACTTGTTCTCAATTGATGGATTACAAAGGGGAATGAGAGCATGGAGCCAAAACAGAAAAAAGTTCAGATGGCCGAATTCCTTTCAGCGAAATACATAAAGGGAACGCCATCTCGGGACTTGCATGACTGTATTCTCTCAAATTTGGTCAAATAATACGGTATTACATCCATATTCTATAGGCGTGGGGGAACTGATCCCAGTACACCTTCCTTTAAGGATGCATCGTTTTACCTTCAGACCCTCAGCAAACTTTACTCTAACGAGGACTGTGACCCAGCAATTGAAGCAGCTCTGACTCTCGCAGACTTTCTGGGCATAGGTGATCGTTCAGTGGTTGCTTTCCGGATAATTAATTACTTCGATTTCTTAATAGGCTCCAATTTCTCCCCTTCCTGCTCTGGATAAGTTATGATTTAATTGTCTAAAAGCCACAAAACACATGGTATTTAAATATATTTCCAGAAGAAGTGGCTCGCTTCTGTAACTTCCATGGAACTTGACTCTTCTGCCAGTAGACACAGGTTGACTTTGTCTTGGAGATTTAATCCAAACTGGTCAATAAGCAGGGTTAAGACAAAAGAATTAATGGTAGGTTTTGTTGGATAGAGTTACTTTACAAACTTGACCATGTACACCCTTTCTTTAGTACTCACCTATTTAAGGAAACTAAAATCTAGGCCACTAGATTTTATTTATTTATTATCATTTTGATTAATGAAATCGCAAATGGTAATCACACAATGTTGAACATGGTTATTATATGTATATGATTAGTACTTTAAGCGCATAAACCAAACAATGTACTAAATAATGATTACAATCATAGAATGGCTTGCAGTAGGGTTACATGTTTGCTTTTCATTGTGTTTTAATGAATTTTAATCACTTTTCTAGGAAAAAAACAGTTATATATTGAGAATTATTATGCCGAACTTACATATCTTTCTCTCTTTTTATCATGGTAGAATTATCATATCTCATTGCACTTGACTAAATCCAAATTAAATGAGTTTGACCATGTTGTTGTTCATGCAAACCAAATTAACAAGGAAAATTGTCTAAAAAATTTAAATTTATTGTACTTTTGCCAATTTAATCCAAAACCTTTTAATTTTGCCAATTCACTCCTAAAATTTTTCATGCCAATTAAGTCTATCCAACTAATTTTTATCGGAAATTATCAACGTGTCACTTTTTTAATAATATTTTACAATTTTTATGGTTTTTTTCTTTTATTATACTATTTTTTATTTTTATTTTTTTTGCATCTAGGGCTGACAAGGGTTGCTGGCCAGCCTTAACACGCCATAGACAAGGGTCACGACCCAAGCCTCATAGGTGAGGCCCACAACGCCCTCACTAGATCTAACCAAGCAAGGGGGGTGACCTCGCTTGGGCCCTTGCTTGGAGCCAAAAACTAGCTCGATGAGCTCGGGAGCATGTCTTCCAAGAATGTGGGAATCTTAAGATGCTGAACGATAACTCAAGCAATAATTCCAAAATTGTGAGAATCGGATAGGATTTGGACGTAATGGATAAGGTGGTACGACACCACCAGGCACATTTCTGAACGTCCACTTGGCACCCATTCACGGCCACACTAGCCCCTCTTCCACGCCTCACATGCCTTGGGCATGCTTTCGTCGTATGAAGATCACATCGCCTATTCGCAATAACTCCATGGACTAGCGCATATTGGGATACCCCAATAGCGGTCGGCCACTATTCAAGCTTGGTGATTCGATAAGAGTTGATAACAAAATCCATAAGAGAAGATCAAGTTGAAAGGAATTTTCAAAAAAATTTAAAACTTATTATAATTGTGCAAATTTCATATTAAATCTTTTAATTTGGACAATTTAGTCTTAAATTTTTTAACAATTTGTCAATTCAGTCAATTTTATCAATTTCGATCAAAAATTACTGACACGACATCATCAATGTTGACGTGAATAATTTTTATAATTTTTTAAAATTCAATAAAGGAAAGCTACTGGAGGGAGCACCCTTCGTTCAAAGAGCTTGAGGTTCATGAAAGTTTTGTTTGTGGTTGGTCAAAGGAAAAAGGACGAGAGAGTTTGATGATTTGGTGGGCATGGAAGGATTGTAGGGAAATGAAGCCAAATGGAATTTGGAGAGGAGACGTGATTTTGGTGGAAAGGGACCGACGCCTTCACGCGTGGAATTGTCGGGATATATCTTAAGTCGGTTAGAAAGCAATGATTGATGAAAAATTATGCAACCAAAGATTTACCAGGATGATGGACTTGATTATTACTCTAACAGTTTCTGTTAATGCCATTTTGGTACCTCAAACTTGATTAATTTGATTGGATTTCTCATCCAAGTGATTAAATTATCTGATCCCTTCTGCGATATTTTTGTCTTTATTATGATCTTAGGCAAAAAGAAGTAAGAGAAACAAGAAGTGACCTAAAGGAATGGAATCAAACACATCAAATGCCGAAATAAAAGGGCAAGTAAGAAATAAAATGCGGAAAGGAACCCGATACGATGTTAGTCAGAGGCGGCCTCGTTGATAAGTCCCAAGACAGCAGCCCCATGAGTTTAATGCAAATCAGATTTTCGAAAGCGACTAATCTAACTAAAATTAAATTAAGAAAAATCATGAATTTTCCTAAATCATGTGTGTACAATCTAAATGAAACTAAACTAATTCTAATTCCAGAATAAGACTCCCGAATTAAGGCCTATTTTTCTAACTAATTTCTATTTTCAAATTTATTTGATTAAATTTATATTATTATATAATTTTTTAAAAAGAAACTTATATCTATATTCTGGAAAATAAGGGATTTGGGCTATCGGTTTGTATATTCAGACTTGGGTTCACAAGAAAGTGGGCTATGGAAACGAGAAAAACCCCATTGTCAAGCCCATCTTTAAATACAACTAAGCTAGGCCCATTTTCATATTGCAGCCACATCAAGCCCATTCTCGAATATAATCACACTAGTCCCTCCCCCCCCCCCCGGAGTTTGTTATCATCTCTGCCGTCAACCCTCAATTCCACCGCCGTTAACCCTCACCTCCGACCACCGCCTTCAGCCATTAAATGTTTGACAAGTACAAACCAAGTAGCACCAGTACACGTAGGATGTGAACATAACCAAGCAACTGTACCTATATGCCAAGTGATATAAATTTTATTTCTTCTTTAGGGCTTTATGTCATCACGTTAAGTGATGCGATCTTAAAGGGTGCAAGTCTGAGTAATTTTAATCTTATAGTGGCAAGCATCATGCTCTAAATGGTTGACCAGCTCCATAGGTTGAAAAATCTTTAATCGAAATCTCTAAATTTCACTATCCTTAGATCACATGTATCAAAAAAAAAAATTAGAAATCAACAAAATTCTAATTTTTTGGTCAAAGACCAAATTTTATAAAATTTGAGACCTAAAGACCTAATTCCTAGGTGCCTATGCTATTCAAGTGTTAATCGGCGTCCTTCATCCAGGGGACATAAGTATAGCAGGAGTGCCACAACTTGGTACGGAGGGATACTTAAATGCCATAACTTACAAACGGTACACTTAAGTGCCAACGGTAAGAAAATCCGGCCAAATTGCCACGTGTCCATTTTCCGACAGCTTCATTTGCTGACAGAGCATTTTTTTCAAAATAAAAAATCCACATGGCAATTTTAATAAAAAAAATTACTCCGATTTTGGCATTTAAATGTACCGTTTGTAAGTTGTGGCACTTAAGTGTCCCTCCGTGCCAAATTATAGCACTTCTGGGATCCGTACGTCCATCCAGGGCATTCAATTCACCATCAGCGCTACCATCGAACTCCTTCACAAAGGTCCCACATGAGGAGCATTTTAAGGCATCCTCTTGCTTTGCTTGTAGCGTCCCTCCACCGTGTCCTGCAATCCATCCCCCATCCGACACCCTCTCACTGACGCGACCACGTCCTAATGGCCGAGTAGGGTTAGGCTAAGGAGAGTGGTTTAGATTTGCATACGTTAGCCATTGCTCGAATTAGGGTGGAGACTAAAGAGAGTCTTGGAGAGGATTGGGTTTGTAGTGTGCAGCTTTTTTGGGTGTTGTATTGATGGGGTTAATTGCTAATTGAGAGCAATGTATTCTGTAATCTCCCTTTGCCCATGGAAGAAGAGAACGCTAATGAACGTTTCTTACATGTTCAAGCTGCTGCTTCACATCTTCTTCTTTTTTATTTGTCAGAACAAACCTTATTTCATTTCACTTCAAGTAGGTAACGTAGAAGAATAACCCACACAGGCTTCAGAGCAAAGAAAATCCAACAACGATTGAGGGGGGCTTGAGATCTAGTTTAGAGGGAGGGATTGTCGGAGTTGGGCTTTAATGACCCAATCCGTAGTTTTATTTTGGTCTCTATAACAATGGATCGAGCTTAAAAGAAGCAAAGAAGAAAGTGCAGCCCGGCCTTTCTCAATAAGTACAGATATTTCCCACGGTACTTGCACTGTTCCCAAAAGTGCCTGAACTAAAGAAAGGCAGTCAAACTCAATAGTTCCTACACTTTTCAACTTTTGCTTTTCCCACACGTTCACCAACTCTACTCCCTCAATAAGTGCTAGGGTTTCAACGTGCAATGTAGATTGCACTTTCACCTTGTGGGTAAATCCACCAATTAATACTCTAGTTGCATCTCTACACACTCTCCTATGGATGTTCTAGCTTTGACGGTTACATCAATGTTAATTTTTAAGATACTCCGAGGCAAGTGGAACCTGATTCAACGATGAGGTTTGGTCTCTTGTTAAGATATCCTTTTGGTTGGGACTCCAAATTTTAAAATTTCCATGCTTTGCAAGTGTTTTAGCCACAACTTTTTTCTGGATCTGGTAGCTTGGCTCGAAAAATGGCCCCATTCCTCTCTTTCTAGACGAACCAAAGCACTTCAACTACTAATTGATAAAATGGGGAAATACTTAGGAATCCCTTTTGATTGGAGAAACTAAAAAAAAAAAAAAATGTTTGCATGGATTCTAGTAAGGGTGAATATGAAGCTTGAAGGATGGAATGAAAACTTGATGTCCAAAGCTAGGAAGGAAATTCTCTTGAAAACAGTAGTGTAGGCTCTACCACAATATGCGATGTCGATCTTTAAAATCCCGATATCCATGTGCAAAGCTATTGAATAGAAAATTGCTTCCTTTTGGTGGAAGAATAATGATTTGAAAACAAGAATACATTGGAAAAGCCGGAATGTGATGAAAATGAGGAAAGATAATGGAGGGAGGGGCTTCAAAGACCTCATCACTTTCAACAAGGCTATGTTGGGCAAGCAAGCATGGAGAATGATAGAAAATCCTTCCGCATTGTGTACTCAGGTTTTTAAAGGGCTTTACTTTCCCAACACCGATTTCTGGTATGCGAAGAAGCGACACCGATCTTCATGGGGATGGCAAAGTTTACTAATTGGTAGGGATGCGATATCATTCAGTCCAATGGTCAATGGGCGACGGAGAATCAATTAGAATACGCAAAGATAAATGGCTGAAAATGGACACAATTACGGGACCAACTAATCAAGAGGATCATAAGCTTGTCATAGAGTTAATTGACAAGTATGACTTCTCATGGAAGGAAGATAAACTTCAAGACTTATTTGAAGACAAAATCGTAAATGAAATATTGGCGATCCCCATCCCGTCCATTGGATTAAAAGACAAAATTGTTTGGACGGCAGCAACTTCAGGCATTTATTCAGTGAAAAGCTGGTATAACCTCTTAAGGAAAGCAGATATCAACTTATATGGGGTTAGAACACTAGAAGTGCCATAACTTTTGTACGGCGCTCACTTTGGTGCTAAAAATTTTTTTTCGCTCACTTGAGTGCCACATCGGAGTAAAATTATTCAGTTAAGTGCCAAAATGCATACGTGGAATTTTTTAATGATTTTTCTTTTTTTTTTTTTTTTAATAAATTTCGATGCCGACGTGGACTTTTCGGGCAAAACGACGCCGTTTCTACTCTTTTTTTAAAAAATTCGATTTGTTTTTTCTTTTTTTGTTTTTTTTTGTCACCGATGACCCTCACCGGCCTTAAAGAAAAAAAAATCAAAAAAATCAAAAAAAAATCAAAAAAATTAATAAATATATTAAAATATATTAAAATATTGTTCACCTGCGTCACGTCGGCTTTTCCAGCGGCCAAATCAGCTTTTCCGGCGGCCACGTCGGCTTTTCCGGTGGCCACGTCAGAATTGGCACTCAAGTGAACGTTTTTAAAACTTGTGGCAGTCAAGTGAGCGAAAAGAAAGTTTTGGCACCAAAGTGAACGCCGTACGAAAGTTATGCTACTCCTAGTGTACTTATCCCCAACTTATCTCATAAAGAGGCATCGCCTTCATACCAAAAGCTTAGAGCTTTATGGTGCAAGGTGTGGAATTTGCAAACCCTACCAAAAATCAAAGTCTTCATGTGGAGTCTATGCCAAAACACACTCCTCACAAAGGAAAACTTATTCAAACGTAGAATTATACCTAACCCGATGTGCCCCATGTGCCAAAGGGATCCAGAAACAGCAGAATACTTGTTCCTCCTCTATCCTTGGACAACTAAAGTAGGGTCAGACCCACATAAACCTAACAATGTATTATTATTTTTTTTATGGATGATGTCATAGAATGGCTTCTAGTAGGGTTTTTCTTTTTCTTTTTCGTTTTTTGGTTGGTGGCTTATGGTAGGGTTACATATTTGCTTTTCATTGTGTTTTAATGAACTTTACTCACTTTTCTAGGAAAAAACAGTTATAAATTGAGAATTATTATAATGGACTTACATATCTTTCTCTTCTTCTTTTTTATCATAGTGGAATTATCATATCTTGATGCACCTCAATAAATCCAAATAAATGAGTTTGAACATGATGTTGTTCATGCAAACCAAATTAACATTACTTATGTCGTCAAAATTCAAGCATATGACAGTTGAATGATATGAGTTTCTACTAAGAACAATAATTTTATATTAAGAATTTGCTTCTGTAGATAAAACCGAAATATGAGTTACTCCGTGTTTGCATATGTATTCTTTTAGCCTTTTTAACGATGCAATGCCGACATGTCCATTGACACTTTAACATTATAATAGGAAAAATTATACTTTTCTTTTGTATAATTTTACATTTTTCCAAATCAAGTGCCTGTATATTCAATTTTTACCCAGTCTTTTGTTTAACCATCAATAGTAATGATAGGACTAGCTTAACTGCTTTCTTTTTCTGTTGTTAACCGTTCGGGTTTCATTCCATTGATATTTGTTCCATTTGTCCAAATAGAGGAGATCGAATGTAATGTGGATATTGAATTTTTCACTTCTTACAACTCTGTACAATGCTAGACCAAATTAAAATATAATCTGATGGTGGACTCACTAACTGTAAGATCAAGTTCAAACCATGTCAGAATTTAATTAACAACATAGACTGAGGATTATTGGATACAATGCCAAAATCTAATCAACGATAATACACTGGGATAGAGGACACAATGCTGCAATCTAATTGACTACACTACACCAAGGTAGAGAATGCAATGCAGGAATCTAATCGACGACACTCCACTCTTGTGACCGATAGGTGACCGGGATGGTCAATTTTGAGTGTCAACAATCCCTAAATCAAGTGCCTAAAAAAATATTAGAAACTGACGAAATTCTAATCTTTCAGTCAAAAGTCAAATTTATGAAAATTTGAGATCTAAAGACCTAATTCTATGGGCCTATCTATTCAAAAGTCAATCAGCATCCTTATCCAGAGCGTGTTATCCACCATCAGCGTTACCACTGAACTCCTCACACGAGGAGCAATTCAAGGCGTCCCCTTTCGCTGCTCTGAGCATCCCTCCATCCTGTCCTGTAACCCAGCCACCCTCCAACACCCCCTCGCTGACGGGACGACGTGCCAATGGCCGATTGGGGTAACCTAAGGAGAGTGGTGTAGATTTGCATAAGTTAGCCATCGCTCGGACGACGGGTATGCAGATTAAAGAGAGTCTTGGAGAGGGTTGAGTTCGTAGTGTGTAGTTTTTCTGGGTTTTGTGGGTGATTTATTGTACTAATGGGCTTAATTGCAAATTGAGAGCAATGTCTTCTGTAATTTTCCGTTGCCCATGGAAGAGTCCTCCTTTGATCGTTTCTGATATGTTCGAGCTGCTTCTTCACATCTCCACACCAAATTTTTGTGGATCATTTTCTTTTTCACATCTCCACACCAAATTTTTGTGAATCATTTTCTTTTTCTTTTTTTTTTAAATGAAATTTTTGGTTTTATCACCAATCGTGCGATTCACATGCACATGGTGCATGTCACCTATTGGCAAGACCTTCCGCTATTTTCACCACATTATGGACACTACAAGATAGTTTATATCTTATAGGCTTATTAATGAATTTTATAATTGTCTTTGGTGTAAAATATTAGCTTTAGTGATTTTACCAAATATTAGGATTCCACATGATTTTTGGTTGACGATTCATGATTCATAAATTTAATATTTTGATTCAAGATATGTTTTTTGATTTAATAATTTATGCAATCAACTAATGACCAGATGGACTTTTGGGACAACACATGGCATAATGCGAGGCCTCCACTTGTGGGTGAGAGTATAACTAAGTTCAAATGTAGCACACTATGAGATCTTTGATGGGGAAGAAGATGTGTACATTTCATGTAAGCACATTATAATTTTTTGGAGACTAAAATAAAGGAAAGCTCATCACATCATATAGAAAAGATCCATCACTATATCCCATCTTTACATTACATTCATGGAAAGTGGAATCTTTAGTTTGTTTTTTTTTTTTTTTTTTGGTCTAACTCTCAATTCACTATTGGTATTTTGTCCTACTTCTTTATAGGGTGTGAAAGTCAAAACCCACATCTAAAATTAAATATCCTCAACCAATCCCCCTCCCCACCCCCACAAAGAAAATGGGGCTCAAATTATCACCTCCCATTTCCCATGTGAGAAGGGTGATTACTTGGGCAAATCCTAGTGATTGGAAAGTGGAATCTATTGACCATTAACTTGTCCCCATGTTCTCTTATTTAGCTATTCTCCTTTCTCTTTTGTAGAAACAGAAAACCTCACGCCCATTGTAGCCGTCTTTTTAACTACAGGCAGATCTATCTGAGCATTTAAAAAATGCCAGTTGGATGGAGTTCTGTGTCTCCACTTTCAGGTTGATCATTGGCAAAGGTAATGGAGGCTTGCTCAGCTTGTTTTGAGCAACGAACAGTTTTTACACCTGCAGGTGGGCAGCGAAGATTTTTTTTTTTTTTTTGGTCGGAGGCAGCGAAGATGATGAGCGGTTTCTTTTGCGTAATGCACCCGAGAACCCAATCTTTTTCATTTTTCAAGAAAACTAGACTTTGCTGCCTCTTCTGTCCACGAGAACAGTTATTCAGGCAATCCATGTTCTTCCTGCGTTGTCACTCCTGTTTCGTGCTTTATTGTAGCTTTCTCTTGTTGCAAGGATAGGGAACTGTCAGTTGTAATGATAGGATTAATTTAGCAAATCATAGCCGCATTTGATATCAGAGAGAGAGAGAGAGAGAGACC
Organism: Corymbia maculata; assembly: GCA_014182735.1. Lineage (NCBI taxonomy): Eukaryota > Viridiplantae > Streptophyta > Magnoliopsida > Myrtales > Myrtaceae > Corymbia > Corymbia maculata. Next base: position 17,087,256 of record CM024686.1, on the reverse strand, counting down.
ACGGGTGAGAGCCTATTCTGGTGAATCATTGATCCAACTTTTGCAAGCATCATAGGTGCATGTGCGTGTGAGAGATGTGTCAAAACTCATTCTCCAAAATGATCGGGATAACATGAAATGCAAGATTCTTGGCTTCATCGTCATCACCGGGGCTTACACTGGACAAAAAAAAAAGGACACGAAATGGTCGAAGGAAACAATTTGTCCATAAGGGGAGGGAGGAGAGTTAATTAGTGTGACTGTGAGGAGAGTAAAGAATTTGACTTGGGCTAAGGTGTGAAGCACCAAATGTTGAAGAGCATATAAATATGCAAAATACCAGTCATTCTATTTATTGTTGTGGATGCACTTGCATATTTTACCTTAATTAGTTCTCATACTTGGAGATCGAATAAATGGTAGATTTTGTTGGGATTGACTTACTATACGAGCTTTATCATGTATATCTTTAGTTCAGTACTTACCTATTCAAGAAATTAAAATTTAGGCCATTAGATTTTTTAACCATTTTCATAAATGTGATCACATATAGTCATTTCAAAATATATCTGATAAATACTTAAAACACATACACCTAATGGTTTTATATATACAAATAAAAGTAACAAATTGGCTTATAGGTAGGGTCAGATCCGTTTCTATTTGTTGTGTTTTAATGAACTGTACTCACTTCTTTTGGAAAAAGAAAAGGCTATAGATTGAGAATTGTTATATCAAACATATATCAATTTTCTTTTCTCAATCATCGTAGAATTATCATATCTTCAAATGCACGTGAATAAATCAAAATAAATGAGTTTGACCACACTACCATTCATTTCAAGCCAAATTAAATACAAATCATTCCCATTATTGTTGTGGATACACTTGCACTTTTGCCTCTGATCAAATTCACACTCATAGATAGAATTAATGGTGAGTTTCCTTGGGATTGATTTACTCCACAAACTTGACCATGTACACCCTTGATTAAATATTTGACTATTCAGAAGAAAAAAGGAGAAGAGAAATCTCGGCCATTAGATTTTTTATTGTCATTTTGATCAAGAAGATAGTGGACAACAATTTCACATGTTGAACATGATTATTAGATATATCCAATAAGTAGTAAAGCACATTAACCTAAAACTTGACTATATGCGGATAAAAGTAATAGATCGGCCTACAGTAGTGTTACATCTATTGCTTTTTGTTCTGTTTTAATGAAATTTACTCATTTTTCTAATGAAAGAAAAAAATTATAGAATGAGAATTATCAGACTTACATCTCTTTCTTTCTTCTATGATAGTAGAATTATCGTATCTTATTGCACATAAATAAATTAAAATAAATTAGTTTGACTATGCTATTGTACATGCCAAACCAAATTAAATGTTAGTCATTCTCATTATAGTTGTGGATAGACTTGCATATTTTGCTTTGAATCGGTTCTCATACTTAGAAAAATAATTAATGGCAGGCTTTTGTTGGTGTTGATTTACACTACAAACTTGACCATGTATATCCTTGGTTTGGTACTTACCTATTCAACAAAACTAAAACGAAGGCTGTTAAATATTTTATTATTTTGATAAATGAGATCATGGACAGCATTTTCACAATGTCGAACATTGTTGTCACGTGTATAGAATAAGTACTTAAAGCACCTAACAATTTACTCTATACAAATGAAAGTAGGATTACATCTCTTACATTTTGCCATTTTTTTTAACTTTAGTCACCAAACTAAGTAAACAAAGACAAAAGTTATTGAACCCAGTTTAACGGTCTCTATTGTTATTTTTTTCTATTTTCAAATTTATTTAATTATTTTTATATTGTTATCTAATTTTTTAAAAGAAAGTTATTTATATATTCTGGAAAATATGGGATTCGGGCTATCCGCTTGTATATTCAGACTTGGGTTCACAAGAAAATGGACTATGGAAATGAGGCTAACCCCATTGTCAAGCCCATCTTTAAATACAGCTAAGCTAGGCCCATTTTCTTATTGCAGCCACATCAAGCCCATTCTCAACTATAATCACACTAGTCCCCCCCCCCCGTAAGTTTGTTATACCCTCTGCCGTCGCCCCTCACTTCCACCGCCGTTAACCCTCACATCCAACCACCACCTTCAGCCATTAAACGTTTGAGAAGTACGAACCAAGTAGCACCAGTCCACGAAAGAATTGAAATATGAACTTTTTCAACCACAAAAAAAAAAAATTTAAAACATGGACTTTTAGATTGTAAATAATTTTGATTGATGGAATGGTGGACTAAAATATCACAATATTGAATGTAGCTATTAGAGGCATTTGATAAAAGCTCAAAGTACGAAAGACAATGAATAATAGGTCATTGTTTATCAAATTTATGATTTTTTTTTCTTTTTTTGGGATGTTATGAATGCTTAATCGATTTTTTTTTGTCAAGAAACTAGTCTTGTTGTGGTTAGGGATTTCGATTATCAAATTTTTCTCAATTTAAATATTATGCTATTAACCAAAGTCCAAATGGACTTTCCCGATAGAGCATGGGCATGCTCACATTCAAGGCCTCAGCTTGTTATGGCAAACTTTTAGCGTGTCCTAGCATCTTGACCACTTGGCCAGCCATGCACAAGAGTCTTAGCACAATATGCTTTGTGAGTGAGAGCATATATAACTTAAAATGTCACACAATATGAGATTGTGAGATAAGAATGAAGACGTATGAAATTCATGGACATACAGGGAGCTCGTCAAACCATACAAAAAAGATTGTTCATTAGACAATCTTTACATTAGATACATGAACAGTCAAATCTATTGACCATTAACTTCTGCCCATGTTCTCTTCATGATTCTCCTTTTTTATTTTTCTTCTTTTTTTTTGTTTTGTTTTGGGATAACCTTGAGAGAAACTTGTTTCCCATGTGTATGCTGGCCGTGGTGTGTTAACCACCTCATGGAACATAGGAGGAGCTCCAAATTTGTTAAAGGATGAGTCCATTCCGGTTCAGCTAAATTCCAAACCTTCCACTGCAATTTTTCCTGGACAAGCAACTTCTTATTGGGGCAATCTCCCTTCAATCGAAGCGAGCTTGAGCAGCTGGATAATTTCATCCCCATAATTTCATTTCGTCTTGAAAGTTTATTGCTGCATTAAAAGTGTGAGAATTAATAACCACGTGAGGATGAATTATTGTTGCCAAGCCAAATCTTGGCATAATGCTCTTTCACCATCTTACCATCCTAATTGCTTCACACAAGGTTGAAGCACTTCTCTGGTAAATCGCTGATCCGACTGTTTGTTTGTAGGTTTGGATCATGTAGGACATGATCATTGTATGCAAATCAAAAGTGATTTGCACGAGAGCAAAACATGATCCAAGCTTCTTCCTTTCATCTGGCATCATAAAGATTTTGCATTGAAGGAGAAACTTTCTCCACAAAGATAGAGACTATCAAATGGCTAGGGCATGGAACACCAAGTGATGAAAGGCTGCATAAATACCCAAATATTTGGTCATGTTCATTATTGTTGTGGATAGACTTGCATAACCTACTATAACTAGCATGTACATTCCCACGCCTTGGGGTATTTTTATGGCAGGTTTTTTTTTCTTCTAGGATTGCTTTCCTCCAAAAGCAAGACCAGATGCATCCCCTAGGTTGTTTCTTAACTATAAGAGAGAGTTGAAACATAGACATTCGGAATGTTAATTTTTTTTTTATCAATGGATTGGTTGATGGCAATTTCACTATATCTAACATGGCTAATACATGTATCCAATAAAAGCTCAAAGATGTACAACTAGAAATATTAGATCATTGTAAATCAAACTTATTGTATATCTCTCTAAGTTTTCAAATATAGAAATTTTTTAAATTGTAATGATTTTTTACCGTCAAAAATTTTGTAATGGTTTGTCTACCATAAAAATAAAACAGTTTCATAACATTTTATAACGGTCATTTAACGGCTATTTAGTGGTTTTATAATGATTTATAATGATTTTGTAACATGTAATTTATTTCTTCATAAACCCTCAATTTTTTTATAATGGATTTATAATAGTTCGCTCTCTCTCTTTTTAGAATACAAATTAAACTTTAAATCACAATCTTTTAAGATACTTGAATTCTCATATCTTTCCTTTTCTTTGTGTTGGGTTATACACGTAATGTTCTTCTTGTTTCCATTTTCATATTCGGTATGGAATATAGAAAAAGGTCTATTGTATCCTAGGAAATAGCCATAAGAGTCTTACTTACCAAGTTTCATACTTTTAGAGATAGACATTGTTTGCACACCTCAAACTATTAATCTTTAGCTCTGTTCATTTCACGGAAAATAACTTTTAGGAAAATATTTTTCGGATTTTCCGATATACATTTCATGGAAAATAAATTCATTGGGGAAAACATTTTCCATAAAGGAAAAAAAGTTTTCTAAAGTTGGGGAAAATGTGTTTCACTTTTCAAGTTGGGAAAACATTTTCCACACTCATTCTCTCCTCTTTCTTTCTATTTTTTTTTTTTTTTTTTTTTCATAAATAAAACAGGGAGTTTGCTTTTATGGTTGTCTATCTTTCCGACTATCCCTACTACTGTTATTTGATCGGGTGTTTAATGTTTCATTTCCTTATGCACATAATTAAATAATAAAAAGAATGATCGGCGATACGTCTTGGAACGTCAAACTCATTTGACCACAAGTGAATAGGGGTTATCACATGTTCAAGGGTCTGAGCATGACAATTCTTAACTTCATTGTCATGACTCGGGTTTACATTAGACAAAAAGATGAACATAAAAGGGTAAAAGGAAAATTTTCATCTAAGTAGGGAGGAGAGTTAACTAGTGTTATCATGACAGAGTAAAATTTGACTAAGGCTAAGGTGTGAAGCACCAAATGTTGAAGGGCACAAATATGTAAAATACCGGTTATTCTCATTATTGTTGTGGATACACTTGCATATTTTGCCTCTAATAAGTTCTCATACATGGATATTAAATTAATGGTAGGTTTTGTTGAGAATTGGTTTACTTTACAAACTTGATCAGGTACACCGTTGGTTTATTACTTTTCAAGGAATATAAAATCTATTCCTTTCCATTTTTTTAATCATTTTGATAAATGAGATAGAAAATGGTAATTTCACAATGTTTAACATGATTATAAGACGTATGCAGTAAATGCTTAAAGCACATAAATCTAACAATTTAATATATACATATGAAAGTTATAGACCAGCTTATGGTAGGCTTCCACCATTACAGACATTACTTGAGCTTGATTCTGCCAAAGACTAACTTATATGCCTATTGAGATTTTTAGATTTTGATAGAAAAAAAAATCTACTTTTTATTCTATTCCCTTTTTTTCTTAATTATATTGTTATTATTTTTAATTTGACCAATCAAGTTCAACTTTCACTGACTTTGGATCAAGTTCCTCCAACTCCATATTAGCCAAATCCAACTGGCGAAGCCATCGGAACACATCGTTAGAAGATGTCAATAAAATCATATTATTATTCTTTTTAATTTGCCCCCGTTCTTCTCTCTCTTGCTCCCTTCGTTTCTCGTTTACAAATTGTCAAGGAGCCGAGAGTTGCAATGCTTGAAGTTGGTGATGTAGCTTCGAATCGCACACATCCGAGTGATTCGCGAAATGGGTTATGAGGTCCTGGACAGCAGCGGTAAGTCGAAATTCGACATGGGTTTGCTTTCTAGTTGATGTCGGGAGATGCAAGTTCCCGTCTTTTCTTGAGATTGATCTTGTCCAGAACCGTGCGTGGCGCTATCGAAAAATGGGTCCCGGCGTGTGGGGTCCTCAAACCCAACTGGTGAAGCCATCGGAACACATTGTGCTATGAAGTCAACAAAATTTTTCAAAAGTTGATATCCTCATTGTCGATCACATTGGCTAGATATTATCCATATCATGCTTTGTAGTCGTTTGTATTGGCTAAACTTTTCCACATGCGTCCATGTGGCATGGGCATATTTTATCTACTCATACTCTGACGCCATCCGATGGTGATGTGAGTTGAATTTGGTTGAATTCAACATCAAAGGAATTGATTATTAAATTTTTGAAACTAGCATGATCTAATTAGATAAATTAAAAGCACATAACTAGAAAAAGCATGAAGTTGAAAGCTAGAACTTTTCCAATATAACATACATGAACCATATGTATGCTGTACTCAAAGGTCTCTTCTGTAACGTAGTCAAAATATGAAATAGGGATGGAAAACCACACTTAAATAGCATCTCATGTTCATACAATTTTCAATCTCAGAACATAATATTTTTATAATTCGGTGTTTAACCAATTATAATGAATACCTTAGCAAACCTTCATGACTAAATTACTATGTTGCACAATTTTGAGTAATTGTCGAATTATCGAGGTTATTCACTGTATTTCCAATTTCAAGTTCGATTGGTTGATAGTTCACAATAAAGTTATTATGGAATCACTTTGTGAATGACCTCATCTGTTAATTAAACTCAAGGACCTCAGTCAATTCCTATTAATTATAATTATCAAAATCGCATGATTATAGATTCATCTCATGTCATTTGATTAATTTCAACTTGAGGCCTTAGTGATAAGTAATTGTAAGATGAATCGCTAAAATTCATAATCTCAAGTGAGTTTATCCGTTCACTAAAGAATCTACAAGTGGACATGTGTATAGGTTCAACGGTTCCACTAAGGCCTAAATATTAAATAACTCCAATACTATGGTAGCAAGTATCATGCTCTAAATGGTTGACTGACTGCATAGGATGAAAAATATTTAATTGGGATCTCTAAATTTTACTATCCCTAAATTAAATGTCTACAAAAATTTAAAACTAACGAAATTCTAATTTTTTGGTCAAACGTCAAATTTATGAAAATTTAAGACCTAAAGGTCTAATTCTACACGCTATTCAAGAGTCAACCGGCGTCCTTTATCCAGGGCATTCCATCCAGCATCATTTGTGCCACCGAACTCCTCCGCAAAGGTCCCACACAAGAAGCATTTGAAGGCGTCCCCTTCCGCTGCTCAAGGCATCCCTCCACCATGTCCTGCAACCCTTCCACCATCTAGCAACCCCTCACTGACGCGACGATGTCCCAGTGGCCGATTGGGAAAGGCTAAGGAGAGTGGTGTAGATTTGCGTAGGTTGGCCATCGCTCGAACGACAGATGTGAAGATTGAAGAGTCTCGGAGAGGGTTGACTTTGTAGTGTGCAGTTTTTTGGGTTTTGTGGGTAATTTATAATACTAATGGGCTTAATTGCCAATTGAGAGCATTGTATTCTGTAATCTCTCGTTGCTCATGGAAGAAGAGCACGCGGTTGATCGTTTCTGATATGTTGGAGCTGCTTCTTCAAATCTTTACACCAAATTTTTGTGAATCTTTCTTTTTTTCCTTTTTCAAATGGAATTTTTAGCTCTAGCACCAACCGTGTGATTCACATGCACATGGTGCACGTCACCTATTGTCAAGACCCTCCGCTATTTCCACCACATTTTGGACACTGCAAGATAGTTTATACCTTATATAATTATTAATTAATTTTATAATAGTATTCAACGTAAAATACTAGTTTCAGAAATTTTACCAAATCTTAGGATTGGGATTAGGATATTAGGAGTGCCACAACTTTCATACGACGCTCACTTTGGTGCCAAAACTTTTTTTTCGCTCACTTAAATGCCACAAGTTTTAAAAAATGTTCACTTGAGTGTCATTCCCCCGAAAAAGCTGATGTGGTTGCCGGAATGCTGACGTGGCCGCCAAAGTGAACTATATTTTAATATTTTAATATTTTAATATTTTTTTTTGCTTTTTTTTTTAGGGTCGATAAGGGCTACCGTTGACCCTCGCCAACCACAGAACCCTCGTCCAAATTGGGCGAGGGCCCCCTGCCATTGGCCGCAAAGGCCTTGGGTGAGGCCGGTCTGGCCTCCCTGCGGTTGCCAAGGGCCATTGTGACCTTGGCTAGGGCCTTTGTGGGCCAAATCTGGGCAAGGGCCACCTGGCCTTTACAGTAGCCACCACGGGTGAGGCCGTCGACGGCCTCGCCGGCCTCACCTAGGGCCTTCAACGGCCTCGCCGACCTCACCTAGGGCCTTCGTGGCCAACGACAAAGGGCCCTCACCCAATCTAGGTGAGGGTTTGGCGGCCGGTGAGGGTCAACGGTGGCCCTCGTTGGCCCTAAATAAAAAATAAATCAAAAATCAAAAAAAGCAAAACAAATCAAAAAAATCAAAATTTTCGATGTCACATCAGCTTTTCTAGTGGGCAAATCGGAAGTGGCACTCAAGTGAACATTTTTTTAAAACTTATGGCACTTAAGTTAATGAAAAAAAAAGTTTTGGTACCAAACTGAGCGTCGTACGAAAGTATTGGCACTCCTAGTGTTCTAACTTCCTTAGGATTTGATTTGATTTTCGGTAGACGATTCACAATTCATAAATTTAATATTTTGGTTCAAGATATGTTTTTTGATTTAGTAATAATCTTTCATAAGATTTTTTTCGTACTGCGACCTTTGTTGTGGACTTCAATTGTGGTGGGTTATTGGACTCCAAGAACTTCATTCCACTTGGTGCAAGAATTTGTATTATTGGTAGGCTTGTAAGTCATTTTGGAACCAGAAAGTTCAGGTTGGAGGGATCATGTCCTTTCTTATTGCAACTTATCTGAGGATGATATGCCAAGTAATGCTTTTGAAGTCTCTTTTTATGGTTTACCTTGATTGGAAAAGATACTTACAAATAAAGCAATCCAGTCCTAATTCACTAATTCGTGATTCCATTGGATTCCAATACGATGTCTAGAGTGCACAACAATTTTGTCAAAGAAAAACATGGTGCGATTATTACTCCTTTGTCATTCTATTAAGCTCTCCTTCGTGAGAAAGAGTAGCTTCCTGTTCTGCATATACAGTGGCTTCAGTTTGTTTCACTGGTTATCATCGAAGTAGTCCTCGATGCTTCTTCCTGTTAGGATAAGGAGTGAGAATATCCTTTAGTCCTCACATTTTCCTTCTGCTCAAGCAAAATAAAATAGCAAATGAGTCGGTACTTGAGAGAGAGAGAGAGAGATACTTACAAGCGATTAGCAAGCCTATTCTGGTAGATCATTGATCCGATTTTTTTGCATTAGTTGTGGAGGTATGCGAGAGATATGGTGAAACTCATTCTCCAAAATTGTTGGGACGACAAGAAATGCATGACTGTTGGCTTCTTTTTCAACACCAGCTCTTACAATCAGAGAAAAAGACACAAAAAAGGTCAAGGGAAACAATTGATTCATACGAGGGAGGAGAGCCAATTAGTACGACCAGGAGGAGAGAGTAGAATTTGACAAAGGTTACGGTGTGAAGCACCAAAATTTTAAGCGAGTATTTATACAAAAACTATGGGTCATCCTCATTATTGCTGTGGATACACTTGCATATTTTGCCTCTACAATAGATTTCGTTGGGATTGGAAACATGACCATGTATTAGTATTTACCAGTTCAAGAAAACTAGAAATCTAGGCCGTTATATTATTTTATCTTTTTGATAAATGAAATCGCATATGGCAATATCACAATATTGAACATGATTATTAGATGCATCCGATTAATAGTTATAGCATGTAAGCCTAACGGATTACTATTTATGGAAGAAAGTTATTGGCCAGCTTACATAGAGTTACATCTCTTGATTTTCGTTGTACTTTCATGAATTTTACTCACATTTCCACGGAAAAAAGATCATAGATTGAAATTTTTTATGTGGAATTACATGACTTTTCTTCTTTTTATCATAGTAGAATTATTATATCTAAGAAAAAATCAAAATAGATGAGAACAACCATGGTGTTGTACATGCTAAACCAAATTAAAAACTGGTGATTCTCATAATTGTTGTTGATACACTTGCAAATGCTGCCTCCAATCAGTTCTCTTACATAAATATCGAATTAATGGAAGGTTTTGTTGGAATTGATGTAGTCCACAAAGTTGACCATGTATACCCTTGGCTTAATACTTACTATTCAAGAGAACTAAAATCTTGACCGTTAGATTTCCTTTATCATTTTGATAATAGGATCGCAAACGGCAATTTCACGCAATGTTGAACATGGTAAGTAGATGTATCTGATAAGTACTTAAGGCACGTAAGCCTAATGGTTAATATATAGGGATGAAAGTTATCAACTGACTTACGGTAGGGTTATGTTTTTTATTTTTTTCTTTGGGTTGTAATGAACTTCACTCATTTTTTCTAGGGAAAAAGGTCATAGTTTGAGAATTGTTATATTGGACTTATATATCTTCCCTTTAAATTTATCATAGTAGAATTATCATATCGTATTGCCCATGAATAAATAAAAAATTAAATAAGTTTGGCCATGTTGTTATTCATGCCAAACAAAAAGACATGGCTTATGTTGTCAACATTGAAGGAGCTAATTGTGGAATAATATGGACTTCTCATAAGAGGTATACTTTCGTATCTCTCCATGAACATGATAAATTTTATTCCAGTGATAAAACTGCAATATGGATCATTCCTTGTTTGCATGTGTATTATTTTAACTTTTTTCGGGATGCCTCATTGACTTCTATGTTTCATTGAGATTTTGAGATTGCAATAGGAAAAGTCGTACTTTTCATTCCTTATAATTTTATAACTATTTCTAATAAACTCCTCATAAATTTAATTTATGTATTAAGTCGTTTTATTTCAAGTCCTCCCAATACCAAATCTGGCCAAATCCAGCTGACTTGGCCATTGGTAGATTTTATCCTTTTACTCTGACATTGCTTGGAGTGACTAAATTCTCCGAACAAGTCCATGTAGGCATTAGCATATCTTATCTTCATCATCCTCTGGCATCATCCGACAGGTATGTCGGTTGAATTTGGTCAACTTCAATGTTGGATAGACTTGATTATAAAATTTGAGGAAACCAAAGGTTTTAATTAGATAAATTTATTGTACATTAATTAGAAAAAGCATGAGGATGAGAAGTGCCACTTTTCTTGCATGAACCATCAGTATACTTCACCCAAAAGTCTCTTCCATTAACGGAGTCGAAAAATGATATTGAAATGGAAAACTAAACATGTATAGCATCTGCTGTTTATACAAAGTTCATACCAATTATCAACATCATTACTATTATTGGATATTCAGTAGTTTTGAAATATTTAACAGTAACGGCTTTAAAAACGTTGATGAAAGTCATCATTTTGCAATGTTTTATAATAATCTTTGTCAATAGATTTCTCAAAATCCTTATATTTTATGTTAGTGATATTAGCGATGTTAACAATCATAATTTTTCCAAAAATCTCTAACATTTCATAATATCTAAATTTTTTTTTCCAACGACTCTCTACAGAGCTCACTCACTCCCTCTGTACATCTGCATCTCAGCTCAGTCTCCTCCTCTCCAGCAAAGAAAACGTAATTTGACTCCACAAGAACTGTTGAAGCCCTGCGGATTACTTGTCGCAAAGAATTCCACAGTGGAAGCCAAAAAGCAGATTATGGGAAAGTGGAAAAGGTCTCCTTTTATGCAACCGAGAAACAGAGGAATACAGATACGCAATAAATTAGGGCGTGGAAATCGATTTCTTTGTTGGCATGTAAGCCTATCCAATCTGGACCTTTATTTTTCCCAACCCAACTCGGACCGAAATTTTTGAGGGGATTGGACCGTCCTGGCTTGACCACAACATGTCAAGAAGTGCTCTGGACTAATGAAGAACAGGCAACCTTTAATTCTTGTTAATTGAGATTGGGTGAGATCCCACATTATGTTGAAAGAAGCAAATTAATGCGGATTACGTATTACTGAAAATAACAGAATTTTTTTAGAAGTATGCTAGATGCGAAAAAGATGAGTTACATGATTTAACCATGGCATTAACAATTTCAGATACCATGCTTCCTGTATCTCATGGAAAAGATGAATCTTTTAGCCATCATATTTTGATGAAATTTCAAAAGGAAATCCAAAGAAATTTAAGATATCAACAATCGCATATAACGGATTTTATAAATATATTACTGGAAACCAATTCACTGAGAAGGTAAAGATAGAGGTTTCACTTATTATTTCCAAATTTAATAAACATATATTATTTGAATAGTATAAAATAATATAAAATGAGGTAATTAGACAATCAACGAAATGGAAAAGATGTATATATCACGTCATTGGAAGTTCAACGTATCCAAAATAAAAAATAAAACACTCCCAAATAAGAGCACCAAATCTAAAAATCACTAAAAACAGGGGGCGGATCAACGAGAAGCCATGGTTTAGGAAGGGTTAAATAACAAAAAGTCCCAAATTATACTCATTGCAACTCAAATATCTTAAATTATTTTTTATGGTAACTTGCTAATTGTGACATAAATACCCCAAACTTTTCTTATGTCATAAAAACTCCCGAAATCATACTAGTGTAACAAATATACTATTGTCACACATGTATAAGTTTGGAGTTTTTCCATGATAAAAAAAAAAAGTTGGGGGTATTTGTGTCCTAATGGATAAATTTAGGATTTTTGGTAACATAAAAATTAATAGCTTTTAACATTTCAAAGCTGCTTAAATATCCAACAAATTTATCATAGTAGAATTATCATATTGTATTGCCCATGAATAAATGAAATAAAAATGAGTTTGGCCATGCCGTTATTCATGCCAAACCAAATTAACGTGGCTCATGTCATCAACGTTCAAGGAGCTAATTGTGGAATTATATGAGCTTCTCATAAGACGAAGAATTTGATATTCTCTCTATTCATATGATAAATTTGCTTCCAGTGATAAAACTGAAATTTGAGTCGCTCCCTGTTTGCACATGTACTCTTGCGTCCTTTGAGGCTTTGAGATTGCAATAGACAAAGTCATACTTTTTATTCCTTATAATTTTATGATTATTTCTAATCAAATCTTCATAATTTGAATTTATCTCATTAAGTCCTTCTATTTTCACAATTTTTATGATCAACCCCCCACCCGATACCAAATCTAGCTAGGGTTGGCCTCACCTAGGGCCGGTGGACAATATCGTATTGTGATGTTGAAATTTTTTTTCCCAATGTGGATGTCCATAAATGGATATATTATCCGCATTGGCTAGATTTTTTTCCATTTACTCTGATGTTGCTTAGAATGGCTAAATTTCTCCAAACACCTCCATGTGGGCATTAGCATATCTTATTTGCATCATAATCTGGCATCATCCAGCGGTTACGTCAGTTGAATTTGGTCAACTCCAATGTTATATATTCTTGATAATATAATTTGCAGTAACTGAAGGTTTTAATTAGATAAATTTATAGTACATTAATTAGGAAAAGCATGAGGATGAAAAGTACCACTTTTCTTACATGAAGCATCAGTATGCTTCACCCAAAAGTCTCTTCCATGAACGGAGTCAAAAAATGATATTGAAATGGAAAACCACACGTGAATATTATCTGTTGTTTATATCCGTTGTTTATACAATGTTCGTATCCATCGTCATCATCATTACCCTCTACGGAGCTCAGTCCAACTGCGCATTCTCCATCACTCAGTTCAGTCTCCCCCTCTCCTGCAAAGAAAACGTAATGTAACTCCACGAGAATGGTCGAAGCCCTCCCGATCAATATATCGAAAAGAATTCCACAATGAAAGCGAAAAGGCAGATTATGGGAAAGTTGAAAAGGTCTCACTCTTATGCAATCACAAACGAATAAAATACAGAAATAAATTAATCAGAATGTGGAAAACAATTTCATTGTCGCTTAGCGTAGGAGACTGTAAATCCAATCTGGACCTTTATCGTTCCGAAAACTTATGGGATGGATTGGACCGACCCAGCTTGACCACAGCATGCCAATAAGTACTTTGGACTAGCGAAGAACATACAATTTTAAGTATCTTTATGTTGAAATATGCAAATCAATGTGAATCATGTTTTACCGACTATTAAAAGATATCTGAAAAATAAGTAACATGATTTAAACATTGCATTAATAACTTAGAGTATCATGCTTCCTATAACTCATTGAAGGGATGGATCTTTCTGCCATCGTATTTTGATGAAATTTCAATAGAAAAGTCTAGGAAATTTGAGATATAACAATCACAACTATTAGATTAGACAAATATATTATTGGTATCCAATTGAAAAATATAGGTGAAAAATTTAACAGTTTTGCATCACTGATGAGATAAAGATGGTGGTTTTCAGCTATTATTTCAAAATTCAAAAATATATTTATTTTATAAGAGTATTAAATAATGTAAAATGAGGTAAATAGACAATCAAAGAAATGGAGAAAATGTATTTAGCACGCCATTGGAAGTCAAATGTATTGTCAAAAAAACAAAATAAGAGCATCAAATCTATATATCATTGAAAGTATCAGCAGACCAACAAATGAGAAACTATGTTTTAGGAATTAAGATGTCTCAACAAAACATTCCAACATAAGAACAAGGGTAATGAGAAAACCTCCTATTATATTTTCATATTGACAAAACCATCCATGGTCTAATCTTGGATACCATAAATGCATTGAAGTATTTTATTTTAGGAACTACTCATGAAAAGAAGTTTATATCAATCTTGATTATATCAGACTCTATTTACTCTTGCATGAATATCACAGCTAAAGTTTAAGACTGTTACTCCATGGATATTATCAATATTATTGCATGGATATCATCACATCAATAGTGTGGATATCATCAAAGCATTTGATTTTTTTCAAATTCTATGCTAAAGCTTAATATCATCATATTACAAAATCAATTTATGGCTATATGTTCAAACACAAATCCCACTACTTATATTATCATAGCTTGTAATCTAGCTCAAATTTCGAATATATAAAGTATTGATTGATCTTCAATTTTAAAGATTGTTTTGCAGCAAAAACTTTACACAAGACATCTTGATTGATTGACAATCACTCCAAAGGCAAGCTACCTTCCTTAATCAAAGAACTTTACTTATGAAAACAAAGATTTGCTGGTATAGGCGACTAGATCAACAAAAATTCAAATCTTATCTGTCAATGACTACTCAATTTTCTTTGTCTAATGATTTTTTTAGAGAGTAATCCTCTGAAGACTGTCCAACGATCAGGTTGAAAGAGACGAGTATAAAATGAGATCAAGATGTTGAAGAGCATCGACAAGCCCAAAATAAAATATTCCAAAGTTCAAAAGAACTTCATTATTACGTACTCATATTTCATGAGCTACAAACTGTAACCCTTGAGAGATATTGAAAGAGTGTTTGTGCAATATAGTGAGACTTATCACAAACTTGAGCATTATCCATTTTTGTAATCTCTTATTGATTGACTAGTGAAATTCAGCTAGTAGGTCATCAATGTAAGAGAGTGGACATATGCTTAATCTAAGCCGAACCATTATGAATTATGTGTGCAACTTCTTCTATCTCTCAACTCTCATTCATTATTTTGAATAGAATTTTTGCACACCGATGAATATCATCATATCACCATCAATATCTAGACTTTAACTTAACTTGATTTTGATAATACTCAGCTTGACTATTTTACTTCCGCATTAAATTGTCAAGGATTGTAAAAATTACCAAATAACCCCTCTCTAAGTGATATTGCTAGATTCAACATATGGTACTCATGATATGTCATGCTCCAAGTCACCTTCACTTGCAATAACAAGTCACGTTCCTTCTTCCTCCAATTACTCATAAAATCTTAGTGACTAGTTAGAGGCAAGGGTGGCAAGTCTTGCCCTCACTAGCAACAATTTCGTCAAAGAAAAGGATGGCGTGATAGTTACTCATTTGTCATTCCATTAAGCTTTTTTTCGTGGGAAACAATAGCATTGAACTCCACTGCCTCTTCTTTTCATAAGAATAGTAACTCAAGTGATTAATGCTTTTCCTGTGCCCATAACTCTTTTTCCTAGGCTAAGTTGTAGGTTCCTTTTGTTGCATACATAGTGGCTTTCGTTTATTTCACTATATATTCTGAATGAAGTCGGCGCATGCTTTCAACTTGGTTAGAGAAAGAGTGAGGGTATCCTTTCGTCCTCACAATTCTATTCTGCTTAGGCAAATATATGTATATATATATATAGAGAGAGAGAGAGAGAGAGAGAGAGAGAGACCTATACTAGTAGATCATTGATATGATCTTTTGTGTGCACTATGGGTGCAAGCGAGAGATGTGTTAAAACTCTTTCTCCAAAATGGTCGGGATGACATGAAATGCATGATCCTTGGTTGATGTACTCTTTTTCTAAACATTATCGAAATATATTAAAAAAAATTACATTTCCCTCTCTTGCTTGTACCCTCTCTTGATATCAAAGTTAGATGATCCTAAGGTGTGATTGGTGCACATTATTCTCGATGAACACTTGAGTGCATAGTCAAAGCACACCTCTTACACCACGTGCTTTTCTTTTTCAATTACTACTAGTATCTCTACCTCAACATCAATTCTCAACATTGTCCATCTTGTTCGGTAGTCACATCAACCTCCTTTGTTGTCATATAGTTTGCACAATAGCCATGACAACCTCTTGTCACAACAATAGTGTTGTGTGTGATAATAGCCTTTTGTCACAATCATTGCCTCCTATCGTGTAGTTTGGATAGTAGCCAGGACACACAACAAACACGTAAGCAGCCACTTCAATGTTAGTTGGTTCTCTTGAGTGGTTCTATCTTCAACACACTAAATCGCTTTGACGATCGACCTTGGCATTTTTTTAATTTTTTATTTAAACTCAAGTTAGACTTCTTTTATGTCATCTTGAGTTTAAATCTCTTTGAGATGTTTCCCTTGATTTTCCATATCTTTTGTAATGATGCATATATCTAAGAGATTCTCCATA
This sequence comes from Corymbia maculata, assembly GCA_014182735.1. Lineage (NCBI taxonomy): Eukaryota > Viridiplantae > Streptophyta > Magnoliopsida > Myrtales > Myrtaceae > Corymbia > Corymbia maculata. The sequence goes on along the minus strand of CM024686.1, from coordinate 17,070,371 downwards.
TTTCCTATTGATTGTTCATATTACCTAGATAGTCATCTAATAAAGCCAATAAACTAGTTCATATACCTTTTATCAAAACACATTGAAAGATATATAAATTTCATGTTTCTCTCTTCCGCATATTACTCTTTATTTGTTGGAACGACATTTATCGCATGATTCTTGGCTTCATTGCCATCTCCAGGTCTTCCATTGAAAAAAAAAAGACACATCAAAAGGAAAGAAATAATTTGTTCATATAAGGAGAGAGAGGACAGTTAAGTGTGATTACGAGGAGAAGATTGTAGATACACTTGCGTACGAGGAGAGTTAAGTATGATTCAATACGTATCTATAGATTCAATGATCAACTTTTTATGCTTTAACCTATGGAATGATGTATTTTAATATGTATATTGTATTCGGGTTAGTTACAAATTAATTAGAGGTTTTATACTTTATAATGAAATGCCATAAAAAAATTATAATTAATATTTGCGATAATATTAATCCAATCATTCAATTTGATTTTCAATTCATGATTTACGATTCATAAATTCAATATTTCGGTTCAAGATATGTTATTTGGATTTAACAATTATGCTGTAATCCTAACTCCAAATGGACTTTCCCCATGGAGCATGGATGTGCGCACATTCAGGTTCTCCGCTGGTTAAAGCAAACTCTTAATGTGCTCTACTACCTCAGCATCTCAGACAAGCATGCACGAGACTCATTTACATTGTGAGAGAGAGCATATATAACTCAAAATGAAACGCAATACGAGATGTGGGATATGTGATATAGAAGAAGATGTGTATAATTCATGTATTTTGCAATATGATTTTTGCAAAATAATATCGACGAAAGCTATCATGACACCATAAAAAAAAAAAGATCAGTCTTTATACAATCTTTGCATTAGATATATGAGATGTGGAATCTATTACCATTAATTTGTCCCATGTTCTCTTCCTCTATAATTCTCCTCTCTTTTTTTGGGGATAACCCTAACGAAATCTGCGTTGCCCTTGCATATGCTAGTTGCGCCAAGCAAACCACCTTACAGAATGGTAGGAGAGCCCTAAACTTGCCACCAAGTAGACCTCTCATTTGGGTGGCCCAGTCGAGTTTGGGTGAATTGAAAATGGATTCGATCTAAATCAACCCATTTAACTTGTATTGATCCACTTTTTGTAAACTACAATTTTAGCGATATATTTCCAACTCATTGAAAACAAATATCCATTGAAACCAAATGAGGATTTGACACAGAGTTTTCTAGTTGACTGAACCGAGGTGCAAGAGAAACCCTAGTGAGTAATCAACGCCATTTCCGAGAAACGAATTGAGGAACTAGAGGAGATCTAGGCGAATCGAGGCTTAAGGTCGAGATCAGAGAAAGAAACTGAGACGATCAACTTCTTGTTCTCCTTTCAACAGGAGCAGGGATCAGCATGGAACCCGAGCAACCCCAACCACTTCAACCCGTAAGATACGTTCCTGATTTTCAGCTTCGCTTGCATATTCATGCGTAGAATGATGATGCACTGGATCGAAGCTCAGAAAATCATCCCATTGTAAGAGCTCACGACTGTAATAAAAGTGTAAGAGAAGCTAGATCAGCAATTTACGTAGTGAATAAGAATTATACAACAAACAAATAATTAAGTCTGGATAGTTTAGTGGATCAATTAATACCCATGTGAAGAAGAACTATTTTGGCCGATCCAGATCTTGGAATAGTACTCCTTCGCTTACTGCATCACCGGTAAGGAAGGAGCACTTCTCTGGTAAATCACTAATCCGACATCTACTTGCAATTTTGGACCACGTGAGACATGATTGTTGCAGGTTGAGAGTAGTTAGCGTGGTATGATGCATGATTTTCATTTGCTTGGCATCACAAGGCTTAAGTCGAAGGAGTAGCTTCACCACACAAACATAGACTACGGAGAGAGGATATCTTGGTCATGGCTAGGGCATGACTCACCAATTAATGAAAGGCTCTATTAATAGAGAAATAGTTGTTCAAGTTCATTATTGCCATGGATGTACTTGCACGATCTATAAATACATTACCATATTCAGAGATATTATTAATGGCAGGTCTTTTTTCTAGGATTGCTTTCCTCTAAAAGTGCTATGCATCCCTTGGTTATTATTCAACTATTTGAGAAAATTGAAATCTAGACCTTTAGATTGTTAATGATTTTAATTGTTCGGATAGTGGACAACAATTTCACACTATTGAATATGACTCTTACATATATACGATAAAAGCTCAAAGTACGATAAACAGCTACATTAAAATATACCGTTATATATTGAACTTATGACTCCTTTCTTCTACGCGGTAAAAGTTTTCTTCTGCCCAAGAAAAATTAACAGCTAATGAGTTGGTACTTTTGAGAGAGAGAGAGATGCTTATGCTTATTGGGGATAAGAAGTCCTATTACGGTAGATCATTGATTCGATTTTTTGCATGCGCTATGAGAACATGTGAGAGATGTGTTGAAACTCATTCTCCAAAATGGTTGGGACAACATGAAATGCATCATCGCTGGCTTCTTTTTCATCACTTACATCAGAGAAAGAGACACATAAAAAGGTCAAGGGAAACAATTGATTCATATGAGGGAGTAGAGCTTATTAGTGGAAAGGAACCTGATATGATGTTGGGTAGCGGCAGCCTCATTATAAAGCTCCAGGAGGGCAACCCCATGAGTTTAGTGCAAATCAAATTCAATTTTTCTAAAGTGGCTAATCTAACTAAAACTGAACTAAAGATAATCATGAATTTTCTTAAATCATGTGTCTACTATCTAAATGAAACTAAACTAATTCTAATGCTAAGACCCAACTCCCTAATTAATACCTAAATTTCTAACTATTTTCCATTTTTATTTTCGAATTTATCTATATGTTATTTTTATAAAAAAATTTAAAGAAATTTTTTTCTATATTCTGGAAAATTAGGGACTCGGGCTGTGGGCTCTTGGGTCCGGTCCAAGTGCATGGTCAGATTTGGTTCACAAGAAAGTGGGCTACGGAAACGAGGCAAACCCCATTGTCAAGCCCCTCTTTTTAGTCAAAAAGACCTTTAAAGCCCATCTTTATACACAGCTAAGCTAGGCCCATTTTCCTCTATAATCAAACAAAGTCCCCTCGCTGAGTCCCTTATTGCCGCCGCCGTTAACCCTCGCCTTCCACCACCATTGACCATCACTTATGACCACCGCCATCAGCTGCTAAACATTGTACAAGTATGAACCAAGCAGCACCAATACACACGGGATGCGAAGGAACCAAGCAGTAGTACCCATACCCAGAAGAAACTGGCTTCCGCAGACGGTTCGAGGGAGGAATTTTGCTTTTTCCTCCTTCTCGTGCTCTCTTTGTGAATGGCCGTGCCGCCTTCTGTGTGAAGCCCCCTGAGCGAACGAACCTTTCCCGCCTTTTTGTTGTGCCGGCGCTTGCCCCTCTATATATTGAAAAAAAAGATATATACTGTATACTTTCTTTAGAATTTTGTGTGGACACGTGAAGTAACGCAACTTTAATGGGTGTGAGTTTAAATAACTCTAATACTACAGCGGCAAGTATCATGCTCTAAATGGTTGACTGACTCCACAGAGTGAAAAATATTTTATTGGGATCTCTAAATTTTATTATCCCTAGATTAAATGTCTAAAAAAATTTAAAACTAACGAAATTCTAATTTTTTGGTCAACCGTAAAATTTATGAAAATTTGAGACCTAAAGGTCTAATTCTACACGCTATTCAAGTGTCAACCGGCGTCCTTTATCCAGGGCATTCTATCCACCATCATTTGTGCCACCGAACTCCTCCGCAAAGGTCCCTCACGGGGAGCATTTGAAGGCGTCCCCTTCCGCTGCTCAAGGCGTCCCTCCACCGTGTCCTGCAACCCCTCACTGACGCGGCGATGTCCCAATGGCCGATTGGGATAGGCTAAGGAGAGGTGTAGATTTGCATAGGTTTTTTTTTTTTTTTGGAAATTCATAGATTTCGTTAAGTAATAATCTAGAAACATAGTTGACTTACATCTGAGCATAATAATTCCAAAAGACTAGATGGGGGATAGTAGACCCAATTGGCTGGTAAAGTTTTGTTGTGTTGGGCCTTCACTATCTAATTTGCAACTCTGTTGGCTTCTCTCTCATAATGGGTTGTTTTCATGGACTGAAGGCTTTGTAAGTGGGCTTGGGCTTTGCTGATAAGAGTGCGGACTTCCCATCTGATCTGATCTGTGGGGGCGCTTATCGCACTTACCAGTTCTAATTGATTTGTATCTATCTCCCAAACTGTAGCTTCTCGTTCTGCAGCTCCTCTTTCTGCCATTTGTTTTAGGGGCAAGGGCTTCAGCTTGAATTGCAAAATTACCCGCACTGTGCTCGCGAACCCAGTAATCAGTTTCCCCAAGTGATCTCTACACACCCCTGCAATCGCAGCTGCTCTAGTTTCGCTGAGGAAGGAGCTGTTGGCATTCCACTTCAGGAGGCCGTGCGCAGAAGGTCTCCAATGCAAAGGTAAGGTCGTTTGCACAAGTTGGCCATCGCTCGAACGACGGATGTGAAGATTGAAGAGAGTCTTGGAGAGGGTTGACTTTGTAATGTGCAGTTTTTTGGGTTTTGTGGGTAATTTATCATACTAATGGGCTTAATTGCCAATCGAGAGCAATGTATTCTGTAATCTCCCGTTGCTCATGGAAGAAGGGCACGCGGTTGATCGTTTCGATATGTTGGAGCTGCTTCTTCAAATCTTTACACCAAATTTTTGTGAACCTTTCTTTTTTTCCTTTTTCAAATGAAATTTTTAGCTCTATCACCAACCGTGTGATTCACATGCACATGGTGCACGTCAATTATTGGCAAGACCCTCCGCTATTTTTACCACATTTTGGACACTGTAAGATAAATTATACCTTTATATAATTATTAATGAATTTTATAACAGTCTTCAACGTAAAATACTAGTTTCAGAAATTTTACCAAATCTTAGGATTCGATTTGATTTTCAATTGACGATTCACAATTCATAAATTTAATATTTCGGTTCAAGATATGTTTTTTGATTTAGTAATTATGCTATCAAACCAAAGATCAAATGGAATTTTGTGACAATGCATGGGCACGATGCGAGGCCTCCGCTTATGAGTGAGACCATATGTAAGTTCAACTGCAACGCATTACAAGATTTGTGATATGGAAGAAGATGTGAACATTTCATGTATATACAGTATAAATTCTTGGAGGCGAAAATCAAAGAAAGCTCATCACACCATACAGAAAAGATCCATCGATATCCCATCTTCACATTGCATACATGAAAAGTGGAATCTATCGACCATTTACTTGTGCCCATGTTCTCTTCTTCTTCCTCAGCCATTCTCCTTTCTCTTTTGTAGGACCAGAAAACTTGGTATGTTCATTGTAGCCTTCTTTTTTACTACTGGCAGATCTATCTGAGTATTTCAAAAATACCAGACTGATGGAGTTCTGTGTCTCTACTTTCAGGTTGATACTTTAGGCGGCATTATGACATTGTCGTTTTATCTATAAGGTTAATCATTGCGTTCAAAGGTAATGGAAGCTTGCTCAGCTTGTTTTGAGCAACGGATAGTTTTCACACCTAGAGGTAGGCGGCAAAGGTGGTGGGCAGTTTTTTTATACATGACACACCCCGGGATCCTATCTCGTTCATTTTTCAAGAATATCGGACTGAGCTGCCTCTTGTTACATGTGTGGTGACTCTTGTTTGCTGCACGGTCCATAGCAATGATAGGACTAGTTTAGCAAATCATAGCTGCATCTGACGAGAGAGAGAGAGAGAGAGAGAGTTACCGGGGTTGAGAGCCTATTTTGGTGAATCACTTATCCGACATTTTGCAGATATTATAGGTGCATGTGAGAAATGTGTCAAGACTTGTTCTCCAAAATGATTGGCACGACATGAAATGCATGATTCTTGGCTTCATTGTCATCAACAGGATTATGCCGGACTAAAAAACAGGACATAAAATGGTCAAAGGAAACAATTTGCTCATGAGGGGAAGGAGGAGAGTTAATTAGTGTGACTGCGAGGAGAGAGTAGTATTTGAATTAGGCTAAGGTGTGAAGCAGCACATGTTGAAGGGCATATAAATACTCAAAATACTGGTCATTATTGCCATGGATTCACTTGCATATTTTGCCTTTAGTCAATTGTCATATTTGGAGATCAAATAAATGGTAGATTTTGTTGGGATCGATTTACTCTATGAACTTGACCATGTATATCCTTGGTTTGGTACTTACCTATTCAAGAAAACTAAAATTTAGGCCATTAGATTTTTTTAATCATTTTGATAAATGGGATCACATAAGATAATTTCAAAATGTATTTGATAAGTACTTAGAACACACAAACCTAATGGTTTAATACATACGAATGAAAGTAACGGACTGACTTATGATAGGGTTTATTCTTTTATGTTCGTTGTGTTTTAATGAACTGTACTCACTTCTTTAGGGAAAAAGAAGTTATAGATCGAGAAGTGTTATCTTAGAAATACATCTCTTTCATTTCCTCAATCATAGTAAAATGACCATATCCTAATGCACGTGATTAAATCAATTGAGAACTGTACTCACTTCTTTTGTTGGAAAAATTTAAAGAATACAAAAAATGAGTACCATTGAGAATCTATTGGAAAAGATAAGAAGAAATCAATTATTTGAAACATGCAAGCACTACCTACCTTAAGGATAATTCCACTTCTTAGAGTACGAAACTTGGTGTGATAGCTATCCCAAGATACAATTACACCTGCCAATGGGTGCATAACCCATTTATGACCCATTTAAATATTAAATGGGTTATAAATTGGTTATCCTTTCTTTTAACGGGTCATAAATAGGTCAAACTAAAAGAAAGTCTGACCCATTTATGACCTATTTAATATTTAAATGGGTCATAAATGGGTTATGCACCCATTTTGACAAGTGTACATGACAGTGTGTCGTCTCGCTCTCACCGCTCATACAATAGCTCCTCCTCTCACTTGCACGGTGGCGTTGTCGCACGTGGTCACCACCATCGTTAGATGGTGGCTTGATTGGCCATCAAAATCCAGACGAGTTTCGTTCTTCCATATTTGTGTGCGATTTTTAAAAAATAAAAATAATTTAAAATATTTAGAAAAAAATTATTAATAATTCGATTTTTTTAATATTAAAGGAATATAAATAAAAAAAAGATTATAAGAATAATTTTTCCTAAGTTTAGTTAGATAGAGAAGTGTTTTAACAATATGGGTCGGGTCGGGTACAGGTTGGGTTGGATATGAGTAAAAAATTATATACTATGCTTAAATAGGTCATAAATGGGTTAATGGGTCAATTTGGATCGAACCATTTATGACCTGATCCAAACCCGACCCAACCCACCCGTTTAACAAGTCTAGATACAGTTAACATTTTTCTTTACCCAACAAAAGAAGGAATGTATACAACTAAATTGTGTAGATAACCCAACCAGACAAGAAATGGAAGAAAAGGAAAAAAGTTCCCTTTTAATTCAATGTCTTAAAAGATTGTGGTTTGACATTTTATTTTATAAATTAATTGGCAATTAATAAGTTGATGACAGTTAGAAAGCCGTTCAAATAAGTTGCAAAGCTGTTATCTAGACACTGTTTTTTTTTTTTTTATACCCAGGATCCGCCACGAGCTTACGCTTGCCAACCCATGGCCCGTACAGCTTGCTAGACACTGTTGTTACACAACCATTCCAAAACTTTCATAACAGTAGTAACTTCTAGCAAAATCATTACTTTCAAAAATTTCAAAATTGTTGAAATATCCAACAATGTTGTTGCTTCAAGTTTAAAGGCTTAAAGCTCACTTGTTCTCAATTGATGGATTACAAAGGGAATGAGAGCATGGAGCCAAAACAGAAAAAAGTTCAGATGGCCGAATTCCTTTCAGCGAAATACATAAAGGGAACGCCATCTCGGGACTTGCATGACTGCATTCTCTCAAATTTGGTCAAATAATACAGTATTACATCCATATTCTATAGGTGTGGGGGAACTGATCCCAGTACACCTTCCTTTAAGGATGCATCATTTTACCTTCAGACCCTCAGCAAACTTTACTCTAACGAGGACTGTGACCCAGCAATTGAAGCAGCTGACTCTCGCAGACTTTCTGGGCATAGGTGATCGTTCAGTGGTTGCTTTCCGGATAATTAATTACTTCGATTTCTTAATAGGCTCCAATTTCTCCCCTTCCTGCTCTGGATAAGTTATGATTTAATTGTCTAAAAGCCACAAAATACATGGTATTTAAATATATTTCCAGAAGAAGTGGCTCGCTTCTGTAACTTCCATGGACCTTGACTCTTCTGCCAGTAGACACAGGTTGACTTTGTCTTGGAGATTTAATCCAAACTGGTCAATAAGCAGGGTTAAGACAAAAGAATTAATGGTAGGTTTTGTTGGATAGAGTTACTTTACAAACTTGACCATGTACACCCTTTCTTTAGTACTCACCTATTTAAGGAAACTAAAATCTAGGCCACTAGATTTTATTTATTTATTATCATTTTGATAAATGAAATTGCAAATGGTAATCACACAATGTTGAACATGGTTATTATATGTATATGATTAGTACTTTAAGCGCATAAACCAAACAATGTACTAAATAATGATTACAATCATAGAATGGCTTACAGTAGGGTTACATGTTTGCTTTTCATTGTGTTTTAATGAATTTTAATCACTTTTCTAGGAAAAAAACAGTTATATATTGAGAATTATTATGCCGAACTTACATATCTTTCTCTCTTTTTATCATGGTAGAATTATCATATCCCATTGCACTTGACTAAATCCAAATTAAATGAGTGTGACCATGTTGTTGTTCATGCAAACCAAATTAACAAGGAAAATTGTCTAAAAAATTTAAATTTATTGTACTTTTGCCAATTTAATCAAAACCTTTTAATTTTGCCAATTCACTCCTAAAATTTTTCATTTCTTGCTAATTAAGTCTATCCAACTAATTTTTAACAGAAATTATCGATGTGTCACTTTTTTAATAATATTTTACAATTTTTATGATTTATTTTTATTTTTATTTTTATTTTTTTATTTTTACATCTAAGGCTGGCAAGGGTTGCTGGCCAGCCTTAACACGCCATAAGGCAAGGGTCACGACCCAAGCCTCATAGGTGAGGCCCACAATGCCCTCACTAGATCTAACCAAGCAAGGGTGGTGACCTCGCTTGGGCCCTTGCTTGGAGCCTAAAACTAGCTTGATGAGCTCGGGAGCATGTCTTCCAAGAATGTGGGAATCTTAAGATCCTGAACGATGACTCAAGCAATGATTCCAAAATTGTGAGAATCGGACAGGATTTGGACGTAATGGATAAGGTGGTACGACACCACCAGGCACATTTCTGAACGTCCACTTGGCACCCATTCACGGCCACACTAGCCCCTCTTTGACGCCTCACATGCCTTGGGCATGCTTTCGTCGTATGAAGATCACATCGCCTATTCGCAATAACTCCATGGACTAGCACATATTGGGATACCCCTATAGCGGTCGGCCACTATTCAAGCTCGGTGATACGATAAGAGTTGGTAACAAAATCCATACGAGAAGATCAAGTTGAAAGGAATTACTGAAAAGTTTCAAACTTATTATAATTGTCCAAATTCAGTATTAATCCTTTTAATTTGGATAAATTAATCTTAAATTTTTTGACAATTTGCCAATTCAGTCAACTTTATCAATTTTGATAAAAAATTATTGACATGATACTGTCAATATTGACATGGATAATTTTTATAATTTTCTAAAATTCAATGAAGGAAAGCTACTGAAGGGAGCACCCTTCGTTCAAAGAGCTTGAGGTTCATGAAAGTTTTGTTTGTGGTTGGTCAAAGGAAAGAAAACGAGAGAGTTTGATGATTTGGTGGACATTGAAGGATTGTAGGGAAATGAAGCCAAATGGAATTTGGAGAGGAGGCGTGATTTTGGTGGAAAGGGATTGACGCCTTCACGCACGGAATTCTCAGGATATATCTTAAGTTGGTGAGAAAGCAAATGATGCATCAGAAATTACGCAATCAAAGATTTACTAGGATGATGGACTTGATTATTACTCTAATAGTTTCTATTAATGCCATTTTGGTACCTTTAACTTGATTAATTTGATTGGATTTCTCATCGAAGTGATTAAATTATCTGATCCCTTCTGCGATACCTTTGTCTTAATTATGATCTTAGGCAAAAAGAAGTAAGAGAAACAAGAAGTGACCTAAAGGAATGGAAACAAACACATCAAATGTGGAAATAAAAGGGCAAGTAAGAAATAAAATGCGGAAAGGAACCTGATATGATGTTAGTCAGAGGCGGCCTCGTTGATAAGTCCCAAGACATTAGCCCTATGAGTTTAATGCAAATCAGATTTTCTAAAGCGACTGATCTAACTAAAACTAAACTAAAAAAAAAATCATGAATTTTCCTAAATCATGTGTGTACAACCTAAATGACACTAAACTAATTCTAATTCCAGAATAAAACTCCCGAATTAAGGCCTATTTTTCTAACTAATTTCTATTTTCAAATTTATTTGATTAATTTTATATTATTATATAATTTTTTAAAAAGAAAGTTATTTCTATATTCTGAAAAATAAGGGATTCGGGCTATCCGCTTGTATATTCAGACTTGGGTTCACAAGAAAATGGGCTATGGAAACAAGAAAAACCCCATTGTCAAGCCCATCTTTAAATACAGCTAAGCTAGGCCCATTTTCATATTGCAGCCACATCAAGCCCATTCTCAACTATAATCACACTAGTCCCTCCCACCCCCCCGCGCGCGCGCGACGGAGTTTGTTATCACCTGTGCCGTCGACTCTCACTTCCACCGCCGTTAACCCTCACATCCGACCACCGCCTTCAGCCATTAAACGTTTGACATAAATTTTATTTTTTCTTTAGGGCTTTATGTCATCACGTTAAGTGATGCGATCTTAAAGGGTGCAAGTCTAAGTAATTTTAATGTTATAGTGGCGAGCATTATGCTCTAAATGGTTGACCAGCTCCGTAGGTTGAACAATCTTTAATCGAAATCTCTAAATTTCATTATCCTTAGATCACATGTATAAAAAAAAAAATTAGAAATCAACAAAATTCTAATTTTTCGGTCAAATACCAAATTTTATAAAATTTGAGACCTAAAGACCTAATTCCTACATGCCTATGCTATTCAAGTGTTAATCGGCGTCCTATTTTTTGGTCGGAAAATCGGCGTCCTTCATCTACGGCATTCAATTCACCATCAGCACTACCACCAAACTCCTTCACAAAGGTCCCACATGAGGAGCATTTTAAGGCATCCTCTTACTTTGCTCGCAGCGTCCCTCCACCGTGTCCTGCAACCCATTCCCCCATCCGACACCCTCTCACTGACGCGACCACGTCCTATGGCCGAGTAGGGTTAGGCTTAGGAGAGTGGTTTAGATTTGCATACGTTAGCCATCGCTCGAATTAGGGTGGAGACTAAAGAGAGTCTTGGAGAGGATTAGGTTTGTAGTGTGCAGCTTTTTTGGGTGTTGTATTGACGGGCTTAATTGCTAATTGAGAGCAATGTATTCTGCAATCTCCCTTTGCCCATGGAAGAAGAGAACACCATTGAACGTTTCTTACATGTTCAAGCTGCTGCTTCACATCTTTCTTTTTTCTTTTGTCGGAACAAACCTTATTTCATTTCACTTCAAGTAGGTAACGTAGAAGAACAACCAAACGGGTTTCAAAGCAAAGAACATCCAACAAGGATTGAGGGGGGCTCGAGATCTAGTTTAGAGGGAGGGATTGTCGGAGTTGGGTTTTAACAGCCCAATCTGCAGTTTTATTTTGGTCTTTATAACGATAGATCAAGCTTAAAAGAGGCAAAGAAGAAAGTGCGGCCCTGCTTTTCTCGATAAGTACAGATATTCCCACGGTACTTGCCCTGTTCCCAAAAGTACCTAAACAAAAGGAAGGCAGTTAGACTTAATAGTTGCTACGCTTTTCAACTTTTGCTTTTCCCACACGTTCGCCAACTCTACTCCCTCAATAAGTGCTAGGGTTTCAGCATGCAATGCAGATTGCACTTTCACCTTGCGGGTGAATCCACCAATTAATACTCCAGTTGCATCTCTACACACTCCAATGATCACTCCTATAGATGTTCTGGCTTTAATGGCTCCATCAACGTTGATTTTAAGATACTCCGAGGCAGGTGGAACCCAATTCAACGATGAGGTCTGGTCACTTACTCAGCTATCCTTCTGGTTGGGACTCCAAATTTTAAAAATTCCCATGCTTTGCAAGTGTTGGTAGCTTGGCTCGAAAAATGGCCCTGTTCCTCTCTTTACAGACAAACCAGAGCACTTCAACTACTAATCGATAAAATGGGGAAATTCTTAGGAATCCCTTCTGATTGGATCTTGGCCAAGGTGAATATGAAGCTTGAAGGATGGAGGGAAAACTTGATGTCCAAAGCTGGGAAGGAAATTCTCTTGAAAGCAATAGTCTAGGCTCTACCACTATATGTGATGTCAATCTTTTAAAACTCCGATATCCATGTGTAAAGCTATTGAACAGAAGATTGCTTCCTTTTGGTGGAAGAACAACAATTTGAAAACAAGAATACGTTGGAAAAGCTAGAATGTGATGAAAATGAGGAAAGATAATGGAGGAATGGGCTTCAAAGACCTCATCACTTTCAACAGGGTTATGTTGGGCAAGAAGGCATGGAGAATGATTGAAAATCCTTCCACATTGTGGACTCAATTTTTTAAAGGGCTTTACTTTCCCAACACTGATTTCTGGCATGTGAAGAAGAGACACCGATCTTCATGGGGATGGCAAAGTTTACTAATTGGTGGGGATGCAATATCATTTGGTCCAATGGTCAATGGGCGATGCAGAATCAATTAGAATATGTGAAGATAAATGGCTGAAAATGGGCACAATTATAGGACCAACTAATTGAGAGGAACCTAAGCTTGTCATAGAGTTAATTGACAAGTATGACTTCTCATGGAAGGAAGATAAACTTCAAGACTTATTTGAAGACAGAATCACAAATGAAATATTGGTGATCCCCATCCCGTCCACTGGATTAAAAGACAAAATTGTTTGGACGACAGCAACTTCAGGCATTTATTAAGTGAAAAGCAGGTATAACCTCTTAAGGAAAGCATATATCAACTTATCTCATAAAGAATCATCACCTTCATACCAAAAGCCTAGAGCTTTGTGGTGCAAGGTGTGGAATTTGCAGACCCTACCAAAAATCAAAGTCTTCATGTGGAGTCTATGCCAAAACGCACTCTCCACAAAGGAAAACTTATTCAAATGTAGAATTATACCTGACCTGATGTGCCCTCTATGCAAAAGGGATCCAGAAACAAAAGAACATTTGTTCCTCTTCTGCCCTAGAAAACTAAAGTATGGTCAGACCCACAGAAATTTAACAATATATATATTTTTTTATTTTTTTATTTTTTTATGGATGATGTCATAGAATGGCTTACAGTAGGGTTTTTCTTTTTCTTTTTTTGGTTGGTGACTTATGGTAGGGTTACATATTTGCTTTTCATTGTGTTTTAATGAACTTTACTCACTTTTCTAGGAAAAAACAGTTATAAATCGAGAATTATTATAACATACTTAGATATCTTTCTCTCTTTTTCTTTTTCTTTTTATCATAGTGGAATTATCATATCTTGATGCACCTCAATAAATCCAAATAAATGAGTTTGATCATGTTGTTGTTCATGCAAACCAAATTAACGTTACTTATGTCGTCAAAATTCAAGCATCTGACAATGGAATGATATGAGTTTCTAATAAGAACAATAATTTTATATTAAAAATTTCCTTCCGTAGATTAAACCGAAATATGAGTTACTCCGTGTTTGCATATGAATTCTTTTAGCCTTTTTAACGATGCCTCATCGACATGTCTATTGAGACTTTGACATTATAATAGGAAAAATTATACTTTTCTTTTGTATAATTTTGCATTTTCCCAAATCAAGTGCCTGTATATTCAATTTAACTTACCCAGTCTTTTGTTTAACCGTCAATAGTAATGATAGGACTAGCTTAACTGTTTTCTTTTTCTGTTGTTAACCATTCGGGTTTCATTCCATTGATATTTGTTCCATTTGTCCAAATAGAGGAGATCGAATGTAATGTGGATATTGAATTTTTCACTTTTTACAACTCTTTACAATGCTAGACCAAATTAAAATTTAATCTGATGGTGGATTCACTAACTGTAAGATCAAGTTCAAACCATGTCAGAATTTAATCAACAACATAGACTAAGGATTATTGGATACAATGCCAAAATCTAATCAATGATAATACACTGGGATAGAGGACACAATGCTGCAATCTAATTGACTACACTACACCAAGGTAGAGAATGTAATGCAGGAATCTAATTGACGACGCTCCACTCTAGTGACCGATAGGTGACAGGGATGGTCAATTTTGAGTGTCAACAATCCATAAATCAAGTGCCTAAAAAAATATTAGAAACTAACGAAATTCTAATATTTCAGTCAAAAGTCAAATTTATGAAAATTTGAGATCTAAAGACCTAATTCTATGTGCCTATCTATTCAAAAGTCAATCAGCATCCTTATCCAGAGCGTGTTATCCACCATCAGCGTTACCACTGAACTCCTCACACGAGGAGCAATTCAAGGCGTCCCCTTTCGCTGCTCTGAGCATCACTCCATCCTGTCCTGTAACCCAACCACCCTCCAACACCCCCTCGCCGACGGGACGACGGGCCAATGGCCGATTGGGGTAGCCTAAGGAGAGTGGTGTAGATTTGCATAAGTTAGCCATCGCTCGGACGACGGGTATGCAGATTAAAGAGAGTCTTGGAGAGGGTTGAGTTCGTAGTGTGTAGCTTTTTGGGGTTTTGTGGGTGATTTATTGTACTAATGGGCTTAATTGCAAATTGAGAGCAATGTCTTCTGTAATTTTCCGTTGCCCATGGAAGAGTCCTCGTTTGATCGTTTCTGATATGTTCGAGCTGCTTCTTCACATCTCCACACCAAATTTTTGTGAATCATTTTCTTTTTCTTTTTTTTAAATGGAATTTTTGGTTTTATCACCAATCGTGCGATTCACATGCACATGGTGCATGTCACCTATTGGCAAGACCCTCCGCTATTTTCACCACATTATGGACACTACATGATAGTTTATATCTGTCGCGACCTCACCTCGGGTGCACCACCTAGGGTTTGGCTAATGGATTACTAAGCCTAAACTTAGTTCGGGCTCTCCCAAGCCCATATCAATTCGCGACTTAGGGTTTAAGTTTTTTTAACATGCCAATGATTTTTACTTAGGAGTCCCCACTAATCTATTTTTGGTGGGTCGATTAGAAACCCAAGTAAAGTACGGGAGAGTTACTTCACTCCTACGAACCAGAGATTATGGGATCGGGGACTTGATTATGTTAGACTTCTCTAACGCTCTTTCGGTACCTTTTCTCTTTTATTTGAAAAAAAAATGATTTGCAGACAGTTTGGATTGATTTTAATTTAATCCCTAATATGCAATGTGATCATGCGAGTGCGTAACCATTATCTAACACTTAATGAAGCAAAGTAATAAATAAATTGCAAGGAAAAGGAGGAAGTTACTTACCTTAAAGCTACGAAAGCATCTGCGATGTTAGCTTAAAAATTACATCAATGATCCTAGATATAATTTCTAATTAACACGCAGTCATTCAAATATTTTTTAAGGTTTTCACTTATTTAATGAAGCCTAAAACTACGTGCAATGCATGTAATGACATACAAAATTGTCTAACTATAATAGCATGCAATGTACAACCTAATATGCAAACTATATGTCACGTGACATTAATTATTTAACTTAATCTAATGTTAGAAAATATTTAATGCAACTATCCTAGCATGTCACGAATTCAAATAACCCTAAACATGCAATGACTAGATGACACACGGAAGATGACCTAATTCTACATGACATGAGCATGGCAATTTTTTTTGTTTTCTTGGTTTTTTTATAATCAAAATTCGAAATAAATAAAAAAACTATATGTAAACATGAAAACTATCCTAAAATATTCTAATAAGAAACACATCTAACTCAACTATATTTTTTTTTGGGTTTTCTTTAATAAGCCAAATCAATTTGAGCAAAGGCATATCAACACATAATGCAACTGAATCATATAAAAGCATGCAATTTTCCCGACCCCAGATAAAAAATCAAAACAATCAAAAACCTGATCCGACGTCTCGCGGCTCAATATTTTTTATTATTGAGATTTTTATCACGACACGACAACCTCACTAAATCGGAATATGCCAAGCATGCAATACTTTAAACGAGAAAACAAAACAAAATATTCAAGAATTAATTTAGATAGAAACTTTACCTACCTTGTCTCTTGGGAAAATGCCTCCTTTTGTGAGCCGACCTTCAAGACCTGCAGCGAAAAGAGATGCTTTTTCTCTTCTCTCTCTATATTGCGCTGCCACTCATTTTCTCTCAATTGTGGCTGTGTTTTTTCTGTGTGTGTGTGGCCCCCTTTTTATAGGTGAGAGGATTATGTTATTTAGGGAAATATGATAAATTTGCACGTTGCATATTTAGCCATTGTATTCCACGTGCAATATTTTTCCAATATTTCATCTGACGCTTTTCTTGAATATTGAAAGAATAATGAGAATGTTCTAGGGAACATTCTCATATTCCCGGGAATATTCTCATATTCCAACTCGTCACCCTTTAACGGGAATATTTCATCCGACAGCTTCCCTAAATATTGAAAGAATAATGCGAATATTCTCGGGAACATTCTCATATTCCCAGGAATATTTCTATATTCTAACTCATCACCCCTTAATGGGCCTAGTCAAATTATTTTCCCTTGTGGGCTTAGTCCAACTTATTAAATTAAAACTTAGAACCATCAATTGAAGCCCCGCCACATGTCCAATGCAAATGCAATAATAAATGCTCCTAAAACTATATGCTATGCAATTTAATCCTAATATTTTTTGTTTAGGGGTTAAAATTAATCCCTAAATTTTTGTGCATTAAATTACGATTGATCAATCAAAATTTAGGTGTCAACAATATCTTATATGCTTATTAATGAATTTTATAATTGTTTTTAGGGTAAAATATTAGTTTTAGTGATTTTACCGAATATTAGGATTCCATATGATTTTCGGTTGATGATTCACGATTCATAAATTTAATATTTTGATTCAAGATATGTTTTTCAATTTAATAATTTATGCAATTAACCAACGACCAAATGGACTTTTGGGACAACACATGGCATAATGCGAGGCCTCCGCTTGTGAGTGAGAGTATAAATAAGTTCAAATGTAGCACACTATGAGATCTTTGATGGGGAAGAAGATGTGTACATTTCATGTAAGCACATTATAATTTTTTGGAGACTAAAATAAAGGAAAGCTCATCACATCATATAGAAAAGATCCATTACTATATCCCATCTTTACATTACATTCATGGAAAGTGGAATCTTTAGTTTTTTTTTTTTTTTTTGGTCTAACTCTCGATTCACTCTCGGTATTTTGTTCTACTTCTTTATAAGGTGTGAGAGTCGAAACCCACATCTAAAATTAACCCCTCCAGAAAATGGGAGCTCAAACTGTCGTCTCCCATTTCCCATGTGAGAACGGTGATAACTAGGGCAAATCCTATTGATTGGAAAGTGGAATCTATTGACCATTAACTTGTCCCCATGTTCTCTTACTTAGCTATTCTCCTTTCTCTTTTGTAGGAACAGAAAACCTCATGTCCATTGTAGCCATCTTTTTAACTACAGGCAGATCTATCTGAGCATTTAAAAAAATGCCAGTTCGATGGAGTTCTGTGTCTCCACTTTCAGGTTGATCATTGGCAAAGGTAATGGAGGCTTGCTCAGCTTGTTTTGAGCAACGAACAGTTTTTACACCTGCAGGTGGGCAGCGAAGATGATGAGCGGTTTCTTTTGCCTAATGCACCCGAGAACCCAATCTTTTTCATTTTTCAAGAAAACTAGACTTTGCTGCCTCTTCTGTCCATGAGAACAGTTATTCAGGCAATCCATGTTCTTCCTGCGTTGTCACTCCTGTTTCGTGCTTTATTGTAGCTTTCTCTTGTTGCAAGGATAGGGAACTGTCAGTTGTAATGATAGGATTAATTTAGCAAATCATAGCTGCATTTGATATCAGAGAGAGAGAGAGAGAGAGAGAGAGACCACGGGTGAGAGCCTATTCTGGTGAATCACTGATCCAACTTTTGCAAGCATCATAGGTGCATGTGCGTGTGAGAGATGTGTCGAAACTCATCCTCCAAAATGATTGGGACAACATGAAATGCAAGATTCTTGGCTTCATCGTCATCACCGGGGCTTACACTGGACAAAAAAAAAAGGACACGAAATGGTCAAAGGAAACAATTTGTCCATAAGGGGAGGGAGGAGAGTTAATTAGTGTGACTGTGAGGAGAGTATAGAATTTGACTTGGGCTAAGGTGTGAAGCACCAAATGTTGAAGGGCATATAAATATGCAAAATACCAGTCATTCTCATTATTGTTGTGGATGCACTTGCATATTTTACCTTAATTAGTTCTCATACTTGGAGATCGAATAAATGGTAGATTTTGTTGGGATTGACTTACTATACGAGCTTTATCATGTATATCTTTAGTTTAGTACTTACCTATTCAAGAAATTGAAATTTAGGCCATTAGATTTTTTAACCATTTTCATAAATGTGATCACATATAGTCATTTCAAAATATATCTGATAAATACTTAAAACACATACACCTAATGGTTTTATATATACAAATGAAAGTAACAAATTGGCTTATAGGTAGAGTCAGATCCGTTTCTATTTGTTGTGTTTTAATGAACTGTACTCACTTCTTTTGGAAAAAGAAAAGGCTATAGATTGAGAATTGTTATATCAAACATATATCTCTTTTCTTTTCTCAATCATCGTAGAATTATCATATCTTCAAATGCACGTGAATAAATCAAAATAAATGAGTTTGACCACACTACCATTCATTTCAAGCCAAATTAAATACAACTCATTCCCATTATTGTTGTGGATACACTTGCACTTTTGCCTCTGATCAAATTCACACTCATAGATAGAATTAATGGTGAGTTTCCTTGGGATTGATTTACTCCACAAACTTGACCATGTACACCTTGATTAAATATTTAACTATTCAGAAGAAAAAATAAAAGAGAAATCTCGTCCATTAGATTTTTTATTGTCATTTTGATCAAGAAGATAGTGGACAACAATTTCACATGTTGAACATGATTATTAGATATATCCAATAAGTAGTAAAGCACATTAACCTAACACTTGACTATATGCGGATAAAAGTAATAGATCGGCCTACAGTAGTGTTACATCTATTGCTTTTTGTTCTGTTTTAATGAAATTTACTCATTTTTCTAATGAAAGAAAAAAATTATAGAATGAGAATTATCAGACTTACATCTCTTTCTTTCTTCTATGATAGTAGAATTATCATATCTTATTGCACATAAATAAATTAAAATAAATTAGTTTGACCATGCTATTGTACATGCCAAACCAAATTAAATGTTAGTCATTCTCATTATAGTTGTGGATAGACTTGTATATTTTGCTTTGAATCGGTTTTCATACTTAGAAAAATAATTAATGGCAGGCTTTTGTTGCTGTTGATTTACTCTACAAACTTGACCATGAATACCCTTGGTTTGGTACTTACCTATTCAACAAAACTAAAATGAAGGCTATTAAAATTTTTATTATTTTGATAAATGAGATCATGGACAGCATTTTCACAATGTCGAACATTATTGTCATGTGTATAGAATACGTACTTAAAGCACCTAACAATCTGCTCTACACAAATGAAAGTAGACTACCTGTATAGTTACATCTCTTACATTTTGCCATTTTTTCTAACTTTAGTCACCAAACTAAGTAAACAAATACAAAAAGTTATTGAACCCAGTTTAACGGTCTCTATTGTTATTTTTTTCTATTTTCAAATCTATTTAATTATTTTTATATTATTATCTAATTTTTAAAAGAAAGTTATTTCTATATTCTGGAAAATATGGGATTCGGGCTATCAGCTTGTATATTCAGACTTGGGTTCACAAGAAAATGGACTATGGAAATGAGGCTAACCCCATTGTCAAGCCCATCTTTAAATACAGCTAAGCTAGGCCCATTTTCTTATTGCAGTCACATCAAGCCCATCCTCGACTATAATAACACTAGTCCCCCCTCCCCCGTAAGTTTGTTATCCCCTCTGCCATCGCCCCTCACTTCCACCGCCGTTAACCCTCACATCCGACCACCACCTTCAGCCATTAAACGTTTGAGAAGTACGAACCAAGCAGCACCAGTACACGAAAGAATTGAAATATGGAAAGAGAATTAAAACATGGACTTTTAGATTGTAACTAATTTTGATTGATGGAATGGTGGACTATAATATCACAATATTGAACGTAGCTATTAGAGGCATTTGATAAAAGCTCAAAGTACGATAGACAATGAATGATAGGTCATTGTATATCAAATTTATGATTTTTTTTTTCTTTTTTTGGGATGTTATGAATGCTTAATCGGTTTTTTTTTGTCAAGAAACTAGTCTTGTTGTGGTTAGGGATTTCGAATATCAAATTTTTCTCGATTTAAATATTATGCTATTAACCAAAGTCCAAATGGACTTTCCCGATAGAGCATGGACATGCTCACATTCAAGGCATCAGCTTGTTATGGCAAACTTTTAGCGTGTCCTAGCATCTTGACCACTTGGCCAGCCATGCACAAGAGTCTTAGCACAATATGCTTTGTGAGTGAGAGCATATATAAGTTAAAATGACACACAATATGAGATTGTGAGATCAGAATGAAGATGTATGAAATTCATGGACATACAGGGAGCTTGTCAAACCATACAAAAAAGATTGTTCATTAGACAATCTTTACATTAGATACATGAACAGTCAAATCTATTGACCATTAACTTATGCTCATGTTCTCTTCATGATTCTCCTTTTTTTCTTTTTCTTCTTTTTTTTGTTTTGTTTTGGGATAACCTTGAGAGAAACTTGTTTCCCATGTGTATGCTGGCCGTGGTGTGTTAACCACCTCATGGAACGTAGGAGGAGCTCCAAATTTGCTGTAGGATGAGTCCATTCCGGTTTAGCTAAATTCCAAACCTTCCACTGCGATTTCCCCTGGACAAGCAACTTCTTATGGGGGCAATCTCCCTTCAATCGAAGCGAGCTTGAGCAGCTGGATAATTTCATCCCCATAATTTCATTTTGTCTTGAAATTTTATTACTGCAATAAAAGTGTGAGAATTAATAACCACGTGAGGATGAATTATTGTGGCCAAGCCAAATCTTGGCATAATGCTCTTTCACCATCTTACCGTCCTAATTGCTTCACACAAGGTTGAAGCACTTCTCTGGTAAATCGCTGATCCGACTATTTGATTGTAGGTTTGGACCATGTAGGACATGATCATTGTATGCAAATCAAAAGTGATATGCACGAGAGCGAAACATGATCCAAGATTCTTCCTTTCATCTGGCATCATAAAGATTTTGCATTGAAGGAGAAACTTTCTCCACAAAGATAGAGACTATCAAATGGCTAGGGTATGGAACACTAGATGATGAAAGGCTGCATAAATACCCAAATATTTGGTCATGTTCATTATTGTTGTGGATAGACTTGCATAACCTACTATAACTAGCATGTACATTCCCATGCTTAGGGATATTATTATGGCAGGTTTTTTTTCTTCTAGGATTGCTTTCCTCCAAAAGCAAGACTAGATGCATCCCCTAGGTTGTTTCTTAACTATATGAGATAATTGAAACATAGGCATTCAGAATGTTAATTTTTTTTTTTTATCAATGGAATGGTTGACGGCAATTTCACCATATCTAACATGGCTAATACATGTATCCAATAAAAGCTCAAAGATGTACAACCAGAAATATTAGATCATTGTAAATCAAACTTATTGTATATCTCTCTAAGTTTTCAAATATAGAAAATTTTTAAATTTGTAATATGATTTTTTACCGTCAAAAATTTTGTAACGGTTTGTCTACCATGAAAATAAAATAGTTTCATAACATTTTATAACAGTCATTTAACAGCTATTTAGTGGTTTTATAATGATTTTGTAACATGTAATTTATTTCTTCATAAACCCTCAATTTTTTTATAATGGATTTATAATAGTTCGCTCTCTCTCTTTTTTGAATACAAATTAAACTTTAAATCACAATCTTTTAAGATACTTGAATTCTCGCATCTTTCCTTTACTTTGTGTTGGGTTATACACGTAATGTTCTTCTTGTTTCTTTTAATATTCAGTATGGAATATAGAAAAAGGTCTATTGTATCCTAGGAAATAGCCATAAGAGTCTTACTTACCAAGTTTCATACTTTTAGAGATAGACATTGTTTGCACACCTCAAACTATTAATCTTTAGCTCTGTTCATTTCACGGAAAATAACTTTCAAGAAAATATTTTTCGGATTTTCCAATATACATTTCATGGAAAATAAATTCATTAGGGAAAACATTTTCCATAAAGGAAAAAAAGTTTTCTAAAGTTGGGGAAAATGTGTTTCACTTTTCAAGTTGGGGAAAACATTTTCCACACTCACTCTCTCCTATCTCACACCCCCTATTAGTCCTCACTTCTTTCTTTCTATTTTTTTCTCCTAGCCAAGCCACTCTAGGCAAGACCAATTTCCTGTGCTGTCCTATCCCGACAAGCCGGAGGTAGCCACACATTCCTCTTGCCATCACAGTCGTTCCCGTGCCATAACCACTGCGAAGCGACGAGTTATTACGCTAATCCTTTGATTAGTGTACTAATCTTGATTAGGGATAAATTAGTTTAAGACTAATCCGGATTAAGTGGTTAGTTATAGATAATTAAGTTTAATGATGATTAATTTCATTAATCCTATTTAGTGTTGATTAACTATGGTTTAATTGTAATTTGTGCTAACTATATGGTTAAGTTAAATTTAAAATAATTAATTATATTTAATTATTTTAGAAATCATTAAATATTGATTAATTATTTTTAGTGTTAACAAAGTATTGTTTATAATAATTAATTATGATTAATTATTTTTGGTGATAATTATTTATTTTAATAATAAATTCCCTTACGTTGGTTAATTATTCTAATAATAATTAATTATTGTGAATTTTGACTTACGTGAATAGTTGATTGTTAGATTATTGCAATAGGATGATATATGGATATTACATGGGACACTAGTTTCAATGTATGTGTATCCTATGCATGTCCCATGTGGACCAAGATGTGAGTGTCCTGAGAATTAAATTTATTGAACAATCTAAGGTGCTTGTGTCGACATGTTAATTGAACTTGTCACCCTGCGGGAGTTTGAAAAGATGATGTCTGATTTGTTGAATGTCCAATGGGTGCCTAGATGTTGAGTTGCAGTCAAGGCTAGATCGATGCTCCATTTAGGAATGCTGCCTGTGGCAAGAGATCCAAATGATGCTGTATTACCCGATCGAACTAGAAGGCCATCAACCTTCAAGTTGTGCCATGGCTCTAAGGGTCGTAATAATTCAAACACGCCTAGCTGCTATGTGCATGGGTTATTATATGTTGTGTTCTAATTTTGTAAGTATCTATCTATTTATGTCTAGTACATATGAGTTGTGTTGTATAGGGTATGCGCAGCTATGAGATAAGATGCATGCAAATCAATTTGATAGTCGGTTGTGGTGATGAGGAATGCATCTATTAAATACCCTCAAGGCGAATTGATATACTAACCAAGGCTTAGGAGATTTTATCTCATTTATTATTATTAACCATTTTTTAGGCCCCTAGGTATGGCTTTCTGCCCTATGTGTTTTTGACTCCCTCTCGCCACCGAGTTACACATATCGATGTTTACTACAAGAGGGAGTGAAACACTCTTCTTCAGGTTTATTACCACTATTTGGGTACATGAGGGATGGGGTGAATTAGCCCAACATTCTTATGTGGCTTGGTTCGTTTGGTTCAAAGGTAGCCTGTTTGGACCCTATGAAGGACTCGAGATACCTCCTTTTTGGACTAATTAGACCCCTGGCCCTTTTAAGATGAAGTAGATTAACCTCTTTTGCCCCTTATATCTTTTTTATGGTAGTAAGAATAGTACTTAACTATAGGATTGTACATATACTTGTTCCCTAGGTTAATCTGTTAAATAAATAAAATGGATGTTTGCTTTTATAGTTGTCTATATCTCCAACTATCCTTGTTGTTGTTATTTAATAGTGTTTAATGTTTTGTTTCCTATGCACATTAATTAAATGATAAAAAGAATAATTGGCGACACATCTTGGGACGTCAAACTCATTTAACTACAAGTGAATAAGAGTTATCGCATGTTCGAGGGTTCGGGCATGACAATTCTTGACTTCATTGTCATCACTCGGGTTTACAGACAAAAAGATGCACATAAAAGGTAAAAGGAAATTATTCATCTAAGTAGGGAGGAGAGTTAACTAGTGTTACCATGAGAGAGTAAAATTTGACTAAGGCTAAGGTGTGAAGCACCGAATGTTGAAGGGCACAAATATGTAAAATACCGGTTATTCTCATTATTGTTGTGGATACACTTGCATATTTTGCCTCTAATAAGTTCTCATACATGGATATCAAATAAATGGTAGGTTTTGTTAAGAATTGATTTACTTTACAAACTTGATCAGGTACACCATTGGTTTATTACTTTTAAAGGAAACTAAAATCTAAGC
The DNA here is from genome assembly GCA_014182735.1 of Corymbia maculata. Taxonomy (NCBI): domain Eukaryota; kingdom Viridiplantae; phylum Streptophyta; class Magnoliopsida; order Myrtales; family Myrtaceae; genus Corymbia; species Corymbia maculata. The sequence continues at coordinate 17,045,446 of CM024686.1, read as the reverse complement.
CTTTCCATTTTTTAATCATTTTGATAAATGAGATTGAAAATGGTAATTTCACAATGTTGAACATGATTATTAGATGTATGCAATAAGTTCTTAAAGCACATAAATCTAACGATTTATTATATACATATGAAAGTTATAGACTAGCTTATGGTAGGCTTCCACCATTAGACAGTGCAAAAACCATTACAAACATTACTTGAGCTAGAATCTGCCAAGGACTAACTTATATGCCTATTGAGGTTTTTATTAAAAAAAAAATCTACTTTTTATTCTATTCCCGTTTTTTCTTAATTATAATTTTATTCTTTTTAATTTGACAAATCAAGTTCAACTTTCACAAACTTTGGATCAAGTTCCTCCAACTCCATATTAGCCAAACCCAACTGGCAGAGCCATTGGAGCACGTCGTCGATGACATCAATAAAATCACATTATTATTCTTTTTAATTTGCGCCCGTTCTTCTCTCTCTAGCTCCCTTCGTTTCTTGTTTACGAATTGTTCAGGAGCCGCGATTGCAATGCTTGAAGTTGGAGATGTAGCTTCAAATCGCACGCGCCCAATTGATTCGCGAAGTGTGTTATGAGGTCCTGGACAGAAGTGGTGAGCCGAAATTCGACATGGGTTTGCTTTCTAGTTGATGGTGGGAGATGCAAGTTCCCATCTTTTCTCGAGATTGATCTTGTCCAGAACATGCATGGCGCTATTGAAAAATGGGTCCCGGCGTGTGAGGCCCTCAAACCCAACTGGTGAAGCCATCGGAACACATTGTGCTATGACGTCAACAAAATTTTTTAAAAGTTGATATCCTCATTGTTGACCACATTAGCTAGATATTATCCATATCATGCTCTGTAGTTGTTTGCATTGGCTAAACTTTTCCACATGCATCCATGTGGCATGGGCATATTTTATCTGCTCATACTCTGATGCCATCCAATGGTGATGTGAGTTGAATTTGGTTGAATTCAACATCAAATGAATTGATTATTAAATTTTTGAAACTAGCATATGATCTAATTAGATAAATTAAAAGCACATAACTAGAAAAAGCGTGAGGTTGAAAGCTAGAACTTTTCCAATATAACATACATGAACCATATGTATGCTTTACTCAAAGATCTCTTCTGTAACGTAGTCGAAATATGAAATAGTGATGGAAAACTACACTTAAATAGCATCTCATGTTCATGCAATTTTCAATCTTGAAGCACTTCTAATCGCTAACCCGACAGTTTGCTAGGAATTTATGCAGGACATGATCATTTGATGCAAGTCAAAAGTGGTTTACACGGAAGCAAAACAACGTCCATGATTCTTCCTTTCATTTGGTGTCACCAAGTTTTACTTCGAATGAGCAACTTCTCCACATAGATAGCGACTATTAAGTGGCTAGGGTATTGAACACCAATTGATGAAAGAGTGCTTAAATATCCATATATATGGTCATGTTCATTATTGCTGTGGATGGACTTGGACAACCTATGATAAATAATACATTCATTCCCATGCTCAAAGGTATTATCAAAGGCAGGTTTTATTTCTAGGATTTGTTTCCTCTTAAAGCAAGATTTTATGCATCCCCCTTGGTTGTTACTTAACTATATGAAGAATTCTAACAAAAAAAAATATATGGAAGAATTGAAATATGGACTATTTCAACCAAAAGAAAGAAACAATTAAAACATGGACTTTTAGATTGTAAATAATTTTGATCGATGGAATGGTGGACTATAATATCACAATATTGAACATAGCTATTAGAGATATTTGATAAAAGCTCAAAGTATGATAGATAATGAATAATAGATCATTGTATATCAAATTTATGGTTTTTTTTTCCTTTATGGGATGTTATGAATGCTTAATCGATTATTTTTTTTATCAAGAAACTAGTCTTGTCATGGTTAGGATTTCGAATATCAATTTTTTCTCGATTTAAATATTATGCTATTAACCAAAGGCCGAATGGACTTTCCCGATAGAGCATGGGCATGCTCACATTCAAGGCCTCAACTTGTTATGGCAAACTTTTAGCGTGTCCTAGCATCTTGACAACTTGGCCAGCCATGCACAAGAGTCTTAGCACAATATGCTTTGTGAGTGAGAGCATATATAACTTAAAATGACACACAATATGAGACGTGAGATAAGAATGAAGATGTATGAAATTCATGGACATACAAGGAGCTCGTCAAACCATACAAAAAAGATTGTTCATTAGACAATCTTTACATTAGATACATGAAAAGTTGAATCTATTAACCATTAACTTGTGCCCATGTTCTCTTCATGATACTCCTCCTTTTCTTTTCCTTTTTTTTTTTTTTTTTTTTTTTGGGATAACTTGAGAGAAACTTGTTTCCTATGCGTATGCTGGTTATGGTGTGTTAACCACCTCATGGAACGTTGGAGGAGCTCCAAATTTGCAGTAGGATGAGTCCACTCCGATTCAACTAAGTTCCAAACCTCCCACCGCGATTTCACTTGGACAAGAAACTTCTTATGGGGCAATCTCCCTTCAACAGAAGTGAGCTTGAGCAGCTGGATAATTCCATCCCCATAATTTCCTTTTGTTGTGAAAGTTAATCACTGCAATAAAAGTGTGAGAATTAATAACCTGGCATAATGCTCTTTCACCATCTTACCATCCTAATAGCTTCACACAAGGTTGAAGCACTTCTTTGGTAAATCCCTGATCCGACTGTTTGTTTGTAGGTTTAAATTGTGTAGGACATGATCATTGTATGCAAGTTGAAGGAGATTTGCACAAGAGTGAAACATGATCCAAGATTCTTCCTTTCATCTGGCATCCTAAAGATTTTGCATCGAAGGAGAAACTCTTTCTGCATAGATAGAGACTATCAAGTGGCTAGGGCATGGAACACCAGGTGATGAAAGACTGCATAAATACCCAAATATTTGGTCATGTTCATTATTGCTGTGGATAGACTTGCATAACCTACTATAACTAGCATGTAGATTCCCATGCCTAGGGGTACTATTAATGGTAGTTTTTTTTTTTTCTAGGATTGCTTTCCTCTAAAAGCAAGACCAGATGCATCCCCTAGGTTGTTTCTTAACAATATGAGAGAATTGAAACATAGACCATTTGGAATGTTTATTTTTTCTTTTATCAATGGAATGGTTTACAGCAATTTCACTATATCTAACATGGCTATTACATATATCCAATAAAAGCTCAAAGATGTACAATCTGAAATATTAGATCATTGTGCATCAAACTTCTTGTAACGGTTTGTCTGCCATGAAAATAAAATGGTTTCATAACATTTTATTATGGTCATTTAATAGCTATTTAATGGTTATGTAAAAATTTGTAATGATTTTGTAACATGTAATTTATTTCTTTATAAACCCTCAATTTTTTATAATGGATTTATAACAGTTAGCACTCTCTCTTTTTTGAATACAAATTAAACTTTAAATCATAATATTTTAAGATACTTGAATTGTCATATCTTTCCTTTACTTTGTCTTCGGTTATACATGTAATGTTCTTCTTGTTTCTTTTAATATTCAATATAGAATATAGAAAGAGGTCTATTGTATCGTAGGACATAGCCATAAGAGTCTTACCTACCAAGTTTCATACTTTTAGAGATAGACATTGTTTGCACACCCAAAGTATTAATCTTATTTCCTCATTTTTTCCGATAGATTTCCAGCATCTCTTATTTTTCATATTATCTAATATTTTCCCCACATTCATAACTTGATTGAATTGCTTGTCTAAGTGATCAAATGGTTTGAACCCTGTTAAATTTCCATATGATGTTTTTATGTTTATTATGATCCTGACATGTGACCTAACCAACCAAAAAGAAGTGACGTAAGGGAATGGAGACAAACACATTAAATGGGGTAATAAAAGGACCAGTAAGAAATAAGGTGCCAAAAGGAACCAGATATTATGTCAAGCAGGTCTCGTTAAAATAGCAACCCCATAGGCTTAGTCCAAATCAAATTCAATTTTTCTAAAGAGATTAATCTAATTAAAATAGAACTAGAGAAAATCATGAATTGTTCTAGATCATGTGTGTACAAAGAGAGGCTGGGCTATATGTATATAAGTTCAAAAATGAAGGGGAAAAAAAACGGGTGTTGGAACATGGTCCTTGGCTTATCTCGATTCACTTGGTGATTTTAAAACCTTGGATACCAAACACTCCCCTTCATTTTTATGACTTGTGCTTTCTGGGTCAAGTATTTCGTCTTCCTCTAGAGTGATGTAGGAGAACACTATTAGCAGAGCTGTGAGACATTTAGGGAGAATGATGGAGGTTAAAGTTGAAACTAAATATGGGGCATCACTTAGAGCTGGGAAGGCCAGAGTAGATATCAACTTACAAGAGCCATCGAAAACAAGGAAGTTAATAAAACTGGTAAGAACACAAGGCTGGATTTTCAATATGAAAGATTATCACATTCCTGCTACTCTTGTGGAAAATTGGGCCACTACGCTATGTATTGCAAAGACTTTCCCTTTGATGAAGAAAAACTAGAAGGGAAAGACAAGATGTACCATGGCCAATGGCTACATGCTGAAGCTCGGGAGCATAGCCCATTCTGGTTAGCCTTTTAGAGAAACAAGAGAAAGGTTGAAGAAGCAGAAGTTTTACCTGAGACTCCCGAGTTGTCCACCCAGTCGGTGCCTTATGAGGACCGCAACAGCACCAAGAACAAGGGGATTATGGAGTTGATGGAGGAGGATACAGCAGATATTACACAAGGGAAACTGAATATGCGACATCAAGAAGGAGAGTTGACAGGTTACAAGGTCACTTTATCTAAATCCCCTGGCTTTGCACAGAATCATGGGAGCAAGGGTCTAGAAGAGGGCTAATCCAAAATTAAAAAGCTGAAGATCAAGCGCCTGATCACAAAAACTGGTCCTACTAAGAAAAATAAACATTATAACCCCTATAAACTGAGAGCTCATCTGCAGCAAAAAAACTGAGCAGCATAAAAAGGAAGACAGAAAGTTTACATTCAATAAGTACCTCAACCATACATTGTTGTCCGATCTAAGATGTTCAGTAAAAGTCTAAATGCTCTGGGAGGTTGACCAGGAAGTAAGGCATGAGACAATGTAATGTTTATTGTCTATTTATGTACTTTTTCAATTATATCTAAATCCAAACTCGTCATTTTTGGTGAATTACTGTTCCCCATATGGTTAGTGCATCCACCTCATCAATTGTCCCGCCAAAATTAGCAAATGTAACTTAATCAGTACAATATAGCACTATCAAGTTGTCCATTTCTTGTAGAAACTCTTATGTAAATCATAAGAAGCAGACAGGTTGATCAGTCGAGTCTTAACCAAGTCAGTTCACCTGGCCTACCACCATCTCTTTTCTCATGCTTTCTTCTCAAAAATTGAATGTTAACCTATACATACAAGGGCACAAAGAGCTCACGCTAATTCTCAATTATTGGCAAAGGAAAATTAGAATAGCTTAGCAGAACTAAAAGAAGCCTTGCCATATCCTTCACGCTAGCGGCATGTTTTTGTAGAACCAGAAACCTCATATGTTCGTCATAGCCTTCTTTTAACTACTGGCAGATCTATTTAAGCAATTAAAAAATGTCAACTGCATGGAGTTCTTTGTTTCCACTTCAGGTCAATGCTTTAGGTGGCATTCTGACAGTCTCTTTCATTTATAAGGTTGGACATTTGTTTCACAGGTGATGGATGCTTGCTCAACTTGTTTTGAGCAGCAAATAGTTTTCACACAGCAGGTGCTGGCAAAGGCTTTAAACCAGATAGTTAGGAGCTTTTATGCATCATGCATTCGGTGACACAAGTCTTGTTGATTTCATAAGGACAAAATCTTTTCTGTCTTCCAGGTTGTTCGAAATCCACTAAATCTTCTTCTCACAAGAACAGTACCTCATGCAATTGATGCTTTTCCTGCACTGGTTACTCCTTTTTGTAGGCACAGTTTTTGCTTCCTCTTCTTGCATATACTTTGCCTTTAGTTTGTTTCACTGTCAATAGTAACGATAGGACTAGTTTAACTGCCTCCATTGGTTTTTCTTCTTCTTCATTTTTTTATTGGTCAAGGTGTTTCACTCCGTTGTTAAAATATTTGCTCCATTTGTATACATGACACTTTCCAATAGGACTAAGTCGAAATGCTGGAAAGCTATCTTTTATATGACAGGATGATCAAAGTTATATTAAAAGCAATTCAATTTCAGGCAGCTAGTCTCCTTTTCTAGGGACTTTCTTGGCTAATCACAAGCATCAATCACCTTGTAGACAGGAAATATAGAATCAAGATGAAAAATGAAAATTCCACAGAAAGTTGTTTCTTCAAATTCAAGGGGTAAAAGCTCACTTGTTCTCAATTGATGCGTTACAAGGACAGAGAGCGTGGAACTGAAACAAAAAAGTTCAGAAAAGTAAAGGTCCTTTCATTGAAATACATAAGTGAAGCGACATCTTGGGACATGCAAGGCCAAATCCTCCCTGCACAATGGCTGAGTTCTCTCAAATTTGAACATGTGATATATAATTACATTCCGTAATTGAAAAAGGATTCTATAGATGCGACGAAGTGATTCTAGCACCCCTTGCTTTAAGGATGCTTTATTTTACCTTCAGACCCTCAGCACTCTTCACTCTGATGATGACTGTGAGCTGCCAATTAGAGTAGTTCTGACACATTTCGATTTTTTGGATGTGGATTGTTGTTCAGTGGTTTCTTTCTGGATAAGCACACTGATTGCTTAGTAGGCTCCGGTTTCTTCTCTCCTTTTCTTGATGCCTTTTGACTTAATAGTCTAAACCCCACAGAATAAATGGTGTTTGTATATGTCTCCAGAAGAAGTGGCTCACTTCTGTAACTTACCTGGAACTGGACGCTGCTGCTTGTAAACAGAGGTTGACTTTGTCATGGAGGTACCGTCCAAACTGGTCAGTAAGCGGGATTAAGACGATAGAAGTTTCCTGGTTTTGAATGAAGTGGATGCTTGCGTTCAACCCGGTCAGAGGAAGCGTGAGGGTATCCTCTCATCCCCACACTTTCCTTAAGGCAAGCAAAAAAGGCATCGGAGAAAAAGACACTGATTCGATTTTTGGCATGCATTGAGGGGGCATGTGAGATGTGTATCAAAACTCAGTCTTCGAAATGGTTGGGAAAACATGAAATACATGATTCTTGGCTTCATTTTCATCTGCAGGTCTTACATTGGAGAAAAAGACGCAACTAAAATGGCCAAGGGAAACAATTTGTTCATACGAGGAAGGAGAGTCACTAGTGTAACTACGAGGAGAAAGTAGAATTTGGCATAGGATAATGTTTGAAGCACCAAAATTTGAAGGGTGTACAAATATGCAAAATACTGGCCATTCTCATAATTTTTGTTGATGCACTTGCATATTTTGTCTCTAATCAGATCCCATACTTATAGGTAGAATCAATGGTAGCTTTCGTTGGGATTGCTTAACTCTACAAACTTGATCATGTACACCATTGATTTAGTATTTACCTATTCAAGAAAGCTAAAATCCAAGCCATTAGACTTTTTAATTTTGATAAATGAGATTGTAGGCGGCAATTTCACAATATTGAACATGGCTATTAGATGTGTCAGATAAGTACTTGAAGCAAATAAACCTAACAGGTTACTACATATGGATGAAATTTATAGATCGGCTTATGGTAGGGTTGCATAACTTGCTTTTCGTTAAGTTTTAGTGAACTTTACTGACTTCTCTAAGAGAGAAAAGCTATAGATCAAGAATTGTTATATGGGAGAAAGCAAGAGATATAACCCTACTTTAAGCCAATGTGTTACTTTCACCCGTATACAGTAAACCATCAAGTTTATGTTCTTTTATTACTGATTGGATACCTAACACCATGTTCAACATTGTAAAATTGCTGTCTACCGTCTCATTTATCAAAATGATGAAATAAATCTAATGCCTATATTTTAATTTTTCTTGAATAGGTAAGTTCCTAAACCTACCATCAAAGTGCTTTTTCACCCTCCCACCATCCCGACGCCTTGTGCAAGATTTAAAGCACTTCTCCAGTAAATCGTAGATCCACCATCTGTCTGCAAGTTTTCGCCACATAAGCCATCATCACCGGATTCAAGTCAGAAGTGGCTTGCAAGGAACCGAAACATGATCCATGATTCTTCCTTTCATCTGGCATCACAAGGATTTACGTCAAACGAGCAACTTCTCCACACAGGCAGAGACTATCAAGTGAGAAGGGCATGGAACACCAATTGATGAAAGGCCTGCATAAATATGCAAATATATGGTTATGTTCATAATTACTGTGGATAGACTTGCACAACCTATGTAAATAATACATACATTCCCATTCTCAGAGGTATTATTGGCGGGATTTTTTTTTTTAGGATTGCTTTCCTCCAACTGCAAGAACATATGCATCCCCTAGGTTGTTAACTATTTAGAGACTTGAAACATGGACGTTTAGATTGTTGATGATTTTGATCGATGGAATGGTTGATTGCAATTTCAAGATATGAAACATGGCAATGTATCCAATATAAGCTCAAAGCACAATACAACTAAAAATATTAAATCATTGTATAACAAATTTATGACTCCTTCCTTTTTGAGATGTTATGAATGCTTAATCAACTATTTTTGGTCAAGAGAGGAGTCCCATCTCAATTAGGGATTTTGAATCTGAAATTTTTCTATGTTTGACCTATTGAGAATATCCAAGTGTCAACACATGAAAAATGCATGATTCTTGTGACATCCTGAATGTTTGACCTATTTTGGATTATATGAATGAATATCTCTTCAATGCACTATTAGTTAAGTCTTACTCTGAACTTATTACTCATGAGATACTAACCAAAGAGGAAAGCCTAGTAATGATTCAAGCACATGCGCGACTAGAGAACTTGAACATGGATGATGATTCGACCATAAGGATTGACGAAGATTAAGCAATTGATCCCTTACAATTATATGACAATCAAGGTCATTTGGGGATTGAGGAGGCTCAAACGTGAATTAATATTATTTTAAATACAGATTCATTATGCGTGTTCCATAAAAACAGCCCATTAATTTGAGATATACTAAAATTGCAATTGATTAACTTAGCGTGAATTTAATCCGATCTCAAGTATTGGGCTTTTTTGGGACGTTAGGATGAGATTGTTGGTTATTGTCTCATTAATTCTTGAAAATTTTCGGTTCACTTGGAAGCGTTGGAATGTATCGACAGGCTAAGAATTTTGAAAACGAGACGTTCCTGATTCTTCATTTTCGACCAAGGGCATTTTAGGAAGATTCATCCTAAAATGGGGAAATGACCAATTTTGTTTGACTCCCATTCTCATCCCCCCCCACCCCCCCCCGGGGGAAGCAAATTGGTGGGGAAAAATTTGCTAGATGGGAATGGGACTCATTCTCATGCCCATGCCCCCTGGGGAGGGGGGGGCACGTCCCCATCAACTTCCCTCTCTGCAGATCTCTCTCCATCCGCACGTTCTTCTTTCCTTCGGCCGCACGCATGCCTCTCTCTCTCCTTTCTTCTGTCCCTTCGATCTTCCTTCCTTCTTCTCTGTTTTATTTCGCCCCTTCTGGTCGGCGTTGTTCTAGCCGCACGCCCCGTCTCACCAGCTGTCGCCTGTCACCGCCGCAACTCAGCCCAGCCGCTATCCCACACGCCAGACCGCCGCCCGACAGTCCCTCTCTCATTTGGATTCATCTTCCTTCTTCTTTTCTCGGGATGTTTAAACTGCCGCCAACCATCGCCATGGCTGACCACCTCAGCCAACCCTCATCGCTGCGGAATAACCGCATTCCATCCTCCGCTGCAAGCTGAGCTGGACAGCCACCAGCCGAGACCGACTGCTTCTTTTTCCCCCTCTCGGCTCTGTCTTAGCTGAGCCAACCGTCCCTTCTGCTGTCGCACGCCGGCCACCACCACCGCTTCACCCTCATGCCGAAGCCACCGTGGGTCTCGCAGTCCACCCGTCCGAGCAGCTAGCGAAGCCGCTTGCGTTCCTCCCTCTCTCGGCTTCCCTACCTCTAGGCTCCTGCCAGCTCTCAACCACTCCCTCTAGGTTCCTCATCAAGCAGCCAACGAAGCCGCCCGCGTTCCTCCGCCCCCGCACTACTGCCGAACCACCGTGAACCAGCCCCGGAACCGCCGCCACCAGCTGACCCATTCTCTCTCTCCTTGGTTCGGCTTGCTCGGGTTCCTCACGGACAGGGAAACTGGCTGCCCTCGTCGCCGCTGAGCTCAGCTGCCACCTCACACCGCCTCGACGCCACAGGAGGACCTTCCCCGAGCCATCCCAGCCACATCGGAGCTGCCCATGTCCCTCTCTTCCTCACGGCTTCTCCTAGGCGAGCCCACCCCAGGCAAGACCCATTCCCCGTGCTATCCCATCCCGACAAGCCGGAGGTACCCACACATTCCTCTCACCGCCGCCGTCATGCCCGTGCCATCATTGCTGCGAAGCGGTGAGTTATTACGCTAGTCCCATTATTAGTGTACTAATCTTAATTAAGGATGGATTAGTTTAAGACTAATCCGGATTAAGTGGTTAGTTATAGTTAATTAAGTTTAATGATGATTAATTTCATTAGTCCTATTTAGTGTTGATTAACTATGGTTTAATTGTAATTTACGCTAACTATATGGTTAAGTTTAATTTGAAATAATTAATTATATTTAATTGTTTTAGGAATAATTAAATATTGATTAATTATTTTTAGTGTTAACAAAGTATTTTTATAATAATTAATTATGATTAATTATTTTTTGTGATAATTATTTATTTTAATAATAATTTCACTTGTGTTGGTTAATTATTCTAATAATAATTAATTATTGTGAATTCTGACTTACGTGAACAGTTGATTGTTAGATTATTGCAATAGAACAATATATGGATATTACATGGGAAACTAGTTGCAATGTACGTAATTCTATACATGTCCCATGTGGATCGAGATGTGAGTGTCTTGAGAATTAAATTCATTGAATAATCTGAGGTGCTTGTGTTGACATGTTAATTGAACCTGTCACCTTGTGGGAGTTTGGAAAGATGATGCCTGATTTGTCGAATGTCTGATGGGTGCCTAGATGTCAAGTTGTAGTTGAGGCCGGATCGATACTCCGTTTAGGAATGCCGCCTATGACGAGAGATCCAGATGATGTCGTATCCGATGGGGCGAGACGATGCTCGATCATTTTGGTTAGCCTTTTATGAGAAACAAGAGAGAAAGGTTGAAGAAGCATAAGTTGTACTTGAGACTCCCGAGTTGTCCACCCAGTTGGTGCCTTTTGAGGACCACAACAATAGCAAGAACAAGGGGATTATGGAGTTGATGGAGGAGGATACGGCAGATATTACACAAGGGAAACTGAATATGCAACATCATGAGATTGAGTTGACAGGTTACAAGGTCACTTTATCTAAATCCCCTGGCTTTGCACAGAATCATGGGAGCAAGGGTCTAGAAGAGGGCTAATCCAAAATTAAAAAGCTGAAGATCAAGCGCCTGATTACAAAAGCTGGTCCTACTAAGAAAAATAAATGTTATAATCCCTATGAACTGAGAGCTCATCTGCAGCAAAAAAGTTGAGCAGCATAAAAAGGAAGACAGAAAGTTTACGTCCAATAAGTACCTCAACCAAATACTGTTATCCGAACTAAGATGTTAAGCAAAAGTCTAAATGCTCTGGGAGGTTGACTAGGAGGTAAGGCATGAGACAATGTAATTTTTATTATCCATTTAGGTACTTCTTCAGTTATAGCTAAATCCAAACTCGTCATTTTTGGTGAATTATTGTTCCCCATATGGTTAGTGCATCCACTTGGTGAATTGTCCGACCAAAATTAGCAAATGTAACTTAATGCAGTACAATGCAACACTATCAAGTTGTCCATTTCTTGTAGAAACTCTTATGTAAATCAAAAGAAGTAGATAGGTTAATTAGTCGAGTCTTAACCAAGTCAGTTCACTTGGCTTACCACCAACTCATTTGTTAGGCTTTCTTCTCAAAAATTGAATGTTAACCTATACATACAAGGGCATAAAGAGCTCAGGCTAATTCTCAATCATTGGCAAAGGAAAATTAGAATCGCTTCTAAAAGTAGCATTGCCATATCCTTCACGCTAGCAGCATGTTTTTGTAGAACCAAAAACCTCATATGTTCTTCATAGCCTTCTTTAAACTATTGGTGTTAGAGAAATTCCTTATGATGTTTTGAAGATGACAAAAAAAATCAAAGGTTTAGGAGTTTGCATGTAGTAAAAGGAAAGCAAAAATTGTTTCTGAGTCTGCATATAGCAAAAGGAAAGCAAAAGATGTTTTTGAGTCTGACTGAACCAGATGAAAAACACGATTCTGAGTCTGACCATACCAGACGAAGAACACAGGCAGACTGACAAACCGAGAACGAACTTACACTACTAGACGCAAACTCAAAACATGTAACGGCTAATAATCTAGTTTGGATTCTACACCAAAATAGATTTAATTGACTCAATCTAATTGATTGGCAATTAGATCTCGAAGACAAGAACTTTCCTTACAGAGAAGCTCTACTTATGGAAACCTAGATTCTGATTGTATGGGCGACCAGAATCAACATGAGGATTCTACTTTTGTCACTTAATGACTACCAAATCTTCTTGATACAGTTCTGTCCAATGGGTAAATTGGAAGACGATCCTCTAGATACTGTCCAACGGCTAGTTTGGAAGTGAAGAAGTATATAAGGAGATCAAGGAACCAAAGAGAAAAAAACAGAGACGAAATGTAGATCTATAATTCCAAAGTGTGGACGTACTTCGACCATATACTATTGTTTCATGTGAGCTTAAAAGTATGTGATCGTGAGAGAAATACACAAGAGTGACTTAGTGAAATAGTGTGATCTATCGCTAAGTGTTTGCACTCAAAGTTATATTCTCTTGTTGATCATATAGTGGAATCCAGCCAGTAGGCTATTAGCGTGAGAGAGTGGACGTAGGCTTGGTCTAAGCCGAACCACTATAATATTCATGTGCAATTTCTCTTATCCTTTAATCTCTTATTGATTATTATTGGTGTTAATACTAACTCCAACAATTGGTATCAGAGCCTCATGTTCAGTATTTTGAAGTGTTTATTACTTCAGAGCTAAAGATCTTCCATGGCTAGTATTCTTGCACCAAGTCTGATTGAGGAACAAAGCAACACTCGACCACCATACTTTGATGGAAAAGAGTACAACATATGGAAGTACGCTTGCAAGTCTCCGCATATCACGGTATTATCAAAAGACATTTTAGGCGAAGATCGACAAGGATCATCTTTAATGATATTGCACATATTTCTTACTTGATTTGGCACGTGATAAAAATATATACTTTCTTTTTGCGTACTGCATCAATAATATCATTTTGAAATTTATTCTTAAGGGAAATTTCTTTTATTTGAAAGATATTATTGCATTTATGGATACACTTGCTATAATCTTAGAAGATCTTCTCTATCAGGCAAGTTTGATTCGCAAATTGAAGGAAGATATGTGCGTGACTTTTTGTAAAGACTATTATCTATTTTACAAGGATTTGCAGATGGCAAAAAATCTTTCCATATGAGGTTGGGAAAGCTTGATCCAAAATTGTGGAGATTTTCGAATGCTCAGAAATTCTACTCATTGCAAAAAATTTTCACAAATTATTAAATAGCCCCTAACGTGTCATACGAAAGTGCATTTGTGCAAAAAGTTTGTTAAATTTGTGCAGATTAAATTTGAGGCGAGCTTGATTGAAGAAAACAAACTTCTACCTCAAAATTCAAAAGCAAGAAAATAGTGCAGTTGTTGATGCTACAAAGGGAATAAAGGAACAACATTTTGTTCAACGTGCACAAGTCAAAGTGAATTGCAAATATTGTCATGAAGACAGGGGGAGAAAGCAAATATAAAAAGAAAAGGGAAAAATCATGATCATTTCAAAAAGGCAATAAATTGAGGGGGAACATTGATCAAGTATGACATTTTTTGAATTGATCTTGACATTGATCATTATGGAAGAAAAGGTAAATTGTGATTGTTTTGTCATCATAAAAAATGGGGAGATTGTTAGAGAAATCCCTTATGATGTTTTGAAGATGACAAAATAAATCAAAGGTTTCTGAGTTTGCATGTAGCAAAAGAAAAGCAGAAGATGTTTCTAAGTCTACATATAGCAGAGGGAAAGTAGAAGATGTTTCTGAGTCTGACCATACCAAACGGAAAACACGATTCTAAGTCTGACCGTACCAGACGGAGAACACAGGCAGACGCAAAACCTCGGTCTAATAGACCCAGAACGAACTTACACTACTAGATGCAAACCCAAAACATGTAATGGCTAGTAATCTAGTTTGGATTCTACACCAAAATAGATTTGATTGACTCAATCTAATTGATTGGCAATTAGATCCTGAAAACAAGAACTTTCCTTACGGAGAACCTTTACTTATGAAAATCTAGATTCTGATTGTATGGGCGACTAGAATCAAAATGGGGATTCTACTTTTGTCACTCAACGGTTATCAAATCTTCTTGATATAGTTATGTCCAATGGGTAGATTGGAAGACGATCCTCTGGATACTGTCCAACAACTAGTTTGGAAGTGGAGGAATATATAAGGAGATCAAGGAACCAAAGAGAAAAAAGAGAGACGAAATGTAGATCTATAATTTCAAAGTGTGGGCGTATTTCAACCATATACTCTTGTTTCATGGGAGCTTAAAATTATGTGATCGTGAGAAAAATACACAAGAGTGACTTAGTGAGATAGTGTGATCTATCACTGAGCGTTTGCACTCGAAGTTGTAATCTCTTGTTGATCATATAGTGGAATCCAGCCAGTAGACTGTTAGCGTAGTAGAGTGGACATAGGCTTGGTCTAAGCAGAATTACTATAATATTCGTGTGAAATTCCTCTTATCCTTTAATTCTTATTGATTATTATTGGTGTTAATACTAGCTCCAATAATTGGCAGATCTATTTGAACATTTAAAAAAATTTAGCTGCATGGAGTTCTTGTTTCCACTTCAGGTTAATGCTTTAGGTGGCATTCTGACAGTCTCTTTCATTTATAAGGTTGGACATTTGTTTCACAGGTGATGGATGCTTGCTCAACTTGTTTTGAGCAGCAAACAGTTTTCACACAGCAAGTGCTGGCAAAGGCTTTGAACCAGATAGTTAGCAGCTTTTATGCATCATGCATTCCGTGACACAAGTCTTGTTTATTTCATAAGGACGAAATCTTTTGTGTCTTCCAGGTTGTTTGAAATCCACTGCATCTTATCACGAGAACAGTAACTCATGCAATTGATGCTTTTCCTACACTGGTTACTCCTTTTTCTATGCACAGTTTTGCTTTCTCTTCTTGCATATACTTTGCCTTTAGCTTGTTTCACTATCAATAGTAACGATAGGACTAGTTTAACTGCCTCCATTGGCTTTTTTTCTTCTTCTTCTTTTTATCGGTTAAGGTGTTTCACTCTGTTGTTAAAATATTTGCTCCATTTGTATGCCTGATACTTTCCAATAGGACTAAGTCGAAATGCTGGAAAGCTATCTCTTATATGATGGGATGATCTAAGTTAAATTAAAAGCAATTCAATTTCAGGCAGCTAGTCTCCTTTTCTAGGGACTTTCTTGGCTAATCGCAAGCATCAATCACCTTGTAGACAGGAAATATGGAATCAATATGAAAAATAAAAATTCCACAGAAGTTGTTTCTTCAAGTTCAAGGGTAAAAGCTCACTTGTTCTCAATTGATGCATTACAAAGACAGAGAGCGTGGAACTGAAACAAAAAAGTTCAGAAAAGTAAAGGTCCTTTCATTGAAATACATAATTGAAGCGACATCTTGGGACATGCAAGGCCAAATCCTCCCTACACAATGGCTGAGTTCTCTCAAATTGAACATGTGATATATAATTACATTTCGTAATTGAAAAATGATTTTATAGATGCGACGAAGTGATTCTAGCACCCCTTGCTTTAAGGATGCTTTATTTTACCTTCAAATTCTCAGCAGTCTTCACTCTGATGATGACTGTAAGCTGCCAATTAGAGCAGTTCTGACACATTCTGATTTTCTGGATGTGGGTTGTTGTTCAGTGGTTGCTTTCTGGATAAGCATACGGATTGCTTAGTAGGCTCCGGTTTCTTCTCTCCTTTTCTTGATGCCTTTTGACTTAATAGTCTAAAACCCACAGAATAAATGGTGTTTGTATAAGTCTCCAGAAGAAGTGGCTCACTTCTGTAACTTACTTGGAACTGGACGCTACTGCTTGTAAACAGAGGTTGACTTTGTCATGGAGGTACCGTCTAAACTGGTCAGTAAGCGGCATTAAGATGATAGAAGTTTCCTGGTTTTGAATGAAGTGGATGCTTGCCTTCAACCCGGTCGGAGGAAGCGTGAGGGTATCCTCTCATCCCCACACTTTCCTTAAGGCAAGCAAAAAAGGCATTGGAGAAAGACATAGATCCAATTTTTGGCCTGAATTTTGGGTGCATGTGAGATGTCTTATCAAAACTCAATCTTCGAAATGGTTGGGACAACATGAAATACATGATTCTTGGCTTCATTTTCATCTCAAGGCCTTACATTGGAGAAAAAGACGAAACTAAAAGGCCAAGGGAAACAATTTGTTCATACGAGGAAGGAGAGTCACTAGTGTAACTACAAGGAGAGAGTATAATTTGGCATAGGATAATGTTTGAAGCACCAAAATTTGAAGGGTGTATAAATATGCAAAATACCGGCCATTCTCATAATTTTTGTGGATGCACTTGCATATTTTGCCTCTAATCATATCCCATACTTATAGGTAGTATTAATGGTAGCTTTCATTGGGATTGCTTAACTCTACAAACTTGATCATGTAAATCATTGGTTTAGTATTTACCTATTCAAGAAAGCTAAAATCCAAGCTGTTAAGACTTTTTAATTTTGATAAATGAGATTCCAGGCAGCAAGTTCACAATATTGAACATGGCCATTAGATGTATCAGATAAGTACTTGAAGCAAATAAACCTAACAGTTTACTACATATGGATGAAATTTATAGATCGGCTTACGGTAGGGTTTTATATCTTGCTTTTCGTTAAGTTTTAGTGAAATTTACTCACTTCTCTAAGAGAGAAAAAGCTATAGATGAAGAATTGTTATATTGGAGAAAGCAAGAGATATAACCCTACTTTAAGCCGATGTGTTACTTTCACCCGTATATAGTAAACTATCAAGTTTATGTTCTTTAATTACTGATTGGATACCTAACACCATGTTCCACATTGCAAAATTGCCGTCCACCGTCTCATTTATCAAAATGATGAAATAAATCTAATGCCTATATTTTATTTTAGCTATAAATCTAATGCCTATATTTTATTTTTTCTTGAAAAGCTAAGTTCCTAAACCGACCATCAAAGTTCTTTTTCTCCCTCCCACCATCCCGACGCCTTGTGCAAGATTTGAAGCACTTCTCCAATAAATCGCAGATCCACCATCTGTCTGCAAGTTTTAGCCGCATAGGCCATGACCGTCGGATTCAATTCAGAAGTGGCTTGCAAGGAACTGGAACAGGAACATGATCCACAATTCTTCCTTTCATCTAGCATCACAAGGATTTACATCAAAAGAGCAACTTCTCCACACAAGTAGAGACTATTAAGTGGGAAGGGCATGGAACACCAATTGATGAAAGGCCCGCATAAATACGCAAATATATGGTCATGTTCATAATTGCCATGGATAGACTTGCACAACCTATGTAAATAGTACATATGTTCCCATTCTCAGAGGTATTATTAGTGGGACTTTTTTTTTTGTAGGATTGCTTTCCACCAACTGCAAGAACATATGCATCCCCTAGATTGTTACTTAACTATTTAGACACTTGAAACATGGACATTTAAAATGTTGATGATTTTGATCAATGGAATGGTTGACTACAATTTCAAGATATCAAACATGGCAATGTATCCAATATAAGCTCAAAGTACAATACAACTGAAAATATTAAATCGTTGTATAACAAACTTATGACTCCTTCCCTTTCCCTTTTGAGATGTTATGAATGCTTAATCAACTGTTTTTGGTCAAGAAAAGAGTCCTATCTCAATTAGGGATTTTGAATCTTAAAGTTTTCTATGTTTGACCTTTCAAGAATATCCAATTGTCAACACATGAAAAATGCATGATTCTTGTGACATCCTGAATGTTCAAACTATTTTGGATTATATAAATGAATATATCTTCAATGCGCTATTAGTTAAGTCTCGCTCACTCATGAAATACTAATCAAAGGGAAAAGGCTATTAATGATTCAAGCACACACACGACTAGAGAACTCGAACATGGATGATGATTTGACCATAAGGATTGACAAAGGTTAAGCAATCGATCTCTCATAATTACAAGACAATCAAGGTCATTAAGGGATCAAGGAGGCTCAAACGTGAATTGATGTTATTTTAAATACAAGTTCATTATGTGTGTTCCATAAAACTGCCAATTAATTTGAGATGTACTAAAGTTGCAATTGATTAACTTACCGTAAATTTAATCCGATCTCAAGTATCAAGCTTTTCGGGACGTTAGGATGAGATTGTTGGTTATTGTCTCATTAATTCTTGAAAATTTTCGGTTCACTTGGAAGTGTTGGAATGGACCGACGGGCTAAAAATTTTGAAAACGAGACTTTCCTACTTCTTCATTTTCGACTCAGGGCATTTTAGGGAGATTCATCCTAAAATGGGGAAATGACCAGGTGGGGAAGCAAATTGGTGGGGAAAATTTTGCTAGATGGGAAAGGGACTCTCATTCTCATGCCCCAGGGGCGGGGAGGCGGGGGGACATTCTTCCCACTCTACAGCGCACGTCCCCATGAGCTTCTCTCTCTCCATCTCTCTCCCTCTGCACGTTCTTCTTTCCTTCGGCCGCACGCATGCCTCTCTCTCTCTCTCTCTCTCTCTCTCTCTCTCTCTCTCTCTCTCTCTCGCCCCTTCTGTTCGGCGTTGTTCTAGCCGCACGCCCCGACTCACCAGCTGTTAACCACACACCAGACCATCGCCCGACCGTCCCTCTCTCATTTGGATTCATCTTCCTTCTTCTCTGTTCTTTTTTACCCCTTCTGGGGTGGCTGCCGTTCTGGTTTAAACTGCCGCCAACCATCGCCATGGCTGACCACCTCAGCCGACCCTCGTCGCTACGGAGCAACCGCATTCCATCCTCCGCCGCAAGCTAAGCTGGACAACTACCAGCCGAGACCGACTGCTTCTTTTTCCCCCTTAGCTGAGCCAGCCATCCCTTCTGCTGTCGCACGCCGGCCACCACCGCCACTTCACCGTAATGCTGAAGCCACCGCGGCCCGTCCGACCAGCTAGCGAAGCCACCACGTTCCTCCCTCTCTTGGCTTCCCTACCTCTAGGCTCCTGCCAGTTCTCAACCACTCCCTCTAGGTTCCTCATCGAGCAGCCAATGAAGCCGCCCGCATTCCTCCACCCCCACACTACTGCCAAACCACCATAAACCAGCCTGGGAACCACTGCCACCTGCTGACCATTCTCTCTCTCCTTGGTTTGGCTTGCTCGGGTTCCTCACGGACGGGGAAACTGGCTGTCCTCGTCACCGCTGAGCTCAGCCGCCGCCTCACACCGCCTCAACTCCACCAGAGGACCTTCCCCGAGCCATCCCAGCCGCGTCGGAGCTGCCCATGTCCCTCTCTTCCGCATGGCTTCTCCTAGCCAAGCCACAACAGGCGAGACCCATTTCCCATGCCATCCTATTCCAACACGCTGGAGGTAGCAACACATTCCTCTCTCCGCCGCCATCGCACCCGTGTCATCACCGCTGTGAAGCGGTGAGTTATAAAGTTTAATGACGATTAATTTCGTTAATCCTACTTAGTTAATTAACTATGGTCTAATTGTAATTTGTGCTAATTATACGATTAAGTTTATTTTAGAAGTAATTAATTATATTTAATTATTTGAAATAATTAAATATTGATTAATTATTTTAGTGTTAACAAAGTATTGTTTATAATAATTAATTATGATTAATTATTTTTGCTGATAATTATTTATTTTAATAATAAATTCCCTTGTGTTGGTTAATTATTCTGATAATAATTAATTATTGTGAATTCTTACTTACGTGAATACTTGAGTGTTGGATTATTGCAATAGAACGATATATGGATTTTACATGGGACACTAGTTGCAATGTATGTGGATTCTATGCATGTCCCATGTGGATCAAGATGTGAGTGTCTTGAGGATTAAATTCATTGAATAATCTGAGGTGCTTGTGTCGACATGTTAATTGAATCTGTCACCCGACTGGGGTTTAGAAAGATGATGCATGAATTGTCAAATGCCTAACGAGTGCCCAGATGCCGAGTTGTAGTTAAGGCCAAATCGATGCTCCATTTAGGAATACTATCTGTGGTGGGAGATTTAGATGATGTCATATCCGATGGGGCAGGACAATGCCCGATCAAATCAGAAGGTCACCAACCTTCAGGTTGTGCCGTGGCTCTAGGGGTCATAATAATTCGAACACGCTAGGCTACTATGTGCATGGGTTGTTATATGTTGTGTTTTAATTATGAAAGTATCTGTTTATTTATGTCTGGCACGTAAGAGTTGTATTGTGTAGGGTATGCGCAGCCGTGAGATAAGATTGAATGCGAATCAATTTGATAGTCGGTTGTGGTTACGAGGAATGCACATGTTAAATACCCACAGGAATATACTAACAAAGGCTTAGGGTTTTGATTGATTGAGATTATATCTCATTTATTGTTATTAACCATTTTTCAAGCCTCTAGGTATGGCTTTTTACCTTGCGTGTTTTTGACTCCCTCTCGCCACCGAGTTACACATATTTGTGTTTACTATAGTAGAGAGTGAAACACTCTTCTTAAGGTTTATTACCATTGTTTGGATAGATGAGGGATGGGGTGAATTAGCCCCACATTCTTATGTGGCTTGGTTTGTCTGGTTCGAAAGTAGCCTGTTTGGACCCTATGAACGACTCGCAAGGTAATGCATCAAGTGGATGCTAGATACTCCTTTTTGGACTAATTAGACCCTTGGCCCCTTTAACTTGAAGTAGATTAACCCCTTTTGCCCCTTATATCTTTTTAATGGCAGTCGGAAAAGTATCCAACTGTAGGATTGTACATATACTTGTTTCCCAAGGTTAATATGTTGAATAAATAAAATGGGGTGTTTGCTTTTATGGTTGTCTATCTTTCCGACTATCCCGGTTGTTGTTATTTGATCGAGTGTTTAATGTTTCGTTTCCTTATGCACATAATTAAATGATAAAAAGAATGATTAGCGACGTGTCTTGGGACATCAAACTCATTTGACCACAAGTGAATTGGAGTTATCACATATTTGAGGGTCTGGGCATGACAATTCTTGACTTCATTGTCATCACTCGAGTTTACATTGGACAAAAAGATGCACATAAAAAGGTAAAAGGAAATTATTCATCTAAGTAGGGAGGAGAGTTAACTTGTGTGACCATGAGAGAGTAAAATTTGACTAAGGCTAAGGTGTGAAGCACCAAATGTCAAAGGGCACAAATGTGTAAAATACCGGCTATTCTCATTACTGTTGTGGATACACTTGCATATTTTGCCTCTAATAAGTTCTCATACATGGATATCAAATTAATGGTAGGTTTTGTTAAGAATTGGTTTACTTTACAAACTTGTAAACTTGATCAGGTACACCGTTGGTTTATTACTTTTCAAGGAATATAAAATCTATTCCTTTCCATTTTTTAATCATTTTGATAAATGAGATCGAAAATGGTAATTTCACAATGTTGAACATGATTATAAGATGTATGCGGTAAGTTCTTAAAGCACATAAATCTAACAATTTATTATATACATATGAAAGTTATAGACCAGCTTATGGTAGGCTTCCACCATTGTAGACAGTGCAAAAACCATTATAGACATTACTTGAGCTTGAATCTGCCAAGGACTAACTTATATGCCTATTGATATTTTTAGATTTAAATAGAAAATAATTCTATTTTTTATTCTATTCCTGTTTTTTCTTAATTATATTGTTATTCTTTTTAATTTGACCAATCAAGTTCAACTTTCACAAACTTTGATCCAACTCCATATTAGTCAAACCCATCGGAACACATCATTATTTTTTTTTACTTGCCCCCGTTCCTTTCTCTCTCTCCCTCTCTCTCTCCCTTTGTTTCTTGTTTACGAATTGTTCAGGAGCCGCGAGTTGCAATGCTTGAAGTTGGAGAAGGAGCTTCGAATCGCACGCGCCCGAGTGAATCGCGAAGTGGGTTATGAGGCCCTGGACAGCAGCGGTAAGTCGATGATGCAAGCCCAGGTTAGGCTTTCTCAAACAATAGGATCGGGAGAGTGACTCGCACACGGGAAACAGGACGAACAGAAACTCCAGCACTGCGCAAGCTCAGGAGAATAGTCGTAACTTAGTCGATACAGATCGGATCGACCTGATTCCAAAGCCAAATGAACAAAGACTTCTGGATCTACAATTTCTCTGTTTTGGGTTTTCTGAAATAAGCACTGTAGGATGGTCGAATTTTGGTTCGAAATGACGAACAGAACAGGAAAAGATAGAGACTTCGTTGGTTGCTCTTCTAGGCCTCCAAGGAAGTTGAGGGGGCACCGATTCTTCTAGATCGATGACTGCAACTCTTCAAGGATGCAGATTTCGAAAGCTCCGACTCTTCAAGGACGGAGTGAAAACTCTTCTAGGTTTTCAAAGGTATGAACTCTACAAGGTTCACGATACTTGCTTCAAAGCAAAGTTTTTTCATTCATCAAAGTCGTCTGTCTTTTACAAGAAATTGGATGGCTTATATCGTCAAAGAAATAAAGACAGAACATTGTACTAGGAGAAATAAAGACAAAACGTTGAACTAGGAGAAATAAAGACAAAACATTGAAACTAGGAGGAATAGAGTAAAAGCGTTATGCGGGCTCCCAAGGTGTCTTTCAAGCTTCCAGAATGGACTCAAGATATATATACGGCTCCTCGGTTTCGTCGAACTTGAATGCGGGCCGATCTTCTTGGTCGAGAGAGCTGGTCTTCAATGCGGGCTGCATCAGTCGAAATTCGACATGGGCTTGCTTTCTAGTTGATGTCGGGAGATGCAAGTTCCCGTCTTTTCTCGAGATTGATCTTGTCCGGAACCGTGCATGGCGCTATCGAAAAATGGGTCCCGGCGTGTGGGGTCCTCTCTCCCTGAGCCACCCTTTTTAAGATAGCTCGGCCGTGGAATGAGGGGGCCTCGTGAGGATTGAGGTTTAGGGTTTTGTAAGTCCCAAGGCGCTGTCTTTTCGAGTGTGTCGTGGTTAGGCCATTGCTCGGGAATGTGGTTTACGTTTCCGTTTCTGTATGTCGTGATATTGTAGATTGAATTGGGGACTTGATGGCTGCTTAGTTCACGATTTGATTTTGGGGCTGTTAGGAAGCTCTTCATATATGTCTATTGACATTTTTAGATTTTAATTGAAAAAAAAATTCTACTTTTCATTCTATTTGCGTTTTTTTAAATCATATTATTATTCTTTTTAATTTGCCCAATCAAGTTCAACTTTTACAAACTTTGGATCAAGTTCCTCCAACTCCACATTAGCCAACCCAACTGGTGAAGCCATCAGAACACATCATGCTATGACGTCAACAAAATTTTTCAAAAGTTAATATCCTCATTGTTGATCACATTGGCTAGATATTATCCATATCATGCTCTGTAGTTATTTGGATTGGCTAAACTTTTCCACATGTATCCATGTGGCATGGGCATATTTTATCTGCCCATACTCTGACACCATCCAAAGGTGATGTGAGTTGAATTTGGTTGAATTCAACATCGAAGGAATTTATTATTAAATTTTTGAAACTAGCATGATCTAATTAGATAAATGAAATGCACATAACTAGAAAAAGCGTGAGATTGAAAACTAGAACTTTTCAATATAACATACATGAACCATATGTATGCTTTACTCAAAGGTTTCTTTCGTAACGTAGTCAAAATATAAAATAGGGATGGAAAACTACACTTAAATAGCATCTCCTGTTCATACAATTTTCAATCTCAAAACATAATGTTTTTATAATTCAGTGTTTAACCAATTATAATGAATACCTTAGCAAACCTTCATGACTAAATTACTATGTTGCACAATTTTGAGTAATTGTCCAATTATCGAGGTTATTCACTGTATTTCCAATTTCAAGTTCGATTGGTTGATAGTTCGCAATAAAGTTATTTTGGAATCACTTCATGAATGACCTCATCTGTTAATTACACTCAAGGACCTCAGTCAATTACTATCAATTATGATTATCAAAATCACATGATTATAGATTCATCTCATGCGATTTGATTAATTTTGACTCGAGGCCTTAGTGATAAGTAATTGTAAGATGAATCGCTAATATTCATATTCTCAAGCGAGTTTGTCGGTTTGCTAAAGAATCTACAAGTGGAAATGTGTATTGGTTCAACGGTTCCACTTTTTATACATTTATCTAAATGAAAATTCACTATGTATATTGTATTTTCATAGTTACAAAGTAATTACCAGTAAATTTTATACTTTAACGCTACAATGAAAAATGAAAAAAGACATACAAAACATTGTAATTTGTATTACAAAGTAATCTTTATTTTTTTAGAAAACTACAGGAAATAATATCATGTTGTTATAACAATCACCACATGTACTTGAATTTTAAGATTAATTTACTAGATCGTTATTCTTACTCAAATATTAAATATCATTTGTTATTATCAATAAAAATTTTAATTGTCATCAACACAAAATACTAGTCGTAGGTATTTTGCCAAATCTTATGATTTAATTTGATTTTCTATTCACTATTCATAAATTTAAGATTTCAATTCACAATTCTTTTTTTCAATTTAACAATTGTGCTTTTAACTAAAGTCCAAATGGACTTTCCCAATAGAGCATGGGCATACACACATTTTAGGCATATGCTTGTTAAGGCAAACTCTTAGCGTGTCCTATCATATCGACAACTAAGGCTGCCATACACAAGACTCATCAAGCTATATGTTTTGGGAGTGAGAACATATATAAAGTTGAAATGGCACGCAATATGAGATATGAGATAAGGAAGATGTATGCAATTCATGTACTGATGGAAAGCTTGTCACACCGTACAAAAAAAAATCAATCAATGCGCAATCTTTAAATAGGTACATGAAAAGTCAAATCTACTGACCATTAACCTGTCCCATGATCTCTTCCTCCATGATTCTTGTTTTCTTTTAGGGTAACTTTGAGAGAAACTTGTTCTCTATGCATATGCCGGTTGCGGCATGTAAGCCACCTCACAAAATGGCAGGGAGCCCCAAACTTGCCACAGGGGAAGTCCACACTGATTCGGCTAAGTCCAAGCCATGCCCCACAATTCTTCCCATGGACAAGAATTCAACCTTCAATAGAAGCGAGCATGAGCATGGCACCCAAGCAAACCGCAACCACTTCAATTGCCTTTGCTAGCGTAGAATGGTGGATATCTTGGTCTCCAGAACTTCATCCCACTGTAAGAGTTCGTTATTGCAATAAAAGTGCAAGAATTAATAACCATGTGAGGATGAACTATTGTGGCCAAGAATTTTGGACCATACAAGACGTGATCATTTGATGCAAGTCATAAGTGATTTGTGTGGAAGTGAAACAACATCCATGATTCTTCCTTTCATTTGGTGTCACTAGGTTTTACTTTGAAGGAGCAACTTCTCCACAGAGATAGAGACTATTAAGTGGCTAGGGTATGGAACACCAATTGATGAAAGGGTGCATAAATATCCATATATATGGTCATGTTCATTATTGTTGTGGATGGGCTTGGACAACCTATGGTAAATAGTACGTACATTCCCATGCTCAGAGGTATTATCAAAGGCAAGTTTTATTTCTAGGATTTGTTTCCTCTAGAAGCAAGATCATATGCATCCCCTTGGTTGTTACTTAACTAAATGAAGAATTCTAACAAAAAAATATATACGAGAGAATTGAAATATGGACTTTTTCGACCAAAAAAAAAAAAGAATTAAATCATGGACATTTAGATTGTAAATGATTTTGATCGATGGAATGGTGGACTATAGTATCACAATATTGAACTTAGCTATTAGAGGTACTTGATAAAAGCTCAAAGTACAATAGACAATAAATAATAGATCATTGTATATCAAATTTATGATTTTTTTCCTTTTTGGGATGTTATGAATGCTTAATCGATTATTTTTTTGTCAAGAAACTAGTCTTGTTGTGGTTCGGGATTCCGAATATCGAATTTTTCTTGATTTAAATATTATGCTATTAACCAAAGTCCAAATGGCTTTCCTGATAGAGCATGGGCATGCTCACATTGGAGGCCTCAGCTTGTTATGGCAAACTTTTAGCGTGTCCTAGCATCTTGACAACTGGCCATGCTTTGTGAGTGAGAGCATATATAAGTTAAAATGACACAATCTGAGATGTGAGATAAGAATGAAGACATGCGAAATTCCTGGACATACAGGGAGCTCGTTAAACCATACAAAAAAGATTGTTCATTAGACAATCTTTACATTAGATACATGAAAAGTTGAATCTTTTAACCATTAACTTGTGCCCATGTTCTTCAAACCTCCCATCGCAATTTCCCCTGGACAAGCAACTTCTTATGGGTTCTTATGGGGTAATCTCCCTTCAATAGAAGCGAGCTTGAGCAGCTGGATAATAGCATCCCCATAATTTCATTTCACCGCAAATGCTGATTACTGCAATAAAAGTGTGAGAATTAACAACCACGTGAGAATGAATTATTGAGGCAAAGCCAGATCTTGGCATAATGCTCTTTCACCATCTTACCATCCTAATTGCTTCACACAAGGTTGAAGCACTTCTTTGGTAAATCGCTGATCCGACTATTTGTTTGTAGGTTTGGACCATGCAAGACATGATCATTGTATGCAAGTCAAAAGTGATTTGCATGAGAGCGAAACATGATACAAGATTCTTCCTTTTATCTGGCATCATAAAGATTTTACATCGAAGGAGCAACTTTCTCTGCATAGATAGAGACTATCAAGTGGCTAGAATGTGGAACACCAGGCGATGAAAGGCTGCATAAATACCCAAATATTTGGTCATGTTCATTATTGTTATGGATAGACTTGCATAACCTACTATAACTAGCATGTACATTCCCATGCTTAGGGGTATTATTAATGGTAGGTTTTTTTTTTTTTTTTCTTCTAGGATTGCTTTCCTCTAAAAGCAAGACCAGATGCATCCCCTAGGTTGTTTCTTAACTATATGAGAGAATTGAAACATAGACATTCGGAATGTTATTTATTTATTTATTTTTATCAATGGAATGGTTGACGGCAATTTCACTATATCTAACATGGCTATTACATGTATCCAATAAAAGCTCAAAGATGTACAACTGGAAATTTTAGATTATCGTGTATCAAACTTCTTGTATATCTCTATAAGTTTTCAAATATAGGAAATTTTTAATTTTATAATGATTTTTTACTATCGAAAACTTTGTAATGGTTTGTTTGCCATGAAAATAAAACAGTTTCATAACATTTTATAACGGTCATTTAACGGCTATTTAATGGTTATGTAATGATTTATAATGATTTTGTAACATGTAATCTATTTCAATATAAACCCTCAAATTTTTATAATGGATTTATAACAATTCACTCTCTCTCTCTTTTTAAGATAAATTAAACTATAAATCACAATCTTTTAAGATACTTAGAATTCTCATATCTTTCCTTTACTTTGTCTTGGGTTATACACATAATGTTTTTCCTGTTTCTTTTAATATTCAGTATAGAATATAGAAAAAGTTCTATTGTATCCTAGGAAATAGTCGTAAGAGTCTTACTTATCAAGTTTCGTACTTTTAGAGATAGACATTGTTTGCACACCTCAAACTATTATTCTTATTTTCTCATTTTTCCAATAGATTTCCAGCATCTCTTATTTTTCATATTATCTAATATTTTCCCCACAATCATAACTTGATTGAATTGCTTATCTAAGTGATCATATGGTTTGAACCTTGTTAAATTTCCATGTGATCTTTTTATGTTTATTATGATCCTGACATGTGACCTAACCAACCAAAAAAAAGTGACATCAGGGAATAGAGACAAACACATTAAATGGGGTAATAAAAGGACCAGTAAGAAATAAGGTGCCGAAAGGAACCAGTTATTATGTCAAGTAGGTCTCCTTAAAATAGCAACCCCATAGGCTTAGTTCAAATCAAATTCAACTTTTCTAAAGAGACTAATCTAATTAAAACAGAACTAGAGAAAATCATAAATTGTTCTAGATCATGTGTGTACAATGAAACTAAACTAATTTTCACGTTAAAATCCGATTCCCTAATTAAGGCCTATTTTTCAAACTATTTTCCATTTTTTCTAATTTTTATTTATTTTTACACTATTTAATTATTTTAAAGAAATTTATTTCAATATTCTGGAAAATGAGGGTCTCGGGCTGGGTTCTTGGGCCCAATCCTTGTGTGTATTCAGATGGGTTCACAAGAAAGTGGGCTACGGAAAAGAGGCAAACGCTATTGTTGAGCCCCTCTTTTAGTCCAAAAGACATTTAAAGCCCATCTTTCAGTACAGCTAAGCTGCGCCCATTTCTTTATTGCAGCATCATCAGGTCCATTCTCCACTATAATCAAACTTTAGTACCCTGCTGAGTATACTATTGCCGCCGCCGGCGTCAGCCGCTAAACGTTTAACAAGTGCGAACCAATCAGTACCCAGTATGCACAGGATGTGAACGAGCCAAGCAACGTTACCAATGCCCGCGCAAGGAGAAGAAACCGGCTTCGGCAGATGGTTCAAGTGAGGATTCTTGCTTTTGCCTTTTTTCTTGTGCTCTCTCTGTCTCTCTCTGTGAACGGCCGTGGCGCCTCCTCCGTGAACCCCCTGACCGTAAGAACCTTTCCCGCCTTCTTGTTATGGCGGCACTTGCCCTTCTAGAAACAGGAAAAAAGGATATAAGTTTTATTATATTTTTAGAGTTCTGTATAATCATGTCAAGTGACGGATTTTGAAGAATGTACGTTTAAGTAACTCCAATCTTTTGATGGCAAATATCATGCTCTAAATGATTCACCGGTTCCATAAGTTGAAAATTCTTTAATCGGATCCAAGATTTCAAAATTTCACTGTGCCTAATTTAAATGTTTAAGAAAAATTAGAAACTACCAAAATTCTAACTTTTCGGTCAAAGGTCAAATTTATGAAAATTTGCATACTTCATAATGGCCTGGGGTAGGCTGAGGAGAGTGGTGTAGATTTGCATACATGAACCGGTAGTGTGCAGGTTTTTTGGGTAATTTATTGCGCTGATCTTGATTGCTAATTGAGAGCAACGTGTATTCTGGAATCTTCTGTTGCTCATGGAGGAGCATGCCATTGATCATTTCTTATATATTTGAGCCGCTTCTTCTAGAAGCAAGATAATATGCATCCCCTTGGTTGTTACATAACTATATGAAGAATTCTGAAAAAAAAAATATATATATATATATGAGAGAGTTGAAATATGGACTTTTTCAACCAAGAAAAAAGAATTAAAACATGGACTTTTAAATTGTAAATAATTTTGATCGATGGAATGGTGGACTGTAATATCACAATATCGAACATAGCTATTAGAGGTATTTGATAAAAGCTCAAAGTACGATAGACAATGAATAATAGATCATTGTATATCAAATTTATGATTTTTTTTTCCTTTTTGGGATATTATGAATGCTTAATCGATTGTTTTTTTGTCAAGAAACTAGTCTTGTCGCGGTTAGGGATTTCGGACATTGAATTTTTCTCGATTTAAATATTATGCTATTAACCAAAGTCCGAATGGACTTTCCTGATAGAACATGGGCATGCTCACATTCAAAGCCTCAGCTTGTTACGGCAAATTTTTAGCGTGTCCTAGCATCTTGACAACTTGGCCAGTCATGCGCAAGAGTCTTCGCACTATATGCTTTGTGAGTGAGAGCAAATATAAGTTAAAATGACACATGATATGAGATGTGAGATAAGAATGAAGACGTATGAAATTCATGGACATAAAGGGTGCTCATCAAACCATACAAAAAAGATTGTTCATTATATAATCTTTACATTAGATACATGAAAAGTCGAATCTATTGACCATTAACTTGTGCCCATGTTCTCTTCTTTCATGATTCTCTTTTTTTTTTTCTTTTTTCAAATAACCTTGAGAGAAGCCTGTTTCTCATGTCTCAAGCATATGCCAATTGTGAAAGTAAGCCACCTCATGGAACATAGGAGGAGCTCCAAATTTGTCACAAGGGGAGTCCACTCTGGTTTGGCTAAGTTCCAAACCTCCCACCGCAATTTCCCTCAGGGCAATCTCCCTTCAATAGAAGCGAGCATGAGTAGCTGGATATCTTTGTCCCCAGAAATTCATTCCACTATAAAAGTTGATTACTGCAATGAAGTGTGAGAATTAATAACCATGTGAGGATGAACTATTGCAGCCAAGCTAGATCTTTACATATTGCTCTTTCACCATCTTACCATTGTAATTGCTTTGCACAAGCTTGAAGCACTTCTCTAGTAAATTGCTGACCCAACTATTTGTCTTTAAGTTTGGACTGTGCAGGACACGATCATTGTCTGCAAGTCAAAAGTGGCTTGCACGGAAGCGAAACATGATCTACAATTCTTCCTTTCATTTGGCATCATAAAGACTTTGCATTGAAGGAGCAACTTCTTAGCATTGATAGAGACTATCAAGTGGCTAGGGCTTGGAACACTAGTTGATGAAAGGCTGCATAAATACCCAAATATTTGGTCACATTCATTATTGTTGTGGATAGACGTGCATAACCTACTATAACTAGCATGTACATTCCCATGTCTAGGGGTATTATTAATGGTAGGTTTTTCTTTTTGGGATTGCTTTCCTCTAAAAGTAAGACCAGATGCATCCCCTAGGTTGTTTCTTGACTATATGAGAGAATTGAAACATAGACATTCGGAATGTTAATTGTTATTTTATTTTTATCAATGGAATGGTTGACGGCAATTTCACTATATCTAACATGGCTATTACATGTATCCAATAAAAGCTCAAAGATGTACAACCGGAAATATTATATCATTGTGTATCAAACTTCTTGTATATCTTTATAAGTTTTAAAATATAGAAAATTTTAATTTTGTAACAATATTTTACTGTCAACAATTTTGTAATGGTTTGTCTGCCATGAAAATAAAACGGTTTCATAACATTTTATAACAGTCATTTAACGGCTATTTAATGGTCACCTAACGATTTATAATGATTTTATAACATATAATTTATTTCTTCATAAACCCTCTTTTTTTTTATAACAGATTTATAACAGTTTGCTCTCTCTTTTTTAAATATAAATTAAACTTTAAATCACAATCTTTTAAGATACTTAGAATTCTCATATCTTTCCTTTACTTTGTCTTGGGTTATACATGTAATGCTCTTCCTGTTTCTTTTAATATCCTAGGAAATAGCCGTAAGAGTCTTACTTACCAAGTTTCGTACCTTTAGAGATAGACATTGTTTGCACACCTCAAACTATTAATCTTAAGCTCCATTTGTTTTACGAAAAATAACTTTCAAGAAATCATTTTCCGAATTTTCTGATGTTCGTTTTACTGAAAATAAATTTATTGGGGAAAACATTTTCCATGAAGGAAAAAAAGTATTCTAAAGTTGGGGAAAATGTTTTTCACTTTTCAAGTTAGGGAAAACATTTTTTACACTCACTCTCTCCTATCTCACACCCCCTATTAATCCTCACTTCTTTCTTTCTATTTTTATTTTTATTTTTTTTCATAAATTCAAATTTTTTGTTATTTTTTAATAAATTTGAGTTTTTTTTCTATCTTTCTTTTTGCTATTTTTCTTTTTCAGCCAGTCACTGGCCACGGCATTGGCCAATCGTTAGCCACGGCATTGGCTGGTCCTTAGCCACTACAACGGCCGACAATTGAAGACAAGCAAGCCGAGCTCACAAATATGGCATTGCCAAACAACGGTGAGGCTCAAGTGTCACAAATTGGCGAGCCTAAGTGTCGCCAAACTATGGCAAGGCTTAGGCGTCGCTGATCTATGAGGCTCGAGCCTCGTCACCGTCTAGCAAGGCCCAAGCCTCGCCACCTCAACATTGCCTCATCGGTGAGCTAATCGGGCAAGCTTGCCAGAGGTAGGTGAGCTCGAGGCATGGCCGACCGCCGGCTGTTGCCATAGCCAACAACCTGCCCGGGAAGGAGAGAACACAAGAAAAAAAGAAAAATAATGATTTAATGATAACTTTTAAAAAATAATAAATAATGATTTTAAAAAATAAATTAATAAAAATTTATTGAAAAAGAGTTTATAAAGGAAGATATTTTCCCAAGCGAACAAAAAAATATTTTCCACTTCAAAATCAAATTTCACCCAAACATTGGAAAATAATTACATTTTTCTAGAAAAGCAATATTTTTCGCAAAACAAATGAATCCTTATTTTTTCCAATAAATTTCCAGCATCTCTTATTTTTCATATTATCTAATATTTTCCCCACAATCTTAACTTGATTGAATTGCTTATCTAAGGGATCAAATGGTTTGAACCCTGTTAAATTTCCATGTGATGTTTTTATGGTTATTATGATCTTGACATGTGACCTAACCAACCAAAAAGAAGTGACGTCAGGGGATGAAGACAAACGCAATAAAAGGACCAGTAAGAAATAAGGTGCCAAAAGGAACCACATATAATGTCGAGCAGGACTCCTTAAAATAGCAACCCCATAGGCTTAGTTCAAATCAAATTCAATTTTTCTAAAGAGACTAATCTAATTAAAACAGAACAAGAGAAAATTATGAATTGTTCTAGATCATGTGTGTACAATGAAACTAAACTAATTCTCATGTTAAAATCCGACTCCCTAATTAAGGCCTATTTTTCAAACTATTTTCCATTTTTTTCTAATTTTTATTTATTTTTACACTATTTAATTTTTTAATTTTTTAAAGAAAATTATTTCAATATTCTGGAAAATGAGGGACTCGGGCCGGGTTCTTGGGGCCAATCCCTGTGTGTATTCAGACAGGTTCACAAGAAAGAGGGCTACGAAAAAGAGGTAATCCTTATTGTCGAGCCCCTGTTTTAGTCAAAAAGACATTTAAAGCCCATCTTTCAATACAACTAGGTTGTGCCCATTTTTTTATCGCAGCATCATCAGGCCCATTCTCTACTATAATCAAGCTTAAGTCCCCTGCCGGGTCTATTATTGCCGCCGCCGTTAACCCTCACTACTGACCACCGGCGTCAGCCGCTAAACGCTTAACAAGTAAGGACCAATCAATACCCAGTAGGCACAGGATGTCAATGAACCAAGCAGCAGTACAATTCCCCGCGCACAGGCGAAGAAACCGGCTTCGGCAGATGGTTCAAGAGAGGATTCTTGCTTTTACCTTTTTCTTGTGCTCTCTCTCTCTCTCTCTCTGTGAACGGCCGTGCCGCCTCCTCCGTGAAGCCCCCGACCTTAAGGACCTTTCCCGCCTTCTTGTTGTGGCAGCACTTGCCCTTCTAGAAATGAAAAAAATGATATGTTTTAAGGTTATGTGTAATCATATCAAGCGACGCAATCTTGAAAAATGTAAGCTTAAATAACTACAATTTTTGATGGCAAATATCATGCTCTAAATGATTCACCAGTTCCATAAATTGAAAATTCTTTAATCGGATCCAATATTTCTAAATTTCACTGTGCCGTTCTACCATAAAATCTTTATTATAGACATTTATTTTCTTTTCTTATGCTCTTCCTTTGATGAGCTCCCAAATGTTTTGGAGAGAGTTAATGATTACATTCAGTTTCAACCGCCTAAACAGCTAACAACACCTTAATGCATCAGCCTGAAATTCTAGATGGGTTGATGATGGTGCTACATGAATCCAATAGAGGCCCTTTTCTTTTCTTTTCTTTTTTCAAATGTGATTGAAAATAATCAAGAGCCGGCACAAGCTCAAATACCCCAAAC
This sequence comes from Corymbia maculata, assembly GCA_014182735.1. Lineage (NCBI taxonomy): Eukaryota > Viridiplantae > Streptophyta > Magnoliopsida > Myrtales > Myrtaceae > Corymbia > Corymbia maculata. The sequence goes on along the minus strand of CM024686.1, from coordinate 17,011,256 downwards.
TATGCTCACACTTGAAGAAGTCAATCTTTGAGGAGCAAATGCCCAAGGCGCTGAAGAATTGGCAGAAAGAAGCTGAAGAGAGGAGCAAACAGCTCAAAAAAGCTGAGCAGCATAAAAAGAAAGACAGAGAGTTTACATCCAATAAGTAACCCAACCAGATACTGTTATCCAAACTACGATGTTCAGTAAAAGTCTAAATGTTCTGGGAGGTTGACCAGGAGGTAAGGCATGAGACAATCTAATGTTTATTGTCTATTTAGGTCCTTATTCAGTTATAGCTAAATCCAAACTAGTCATTTTTGGTGAATTGTTGTTCCCCATATGGTTAGTGGATCCACCTGGTGATTTGTCCGGCCAAAATTAGCGAATGTAACTTAATGCAGTACGATACAGCACTATCAAGTTGTCCATATCTTGTAGAAACTCTTAGGTTAACCATAAGAAGCAGACACGTCAATCAGTCGAGTCTTAACCGAGTCAGTTCACCCAGGCTTACCACCAACTCTTGTGTCAGCCTTTCTTCTCAAAAATTGAATTTTAAGCTATACATACAAGGGCATAAAGAGCTCACGCTAATGCTCAATCATGGGCAAAGGAAAATTAGAATTGCTTAGCATAACTAAAAGTAGCCTTGCCATATCCTGCACGCTAGCAGCATGTTTTTGTAGAACCACAAACCTCATATGTTCGCTGTCGCCTTCTTTTTACTACTGGCAAATCTATTTGAGCATTTAAAAAATGTCGGTTGCATGGAGTTCTTTGTTTTCACTTTCAGGTTAATGCTTTAGGTGGCATTCTGACAGTCTCTTATCTATATGGTTGGTCATTGGTTTTACAGGTGATGGATGCTTTGCTCGACTTGTTTTGAGCAGCGGACAGTTTTCACCTAGCTGGTGCTGGCAAAGGCTTTGAACCAGATGGTTAGCGGCCTTTATGCATGACGCATTCTGGGACACAAGTCTTGTTCATTCCATAAGGACGAAATCCTCTCCATCTTCCAGGTTGTAGCTTCCTCTTCTTGCATATACTCTGTCTTTAGTTTGTTTCACAGTCTATTGGAACGATAGGACTAGTTTAACTGCCTCCATTGGTATTTCTTCTTGTTATTTTATCAGTTAAGCTGTTTATCTCCGTTGTTAAAATATTTGTTCTATTTTTGTATACCTGATACTTTCCAATAGGACTAAGTAGAAATGCCGGAAAGCTATCTCTTATATGATCAGATGAGCTAAACTAAATTAAAAGCAATTGAATTTTGGGCAACTAGTCTCCTTTTCCAAGGGACTTTCTTGGCTAATCACAAGCACCAATCCCCTTGTAGAGAGGAGAATTGCCAAAAAAGTCCTAAACCTATTGCAGTTGTGCCAATTCGTCCTAAACCTTTTTTTTTGACTAATTCAGTCCTAAACCTTTTGCGATTATGCCAGTTAAGTCCATCCGGCCAAATTTGGCCGGGCGGGTGACGTGGATGCTGGCCGGCACCAGCGACAATATTTTAATATTTTTTTATTTTTTATTATTTTCCGAATTTTTTATTGTTTTTTTAATTTTTATGTTTTCTTTTCTTTTCTTTTCTTTTTCTCCCCCTCCCCTCCCCCTCCCCCTCGCTAGCGGCGGTGGCCGGCCAGCTCCGACGGGGCTGCCGGCCATTGCGCAAGGGCAAAAAGTCCTAAACCTATTACAATTGTGCCAATTCAGTCCTAAACCTTTTTTTTTTTTACTAACTCAGTCCTAAACCTTTTGCGATTATGCCGGTTAAGTCCATCCGGCCAAATTTGGTTGGCCGAGAGGCGCGTGGACACGGCGGCGGCGCGACAATATTTTAATATTTTTTTATTTTTATTATTTTCCGAATTTTTTATTGTTTTTTTAATTTTTATGTTTTCTTTTCTTTTCTTTACTTTTTCTCCCCCTCCCCTCCCCTCCCCCGCTAGCGGCGGTGGCCGACCAGCTCCGACGGGGCTACCGGCCCTGCGCGAGGGCCGGAAGCCCTCGCCGGCGACCTCGCCTAGACTCGCCCGGATCCGGGCGAGGCCGGCCGTGGCGAGGAGGCTTCGCCAAGGCGGCTTCGCTCGGATCTGGGCAAGGCTGGCCTTGCCATGGCTGGCCGCGGGCGAAGGTGGCCTCGCTGCGGCTGGCAAAGCCATGGCGGGCTGGGCAAAGGTCGCCATGACCTCGCTGCGCCGGGCCACCGGCGAGGGTGGCTGGTTTGACGGGGTCGCAGGCGAGGCTGCCTTTGCCCGTGGCCCCCGGCGGCCTCACCCCGACCTGGGCGAGGCCACTGGCGAGGGTCGTTGGGGCCGCAACCCTCATCGGCGGCCCCCAGATCTGGGCGAGGTCGCCGGCGAGGGATTCGCGGCCCTCGCGCAATGGCCGGTAGCCCCGTCGGAGCTGGCCGGCCACTGCTGCGGACATGGGGGAGGGGGAGAAAAAGAAAAGAAAAGAAAAGAAAACAGAAAAATTAAAAAACAATAAAAAATTCGGAAAATAATAAAAAATAATAAAATATTATTAAAATATTGTCGCCGGCATCCACGTCGGCTCCGGCCGGCTAAATTTGGCCGGATGGACTTAACTGGCACAATCGCAAAAGGTTTAGGACTGAATTGGTCAAAAAAAAAAAGATTTAGAACTGAATTGGCACAACTATAATAGGTTTAGGACTTTTTTGGCAATTCTCCCCCTTGTAGACAGGAAATGTGGAATCAAGATGACAAATGAAAATTCCTCAGAAGTTGTTTCTTCAAGTTCAAAAGGTAAAAGCTCACTTGTTCTCAATTGATGGGTTAAAAGGAACAGAGAGGGTGGAACTAAAACGAAAAAGTTCAGAAAAGCATAGGTCCTTTCAGTGAAATACATAAGTGAAGCGACATCTTAGGATGGGCAAGGTTGAATTCTCCCGCACAATGGCTGAGTTCGCTCAAATTTGAACATATAATATATAATTACATTCCGTAATTGAAAATTGATTCTATAAATGCGATGAACTGATTCTAGTACCCCTTACTTTAAGGATGCTTTATTTTACCTTCAGACCCTCAGCACTCTTCACTCTGATGATGACTGTAAGCCGCCAATCAGAGCAATTCTGACACATTCCGATTTTCTAGATGTGGGTTGTTGTCCGGCGGTTGCTTTCTGGATAAGCACACCGATTGCTTAGTAGGCTCCGGTTTCTTCTCTCCTTTTCTTGATGCCTTTTGACTTAATAGTCTAAAACCCACAGAATAAATGGTGTTTGTATATGTCTCCAGAAGAAGTGGCTCACTTCTGTAACTTACTTGGAACTGGACGCTACTGCTTGTAAACAGAGGTTGACTTTGTCATGGAGGTACCGTCTAAACTGGTCAGTAAGCGGGATTAAGATGATAGAAGTTTCCTGGTTTTGAATGAAGTGGATGCTTGCCTTCAACCCGGTCGGAGGAAACGTGAGGGTATCCTCTCATCCCCACACTTTCCTTAAGGCAAGCAAAAAAGGCATTGGAGAAAGACACAGATCCGATTTTTGGCCTGCATTGTGGGTGCATGTGAGATGTGTATCAAAACTCAATCTTCGAAATGGTTGGGACCACATGAAATACATGATTCTTGGCTTCATTTTCATCTCCAGGCCTTACATTTGAGAAAAAGACGAAACTAAAAAGGCCAAGGGAAACAATTTGTTCATACGAGGAAGGAGAGCCACTAGTGTAACTACAAGGAGAAAGTAGAATTTGGCATAGGATAATGTTTGAAGCACCAAAATTTGAAGGGTGTATAAATAAGCAAAATACCGGCCATTCTCATAATTTTTGTGGATGCACTTGCATATTTTGCCTCTAATCATATCCCATACTTATAGGTAGAATTAATGGTAGCTTTCATTGGGATTGCTTAACTCTACAAACTTGATCATGTAAATCATTGGTTTAGTATTTACCTATTCAAGAAAGCTAAAATCCAAGCTATTAGACTTTTTAATTTTGATAAATGAGATCGCAGGTGGCAATTTCACAATATTGAACATGGCTATTAGATATATCAGATAAGTACTTAAAGCAAATAAACCTAACAGTTTACTACATACGGATGAAATTTATAGATCAGTTATGGTAGGATTGCATATCTTGCTTTTCGTTAAGTTTTAGTGAAATTTACTCACTTCTCTAAGAGAGAAAAAGCTATAGATCAAGAATTGTTATATTGGAGAAAGCAAGAGGTATAACCCTACTTTATGTTAGGAAAATCCCTTATGGTATTTTAAAGATGACAAAATAAATCAAAGGCTACTAACGTATGTTTTTGAGTCTGGATGAAGCAGAAGTAGGAGTTTCAGTCTGGCAGATTCTGAGTCTGTCCATACCAGACACAAATTTGAGTCTGACCGTACCAGACGGAAAACTTAAACAGACTCAGAACTTGAGTCTGTCAAACTCATAATGAAACTACAGGATAAGATCACCAACGGTCAAGTATTTCACTTATTTTATTTATATTGATTCTGTTGTATCAAACTAATTAGCATGATCAATCAACGGACAACTTCCAAAGAAGAATGGAACACTTATGGAAACCCGGATTCTGATTGTATGAGCGAACAAAATCCAAGGGGATCAAATCTACCTCCAACGGTCAAAAAGACTTGCCTTATAAAGTCTGTCCAGGAAAGGGAAGACGAAACTCTCAAGGAAAAAGCCAACGGTCGAGTGTGGCTTGGAGAGTATATAAGGATAGGATGAGATCTAAAAGACTAGAGAGGATAAATATATTCCAAGGCTGATTCAATTCTTCATTAGTTGTTTGAAAAAATGCGTAATTGAGTGATCCTAATGAATTACCAAGAAGAGTGACTCTGTGAGACTCATCATCACCGAGTGCTAACACTCAAGAGTGTGTAATCACCTTTGATCATATAGTGAAATCCAGCCTATTGGCTGATCGCTTGAAGAGTAGACGTAGGCTTGTCAAAAGCCGAACCACTATAAACTGTGTTTGCAATCTTCTCTACTCTCTCTATTTAATTTCAGTTTATAGATTGCAAAAGATTGTTATTACTTACGCATAAAGTTCTACTACACCTATTCATCCCCCCTCTAGGTGTTAATACTAGTTTCTAACAATTGGTATCAGAGCCCTGTGCTCAGTATTTTGAATTGTTTATTACTTCACAGTTAAAGATCCTCTATGGCTTAGTATTCTTGCACCAGGTCTGATTGAGGGACAAAGCAACACCAAACCACCTTACTTTGATGGAAAAGAGTATAACATATGGAAGAACAAAATGAAAGCTTTTCTCATATCAAAGAATCCACAAGAATGGGATGTAGTCGAGAAAGGAGTTAATCCCAGCGCTAAAGCCAGAAAAACCACATCAAAAGATGATGGAAAAGCAATAGAGGCATCAACTACCATTTCAAAAGAGGAGTTGACGAGAAGAGAAACTTTAGACGCTAAGGCCATCTACTCTCTTTATTGCGCACTATCTCCTAATGAATATAATCAAATTTCCTCTTGTGAAACAGCGAATGAGGTATGGGATAGGTTACACGTTACCTACGAAGGGACTAATCGTGTAAAAGAAACCAAAGTAAATATTTTACTTGGTCAATATGAATCCTTCAAAATGAAACAATGGGAGTCCATAGGAGACATGTTCAATCGATTTACAGAAATTATAAATGGACTAGCATATCAAGGTCAGCCTGTTCCTGGACCAATGAAAGTCAACAAGCTTCTAAGAGGATTGTCAAAAGAGTGGAACAATGTGAAGACCTCCATTAGAGAAACTCCGTGAATCTCACCTCTAATGGTTGATGAACTTGTTGGTACCCTACAGTCCTATGAAGCAGAACAAATGAATGAGGAAGTGGAATCTAGAGGTAAGAAATCCATTGCTCTTAAGTCTAATATTGATTCTGATGATACAGACTCTGAGGACGAGTTGGAAAATGAAGAACTTGAACTGCTAATTAGAAAGGTAAAAAAGTTGAACAAGAAAGGTAGAAGGTTCAACAGCAAGAAACAAAATAGACAATCTGGACAACGAAAAACGGAGGATGAGAAGGAATATGTCAAAGATGTTGTCTGTTTCGAATGCAAAAAGAAGGGTCACATAAAACAAAATTGTCCCAAGCTCTAGAAAAACAAAGGGAAATGTGAAAAATATAAGAAGGCCCTGAAAGCAAAAACATGGAGTGACACTGAGGTTGATGATAGTGAATATGAATATGGTAACATCTGTCTAATGGCACATTTAGACTCAGACTCTAGAACAGATTTAGAATCAGAACCAGATTCAGACAGAGATTGAGGTTAGTCATTCAGATATTCCTATTGAAGTTTCAGATTATATAAATGAGCTTTGTTCAAATCTAAAATCCACTCTGAAAAGAATCTCGGACTGAAAAAGGAAAATTTCAAGTTGAGTCAATAGAATTCTTCGTCTCGAAAGGAAAGTTTGATGATCTGAAAAATGAATTTTTGGAAACCAAGGAAAATCAAGATCTTTTACTAAATGAGAATGAATCTTTCAAAAAGAAATTTTTGAAAATAAAGGAAAATCGAGAGTTTATATTAAATGATAATGAATGCATTAGAAAGGAACTTTTGGAAACGAAGGAAAATCGAGATTCCTTGCAAAAGGAGAATGATTCTTTCAAAAAGGAATTCTTAAATATTACCACGAAATTTTCTAAAGGATCAAAAACTCTACAACATATACTTTCCATTCAAATTCCTTATTATGATAAATCTAGACTTGGTTTTTATAAGGAAAATAATTCCCTGATTGATTTTCCTAAAGTCAAGGAAAGAATAAGACAAAGACTTCCTCGACAAGTTTATAGAAATCATTTCAAAAACAATTTTATAAGACCTATTGGTAGAAACAATCTCAAATGTTCTAACTGTGGAGAAAGAGAACATTTTGAAAACAAATGTCCTAAAGTCTGGAGACCTATTCAGAAGAAATGGATAGACAAAGCATATACCGCTAACCTCAATGGACCCAAGAAAATATGGGTACCAAAGAAAACTTGAGTATGTGTTTTAATTGCAGGCAAATGAGAAAGAGAATTTGGTAAGAAATATATATTTTTAGTTTTGCATGCATGTTTTAAATATTTTCATTATACGTGATATTCGATATATCATTTTTATGCCTCGATTGATTCAGATTTTATAAAGATTATATTCTATAATTGATTATATGGAAGGAAGAATCGCGTGCTATATTTTTGGTAGTTTCGTGAGTTGGAATTTGATACGTGTGATTGCTTTGATATCTTGCTTATAGATAATCATGATTATGATAGGATTTTATGCTCTCTTATTCTGTTATATTTTTGCAAAGAAAATTTTTTTGTCTTACGAGATATTATACAAGATAGCAAAGCATCGTTGAGTTTTTATGAAAATTTCATATTTGTGCTCTAACGTGAAAGAATGATCCAAAGTCATGGATACCAAAAGCAAAAACAAGTTGCTGCAGGAAATTTTACTAAAGAAGAATTATTGCAAATCTACACAAATCATTGAGCAATTAGAAGAATATCTCAAGCGATGATTGACAATGATCTTTTCTAAATCAATGGTATATTTTAAATATATACCTTGGGTAAGGAAATGAAATATTCCATCTGTGTCATCCTACCTTCCAAAATTATACACAAATCTTTATGATTCTGGATGATTTTTATGACTCACGTGTAATATATATTGCAAAAATTCTCTTGTCAAATATTGCACATTTTTATTACTTGATTTGGCACGTGATAAAAATTCTAATTAGTTTTTGCATATTGCATCAATATTATCTTTTTGAAATTTATGCTTAGGGAAATCCCTTTAATCTTGAAAGATATTATTGTATTTTGGGATTCACTTGCTATAATCTTAGAAGATATTTTATATTACGCAAGTTTGATCCAAAAATTGAAAGAAGGTATGTGCGTGATATTTTCTATAATTTGCAAAGATTATTATCTATTTTACAATGATTTGTAGGTGGCAAAATATATTTCCATATGAGGTTGGGAAAGCTTGATCCAAAATTATGGAGATTTTTTAAGGCTCAGAAATTGTATTTATTGTACAAAATTTTCAGAAATTATTGAGTAAGCCACTAATGTGTCATATGTAAGGTTGAATAGCTTTGAATTGAAATTTTTTTATTGTCATATGTGTTATTCAATCTATTTCACAAGAAAGGGCATTATATATTACGTGAAATATTATAACAATGCATTTGTGCAGAAAGTTTGTTAAGTTTGTGCAGATTAAATTTGAGGCAAGCAAAAGCAAACTTCTACCTCAAATTTCAAAACCAAATGAATGCTGTGAATGTTGCTATTACAAAGGAAATAAAGGGACAACATTCTATTCAATGTGCACAAGCCACGATAAGTATTATCGCTAATACTGTCATGAGGATAGGAGGAGAAAGTGTATATAAAAAGAAAGGGGGAGAATTGTGATCATTTTGAAAAGGCAACAAATTGAGGAGGAGCATTGATTAATTATGGCAGATTTTTTGAATTGATCTTAATCCTGATTACTATGGAAAGAAAAGGTAAATTATGTTCTACATAATTTGGTAAGTATATCATCCATTTCTTTCCTTGGCAGATTTTTGTTGATATATATGAGCTATATTGAATATTCTTTATGTTCATATCAACATGATATCTTTAAAGTTTGTGTTTCATGCCTAATACATTTTTAAAGATATTATGTGAATTTATTCTCCACATGACACCCTTTTTAATTATTATCGTCTTTTGATTATGACAAAAAGGGGGAGAAAATATGTATATGCATATGTGCTAAATATTATTTAGTGCATAATATTGAGCTGCAATTATTTCTATATATTATTTTGCTTAATTTTGGAGATTGCATTATGTGCTTATGATGCTTTGATTTATCAAAATATTTAAAAGCATAATTGCATATTCAGAGATTGTTTTGTCATCATCAAAAAGGGGGAGATTGTTAGGAAAATCCATTATGATATTTTGAAGATGACAAAATAAATCAAAGGCTACTAACGTATGCTTTTGAGTCTGGATGAAGCAGACACAGGAACTTCAGTCTGGCAGATTCTGAGTCTGTCCGTACCAGACGCAAATTTGAGTCTGACAGTACCAGACGGAAAATTTAAGCAAACTCAGAACTTGAGTCTATCAGACTCAGAATGAAACTACAGGATAAGATCACCAACAGTCAAGTATTTTACTTATTTTATTTATATTAATTCTGCTGTATCAAATTGATTAGCATGATCAATCAACGGACAACTTCCAAAGAAGAATGAAATACTTATGGAAGCCCGGATTCTGATTGTATGGGCGAACAAAATTCAAGGGGATCAAATCTACCTCAAACGGTCAAAAAGACTTGCCTTATAAAATCTATCTAGGAAAGGGAAGATGAAACTCTCAAGGAAAGTGCCAACGGTCAAGTGTGGCTTGGAGAGTATATAAGGATAGAATGAGACCTAGGAGACTAGAGAGGATAAATATATTCCAAGGCTGATTCAATTCTTCATTAGTTGTTTGAAAAAGTGCATAATTAAGTAATCCTAGTGAATTACCAAGAAGAGTGACTCTATGAGACTCATCATTACCGAATGCTAACACTCAAGAGTGTGTAATAACCTTTGATTATATAGTGAAATCCAACCTATTGGCTGATCGCCTAGAGAGTGGACGTAGGCTTGTCAAAAGCCGAACCACTATAAACTGTGTTTGCAATCTTCTCTACTCTCTCTATTTAATTTCAGTTTGTAAATTGCAAAAGATTGTTATTACTTATGCATAAAGTTTTACTACACATATTCATCCCCCCTCTAGGTGTTAATACTAGTTTCTAACACTTTAAGCCGATGTGTTACTTTCACCCGTATATAGTAAACCATCAAGTTTATGTTCTTTAACTACTGATTGGATACCTAACACCATGTTCAACATTGTAAAATTGCCATCCACCGTCTCATTTGTCAAAATGATGAAATAAATCTAATGCCTATATTTTAATTTTTCTTGAAAAGCTAAGTTCCTAAACCTACCATCAAAGTTCTTTTTCGCCCTCCCACCATCTCGACGCCTTGTGCAAGATTTGAAGCACTTCTCCAATAAATCGCAGATCCACCATCTGTCTGCAACTTTTAGCCACATAGGCCATGATCATCAGATTCAAGTCAGAAGTGGCTTGCAAGGAACCGGAACATGATCAATGATTCTTCCTTTCATCTAGCATCACAAGGATTTACATCAAAGGAGCAACTTCTCCACACAAGTAGAGACTATTAAGGGGGAAGGGCATGGAACACCAATTGATGAAAGGCCCGCATAAATATGCAAATATATGGTCATGTTCATAATTGTTGTGGATAGACTTGCACAACCTATATAAATAGTACATACATTCCCATTCTCAGAGGTATTATTAGTGGGACTTTTTTTTTTTTGTAGGATTGCTTTCCACCAACTGCAAGAACATATGCATCCCCTAGGTTGTTACTTAACTATTTAGAGACTTGAAACATGGACATTTAAAATGTTGATGATTTTGATCAATGGAATGGTTGACTACAATTTCAAGATATCAAATATGGCAATGTATCCAATATAAGCTCGAAGTACAATACAACTGAAAATATTAAATCATTGTATAACAAACTTATGACTCCTTCCCTTTCCCTTTTGAGATGTTATGAATGCTTAATCAACTGTTTTTGGTCAAGAAAGGAGTCCTATCTCAATTAGGGATTTTGAATCTTAAATTTTTCTATGTTTGACCTTTCAAGAATATCCAATTGTCAACACATGAAAAATGCATGATTCTTGTGACGTCCTGAATGTTCAACCTATTTTGGATTATATAAATGAATATCTCTTCAATGCGCTATTAGTTAAGTCTCGCTCACTCATGAAATACTAACCAAAGGGAAAAGGCTATTAATGATTCAAGCGCACGTGTGACTAGAGAACTCGAACATGGATGACGATTCGACCATAAGGATTGGCAAAGAATAAGCAATTGATCTCTCGTAATTACAAGATAATCAAGGTCATTCAGGGATCGAGGAGGCTCAAACGTGAATTAATGTTATTTAAAATACAAGTTCATTATGTGTGTTCCATAAAAACCACCAGTTAATCTAAGATATACTAAAGTTACAATTGATTAACTTACCGTAAATTTAATCCAATCTCAAGTATCGAGCTTTTTGGGATGTTAGGATGAGATTGTTGGTTATTGTCTCATTAATTCTTGAAAATTTTCGGTTCGCTTGGAAGTGTTGGAATGGACCGACAGGCTAAGAATTTTGAAAACGAGACGTTCCTGCTTCTTCATTTTCGACTCAGGGCATTTTAGGGAGATTCGTCCTAAAATGGGGAAATGACCAGGTGGGGAAAATTTTGCTTGATGGGAAAGGGACTCCTATTCTCAATTTTGCTAGATGGGAAAGGGACTCTCATTCTCATGCCCCAGGGGCGGGGAGGCGGGGGGACGTTCTTCCCACTCTACAGCGCACGTCCCCATGAGCTTCTCTCTCCATCTCTCTCCCTCTGCACGTTCTTCTTTCCTTCGGCCGCACGCATGCCTCTCTCTCTCTCTCGCCCCTTCTGTTCGGCGTTGTTCTAGCCGCACGCCCCGTCTCACCAGCTGTCACCTGTCACCGCCGCAACTCAGCCCAGCTGTTAACCACACACCAGACCATCGCCCGACCGTCCCTCTCTCATTTGGATTCATCTTCCTTCTTCTCTGTTTTTTTTACCCCTTCTGGGGTGGCTGCCGTTCTGGTTTAAACGCCTCCAACCATCGCCATGGCTGACCACCTCAGCCGACCCTCGTCGCTACGGAGCAACCTCATTCCATCCTCCGCCGCAAGCTAAGCTGGACAACTACCAGCCGAGACCGACTGCTTCTTTTTCCCCCTTAGCTGAGCCAGCCGTCCCTTCTGCTGTCGCACGCCGGCCACCACCGCCGCTTCACCCTCATGCCGAAGCCACCGCGGCCCGTCCGAGCAGCTAGCGAAGCCACCACGTTCCTCCCTCTCTTGGCTTCCCTACCTCTAGGCTCCTGCCAGCTATCAACCACTCCCTCTAGGTTCCTCATCGAGCAGCCAATGAAGCCGCCCGCATTCCTCCACCCCCGCACTACTGCCAAACCGCCATAAACCAGTCCCGGAACCATTGCCACCTGCTGACCATTCTCTCTCTCCTTGGTTTGGCTTGCTCGGGTTCCTCACGGACGGGGAAACTGGCTGCCCTCGTCACCGCTGAGCTCAGCCGCCGCCTCACACCGCCTCAACTCCACCGGAGGACCTTCCCTGAGCCATCCCAGCCGCGTCGGAGCTGCCCATGTCCCACTCTTCCTCATGGCTTCTCCTAGCCAAGCCACCCCAGGCGAGACCCATTTCTCATGCCATCCTATCCCAACACGCCGGAGGAAGCAACACATTCCTCTCTCCGCCGCCATCGCACCCGTGTCATCACCACAGCGAAGCGGTGAGTTATAAAGTTTAATGACGATTAATTTCGTTAATCCTATTTAGTGTTAATTAACTATGGTCTAATTTTCATTTGTGCTAATTAAATGATTAAGTTTATTTTAGAAGTAATTAATTATACTTAATTATTTTAGAAATAATTAAATATTGATTAATTATTTTAGTGTTAACAAAGTATTGTTTTTTTTTTTTTTTTGATGACCCAGGGAACCCCGCACCCCGCCGACAACCGGGAGAACAAAGTATTGTTTATAATAATTAATTATGATTAATTATTTTTGTTGATAATTATTTATTTTAATAATAAATTCCCTTGTGTTGGTTAATTATTCTGATAATAATTAATTATTGTGAATTATTACTTATGTGAATAGTTGAGTGTTGGATTATGCAATAGAACGATATATGGATTTTACATGGGACACTAGTTGCAATGTATGTGGATTCTATGCATGTCCCATGTGGATCAAGATGTCAATGTCTTGAGAATTAAATTCATTGAACTATATGAGGTGCTTGTGTGGACACGTTAATTGAATCTATCACCCAACGGGAGTTTGGAAAGATGATGCATGAATTGTCAAATGCCTAACGAGTGCCCAAATGCCGAGTTGCAATTGAGGCCAGATTAATGCTCCGTTTAGGAATACTATCTATGGTGGGAGATTCAGATGATGTCATATCCGATGGGGCTGGACAATGCCCGATCAAATTGGAAGGTCACCAACCGTCAAGTTGTGCCGTGGCTCCAAAGGTCATAATAATTCGAACACGCCAGGCTAGTATGTGCATGGGTTGTTATATGTTGTGTTTTAATTATGAAAGTATATGTCTATTTATGTCTAGCACGTAAGAGTTGTATTGTGCAGGGTATGCGCAGCCGTGAGATAAGATTGAATGCGAATCAATTTGATAGTCGGTTGTGGTTACGAGGAATGCACATGTTAAATACCCACGAGGCGAATTAATATACTAACCAAGGTTTAGGGTTTTGATTCATTGAGATTTTATCTCATTTATTGTTATTAACCATTTTTCAAGCCTCTAGGTATGGCTTTTTACCTTGCATGTTTTTTACTCCCTCTCGCCACCGAGTTACACATATTTGTGTTTACTACAGTAGAGAATGAAACACTCTTCTTAAGGTTTATTACCATTGTTTGGATAGACGAGGGATGGGGTGAATTAGCCTCACATTCTTATGTGGCTTGTTCGTCTAGTTCGAAAGCAACCTGTTTGGACCCTATGAACGACTCGCGGGGTAATGCATCAAGTGGATGCTAGATACCTCCTTTTTGGACTGATTAGACCCTTGGCCCCTTTAAGATGAAGTAGATTAACCCCTTTTGCCCCTTATATCTTTTTAATGGCAGTCGAAATAGTATCCAACTGTTGGACTATATATATACTTGTTTCCCAGGGTTAATCTGTTGAATAAATAAAATGGGGTGTTTGCTTTTTTGGTTGTCTATCTTTCCGACTATCCCCGTTGTTGTTATTTGATCGAGTGTTTAATGTTTCGTTTCCTTATGCACATAATTAAATGATAAAAAGAATGATCGGTAAGTCTTGGGACATCAAACTCATTTGACCACAAGTGAATAGGAGTTATCACATGTTCGAGGGTCCGGGCATGACAATTCTTGACTTCATTGTCATCACTCGGGTTTACATTGGACAAAAAGATGCACATAAAAAGGTAAAAGGAAATTATTCATCTAAGTAGGGAGGACAGTTAACTAGTGTTACCATGAGAGAGTAAAATTTGACTAAGTCTAAGGTGTGAAGCACCAAATATTGAAGGGCACAAATATGTAAAATACTGATTATTCTCATTACTGTTGCGGATACACTTGCATATTTTGCCTCTAATAAGTTCTCATACATGGATATCAGATTAATGGTAGGTTTTGTTAAGAATTGGTTTACTTTACAAACTTGTTGGTTTATTACTTTTCAAGGAATATAAAATCTATTCCTTTCCATTTTTTAATCATTTTGAAAAATGAGATCGAACATGGTAATTTCACAATGTTGAACATGATTATAAGATGTATGCGGTAAGTTCTTAAAGCACATAAATGTAACAATTTATTATATAAATATGAAAGTTATAGACCGGCTTATGGTAGGCTTCCACCATTGCAGACAGTGCAAAAACTATTAGACATTACTTGAGCTTGAATCTGCCAAGGACTAACTTATATGCCTATTGAGATTTTTAGATTTTAATAGAAAAAAAATCTACTTTTTATTCTATTCCCATTTTTTCTTAATTATATTGTTATTCTTTTTAATTTGACCAATCAAGTTCAACTTTCACAAACTTTGGATCAAGTTCCTCCAACTCCATATTAGCCAAACCCAACTGGCGAAGCCACCGAAACACATCGTTAGATGATGTCAACAAAATCGCATTATTATTCTTTTTAATTTGCCCCCGTTCTTCTCTCTCTCTCGCTCCCTTCGTTTCTCGTTTACGAATTGTTCAGGAGCCGCGAGTTGCAATGCTTGAAGTTGGTGATGTAGCTTCGAATCGCACGCGCCCGATTGATTCGCGAAGTGGGTTATGAGGTCCTAGACAGAAGCAGTGAGCCGAAATTCGACATGGGTTTGCTTTCTAGCTGATGTCGGGAGGTGCAAGTTCCCGTCTTTTCTCGAGATTGATCTTGTCCGGAACCGTGCGTGGCGCTATCGAAAAATGGGTCCCGGCGTGTGGTGTCCTCTCTCCCCGAGCCACCCTTTTTTCGATAGCTCGGCCGTGGAATTATGAGGCCCGAGAGGGCCTCGTGAGGATTAAGGTTTAGGGTTTTGTAAGTCCCAGGGCGCTATCTTTCGAGAGTGTCGTGGTTAGGTCATTGCTCGGGAATGTGGGTTTACGTTTTCGTTTTCGAGAGTGTCGTGAATTGGGGACTTGATGGCTGTTTAGTTCGCGATTTGATTTTGGGGCTGTTAGGAAGTTCTTCATATATGTCTATTGACATTTTTAGATTTTAATTAAAAACAAATTCTACTTTTCGTTCTATTCTTCACGTTTTTTTTAAATCATATTATTATTCTTTTTAATTTGCCCAATCAATTCAACTTTTACTTTGGATCAAGTTCCTCCAACTCCATATTAGCCAAACCCAACTGGTGAAGCCACCGGAACACATTGTGCTATGACGTCAACAAAATTTTTCAAAAGTAGATATCCTCATTATTGACCACATTGGCTAGATATTATCCATATCATGCACTGTAGTCATTTGCATTGGCTAAACTCTTCCACATGCGTCCATGTGGCATGGGCACATTTTATCTGCTCATACTTTGATGCCATCCAATGGTGATGCGAGTTGAATTTGATTGAATTCAACATCAAAGGAATCGATTATTAAATTTTTGAAACTAGCATGATCTAATTAGATAAATTAAAAGCACATAACCAGAAAAAGCGTGAGGTTGAAAACTAGAACTTTTCCGATATAACATACATGAACCATATGTATGCTTTACTCAAAGGTCTCTTCCAAAGTACACTTAAATAGCATCTCATGTTCATACAATTTTCAATCTCAGAACATAATGTTTTTATAATTTGGTGTTTAAGCAATTATAATGAATACCTTAGCAAACCTTCATGACTAAATTACTATGTTGCACAATTTTGAGTAATTGTCGAACTATCTAGGTTATTCATTGTATTTCCAATTTCAAGTTCGATTGGTTGATAGTTCACAATAAAGTTAGTATGAAATCACTTTGTGAATGACCTCATTTGTTAATTAAACTCAAGGACCTCAGTCAATTACTATTAATTATAATTATCAAAATTGCATGATTATAGATTCATCTCATGCGATTTGATTAATTTCGACTCGAGGCCTTAATGATAAGTAATCGTAAGATGAATCGCTAATATTCATAATCACAAGCGAGTTTATCGGTTCACTAAAGAATCTACAAGTGGACATGTGTATGGGTTCAACGGTTCCACTTTTTATACATTTACCTAAATGAATATTCACTAATATATTGTATTTTCATAGTTACAGAGTTATTACAAGTAAATTTTATTCTTTAACGCTATAATGATAAATGAAAAAAGACATACAAAACATTGTAATTTGTATTTCAAAGTAATCTTTATTTTTAGAAAACTACGGGAAATTATATCATCTTGTTATAACGATCACCACATGTACTTGAATTTTAAGATTAAATTACTAGATCGTTATTCTTACTCAAATATTATATATCATTTGTTATTATCAATAAAATTTATAACTGTCGTCAACACAAAATACTAGTCTTAGGTATTTATCAAATCTTACGATTTAATTTGATTTTCTATTCACTATTCAAAAATTTAAGATTTCAATTCACAATTCTTTTTCTTGATTTAACAATTGTGCTTTTAACTAAAGTCCAAATGGACTTTCGCAATAGAGCATGGGCATGCGCACATTTTAGGCGTCTACTTCTTAAGGCGAACTCTTAGCATGGCCTATCATATTGACAACTAAGGCTGCCATGCACAAGACTCATCACGCTATATGCTTCGGGAGAGCATATATAAATTTGAAATGACACGCAATGTGAGATATGGGATAAGGAAGAAGATGTATGTTATGTGTTGATGGAAAGCTTGTCACACCGTACAAAAAAGATCAATCATTGTGCAATCTTTACATTAGGTACATGAAAAAAGATAAGTGATTGTGCAATCTTTATATTAGGTACATGAAAAGTCAAATCTACTAACCATTAACCTGTCTCATGATCTCTTCCTCCGTGATTCTCATTTTCTTTCAGGATAACCTTGAGAGAAACTTGTTCTCTATGTGTATGCTGGTTGCGGCATGTAAGCCACCTCACACAAAGACAGGGAGCCCCAAACTTGCCACACAGGGGAAGTCCACACTAGTTCTACTAAGTCCAAGCCATGCCCCACAATTCTTCCCATGGACAAGAATTCACCCTTCAATAGAAGCGAGGATGACCATGGCACCCAAGCAAATCGCAATCACTTCAATTGCCTTTGTCAGCATAGAATGGTGGATATCTTAGTCTCTAGAACTTCATCCCACTGTAAGAGTTCGTTACTGTAATAAAAGTGCAAGAATTAATAACCATGTGAGGGTGAACTATCGTGGCCAAGCCAAAGTTTGACATAATGCTCTTTTACCTTCCTACCATCACAATGCTTTGCACAAGCTTGAAGCACTTCTAATTGCTGACCCGATAGTTTGCCAGGAATTTTGGACCATGCAGGACATGAACATTTGATGCAAGTCAAAAGTGGTTTGCGCAGAAGTGAAACAACATCCATGATTCTTCCTTTCACTTGGTGTCATCAGGTTTTACTTCAAAGGAGCAACTTCTCCACATAGACAGTGACTATTAAGTGGCTTAGGGTATGGAACACCGATTGATGAAAGGGTGCATAAATATCCATACGTATGGTCATGTTCATTATTGCTATGGATGGACTTGGACAACCTATGGTAAATAGTACATACATTCCCATACTCAGAGGTATTATTAAAGGCAGGTTTTATTTCTTGGATTTGTTTCCTCTAGAAGCAAGATCATATGCATCCCTTTGGTTGTTACTTAACTATATGAAGAATTCTAAAAAAAAAATATAGAGAGAATTGAAATATGGACTTCTTCGACCAAAAAAAAAAGAATTAAAACATGGACTTTTAGATTGTAAATGATTTTGATCGATGGAATGGTGGACTGTAATATCACAATATCGAACGTAACTATTAGAGGTACTTGATAAAAGCTCAAAGTACAATAGACAATAAATAATAGATCATTGTATATCAAATTTATGACTTTTTTCTTTTTGGGGATGTTATGAATGCTTAATTGATTTTTTTTTGTCAGCGTGGTTAGGGATTTCGAAATATCAAAATTTTCTCGATTTAAATATTATGCTATTAACCAAAGTCCAAATTGACTTTCCCGGTAGAGCATGGGCATACTCACATTTGAGGCCTCAGCTTGTTATGGCAAACTTTTAGTGTGTCCTAGCATTTTGACGTCTTGGCTAGCCATACACAAGAGTCTTAGCACAATATGCTTTGTGAGTGAGAGCATATATAATTTAAAATGACACACAATATGATATGTGAGATAAGAATGAAGACATATGAAATTCCTGGACATACAAGAAGCTCATCAAACCATACAAAAAGATTGTTCATTAGACAATCTTTACATTAGATACATGAAAAGTCGAATCTTTTGACCATTAACTTGTGCCCATGTTCTCTTCATGATTCTCCTTTTGTTTTCTTTTTCTTTGTTTTTTTGTTTTGTTTTGGGATAACCTTGAGAGAAACTTGTTTCCCATGTGTATGCCAGTCGTGGTGTGTTAACCACCTTATGGAACGTAGGAGGAGCTCCAAACCTCCCACCACGATTTCCCCTAGACAAGAAACTTCTTATGGGGCAATCTCCCTTCAATAGAAGCGAGCTTGAGCAGCTGGATAATTCCAACCCCATAATTTCATTTCGCAATGAAAGTTCATTTCTGCAATAAAAGTGTGAGAATTAATAACCACGTGAGGATGAATTATTGAGGCAAAGTCAAATCTTGGCATAATGCTCTTTCACCATCTTACCATGCTAATTGCTTCACACAAGGTTGAAGCACTTCTCTGGTAAATCGCTGATCCGACATTTTGTTTGTAGGTTTGGACCATGCAAGACATGATCATTGTATGCAACTCAAAAGTGATTTGCACGAGAGTGAAACATGATCCAAGATTCTTCCTTTCATCTGGCATCATAAAGATTTTGCATCGAAGGAGAAACTTTCTCCGCATAGATAGAGACTATCAAGTGGCTAAGGCATAGAACACCAGGTGATGCAAGGCTACATAAATACCCAAATATTTGGTCATGTTCATTATTGTTTTGGATAGACTTGCATAACCTACTATAACTAGCATGTTCATTCCCATGCCTATGGGTATTATTATGGCAGGTTTTTTTTTCTAGGATTGCTTTCCTCCAAAAGCAAGACCAGATGCATCCCCTAGGTTGTTTCTTAACTATATGAGAGAATTGAAACATAGGCATTCGGAATGTTAATTTTTTTTTTTTTAACAATGGAATGGTTGACGACAATTTCACTATATCTAACATGGCTATTACATGTATCCAATAAAAGCTCAAAGATGTACAACCAGAAATATTAGATCATTGTGTATCAAACTTTTTGTATATCTCTATAAGTTTTCAAATATAGAAAAATTTTAATTTTGTAATGATTTTTTACCGTCGAAAATTTTGTAACCGTTTGTCTACCATGAAAATAAAACGATTTCATAACATTTTATAACAGTCATTTAACGGCTATTTAGTGGTTATGTAACGATTTATAATGATTTTGTAACATGTAATTTATTTCTTCATAAACCCTCAATTTTTTATAATAGATTTATAACAGTTCGCTCTCTCTCTTTTTTGAATATGAATTAAACTTTAAATCACAATCTTTTAAGATACTTGAATTCCCGTATCTTTCCTTTACACATAATGTTGGGTTATACACATAATGTTCTTCCGGTTTATTTTAATATTCAGTATGGAATATAGAAAAAGGTCTATTGTATCCTAGGAAATAGTCGTAAGAGTCTTACTTACCAAGTTTCGTACTTTTAGAGAGACATTGTTTGCACACCTCAAACTATTAATCTTAAACTCCATTCTTTTCACGGGAAATAACTTTCTGGAAAATGTTTTCCAGATTTCCGATATTTGTTTCACGGAAAATAAATTTATTAGGGAAAACATTTTCCATAAAGGAAAAAAAGTTTTCTAAAGTTGGAGAAAATGTTTTTCACTTTTCAAGTTGGGTAAAACATTTTCCACACTCACTCTCTCTTAGCTCACACCCCTATTAGTCCCACTTCTTTCTTTCTATTTTTTTTTTTCATAAATTCGAATTTTTTGTTATTTTTTAAAAATATCAATTTTTTTTATTATGTTTTACTTTCTTTTTGTTGTTTTTCTTTTTCGGTCGGTCACTAGCCATGGCAACGGACGATGATCGGTGATAGGCAAGCCGAGCTTGTCAATCTAGCGTAGCCAAATAGTGGTGAGGCTTAGGTGTCGCAGATCGATGACGCTTGAGCATCGCCAGACTGCAGCGAGGCTCGGGCATCGCTGATCTGTGAGGCTCAAGCCTCGTTGCCGTCTGGCGAGGCCCGAGCCTCACTGCCTCGAGCTCACCTTGCCGATGAGCTGATCAGGCGAGCTCGCCAAAGGTAGGCAAGCCTCAAGCTCTCCAACAAGGTGAGCTCGAGGCATGGCCGACTGCTAACTGTTGCCATGGCCGACAACCGGCCCAAGAAGGAGAGAACACAAATAATAATAATAATAATTTAATAATCAATTTTAAAAAACAATAAATAATGATTTTAAAAAATAAAATAATAAAAATTTATTGAAAAAGAGCTTATAAAGAAAAATATTTTCCCAATCGAATAGCAGAAAATATTTTTCACTTCAAAATCATCTTTCACCCAAACACCGGAAAATAATTACGTTTTTTTAGAAAATAACTTTCTGAAAAATATTTTCTAGAAAAACAACATTTTCCATAAAACAAACGGAGCCTTATTTTCTCAATTTTTCCAATAGATTTCCAACCTCTCTTATTTTTCATATTATCTAATATTTTCCCCCACAATCTTAACTTGATTGAATTGCTTATTTAAGTGATCAAATGGTTTGAACCCTATTAAATTTCCATGTGATGTTTTTATGTTTATTATGATCCTGACATGTGACCCAACCAACCAAAAAGAATTGACGTTAGGGAATGGAGACAAACACATTAAGTGGGCTAATAAAAGGACCAGTAAGAAATAAGGTGCCGAAAGGAACTAGATATTATGCCATGCAGGTCTCCTTAAAATAGCAACCCCATAGGCTTAGTTCAAATCAAATTCAATTTTTCTAAAGAGACTAATCTAATTACAACAAAACTAGAGAAAATCATGAATTGTTCTAGATCATGTGTGTACAATGAAACAAAACTAATTCTCATGTTAAAATCCGACTCCCTAATCAAGGCCTATTTTTTAAACTATTTTCCATTTTTTCTATTTTTTATTTATTTTTACACTATTTAATTATTTAATTTTTTTAAAGAAAATAATTTCAATATTCTGGAAAATAAGGGACTTGGGCCGGGTTCTTGGGTCCAATCTGTGTGTGTATTCAGACAGGTTCACAAGAAAGAGGGCTACGAAAAAGAGGTAAACCTTATTGTCGAGCCTGTGTTTTAGTCAAAAAGACATTTAAAGCCCATTTTTCAATACAGCTAAGCTGCGCCCATTTTTTTATTGCAGCATCATCAGGCCCATTCTCCACTATAATCAAACTTTAGTACCCTGCTGAGTATACTATTGCCGCCGCCGTTAACCCTCACTTCCACCGCAATTAACCCTCACTACTGACCACAGGCGTCAGCCGCTAAACGTTTAACAAGTGCGGACCAATCAGTACCCAGTACGCACAGGATATGAACGAACCAAGCAGCAGTACCAATGCCCGCGCACAGGAGAAGAAACCGGCTTCTGCAGATGGTTCAAGAGAGGATTCTTGCTTTTACCCTTTTCTTGTGCTCTCTCTGTCTCTCTCTGTGAACGGCCGTGCCGCCTCCTCCGTGAACCCCCTGACCATAAGAACCTTTCCTGCCTTCTTGTTGTGGCGGCACTTGCCCTTCTAGAAATGAAAAAAATGATATATTTTAAGGTTATGTATAATCATGTCAAGTGACGCAATCTTGAAAAATGTAAGCTTAAATAACTACAATCTTTTGATGGCAAATATCATGCTCTAAATGATTCACCAGTTCCATAGGTTGAAAATTCTTTAATCGGATCCAATATTTCTAAATTTCACTGTGCCGTTCTACCATAAAATCTTTATTATAGACATTTATTTTCTTTTCTTATGCTCTTCCTTTGATGAGCTCCCAAATGTTTTGGAGAGAGTTAATGAGTACATTCGGTTTCAACCGCCTAAACAGCTAACAACACCTTAATGCATCAGCCTTAAATTCTAGATGGGTTGATGATGGTGCGACATGAATCCAATAGAGGCCCTTTTCTTTTCTTTTCTTTTCTTTTTTCAAATGTGATTGAAAAAAATCAAGAGCTGGCACAAGCTCAAATACCCCAAACTATGCTCACACTTGAAGAAGTCAATCTTTGAGGAGCAAATGCCCAAGGCGCTGAAGAATTGGCAGAAAGAAGCTGAAGAGAGGAGCAAACAGCTCAAAAAAGCTGAGCAGCATAAAAAGAAAGACAGAGAGTTTACATCCAATAAGTAACCCAACCAGATACTGTTATCCAAACTACGATGTTCAGTAAAAGTCTAAATGTTCTGGGAGGTTGACCAGGAGGTAAGGCATGAGACAATCTAATGTTTATTGTCTATTTAGGTCCTTATTCAGTTATAGCTAAATCCAAACTAGTCATTTTTGGTGAATTGTTGTTCCCCATATGGTTAGTGGATCCACCTGGTGATTTGTCAGGCCAAAATTAGCGAATGTAACTTAATGCAGTACGATACAGCACTATCAAGTTGTCCATATCTTGTAGAAACTCTTAGGTTAACCATAAGAAGCAGACAGGTCAATCAATCGAGTCTTAACCGAGTCAGTTCACCCAGGCTTACCACCAACTCTTTTGTCAGACTTTCTTCTCAAAAATTGAATTTTAAGCTATACATACAAGGGAATAAAGAGCTCACGCTATTGCTCAATCATGGGCAAAGGAAAATTAGAATTGCTTAGCATAACTAAAAGTAGCCTTGCCATATCCTGCACGCTAGCAGCATGTTTTTGTAGAACCACAAACCTCATATGTTCGCTGTCGCCTTCTTTTCACTACTGGCAAATCTATTTGAGCATTTAAAAAATGTCGGTTGCATGAAGTTCTTTGTTTTCACTTTCAGGTTAATGCTTTAGGTGGCATTCTGACGGTCTCTTATCTATATGGTTGGTCATTGGTTTTACAGGTGATGGATGCTTTGCTCGACTTGTTTTGAGCAGCGGACAGTTTTCACCTAGCTGGTGCTGGCAAAGGCTTTGAACCAGATTGTCACGCCCCGACCCTCGAGCACGCGGCAACCCCTGTTCTCTTGCGGTCATTTGATTTGCGACTACCCAGGATCCATCGCCGACCGTTATTTTTATTTTATAATTATGCACATGCGGAAGCGAATCACAATCCCCGGTCAATTACAAAAACAGGGATAGCAGGAAAACCCAACAAGAACACATTTCAAAGTGCCGCTTTATTTATCTACTGATTAACCCTAGGAAGTTTACAAGTACAAGCCCTTACCACGGGCATCTTCCTATTGAGCCAATGAAACCAACAAGCCAAGGTTAATCTACTCCCTTCATAAATGGCCACGAGCCGAAACACGCATCGATCCTCCATCCTATAGACCTGAAAAATGTTAACCACGACGGGTTGAGATAAACTCAGCAAGTCAAAGTCCTAAGCCCCGATTAGGAACTTCGCTCGCCTTAAGAGCAATCTAACCATGCAACCTAGTTCCGGCAAACAACACATACCACACCTCAAGCAACATTATCAGACGACAGTTCAATAAGCAGATGCAAACACAAGCGACCCTACCTGGCCTTGGCACACGCAGCCTGCAGAAACTATCAATTCAATCATCACGACATTAAGAGCATGCAAATAATCAAAGCATTTCACACAACTTTCTCATGTCTCACACTCACACATGCTCCGATTATTAACGCCCCCTCCTTGGCAAACGGCACAACCTTTTAGTTGGCGGTTCCTGGCTAAACCAGCTTCGTCCTCTTTACCTCGAGGCACGGCGACGTCAAGGGCTCACCCCCAAAGACGGCATTCCCGAAGGAGCATAGGACCCGCCCACTACCGCAGCCCCATGGCGACAGAGGCCGGGACCCGCCCCCATACCGCGGTCCCACGTAGAACCCCTCCCTGTTAGGCATCCGACCGAAGTCAGGCGACCCACTGGCCACAGCACAACCCCATAGGGATTGGCGGTCTTCCGGCAACGCCGGGTTCCCTCTCTTAATGTGATCATGCAACACATCATCAGGCAATCCATTTATATCTTTGCTCTGTCGTGAATGCAATATCGTTCATGCTCATGCGACATGCCATTTCAGATAACCCACGCAATATGTCATGCGATCTCACTCGACAATTTCCAAAATCTAATTTCCAATCAGCATTCAATCATACACATTCCCTAACTCTTGGGAACAACCAACAATTCAAGTCACAGTCTGTCAATCAATTCCGATCAATCAATATCACGATACTCTGATACCCAACCACGTGTCGATATTTAATAATAAATAAACACAAATATCAATTAATAAATAAATACGTGTCCTCACGACTACAACAATCAGCTATTCCCCAATAATACTCAAGCATTCCAAAAATAAGTATAAACTATAATTATACTCAAAAATATTTATTTAAGAATCATGCTATAGCCGATTGTTTCAATAAAATAATTCAAGTCCCACAAAATACTTATAATTATTTTTCAATCCCATAATTAATTATCCAACCCAAATAATTCCATTTAGTAAAACATTTCTTTAATAAACCAATGTCATTTAATAAAATAGTATATAAATACTATTGACTTTGGAAAAATAGACCATAGTAATTTTCCCCCAAAATTACTCAATTAAAACCATTTTCAATAAATAATCACAATTAATTATTTTCTCCAAAAATAATTAATTTTCAGCAATGAATAGTAATAACAATATTACTATTAATAATTCGAAATTATAAATTAATTTAATTAATAATTCCGAAAATAATAAATAATAAATATTATTTATTTTAAAAAAAATAATAATATTACTTATTAATATAAACCATGATTAACACTAAGCAAGCTTCATCAATCATATTAAAACACTAATAATCATCCTCCAAAGCACTAATCAATAATTAAACTAATTAAACTACTCCTAAGCAAGATTAACCCCTAAATAAGGATTAGAAAATCGACTCACGGTTTAGCGATTCTGACGACACGAGCGCGACGACGGCGGCGAGGGGAATGCACGGGAACTTCCGGCGTATCGGGACGAGGCGGCCCGGGACCGGTCTTGGCCGAGGACGGCTGTCCACGCGCGGCAAGAGTCGCAAAACGGAGGTACCGGCGGGCCGTGGCGGCACGAGGCTGGCTGGTGGGCGGCTCGGCGGGCTCCGGACGGCGGCCAGCAGCTCCGGCGACCCGGGCGGGCAGCTCCGGCGAGAGGTTGGATAGAAGCGGAGAGGGAAGAGGGAGGCGGTGCGGCGAGTGGTTGGGGGGCAACCGGCTAGGGTGGCTCGGTCTTGGGGCGGACGGCGAGCGGCCGCCGGGCGGAGGGACGACGGCGGCCGAGCGACGGCGAGGCAGCAACTCGTTGCTCCGGCGTCCACGGTCCGGGTTCGGCCCAAAACCGAGGAAGAAGAAGAATAGGGGGGCAGCGAAGAACGGCTCGGGGTGGTCGGGCGAAGGGCGGTGGCTTGCGGCGGCGGTCCTCGAACGGTCCGGCGTGCGGCGGCGGCCGGCTGGCCGACTCGGTTTGAACCGAGAACCGAGAGGAGACAAGGCGGCACGGCCAAACCGAAGAGGAGGAGGAACAGCTGGCCGGATCTGGGTTCGGCTAAGACAGTCCAAGGGGAGCGGTTGGCTTGAGGCGGTCCCGGCGGCGGCGGCGGCGCGACCAGGCGGAACAAGACAGCAAAGCACCGTCGGGCGAGAGGAGAGAGGGAGGAAAAAAAGAAGGCGGGCGGTCTTGGTTCGGCCCAAGGCCGGCGGACGGCAACTCGCCGGCGACCGGGCGGAGAACAAGAGCGGTGGAGCTGCGGCGGTGGTCGGTGATGGGTGGCAGCAGCAGCAGCAAGCCAGGGACGTCGGCCGAAGAAGAAGAAGAAGAAGAAAGGAAGAAGAAGAAGAAGCAGCTGCTGAGGGGAAAGGGTTGAACGTGCAGGGGAGCTGCGCACACAAGAGAGGGAGAGAGAGAGAGAGAGAAGTACATGGGCTGTCAGTGAGAGGAGAGAGAAAAGGGAGAGAAGACCAGTCAAAGGGAGGAGAAAAGATAAGATAAGATGGGGACAAGTGGGGAGGGCTGTCGATAAGGAGGGAGGAAAACGTGGGGAAAAAGAGAGAAAAGGGGGAGGAGAGAGAAACGTGCGGAGGAAAAAGGGGGAAAAAGAAAAAGAAAAGAGAACAAGACAAAATTTAAACAAGTTTCTAGAAAGGGCAATTTGGTCTTTTTGCCCTTGAAGCACAAATTCTCAAATATTTGGCTTCAAAACTCGGCACGTTAAATCCTTTTTCCAATAATTCGGGCTTACCGAAAAATTCGAGAATCAATGAGACACGTCCAATATTTTAGTCTCAACATCTTTAAAAATTCGATACCCGATACCGGATTGAAATTCGTGGTTAAAATCAATCAATCGCAACTTTAGTACGACCTAACTTTCGGGAGGCGTTTAGGGCTTCTCGCGCATTTGACCCGTGGTTGATAGCTTTTCAATCCATGATCGTGCATATTCAAATTAGGGCGATCCTCGATTGTCATGTAATCAAGAGAGGTTAATTGCTTACGCTGAGTACAGGGCCAAAAGGAAATCGGTTTAATGTCGTCCGCAATTAATATCGAAGTCTTGCGGAATCACCCGCAATCTGACCTCGTATTTTTGCCGACTCGATTTATTTTCGTTCACTAATTGGCCTGCAACCGTGTAGTATTATTCTTTTTTGATCCTTATAGTCGAGCGGCCTATTCCTGATTAAATTCACTAGTCGTACGCGTACCGATCCTTAATTGCCTTGCCGTACAATTAGTTAACTCGTGAGGGGTCAACTCAGAGTAAACGTAACTAACAGTGCATTGATAAATTAACCATTTCATCTATCCCGGAATAGGTCGAAATTCAGGATGTTACACAGATGGTTAGTGGCCTTTATGCATGACGAATTCTGGGACACAAGTCTTGTTCATTCCATAAGGACGAAATCCTCTCCATCTTCCACGTTGTAGCTTCCTCTTCTTGCATATACTCTGTCTTTAGTTTGTTTCACAGTCTATAGGAACGATAGGACTAGTTTAACTGCCTCCATTGGTATTTCTTCTTCTTGTTTTTTTATCAGTTAAGCTGTTTATCTCCGTTGTTAAAATATTTGTTCTATTTTTGTATACCTGATACTTTCCAATAGGACTAAGTAGAAATGCCGGAAAGCTATCTCTTATATGATCAGATGAGCTAAACTAAATTAAAAGCAATTGAATTTCGGGCAACTAGTCTCCTTTTCCAGGGACTTTCTTGGCTAATCACAAGCATCAATCCCCTTGTAGACAGGAAATGTGGAATCAAGATGACAAATGAAAATTCCTCAGAAGTTGTTTCTTCAAGTTCAAAAGGTAAAAAGCTCACTTGTTCTCAATTGATGGGTTAAAAGGAACAGAGAGGGTGGAACTAAAACGAAAAAGTTCAGAAAAGCATAGGTCCTTTCAGTGAAATACATAAGTGAAGCGACATCTTAGGATGGGCAAGGTTGAATTCTCCCGCACAATGGCTGAGTTCTCTCAAATTTGAACATATAATATATAATTACATTCCGTAATTGAAAATTGATTCTATAAATGCGATGAACTGATTCTAGTACTCCTTACTTTAAGGATGCTTTATTTTACCTTCAGACCCTCAGCACTCTTCACTCTGATGATGACTGTAAGCCGCCAATCAGAGCAATTCTGACACATTCCGATTTTCTAGATGTGGGTTGTTGTTCAGTGGTTGCTTTCTGGATAAGCACACTGATTGCTTAGTAGGCTCCGGTTTCTTCTCTCCTTTTCTTGATGCCTTTTGACTTAATAGTCTAAAACCCACAGAATAAATGGTGTTTGTATATGTCTCCAGAAGAAGTGGCTCACTTCTGTAACTTACTTGGAACTAGACGCTATTGCTTGTAAACAGAGGTTGACTTTGTCATGGAGGTACCGTCCAAAATGGTCAGTAAGCGCGATTAAGACTATAGAAGTTTCATGGTTTTGAATGAAGTGGATGCTTGCGTTCAACCCGGTCGGAGGAAGCGTGAGGGTATCCTCTCATCCCCACACTTTCCTTAAGGCAAGCAAAAAAGGCATTGGAGAAAAAGACACTGATCCGATTTTTGGCATGCATTGTGGGGGCATGTGAGATGTGTATCGAAACTCAGTCTTCGAAATCGTTGGGACAACATGAAATACATGATTCTTGGCTTCATTTTCATCTCCAAGCCTTACATTGGAGAAAAAGACGGAACTAAAAAGGCCAAGGGAAACAATTTTGTTCATATGAGGAAGGAGAGTCACTAGTGTAACTACAAGGAGAAAGTAGAATTTGGCATAGGATAATGTTTGAAGCACCAAAATTTGAAGGGTGTACAAATATGCAAAATACCGGCCATTCTCATAATTTTGGTTGATGCACTTGCATATTTTGTCTCTAATCAGATCCCATACTTATAGGTAGAATCAATGGTAGCTTTCGTTGGGATTGCTTAACTCTACAAACTCGATCATGTACACCATTGGTTTAGTATTTACCTATTCAAGAAAGATAAAATCCAAGCCGTTAGACGTTTTAATTTTGATAAATGAGATTGCAGGCGACAATTTCACAATATCGAACATGGCTATTAGATGTGTTAGATAAGTACTTGAAGCAAATAAACCTAACAGTTTACTACATATGGATGAAATTTATAGATCGGCTTATGGTAGGGTTGCATAACTTGCTTTTCGTTAAGTTTTAGTGAACTTTACTCACTTCTCTAAGAGAGAAAAAGCTATAGATCAAGAATTGTTATATGTGAGAAAGCAAGAGATATAACCCTACTTTAAGCCGATGTGTTACTTTCACCCGTATATAGTAAACCATCAAGTTTATGTTCTTTAATTACTGATTGGATACCTAACACCATGTTCAACATTGTAAAATTGCCGTCTACCATCTTATTTATCAAAAGGATGAAATAAATCTAATGCCTATATTTTAATTTTTCTTGAATAGGTAAGTTCCTAAACCTACCATCAAAGTGCTTTTTCACCCTCCCACCATCCCGACGCCTCGTGCAAGATTTAAAGCACTTCTCTAGTAAATCGTAGATCCACCATCTGTCTGCAAGTTTTCGCCACATAGGCCATCATCATCGGATCAAGTCAGAAGTGGCTTGCAAGGAAGCGAAACATGATCCATGATTCTTCCTTTCATCTAGCATCACAAGGATTTACGTCAAACGAGCAACTTCTCCACACAGGCAGAGACTATCAAGTGGGAAGGGCATGGAACACCAATTGATGAAAGGCCTACATAAATATGCAAATATATGGTTATGTTCAGAATTACTGTGGATAGACTTGCACAACCTATGTAAATAATACATACGTTCCCATTCTCAGAGGTATTATTGGCGGGAGTTTTTTTTTTGTAGGATTGCTTTCCTCCAACTGCAACATGGACGTTTAGATTGTTGATGATTTTGATCGATGGAATGGTTGATTGCAATTTCAAGATATGAAATGGCAATGTATCCAATATAAGCTCAAAGCACAATACAACTGAAAATATTAAATCATTGTATAACAAATTTATGAATCCTTCCTTTTTGAGATGTTATGAATGCTTAATCAACTATTTTTGGTCAAGAGAGGAGTCCCATCTCAGTTAGGGATTTGAATTCTTAAATTTTTCTATGTTTGACCTGTCGAGAATATCCAAGTGTCAACACATGAAAAATGCATAATTCTTGTGACGTCCTGAATGTTTAACCTATTTTGGATTATATGAATGAATATCTCTTCAATGCACTTTTAGTTAAGTCTTGCTCTGAACTGATTACTCATGAGATACTAACCAAAGGGGAAAGCCTAGTAATGATTCAAGCACATTTGCGACTAGAGAACTCGAACATGGATGATGATTCGACCATAAGAATTGACGAAGATTAAGCAATCGATCCCTTACAATTACATGACAATCAAGGTCATTCGGGGATTGAGGAGGCTCAAACATGAATTAATATTATTTTAAATACAGATTCATTATGCGTGTTCCATAAAAACAGCCCATTAATTTGAGATATACTAAAATTGCAATTGATTAACTTAACCGTGAATTTAATCCAATCTCAAGTATTGGGCTTTTCGGGACGTTAGGATGAGATTGTTAGTTATTGTCTCATTAATTCTTGAAAATTTTCGGTTCACTTGGAAGCGTTGGAATGGACCGACAGGCTAAGAATTTTGAAAACGAGACGTTCCTGCTTCTTCATTTTCGACCAAGGGCATTTTAGGAAGATTCGTCCTAAAATGGGGAAATGACCAATTTTGTTTGACTCCCATTCTCATGCCCCCCCCCTCCCCCCCGGGGGAAGCAAATTGGTGGGGAAAAATTTGCTAGATGGGAATGGGACTCATTCTCATGCCGATGCCCCTGGGGGGGGGACGCTCTTCCCACTCTGCAGCGCACGTCCCCATCAGCTTCTCTCTCTCTCCATCCGCACGTTCTTCTTTCCTTCGGCCGCACGCATGCTTCTCTCTCTCCTTTCTTCTGTCCCTTCGATCTTCCTTCCTTCTTCTCTGTTTTATTTCGCCCCTTACGTTCGGCGTTGTTCTAGCCGCACGCCCCCGTCTCACCGCCTGCCGCCCTGTCACCGCCGCAACTCAGCCCGGCCCGCTATCCCACACGCCTGCACCGCCGCCCGACCGTCCCTCTCTCATTTGGATTCATCTTCCTTCTTCTCTCGTTTTCTTTTCCCCTTCCGGGGTGGCTGCCGTTCTGGTTTAAACCGCCGCCAACCATCGCCATGGCTGACCACCTCGCCCAACCCTCATCGTTGCGGGAGCAACCGCATTCCATCCTCCGCCGCAAGCCGAGCTGGACAGCCACCCGCCGAGACCGATGCTTCTTTTTCCCCCTCTCGGCTCTGTCTTAGCTGAGCCAACCGTCCCTTCGCTGTCGCACGCCGGCCACCACCACCGCTTCACCCTCATGCCGAAGCCACCGTGGGTCTCGCAGTCCACCCGTCCGAGCAGCCTAGCGAAGCCGCTTGCGTTCCTCCCTCTCGGCTTCCCCGCCTCTAGGCTCCCGCCAGCTCTCAACCACTCCCTCTAGGTTCCTCATCTAGTAGTCAACGAAGCCGCCCGCGTTCCTCCGCCCCGTACTCTTTGCCGAACCACCGTGAACCGCCCCCCGAACCACCGCCACCTGCCGATTCATTCTCTCTCTCCTTGGTTCGGCTTGTTCGGGTTCCTCACGGATGGGGAAACTGGCTGCCCTCATCGCTGCCGAGCTCAGCTTCCGCCTTACACCACCTCGATGCCGCCAGAGGACCTTCTACGAGCCATCCCAGCCGCGTCAAAGCCGCCCGTGTCCCCCTCTTCCTCACGGCTTCTCCTAGGCGAGCCCACCCCGAGCAAGACCCATTCCCCCGTCTTGTCCCATCCCGACAAGCCGGAGGTACCCACACATTCCTCTCACCGCCGCCGTCATGCCCGTGCCATCATTGCTGCAAAGCGGTGAGTTATTACGCTAATCCCATGATTAGTGTACTAATCTCAATTAAGGATGGATTAGTTTAAGACTAATCCGGATTAAGTGGTTAGTTATAGTTAATTAAGTTTAATGATGATTAATTTCATTAGTCCTATTTAGTGTTGATTAACTATGGTTTAATTGTAATTTACGCTAACTATATGTTAAGTTTAATTTGAAATAATTAATTATATTTAATTGTTTTAGGAATAATTAAATATTGATTAATTATTTTTAGTGTTAACAAAGTATTTTTATAATAATTATTTTTTGTGATAATTATTTATTTTAATAATAATTTCACTTGCATTGGTTAATTATTCTAATAATAATTAATTATTGTAAATTTTGACAACGGTCAAAACAAGATCCAACTATAGGATTGTACATATACTTGTTCCCTAGGGTTAATCTGTTAAATAAATAAAATGAGGTTTTTTCTTTTATAGTTGTCTATCTTTTTGACTATCCATGCTGCTATTATTTGATTGAGTGTTTAATGTTTTGTTTCCATATGCACAATAATTAAATGATAAAAAAAATGATTGGTCACATGTCTTGGGACATCAAACTTATTTGACCATAAGTGAATAGGGATTATCGTGCGTTCGAGGGTCCAAGCATAACAATTCTTGACTTCATTGTCATCGCTCAGGTTTACATTGGACAAAAAGATGCACATAAAAAGGTAAAAGGAAATTATTCATCTGCATAGGGAGGAGAGTTAACTAGTGTTACCATGAGAGAGTAAAATTTGACTAAGGCTAAGGTGTGAAGCACCAAATGTTGAAGGGTACAAATGTGTAAAATACCAGTTATTCTCATTACCGTTGTGGATATACTTGCATATTTTGCCTTTAATAAGTTCTTATACATGGATATCAAATTAATGGTAGGTTTGTTAAGAATTGGTTTACTTTACAAACTTGATCAGGTATACCGTTGGTTTATTACTTGTAAAGGAAACTAAAATCTAGGCCTTTCCATTTTTTAATCATTTTGATAAATGAGATCAAAAATGGTAATTTCACAATGTTGAACATGATTATTAGACATATGCGGTAAGTGCTTAAAGCACATAAATCTAACGATTTATTATTTAAATATGAAAGTTATAGACACGCTTATGGTAGGCTTCCACCATTACAGATGGTGCAAAAACCATTATAGACATTCCTTGAGCTAGAATCTGCCAAGGACTAACTTATATGCCTATTGAGGTTTTTATGAAAAAAAAAAATCTACTTTTTATTCTATTCCTTTTTTCTTAATTATATTGTTATTCTTTTTAATTTGACCAATTAAGTTCAACTTTTCCTCCAACTCCATATTGGCCAAACCCAACTGGCGGAGCCATCGGAGCACATCGTCGATGACATCAACAAAATCATTTTATTATTCTTATTAATTTGCCCCCGTTCTTGTCTCTCTTTACGAATTGTTCAGGAGCCGCGAGTTGCAATGCTTGAAGTTGGAGATGTAGCTTCGAATCGCACGCGCCCGAGTGATTCGCAAAATGGGTTATGAGGTCCTAGACAGCAGCAGTAAGCCGAAATTCAACATGGGTTTGCTTTCTAGTTGACGTCGGGAGATGCAAGTTCCCATCTTTTCTCGAGATTGATCTTGTCCGGAACCGTGCGTGGCGCTATTGAAAAATGGGTCCGGGCATGTCGGGCCCTCAAACCCAACCGGTGAAGCCATTAGAACACATCGTGCTATGATGTCAACAAAATTTTTCAAAAGTTGATATCCTCATTGCTAACCACATTGGCTAGATATCATCCGTATCATGCTCTGTAGTCATTTGCATTGGCTAAACTTTTCCACATGCGTCCATGTGGCATGGGCATATTTTATCTTTTCATACTCTGACGCCATCCAATGGTGATGTGTGTTGAATTTGGTTGAATTCAACATCAAAGGAATTGATTATTAAATTTTTGAAATTAGCATGATCTAATTAGATAAATTAAAAGCACATAATTAGAAAAAGCGTGAGGTTGAAAGCTAGAACTTCCAATATAACATACATGAACCATGTGTATGCTCTACTCAAAGGTCTCTTGCGTAACGTAGTCAAAATATGAAATAGGGATGGAAAACTACACTTAAATAGCATCTCATGTTCATACAATTTTCAGTCTCATAACATAATGTTTTTATAATTTGGTGTTTATGCAATTATAATGAATACCTTAGCAAACCTTCGTGACTAAATTACTATGTTGCACAATTTTGAGTAATTGTCGAATTATCGAGGTTATTCACTGTATTTTCAATTTCAAGTTCGATTGGTTGATAGTTCACAATAAAGTTATTACGGAATCACTTTATGAATGACTTCACTTGTTAATTAAACTCAAGGACCTCAGTCAATTACTATTAATTATAATTATCAAAATTGCATGATTATAGATTCATCTCATGCGATTTGATTAATTTCGACTCGAGGCCTTAGTGATAAGTAATTGTAAGATGAGTCGCTAATATTCATAATCTCAAGTGAGTTTATCGGTTCACTAAAAAATCTACAAGTGGACATGTGTATGGGTTCAACGGTTCCACTTTTTATACATTTACCTAAATGAATATTCACTAATATATTGTATTTTCATAGTTACAGAGTTATTACAAATAAATTTTATTCTTTGATGCTATAATGATAAATGAAAAAAGACATACAAAACATTGTAATTTGTATTTCAAAGTAATCTTTACTTTTTAGAAAACTACGGGAAATTAATTTACTAGATCATTATTCTTACTCAAATATTAAATATCATTTGTTATTATCAACAAAATTTATAACTGTCATCAACACAAAATACTAGTCTTGGGTATTTACCAAATCTTATCATTTAATTTGATTTTCTATTCACTATTCATAAATTTAAAATTTCAATTCACAATTCTTTTTCTTGATTTAACAATTGTGGTTTTAACTAAAATCCAAATGGACTTTTTCAATAGAGCATGGGCATGCGCACATTTTAGGCCTCTACTTCTTAAGGCAAACTCTTAGCGTGGCCTATCATATCGACAACTAAGGCTGCCATGCACGAGACTCATCACGCTATATGCTTTGGGAGGGAGAGCATATATAAATTTGAAATGACACGCAATAAGAGATATGGGATAAGGAAGATGTATGCAATTCATGTACTGATGGAAAGCTTGTCACACCATACAAAAAAGATCAATCATTGTGCAATCTTTACATTAGGTACATGAAAAGTCAAATCTACTGACCATTAACTTGTCCCATGATCTCTTCCTCCATGACTCTTGTTTTCTTACGGGATAACCTTGAGAGAAACTTGTTCTCTATGTGTATGCTGGTTATAGCACACGCAATGATAGGGAGACCCAAACTTGCCATAAGGGAAGTCCACACCGTTTCAGCTAAGTCCAAGCCATGCCCCACAATTCTTCCCATGGACAAGAATTCACCCTTCAATACAAGCGAGGATGAGCATGGCACCCAAGCAAACCGCAACCACTTCAATTGCCTTTGCTAGCGTAGAATGGTGGATATCTTGGTCTCAAGAACTTTGTCCCACTATAAGAGTTCATTACTGCAATAAAAGTGCAAGAATTAATAACCATGTGAGGATGAACTATCGTGGCCAAGCCAAAGTTTGACATAATGCTCTTTCACCTTCCTACCATCACAATGCTTTTGCACAAGCTTGAAGCACTTCTAATCATTGACCTGACAGTTTGCCAAGAATTTTGGACCATGCAGGACATGATCATTTGATGCAAGTCAAAAGTGGTTTGCACGGAAGTGAAACAACATCCATGATTCTTCCTTTCATTTGGTGTCACTAGGTTTTACTTCAAAGGAGCAACTTCTCCACATAGATAGCGACTATTAAGTGGCTAGGGTATGGAACACCAATTGATGAAAGGGTGCATAAATATCCATATATATGGTCATGTTCATTATTGCTGTGGATGGACTTGGACAACCTACAGTAAATAGTACATACATTCCCATGCTCAGAGATATTATCAAAGGCAAGTTTTATTTCTAGGATTTGTTTCCTCTAGAAGCAAGATCATGCATCCCCTTGGTTGTTACTTAAGTATATGAAGAATTCTAACAAAACAAAATATACGAAAAAAAAAAGAATTAAAACATGGACTTTTAGATTGTAAATAATTTTGATCGATGGAATGGTGGACTATAATATCACAATATCGAACATAGCTATTAGAGGTATTTGATAAAAGCTCAAAGTACAATAGGCAATGAATAATAGATCATTATATATCAAATTTATGATTTTTTTCCTTTTTGGGATGTTATGAATGCTTAATCGATTATTTTTTCGTCAAGAAACTAGTCTTGTCGTGGTTAGGGATTTCAAATATCAGTTTTTTCTCGATTTAAGTATTATGCTATTAGCCAAAGTCTGAATGGACTTTTCCGATTGAGCATGGGCATGCTCACATTCGAGGCCTCAACTTGTTATGGCAAACTTTTAGCGTGTCCTAGCATCTTGACAATCTGGCTAGCTATGCAAAAAAGTCTTAGCATAATATGCTTTGTGAGTGAAAGCATATATAAGTTAAAATGACACACGATATGAGATGTGAGATAAGAATGAAGATGTATGAAATTCATGGACATACAGGGAGCTCATCAAACCATACAAAAAAGATTGTTCATTAGACAATCTTTACATTAGATAAATGAAAACTCGAATCTATTGACCATCAACTTGTGCCCATGTTCTCTTCATGATTCTCCTTTTTTTTCTTTTTTCTTTTTTTTTCTTTTGTTTTGGGATAACCTTGAGATAAATTTGTTTCCCATGCGTATGCCGATTGTGGTGTGTTAACCACCTCATGGAATGTAGAAGGAGCTCCAAATTTGCCGTAGGATGAGCCCACTCCGGTTCAACTAAATTCCAAACCTCCCACCGCGATTTCCCTTGGCAAGCAACTTCTCATGGGGCAATCTCCCTTCAATAGAAGTGAGTTTGAGCAGCTGGATAATTCCATCCCCATAATTTCGTTATATCGTGAAAGTTGATCACTGCAATAAAAGTGTGAGAATTAATAACCATGTGAGGATGAATTATTGTGGCCAAGCCAAATCTTCGTATAATGCTCTTTCACCATCTTACCATTCTAATTGCTTCACACAAGGTTGAAGCACTTCTTTGGTAAATCGCTGATCCGACTGTTTGTTTGTAGGTTTGGACCGTGCAAGACATGATCATTGTATGCAAGTAAAAAGTGATTTGCATGAGAGCGAAACATGATCCAAGATTCTTCATTTCATCTGGCATCATAAAGATTTTGCATCGAAGGAGAAACTTTCTCCACATAGATAGAGACTATCAAGTGGCTAGGGCATGGAACACTAGATGATGAAAGGTTACATAAATACCCAAATATTTGGTCATTGTTCATTATTGCTGTGGATAGACTTGCATAACCTACTATAACAAGCATGTATAGTCCCATGCCTAGGGGTATTATTAATGGTAGTTTTTTTTTTTTTCTAGGATTGCTTTCCTCTAAAAGCAAGACCAGATGCATCCCCTAGGTTGTTTCTTAACTATATGAGAGAATTGAAACATAGACATTCAGAATTTTTTTATTTTTTTATCAACTGAATGGTTGACGGCAATTTCACTATATCTAACATGGCTATTACAATCCAATTAAAGCTCAAAGATGTACAACTGGAAATATTATATTATTGTGTATCAAACTTCTTGTATCTCTATAAGTTTTCAAATATAGGAAATTTTGGATTTTGTAATAGATTTTTTACAGTCGAAAATTTTGTAACAGTTTGTCTGCCATGAAAATAAAACGGTTTCATAACATTTTATAACAG
The DNA here is from genome assembly GCA_014182735.1 of Corymbia maculata. NCBI lineage: Eukaryota > Viridiplantae > Streptophyta > Magnoliopsida > Myrtales > Myrtaceae > Corymbia > Corymbia maculata. The sequence goes on along the minus strand of CM024686.1, from coordinate 16,973,275 downwards.
CCATTTAACGGCTATTTAATGGTTATATAATGATTTATAATGATTTTGTAACATGTAATTTATTTCTCTATAAACCCTCAATTTTTTTATAATGGATTTATAACAGTTCGCCATCTCTTTTTTGATACAAATTAAACTTTAAAACACAATCTTTTTAAGATACTTGAATTCTCGCATCTTTCCTTTACTTTGCGTTGGGTTATACACATAATGTTCTTCCTGTTTCTTTTAATATTCAGTATGGAATACAGAAAAAAGTCTATTGTATCCTTGGACATAGCCGTAAGAGTCTTACTTACCAAGTTTCATACTTTTTAGAGATAGACATTGTTACACCTCAAACTATTAATCTTATTTTCTCATTTTTTCCATCCAACATCTCTTCTTTTTCATATTATCTAATATTTTCCCCACAATCATAACTTGATTGAATTGCTTATCTAAGTGATCAAATGGTTTGAACCCTGTTAAATTTCCATGTGATGTTTTTATGTTTATTATGATCCTGACATGTGACCTAACCAACCAAAAAGAAGTGACGTCGGGGAATGGAGACAAACACATTAAATGGGGTAATAAAAAGACCAGTAAGAAATAAGGTACCGAAAAAAACTAGATATTATGTCAAGTAGGTCTCCTTAAAATAGCAACCCCATAGGCTTAGTTTAAATCAAATTCAATTTTTCTAAAGAGACTAATCTAATTAAAATAGAACTAGAGAAAATCATGAATTGTTCTAGATCATGTGTGCACAAAGAGAGGCTGGGTTGTATGTATTTAAGTTCAGATATGAGGGGGGGAAAACAGGGCGTTGGAACATGGTCCTTGGCTTTTCTCGATTCACTTGGTAATTTTAAAACCTTGGATACCAAACACTCCCCTTCATTGTTATGACTTGTGCTTTCTAGGTTCGAGTATTTGAGCTTCCTCTGGAGTGGTGCATGGAGAACACTATTAGCAGAGCTGTGAGACATTTAGGGAGAGTGATGGAGGTTAAAGTTGAAACTAAATATGGGGCATCACTTAGAGCTGGGAAGGCCAGAGTAGATATCAACTTACAAGAGCCAATGAAAACAGGGAAGTTAATAAGACTAGAAGGCAAGAACACAAGGCTGGATTTTCAATATGAAAGATTATCACATTTCTGCTACTCTTGTGGAAATTGGGCCACTACGCTATGTATTGCAAAGACTTTCCCTTTGATGAAGAAAAATTGGAAGGGAAATACAAGATGTACTATGGCCAATGGCTACGTGCTGAAGCTCGGGAGCATAGCTCATTTTGGTTAGCCTTTTATGAGAAACAAGAGAGAAAGGTTGAAGAAGCATAAGTTGTACTTGAGACTCCCGAGTTGTCCACCCAGTTGGTGCCTTTTGAGGACCACAACAACAGCAAGAACAAGGGGATTATGGAGTTGATGGAGGAGGATACAGCAGATATTACATCAGGGAAACTGAATATGCGACATCATGAGGGAGAGTTGACAGGTTACAAGGTCACTTTATCTAAATCCCCTGGCTTTGCACAGAATCATGGGAGCAAGGGTCTAGTAGAGGGCTAATCCAAAATTAAAAAGCTGAAGATCAAGCGCCTGATTACAAAAGCTGGTCCTACTAAGAAAAATAAATGTTATAATCCCTATGAACCGAGAGCTCATCTGCAGCAAAAAAGCTGAGCAGCATAAAAAGGAAGACAGAAAGTTTACATCCAATAAGTACCTCAACCAAATACTGTTATCCACTTGGTGAATTGTCCGACCAAAATTAGCAAATGTAACTTAATGCAGTACAATGCAACACTATCGAGTTGTCCATTTCTTGTAGAAACTCTTATGTAAATCAAAAGAAGTAGACAGGTTGATTAGTCGAGTCTTAACCAAGTCAGTTCACTTGGCTTACCACCAACTCATTTGTCAGGCTTTCTTCTCAAAAATTGAATGTTAACCTATACATAAGAGGGCATAAAGAGCTCAGGCTAATTCTTAATCATTGGCAAAGGAAAATTAGAATCGCTTAGCAGAACTAAAAGTAGCATTGCCATATCCTTCACGCTAGCAGCATGTTTTTGTAGAACCAGAAACCTCATATGTTCTTCATAGCCTTCTTTAAACTTTTGGCAGATCTATTTGAACGTTTAAAAAATGTCAGCTGCATGGAGTTCTTGTTTCCAATTCAGGTTAATGCTTTAGGTGGCATTCTGGCAGTCTCTTTCATTTATAAGGTTGGACATTTGTTTCACAGGTGATGGATGCTTGCTCAACTTGTTTTGAGCAGCAAACAGTTTTCACACAGCAAGTGCTGGCAAAGGCTATGAACCAGATAGTTAGCAGCTTTTATGCATCATGCATTCCGTGACACAAGTCTTGTTGATTTCATAAGGACGAAATCTTTTGTGTCTTCCAGGTTGTTCGAAATCCACTGCATCTTATCACAAGAACAGTAACTCATGCAATTGATGCTTTTCCTACACTGGTTACTCCTTTTTCTAGGCACAGTTTTTGCTTTCTCTTCTTGCATATACTTTGCCTTTAGCTTGTTTCACTATCGATAGTAACGATAGGACTAGTTTAACTGCCTCCATTGGTTTTTTTTCTTCTTCTTCTTTTTATCGGTTAAGGTGTTTCACTCTGTTGTCAAAATATTTGCTCCATTTGTATGGCTGATACTTTCCAATAGGACTAAGTCGAAATGCTGGAAAGCTATCTCTGATATGATGGGATGAACTAAGTTAAATTAAAAGCAATTCAATTTCAGGCAGCAGTCTCCTTTTCTAGGGACTTTCCTGGCTAATCGCAAGCATCAATCACCTTGTAGACAGGAAATATGGAATCAAGATGAAAAATGAAAATTCCACAGAAGTTGTTTCTTCAAGTTCAAGGGGTAAAAGCTCACTTGTTCTCAATTGATGCATTACAAAGGCAGAGAGCGTGGAACTGAAACAAAAAAGTTCAGAAAAGTAAAGGTCCTTTCATTGAAATACATAAGTGAAGCGACATCTAGGGAAATGCAAGGCCTTTTTCCTCCCTGCACAATAGCTGAGTTCTCTCAAATTGAACATGTGATATATAATTACATTTCATTATTGAAAAATGATTTTATAGATGCGACGAAGTGATTCTAGCACCCCTTGCTTTAAGGATGCTTTATTTTACCTTCAAACTCTCAGCACTCTTCACTCTGATGATGACTGTAAGCTGCCAATTAGAGCAGTTCTGACACATTCTGATTTTCTGGATGTGGGTTGTTGTTCAGTGGTTGCTTTCTGGATAAGCACACAGATTGCTTAGTAGGCTCCGGTTTCTTCTCTCCTTTTCTTGATGCCTTTTGACTTAATAGTCTAAAACCCACAGAATAAATGGTGTTTGTATAAGTCTCCAGAAGAAGTGGCTCACTTCTGTAACTTACTTGGAACTGGACGCTACTGCTTGTAAACAGAAGTTGACTTTGTCATGGAGGTACCGTCTAAACTGGTCAGTAAGCGGGATTAAGATGATAGAAGTTTCCTGGTTTTGAATGAAGTGGATGCTTGCCTTCAACCCGGTCGGAGGGAGCGTGAGGGTATCTTCTCATCCCCACACTTTCCTTAAGGCAAGCAAAAAAGGCATTGGAGAAAGACACAGATCCGATTTTTGGCCTGCGTTGTGGGTGCATGTGAGATGTGTATCAAAACTCAATCTTCGAAATGGTTGGGACAACATGAAATACATGATTCTTGGCTTCATTTTCATCTCCAGGCCTTACATTGGAGAAAAAGACGAAACTAAAAAGGCCAAGGGAAACAATTTGTTCATACGAGGAAGGAGAGTCACTAGTGTAACTACAAGGAGAAAGTAGAATTTGGCATAGGATAATGTTTGAAGCACCAAAATTTGAAGGGTGTATAAATATGCAAAATACCGGCTATCTCATAATTTTTGTGGATGCACCTGCATATTTTGCCTCTAATCATATCCCATACTTATAGGTAGAATTAATGGTAGCTTTCATTGGGATTGCTTAACTCTACAAACTTGATCATGTAAATCATTGGTTTAGTATTTACCTATTCAAGAAAGCTAAAATCCAAGCTGTTAGACTTTTTAATTTTGATAAATGAGATTGCAGGCAGCAAGTTCACAATATTGAACATGGCTATTAGATGTATTCGATAAGTACTTGAAGCAAATAAACCTAACAGTTTACTACATATGGATGAAATTTATAGATCGGCTTACGGTAGCGTTGCATATCTTGCTTTTCATTAAGTTTTAGTGAAATTTACTCACTTCTCTAAGAGAGAAAAAGCTATAGATCAAGAATTGTTATATTGGAGAAAACAAGAGATATAACCCTACTATAAGCTGATGTGTTACTTTCACTCGTATATAGTAAACCATCAAGTTTATGTTCTTTAATTACTGATTGGATACCTAACACCATGTTCCACATTGTAAGATTGCTGTCCACCGTCTCATTTATCAAAATGATGAAATAAATCTAATGCCTATATTTTAATTTTTCTTGAAAAGCTAAGTTCCTAAACCTACCATCAAAGTTCTTTGTCGCCCTCCCACCATCCCGACACCTTGTGCAAGATTTGAAGCACTTCTCCAATAAATCGCAGATCCACCATCTGTCTGCAAGTTTTAGCCACATAGGCCATGATCGTTGGATTCAAGTCAGAAGTGGCTTGCAAGGAACTGAAACATGATCCATGATTCTTCCTTTCATCTAGCATCACAAGGATTTACATCAAAAGAGCAACTTCTCCACACAAGTAGAGACTGTTAAGTGGGAAGGGCATGGAACACCAATTGATGAAAGGCCTGCATAAATACACAAATATATGGTCATGTTCATAATTGCCGTGGATAGACTTGCACAACCTATGTAAATAGTACATATGTTCCCATTCTTAGAGGTATTATTTGTGGGAATTTTTTTTTTTTTGTAGGATTGCTTTCCACCAACTGCAAGAACATATGCATCCCCTAGATTGTTACTTAACTATTTAGAGACTTGAAACATGGACATTTAAAATGTTGATGATTTTGATCAATGGAATGGTTGACTGCAACTTCAAGATATCAAACATGGCAATGTATCCAATATAAGCTCAAAGTACAATACAACTGAAAATATTAAATCGTTGTATAACAAACTTATGACTCCTTCCCTTTCCCTTTTGAGATGTTATGAATGCTTAATCAACTGTTTTTGGTCAAGAAAGGAGTCCTATCTCAATTAGGGATTTTGAATCTTAAATTTTTCTATGTTTGACCTTTCAAGAATATCCAATTGTCAACGCATGAAAAATGCCTGATTCTTGTGATGTCCCGAATGTTCAAACTATTTTGGATTATATAAATGAATATATCTTCAATGCGCTATTAGTTAAGTCTCACTCACTCATGAAATACTAACCAAAGGGAAAAGGCTATTAATGATTCAAGCACACGCAGGACTAGAGAACTCGAACATGGATGATGATTCGACCATAAGGATTGACAAAGGTTAAGCAATTGATCTCTCGTAATTACAAGACAATCAAGGTCATTCGGGGATTGAGGAGGCTCAAACGTGAATTAATGTTATTTTAAATACAAGTTCATGATGTGTGTTCCATAAAAACCGCCAATTAATCTGAGATGTACTAAAGTTGCAATTGATTAACTTACTGGAAATTTAATCCGATCTCAAGTATCGAGCTTTTCGGCACGTTAGGATGAGATTGTTGGTTATTGTCTCATTAATTCTCGAAAATTTTCAGTTCGCTTGGAAGTGTTGCAATGGACCGATAGGCTAAAAATTTTGAAAACGAGACGTTCCTACTTCTTCATTTTCGACTCGGGGCATTTAGGGAGATTCATCCTAAAATGGGGAAATGACCAGGTGGGGAAGCAAATTGGTGTGGAAAATTTTGCTAGATGGGAAAGGGACTCTCATTCTCATGCCCCAGGGGCGGGGAGGCGGGGGGACGTTCTTCCCGCTCTACAGCGCACGTCCCCATGAGCTTCTCTCTCCCTCTGCATGTTCTTCTTTCCTTCGGCCGCACGCATGCCTCTCTCTCTCTCTGAGCCTGCCCCTTCACGCCCTCGTCTTTCGCCCCTTCTCCGCGGGTTCGGCGTTGTTCTAGCCGCACGCCCCGTCTCACCAGCTGTCACCTGTCACCGCCGCAACTCAGCCGGTAAGCTGTTAACCACACACAGACCATCGCCCGACCGTGTAGCCCTCTCTCATTTGGATTCATCTTCCTTCTTCTTCTTTCCTTCGGCCGCACGCATGCTCTCTTTTTACCCCTCTCGGGGTAGCTGCTGCTCCTTAACCACACACCGTGAGTGGCACCGTGAGACCTGGTTTAAACTTCAATGTGCTCCTTCTTTTTACCCGGATGTAGTACCCGCCAACCACCGCCATGGCTGACCACCTCCGCCGACCCTCGTCGTCGACACGCTCATCGCTTAGAGAGAGAAATGGCTGACCACCTCGGCCAACCCTCATAACGGATTAGCACGGAGCAACCGCATTCCATCCTCCGCCGCAAGCTGGACAACTACCAGCCGAGACCGTTGTTCTAGCCGCACGCTTCTTTTTCCCCCCCCCGAGCTGAGCCGCCGTCCCTGCTGGTTTGTCGCACGCCGGCCACCACCGCCGCTTCACCCTCATGCCGAAGCCACCGCGGCCCGTCCGAGCAGCTAGCGAAGCCACCACGTTCCTCCCTCTCTTGGCTTCCCTACCTCTAGGCTCCCGCCGCTCTCAACCACTCCCTCTAGGTTCCTCATCGAGCAGCCAACGAAGCCGCCCGCATTCCTCCACCCCTGCACTACTGCCAAACCACCATAAACCAGCCCCGGAACCATTGCCACCTGCTGACCATTCTCTCTCTCCTTGGTTTGGCTTGCTCGGGTTCCTCACGGACGGGGAAACTGGCTGCCCTCGTCACCGCTGAGCTCAGCCGCCACCTCACACCGCCTCAACTCCACCGGAGGACCTTCCCCGAGCCATCCCAGCCGCGTCGGAGCTGCCCATGTCCCTCTCTTCCTCATGGCTTCTCCTAGCCAAGCCACCCCAGGCGAGACCCATTTCCCATGCCATCCTATCCCAACTCGCCGGAAGTAGCAACACATTCCTCTCTCCACCGCCATCGCACCCATGTCATCACCGCTGCGAAGCGGTGAGTTATAAAGTTTAATGACGATTAATTTCGTTAATCCTATTTAGTGTTAATTGACTATGGTCTAATTGTAATTTGTGCTAATTAAATGATTAATTTTATTTTAGAAGTAATTAATTATATTTAATTATTTTAGAAATAATTAAATATTGATTAATTATTTTAGTGTTAACAAAGTATTGTTTATAATAATTAATTATGATTAATTATTTTTGTTGATAATTATTTATTTTAATAATAAATTCCCTTGTGTTGGTTAATTATTTTGATAATAATTAATTATTGTGAATTCTTACTTATGTGAATAGTTGAGTGTTGGATTATGCAATAGAATGATATATGGATTTTACATGGGACACTAGTTGCAATGTATGTGGATTCTATGCATGTCCCATGTGGATCAAGATGTCAGTGTCTTGAGAATTAAATTCATTGAACAATCTAAGGTGCTTGTGTCGACACGTTAATTGAATCTGTCACCCAACGGGAGTCTGGAAAGATGATGCATGAATTGTCAAATGCCTAATGAGTGCCCAGATGCCGAGTTGCAATTGAGGCCAAATTGATGCTCCGTTTAGGAATACTATCTATGGTGGGAGATTCAGAGGATGTCATATCCAATGGGGCGGGACAATGCCCGATCAAACCGAAAGGTCGCCAACCTTCAGGTTGTGCCATGGCTCCAGGGGTCATAATAATTCAAACACACCAGGTTACTATGTGCATGGGTTGTTATATGTTGTGTTTTAATTATGAAAGTATCTGTCTATTTATGTCTAGCACGTAAGAGTTGTATTGTGCAAGGTATGCGCAGCCGTGAGATAAGATTGAATGCGAATCAATTTGATAGTCGGTTGTGGTTACGAGGAATGCACATGTTAAATACCCACGAGGCGAATTAATATACTAACCAAGGTTTAGGGTTTTGATTCATTGAGATTTTATCTCATTTATTATTACCATTTTTCAAGCCTCTAGGTATGGCTTTTTACCTTGCGTGTTTTTGACTCCCTCTCGCCACCGAGTTACACATATTTGTGTTTACTACAGTAGAGAGTGAAACACTCTTCTTAAGGTTTATTACCATTGTTTGGATAGACGAGGGATGGGGTGAATTAGCCCCCACATTCTTATGTGGCTTGGTTCGTCTGGTTCGAAAGCAGCCTGTTTGGACCCTATGAACGACTTGTGGGGTAATGCATCAAGTGGATGCTAGATACCTCCTTTTTGGACTGATTAGACCCTTGGCCCCTTTAAGATGAAGTAGATTAACCCCTTTTGCCCCTTATATCTTTTTAATGGCAGTCGAAATAGTATCCAACTATAGGATTGTATATATACTTGTTTCCCAAGGTTAATCTGTTGAATAAATAAAATGGGGTGTTTGCTTTTATGGTTGTCTATCTTTCCGACTATCCCTGCTGTTGTTATTTGATCGAGTGTTTAATGTTTCATTTCCTTATGCACATAATTAAATGATAAAAAGAATGATCGGCGACGGGTCTTGGGACGTCAAACTCATTTGACCACAAGTGAATAGGAGTTATCACATGTTCGAGGGTCTGGGCATGACAATTCTTGACTTCATTGTCATCACTCGGGTTTACATTGGACAAAAAGATGCACATAAACGGTAAAAGGAAATTATTAATCTTAGTAGGGAGGAGAGTTAACTAGTGTTACCATGAGAGAGTAAAATTTGACTAAGGCTAAGGTGTGAAGCACCAAATGTTGAAGGGCACAAATATGTAAAATACTGGTTATTCTCATTACTGTTGCGGATACACTTGCATATTTGGCCTCTAATAAGTTCTCATACATGGATATCAAATTAATGGTAGGTTTTGTTAAGAATTGGTTTACTTTACAAACTTGATCAGGTACACCGTTGGTTTATTACTTTTCAAGGAATATAAAATCTATTCCTTTCCATTTTTTAATCATTTTGAAAAATGAGATCGAAAATGGTAATTTCACAATGTTGAACATCATTATAAGATGTATGCGGTAAGTTCTTAAAGCACATAAATCTAACAATTTATTATATACATATGAAAGTTATAGACCAGCTTATGGTAAGCTTCCACCATTGCAGACAGTGCAAAAACCATTACAGACATTACTTGAGCTTGAATCTGCCAAGGACTAACTTATATGCCTATTGAGATTTTTAGATTTTAATAGAAAAAAAATCTACTTTTTATTCTATTCCCATTTTTTCTTAATTATATTGTTATTCTTTTTAATTTGACCAATCAAGTTCAACTTTCACAAACTTTGGATCAAGTTCCTCCAACTCCATATTAGCCAATCCCAACTGGCGAAGCCATCGAAACACATCGTTAGATGATGTCAACAAAATCATATTATTATTCTTTTTAATTTGCCCCCGTTCTTCTCTCTCTCGCTCCCTTCGTTTCTCGTTTACGAATTGTTCAGGAGCCGCGAGTTGCAATGCTTGAAGTTGGTGATGTAGCTTCGAATCGCACGCGCCCGATTGATTCGCGAAGTGGGTTATGAGGTCCTGGACAGAAGCGGTGAGCCGAAATTCGACATGGGTTTGCTTTCTAGCTGATGTCGGGAGATGCAAGTTCCCGTCTTTTCTCGAGATTGATCTTGTCCGGAACCGTGCGTGGCGCTATCGAAAAATGGGTCCCGGCGTGTGGTGTCCTCTCTCCCCGAGCCACCCTTTTTTCGATAGCTCGGCCGTGGAATTATGAGGCCCGAGGGGGCCTCGTGAGGATTAAGGTTTAGGGTTTTGTAAGTCCCAAGGCGCTATCTTTCGAGAGTGTCGTGGTTAGGTCATTGCTCGGGAATGTGGGTTTACGTTTTCGTTTTCGAGAGTGTCGTGAATTGGGGACTTGATGGCTGTTTAGTTCGCGATTTGATTTTGGGGCTGTTAGGAAGTTCTTCATATATGTCTATTGACATTTTTAGATTTTAATTAAAAACAAATTCTACTTTTCGTTCTATTCTTCACGTTTTTTTAAATCATATTATTATTCTTTTTAATTTGCCCAATCAATTCAACTTTTACTTTGGATCAAGTTCCTCCAACTCCATATTAGCCAAACCCAACTGGTGAAGCCACCGGAACACATTGTGCTATGACGTCAACAAAAATTTTCAAAAGTAGATATCCTCATTATTGACCACATTGGCTAGATATTATCCATATCATGCACTGTAGTCATTTGCATTGGCTAAACTTTTCCACATGCGTCCATGTGGCATGGGCACATTTTATCTGCTCATACTCTGATGCCATCCAATGGTGATGCGAGTTGAATTTGATTGAATTCAACATCAAAGGAATTGATTATTAAATTTTTGAAACTAGCATGATCTAATTAGATAAATTAAAAGCACATAACCAGAAAAAGCATGAGGTTGAAAACTAGAACTTTTCCAATATAACATACATGAACCATATGTATGCTTTACTCAAAGGTCTCTTCCAAAGTACACTTAAATAGCATCTCATGTTCATACAATTTTCAATCTCAGAACATAATGTTTTTATAATTTGGTGTTTAAGCAATTATAATGAATACCTTAGCAAACCTTCATGACTAAATTACTATGTTGCACAATTTTGAGTAATTGTCGAACTATCGAGGTTATTCATTGTATTTCCAATTTCAAGTTCGATTGGTTGATAGTTCACAATAAAGTTATTATGAAATCACTTTGTGAATGACCTCATTTGTTAATTAAACTCAAGGACCTCAGTCAATTACTATTAATTATAATTATCAAAATTGCATGATTATAGATTCATCTCATGCGATTTGATTAATTTCGACTCGAGGCCTTAATGATAAGTAATCGTAAGATGAATCGCTAATATTCATAATCACAAGCGAGTTTATCGGTTCACTAAAGAATCTACAAGTGGACATGTGTATGGGTTCAACGGTTCCACTTTTTATACATTTACCTAAATGAATATTCACTAATATATTGTATTTTCATAGTTACGAGTTATTACAAGTAAATTTTATTCTTTAACGCTATAATGATAAATGAAAAAAGACATACAAAACATTGTAATTTGTATTTCAAAGTAATCTTTATTTTTTAGAAAACTACGGGAAATTATATCATCTTGTTATAACGATCACCACATGTACTTGAATTTTAAGATTAAATTACTAGATCGTTATTCTTACTCAAATATTATATATCATTTGTTATTATCAATAAAATTTATAACTGTCGTCAACACAAAATACTAGTCTTAGGTATTTATCAAATCTTACGATTTAATTTGATTTTCTATTCACTATTCAAAAATTTAAGATTTCAATTCACAATTCTTTTTCTTGATTTAACAATTGTGCTTTTAACTAAAGTCCAAATGGACTTTCGCAATAGAGCATGGGCATGCGCACATTTTAGGCGTCTACTTCTTAAGGCGAACTCTTAGCATGGCCTATCATATTGACAACTAAGGCTGCCATGCACAAGACTCATCACGCTATATGCTTTGGGAGAGCATATATAAATTTGAAATGACACGCAATGTGAGATATGGGATAAGGAAGAAGATGTATGTTATTCATGTGTTGATGGAAAGCTTGTCACACCGTACAAAAAAGATCAATCATTGTGCAATCTTTACATTAGGTACATGAAAAAAGATCAATGATTGTGCAATCTTTATATTAGGTACATGAAAAGTCAAATCTACTAACCATTAACCTGTCTCATGATCTCTTCCTCCATGATTCTCATTTTCTTTCAGGATAACCTTGAGAGAAACTTGCTCTCTATGTGTATGCTGGTTGCCGAATGTAAGCCACCTCACGCAAAGACAAGGAGCCCCAAACTTGCCACACAGGGGAAGTCCACACTGGTTCTACTAAGTCCAAGCCATGCCCCACAATTCTTCCCATGGACAAGAATTCACCCTTCAATAGAAGCGAGGATGACCATGGCACCCAAGCAAATCGCAATCACTTCAATTGCCTTTGTCAACATAGAATGGTGGATATCTTAGTCTCCAGAACTTCATCCCACTGTAAGAGTCCGTTACTGCAATAAAAGTGCAAGAATTAATAACCATGTGAGGATGAACTATCATGGCCAAGCCAAAGTTTGACATAATGCTCTTTTACCTTCCTACCATCACAATGCTTTGCACAAGCTTGAAGCACTTCTAATTGCGACCCGATAGTTTGCCAGGAATTTTGGACCATGCAGGACATGAACATTTGATGCAAGTCAAAAGTGGTTTGCGCAGAAGTGAAACAACATCCATGATTCTTCCTTTCACTTGGTGTCATCAGGTTTTACTTGAAGGAGCAACTTCTCCACATAGACAGTGACTATTAAGTGGCTTAGGGTATGGAACACCAATTGATGAAAGGGTGCATAAATATCCATACATATGGTCATGTTCATTATTGCTATGGATGGACTTGGACAACCTATGGTAAATAGTACATACATTCCCATACTCAGAGGTATTATCAAAGGCAGGTTTTATTTCTTGGATTTGTTTCCTCTAGAAGCAAGATCATATGCATCCCTTTGGTTGTTACTTAACTATATGAAGAATTCTAACAAAAAAAAATATAGAGAGAATTGAAATATGGACTTCTTCGACCAAAAAAAAAGAATTAAAACATGGACTTTTAGATTGTAAATGATTTTGATCGATGGAATGGTGGACTGTAATATCACAATATCGAACGTAGCTATTAGAGGTACTTGATAAAAGCTCAAAGTACAATAGACAATAAATAATAGATCATTGTATATCAAATTTATGACTTTTTTTTCTTTTGGGGATGTTATGAATGCTTAATTGATTTTTTTTTGTCAGCATGGTTAGGGATTTCGAAATATCAAATTTTTCTTGATTTAAATATTATGCTATTAACCAAAGTCCAAATTGACTTTCCCGGCAGAGCATGGGCATACTCACATTCGAGGCCTCAACTTGTTATGGCAAACTTTTAGCGTGTCCTAGCATTTTGACGTCTTGGCTAGCCATACACAAGAGTCTTAGCACAATATGCTTTGTGAGTGAGAGCATATATAATTTAAAATGACACACAATATGAGATGTGAGATAAGAATGAAGACATATGAAATTCCTGGACATACAAGAAGCTCATCAAACCATACAAAAAGATTGTTCATTAGACAATCTTTACATTAGATACATGAAAAGTCGAATCTTTTGACCATTAACTTGTGCCCATGTTCTCTTCATGATTCTCCTTTTGTTTTCTTTTTCTTTTTTTTTTGTTTTGTTTTGGGATAACCTTGAGAGAAACTTGTTTCCCATGTGTATGCCAGTCGTGGTGTGTTAACCACCTTATGGAACGTAGGAGGAGCTCCAAACCTCCCACCACGATTTCCCCTAGACAAGAAACTTCTTATGGGGCAATCTCCCTTCAATAGAAGCGAGCTTGAGCAGCTGGATAATTCCAACCCCATAATTTCATTTCGCAATGAAAGTGCATTTCTGCAAAAAAAGTGTGAGAATTAATAACCACGTGAGGATGAATTATTGAGGCAAAGTCAAATCTTGGCATAATGCTCTTCACCATCTTACCATGCTAATTGCTTCACACAAGGTTGAAGCACTTCTCTGGTAAATCGCTGATCCGACTGTTTGTTTGTAGGTTTGGACCATGCAAGACATGATCATTGTATGCAAGTCAAAAGTGATTTGCACAAGAGTGAAACATGATCCAAGATTCTTCCTTTCATCTGGCATCATAAAGATTTTGCATCGAAGGAGAAACTTTCTCCGCATAGATAGAGACTATCAAGTGGCTAAGGCATAGAACACTAGGTGATGCAAGGCTACATAAATACCCAAATATTTGGTCATGTTCATTATTGTTATGGATAGACTTGCATAACCTACTATAACTAGCATGTACATTCCCATGCCTATGGGTATTATTATGGCAGGTTTTTTTTTTCTAGGATTGCTTTCCTCCAAAAGCAAGACCAGATGCATCCCCTAGGTTGTTTCTTAACTATATGAGAGAATTGAAACATAGACATTCGGAATGTTAATTTTTTTTTTTTTTTTTAACAATGGAATGGTTGACGGCAATTTCACTATATCTAACATGGCTATTACATGTATCCAATAAAAGCTCAAAGATGTACAACCGGAAATATTAGATCATTGTGTATCAAACTTTTTGTATATCTCTATAAGTTTTCAAATATAGAAAAATTTTAATTTCGTAATGATTTTTTACCGTCGAAAATTTTGTAACCGTTTGTTTGCCATGAAAATAAAACAATTTCATAATATTTTATAACAGTCATTTAACGGCTATTTAGTGGTTATGTAACGATATATAATGATTTTGTAACATGTAATTTATTTCTTCATAAACCCTCAATTTTTTATAATGGATTTATAACAGTTCGCTCTCTCTTTTTTGAATACAAATTAAACTTTAAATCACAATCTTTTAAGATACTTGAATTCCCATATCTTTCCTTTACTTAGTGTTGGGTTATACACATAATTTTCTTCCGGTTTATTTTAATATTCAGTATGGAATATAGAAAAAGGTCTATTGTATCCTAGGAAATAGTCGTAAGAGTCTTAGTTACCAAGTTTCGTACTTTTAGAGATAGACATAGTTTGCACACCTCAAACTATTAATCTTAAACTCCATTCTTTTCACGGGAAATAACTTTCTGGAAAATGTTTTCCAGATTTCCGATATTTGTTTCACGGAAAATAAATTCATTAGGGAAAACATTTTCCATAAAGGAAAAAAAGTTTTCTAAAGTTGGAGAAAATGTTTTTCACTTTTCAAGTTGGGGAAAACATTTTCCACACTCACTCTCTCATATCTCACACCCCCTATTAGTCCTCACTTCTTTCTTTCTTTATTTTTTTATTTTTTTCATAAATTCGAATTTTTTGTTATTTTTTAAAAATATCAATTTTTATTATGTTTTATTTTGTCTTTCTTTTTGTTGTTTTTCTTTTTCGGTTGGTCATTGGCCACGGCAACGGCCGATGATTAGTGATAGGCAAGCCGAGCTCGTCAATCTAGCGTAGCCAAATAGTGGCAAGGCTTAGGTGTCGCAGATCGAAAAAGCTTGAGCATCGCCAGACTACAGCGAGGCTCAGGCATCACTAATCTGTGAGGCTCAAGCCTCGTTGCCGTCTAGCAAGGCCCGAGCCTCACCGCCTCGAGCTCACCTCGCTGATGAGCTGATTAGGTGAGCTTGCCAAAGGTAGGCAAGCCTCAAGCTCTCCAACAAGGTGAGCTCGAGGCATGGCCGACTGCTGACTATTGCCATGGCCGACAACCGGCCCAAGAAGGAGAGAACACAAATAATAATAATAATAATAATAATAATAATAATTTAATAATCAATTTTAAAAAACAATAAATAACGATTTTAAAAAATAAAATAATAAAAATTTATTGAAAAAGAGTTTATAAAGGAAAATATTTTCCCAATCGAACAGCGGAAAATATTTTCCACTTCAAAATCAAGTTTCACCCAAACACCAGAAAATAATTACATTTTTTTAGAAAATAACTTTCTGAAAAATATTTTCTAGAAAAGCAACATTTTCCATAAAACGAACGGAGCCTTATTTTCTCAATTTTTCCGATAGATTTCCAACCTCTCTTATTTTTCATATTATCTAATATTTTCCCCACAATCTTAACTTGATTGAATTGCTTATCTAAGTGATCAAATGGTTTGAACCCTATTAAATTTCCATGTGATGTTTTTATGTTTATTATGATCCCGACATGTGACCCAACCAACCAAAAAGAATTGACGTTAGGGAATGGAGACAAACACATTAAGTGGGCTAATAAAAGGACCAGTAAGAAATAAGGTGCCGAAAGGAACTAGATATTATGTCAAGCAGGTCTCCTTAAAATAGCAACCCCATAGGCTTAGTTCAAATCAAATTCAATTTTTCTAAAGAGACTAACCTAATTAAAACAAAACTAGAGAAAATCATGAATTGTTCTAGATCATGTGTGTACAATGAAACAAAACTAATTCTCATGTTAAAATCCGACTCCCTAATCAAGGCCTATTTTTCAAACCATTTTCCATTTTTTTCTATTTTTTATTTATTTTTGCACTATTTAATTATTTAATTTTTTTAAAGAAAATAATTTCAATATCCTGGAAAATAAGGGACTCCGGCTGGGCTCTTGGGCCCAATCTGCTTGTGTATTCAGACGGATTCACAAGAAAGTGGGCTACGGAAAAGAGGTAAACCTTATTGCCAAGCCCCTCTTTTAGTCTAAAAGACATTTAAAGCCCATCTTTCAATACAGCTAAGCTGCGCCCATTTTTCTATTACAGCATCAACCGGCGCATTCTCCACTATAATCAAACTTTAGTACCCTGCTGAGTATACTATTGCCGCTGCCGTTAACCCTCACTTCCACTGCAATTAACCCTCACTTCTGACCACCGGCGTCAGCCGCTAAACGTTTAACAAGTGCGGACCAATCAGTACCCAGTACGCACAGGATGTGAACGAGCCAAGCAGCAGTACCAATGCCCGCGCACAGGAGAAGAAACCGGCTTTGGCAGATGGTTCAAGAGAGGATTCTTGCTTTTACCTTTTTCTTGTGCTCTCTCTGTCTCTCTCTATGAACGGCCGTGCCACCTCCTCCGTGAACCCCCTGACCATAAGAACCTTTCCCGCCTTCTTTTTATGGCGGCACTTGCCCTTCTAAAAATGGAAAAAACGATATGACTTTTATTCTATTTGTAGAGTTCTGTATAGTCATGTCAAGTGACGGATCTTGAAGAATGTATGTTTAAGTAACTCCAATTTATTGATGGCAAATATCATGCTCTAAATGATTCACCAGTTCCATAGGTTGAAAATTCTTTAATCGGATCCCAGATTTCAAAATTTCACTGTGCCTAAATTAAATGCTTAAGAAAAATTAGAAACTACAAAAATTCTCATTTTTCGGTCAAAGGTCAAATTAATGAAAATTTGCATACGTCCCAATGGCCTGGGGTAGGCTGAGGAGAGTGGTGTAGAATTGCATACATGAATTGGTAGTGTGCAGGTTTTTTGGGTAATTTATTGCGTTGATCTTGATTGCTAATTGAGAGCAATGCGTATTCTGGAATCTTCCGTTGCTCATGGAGGAGCATGCCACTGATCGTTTCTTATATATTCAAGCCGCTTCTTCTAGAAGCAAGATCATATACATCCCCTTGTTTGTTACTTAACTATATGAAGAATTCTAAAAATATATATGAGAGAATTGAAATATGGACTTTTTCGACCAAGAAAAAAGAATTAAAACATGGACTTTTAATTTGTAAATGATTTTGATCGATGGAATGGTGGATTGTAATATCACAATACTAAATGTAGCTATTAGAGTTATTTGATAAAAGCTCAAAGTATGATACACAATGAATAATAGATCATTGTATATCAAATTTATGATTTTTTTTTCCTTTCTGGGATGTTATGAATGCTTAATCGATTGTTTTTTTGTCAAGAAACTAGTCTTGTTGCGGTTAGGGATTTCGGACATTGAATTTTTCTCGATTTAAATATTATGCTATTAACCAAAGTCCGAATGGACTTTCCCGATAGAGCATGGGCATGCTCACATTCGAAGCCTCAGCTTGTTATGGCAAACTTTTAGCGTGTCCTAGCATCTTGACAACTTGGCCAGCTATGCGCAAGTCTTAGCACTATACGCTTTGTGAGTGAGAGCATATATAAGTTAAAATGACACACAATATGAGATATGAGATAAGAATAAAGACGTATGAAATTCATGGACATATAGGAAGCTTGTCAAACCATACAAAAAAGATTGTTCATTATATAATCTTTACATTAGATACATGGAAAGTCGAATCTATTGACCATTAACTTGTGCCCATGCTCTCTTCCTTCATGATTCTCTTTTTTTTTTTCTTTTTCTTTTCAAATAACCTTGAGAGTGTAAGCCAATGGAACATAGGAGGAGCTCCAAATTTGCCACAAGGTGAGTCCACTCCAGTTTGACTAAGTTTTAAACCTCCCACCACAATTTCCCTTGGGGGCAATCTCCCTTCAATATAAGCGAGTATGAGCAGCTGGATATCTTTGTCCCCAAGAATTCATTCCACTATAAAAGTTGATTGCTGCAATAAAAGTGTGAGAATTAATAACCATGTGAGGATGAACTATTGTGGCCAAGCTAGATCTTTACATATTGCTCTTTCACCATCTTACCATCGTAATTGCTTTGCACAAGCTTGAAGTACTTTTCTGGTAAATCGCTGACCCGACTATTTCTCTGTAAGTTTGGACCATGCAAGACATGATCATTGTCTGCAAGTCAAAAGTGGCTTGCACATAAGCAAAACATGATCTACAATTCTTCCTTTCATTTGGCATCATAAAGATTTTGCATTGAAGGAGTAACTTCTCAACATAGATAGAGACTATCAAGTGGCTAGGGTATGGAACACTAGTTGATGAAAGGCTGCATAAATACCCAAATATTTGGTCACGTTCATTATTGCTATGGATAGACTTGCATGACCTACTATAACTAGCATGTACATTCCCATGTCTAGGGGTATTATTAATGGCAGGTTTTTTTCATTTTGGGATTGCTTTCCTATAAAAGCAAGACCAGATGCATCCCCTAGGTTGTTTCTTAACTATATGAGAGAATTGAAACATAGACATTCGGAATGTTAATTTTTATTTTATTTTTATCAATAGAATGGTTGACGGCAATTTCACTATATCTAACATGGCTATGGCATGTGTCCAAAAAAGCTCAAAGATGTACAACTTGAAATATTAGATCATTGTGTATAAAAACTTCTTGTATATCTCTATAAGTTTTCAAATATAGAAATTTTTTAATTTTGTAACAATTTTTTACTATCGACAATTTTGTAACGGTTTGTCTATGATGAAAATAAAATGGTTTTATAACATTTTATAACAGTTATTTAACGGCTATTTAATGGTCATATAACGATTTATAATGATCTTATAACATATAATTTATTTCTTCATAAACCCTCAATTTTTTTATAATAGTTTGCTCTCTCTTTTTTTAATATAAATTAAACTTTAAATCACAATCTTTTAAGATACTTAGAATTCTCATATATTTCCTTTACTTTGTGATGGGTTATACATGTAACGCTCTTTCTATTTTTTTTAATATTCAGTATGGAAAAATAGCCGTAAGAGTCTTACTTACCAAATTTCGTACTTTTAGAGATAGACATTGTTTGCACACCTCAAACTATTAATCTTAAGCTCCATTTGTTTTATGAAAAATAACTTTCAGGAAAACATTTTTTGGATTTTCTCGATGTTCGTTTCATGGAAAATAAATTCGTTGGGAAAAACATTTTCCATGAATGATAAAAAAAGTCTTCTAAAGTTGGGAAAAATGTTTTTCACTTTTCAAGTTAAGGAAAACATTTTCCACGCTCACTCTCTCCTATCTCACACCCCATATTAGTCATCACTTCTTTCTTTTCATTTTTAATTTTTTTTTTTTTCATAAATTCGAATTTTTTGTTATTTTTTAATAAAATTGATTTTTTTTTTTTTTTTCTTTCTTTTTGCTGTTTTTCTTTTTCAGCCAATCGCCAACCGCAAAGCAACGACCAGCAATTGGTGACGGGCAAGCCGAGCTCACCAATCTAGCATTGCCAAACAAAGAACGAGGCTTAGGTGTCACAAATCAGCGACACTCGAGTGTCTTCAGACTACAATGAGGCTCAGGCATTGCTGATCTACGAGGCTCGAGCCTCGTCATCGTCCGGATCGCCTCGCCCGTGAGCTAATCGGGCAAGCTCACAGAGGTAAGCGAG
This sequence comes from Corymbia maculata, assembly GCA_014182735.1. Lineage (NCBI taxonomy): Eukaryota > Viridiplantae > Streptophyta > Magnoliopsida > Myrtales > Myrtaceae > Corymbia > Corymbia maculata. Next base: position 16,953,277 of record CM024686.1, on the reverse strand, counting down.
CTCAAGGGTAAGCCGGTTGTTGGCCATGGCCAACAACCGGCCTAGGAAGGGAGAACACAAGAAAAAAATAATGTCATAATAAATTTTAAAAAATAATAAATAACGATTTTAAAAAAAAAAATAAAAATTTATTGAAAAAGAGTTTATAAAGGAAGATATTTTCCCAAGCGAATATCGGATAATATATTCCACTTCAAAATCAAATTTCACCCACACACTGGAAAATAATTACGTTTTCCTAGAAAATAACTTTCTGGAAAATATTTTCTAGAAAAGCAACATTTTTCGCAAAACAAATGGATCTTTATTTTTTCCGATAAATTTCCAGCATCTCTTATTTTTCATATTATCTGATATTTTCCCCACAATCTTAACTTGATTGAATTGCTTATCTAAGTGATCAAATGATTTGAACCCTATTAAATTTCCATGTGATGTTTTTATGTTTATTATGATCCTGACATGTGACCCAACCATGTTTTTATGCTTATCTAAGGTGCCGAAAGGAACTAGATATTATGTCAAGCAGGTCTCCTTAAAATAGCAACCCCATAGGCTCAAGTCAAACCAACTTCAATTTTTCTAAAGAGACTAATCTAATTAAAACAGAATTAGAGAAAATCATGAATTGTTCTAGATCATGTGTGTACAATGAAACAAAACTATTTCTCATGTTAAAATCCGACTCCCTAATTAAGGCCTATTTTTTAAACTATTTTCCATTTTTTTCTAATTTTTCTTTATTTTTACACTACTTAATTTTTTAATTTTTTTAAAGAAAATTATTTCAATATTCTGGAAAATAAGGGACTCGGGCTGGGCTCTTGGGCCCAATCCGCGTGTGTATTCAAACGGGTTCACAAGAAAGAGGGCTACTTAAAAGAGGCAGACGCTATTGTTGAGCCCCTCTTTTAGTCAAAATGACATTTAAAGCCCATCTTTCAATACAGCTAAGCTGCGCCCATTTTTATATTGCAGCATCATCGAGCCCATTCTCCACTATAATCAAACTTTAGTAGCTTGCTGAGTGTACTATTGCCGCCGCCGTTAACCCTCACTTCCACTGCAATTAACCCTCACTTCTGACCACCGGCGTCAGCCGCTAAACGTTTAACAAGTACGGACCAATCAGTACCCAGTACACACAGGATGTGAACGAACCAAGCAGCAGTACCAATGCCCACGCACAGGAGAAGAAACCGGCTTCTGCACATGGTAGGAATGTTCGGGCTGAGCAAAGACTTTAGAGAGGATTCTTGCCTGTACCTTTTTCTTGTGCTCTCTGTCTCTCTCTGTGAACAGCCGTGCCGCCTCCTACATGAACCTCCTGAGCGTAAGAACCTGTCCCGCCTTCTTGCTGTGGGAGCACTTGCCCTTCTAGAAATGGAAAAAAAGATATAAGTTTTATTCTATTTTTAGAGTTCTATATGGTCATGTCAAGTGACGAATCCTGAAGAATGTAAGTTTAAGTAACTTCAATTTTTTGATGGCAAATATCATGCTCTAAATGATTCACCGGTTCCATAGGTTGAAAATTCTTTTATCGAATCCAAGATTTATAAATTTCACTGGGCCTAAATTAAATGTTTAAGAAAAATTAGAAACTACCAAAATTCTCATTTTTCGGTCAAAGGTCAAATTAATGAAAATTTGCATACGTCCCAATGGCCTGGGGTAGGCTGAGGAGAGTGGTGTAGATTTGCATACGTGAATTAGTAGTGTGCAGGTTTTTGGGTAATTTATTGCGCTAATCTTGATTGCTAATTGAGAGCAATGTGTATTCTGGAATCTTCCGTTGCTCATGGAAGAGCATGCCATTGATCGTTTCTTATATATTCGAGCCGCTTCTTCACATCGTTACAATAATTTTTTGTGAATCATTCCGTTTTTCGATTTCTCAAATGGTATTTTTGGCTCCATCACCGGCCCTGCAGTTCACTTGCCATGCACGTGCATGTCACCAATTGGAAAGACCCCTGCTAGTTTCACCAGGTTATGGACACTGCAAGATGGTTGAGATTGTCTCCACAACACACCCGAACCCATCTTTCATCGGATCGCAAGCTAGGACACATCGTGCAGGAATCTCAAACCGACCAATGCTCCCAACGGCCGTCGTCTCGTGTGAAGACAGTCGTGGTCACAATTAACACACGGGTGGGACTGCTCGTTAATTCAGCCCGTTGCCGGTTGTTGTCGTTGTCCGAATTGAGATTCTATTCAAGGTAAGCTTACATAATTTGATTTGGATTTCAGATAATCTAATTCTTTTAGATATGTGATCATTCGAAGATCTGATCTTGCAGGGGTTAAGATATTTAATCTCTTTTTCTAATAATTTTGTGTTATTCATTGCATTTTAATTAGGGAATCGAATCTTTGAGCCTAAAGATTTGATCCTCAATATTTCCTTTATTTTATTTCATGGATTGGTTTAATTAGGTAATCATATTTGCCGAAAGATTCGACCCCCGATTAAATCTTTCCTCTTTTTGTGCCCATCATGAGGCAATATTTAATAGTCTAAGTTCGACCTTAGTAATTATCGATATTTCTTAAAGATTGCATCGATAACATTTAATCATTAAACATGGAGAACCTTAGGTTATGCACGTCCATAGATTTGAGTGAATTACATGCATATAAAAAATAAAGATCTCGTCGTGTTAATTTCAAGATTGCATTCATGCATGTTTTCTAATTTCGAATCTCACGTATTATGAGCACGAGGAATCACATAGTAATCTGAAAACATAAGTTTATTTAGAGCACAATTAGGATTTAATAAATGTTATTTCCAAGTTAATTTAAGTCATCATGTAAATTGAGGCAGTTTCTTATTTCTAATTTATCAAGAAAATTCCAACAAAGAAAAAACATCTCCGTAATGTCGCACAAGATTGCAATTGGGCATAGGATTAATTAGTCCCATAACATGCATGTCACATATGGCACAGTCATTTAGAGTGTCGTATGCTTTAGGGTTAATGTTTTAATAATCGCATTATGTGGTACATTATTGATGTTGCATGTGAGTAAGATATCATAACAAAGACAAAAATTAATTAGGATTGCTTCGTTAAATCACCATTTATAGTAAATAAAGGTTATTAGGCCATGTCTAGTGTCTCGGGGTTTAATTCTTTATTTTTATAAAAGAAAAAGATTAAAAATAGTCTTTCACATAGTTCAAATAATATGACCACCCACTTGGGTGGCACTGCTAGTTCGCGCTCTCTTCCTCTTGCAAAAGGTCGAGAGTTCGAATCCCAGCTTCGTCATAGAGTGACTTAACTAGTTTCACGTGTGTGGTGGCTAGCACGTGTGGCCCCCAGGGTTTACTCTCCCGGCTGTCGGTGGGGTGTGGGGTTCCCTGGGTCATCAAAAAAATAATAATATATGGTTAATCTAAGATTAATTCTATCTGATGTCATTGCATATAATATAATTAACATAGTATACATGTCATGGCATCGCAGTTCATCAATGCATGCTTCAATTAGAAATCACATAGTCACAACATTTAAATTTGTTGTGTTATATTAAATAGGAAAACCAAAATGGAAGATTGTCATGGCATCTAAGGTATTGGTCCAAGTTATCTCATAAAGCTTAGGTCATGCATTAGTCATACATTCAAGGTTCCTCAATCTTTTAGGTGATTTATTTACTGTTTTGATTATTAAATTGATTATTAAACGTTTAATTATTGACTGCACAATCACATGATAATTCCTCATGTTAGTGGCTTAGAATTAAAACTAACAAAGACTGCATAGAAAAAAAAATTGAAATAAAGAGAAATGTATCAAAATAACGTTAGATCAAGCAAGCGTAACTAAGTCTCTGATTCCATGAATCTCTAATTCCTTTCACATTTTACTTTGAGCATCTAATTGATCCATAACCAATTAGTGATGACTCCAAATGTAAAATAAATTGCATGTTTAAATTGAGTACCAAGTTGCATTTGATAGGGTTTGAAAGAGTCCGTTCCATTAGCTTTTTCTTGATAGTTCACGTTGAGAATGGTGGTGACACTTGGCTAGGTAGAAATGCCGGAAAGCACATCCCTTTTATGACTGGATGAACTAAGTTGAGTTGAAAGCAATAGAGTTTTGGGCAGCCCGTCTCCTTTTCCAGGGACTTTCTGGGCTAACAGAAAATGCATCAATCCCCTTGCACATATGAAGTATGGAATTAAAAGAGAAAAAATGAAAAAAAATCCTAGAAACGTTATTGCTTAAGTTTTAAAGGCTTAAAGCGGACTTCTTCTCAATAGATGTGTTACAAATGGGAAAGAAAGCGTTGAACTGAAAAACAAAATTTCAGAAAAGTAAAGTTGAATTCTCTCAAATTTGATCAAATAATATATTGTTACATCCCATTATTGAAAAATGATTCTACAGGTGTGAGGAACTAATCCTAGTCCTTGCTTTAAGGATGTGTTATTTTACCTTCAGACCCTCAGCAAACTCTACTCTAACACAGACCCAGAAAGTAAAAAAAACACAACTACTCTAACGATGACCGTAAACCCGGCAATTGAAGCAGCTCTGACTCGTGCTGACTTTCTGGAAAGAGTTTACTGTTCAGTGGTTGCTTTCTTAATAATTAAGTACACCGATTGCTTAATAGGCTCCAGTTTCTTCTCTTTTGTTCTTGCTTACTGCTGGTTTAATTGCCTAAACGCCGCAGAATACATTAAGCTTGACTCTTCTGCTTATAAACACAGGTTGGACTATAATTCACCCTTCAATAGAAGCGAGGATGAGCATGGCACCCAATCAAACCGCAACCACTTCAATTGCCTTTGCCAGCGTAGAATGGTGGATATCTTGGTCTCCAGAACTTCATCCCACTATAAGAGTTCGTTACTGCAATAAAAGTGCAAGAATTGATAATCATGTGAGGATGAACTATTGTGGCCAAGCCAAAGTTTGACATGATGCTCTTTCACCCTCCTACCATCGCAATGCTTTGCACAAGCTTGAAGCACTTCTAATCGTTGACCCAACAGTTTGCCAGGAATTTTGGACCATGCAGGACATGATCATTTGATGCAAGTCAAAAGTGGTTTGATTGGAAGCGAAACAACATCCATGATTCTTCCTTTTATTTGGTGTCTCCAAGTTTTACTTTGAAGGAGCAACTTCCCCACATGGACAGAGACTATTAAATGGCTAGGGTATGGAACACCAATTGATGAAAGGGTGCATAAATATCCATATATATGGTCACGTTCATTATTGCTGTGGATAGACTTGGACAACCTACAGTAAATAGTACATACATTCCCATGCTTAGAGGTATTATCAAAGGTAGGTTTTATTTCTAGGATTTGTTTCCTCTAGAAGCAAGATCATATACATCGCCTTGGTTGTTACTTAACTATACGAAGAATTCTAACAAAAAAAAATTATACAAGAGAATTGAAAAATGGACTTTTTTGACCGAAAAAAAAAGAATTGAAACATGGACTTTTAGATTGTAAATGATTTGGATCAATGGAATGGTGGACTATAATATCACAATATCGAACGTACCTATTAGAGGTATTTGATAAAAGCTCAAAGTACGAGATAGACAATGAATAATAGATCATTGTATTTCATTGTCTATCAAATTTATGATTTTTTTTCCTTTTTGGGATGTTATGAATGCTTGATCGATTATTTTTTTTTTGTCAAGAAACTAGTCTTGTCGTGGTTAGGAATTTCGAATATCGAATTTTTCTCGATTTAAATATTATGCTATTAACCAAAGTCCGAATGGAATTTCGCAATAGAGCATGGGCATGCTCACATTCAAGGCCTTAGCTTGTTATGGCAAACTTTTAGCATGTCCTAGCATCTTGACAACTTGGCCAGCCATAAACAAGAGTCTTAGCACAATATGCTTTGTGAGTGAGAGCATATATAAGTTAAAATGACACACAATATGAGATGTGAGATAAGAATGAAGATGTATGAAATTCATGGACATATAGGGAGCTCATCAAACCATACAAAAAAGATTGTTCATTAGACAATCTTTACATTAGATACATTGAAAGTCGAATCTATTGACCATTAACTTGTGCGCATGTTCTCTTCATGATTCTCCTTGTTTTTTTTTTCTTCTTTTTTTTCTTTTTGTTTTGGGATAACCTTGAGAGAAACTTGTTTCCCATGGATATGCTGGTTGTGGTGTGTTAACCACCTCATGGAACGTAGGAGGAGCTCCAAATTTGCCGTAGGATGACTCCACTCCGGTTTAGCTGAGTTCCAAACCTCCCACCACGATTTCCCTTGGCAAGCAACTTCTTATGGGGCAATCTCCCTTCAATAGAAGTGAGTTTGAGCAGCTGGATAATTCCATCCCCCATAAATTCATTCTATTCTGAATGTTCATCACTGCAATAAAAGTGTGAGAATTAATAACCATGTGAGGATGAATTATTGTGGCCAAGCCAAATCTTAGCATAATGCTCTTTCACCATCTTACCATCCTAATTGCTTCACATAAGGTTGAAGCACTTCTTTGGTAAATCGCTGATCCGATTGTTTGTTCGTAGGTTTGGACCGTGCAGGGCATGATCATTGTATGCAAGTCAAAAGTGATTTGCACGAGAGTGAAACATGATCCAAGATTCTTCCTTTCATCTAGCATCATAAAGATTTTGCATCGAAGGAGAAACTTTCTCCGCATAGATAGAGACTATCAAGTGGCTAAGGCATGGAACACTAGGTGATGCAAGGCTGCATAAATACCCAAATATTTGGTCATGTTCATTATTGTTGTGGATAGACTTGCATAACCTACTATAACTAGCATGTACATTCCCATGCCTAGTGGTATTATTATGGCAAGTTTTTTTTTTCTAGGATTGCTTTCCTCCAAAAGCAAGACCAGATGCATCCCCTAGGTTGTTTCTTAACTATATGAAGGAATTGAAACATAGACATTCGGAATGTTAATTTTTTTTTTTTTAACAATGGAATGGTTGACGGCAAATTCAATATATCTAACATGGCTATTACATGTATCCAATAAAAGCTCAAAGATGTACAACCGGAAATATTAGATCATTGTGTATCCAACTTTTTGTATATCTCTATAAGTTTTCAAACATAGAAATTTTTTAATTTTGTAATGATCTTTTACCGTCGAAAATTTTGTAACAATTTGTCTGCCATGAAAATAAAACGATTTCATAACATTTTATAACAGTCATTTAACGGCTATTTAGTGGTTATGTAATGATTTATAATGATTTTGTAACATGTAATTTATTTCTTCATAAACCCTCAATTTTTTATAATGGATTTATAACAGTTCGCTCTCTCTCTCTTTTGAATACAAATTAAACTTTAAATCACAATCTTTTAAGATACTTGAATTCTCGTATCTTTCCTTTACTTAGTGTTGGGTTATACACATAATGTTCTTCCGGTTTCTTTTAATATTCAGTATGGAATATAGAAAAAGGTCTATTGTATCCTAGGAAATAGTTGTAAGAGTCTTACTTACCAAGTTTTGTACTTTTAGAGATAGACATTGTTTGCACACCTCAAACTATTAATCTTAAACTCCATTCTTTTCACGGGAAATAACTTTCTGGAAAATGTTTTCCAAATTTCCAATACGTTTCACAGAAAATAAATTCATTAGCGAAAACATTTTCCATAAAGGAAAAAAAGTTTTCTAAAGTTGGAGAAAATGTTTTTCACTTTTCAAGTTGGGAAAAACATTTTCCACACTCACTCTCTCCTATCTCACACCCCCTATTAGTCCTCACTTCTTTCTTTCTATTTTTTTTTTTTCATAAATTCGAATTTTTTGTTATTTTTTAAAAATATCAATTTTTATTATGTTTTATTTTCTGTCTTTCTTTTTGTTGTTTTTCTTTTTCGGTCGGTTGCTAGCCATGGCAACGGCCGATGATCGGTGATAGGCAAGCCGAGCTCGTCGATCTGGCATAGCCAAATAGTGGCAAGGCTCAGGTGTCAGATCGATGATGTAACATCCTGAAATTCGAGTCCTTTTAGGGAGGAACGAGCGTTAATTTCGTCAATGCATTGTTGGTTGATCTCACTCGGAACTGATCACTCCTGAGATACCGACCTTAAGGGGAAAGGCTAATGAGGACGAGAACTCGTGCGACTAAAGAACGACGACTGGGAAAAACGACTCAACCGTGAGACTTGCGTAAGGACGATCCTGTAGTCATGCAGGCCGATTTCAGGGACGACTAGAAGTCGATTCGTGGGCAGAACATAATGGGACGACGGGTGATTCCGTCTACTATTATCAAACCCGCAAATGGCCCTATGTCGATCCTTGATAATCATGTACTTTGAAATAAGAATCGATTCTTCGCAATTTCATGTAGTCAAGGACGTCCATGTGTCGAGGAGCCTTGAATGTGAATTGGCACGAGTCGGTTACGCGTGAATCCTCAAAGCCGCCCGTCGATCCGAGTAGTACCAAAATGGCATTCGGGCGAAATTGACAAGGCATGAGAATCCAAGATTGGACTTCGAATTTTCGGGAATGTTCGAGAAGGACTTTTGGACGATGCTTCTTAGACAGTCGACACTGCCGGTTGAGCCGAGTATTTGGAAAAGGGATTTTCGGACCAAAAGAACGAGCCTACGAGGACGTGGGCCGGGCAAGAACAGTGTGGGCCTCACGCCCAAGGTGGGACAGCTGCCATGGAAGGCCCGAGGCAAGCAAGTGAGCCCGTTGGGCCAAACCGACCATTTACCCTTCCGAGCCGTTGTCTAACCTTGAGCCGTTTCGAACCCAATAAATTCCCGAACCCATTCCTATTTATTTTCCAGCCTTTTTCCTAGGCCCGCTCCTCCATTTTCAGCCCAAGGACAGATTGGGAAATGTGCAAGGTGGAAATGACCAAAATGCCCTTGGATATTTTGAAGAAAAGTCAAAAAGGAAGAGAGATAAGATGAGGTCATTGTTTGGCAAGTGGGGCAAGCCTTGATGGCTTGGATAAGGCTTATCCTTCAGCCTTCACTTCACTCTCTCTCTCCTCTTCATCTTCTCCAAAATCGCAGCACCTCTCTCCCATGGTTTTCCTTCCTTCATTCTGTTTTTCAGTTTGACCTTTCACCGAAATCTGAGTTGTTCATTGCCTTCCCATTGGAATCTCGTCTCGTGCCACCCGCCGTTGTGTTCATAAGAGAAATTCCGTTCAAATAGCGTCAGCCGATCGCCCGAACGAGCTGCCGGTCGACCCGTATTCCTGCCGAAAGCCACCGCCGGCCTGACCATTTTCTGACCGCCTGTTGCTGTTCTGTTTTGCTGTTTCGGCCATTTTCCTCCCTTTCCGACCCAATCTCCACCCATACCAGCCACAAGTGGTTCCCCTCGACCCCCAAGTGCCATTGATCGCTGGCCCGCCGCTCGCCGGAGCTCCAGGCAGCCCGTTCAACTCCGGTCGGCCCCTATCCTCCTCTTGCAGTCTTTGTTTTCGAAGTTGGGGGTGTGAGCAGAAGCTTTTGCTATGATTTCCGTCTCGGGACCGCCTTGGAGTGTCGTGGGAGAAGTCCCCGGGTGTCGGGTTCGTCGCCGCCGCCGCGCCGGTGTCGCCGGCCTGCTTAACGGGTGAGTTTAGCCCCTAATCCCTATTTAGTGCCTAAACTTGCTTAGGGTTGGGTTAATTAGTGTTAATGCTAATTTAGGAGGGTTAATTAAGTTTTATTAGCCCTAAGATAGGTGGTTAGATAGGTGATTAAGATTAGCTTAGCTTAATCTTGCTTAATTGTGCTTATTTGTGGATTATGTGATAATTAAGCTTGTTTAGCTTAATTGATTGATTAATTTGTGTTTAATCAATGTTTTATTTAATTTCTGAATTTAATTTATTATTAATTGAATTTCGGAAATTACCGTTCACTGATTCTTGTTCATTGATACTTGTTCACGGATTACTGTTCATGATTGCTGTTCATCCGGAAGTGAAATTGTGCATAATTTCATGTATCTTGATCTTATGAAGTGAAATTGATGTGTCGTGGCATGAACATTCGATGAATCGTGTGAATTTCACAAAAAAGGAAAAATGGTTTGTCCGAGGGACACCGAAAATGGACCACTTTTATGAGAAAGGTGGGAGAAATGGTTTGTCCGAGGGACACCGTATACGAACCGCTTTTGTGAGAAATGATTTGACGTTTCATATGCAAGCATGTGTGCATTGACTAATGCTCAAAGATAATAAGTGGGTTATGATGATGTGCTTACGTGATCACTAAGTTGAAACCGCCGTCTCGGGAGAGTATCCCTTGACGTTTGTTGGGCATGCAGTCTCGGGAGAGTATCCCTTGACGTTCTATGAGCATGCGATCTCGGGAGAGTATCCCTTGACGTTCTATGAGCATGCGGTCTCGGGAGAGTATCCCTTGACGTTCTGTGGGCATGCGGTCTCGGGAGAGTATCCCTTGACGTCTTTTGGGCATGGAAGGGCCCGGTTGCGCCTCTGCGGAGGAAGGGTGCCGTAGCGCCATAGTGCCTCGGCCTGCACGGAAGGGCACGGTTGCGCCTCTGCGGAGGAAGGGCGCCGTTGCGCCGTAGCAATAGCACGGAAGGGCACGGTTACGCCTCTGCGGAGGAAGGGCGCTGTAGCGCCATTGCACCTCGGCCAAGTTGTAGCCCTGTGAGGCAATAATAATCGGAACACGTGTGAATGCGAGAGTGCATGAGAAAACATGGCATCATTGGTTCCGATTATGCATGAGGTGATCATATCATTTATGGCACGCACGCATGAATTGATAACGTGCAGGGGTGGCAATGGCGGGTGAGATCGCTTGTGACGCGACTCGCATGTGATTGATGAACTGCATCATCTAACGGCTATGTGCATTGCGTGTATTGTGCTGACTTATAACGTGCAGGGTATGGCATACCGGGTAAGGTTGCATGCGAACCGACTATTCGATTGTTGGTTGCATTGCTTGCATTGAATGAGATTTAACGTGCGGGATATGGCATACCGGGTAAGGTTGCATGCGAACCGACCTCGATTGTTGGTTGAACGTCTCGTGGTTTGATTGCGATTCCGGGTGTTTGTGGTCGGGTCGAGTGAGGGGTGGTTATGGAGAGATACCCCGGGTTGAGTTGGCGTACTAACCAGGGCTTAGGGGAAGAACTCGCTGAGATTTTATCTCAACCCGTCGTGGTTAACATTTTTCAGGTCTTTAGAATGGTGCACCCACTGTGGAGAATCCTGCCCCCTATTTCTCCAGTGATCGACCTGACGGAGTCGAGTCCGATGGGTCCGAGTGAACGTGGTGTTGAACCTGAGGGTTCATTCTGTATAGCTGGATTAGCCTAGTTTATTTTTGGCCTGGCTTAGAGGATGGATCGGGCCCTTTTGTCGGGCTTGTAATTCAAAAGACGATCCTCCGTTGGTTAATCCAGTAAATTGTGTAAATGAGTAGTGATGGTTGTTCTTGTTATTCACTCCTCTATCCCTGATTGATTGATTGATTGATTGTTGGACTGGGGATGGTTCGTCTTCCGCTTGCGCATAACAAAAGATTAAAATGAATGGTCGTCGACGAGTCTTGGGACGTCGCTTTCAATTGACCATGGTAAGGGATTGTCGCGTGCTCGAGGTTCGAGGCGTGACAGATGAGGCCTGAGCGTCGCCAGACTGCAGCGAGGCTCGCGAATCGCTGTTTTGTGAGGCTCAAGCCTCGTTGCTGTCTGGCGAGGCCCAAGCCTCACCGCCTCGAGCTCGCCTCATCGATGAGCTGATCAAGCGAGCTCGCCAGAGGTAAGTAAGCCTCAAGCCTCTCCAACAAGGTGAGCTCGAGGCATGGCCGACTGCTGACTGTTGCCATGGCTAGCAACCTACCCAGGAAGGAGAGAACACAAATAATAATAATAATAATAATAATAATAATAATAATAATAATAATCAATTTAAAAAAATAATAAATAACTATTTTAAAAAATAAAATAATAAAAATTTATTAGAAAAGAGTTTATAAAGGAAAATATTTTCCCAAGCGAACATCGGAAAATATTTTCCACTTCAAAATCAAGTTTCACCCAAACACCGGAAAATAATTACATTTTTTTAGAAAATAACTTTCTGAAAAATATTTTCTAGAAAAGCAACATTTTCCATAAAACAAACAAAGCCTTATTTTCTCAATTTTTCCGATAGATTTCTAGCATCTCTTATTTTTCATATTATCTAATATTTTCCCCACAATCTTAACTTGATTGAATTGATAATCTAAGTGATCAAATGGTTTGAACCCTGTTAAATTTCCATGTGATATTTTTATGTTTATTATGATCCTGACATGTGACCCAACCAACCAAAAAGAAGTGACGTTAGGGAATGGAGACAAACACATTAAGTGGGCTAATAAAAGGACCAGTAAAAAATAAGGTGCCGAAAGGAACTAGATATTATGTCAAGCAGGTCTCCTTAAAATAGCAACCCCGTAGGCTTAGTTCAAATCAAATTCAATTTTTCTAAAGAGACTAATCTAATTAAAACAAAACTAGAGAAAATCATGAATTGTTCTAGATCATGTGTGTACAATGAAACAACACTAATTCTCATGTTAAAATCCGACTCCCTAATCAAGGCCTAACTTTCAAACTATTTTCCATTTTTTTCTATTTTTTATTTATTTTTACACTATTTAATTATTTAATTCTTTAAAGAAAATAATTTCAATATTCTGGAAAATAAGTGACTCGGGCCGGGTTCTTGGGCCCAATCCGTGTGTGTATTCAGACGGGTTCACAAGAATGAGGGCTACGGAAAAGAGGTAAACCTTATTGTTGAGCCCATGTTTTAGTCAAAAAGACATTTAAAGCCCATCTTTCAATACAGCTAAGCTGCGCCCATTTTTTTTATTGCAGCATCATCAGGCCCATTCTCCACTATAATCAAACTTTAGTACCCTGCTGAGTGTACTATTGCCGCCGCCGTTAACCCTCACTTCCACCGCAATTAACCCTCACTACTGACCACAGGCATCAGCCGCTAAACGTTTAACAAGTGCGGACCAATCAGTACCCAGTACGCACAAGATATGAACGAACCAAGCAGCAGTACCAATGCCCGCGCACAGGAGAAGAAACCGGCTTCTGCAGATGGCTCAAGAGAGGATTCTTGCTTTTACCCTTTTCTTGTGTTCTCTTTGTCTCTCTCTGTGAACGGCCGTGCCGCCTCCTCCGTGAACCCCCTGACCAGAAGAACCTTTCCTGCCTTCTTGTTGTGGCAGCAGTTGCCCTTCTAGAAATGAAAATGATATATTTTAAGGTTATGTATGTCAAGTGACGCAATCTTGAAAAATGTAAGCTTAAATAACTACAATCTTTTGATGGCAAATATCATGCTCTAAATGATTCACCAGTTCCATAGGTTGAAAATTCTTTAATCGGATCCAATATTTCTAAATTTCACTATGCCGTTCTACCATAAAATCTTTATTATAGACATTTGTTTTCTTTTCTTGTGCTCTTCCTTTGATGAGCTCCCAAATGTTTTGGAAAGAGTTAATGAGTACATTCCGTTTCAACCGCCTAAACAGCTAACAACACCTTAATGCATCAGCCTTAAATTCTAGATGGGTTGATGATGGTGCGACATGAATCCAATAGAGGCCCTTTTCTTTTCTTTTCTTTTTTCAAATGTGATTGAAAATAATCAAGAGCCGGCACAAGCTCAAATACCCCAAACTATGCTCACACTTGAAGAAGTCAATCTTTGAGGAGCAAATGCCCAAGGCGCTGAAGAATTGGCAGAAAGAAGCCGAAGAGAGGAGCAAACAGTTCAAAAAAGCTGAGCAGCGTAAAAAGAAAGACAGAGAGTTTACATCCAATAAGTAACCCAACCAGATACTGTTATCCAAACTACGATGTTCAGTAAAAGTCTAAATGTTCTGGGAGGTTGACCAGGAGGTAAGGCATGAGACAATCTAATGTTTATTGTCTATTTAGGTCCTTATTCAGTTATAGCTAAATCCAAACTAGCCATTTTTGGTGAATTGTTGTTCCCCATATGGTTAGTGGATCCACCTGGTGATTTGTCCGGCCAAAATTAGCGAATGTAACTTAATGCAGTACGATACAGCACTATCAAGTTGTCCATATCTTGTAGAAACTCTTAGGTTAACCATAAGAAGCAGACAGGTCAATCAGTCGAGTCTTAACCGAGTCAGTTCACCCAGGCTTACCACCAACTCTTTTGTCAGACTTTCTTCTCAAAAATTGAATTTTAAGCTATACATACAAAGGCATAAAGAGCTCACGCTAATGCTCAATCATGGGCAAAGGAAAAATAGAATTGCTTAGCATAACTAAAAGTAGCCTTGCCATATCCTGCACGCTAGCAGCATGTTTTTGTAGAACCACAAACCTCATATGTTCGCTGTCGCCTTCTTTTTACTACTGGCAAATCTATTTGAGCATTTAAAAAATGTCGGTTGCATGGAGTTCTTTGTTTTCACTTTCAAGTTAATGCTTTAGGTGGCATTCTGACGGTCTCTTATCTATATGGTTGGTCATTGGTTTTACAGGTGATGGATGCTTTGCTCGACTTGTTTTGAGCAGCGGACAGTTTTCACCTAGCTGGTGCTGGCAAAGGCTTTGAACCAGATGGTTAGCGGCCTTTATGCATGACGCATTCTGGGACACAAGTCTTGTTCATTCCATAAGGACGAAATCCTCTCCATCTTCCACGTTGTAGCTTCCTCTTCTTGCATATACTCTGTCTTTAGTTTGTTTCACAGTCTATAGGAACGATAGGACTAGTTTAACTGCCTCCATTGGTATTTCTTCTTCTTGTTTTTTTATCAGTTAAGCTGTTTATCTCCGTTGTTAAAATATTTGTTCTATTTTTGTATACCTGATACTTTCCAATAGGACTAAGTAGAAATGCCGGAAAGCTATCTCTTATATGATCAGATGAGCTAAACTAAATTAAAAGCAATTGAATTTCGGGCAACTAGTCTCCTTTTCCAGGGACTTTCTTGGCTAATCACAAGCATCAATCCCCTTGTAGACAGGAAATGTGGAATCAAGATGACAAATGAAAATTCCTCAGAAGTTGTTTCTTCAAGTTCAAAAGGTAAAAGCTCACTTGTTCTCAATTGATGGGTTAAAAGGAACAGAGAGGGTGGAACTAAAACGAAAAAGTTCAGAAAAGCATAGGTCCTTTCAGTGAAATAAATAAGTGAAGCGACATCTTAGGATGGGCAAGGTTGAATTCTCCCGCACAATGGCTGAGTTCTCTCAAATTTGAACATATAATATATAATTACATTCCGTAATTGAAAATTGATTCTATAAATGCGATGAACTGATTCTAGTACCCCTTACTTTAAGGATGCTTTATTTTACCTTCAGACCCTCAGCACTCTTCACTCTGATGATGACTGTAAGCCGCCAATCAGAGCAATTCTGACACATTCCGATTTTCTAGATGTGGGTTGTTGTTCAGTGGTTGCTTTCTGGATAAGCACACTGATTGCTTAGTAGGCTCCGGTTTCTTCTCTCCTTTTCTTGATGCCTTTTGACTTAATAGTCTAAAACCCACAGAATAAATGGTGTTTGTATATGTCTCCAGAAGAAGTGGCTCACTTCTGTAACTTACTTGGAACTAGACGCTATTGCTTGTAAACAGAGGTTGACTTTGTCATGGAGGTACCGTCCAAAATGGTCAGTAAGCGCGATTAAGACTATAGAAGTTTCATGGTTTTGAATGAAGTGGATGCTTGCGTTCAACCCGGTCGGAGGAAGCGTGAGGGTATCCTCTCATCCCCACACTTTCCTTAAGGCAAGCAAAAAAGGCATTGGAGAAAAAGACACTGATCCGATTTTTGGCATGCATTGTGGGGGCATGTGAGATGTGTATCGAAACTCAGTCTTCGAAATCGTTGGGACAACATGAAATACATGATTCTTGGCTTCATTTTCATCTCCAAGCCTTACATTGGAGAAAAAGACGGAACTAAAAAGGCCAAGGGAAACAATTTGTTCATATGAGGAAGGAGAGTCACTAGTGTAACTACAAGGAGAAAGTAGAATTTGGCATAGGATAATGTTTGAAGCACCAAAATTTGAAGGGTGTACAAATATGCAAAATACCGGCCATTCTCATAATTTTGGTTGATGCACTTGCATATTTTGTCTCTAATCAGATCCCATACTTATAGGTAGAATCAATGGTAGCTTTCGTTGGGATTGCTTAACTCTACAAACTCGATCATGTACACCATTGGTTTAGTATTTACCTATTCAAGAAAGCTAAAATCCAAGCCGTTAGACTTTTTAATTTTGATAAATGAGATTGCAGGCGGCAATTTCACAATATCAAACATGGCTATTAGATGTGTTAGATAAGTACTTGAAGCAAATAAACCTAACAATTTACTACATATGGATGAAATTTATAGATCGGCTTATGGTAGGGTTGCATAACTTGCTTTTCGTTAAGTTTTGGTGAACTTTACTCACTTCTCTAAGAGAGAAAAAGCTATAGATCAAGAATTGTTATATGTGAGAAAGCAAGAGATATAACCCTACTTTAAGCCGATGTGTTACTTTCACCCGTATATAGTAAACCATCAAGTTTATGTTCTTTAATTACTGATTGGATACCTAACACCATGTTCAACATTGTAAAATTGCCGTCTACCATCTTATTTATCAAAAGGATGAAATAAATCTAATGCCTATATTTTAATTTTTCTTGAATAGGTAAGTTCCTAAACCTACCATCAAAGTGCTTTTTCACCCTCCCACCATCCCGACGCCTCGTGCAAGATTTATAGCACTTCTCTAGTAAATCGTAGATCCACCATCTGTCTGCAAGTTTTCGCCACATAGGCCATCATCATCGGATTCAAGTCAGAAGTGGCTTGCAAGGAAGCGAAACATGATCCATGATTCTTCCTTTCATCTGGCATCACAAGGATTTACGTCAAACGAGCAACTTCTCCACACAGGCAGAGACTATCAAGTGGGAAGGGCATGGAACACCAATTGATGAAAGGCCTGCATAAATATGCAAATATATGGTTATGTTCATAATTACTGTGGATAGACTTGCACAACCTATGTAAATAATACATACGTTCCCATTCTCAGAGGTATTATTGGCGGGAGTTTTTTTTTTGTAGGATTGCTTTCCTCCAACTGCAACATGGACGTTTAGATTGTTGATGATTTTGATCGATGGAATGGTTGTTTGCAATTTCAAGATATGAAACATGGCAATGTATCCAATATAAGCTCAAAGCACAATACAACTGAAAATATTAAATCATTGTATAACAAATTTATGACTCCTTCCTATTTGAGATGTTATGAATGCTTAATCAACTATTTTCGGTCAAGAGAGGAGTCCCATCTCAATTAGGGATTTTGAATCTTAAATTTTTCTATGTTTGACCTGTCGAGAATATCCAAGTGTCAACACATGAAAAATGCATGATTCTTGTGACATCCTGAATTTTTGACCTATTTTGGATTATATGAATGAATATCTCTTCAATGCGCTATTAGTTAAGTCTTGCTCTGAACTGATTACTCAGGAGATAATAACTAAAGAGGAAAGCCTAGTAATGATTCAAGCACATGCGCGACTAGAGAACTTGAACACGGATGATGATTCGACCATAAGGATTGACGAAGATTAAGCAATTGATCCCTTACAATTACATGACAATCAAGGTCATTCGGGGATTGACGAGGCTCAAACGTGAATTAATATTATTTTAAATACAGATTCATTATGCGTGTTCCATAAAAACAGCCCATTAATTTGAGATATACTAAAATTGCAATTGATTAACTTAGCCGTGAATTTAATCCGATCTCAAGTATTGGGCTTTTCGAGACGTTAGGATGAGATTGTTGGTTATTGTCTCATTAATTCTTGAAAATTTTCGGTTCACTTGGAACCGTTGGAATGGACCGACAGGCTAAGAATTTTGAAAACGAGACGTTCCTGATTCTTCATTTTCGACCAAGGGCATTTTAGGAAGATTCATCCTAAAATGGGGAAATGACCAATTTTGTTTGACTCCGATTCTCATCCCCCCCCCCCTCCGGGGGAAGCAAATTGGTGGGGAAAAATTTGCTAGATGGGAATGGGACTCTCATTCTCATGCCCATGTGTCACGGGCCGATCGTTTAGGATCTCGACCGTGCGGCGACTTAGGCTACTTCGGATCGCAGGGGATCGTCGCTCCTAAGCCAAGCCTTTTTTGGATCGATGGATCCTTTCACTTCACCCGGATCGTAGAGAGAGAAACTAGAGAGAGAAGCTCTGAAGAAAGAAAGAGAACTTGGATTGCTAATTGTTGGATGATTACAAGTGAGGGAGGGCACCCCTTCTTATACTTGAGACCCTCTGATTACAACCGTAGATTGACATTCGATCTGGCGGACGAGATCGCACCGCCTCACCTACCATCTACCCGTACTTATGACGTCACCTACCAATACTTATCACGGCTACAACCATCGACATTTATGACGTCATGGCAACTAACTACATTTAAGACAGGAAGACTCTAGACCACGGCGCAATTACCGGATCGTCCGTCCCAGAGAATGTTGCGGAAGCATTGGGATTCTTCAAGGGGTCTTTGGGTCATTCCTCCTCGATCACGAAGGCCCCATTAATGAGGGAAACCTCTCCTCCGTGACATTCTCCCCCACTCAATCGAGCGACGTCCTCGGCACTCACAGCATGGAGGGATTTCTTCTTGGCGCGGGCTTTTTCTCTCTTCTTCCTATTCCGTTTGGTCCTGACCGAGTCGAACGGCACCTCGAACGGTTTTATGAACATGTGGGCGCACATACCTTTCTTCGGTTCGTACTTGGTACGAGGTATGGGCTCCACCTCAGGGAATAGGACTTCGAACGACATGTCTTGGGTTGGCGGTGTCTTCGGTTGATCGGCCATGATTTTGGCCGCCTTCAAGTTCTTGTCGAGAAGATGGACCGCGGTGATCATCTTGGTGTTCATCGCCCCTTTGAGCATCGGCACCATGGACGGGCACTTCGGATCAAGCAGCATGATGCACTTGGATCCTAGGTCGATCATGGCCCTGGCTTGGTCGAAGAATTGCATCCCCAAGATGAGGTCGTAGTTGTCGAGCGGAACAACTTCGAACGGAATCTTACCCTTTCATCCGCCAATTTGGACTTCGACCTCCGGAGTTGTTCCTCCGCTTGCGAGATCTTCCAAGTTGACGGTTTTGAAGCGCCTTCCGTTCGGCCGTACTTCCAAGCCCAACTTCTTCGCTACTTCGGTCGCCATAAACACATTGGACGCCACCGTATCGACTAAAGCGTAGAGAGTTATTCCACATACCTCGAGTTCGACAAAGAACATGTCCACTTGCTCCATATTTTTCTTGGGCAGAGGTTGTGTTTGCATGGCGTTGAGATTCATTCCACCAAGTCGGATTTGCCGCTTCTCCTCCTTTGGCCGTTCTTCTTCGACGGAAAGGATGGCGTTCACCCGGTGCCTTTGTGGACACTTCTGCGTCCAGTGATTTCCTTTGCAAATAAAGCAAGGTTTGGGCAGAGGTTGTTCAAACTTACTTGAGTAGTTCATATTCGGTCGACTTCCTTAGATGGGTTGTCTGGATGAACCTTCTCCCCATTTCCTTGTTTGGCCACCTTGATGCTTGGGGCCACGGGAGTTGTCACCACCTTCATCCTCGGAGGGTTGATCCAACCTCCAGTCCCTTGTCCGATACTTCGTTGCATCGAACTTGTTGAGGTCGATGAGCGACTCGGCCACGGTTAGAGCTTTCGAGAGAGTCCTCACATCCCGGCGCATTAACTCTTGTTTGGCCCATGGCTTTAGTCCATCCATGAACGCCCCAAAAGCCTCATCATCTCCAAGATTGTTGATCTGGAGTTTGAGTTCAGTGAATTCCTTCACGTACTCTCGGACCGTTCCTCGTTGTTCGAGGCGATGGAGCTTGCTACGAGCTTCCTGTTGAGCGAATTCGGGGAAGAAGTACTCCCGAAATTCCTCCACGAAGCCATCCCACATTTTCACGGGATGGGCACCGCGCTTAGTCTCATCACACCTGTTGCGCCACCACAACATCGCAGTATCAGTAAGGTACATGGCAGCAGTTCGTACCTTAACATTTTCTTGTTGGATGTTGGCGGCTCCGAAGTATTGCTCCATACTCCAGACGAAGTTGTCCACCTCTTTGGCGGA
This sequence comes from Corymbia maculata, assembly GCA_014182735.1. Lineage (NCBI taxonomy): Eukaryota > Viridiplantae > Streptophyta > Magnoliopsida > Myrtales > Myrtaceae > Corymbia > Corymbia maculata. Next base: position 16,933,050 of record CM024686.1, on the reverse strand, counting down.
TCAATCACCCTTGAACTCTTTGGGCTTCGGCACATCCAACTTGGACACCGCTTGGGTAGGCATCGCTCCATTCGCGATGCTTAATTTGCACAAGGCGAGCTCCGTCTTGAGTTCTTGGATCTCCACCTTCATGACATCCATTTCCTCCCACCGGGGGTTCTCCTCTTCCATGGTTCGGATGCGCTCCCTCAAGTCGTCGATTGATTCATCGAGGGCATCATCCCTTGCCTGAAGAGGGACCGTCGCATTGTTGATGGCGTCCGTGAAGTCTTTGCGAAGGGTGCTTTCAACCTCCATGATCCGTTCTTGAACATCGTCGAGTCCTTCAATCATGTCGGCCCTGGCATTTCGCATCTTCCCAAACTTCTCATCAAGCCCAGCAAGGGCTTCCAGTGAGGTTGCTCTCTTCTTGCTTCGGTCGCGAGTCTCTCTGACTGGCGCGGCTTCTCCATCCAAAACAGCTTCCTGGCTCGACATTCCTTCGAACAGTTGGTGCTCCTCTTCTTATTTCTCTCTTTGCTCTGATACCACTTGTCACGGGCCGATCGTTTAGGATCTCGACCGTGCGGCGACTTAGGCTACTTCGGATCGCAGGGGATCGTCGCTCCTAAGCCAAGCCTTCTTTGGATCGATGGATCCCTTCACTTCACCCGGATCGTAGAGAGAGAAACTAGAGAGAGAAGTTCTGAAGAAAGAAAGAGAACTTGGATTGCTAATTGTTGGATGATTACAAGTGAAGGAGAGCACCCCTTCTTATACTTGAGGCCCTCTGATTACAACCGTAGATTGACATTCGATCTGGCGGACGAGATCGCACTGCCTCACCTACCATCTACCCGTACTTATGACGTCACCTACCAATACTTATCACGGCGACAACCACCGACATTTATGACGTCATGGCAACTAACTACATTTAAGACAGGAAGACTCTAGACCACGGCGCAATTACCGGATCATCCGTCCCAGAGAATGTTGCAGAAGCGTTGGGATTCTTCAAGGGGTCTTTGAGTCGTTCCTCCTCGATCACGAAGGCCCCATTGATGAGGGAAACCTCTCCTCCGTGACACATGCCCCTGGGGGGGAGGACGCTCTTCCCACTCTGCAGCGCACGTCCCCATCATCTTCTCTCTCTCCATCTCTCTCCATCTCTCTCCATCCGCACGTTCTTCTTTCCTTCGGCCGCACGCATGCCTCTCTCTCTCCTTTCTTTCGTCCCTTCGATCTTCCTTCCTTCTTCTCTGTTTTATTTCGCCCCTTACGTTCGGCGTTGTTCTAGCCGCACGCCCCGTCTCACCAGGTGTCGCTTTGTCACCGCCGCAACTCAGCCCAACCGCTATCCCACACGCCAGACCGCCTCCCGACCGTCCCTCTCTCATTTGGATTCATCTTCCTTCTTCTCTGTTTTCTTTTCCCCCATCTGGGGTGGCTGCCGTTCTGGTTTAAATTGCCGCCAACCATTGCCATGGCTGACCACCTCAGCCAACCCTCATCGCCGCGGAGAAACCGCATTCCATCCTCCGCCGCAAGCCGAGCCGGGACAGCCACCAACCGAGACCGACGCTTCTTTTTCCCCCTCTCGGCTCTGTCTTAGCCGAGCCAAGCGTCCCTTCTGCTGTCGCACGCCGGTCACCACCACCGCTTCACCCTCATGCCAAAGCCACCGTGGGTCTCGCAGTCCACCCGTCCGAGCAGCTAGCGAAGCCGCTTGCGTTCCTCCCTCTCTCGGCTTCCCTACCTCTAGGCTCCTGCCAGCTCTCAACCACTCCCTCTAGGTTCCGCATCAAGCAGCCAACGAAGCCGCCCGCGTTCCTCCGCCCCCGCACTGCCGAACCACCGTGAACCAGCCCGGAACCGCCGCCACCCGCGACCCATTCTCTCTCTCCTTGGTTCGACTTGCTCGGGTTCCTCACGGGGGAAACCGGCTGCCCTCGTCGCCGCCGAGCTCGGCTGCCACCTCACACCGCCTCGACGCCACGGGAGGACCTTCCCGAGCCATCCCAGCCACATCGGAGCGCCCATGTCCCTCTCTTCCTCACGGCTTCTCCTAGGCGAGCCCACCCGAGCAAGACCCATTCCCCGTGCTATCCCATCCCGACAAGCCGGAGGTACCCACACATTCCTCTCACAGCCGCCATCATGCCTGTGCCATCATTGCTGCGAAGCGGTGAGTTATTATGCTAATCCCATGATTAGTGTACTAATCTCAATTAAGGATGGATTAGTTTAAGACTAATCCGGATTAAGTTGTTAGTTATAGTTAATTAAGTTTAATGATGATTAATTTCATTAGTCCTATTTAGTGTTGATTAACTATGGTTTAATTGTAATTTACGCTAACTATATGGTTAAGTTTAATTTGAAATAATTAATTATATTTAATTGTTTTAGGAATAATTAAATATTGATTAATTATTTTTAGTGTTAACAAAGTATTTTTATAATAATTAATTATGATTAATTATTTTTTGTGATAATTATTTATTTTAATAATAATTTCACTTGTGTTGGTTAATTATTCTAATAATAATTAACTTATGTGAATAGTTGATTGTTAGATTATTGCAATAGAACAATATATGGATATTACATGGGACACCAGTTGCAATGTATGTAATTCTATACATGTCCCGTGTGGATCGAGATGTGAGTGTCTTGAGAATTAAATTCATTGAATAATCTGAGGTGCTTGTGTTGACATGTTAATTGAACCTGTCACCTAGTGGGAGTTTGGAAAGATGATCCCTGAGTTGTCGAATGTTTGATGGGTGCCTAGATGTCGAGTTGTAGTTGAGGCCGGATCGATACTTTGTTTAGGAATGCCGCCTATGATGAGAGATCCAGATGATGTCATATCTGATGGGGCGAGACGATGCTTGATCAGACCAGAAGGCCGTCAACCTTCAGATTGTGCCATGGCTCTAAGGGTCGTAATAATTCGAACACACTTGGTTGCTATGTGCATGGGTTATTATATGTTGTGTTCTAATTATGTAAGCATCTATCTATTTATGTTTGGTACGTATGAGTTGTATTGTACAGGATATGAGCAGCCACAAGATGAGATGCATGCAAATCAATTTGATAGTCGGTTGTGGTTATGAGGAATGCACCTATTAAATACCCCCAAGGCGAAATTGATAAACTAACCAAAGCTCAGGAGATTTTATCTCATTTATTATTACTAACCATTTTGTAGGACCCTAGATATGGCTTTTTGCCCTACGTGTTTTTGACTCCCTCTCACCACCGAGTTACACATATTGATGTTTACTACAGGGGGGAGTGAAACACTCTTCTTAAAGTTTATTACCACTAATTGGATAGATGAGGGATGGGGTGAATTAGCCCCGCATTCATATGTGGCTTGGTTGGTTTGGTTCGAAGGTAGCCTGTTTGGACCCTATGAAGGACTTGCGGGGTAACGTGTCAAGTGGACGCTAGATACCTCCTTTTTGGACTAAATAGACTCCTGGCCCCTTTAAGATGAAGTAGATTAACCTCTTTTTCCCCTTTTATCTTTTTGACAGCAGTCAAAACAGTATCCAACTATAGGATTGTACATATACTTGTTCTCTAGGGTTAATCGGTTAAATAAATAAAATGAGGTTTCTTCTTTTATAGTTGTCTATCTTTCTGACTATCCATGCTGCTATTATTTGATTGAGTGTTTAATGTTTTGTTTCCATATGCACATAATTAAATGATAAAAAAAAATGATTGGTCACACGTCTTGGGACATTAAACTCATTTGACCACAAGTGAATAGGGATTATCGCGTGTTCAAGGATCCGAGCATGACAATTCTTGACTTCATTGTCATCGCTCAGGTTTACATTGGACAAAAAGATGCACATGAAAAGGTAAAAGGAAATTATTCATCTACATAGGGAGGAGAGTTAACTAGTGTTACCATGAGAGAGTAAAATTTGACTAAGGCTAAGGTGTGAAGCACCAAATGTTGAAGGGTACAAATGTGTAAAATACCAGTTATTCTCGTTCTTTGTTGTGGATAAACTTGCATATTTTGCCTTTAATAAGTTCTTATACATGGATATCAAATTAATGGTAGGTTTGTTAAGAATTGGTTTACTTTACAAACTTGATCGGGTATCTTGTTGGTTTATTACTTTTAAAGGAAACTAAAATCTAGGCCTTTCCATTTTTTAATCATTTTGATAAATGAGATCAAAAATGGTAATTTCACAATGTTGAACATGATTATTAGACATATGCGGTAAGTGCTTAAAGCACATAAATCTAACGATTTATTATATAAAGGGTTAATGCCACGAAAAACCCTAAACTTTACCCCTTGTGACAGATTTACCCTAAACTTTTTTTTGTGACACAAAAAACCCCAAACTTTGCCATGCGTGACACATTTACCCCAAACTTTGCCCCGTGTGACACATTTACCCTAAACTCTTTTTTTTGCCACAAAAAACCCTAAACTATGCCACTTGTGACAATTTTACCCTGAATTATATTACTTATGACAAATTTACCCCAAAGGTTTTTGAGCTGAAGGGCATTTTCGTCATTTTCTATTTTATTTTATTTTTTATTGAAGAGGAAGCCGGCGAGGCCATCCTCGCCCAGCGCCGGAGTCCGGCGAGGGTCGCTGGGCAGCCCTCGCCGGCGTCGGGCGGGCGGCCCAGCCCGGGCGACCCTCGCCGGCGTCGGGCGAGGGCCGCCAGTCCTCGGCGACCCTCGCCGGCGTCGGGCGAGGGCCGCCCAGATCCTCGGCGACCCTCGCCGGCGTCGGGCGAGGGCCGCCCGAGTCCTCGGCGACCCTCGCCGGCGTCGGGCGGCCCTCGCCGGAAGCCGGCGAGGGTCGCCCTCGCCCGATCTTGCACAGGCGGCCCTCGCCGACGCCGGCGAAGGGCCGCCCTCGCCGGATCGGCTTGGGAGGCCCTTGCCCTCGCTGGGTCGTCCTCGCCCGGCGAGGCTCGGGCGAGGGCGGCGAGGGTCGCCCGGGCCGGATCCGGCTCGGCCGCCCTCGCCGGACGCTAGCAAGGGTTGCCCTCGCCCGATCGGCTCGGGCGGCCCTCGCCCGACGCGGCGAGGGCCGCGCAGATCCGGCGAAGGGCCGCCCTCGCCGGATCGGCTCGGGCGGCCCTCGCCCTCGCTTGGGTCGCCCTCGCCCGGCGAGGCTCGGGCGGCCCTCGTCGGCGTCGGGCGAGGGCCGCCCGGCCGGCTCCGGGCGGCGACCCCGCCGGCGTCGGGCGAGGGCCGCCCGAGCCGGATCCCGGCTCGGGCGGCCCTCGCCCGACGCCGGCGAGGGTCGCCGGGCCGGGCCGCCCTCGCCCGACGCCGGCGAGGGTCGCCCAGATCGGGCCGCCCTCGCCCCGCCGGCGAGGGCCGCCAGCCTGGGCGACCCTCGCCGGACTCCGGCGCCGGCGAGGATGGCCTCGCCGGCTTCCACTTCAATAAAAAAAATAAAAAAGAAAAAAAAATAGAAATGACGAAAATGCCCTTCAGCCAAAAAACTTTGGGGTAAATTTGTCATAAGTAATATAGTTCAGGGTAAAATTGTCACAAGTGGCATAGTTTAGGGTTTTTGGTGGTAGAAAAAAAAGTTTAGGGTAAATGTGTCACACGGGGCAAAGTTTGGGGTTTTTTATGTCACAAAAAAAAGTTTAGGGTAAATCTGTCACAGAGGGTAAAGTTTAGGGTTTTTCGTGGCATTATCCCTTATATAAATATGAAAGTTATAGACACGCTTATGGTAGGCTTCCACCATTACAGATGGTGCAAAAACCATTATAGACATTCCTTGAGCTAGAATCTGCCAAGGACTAACTTATATGCCTATTGAGGTTTTTATGAAAAAAAAAAATCTACTTTTTATTCTATTCCCTTTTTTCTTAATTATATTGTTATTCTTTTTAATTTGACCAATTAAGTTCAACTTTCACAAACTCTGGATCAAGTTCCTCCAACTCCATATTGGCCAAACCCAACTGGCGGAGCCATCGGAGCACATCGTCGATGACATCAACAAAATCATTTCATTATTCTTTTTAATTTGCCCCCATTCTTGTCTCTCTTTACGAATTGTTCAGGAGCCGCGAGTTGCAATGCTTGAAGTTGGAGATGTAGCTTCGAATCGCACGCACCCGAGTGATTCGCGAAATGGGTTATGAGGTCCTAGATAGCAGCAGTAAGCCGAAATTCGACATGGGTTTGCTTTCTAGTTGATGTCGGGAGATGCAAGTTCCCATCTTTTCTCGAGATTGATCTTGTCCGGAACCATGCGTGGCGCTATTTAAAAAATGGGTCCGGGCGTGTCGGGCCCTCAAACCCAACTGGTGAAGCCATCGGAACACATCGTGCTATGACGTCAACAAAATTTTTCAAAAGTTGATATCTTCATTGTTGACCACATTGGCTAGATATTATCCATAGTAGTCAGTTCACCACATTGTTGACGTCAACAATGTGGTGACACATTCTGATTTTCTGGATGTGGGTTGTTGTTCAATGGTTGCTTTCTGGATAAGCACACGAATTGCTTAGTAGGCTCCGGTTTCTTCTCTCCTTTTCTTGATGCCTTTTGACTTAATAGTCTAAAACCCACAGAATAAATGGTGTTTGTATAAGTCTCCAGAAGAAGTGGCTCACTTCTGTAACTTACTTGGAACTGGACGCTACTGCTTGTAAACAGAGGTTGACTTTGTCATGGAGGTACCGTCTAAACTGGTCAGTAAGCGGCATTAAGATGATAGAAGTTTCCTGGTTTTGAATGAAGTGGATGCTTGCCTTCAACCCGGTCGGATGAAGCGTGAGGGTATCCTCTCATCCCAACACTTTCCTTAAGGCAAGCAAAAAAGGCATTGGAGAAAGACATAGATCCAATTTTTGGCCTGCATTGTGGGTGCATGTGAGATGTCTTATCAAAACTCAATCTTCGAAATGGTTGGGACAACATGAAAAACATGATTCTTGGCTTCATTTTCATCTCAAGGCCTTACATTGGAGAAAAAGACGAAACTAAAAGGCCAAGGGAAACACTTTGTTCATACGAGGAAGGAGAGTCACTAGTGTAACTACAAGGAGAAAGTATAATTTGGCATAGGATAATGTTTGAAGCACCAAAATTTGAAGGGTGTATAAATATGCAAAATACCAGCCATTCTCATAATTTTTGTGGATGCACTTGCATATTTTGCCTCTAATCATATCCCATACTTATAGGTAGTATTAATGGTAGCTTTCATTGGGATTGCTTAACTCTACAAACTTGATCATGTAAATCATTGGTTTAGTATTTACCTATTCAAGAAAGCTAAAATCCAAGCTGTTAGACTTTTAATTTTGATAAATGAGATTCCAGGCAGCAAGTTCACAATATTGAACATGGCCATTAGATGTATCAGATAAGTACTTGAAGCAAATAAACCTAACAATTTACTACATATGGATGAAATTTATAGATCAGCTTACGGTAGGGTTGCATAACTTGCTTTTCACTAAGTTTTAGTGAAATTTACTCACTTCTCTATGAGAGAAAAAGCTATAGATCAAGAATTGTTATATTGGAGAAAGCAAGAGATATAACCCTACTTTAAGCCGATGTGTTACTTTCACCCGTATATAGTAAACCATCAAGTTTATGTTCTTTAATTACTGATTGGATACCTAACACCATGTTCCGCATTGTAAAATTGCCGTCTCCCGTCTCATTTATCAAAATGATGAAATAAATCTAATGCCTATATTTTAATTTTTCTTGAAAAGCTAAGTTCCTAAACCTACCATCAAAGTTCTTTTTCGCCCTCCCACCATCCCGACGCCTTGTGCAAGATTTGAAGCACTTCTCCAATAAATTGCAGATCCACCATCTGTCTGCAAGTTTTAGCCACATAGGCCATGACCGTCGGATTCAATTCAGAAGTGGCTTGCAAGGAACCGGAACATGATCCATGATTCTTCCTTTCATCTAGCATCACAAGGATTTACATCAAAAAAGCAACTTCTCCACACAAGTAGAGACTATTAAGTGGGAAGGGCATGGCACACCAATTGATGAAAGGCCCACATAAATACGCAAATATATGGTCATGTTCATAATTGCCATGGATAGACTTGCACAGCCTATGTAAATAGTACATATGTTCCCATTCTCGAGGTATTATTAGTGGGACTTTTTTTTTTGTAGGATTGCTTTCCACCAACTGCAAGAACATATGCATCCCCTAGATTGTTACTTAACTATTTAGACACTTGAAACATGGACATTTAAAATGTTGATGATTTTGATCAATGGAATGGTTGACTACAATTTCAAGATATCAAACATGGCAATGTATCCAATATAAGCTCAAAGTACAATACAACTGAAAATATTAAATCGTTGTATAACAAACTTATGACTCCTTCCCTTTCCCTTTTGAGATGTTATGAATGCTTAATCAACTGTTTTTGGTCAAGAAAGGAGTCCTATCTCAATTAGGGATTTTGAATCTTAAATTTTTCTATGTTTGACCTTCAAGAATATCCAATTGTCAACACATGAAAAATGCATGATTCTTGTGACGTCCTGAATGTTCAAACTATTTTGGATTATATAAATGAATATATCTTCAATGCGCTATTAGTTAAGTCTCGCTTACTCATGAAATACTAACCAAAGGGAAAAGGCTATTAATAATTCAAGCACACGCACGACTAGAGAACTCGAACATGGATGATGATTCGACTATAAGGATTGACAAAGGTTAAGCAATCGATCTCTCGTAATTACAAGACAATCAAGGTCATTCGGGGATCGAGGAGGCTCAAACGTGAATTAATGTTATTTTAAATGCAAGTTCATTATGTGTGTTCCATAAAAACCGCCAATTAATCTGAGATGTACTGAAGTTGCAATTGATTAACTTACCGTAAATTTAATCCGATCTCAAGTATCAAGCTTTTCGGGAAGTTAGGATCAGATTGTTGGTTATCGTCTCATTAATTCTTGAAAATTTTCGGTTCGCTTGGAAGTGTTGAAATGGACTGACAGGCTAAAAATTTTGAAAACGAGACGTTCCTACTTCTTCATTTTCGACTCAGGGCATTTTAGGGAGATTCATCCTAAAATGGGGAAATGACCAGGTGGGGAAGCAAATTGGTGGGGAAAATTTTGCTAGATGGGAAAGGGACTCTCATTCTCATGCCCTGGGGCGGGGAGGCGGGGGACATTCTTCCCACTCTACGCCGCACGTCCCCATGAGCTTCTCTATCTCCATCTCTCTCCCTCTGCATGTTCTTCTTTCCTTCGGCCGCACGCATGCCTCTCTCTCTCTCTCTCTCTCTCTCTCTCTCTCTCTCCTGTCCCTTCGGTCTTTCGCCCCTTCTGTTCGGCGTTGTTCTAGCCGCACGCCCCGTCTCACCAGCTGTCACCTGTCACCGCCGCAACTCAGCCCAGCTGCCACACACCAGACCATCGCCCGACCGTCCCTCTCTCATTTGGATTCACCTTCCTTCTTCTCTCGTTCTTTTTACCCCTGCGGGGTGGCTGCCGTCTCGGTTTAAAGCCGCCAACCATCGCCATGGCTGACCACCTCAGCCGACCCTCGTCGCTACGGAGCAACCTCATTCCATCCTCCGCCGCAAGCTAAGCTGGACAACTACCAGCCGAGACCGATCGCTTCTTTTCCCCCTTAGCTGAGCCAGCCGTCCCCCTTCGCTGTCGCACGCCGGCCACCACCGCCGCTTCACCCTCATGCCGAAGCCACCGCGCCCGTCCGAGCAGCTAGCGAAGCCACCACGTTCCTCCCTCTCTTGGCTTCCCTACCTCTAGGCTCCTGCCAGCTCTCAACCACTCCCTCTAGGTTCCTCATCGAGCAGCCAATGAAGCCGCCCGCATTCCTCCACCCCCGCACTACTGCCAAACCACCATAAACCAGCCCCGGAACCATTGCCACCTGCTGACCATTCTCTCTCTCCTTGATTTGGCTTGCTCGGGTTCCTCACGGACGGGCGGCTGCCCTCGTCACCGCCGAGCTCGCCGCCGCCTCACACCGCCTCAACTCCACCGGAGGACCTTCCCCGAGCCATCCCGGCCCCGCGTCGGAGCTGCCCATGTCCCTCTCTTCCTCATGGCTTCTCCTAGCCAAGCCACCCTGGCGAGACCCATTTCCCATGCCATCCTATCCCAACACGCCGGAGGAAGCAACAAATTCCTCTCTCCGCCGCCATCACACCCGTGTCATCACCACTGCGAAGCGGTGAGTTATAAAGTTTAATGACGATTAATTTCGTTAATCCTATTTAGTGTTAATTAACTATGGTCTAATTGTAATTTGTGCTAATTAAATGATTAAGTTTATTTTAGAAGTAATTAATTATACTTAATTATTTAGAAATAATTAAATATTGATTAATTATTTTAGTGTTAACAAAGTATTGTTTTTTTTTTTTCTTTTTTGATGACCTAGGGAACCCCGCATCGCGCCAACAGCCGGGGGAACAAACTATTGTTTATAATAATTAATTGTGATTAATTATTTTTGTTGATAATTATTTATTTTAATAATAAATTCCCTTGTGTTGGTTAATTATTCTGATAATAATTAATTATTGTGAATTATTACTTATGTGAATAGTTGAGTGTTGGATTATGCAATAGAACAATATATGGATTTTACATGGGACACTAGTTGCAATGTATGTGGATTTTATGCATGTCCCATGTGGATCAAGATGTCAGTGTCTTGAGAATTAAATTCATTGAACAATATGAGGTGCTTGTGTTGACACGTTAATTGAATCTATCACCCAACGGGAGTTTGGAAAGATGATGCATGAATTGTCAAATGCCGAGTTGCAATTGAGGCCAGATTAATGCTCCGTTTAGGAATACTATCTATGGTGGGAGATTCAGATGATGTCATATCCAATGGGGCGGGACAATGCCCGATCAAATTGGAAGGTCGCCAACCTTCAGGTTGTGCCATGGCTCCAAGGGTCATAATAATTCGAACATGCCAGGCTACTATGTGCATGGGTTGTTATATGTTGTGTTTTAATTATGAAAGTACATGTCTATTTATGTCTAGCACGTAAGAGTTGTATTGTGCAGGGTATTCGCAGCTGTGAGATAAGATTGAATGCGAATCAATTTGATAGTCGGTTGTGGTTACGAGGAATGCACATGTTAAATACCCACGAGGCGAATTAATATAGTAACCAAGGTTTAGGGTTTTGATTCATTGAGATTTTATCTCATTTATTGTTATTAACCATTTTTCAAGCCTCTAGGTATGGCTTTTTACCTTGCGTGTTTTTTACTCCCTCTCGCCATCGAGTTACACATATTTGTGTTTACTACATTAGAGAATGAAACACTCTTCTTAAGGTTTATTACCATTGTTTGGATAGACGATGGATGGGGTGAATTAGCCTCACATTCTTATGTGGCTTGTTCGTCTGGTTCGAAAGCAACCTGTTTGGACCCTATGAACGACTCGCGGGGTAATGCATCAAGTGGATGCTAGATACCTCCTTTTTGGATTGATTAGACCCTTGGCCCCTTTAAGATGAAGTAGATTAACCCCTTTTGGCCCTTATATCTTTTTAATGGCAGTCGAAATAGTATCCAACTGTAGGACTATATATATACTTGTTTCCCAGGGTTAATCTGTTGAATAAATAAAATGGGGTGTTTGCTTTTATGGTTGTCTATCTTTCTGACTATCCCTGTTGTAGTTATTTGATCGAGTGTTTAATGTTTTGTTTCCTTATGCACATAAAATGATAAAAAGAATGATCGGTGATGCATCTTGGGACGTCAAACTCATTTGACCACAAGTGAATAGGAGTTATCACATGTTCGAGGGTCCGGGCATGACAATTCTTGACTTCATTGTCATCACTCGGGTTTACATTGGACAAAAAGATGCACATAAAAAGGTAAAAGGAAATTATTCATCTAAGTAGGGAGGAGAGTTAACTAGTGTTACCATGAGTGAGTAAAATTTGACTAAGGCTAAGGTGTGAAGCACCAAATGTTGAAGGGCACAAATATGTAAAATACTGATTATTCTCATTACTGTTGCGGATACACTTGCATATTTTGCCTCTAATAAGTTCTCATACATGGATATCAAATTAATGGTAGGTTTTGTTAAGAATTGGTTTACTTTACAAACTTGATCAGGTACACTATTGGTTTATTACTTTTCAAGGAATATAAAATCTATTCCTTTCCATTTTTTAATCATTTTGAAAAATGAGATCGAAAATGGTAATTTCACAATGTTGAACATGATTATAAGATGTATGCGGTAAGTTCTTAAAGCACATAAATCTAACAATTTATTATATAAATATGAAAGTTATAGACCAGCTTATGGTAGGCTTCCACCATTGCAAACAGTGCAAAAACCATTACAGACATTACTTGAGCTTGAATCTACCAAGGACTAACTTATATGCCTATTGAGATTTTTAGATTTTAATAGAAAAAAAATCTACTTTTTATTCTATTCCCATTTTTTTCTTAATTATATTGTTATTTTTTTAATTTGACCAATCAAGTTCAACTTTCACAAACTTTGGATCAAGTTCCTCCAACTCCATATTAGCCAAACCCAATTGGCAAAGCCATCGAAACACATCGTTAGATGATGTCAACAAAATCATATTATTATTCTTTTTAATTTGCCCCCGTTCTTCTCTCTCTCTCGCTCCCTTCGTTTCTCGTTTACAAATTGTTTGTTGGTGTGAGCTGATTTGTAGGAGTGATATGTATAGAAAGAAAATATTTATATTTGCGTGAGTTGATTTGTGGGGGTAATGCATATAGAAAGAGAATATTTTACCTAATAGGTGCTTATTACCCTAGCAGTACTTGTATGTATATATATAGCCTTGTAAAGGAAAAAAAAATATACTGAAATAATAGTGATCTATTTTTCAACATGGTATTAGAACAGGAACCCTAGTTTTCTCCACCTTCTTTCCACCGGATCAGATCGCCGCTGCAGCTCTAGGTTTTTCCTTGTGCTGCCGCCGCACCGACCAAATCAGATCGCTGCCGCAACATTGACTTGTGTTGTTGTTGCACTAATCTGACTTGACCAAAAATTCCTTTGCGAAGGAATTGTGATTGGCAACCATGACAAAGCTAACCGATGAGGTACCTCATCAAGACCAAGGGGAGAACTCATGTCACGCCCCGAACCTCGATCACGCGGCAACCCCTGTTCTCTTGCGGTCATTTGATTTACGACTCCCCAGGATCCGTCGCCGACCGTTAGTTTTATCTTTTGATTAAACGCATGCGGAAGCGAAACACAAACCCCGGTCAATTACAAAAGCAAGGATAGCAGGAAAACCCAACAAGAACACATTCAAAACTACTGCTTTATTTATATACTGATTAACCTTAGGAAGTTTACAAGTACAAGCCCTTACCACGGGCATCTTCCTAACGAGCCAATGAGACCAACAGGCCAGGGTTAATCTACTGCCTTCAAAGACGGCCACGAGCCGAAACATGCGTCGATTCTCCATCCTACGGCCCTGAAAAATGTTAACCACGACGGGTTGAGATAAACTCAGCAAGTCAAAGTCCTAAGCCCCGGTTAGGAACTTCGCTCGCCTTGGGAGCAATCTAACCATGCAACCTAGTTCCGGCAAACAACACAAGCCACACCTCAAGCAGCATTATCAGATGACAATTCAATAAGCAGATACAAACACAAGCGACCCTACCTGGCCTTGGCACACGCAACCTGCAGAAACTGTCAATTCAATCATCACGATATTAAGAGCATACGAATAATCAGAGCATCTCACACAACTTTCCCATGTCTCACACTCACACATGCTCCGATTATTACGACCACTAGGGCCATGGCACAACCTTATGGTTGGCGGTTTACCGGTCGAAGACCAGGCATCGTCCTCCCCCATGAGGCACGGCGACGTCACGGGCTCTCTCCCATCGACGGCATTCCATAAGGAGCATGGGCCCGGCCTCAATCACGACTCCGCATCTGACCACTGTCAGGTGACCCAATGTTCACGGCACAACCCCGAAGGATTGGCGGTCATCCGGCTCAACCGGGCTATCAACTTTAATCTGACCATGCAACACATCAGCAAACAGTTCATTCTTGTCTTTGCTTTTGCTTGGTCGTGAATACAACATCGCTCATACGCTCATGCTCATGCGACATGCCATTTCAGATAACCCTCACAATATGTCATGCAGTATCACTCGACAATTCCAAAATTCAATTTCCAATCAGCATTCAATCACGTACATTCCCTAACTCTTGGGAACAACCAACAATTCAAGTCACGATCGTCAATCAATTCCGACCAATCAACATCACGATACTCCAATACCCAACCACGTCTCAATATTTAATAATAAATAAACACACGTCTCAATATTCAATAATAAATAAATACCTTTCCTCACGACAACAACAATCAACTATTCCCCAATAATACTCAATTATCCCAAAATAAGTATAAAATATAAGTATACTCAAAAAAATATTTATTTAAGAATCATGCTATAGCCGATTGTTTCGATAAAATAATTCAAGTCCCACAAAATACTTGTAATTATTTTTCAATCCCATAATTAATTATCCAACCCAAATAATTCCATTTAGTAAAACCCTTCTTTAATAAACCAATGTCATTTAATAAAATAGTATATAAATACTATTGACTTTGGAAAAATAGACCATAGTAATTTTCCCCCAAAATTACTCGATTAAAACCATTTCCAATAAATAATCACAATTAATTATTTTCTCCAAAAATAATTAATTTTCAGCAATGAATAGTAATAACAATATTACTATTAATAATTCGAAATTATAAATTAATTTAATTAATAATTCCGAAAATAATAAATTATTATTATTTATTCCAAAAATAATAATAATAATAATATTTATTAATACTAACCATGATTAACACTAAGCAAGCTTAATCAATAATATTAAAACACTAACAATCATCATCCAAAACACTAATCGATAATTAAACTAATCAAACTACTCCTAAGCAAGATTAACCCCTAAATAAGGATTAGGAAATCGACTCACGGTTTAACGATTCCGACGACACAAGCGCGACGGCGGCGACGAGGGGAACGCCCGGGAACTTCCGGCGCGTCGGGACGAGACGGCCCGGGACCGGGTCTCGGCCGAGGGCGGCTGTCCACGTGGCAAGGGGTTGCGAAACGAAGGAACCGGCGGCACGGGGCTGGCTGGTGGGCGGTCCGGCGACTCCGGACGGCGGCCAGCAGCTCCGGCAAGGCAGACGGCGGCTCCGGCGAAGCTGGACAGAAGCTGGAAAGGGAGAAGGAGGGGCGGTGCAGCTGGCCCGGGGGATGGCAGCAAGTCGAGGGTGGCTCCGGCACGGCGGAGGAGCTTGGGAACGGTCCCCGGCGGGCCTACGGCGGTGACCGGCGGCGGCGGGGGCGGCGGCGGCTGCTGGCCGCTTCTCCCGGTCACGGCCGAGGAGCCGGGAGGGGAAGAGAGGGCACGGCAATGTGGCCTGGGATGGCTCTCGGACGGCTCCTAGCGGCGGTCTCGAGCGGCCGGACGGCGGCGAAGGGCGGCTGGACAGCGGGAGCAGCCATCTCGGCTCCAACCCGAACAAAAAGAGAGAGAGACAGGCGAAGGCAACGGCGGCTCGAGCTGGGGTGGTCGGGCGACGGATGGTGGTGGCCGAGTGACGACGAGGCAGCAGCAAGCTACTCCGGCGTCCAGGTGGTCGGCTGGCCGGCGTTGCAGCGGCGAACAGAGGAGGAAGAGACGAAGACAGAAGCTGGGGGTGGTGCTGGTTCGGCCTAGGGCCGGCGGATGGCGGCTCACCGGCGACCGGGCGGAGAGCAAGGGTGGTGGCGGAGCTGCGGTGGTGATGGGTGGTGGTTGCCGGCGGTGGCGGCAAAGCGAAAGGAAGGCGGCGGCAGCTCGGCCGAGGAAAACGGCGGCAAGAAGAAGAAGAAGAAGGAAGAAAGAAGAAGAAAAAGCTGCGGGGGGAGAGGGGACGTCGACGTGCATGGGGGAAGGGGAGGGAGAGAGAGAGAGAGAGAGAGAGAGAGAGACACGCCCACATGGGCTGTCGTGCAAGTGGGCAAAAGAAGAAGAAAGAGATAATAAGAGAAGACCGGTCAAAGGAGGAAAATGTGGGCAAGTGGGGGAGGGGCTGTCGATAAGGGAGAAATGTGGGGGAAAAGAGAGAAAATGGGGAGGAGAGAGAAACGTGCGGATAAGAAGGGGGAGAAAAACAAAACAAAACAAAATCCAAACAAGCTTCTAGAGATGGGTATTTTGGTCTTTTTACCCCTGAAGCACAATTTCCAAATATTTAGCTTCAAAACTCGGCCCATTGAATCATTTTCCAATAATTCGGGCTTACCGAAATTCGGGATGTTACAACTCAACAACTTATTCTCTTCTAGAGAATCTTACGATGAAGCGACACGATTTTGACTCGAGTTCGACTCGGTATCAACACAATCCCGGGAGCCATCCACCGCACAAATCTCGAGTCAAATTGGATGGATCAAATTATGGATTGTGGTCTCAAGTGGTGGAGATGTTCATCTCCGGTAAAGACAAGTTGGGTTATATTAATGGTGATCTCCTTCAGCCCTCACCTACCAATCCTCAATTTCGAAAGTAGAAGACTGAGGATGCGATTGTGAAGGGGTGGCTAATCAACTCGATGGATCTTGCATTAATAGGAAATTTTATTCGCTTCCCAACTGCAAAGATGGTATGGGACTCTGTTGCAACAACCTTCTTTGATGGAAGTGATGCCTCCCAAGTTTATGACTTGAAGAGGCGGGTGACTCGGATGAGACAAGGTGGAGAGACAATTGAGACTAATTACAATAATCTTCAGGGTTTGTGGAGGGAGATCGACTTCCGTCGTCCAAACCCGATGACATGCCCAGCTGATATTGGGCGGTACAATCTTGCCATTCAGGAAGACCGGGTGTATGTCTTTCTTGATGGGTTGGACAATCGTCTAGACAAAGTGAGAGCGGATGTTCTCCAGATGCAACCATTCCCAACTGTCGAGCAAGCATATGCACGGGTTCGTAGGGAGGATACGAGACAATCAGTGATGCTCACCCATACTGATTCCACGTTCGGGTCTGCTGCCATGGTGGCATGGGAAGCAAGACAGTGTCCGAGAATTACCGTAATGCCAACTCTACAAATGAATAAATCGGGAGTTGCGCAAGGGGGTGGGCGGACGAATAACAGTTCACGAACTACAATTTCATCGGAGGATGCTCACACGTGGGAATGCTAAGCATACTCGAGAGACATGCTTTAAGCTCCATGGTTATCAGTGGTGGAAGGAATTGAAGACGCGAAAACAAGCTGACGGGGGTACTAGCAGTGGAAAAGGGAAGGTTTTTCTTTCTAAGATGGAACCTCAGCTATCTTTGGTACCCAAAGTCGAAAGTCAAAATCAACCGGCTACGTCCAATTCAGGTAATATCCAAGGTAATTGTGGTTGTGTGCTGGTTCTCCCTAATCACAATAGTCGTGATGGATGGGTTATCGATTCGGGAGCTACGGAGCATATGACCTTTAGCCCAAATGATTTTGTGAGCATTACAGAACCAAGACAATGCGGTATCTCAAATGCAAATGGGCATACATACCCAGTGACGGGGCTGGTGTGGTTGAGGTTTCCCCTCAGTTGTCATTGCCTAACACATTACTTGTCCCGTCATTGACCACAAAATTAATTTCTGTTGGACAGCTCGCTGAAGATTTGAATTGTATTGTCCTAATGTATCCTCAATTCTGCCTTTTTCAGGATATCCTCACGAAGGAGATCATTGGACGTGGTACTAAAAGAGGGGGGCTGTATTACTTGGATGATCTCAAGTTTGGAAGTGTGCATCAAGTCCGGGGTTCACCTAGCAATAAAGAAAAACAGATTTGGCTTTGGCATCGACGATTGGGACATCTTTCATTTGGTTATATGAAAAAGCTATTTCCTGAATTATTTTTGGAGCAAAAAGAGTTGGATTTTAGTTGCCAGACTTGCATTTTGGCTAAGAGCCACCGTGTTTCCTTTCCCATAAGTTTGAATAAGAATAACATGCCTTTTTCATTAGTTCACTCTGATGTGTGGGGTGCTTCTCCTATTACTGCTATCTCGGGTTGTCGATGGTTTGTTATATTTGTTGATGATTGCACGCATATGACTTGGCTTTACTTGATGAAAACTAAGGATGAAGTGGTTAATGTGTTTAAAGTATTTCACAAGATGGTTCAAACACAGTTTGATGCTAAGCTACAAGTTCTTCGAAGTGATAATGGGGGAGAGTATGTGAATCGACATCTCAAGGAGTACTTTCAGCAACATGGTCTTATTCATGAGACCTCGTGTACAGACTCCACAACAGAATGGAGTGGCCGAAAGGAAGAATCGCCATATTCTCGAGACTGCTCGAACCCTCTTAATTGAGGGACATGTTTCTTCACGTTTTTGGGATAATGCTGTTGCCACGGCGGTGCATCTCCTCAACCGAATGCCCTCAAAAGTGCTAGATTTTCGTACGCCTCTACAAGCACTCTCTGCATTTGTCCCATTGCCATCAGTCTTGACAATTCCTCCTCGTGTGTTCGGATGTGTTGCGTTTGTTCACATTCCGAAGAACCAACGTACCAAACTTGATCCATGTGCTTTACGGTGCGTGTTCTTGGGGTATGGTACTCATCAAAAGGGCTATCGATGCTACAACCCATCTACTAAAAAAACTTATGTGACTATGGATGTCACATTTGTTGAAGGAGAGTTCTTTTTCCGAGTACCAATTCTACCTTTCAGGGGGAGAATTGGCTAGAAAAGGAGAATTGGTGGGAGAGTATTGCTGGGGTTATACCCAAAGGAAGAGATGCGGTTGTTGGTGGTGGTGGTAGTGTTAATGATAGCTCCAACACTGGTGATAACGGGGCTAGGCAGGCTTTGACTGATGTTGGAGTAATCTTGGATGGTGGTTGCACGACTGGTATTAATGGTGGAACTGTTGAGCAAGTGAGAGATGGTGCTAGTGCTGATGAATTTGTGTCGGGTGTAGCTACAGAAGCCTCGCAGGATCCAACAAAGGGTGAAATACCCATACGTGAACAAGTTGAACGGCCCCCTTCCTCTCCAGTACCCGACCAAGTTCGTGAGGATTTCCCTGAGGTAATCTCCTCTACTACTTCTAGTTTGCTTGATGAATCTAATATGTTGGTGGAATATAAATTACCTGTTAGGCATAATCGAGGAAAGCCCCCAAATCGATACTCACCAGATGCTGGAGAAAGGAGATCGAAATATTCCATCGCAAATTATGTCTCAACAGGAAGGTTATCTAAACCATTGAAGCAATTTGTGTTGGCTGTATCTTCGGTTCAAATTCCGAATGGAGTACAGGAAGCTTTGGAGGATCCATAGTGGGTTCAGGCTATGGAAGAAGAGATGAAAGCATTGGAAAAAAATAGAACATGGGAATTGATGGACTTACCTGAGGGAAAGAAAACAGTGGGATGCAAATGGGTGTTTTCTGTCAAATATAAGGCGGATGGGTCTATCGAAAGATACAAGGCAAGATTGATAGCAAAGGGGTACACGCAGACATATGGAATTGACTACCAAGAGACTTTCTCTCCTATTGCAAAACTTAATACTATTTGAGTTTTGGTGTCTCTTGCAGTTAATTTAGACTGGCCATTATATCAGTTTGATGTGAAGAACGCATTCCTCCATGGTGACTTGGAGGAGGAGATTTATATGGATGTACCACCAAGATACAAGTCTTCTTCACAACCGGGTGTGGTCTGCAAATTGAAAAGGTCCTTATATGGTTTGAAGCAATCACCAAGGGCTTGGTTTGGTCGGTTCAGTGTGGCAACGAAGAAGTATGGGTACAAACAGAGTGAGTCGGATCACACCTTGTTTCTTCGACAACAAGAAGGGAAGATAGCTGTATTGATTATCTATGTTGACGATATAATCATTACAGGGGATGACGTGAAAGAAATCACCTCACTCCAAAGGAGACTTTCTGGAGAGTTCGAGATGAAAAACCTAGGAGAACTGAGGTATTTTTTGGGAATAGAGGTATCAAGATCAAAGGGGGGAATATTCCTATCTCAAAGGAAGTATGTACTAGATTTGTTGGCAGAAGTAGGGATGCTAGATTGTAAGCCGACGGATACCCCAATCGTGGAGAATCATAAACTTGGAGAGTATCTCGATCAAGTACCTACAAACAAGGAGAGATACCAAAGGTTAGTGGGGAAGTTGATCTACTTATCGCATACGCGTCCAGACATTGCATATGCGGTAAGTATCGTAAGTCAATTCATGCATGCTCCTAGTGAACACCATATGAATGCTGTGGTGAGAATAATTCGATATTTGAAAGCATCTCCAGGGAGAGGGTTAAAATTCCTAAGGAATGGTCATCTTGGAATTGAAGGTTACACGGACACGATCGGGCGGGGGAGTGTGTATGACAGGAGGTCAACTTTAGGGTATTTTACATTGGTGGGGGGGAATCTGGTCACTTGGAGAAGTAAGAAACAGAAAGTGGTGGCTTTGTCGAGTGCAAAGGCAGAGTTTAGAGGGATGGCCAAAGGGCTATGTGAGCTTTTGTGGCTTAGAAAGCTGAAGTCTGAATTGGGATTTCCTCCTAGATCCGAGATAAAGCTCTTTTGTCATAACAAGGCAGCTATTGACATATCACATAATCCTGTGCAGCATGATCGGACCAAACACATTGAGGTTGATCGTCATTTTATTAAGCAGAATTTGGATGCAAAGATAGTTCAATTTCCATTTGTGAGGTCTGAAGATCAGCTAGCAGATATATTGACGAAAGCAGTCTCGAGCATAGCCTTCTACAGCTCACTTGACAAGTTGGGCATTAGCGACATTTATGCACCAACTTGAGGGGGAGTGTTGGCGTGAACTGATTTGTAGGAGTGATATGTATAGAAAGAAAATATTTATATTTGCGTGAGTTGATTTGTGGGGGTAATGCATATAAAAAGAGAATATTTTACCTAATAGGTGCTTATTACCCTAGCAGTACTTGTATGTATATATATAGCCTTGTAAAGGAAAAAAATATCCTGAAATAATAGTGATCTATTTTTCAACATTGTTCAGGAGCCACGAGTTGCAATGCTTGGAGTTGGTGATGTAGCTTCGAATCGCACGCGCCCGATTGATTCGCGAAGTGGGTTATGAGGTCCTAGACAAAAGCGGTGAACCGAAATTCGACATGGGTTTGCTTTCTAGCTGATGTCGGGAGATGCAAGTTCCCGTCTTTTCTCGAGATTGATCTTGTCCGGAACCGTGCGTGGCGCTATCGAAAAATGGGTCCCGGCATGTGGTGTCCTCTCTCCCCCAGCCACCCTTTTTTCGATAGCTCGGCCGTGGAATTATGAGGCCCGAGGGGGCCTCGTGAGGATTAAGGTTTAGGGTTTTGTAAGTCCCAAGGCGCTATCTTTCGAGAGTGTCGTGGTTAGGTCATTGCTCGGGAATGTGGGTTTACGTTTTCGTTTTCGAGAGTGTCGTGAATTGGGGACTTGATGGCTGTTTAGTTCGCGATTTGATTTTGGGGCTGTTAGGAAGTTCTTCATATATGTCTATTGACATTTTTAGATTTTAATTAAAAACAAATTCTACTTTTCGTTCTATTCTTCACGTTTTTTTAAATCATTTTATTATTCTTTTTAATTTGCCCAATCAATTCAACTTTTACTTTGGATCAAGTTCCTCCAACTCTATATTAGCCAAACCCAACTGGTGAAGCCACCGGAACACATTGTGCTATGACGTCAAAAAAAAATTTCAAAAGTAGATATCCTCATTATTGACCACATTGGCTAGATATTATCCATATCATGCACTGTAGTAATTTGCATTGGCTAAACTTTTCCACATGTGTCCATGTGGCATGGGCACATTTTATCTGCTCATACTCTGATGCCATCCAATGGTGATGCGAGTTGAATTTGATTGAATTCAACATCAAAGGAATTGATTATTAAATTTTTGAAACTAGCATGATCTAATTAGATAAATTAAAAGCACATAACCAGAAAAGCGTGAGGTTGAAAACTAGAACTTTTCCGATATAACATACATGAACCATATGTATGCTTTACTCAAAGGTCTCTTCCAAAGTACACTTAAATAGCATCTCATGTTCATATAATTTTCAATCTCAGAACATAATGTTTTTATAATTTGGTGTTTAAGCAATTATAATGAATACCTTAGCAAACCTTCATGACTAAATTACTATGTTGCACAATTTTGAGTAATTGTCGAACTATCGAGGTTATTCATTGGATTTCCAATTTCAAGTTCGATTGGTTGATAGTTCACAATAAAGTTATTATGAAATCACTTTGTGAATGACCTCATTTGTTAATTAAACTCAAGGACCTCAGTCAATTACTATTAATTATAATTATCAAAATTGCATGATTATAGATTCATCTCATGCGATTTGATTAATTTCGACTCGAGGCCTTAATGATAAGTAATCGTAAGATGAATCGCTAATATTCATAATCACAAGCGAGTTTATCTGTTCTCACTAAAGAATCTACAAGTGGACATGTGTATGGGTTCAACGGTTCCACTTTTTATACATTTACCTAAATGAATATTCACTAATATATTGTATTTTCATAGTTACAGAGTTAGTACAAGTAAATTTTATTCTTTAACGCTATAATGATAAATGAAAAAAGACATACAAAACATTGTAATTTGTATTTCAAAGTAATCTTTATTTTTTAGAAAACTATGGGAAATTATATCATCTTGTTATAACGATCACCACATGTACTTGAATTTTAAGATTAAATTACTAGATCGTTATTCTTACTCAAATATTATATATCATTTGTTATTATCAATAAAATTTATAACTGTCGTCAACACAAAATACTAGTCTTAGGTATTTATCAAATCTTACGATTTAATTTGATTTTCTATTCACTATTCAAAAATTTAAGATTTCAATTCACAATTCTTTTTCTTGATTTAACAATTGTGCTTTTAACTAAAGTCCAAATGGACTTTCGCAATAGAGCATGGGCATGCGCACATTTTAGGCGTCTACTTCTTAAGGCGAACTCTTAGCATGGCCTATCATATTGACAACTAAGGCTGCCATGCACAAGACTCATCACGCTATATGATTTGGGAGAGCATATATAAATTTGAAATGAAATGTGAGATATGGGATAAGGAAGAAGATGTATGTTATGTGTTGATGGAAAGCTTGTCACACTGTACAAAAAAGATCAATCATTGTGCAATCTTTACATTAGGTACATGAAAAAAGATCAGTGATTGTGCAATCTTTATATTAGGTACATGAAAAGTCAAATCTACTAACCATTAACCTGTCTCATGATCTCTTCCTCCATGATTCTCATTTTCTTTCAGGATAACCTTGAGAGAAACTTATTCTCTATGTGTATGCTGGTTGCGGCATGTAAGCCACCTCACACAAAGACAGGGAGCCCCAAACTTGCCACACAGGGGAAGTCCACACTGGTTCTACTAAGTCCAAGCCATGCCCCACAATTCTTCCCATGGACAAGAATTCACCCTTCAATAGAAGCGAGGATGACCATGGCACCCAAGCAAATCGCAATCACTTCAATTGCCTTTGTCAGCATAGAATGGTGGATATCTTAGTCTCCATAACTTCATCCCACTGTAAGAGTTCGTTACTGTAATAAAAGTGCAAGAATTAATAACCATGTGAGGATGAACTATCGTGGCCAAGCCAAAGTTTGACATAATGCTCTTTTACCTTCCTACCATCACAATGCTTTGCACAAGCTTGAAGCACTTCTAATTGCTGACCCGACAGTTTGCCAGGAATTTTGGACCATGCAGGACATGAACATTTGATGCAAGTCAAAAGTGGTTTGCGCAGAAGTGAAACAACATCCATGATTCTTCCTTTCACTTGGTGTCATCAGGTTTTACTTCGAAGGAGCAACTTCTCCACATAGACAGTGACTATTAAGTGGCTTAGGGTATGGAACACCAATTGATGAAAGGGTGCATAAATATCCATACGTATGGTCATGTTCATTATTGCTATGGATGGACTTGGACAACCTATGGTAAATAGTACATACATTCCCATACTCAGAGGTATTATTAAAGGCAGGTTTTATTTCCTGGATTTGTTTCCTCTAGAAGCAAGATCATATGCATCCCTTTGGTTGTTACTTAACTATATGAAGAATTCTAACAAAAAAAAATATAGAGAGAATTGAAATAAGGACTTCTTCGACCAAAAAAAAAGAATTAAAACATGGACTTTTAGATTGTAAATGATTTTGATCGATGGAATGGTGGACTGTAATATCACAATATCAAACGTAGCTATTAGAGGTACTTGATAAAAGCACAAAGTACAATAGACAATAAATAATAGATCATTGTATATCAAATTTATGACTTTTTTTCTTTTTGGGGATGTTATGAATGCTTAATTGATTTTTTTTTGTCAGCGTGGTTAGGGATTTTGAAATATCAAATTTTTCTCGATTTAAATATTATGCTATTAACCAAAGTCCAAATTGACTTTCCCGGCAGAGCATGGGCATACTCACATTCGAGGCCTCAGCTTGTTATGGCAAACTTTTAGCGTGTCCTAGCATTTTGACGTCTTGGCTAGCCATACACAAGAGTCTTAGCACAATATGCTTTGTGAGTGAGAGCATATATAATTTAAAATGACACACAATATGAGATGTGAGATAAGAATGAAGACATATGAAATTCCTGGACATACAAGAAGCTCATCAAACCATACAAAAAAGATTGTTCATTAGACAATCTTTACATTAGATACATGAAAAGTCGAATCTTTTGACCATTAACTTGTGCCCATGTTCTCTTCATGATTCTCCTTTTGTTTTCTTTTTCTTTGTTTTTTTGTTTTGTTTTGGGATAACCTTGAGAGAAACTTGTTTCCCATGTGTATGCCAATCGTGGTGTGTTAACCACCTTATGGAACGTAGGAGGAGCTCCAAACCTCCCATCACGATTTCCCCTAGACAAGAAACTTCTTATGGGGCAATCTCCCTTCAATAGAAGCGAGCTTGAGCAGCTGGATAATTCCAACCCCATAATTTCATTTCGCAATGAAAGTTCATTTCTGCAATAAAAGTGTGAGAATTAATAACCACGTGAGGATGAATTATTGAGGCAAAGTCAAATCTTGGCATAATGCTCTTTCACCATCTTACCATGCTAATTGCTTCACACAAGGTTGAAGCACTTCTCTCGGTAAATCGCTGATCCGTTGTTTGTTTGTAGGTTTGGACCATGCAAGACATGATCATTGTATGCAAGTCAAAAGTGATTTGCACGAGAGTGAAACATGATCCGAGATTCTTCCTTTCATCTGGCATCATAAAGATTTTGCATCGAAGGAGAAACTTTCTCCTCATAGATAGAGACTATCAAGTGGCTAAGGCATAGAACACCAGGTGATGAAAGGCTACATAAATACCCAAATATTTGGTCATGTTCATTATTGTTATGGATAGACTTGCATAACCTACTATAACTAGCATGTACATTCCCATGCCTATGGGCATTATTATGGCAGGTTTTTTTTTTCTAGGATTGCTTTCCTCCAAAAGCAAGACCAGATGCATCCCCTAGGTTGTTTCTTAACTATATGAGAGAATTGAAACATAGACATTCGGAAGTTAATTTTTTTTTTTTAACAATGGAATGGTTGATTTTTTTTTTTCTAACAATGGAATGGTTGACGGCAATTTCACTATATCTAACATGGCTATTACATGTATCCAATAAAAGCTCAAAGATGTACAACCGGAAATATTAGATCATTGTGTATCAAACTTTTTGTATATCTCTATAAGTTTTCAAATATAGAAAAATTTTAATTTTGTAATGATTTTTTACCGTCGAAAATTTTGTAACCGTTTGTCCGCCAGGAAAATAAAATGATTTCATAACATTTTATAACAGTCATTTAACGGCTATTTAGTGGTTATGTAACGATTTATAATGATTTTGTAACATGTAATTTATTTCTTCATAAACCCTCATTTTTTATAATGGATTTATAACAGTTTGCTCTCTCTCTCTTTTGAATACAAATTAAACTTTAAATCACAATCTTTTAAGATACTTGAATTCCCGTATCTTTCCTTTACTTAGTGTTGGGTTATACACATAATGTTCTTCCGGTTTATTTTAATATTCAGTATGGAATATAGAAAAAGGTCTATTGTATCCTAGGAAATAGTCGTAAGAGTCTTACTTACCAAGTTTCGTACTTTTAGAGATAGACATTGTTTGCACACCTCAAACTATTAATCTTAAACTCCATTCTTTTCACGGGAAATAATTTTCTGGAAAATTTTTTCCAAATTTCCGATATTTGTTTCACAGAAAATAAATTCATTAGGGAAAACATTTTCCATAAAGGAAAAAAAGTTTTCTAAAGTTAGAGAAAATGTTTTTCACTTTTCAAGTTGGGGAAAACATTTTCCACACTCACTCTCTCTTATCTCACACCCCCTATTAGTCCTCACTTCTTTCTTTCTTTTTTTTTTTTTTTTTTTTTTTTATTTTTTTCATAAATTCGAATTTTTTGTTATTTTTTAAAAATATCAATTTTTATTATGTTTTATTTTCTATCTTTCTTTTTGTTGTTTTTCTTTTTCGGTCGGTCGCTAGCCACGGCAACGGACGATGATCAATGATAGGCAAGCCGAGCTCGTCAATCTAGCGTAGCCAAATAGTGGCGAGGCTTAGGTGTCGCAGATCGATGACGCTTGAGCATCGCCAAACTGCAGCGAGGCTCGGGCATCGGCCGATCCGTGAGGCTCAAGTCTCGTTGCCATCGGCGAGGCCCGAGCCTCACCGCCTCGAGCTCACCTCGCCGATGAGCGATCGGCGAGCTCGCCAAAGGTAGGCAAGCCTCAAGCTCTCCAACAAGGTGAGCTCGAGGCATGGCCGACCGCTAATGCCATTGCAACCGGCCCAAGAAAGAGAGAACACAAATAATAATAATAATAATAATAATAATAATAATAATAATAATAATAATAATAATAATAATAATAATAATTTAATAATCAATTTTAAAAAACAATAAATAACGATTTTAAAAAATAAAATAATAAAAATTTATTGAAAAAGAGTTTATAAAGGAAAATATTTTCCTAATCGAACAGCAGAAAATATTTTCCACTTCAAAATCAAGTTTCACCCAAACACCGGAAAATAAATACGTTTTTTTAGAAAATAACTTTCTGAAAAATATTTTCTAGAAAAGCAACATTTTCCATAAAACGAACGGAGCCTTATTTTCTCAATTTTTCCGATAGATTTCCAACTCTCTTATTTTTCATATTATCTAATATTTTCCCCACAATCTTAACTTGATTGAATTGCTTATCTAAGTGATCAAATGGTTTGAACCCTATTAAATTTCCATGTGATGTTTTTATGTTTATTATGATCCTGACATGTGACCCAACCAACCAAAACGAATTGACATTAGGGAATGGAGACAAACACATTAAGTGGGCTAATAAAAGGACCAGTAAGAAATAAAGTGCTGAAAGGAACTAGATATTATGCCAAGCAGGTCTCCTTAAAATAGCAACCCCATAGGCTTAGTTCAAATCAAATTCAATTTTTCTAAAGAGACTAACCTAATTAAAACAAAACTAGAGAAAATCATGATTGGTTCTAGATCATGTGTGTACAATGAAACAAAACTAATTCTCATGTTAAAATCCGACTCCCTAATCAAGGCCTAATTTTCAAACTATTTTCCATTTTTTTCTATTTTTTATTTATTTTTGCACTATTTAATTATTTAATTTTTTAAAGAAAATAATTTCAATATCCTAGAAAATAAGGGACTCCGGCTGGGCTCTTGGGCCCAATCCGCTTGTGTATTCAGACGGATTCACAAGAAAGTGGGCTACGGAAAAGAGGTAAACCTTATTGCCAAGCCCCTCTTTTAGTCTAAAAGACATTTAAAGCCCATCTTTCAATACAGCTAAGCTGCGCCCATTTTTCTATTACAGCATCAACCGGCGCATTCTCCACTATAATCAAACTTTAGTACCCTGCTGAGTATACTATTGCCGCTGCCGTTAACCCTCACTTCCACTGCAATTAACCCTCACTTCTGACCACCGGCGTCAGCCGCTAAACGTTTAACAAGTGCGGACCAATCAGTACCCAGTACGCACAGGATGTGAATGAGCCAAGCAGCAGTACCAATGCCTGCGCACAGGAGAAGAAACCGGCTTCGGCAGATGGTTCAAGAGAGGATTCTTGCTTTAACCTTTTTCTTGTGCTCTCTCTGTCTCTCTCTATGAACGGCCGTGCCACCTCCTCCGTGAACCCCCTGACCATAAGAACCTTTCCTGCCTTCTTTTTATGGCGGCACTTGCCCTTCTAAAAATGGAAAAAAGGATATAACTTTTATTCTATTTGTAGAGTTCTGTATCGTCATGTCAAGTGACGGATCTTGAAGAATGTATGTTTAAGTAACTCCAATTTATTGATGGCAAATATCATGCTCTAAATGATTCACCAGTTCCATAGGTTGAAAATTCTTTAATCGGATCCCAGATTTCAAAATTTCACTGTGCCTAAATTAAATGTTTAAGAAAAATTAGAAACTACAAAAATTCTCATTTTTCGGTCAAAGGTCAAATTTATGAAAATTTGCATACGTCCCAATGGCCTGGGGTAGGCTGAGGAGAGTGGTGTAGAATTGCATACATGAATTGGTAGTGTGCAGGTTTTTGGGTAATTTATTGCGCTGATCTTGATTGCTAATTGAGAGCAATGCGTATTCTGGAATCTTCCGTTGCTCATGGAGGAGCATGCCACTGATCGTTTCTTATATATTCAAGCCGCTTCTTCTAGAAGCAAGATCATATACATCCCCTTGGTTGTTACTTAACAATATGAAGAATTCTAAAAATATATATGAGAGAATTGAAATATGGACTTTTTCGACCAAGAAAAAAGAATTAAAACATGGACTTTTAATTTGTAAATGATTTTGATCGATGGAATGGTGGATCGTAATATCACAATACTAAATGTAGCTATTAGAGGTATTTGATGAAAGCTCAAAGTATGATACACAATGAATAATAGATCATTGTATATCAAATTTATGATTTTTTTTTTTTCCTTTTCGGGATGTTATGAATGCTTAATCGATTGTTTTTTTGTCAAGAAACTAGTCTTGTTGTGGTTAGGGATTTCGGACATTGAATTTTTCTCGATTTAAATATTATGCTATTAACCAAAGTCCGAATGGACTTTCCCGATAGAGCATGGGCATGCTCACATTCGAAGCCTCAACTTGTTATGGCAAACTTTTAGCGTGTCCTAGCATCTTGACAACTTGGCCAGCTATGCGCAAGTCTTAGCACTATATGCTTTGTGAGTGAGAGCATATATAAGTTAAAATGACACACAATATGAGATGTGAGATAAGAATGAAGACGTATGAAATTCATGGACATATAGGGAGCTCGTCAAACCATACAAAAAAGATTGTTCATTATATAATCTTTACATTAGATACATGAAAAGTCGAATCTATTGACCATTAACTTGTGCACATGCTCTCTTCCTTCATGATTCTCTTCTTTTTTTTCTTTTTTTTTTCAAATAACCTTGAGAGAAGCCTATTTCTCATTTCTCATGCATATGCCAATTGCGAGTGTAAGCCAATGGAACATAGGAGGAGCTCCAAATTTGCCACAAGGTGAGTCCACTCCAGTTTGGCTAAGTTTTAAACCTCCCACCACAATTTCCCTTGGGGGCAATCTCCCTTCAATATAAGCGAGTATGAGCAGCTGGATATCTTTGTCCCCAAGAATTCATTCCACTATAAAAGTTGATTGCTGCAATAAAAGTGTGAGAATTAATAACCATGTGAGGATGAACTATTGTGGCCAAGCTAGATCTTTACATATTGCTCTTTCACCATCTTACCATCGTAATTGCTTTGCACAAGCTTGAAGTACTTTTCTGGTAAATCGCTGACCGACTATTTCTCTCGTAAGTTTGGACCATGCAAGACATGATCATTGTCTGCAAGTCAAAAGTGGCTTGCACATAAGCAAAACATGATCTACAATTCTTCCTTTCATTTGGCATCATAAAGATTTTGCATTGAAGGAGCAACTTCTCAGCATAGATAGAGACTATCAAGTGGCTAGGGCATGGAACACTAGTTGATGAAAGGCTGCATAAATACCCAAATATTTGGTCACGTTCATTATTGCTATGGATAGACTTGCATAACCTACTATAACTAGCATGTACATTCCCATGTCTAGGGGTATTATTAATGGCAGGTTTTTTTCATTTTGGGATTGCTTTCCTATGAAAGCAAGACTAGATGCATCCCCTTGGTTGTTTCTTAACTATATGAGAGAATTGAAACATAGACATTCGGAATGTTAATTTTTATTTTATTTTTATCAATGGAATGGTTGACGGCAATTTCACTATATCTAACATGGCTATGGCATGTGTCCAAAAAAGCTCAAAGATGTACAACTTGAAATATTAGATCATTGTGTATAAAACTTCTTGTATATCTCTATAAGTTTTCAAATATAGAAAATTTTTAATTTTGTAACAATTTTTTACTATTGACAATTTTGTAACGGTTTGTCTATGATGAAAATAAAACGGTTTTATAACATTTTATAACAGTTATTTAACGGCTATTTAATGGTCATATAACGATTTATAATGATCTTATAACATATAATTTTTTTCTTCATAAACCCTCAATTTTTTTTATAATAGTTTGCTCTCTCTTTTTTGAATATAAATTAAACTTTAAATCACAATCTTTTAAGATACTTAGAATTCTCATATATTTCCTTTACTTTGTGATGGGTTATACATGTAACGCTCTTCCTTTTTTTTTTTAATATTCAGTATGGAAAAATAGCCGTAAGAGTCTTACTTACCAAATTTCGTACTTTTAGAGATAGGCATTGTTTGCACACCTCAAACTATTAATCTTAAGCTCCATTTGTTTTATGAAAAATAACTTTCAGGAAAACATTTTTTGGATTTTCTAATGTTCGTTTCATGGAAAATAAATTCGTTGGGAAAAACATTTTCCATGAAAAATAAAAAAAGTCTTCTAAAGTTGGGAAAAATGTTTTTCACTTTTCAAGTTAGGGAAAACATTTTCCACACTCACTCTCTCCTATCTCACACCCCCTATTAGTCATCACTTCTTTCTTTTCATTTTTAAATTTTTTATTTATTTTTTCATAAATTCAAATTTTTTGTTATTTTTTAATAAAATTGATTTTTTTTGTCTTTCTTTTTGCTGTTTTTTTCTTTTTTAGCCAATCGCCAACCACAAAGAACGACCAGCAATTGGTGACAGGCAAGCCGAGCTCACCAATTTGGCATTGCCAAACAGCAGCAAGGCTTAGGTGTCACAAATCAACGACACCCGAGTGTCTTCAGACTACAATGAGGCTCAGGCATTGCTGATCTACAAGGCTCAAGCCTCGTCATCGTCCGGGATCGCCTCGCCCGTGAGCTAATCAGGCAAGCTCACCAGAGGTAAGCGAGCTCAAGGCGTAGCCAATCGCCGTTGTTGGCCATAGCCAACCGCCGAGAGAACACAAGAAAAATAATGTCATAATAAATTTTAAAAATAATAAATAACGATTTTAAAAAATAAAATAATAAAAATTTATTGAAAAAGAGTTTATAAAGGAAGATATTTTCCCAAGCGAACATCGGATAATATATTCCACTTCAAAATCAAATTTCACCCACACACTTTGGAAAATAATTACGTTTTCCTAGAAAATAACTTTCTTGAAAATATTTTCTAGAAAAGCAACATTTTTCGCAAAACAAATGGATCTTTATTTTCTCCGATAAATTTCCAGCATCTCTTATTTTTCATATTATCTAATATTTTCCCCCACAATCTTAAATTGATTAAATTGCTTATCTAAGTGATCAAATGATTTGAACCCTATTAAATTTCCATGTGATGTTTTTATGTTTATTATGATCCTGACATGTGACCCAACCATGTTTTTATGCTTATCTAAGGTGCCGAAAGGAACTAGATATTATGTCAAGCAGGTCTCCTTAAAATAGCAACCCCATAGGCTCAAGTCAAATCAACTTCAATTTTTCTAAAGAGACTAATCTAATTAAAACAGAATTAGAGAAAATCATGAATTGTTCTAGATCATGTGTGTACAATGAAACAAAACTATTTCTCATGTTAAAATCCGACTCCCTAATTAAGGCCTATTTTTTAAACTATTTTCAATTTTTTTCTAATTTTTCTTTATGTTTACACTATTTAATTATTTAATTTTTTTAAAGAAAATTATTTCAATATTCTGGAAAATAAGGGACTCCGGCTGGGCTCTTGGGCCCAATCCGTGTGTGTATTCAGACGGGTTCACAAGAAAGAGGGCTACTTAAAAGAGGCAGACGCTATTGTCTAGCCCCTTTTTTAGTCAAAAAGACATTTAAAGCCCGTCTTTCAATACAGCTAAGGTGCGCCCATTTTTTTATTGTAGCATCATCAGGCCCATTCTCCACTATAATCAAACTTTAGTACCCTGCTGAGTGTACTATTGCCGCCGCCATCAACCCTCACTTCTGACCACCGGCGTCAGCCGCTAAACGTTTAACAAGTACGGACCAATCAGTACCCAGTACGCACAGGATGTGAACGAACCAAGCAGCAGTACCAATGCCCACGCACAGGAGAAGAAACCGGCTTCTGTACATGGTAGGAATGTTCGGGCTGAGCAAAGACTTTGGAGAGGATTCTTGCCTGTACCTTTTTCTTGTGCTCTCTGTCTCTCTCTGGAGAGGATTCTTGCCTGTACCTTTTTCTTGTGCTCTCTCTGTCTCTCTCTGTGAACAGCCGTGCCGCCTCCTACGTGAACCTCCTGAGCGTAAGAACCTTTCCCGCCTTCTTGCTGTGGGAGCACTTGCCTTTCTAGAAATGGAAAAAAGATATAAGTTTTATTCTATTTTTAGAGTTCTATGTAGTCATGTCAAGTGACGAATCCTAAAGAATGTAAGTTTAAGTAACTCCAATTTTTTGATGGCAAATATCATGCTCTAAATGATTCACCAGCTCCATAGGTTGAAAATTCTTTAATCGAATTTAAGATTTATAAATTTCACTATGCCTAAATTAAATGTTTAAGAAAAATTAGAAACTACCAAAATTCTCATTTTTCGGTCAAAGGTCAAATTAATGAAAATTTGCATACGTCCCAATGGCCTGGGGTAGGCTGAGGAGAGTGGTGTAGATTTGCATACGTGAATTAGTAGTGTGCAGGTTTTTTGGGTAATTTATTGCGCTAATCTTGATTGCTAATTGAGAGCAATGTGTATTCTGGAATCTTCCGTTGCTCATGGAAGAGCATGCCATTGATCGTTTCTTATATATTCGAGCCGTTTCTTCGCATCTTTACAATAATTTTTTGTGAATCATTCCGTTTTTCGATTTCTCAAATGGTATTTTTGGCTCCATCACCGGCCATGCAGTTCACTTGCCATGCATGTGCATGTCACCAATTGGAAAGACCCCTGCTAGTTTCACCACGTTATGGACACTGCAAGATGGTTGAGATTGTCTCCACAACACACCCGAACCTATCTTTCATCGGATCGCAAGCTAGGACACATCGTGCAGGAATCTCAAACCGACCAATGCTCCCAAAGGCCGTCGTCTCGTGTGAAGACAGTCGTGGTCACTATTAACATACGGGGTGGGACTGCTCGTTAATTCAGCCCATTGCTGATTGTTGTCGTTGTCCGAATTGAGATTCTATTCAAGGCAAGCTTACATAATTTGATTTGAATTTCAGATTATCTAATTCTTTTAGATATGTGATCATTCGAAGATCTGATCTTGCAGGGGTTAAGATATTTAATCTCTTTTTCTAATAATTTTGTGTTATTCATTGCATTTTAATTAGGGAATCGAATCTTTGAGCCTAAAGATTTGATCCTCAATATTTCCTTTATTTTATTTCATGGATTGATTTAATTAGGTAATCATATTTGCCGAAAGATTCGACCCCCGATTAAATCTTTCCTCTTTTTGTGCCCATCATGAGGTAATATTTAATAATCTAAGTTCGACCTTAGTAATTATCGATATTTCTTAAATTATTCCATCGATAACATTTAATCATTAAACATGGAGAACCTTAGGTTATGCACGTCCATAGATTTGAGTGAATTACATGCATATAAAAAATAAAGATCTCGTCGTGTTAATTTCAAGATTGCATTCACGCATGTTTTCTAATTTCGAATCTCACGTATTATGAGCACGAGGAATCACATAGTAATCTGAAAACATAAGTTTTATTTAGAGCACAATTAGGATTTAATAAATGTTATTTCCAAGTTAATTTAAGTCATCATGTAAATTGAGGCAGTTTCTTATTTCTAATTTATCAAGAAAATTCCAACAAAGAAAAACCATCTCCGTAATGTCGCACAAGATTGCAATTGGGCATAGGATTAATTAGTCCCATAATATGCATGTCACATATGGCACAGTCATTTAGAGTGTCATATGCTTTAGGGTTAATGTTTTAATAATCCCATTATGTGGTACATTATTGATGTTGCATGTGAGTAAGATATCATAACAAAGACAAAAATTAATTAGGATCGCTTCGTTAAATCACCATTTATAGTAAATAAAGGTTATTAGGCCATGTCTAGTGTCTCAGGGTTTAATTCTTTATTTTTATAAAAGAAAAAGATTAAAAATAGTCTTTCACATTAGTTCAAATAATATGGTTAATCTAAGATTAATTCTATCTCATGTCATTGCATATAATTTAATTAACATAGTATACATGTCATGGCATCGCAGTTCATCAATGCATGCTTCAATTAGAAATCACATAGTCACAACATTTAAATTTGTTGTGTTATATTAAATAGGAAAACCAAAATGGAAGATTGTCATGGCATCTAAGGTATTGGTCCAAGTTATCTCATAAAGCTTAGGTCATGCATTAGTCATACATTCAAGGTTCCTCAATCTTTTAGGTGATTTATTTACTGTTTTGATTATTAAATTGATTATTAAACGTTTAATTATTGACTGCACAATCACATGATAATTCCTCACGTTAGTGGCTTAGAATTAAAACTAACAAAGACTGCATAGAAAAACATTTTTGAAATAAAGAGAAATGATATCAAAATAATGTTAGATCAAGCAAGCATAACTAAGTCTCTGATTCCATGAATCTCTAATTCCTTTCACATTTTACTTTGAGTATCTAATTGATCCATAACCAATTAGTGGCGACTCCAAATGTAAAATAAATTGCATGTTTAAATTGAGTATCAAGTTGTATTTGATAGGGTTTGAAAGAGTCTATTCCATTAGCTTTTTCTTGATAGTTCACGTTGAGAATGGTGGTGACACTTGGCTAGGTAGAAATGCCGGAAAGCACATCCCTTTTATGACTGGATGAACTAAGTTGAGTTGAAAGCAATAGAGTTTTGGGCAGCCCGTCTCCTTTTCCAGGGACTTTCTGGGCTAACAGAAAATGCATCAATCCCCTTGCACACATGAAGTATGGAATTAAAAGAGAAAAAATGAAAAAAAATCCTAGAAACGTTATTGCTTCAAGTTTAAAGGCTTAAAGCGGACTTCTTCTCAATTGATGTGTTACAAATGGGAAAGAAAGCGTTGAACTGAAAAACAAAATTTCAGAAAAGTAAAGTTGAATTCTCTCAAATTTGATCAAATAATATATTGTTACATCCCATTATTGAAAAATGATTCTACAGGTGTGAGGAATAATCCTAGTCCTTGCTTTAAGGATGTGTTATTTTACCTTCAGACCCTCAGCAAACTCTACTCTAACACAGACCCAGAAAGTAAAAAAAACACAACTACTCTAACGATGACCGTAAACCCCAATTGAAGCAGCCTGACTCGTGCTGACTTTCTGGAAAGAGTTTACTGTTCAGTGGTTGCTTTCTTAATAATTAAGTACACCGATTGCTTAATAGGCTCCAGTTTCTTCTCTTTTGTTCTTGCTTACTGCTGGTTTAATTGCCTAAACGCCGCAGAATACATTAAGCTTGACTCTTCTGCTTATAAACACAGGTTGGACTAGAATTCACCCTTCAATAGAAGCGAGGATGAGCATGGCACCCAAGCAAACCGCAACCACTTCAATTGCCTTTGCCAGCGTAGAGTGGTGGATATCTTGGTCTCCATAACTTCATCCCACTATAAGAGTTCGTTACTGCAATAAAAGTGCAAGAATTGATAACCATGTGAGGATGAACTATCATGGCCAAGCCAAAGTTTGACATGATGCTCTTTCACCCTCCTACCATCACAATGCTTTGCACAAGCTTGAAGCACTTCTAATCGTTGACCCAACAATTTGCCAGGAATTTTGGACCATGCAGGACATGATCATTTGATGCAAGTCAAAAGTGGTTTGATTGGAAGCGAAACAACATCCATGATTCTTCCTTTTATTTGGTGTCACCAAGTTTTACTTCGAAGGAGCAACTTCTCCACATGGACAGAGACTATTAAATGGCTAGGGTATGGAACACCAATTGATGAAAGGGTGCATAAATATCCATATATGGTCACGTTCATTATTGCTGTGGATAGACTTGGACAACCTACGGTAAATAGTACATACATTCCCATGCTTAGAGGTATTATCAAAGGTAGGTTTTATTTCTAGGATTTGTTTCCTCTAGAAGCAAGATCATATACATCGCCTTGGTTGTTACTTAACTATATGAAGAATTCTAACAAAAAAAAAATATACAAGAGAATTGAAATATGGACTTTTTTGACCAAAAAAAAAAAGAATTAAAACATGGACTTTTAGATTGTAAATGATTTCGATCAATGGAATGGTGGACTATAATATCACAATATCGAACATACCTATTAGAGGTATTTGATAAAAGCTCAAAGTATGAGATAGACAATGAATAATAGATCATTGTATATCAAATTTATGATTTTTTTTTCCTTTTTGGGATGTTATGAATGCTTGATCGATTATTTTTTTTGTCAAGAAACTAGTCTTGTCGTGGTTAGGAATTTCGAATATCAAATTTTTCTCGATTTAAATATTATGCTATTAACCAAAGTCCTGAATGGACTTTCGCAATAGAGCATGGGCATGCTCACATTCAAGGCCTTGGCTTGTTATGGCAAACTTTTAGCATGTCCTAGCATCTTGACAACTTGGCCAGCCATAAACAAGAGTCTTAGCACAATATGCTTTGTGAGTGAGAGCATATATAAGTTAAAATGACACACAATATGAGATGTGAGATAAGAATGAAGATGTATGAAATTCATGGACATATAGGGAGCTCATCAAACCATACAAAAAAGATTGTTCATTAGACAATCTTTACATTAGATACATGAAAAGTCGAATCTACTGACCATTAACTTGTGCGCATGTTCTCTTCATGATTTTCCTTGTTTTCTTTTTCTTCTTTTTTTTCTTTTTGTTTTGGGATAACCTTGAGAGAAACTTGTTTCCCATGGATATGCTGGTTGTGGTGTGTTAACCACCTCATGGAATGTAGGAGGAGCTCCAAATTTGCCATAGGATGAGTCCACTCCGGTTCAGCTAAGTTCCAAACCTCCCACCGCCATTTCCCCTAGACAAGCAACTTCTTATGGGGCAATCTCCCTTCAATAGAAGCGAGCTTGAGCAGCTGGATAATTCCATCCCCCATAAATTCATTCTATTCTGAATGTTCATCACTGCAATAAAAGTGTGAGAATTAATAACCATGTGAGGATGAATTATTGTGGCCAAGCCAGATCTTGGCATAATGCTCTTTCACCATCTTACCATCCTAATTGCTTCACATAAGGTTGAAGCACTTCTTTGGTAAATCGCTGATCCGATTGTTTGTTCGTAGGTTTAGACCGTGCAGGGCATGATCTTTGTATGCAAGTCAAAAGTGATTTGCACGAGAGTGAAACATGATCCAAGATTCTTCCTTTCATTTGGCATCATAAAGATTTTGCATCAAAGGAGAAACTTTCTCCGCATAGATAGAGACTATCAAGTGGCTAAGGCATGGAACACCAGGTGATGCAAGGCTGCATAAATACCCAAATATTTGGTCATGTTCATTATTGTTGTGGATAGACTTGCATAACCTACTATAACTAGCATGTACATTCCCATGCCTAGTGGTATTATTATGGCAAGTTTTTTTTTTTTTTGGATTGCTTTCCTCCAAAAGCAAGACCAGATGCATCCCCTAGGTTGTTTCTTAACTATATGAGAGAATTGAAACATAGACATTCGGAATGTTAATTTTTTTTTTTTTTAACAATGGAATGGTTGACGGCAAATTCACTATATCTAACATGGCTATTACATGTATCCAATAAAAGCTCAAAGATGTACAACTGGAAATATTAGATCATTGTGTATCCAACTTTTTGTATATCTCTATAAGTTTTCAAACATAGAAAATTTTTAATTTTGTAATGATTTTTTACCGTCGAAAATTTTGTAACGGTTTGTCTGCCATGAAAATAAAACGATTTCATAACATTTTATAACAGTCATTTAACGGCTATTTAGTGGTTATGTAATGATTTATAATGATTTTGTAACATGTAATTTATTTCTTCATAAACCCTCAATTTTTTATAATGGATTTATAATAGTTCGCTCTCTCTCTCTTTTGAATACAAATTAAACTTCAAATCACAATCTTTTAAGATACTTGAATTCTCGTATCTTTCCTTTACTTAGTGTTGGGTTATACACATAATGTTCTTCCGATTTCTTTTAATATTCAGTATGGAATATAGAAAAAGGTCTATTGTATCCTAGGAAATAGTCATAAGAGTCTTACTTACCAAGTTTTGTACTTTTAGAGATAGACATTGTTTGCACACCTCAAACTATTAATCTTAAACTCCATTCTTTTCAACGGAAATAACTTTCTGGAAAATGTTTTCCAGATTTCCGATATTCATTTCACAGAAAATAAATTCATTAGGGAAAACATTTTCCATAAAGGAAAAAAAAGTTTTCTAAAATTGGAGAAAATGTTTTTTCACTTTTCAAGTTGGGAAAAACATTTTCCACACTCACTCTCTCCTATCTCACACCCCCTATTAGTCCTCACTTCTTTCTTTCTATTTTTTTAAATTTATTTTTTTATTTTTTTTCATAAATTCGAATTTTTTGTTATTTTTAAAAATATCGATTTTTATTATGTTTTATTTTCTATCTTTCTTTTTGTTGTTTTTCTTTTTCGGTCGGTTGCCGGCCACGGCAACGGCCGATGATCGGTGATAGGCAAGCCGAGCTCGTCGATCTGGCGTAGCCAAATAGTGGTAAGGCTCAGATGTCATAGATCGATGATGCCAAATAGTGGCAAGGCTCGGGCATCGCCGATCTATGAGGCTCAAGCCTCGTTGCTGTCTGGCGAGGCCCAAGCCTCACCGCCTTGAGCTCGCCTCGCCGATGAGCTGATCAAACGAGCTCGCCAAAGGTAAGTAAGCCTCAAGCCTCTCCAACAAGGTGAGCTCGAGGCATGGCCGACTGCTGACTGTTGCCATGGCTAGCAACCGGCCCAAGAAGGAGAGAACACAAATAATAATAATAATAATAATAATAATAATAATAATAATAATAATAATAATAATAATAATAATAATCAATTTTAAAAAATAATAAATAACTATTTTAAAAAATAAAATAATAAAAATTTATTGAAAAAGAGTTTATAAAGGAAAATATTTTCCCAAGCAAACAGCGGAAAATATTTTCCACTCCAAAATCAAGTTTCACCCAAACACCAGAAAATAATTACATTTTTTTAGAAAATAACTTTCTGAAAAATATTTTCTAGAAAAGCAACATTTTCCATAAAACGAACGGAGCCTTATTTTCTCAATTTTTCCGATAGATTTCTAGCATCTCTTATTTTTCATATTATCTAATATTTTCCCCACAATCTTAACTTGATTGAATTGCTTATCTAAGTGATCAAATGGTTTGAACCCTGTTAAATTTCCATGTGATGTTTTTATGTTTATTATGATCCTGACATGTGACCCAACCAACCAAAAAGAAGTGTCGTTAGGGAATGGAGACAAACACATTAAGTGGGCTAATAAAAGGACCAGTAAGAAATAAGGTGCCGAAAAGGAACTAGATATTATGTCAAGCAGGTCTCCTTAAAATAGCAACCCCATAGGCTTAGTTCAAATCAAATTCAATTTTTCTAAAGAGACTAATCTAATTAAAACAAAACTAGAGAAAATCATGAATTGTTCTAGATCATGTGTGTACAATGAAACAAAACTAATTCTCATGTTAAAATCCGGACTCCCTAATCAAGGCCTAATTTTCAAACTATTTTCCATTTTTTCTATTTTTTATTTATTTTTACACTATTTAATTATTTAATTTTTTTAAAGAAAATAATTTCAATATTCTGGAAAATAAGGACTCGGGCTGGGTTCTTGGGCCCAATCGTGTGTGTGTATTCAGACGGGTTCACAAGAAAGAGGGCAGTAAACGGGTTCAGTCAAAAAGACATTTAAAGCCCATCTTTCAATACAGCTGCTGCGCCCATTTTTTTAATTGCAGCATCATCAGGTCCATTCTCCACTATAATCAAACTTTAGTAACCTGCTGAGTATACTATTGCCGCCGCCGTTAACCCTCACTTCCACCGCAATTAACCCTCACTACTGACCACAGGCATCAGCCGCTAAACGTTTAACAAGTGCGGACCAATCAGTACCCAGTACGCACAGGATATGAACGAACCAAGCAGCAGTACCAATGCCCGCGCACAGGAGAAGAAACCGGCTTCTGCAGATGGTTCAAGAGAGGATTCTTGCTTTTACCCTTTTCTTGTGCTCTCTCTGTCTCTCTCTGTGAACGGCCGTGCCGCCTCCTCTGTGAACCCGCTGACCAGAAGAACCTTTCCTGCCTTCTTGTTGTGGCAGCACTTGCCCTTCTAGAAATGAAAAAAATGATATATTTTAAGGTTATGTGTAATCATGTCAAGTGACGCAATCTTAAAAAATATAAATTTAAATAACTACAATCTTTTGATGGCAAATATCATGCTCTAAATGATTCACCAGTTCCATAGGTGAAAATTCTTTAATCGGATCTAATATTTCTAAATTTCACTGTGCCATTCTACCATAAAATCTTTATTATAGACATTTGTTTTCTTTTCTTGTGCTCTTCCTTTGATGAGCTCCCAAATGTTTTGGAAAGAGTTAATGAGTACATTCAGTTTCAACCGCCTAAACAGCTAACAACACCTTAATGCATCAGCCTTAAATTCTA
This sequence comes from Corymbia maculata, assembly GCA_014182735.1. NCBI lineage: Eukaryota > Viridiplantae > Streptophyta > Magnoliopsida > Myrtales > Myrtaceae > Corymbia > Corymbia maculata. The sequence goes on along the minus strand of CM024686.1, from coordinate 16,891,588 downwards.
GATGGGCTGATGATGGTGTGACATGAATCCAATAGAGGCCCTTTTCTTTTCTTTTCTTTTCTTTTCTTTTTTCAAATGTGATTGAAAATAATCAAGAGCCGGCACAAGCTCAAATGCCCCAAACTATGCTCACACTTGAAGAAGTCAATCTTTGAGGGCAAATGCCCAAGGCGCTGAAGAATTGGCAGAAAGAAGCTGAAGAGAGGAGCAAGCAGCTCAAAAAAGCTGACCAGCATAAAAAGGAAGACACAGTTTACGTCCAATAAGTACCTCAACCAAATACTGTTATCCAAACTACGATGTTCAGTAAAAGTCTAAATGTTCTGGGAGGTTGACCAGGAGGTAAGGCATGAGACAATCTAATGTTTATTGTCTATTTAGGTCCTTATTCAGTTATAGTTAAATCCAAACTAGTCATTTTTGGTGAATTGCTGTTCCCCATATGGTTAGTGGATCCACCTGGTGATTAGTCTGGCCAAAGTTAGCGAATGTAACTTAATGCAGTACGATACAGCACTATCAAGTTGTCCATATCTTGTAGAAACTCTTAGGTTAACCAGAAGAAGCAGACAGGTTGATCAGTCAAGTCTTAACCGAGTCAGTTCACCCAGGCTTACCACCAACTCTTTTGTCAGGCTTTCTTCTCAAAAATTGAATTTTAACCTATACATACAAGGGCATAAAAAGCTCACGCTAATTCTCAATCATGGGCAAAGGAAAATTATAATTGCTTAGTAGAACTAAAAGTAGCCTTGCCATATCCTTTACTCTAGCCGCATGTTTTTGTAGAACCAGAAACCTCATATTTTCGCTATCACCTTCTTTTGACTACTGGCAGATCTATTTGAGCAATTAAAAAATGTCGGCTGCATGGAGTTCTTTGTTTCCGCTTTCAGGTTAATGCTTTAGGTGGCATTCTGACAGTCTCTTATCTATATGGTTGCTCATTGGTTCTACAGGTGATGGATGCTTGCTCGACTTGTTTTGAGCAGCGGATAGTTTTCACCCAGCTGGTGCTAGCAAAGGCTTTGAACCAGATGGTTAGCGGCTTTTATGCATCACGCATTCTGGGACACAAGTTTTGTTCATTTCATAAGGACGAAATCCTCTTCATCTTCCAGGTTGATCGAAATCCACTGCATCTTCTTCTCATGAGAACAGTTACTTACGCAATTGATGCTTTTCCTGCACCGGTAAATCCTTTTTCTGGGCACAGTTGTAGCTTCCTCTTCTTGCATATACTCACTGTCTTTAGTTTGTTTCACAGCCAATAGGAACGATAGGACTAGTTTAACTGCCTCCATTGGTTTTTCTTCTTCTTGTTTTTTTATCAGTTAAGGTGTTTCTCTCCGTTGTTAAAATATTTATTCTATTTGTATACCTGATACTTTCCAATAGGACTAAGTAGAAATGCCGGAAAGCTATCTCTTATATGATCGGATGAGCTAAATTGAATTTCGGGCAGCTAGTCTCCTTTTCCAGGGACTTTCTTGGCTAATCGCAAGCATCAATCCCCTTGTAGACAGGAAATATGGAATCAAGATGAAAAATGAAAATTCCACAGAAGTTGTTTCTTCAAGTTCAAAGGGTAAAAGTTCACTTGTTCTCAATTGATGGGTTAAAAGGGACAGAGAGCGTGGAACTGAAACAAAAAGGTTCAGAAAAGTATAGGTCCTTTCAGTGAAATACATAAGTGAAGCGACATCTTGGGATGTGCAAGGTTGAATCCTCCCGCACAATGGCTGAGTTCTCTCAAATTTGAACATATAATATATAATTACATTCCATAATTGAAAAATAATTCTATAGATGCGATGAATTGATTCTAGCACCCCTTGCTTTAAGGATGCTTCATTTTACCTTCAGACCCTCAGCACTCTTCACTCTGATGATGACCGTAAGCCGTCAATTAGAGCAGTTCTGACTCATTTTGATTTTCTGCATATGGGTTATTGTTCAGTGGTTGCTTTCTGGATAAGCACACTTGAGTGCTTAATAGGCTCCGGTTTCTTCTCTCCTTCTCTTGATGCCTTTTGACTTAATAGTCTAAAACCCACAGAATAAATGGTGTTTGTATATGTCTCCAGAAGAAGTGTCTCACTCTGTAACTTACATGGAGCTTGACGCTACTGCTTGTAAACAAAGGTTGACTTTATCATGGAGGTACTATCCAAACTGGTCAGTAAGCAGGATGAAGACAGGATTACGACAATGGAAGTTTCATGGTTTTGAATGAAGTGGATGCTTGCGTTTAACCTGGTCAGAGAAGGCGTGAGGTATCCTTTCATCCTCACACCTTAAGTCAAGCAAAGAAAGCATTGGAGAAAAAGACACTGATCCAATTTTTGGCATGCATTGTGGGTGCATGTGAGATGTGTCAATACTCAATCTTCAAAATGGTTGGGACAACATAATATACATGATTATTGGCTTCATTTTCATCTCCAGGCCTCACATTGGAGAAAAAGACGGAAGTAAAATGGCAAGGGAAACAATTTGTTCATATGAGGAAGGAGAGTCACTTAGTGTAACTACGAGGAGAAAGTAGAATTTGACATAGGATAAGGTTTGAAGCACCAAAGTTTGAAGGGTGTTTAAATATGCAAAATACCAGTCATTCTCATAATTTTTCTGGATACACTTGAATATTTTGCCTCTAATCAGATCTTATACTTACAGATAGAATTAATGGTAGCTTTTGGGGATTGCTTAACTCTAAAACTTGATCATGGACGCCATTAGTTTAGTATTTACCTATGCAAGAATGCAAAAATCCAAGCCGTTAGACTTTTTAATTTTGATAAATGAGGTTGTAGGCGGCAATTTCACAATATTGAACATGGCTATTAGATGTATCTGATAAGTACTTGAAGCACATAAACCTAATAGTTTACTATATACTGATGAAAGTTATAGATCGGCCTATAGTAGGGTTACATATCTTGCTTTTTGTTAAGTTTTAGTGAACTTTACTCACTTTTCTTGGAGAGAAAAAGCTATAGATCAAGAATTGTTATGTTGGATTTACATGATAATTATCAGGTGCAATGAAATATGATAATATATTGTGATAAAAAGAAAATGAAAGAGATGTAAGTCTGATAAACCAATTCTCTATGTATAACTTTTCTTCCTTAGAAAAGGAAATTGTTCATCTAAGTAGTGAGGAGAGTTAATTAATGTGCCTACGAGAGATTAAAATTTGACTATGGCTAAGGTGTGAAGCACCAAATGTTGAGGGCACAAATATGTAAAATACCAATCATTCTCATTATTGTTGTGGATACACTTGTATATTTTGCCTCTAATAAGTTCTCATACATGGATATCAAATTAACGGTAGGTTTGGTTAAGATTTGGTTTTACTTTACAAATTTGACCAAGTACACAATTGATTTCATACTTTTCAAGAAAACTAAAATGGTAATTTCACAATGTTGAACATGGTTATTAGATTATGTGGTAAGTGCTTAAAGCACATAAATCTAATGATTTATTATATACATATGAAAGTTATAGACCAACTTATGGTAGGCTTCCACCTCTGGTTTTTCATTATGTTTTAATTAAATGTACTTAGATTTTTAGGAAAAAAAATTATAGATTGGGATTGTTACATCGGACATACATCTTTGTCATGGTAGAATTATCACATCTTATTGCACTTGAATATTAATTGAATTTGACCATGCTGTTAGTCATGTCAAACCAAATCAAACATTCGTCATTCCAATTATCATTGTGGACACACTTGTAAATTTTGATTCCAATCAGTTCTCATACTTACAATTAATAGTAGTTAACTTGACATTGTTATTGACACCTAAAATTTGACTAAGTATTTAAATTATAATTGATAGAAAATTAGGGATCAGTTTGGCCCTAACAAAAAGGATTTTCACGTCATTTAGGTACTAATATTATGTGCATCTACTAAGTTGATTTTCCTTTTTATTTTCCCTTGTTGTTATTTTTGGGATAAAAATTAGAAAAAAGAAAAGGAGGCCCATGCGGGCTGGGCCTTTGCGCTCAAACCCCCCCCCCCCACCCCTTTTTCTTTTCTTCCGCTTTGGTCCGGGCCCATTTGGCCGCCTCACCCTCGCGGCCCGGCCATCTTGTTCTTCTTCTTCCTCCTTCCTCCTTCCTACTGCATCTCGCGCGCGCAGGACGCCCTACCGAGGGAGATTAGGGTAGTCGGCCGCAGAGCAGCGTAAAGACCGACGGTAGACCCGGACGGATGGGACGCGTCTTCAATGCCGCCGAATGGGACAGAGCAGGCTTGGCAGAGGTAAGGCTAGACCCGCTGCAAGTGGAGGACGAGGGGACGCCAGTTCAGCCGAGGGAGAGCCCGGTCAGCGCGCCAAAGACCGCCACTCAGAGCACTTCCGTCGATCAAGCTCCTTGCCTATAAAAAGGCTGGCCATGAGCTCAGTTGAAGGGCGACCAGCAGCGGCGGCAAGCAGGGGGCAAAGCCACAGAGAGGGCAGAGGAGGAGAGATCTGAGGTGGAGGCCGAGCGAGCGAATTCGAGGGAGAGAAATCGGGGGGCAACGAAGCTTAGGCATTCTGATTTCCTGGGAGAGACATCCAGGGTGGCCGGAGTTCCAAGCCACCGCCGATCGAGTGACCAGATCTGAAAGGGGGGCGAAAAAGAGCTGCGAAGGTGAGAGATCTGAGAGAGAGCTGCGAGACTGAGTCCCATCGTCAGTCATCGCGAGCAACGCGGGTTGCCTGGCCCGACACCACCGCTATTCAGCCACCAACGACGAGGCCGATGGCTCGCATCGCTGCCGTCGCTGCCCTTGTCCGAAGCCGTTTTGTCCTACAACGACCCTGCTGCTCACGGATCGGACCAAGAGACCCGACCCGGGTCCGATTGGTTTATTATAATATTATATTATTATTTTAATTATAAAAGTATTTTAAAATTTTAAAAATGATTTTTATATTCCAGATAAATCAGAAAAATCCAAAAATATTTTATATTTTCGAAAATCAGAAAAAAGCTAAAGAAAAACATGTTCTCCACAAATGCATGGAAAACCCTTTTAAAAAATCCAAAAAAAAAGGAATCTTATGGTTTAAACAAAATTAGGTATTGAAATGGCATTAATGATTAACTAATGTAATTAAATTATCGATCATAGTTTCTCTAGTTGCGCAAGAATAAAATATTTCTCCAAATATTTTACTTAAGTTTCTAATCAACTTACCTCAAACTAATTAGTGATAACTCTTTGTTAAATGAATTTGATTTGCGGATTAAAAACTTGAACCATAAATTGCAAAATAGTGGGCTTGGGAGAGCTTGGGTTTAGCCTTAAAGTATTAGCCGAGCCATTAGCCTCCTAGAGGACCAAAAGGGAGGTCACGACACTTGTACACCATTGGTTTAGTATTTATCGATTTAAGAAAAATTAAAATCTAGGCCATGAGATTTATTTTATCATTTTGATAAATTAGATAGCATATGGCAATTTTACAATGTTTTTTTATGGTTTACTGTACAAATGAAAGTTATAGAACTGCTTATGGTAAGGTTATCATGTTTTCATTGTGTTTTAATGAACTTTACTCAATTTTCTATTAAAAAGAGTTATACATCAATAGTTGCTTTATTGGACTTATATCTCTTTCCTTTTCTTTTCTTTTTATCATAGTAGGATTATCATATCATATTGCAACTGAGTAAATTAAAATAAATGAGTTTGACCATGTTGTTGTTCATGCCAAACCAAAATAACTTAACTTTTGTTGTAAAAATTCAAGGAGCCAATTGTTATATAATATGAGCTTCTCATAAGAACGTTAATTTCATATTCTAATTTATGCATTTCATAAGTTTGCTTCCATTGATAAAACCAAAAGATGAGTTAGTTCGTGTTTGCATATGTATTATTTTACTTTAGCCTTTACAACAATGCCTGTCTATTGAGATTTTTAGATTTTAATTGAAAAAAAAAATTTCTTTTCATTCTATTCACGTTTTTTTTTAATCATATTATTATTGTTTTTAATTTTCCCAATCAAGTTCAACTTTCACAAACTTTGGATCAAGTTTCTCCACCTCCATGTTAGCCAAACCCAACTCGCGGAGCCATCGGAACACATCGTACTATGATGTCAACAAAATTTTTCAAATGTTGATATCCTCATTATTAACCGCACTGGCTAGATATTATCCATATCATACTCTCAAGTCGTTTGCATTGGCTAAACGTTTCCACACACATCCACGTGGCATGGGATGTGAGTTGAATTTGGTTGAATTCCACGTCAAAGGGACTGGATTATTAAAATTTTGAAAATAGCATGATCTAATTAGATAAATTAAAAGTAAATTGACTAGAAAAAGCGTGAGGTTGAAAACTAGAACTTTTCCTATATAACATACATGAACCATCTGTATACTTTACTCAAAGGTCTCTTCCGTAGCGTAGTCGAAATATGAAATAGGAATGAAAAACTACACTTAAATAGCATCTTGTGTTCATACAATTTTCTATCTCAGAACATAATGTTTTTATAATTAGGTGTTTAAGCAATTATAATGAATAACTTAGTAAAACTTCATGACTACTTTACTTTGTTGCACAATTTTGAGTAATATTCGAATTATTGAGGTTATCACTGTATTTCCAATTTTGAGTTTGATTGGTTGATAATTCACAGAAAAAGTTATTATGGAATCACTTTGTGAATCACCTCATATGTTAATTAAACTCAAGGACCTCAGTTAATTACTATTAATCATAGTTATCAAAATTGCACGATTATAGATTCATCTCATGCGATTTGATTGATTTTGACTCAAGGCCTTAGTTATAAGTAACTAGATGAATCGCTAATATTCATAATCTCAAGCGAGTTTATCAGTTCACTAAAGAATCTACAAGTGGACATGCGTATGGGCTCAACGATTCAACATTTTTTACATTTACCTAAACGAATATTCACTATGTATTGTATTTTCTTAGTTACAGAGTAATTACAAGTAAATTTTATACTTTAACGTGATATTGATAAATGAAAAAAGACATACAAAACATTGTAATTTGTATTTCAACATAACCTTTATTTTTAAGAAAACTACGGGAAATTATATCATCTTGTTAATAACGATCACCACATGTACTTGAATTTAGGATTAATTTACTAGATCGTTATTCTTACTCAAATATTAAATATCATTTGTTATTATCTATAAAAATTTTAATTGTCGTCAATGCTAAATACTAATCTTAGGTATCTTACGATATAATTTGATTTTCTATTCACTATTCATAAATTTAAGATTTCAATTCACAATTATTTTTTCTCAGTTTAACAATTGTGATTTTAACCAAAGTCTAAATGGACTTTCCGGATAGAGCATGAGCATGCGCACATTCTAGGCCTCTTAGCGTGTCCTACCATATCGACAACTTAGGCAGCCATGCTCGAGACTCGCCGCGCTATATGCTTCGGGAGTGAGAGCATATATATAGTCGAAATGACATGCAATATGAGATATGAGAAAAGGAAGATGTATACAATTCAACTACTGATGGAAAGCTTGTCACGCCGTACAAAAAAGATCAATCATTATACAATCTTTACATTAGGTACATGAGAAGTCAAATCTATCAACCATTAACCTGTCCCATGACCTCTTCCTCCATGATTCTTTTTTTTCTTTCAAGATAACCTTGAGAGAAACTTGTTTCCTATGCATATGCCGGTTGCGGCATGTAAGCCACCTCACGGAATGACGGGAGCCCCAAACTTGCCACAGCGGAAGCCCACGCAGGTTCAGCTAAGTCCAAACCACGCACCACAATTTTTCCCATGGACAATAATTCACCCTTCAATAGAAGAGAGGGTGAGCATTGTACCCAAGCAAACCCCAACCACTTCAATTGCCTTTGCCAGCGTAGAATGGTGGATAACTTGTTCTCCAAAACTTCATCCCACTGTAAGAGTTCGATACTGCAATAAAAGTGCGAGAATTAATAACCATGTGAGGATGAACTATTGCAGCCAAGCCAAATTTTGACATAATGCCCTTTTACCCTCTTACCATGATAATGCTCCGCACAAGTTTGAAGCACTTCTAATCGGTGACCTGACTGTCTGCCAGGAATTTTGGATTGTGCAAGACATGATCATTTGATGCATGTCAAAAGTGGTTTGCACAGAAGTGACACAACATCCATGATTCTTCCTTTCATCTGGAGCCACCAAGTTTTACTTCCAAGGAGCAACTTCACCACGTAGACAAAGACCATTAAGTGGCTAGGGCATGGAACACCAATTGATGAAAGCGTGCATAAATACGCATATATATGGTCATGTTCATTATTGTTATGGATGGACTTGGACAACCTACGGTAAATAGTATAACTGCGTTTGATTTAGCATTTGTAAGGGGCTTTGAGTCTAATGCAAATGCTGAAACCCAAAACTACTTAGGGAAATGCAATTATGTTTAGTAAAAAAAAATTGTAAATGGACTTTGAATTGAATTTGTGTTTGGTTAAAAAACTTTCGCAATGGGTTTTGAAGGTTATATATGCATATATATCTCTTTATCTTTTTTTTCGGAAAATTGGACTAAACCCTTCGCTAGACCGACAAAGGGCTATCGCCACTGGGGCTATGGCCGCTAGCGAGCTAGATCTGGCATCGACGGCCATCGCCGAGGTCAAGCGACCTCCAACGAGGGTCGTGCGACCCAGCCGAAGGCCGCCAAAGGTCACCCGACCTCGAGTGACCCAGATGCGCGCAACCCAACCCAGGCAACTGCTACTTGGGTCTCGCAGCCTCAAGCAACCCTCGCCTGGGTCACTCAACCACCGACCGCCATTGCGCAACCCTCGCGAGACCCAAGCAAGGGCCGCGAGACCCAAGCGACGATCGCTTGGGTTGTGGCATGCCTGGGTCGAGCGACCTTCGGCGGTCCTTGGCTAGGTCGCATGATCCTTGCCAAAGGTCGCCCGAGAGCTGACGGCCACCGACGCCAGATCTGGCTCTCTGGCGGCCATAGCCCTTCATCGATCCGGCGAAGGGCTGACCCTTTCTCAATAAAATAAAATAAAAAAAACTAGGGGAAAAATCGGAAATATTAAAAACTAGTGAGGGTAGTTTTGGAAGAGAAAAAATAATTTCAGCATTCCACCAAATGTTGAAAGACCAAAGCTAGTCCCTACTAGTTTTGGGCTTTCAGCATTTTGAAAGACATTTAAAAGCTAAAAGCCATCTTCAAAATTGAATCAAACAGTTCATCATTTCCCCAAGGGGTTTTCAGGCGTAAAAGCCTCTTGAAAATGCTAAACCAAACGCACCCTACATACAGTCTCATGCTTTGAGGTATTATCAAAGGCAGGTTTTATTTCTAGGATTTGTTTCCTCTAGAAGCAAGATCATAAGCATCCCCCAAGTTATTACTTAACTATATGACAGAATTCTAACAAATATATATAGACACACACACGAGGGAATTGAAACATGGACTTTTATGACCAAAAACAAAATTGAAACATGGACTTTTAGATTGTAAATGATTTTGATCAATGGAATGGTGGCCCACAATGTCACTACAGTTGAGCAGTTTCAAATTCTTTATAGGTCCCTCAATTTTTTGACCTGGAACCTACTTGTAGAAGTGTGAAACTTGGAACATATTTTGTTACAAGTTCCAAAGTCGGTTCCAAGTTCTAATAGGTTCTTCTCTTTTTGTTAGTTAAGTAAAATGAAAATAAATGTAATAATAAAAATGAACAATGATTTTATTATCAACCGCCTAAGAACGAGTGTCCATATGTACTTGTCAAATAGTATTAAAGAAATTTTATATTTTTCAATGTACCTATTGCTCTTGTATTATATATAATCACTATCTTGAAAAAAATAATTGCCCGAACATAATTGCATCAAAGAAGTAATTGGAGCTTCCACCGGTCTCATAGTCTACGAAAATAAAATTTCTAGTCATAAAATGAAAGTTTAGATTAATGGTTCCAAATTATATACTCAATATCAAATGCCACGGAATACCTCAGGATCGCTTGATAACATAGATTAAGAAAAACACAAAAAATTATTTTAGATTTTAGGCTCTAGGTTCTAAGTTCCAAATTCTACCAACCTAGAATCTAGAACTTACCCGTCGGAACAAGTTTCCCAAATTTTGGAACATAAAACCTACCCGTATACCTTGGAACCTAGAACATACTCTACATACCTTGGAACCTAGAACTTATAGGTTCCCACCGATATGGTTCTCCAGGTTGTAGATTCTACCCCGGAATCATGCTCACCACTAAATATCACAATATCGAACGTAGCTATTAGATGTATTGGATAAAAGTTCAAAGTACGATAGATAATGAATAATAAATCATTATATATCAAACTTATGATTTTCTTTCTTTCTAGGATGTTATGAATGCTTAATCAATTATTTTTTGTCAAGAAACTCGTCTTGTCATGATTAGGGATCTCGATAGCGAATTTTTCTCAATTTTTTTCTCAATTTAAGAATTATGCTATTAAGTCTAAATGGATTTTCCCAATAGAGCATGGAAATGGTCACATTCAAGGCCTCAGCTAGTTATGGCAAATTCTTAGTGTGTCCTACCATCTCGACAACTTGGCTAGCCATGCACAAGAGTCTTAGCGCAATATGCTTTGTGAGTGAGAGCATATATAGTTAAAATGACACACAATATGAGATGTGAGATAAGAAAGAAGACATATAAAATTCACGGACTTACAAAAAGCTCATCAAACCATACAAAAAAGATTGTTCATTAGACAATCTTTACATTAGATACATGAAAAGTTGAGTCTATTGGCCATTAACTTGTGCCTATGTTCTCTTCATGATTCTTCTTCTTCTTCTTTTCTTCTTTTTTCTTTTTTTTTGTTTTGTTTTGAGAAAACTTGTTTCCCATGGGTATGCCGATTGTGGTGTGTTAACCACCTCATGGAACATAGGAGGAGCTCCAAATTTGCTGCAAAATGAGTCCACTCTGGTTCAACTAATTTCCAAGCCTCCCACTATGATTTCCCCTGGATGAGCAACTTCTTATGGGGCAATCTCCTTTCATAGAAGCAAGCTTGAGCAGCTGGATAATTCCAACCCCATAAGTTGATTCTACTGCCAAAAGTTATTTCTGCAATAAAAGTGTGAGAATCAATAACCTCGTGAAGATGAATTATTGTGGCCAAGCCTGATCTTGGCATAATGCTCTTTAACCATCTTACCATCCGAATTGCTTCACACAAGGTTGAAGCACTTCTCTGGTAAATCAATGATCCGATTGTTTGTCTATAGGTTTGGACCGTGCAGGACATGATCATTGTATGCGAGTCAAAAGTGATTTGCACGGGAGCGAAACATGATCCAAGATTCTTCCTTTCATCTGGCATCATAAACATTTTGCATCGAAGGAGCAACTTTCTCTGTGTAGATAGAGACTATCAAGTGGCTAGGGCATGGAACACCAGGTGATGAAAGGCTGCATATATACCCAAATATTTGGTCATATTCATTATTGTTGTGGATAGACTTGTACAACCTACCGTAAATAGCACATACATTCCCATGCTCAGGGGTATTATTAATGGCAGGTTTTTTTATTTTGGGATTGCTTTCCTTTCATCTGGCATCATAAACATTTTGCATCGAAGGAGCAACTTTCTCTGCATAGATAGAGACTATCAAGTGGCTAGGGCATGGAACACCAGGTGATGAAAGGCTGCATATATACCCAGATATTTGGTCATATTCATTATTGTTGTGGATAGACTTGTACAACCTACCATAAATAGCACATACATTCCCATGCTCAGGGGTATTATTAATGGCAGGTTTTTTATTTTGGGATTGCTTTCCTCCATCAGTGAGACCACATGCATCCCCTAGGTTGCTTCTTAACCATATGAGAGAATTGAAACATGGACGTTCGAATTGTTAATTTTTTCTTTTTATCGATGGAATGGTTAACAGCAATTTCACGACATCTAACATGGCTATCTCATGCATCCGATAAAGGCTCAAAGATGTACAACCGGAAATATTAGATCATTGTGTATCAAACTTATTGTAAATTTCTATAAGAATTTTGAAATATTCAATTTTTTTAATTTTTTAACGATTTTTTACTGTCGACAATTTTATAACGGTATGTCTACAAAGATTTTGGATTTGTTCACAACGATCAAATTATATCGGGTCTTGTTTCTACTTTTCCAGTCATTCTGGATACAATTTTTAAATATTGGATCTTCCGTTATTTAAATCGTATATCTCCATCACTTGTAGTGATTTATCATTCAATGAATCCCCAATAGCTGGAGACAAGAGATTCATATGAGAAAACATAAGTAAACGAGCCTCCGCTGAGCCTCCAAAAATAAAGGTACATGAACAGCCATTTGATCCCATCAAAGTCTGCATTGAATCCCTTACGAACTAATGGATGTAAACAAATAGCACGTCCTTCCACTAAAATGGGTTGAAATGCCTGTATGCCTAATCTATGTAGTGATTCATTAGATAATTCTTGAGTAGACTAATATTAAAATAATAAAATAGTAAGAAATTGGAATCCATATAGAATGAAATTTGAAAATCATTTATCTTTTCTTTTGATTTTTTTTTTTTTTTTTGAATCGTATCAAATCTATTTTTCGATTTTAGAATAAAGAGTGACCTTGCTTTCGTCTCAATTCATATTTAGCCGCGAGCAATCTACATTTGTGATCTCGTATATTTCTCAAAATGATATTGCCATAAATTAAAAAGGTAATATTTCCATTTCTTCATCAGAAGAGGTGTATCTTTTGAAGCCAGAATTGATTTTCCTTGATGGGAAACAACATATACATCTTGGTTGTCCAAGGAGGGACTACGCATAATAAGATCTTACCTTGGCAAGTCACATATTGCGCACTTACTTTACCACTTGTTTTTTATTTTAGAAATCTTATTTATGCTATACTTAGGCTTTATTGATTATTGTTCCTATGGAGACCGAACTGTCTATGGAATATTAGGCATCAAAATTTGGATATTTGGGGAATAAGAATACTTTCCCCTGCCATGAAAACAAAATGGTTTCATAACGTTTTATAATAGTCATTTTACAGCAGAATTATGGTCATGTAACAATTTATAATGGTTTTGTAACATTAATTTATTTCTTTATAAACCCTCAATTTTTTTATAACGGATTTATGACAATTCGCTCTCTCTCTTGTTTGAATATAAATTAATCTTCAAATCACAATCTTTTAAGATAGAATTCTCATATCTTTCCTTTTCTTTTTGTTGGGTTATACACATAACGTTATTCCCGTTGTTTTTAATATTTAGTGTAGAATATAGAAGAAGGTTTATTGTATGCCAGGAAGATCGCTATGAGAGCCTTACTCACTGAGTTTCGTACTATTAGGGGTGGACATAGTTTGCACATCTCAAACTATTAATCTTATTTTCTCATCTTTTTCAACAGACCTCCAACATCTCTTATTTTTCATATTATCTAATATTTTTCCCACAATCTTAACGATTGCCTTACTATGTGAGCCCCCAACGCAATTCGGTAATGTCGAAACTCAAGAAGCGATACGGCAAGCCTGGCCATGCATTAATGATACTGCTCGGAAGATTTTCGATGATTTGTCTAGGAATAGAACCAGTGATGTTGTCTTGTGGAATTCGATGGTGTTCAAGTAAGGATCATAGGAATGTGCTCATTTCGTTTAAAAGATTTCGCTTCCAAAGAATAAGCTAAGTCCAACATTTCGTTCTTTTGATTTCCAGTAACCTTATGTGTGTATATTTCGGGTTTACACCTATCATCCATTTTTTATTCCTGAAGACATTGGCCGCTGAGACCCGTTTGAAGCACCATACATCATCCCTGTAGTTGTTTTTCTCAGCGAAACATTTGAAGCTATGTTAATGTTAAGGTAAATTCTATTTGCGGTTGTATTTTGCATTTACTATTGTGTGTATGCCATGTGGAAATATATATTTCATATTTTTTTATTACAAAAGAACCTAAAAATAGAACACGAAAAAATATGAAACTTCTCTAGAATTAGAATGGTGGCGGATTCTTGCCTTCTTGACGACGTGGAAGTACGCTTGATAGGAAGAGATAGGAATAATTGATTGACGACCTTCATTGGTTCGAAATGGCAAATATTGGGGCGTATCAATAGTAAATTGAATAGTTGTTGCCCATGCATTCTCTCGGCCTTTGCTTGCTAAAGCAGTATCTCTTTGAATTGCCATTAATCACATTTCTGACCAGATTAGCATAATAGACATTGACGATTACGTGAGTATGATTTTCTCATCTGGCCTTTTGTGATACTCTCTGCGTATGTATTTTCCATGTTTCATGTCTTCAGCCATCTAGATGTTGCTTAAATGGTTAACGTCTGCTCTGAGTTTTACTTGAGTAATGTTTTTTTGTGAAACATCCTTAGCCTTATATTTATGACTACCAGAGTCCAAACATTTTTCTTGTCAAAACTATCGTGAGCCTTTTCCTGATTTATTAGATTCCTACTTAACTTATTCTTAAAACAATGAAAGAAATTTATGTTCTGCAATAGTCGCAAAATTCATGGTTAAAGAGTGTAATGTTACTTCTGCAATGATTTATTTTTCACGAGAAACTTTCCACAGAGTTATGTTCCTTCTGGATCCTCCCTTATTTCTACTTAATTCTAGGCAGAGTAGCTATCTTGTAAATTGTCATATGGAAAGTGAACGGGGCTATCTTTTCTTCGAGCTTATGACCTCATATTTCAAAAGTGATAAATTTGAGATATGAAATAACACCTTTATTGCATAACTAAATCAGTTACACATTTTGCATTAATATAAAATGGTTTTGTAGGGGATTATGGTATATTTCAATAAATTTTGAAATATTGAAAGTTATTAATTTTGCAAATGTTTTTTTATAGTCATCAACGATTTTTGTCTACATTAATATAAAATAGTTTTATAATGTTTTATAAGAGTCATATATAGCTATTTAATGGTCGTGTAATGACTTTATAATGGCTTTGTAACATTTGATCTATATATCTCTCTCTCTCGCTCTCTCTCTCTCTCTCAAGATATACTAATTCTCATATCTTTTCTTTTCTTTTTGCTGAGTTACTATACACATAACTTTGTTCCTCTTCAATTTAATATTCAGTGCTAAGTGTTGTATCCCGAGACGACACTAGTCGACTTTTCTACTTCGAGAGATGAAATTATACTTAAACACATTACTTCACACCTCATACCATTAATCTTATTTTTCTTCAATCTTTCCCAATAGATTTCCAACATTTCTTATTTTCATATTATTTTTCCAACAAAACTTATGACTCCTTCCATTTGCACAGTAAAAGTAAATGAAATTATAACTGCTCGAGAAGAAATTTTATATTTTTCAATGTACCAATTACTCTTGTATTATATATAATCACTATCTCGAAGAAAATAATTGCTCAAACATAATTGCATCAAAGAAATAATTGAAGCTTCCACTGGTCTCATGGTCCACGAAAATAAAATTTCTAGTCATAAAATAAAAGTTTAGATTAATAATTCCAAATTATATACTCATTATCAAATGCCATGAAATGCCTCATGATCACGTGATAACATAAATTAAGAAAAGCATAAAAACTTATTTTAGATTTTAAGCTCTAGGTTCCAAGTTCCAAAATTCTACCAACCTAGAATTTTGAACTTACATGTCGGAACAAGTTTCCCAAATTTTGGAACATAGAACCTACCCGTATACCTTGGAACTTAGAACCTACTATGCATACCTTAGAACCTAGAACCTATAGGTTCCCACCTGTCGCGACCTCCCCCTCGCGTCCCGGGAGGCTAATGGCTCCGCTGAACGCCTTTCATCAGGGCTTTAGCCAGGGCTCTCCCAAGCCCACCAATTCACGACTTAAGGGTCGAGTTTAAACCCGCAATTCAATTTCATTTAAAAAGAGGTCGCCACTAATCAGTTTGGGGTGGGTTGATTAGAAACCCAAGTAAAATATTGAGAGAAATATTTTACTCCTGTGCAACTAGAGAAACTAGAATCGGGGACTTGATTACACTAGTTAATCACTAATGCCCTTCCGGTACCTAATCTTGTTTAAACCCTCAGGTTTGGTATTTTTGCATTTTTTCAAGGATTTTTCCATGCATTGTTGAAACAAACATTTTTGGCTTTTTCCTGAATTTTTTTTTGAAAATATAAAAATTTTTGGGTCTTTTTTGGCTTTTTTGCAAAATATGAAAAAAAAAATGAAATATTTTTGGATTTTTTGTTCTTTTTCGGAAAATAAAATGTTTTTTTTTTTTTAATATTTAATGATTTTTCGAAAATATTTTTATAATAATAATAATATATTATTTTTATATTATTATAAAAATATAAAGGGATCCGGGTCGGACTTTCTCATCCGACCCAGTCGAACTCAACCCGGGCGCACGGCCCAGCCATGAGCTGGATCGGATCCAACTCATCAAGCCCAAGGGATAAACCTGCAAATCAAAATAGGAATTAGTCAAGCCCATAAAAACAAACCCCAGCCCAAGCAAAACAGAGGTGGGCCACCAAAGCAAAATAAGCCCAATGGGCATAATTATTCTCAGCCCATAGCCCACAAAGCCAAACATAGCGGGTCGACCGGGTCGACGGGTCCGACCCGGCCATGACCCGACTCGTGCCCTACCCCTCTCTCTATCGCAGGTTCTCCGCGGCGCCGATGGGGGACGGCCGCGAGCCTCCCGACGCGGCCATGGCGAGCGGCGGTGATCTTCGCAAAACCAACCGACAGGACGACGAAGCGGAGGGCGGCACCATGGACGACGATGGTCGGCAGCAGGGCTGGCGTGAGGTTCGGCCGAGACGCGTGAGCAGCGGGGTCGTCGCGGATCAAAATGGCGTCGGACGGGGGCGGTGCCGGGAATGACTCGCTAGGGGAAAGACCGCGATGGCTACGTGGGTGGATGGCAACGGAAGCGACGCCGTCAGGCAGCCGTTGGTGGTTGAGCGGCAGTGGCGGAGTGGTGGTTGCGTCGGCCCGGCAACTCGCGTTGCACGGCCGACGCTTGGCCCGCAACTCTCTCTCGGATCTCTGTTTCTCTCGCGACTCTCTCTGTCCTCAGATCTCTCTCTCGGATCTGTTTCTCCCTCTCTCAGCTCTCTCTCTCGGATCGGCGGTCGCTCGTCCGGCCTCCTGGATGTCTCTCCAAGGGAAGCTTTCCGAGCTCCTGCCTCTCCTCTAGATCTCCCTCTATCTCTCTCAGATCTCACTCTCTGGTTTCGCCTCTGTGTTGCTGTTTTTTTTTTTTAAATAATAATAATAATAATAATAAACCTGAAAATAGGGTAAAAATATGGTAAAATAAAGATAGATGATAAACTTAATATACGCAAATGATATTAGTACCAAGATGATGTGGAAATCATTTTTGTTAGGGTTAAATTGAACCCTAATTTTCTATGCAATTTAATTTTAATACCTAGTCAAAATTTAGGTGTCAACACCACCGATATGGTTCTTCAGGTTGCAAGTTCTACCCTAGAATCATGCTTACCACTAAATATCACAATATCGAACGTAGCTATTAGATATATCATATAACATCTCAAAGTACGATAGACAATGAATAATAAATCGTTATATATCAAAGTTATGATTTTTTTCTTTCTTTCTAGGATGTTATGAATGTTTAATCGATTATTTTTTGTCAAGAAACTAGTCTTGTCATGATTAGGGATCTCGATAGCGAATTTTTCTCGATTTTTTTCGATTTAAGAATTTTTATGCTATTAACCAAAGTCTGAATGGATTTTCCCAATAGAGCATAGAAATGGTCAAATTCGAGGCCTCAGCTGGTTATGGTAAACTCTTAGCGTGTCCTACCATCTCAACAACTTGGCTAGCCACGCACAAGAGTCTTATCGCAATATGCTTTGTGAGTGAGAGCATATATAAATTAAAATGACACATAATATGAGATGTGAGATAAGGAAGAAGACATATAAAATTCATGGACTTATAGAAAGCTCATCAAACCATACAAAAAAGATTGTTTGTTAGACAATCTTTACATTAGATACATGAAAAGTCAAGTCTATTGAACATTAACGTGTGCCCATGTTCTCTTAATGATTTTCCTTTTTTCCTTTTTCTTTTTTTTTTTTTTTTTTTGAGAGAAACTTGTTTCCCATGGGTATGCCGGTTGTGGTGTGTTAACCACCTCATGGAACATAGGAGGAGCTCCAAATTTGCCGCAAAATGAGTCCACTCTAGTTCAACTAAGTTCCAAACCTCCCACTGCGATTTCCCCTGGACAAGCAACTTCTTATGGGGCAATCTCCCTTCAATAGAAGCGAGCTTGAGCAGCTGGATAATATCATCCCCATAAGTTGATTCGACTGCAAAAATTCATTTCTGCAATAAAAGTGTGAGAATTAATAACCACGTGCAAATGAATTATTGTGACCAAGCCAAATCTTGGCATAATGCTCTTTAAACATCTTACCATCCGAATTGCTTCACAAAAGGTTGAAGCACTTCTCTGGTAAATCACTGATCCAACTGTTTGTCTGTAGGTTTGGACCGTGCAGGACATGATCATTGTCTGCGAGTCAAAAGTGATTTGCACGGGAGCAAAACATGATCCAAGATTCTTCCTTTCATCTAGTATCATAAAGATTTTGAACCGAAGGAGCAACTTTCTCCACATAGATAGTGACTATCAAGTGGCTAGGGCATGGAACACCAGGTGATGAAAGGCTACATATATACCCAAATATTTGGTCATATTCATTATTGTTGTGGATAGACTTGTACAGCCTACTGTAAATAGCATATACATTCCCATGCTCAGGGGTATTATTAATGGCGGGTTTTTTATTCTGAGATTGCTTTCCTCTATAAGCGAGACCACATGCATCCCCTATGTTGCTTCTTAACTATATGAGAGAATTGAAACATGGACGTTTGAATTGTTAATTTTTTATTTTTATCGATGGAATGGCTGATAGCAATTTCACAACATCTAACATGGCTATCTCATGCATCCGATAAAAGCTCAAAGATGTACAACCGGAAATATTAGATCATTGTGTATCAAACTTATTGTAAATTTCTATAAAAGTTTTGAAATATTGAATTTTTTTAATTTTTTAATGATTTTTTACTGTCGACAATTTTGTAACGGTTTGTCTGCCATGAAAATAAAATGGTTGCATAATGTTTTATAACGGTCATTTTACAGCGGAATTATGGTCATGTAACAATTTATAATGGTTTTGTAACATTAATTTATTTCTTTATAAACCCTCAATATTTTTATAATGGATTTATGACAATTCGCTCTCTCTTGTTTGAATATAAATTAAAATTCAAATCACAACCTTTTAAGATAGAATTCTCATATCCTTCCTTTTCTTTTTGTTGGGTTATACACATAACATTATTCCCGTTGTTTTTAATATTAAATGTAGAATATAGAAGAAGGTTTATTGTAAGCTAGGAAGATCACTGTGAGAGCCTTACTCACTGAATTTCGTACTCTTAGGGGTGGACATAGTTTGCACACCTCAAACTATTAATCTTATTTTCTCATCTTTTTCAACAGATTTCCAACATCTCTTATTTTTCAAATTGTCTAATATTTTTCCCACAACCTTAACGATTGCCTTACTATGTGAGCCCCAATGCAATTCGGTAATGTCAAAACTCGAGAACCGATACAGCAAGCCTGGCCATGCATTAATGATACTGCTCGGAAGATTTTCGATGATTTGTCTAGGAATAGAACCAGTGATGTTGTCTTGTGGAATTTGATAGTGTTCAAGTAAGGATCGTAGGAATGTGCTCATTTCGTTTAAAAGATTCTGCTTCCAAAGGATAAGCAAAGTCCAACATTTCGTTCTTTTGATTTCCAGTAACCTTCTGTGTGTATATTTCGGGTTTACACCTGTCATCCATTTTTTATTCCTGAAGACATTGGCCGCTGAGACCCGTTTGAAGCACCATACATCATCCCTGCAGTTGTTTTTTCTCAGCGAAATATTTGAAGCTATGTTAATGTTGAGGTAAATTCTATTTGCGGTTGCTTTTTGCATTTACTATTGTGTGTATGCCATGTGGAAATATATATTTTCACATTTTTTTTTACAAAAGCACCTAAAAATAGAACACGAAAAAATATGAAATTTCTCTAGAATTAGAATGGTGGCGGATTCTTGCCTTCTTGACGACGTGGAAGCACGCTTGATAGGAAGAGATAGGAATAATTGATGGAAGACCTTCATGGGTTGGAAATGGCAAATATTGGGGCGTATCAATAGTAAATTGAATAGTTGTTGCCCATGCATTCTCTCGGCCTTTGCTTGCTCAAGTAGTATCTCTTTGAATTGCCATTAATCACATTTCTGACTAGATTAGCATAATAGACATTGACGATTACGTGAGTATGATTTTCTCATCTGGCCTTTTGTGATACTCTCTGTGTATGTATTTTCCATGTTTCATGTCTTCAGCCATCTAGATGTTGCTTAAATGGTTAAGGCCTGCTCTGAGTTTTACTTGAGTAATGTTTTTTTTGTGAAACATCCTTAGCCTTATATTTATAACTACCAGAGTCCAAACATTTTTCTTATCAAAACTATCGTGAGCCTGTTCCTGATTTATTAGATTCCTACTTATTTTATGCTTGAAACAATGAAAGAAATTTATGTTCTGTATTAGCCGCAAAATTCATATTTAAAAGAGTGTAATGTTACTTCTGCAATAATTTATTTTTTCACAAGTGACTTTCCACGGAGTTACGTTCCTTTGGATCCTCCCTTATTTCTACTTAAATCTAGGCAGAGTAGCTATCAAGTAAATTGTCCTATGGAAAGTGAATGGGGCTATCTTTTCTTCGTGCTTTTGACCTCATATTTCTTTTTTTTCTTTTTTTTGACAATAACGTGACCTCATATTTCAAAAGTGATAAATTTGAGTTATGAAATAGCACCGTTATTGCATAACTAAATCAGTTACACATTTTGCATTAATATAAAATGATTTTGTAGAGGATTATGGTATGTTTCAATAAATTTTAAAATATTAAAAGTTATTAATTTTGCAACTATTTTTTTATAGTCATCAATATGTAACAATTTTTGTCAAAATTAATATAAAAAAAAATTTGTAACGTTTTTTAATAGTCATATACGGCTATTTAATGGTCATGTAACGACTTTCTAATGGCTTTGTAACATTTAATTTATAACGGCTCTCTCTCTCTCTCTCTCTCCTTTCTTTTTGCTGAGTTACCATACACATAACTTTGTTCCTCTTCAATTTAATATTCAGTGCGGAGTATTGTATCCCGAGACGATAAACACATTACTTCACACCTCAGACCATTAATATTTTTTTTCCATCTTTCCCAATAGATTTCTAATATTTCTTATTTTCATATTATTTTTCCAACTTAACTTATGACTCCTTCCATTTGCACAGTAAAACTAAATGGAATTTTAACTGTTTGGGAAGATTTTCAAAAAACGATCACACTCATACGTCATATCCAGTTTTATATGATTTCAATGTATGAACAAGCAAAGAAAAAGATTTAGAGAAATAAATGTGTCGTTGTAGGAAATTTGCCTAGTAATGAAAATTCTCAGGCTGTAAAAGTATTTATTGCATGGATCTTCAAATGACTTGGTATGTTTTAGGTATCGTTGATGTTACCAGTTTTAAAGAAAAAATATAATAGCTTCATTTGCAAAGGAAAATCAAGTACAAAAATGGTTTTATTTTTTACAAGGCATATACCATAATTATTTCTCGCCTTCTATTTTGTATTTGGAAACTTCTTCAGCCCAATTTCCGTTTGTTTAGGATACGATGTATTTGAAATGGAGCTACCTCCAGAAAATCCTCTTGTGAACTGCTAAGTAACTTTTTGCCCAAAATGCACATCAAAATAAGTTGGTGAAACCATGTCATAAATCATTTGTCAAACAAAATAAACAAAACTTACTTGTCTCCACCTTAATATCGAATGAGTGTGTCGCTCTGAGGGAGATAGACCTCTGGGATTGAGCTGGATATTTTAAATACTCCTGAGTTAAATTTTTGTTGTACTTTTTTTGGTAAAGAAAGGATTATATTAAGAGAAAACATTGAGAGAAAAACATTAGAAGTGGCAAAAATTGCGTACAGCACTCACTTTAATATCAAAAAAAAAAAAAATTCAAATCACTTAAATGCCACTATTATAAATAAATAAATAAAATACTTAACCAAGAGAGAGATGTCTGGGATTGAGCTGTATTTTAGGTACTCTTGGATTAATTTTTCGTTGTACTTTTTTAGGTAAAGAA
This sequence comes from Corymbia maculata, assembly GCA_014182735.1. NCBI lineage: Eukaryota > Viridiplantae > Streptophyta > Magnoliopsida > Myrtales > Myrtaceae > Corymbia > Corymbia maculata. Next base: position 16,869,180 of record CM024686.1, on the reverse strand, counting down.
AGGATTATATTAAGAGAAAACATTTGAAAAATTTAGATCTACATTAGTTGGAGACATCCCTCTAATACAATCTGTAAGCAAACTATTGGGAATATCACCAAAAAAATTTTAAACTTATTGCATTTGTGCTAATTTAATTATAAACTTTTCAATTTGGCCATTTGGTCTCAAACTTTTTGACGATTAAATAATTTAGTCATTCTAATCAATTTTTACAGAAAATCACTAATTTCAACGCTAGCAATGTCACGTGGGACCACCATGGCTAACCTAACTTTATGAATTTTTTATCATTTTTTTTCTTTTTTTCTTTTCTCCTTTTTTTCCTACGAATTCTGCCAACCCTCGCGGGTCGCTATCACACACTTCCAATGGACAAGCTTCAAAGCAACATGATTTTGATCTTTCTTCCATCCGATACATCAACGCATCCTTCAGCCCTCCCCAACACAGGCGTTTCATCTTCGCTTCTTGGAACTCCATCCACCTCCTGCAATCTTCAAGAAAAAAGGGACAACAGCCAACAGACGACATATTTGGTCGGTTCTCCGCATCTCCTTGCACGCACAACGCTCCAATGCAGGTGCGATGCGACCCTTGAACTTCGTCACACGATTCCTTAAGTGAAGCGTCCATGAGTTCCAATGCTGTACCTTGAGACCCCAGTTTTCATGCCTGTTTTATCGAGAGCTGGATGCTACAACTGAAAGAGTACGAGCGCGACCATGACTTGTTTGGCAAGGAGTTCGTCGTTTCAACTTTGTATACATAGAATTTATCGGGTATTAAACTCAAGCGAGTTTGTCGGTTCACTAAAGAATTTACAACTTGACACGTGTGTATGGATCCAACAATTCAATTTTTCATATAGTTTGTGACATACCATCACATCCCGACTCTCGAGCACGCAATAATCCCTATTCTCTTTAGTCAATTGAATACAACATTTCATGACGCATTACTAACCATTCTTTTTAGAGAAAATTTCAAAAAAAGACTCGAAGTGAGCTTATTTTCTCAAATAATGACTCAAAGTGGCTGTTATCTCAAATTAAGACCTGAAGTGGCTAAACCAATCTCAAATAAGGACCTCAAATTGCTGGCAAGCCAAATGTTTGCTGGCCGGTGAGCATATGGCATTTCTGGTGGCCAAAATAAGGGCAATTTTGTCAAAAAAATATATTGATAGAAATTAAAAACCCTAAAAAAAAACCCACAAACTCTTCATATTCTCACGTTTTCTTCTTATGCTCTTCATCTTCTCCGTTCTTTGTCCTCTCTCACTTGGAGCACCCAAATTTTTTGTTAATGGTGCACGAATTGAAACATAACAAGAAACCCCTACCTTCGTTTTTTCACATTTTCTTCCTTTCTTTTTTTTGTCTTCATTTTTCTCCAACGAAAAAGACAAATCTCAAGTAAAGTTAGCTCTTTGTCATTCAAACACTCGTATGTAACACGAGAGCCTCCGAGAGATGGAGAACATCTCGATGTCGAGCCACTTCCACGAAGAGAGAGAGAGGTGCTGGCACGTTTGTTTGGAACTTAGGGAGTCAAGATCTTGCTCCATTAACAAAGAATTTGGATTCTCCGAGCAAGAGAGGGTAAGGAACCTAGAAGATGAAGTGCAAAAGAAGAACATGAAGAGTTTTGGGTTTTTTTTGTTTTAGGGTTTGTTAATTTCTATCAATATTTTTTTGACAAAATTGACCTTATTCCGACCATCGAAAAGGGCACACACTCGCCGGCTGGCCGGCGGTTTGAGCTCCTTATTTGAGACTAGTTTAGCCACTTGGAGTCCTCATTTAAGACAACGACCACTTTAGGTTCTTATTTGAGAAAATATGCCTACTTCGGATCCTTTTTTGAAATTTTCCCTTCTTTTATCTTGCGATTAAATGCATGCAAAAACGTTAAACAACCCCTAGTTAACACAACAATAGGGATAGTCTGGAAAACCATATAGCAACCTTACCAAAAACGCAACTTTGTTTTAATTATTATTTAACTCTAGGAAATTTACATGTACAAGCCCTTACAACGGGTAACTTCCTATTAGGCCAACCAAAAGAACCAGCAGGCCAGGGTTAGTCTACTCTTTCCAAACATAATAACAAACAGCAACACTTGTCGATTCTCCATACTATAAATCTTTAAAATGGTTAAACAACAACGGATGAGATATAAATCTTAGTGAGTTAACGAGCTAATGTGATGTCCTAAATTTTGACCCATTTTGGAGTATATGAATGCTTAGTTCATCAATGCATTATTAGTTAAATTTGGCTCTAAATTGATCACTCATGACATACTAACCAAAATGGACAGGCTATTAAGGATTCAAATACGTACAACTAGAGAACTTGGCCATAGGTTGACGATTCAACCATAAGGATGAACGAGGGACAATCATGTGCCAGTACAAGCCAATCAAGGAACGATTAAAGTTTGATTCGCGATGAAAAATCAAACAAATCACATGTGATTCCGTATTGCCATTATATGTGTTTTGGGCAGCCCGTCTCCTTTTCCAATAGACTTTTTGGCTTAATAGAAAATGCATCAATCCCCTTCCACACATTAAGTATGGGATTGAGAGAGACAAATGAAAAAAAATCCTAGAACCATTGTTGCTTCAAGTTGAAAGGCTTAAAGGGGACTTCTTCTCAATTGATGTGTTACAAATAGGAAAGAACGCGTTGAACTGAAACAACAAAAGTTCAGAAAAGTAAAGGTTGAATTCTCTCTGCACAATGGCTGAATTTTCTCAAATTTGATCAAATAATATATTATTACATCCCAATATTGAAAGATAATTCTACAGGTGTGGGGAATTAATCCTAGTCCTTGCTTTAAGCATGAGTTATTTTACCGTCAGACCCTCAGAAAACTCTACACTAACGCAGACCCAAAAAAAAAATTGGAAAAAGAAAAGAAAAACTCTACTCTAGCGATGACCGCAAACCCGGCAATTGAAGCAGCTCTGACTCGTGCTGACTTTCTGGATAAAGGTTATCGTTCAGTGGTTGCTTTCTAGATAATTAAGTACACTGATTGCTTAATAGGCTCCAGTTTCTTCTCTCTTCTTCTTGTTTACTACTGGTTTAATTGCATCAACGCGGTCGGAGAAAGTGAGATGGTATCCTTCAATCCCCACATTTTCCTAAAGGTAAAAAATAAGAAAAAAGCAAATTAGAGCTTGTGTGTGTGTGTGAGGGAGAGAGAGATGCTTGCCGGGGATGAAGGCATATACCGGTAGATCACTTATTCGATTTTGTGCATGTGAGAGATGTGTCGGAACTCGTTCTCCAAATTGGTTTTATGAAATGCATAATTCTTGGGTTCATTGTCATTGCTTGGTCTTACGCAGGAGGAAAAAAAGACAAATAAAAAAGACAAATATAAAAAGGTCAAGGGAAACAATCTGTTCATATAAGGAGGGAGGACAGCTAATTAGTGTGACTACGAGGAGAGTGTAGAGTTTGGCTTAGGTTAAGGTGAGTAGGTTGTATATGAATGCAGAATGCTTGTCATCCTCATAAATGTTGTAGATACATTTTCATATTTTGCCTCTAAAATATTTCTCATACTTTTTTTTTTTTTTTAGGTTTGAAATATAAGTATCATTTATAAGATGACGTACAACAGCTTAGGAGCATTTCCCATCATTACAAAAGATAACTTAGAACTCAAAAAAATGTAGTGAGGGATTCTCCATATAGTAGCCAAAATTACATTTGTCTGGGAGGGTTTAAAATTTTTGTAAAATGATGCTCGACCCCTAACAAGCTTACGAATTTTAGCCACAATGATAGAGACATCATTTGACTTGTTTTGGAAGCGTCTACAGTTACATTCCATCCAAATGCAGTAAATGGTTGCTAAAAAAGTTACTTTAAGAAGCCTTACCGCCAAATCCTTGCCTTTGGTAGCCCTGATCATCCATTGGATTTCATCATTCCATCCTCCTAAGTTACGGCGGATTCCGTATTGCGCAAGGATAATACGCCATATGCTTCCCGTCCATGTGCACTGAAAGAATAGATGATCTCAATTTTCCAAATTATCCAAACAGAAATTACAATGGATTGTTACTGCGGGCATCCAACGTGATATGATATCTGCTGTTGGGAGTTTGCCTCTACAAACTAGCCATCCGATAAAATTGTGTTTGCTAACCCCACCTGTCCATTCTCATACTTAGTATTATTGGTAGGTTTTGTTGGGATTGATTTACTCACAAGCTTGACCTTGGTTTAATACTTATCTATTCAAGAAAACAAAAGTCTTGGCCATTATATTTTTTTATCCTTTTGTTAATTGAGACTGCAAATGGGAGTTTGACAATGTTGAAGATGGTTAAAATATATCCAATAAGTACTTAAAGCACATAAACGTAACGGTCTGCTTTATCGGATGAAAGTTATAGATTGGCTTATGGTAAGGTTACATTCTTGCTTTTTGTTGTCTTTTAATGAACTTTACTCACCTTTCTAGGAATAAAAAAAGCTATAGGTTGAGAATTATTATACTGAACTTACATCTCTTTCCTTTTCTCTATCATAATAGAATTATCATATCCTATTGCACCTGAATAAATCAAATGAAAGAGTTTGACTATGTTGTTATATATGCCAAACTAATTAAATGCGGGTCATTCTCATTTTTATTGTGCATTAACTTGCATATTTTGCCTCTAATCACTTCTCACACTTAGAGATAGACATAACGGTAGGTCTTGCTGGACTTGATTTACTCTACAAACTTGACCATGTATACTCTTGGATTAGTACCAACCTATCCAAATAAACTAAAATCTAGGCCATTAGATATTTTTGTTTATCATCTTGATAAATGAGATTACAGATTGCAATTTCACGATGTTGAACATAACTATAAGATGTATCCAATATGTACTTAAAGCACATAAGCCTAGCGTTTATCTATATAGGATAAAAAAAAACAATATATATTGGCTTATAGTAATTACATCTCATACTTTTCATTGTGTTCTTATGAACTTTACTCACTTTCTAGGGAAAAAATGTTATAGATTGAGAATTGTTAAATCAGACTCACATCTCTTTCTTTTTTCTGTCATATTATATTGTACCTAAATAAATCTAAATGAATGAGTTTGACTCTACTTTTATACGGGCCAAACAAAATTATTTGTTAGTCATTCTCGTTATTGTTATGGATACATTTGTATATTTTGCTTTTGCTCAGTTCACATACTTAAAGATACAATTGATGGTAGGTCATATTGCGATTGATTCACTCTACAAACTTGACCATGTACATGCTTGAATTAGTGCTTGCCTATTCAGGAAAACTAAAATTTAGGTTCTTAGAATATTCTTTTTTTATCATTTTGATAAATGAGATCATGGACGGCATTTCATGATGTTGAACATGGTTATTGGATGTATCAATAAAGCACATAAACCTAACTATTTATTATATATAGACGATAGTTTTAGACTGAATTAAGGGTATGGTTACATCTCTCGCTTTTCATTGTATTTTGGGGAAATAAAAGTTATGGGTGAGAATTGTTAAATTGAACTTATGTCTTCCTTTTTTTATCATATCAAAATTACCATATGTTTATGCCCCTATCAAAATAAATGAATTTGACCATTCTATTATTCATGCCAAACCAAATTAACATTACTTATTATTAAAATCCAACGAGATAATTGTCGAATAATAAAAGATTCTAATAAGTACAATCATTTAATATTATCTCTATGCATATTATATATATGCCGTGTAATGTTCCCGTTTATCTTTCAATCATTGGAGAATGCATTTCAGTTTACATTTTTCTGATGGATGTGGATTTGAATTGTTTCTCGTGATCTGATTCCATATACGAATTCTTTTCTTTTTTCTTTTTCATTGACAGTGTTTTAAATAATTATCCCTGATTCAGAAATTACGGTGTGATATTTGATGATTATAATCATCACAACAGGAAATGATGCAGCTGGAGTTCAAGTGGAGATCACGCTTCCATGAGAACCTGGGAGGTATTCTCGGTTGAGTTCTTGGAGTGGCACTTCAGTTCTTGTCCACCTACATCACTTGTCCTCTACCAGATTGTTGTGTGAGTTCTACCATAAAATCTTTCTTATTGACATTTATTTTCTTTTCTTATGCTTTTCCTCTGATGAACTCCCAAAATTTTGGAGAGAGTTAATGAGTAAGCTCGGTTTCAACTGCCTAAACAGCTAACAACACCTTAATGCATCAGCCTCAAATTTTAGATAGGTTGATGACAGTGCGACATGAATCCAATAGAGGCTCTTTTCTTTTCTTTTCCTTTCTTTCTTTTCTTTTTTCTTTTCTTTTTTCAAATGTGATTGAAAATAATCAAGAGTCGGCACAAGCTCAAATGCCCCAAACTATGCTCACACTTGAAGAAGTCAATCCTTGAGGAGCAAATGGCCAAGGCGCTGAAGAATTGGCAGAATGAAGCTGAAGAGAGGAGCAAGCAGCTCAAAAAAGCTGAGCAGCATAAAAAGGAATACAGAGAGCTTACGTCCAATGAGTACCTCAACCAAATACTGTTATCCAAACTACGATGTTCATTAAAAGTCTAAATGTTCTGAGAGGTTGACCAGGAGGTAAGGCATGTAAGCCAGCTGAGCCCCAAACTTGCCACAGCGGAAGCCCACGCAGGTTCGGCTAAGTTCAAACCACGCACCACAATTTTTCCCATGGACAAGAATTCACCCTTCAATAGAAGCGAGGATGAGCAAGGTACCCAAGCAAACCCCCAACCACTTCAATTGCCTTTGCTAGCATAGAATGGTGGATATCATGGTCTCCAAAACTTCATCCCATTGTAAGAGTTTGTTATTGCAATAAAAGTGCGAGAATTAATAACCATGTGAGGATGAACTACTGCAGCCAAGCCAGATTTTGACATAATGCTCTTTCACCCTCTTACCATCACAATGCTTCACACAAGCTTGAAGCACTTCTAATCACTAATCCAATTGTCTGCCAGGAATTTTGGACCATGCAAGACATGAACATTTGATGCAAGTCAAAAGTGGTCTGCGTAGAAACGAAACAACATCCATGATTCTTCCTTTCATCTGGCATCACCAGGTTTTACTTCGAATGAGCAACTTCTCCACATAGATAGAGACTATTAAGTGGCTAGGGCATGGAACACCATATATATGGTCATGTTCATTATTGTTGTGGATGGACTAGGACAACCTAATGTAAATGGTACATACATTCCCATGCTCTTAAGGTATCCTCAAAGGCAAGTTTTATTTCTAGGATTTGTTTCCTCTAGAAGCAAGATCATATGAATCCCTTGGGCTATTACTTACCTATATAAGAGAATTCTGACAAAAAAAAAATTATACGAGAGAACTAAAACATGGACTTTTTCGACCAAAAAAAAGGATTGAAACATGAACTTTTAGAGTGTAAATGATTTTGATCGATGGAATGGTGGACTGCAATATCACAAGGGTTGAGCAATTTCAGGTTCTTTACAAGTTCAACAAGAAACTTGGAACTTACCCTCAAGTACGGGATTTTTCATTTTTTAGAACCTGAAATCTACTAGTTGAAACCTGGAACTTGGAACCTAACTTATTGCAGATTCCAATATTGGTTCCAAATTCTAACAACAACTTCTTTTTTAAGTTAAGCAAAACGAAAATAAACGCAATAATAAAAATGAACAAGAATTTTATTATCGATTGCACAAGAACAAGTGTCCATATGCATCCATTGAATAATATGAAAGAAATTTTATGATTTTCAATGCACCGATTACTCTTGTATTATATATAATCATTATCTTAAAAGAAGCAATTGCTTGAACATAATTGCACTAAAGAAGCAATTGGAGCTTCCACTAGTCTCGTGATCTAAGAAAGTAAAATTCCTAATCATAAAATGGAAGTTCATATTGTAGTTTCAGATTATATACTCATCATCAAATATCATGGAATAACTTAGCTTTATGTGATGACATAGACTAAGAAAAACACAAAAATTATTTTAGATTATAGGTTCTAGGTTATAGGTTTCAGGTCCTAAATTCTCTCGACCTAAAACCCACAACCAACCCATTGAAACATGTTTTCCAAATTTTGGAACCTAGAACCTACTCTACATACCTTAAAACTTAGAACCTACAAGTTCCCACCAGTACAATTCTCCAAGTTCTAGATTCTACCCAACAACCATGCTCACCGCTAAATATCACAATGTCAAACATAGCTATTAGATGTATTGGATAAAAGCTCAAAATACGATAGACAATGAATAATAGATCATTATTATGTTATTAATGCTTTATCGATTGTTTTTCATCAAGAAACCAATCTTGTTGCGATTAGAGATCTCGAATATTGATTTTTCTCAATTTAAGAATTATGCTATTAACCAAAGTCCAAATGGACTTTCCCAATAGAGCATGGGAATGCTCCCATTCGAGGCCTCAGCTTGTTATGGCAAACTCTTAGCATGTCCTACCATCTCGACAACTTGGCCAGCCATGCACAAGAGTCTTAGCACAATATGCTTTGTGAGTGAGAGCATATATAAGTTAAAATGACACATGATGTGAGATGTGAGATGTGAGATGAGAAAGAAGACACATAACATCATGGACTTACAGAAAGCTCATCAAACTATACAAAAAAAGATTGTTTATTATACAATCTTTATATTAGATACATGAAAAGTTGAATCTATTGATCATTAATGTGTGCCCGTGTTCTCTTCTTTCATGGTTCTCTTTTTCTGTTTTTGTTTTGGGATAACATTGAGAGAAACCTATTTTCCATGTGTATGCCAATTGCCACGTGTTAACCACCTCATGGAACGTAGAAGGAGCTCCAAATTTGCTGCAGGATGAGTCACTTCAATAGAAGTGAGCGTGAGCAGCTGGATAACTTCCTCCCAAAACTTCATTAAACTGTGAAAGTTACTTACTGCAATAAAAGTGAGAGAATTAATAATCATGTGAGGATGAAATATTGTGGCCAAGCCAGATTTTGGCATAATGCTCTTTCACCATCTTACCATCCTAATTGCTTCACACAAGGTTGAAGCATTTCTCTGGTAAATCGCTAACCCGATTGTTTGTTTGTAAGTTTGGACCGTGCAGGGCATGATCCTTCTATGCAAGTCAAAAGTGATTTGCACAGGAGTGAAACATGATCCAAGATTCTTCCTTTCATCTGGCATCATAAAGATTTTGCATCAAAGGAGCAACTTTCTCCGCATAGATAGAGACTATCAAGTGGCTAGAGCATGGAACACTAGTTGATGAAAGGCTACATAAATACCCAAATATTTGGTCATATTCATTATTGTTGTGGATAGACTTGCACAATCTATTGTAAATAGCATATATTTTTCCATGCTCAAGGGTAATATTAATGGCAGGTTTTTTATTTTGGGATTGATTTCCTTTATAAGCGAGACCACATGCATCCCCTAGGTTGTTTCTTAACTATATGAGAAAATTGAAACATGGACATTCGGATAGTTAATTTTTTTTTTTTATCGATGGAATGGTTGACGGCAATTTCACGATATTGAACATGGCTATTACATGCATATGATAAAAGCTCAAAGATGTATAACCGGAAATATTATATTATTGTGTATATAACTTATTGTATATTTCTACAAGTTTTGAAATATTGAAAATTTTAATTTTTTTAACAATTTTTTACCATCAACAATTTTGTAACAGTTTGTCTGCCATGAAAACAAAATTGCTTCATAACTTTTTATAAGGTCATTTAACAGCTATTTAATGGTCATGTAACAATTTATAATCGTTTTGTAACATTTGATTTATTTCTTTATAAACCCTCAAATTTTTTATAATGGATTTATAACAATTTGCTCCCTCTTATTTGAATATAAATTAAACTTTAAATCATAATCTTTTAAGATAGAATTCTCATATCTTCCATTTTCTTTTTGTTGGGTTATACACATAACATTTTCCCATGTCTTTTAAATATTCAATGCAGAATATAGAAGAAGGTCTATTGTATCCTAGGAAGATCGTTGTGAGGGCCTTACTCAGTGAGTTCCGTACTCTTAGGGGTGAACATTGTTTGCACGCTTCAAACTATTAATCTTATTTTCTCATATTTTCCAATAGATTTCCAACATCTCTTATTTTTCATATTATCTAATATTTTTTCCACAATCTTAGCTATTGCCTTACTATGTGAGCCCCAATGCAATTCGGTAATGTCAAAACTTGAGAAGCAATGCGGCTAGCTTGGGCATGCATTAATGATACTGCTCGGAAGATTTTTGATGATTTGTCTAAGAATAGAACCAGTGATGTTGTCTTGCGAATTCGATAGCGTTCAAGTAAGGATTGCAGGAATGTGCTCATTTCGTTTAAAAGATTCTGCTTCCCAAGGATAAGCTAAGTCCAACATTTCGTTCTTTTGATTTCCAGTAACCTTATGTGTGTATATTTCGGGTTTATACCTATCATCCATATTTTATTCCTGAAGATTGACCACTGAGACACGTCTGAAGCACCATACTTCATCCCTGTAGTTGTTTTCTCAGCAAAACATTTGAAGCTATGTTAATGTTGCGGTAAATTCTATTTGCGGTTGCTTTTTGCATTTACTATTGTGTGTATGCCATGTGGAAATAAATATTTCATATTTTTTATTAAAGCACCTGAAAATGGAACACGAAAAAATATGAAACTTCTCTAGAATTAAAATGGTGGCGGATTCTTGCCCTCTTGACAACGTGGAATTACGCTTGATAGGAAGAGATGGGAATAATTGATTGATGATCTTCATCGGTTAGAAATGGCAAATATTGGGGTGTATCAATAGTAAATTGAACAGTTGTTGCCCATGTATTCTCTCGGCCTCTGCTTGCTAAAGTGGTATCTCTTTGAATTGCCATTAATCACATTTCCGACTAGGTTGGCACAATAGACATTGATGATTATGTGAGTATGATTTATTCATCCTCCTTTTGTGATATTCTCTGTATATGTATTTTCCATGTTTCGTGTCTTCAATCATTTGGACGTTGCTTAAAAGGTTAACGTCTGCTCTGAGTTTTACATGAGTAATTTTTTTTTTTTGTGGAACATCCTTAGCCTTATATTTATCATCCAGAGTCCAAACATTTTTCTTGTCAAAACTATCATGAGCCTATTCCTGATTTATTAGATTCCTACTTAACTTATGCTTAAAACAGTGAAAGAAATTTAGTTTCTGTAATAGGCGCAAAATTCATGGGTCAAAGAGTGTAATGTTACTACTGCAATAATTTATTTTTTCCCGAGTAACTTTCCACAGAGTTATGTTCCGTTTGGATCCTCTCTTATTTCTACTTAAATCTAGGCAGAGTAGCTATCATGTAAATTGTTGTACAAAAGTGAACGGCACTATCTTTTCTTCGAGCTTGTGACCTCATATTTCAAAAGTGATATATTTTAGTTATGAAATAGCACCTTTATTGCATAACTAAATCAGTTACACGTTTTGCATTAAGGATGCAATGTTGAGGCTTTTTTGGGAATCCACATTTAACACTTCTTAAATGAGATGAAGTTCTACAAAATCATAATCGCAGTTAGTGTAAATTTATTATTAATTTTGGGTTTCTGTTATCTCTTGAGTTCTGATTAACATTTTTGGATCAACATGTACTGCTGACAACAGTGATGATGTGAAAAATCTGTTATTTGTGGGAACATTTTCTGTGCCAATTTCTGTTGAATGTCCATTCATGCATGATGATAATTAGAGACTTGATTGGCTTTGTGATATCCTGAAAATTTGACCCGTTTCATGATATATGAATAATTATTTTATCAATGCACTATTAATTAAATTTCATTCTGAATGGATCACTCATAAGATGTACCAAAAGGGAACACTATTAAGAATTCAAGTACGCACGATCAGAGAATTTGATTATGATCTTGATTATGAACTGACAATTCAACCACAAGAATTGACGAGAGATAATCCTATGCTAATTTAGGCTGATCAAGGAACAAATATAGATTGATTCACCAAAAAAATATAATGAAATCACAGGTGATTCCGCATAACCATTGTATGGATTAAGAACGACAATAAATTGATTCCTAATAATGGTGTACTTTGGAATAAGCAATTGATTCTTTGCAATTACATGACAATCAAGGTCATCCATAAATCGGTAGACTTAAACGTGGATTGATATCATTTCAACCATTGGTCAAATACGTGTTACTCCTAAAAACCACCCATTAATCTAAGATGTACTAAAGCTACAGTTGATTGAATTTAGCCATGAATTACAATATAATTTTGAGTATCAAATTTTTAAGAACTTCAAGACTAGAGTATTTGACGTCACCTCATTAATCCTCATATTTATCGATATGCACGGAAACGTCGGAAATTGATTAATGGGCCAAAAATTGGAGCCCACAAAGAAGTGGGCCAGGTGAAGTCCCATTGGGCCTCACGCCCAATGTGGTTGGCCACCTTGGGCCCATCCAAACCCAAGTGGGCCCAAGCAAGCCCATAAACCAATTTGAGCCCAATTCAAGCCCAATAGTATTTTCAAGCCCATTAACCTTGCAAAGCCCATTTCTATTCATTCAAACCCATTCCAAGGCCCATTTCTTCAATTTGGCCCACAGGCAAAATGGGAATTTCATTTCCAAAATTTGAAATGACCAAAATGCCCTTCTTGCATTAATGAACATAAGATAAAGGGGGACAAAATGCATGGTTTAGAGGAAATTAGGGAGAGAAGTGATCTTGCATTAATTGGAGAGAATGACGAGGAATTGCAAGCAAATATCTCAAGCTTCTCTCCCTCCCTCCCTCCCTTCCCCTTCTTTGCATCCGCCGACCCCTCCCCTCTCTTTTTCTCTCTCATTTCTTCCTTGTTCTCCCTCTTTTCTTCTTATTTTTCCACCCTTGCCGCACACCACCACCACACGCCACCCTTGCCACCTTGTCCAAGCCACCCATTCACCCACCGAGGAGCCGTTCACCTATTCCTTTCTCTCTCAATCTCCACCACCGCCAAACACCACCACCACAAGACCCATTTCTACCGCACACACCCTTGCCATTCCGAAGTAAGCCGTGCATTGCTATTGCTGCCACCGCCACTATTCCTGTGTTAATACCATCGCTAACCGGTGAGTTAATGCTATAATCCCTCGATTGATACATTAAACTTGCTTATGGCTAGTTTAGTTTATAGTTAAACTGGATTATGACTAGTTTAAATAAGTTAAACTTAATTAGTTTAGTTAATGATAGTTTAGTTGATAAACTATTGCGATAAGCTATTGGAAAAGGTGATAAACTATCATAATAGGCTATCAAGGAGAAGCTAATAAGCTATAGCAAAATAGGCAACAAACTATTGGAAATGGTGATAAGCTATCGTAAAAAGGATGATAAGCTATCGAAGAAATAAGTGATGAGCTATCATCAAAGGAACGATAAGCTATCGGAAATTTGATGAGAGGCTATCGCCAAACAGGCGATAAATTATCAAGAAAGGGTTGATAGGTAATTACAATAGGATGATAAGTACTGCCTTATGTGTGATTTCTGTTTGAATTTTATGAGAATTTCCTACCCATGCCATGTTGTTGAATGTTTGCTTTGCCTTGAAAAAGAATTGCTCCATGTAAAACTTTGTTTTCTAAATTTTAAGGAGAGTTTTATGGACATAAAAATAGTAAACCCCAAGATGTCAAGTTTATATGTCATGTTTTATGATTTAATTGGGGCAAGGATATTTTAAAAGGGCCACATGCTGAGTATAATTGGTTGAATATATGTGCATGACCACGTATAATTAATTTTTTTTTATGTGAAAATGATAGTAGTTTATTAGTAGAAGCACGAACTATGTTTGCAGTGACTAATTGATAAGAAATAAAATGGTTGAGTGGTTTGATGTGCTCATGTGGTCATATTAAAGGAACATATTACCTAATGAGAGTTTGGGGATGATTCCCGATTTTATGGAATGCCTAGCAAGGGTCCAAATACCAAGTCACAGTTGAGGCCGGACCAATGCTCCTTATAGAATGCTATCTATAGTGGGGGTCCTAGATGATGCCTTGCCTAATGGGGCGGGCCTATGCTTAGTCATGCCGAAAAATTGCCAACACAAGTACTGGTCATAACCTGAAGGGTCGTAATAATTAAAACACACATGACTGAATTGTGCATGAGAAAATATGATATATTCTATGATTATGTGAAATGCATGTTTGCATTGATTATGGCACGTGTGAGTTTATATTGTGTAAAGATTCTTGTAGGTCGGTTTGACCATTTGTTGTTCATTATGAGGTTTGACTACCTGAGCACATCTATAGTTAAGGCAAGATATAGATCGCTTTGCTATTCATCTACAGTCGATATGTTGTTGCATGTTTAGTTACCCACGAGGAGAGTTAATGTGATGCCCTGAATTTCAAGCCATTTAGGAATATAATGAATGAGAATTTCATCAATGCATTATTAATTAATCTCACTTGAAATTAATCACTCACGAGTACTAACCATGAGGGAAAGGCTAATGAGGAATTAAATACATACGACTAGATAACTTGACTTGGAATAGCGATTCGACCATGAGAATTGATGAAGGACAATCATGTGCTTATACAAGCCGATTCAAGGAACAATTATAAGTTGATTCATAGATAGAATATAATTGAAAAACGGGTGATTCATTTTATTATTATCAAGACTGTGAACAACCCTAAGTTGATTTCAAACGATTGTGTACTTTGAAATAAGAATTTATCCCTCGCAATTTCATGACAATCGAAGTCATCTACGTGTCGAGAAACTTGAACGTGGTTTGATATTATTTCAACCACAAGTCGAAAATGTGTAACTCCCGAAAGCCGTCTTTTAGTTCGAAACATACTAAAAACTATAGTTGATCAAAATTAGCTGTGAATGGTAATCTGATTTTGGGTATCGAACTTTCAAGGACATTAGGACTAAATCATTAGACAATGCCTCTGTAATCCTCGAAGGTATCAGTAAGCCTAAAATTTGACGGAAAAAGATTCAATGGGCTGAAAATTGAGCTCACAAGGAAGTGAGCCAAGCAAAGGCCAAGTGGGCCTCATGCCATAGGCGAGCAACCACCATGGTGGGCCCAAGCCACCTAAGTGGGCCCATTTAGCCCATTTAACCCACTTACCCATTTTCAAGCCCATTATTCATTTTAAGCCCAATTCGAGCCCAATGACTAATAGAGCCCAATTCCTATTCATTCAAGCTCATTTCCAAGGCCTGCTTCTTGACTTTGGCCCAAGGACAAAATTATAATTTGTACCAAAAGTTATATGATCAAAATGCCCTTCTTGGCATTAATGAACAAGAAACAAAAGAGGAAGTGAAAGTCCAAGATGATCATGAGCTTTTGCATGAAAAAATAAAGAGAAGTGCATTTATGAAAGGGGAAAGCCAAGTCTTCATTCTCCTTCTCTCCCTCTCTCTCCCCTCCTTAGCTAACATTTGCCCCCCTTCCTTGGTTCTCTCTCCTTTTTCCTCTTCATTTCTTCCTTTTTCCCTCACCATTCGGCAGCAACAACCGGCAAGTCCTATTTGTCCCTACCGTCACCGTATTCACCAGTCCAAGTTGCCGGACTGCCCGCCTAAGTCTCTCAACCCAGCCACTTGCCATCCGCCTCTTCCTTGGCTGAAATTCTCTAGAAACGTCCAACCACTACCCTTGCTACCCCATCATCGCCTAAACCAACCACCACCACCTCACCCTCCGCTATCTAGAGTCATTGAACCATCGCTCACTGTCCACCGAACTACCAATCAACTCAGCCAGCCGCCAACCTTCCTATTTCTCTCTTAGCTACGTTAGGACAGAAAGAGACAACACTTTCAGCTGCTGGTCCGTCCCCAAGTTGTCTTGTGTCAACTTCTCGAAGGTTCCCGTGTGTAGTCCTCACCACCACCGTCATGCACATGTCTCCGGTTTATTAAATTGGTGAGTTTACATTTCAATCCCTTGATTAGTTCATTAAACTTGTTTGGGGATACACTATTTTATAGTTCATCTTAGTTAGGGGATTAGTTAAGATTAACAATGGTTATATTGATAGTTAAAAGATTAACTATGGTTGCTGGATGGTTGAGTTAGTTGTCTAGGGTAGACTTGTGGTTAGTTAATTAACTATCGCTGGGTTAATTAAATATGGTAGGAGCATGGTTAGTTTAGTTAAATATGGTTAAGTTTAATTAAATTTATTAATCTTCATTAGTGCTAATTAATTGATGTTAATTAGGATAAGTGGTGATTAGTTTGTCAATCTTGATTGATAATAATTAATTATAAATAATTTCTATCTTGTATTAATTAATTTTAATAATAATTAATTTAATTTAATTATGAATAATATTAATTATTAATAATTAAATTTGGGACTGTCTCAATGGGGCAATACATGCTAAGACATATATGATTGTTGCTTGAATCTTAGATGATTTGGTTGTACGTTCGACGTCATCCAATGATTGCTTGCCTAATAGGTAATGACGTCACGTAGAATATTATGCACTGATTTTTTAGAAAGATTGCATGCACATATAAAGGGAAAACCCTGAGATGTCGAGTGTTTATGTCAAGTTTTACAATATAAATGAGACCAATATATATAAAAAGTAAGTACTACAAAGTTTGACAAGTTTTCAATAAATATATGACAATGTACAATTATTTTCTTGCAATTTTACGTGAAAAATGTGCAGTGATTTATTAAGTTGAACATGCATCATGTTTGCATTGGTTAATGCATGCAAATGAATTGAAATTGATTATTGTGGTGTGTTTGTATGGTCACATAAACAACTCATCACCCCAACGGGAGTTTGGGGGACGAAGTCTAAGTTATCAAAATACCCGGTGAGAGTTCGGGTGTGAATTGCGGCAAAGGTTGTGCCTATGCTCTTTTAGGAATGTCGTCTGGGTGGGAATTCCAAATGTAGACATATCTAACGGGGCAAGACGATGCCTAGCTAAGCCAAGACGCCAATAATATTTTGGTTGTAGCCCTAGTGAGGGCATAATAATTAGAACATGTATGAATGTAGAGTGAATGGGAAATAGAATATGATGTGTTTTGAATATGCATGTGCTTGTTTACACTGACTATGGCATGTGTGAGTTTATACTATGTAGGATATGATAATGGCAAAGTAAGATTGCTTGCGAGTTGATTGACTATAATTGATTATTGTGGTAATGAAAATGCCGATTGCATTATTTATGCTACACATGAACATATATACTCTGCAGGGTATGGGAATGGCAAGGTAAAGTTGTCTATGAATCGATTGATTGCTGATTATAGATTGTGGGGTTTATTAGGTAGATAATGTTGTTAATTAATGCAAAGCGAGGGTCGCTTTACAATTGATTTGCCATTGAGATGTCATTGTGTGTATAGGTACCTCAAGGCAAGTTAATATCCTAAACAAAACTTAAGACTATAACTCACTGAGATTTTATCTCATTCATTGTTGTTAAAAATTTTCAAGTCCCTAAGATAGCACACCATCTAATGCGGTTTGGGGTCCCCAAGGATTAGGAGACCATTGTCACGGCCCATAGATTTCCTGAGGAAGTGCACTTGTATGAGAAATATACATCCACCATCTAGGTGAATGAGGGACCAAGGATGTGGGTTCTCCAAAGGTTTTTGGCATGATTCATCGGGAAGGTGAAGACCAATTCAGCCCTCTATGAGATTTTGATGGCCCACCTGATAGGAGACTTGAGGATGAGGTATGGGATCCTATGGAGGTGGACCCTCCTTATGGAACAATTGAGAATCCTGATCCTGCACCCTTAGTAGCTTACCAGTATCTCTCCAACTACAACCCAACAAAGCCCGACTCCAATTCATCTATGTATTTTGACAGCCCTTGAAGGATGTGTTAAGCCCGAGCTTTTGAGGGAATAGATTAATCCTAGCTTTGGTATCTTTTTAACGGCTCAGTAAGGAACAATGCCCGCTTGTAGGGCTTGTAATTAAACATTTCTCTTTGGGTTAATCTAGTAGATAAATAAAATGGTTGGTTTGTTGCAGTTGTGATTAATCTTCATGCTATCCCTATTGTTGTGCATTTGACTAGGTGATCTTAATTTGTTTCCACTTGCGTATAATTGAAAGATATAAAAAAAAAAAATGGCCAATGATGTGTCCAAGGACATTGCATTCCTTTGACTAAAGTGAATAAGGATTGTTGCGAGCTCGATGGTTGAGGCATGATAGTTGGTTTCCTAATCAAGATTTAGGATATTAACTTACTAAGATTTATATCTCATTTATTATTGCTAAATGTTTTCAAGTCATTAGGATAACTTACCACCCGATACAATTTGAGGTCCCCACGAATATGGATACCGTGATTACCGCCTATAGGTTTCCTGAGCAACCGTACTTTTACGAGCACTATGTGTCCACCATCTAGGTGGATGAGGACCTAGGCATGTGGGTACCTCACAAGTTCTAGGCATGGTTCATCAGGGAGTGCAAAGATCTATTTGGCCCTCTAAGTGGATTTGATAGTTCTCCTGGCAGGGAACCTAGTTACTCAATCTACGATCCAATGGACATTGATCCTCCTGATGGGATAGTAGAGAATCTGGCTACCAACCCTCACTCAAAGTACCCATCAAACAACAACCCATCGAAGCACAACCCCGACATGCTATCCCAATACATTGACAGTCCCCGATGGACATGCCTAACCCCTACTTTTAGACTGTGTGACTTTTGATGGAGTAGATTAATCCTCACACCCCTTATCTTTTGTGGCTAGTAAGAAAAGGTGCCCATTTGTAGGGCTCATATATATGTTTCCTTAGATTAATTGATATATAAACAAAATGGTGTGTTTGTTATGGTTGTTGTTGATCTTTCTGCTATCCATGTTATTGTTGTTTTTGACTAGGTGTTGTTGTTCCGCTTCCGTATGAGTATAATTAAAAGATAAAAAGAATAGTTAGAAACGTGTCCCGAGACATCGCATTCATTTGACCAAAGAGAATAGGGGTTGCCTTGTACCTAAGGGACGGGATGTGATAGGCTTTATATGGGAAGCAAAATCTCCTTTAGTTTATTACTGGGGAGATGGAATTTACATTTGTTTATTTGCACCCATAGCCAGCAGTAAATCTAAATTAAATAAGTTTGATGTCTTTTGTGAAATACCCTGTCAAGGGGTGACTAGGTTTTAGATTCTCACCGTATTAAAAGGATTTAGTGATTCTAACTAGGTTTTAGATTCAAATGATGCGAAATCCACAAATTGGAATGTTTTCAATGTGGAGGTGCTCTTAACTTAAAAATCAGCCAAAAAAATTTAGGGGGAAATAACAATCCTGCTAAAACAAAAGTTGACTTGGTTTAAAGCAAATAATTTGATGGTGTAACTGATGCGGCCTTTTGCTAAGTAATATTGTGGTAAATGTGAAAGAATGGGTGGCAAGCTCAAGTGTTACTCAGCGAATTTGTTAAAACTATAATGCTTTATACTCCTACACTCAAATAGGAGAAGAAAAAATCTATTATTTTTTGGTAATTTGAGAACTACTCAAGCTCTTGAGAAAGAGAATGAAAATGATAACTTTCATGTCTATGCATTGTGATTGCCAAGTGGCAATAGTCATTGCAAAGTAACAATAGCCATTACAAAGAATAAGACTTTCAATTGTGAAAAGAGACATTTCTAGCTAAGACATGTAGTGGTAAAGCAATTGCTCAAAAATGAAAATACACCCATCAATTATGTAAAGTGAGAAGTGATTTTGGTTGATCCTCTGACTATTCATCAAGGAGAAGGGGACTTGAGTGAATTGAAGAAAATCAATACTGAGGTAACCCAATATCTATGTGATTGGCAATCCCATGACTTAGGTTCATATGGGAAATAACAAGTCACTTGTTGATCTAGTAAAGCACTATTAAAATTGTTGTCTTGTCTAAGGTGAGAATCTTGCAAAACTGCATGGAATAAGAGGCTAATCTAAGTTCTCAATAAATTTCATAGTCATTATTGGTGGTGTATTAAATATCATAATACACTTGATAAAATCACTTATATAAGTGTAGAGTGAAGCCACACTTATGAGAATATTTGTGATAATTTCTAAAGTACTTATGAATAAACTAGGCACGCGCATGGCCTATTAACACAAAATCACATTAAACAACAAACTTTGTTGGACAGCAATGCGATTGATGAAATTTTTAATTCATAAAAAAGTCTTGGTTCATAAAAATTTCATATTTCACTAATGATTTCGTGAATTATATTCCATTCTTTCCAGGGCTAGTTCATAGCCCTAACAAGCACTAGTTTCAATGCATTGCACTCCAATAACCTAGTATTATTTTATTTTTTTTTCCAAAACCTTTTAAAAAAATGTAGGGGATTTTGGTATATTTCAATAAGTTTTGAAATCTTAAAAGATATTAATTTTACAATTGCGTTTTTTTACAGTCATCAATTTGTAACTGTTCTTGTTAGCATTAATATAAAACGGTTTTTTAAGTTTTATAAAAGTCATATACTGTTATTCAATGGTCATGTAACGACTTTATTACGGGTAACATTTGATTTATAACATCTCTCTCATTTGATTATAAATTAAACTTGAAACCTCAATCTTTTAAAATAGATTAAATTCTCATATCTTTTCTTTTCCTTTTGCTGAGTTATTATACACATAACTTTGTTCCTCCTCAATTTAATATTCAGTGCGGAGTGTTGTATCTCGGGACGAAACTAGAGCCTTATGCATCAAGTTTCCTACTCCGTGAGACGGAATTATCCTTTTCACACCTCAGACCATTAATCTTTTTTTTTTATTTTCCCAATTGATTTCCAACATGTCTTATTTTCATATTATTTTTCTGACAATTTTAACAGAAAATCAAATGCTGACAATGCCATGTAGGGCTGCCTCGCTAACATAATTTTATGAATTTTGTATCATTGTTTTATTTATTTTTTTCTTTCTTTCTTTCTTTTTCCTACTAAGTCCGCCAACCCTTGTGGGTCATTATTACACACTTCCATTGGACAAGCTTCAAAGCAACATGATTTTGATCTTTCTTCCATCCGCTAGCACCTGGGTGCTTCAGCGCAACCTTCAGACCTCCCCAACACAAGCGTTCCATCTTCGCTTCTTGGAACTCCTTCATCCACCTCCAGCAATCTTCAAGAATAGGATTCAACAAGTGACAACAGCCAACAGACAACATATTCGGTCGGTTCTCCTAAAGAATTTTTTTTTTATTTTTTTTTTTTTGGTCAGAAGGGAGTCATCTTCTTGCAAGTAGAGCGCACGACACTCCAATGCAGATGCAATTCGACAGTTCTTGGTTCGTATAGCAGCTGGGTTTGTTGTTGTTGGGCCCAGAATCCTTTTGAATTTCGTCACACCATTTCTTAAGCAAAGCGTCCATGAGTTCCGATGCTGTACCCTGAGACCCCAGTTTTCGTGCCTGTTTTATCAAAAGCAAGATGCTGTAACTGGAAGTCTGTTTCGAGCCTTCCAAATGAACCAAAGGATGTTAGCGTAAGCCGGGCGAGGTAAGGAAATCAGTTATTGTTCTGTCAATCCGGGTGATGGTTGTCGGAGAGGTTTCTAACTGGATTTCGGCTGCTGTCCAGACGTGTTTGGTCCATGAACAGAGGAGAAATAGGTGTTCGGGGGTTTCAGGGGCGAGGTGACAGTAAGGCGGGCAGCGCTCATCGGGTACTAATTTCCTTTTGTGGAGATTTTCTTTGGTAGGCAGAGCATCATGGCATATACACCAAGTGAAAAATCTGACTTTAGGAGGTGTTGGTAGTTTCCATATTTCGAGCCAAAGTGTTTTTGGGATCTGATAGGATGAAGATGCCATGGAGGTAGAGAGAGGTCTGTTCTTGGCTCGTAGGACATTGTATCCACTTTTAACCTGATATATGCCTGACTTATTTGCTGTCCATTAGTTTATCTCGGGTTCGGGAGTCCTACTCAGGAGGTATAGCTAGGATTTCCTGAATAAAGGGCTCTCCGATGGTCTCCTCTAGGAGTTCTGCCCTCCACTCCCCTGTTTCCTTGTTGATAAGATCCGCTACGACCTGTGGGTCGTTTAGGTTGGCTAGGCCACTAATTTTCCCTGAAACCAGCCACCTATCTTCTCTAATGCGTATATTTTCGCCGTTCCTCACCTCCCATTTTAGCTCCGCCTCTATGGCATCCCTTCCCGATAAAATACTCTGCCACCCCCAAGAAGGTCTATGGCCTCTTTTTGCGTTCCAAAATGGTTCGTGCAAGAAGTAGAGCCCTCGGAATAGGCTAGCCCATAGTGTATCTTTTTGCCCGGCCGAGAGTCTCCAAGCTTGTTTTCCTAGAAGGGCTTTGTTAAAATCAAGTAGGTCCCTAAATCCCAACCCCCTAGGTCTTTCCTTTCTTTGAGCAGTTCCAATTCTTCCGGTGTATGCCTCTCCCTGGTTGTATTTTGCTTCCACCAAAATGCTGATATCTTCCTCTCAATAGCTTTACAAATGGATATAGGGACTCTAAACATTGACATGGCGTATTGAGGTAATGCCTGAATAATAGCTTTAAGTAGGATCTCTTTACCTGCTTTAGAGATTAAGTTTTCTTTCCAGCCCTCCAGTTTCCTTTCCACCTTCGCCAGTACCCAAGAGAACATGTCTTTTTTCGTGTTTCCCCCAAGGAAGGAATTCCCGGATATTTCCCTATTTTGTCTAGGATAGGAACTCTCAATTCTACTGCCAAGTTCCTTCTTAGGCCCTGTGGACAGCCGTTTCCAAAGAACACACCAGATTTGTTAAGGTTAATGGCTTGGCCTGAGGCATAGCAATACTGATTAAGGATTTGTGACAGGTTCTGCGCTTCTTTGATGGTGCCCTCTAGGAAAAATATGGCGTCATCCGCGAATAGGAGGTGAGACAAGGTTGGGCAGTGAGAATTGAGCTTAATCCCCTTAATTGTACCATCCTGTACTGCTTTAGACATGAGATGTGACAGTGCATTAGCCATAAGGATGAACAAGTAGGGCGATAGAGGGTCACCTTGTCTAATACCTCGAGAGGGTTGAAATTTTTCTATGTTCTCCCCATTGACTTTGATACTGAAAGATGTAGAAGAGATGCACCATTTAATGAGAGAGACCCATTCCTGACAGAATCCAATTCTCAATAAATAGTCACATAGGAAATCCCATTCCACTCTATCATAAGCTTTTTGCATGTCCAGCTTCAGTACTGCATGAAATCTTCATTTCCTTTTCCTGATTCTTAGCTGATAGAGGACCTCCTGTACGATGAAAATGTTATCTTGGATTTGCCGACCTTCCATGAAAGCACTTTGTTCGGGGGAGAATGATTTGCGGTAGCCAAGGTTTCGACCGTTTGCAAGCACTTTGGCAATAATTTTGTAGTTAAAATTGCAGAGGCTAATAGGCCTATATTGGGAGATGTGCTCGGGGTTAGGGATTTTTGGGACAAGAGTCAACGGGTGTTGTTTAATGAGGGGTTGAAAGTGCCTGTTTCAAAGAAGGATTCCACCATCTTGACAATGTCTTTCTCAAGGGTAGGCCAATTACTATGGTAAAATAGCCCATTTAGCCCATCCGGTCCCGGTGCCTTTGTAGGACCCATTTGAAAAGCAGCGCAGCGTACTTCTTCTGTGGAGATAGGACGCATGAGGGCTGTATTTATTTCCGTTGTGATCAGCTGAGGGCATTGCTCCAGAATAGGTGAGTAGTGTCTACTTCCCACCGTCGAGTACAAAGTAGTGTAGAAATTTGAGATGTGGTGCTTTAGGACAATGGGGTCATGGCTCCAGGAATGATCATCTATTCTTAAAAGGGAAATTCTGTTGCGTTGCCTTTGTTGTATGGTAGTGGCATGGAAAAATTTAGTGTTCCTGTCACCCCATTTCAGCCAACTAACTCTAGAACGCATACTCCAGAACATTTCCTCTTGTCTCCATAGATCTTCAATTTGTCTCACAATCTTTCTATAATCCTCATTCATCAGTTCCCCTGCATCAGCATTGATTATAGCTGTTAGTTGCCTCTTAAGGGGCTCAATCGGTGGATAGCATTACGAAAGGTCTTCCTACTCCGAGGATTTCGGTGCTTGGATCACAGTTTTTGTTTTACTAACAATGTCTCCCGGGTTTCCAGCATCTCCTGCCCAAACTTGCCGAATTATGTCTGAGCATTCAGGTTTTTCTACCTAGAAGGCTTCGAATTTGAACTGTTTTTGCACTCTAGATCTTAGTGGGTGAAGTGAGAGGATGAGTGGGCTATGGTCTGACCCAATCGGTGGGAGTGCATATACCTTAGCATTTGGGAAGGAAATTCGCCAATTCAAAGTACAAAGTGCCCAGTCTAGCCTCTTTTTTACTTGCTGGTCACCTGACCTGTTGTTAGACCATGTATACGCACAGCCCTTGCTTTCCATATCAAGTAGTGCATAGGAATCTACAAACTCCCTAAAAGCCACCATTCTATATCGGTCTGCCTCTCGCCTTCCTCTTTTTTCCCAATGATACAAAACTTCATTAAAATCACCTATGCATAACCACGGGGTTGACTCAGAATAATTATGTGTCCGGAGAGTTTGCCACAAGCAGGTAAGTCTGTCTCCCGAAAGACCGTAGGGCGTGTAGAAAGGAGATTCTCATATCCACACCGCTAGTTGGGTCTTTGCATAATACTCCCATCCACATCTCTGAGTGCAGTTCTACTTCAACTTGTACCTCAGCATTCCACAGAAGGGCCAGACCACCCGCAATGCCAATTGGGTCAACAGTTTTGATGTGGTTGAACTTAAGACTTTTAGCAAGGCGTTTGAGGACTAGCTCTTTATTCTTGGTTTCCATGAGGAATACCATATTGGGCCTTTCTTGAGCCACTAGGGCTCGGAGTTGCTGGACTCGTCGGGGGTTACCTGTGCCCCGAGGGCCCAGCCTTATAAGCTTCATGTATCCCAAGGTGGCTTATTAGGGCTAGCCACCAAAGCCCGAATGTGCTCCTCTTCCCATGTCTGGATAGGAGTTTCTAAAAGTTGCCCCTCATCAAACAGAAGTTCTGGGTTTCCTCTAAGGCCATAAGGAGTAAACCTTTTCTGCTTTTTTGCCCCTTGTGATTTTGAGACTGATTTACCTATCTTCTTTGAGCCGACATATTGCTGCTGGTCAGATTCAACAGGGGTGATTGCCTGAGAGTTTAGGGGCCGTTTACCTGTTGCACTAGTCACTTGCATGCCTGCTGATGTGTTTGTTCTGGCTGCTGGTTGGTATAGTACTAGTGCTTTGTCACTTGGGGATACCATGATTGTGTTTGTAATGTCTGTTGGCTGATGAACAGGGGTCTCAGGTACCATCTCTTCTTCCTCCTCAGCCGGTTCAATATCCCCAAAGAAGGTCTTCCAGCATGGACTCAAGTCTTTTACTTCCGCTTTGAGCCACTATCCATATCGCCCAGGCTTATTCTGAGGTAAGCCTGATTCCTCATATGGAATGTGTGGGCAAGAAGTGGCGTAATGTCCCATGCAGCCACACGAGTAGCAATAATGCGGTAGTCTTTCATACTTAAAATCTATCCACCATTTCAACCCTCCCAAGTCAATAATCGTACCAGTTTTTAGGGGGTTATTGAGGTTTAACAGCACTTTAGCTCGACCCATTCGACTATAGCTGTTATTTTTAGTATCTATCTTCACCCTTTCAACCTGGCCAAGTTTTCCAGCAATCTTCCTTATCGACTCTTCAGTAATCGCAACTCTAGGTAAGCCTACTAAATGCACCTAGAAAGCATAATGAGAGAAATCATAACGGTGTTCGGGTATGTGCGAGTCTCCTTCCTTCAGAATTAGGAGATTACTCGCAAAGGACCATGGCCCCGATGCTAGTACTCTTTCCTTCTCTGCTACCGACGGAAATGTGAATAAAAAGAATCCCTGTTCTAGCATCTCGCAGTTCACTGATTCATTCTTCCAGGCTTTCTTAATAGTATTCACAAAGGCTATAAAATTGACATTTGGTCTAGATAATAACTTACCATAGAGCATAACCTTGCTTTCCTGGTGTACAGATTCAAGGGTAATTGGAGGGAGTTCCGTGAGGTCGTCAACAGCCCATAAGTCTCCCATTCTCTTGCATAAAGTTGCCATACGCAGGTGGGTTTCCTTTTCACCTTCCATATCTGACCAGATGGGTTTCAGAGTTTAGGGTGGGAGGAGTTTGTTTCGTCAAGGATAGTGTTTAAAAGTTAAGGTTTGGGAGTGAAGGGAGCTCATAATCTGGGTTTCGTGGAGCAGGTTGTTGAGAGGAGCCTCGGTGGCTGTTTACGAGGGAGCTGGGAGGAGAGGCCTAGTCCTGTGGGTGGTGAGGAAGCGGCGACATGGTGCAGAACGCAGGGATGGAGCTTCGATATAATGAAGAGGGAGGGTTAGGGTGGCCTGAGGTGGAGCAATACCAGATCCTACGATGGCATTGCCATGGGAGATGGTAGTGGGATGGAAGGAGAATTAGGGTTACAGGAGAACTATCACCATGGATAGGGAGGAAACTCACCGAGAGTGAGAGAGAATTGTTATACCTAAAGAATTTATCAGGTATTAAACTCAAGCAAGTTCATCGGTTCACTAAAGAATTTACAACTCGACAAGTGTGTATAGATCCAACGATTCAATTTTTTATACATTTACCTAAACGTATATTTGCTATTTATATTTTATTTTCATTGTTATAGATTATTTAAGAAGTAAATCTTATACTTCACGATATAATGGTAAATGTATATATGACATACAAAACATTGTAATTTACATTTGAACGTAATTTTTATTTTTAAGGAAACAACGGGAAATTACATCATCTTATTCATAAAGATCACCACATGTATTTGAATTTAAGATTAGTTTACTATATCGGTGTTCTTATTCATATATTAAAATTCCATCGATCTTATCTATAAAATTTATAACTGTCATCAACACAAAATTTAAGAGTAGAGTAGGATGACATAAAAAAAAGTCTTAAGTATTTTACCAAATCTTATGATTCAATTTGATTTTCTATCCACTATTCATATATTTAAGATTTCGGTTTATTTTCTTGATTTCACAATTATACTACCAACCAAAGTCCAAATGGACTTTCCCGATAGAGCATGGGGATGGACGCATTCGAGGCCTCCCCTTGTTAAGGCAAACTCTTAATATGTCCTACCATATCACTAATATAAGCTGCCATGCACAAGACTCATCACACTATATGCATTGGGAGGGAGAGCATATATAAGTTGAAATGACGTGCAATATGAGATCTATGATACGGAAGAAGATGAACACAATTCATTTACTTACCGAAAACTCATCACACCATACAAAAAAATCCGTCCCTTATACAATCTTTACATTAGATACATGAAAAATTGAATCTATCGACCGTCAACTTGTCCTCATGTTCTCCTCCACCATGATTCTCCTTGTCTTGTTTGAGATAACCTTGAGAGAAACTTGTTTCCTATGCATATGCCGGTTGCAGCGTTAACCAACTTAGGGAACATAGAAAGAGCTCCAAACTTGCCACAGGGCGAGTCCACTCTGGTTCAGCTAAGTTCCAAACCTCCCACCGCAATTTTCCCGAACAAGCAACTTCATGGGGAGCAACCTCCCTTCAATAGAAGCAAGGATGAACTAGTGGATATCTTCGTCCCCAAAACTTCATCCTGCCATAAAAGTTCATTACTACAATAAAAGTGCAAGAATTAATAACCATATGAGATGAGCTATTGCGGCTGAGCCAGATCTTGACATAATGCTCTTTCACCATCTTACCATCCTAATGCTTCACACAAGTTTGAAGCACTTCTTTGGTAAATCGTCAACCCAACCATTTGTAAGTTTGGACCATGTGGACATGTTAATTGGATGCAAGTCAAAAGTGGTTTGCACGTAAGTATAACATGATCCATGATTCTTCCTTTCATCTGGCACCATAAAGGTTTTGTATCAAAGGAGCAGCTTCTCCACATAGATAGAGATTGTAAAGTGGCTAGGGCATGAAACACCAATTGATGAAAGGCTGCATAAATACCCAAATATATAGTCATGTTCATTATTGTTATGGATAGACTTGCACAACCATAAATAGCACATACATTCCAAGGTATCATCAAAGGCAGGTTTTATTTCTAGGATTGCTTTCCTCTTTAAGCGAGATTATATGCATCCCCTAGGTTGTTTCTTAACTATATGAGAGAATTGAAACATGGGTTCAGATTGTTAATGTTTTTGATCAATAGAATGGTGGACGACAATTTCACGATATCTAAAAGAGCCATGACATGCATCCGATAAAAGCTCAAACATGCACAATCAAAAATATTAGATCATTGTGTATCAAACTTGTTGTATATTTCTACAAGTTTTGAAATATTCAAAACTATTAATTTTGTAACGATTCTTTACCATCATCAATTTTTTAACAATGTGTCTGCCATTAATATGAACCGATTTTGTAATGTTTAATAATGATGATACAACGTCTATTTACAACTTTATAACGGCTTTGTAATCTTTGATATTTTTCTTCGTAAACCCCTCATTATTTGAGGTCGGTTTCTTAATGACTCTCTCTCTCTCTATTTGAATATAAATAAAATTCAACCCATAACCTTTTAAGATACACTAAATTCTCACATCTTTCCTTTTCTTTTTGATGGGTTTATACAAATAACAATGTTTCTGTTCCCTCTGATAGTGCAGAGTTTTGTATCCAGGAGAATGATAGTGCAGAGTTTCACACTCCGAATACTTGCACACCTGAAATTATTAATCTTATTTTCTCATTTTTTTCAACAGATTCCCAACCTTTCTTATTTTTCATATATCTAATATTTTTCCAACAAAACTTATGACTCCTTCCTGTTGTGCAGTAAAAGTAATTGGAATAATAATTGATCAAAGAGATTTCCAAAAACGATCACACTCATACTTCATAACTAGTTTTATACCTGTCCCACGCTCTCTCCCTCTGTGATTTTTCTTTTCTTTTTTTGGGATGACCTTGAGGGAAACCCATTCCCATGTGTAGGCCGATTGCGGCATGCAAACCACCTCAGCGAATGATGGGGGAGCCCTAAACTTGCCATGGGATGAGTCCACTCCAGTTTGACGAAGTAGGACGCCCTTTCCCAGTCCTTGGACTTGCTTCATGAAATCTCTCAGTTTCTTCTTGATGTCTCCTATTCTGAGCTTTACTGCTTCCGCTCCCTCCTCAATCGGAAAATCAGCTTTCTGCAAAACAGACCCCAACCATTTCAATTTTTTTTGCCAGCGTAGATTGGTGGAATATCTTGGTCCTTGGAACTTCATCCCACTGTAAGAATTCGTTATTGTAATAAAAGTGCTAGAATTAATAATCATGTACATAAAAGTACAAACACAAAAGTCGTACCAAGTCTTGAAAATAAAATAAAAGACATTTGCCGGTGTATAAATTAGCAGCATAGAATAGTGGATATCTTACCTTCCCATTGCATTGCACAAGGTTGAAGTACTTCTCTAGTAAATCGCTGACTCAACTATCTGTCTATAAGTTTGGACCATGCAAAACACAATCGTCGGATGCAACTCAAAAGTGGTTTGTGCGAGAGTGAAACATCATCCTTGATTCTTCAAGGCGCAGCTTCTCTGCATAGATAGACTGTCAAGAGGCTAGGGCTTGGAACACCAGTTGACAAAAGGCATAAACCCAAATATATGGCCACGTTCATAAATGCTGTGGATTGATTTGCACAACATACTCTATATAGCACACACATTTCCATGTTTAGAGTTTGTTATCAATGGCAGGTTTTTTATTCTAGGATTGCTTTCCTATATAAGCAAGACCGTATGCATCCCCTAGGTTGTTTCTTAACAATATGGGAGAATTGAAACATGGACGTTTAGATTGTTAATTTTTTGTATCAATGGAATGGTGGACGACAATTTCACGATATCTAACATAGCCATTACATGCATCAGATAAAATCTCAAAGATTTACAATCGAAAATATTAAATCATTGTGTATCAAATTTGTTGTATATTTCTACAATTTTTGAAATATTGCAAACTATTAATTTTGTAACGATTTTTACCATCAACAATTTTGTAACGGTGTGTCTGCCATTAATATAAAACAATTTTGTAACATTTTATAATGATGATACAATGGCTGTTTAACAGTCATGTAACAACTTTATAACAGTTTTGTAATGTCTGATATTTTTCTTCATAAAGCCCCATTATTTTACAACGATTTCTTACTCTCTCTCTCATATAAATTTAATTCAAACTATAATCTTTTAAGATACGCTTAATTCTCACATCTTTCCTTTTCTTTTTGCTGAGTTTATATACATAAGTTGTTCCTGTTCATTCTAATATTTAGTATAGAGCGTTGTATCTTGAGAGGATGCTAGAGCCTTATACACCAAGTTTCGCACTCTAAGGGTTAGAATGATATTTGAGGACAGTACTTGCATGCCTAAAATGATTAATTTTATTTTCTCATTTTTTTTCAACAGATTTCTAACCTTTCTTATTTTTCATATATCCAATATTTTTCCAACAAAGCTTATGACTCCTTCCTCTGGCGCAGTAAAAGTAATTGGAATAATAATTGATTGGAGAGATTTCCAAAAACGATCACACTTGTGCGTCATATCCAGTTTTCTATGATTTCATAAGAAGATAAATTCATATATAGTGTATGAACAAGCAAAGGAAAAGATGTAGATAAATAAATGTGTCATTGTAGGAAATTTGCCCAGTAATGAAAATTCTCGGGCTGTAAAAATATTAATAGCACGGGTCTGCAAATGACTTGTTATAGCTTTATTTGCAAAGGAAAATCAAGTACAAAAATGGTTGTATTTTTTACAAGGCATAATACCATAATTATTTCTCTCGTTTCTATTTTGTATGTGAAAATTTCTTTCAGCCCAATTACCGTTTGTTTAGGATCTGATGCATTTGAAGTGGAGCTACTTCAACAAAATCCTACTGTGAACTGCTAAGTAACCTTTTGCCCAAAATGCACATTAAAATGAGTTGGTGAAACTTTGTTATGAATTATATGTCAAACAAAATGAACATAACTTATTTGTCTCCACATTAATATCGAATGAGTGTGTCGGTCTGAGAGAGAGACCTCTGGGATTGAGCTGGATATTTTAAATATTCCTTAATTAAATTTTGTTTTACTTTTTTTTTTTTTTGGTAAAGAAAGGATCATATTAAGATAAACGTTGAGAGAAGAATATTAAAAGTGCTAAAAATTGTGTGCAACACTTACTTGAGTGCAAAGAGTTTTTTCAAATCACTTAAGTGTCACTTTAAAGAATAAAAAAGGATCACTTAACTAAGAGAGACATTTGGGATTGAGCTCTATATTTTTTGGGTACTCCTGAATTAATTTTTTATTGTACTATTTTGGGTAAAGAAAGGATTATATTAAGAGAAAACGTCTGAAAAATTTAGAACTACATTAGTTGGAGACATGAGTCCAATACAATCCATAAGCAAACTATTGGGAATATCACTAAAAAAGTTTTAAACCCATTACACTTGTACTAATTCAATCATTAAACTTTTCAATTTGGTCATTTAGTCTTAGACCTTTTAACGATTTACTAATTTAGTCTTTTTAGCCAATTTTAGTAAGAAATCGCCAACATGAATGCTAGTAATGCCATGTAGGATCACCATCACTAACATAATTTTATGAATTTTTTATCATTATTTTATTATTCTTTCTTTCTTTCTTTTGCTTTTTCTTTTTTTTTTTCCACGAAATCCGCCAACCATCACGGTTCACTATTACGCACTTCCATTGGGCAAACTTCAAAGCAACATGATTTTGATCTTGCTTCCATCCGACAGCACCAGGGCGCATCAGCACATCCTTCAGCCCTCCCCAACACAGGGGTTCCATCTTCACCTCTTGGAACTCCTTCATCCACCTCCTGCAATCTTCAAGAACAGGATTCAATAAGTGACGACAGCCAACAGACGACATATTCCGTCGGTTCTCCGCATATTCTTATGTGCACGACACTCCAATGCGATTGCAATTCGACACTTGAACTTTGTCACACAATTTCTTAAGCGAAGTGTCCATGAGTTCCGACGCTGTACCTTCTTCTCTTTTGCGAACCGACAGTTTTTTGTGCCTATTTTATTGAAAGCAAGATGCTGGAACTGGAAGAGTATGAGCGCGACTGTGACATGTTTGGCAAGGAGTTTATTGGTTCAATTTTGCATACATCTACCTAAAGAATTTATCCGGTATTAAACTCAAGCAAGTTTATCGGTTCACTAAAGAATTTACAACTCAACAAGTGTATGGATCCACCGATTCAATTTTTTATACATTTTCTTAAATATATATTTACTATTTATATTTTATTTTCATTTTTACAGATTATTTAAGAATTAGATTTTAGACTTCAAGCTTTAATGGTAAATGAAATATGACATATAACATTGTAATTTACAATTGAACGTAATCTTTATTTTTAAGGAAACAACAAGAAATTATATTATCTTGTTTGTAAGGATCACCGCATGTACTTGAATTTAAGATTAGTTTACTAGATTGGTATTCTTACTCAAATATAAATTTTCAGTTGATCTTATCTATAAAATTGATAATTGTCATCAATACAAAATACTAGTCTTTGGTATTTTGCCAAATCTTATGATTCAATTCGGCTTTCTATTCACTATTCATAAATTTAAGATTTCGGTATTTTTTTTTAATTCAACAATTATGACCAAAGTCCAAATGGACTTTCCCAGTAGAGCATGGGGACACAAGCATTCGAGGCCTCCACTTGTTAAGGCAAACTCTTAGCATGTCCTACCATATGGATAACTTAGGCTGCTATGCACAAGACAAATCGCGCTGAATGCTTTGGGAGCGACAGCAAACATAAGTTGAAATGACACGCAGTATGAGATCTATAGTACGGAAGATGTATGCAATTCATTTACTTAAGGAAAGCTAGTCACACCAAACAAAAAAGATCAGTCCCTTATACAATATTTACATTAGATGCATGAAAAATCATATCTATAGATTGTTAACT
Source organism: Corymbia maculata (assembly GCA_014182735.1). NCBI lineage: Eukaryota > Viridiplantae > Streptophyta > Magnoliopsida > Myrtales > Myrtaceae > Corymbia > Corymbia maculata. The sequence continues at coordinate 16,835,947 of CM024686.1, read as the reverse complement.
TGTCCCATGTTCTCTTCCACCGTGATTCTCCTTTTATCATTTTCAGGATAACATTGAGAAACCTGTTTCCTATGCATATGCTGGTTGCTGCGTGCAAACCACCCCAAGGAGCGTAGGAGGAGCTCCAAACTTGCCACAAGGTGACTCCACTCCGATTCGACTGAGTTCCAAACCTCCCACCGCAATTTCCCCTGGACAAACAACTTCCCAATGGACTATCTCCCTTCGAGAGAAGTAAGATGAACCGGTGGAGATCTTCGTCCCCAAAACTTCATCCCACTATGAAAGTATATTACTGCAATAAAAGTGCAAGAATTAATAACCATGTGAGGATGAACTACTATGGTCAAGCCAGATCTAGACATAATGCTCCTTCACTATCTTACCATCCTAATGCTTCGCACAAGTTTGAAGCACTTGTTTGGTAAATCACTAACCCAACTATCTGCCTATAAGTTTGGACCGTGCGGAACATGATCATTGGATGCAAGTCAAAAGTGATTTGCATGGAAGTGAAACATGATCCATGATTCTTCCTTTCGCCTGGCACCATAAAGGTTTTGTATCGAAGGAGCAACTTCTCCACATAGATACTCTCAAGTGGCTAGGACATGGAACACCAATTGATGAAAGGCTGCATAAATACCCAAGTATATGGTCATATTCATTATTGTTATGGATAGACTTGCACAACCTATTGTAAATAGCACATACATTTCCATTCTCAGAGGTATTATGAAAGGCAGGTTTTATTTCTAGGATTGCTTTCCTCTTTAGGTGAGATTATATGCATCCCATAGGTTGTTTCTTAACTATGTGAGAGAATTGAAACATGGACGTTCGGATTGTTAATGGTTTTGATTGATGGAATGGTGGATGGCAATTTCCCAATGTCTATCATTGCTACTACATGCATCCAATAAAAGCTCAAAGATGTCCAACCAAAAAAATTAGATCATTGTGCATTAAACTTGTTGTATATTTCTATAATTTTTGAAATATTGAAAATTATTAATTTTGTAAGTATTTGTTCTTTTGTAACAGTTTATCTACCATGAATATAAAATGGTTTTGTAACGTTTTATAATGGTCGTACCATCGTATAACTACTATTAATAGGTCACGTAACCATTTTTAACAATTTTTTTAACATTTAATTTATTTTTCATAAACCCTTCAATATTTTACAATGGTAATATAACGGTTCATTAACGACTCTCTCTTGTTTGAATATAAATTAAACTTCAAGCCACAATCTTTTAAGATACATTGAATTCTCTTATATTTCCTTTTCTTTTTGCTTGGTTTTATACATTACATTTTTCATTTCTTCGAATATACGTTGCAAAGTGTTGTATCCTAGGAGGATGCTAGAGCTTTACACACCGAAGTTCATACTTTGAGGGGCAAAATTATCCTTAGGGACAATTATAATTCTAGTTACTTTTTTGTGGAAAAGGAAGGAGTCATAAGTTTTGTTGGAAAAATATTAGATAATATGAAAAATAAGAAATGTTGCAAATGACTTGGTATGTTTTACGATTACCAATTTTAAAGAAAAGATGATAATAGCTTTATTTGCAAAGTAAAATCAAGCACGAAAATGGTTATATTTTTACAAGGCATAATACCATAATTATTTCTCTCGTTTTGTATTTTGTATTTTGTATTTGAAAACTTCTTTAGCCAAATTACCATTTGCATAGGATATGATGCATTTGAACTGGAGCTACTTCAACAAAATCGTCTTGTGAACTTTTAAGTAACCTTTTGCCCAAAATGCATATTACAATAAGTTGGTGAAACCATGTTATGAATCATATGTCAAACAAAACAAACAGAATTACTTGTCACCGCATAAATATTGAACGAGTAGGTTGGTCTGAGAGAGAGACCTCTATGATTGAGTGGTATATTTTACGTTATCCTGAATAAAATTTATATTGTACTTTTTTTCGGTAAAGAAAGGATTATATTAAGAGAATATGTCTTAAATATTTACATCCACATCAGTTGGAGACATACCTATAATACAATTTTAAGCAAATTATTGGGAAAGATTACTGAAAAATCCTAAATGTATTGCATTTTGGCTAATTCAATTCTAAACTTTTTAATTTGTGTCAATTTAGTTCTAAATCTTTTAATGATTTGTTAATTTAGTCCTTCCAACCAAAAATTGCTAATATGGACACTGGCAGTGCCACCTGGAAGAGATGACCTAATGTAATTTTCTGAATTTTTTGATAATTTTGTGTTTTATTTTATTCTTTTCCTTTTTTTTTCTTTTCTTTGTTCTTCCCCCCCAAGCCCGACGAAGTATGGCAAGTCTAGCTTCAAAGCAACATAATCTTGATCCTAGTGCACCAGCGCATCCTTCCGTCCTCCCCAGCACAGTATTCCATCTTCACTTCTTGGAACTCCTTCATCCACCTCCTGCATTCTTCAAGAACAGGATTTAACAAGTGACAACAGCCAGCAGACGACATATTCGGTCGGTTCTCCACACCTTCTTGCACACCCGACACTCACAATGCGGGTACAATTCGACACTTGAACTTCGTCACAAGATTTCTTAGGCGAAGCGTCCACGAGTTCCAACCCCCAACCTTGAGACCCAAGTTAATATTGAAGCGAGGTGCTGGAATTAGAAGAGTTCGACTCCGATGAATTGTTTGGCAAAGAACAGTATTGCAGGCATACTCGTCACCAGGGATTTACGTACCAACGCGAGCAGCGTCTGACCATGTCATGTCACATGCCAGCATCCTACTCTTTATCGATTCATTTTCGGCAGCAAGGAAACGTACAATGCTGTTGGAAGGATGAGTTTGAAAAGTGATTTGCCTTTAGAGAGCGGTTTTAACTGTAGTATGGTTATGGAAATTCTTGAGCTTCCGAGATCCTTCTAATTGCCCTTGGAACATCGAATTCTAATAGCTTCATAATGCCTAATGGGTGTTAACCGCAGAATTTTAACCGTATGATTATCCTTAATCCTCAATGTAGAAGAGGCTTTTTATCTGCAGAGGAGATGTTGAAACTTACCATTCTTTCTTCCAATTGCTGAATTACTGCCATCAGACAGAATTATAAAGTGCTAAATCGGACTAGTCCCCTTTTTTTTTTGGTCAGAAGAACTAGTCCCCTTCGGACGACACATCTCCTGCCTTACATGCAATCATAAGTTCTATCAACCAGAAAATTTGTCTTAACATCTACGTAGACGATCCATGTCATTTCCAAATTCTCAAGGTACCCCAATGTAGAAAATGATTTTTGAGATTTTATTTGACATTAGCTGTTATGTTTCTATTGTACTAATTATCAGGTCGATCCGACGAAACAGGTTGCCCCTACCATACAAAGAGAGGAAGGCACATACGCCACATCTTTCAGAACCCCGTCATTCTCATCTGCTGATTCTTTCCAGCTCTTAAAATACCAAATGGTGAATTTAGTTAGGGGATTTAGATTGAATACCAATAAGAGAAAATAGATATATAGGGGAGAAAAAGATAGATAAATGGATATGGTAAGTGACCCAAAATTTCAACAAAAACAAAAACGAATCGTTACCAAAATTTTCCATCTAGGCAGTAGGCCAGGGTCGATTTTCTATTGATTCAGGATACTTGGTTTTTTCGCCTTCTCTTTTGCTTCTTTTGCTTCTTGTATTCGTCATATAGACTGAGTGCCCTTGTTGTACGATCTAACTCACTCCTCAATTTCTCATTCTCTTTAATGTCTCGCAGGAGCATATAATGTTCCGACAGCTTCTTTTTCACCTCATCTTCATCAAGTTCAACACCAGATACCGCCACTCCTTCACTAGCACGTTTCCTCTTGTTGCTTGACTTCATAGCATTGCTCTTCAGGCTGAAGGATTCCCGTTCAAGTGATAAGTCCAGAAACGCTTGTTGAGGAGAGAGCATGGAGAGATAAGCTTGGGTAGGAGCAATGCTCATGTTAGAGATGCCCGAAGCCATAGTCGAAATTGTTGGATGATAATATTTTGTTAGAAGGTTGAGTTCCCAAAGCACGGAAGCCAGTGCACCACTTTGATTAGGGTCTGAGGCATATGGTTGATATTTCTGCAAAACAGTAATTGCTATGAGAGATTGTTCATAATTTACTTAGCAACACAAAAGGGAAAATGAAACTAAGTGATCTGATATGACAGAATCATGCGAGAAATTGGTCCTTCATTGAGCAGAGTGTAAATAAAGGTAAAGCGTATAAGAGTGCACTCTAGCAATGCAGATGGGAAAACATCGCTATCCCTGGGAGCATGTAAGATAAGCTTGCCCAATGCTCTTCACAAAAACCACCATAGCTTCTCAATAGACATTTGCAATGACAACTAAAATCATGGATCTAGAAAGCAACAACAATCCTACTGAGCAGCCATCTTGCACAAGAACACTTCATAAACTTCCAGAATTCTTTTCATTTTCTGTGGACTATGGTCAAAAGGCAAAGCAGAAATAAAAAATCTAAACTAAGAAACGGTAGGAAAGGCTCCAAACATAGCAACATCTGTAGTAAGGCTGCCAGCTACAATGTTCTCCAGGGCCCTGCCCAGAGCTAGATGGGGAAATTTAATCTCCGGCACAGGACATGAGGGAAATACTGAAGTCAATCATGATGAGGAGATGTATCCTGATTTCCAGACTACACTCTCATGATAAGTATATTCATCCCCATTATAAATCTAACACATCATGCATCCATTAAGGGTTCTGCATGGAAGTAGTAAATTGCTTACCACAACAAAACCTGATACTGAGCCACCTCCAGGATCATTTTCCAACAAAACCCGACATTTAATATTCTTTTGGAGAAGATGCTTTAAAGTGACCAAGGCTGCAAGTAAGGGCAAACAAGTAACCAATTAGAATGATAATCATAGTATCAAAGAAAAAAATAACTGGCATCGCATAAACCAAGAGGGTACCAGCCATGGACTCTGCAGACTCAAAGCATAACGAGAATGTGGCTAAACGCTTTATGAATGCTGCGGCCTTCTGCATGTCATGTTGCCTATCGTTGCACAGCATCATCTTTAGAGCTTCAGCTAGCACCTCACCCCGATCTCTGCTTGAGACATCAGATATCAATGAGTTTCTCTGATACTGAGGGAGAAACACACTATTGCCATTTTGGTTGTTCATTATAACAAAGTTACTAATGCTTGCATGACTTTCTATATCATTGCCAAACATCTAGGACTGCAGTCATAAAGAAAATCATGTGAACGAAAGTGCATGAGCAGATGAGTCCAGAAAACCGACTTGAGCATGGATATGATCTCTGCTTCAGACATCAGATGTTAATCACAGTAAAAAGTGTGGTGGTCATGAAAAAAAGATCACTATATTATCACCGAACAAGGTCATCTGCATTTAGAACTATGGTTTATAATAAATCAGGTAACTGAAAGTGCATGAGCACATGAGTTCAAAACAAACTTGACAGCAAGGTACTGAGCATCCAACATAGAAATGCTAACCTTCCAGGCCTGTATTCAAGTATGAGGTTGTATAGCTGAATGAAAAAATCTTGCAAATCAACATTCAAAGCATCGAGATTGTTCCTCATCACTTTGAAAGCAATGATGCAACAGCGAAGTCTTTCTGAGACGGTCAAGCATTTTCCTGAACTGTCCAATTTTCCACCAGAACATGCAAGCTTTTTAAGGTAATCCATGAGGTCTCCCATATAATCCAAGTCAATCAGGTGAGAAAATTTTCCTAGACCATCCAAACATGGTCCAAGGAGTGGGTGAGCCTCAGTCACATGAGTTGTACCAGTATCTCCATTAGGTCTGTAAAACAATCAGAAAGAATGAAGTGATCACAGTATCCCGTTAGATACCATTCACAAAGATAATTCTGAACTCAACCTTAAGTTTAAGTTGACTATAGAGAAAGATTAAACCAACACAGCAAATGGACAGCATCACTCAGAATGGAGAACCACAACTTAGGTTTCTCCTATGAATTTTCTCATGTCAATCTGAAGACCTGACCAATAAGGAACCCCAGTTTCAGTGTCTGATAAAACACTTTGACACAGTATTATGCATCAAGATCAATATGCCCTCCCATGTTGGAATATTTCACTATACTGTAATAACCATACAAATTGTTTGACGCGTGAAATCACCTGGGTGCAATTGACTGCATAGTATGCTTCAGAATACGAAAATATATCTCAAATACAGCAGAAAGTGTCTCTGACTGCATCCTTCGACGCTCCATAAAATCTGGAGCAGAACTAGCTGCTTTATAATCAGCAGCAACCTGTTTACAACACCAAGCACCTCAATTGTATGATCATGTAAGTAGAAAATCAGAGAAAGTAGACAGTTGTTGTCGCATAAGAATCCCGACCTCTTCCCTCATTTTCGACATCATTTCCTGCCTAGATTTCTTTCTATCAGTCGGTTGTGGATGGCTTGATTCCTCCAGTCGGTTTCCTTTCTTGTATTTCTTATTTTTAACTTTTTTATCCTTATCTGGTGCTACAGATCTACCAAGATCCTCATCAAATGACAGAGACATAAGTACCTGAAAAAGCAATTGATAGTCATAACAGAGAGAGAGAGAGAGCCGGGGAGTGAATCAGACAAAATAACAAAGTAATTAAAACGCAAAAGTTCAAAATGATAACTGTTAAAAAAAACACATACTTGAATTGAGTCAGGATGCATCTGACAATTATGAGCTTTCACATAATGTGCAATCAATCGAATAGCCGCTCCAGTCACTTCACCGCCGTGTTTACCCTCATTTGTGAAGAGTGACTTAATAGTGTTGCAACAAAGTTTCCTGATGATATCCATTCACAACCTTTATTCAAGAGAAGAGTAGAAAGGAAAAGGGGAAAATATACATGCCCAGAAATGTTCAAGGTATATGACCAAAAAACTAAAAGTAGAATTGTCTATCACGTGTCATTGCAGCACTTGACTCTTCAAAGAGTAGCTCTCTTTCTTATAGTCCCAAGTCCATACCAAAAAGTAAAAAGGTACAATAAATAGAATGTTATTTACTAGTTCTCAGACTTTAAACATAAAAAAGGTCAAGCTTACAATGCATGCATGACTACATACAAGGGCACAGGCACATATGCTCACAGATTTACATAACCACAAACAGAAGCATTGCATCTCTAAATGATTGCTAAGCAATGCGTCATCTATTTCCCTTTTGTATGGGCAGGGAACTTGAACCAAAAGCAAGCAATAAATTATATACATAGATAAAACTCCATTTGGTGATCTTATGAGTTCATCAATCACAGAAGCACACAAGCCATTCACAAAATGACCACATTAACAAAAGACTACTTCAAATTCTCAATTATTCAACCATTACGCTCATCTAGTCCACCAAAGGTCTTATTTTTATTGCAAACTCTTAACATAAGAAGAATAATGAGAAGGATAAAAATATATGGCCAAACCTTATGACTTCATCCGAGGAACTTATGTTTCTGACAACAACTTCAACCAAGCTCTCACGATAGTTGAAATGAGGAACAGCATCTAGCAAAGTAGAGATGCAGCGAACCACCGCATGTTGATACAAGGAGACTTTTTCTAAAGCCATCAACTTCTGCAGGTAGGCCTGTTAAATAAATTTTGAAATAGCTCAGAGCATATAAAATTGGATGAAACAAATTCAGAGTCAACATTAAACTAGCTTAAACAGGAATGTGTAAACCAATATTTGTGGTTTTTTTTGTCCTATTTCTGGTGAGAGCACTTTATCACAAGAAAATCAAGTAAAACCTTGTATGCAGACAGAAGTGTCGATTCATAATACCGCATCTTCTTGACATCCTTTGAAACTTTCATCTCCAGCTCCTTCTCAGTAGGAAGTCTAATGCGGTAGCTATAATATCACAACAAAGGAAAATGTCAAGACAGTGCTGAGGGAACATATGCTGTACAGATCACATCAAAATAAACTCAGCGACATACCCAGGAATGATATCTTTGAACACAGCCAACAAAGATAGAAACCCAAGCTTCACAATAGCATGATTGTGATCATTGCACATCTGCAGCATTTCTTTTAACAGTTTAATATTAGACTCTGGATCAGCAAGCAGAGCAATTCCCAGTTCTGCAAGTTTACACTTCTTAGTTTCAAATGACTCTTCTGCAGCAACGTCCTCTTTCAACTCAGCCTAAAGAAAACATGACATTGCATAAAGATGAGAAGAAAAGTATTGATGTTAAAGTACTGTATATAGGTTATGAGAACCATACTATGATATTAGCAAACAAGTGATGGACATTCAGCCATAATATCAAGTTCAAATTTTCATTGCAGCTAAAACATTGACTCAGTATAAGCAAGCTAAAGGTGATCACACAAGATAAATGCACAAGTTTTACATAATAGGAAGCAAAACACTGAGCAGAGAGGTATAGGCACCTCCCAAGCCATGCTACACAACTGAAAGTATAATGAGATCTCCAGCGCATGCTGCATCTCAGCAATAAACAAAGCATAACAAAAAGAAAGAAAGAAACCCCAGCTGGGGGAAGCCATCAATTTTAGCTGTGTTCAATTGCCAGCCCTTAAGACGTATAGGCACTCAATTAGATGAAAAGATAGTTTGAGAAAACAATTAGCAAAGACCTAAAGATGGACAGGGAGAGATGAAGTGATGCGATACCAAAACAGCTTTTTGGGGGTTATCTTTCACTTCATCTGGAGGCAGCTCTTTCGCCTGCTTCTTAGCTTCTTTCTTGCCTTTTTTAAGCTTAGCTCGCCTTTCAGCTTTAGTGAGCTTCACCAGACCCATATCCTTCTCTTGGGTGTGTTCTCCTTCACCTCCATCTTCAGATGGTTTGGATGCTTTCAACACTGCATTTTCCAAAAGACATAAAAGGCACAAAAGTTATCACAAGTCCATATCAAGCCGAAAGTGTAACTACCTTTCTATAAGCAAGAGGGTGCAAATACAAGTGCGATAGTAGAGTTGGCCGTCCAAGGTCTTGACAGGCAGAGAATCCACATGACCCACTTGAATCTCGGGTTGCTCCTCCTCCTCGTCCTTCTGCAAGGCCTTCTTCTTCTTCAACCTCTTCTCGTAGAGAGCTTCCAGGGCATCTTCTTTCAGGTCAGCCACTCGCGTCACATGCCTTGCGTAGCGCACATACACAGAGATTATCATCAGGGTCACCGAAATACCCACCTACTGTTTCTACGAACTTTATACAGGGAATTTCCAAATGGGCTCATCCGGTACTCTCTTCTCTCCTTAATTCGATCAAGAACGATGAAAGAAGAAGAAAAGAAGGAAGGCGGTCACTGACTTGGTGATGGAATGGGTGTCCAAGCGGGACACGAAGCCCGCGTAGTCGAGGTTCTCGTTCACGAACTGCAAGTCCTCGTCGGAGACCTGGATTTCCTCCTCCGACACCTCCGGCGGGAGGTCCGGTGGCAGTATCACCTTCTTCTGCTTCCCCATCTCCGAACCGAGGCCGACCTAGAACCCGACAGCGAATCCTGCGGCGTAGGCGTAGGGTTTAAAGGGGTGCTCCGGCGAGGTATACCTCCTCAGGCGATTCAAAAAGAACGAAGGACAAAGCACGAATTCGCCATAAAACACCAAGGAAATCCAAGGAAAGGATGGCATTTTAACAAGCAGTTGGTGTACATTATTAAAACGAACGATTTCTGACTCTATCGACACTCGACTCAGGCCTAGACTTCTAACTAAGCATACCAGCACGCACAGGAACATTAATGGAGGATTGACAGAACCGGAGCTCACAAGCTCTGGCCTACCCGTTGCGGTGCCTGGGGTGACCTACCTGATTCCGACGAAGTGTTGCGGCAGACGGAGACTGACGACGATCCGGAGTCCGGCGATGGCCTTCCGCTCTCCCGAGCTCGCTTTTCCTCACTGGTTTGCTCTCTCTCGGGTTTCTCTTCTCTCCGAATCTGCCTCTCCCTCTCGAATCCTCCCTCAGTCGACGCCGTCGCCTCCCTCGGTTTTCCCTCGGTTTTCTCTCTGGTTCTGCTCTTCGACGCCGTCGCCTCCTCCCTCGGTTTTCTCTCCGGTTCTGCTCTTTGCCAAACCAGAGATCTTCCTTCCCTCCTCACTCACGCGTGCGCTCCTTGCCCTACGATTAGTAATCGCGATGTTAGCCTCGAGTCTAACCGGGCTTTTCGGCCCAAACCTTTTGCAAATTTTCTTGTCACTTGCATGTAATTTCCAATACAACTACGGGTTTGTTTCTAAATTTCAGGATATGACCAAAAAATTGAGTTCTAGAATAATGTTGCAAATTATTATCTATAAAATGCGAAATACTTTGAATTTTTTTGCAAATTTAAAAAAAAAATTATGACATCTATTGTATTCAAATTGCGTTGCGACGAAAAACCCTCATATTTGAAGTACTTGACAGTTGACATGAATTTAAAATTGTTTTGCCGAAAATTTCTTGTTGCCAGGAAATATTTATTGAGAAATTTGATTTTGAAGAAAATTAATCATAGGTGGCCTTTGTTCATACTGAAAATTAGTCGAAAAATTGGTTTTATGGTATTATATAATAATTTAAGTTGCTAAAGGCAATTTATATTGTTGCAAATAACATGTAATGACTAATGGAACAAATTTACCAATTTGTATTTGTAACAAATGTACCAATTTGGGTTTTATTTGTCATAGGTATATCAATTTTGAGTTTTTTTCTGGTCAAAAAATTAATTTGAAGTAAATTTATCACAATGATACTAAATTGGGATTTTTCATAATATTAACGTAAAAAAAATATTGCATGATTTATTGACCTTGACAATGCATGCAATAGTCACAGTATGTAAAGGCAGAGGTTGATTAGGGGTGAGCAATTATAAGATTTACATAAGTTCCACTTAAAACCTAAAACTTACTCATTATAATAGGTTATTTATTTTTTGAAATTTAGAACCTACCATGCATATCTTGAAATTTTATAACCTATCCCATCACAGGTTTTAAGTCTATCCAAAGTCCACTTATATTATCAATAGAATAATTACAATGAATTACCACCTTTAATAATTACCATTTACTGCTAATACAATGCACAACTTATATTTAAACATACAAAAAATATAAAACATCAACGCAGTAAAAGTCTCATTCATAAAATAATGTTTAAAATAGTGATTCCAGATTATACATTCATCATCAGACATTATGGAAATATTGCAGGACTATGTGAAGATATAAATCAAGAAAAAATAAAAATTTGTACAGAGTTTAAATTCCAAGTGTTACCTACTTAGAACCTAGAATTTACTCGTTGAAATAAGTTCTCAAATTTTTGAAACCCAAAACCTACTTTATATATCTTGAAACCTGAAACTAGACAAGTTCTATCGGTCTAGTTCATCGAAGGTGTTTCTTGAGTGAAAATATAAGATGCATATGGAATGGCCCAGTTGCATGTGCAAGCATCCAAAAAGGTGTTGCATGCTGATTTGGCGGGGGATGTCGTGAGCACTAACTTGTCCTTGTTGTGACCTGCTCTCGACAACAGTCGGTGTGGGGAGGGGGCGTATGTAAACCTACCCAACTTTTACTCTTTCATTAATTACGAAAATTCTTAGAAATTTTCATTTAATATTTACGAAATTTCATAATATCGATCAAATGGTAAAATTTCCTCACTAACTCAATATAACAAGTGTCGCGACCTATTTTTTTCTCTCTCGACCCGAGGGAAGAAAAGAAAAATATCTAAGCAGGTTTAGGGATATTGTTAATTTTGGGCTGCCGATTCTTAATTAACTTGGGTTCTCCCAAGTACATATCCCTCACGATATTAGATATTTGTAAAAGTCTTTAAATCAGCCCCGACACTTGCAACTCCTCCGCCGCACCGCCGTCGAATTTTCAATGACAACAACCTATGCGGACGGCAACCACAACACAACAACCAATGCGTTTACTCTACCAAAACAAAACCTTCCTCATACATCAATAAACGTATTCGGCAATCCATAAATCTAACACGGCTCCAAGTAATCGCAATCCTCATCGGGTTCACAGGGGTGGTTTGAGACTCCATCCATGGATAACCGGCCCCATGAACGTGATATGCATACAAAGGGAAAGAAACGTGGCAGGAGCATTCAATCCAGCGATGGATAACACGGGCATGAAGCTATATGGGGTTAATCCTTCACTAGGCTATTGATCATACAAGGTCAGATTGAACTTCTCTTTCAGACAAATCATCAAGCACGTGGTGTACGCCATTGAATACAGCCCCCAAGAAGCAAGTTTAACGCTATATTTGGCCTAAACAAGATGCATCATCAACCTTTAAATGAGCATACCTCGTTGTAAAATTATCTCATCAGCTTCGACTAGATTCCTCATGAACTCATCGCCTGAACAAAATACTCTCAAACTCAACAAAAGCGAGCAAAAACCTACCTGGTTTCAGTGAAGGCCACCGAGATCAAGGACAGCGACCACCAACAGACGACAAATGATCTCGTTTCTCCTCTCCGTCGAACAAGACGTTCCCCATGGCCAGCGAACGAATCTTCCTGTTATGTTAATAGGACAGCCAGCTCACACACCTTCTAGAATTTCTGGGTTCGCTCTCGCTGTTCTCTTTATTTCTCTCACGAACGCCTCCTTCGAACGTCACGGTCGTCTTCTTCAGTTGCTCTCCAATCCTCTGTCTCTCGGGCCCTGGCTTTTTTCGGACAAAACAGCTCCTCGCGTTTTTTTTTTTTTCTCAAAACCCAGAAAACCAGCTTTCTGTTTTTCTCCCCTTAAACCCAGAAAACAGCCCTTTTTTTCTCAAAAACCCGGAAAACAACCCCAAAAACCTCCTCGCTGCTCTGACTTTGCTGCTTCTGCCTTGCTGCTTCTGACTTGCTGCTGTTTTTCTTTCCCCTCAAACACCAGAACAAACCTCGCCGGAAAACCTCCCTCCGAAACCCAGAAAAACCGCTCACGTCTCTCTGCGTTTTCTCCCTCTTTCTCTTTTTTCTTCTTCTTTTTCTCCGGTGCTGTCCGTTTCTGCTCTCTCTTTTCGCTACTGTCTTCTCCGGTTCTCCAGCTCTCTCCTCCGGTTTTTTCTTCGCTTCTGCCCAGATCTCCGAAAACCGCCGTCTGCTTGTATAGAGAATGAAGGTAAAGAAGAAGAAGATGGGCTGGGCCGAAAATAGATGGGAAAAGGGGCTGGGCCGAAAAGAAAGGAGAATAAGGCTGGGAAAGAAAGAAAAAAAAGTGGGCTAGGCAGAGCTAATATTACAATTTGACATCAATCAACTCTCTCTCTCTCCCGTGACTTTAATGATTTTTCCTTTTATCTATGACTTTTTTCTAAGTGGTGCCAAATCAATAACCCTAATACAAAATAAAATCAAAAATACACCACGTTGGGTTCCAGCATGCCAAATGAACATATTTATCTATGAGCTCACTGAAGAAGTAAATTGCATCCGACTAAGAATGTTTAGGACTTAATTGTTCAAATCATATGTGGTATTGTTGGGTAAATTAAATTCGGTCCATGCCACTATTTTTATTTTTTATTTTGGTTAGGTCCTATCATACTGCTATTCTCATTCTTAAACTTTTGTTTTGCCTTCTTGCAGAACATGAGAGTCAAAATCCATATCTGAAACTAAATTATTCTCACCCAACCGTCCTTGAGAAAGTATAGATTCAAACCACCCACGTGGGAAAGGTGATCACTGACGCAAATCTGAACAATTATACCACTACTTCATAAAGTAGAATAAATCATAAATGAAAACTTAGACAAGTGAATCATGTTCAATGCCTAAATAAAGCGTTATCAAGTATAGTGTAAATCAATTTTGCAGGATAATCTCGACATACATACCAATACTCTAAGTTATGAGAATATTATCGACACTATCTAATTGAATAATACATTTATCATCTTAAGGATGTTGGAATCAAGTAAAGTGCAATAATTTCATATTACATGCCACGAAAATGCACCAAATTCCATAATGTCTCCTCTTTCTTCCTAAGCATTTGATCATGTCCGGCAAACAAGTTCCTTTATGAAAACACTAGTCACGGCGACCCATCATACCAAGGAAACACCTAAAGAAGAGGCTCATCTGATGCCGGAAGCGAAAGTGCTTGTCCAGCCGAGCTTGTCGGTACTGTTGGCCTGGGAAGTTCTCCATTGTTTCCACCCAGCATCATGACAATAGATGACATGCACGGTCGATTCTCCACATCTTCTTGCACGCACAGTAGCCCAATGTGGATGCACTTCAGCACTCGATCTGCATCATACCACTGCTCGAGCGAAGCGTCCACCAAATCCAGGGCTCGGTCCTGAGACCACAGATCCCATGCCTGTCGGATTGAAGCAACTTGTAGATATTAGAGGAAGAGCACAGCTATAATTCGTTTGACAAGAAGGGGACCCATAGCATATTCTGCATAAGGGATGTACCAACGCAAGTAGGGTCTGACCAATTTTTGTCACATGCGAACGGCTATTCTTTCTCCCACTCATTATCTCTAGTACAAGAACCCCAAAGCTATAAACATCCGACTTCATTGAAAAAATTCCTTCCATCGCATACTCAGGAGCCATGTATCCGCTGTTACCCATGAGGAAAGACATAATAGAAATTGCCCGATTAGTTCAATTGCTGTAGTGTTATAGAAAATCAAGAGCTTTCGAGTTCCCTCTGATTACCCTTTGAATGTCAAAATTCTACTCACTTCATAATGCAGAAGGTGATTGCACGAAATTGATTAAGAGTACATCTAGCAGAAAGAAAAACGTAGTACCAACATACTATGTTCCTGCAACTCTGTTGGTGTTTGCATCGATTTGCTTATCTCCGAAAATTCTTGCCATCCCAAAGTCCGATATCTTTGGGTTCATGTCATCATCCAGCAAAATGTTGCTGGCCTTGAGGTCCCTGTGGATTATCTTGAGACGAGAATCCTCATGCAGATACATAAGTCCTCGAGCGACTCCATGAATGATCTTCAGGCGTGTCTCCCAATCAAGTTGCATGCTCTTACTCGAATCTATCGAAAACATGAAATTAAATGCCAAACTGAATGTCTCATTCTTTCTAAATGAAAAGGAGCAGCTAACGGTTTATGGGGCATACCAAAGAGAACCATGTCTAAGCTCTTGTTGGGCATGTACTCATATACCAGAAGCTTCTCATTTTGCTCTAAGCAACATCCCACTAGTGTCACAACGTTCCTGTGTTGAAGTTTAGCAATCAAGGCGACTTCATTCTCCAGTTCGACAATGCCCTGACCTGAAGTTTCTGAGAGCCTCTTGACCGCTATTTCCTTTCCCTCTGCCAGTCTCCCCTGCAACGTTGGCACCAATAGGCACTTTAGTAGCAGGAATGTACTTGAACTGGACAAAGAAACCTTTTTCTATACCATTTACATCACAATTCAAGTACATCAGTGACCCCAAGAGGTCAACACGCATATGGAGGGTTAATCGATTCAGCTGGCCATAGCTCTGACCTCTTGGAAGGATTGACAATATTCTTGTGACAATTCTCAAGATTATTTACAACAACCAGGTCTAATTGATAGATAGGCCCAGCCCAGGATATATACTTTCGGCACTTGCCTTGTATACTGGACCAAATCCACCTTCTCCAATTTTATTCTGGTCTGAGAAGCTATCTGTAGCTGCTTGTATGGTAGCTAATTGCATCAGCGGAATCTCCTGCAAGACTGATTCCTGCAAAAGCACCTTCTCGTGGTGCCTTCCCCCGATTTCTGCCAAGTTCAGTGACTGAATCGCTGGATGACTTTGCTCCTCGGCTGTTTTGAGTGGAATTGGAACGATGAGAACATGTGAATTTGGTCTAAAGGAATCTCAGTGTAGAGGTCGTGTACCTGCGAGCAAATTCCTCCTTCTCCTGACTACAACGTAGATGCAGACGCCCAGCAATGCAGTTGAGAGTACTATTGACGCACCAATTGCAATCCATATCACTTTTTTCACTTTAGCTGTCGAATATAATATACATTGTGATTGTTTCAAGACCACCGTTCCGACCAGGACATAATTATAGAATTTGAGGAATTATTGAGTTTGTACTCTTACTCGTTTTGTTTGGTCCCTAAAAAAGACTGCAATAGTACTTACGGTTGATATTACGAGGAAGTTCGGCCGGGGGTGGAGATGCTTGAGACCCAAAAATTTCAGCCATAGTTGAAGAATTGAAACGCCAGTCGTTGGAGGTCGCCATAGAGAGAATGCTTCAGAACAATTGAAATAACATGAGTGATACGAACATGATCTCTGGCTTTGAAACGTTTCTTTTATCATTTCTTCCTGATACATTTTATTATCATATAAATTTTGATTCTCTCTTATCGAATAAGTCTTATGCAGAAAAAGAATAGGGTTAATACAATAATAATAAAAAAAACCCAAACCGGTACACTAATTTGTGACAATTTTATTTTTCATTAGTTTTCGTTAAATTTGATTGTCAAATTGTTAAGTTGGATGACATGCGACTATTGATGGGTATACCAGTTAAGGATTTTACCCTTTCTTTGTCATAAGTGCGTTAGTTTGTAATTTTTCCTGATATCAATTCAATTTAATAGAAATTAATAAATGTAAATTATCACAAATGCACTAATTTGGGGTTTTTGATTGTCAAAAAATTAATTTAAGGTTAATTTATCATGGTATACCAATTTGGAGTTTTTCATAATATTAACCCAAAAAAAATAGATCTTAAACTACTTGTCAACTTTTCTTGCAGTAAATGGTCTTTCTAATTTCACATACAAATGTCTAAATTAATTACCGTCATTAGGCAAATAGAGATAATTAGAACTATCATTGCTTACTTTAAGGGGTTCTCTAGTTAATAAAACTCATTATAGGAATAAATTTTACTCGTCAAAGATCCTGATGAAGCTTATTAGATAACAAAATGTTTGATTTTTAAAGCATTGGCATTGGAAAATATAAACTTTCTTTGTATGTTGGCATTGCCTAAAACTTAAACCATGTTTAATAATTCGTTTAACCATATAGTTAATAGATCCATGATGAATGACCCGTGAATTCAGAAAAATCCCGACAACAAAAAAAAAGCCCAAAATAATGTTTATATTTATTGAAAATTGCCTACTGTGTTTTTCTTTTTGCCTCCCATTCATGGCTTTAACCCTGCAGCAATTTTATCCGGTTGTGTGAGAAAGAAACCATATATATACTCACCAAGAGTCTCCAGACAAGACAAAGAACTTTGTGGCTTCGTTTGGCAACACTTCTATTTCTCTATTTTTCTGTTCTTTTGTTCCCTGGAATAGAAAAAGAACAAAAATATGTTTATTAACGCAAATTGATTTTTCTATTCTCGGGAATAGAAATTTGTTTTTAGGAATATAAATGAGAAGTAAAAAAAACTAGCTTCTTATTCTTGGGGACAATTTCTAGAAATTATTTCTTGTGGACTACTCAACGCCTATAACACGCCACCACCCGTCCACCGTCACCCATCGCTGCCTGCCGCCGGCCGCCACCCACCATCGCCGATCGTTGGCCGCCCCCTACCCGTTGGCCATAGGTCGCCGGTCGCCGCCCATCGCCACCCATCATCGCCCACCACCCCTTGCTCGTTGCTTGCCGCCGGCCGCCGCCCACCACCACTTGCCAATTGTTGGCGGCGGCAGTCGCCGGTCACCACCCGCCCCCACCTGCTTGCTGGTGGCTGGCCGCCAGCCGCCACCACCCTCTCGCCACCAGTTGACCACTAGTCGTTGACCTTCGTCAGGTGGCCGGCGACTCGGCATGACTGGAGGGGACTAGTGACTGATGGTGGCGACCGGCGGCAGCGGCAACCGGCGGCGATCGGCAGGCCGCCAGTCGCCGTCGTCGTCGCCGTCATCGGGGAAAAAAGAAATAAATTTTTTTTGTCGATTCCAAATGCATTTTTATTCATTTTCTATTCCGTAAATAAGAAATTTTTATAATTATTAAATGTCTTATTTTATCCAGAAATTGTTCTAGAGAATAAAAAAGAACTATTTCTCAAAAGAAACTGTTTTCAAAAATAAAAATGTTACCAAATGCACCCTACATATCTGCTTACATTGGCTGTGTCTAGCGATATCGAAGATGATAGAAGAGAGAATCCCTCGGTCGAATGCAGTCCTTCTTCAATTTCTTGCCCGACCGAAAATCTCGATGAGACATTGAAAGGAAAAGGGATACACATGTCATCCTCCTTGTTTTCCACCGTCACGACCTTCTTGCCACGATATTCGCCTGATGCGGACGTCGAATGGTTCGGGCTTTCGGAAAAATTGCAGCGGGCAGGTCTAGGAAATCCATTACCGAGAAGCGTCTTCGAAGAGTATGAGCTCGTCGCTTGCAGATACAATACGGATGCGAGCAGGAAGTAAACTCGTGCTTCCGGAATCATATCTTCCTACTGAGTTGGGAAGGCTTTCTTCGGTGACTTCTCTGCTGTGTTTATAAGATCGTCTGGGAATTATGCGGTGTTGAGGCCTGACACTGCAATCTTATCCTTCACTGTATCTTCACAGGAGAGAAGACACCCGAAGAAATTTGTACTTTATTTATAAGCTGGTCCCTTTTTTTTTCTTTTTTCTTTTTTCTTTTTTCGCCTCAATGAAAACAGAAGACTGAGAAGACTGACTTTAATGGCGCCTCGTGGCCCACACGCTTTAAAGACTGAGAAGACTTGACTTTATAAGCTGGTCCCTTTTTTCTTTTTTTTTTTTCTTTTTTTCTCGAAACGATAGCGTGTGGGAGCATTGCTAGTGACATAATCAATGTCGTGTTACGAAAATAAAAGGGCTCTCCATACCCGCGAGGCCTAAAGTCAGTAATGAGATAATCTCTTTTACTTTTTAACCCGATCCGCACCGATAGCCCGACCCGTCTACCCAGATACAACCTGGTGGGATTAAAAAAGGAATTTTTAACATTTTTTTTCGAATTTTCTTTGCTTTTCCTATTTTTTAATTCTTTTTTCTCTCTTACTTTTTGTCTTTTTCCGTTTTGTCCTTTTCTCCCTGCAAATTTCTTCTCCTTCAACCTGCCGACATCTTCTTCTTCAACCTGCCGACAATCTGTACCTTATTTATAAGCTGGTCCCCCCCCCCCCCCCCGCGCCGTTTTTTTTTGCCTCAATGAAAACAAAAGGCTGACTTTAATGGCGCCTCATGACCCACACGTATTAGGGACATCGTAGTTAAGCGGGTCGCAACGATTTTCGAGATGATAGCGTGTGGGGCATTGCTAGTGACATAATTCAATGACGTGTTACGGAAATAGAAGGGCTTTCCATACCCGCAAGGCCTAAAGTTAGTAATGAGCAAATCTCTTTTACTTTTTAAGCAATCTTGAACTCCGGATCCTCTACATCATTAGCACCTCTGCATATTGAAATTCAGATATTAATTCAATATCATAAAAGAGAGAGATTATTCAAAATATCTTTTATATTATTTTCAAAATGACAAAATAATCAAAAGCTAGAAGTTCCACATGAAGATGGAGTCTCAATGGGAATATCCATAGGCTGGTAGTTACATGCCTTTAAAACTGATAAACAAGGTATTAAACATAATAACTGTTTAAAGCTGGATGGACCTGCATAGGTGAACAATCCCTAGAATGAGGAGTTCATTAAGACTTGGATGGACTTTAGAAGGTAAACAACTATGCAAATTAGAAGACATCGATACACAAGACCAAAGTGTAAAAGGGAACAATTAGTTTCAAAGTGATATGTTAAATGACTGGAAGGCTCGTGTGCAGAAGCAACTTTGGCTACAGACGAAGTACAAGACAAGTCGAATGCTTCTATGTTCGTAGATAAGGGTGCCCAAAGTTCTTTTCAATTTGATTAGAATTTGAATTGGAATTGAGAAGCCAATTTCAAGGTCTAGAACCCGCAAAAAGTAACATGGAGAACATCATATTAGGTTTTTCCTCTTTTGTATGAGCAGTTAAAGACTCAAACAGCTTTATAGAGATATTCTGCTTTGCCAAGGATTAGGAGACTGAATGCACAATTTGCAAGTTCGCCGGGTAGGGAAGTGAGTCCAACAGATCCTTTGACCTAGAAATGACTTCCGACAACTAGGGTGAATATTGGAAGGGATCAAGAATTGGTAAAAATTTTGTTGGAAATCAAAACTTCCATTCTCTCCATCTTTGAAACTCTTGCACTTACACTTTGTGAAAACTTGCTTGTTTTTTTATTGTATTTTCTACTATGTCGTGACCTAACTTTGGAGCTCATCAATGACTAGGGCAACTTTAGTGAGGCTCAGGAGTATTGTCAACTTTAAACTAACGACATTTCATTAACTCAGACTCTCCCAAACTTATACATCGCGCAACATTAGGTATTTAAAATTTCAATTGGTTTAGCCTATGCAAATTAAACAAAAGAGTTGTTACTAACCTTTTTAGGATCGGCTAAAAACCCTGTAAGATACAGGATAATATGTTACTATTTACGCAACTAGAAATTCTAGATTCAGGAACTTAATTACGTTAGCCTTAAGACCAATGCACTTTCGGTATCTACTTAATCATGTATTAACTAATGCCATGGCAACCTATTCAAGAAATCTAAGGTTCGTCATAAACATAGAGTAGGAAAGTAACATCCAAGATATTAGAATGCGCAATCAGCTATAGTCACAAAATAAAGCAAATGAGTATCATAATATTGTTCCTAAAAGAACAAATGCGACACAAGATAGAGAACCCTATTGTAAAGCCCTAAAAGCTTGTCCAATTTTGGATTTTAATATTTTTAAGGGTTTCCCAAATTTTTCCAAATTTTTCCTGATTTATTCTGAATTTAAAAACCATTTATTAATATTTTGGAATTTTTAATTTTTCCTTTTTTTTTAAATCTCTGAATATTTCGGATTTTTAAATTTTTAATGAATTTTTAAATTTTTAATATTTTCACAATTTTTGTGAATTTAAATTTTTATTATTTTTTAAGTATTTTTTTTGAATTTTCTAAGATTTTTATGATTGTTTTAGAATTTTTTAATGATTTGTTAATTATATTATATTCAGGCAATGGGTTCGGAATGGGTTAACCCGATCCGCACCGATAGCCCGACCTGTCTACCTAGATACGACCCAGTGGGATTAAAAAAGGAATCTTTAACATTTTTTTTCAAATTTTCTTTGCTTTTCCTATTTTTTAATTCTTTTTTCTCTCTTACTTTTTGCCTTTTTCTGTTTTCTTCCTTTTCCCCCTGCAAATTCCTTCTTCTTCAACCTCCCGACGTCTTCTTCATGCGTTTCTCCTGCGTTTCTCCTTCCCGCAGCCGGAAACATCAACGCCATTGTTGGAAAAATCTTCATACTTGAGTAGAACAATGAAGTCGATGTGCGTCCAAATCAATAGAGCAATCATAACGGACTTTGAGGCGTGATATCACTTTCTTTAAAGATTTATTTGCCTCACGAAATTTCTAATGGTCATCAACAAATATCTTCTAAGATACAACAAAGTCTTAAATGAAAATACTAGATAATAATTTTAGTATTTCTCCAGGGTTTCTCTAGGAAACAATAAAAAATCTTGGCTGCAGTTTTTAGGAAGAGGACTCGAAAAACAAATTCCGAATTTATTTATTTATTATTATTTATTTATCTTTTAAATAATTTCCAAAATGCTAAAATGAAAGGCAACCTTTCGAATAGCAAAATAACATCAAAATAAAAATTAAAAAGATAGGGGATTAATACTAATTAAATGACTAAGTGCTAAGTGCGCCTAATAATTGCACACCCGCATGCGGCTATAGTGAGGTCTCGTCTCACACTCCATCTTTTCTTTTTAACAAATTAGAAAAGCTCACATTTATAAAAATGATTTGTCTTTTCCAAACTTTCCTATGTAGGACAAGATGGAAAAGGTGCACTTAGTTTGTTTTACAAACAAACATCCAACAACACCATTCGGCCGTCGACCACCGTCACCGCAGCATCACCAACCGTCGCCAGCCTAACTTCCATCCTTAACAGCCGCCAGCCCCTCGACAGCCGACTACTCCGGCGACCCAAAAAAAAAAAAAAGAGAAAAAGTAAAAACCTCATCGGACCCGCACACTTCACGGCATCGATTTCAACAAGCAAGACAACGCAAATTCGCTAAGATCCAGAAAGATACAACTAACCAGGGTTGCCATGAATCATAAGCTTTGTTGGTAAAGGGGTGCTCCGGTGAGGTATACCTCCTCAGGCGATTCAAAAAGAAAACGAAGGATAAAGCACGAATTCGCCATAAAACACTAAGAAAATATAAGGAAAGCATGGCATTTTAACAAGCAGTTGGTGTACATTATTAAAACGAACAATTTCTGACTTGATCGAGACTCGACTCAAGCCTAGAATTCTAACCAAGCATACCGGCATGCACAAGAACACCAATGGAGGATTGACAGGGGCGGAGCTTGCAAGCTCCAGCCTGCCCCGTTGCCGTGCCTGGGGTGACCTACCTGGGTCCGATGAAGTGCTGCAGCAGACAGAGACTGACGACCCGGAGTCCGCCGATTGCCTTCCGCTCTCCCAAGCTCGCTTTTCCTCACTGGTTTGCGTCGAGACTTAGAATGGCGTCGTGTTGCTGGAGGTGTGTCTGGTCGTGCGTTAGTGTACGTGAGGGAGAGCGGGGACCAAGGCGTGAAACAACAAAGAGTAAAAAAAAAAAAAAAAGAAGGGTTGGGCTTTGCATTCTCATTTTTAATTTTGATGGGCCCAAAGAAAGAGAAGATGAGTGGGCCAAAAGAAAGAATAGGAAGGAGAAATTGGGTCTATCATTAAAAATGGCCGAAAATTCTTGAGCGGGCCGGCCCACATGACTTCATTTTTCTTAATATTATCATTTGCATTTTTTTTTAAATTTTTGGATTTTCATCTTTTTATAAATTTTTATATTTTTTTGCAAAGTAAATGGATATTTAAAAGGTGGCAACAAAAATTCGAGTGTCAACATGTAAGAGTTGCTTATGTTTGTGATATGGAAAAAGAGAGTGTGTTAGAGGTGCTTGTATTTGTAGAGCAATGAACTGAGTTTCATTTAAAAGCAACACCTTCTATATATCGTAATAAATTCGAGATTAATAATGGAATCCAGCCTTGATTATAGTTGTAAGTTTGAGAGAGTGGATGTAAGCTTAGTTGAAGCCCAAGCCTCTATATACCTACTTGCACATTTTCCTATCTCTTAGCGCTCTTTTATAAATTGACCGATAGAAGAATCAACATTTGTATAACTATTTCTATCTTTACTCCATCTTCACTCAAAAGTATTTGCAAGCATTCCACAAACAAGTTTAAATTTCCATAGAGCAACCTCTATTTACCCCTATAGGTTTCGTGTTAGCCTTATAAGTTGCCATGCTTAGTAATCTTTGTGTGAGATTCCAAGTTCACATTAAATGTGGGAGGCTTTTTTTCAAGTGATACAAGCAAAACTCACCCTCCCATATCCCAACTTTGTGTGGATACTTGGGCTTGGCTCCCATACCCATATTCAAAGTGTGATTTGAGGATGGAATAGATCCAAGCCAATTTAATTAGAGCTAGGAGTGTTTGCCAAGACAAGAGGGCTTCCAAAAGATTTAACTCTTAACGGACTTCTAGCGTGGCAAAGTGTGAGAGATGAATCGAATCACACATTCGATGGGGAAGTATTGTTGACCAATATGAGCTGACAATAATGACAACTTTAATGCTTCAAATGGGCGAGTTTGACAAATCCAAGTCTCATAGTCGAAGGGAAAGATCATGAGGTTTTCATATATAACATTCATTCCGCACTGTCACTACCTTATGTAGTTATTTGCGTAATTGTTTTAGGGCCTTAGCTCAAGTGGTCCTGATCTGATCGTTGTACCTTGACTGCAAAAGAAAATCAAATATAACGTTGTGAGTAAGCACACACTAGGGGAAAAAAAATACCTACTCAAATGAATAAACTATAGAATTTATTATTGCCGGATTTGGTTTTAATGACATTTTAGTAAATATTAAGGTAGATAACAATTTTGAATCTTCCCCTTTGTTTATAGTGGAGATAAAATGCGTCTATTTGCCCATCGTCTTTACCAAACTTCTTTTTTCAAAGCCACTTGGATTGATTAAAGCATACTATGGTAAATGCAGGGAGAATTGCCGAAAAAGTCCTAAACCTATTGCAGTTGTGCCATTTTAGTCCTAAACCTTTTTTTTTGACCGATTTAGTCCTAAACCTTTTACGATTGTGCCAGTTGAGTCCATCCGGCCAAATTTGGCCGGCCGGAGCTGACGTGGACGCCGGCCGGCGCCGGCGAGAATATTTTAATAATATTTTATTATTTTTTGATTTTTTTATTATTTTTTGAATTTTTTTATTATTTTTCAATTTTTCTGTTTTTTCTTTTCTTTTTTTTTTTCTCCCCTCCCCTTCCCCCCCGCGGCAGTGGCCGGCCAGCGCCGCCGACGAGGCTGCGAGGCCCGCCTGCGCGAGGGTCGCGAAGCCCTCGCCGGCGACCTCGCCCACCCAGGGGCCGCCGCGAGGGTCGCGGCCCCCGGCTCGCCCGGATCCGGGCGAAGGCCGGCCGGGCTCGCCATGGCTTGGCCGCGGGCGGCGGCCTCGCCCGCGGCTGGCGAGGCCATGGCGACCTTCACCCGGGCCCGCCATGGCCTCGCCGGCCGCGGGCGAGGCCGCTTCGCCCGCGGCCAAGCCATGGCGAGCCGGCCTCGCCCGCATCCGGGCGGCCGCCGCCGCGGCCGGCCTCGCCCGGATCTCCGGGCGAAGGCTCCTCGCCGCGCGCCGGCGCCCGGATCGGGCGAGGCGCGTCGCCTCGGCCGGCTTCGCCCGGATCGGGCGAAGCCGCCTCGCCGCGACCGGCCTCGCCCGGATCGGGCGCGGCCGAGGCCGCGACCCTCGCCGGCGGCCCCAGTGCGGGCGAGTCTAGGCGAGGTCGCCGGCGAGGGCTTCGCGGCCCTCGCGCGGTGGCCGAGTAGCCTCGTCGGCGCTGGCCGGCCACCTGCCGCCGGCGGGGGGGGGGGGGGAAAAAAAAAGAAAAAAAAAAACAGAAAAATAAAAAAACAATAAAAATTCGAAAAAAAATCAAAAATAATAAAAAATTATTAAAATATTCTCGCCGGCGCCGGCCGGCGTCCACGTCGGCTCCGGCGGCCAAATTTGGCCGGATGGACTCAACTGGCACACCGCAAAAGGTTTAGGGACTCGAATCAAAAAAATAGGTTTAGGGACTGAAATCTTGCACAACCGCAAAAGGTTTAGGACTTTTTGGCAATTCTCCCGTAAATGCACAAGGGTAGTCATCATTTCTATTGTAAATGCATGCACATGCACATGCACATGCACATACTTAGAGTTTGTTTGTTTTAATAAAAACTTTATAAGTAAAAAAATATTTTTCATGGAAGTTATTTTTAAGGAAAATAGTTAATTTTCATTTGTTTATTGATTTAGGGAAAATAATTTCTTTCTTGTCAAAAAGGGCAATTTTTTCCCAATTTACCTTTGTTTGTTTTTTATCCAAAAAATAAAAAATTCGTAGATCAATTATTTTTGGGTCATGCAAACACCGAAAAGATGGAAAGCAAACAAACTCTTAATTGAAGTTTTATTCAGCAAGCGCATCTACGGTGACTTGCAACATCAAGCCTTCATGTTGTAGGTCGCCATAAAATAAGTTCATTTCGTTGGAAATTATTGTTATTTTGTAAAAGTTTTCTAACATCCGACTTTCTACATTTATCTAGGATGAATTTGAAATGTTGACGATGAAAATGAGCACAAATAATGTCATCTTTTAAGCTCATGAGAATCAGAAATGGTGTATGATAGAATTGAGCTAATTTACAAATACCGGCTGCATCATGGCAAATGTCCTTGTTGGTGGAGACATCACCCAAATTAAAATAGCCTACCCATATCTTTGTGTTAGGGTGCGCAACCAGGCTGATTTGACCTAGGAATCAAATCGAATTGTGCTGAACCAAACCAACCTAACTCAACCAATTCACATGGGGATGGGTCTTAATTGGTTCAATTCCCAGTTCCCTACACTGAACCCATTTTGAACTGGTCATTAAAGGTGCATTTTAAAATCATGGATTTAATCTGATGATGATGATTGTAATCTGAGAATTATCCGCCTTCCAATTTTGGGTACCAGTCAATTATTTCTCCTTGCAATGTAAAATATTGGGTAACATTTCCTTCCAGAGTATAGATAACAAAATCTGTCTATGGTTTAGTCTTCAGTCATTTTTGTGTTTGGAATTTACAATCTGTCCAAAGACATTCAATCTTCGACAAAATTTAAAGCCAATTTTGAAGCAGCCGAGTTTTGGATTGTACCATGCACAGCCAGAAAAATTGAAATAGAAAAAGGAACAAAATAACATAGCATTATCAAACAGAGGCTACAGAACGTTCAAACGATGTTTGAAGGTTGTCTGGGCGAGTGTTCGATGGACCCAAAAGAAGCAATGAAGGCCCAAAATATAGGAAGTCCACACCAAAAGCCCAAGGCAATATTGGAAATCCAAAGACTGAAATCGTCATCTATAACCTTTTTGTTGTAAGAAAAAAGTTGGGTGGGACTGAGCCTAGGCAACTCTCTCCAGATAGATCCCTCATCATAATTGTGCCAAACTTAATCTAAGCGAGGGACAATAAAGAGACGATGGATGCAATGGATGGCGGAGGCCAAGTGACAACGAGTGCGACGGACGGTCACCGCATGTGAAGTCCGAGGTTGATAGCGGCAGAGGACGAGGTTGTGCTCGATCGTAGGGATGGGGATGCGGCGGGGGTGGGGGTGTCTGCTTGCCTCTTTTCATGTAGAGTTTACTAATGAGGGAGGGAGGGGGTGTTTTCTGAGGTGGAAAACACAAAATGCATAAATTCCATGTGTTGAATTTTTACGGATGATGCATACAAAGTTGAGTATGTCCAAACCTATCCAAATTTTTTCCTTTGGCTAATTAAGAGAATTCTAGGGTAGTTTTCATTCATTATTCAT
This sequence comes from Corymbia maculata, assembly GCA_014182735.1. Taxonomy (NCBI): domain Eukaryota; kingdom Viridiplantae; phylum Streptophyta; class Magnoliopsida; order Myrtales; family Myrtaceae; genus Corymbia; species Corymbia maculata. The sequence continues at coordinate 16,808,851 of CM024686.1, read as the reverse complement.
GGTGGTTAATTAGGGATATGCGGGAGATTAACCCATAGAGAGCCTGCAAACCCTGTTGAGCCGACATGGTAGGGCACGTTCCATGGTGGTTGTTAGAGCTTGTCAAGAAGGCTCTAGGTTCCAAAATTTCATAATAGGTGAGTAAATAATAGGTGTAGAATTTGGAATTGCACCGCCCTATACACATCTTTTACCTTGCACCTAGCACTAGGTGCACGGCATCCAATAGAAATTGTATTATGTTTGTTGTTTCTTGAGTAAATATTTGAATAAATTATTTATGATTCTTTTTTATGAAATTTCGGATTTATATATGTGAGGCAAAAAGAATCTCTAATCCTTTCTCTCTCTCGCAAGCTTGGCTATGTCTCCATCCATACAATTTCATGCTCTCAGTTGAGTGAGATAAATTTTTCTGTAAACTTAGGTACAAACTGATTTATTTATTTTTTCTAACTTTTGATGTTATTGTAGTTTTGGGATGATGGTAACTAGGCATGAGTATTTTTTTCCATCTATGTTTTGTGTTGAATGTTCAATTTGTTGTTGGATCAAAAGGCTTTGAAAAAATATAAGGTACGCCTAAACATGTAAAACCAGCAGCTTCCAAGTTGAACAATGATTCAAAGCAAGTTTTAAACCGGGCTGAATCTGCACACTCATAATATGGTAAAGCTTCTCATTCATTCAATACGGGGACTACTATTGAAATTTGACATCAATCAACTCTCTCTTCAATGACCTTTCTCAAGCATAGATATGCCCATTTTGACATCCATATGTCTTCATATTTGCTAATAAAAGGGAAGTGAACATAAATGAGTCCAAATTCCATCTCTTCGTTACCTTTACTTAAGGGAAAATTGTCCAAAAAATCATAAACCTATTATATGGAAGCCAATTTAGTTCTTCCTAAATCTTTTTGCCAATATAGTCATTTTGATCAGATTTTCAAATAATAAGTTTAAGACTAAATTGGTAAATTTCAAAAGGTTTAGGATTAAATTGATACAAAGAAATATTTAAAACTCAATTGGCAAATCATCAAAAGGTTTACAACTAAATTGACACAAATGAAAAGTTTAGGACTGATTAGTTACCATACAATAGGTTTAGGACTTTTGAGATAATCATCCCATTTGCTTATTATTCCTCATGCTCTTGTATGCATGTGAAGTTTGACATTTCATGAACTTACAATGTGCATCCACAGTATTTTCCAACAAAAGACCCAACTTTTAGCTCACTAAACTTTGGTCCTGAGTCGAATAATATCTTCCTGAGATCTTGCATGCCCCCAAGATTCTCCTAACCTCGCATGCGAACTCCATAATTAGAACGGATTACATTATAAAAATAATATCCTGAGTTAGCTAAACATCTCTAATATAATCGGTGAATAATATGATAATTCATTCCGCCGTTGCGTATATTCCCTTGAACTAACGCCACCGTCCGCCGCCGCCGCCGCAAGTGGCCACCCGCCGTTGCTTTCTTTAAGGTTTCTGTCGACTCTTTTTGCTAACTGCCATATGTCTCTTTAGTGCCTTTAACCGCAGCAAAACTAACATGCGTATCAATCATTGGCATTCATTTGTCCATCTTCTTTGATTATTTTCATTTAGAATTTTGATGTTGAGACATGGGGACCAATCCGATGTTTGATGTTCACGGGGAGAATGTATAGCGATGGGCAGCATCTAGACATTTTTTCCATACTGTTTTATCAGTTTTCATTAGCCAAGGATTATATATATAATTTTATTCCACAGTTTAGTGATAGAAGATTTTCCGAAGTTTTTTTTCTAAGTCTCCACATATTGAGCGTGCTCGAAATTTAGGATGTAAATTTGTATTTTAGATTTATCACCTCGAAATGATTGACGCATAAGCAATCAGCTCATAAAAGAGGTTTAGATTCGAACGCCACATCAATGATTTGTCATTTAACTAAGATACCCTCACACTTAGGAAAAATCACATCTACCGAATCCTAAGATGATTATTAGAAAAGTCCAAACCATTGTCGAAGCTTGACTGGTGAAAGAAGAAGGGAGAGAAAAGAAAAGGAGAGAAAAAATTTTTAAACAAATTCAGAAAAATTTTAAAAAATACAAAAAATTATCCAAATCAGTGTTGGTCATGTCACATAGAACAATCAACATTTATATGGACGATTTCCAATTAAAATGAGCCAGAAGGACTTTGGCAAATTAATAAAAAGATTTAAGACTAAATTGATCAAATTGATACATTTTTCTTTTTGATTGAATCCAAATTGCAAGATTTAGCAGCCATGTTCCGATCATTCAGACTCTTCATCTTCCCAGCAACCCTCACGCGTCGTAAGATATATCAATCCCATTATCACGCGGAACAAATTTTCAGCCATGTCTCGACATTTTTGAAGCAGTTCACTAACTCAACTTCAGCATCTGAAGATCGAAGGCCGTGTAGAGGAACCTACCACACGCATGTTCTCGGCGACGGTAGCGACAATCCCCAGAGAAAGAGAATATGCGCAAACGGACAGCCAAAAGTACGTCCGACCGTCGATCCACCGTAACGCCAGCATCGTCTTCTCTCCCTCTGTAAACTCGACTCGTTCGAAATTCCCATCGTTGTCGCTCGATCTCTCGTGATTCAAGGGAGCGGTCCGTGCATGTTCTGCATCGGATCGGATGCGGCTGTTCAGCAGCAACTTCCGCAGGATTTCTACCGTTACGAAGCAGACACGACTGCCGCTTTTAATCAAAAGTCAACGGTGGGGTTATTGTACTGAGCTCTGCCTCTTAAGTGGTCACCACTTGCTTCGCCAAGCACATGGCCTAGGGTACGGAGGGGAGGGAGGGAAATTAAAATACGTAGATTAAACCGCCGCAAATGGCTTAGGTTTAATGTGGAAACTTACTCGATCAATCTTCGACTTAGTCTTTACTTTTTTAAAAAAAAAATTACCAACTAATCTTAAACTTTTACATGAAATTCTAATGTAATTTTTTTAGTCAATTTTCGACAGAAACTATTGACGTTACAATCCAGTCATCACTCATTGTCCTATGTGCATCGCCAACCGTCCTGTGTGAAACATTGCCACATCAATGATTTCAGGTGACTTTTAAGATATTACCATCGTTAGAATGAATTAACAGCTTTTCTCTAATTAAGTTACCAACTAGTTTTGGAATAACAACTCTAATTTGAGTTACTTAGAAAGTTTATTTTATTTTAATTAGCAAGTCGTCCTATCTTTAATCAATTTTTATTTATGTTCATTAACTACTTCTTAAATTTACTGACTCTTGTATGAAATTACTAACTATAATTTGAGGGATTTATCAACTTTTCCTAATTACGATTTTTAAATAGTTCTGGAATATCAATTTTCACTTGAATTATACCAAATTGTCTATTGAGTACGAAATCTGGAAAAAAAAAAAAAGTTGATGAGTCACTCAAAGGTTGGTAATTTCATGTAATGGTCGGTCAAATTAAGAAGAAAGGGCAATAAAAAGTTGGTTGACGATAGGAGAAGATTTGATTTTATCAAAGATTAGAGAAGTTAGTAATTCAATAACAAATAAACGTTGATAATTTTCATAAGACTTCATTATGTAAAACTTGTTGAAACTTCATTATGTAAAACTTGTTGAAATTAATTGTAAAGGGGGTTAATAAGTAAGATAAATAAAAGTGGTAATTAATAAAAAAAAAATAACTCAATAAGCAATTCAAATAAAAGTTGGTAACCCAAAACTAGTTGGTAACTAAATTGAAAAAAAAAAAAGTTAATTGGTCTCATGATAAAGTTGGTAAGTTCATAAAATAGTTGATAACCTTAAGCCTTGATAATAAGGGCAAATAAAAGTTGATAAAAAAATTCTGTCATAAATAACAAAAGTTAATAATTAGAAAAAACAATTCATAACTAACTCAAAAAAAAAAAAATCAGTAATGCGAAACTAGTTAGTTACTTGATTGGAAAAATTTAGTAATTACTTTAATTGAGGTTGGTAATCTCTAATTTAGTAAATTTAAAAATTTAGTAAATAACACTACTAAATGCGGCAACTTAAAAGAAAAATTAGAAAGTTTACACAAAACTTTAGAAAACATTGAAAGCGGGTATATTTAATTCAAAGTGTTTGTAAGAAAGACAAATGAAATTTGAAAGATAAGAAAAGTTGGTAATTTGGAACGATAAAAAAAAAAGCTCATAATTTCATAAGAATCACGATGAGTAATTATAAGAAAATCAAGTAATCGGTCACTCTTCTTTTACCAATTTCTTTTTTATACTTATCAACTATTTTAGAATCCAATAATAAAAATATTTTTTTTCTTTTTTTAAAGAAATGGAAGAGTAAAATCATCAATTTTTTTAAATATAACTAGGGACAAGAAAAATAAATAACAATAGTCAAATGATGATAGGCAATATCCAATCAACCATAAATTTTGTGCCTTGAAAGGTTTAGATGGCATTTTCTTATTGTCGAAAGATATCAAATAAATGACCGCTTTGATCGGGACTCGGCAATTCACATCTTTTTATCTATGGAAGATACACTTACAAACAAATTATGTATAATTCTATTTTATTACAACAATGCAAACAAAACGTAACACGTGTGCTGATGGTTTGGTACATGCCCAGATCTAATCTATTCACAAAGTGATGGTTCATTTCCTAAGTATTAATCACATTTGTCAACCGCGGGGAAGATTCTTCTTCGTCGGAAAATTCAAGCCTAACAGTTGAAAATCTTGCAGTCCACCAACAAAATCCTTCCATATCTCCGCACTTGACTCGTCTTCTGACTGTCAATCAATCAACAAAAAAATCAATTGACTTGTCACATACACAATGACTTTTGGACAATAGAGAAGTGTAGTGCGGTCCAATGTTGCAGGAAGGGTTAAATGATGTCAGTCCAAAAGTGAGATAACTTTGAAAAGGGCAGCACATGGTCTGGTTTTACCCTAGGGGCACACCCATAATTGCCTATCAATGCTCAAATCTGTCGACTCTAACTTTTATTTTTTTTTATTTTGAGTTCCAATCGATCGTCTCTCTAAAGGCCATTCGTCGAAGCACTGATGTGGGACTAGCAATTGACTATGTTAAAACCCGTGGGGAATCGTGTTGCTAAATATAGGATCCCCAATTCGATCATGGTCTTGCTGGTCAAGGTTATAAAGTAGAGGGGAAAACTTTACTTTTATCGTAACAACCGACCCCGGTCCATAGGGGCCGGTACTCGAAAAGAGGCTTTCCGACATCTAGTCTAGATTTGAAGTATTCATAAAAGTTCTTGTAACATAGAACCGACATCATTGACAAGGCCAATTTATACGATTCGGAACCACAACACATGGATGGAAATAGAGGTGGCGATGCAGGTTTGAAAGGTGACTCCTACCATGGAGCATTTCTATCTCAAATGGATTCAAAACGGGCTTGATCATAAGCTAAAAAGTTATCTATACAAACTAAACTCATGTCATTAGCAACGGCATGATACAATTCATATGGAGCGAACCCTCATAATAAATGATAAAATTTCACCATGAGACAATGATCGGGTGATATGATTGAGATGAAATCTCTAGTCCTATTTCACTAATTCACGTTCAATTTCTTACTCGACGTGAATGGCTGCTGGGATGTAAATAGCAAATTTGTTCCGAAATGATCGAAAGTCAGATGAAGCCCTTTTCACTTTGCGTGCATGATTGACGCATGCCATTCTTTGCTTTCTCTCCTTTCCTTTTCAACCACCGCTTTTTCCATGATTCGTCTTACTCTATTCACTCTCTCTTTTAATGATGAAAGGACAATAATTAAGTATGCCAGTCAAGTAAAAGATCTAGTACAAGTTTAACATTTCTCTAATCGGAACACTACAACTCTCATCGACCGGACACCGTTCCTCATTCATCGCATAAAAAAATTTGACAGTAACGGTTTCGGCACATATAACAGTAACGAAAATCTTATAATAATCCAAAGTGTTGGAGCATAGCAATGCATAGGCAGCAAAAAACAATCAAAATTGAAGAATCCCTATTGGATCTTGAGAAGAGGATCAAACACAAGATGTGGGAACAAGAAACATATTATAAAGTAGCTAACCTTAGAAAGTCTGAATTAAATAAAATATTGCAAAAGAAAGAATCTCACCTTCCCCAATACTTAAGAAGCTAGCTACCCCACGTCTTCTCTTTATAATCACCCGCTTCTCTCCACCCGCAAGACAACTTCACCAGTAGGACGAAAAACGCAAGAAAAGATGCAGAAGAACCGGTGGATTGAGCTCCTCTTGCTCTGCATCTGTCTCCTGAGGTTTGCTTCCATGGCGGCGGCGGCGGCGGCGGCGTTGGGCCGGAGCGGAGAGCTCGGTGAGGAGAAGAACTTCGAGGGCTCGTCGGATCTTGTGGACCTTCAATACCACATGGGTCCTGTCCTCGCATCTCCCGTCAACGTTTACATCATATGGTATGGCCGTTGGAACCAGAACCAGCAAGCCACCATACGAGATTTCATCTATTCTCTCTCTGCTCCGCCGTCCTCCGCCTCTTATCCTTCGGTCGCCGACTGGTGGCGCACCGTCCGGCTCTACACCGACCAGACCGGGTCCAACATCACCGGAAACTTCGTCCTCTCCGGGGAGTTCTACGACTACAAGTACTCCCACGGGGGTTACCTCAGCCGCCTGGACATCCAGTCCGTCATCAAAAACTCCGTCGCCGCTTCGAACCCGCACGCCCTGCCGCTCAATCCTCACGACGGCCTCTACTTAGTCCTCACCTCCGCCGACGTCCGGGTCCAGGACTTCTGCCGCGCCGTGTGCGGGTTCCACTACTTCACGTTCCCCACGATCGTCGGCGTCACCGTTCCTTACGCGTGGGTCGGCTACAGCGGGACGCAGTGCCCCGGGATGTGCGCCTACCCGTTCGCCTGGCCGAAGTACTCGGGCAGCACGAACGGGGGCCACGGCATCATGAAGCCGCCGAACGGGGACGTGGGGGCGGAGGGGATGATCAGCGTGATCGCCCACGAGCTGGCCGAGGTCTCGAGCAACCCGCTCGTGAACGCGTGGTACGCCGGGGACGACCCCACGGCGCCGACCGAGATCGCCGACCTGTGCCTGGGGGTGTACGGGAGCGGCGCCGGCGGAGGGTACGTGGGGGAGGTGAGCAAGGACGCGTGGGGGAGCGGGTACAACTTGAACGGGCGAAGGGGAGGAAGTACCTGGTGCAGTGGGTGTGGAACCCGGTGAGCAGGAGATGCTATGGCCCCAATGCCCTTGACTGAGGAGATGGCCATGTGGAGACCGGTACATATGATGACTTCGTGAATGAGTTCCGACTTGCAGCTGCCGGCGCGGCTTGTGGAGACCGTGCCGCCGGAAAGGAACGAGGCTTTGTCAGCGCACGGCTCGTGACTGCAGCTCCATGACGTTCCCCGTCGTTGCCCCTGAAAACGGTGCTTTATAGAGCATCATCGTCCTGCAACACGAACTCCGTAGTGCAGTTTTCTATCCATTGCTATTGCTTCTATTGTAATCATTCATTTCCCATTGCTTGCTGTAGCTTCAATAGTTTCTTATTTATGAAGTAAATATTAAGTGTTGACTGAGCTTTACTAAGCCAGTGACGGGCTTTGCCATACCCCTCCTGCAAAATCACATCAGAGACGAACCTGAACACAAGAATGCATACTCTACGGATGTCTAATAATCCTCATTTCGCCGTCAAACTCACCAACGACGATTCTGCGCCTAGTGGTTCCAACAAGAATGAGGGTGAGGTCCCAGTGACTGCCGAAAATGTAGGTTTCCTTGTGCTTCTGATACAAGTCAATGGCGTTACATCTGAACATGCGAAGCGTCACGGGAGGGGACAAGTATATACACTTGCTTTAAACAAAAGCATAACCCCACGTGCTCGCTCGTTGCCCATTTCTTGACAATTCAGATATTTACAGATGCCTAGACAGATATAATTACTGACATAGCAACGAAGATAGCACATATAATCCTACGTGGTCAATGTAAATACCAGGGAAGAACTTTTTTTTTCCATTATAAAAAGGGAGGAACCGCGGTTTCCAATTTTCCCGCTAATTCATTTGTACAAGCACTGATAAGGAAAAAGAGAAGGAAAAACCCTCAACACCGATTAAAAAGAAAAGAATTAACTGTACAAACAACATGTATGCCCCCCTAACATAATCCCGTACACGGTCAGCTTCCTTCTGAAGCCGTTCCTATTGGTGGCAATCCCTCCTCTTCATGGAATTTTCTTTATAATTAAGACAAGAAATGCATAGGGCCCCCTTCTCTCAACCAAAAACTGGGCCACATATCAGAGCTTAAAACCTGTATCTTCTCAGCATTTGACCAGTGAATGCTTCTAGCTAATTAGGGTGCTAGTCGAAAAGTCTTCAACCAACTTGAGGAAAAATTGGGTGAATTTCACAATACATCAGAGCAATGGATACATCTGTGGTCAATTAGCCTGGTTACAAGACTTCCTGGCTCGGGAACTAGAGTAGACGTAACACTGTTCCAAAAATGAAATGTCAAGGATTTATCCAGAATTTTTCTGAAAAGAGAATCTTGTTGTGCGCGTTCAATCTCTGTTGAAGGAGCAACGAAGTACCTGTTTACAGCTCACAAAGGTCAATTTAAGGGCAAACAACCTTTTGACGTGAAAACATTAAGCTTTATATAGTCTAAATGAAAAAAAACATAAGGAAACAATTCAAATAGCATCAGCAGTCAAGAAAAGAGTTGTTTGTAACACATCTAATGTGCATGTTTCAACAAGACTGGCACAGAAATGACAGGTTTGCACAACTATGTGCCTGTGTTCTTGTCATAACTGATTGATAGATGTGGAGTTATATAGCGCATTTACCGAGAGGGTGCAATCAACATCATTTTTTTGCTGGTTCAGGATTGTAAGATCACATGACTTTCTCATACAATCAGTTTGATAGAGGTATACTCAAGGTGCCATCACAATCAGCATTCCTGGTTCAAGGTAATGGAAATTGACATCTACAATTGCCAGGATTAACAATTTAATAATCTTTTGCTGCAAACTTTCATGAAAATGCACGATTTTTCCCCACAAAACAAAGGCTAAATGAAGACCATTAGAAGTAAGCACCCTGAACGCCATCTGCTTAGATTCCAACAGATTCCATCATACTCCATCAAGCCCAATTTATTATTAAGCCCAGAAAAAACCTACTTCATCATGCATGCAGGTAGACATTATTTTCACACCTTCTCTCAATCCTGTCAATACAACTGAAACTATCTAGTCATCCCATCACTTCAGAATCTTCCCGCAACCATCTTGCCTATAAATGCCTAATGCTTAGTCACACCAATCAAATTGTGATGGTGCTCAATTTTTATATTGAAGTTTTGAGAAGATATGCACAGACAAGGGGTTTCTCCGAACAAACCCCCAAATTATTATCTGACTGTTGTAATTTAAAATGAACTCTCATCCCCTGACATGAGCAATATCTACTTGTTACTTTCTCTACTGTCTTGTGTGGAATGTTTCTGGTTTGTGATCCATAATCTAATGACAGATCAAGCATTTTGCTTCTATTGGGCTGACCTATTTCAATTTGCAGCTGATGCTGGAGACTATCCACATACTCATTTCTGTCAAGGACCCAATGACCTTCACATCCATAAGGATAATAATCCTCGTCACAAGCAAAAAGTATTGCTTTTACTGTCTCCCAGAGTGGTGCTAAAGATAAGAGAGCGGGTTGTCTCTCAGAAGCAATAGTTATCTCAGCATCCTTCCAAAGAGTGGCATAATAACTGGACCCATCTTTTGGTCATTCAAAGTTCTTACATTTCTTATTTTTCCAATTTTCAATCAACTTAGCCCTAAAACATTCAGCGGTACTGTCCACCTTCAACAACAACACCTCCACATGGCAACACAAAACTTATGTATTTTAGCAGGTAAGAAAGCTCGATTAGAAGGAGATGAAGTTCACACTTTCAGCAATTACCATACCAAATATCCTATCACTTAACTATAGCTGTTGATGTAACTTATGCTTAATGTATTCTTGCTTCATTTTATGACAATCAGCTTGGGATATTTTCTCATGGTCTTGCATGGTTTGTATATAAAGATGTTCACAGCTTTGAATGATACATCCAAGTGACCTTATGCATTAAGATGTGGTCTGACATGAGGCCACTCATGCACCCAAAATTATGTGGAACACACACATACGCAGTAGGGTCAAGCAGGGCCTACATGGTTCCAGGTGCTACATGCTTCTGCATAAATATAGATACTTCCAACCAAAAAAATCATACACCAGAGAAAAGAGATACCTCGTAATATCTTGGCTACTAATAGGAAAGAAGATGAAGAAGGGCTGCACTTTCAACTCCAGCAGCTCAACTTCTCTTCTCCCACTTTTTGAAAAGTTTCCTGCCACTCTTGTCAAAAGTTCAGCCCCATTCCATCTAAACTGGGTATCATCATACACCAAGTAGAACTCCCTCAAGCACTCCATTATGAAGGGGCTGCAAGCATAGTTTAGCAATTAATGACTCAGCATAGAAAAAAAAAAATAAATAAATAACGAATCAATGCACAACATCAGCAATATGTTACACAAAATAAGCAGATACAAGCTGCAGCTCTCCTTGCATTTTATTTAAGGATCCAGAAAAATATCCAAAGTAATCATCCTTTTCCAGTTTCAAGCAACAGAGAAAGCCAATTTTGTACACTTTTAACATAAATATCTTTTGTGGAGGTGAAAATGCAGTGTCCAAATTCAGGTGAAAAGGAACTTAGAATAGTTGCAAATAGTAATGGTATTGCCCATGGAAGTAGAATATTTTAACAACATAAAAGACATGATGTAAGAAGAGAGAATTAGCCCTCAATTTGCATGGATATGTCAAAACAGTGCCATATTTGTAAGCCTAAAAGTCATTTGATGAAAGCATCTATCCGTGGTGAGTAAAAGAAGTACCTATGCCTTCTGAATGCCATTACAGCACCATTGAGAGACCGTCGATCAAGCCGACCCTCCAAACCAACAGTGTTGTTGAGAGAAGAGAGTGATTTCAACACAATGATGTCAAAATCAATATATATTCCACCATATCTGCAGAGAAAAGAACAAAAGATATATAATTATGTACTTCAAAATTAATTATCCATGGCAATTTACAAATATGACAGAACATTAACTATCCCATATCTGAGCAAAACAAAAAATTGAGCATTGGGAAATCAACCAAGAGATATTAAAGACATAGCACATGCTATACATTAACTTTATAACCTTAAAAAGAGAGATGGATTGTATGGATAAACTGAATTAAATTTCATTAACTACAAGATGGCATAATCCGTCCTCTCTTTTTTTTAGGCTGGTAAGATGTAACTCCAGAGAGAAACATTAATGAGGAAAGAATACTAAAAATTCAATGGCAATCCTGCATCTTCACTAAACAACCAATACAATCAGCATGGCGAAGTGCTAAGTACATACGGGAAACCATGCCTATACTGCTTTCTTTCCCTTAATGGGCCCCTCCATCTCCCATTCCTCTCCCCTACTATTCAAAAAGGTATTACTCATAACAGCCTTTTCCTCTTCTAAGTAATACGTGAAAGTCTACTGAGGATATGAATAACCCTTTTTTTTTTGCATCGGAATAACCCCTTTCATCAGTCAGAATAGTATAAAATGTTCATGAAGAAGGACAGCTGTTCTTGCTAGGCTAATACAACAAGGGTTCAGAATCTTATCATCATGATCATTAAGCAAGAAAACCAGAAATAAACAAGTTCTTTAAAGCTGATTGCGAAGATAACTAGAACCCCTTCTGTTGTTGGCAAGCCAACAAGGACAAACATGGCAATCATGGAAAAGATAATACGAAACTCCCACCTTAGAGGTAAGTGCTTGAATATATGGAGACTTATACCTAGGCTAATAATCTGAAGCAATACTAAGCACAAGCATTACTCGATGACTGTCTTAAATGTGAAGCTTCACTCCTGCAAAGGAAGTTGATCTTCTTCATACATGACACATAATAACTTAACTAACCAAAAAGGAACTACATTTCCGTAAATGCATCCTTGAATACATCCTTAACTACTCTATGGGTATCAACCTATTTACCAACATGAAGGAGTAAGCAAGAATTCAGCAAATAAGAACCGTTAATCCATGCCTAGCTGATATAACAATTGATAGAATAAGTGATGATCCAATGGTTCTGATATGCATGCCCATGCAGATGCCAATTTTGCTAATGCAGATGTCTCACTGCACTAATAGAGTAGCCTAGAGCCAACTATTACAGTGACTTTTAAGGGTGCACTACCATATCTCAGTTGAATTCAATTTCTTGAGGAAAAGAACTGTACCACAGAGGACCACCCTTACTCATCACTGATAAAATTATGTCTTTCATGTCAACAATCTCAGATCTCCTCAACTGCTTTTCAGCTTCCATACCAAAAGCAGAAAATATTGAAAAGCTATCAATAGATATAGAACCTGACACTGATTTACCATTCAGAAAATTTTTAGCCTAGTGTTATTTAGGAAGAAAGCATTTTCAATATCACTAGCAAAAGTTAAGATATGCAAAGAGGTAATCACCAGGAAGGAGTATCCTGTTTTAGCAGATCAGTTGAATTTGCTGCCGCACTAAAAAAGAACTAAAGAGACCACATAGGGAAACAAAATGTGTAGACTGAAGTTGAAAGCACATATGTAGCCAGACAATGCTACGTAAATTATTTACTCCAAATAATGGCAGACTCTTCTGTAGATTATCAACCCTCCTTAAAGATCAGCTCGAACTAAGACCACTATGCAAACCCTGGCAATACTAAATGGCCAATTTTAAGTTTATGTCATTCTCATGCAAGATCATATCACAGGGAACCTGTTGGAAAATAACCTTCTGATGTTAGCTATTCATGCGGCAGATCCCCCCCCCCCCAAACAAAAATAAAAAAATAAAAAAAGGACCAACAAATAGGGGCTACACACATGCACACATGGGGAGAGAGAGAGAGAGAGAGGTATCTCTCAGTCCAGAATAGTCCCCTCAAAATTCTAAACTATCAGATTCCTACCTTAATATAATAACATTTGTAAGCTTCAATTATATCTCTCCTTATTATCTCCTTCCAAATATATCTACGTTTTCCCCAGCCCTTCTAACCAGTAACTCCATCCATTCCTCACACCTTCTCACTGGGACATCCAAAGGTCTTAATTCATCATGGCATACCATCTTAATAAGTTCAACAATTACTCTGAAGCTTAATTTTTACCAAATTGTTAACAATCTTTGGGAATAATTTCGCCAAGCTAGTTCTACCTTCAGATAATCAAAAGGGATTTCGATAGAGCACTTCCCAAGAATTTAAAAACATAAGCAGATAAAAACAAAAAAGCCTAGAACCAACTGCTTACGAGTTACAGATTCTTTGACATCTAATTTCAATATTCCTCATATTTCAATAATATTTTAATACAAATCTTTGTAATAATTTTCACTTTTGGAGAAACTAAGTTAATCCTAGAATCATCTGCGGTGCCTTCACTTACACATGCAGCATCACATATATGACACATTCTAATCACCAGAACACATCGAGATCTCACTTGTCAAGTATGCATTGTGATATAGCAACAGCTCATTCTACAAACAAAACCATAGCATCAAAAGGACTCGCATGAAATACTGAATACATTGGGAGTCTTTAATCATTATCTAATTCAAATGAGATGACTTGCAAAAATTTCAATGAGGAAGTGAAATATTTAAGTTGATGGAAACCTACTTGTAAAGAGCAGCAAGCCGGATGAGCTCACTGAAATGAGTAGGATAAAACTTTGTCTTTCTCCACTCAAACCAGACGGAAGCAAATATGAGTGCAGGCGTATCTTTCAGCAATTCTTCAAGATTTGGCATGGCGACAGCAACTTTGTATCTACGAAATTGAAAGTGAGCAGTCAGTTGAAAACCATCAGGTACTTCAGATTAGTTGTGTCAAACTGTGACTGTGAACTTACTTAAGATCCAATCCAAGAACTGCAATGACAAAGGAAAAAAGAGACACCATAGAGGAACAACTATATTAAAGAAACCTACGTTAACCTGAACGATGTCTAAGCCAGCAAATAAGTCAGCTAGTTGTAGAAAATAAGAGGTGTGTCCAGATAAACTGCACAAACCCAGACATCATTCCAAAAAAGAAATTTCAAACTAAGAGAGAAAAGACTTAACACAAATCTGCTTGTACAGGATCACACAAGATTACTGAAGTGAGCCAATAGGTGCATGGAAACTCAGGTTTATTCAGCCCGTATTATCTTCAGTAGGATAAGACAACCAGTGCAATGCAAACTCCCAAAACAGCAACAATAACAAGTTGAACCAAGTATGAAACAACTTTATGCTTATCGTTTAAGAATTATCGGATACCCATGCACTATCTATCCAGCAAAAGTCCATCTAGAAAAAGAAAAGCAATGTGAACATGAGCAATTACCCATCCTTCAGAAAGCTATCTTTGAAGAAATCAAGCTCGATAGTCTCAGAGTACACAACAACACAAGCATCAGGATGCTGTGAGAGCAGACTCTCCAGTGCCCTTTGATGTCGAACACCAAACATCCATGGTGGTGAGTTCCACACCATAAAAACTCTTAAGTGACATCTACCTGTTCTAAAAAATGCATTCATAAATTCTGTGAATGTTAGCCCAGGATGCAAGCCAGGGTAGTAACCCCATCTCCTTCCATCTGCATATACATGACCTTCAATCTCAGAACTCCTCCTATTCTCTTGAATTGTTGCACTCCGACCATTTTTGTCAGACAAATTGCCGTCCACACGTCCATTAGCCTCACTTCCATTATTTTTCACAATGCTATCAGATGCATTCCTCACATTGTCATCTAACGTCCGTCTCTCCACCCTCCTAATCTCACCTCTCCTTTCAAATTCACTATCTTGACTCTCTGCACTACCAGTCTTCCCACTACTAGCCACATCATTGTTTTCTCCTAATTCACGAGCATCCTCTGAGATCCCTAACGGCTTCTTCACAGGAAAGGGCACTTTCCTGAACTCATTCAACCACCATTTCTGCACCAATTTATCCCCTCTAGTATACCACGTCACACTGACCCCATCCGGGTCCTGCAACATTGGATTGTTCGACGGATTCAAAATATGCAGACTGGACCTGAACATTCTATCCTTCTTCAAGAAATCGCTTTTCTTATCAAACCAATCGCCCCACCCTTCTCTCAGCGGTGAAACCCTCTTTTTCACCTTCAACAGAAGAGCATCCTCCACACTCATCACTTCCGTCACCTTCCTCCTCAAACCCTCGTCCACCGGAATGTCATCGGATCCAAATGCCGTCTTACTGCGATCATCAGGAATCGACCCCACACCCAAGATCGAGCTATCATAGTCCCACTCATCGATCGAGCGCTTGCTGAAAGCTCGACGTATGGACCCGGTGACGTGGTCGTAGAAGTAATTGTTATCCACGGGCGTCGCGCGGTCGGCCTCCGCCTCGTCGTCCTCGTCCTGGTCCTCGCCTTCCCACCGCGAATTCGCCGCCCCGCTCCGGTCGGCCTCCTCCTCGACGATGTCGAGCTCGTCGATCTTGTCGTCCCCGCCGAGCTCGAGCCGGTCGGCGGACTCCGCGGCGGGATCGGACAGGATGCGGCCGGAGACGGCGTCCGCGGCGGAGGCGGCGGTGGTGGAGGAGAGGCGGGAGTAGAGGAGGGAGACGGAGAGGAGGAGGAGGACAGCGGAGATCAGGGCGCAGACGTGGGCGCCGCAGCGGGGCCGCCGCCGGGATCGGAGAGTCCGGAGCATCTTTCGGTCTTCTGTGGTGGCGACGCTTTGAGAAGTTTCGGGTGACGGTGGTTGTCAGCTTCGGCTTCTAGCTCCGGAGCGGCCACGCAGGTGGGGCACGGGAAGTGACGTCAGCGAGTAAGAGAAAATGCTTTTAATTTTTCATTTTCTTTAAAATTTTTTAAAAAGATGTGTACATTTTCAAAGGGGCGAAAAAAAAACCCCAAACTTTAAGTCCCCAAATATACCTCGAACTTTTTTTTGTCTCAAGAAAAACCCCAAACTTTAGGTTTAGTCCCAAATCTGCCCCGAACTTTTCTTTTGTCTCAAAAAAAACCCTAAACTTTAATTTTAGTCACAAATCTACCCCGAATTTTGTTTTGTTTAAAAAATCTCAAATTGGTACACATATGACAAATTTACCCAAAATTATTTTTTTGACCACCAAAAAAATTACCATATATTATTTTCCGTTAAATTTTACCGTCAAATTTCTAAATTAAATAACACGCCACAATTAACGGGTATACTAATTTGGGGTTTTACCCTATGTTTGTACTAAAAAAATCACCAATTTTTGATATGTTCTCGAATATACCCCATGGTCTAGTCCCAACTTAACATGGCATTTCCACATAGATAATAAATACACATAAACAAGATGTTATAGAAAATTATTTCAAAATAAAACCATTTTAGGATATAAAAAATTAGGGATTACTAATACGGCTTTTGGACAGAGGCTAATGAGGGCAAATTTAGGATTATAGTAAAATTTGATGATTTTATTTTTCACAAAAAAAAAATTGGGATAAATTTGGGAATAGATTAAGAATTTGGGGTTTTTTTTTAGATTAAAGAAAAGTTTAGGGCAGATTTGGGACTAAAACTAAAGTTTGAGGTTTTTCCTGAGACAAAGAAAAGTTCGGGGCAGATTTGGAACTGAACCTAAAGTTTTGGGGTTTTCTTGAGACAAAAAAAAGTTCGGGATATATTTGGGACTAAACTAAAAGTTTGGGGTTTTTTTTTTTTAATTGACCCCATTTTCAAAGCAAAATTTAATGAGGTTGCCAAATATATTATATGCACTCTTTTCCTTAAAGGATATATAAATTGAAAAATAAACTAGAAAATTGGCCAAGATGGGTAAGAAAAAAAAATGATGTACTTATGGTCTCAAAATAAAAATGGTCCCACTTTTTAGGGGTATAAATGACCAGAAAATCCAACCGAACCAAAAATGCGGTTGTCCGGTTTTCTTATTTTTACTTTGTTTATTATAATTTAAGTAAAAAAGAGAATAAATAAGAGAGATTATTGATTTTTATTATCGGTTTTTCGTCTGAAAATAACCCAATGTAACCGAAAACATAAGAAACGGTTCGGTTAAGCGTTTTTAACACCCCTACCACTTTTCAAATGACCAGAAAATCACATCTTCTCCTCTTACTCGCTATTGAAAATATCAAAAACGACCTTTTTGCCTTGTTATTAGAGGTGAGCATGATTTTAAGATAGAGTTTAAAATAAAAGAACCAAACTGGCCGGATTTCTATCTGATTCCACGTTATAAGGTATGATGGATAGGTTCTAGATTCTAGAAACTAGCGAATCTATTTTGACAAATAGGTGGAATTTAAAACTTGGAATAAGTTTTTGTATTTCTCTTAATCTATGTCTTCACATGATCTAGTAATATTAGATGGCATTTGATGATGAATGTATAATCCGAAACAACTAATTTAAACTTTCATTTTATTATTGAGACTACTACTTCATTAATATTTTTATATTTTTTGTGAGTCTAAATATAAGTTATAAGTGGTAGTCATCATAAGTAATTATTTACTACAATCATCAATTAACAATATAGGTGGAACTTGAGTAGACTTTAGAATCTATGATAGGATAAATTCCAAAGTTCAAAAAAAGATGAACTTATTTCAATGGGAAGGTTCTAATTTCCAAGTCAAATTTGTATCAACTTAGAATTGCTCATCTTTACATATAATATCTCTCTTTCTCCTCACACATGTTCTTCCTTACAACAATAGAATGAATTAGGTTGAATATGTTAATAAACAAATTCTCCAACTAATGATATAATATAATCAAGAAGTAAAAATGCTTAAGGATGCTTTTCACATTCGTGCTAAAAGACTTCTATCAATTGTTTCTTATCACTCGAACGCAAGTCGTGCCAAATTGAGCTTATAAGTGTAAGAACTTATTATTTGAATCTCAAGAAAGCTCAACCAAGTTAGCAGCAAACTAAGAGCATGCAAAAGTCTCAATCTGTCAAAAGTTGGGGGTGAGATTTAAACAACCAGTTCTTAAAAGTCTTATAATACCTATCAACTTTCAACGCCTCTCTTTTAATTTATGATAATATTATGAAAAATCCAAAATAGATAGACATAAAACAAATGTATCTTCTATTAGTTTATGTTAAATTTTACCATCAAATTACTAAGTTAAATGGCACTGGCAATTGACAAGTGTATCAATTTAGGATTTTACCCTCCATTTGTCATATATATATATATATATATATATTAGTTTGTGATTTTTCGTATTATTAATCCAATTTAATGAAAATTAATGGAGAGTAAATTTGCTAAAAATTGATTTTGGGTAAATATGTAATAGATATACAAATTTAAGAATTTTCTTAAAATTAACCCTTTTTAATATTGATCCTCTTGGATGCTTAAGCTTCAATGTATAGTTTCTATATGGCGTCGGTGGTTGCTGCATTCTAAAACTTGATCAACACCAGTAGCATTATGTTATTCAGCTAAAGCAAACATTGTAGTTGTAGACCAGTATTGTTTTTTGTCTGTTTTGCCAGTTGACAAGCATCAGCAACAGCAGTAGATGTTCTTAGCTCTTTGGGCATGGTTTAAGGGCCTGCTGGCATTGTGGGAAGTTGGGTTTAGTTTTTGGGTTCATCAAGGCCTATTGGTTCTTGGGTCTGTGAATAATGGGCCACTTGAAACATTACTTACTCTAATTTTTTAGGAGACTATCAATTTCTCATGGAAAAGGGTTACAGAACACAACAGTTTTCTGACAAGAAAAACATACTCATCTTGATTGACAAGCGCCCTCAAAGCACATCATAAGTAAACAAATAAGCAAACTTTGAGTTTCCAAAGCATTAATTATACTCGTGATATGCATTATTGGCGTTTCGAATGCATTCGTTAAGATAACCCTTGTCATATATAGAAGATAGAATTCTCGAGAGCTTGATTTGATGTGTATCCTCAGTATATGCACTAATGGTAAGTTTCCGAGATATCAAAAGAGATTGATGATGTTGATCATAGCGATAAGTTAGCCTTGAGAAGGGGAAAAAATAGCTTACATGCTTTGATCAAATCTTGACCCAAAGCTGTTTGCATGATTGCGAGATTACTTATAAATACTTAATATGGACAATGAAAATTAATGGAACACTCTGTGAATATGAAATAGCATAATAGACAATCATTTGTGTCTTTTGATTCATAGATAGAACAATTTCAAGTGGCTATTTATATATTTGTGGACGTGCTTCAATATGTTGGACTGACCGCGTGAAATATGTGTTTTGATGTTTTAGGGGATAGGCCATAATAAACTTACTTAATTGAATTCTCACTATCTCGATTATTATTATTATTATTATTAATGTTATTAATGATTGCCCAATTGGCATTTAAATCTCATTTGTACTATGGAATTTAATTCGTCAACTCATGAGATTTAAGAGGTTGTGCCAGTGTTCACCATCGACTCTCTATGTCCTATTAGTCATGATTTGATTTCTCAATTAATTTCTCATTTAATTAAGGGCCAATCAGGATCTAAGTAAGATGCGAAAAGTCGCATTTACATTTGCGAGCGAGAGAATCATGGGTCCGGGAATTAATGCGCAAGATACGTTCGATGCCCACTTTGATTTTTCTTCTTTTGTACGTAGACGTTTTCGTGGAATCTTTTCATCATTCTTCATCCTCAAAACATGCATTCGAGTGTCCATGCATCAATACCCACTCAACTACAGTACACACAAAAGTAAAGTATGGGCAAAAGAATGAAAATTTAGTAATTATAAGTACATATAAGCTATATTTGGCAATCATGATAAAATTTAAGATATGATAAAATTTATAATATCTTGTATTTGATGCCTATTCAAAACAAGATAAAGTTGGATATAGGTTGGATAAAATTATCCTATGGGAGATTTATCATATCATGTATTTGGTGCCTATTCAAAACAAGATAAAGTTGGATATAGGTCGGATAACAATTATCCTATGGGAGAGGTGGAATAACAAAGTGAATAGGATTTCCAATTTCATAATAGAAAAATTAAAATTTCTAAAATTATATTTTAATATAAATAATATTTGAATTCTAATATAAAAATTCAAAATAAAAAAAATAACTATTTGTTTTTTAATTTAATCTTAATATTATTTATACATTCGAATTTAATTTTTCTTGTAATATAAATTCAATATAAAAATATTATTTATTACATATTTTAGGTTTTTTTTTTAACATTTTAGGTATATCAGTGCAATTTTCTGTTTAATACATTTTTATTAGAGATTGATGGAAGGGAAAGAAATAAATAAAAAGAGAAATTAAAATAAAATAATAAAACAAAAATAAAAGTGGACAAGAGCATCAAAAGAGATTTTTATTATATCCTTTTGTAAAATATGTGGTTCATTTATATTAATATATCATTTCTGCTTAAAAATATATAATATAATGAAAATATATCTGATTTTATTACTATAATTACTAAACGATTGATAGAATATAGCAAAATCTTCTAGATTTCATATCCTATCCTATCTTGATTAGAAATCTGGACGATCAAACATAATCATAGGGATTTTATGACCGTAAAAAAAAAATGGAATGAAGTGATTTTACCTATGCCATATTCATTTCAAATTGATTATCCATATTTGGATCTAAACAGATTCTTAAAAAAAAGATTAAGGGGGAAAATTCAAAAGCGAGCCACTCATCCTAATTCTTGGAGAATCTTTCAGTATTCTCTAATAATAGTATTATCTAATAATTGGGTAAGAAGAAAAATATACAATATTAACAAAAGTTATGAGATGTACGAATATTAATACATTAAAATAAAAAATGAATGTAGCTTGGTTGGACTCATTTATTAAAAGGACCGTCATAAGTAACTTTCATAGATTGGAAACTTCTGGAGTAGGTGGGGCCAGCAATGAGTGATAAAGTACTCTTAGCTGTGAGAAGTGATTTTACTTATGTCATGTTCATTTCAAATTGATTATACTAAAAATATATGTGAAGGTGCGTTCGTTAAAGGATGATTGATATGAAATGAAAATTATCGATTATTTTATTATTTTCGATGAGAAAATCAAAACAAGAATTTCATTCTTTTCTTTTTCCTTTTTTGAGCCGCATGTCTCGTCATGCGGCATCGTTATCAACCGGTCGAAGTGTGTGAGCTTCCGCCCTGCCAAGTGTCTCCCCTCCTCCCCAATCTTCCATGGCCATTCCTCTCTCCTGCTCCCCTGCTCCTTTTTCTTGCCTTCATCAACGCCGCGTGCATCGATGACGAAGGTCGGCGCGCGGATACTTCCATCGACCCAGAAGAGCCGAGCCCTCGTCCCTTCGGCTACGCTCGCGAAGCTAACAAATTGAGCTCGCCCCAGCTGCTTCTCCTTCTTCTTCGTCTTCTGGGTCCCGTCTCGGAGAGCGGGAACGATCGAGTTGCGGGTCCGTTTGGAGCTTCGTCCGGAATGCGGAGGTCGCTTCGAGTGGTTGCCGCCGCCGCGACTCGGTCGTCGAACGGTGGACGGGTCTCTGGCGGTCGCCGCTTCTGATTCGGGTCGCTTTTGGTTCTTGATTTGGAGGGTGGGTTGGTTTTGCTCGCGTGGGGGTGTGAAAGCTTGGTGGGTCGGTCGGCTGAAGCTGGAGAGAGCGGCGGCGGAGGAGTTCTTGGGTGGTCGCCGCGACGCATCATCGCCGCTCGGTACTTGGCTGTTTCGGCTGGGATGTTTAGGAGCAGCAACGTGGCTGCGAGGATTTTCGAACGGCAGATTCGGACTCCTGCTCCTGGCACCAGTGTACTCCTCTGTGCTTTTTTTTTCCATAGCAATTTGATCTTCGTTGTTGGTGATGTTTGTTCGTCTGTGTTGGGGAGTTTCCTGTTTTAGTCAGTTATAATGAATTTTATTTACTTAGTCTTATGCGAATTGGCCGAGCTCTTGCTGAACTGAACTTTGGGACTACTTCTTCGAATAATGTGCCATCAGGAATGTGCGCAAAGTTCTATCTTACTTAAACGAAGAAATGATGGAGGAATTGCTTGATTTGAATCTCCAGAACTTGGAAACATTTATCACTTTTAATTCAATGGAAGCGAGCTGGATACACACGGAGCTATCATATCGGACTATATCCCAGCAGTCTCGTGCATTGGCTTTCGAATAGTCAAAGTTGCATGACTTCTAGCTCTTTTCACTGTGCAGTCGGTTGGCATGATTGATTCTTGTAGAGCAGAAAATGTCTTCTCATGTACTTTATCCGACATTATATCCACATTGTGCATGAGGATTTGGTTCTTCCATAAATTTTATTGAGCGCAGCTTGATTTAGTAAAGTAATGCTTCGATTAGTCAATTAACAAACTTGTTCAAGTTGGATGTTGTGGTAATGGAAGTTCACGTACATGGTTGTGAGCGTAAGAAAATAAAAAAAATTGAACAACTTCAGTGTAGTGGATGTAAGTGATTCTGCATGATTAATGGGGGGAAAGAAAGTGAGATAATAAAAATTTACACTAGTGACCATTATACGAGTTTTATTTCAGAAATACAAAATCTTAGTAGCATGTGAGAGCATTAACAGAATAGGAATAACTGAACTTCCTCAAATTGGAAGCCTTCCTTCCACGGCATAGTAATTATATAATATATGATAATCAGGGTGCTTGTAGCATGCAAGCTCTTTGTGGTTGTCCATGTAGCATATCATTAGATGTATTCTAGCCCCTGGAACAAGCAGTAGACAGATAAACAATTTATATCAAGTATTTGGCGTGATATACTGAATATGTTTGATCGTCGCAGCAACAATCACTTCTGGGCCTGGCTAATTTTAATTATTGTACTAGTAAGACTAATGTTTTGTCCTTTCTGGAGCCATAGATGGCCATTGAAATGAAGTGCACGTGGTTGCATCAAGACGAGACTGATCAAATCTGCACCTTGCAGGTTCACTGTGCTAGACTATTTCATGAGAATCTGGTCCCAAGCCACACTATATATGATGTTGAATGTCCAGATCATTTATTTCGAAAATTCACTGAAGATGGTCATTATCTCATTAGTTTCAGCCGGAATAATCAAGATTTGATAGTATATAGACCAAGATGGCCATCATTCTGTTGCAAAGAAGAGAACTGCATTCAGGATCTCCCCCAGAAAGCAAAAAGATTCGAGAGTTTTTTCACTGAACTGTACACTGTCCCACTTGCTTCTAACAATGAGCACATATGCAAAGATTTCTTTCTTTACTTGGAGAGCAATCAGTTCGGGGTCTTTGTTACTTCTACTGCTCCACTTCATGATGCACCTTCATCTGGGGAAGCTGTGCCTGGGATCCCCTCAATAGATAAGATAACTGTGCACCTCTTAAGGTAGGTTCTTTAAAATACGAAGTCTCTGGTATCAAACCTTGCAGAGCATTTCTGAATAAAGTCCTTTAATTTTCTATCTTTGGTGGATTTTTCTGGTCCGTATAGACTTGAAGATGGAGATGTACTGGATAAGAAGGTTTTTCACAATGATTATATTAACTTCAGCCATAACACGGGAGTCTTCTTGTATGATGATCTACTAGCTATTGTTTCTCTTCGCTTTCAAACAATCCACATACTACAAATTCGAGACTCTGGGAACCTAGTTGATGTACGAGCTATTGGAACATTCTGTCGTGAAGATGATGAACTTTTTCTCAATTCCAATGCCCAGGCAAGTGGACTTCTCGATTTTTTTGCTTATGGTCTGCATGGGCTACATCTCTAATTTTATTAACCTTAAGCCTGTCCGCTGCAAGGAGAAATAGGTGGTTACCAATGTAGTAGAACATTTACTTCTTGCCATAAGAGATTTGACTGTCACTCACAAGCTTGGACCTCCATATACTCAATAGGATAGATTGCATCTGTTAACTATATTCTTTTGGTAGCAAACATCCTTTGTCGGAATATTGTGACCATATCACTTTACAGGATCAAATTTGTGTGACATTACCCATGGTTATTCCCCTGTGGAATAGTGATCCTCTCACTAAACTAGCTTGCTTGCTTTTGTGGGCCTATGAGATTTTTCTACTATTCTATGTTGTTCTAAAGGATGTGACATGATCCTGTCAGTTGTGTCAAGCCACGGTGACGAGGAAGTGGGGGAGTCTACAGAGTAGGCAGTACATCTTAATTTTATTAGCAATTCTACTCTTTAATGTTCTTTCTTATAGATAAAACTTTATTGAATGAACTCAAACGTAGGAGAGAACTGCTAGTGAATTGTACAAAACTGCTGCGTTTCTAATGGAGTTCTGTGTTTTTACACTATGGGTCGTTGGCTAAAGAAATGTGATCCATATGGATGTATGGTCTCTTTAGTTATCTCTTTATATATGTCTTTAGGCTAGTGAGTCCACTGGACATGGTGTCTTCGGTCTTTGGTCTCTTTGGACACTACCAATAAAACTTGTCGTTAGATTACTTTATCCTGAAGTGGTCTGGTTACAATTGCATAAAAGATGATTGGTTTGCTGTTTCGAAACTATGAGTATCTGAATTCTGAACTTACTAAATCTTGGTTGCTTTTCAATTCCAAGGCTGTTCCCTATTTAGTTTGTTTTGTTCCATATTTTGGGTCTTGTTTGTCATCTAAGGTTGTAGTCTCAACTAATAATATTACTGTTGATGGCAGTATATGCCAGTTTCTGACCAAAGTCAACTTCACTCAGAGAATCACGCGGAGACTCGTGCGCATCAAAACCAGCTTTATCAAAACAGCTCTTTTTTGAGTGGCATCAAGCAACGCTTGCTGTCATTTGTTTTCCGAGCAATATGGAATGAAGAATCTGATGATGCCCAGGTTAGTTCCTGGATTTGTTTTCTGATCATTATCTAGCTTATCCGTAGCAATTTTATTAACTTGGTACGTTACCTTACTGCTTTTGGGTTATGGCAGTGGTCCATTACTTTGATAGGTGGCATATATGTAGCAATTTCATTAAATATTTATTAGATCTTCTCTACGATGATCACTTGCCATTTAGGCACTAGGCCCCTGATCCATTGTGGCACTGCCCAATTACAGTCAGCAGCTGTGAGAGCTGCACTACATACCTGCTGCAGCCCCATCATGCTTGTCAAAGTGGTCCAGAAACCATTTAGATTGCTAGTACATGGACCACAAGGCGATACAAATCATTCTTTAATGATTACGTGTGTCAAGGTGTTTATCAGTGGTGGTATCTATCCAAGACAAGCAATTTAGTGCAATTTGTGGGGTCTTTAAGTTCTAAAATGGCTCTATTTGGAGTATTTTGACACTTGCCGTTGGCAATATTCTTGTATCTATTGTATCTTGTGTCTCTTACAATTCAAGGATTTCTTTTTGCCACAATGGAGAGCAGTTCTTTGTTCAAGTTGTATCTATAGGAGACAAAGCTAGCTCCTTTAGCGGATATGAAGATAAAATCTAGAAAATGAAGGCAAGGGCTCTGATTGTTTTCTTTCCTCAGCAAAGATATGGATATCTTCATAGATCGAGAGAGGCAAGAATCTGTCATTCATTTGGCATCCAAAGTGGAAAGTGCAGCAAACTATCTTGCGAGACTATAATTAAACCGAGAGTCAAAGATATCCATATGAAATAGTATTATTGAGCTACCTTGGGATTAGATGGAAAAAATGCTGAATTAAAAAGATGTTGGAAGTTTTGGATAGGAAACACATTGTCTCTAGTCCTTTCACCTGATGGATTCTGCATAGTTCTGAATTTAAGAGCTTGAAGGATGCTCTTTTCATTTTTCAATAGCATCTTGAGGGAGTCGTAGGAAAATCCAAAATTTAATAGTGGAAGCTTTATAATCAAGACTTAATTCAAGAATGTGAACTCAGTTTGCTATCTTTATCAATTTCCTCACCTCTTTCTTATAGAAGTACTTGATTAATTGCTACTAGAAGGAGCTCATCTCATCATAGTTCTTTGATATCAAGATACTATGATAGTTCCTTGTTCTAATGAACTTTTTTTCTTGGTTCAGAGAGTTCAATCCCTGAAGAAGAAATTTTATTTCCATTTCCAAGATTATGTTGACTTGATAATCTGGAGGGTAAGGTCTGCAGTTTCCACAAGATGATTTTACTACATCCCTTTGCCCTTGATCCACATGGACATTGCTTGTGTCTTTGCTTAATTCTAGCTTTTAAATATTTTTCGACAGGTACAGTTTTTGGACAGGCACCATTTGCTAATAAAGTTTGGGAGTGTGGATGCAGGGGTAGGTCACTTTTATTTTTTAAACTACTCTGGCAACCCCTTTTAGGTAAATTATATTGCGCAATAAATCCAAGACTGCAATCATGGTAAAGATATTAATCACAGGGCCTGGTCCCTACCGACTTTCAAGCTGGAATATAAGGAAAAGATAGGGTTACATCTCAAGCTGAAAACAAGGAAAAAAAATTGTTACATGGATACCACCTTGAGATGCATCTGGAGTAAAGAACCCATATGGATCCCAAAAACTGTTCTCGGTTAAGGTTCCTTTCCACTAGTTCAGAATCAAATTAGACGAGACATTGATTATGCTTAATGAGTGCAGCTCCCATTAATCCATGTCAGATGGTGCAATTGACCACACCGATCCTGGCTTATTGTATTGCAGACTTTTTAAGTTTCTTCATTTTAAGATTCTAATCTTTCCTTATCTTAATTGGAGAAAGTATTTTGTAATACAGAAGATATAGGACTAGATCTCCTGACTTTTTTTCTTTTCAAGCTTTTGCCGAGGAATGCTGATCAGCACCCCGCATTCTTTGCTGTTTATAACATGGAGACAACTGAAATTGTTGCCTTTTATCAGGTACTTTTTGTTTCAAAATTTTCAACAATTTCCATTGTACTATTGGGACTTATTTGCTGATGGACTTGATTTTCCATTTGTAGAATTCAGCAGAGGAGCTTTATCTCTTCTTTGAGATGTTTGGTGATCATTTTCACCCTCAGTCAAGAAATTCACTTCACATGAATTTCATTTCTTCTCATTCGAACAACATCTACGCTTTGGAGCAATTAAGAGACATAAAAAAGAAAGCAAGTTCTACACAGGTTATTTGTCCGAGCTGGTGTATGGGTTAATTATAATATTTTATATCTCCTGTGGGTCATCTTAAGTTTTTTTTTTTTTTTTTTTTTTTTTTTTAACGTTGTGAAACCCAGAATGGAAACAATTCTAGATTATATATATTTACAATGTGTTTGTCCTCATAGTGCTTCTCTTGACTTTAAGAAGAAAAATTTAGTAAAGCTGGAACCCTAATCAGTGCTTCAGCTAGAAACTAATTTTTTTCGAAACTACTCATGTTTTAATGAGTAACTTTGATAAATTTGAAACCTGTTTTTGCAAGAGTAGTGTTGACTTTTATCAAAGAAGAAAAAGTACAATGAAATCTAATAAAAGTACAACACTGTCTTTTGGCAGATTGTGAAGAAGATGCTGGGTTCTCTACCCTTCAGCTGTCAGTCACAAAGTCCTTCTCCCTATTTTGACCAGTCACTCTTCCGGTATGATGAAAAGGTTTGTCTTGGAGGCTTCTCTAATTTTTAGCCCTGCTACATGCATGTCTTGTTCCATGTGTGCAAAACAACTTCAATCTTGCACTTTGAGGCTGGTTTTTGCAAACCATCAAAATTTTGAGGTCTAGCTTCACCAGTGAGCAAGGAAGCTCTAGATGTCTGAATTTGCATTTAAAAAATGCACAAGCTCAACCCACTTTCAATGCTGAGAATTCATATTGGGTGACTTTGGGCATAGGATCTCTTGGACTGTAGAGTTGCTTGTTTAATGCTGGCCTGTGGAGATGCTTGATTTTAAGGTTTCCTCTTTGTTCTTTTATTGGGTTCTGAGCGACCAATTGTTGTATTATGCCTGATGCTGAAGTCTGTGGGTCTTCAAGTTTTCTTGCCAACGCACACACCCTAAAATAAGAAGACCCCAAGTATGCTGAATTCCTAGTGTATGAAACTAAGAATTTCCAAATATTTATCCGACAGATATGACAGTCAACTTAAACATGGCAATATATGGCTTCTCTACCTCGATACTGTTTCTGTCCTACTGCTAAATTGTAAAACTTTTCAGAGATGGTAATCAGCTCAGGTGTTCTCTATCCAATTACTTTACTGCAGCATGTCTTTCACCAGTAGATGTCCACCATTTTAGCAGTCTTGTGGAGTGACATATATGGGCCACAGCACCTTGGAATTGATGATTACTGACATGTCGATCCTCGGTTTTACACACACAGAAGCAAATCATTGATCATGGATCCTTTTAACATTGAGTAATTGCCAAGACTCTTCCCCTAGATAGCTTTCTTTCAGGGAACATATAAAAAGGCTATACCTGTCATTTGCTAAGCATGTGTCCGAGGAAGTCAGCAATGGAAAAATGTTGCAAGATTTCGTCTACAATGATTTTGTTACACCAGACCCAAAAAAATAAAAATAAAAGGTAGTTACAAGGAAAATTCTATGCAACTCTGATACCATTTTCTATCTATGCGTACACTTTGCTGTAGTCTTGGATGCTAAGTCTGTCCACCTCTATAGCTTTGATCATCACCAAGAAATTTTAAGCCATAGAAAATCAAAGGAAATCTGAGAACCAATGATGGGAAGACCTGGCTACAAGTTAAAGTAAAGGTAAAATGTCAAAGCTATTCATAAATGTGGATCATGGAATTGTGACACATACTTGTCAATGCCTGGTTATATTTCCTCTTTTGAAAATCAAGATTACATCAGAGTTTATCAATTTTTACTCACAGTTTGCAAGATATGGAACTGTTACAGATACTCGTCATATATCAAAAGAAACAAAAATTATCCTTGTCCACGATCAAAATGTTTCCTTCAGTTAAAGACATAATGTCAGTAGTGTTGATCAACTTTTAAAGTACAGCAATCCCAAATGCCATATAAAAACTGCATGCTAAAGCTTGAGCACCCAAGATGATTGATTTTAGAAATGAGGAAAGAAACATAAATAGATAAGGATTGAAAGTTGATATGTATAAAAAGAACTTTTAAGCATTGATCATCCAAAGCTCATGTCCAACTTTTGACAGATAGAGTAGTTCTTTGTTTTGGAGAATGTTTTATAGTGTATGTAGACTGTTACATGCCCTCGGTTTGGCATGATTGCATCCAAGTGATGTGAAACAATGAATAAAATTATTTTGGCACAATAGTGAAAGCACTTGAATCAGATGAGTTTTGCAATTCATCCTCGGTGTTTGGTTTTGAGGTTGAATGGTTCCACATGGATATATCCTGTAGCACTTCTGCTTCCTGATTCTACTATTCTGTTATTGCATTAACTGGTGGCATCAGTTCGAGATATTTAACTTAATTCATCCTGTTCACTATACATACTGAAGTTGTAGCAAGGATCTTAAGTCATTGATATGATAAGTGGTTTTTTCTCTTCATGGGCGATCCGCTCTCCATTGTTGGTTTGCCGACAGTCGGCATCATATGTTGTAAGATTAGACTGGAAGGTTGTCTGCTGGTCTGATTCTCCTTTTCTTGCAGTTGATCTCCGCAACCGATCGTCCCAGACAGTCAGCTGACCATCCCATCAGGTTCATGGCAAGAAGGCGACCCTGCGTACTCAAGTTCAAGATTAAATCAGGTGAGCCATTTTGACTACATTGGACATTTAAGTTGGTAACGATCAAGGTAGGGGTGCGGGTTTCGCCATCTGCATGTTTTGTTGCTCGGCAGGGTTTAATGATAGTTCCGATTCCTTTTCTCGATTGCGATATCTCATTTTTCTTACACTTGAGATTAGAGGAGCAAATGATTGAAATCGACATGGCTTTCAACTAGGTCCAGAAGCCGGGAGCGTGGATAGTCGGACGAAAAAGATATCGTCTTTCCTCTTCCATCCATTTTTGCCCCTCGCTCTATCCATACAACAGACAATGTACTCGCAGCCATCCGTTAACATTCACTTCCGTAAATGAGGCTTCCCGTTTATCACTTTGCAGCATTTTTCGCCACTAGTAGTCTTGTAAATGTATTTTTTAAAGATAGTAAAGTTTTACATGGTTTATTATCGTACATTTGATGCAAATGGCCCCTGGTAAAATTGCAATAGGCATAGATCTTCCGTAGTCGTACGTCGCCGATGAAATGTAATTGCATTTCCAAAGAACAATGCTAGATAATACTGAGACTCGTTGCATATGAATCCAGAAAAGGTAGAGATGACAAGCGGTTAGTCTTAGGTTTGTGTCGAGTCCTTTGATGGATTCGAGCGACCTGGATCCAAATGCTTTCATACCATGAAAATGATCAAGGCCATAGTTAAGGTTGAGAATTGCATCTTATGTGAATAAGGATGTGTTTGATAATTTGTAAACAGTACTTGATTTTATTCTTTTGTTCTATGAATAAAAAAAAAATATAAATTCGTTTGGTAATCCTTTTATTTTTGAAAATATTTATGAAACAAAATTAAAAAGTCAAAAAAGAAGTTGCTTCTTTGGGGAACAATTTCAGAATCAAGACTAATTATTTTTATTCTGTTTTCTTTCTTTTTTTATTTTTTTTCCTTTTCTTCTTCTTCTTCCTTTAGCTAGTCATAAGCTAATCAAACAAACGAGAGCCAACGACCTCATTGGAGCATTGTAAGTTGCTAAAATTGGGGAAATTGTCCAATCAGTACTAAATCAATTGAGTATATAATAATTTAATTTTAAAATTTCCAATTTTGTCAATTTACTTATAAATTTTTTGCACGGAATTCGAATGTAATCTTTTGGGTACTTTTCGTTGAAAATTGTTGACGTGAATAACTGATGATAATTAAATGGCCATATTACCTATTTCGAATTTCGAAAGAAAATTGATTGAAAGAATTATATTGGAATTTCATGCAAATGTTTAAGGCTGAATTAGCAAAATCGAAAAGTTCTTGATTAATTTAGTATAAGCATAATAAATTTAAGACCGATCGATTGAGTAATTTTTATGCTGAAATTGAGTTCAGCGGGCAGATTTGTAAGAGTGAGACGGTGTGAATTACATTAACCTATGAATAATCTAATTAAGTATTGATGTCGACAGTATCTTACTCTTAATCTCAAGCGTAGGTGGGATTTATAAATCAATGAAGGAAAGGGAATTCATACAATGATCAGACAAAACCTCAGGTCGCACGCGGCACTCGGAAAAAACATAGAAGACTAGCGTCAATGATCACAAATCACACAGGAACACAACTTCTGGAAAAAACTCCCGGACGCCGGCCGAGCCGATTCATCGGCTTGACTGACCACGCCGGCGTCGTTCTCGCCATTTTCCAGGAGGGCCTCCTCGCGTTCGCGGAGGAACGTTTCGAATGCGGATTTGACGTACTTCACGGCGTCGACCACCGTCATGTTCTCCACCAGCTTGTACGGATAGATATCCTTCTTATGGTCCCCGTTCATGGTCGCGGCCAGTTGAACCAGCTGCTCCTGAAAGTCGTTGAGCTGCGCCGCCTCTTTCGGCCCGGATTCTCTCAGCTTCACCGGATCCGGCAGAGTCTCTGCAATTTTCATGAAAGATGTCGGCCGTCACCTTTTGCTCGATTTAACGAAACGAATTACCATCGAAAAGAGTTCACGATGAGAATGATCGCAAGAAACCCATGTTTGCCATGTTGATTCTAGCCGAGATTGATCTCCAGTTATCATGTTAGACGCGAAATTAGTGTTGCTAACCTGGGCAATCCATCCTCGGACCGCTCCTGTTCAGGTTCAGGACGACGTCGAAGGTGCCGGCCCACTCGTCGCGCTTCGTCAGGAAGTCCGGCAGATCGAAGATCTTCTTAACCGTCGCCGGAATTGAGGAATGCTCGAACTGGGATGTAGGGTATGGCCCTGAAGGCTCGTGCAGCACTGCAAGAGAGACAATGCAGCATTGGCAAGGAATCCACCGGAGAGACTATGCATATGAAGTTCGTGCACAGACCTGTTCCGGGCTCAA
This sequence comes from Corymbia maculata, assembly GCA_014182735.1. Taxonomy (NCBI): domain Eukaryota; kingdom Viridiplantae; phylum Streptophyta; class Magnoliopsida; order Myrtales; family Myrtaceae; genus Corymbia; species Corymbia maculata. Next base: position 16,776,588 of record CM024686.1, on the reverse strand, counting down.
TCCAAGGAGAAACCAGTATCGCCGGCACCCGGACCCCGAGGCGGTCGAAGTTGAAGTTGTAAGGCGCGGGCCCGACGATGCCGTCCGGGCTCGGGACGCCCTCCGCCGGCGTCGGGACGTGGTCGTAGAAGCCACCGTGCTCGTCGTAGACGATCACGAACAGGATCTCGTTCCACTGGGGGCTCGACCTCAGCGCCTCGTACACCTCCTTCACGAACTTCTGGCCCTCGGAGATGTCGTGAGACGGGTGGTCGTCGTTGCCGGGGATGTGAGGCAGCTCGAAGTACCTCTGCTCGATCACGGTGTAGTTCGGCAGCTTCCCTTCCTTGGCGTGCCTCTTGAAATGCAGGTCGAACTGATGGAAATGTTTCAAGTACTTCGGTTTCCTGAGGTTCCTGGAGAATGGCAAAAACGAGTTTCATTGCCCACGACAAATTTATCTAAAATTAATTTGTTTTATTTAAAAAAACCCTAAATTAACACATGTACGAAAATTTTATCTCAAATTAATATTTTTTGACCCAATAAAGAAACTTCAAATTAGTACTTTTATGGTAAATCTACCATCCGTTAATTTTTGTTAAATTAGATTAGTATCACGAAAAATCACAAATTAATATACTTGCGACAGATGGAGCAAATTGATATACCCGTCAATCATTATGTGTTATTTAATTTAGTAATTTGACGATAAAATCCGACGGAAATAAACGGATTTTTGAATATTTGAATTTTTTATGGTATTAACCCTATTTATTATTACATGATTTTTGCAAATTAGGAGCTTAGTATTAAGTATCCTGCTATAAATATCGTTGTATGGGAAAATATAACTTATGCATGAATGCATCGTGGGTCCACCATAATGACAGTTTAGGACAAGTTTATCATATCAATTTCAATTAAGATAGTCAAACTACCCTAGTTCTTATGTTTGAACAAAAGACAAAGCCCAACTTATTTTTTTTTCAGTCATTCCATGCTCATTTATATTTTTGAATAGCTAGCTAGATTCAACCGTCTCAACTTGCATTATTAAATGACTCGAAACGTGTCAGTAAGCCGAGGTTACAACCTTAATAAATTGATAATTAGTGTAAAAAAAGGGCTCTATTATCTGTCAAGGGCTAAAGGAGAGACTAAGGAGGACGACCAACATATTTTTTAGGGTTTCAACAACCAAATCCACTCAAATTAAAGAGATAATATAAGCAATGATGAAAAGGAAAACACCAAAGTTTAGGTGGGCATCGGGCCTGAATACATCTTTAAAAAGTTCAAGGAAGAAAAAGGGGGAAGAACCCTGAGGAGTGGGATTCCCTGCTACCTTTCATATTCTCTGATTGATTAGGAAAAAAAAAGGCCAACCAACGGGGGATGCAAGACGTGTAGGTCTCGGGATGTTAAATAATGTGTGTGATCTGATAGGATGCCCTCACTAAAGGGATCATCACAAGTGACTTTCGTAGGTAGAAAACTATCCCAAAGGGAGGACAGGCCGGCAGGTTCAACACGGACTTTAGGGTCATCCACACAAATTAAAGAGACATAAGCAATGATGCAAAGGAAAACGCTAGAGGATAGGTGGGAATGACTAGCAGCTAATTATGCCATGCAATGCATGAGGATAAGACTGCACCTAATCCTCGCATACTGAACTTATAAAAAAAGAGAAAAAGGCACGTCACGGCCACTTAGTCAGAAGGAACATGGCCCCTAGTTGGATCTAAGAAGTGAGGATAATGTCTACGTAATCCGTATGGCCAACCCAAAAAAAAAAAGTTGAGGAAGTTGAGATGTACTCATTGATTAATCCCAAGATAATGGTCTGGAGATAATGTTACCCGACCTTTTCCTTTTCCTTTTCCTAGGATTGCGGGGCTATGCACGTCCGAGGAGATAATGACTTTTATTTTTCCCTTTTTTTTCTTAAAAAAATAGTTGTAAATACTGTTGTCAACTTCTTGCTCAGCTTGGCCACCACAACATATGATGGCATTGCCGTGGCAGATCTCATCCTCCCCGAGCCCCACAGCATGGCAATCACCCTCGTCTCGACGCCCACCGCCCCGTCGAGCAAGGTGGCCATAGGGCCACCCCGGAGCAAGAAGAGTTCGAGCAAGACCAACTCCCTTTAGCTTAAACATGTGACCCACGAGGATAAGAAGAACTTTGGATCTGACATTGATAATACCATTGTGAAGTCACCGGAACTGTCCCACCTATCCATCAAATGTATCATTGGAGAACTGATAGGTCTGTATTCTTTATTTTAACGTGCCGATATCCGCACGCCCTAATTCTCAATTCTCCTTGAATCTTTGTTTTCCTCAGAAAGAGGCAATACTCTCCGGGTGATTTGTGCATGAAAAATGTTGAGGTCCGATTCAGGCAAAGTAGTTTAAGATAATAATTAGGGCCAACTAGCTTTAGCTGAAGCATGTGCCCCACATGGACAAGGTCAACTTTGGATCCGACAATGACAATACCCTAAAGCAACAGCATAGCAAAACCCAAAATTTCCACGCTCAATCCCCCCAGATGCCTTGGTTTTTCTAACCTAAAACATCACAACACGTTCTAGAACCAAAAAGGTTCCAAACATCACCAGATGGGTCAAAACCAAGAAAAGCTGGTCAACGAAATCGCGTCATGTTGAACGGATTTGATCGAGGTATTAGGTGCAAAATGTAAGCAAACAACAACTTCAACGAGTCAATATAGCATATAATATAATTCGTTAGAGAAATATCTGGCGTAGGGCACTTAAAAGTTAGGTCAGATCCGATCCTATAATTTTTAAGCCAAACCCAGATGGAAAAAAGCATATTCTTCTTGGAATTATTGCCCTCCCGGAGATCACGCTGATGAACACGTATAGAATAATTAGTAAAGTTTCCAGCCAAAACCCATAAAGCAACGATGCAATTCGTATACTTTTTTAGGAGGAATCCAAGGAAAAATTCATCTTGATTTACGTACGACCGAGGTATTTTTTATTAGGAATGTGTAAAATGAAGAGTCAAGTTTGGTTCGGCTCAGTGTTGGTTCGGTTCTCGGTTCTTAAAAGTGAAAGTTGATTTTCGATTTTAAGGAACTGGACTAGACCAATTAATATATTATCTTTTTAAAATTTCTTCAAAAAAATAAAAGTGACCAGTTTTTTTTTTTAATTTCATTATAATATAAGGCATCAACTAACGAAAAAATAACTTATTCTATTGGATAGAATTAGGAACCGACTATCTCTACTTTTAATTAGCCGCAATTCAAAAGCAAAAAAGTGAAAAATGGCCAAACTTTACTTTTTTAAAAGAAAAATTACTGCATTTTATTCGTATCAAAAATTTTTTTTTTTTTTTGGCCGGCTTTCTCGTACCTGTAGAAAAGGGTGGATGGAGGGTAAGCATAGTAGATCCCGAAGCTGTGGCCGGCCTCGTGCATGGACTCGAAGACGGTCTTCTGCGGGTACCCTTCCACCAGCTTCTGCGTGTCGTTCCCCGTCGCGCCGCACGACGTCGCCGCGTGCACGTACAGCCTGTTGGGCTGCGTCGACGCCGGGATCGACGCGAACCACCGGTCGCACACCGCGAACTCCGACGCCAGTGCCCTGTAGACCGGCACGGCCTCTGGCCTGAACCCGTTCATGACGAACTCGGACAGCCCCTGCTGCTTCCGCTCCGCGTTCTGCGCGAACCCTTCCATGGTCGGGAGCAGGTTCTTGGACGGCGAGGCAGCGGCGGCGTCGTCCCACGGCTCGCCGAAGACCTGCTCGTAGATGGCCTGGAAGGAGTGGTCCGGGTCGGGGTCGACGTAGACGGCTGAGTCGCCGAAGGCGACGCGGAGGGAGTTGGAGTCGGCGACCGACAGAGGGTTGGACTGAGTGCCGTCGACGCCGTCGATGTCGGGGTTGAGGGACTTCATCCAGCCGAGCATGTGGTCGAAGGAGCGGTTCTCCTGGACCAGAACGACCACCGTCTTGATGGGCCACGCCCCGGCGGCGGCGGCGGCAGCGGGGTTGCTCTCGGAGACCATGTTTCCGGTCGGGTTTGATCGGCTGAGGACGGTGAGATCCGGTGGAGAAGAAAGAGGAGGAGGGAGAAGGTGAGGACTTTGTGCCAGATGGGTTCAGGCTTATGTCCACGTTGGGGTTGAGGAAGATGGTACGAAAGTTAGATCCATGTGCAAATAATTCGCACGCGAAATAATTTTAAAATGCTTCGATTCACCTCATTGGATAGATTGGGCCCAGAATTTCCAAACAAATTAAGTAAAATTCAATATCATCAAAGATGAATTTTAGATTGCAAATTCCAATTAAAATAATTACACCGACGACGGGACGATTTTCCACACTAAATAGGGAGAGTTCTTACCACTCACAAAAGTACGCATTGGAAGCCTACTCGCCATGTCTTTTGAAGGTGAAAGATTGGTAAATGTACCCACCTCTAAGGAGAGAATGCCATTCGGCTCCTATGGGTATTTCATTTTTCACATCAAATGCACTTGCGTGATAGTGGCGCGTGAAGAACTAAGTCAGTTGGAGATGAGAGGACTTAAAAAAGGAATATGAACTTCAAAAGGAATATAATTTCTTCCAATCGGGATTTTGATTCGATAGAACTTTGAAAAAATTACACAATTAAAGTGAATGTTATTCTCACTTATCTCCAACACGTGAATAAAAAACACGCTCTCTCTCATTTGTCTATATCGTTCAACATTATTTTCATTGTTTCATGTCGTTGAACACTCATTTCTTAGTATGCATTACTAAGTACTTAAAGCATATTCATCAATCAATCTCACATAAATACTTTTATAAGCATACTTACTACTTTGGGGTTCAATGCAATTTTCAAAATATTGTGCAGAGGACCATTAATGCTCGGGAAACTGCCAAAATTTCCTTAATTGGCTACTTAATAATTATTCTTAGACGTGAGTACACGCGACATAGATTCGTTCCAAGGAAGATAAGTAGCTTTTCCCTTGTTGGAAAATTCTTGTGGGCACTTTAACCCTTTACACCTTAAGCGAGTCAAAAGTAAGAATTAAAGAGTAAAGCTATATTTAGAGTGGGCCTACAATTATTTCTTTAGGTGTTAAGTAATTGTCTTGATTGATCAAGTGCCAAAGACAAAGTGAAGAACCACTTCCCATCACAGGCCCATGGACAATAGCCAAAAATAGCCCCTTACCCAAGAGCCTAGGGCCTTAGTCCAAATTCCACACAACCCAAGACCCAGCAGGCCATTAACCCATACCCAAATAGCTAAACCCGTAAAATGAAATGGCAAATATCACAGGCCGATTGTCTGAGATTGAGATCGTGCGGCTACTTGGGTTTCCTTGATTTGTTGGGATTGATCCCGATTTCTCTGAATTGTTGGGATTAATCCCGATTTCTCTGAATTGTTGGAGTGCCTAAACTAAGTCTTTTTTTGGGATTGATCTCGAATCATAGAGAGAAAATTTTAGAGAGAAGTTTTGGAAGAGAAATGAGCTTTAAATTACTGAAATTGTTTGGATGCCATAAAGAGAGAGCCCCTTTTTTATACTCGAGGCCCTCTCGTTACAATCATTGATCATCTTTTGATCCAGTGGATGAGATTGCATTTATATTGAGGGAATTTTAGAACTCAGTACAATTACCAAATCACCCGTCCTTGAGAATGTTCTAGGAATCTCCAAGGAAACCCTAGGTGAAGTTGGGTGGTGTTCCTCAATCATGCACAGTTCCTTGGACACGGAAACCTTGAGATCGTGATACACACATCCAAAAGCAATTTTTTGTAACTTGAATTGGTTCAAGAATTGATAAGCCTAGGGTTCACTGGTCCACCAATTCAATCGGTTTAACCGCATTCTAACAATTTTTGTTGTCTCAAATTACAATTTCTATTAGTTTAAATTACAGTTCAACCAATCGAATTGACAAGAGTTTGATCAACCATATAGCTCTATCGGTTGAGGTGCTTCTTGCTCATTTTGGGGGTCTAGACCTTGCTTGTGCAAGTTATAAAGCCATAGAATGGGCAAATTGTTGTCTGATTCGCTAGGCTAACTAGTTCTTGACCACTTTGAATCTTTCACACATCAAAAAGGGACCGATTTCTGCTCTACTACTCAATTCATCCAGTTGAACCTACTAATCTAGTCTCCTTTGGACCCTGAAGCGAATAAATCGCTTGTTCAAAATGTTATGATATTTGATGACGAGAAAGCCTATTCGTCTCTCAAGCAAATAAAGAAAAAAACAAAAGAGACCCACCTTGAATCAAAACGATATGTTTATATCTTTTTCTATCTTCATTTTTTTCTTACGCTGCCATCTTTCTTCTCTTATGAAATTTCCAGTTCGATCAGCCTCGCCGCAACCTACCCTATCACGGGCTTCCGTTCACATGGCTTCTTCTCAAAGGTTAGCTCTCCGGATGTCAAAGGAAGGAACGGAACATGGGCAATTTGAAAGGTCGACTTTCTTCTTCTTTTTGGCAAGACCGCTTTCCTTTGCCATCTATGCAATCGATCTAAGATCTAAACCTATCGCACACATTTGCGCGTACCGTTTGTCAAAGACAGAGACCCCACGTGCCATGCCGAAGCCCTAACTCGTGTTCTTTCCTTTTCATTCGAGCCTCTTCACAAAACCATCTTAGAAAAATCGGTGGACGGGTAACGTTGTTTTCTAGTCATCGTTATCCTCGAAAAAAAAAAAAAATAAAAAAATAATTATATTAACATGTGATCCTCGGCCTCTTCCAAGGAGATAAATATCTCTCTCCCTTTCTTCCCCCTTAAAAAGGAAATAAATTAAAAAAAATTTCCAAACTCAATTTTTAATTATTTTCCAAAATTTCATTTTCAATAAATCCTCCATTTAGACCTTCAGCTGCTTCTGGCTCCAACGAAACTCGCAGAACCAGAGAGAGAGAGAGAGAGAGAGATGGGGGTGGTGATCATCGACGGCTCGACGGTGCGCGCCTTCGTCGGCAACGAGGAGCAGTTCAAGAAGAGCGTGGACGAGCGGTTCGCTGCCCTGGACGTGAACGGCGACGGCGTCCTCTCCCGGTCGGAGCTCCGGAAGGCGTTCGAGTCGATGCGGCTCATCGAGACCCACTTCGGGGTGGACGTCGCCACCCCGCCGCAGGAGCTGACCCGCCTCTACGACTCCATCTTCGAGCGGTTCGACGGCGACGGCAGCGGCGCCGTCGACCGGGAGGAGTTCCGGTCGGAGATGCGGAAGATCATGCTCGCCATCGCCGACGGGCTCGGGTCGTGCCCCATCCAGATGGCGCTCGAGGACGACGACCCCAGCTTCCTCAAGCGCGCCGCCGACCTCGAGGCCGGGAAGCTCGGCGAGGCCAAGTCGTGAGAGAGGCTTCGATCCGGCCGCCGGCCGGCCGTGATCGGTGAGTAATGAATAAGAATCGGGATTTGTAACTGCGAGCCCGAGAACCTGTTTTTCTCTGTGCAGCTTGAACAAACCGGCCTACGGGTCGGGTCGGGTCTTGTGTTCGTAAGTGCTGGTCGATTCTGGGCCTTGCAACTTGAATCCTCCAAGGATCCGAAGCTTAGATCTTATCAGAATAAAGCCTTTGTCCCTGCATATTTCCATGAAGCATACATCCTCGCAACTTCGATTTTATGTAATACGAGAAAAATTAAAAATATTTACCAATAAAAATTTGAAGCTCGGAGTATGGCGGCATCGGTAGTTATTTTTTGTCGATTTGATTCGCCAAATTATCTGATTTTCGAGGGGCAAATTACCCAATTATTATTATTAAGGAATGTAACATAGAGGTGCTGGATGTTAATTATAACGTATCCTTAATGCTAATTTAATGATGAATTATGATAAAAATTTGTGTCTTGATTTTTAATTTTTTTTCGTTTTTGTTCTCTATTTCCTTGCAACTGAAAGGGGAGTTCTTCCCTTCCGCGAGAATATACATTGAAAGCTACTCGCTCAAGTATTTGAAGGTAAAGATTGGTAAATCTATCAGCTCTTTTCGAAGTAACTATCTTCATCAGTTATTAGGAGAGAACATCATTCGGCTCTTGCCAATGCTTTATTCTTTGTATCGAATGCACTTATTTGATAATGAGATGTGAAGAAACAAGTCGATTGTAGATAACGAGATTTCAAACGGGTCATGATTTCTTTCGATCCGGACTTTAATTGGATTGTTTTTTGAAATCGCTATACCAAAGTAAATGTTATTCTTACAAACAAACCCTAAATGTTATTCTTTCTTACAAACAAACCCTAATCTAGAACCAGACACCTCTGCTTTCGAGTCTCCCCACACTACAACATATGGTGCAGACAATGACATTTTTCGAGGCTAATGGTAACACCCGATAAACGTCCTTGGCTAAATTTGGACAATTCGGTGAATGACTAGATGGCGTCTGTATTTACAACGTTCAGTATGCACCTCAACCAACTTATTCCATATGATCAACATTGAGAGTACACGTATCATATTAGCTCTCAAGTATCATAATTTTTATACATAATAATGATATTGTTAACAAGCGATTTCAAGATACTTTTTTGAGCATACTTAATTTGAAGTAATACATAATTCCAAAAACACTGATTGTGTTTTAAAATGCGGATAACAAATGCTTTGGAAAATGCAATTTTTTTTAAAACAAATGTGAGAATACGCATCGAAAGCTACTTGCCCTATTATTTGAAGGTAAAGATTGGCAAATCTAATGGTTCTTTTTGAGATAACTATCTTCATCAATTATTGGGAAGAAAGAAACATCATTCATCAATTATTGGGAGGAAACATCATTCAGCTCTTGCCGGTGCTTTATTCTTCGCATTGAATGTATTTACTTGATAATGACACGTGAAGAAATAAGTTAATTGTAGATAACAGCATTTTAAACGGGTCATGATTCCTTCCAATTGGGATTTTAATTCGATGGTTTTTTAATAATTGCTATACCAAAGTAAACGTGATTCTCACAAACAAAACCCTAATCCAGCACTAGCCACCCCTTCTCCTTAGTCTCCCCACACTACAGCATATGGTGCAGTCAGAGACATTTTTCGAGCCTAGTGGGAAGGGAACATCCAATAAATTGTCTCTAACTAAATCGTTACAATTCCATGAATGACTCGACCGTGTCGGGATTTGCAACATTCGGGATGCACCTCAACAAATGTCCCAAAGACCAACTTATTTCATATGATCAACGACATTGTTCTCTTTGATGTTTCAAGAACTTACCCGTTAATGCACATATTGAGAATACACGTTAGCTCTCAAATATTATAGCTTTTTATATAATAATGATCCTGTTAACAAGTGTCTCAAGATGCTTTTTAAGTATACTTAACTTGACATAATGCATATTTCTAAAAACATTGATTGTGTTTAACATGTGGATAACAAATGCTTTGAAAAATATTTTGTTTCTTTAAATTGATTACTTAACAAGTACTCTTTAAGATATCCGTTAACAAAGTCCATGCGGTAAAATTCTTTTTAATAAAAATCCGAGATAAGAAACTTTTCTCTATTAGAAAATCCTTGTGGCTTTTTAACCCTTTACCATTTAAGTGAGTCAACAGTAGGAACCAAAGAGAGAGCAATGTTTCAAGTGGCCCTACATTCATTTGTATATTCATTTATTTTAGCAATTTGTAGATCGAATACCAAAGACAAATGGGAGAACCACTTCCCATTGTTCACAAACCCAACAGCCGATGGGCCTCAATCCTATTTCTACAAAGCCCAAGACCCATCAGGCCCTTAATCCCATACGCAAATAGCTAAACCAGTAGACAAAAATCACACCCAGAAAATCAGACGACAAACATCCAAAAGCGATGTTTTCAAACCCGACCCGATTCAAGAACCGATAGGCCCGGCAGTTCACAGGACCCGACAGCTAAACCGGTTCCATCGCCGGTCGAAGCGTTTGAACAATTGTTATCTCAAATTACACATTTTACCAATCTAAGTTCCCATTACATTAGGCATGGAGCCCACTAGTAAGGGAATTAGGCGACGGGATGTTTAGGTTTGGGCATGGAGCTAAACTCTCATACTTTGTAAAGAAGCAAAGTAAATGTTAGAAAAAGCGAAAAGTTAAGAGCAGGGTAGAAAAAAAATTAAATTAAATTCCCCGACCAGCTTTTGCAAGGTTAAAATATTGCTTTTTATAAGGCCAAAATATCCGTCAAGCCGTTTGCCAGTTCATTGAGTTGACTAGTTCTTGACTGCTCCGATTCTTTCACAAAGACCGGATTGGACCACGGTTCAGTTCTCGGTCGAAATGGTTGAACCCGGCCAATTCGGTCCAAGTTTTAGACCCCAAAAACGCTCTGATCTCGGCTCAAATTGGTTGAGTTTGTGTTTGTTTTATGGAAAATGAACGGTTCGGAAAACATTTTCCTAAAAATAATTACTTATATCACCTAAAAAAATGAATAAACGAAAAATATTTTTATTGTTTACAAAAAGTTCAAGCATAAATTATTGTTGATAATGAAAACATTTTTCATCGATTAATTATTTCAAATGAAAAAGTGATAGTTTTTTAGAATATTTTTTCCAAATCATTCGTTTTTCCTGAAACAAATAAATTCTAGATGTTAATTCTATACTAAAATCTCTAGAAAAATCAATACGTCTTTGGATTACTTGAGGGTTCACCTTCACCTGGCAAATATAGCTGCACTTGCCGGCCAAGAATGTTTCAGACCCTGCAAAAATTTCAGCAGTTCAACACTTTCAACATCTAATTTTCCATCTTCTGTTTTAGAAATATATTGCTAGATTTTGAGTATCTCTTCGATCATAATCTCGTTATTTTGATTTATTGTAATTTCTATTGTAATATTATGTTATTATAGATAGCCATTCTGTAAATTCTATAAATAGACTCACGTATAGTTCAATGAAAACATGGAAAAATTCCACAACTTTATTTTCTGCTTTACACCTATCATGGTATCGGTCTTATAGATTGAGGAGTAGCAATCGAGTCTATTATAAGGTGGTGGCCACAACAACTTTTTGTTGCTTCTTTTGCGAAATTGACATCACCATTAGACTCGTCACCTTCAAAAGAGCTAGACTTTGAAATTTCACCATCGTTAGTTGCCATGCAAGCTTTCACGCTCCGCGACCTCTCGAACTCATTGACCCTAACGAATTTCAATGCTGCTCCCGACACTTTTAATTACCATAATTCGACAGACCAACACCACCATCTGCCTTTAAATCGCCCGAGGAGTCAAAAAGATTTGGGAAGATTGTCGCCGTACGACGCCTTGCTGCTGAAAGCTTCCGCTTAGTGGCCATCACTTGCGAATGTGCATCTCACGTGATCTGCGCGTGCCTGCTGACAAGTGACGTCGTCGCCACATCATCAGACAAAAGCTATGATATTTGAGAGCTAATGTGTATTCTCAATGCGTGCGTTAACGGACAAGTTCTTGAAATATCAAAGAGATCAACGTTGTTGATCATATGGAATAAGTTGGTCTTTGGTAGACATCTGTTGAGGTGCATCCCGAATGTTGTAATCTTGACCCCGTCGAGTCATTCATGGAATTGTAACGATTTAGTCGAGGACTATTTATTTTTGGGTTCGTTGTTTCAAGATAGCATATATGATTAATTAAACCAATCTCGTTTGAGTTTTTTACTTTTTTTGTTTTTTGGGTGGTGGATGCTTTTGAATTTCTAATGTGCTTGGAAGAGGAAGGATTTATCTAAATAGGAATTGATTAGGGTTTGAGGGATTTATTATTATTTTTCTGGTTGTGCCGATGGAGTCGAATGATTTTGGAACGCAAAGCGGATTTTTGTAGTAGTGTAATAGGAAGAGTTGCACTTGTTGATTCAGGATTATGGTAGATTATACTATATTTTGGATTGTAACTTTTGACATATACTTATTTTATATTGCTCATGTTATTCTTTTACTTTAAATCATTTCTGCACAATTTTTTGTTGGAAAAAATTGATACTAGAAAAAGGAACAAAAGAAAAATTTTGTTAATCAAATTGGAAAAACAGAACAAATTCTAAAATAAGACTCACGGCAACCGGGTAGGTTGTAGGATCCAAAAATTAGGAACCGATTGTAATATGCTAGGTTCTATGTTCCAAATCTAAAGTCTATTCGTCTTAAGCTTGACCATCGTATTAAGAAGTATTTTCTTTCCATCTCCAATTAAAGAATCGAAGTTTATTCTTACAAAAATATAATATAAAATGCCCGGAGTGATAAACTACGATATTTCAAGTTTTGTAATCATTATTAAAAGATTTAGGATCGCGATCATGCCGGTTAAAAGTTTTGCAAATTGTACAATTAATGAGGGGGTATATATAAAGTTGTGGACAGCAATTATTGTCCCCGAATTTCGACCACTAGGTAACTGCTTTTCCCACAAAAAGAAATATTTAAAAAAAAAAATCAATTCGAGGACAATGTATGTAAAGTGTCCACGTGTCCCCTCTGGAAGAATTAAAAAAGAAATAAAATCTCTCTCTCTCTCTCTCTCTCTCTCACTTTATTCCCCTTAACAAAGTTAAACAGAAAACATCAAATTCAAATTTTTATTTTTTTGGCCTTTTTCGCTTTCCATTTTCATTTTCGATATATCCTCAATTCAGACAGCTACCAGTTTCGAGCTTCGACAAAACTCGCGTAACCAGAAAGAGAGAGAGAGAGAGAGAGAGAGAGAGAGAAAGTAGGTGAGAGATGGGCGTTGTGATAATCGACGGCTCGACGGTGCGGGCCTTCGTCGGCGACGAGGAGCAGTTCCGGAAGAGCGTGGACGAGCGGTTCGCCGCCCTGGACCTCAACCGCGACGGCGTCCTCTCCCGGTGCGAGCTCCGGAAGGCGTTCGAGTCGATGCGGCTCATCGAGGCCGACTTCGGGGTGGACGTCGCCACCCCGCCGCAGGAGCTGACCCGCCTCTACGACTCCATCTTCGAGCGGTTCGACGGCGACGGCAGCGGCACCGTCGACCTGGAGGAGTTCCGGTCGGAGATGCGGAAGATCATGCTCGCCATCGCCGAGGGCCTCGGGTCGTGCCCCATCCAGATGGCGCTCGAGGACGACGACCCCAGCTTCCTCAAGCGCGCCGCCGACCTCGAGGCCTCGAAGGCCGCGCCGTGAGGCTCGATCGGATCGGTGAGTAATTGAATAAGATTCAGGATCTGTACCTGTAAACCCGAGAACCTGTTTTATCTGCAGTTTGAACGAACAGGTGGCGGTTTTTTTTTTGTTATTTCGGGTCGGTCGGGTCGGGTCATGTGTTCGGTCGAATATGTGCGGGCCGATTCGGCTGATTTCTAGGCCTTGCGAGTTGATTCCAAGGATCTGAACTTTAGGTCTTATTATAATAAGCCTTTCTTATCGCATGCTGCCGTAAAGCATAAATCTTCGCGACTTTGATTTTTTATAATACGAGAAAATTTAAAAATTTTACCAATAAAAATTTGTTGTTGGGAGTATGGTGGCATTAAGAGATCTTGTCGATTCGATTCACTAATTTGCTTGATTTTTCCAAGAGAAAAGTTACAAATTTATTTTATATTTGTGTTAATTTGCGATTTCAAAGTTGGTAATTTGAAACATAATACTTCGTTGTTAAACTAACAAGTGGGAAAGGGGAAGGGAAATGACATTGAGCAAGTAGAATCGATGTGATTATAAGCAGGCCGTCAATGGTTTGGTTGGGGCAAGGTATCCGTACTAGAAGAATGTTATTTTCTACGAACCTAGAAGAAACCATACCAAACACCCGGTCTAGTCCGGATCGGGTCGGTTTTTTGAAGAACCTATATGGCATTGAAATTTTAATGCTCACTAGCTGATACTGAATTCGATGGAGTCTTGAAGACACCTTTGAACTTATCTTTGAGTGTGCTCGATGCTCCACAGATGAGATCGCTAAAAAGAGGGAGAGTGAATTAGAGATTCAACGTTGAAGTTGTAAATAACCTCACCTAAGGACTATGGAACAGAGGGTTATTTCAAACCTAAATCGAGATATTGATGGTGATTTTCAAATGTCTATTAACAAAATGTGATACGATGAGAAAAAATGTAATAGAAACAAAGACATGGGAAATACATGGGAAATGAATAGGTCACCTACTTTTTTTTGGGTCAAAACAAAACCTTTCATTTTGAATTCTTTAATTCAAAATAACTCTAATTCCAAATGAATCAAATTTCCTTAAGTAGGCTTCAAACCTATGACTAGTCAATTAATAGTCGACCGACCGCTCTATCACTAAGCTACTAACTAAGCTACTAAGGAGCAATGGGAGATTAGATCGTATAGAGTTAGTTTGAACTTTTGATAGGACGATATTCAAATTCAATGGGAGTTCGGGGGAGAGGGAGATTGAGATGGCCTCATGGGACTTTGGAGCAAGAAGTGTAGCCTAACGGTTGGGAGCCAGGAGCTTCACAATTTGGGAGACGATGGATAAGATTTTGTTTAACGCATTTCGATTCGATTCAAGTTTATGGTCCAAATTGAAAGTTGAGCATGGTCCAAATGGACGGTTTTCACCTTAAAATTGGGAACCATCCGCTAAGGACTAATTTTGAAAATTGGAACCAAAAATCACTTGTTGATTCCAAATATCTACCTAGGAATTGAATTGCCGATCTTATCCAATTCCCAAATGAGTCCATGGAACCGGTCCTATCAAGCTTCATGCATTAACACTATAATACACAATAAAGAATTACACAATGGAATCACCTCATCAAAGACACTCCTAGTCAGAGTAGATGAACTAAAATTATTAGTATGTTAGGAAGTATGTAAGCAAAGAGAATACAATTACCAAACTTGTTATGAATGGATAAAGAAAATGGTTATTCAATATAAAAACTAGTTAGTAACCTAGGAATTTATGATTTTTCATTTTTTAAATTAATATATATTATCGGTGCTGGTAGATGGTTCCATACCTAGAATTTGGGAATCAAACTAGTTCCCTTAGGAACCATCGGTTCTTGGGTGGTTCAGTCCGGTTCTAGGTGGTTTAGACAGTTCTTGGTTTCTTTGCGCACCCTTACCTAATTCTTTACTCATTATCCAAATACGAAGGAGGCAAGATAATTACAAAAAAAGTCTTAAACTTATTATAATTGTATCAATTCAGTTCAAAATATTTCAATTGCTAATTTTTGTAGGAAATTACTAACCTAGTTACGGTTGTGCTATGTGGCATCATCAACATTGATGTGAATAATTTTTGCAATTTCTTTCTTTTTTTCCTCCATCGATTGCTAGGCCTTTGTGATGGCTGATGACCAACCAAAGGGGAGGGCTTACATTGCTCCCTTTGGCAAGGGTCGACTTTGCTGGCCTCTAGTAATCTCTATCAAGCCTAGCTGGAGACTAGTGAGGGTCGGCCTCTGGTGAGGCTTAACAAAGGTTGCCCTTGGAGATCGATCATCACCAAATCCTAATGAGGCTCAATAGAGGTCGCTCCTTGCTAGCCTTGGGCAAGCCTCAATCGATGAGTGAGGCTAGTAAGGTCAACCCTCGCCTTTGGCTATGCTCTAGCTATTGCGATAGCCTAGTGACCGGTAGTAAAAGAAGGATAGAAAAATGAAAGAAAAGAAAATAAAAGAATTATAAAAATTCAAAAAAATAGTAAAAATTGTCCACATCGACACCGGCAATGTCACATGGCACATCTAGCGTCTACTTTAGCAATTTCCACCAAAAATAGGCTGGATGAACCTAATTAGCAAATTTTTAAAAGATTTATAATTAAAGCGGTCAAACTTAAAGGTTTAAGATTAAATTAGTACGATATTTATAGATTTTTTTAGTAATTTTCTCAAAAGGAGACCCGATCTACAATTTTAGGGTCACATCAAGCGGGTTTGAGTCGGATATTTTTGACACCCCTTCAATATAATTCCATCACAAATAAGACCGATAGAAAGATAAAGATGCATAATCTAGGAAGGAGCCATGATTGAGACAAGAATCCCCATGAGGTCCATCTTGTGCAGGAACATTGATCCACATTCGATCGGAATAAGGATTGTGCAGACGTCTACCTCAACGTTTCTTTTAATTCGATTACGTACTTGAACTCTGAAATAGGCCATTTCCATTAAAATGATTTAATGATAGTGGTAGCTGACGTGGCCATCTTCATCGTTAAGTAACATTTAGTTTGTACACGTTGGACGCCGTTGTGTCGTTTTGCGGCGATGCCAAGGTGGAAAATAAATAATCGAACGGTTAACATGAATCCCATCGTTCTCAATATATAAATTCCACTTTAGACTCCATTTATTTGACGAAAAATGAATTATTTCAAAAAAAATATTTTCTAAAATTAATTATTTGTACCACTTGAAATAATTAGACGGCGAAAAATATTTTCATTATCAGCAATAATTTATAATTGATCCACTTAATTTTCTAAAATTAGTCATTTGTACCACCCCCATCACTCACGCACACCACCATATTCCGCCTTCTTTTAAGGTTCGAGTCGACAACACAGATCAACGAAAATTCTATGACACAACATTCGGTTTAATAGAAGTATTAACAAATCAAGATATTCAGTCGAAAAACAAATATTCGATATGTGATCGAAAAGCTGGTAAAATTTGAGGTATCTACGGATTCATTACCCCTATCCTCATCAAGGAAAAAAAAAAAAAGAAAAATTTTTGGTATGATTTGAGGGAGGTGGGCTGACTAATCTTGTCCCGAAACACCCCCTCCGACTTTCTGCAATTTTTCACGGCTCCTTTCTCGAGTGGTTGAATTCCTGAAGATTGATTTCTTCTTTGACTTTTCCCGAACCAGGAAATTAAAAAAAATGAAGAAGGTAAAAGCCCATCTACTCATGATATCGTTTGGCCGAACGTCTTCTCAGCTCGTTTAGTTTGAGGGCAGAGTAGTAGGTGCACGTCTTGTCCTTTCTTTTTTCCCCTTTTCTCTTTTGACACTGTCCGGACACTGATTTGAGTACCGAACAGACATTCACAGGAACTAGTTCAAACCGGCAGATCCGGTCCGATCCGAACAATTTCTGATTCAAGCGGTCCATTTTGCATACCTTTATTTTGGACCTAAGCTACAATATTAACGATGATTTGCAAATATCAAATAAGAGAACATAAAATAAAGACACAGGAAATAAACAGGTTACTTACTCTTCTTGGTCAGAAGAAACCCTTTTATTCTCAATTCTTTAATTCAAAATGGCTTTAATTTCAAATAAATTAAAGTAGGATTCGAACCTAGGATCAGCCAATTAATAGCCGACCGCTCTACCACTAAGCTATTGGCGGAAAATGGGAGATTAAGTCTCATTGAACTTTTGATAGAAAGATATTCGAATGCAATGGGAATTCAGGGGACAGGGACATCGAGATAGTGATCCGGGATTTTGGAGCAAGAGAGTGTAGCCAATGGACTTGGGAGCAAGGAGCTTCACGTTCTGGGAGACGACGGCTTTGGGATCTGGAAGAATTTGTTTGACGCGTTTCACTTCAATTTGGGTTTGTGGTCCGAATCGAATCGAACCGTTCATGATAGGAGTAAAGTATAGATCAGGTGGGCGGTTCCTACCCTAAAATCGATAATTACTCACTAAAGATTGATTCCAGAAAATTGGATCCATGAAATTGATCCTATCAAGATTCATTTGTTATCATTGTAATATGCAACAAAGAATTACATAACGGAATCACTTCATCAAAGATGCTTCTAGTTAGAATTAATGAACTAACGATATTATTATGTTACGAAGTGTGTAAGCAAAGAAAGCACACTCACCAAACTTGTTATGAATGGGCAAAATCAAATAGTTATCCAACATAAAAACTAGTAAGTAGCAAAAGGATTTAGGATTTTTCATTTTTTTTACATAAAAAATTAAGTATGTATTTTATATATTACTAGTCCGATCCGGGTGGGCATTTCCACACTTGGAACCAAGGACCAAACTTGGTTCCCTTAGGAGGAACCAACAATTCTTAGGTGATATAGTCCTTTTTCCAGGAGGGGCGACTCCCAATTTCTTTGCACACTCCTAGTTCATGATACCTGAATCTTTATTTGTTACCCTAATACAAAGGAGGTAGGATAATTACGAAAAAAAAATTTGAACTTATTACAATTGTACCAATTCAATTCAAAATATTTCAATTTGGCCAATTTAATTATAAACATTTTAACAATCTACCAAATGAGTTTATCCGATCATTTTTACTGAAAATTACTGACCTAGGTGCTGGTTGTGCCACGTGGCACCATCGACATTGATGTGAATAAGTTTTGCAATTATTTATTCCTCTTTTTTTCTTTTTCTTTTCTTTCATTTATCCTCCACCACTTGAGAGGGGAGGCTAGCGAGGTTGACTCTCGCCCATGGCCAAGCACTGGCCATCATGACCACCGAATGACTGGAAGAGGAAGAAGGAAAGAAAAATGAAAGAAAGAAAATAAGAGAAAAGAAATCATAATATATTCAAAAAAATTGTAAAAATTATCTTTGTCAATATCGATAGTGCCACATGACACATCTATTATTCACTTGAGCAATTTCCACAAAAAAATAGGTCGAATGGACTGAATTGATAAATTCTCAAAAGGTTTGTAACTAAATTGGTCAAATTAAAATATTTAAAATTAAACCGACATAATGACAGTATGTTTAAGACTTTTTTAGTACTTTTCTCAAAAGAGACCCGCCCTGCAATTCTAGAGTTGTATCAAGCCGGTTTGATTCAAGTATTTTTTGACACCCCTTCAATATAATTCCATCACAAACGGAACCGAAAGGACCGATAGAAAGATAAGGACACGTAATCTAAGAAGGAGCCATGATTGAGACCAGAATCCCCATTAGCTCCATCTCGTGCAAGAACTGTAATCCACATTCGGTCGGAATAAGGACTGTGTTGACGTCTACCTCAACGTTTCTTTTAATTCAATCATGTACTTGGACTTTGAAATAGGCCACTTCCATTAAAATTATTTAATGATAGTGATGGCTGGCGTGGCCATCTTCGCCGTTAAGTAACATTTAGTCTGTACACATTGGATGCCTATGTGTCTTTTTACATTGATGCCAAGGTGGAAAATAAACCACGGGTCGCCCTCAATACATTTATTCACTTATATCATTTGAAATAATTAAATGACAATTTTTTTTCACTATAAATAATAATTTATAGATAAAAATTTTCATCAATAATGAATATATTTTTAATTCATTCATTTTAATAAACGATACAAATGATCTTTTTTAGAAAAATATTTTAAAAATTATTCATTTTTCGCGAAATAAACGAAATCTAAACCTCTATTATTGTAATATGTTTGTCTACTTCTTTTCTACACCAACCAGCCTCCGCCCATCGATGAGGGTAGACCACAGCCACATGCCACTACTAGGACTTACCAACTCAACTGCCATGGCCCCGCGCTGCCACAGCCAACTCACACCGCCAATGCCGACCATCATGATCCAACTCGTACCAACACCAGCTTGCATTATCACCACGAACAACCATCACGACCCGCTCATGCCACTCCCACGAATTACCATCACCACCAATACACAACCCTAGCTAGCCATTGTCGCTCAGCCACACCATCACGGATCGCCCCCGTCACTCGTGCACACCACCAGTGCACGCCACCACAGATATTCGATCAAATAACAAAAATCCGAATATGTGATCGAAAAGCCAGCAAAAATTTAGGCATTTGCAGATTGATTACCCCTTGGAAAAAAAAACTTTTGGTATGATTTGAGGTTGGTGGGCTGACGATTCTTGTCCCAAACACACCACCTCCAAAACTTTCTGCGATTCTTCACGTCTCCTTCCTCAAGTGGTTGAATTCCCAAGATTGATTTCTTCCTTGACTACCCAAACCAGGAAGGAGAACCAAAAAAGGAAGAAGACGGTAAAAGTCACATCCACTGTTGATGTCGTTAGGCCAAACGTCATCCTCAGCTCGTTTAATTTGAGGGCCAGGGTGGTAGGTGCACTGTCTTGTCCTTTTCTTTTTCCTCCTTTTTAAAATTTCCTTCTTTCCTAACTTTCGATCTCCCTAGCTGAAAGTCGCTGGCTGGGAAGATGTCCCAGCCGACCCTCTAAGAAGTGGACAGATTGAAAAAATATAAATAATTATAAATCGTCATCATTTTTTTGGTGGGGGGAGCCAAGGAAGGCGTGGTGAATCGCGCGTGAGATGACATGATGCTTCACAAAGTGAGGTAAAGGAATAAAAAGTCACTTCCATGGGGGAATCCCTTGTAATTAAATATCAATATTGAATCATGATGAATTTCTGGTGCTGAAATCAATAACAATTGCTTATTGGCAACAGGGTGTGACCATGTTGGAACTAGGAATCTAGGGGTTCCTCCTCCTCCTCCTTTCTTTTTCTTTAGTAAAATCAATCAAGGTGGCACTTGCTGATATACCTCAAACTTGTCTGGGATGCATCTAGGGAAGGTGAGACCTCAACCAAGTGCAAACCCTAAAAAAAAAAAAAAATTGGAGGAAATTTTTTTTGGGTTTTCCTGCAGAGGAAGGCCAAGTGCAAATCTCATGTTTCTTATGTCCGGATGAAGAATGTACATCAAGATCTGTCTTCTGTTTCGGTATATGTTGTGTCATATGCACAGAGATTGTGTTGTTGTTGTTGTGTGCAAACAAACGTGTAAAACAAGAAGGGTCAGAATTCAGATGTGTGTTGGATGAAACTCCTCCCTCTCCCGTACCTTCCGACCGTGAATCTCCCCGTGGAAACCGATCTCTTCATCTCCGGCGGGCTCGTTTCGATCTGGGGCGCCGCTCTTGTTCCGTGGCGGGAGCTGGAATCTTCTCCGCCAAGTGGCTTCGAGGGTCCGATTCCCGTCGCAACTTGGACGTCCTCCACTAGGATGCAATCGAGATAAACGTCGTTGTCGTCGTTGTCATCTTCGCAGTCCTGCAGAATGTCCGCGACCGAGACCCGTCCTTGCGATAGGCCGGAGTTCAAGGACACGGATCTCCTCATTCTTTGAGCGTCATCTTGCCCGAGTTCGATTTCCCTAGCTTCAGTTGTCCCCGGGATGCGAGGTGGAGACTTCGAAGTGGCGAGGCCGTCGGGAGCGGCGGCGACAGTAACGGCGGCCTCGTCGCGATCCTCTATCCTCATATCATCGCGGATCTCCAGGACAGTCTCCTCTCTACGCTGGGATCCTAGTGCTTCTACATCATTGCTAGCTTGAGGAGCTTCTTGGGCCGGCGCCGTATCTTGAGGAAGAGTCGCCGGCGGGGGGTCGTGATTGGCCGACGCGATGTTAGATCGGCAGAGCGGGCAACTCGAGTGCGACTTGAGCCAGGTATCGATACACGGTAGATGGAAAGCATGGTTGCATTTGGGCAGCAACCTCAGGCTCTCGTCTTCCCGGAACTCGCTGAGGCAGACCGAGCAATCCGTGCCCTCGATGAGGCCGTCGCCTCTCCTGTACTTGCAGACGGCTATCGACTTGATCACCGCCTCGTCCAGCCCTCCCAACGCGGCATTCTGCCACGACCCGCTGTTCATCTGATGGTCCCCAGCGGAGTCGGTCAGGTCCAGGGTGTAACTGGGTCCTCTCCTCCTCCTGCAGTACTTGGTGATGATGGTGTAGTAGCTCACCAGGAGGAAGGCGCTGGCCAATATGCCGATGACCGCTATGACCAGAGGGGAGAAGTAAGTGCCTCCGGAGCCATCGTCGGAGTCGTCAGGCGGGGGAGGAGGGAAGATGACGTAGCACCACTGTTGGCAGAAGACGGAGCAGATGCCTAGGGAGCAGTCTTTGTAGGTGTCGGATGGTGCCCAAGGGTTTGGGCCTGAAGATCCCATTTTTTGTCTGCTCTGATTTGGGGCACTAAATGCTAGGACTGAGTGCCAGGATGTCTGGTTTCCTACACAATCTGAGCTTAACTTGCATATCAGGAAGCCCACACAGAGAGAGAGAGAGAGAGAGAGAGAGAGAGAGAGAGGTTGAGATGATGGCAAGTAGTGAAAGCAAAAAGGAGTGCAAAAGTAGGGTCGTGTATGAAAAGGTAAGCAAAGCTGAGAGAGAGAGAGAGAGAGAGAGGGAGAGAGGGAGAGATGGGAAAGCTGACATGCCACCTTATCATCTGCTTTTCGATTTTGCTTTCGTTGAGGGTCTTCGATGAAGGTTGAAGTTTCTACATTGAAGATGAAGGTTTGTTGACTAACTGGGTATAATTGGTTGGTCGGTAGCGTTTTCCCATCCGAGTGATCAAAATCAAAATTGAAATTCTCTCGAGCCAGGTGACGACAATCGGAAACGGGAGAAGCACTATCCAACAAGGCGGGTGAGTATAGGTGAGAGGAATCTCGCGCGCACCCTTTTCCTTTAAGCCTGAAAACGAGAGTGCCACCCACTTCTGACTTGATCGGCCAATGAGAACGTGGCATGTAAGAGTACATGATGCCCCCCCAAAAAAAAAGGGGATCTCAACCTAGTGTCTGTACTTGTGGTGCCGTCGTGAACTTAAGTATTCGAACATTTGGCAGCATATATGAATTTCTTACAGTAAGGCATAAGGCGAGCTACCGTACCCGTCGTTCAAATCGAATAACGAATAAGAGATTACCGCATAATCCCGGCATTTACCATTTCTCGGTCATGCACGGTTTGTTGAGTAATGATCAAAGAGATTCTAGATCTATACCGTGGCAGTTGAAGTCAACGGTTCGTAATCTTTGTTTTTCCTGCCAAAAGGGTTCGTGAAACAAGATTAGCATAGTTTCGGCATCTCTTTGAGGGTGGGATCCCAATCAGCAGAAAAGGGTAATTTGAGAGAGAGAGAGAGAGAGAGAGAGAGAGAGAGAGAGAGAGAGAATTTTCATTGGACTGAATAAGGTTGGTAAGCCTTGCTTAGATGCAACACGTAAATCACAGCTTCATTTCCCATTTCCAGCAACTAGTCTATTTGCAATCACAGTATTCCAATCGAGTTGCATTTCAGCTATCAAGCAAAACATTTATTGATCTCGAATTTTTCGAGGCCTTTTTATGAAGCTCAGTGACAAGTGAGATAGCCAAGTTCCTCCGAAAAAAAAAAAAAAAAAACAAAACAAAACTAGCCAAGTTTCATTCCACCAAATATTTGATCCTGTAAGAAGAAAGTCTCTTAATGCAGCTTATAAAATCAAGACATTGGCACTTCAGACAGCCCTGACCATGTAGAGCAGAGCTCATGATAGAAGTTCTAGTCACGGAAATAAATGAGGGCATTGCTCACTGTCATTGATTAATGCAGGCCCACGTAGTGATCTCTACCGTCAAAAAAATTACAGCTCGTAGAATACAAAATTACGACATGAATTATCAAAATCAAATGACAAGCCTTGACATTGAATCGTTGTTTCTGAATTTTCTATAGCGGAGGGAAGTTTACTATTGACACTACTGACCGACTCCCTAAGTCTATGCTCTTGCCTTTTTCTTGTCCTCCAGAGCCTGCAAATGGAAGATATTGCAAAATCAGAGCGATTATAAAAAGAAAAGGCAAAAGAGATAAAAAGAAAAGAAAAAGAAGACAACGTGCACAATTAGCATCTTTTGCCTTTGTTGAACAGCAGCGTTTCTTTAGAAACTTAATAAGCCATTGGGAACATTCACATTGTTTATCAAGCATACGTCTAAGCAGCTTCTTTTCGACTCTGATATATAATTCATGGTTACATGGTACAACAGATCGGACCTCTTCTCTTGAATATTATCCTTCTAACTTTGGTAGCCAATACTTGGGTGGAGTAACTGCTGTGTGTTTTTGCATGTACATAACTTTCATTACATGAAGAATGGAATTGGGTCTATGCCTCTCATTGATGAGGATCTAATGTAAAGGTTGCGTAGTGGACTCACACAGTATACAGAATGAAGAGGATCCCCAGAGCCAGTGAAAATAAATTTTTCATATACAAGTAAGCGTAAATCCATATGAAGCTTTATTGTAGGCAAGTTGTCAAAATCACAAGCAAATCCAGGAAGTGGGAAAAAAAGGCATTTAGAGCCACATTTTACTAAAAAAAGCAGGAAGGGATGGTCCTTCTAACAGTTGTTTGATGAGAAGAAGTACCTTGCTTTGGAACATTCTCATAGTCACCACAAGAGTGTCACGTGTTCTACAAAAGTAACAGAAGAACATCATTTCAAGAATTGGCAGCATAATCTAGCTCTATCCAATGCATGAAAGAGAAAACAGGATAAATGTGCAGTAGGAATGCTTCTGTTAAAAATATATAAACAGGTGAGATAACAAAAATCACAGGCCAATGGGTATAAAAACTTTGGAGGATGGATTCAATTCTATAGGGAGACAAATTAAACATGGTGGAACTTTATCCAGAGAAAATCAATCGTCAAGACCTTGTGACACAGTATCCTGTTCGGATATAATTAATGTTAACTATCCAGGATGAACACCTGAAAAAGTCGTTATTTTGAGTGGTTAGTGGCTCAAGGTCCAAAGCTTATCAATAGGAAAAATATAAAAAAGAGGCCACAGTTTATCTTTATAGCTCGAGTTGGTATGGGCATTTAGAAGGACAGTTCCAGCAGGAAAATTATTCTGCATTTGATGTAGAAGGTTACAAACATAACTATCACCAGGTGATAAATTAAGCATAGTGTAGATGCAAGCCACACTGGGTGTTTTGTTAGTCCAAAAGCTGAATTAGTGTCCTGGTTGCATTAGCAATGCAGTATCCTTGGCATAGAATCTACAGGTGTAAATTACTCAACCTCTAAAATATACTCACTTTACATAGGCTAATAGGGCCAAGAGTTCAATTTCTCGTATTTACCTTTAAAACTCTCACCAATAGAAGAAATAACAAGTTAAAATGATAAATATTTCAGGGTAAGAAGAAATTTAACTATCAAAATATGTATAGCAAATGAAGGCAAATGGTGACAATTAATATACACATCAAAAATGTGTATTACCGGACATTGTATGTGTTTATAGGACAGGATGATCCATCTGAACGAGTCAAAACAAACTGCGTCGAGAGCCCAGAAGGAACTTTTATCTGCAAGAATAGTGTCATATAAGTTCCTCTACTTAAGCATAACCCAAAAATGGTGACTTTCATCGACTTCCATGCTAATGTGAAGTAATGCAATGGAAAAATCTTTCATGAAAGCAAATCAAAGCAAATCGGGCATATCTTCACTGTATTAAGAAGCGGCACTTTTAAAAGGAAACACATCCTGGTGAGAGAGCCTATTAAAAACCGTTTGCAGTAACCATATTTCTGCAACATCATCAATGTTATGGAAGTATGAGTTCAATTGTTATAACTTTTGCATGACCAAATGCTCATCTAATGCATGTGCAGTCCAATATATGTTGAATTTACAAGCACTTCACTTACCGACGACTGCTTTGAGAACTTCTCAGCAATTACTTCTGTTCCTGTTTTAATGATTTTGATCTCATAGCCAGACCGTTTCAAAACTAGGGCAGCTGGTTCCCAATGCTCAAAAGATTCAGCCTGAGAAGAATCATCCTGCATAGTTGTTTGCTTTTGATTATTGAGTCATGCAATTCTCAAGTCTGATTATTGAAACAGCCTAGGTGTGCTTTAGGCGTAATGCCTAAAAAAATACAGCATAAGCATAATTACAAGCATGTCCCTTTCAGAATTCAATCCAATTGAGGCTCACTATTTTGGGACTCATTCTCCAAAAGGTTTGGTATCAAAGCAACTATACTATTGCTGTAGAACTTCCCAATATGTAGGAAAATGCTGATTTGGATACCAAGTTCAATGTATAGCAATAAAGTGGATTTTGGGTACACTTGGTAAAAAAGTTGATGAAAAGTTTTAGCCACTAAACAAGCTTTGCCTTGCCAAGTATAGCAGCCAATATAGACACCATCTATATTTATAATTTCCAACCAAAAAGCTTAATCTACTAGATAGAGAGAGATTACATATACACAAGATTTAATCAAATTGTGCAGACATGCGATGTGAAAATACTTTTACACTCCTTATGACAAGCAAACCGACTTAAGAATATCACATTGACAGGAATCACCCACAAAACGAGACAGTGAATGGGGCATGAACATCTGAGAGCTAGCTCCGATATCACATTAGAATTTTCAACCCAAAAGCTTAAGCTTAAGCTATTATCAAGATTGTTAGGATTGGAATTATCATTAGGATCAATGAAGGTGTCTAAAGGATTGGATCTAGGCTTGTAAGTTAATGAAAATTAGAACAACAATATAACAATCTTGCACAGTATGAGATCCCCTCATTATGAAGCTGTGTGATATTAATATTCCAAAAAAGTGTGACATTAAAGCCTTTGTCATCTGGAAACTATTTTAAAAGAATTTGATCTTGTAAACTCATTACAATGATAAACAGATTGTGAGGTTAAAATATGTCAGAAATTGGATTAGTGATCCAACCATATTTCCACTCAAGATTGGGACCATGTTTATATCCTAGCAAATTAATATCGTACTTTATGATTTGGACCGTTTCTTAAGTTTTAAATCATAATCCTAAGATCTAGATTGGGATCCCATTGACTATGGCTATAAGGTGAATCAGGGACTGCGTTTACGTAAGGACTAGTCAAAAGTAGATAAGCAATGTGCTATATTTTAACAATTTGACTGAGCCACTCTTCAGTGAAAATTAGTTAAAATGCTCTAGATCAAGTATTAGAAGTAACCATCCTTGAGGATGAAGGATCATTTGACATGGTTGGCTGTGAGGAAGAGATTATGAGAACTCATGGATTCAGGCACGACTCAAAGCAATACTAATGTTTGCTTGTGGTGAGAAAGGTCATATGACACATCGATGTTCCATTAATGTGCATGTCAAAAAGACAAAAAGAAGTTGGTGGTGAACAACGAACAAACAAACTCAGTAATATATTGAATGATCCAAAATAACAGTCCTACTATTAGAATTCTTTTCCCCATCGCTATTACAGTGTACATTATTTCAGTGTGTTAATTGCTTTTAAGTTTCCACGGTTATAATTAAGTTGTTCCACCTTTATATTTTAGATTCTTTCCTAGATGCAAGGTTCTTTCTTTTATTGTTATTTGAACCAAGTTGCTTTTGAAGTCAATTGTTATGGTGCTCACTAAATATGGGACTCACAGTCCTGCATGAGACTGATTTCTGTTTCTCTAAACTTTCTGTTGAGTATTTGGCCAATGGGGACATATTTGTCAATTTTCTTTATTATTTTATGAATGGCAGCAATGAGGGTGATATAGTAATTTGGCCTCTTGGCTTTGTTATATATAGATAGTTTGAGATCACATAGACCTAATCAACCATTGAGTTCAGTTTTTTGTCTCTCAACATGGTATTAGATTGAGGCTGCACTGAAACCTAATCCCAATCTCTTCTCTGTGCAACCTTTCTTTTCTCTCTCTTCTCGTCTTCACCTTCTCCCACCACAATTCCTTCTCACCTTCTCCTTTGCTCTCTTTCACAGTGTGGGGCAGCACTAATGAGGTGATTATTTGAATCTAGTGTCTGCCCTAAACTTCACCTCTATTAGATAAAATAAAACTTCTTCACAATCTGCAATAGGTGGTTCAACCCCTTCTACGATTTTTTGGAATTTCTTCATGGAGAGTTGGAAGAGGTGTATATGGAGATTACTCTAGGTTTTTCTTGTGACAAAACTCAAGGAAAAATGTGCAAGCTAATACATGTACTTTATGGTTAAAACAGTCACCTTGAGCTTGAATAAGCTAAGGTCTTCGTTGGGCATAAAGAGAAAATGCTGATCAAACTTTGTGAAGAGATCAGGTATTAAAGTCACTATTCTCATTGTCTATGTAGACGACATTGTTGTCATGGGGAATCATGGCAATGAGATCAGCAAGTTGAAGAAGTTTCTTGAACAAGAGTTCGAGATAAAGGATATAAGAAACCTTCAATACTTTCTTAGGATTGAAGTCACCCAATCTTCAAAAGGTGTTTTCTTATCCCAAAGGAAGTATGTCCTTGATCTTTTGACAAAAGTTAGGTTATTGGGATGTCATTCCTCGGATACACCTATTGAGATCAATGCTCCTTGTCGAGAAAAAAATGGTAATTCAGTAGATAAGGGTTGTTATTAGCACTTCGCGGGCAAGTTGATTTATTTGTCCCACATGACCTAATATTGCTTTTGCTGTCACCTTGGTGGGTCAGTTTATGCATGATCCATACTCTACTCATATGAATGCCATTCTTTGGATCTTTCAATATTTGAAGCCTGCTCTTGGAAAAGGGATTCTCTTGTCCCATCATGAACGCTTGAAAGTTGAAGCTTATGCAAATGCTGATTGGGCTGGATCTTATAACTGGAAGTCTATTTCTAGGTATTGTACTTTCTCAGGAGAGAATTGCGTGAATTGGTGCAGCACAAAGAAAAATGTGGTTACGTGGTCTAGTGCGGAAGCAGAGTTTTGTGCAATAGCACAGGGAGTTTGTAAGCTGGATTACTTAAAGATCTTGGTGTGTGTGTGTGGGTGTGCGTGTGCGTGTGCGTGTGCGTGTGTACGTGCGTGCGTGTGTATTCCTATGATGCTATGTTGTGTTAATAAGGTCACCATTAATATTGCTCACAATCCTGTACAGCATGACTGTATGAAACATGTGGAGATTGATAGGCATTTTATCAAGGAGAAGTTGGATGTTGATTTAATTTGTATGCTTTGTTCAGTCCGTAATCAAGTTGCTGATGTTTCACTAAAGGATTAGGAGGTAAATTGTTTTATCCTGTTTTAGTCACATTGGGCATGTATGATATCTATGCTCCAATCTAAGGGGGAGTGTTGAGAGAATTTGGTCAATGGGGGCATATTTGTCTATTTCCCTTATTATTTTATGTATGGCAACAATAAGGGGATATTGTAATTTGGACCTTTTGGCTTTATTGGAAATGGATATCTTGGGATCACATCAACCTAACCAACCATTCAGTTCAGTTTGTTGTCTCTCAACACTTCTTTCTTTTCCTATTCCTAAAATGCTCTATATTGCTCCAGTTCGGCATGTGTGAGTACACCAATTCGTAAAAAACAAGTAGGAGGCTTAAGTCACCTGATCCTATCCAAGACTTTACAAGCTCAGACGAGCAAGGGCAATGATTTGTGTCTAGCAGATCTGAGAATTCTATATCTTCAACAAAACTTGTATTTTCATGCAAAATAACATTAGCTAGGGAAGGGAAAACCAAGCTAATAGCATCTTGGTTTTCCCCCATTTTTCTGAAGAGAAAAGTTTAACAATATGCATAAGATCAATCTCCCCCCCAAGGAATTATCTTAGCAAAGAAGAGAGTGTGCATAGTTTAAAGTTCCTCCCAACATTACTTTAAAAGAGTATTTCAACCTCTATCTCTCACTATCACCTTCAGTGTATCCTTCCGATAGTCACTCGGTCTAGAGGCAGGGCTAAGGATGCGAGGTCAAGGATTCAAAATCCCATGACCTCAACCACATAAGTGAATATCACAGCAGGCAATAGTAAACTTAACATACTAAAGTAAGATACAGAAGTCAGTGCAAGATTACAACAAAAGGGGTAAAATTTACAGCAAAGCCAACCACAACTTACCAGCATTAGAATGTTAAACATGGCCTGACCACTAGAAAGATATGTATCAATCTCCATTTGCATATCTGGGTCTGCAATGAAGCTAATCCATAAGCCATGATAAAGCATGCACTTCAAGGGAAAATTTGTTAAGCAAGCTAGAACATGCTAACAACATTAATTATTCTGATACTCCATAGACTCTGTACTACTGATGCATTAGTCATCTAAACCAATTAAAGATGCTATAAGTACAAAAGAAACAATCACGCATACAAGATCATTTTCAAGGTCCCACTCATATCAATTAACAGATTGCTCACTTAGTTGACCCTTAAAATCTATCTGCCCGTGGTCAAAGCAAGCAGAAAAGCATGAAAGACTTTCGCTGGAGCCACTTTATGGACGGGTCAATAGAAGTACTAAATCTTCGAGTTTACAGGAGATAGTCCATGCTTCTAACTTAGAAAGCAATCCAATAGGAACATCTTTGCAAATCTGCCCTTTGTTTAAGTACTTACCACATTTTATTTTATTCTGGTCATTAGCAAAAAGCCTCACAATGTCCCCCTGCATACAATTGAAGCACAACAATTAGTAGAATGCTTCATCTAACATACTACTGACTAAGCAACACTTCTAATGAATCACTCATCCAGATGAAGAAAAGCTCTAGAATACAAGGTAAGAAAAGGCTTTCAAACAAAAGCAGTATATGGAGAAGAGGCAGTTGGAGCAACCAAGTTGTGGTAGGTTATGTGCCATTGTAGCACAAACCCAAATATTTATTCATATTACGGTACGAACTTAAAGAGAGACACTAACTAAGGCTGCTTCCAGAATTGACTCCTCAATTAGACATAATGTATGACGATCAATAAATTATTCTTTGATAACACAAAGAATCTAAGATAAGCAACGTAAAAACTACAGATGGACAAGAGGGGAAGGTTGTTCACAAAAACAACAGCAGACAAAGCGGATGTGCCTTTGGTTCTCTTTATTTTACAATGATGAGAAGGCACACCTAAGGTAGATGAACCCAGAAGATTACAAAGGTAGATGAACCCCCAAGACTACAAGAAGATCTTTTCACTTATCTAACAATTCTGGCTACCTCAAGGGCTACAAGAAGTTCTTTGATCCACAACCTTTTCAAGGTACTTGTGAGCTCGACCCCAAATAGCATCTCTCATTGAGGATAAGTGGTTAGCAATTAGCCATACTAGGTGTGGAATTGTGTTGCAAGAGATAAGAGTTATCAGATCCAACAAGGGTTCAAAATGAAGAAAGGGGTCCGAAAAAGAAATCTTTACTGTCTAAAAGATATTCAAGCAGATCTCAAGGAGAGTTGTTCAAGTAATCTGATGGTAACTTAAGGGACCATATTAAAACCCACCATCACTAAGACCCAAAATTGTCTCTTCAAGTAAAGAAGCAAGATATGGCATTGCTCCATTGTAACTATATAGGCAACCACTGCAGTACCCACTTATAATGGTCTAGCAGCTAAAATTTCTTCTCAATTAGATGTGCCAAGGTTTGGGTTATGCATACAAATTTCTTTACATGATCCTTGAGCTGATAAAAATTGATGCTCAAATTAGCAGCCCGCATAGTGCTAATCTTGATCGAAACAAGCATACAACACATACTTAAAAAAATATAAGACCAAATCCTTGAGAGTGTGTGAATCAGGAAATAGAAAGTCCCTCAAAATGATTAGCAACTTCCTGCTGCTGGCCAAGTAGAAACATACTAGTCCATGGAATCACAAAGAATACTACAAAAAGTATTTCACAGCTAAAACTATTCTATCATCTGTGCAGATACTTGAACCTATGGGCTTCATATTGATCTTGCTAATCTAAATTGTAGTGCATGATAGAACTGTCTATGTGAATATACATTTGGTGAAGGATGGAGAATACCTGACGGCCTTGGTCATCCATTGGTATGCATTCAACAGCAATAAGCTTGTCAACATCATCAGCAGTAACAACATATTCTGGATTTGTTGCGCCTGAATCAGAAAGGCCAAAGAAAGTTAACACAAAAGCTCCATAGAGAATTAACACAAATTTTGTTCATTGGCCATGAAATCTCCCACAAATGAAGACTTCATTACACCAGTTACCTTCAATGTACTGCGTAGTACCATCAGGAAGATGACGGACCCACTGATTTTGACAACAATGACAAGACCAACTTTAGCTTTCCAAACATGTACAGCAGCTGAAAAACAGTACATATACTAGAGTATCACCTGAAACATACAAAGTGAAGTTCCACGAACAGTAAATCCACACCCAAGAAGTTGGTTGCCTGGTGTAGCTTCACCAATAATCTGAAAATTTTCTATACCCGGCCCCCCTGAATTGAACACAGGCACATGAGAATAAATCAGAAATCCTATACTAATTGTAACTATGAGAATGTACACACCTTGAGAAGCACTGGAAGCAATACTGTCATCATTGTTAGGATTTCGATATACCGCCTCCATCATTGTTCTATCTGAAGACCTACAAGGAATTGGTCCAACAACTGGGATGTTACATTGAAGGATATGTCGGTATCTAGAGAAATCTTGCTCAAAGAAAAGCCTTGCTCTAATTAAAGATACATCGGGCCCAAACTTCTTCTGTAACAATATATATGTTCCATAGAACTTAATCTCAACTCAAGCACCAATTTCAATGACACACATTACACTAACTCACTACATGTTTAGGTAACAGATCAATGTTTTATGGAACTTATATTAGCATCACGCACCAAGTCTCAAACAATCTATGTAGATGTAATTTTACAGCCACAAACTTTTTTTTTTTGGTCTGTTACTGCCACAAATTTGGCAGGAGCTGGAGAAGAAAATTCTTTGAGACAATTAAAGGGATATGTAAGGAATAAAAGTTATGCAGTATAAGAAGAAGATATAGGAAAAGTAAAAGCATAATTATACACAATGCAATCTGCTAGATATACTAACATGCTTGTAACAATAGTTGAGTGCTTTTAAGCTGATAAAGAGATGAAAAGAACAAACTTAAACATCAAGGACCTATACAACAATACTAAAAAGATGAAAATAATCAACCAATGAAGATTATGAATTGGTTTTCATGGGTACACTCAATAAATTGTCAAAGTGAAACTTTAAGCTCCTCAAAATGCCACAGTTCACCCATGGTCCATAAACCTTGTAGCACCAAACTACGATCTTCCTATAATAGGCCTAGCACAATGTCCAACATAAATATCTCTAATTCAATAAAAATTCGTATCTCTACAGCAACTTCTTAAAATGCCAACAGGAAATAAAATGTGAACAATGCCAACCTGTGTGTATCAAATGCAAACTCTGCTGCATCATCAGTACCCAGTTGCTGGCTCATTGCATGATCATAAGTTAAGTTCTGCACAGAGGTAGGTTGATTGAAATGCATATATTTTGACAAATTGTTCGTTAGCTCCATAGCATCTCCATCTTTATACTTGTCTCGACCAGAAACAGCCTGGATATCGTGCACAGAATAGTGGAAATATAACTAGCAGACATATGATCATAGTTTGTACTTCATATGGCATTATAATGGGACATGATACAAGTAGAATACATGCCGAAGTTACCACTGTTGTTTGGGGAATTTGTCTCGTCGGCATGCCAGACCAATAATTGTCTTTAAAATCTGAAGCATTCCCGATATTGATTCCCCCTGCATTTTCTGCTTCTCTAATTTTATCCTGTTTGGGAGATTCAAATCAGTGCAAAGGTAGCTAAGTACATGTCTTCAGGAATTTTCTCAGGTCCAATGGCATGTGCGCAAAGTATCAACAAGACAGACCATGAAATCCAATACATTTCTCGAAACTCTAGCACAGATCTACTACTATATGTGGAAAAAAAGGCAACTCTATATTACTTGTGAACACTGTTAGAGGTATAAAAGGGAAAAGTGGTCTTTAGGGCTTTAGGGCTTATTGTATTGGTGATTACTTACTGTGTATATAGACCTTTATTGAATAATACAATACAATTTTCCCTTTACAAACACAAATGCCAATAACTCATATTTACGAGGAAGTACATCGAAGTGAAAGAAGTTACCAGATACTTTTTCAGTTACAGGACATGTCATAAGCAATTTTGAAACCAAGTACAATCTGAAGTAGTAAAATGCTCGTTTGATGCCAAGGAATGAAATGTCACTACAGTTTGAGGGTAAAAATCATTGTATGCACTGATAGTAAATTCCCTGATTTGAATGAGGAAAATCCCTCCAATTAGTTTCATTGAATACATAAGTACATTGCCAGCAACCATATATCTGAAATGGTAATCTAGAGAAACGTAGTTCAATTCAGTTTAAGAGATGGCTTGTTCATTTATATGAGTTTCATTCCATGTACTTATTGATTAGCTTTTATCTAACATGAGAGGGATCTACAATATTTCCAGATTATAAAATATTGATCTCATTATTACGCATTTCTGCTTGCTAAGGCTTCAAGTGAGAACCAATTCAAAGTATTATGTGATTCCATAGTAATCATTAGAAGTATTAATTTCCAATTTTATTTTCTTCTACCACTTGACCATAATATAAATCGCATGAGTCAATGATCATGTACTCATGCCCTCTAAACCTTCACAAGATGGAACCCCTTTAAAGTATACCACAATTCTAAAACTTCAATGGTTGTTTAAATTGATTTGCTTTTACCATTTGACCACAATACATATTATGTGTGCTCATGATCATATGCTTATTATGCTCACAAGCAATGCAAGATAAAGCCGCCTTTATACTACTACATTATTAACAAATTTTAAAAATCTTTATGAAGTTCTAATATTAATTTGAAGTTTGATTTAAATTTAATTGTAACCTTTTGCAAGAGGGAGAGACCCTCCATCTTAGGGAGCAACGCATTTGACTTAAAGAGGAGGATGAAACTTCATTAGGATTTTGTAGATATAGATATCAAAACTCAAGCAAGATGGAATCACGAAGTAAATCAATCTTCTTTGCAGAAGAATGAAGCCAGGTTAACTAAGCAAACAGTGCTAAACAAGTCTGTATATCACATACACCCCAAATGAATCATGGAACATCAAAAAGTCTAATAAGCAAGATTGACTGCTATTTACTGTGATATTGTTTACACCATAACAATCACCAATACAACATTGTTAGCACAATTAACATAGAAAATGGAAGTACACAAACAGAGTAAAGAAGCACACGGATGCAACTAGAATCCTACTTCAGAAGAGAGAAGAACGGAAGGATGGTAATGCAACAAATTAATGCAAAGTTTGCAGGGTTACCTCTGAAGTTCTAATCTTCCACCTTAATTGACCATGCAAGTGCTGTGGAAAATTTAAAAAGAAGGAAATGAAGAAATGCAGTAAGAAGGGATACAAAAAATAGGTTATTTAACAAATAGATGAAAAACTATTACTCAAATAATCCAATATTGATTCCTGTACTCCTAAAAGAAACTATCAAATGGTGCAATTAAACCTTTACAGTGTTGACATTTTCTAACCAGATTACAGTCCGTGATTGACAGAGCCTTCCATTGCAAAATTAATATCATACGTGCATTAATGCAACATTTGCTGATTAATTTCAAAATTTTGCTTTTTAATTGTATTAGATGGCAATTTTAAATGCTTACAAGAATATCAAGGAGAAAAATGTTTCTACCTTAATGTATGTGGATATAACGGTGGCATTCAAGACTGGTGGCCATATGTCATATGGAGACAACAAACCAAGCATGGAAGACACAAACATGTATCTTTCATCCTCTGTCTCCTGGAGGAAAATCAAACTTGTAACTTATACAGCAAAAGCATTCTATTAAACACATATACTAAAGAGATTGAACAAAAGAAGGTTAAAAGCAGCGCATCAGTGAAAAATATGATGCTTCACTAAAAGCAAATAGCAAAGAGAGCAACACTATGATAATAATCAAGAAATGGAAGAAAATGCAAGCAAATTGCATAAATGATATTCCAGTAAAAAGAACACTAAATAGACTTATCCGGTGGACAAATAATATATATATAAGAGAAGGACTATGAAGCCAAGTACATGGGAAGTGTCGAAGTGAAGAGAAAATAAGCAGAACTACAATATTTGACTGATATCCTTCGCACTCAACCAACATGATAATATTTTTCATCAAACACAACTATCTTTAAAATTGCTCTCTTAATTACATTGTCACCACGCTTGTTGTAATGTATGAATCCAGAGTCAGATGGAACATTCATCAAGCCCCAAGCTTAGTGCATTTACCCATCCCCTTACACCTCTAAAGATCAGGAAACCACTATCCAACCACAGGGAGAGGTGACCGGTCAATTCTATAGGCAGAGTTTGGAATCTCAGAGTTTCTGCTTCTTAAGCAACCAGATAAATGTCAACTGTGCCATTAAGGCTAAAACAATGCAAGAAAGAGGTGATTATAGAATGCAACACTAACTTGACAACCGATCTAAAGCAAGATTCTCTGCATTTGCCCTGTTTGGCTCATATGAATAAGTTGACGGTTCTCTGATTGAAATATTAACTAGATTCATTCTATTAGAACAAATCAAACATTCATCCCCATGACCAACCATGTAACAGCGGAGCATCCTTGCTCATGCATTCTAGGCTAAGCAGTGTTCTTAATGGCTATCACATGGATGAGGGGCTGAATTACTAAAGGAGAATTAGTCTGACTTCTAATAAGTAGGAAAGTCTGATATTCCTCAAAAATGACCTTTTAGCAGAATTTCATGAAACTTTCGCTCATCGAGCTTGTGTTAAAGAGCTAGCTTTCGTACGTAGACTGTCCTAAGAATGTAAGATTGGAACATTGCTTGCGGAAGAGTGAGGACAGTTTCAGCTTAGAGGTTCTAAGTAGTCTATGAACGTCTGGAAAGTGGTAAGGGCACCTCATTCATTTCTTCCCACCTCAATGAAAGTATTGTAAGGTTGACAAGATTACTATGCTTATTTTGACAAACTGACAAACTCAATGGTCATTTCAGAACTTCACAAGCGATGATAGCACTATTCTTGTGTATTGATGTATAACCAAGCTAATACCAGCCTTGGCTCCACCAAAATTATTTAAAGTGACAGCATGAAATTTAACTAAACTTCCGTCCCGATTTTTCCAATTGCCCTATTTAGCTAGCAATGTCATACACAATTAAATTCAACTCCACTTGTGAGTCAGAATTTTAAAGATATCGATTAAGGACCCAAGCCCCCACAAGAACCTTGACGTACTCATATAGAAACAAGTTCTGACCACATTTTAAAGAAAAAGGAAAATCAACAATAATAATCAGGGTAGTTAGGAGCTTTCTGAAGATAAGAAACTGCAGATTACCTTCAGATCATGAGCCAATTTTAGATTTTGTTCCAGATCACTTTTCCTAAGGGCCAGTTGATCTGAGGCATAGGCAGTGGCTTCATTTTGCTTTTCATCAATTGCCTATAAAACCAAACAGAATCGTGTCAACACTCAGAAAGAACTTCGTGATTTTACTTACTGAGCTCCACTCTGATGTATATCATGCAATAGGAGAAAGATATACCAGTCTTAAGTTCGCAAATTTCTTCTCTAAGGCATATTTTTCACTCAAGAGCTTCATTTCCTGATACCATAAGGATCACATTGTGGCAAGTTAGAGATACTAGAGAACACTGCTAGATTAATAATCCATAGATAGGCTTCTGACAGAAATATGCAGTATACATTCACGTAAGCTGCAGCAATTTGTTCGCGAAGAGTCTGGATCTCACTTTCTTGTGCCCTAGCTCGGGCATAAAGTTCCTACTTTGATAACAAAGATTGAAAGGGCGAGGTTAACTGAAACAACAATGCTAGATGCAAAAGTTCAGGAAAAGAAATGAACACAAAACACTGGTACCATAGTCTCTGGGTCATGTGAATGATCAATCTTGCCATCTCCATTGGGAATCCTTTCGTTGGAATGTCTTTCAAGGCCACCTCTAAGGAAAAGTATAAAAATAAAAAAAATTGCACAATTCAATTTAGTAGATAATTAATTATGTATCTCATGGCATCAGAATAGAAAAGAAAGCTATATATGATTTTATGCATCTTAAAAAAAAAAAATCTTTAAGCAATAAAGTTGCAGACAATAAAGTTGCAGAAAACACTACTTCTGACTAAGAATTATAACCTGCTTAAGGCACCAGATTGTTGGCTGCCAAGACCATCGCCACTAAGCCCATTTCTTGAGCTGCTACTGGCAGACATCACACAGCCGATTCTTTATCCTCTTCAGCATAAATTATGGCAGCATTACAGCTAAAAATTTCCATTGTTAACAGTCCTAATTTGCATCTTACTGCATTTCAAGCTTCAACCCTATGTTGCTTCCGAGGATTTGATCAACTTTCTTTTAATAGCTGTGAGCTCCAGAATGCTGTAAGAAGCTATCTATGAGAAAAAAGAAGGCCTACAATTAGCATCGGAGTAAAAACAGAAATCAAAATATACAATATAGAAATGATAACCAGAGATGGTGCATATTGACCTTCAGTTGTTGAGCAGATTAACAGATGAGCAATCTTCTTGTGCAGTCCACGTTTCATACAAACCACATAGCCATAATATCAAATATCAGTCATTTTTGTACTCAAGTGTTCACGTTCTAGTCATAAAAGGACCTATAATTGGACTTGTAACACCAATAATCATTACTCATGAAACAAAAGGCAAGAATAACAGGTATAGGCAGCTAAAAAAAGTAATCAAGTGATTAAGCAAGTTTGCAACACCAAACAAAGGCTTTTCCCACTAAGTTGGGTTGACTACACAAAGAACAAGTAGGATAACGAAAAAGAAACCCAACTTTGAGAAATGAAGGACATAGACTGCAGTATAATTATTGGAATTCCAGTCATCACCCGCAAAAGTAACAACATACAAGTTTTCGCTGTTAATAACAAGGTGAATAACATAATTCAACCGACCAGCAGTCTTAACTGTGAATATGCAAACCAACACTCCAGTTCTGGCAAAAATCAAAAAGACAGGTCAAGTCATGGATTGCACAAAAATAAAAGTTTCCAATTCAGCACAAATCATGCAATAACCGCACGTAGCGTCGAAGTTCCATTGGCATAATATTAATTAAAGAACCCCGCAACTCAAGCAGGAAGGAAAATCTCACATCGGACAAGGAAAACCGTGCCCTCTTGAGCCGTCGGCGATGGCCACGCGACCAACTCCAGTCGCTCTCACGGTTAATTCACGACCGTGTAGTCGACGGACCACGGACGCAGCGGCGGCCACAGCTTCAAGAGCTCACACGCACACCAAGCAATCCAAAGACAAAACACGAGAGAACACATGCGAAGTAAATTCAGATAGCGACCGAGCTCAAGCAGCTCGCGCAATGCTTCAGCTACTGACTAACCCGTCGAACAACGCGGAACCAACCGAACCGCACACCACCACAATTAGCAACGCCGACGCGAACCGATCACGCCCGAGCTCCGCCAGACCGGATCGAGCAGAGGACGATCGCCGAGCGAGCGCGTCCTCGACGCGAAGCTGAAGTCGGAGTCCCGATCGATCGTCGACCGATCGATTGGCGGATTGATGGAGAGAGGGAGGGAGAGAGAGGGAATGCGGTGGGGACGACGACGGCGGCGGAGGCGTCGGCGGAGGAGGAGGAGGAGGCGGCGGCTGCGTGAGGGAGCGAGACTTTCCGCGGTGGGCTGCGGTGGCGGGAGGTTTCATGCGGAGGAGGAGGAGGAGCGGAAGAAGAATAAGAAGAAGAAGAAGAAGAAGAAGAAGAAGAAGACGAAGAAAAGTCAAAGGGAGGTGTGTGTGGAAACGGCTTCCGTTAAAAGAATTTCTCCGGATTCAGGAGGAAAGGAGGAGAATCGAACGCGAAAACGACGTCCGTGCCTCGTCTTCGTCGTCGCTCGAGCGACCCCCGCGAGCGAAGTTTCTTCGGTCCTGCTACTCCCCGGCCGTCGTTTCGGTCGAAACGGGCGGGATACGGCCGAGCCAGGTATCGCCGCACCGCGCTGTCGTGGGGTTCCGTATTTAACCGATCTGCCACGAAGGCAAAAACGAAAAAATCTACAGTTTCTTTTATTTTTAATTTTCCAGTTTCGCTATATTAAAAAAAAAAAAATCGAATACCGATTCCGTGTGATTAGTTACATTTTTTAATTGGATCGTTGCGTTGGGTTTTATGATTTTCTAATTTCAAATGACTTTTTTCATAAGACAAGTATATGAGTTGAAATGAATGTGGTTATCCTATACAATTGAAGTGTAATTGAAGAGATATAAATCGATTATGGTGTGGAAAGGAAGGAATTAGGAAGCGGGATTTTACCCTGAAGGGTTGGCCTCGTGTGGAAAGAGGTGTTTCGATATTTTGGAGCAGTCAACTAATGTGATCAAATCACAAAGTCTCTCCTCTTATAAATAAAAGCCACTAGAGGAGCTTCAAAGTCGTTCGGGTTGACGAAATGACGACGGGCTCTAAGGGATGAGAGAGG
Source organism: Corymbia maculata (assembly GCA_014182735.1). Classification (NCBI taxonomy): domain Eukaryota; kingdom Viridiplantae; phylum Streptophyta; class Magnoliopsida; order Myrtales; family Myrtaceae; genus Corymbia; species Corymbia maculata. The sequence goes on along the minus strand of CM024686.1, from coordinate 16,736,355 downwards.
TTCTTACCCCAAAGTGGGTGCTCAGCTTGAAATTTTATAGTAATTCAGTGTGGAATTTGCAACACAAGCTTTCGAAACTTTTCATCAGTTCTACTTTTATTTATTCGGTTGCTGCATTCGATTTTATTATTTTTTAATTTCAAAAAAACTTTTTCATAAGGTAAATGTATGACCTGAAATGAATGTGGGTTTCTCGCGTAGCAAAAGTGTGTTTTGGCTAGTTTGATTAGAGAGATCCAAGTCAATCATGGTGTGGAAGCAAGGTGTTGGGAAGTGGATTCTTTCCCAAACATCGGCCCTACGTGGAAATTAGGCACTTTGGCATGGCCAACTAATGTGTTCAGATTGCAAAATCTCTCCTCTCAATAAAGAGCTACTAGAGGAGCTTCAAAGTCGTTCGGATTGACAAAATGGCCACGGGCTTGAATGGGCGAGAGAGGCCCTTATCCCGAATCAGGTGCTCGGCCTGAAATTTTACTTAGTTTTGGATTAAGATTATGATAATTCAGCATGAAATTTGCAACACAAGTTTTTAGAATTTCATCACTTTAGCTTCTATTTATTTAGTCGTCACATCTTATTTTATTATTTTCTAATTTCAAATAACTCATAACACGGATGTATGAACCAAAATGAAGATGGGTTCTCGTACAATTCAGCTTTGTTTAAATTGAAAGATATGAGTCCATTTTGGTGTGTTAGGAAGGTGATAGGAAATTCTTCCATGAAATTAGTTATATTTTTTAATTGGGTCGTTGCGTCGGGTTTTATTATTCTCTAGTTTTAAATGACTTTTTTTATGAGATAAGTATATGAGTTGAAATGATTGTGGTTATCTCGTGCAATGGAAATGTGTTTTAATCGATTTAATTGAAGAGATATAAATCGATTATGGTGTGGAAGGGAAGGTGTTAGGAGGTAGGATTCTTCCCCGAAAGATTGCCCTCATGTGAAAATAGGCGTTTCGATATTTTGGAGCGGCCGATTAATGTGATCAAATCACAAAGTCTCTCTTCCCATTAAAGAGCCACTAGAGGAGCTTCAAAGTCATCCGGGTTGACGAAATGACGACGGGCTCTAAGGGATGAGAGAGGTTCTTACCCCAAAGTAGGTGCTCAGCTTGAAATTTTATAGTAATTCAGTGTGGAATTTGCAACACAAGCTTCCGAAACTTTTCATCACTTCTACTTTTATTTATTCGATTTTATTATATTTTAATTTCAAAAAAATTTTTTCATAAGGTAGATGTATGAACTAAAATAAATGTGGTTTTCTCGCACAACAAAAGTGTGTTTTGGCTAGTTTGATTAGAGAGATACAAGTCAATCATGGTGTGGAAGCAAGGTGTTAGGAAGTGGATTCTTTCCCAAACATCAACCCTACATGGAAATTAGGCGCTTTGGCATGGCCAATTAATGTGATCGCAAAATCTCTCTTCTCAATAAAGGGGTGAGAGAGGCTCTTATCCCGAATCAGGTGCTCGGCTTGAAATTTTACTTAGTTTGGGATTAAGATTAGAATTCATCACTTTAGCTTTTATTTATTTAGTCACCGCGTCTGATTTTATTATTATTCTCTAATTTCAAATAACTCGTAACACAGACGTATGAACCGAAATGAAGATGGCTTCTCGTGCAAGATAAAGGTCTTTCAGCTTTGTTTAAATCGAAAGATACGAGTCAATTTTGGTGTGCAAGGAAGGTGATAGGAAATTCTTCCAAGGGACTGGCCCTACATGGAAACAGGCGTTTTGGATTGGTCGAGTGATGTGATCGGAGGAGCTTCAAAGTCGTTACGGTGGACGAATGAGGACGGGCTCACGAAGGAGAAGACACGTTTCTTTCTAGCATGCTACACGAGTCGGCATACTCCCAAGTCTACTCCTCTCTTTGCCTCCAAGTAAGGTTTGGCGACTTTTCTCATGGCTTCTTTCCTCCTTTTGCGCCGGGTTTTGCTGCCAATGTCGCGTTCTTACTTCTTAGAGATAGGGCATGTCTCCAATAGGAAAGATGACTTGTTCTTGCTAATTTTGTTACTTATGATGATACCTTCTTTGTACCCTTAAAAAATTTGGGACAAATTAATCAGTTGGTAGAGGTAAAAAACACGACACGCGCTTATTTTAAGTTTGACAATGAAAAGAATGATTGTGACAAATCACCGTAATCTTTCCATATAAATATGATGATGGGACAGATATAATAGACACGTTTCGACGATGACAATTCATGCAAAAGCTTTGGGGCTAATTTATGTGTATTAAAGCATCGAATGGTTGGGTGATCTCGCTTTGGTGAAATTACTCGAAAGTGATTGGTCCTACATTGAAATAGGTATTTCGATGTTTTGAAGCAGCTTACTAATGTGATTAGATTGCAAAGTCTATCCCCTCACTAAGGAGCCACTAGAGGAGCTTCAAAGTTGTCTTGGTTGATGAAATGAAAATGGGCTCAATGGGTGAGAGAGGTTCTTACCTCGAAGTAGGTGCTCGCCCTGAAATTTTACTTAGTTTTAGATTAAGATTATGATAATTCAGCGTGGAATTTGCAACGCAAATTTTGGAACTTTTCATCACTTTTGTTTTTATTAGTTTGATTGCTGCATTTGATTTTAGTATTCTCTAATTTCAAATAATTTTTTCATCAGACATATGTATGAGTTAAAATAAAATGTGGCTTTCCCTAGCAACGGCAGAAGTGTGTTTTGGCTAGTCTAATTAGAGAAATATTAGTCAATTATGATGTGGAAGGAAGGTGTTAGGAAGTGGATTCTTCCTCGAAAGTCGGGCCTACATAGAATAGGCATTTTGGAGCGGCTGACTAATGTAATCAGATTGCAAAGTCTTTCCTCTCATTAAAGAGCCATTAGTGGAGTTTCAAAGTCGTCCTGATTGACAAAATGATGAGGAGGTCAAAGGGACAAGAGAGGTTTTTACCTTGAAATATACCTATCAAATAAATGGGTCAAGTCGAATTTAGGTCGGGTCGAAAATAATCCGACTCATATTGACCCATTTAATTCGTTTTAACCCATATTCATGCAATATAAATCTAGTGACCCATACTCAACTTGACCCATACCCAACCGGATACGTATTGTTAAAAGTCATTATTATTATAGAGAAACCCAACTCCACTCTAAGTTTTATGCTAAATGAATAAAACTTCAAATCAAATTAAAAAAAAATAAAAGATAGTAAATAAAATAAAAAATGTAAAAAACCTATAAATTGATTTCAAAGAAGATGGGGCGGAGGCAAGGTGGTGGGGAGAGGAGATGGGACGGAGGCAAGCGGCGGAGTGTCGCGGTCACTGACTCACTAATAACCACCACTCACCGAGCTTGAGAATTTTTCAAAAAAAAAAAAAAAAAATGTTTTATAGTTGGGTTAAAAATAGGTCAACTATGGATCGAAAATGACTTATATATCCTATAGTTTGGTTGAAAATGAATTACACATTCTAACTCATTTTTTACCCATTAAGATAGATAACTCACAAAATGGGTCATTGACCCATTTGGATGCCCCTACCTTGAAGTAAGTGCTCGACTTGAAATTTTACTTCATTGTGATATTTGCAACACGAGTTTTCGAACTTCTCATCATTTCACACTTTTAAGTCTCCACGTCGGTCAATTATATCAACTTAAATTATGTTAGCCGGCGAGCCACTTGACTTAAAAGACAAAAAAAACATTGAAAATAGTAAATGCAGAGATCTTACTTAGCATGCCACTTCTAGAAGCCTAGACTTTTCATACCGATAAAGACTCTACTCAATTAATTGCCCAAGACCATGGGAAGATACGTTTCTTTGTAGCATGCTCCACGCGTCTTCCGACCATTTAAAGTCAACCTATTTCCAAGTCTACTGCTCCCCTCTTCGTCTCCAAGTGAGGGAGGTGACTTTTTCGTAGCTGTTTCCTCCTTTGACGCCGGTCTTTGCTGCCAAGCTCGTGCCCTTGCTTCTTATATAGATAGTGCACGTTTCCAACAAGGAAATATGACTTTTTCATGCTAATTTTGTTACTTAGGTTACCTTTTTTATTACCCTTAAAAAGTTATCGACAAAATTAATTAATTGGTAGAGACAAAAAGCATGATTAGCAATCAGTTTAAGTCTAGCAACGAAAAGAATGGTTGTGACAGACCACAATGATCTTCTCATATAAATATCATGAGGGGACAAATATAATGGACCAATTGTAATGATAAATATTCAAGTTGCAGGCAGAAGCTTTGCAAATCTCCATATGCTTTGGGGCCAATTCATGCGTGATTAAAGCATCGCAATGGTAAGTCAATCTTGCTCCTATGAAATTACTTCATAGTGATCGGTCCATTCTACCTAAAAGGGTACCGAATTTCCATTATGTCCGGATCAATATCTAATTCACTTACAAATTCAGCCTTTTGGATTGCTTCCAAGCTTATCAGAAACTTCTCAATTTCAGCACTCGAGGATAGCTTTCAAAACTTTAATTTTGGATCGTTTCCTAATCCTATCTTAGACTTTAAGTAAGCATTATAGACTAGCATAGAGAAACCACCATATAGATTGTAGAATCCACGAGGAGGCAGGCCCGTCCAAAATAACCCGAACCCATTAATCCGCACAAGCCCGTCTTGAAGAATAGAATGGTGGTTGAACCATCTGTTAACCGGCAAACATACCGGGTCAACCCAACCGGGACCCAAAATGAAGAGGCTGGGCCGGGCCAACCAGTTTGAACCCAATGTGAACCATTATGTGAATACAATTTTTTGAGTTTGAACTTAGGTTGGAGATTGGAATAGTCAAACTTACATGATATTCGGTCTTCTTGGCGAACATCTTCGTAAAATCCCAAAGAGATATGCAAATTATGGAATTTCCTATATTGAATGGGTGAAACAAATTAAATTGAATGATGTGAGGCGTATCAAGACCTGTCCACCAAATTTGCTCGATAAGTGTTATGACAGATTCGTGCTTAAATTTTTCTAGTAGCTTGGATAACTACTTCTAGATTGCCACATTACTTAGTAACTTAATCTACTCTGCAAATTTTGGTATCTTTAGCATTGCTAAAATATTGTATAATCGAGTCAGGTCAATATGGTCTAACCTAAATTGACTAGACATGCGAATAACTTTTTTTTTGGGGGGCTCAAATAATAGTTGAAAATTTGGAATATTCAAGACTATTGAATATTTACTCTTATGAACCAATATTAGGGGTGAGCATGGTTTCATAATAAAACCTGAAACTGAAAAATTGGACTGATAAGAACATATGTTTGGTTCCAAATTTCAAGGTATGTAGGGTAAGATCTAGGTTCTAGGTACTTAGAACTTGGAACCTCAACTTGAAATAAATTTTTGTGTTTTCTTTGGTCTAGTCTTCACAAGATCTTGCAATGTTTTATAATGTTCGATGATGAGTGTATAATATAGAATATCTAGTCCAAATTTTCATGTTATAACCGAGATTTTTACTTTATTAATATTTCATATCTTTTATATGTCTAAATATAAGTTATGATAACTGATTTAATTATGAGTGATCATCATTAAAAGTGATAATTCACTATAATCGTTCTATTAATAATAACAGAGAGAACATAGACTGACCTTGGAACCAATTCTAAAACTTATGATTATATAGGTTTTAGGTTTCCAAGATATGTAAAATAGGTTTTAGGTTTAAAAAAAATGAGAAACTTGTTCCAAAAAGTAGATTCTAAGATTTGGGTGAATCTATATGAAATATGAAACCACTCACTCCTAACTAATATAAGTGTAATATCCTAGAAAGATTATATAATTTATGTCTTGGAGCCGCCGCCTTTTAGTCCATAGTGGAAGCTTTATTTCAATAGTGATTCCATCCTACTCTTTTTGGTGGTTAAAAAAAGTAATGCTTGCTTAAATGTTTGCTTTTGATCTCACTCCTCAACAAGTTCGAATTAATCATGAATTTAAGGCATAATATTGCTTTTTTTATTTATTTATTAAAGCGAGTGTGTGTTATATGGTTAATTTTATTTGTCTATTTTTAAGGTGAGTAGCAAACTAATTCATGGATTATTCTGAAACTGTCGAACATTTGCGAACAACATGTAAATTTCTATTTATTAGTTTGTTGGGTGGAATATTGGCCTACTAAAAGTATGGCCGTTAAGAGAGAAAGTAAAAACGACTCAGCTTTATAATCGGCATCGGTAGTAATACCTTTTGTCATTTCATTTTACCTTACATCTATTTGACCTAAAAAAGGATAGGCTTATGATTTGCAACCATGATTGTGGCCTAGTCTGCGACGATATGGATCCTAGAGGAACATGCCGATTAAAAAAGTTTAATCGTGTTGAAGGTACTATTGAGAGTAGAGGTCCGAACCGGACCATGCCTGAGCCTTTGACAAACTCCTCATTACCAAGCAAAAGTCCACGAAATCTTGAAAAGCTGAAGTTATAAATCTTGTTAGGGCTCTTCTTAAGCTCACGGACGTGTCAATTTGTGATTGGATGTCAAGTTCTTCCATATTTTTTATATAACATATGTTACAAGTACATTTTAATGTGGAAGGTGTCAGGTTACAATCTTTTAGGCACCTCCTACTTATACTTTCTTATTTTTTTTCTTTTTTTTTCTTCTTTCTTTTCATATTATTCGTTCATATACCGAGTACAATAAAATCTAATGAATCTTTAAAGATATTCTACAAACTAAAAAAGTTGTTGTGCTTTAATGCAATTACTAAGGGTGAAGACTAAGGTTTATTCTTTAGATATTGAAACCTAACAAATCACTTATGAACTGCAATGATAAATTAATATATATTCAACATTAACTCCAAATAGTCCTTACGAAATAAATTCTTCTTCACATTTATTGATATTTCATCGATGTCATTTTCAAATGCTACATCTAAATTCAAATTTCATTTTGAGGCAATTGGTCATTGATTGTAATCTAATGAAAGGTTATCGAGGAGGGTAATGCCTTTTCCTTTTTTTTGAAGCTCAAAGTCAATCTTAACTCATTCTTTTCTTGAAACGTGCAAAGCAACAATGAATTTGTATTTGCTGGTGAGAAGATAATAGATTCACATTATCATGGAGCCCAACATTTCAATTTTGAGAAATTTCAATTTTGAGAAATTTCATATAGATATATATATATTCGTTATTATATGATCGATAGAAGTCAATTATATGATTGATTCACATCAAAGCTTTCAAGATTTTCAGCTCCTACTTTAAAATATAAAAAAATCATTCTATGTTGGACCTGAGCACTATGTTAAATCGCTTTTTGATGAAAGATGAAATGTTAAAATGTAAGGATGCAGATTTTTTTAGAAATAGATTACTCCGATGGTTTGAACCGCGGCAATAATGGACTATCTCTAATCAAGCATTCTAATGGTGGACATGCTATGAAAAAATGCTTTTGGGTTAGTATCATTTCCTCGCTTTTGTATACACCAAGTCAATCCTTCAAATGAATAAGTGCTTGAAATCTCATCATGAGTCATGGATAGAAAGAGGAAGAAAGGGATACTTGATAGTTCACGTGAGGAGTTGAATGCCAATATGAGTGTATACAAGAAGAGAGGAAATGAGGTGATTGGCATTAACACTACTATTGCTCGGTCACCTTGCTTGTCCAAGATGTCTTTCCATACTCACATCACAAGAATAAAGAAGAAAGGAAAATTATCCAATTAATTCTAAACTTATTGTATAATTTGCCAATTCAATCATAATGATTTTAAATCTTTGTGCAAAATTCCAATGAAGTCCTTCCGGTCAACTTTTGCTAACAATCCATGATGTGGCAAACTAATCATAGCAAACCATCCTATGTGGCACACCGCCACTTAGTAATTTTAAGAAAAATTGGCAGGAAGGACCATATTGGGGTTTCAAGCAAATATTATTACTAAGTTGACAAAATTGAAAATTCTAAGACTGAATTAGTATTCGGACAGTAGGTTTATGACTCATTGGGTAATTTCCTCCAAAGTCAGCATTTTGACTATGAAATGGGCAATGAGGTGGCATGAATGCCCTTGTGTTCTACTTCTTGAGGAATGGAACGAGGTCTAGAGAGTAACAAGAAACGGGGAAAGTACAGTGCAAGTGCCAAAACTTGGCACAAAGAGACACTTAAGTGCCAAAAGTTACAAAAGGTACACTTAAGTGCCACTTTTAAAAAAAAATTGGATCACTTAAGTGTCAAGTCGCCGGAACCCTGTCGGAAATCCTACGTGGCATTTTTTTATTAATTTTCTTGCCTACGTGGCTCGCCGGAAACTGAATCGGCCAAAAATCAGCCAAAACGACGTCGTTTTTGGCCGACGTGATTTAAAAATTATTAATTAAATAATATTAAATAATTAAAAATATATTAAATTAAAATCGATTTTAATTTTTCGACAATTTTTTTTTTTTAAAATTGCCACGTGGATTTTTTATTTTGAAAAAAATGCCACGTCGCAAATAAAGTCGCCGGAAAATGGACACGTGGTAATTTGGCCGGAATTTTCGCCGTTGGCACTTAAGTGATCCCTTTTGCTCCGATTTTGGCACTTAAGTGTACCTTTTGTAACTTTTGGCATTTAACGAGGAGCCATCAAATGAAGGGTCTCATCGATGAGAGGAAGCCCGGAAGAACCGGGAGCAAGAACAACATCGCACTTAGGGTTCTCTCACCTATAAAGCCAGTGAGCGAGCCATGCGATGATCAAATGATCAATGTCGGCACACATGGTTCTGATATTTCACATCGCATGTTTCTCTGAGAAGACGAGTTGGTAGTGGAGCGTAGACGATGACGATCAATACAAAGTCATTCTCTATCTAATGCAAAGTATCTCTCTTCCTTCGTCAACGTGGATTTGCGATACGCATGCTTTGCTCGAGTTGCGTGGTTTTTATATACTTGCGCATGGAGCAATCATGTGTTATAAAATTTGCATGGCACAAGGTTGGTGGCCATGGGTTGACCTGGTGAGAACAAGTGTAATAACTTATGTTGTATTCTATGGTACTCCTTGGTACATAAGCCAAACCATTCGACAATTTATGGTAGTGGATGAAACATTGACTCATATAATACCACAAATCACGCGTGCTATTGAGAGAGATCGTTAACTAATCTGTAAATGATGCACACTTCGAGATCCTCCCTTGAATTTCATTTTTAAGGGATCGATGATTTCACGTGCATATAGATTCATGCTACTTGAGGATTTTATAGAATTAGCACATCCTAGTTTTTTGAGGATTACTCCTTCTTTTGCATTGAATTTTTTCTTGATATGGAATATTTTCTGAGGATATGAAGAAACTTAACAATAACTACTTCAATATCATAAACAACCTTATATTTCTCCTTTCACATTCATAACAATGAGACCGACACAAATATTCTCTTTATGAGAGATTTACTATGAGCTAATTTTCTATTCATGAGATGAATTTGGTGGCCTTTCCGTAGTACTTTTGGAGCTCACCAAACAAAGGTGGAAAGAGCTTTTGTTTCTTTCCCTTTTGTTTGGGAAGGTCGGAGATGACCTCTCCTCTAATCAAATACTTTCGAGTGATGGTAAACAGAGTTTCCTTTTGTTTTTGAAATTGAAATTCGAAACCTAAATAAAGACTCGATCCAAATGCTCTTTTCCATGATCTAGTGGACTCCTCGACTGATGTCATACGATGATTCTTCTTCAAAGTATGGAAAGGCGTATGGATATGTATGTTAACCTCAATCCTCCTTTTATCCTTAATGAGATGATTTTCGTTTGTACATCATGATCTTCCTCTACAACCTCCAACTCTCTCTTGACTTATGCACTACTTCAAGGGCCGGGAAACCACCCACAATTCTTTAGCTATTATTACCCTTTGCTCAGTAGACCGTTTCGGATTTCGGCTTTCTTTCATATTTCGAACGATTGCTAGATCTCACATGAATCTCCATTCAAATTCTGTCATCAATTTCATGGATGAGCCTAGTAAACCGAGTGCATCTCATGAGCATTTAATGATGGAAGAGCTTGTTTAGGCATTCTGTAATCGTGATTGGAGACTAGGAGGGGATAAAATGTTGGGATCAAAATTGGTTACTTGGGATGACAGTCCGAGGTCATTTTGGTAATTTCAGAAACATAATCGGGTTCGGACACAAAGATAAAGTGAGAGAGATTTGAGGGACCACTTCTGCAATTTCGAAAAAGAACTCGTCTAGCTCAGAGAGAGAGAGAGAGAGAGAGAGAGAGAGAGAGAGACGACTTTTTCCCACTTCCCGGCTCCACCCCCGTCGCATCAGGAGGAGGCAATCGCCGCCGTCGGCAATCGGCGCCGCCGCCGCTCGCTTTTCAGCTCCGGCGCTCCTCTCCGGTCGCCGCTGCCGCTCTTCACCGTCGCGGCTTCCGGTTACCGATTCTTCCTAGAGCGTCCGAATTGCCGCGGCGATACCGCGAACCGGATCCTCTCGGTCCGCGCAATGATCGCGAACGGTTCGTGAAGTCGGTCGCTGATCACGATGTCGCAGCATCAGCATCAGCAGCACGGTCATGGCAACAGCAGCAATGCCAACATACCGGTGAGCGAGGTGTATTGGTCTCTGGTCGATAAGGCCGACAAGAAGTTCTCCAAGATCAGGGACTTGCCCTTCTACGAGCGCCAGAGGTTCCTCTCTCTCTCTCTCTCTCTCTGAGTCTGTGTACGAGCGTGAGCGCGGGCGGGCGAGTGGGTATGGGGTGATGGTCTGTGTGTGTTCATCTCCACGTTTGCCGCATGTATCGATTCAGTGGAGTAGGAGAGGGTATTAGGTAGAATGAATTCTTGTGATTTGTTGTGATCCTTTTCAATTTGTAGCACTGAATTTATTTGATTCATTGGAATTACAAGATGGTATTAGGAGAATTGTGGTGATCTGTTCTTCCTCTCAGCAATTATAGCATCCAATTCAGTTAGTTTAGCTCACTGTTGAGTGGTAACTCTAAACATTGACCCACGTGAAGTTTTTTCTCTGTTTAGTAGCCAAGCCAGATCTTTGCCTGTCATATGTTTGAGATACTTAAGAAAATGGAAGTGGCGTGAATTTAATTGTTGTAAGTTATTTGGGTTACTTTTTTCCAGACATGGTAAGAATTTGTTGCGTCTTGTTCATGGATTTTTCCTGTTAAGAGCGATTCATGAGATGTATGTATGGTGATGCTCTGTTAATAGGTATGACACCTACTTCTACAAGGTGTTTAAAGTGTACACCCAACTGTGGAAATTTCAGCAAGAGAATAGGCAGAAGTTGGTGGAAACTGGGCTCAAGAGATGGGAGATTGGTGAGATTGCGTCCCGGATTGCCCAACTATATTTTGGGCAGTACATGCGCACAGGCGAAGCAAGTTATTTATCAGAGTCCTACATATTCTATGAGGCCATTTTGACCCGGGAATATTTCAAGGAGGGATTGTTTCAGGATCTTAATTTGGCCAATAAGCAGCTGAGGTTCCTTGCCCGGTTTTTGATGGTCTGTTTGGTATTTAACAAGAGAGAGATGGTGAATCAGTTGGTTGGTCAACTAAAGTTGTTGGTTGATGAATGCAAGAGGACATTTCAGGTTCTTATTCTTCCCTACTGTGAGTTGTCTATGTTACTGGTATTTTTTAGTTTGTGGCACTCATGTCTTTGATCCTTCTTTGGAGTTTTGCTGACACCTATATCTTGGATGTTGTCATTGACTATGCATGTTAGCATTTCAAAGCCTAAAAAATGTGAAGAAGTCGGACAATCTAAAGTATTTATGGGGCTTCAGCTTGCTTTTGGTTTTTCATATCTAACGTTGAATTTTGAGTTTGTGGTATTAACTGTGATGTTCTGTAATTGTAGCACTGGGAATTATAGGCGTTTGTCTATTTGATAAAATGATGAATTGTTGCAAAGGTGGGTCATAAATTTCAAATTGTCTTGTCAGAATTAAGATGCTTTTATCATTTTACACAGCCAAAAAATACCAAAATAAATAAATAAATAAATAAATAAAGTGGGGGAGTGGGAGAAACTTCCTGTTTCTAAGTAGTATAGGTTGGGTTTGGTGTGGCTTATGAATGACAGAACTAGTTGGTACAATTGTCAGAAACTAGAAGTAGAATTGAGGGGAAACTGTGCCAAATAGAAGGCCTTAAAAACAGTGGATATGTGATTGATTTCGGAAGAAAGAATAAATTACCAAATGCTATGATCCTGGATATGTATATGGTGTTCTCATCTTGCGCCATATGTCTTTTAGTTTTAAAATATAGCCATTATTATGTTATTATTGATGGGATATACAGTCTATGGTTCTTATAAACTGCTGCTATGAGAGCAGAGGAGGAGCTTTTGACTGAATGCAAAAAGCCAAAACATTTAGAAACTTACAGTGTTATAGTTAATATAGCACCTGAAACTAATTATAGGAAATTTATCTTGCCCCAAATAAGCTTTCTTGATGCTATCACAGATGTATTGGTGACTTATTTACACCATGAGGCCATTTATTTACATTATCTCATGGAAAGTTCTTAAATTATATCTTGGCAATACGAAGTTGTCATGATTCTTTATTTTATATAGATTGAGCTTGACATGCACATGATCTTGTTTTCAGGACACTGATTTTAAAGAATGGAAGCTGGTGGTTCAGGAAATTAATAGGTTTTTAAGAGCTGACACGGCTTTTATGAATACCAGGCCTTTGAGATATAGTCTTGCTCTGGATCCCCACACAGATTCTTTGCCACGTGTTGCTGCATCTATCACAAATAGAAATCTGAGATTACGAGATGCAATACTGAGCAGCTATCACCATAATGAGGTAATCCATCAGTTGTTCGGCCCCTTTCCTACTTGTTTTTGTGAAGATTTTTGTACCCTTATAGTTATTTTTCCTGCCTTTTTAATCAGGTGAAGTTTTCAGAGCTCACTCTTGACACTTTCAGGATGCTTCAGTGTTTGGAGTGGGAACCAAGTGGCTCATTTTACCAGTCACCTGGAACTAAACTTGGTGCTTCTGCTCATACTCGCACTAACCACTCTCAGGATATTGTTGATCATACTTTGCCTCCAAACCCACGAAAAGCTGTTTTATATCGACCATCAGTGACCCATTTTGTGGCAGTAAGTATATTACATAACCTACATACCCCCATGCATGCACATGGCCCTAGAAAGAAAAATGAATAAAAAGGATTAATTTACAAGAAATCTTAGTGGTATGCTACGCATGGAACATGTAAGGTGGCCTCAAAATGCAATAGCAGAACAACACATTTATGATAGATGCCGATATCCTGAGTCAAGCCAGCCTAAAGTCAAAATGTTAAATGGTTTGATTAAAATGTTACAGATATTTCATTCTTCATGCCATCATGTTGCACAAACAATATGGAGGAATTTTTTCTTTTACACAAATTTTCACAGATTGCGATTTTATTCAAAGGTCTTGGTTTATATCGCCAGTATGCTCTTCTTGGACAGGTACTTGCCACTATTTGTGAAGAGCTTCCTCCAGATGGAGTTCTTTTACTTTATCTGTCAGCTTCAGGTGGGACACTTTTGGATTTTTTTGGTTCATGCTTATGATTTTTTGCATGTGAAATACAATCATCAATTCTGAGACAACTATTTAATTGCCCCAGGAAGAAGAAGATCTCCCATTTCACTGTCAACAGGGGTTGGAGCTTTTTCTGATGCTACAGAAAACATAACAAGAAACCTCCAGACCGTTGCCATATCATCTGATGAAACCTCTAGTATTACATTTGGCTCCCTAGGTGATGATATACCTCCATCTGGACAAAGCAAAGGTGACTGCATGCATCACCGAAGTCCTTGTTTGCAGTTTGGTAATCGTAATAATGGAGGTAATCTCTGGCAATGGTTGGTGAGATATACTATTCATAAGTGTAATGTGTTTGTCTGTGTATGCATGTGAATATTAATTATCAATCAAGACATGTGTTCTGATTGCATCTGACTGTATAAGTTCTTCATTAATTGTGACTGTAATTTGCCCAGGGCTAGATGTAAATCATACTGTAATTTTCTTTTGAGAGAAGCTGTTGTTGCATCTTCTGACTAGCATGTTGCCAAAAAAAAAAAACGAAGTATAGCCAATCTTTGTATAGATCTTACAAGCCTTAACTTACTTCTAGTGGACTCATTTGTCAATGAGAACACTCAGTTTAGTTTGAAGGAGGAGGACATCTTTGCAGAGCTTTGGTAACTGAATTGCTAGGGATAAAAAGTTGGCTGTTGGCTCTCTTAAAAGTAAACTTACTTTCTGGGAAGTGCAAAATAATTGTTATTTTTTTCTTTTTTCTGGGTAGGAAGGCCTAATTAGGTACATAGAAGTCAACTTTTGTCTACTGGGCTGTATTTAGATGATTAGTGCTTTTCCTTTACGTAGCTTATAGCCTAATTAATCGAGTTATTTTGTCAATTAAATAATCATGCTAATATTGTCTCATACGTTTCTGGATCTTGGTGTCTGTTACTGATATTTTTGTTGGTTAAGATTGTAATAATACAATAGAGAATTTGTGAAAGAAAAGCTTTGCCTTGTATGCCTTCCTGCACATGAACTGCTGCTGCATCATATGGTTCGCATCAAATTACATGCTCAGTTCTCATTTTGACGGTTGAATTTTGAGAAATTTAGGGACCAAAAGAGGATCTAAATGATGGCAAACCAATTTTAAGTAATGTTGTAAAATGGTAATTGGTCTGCATTACAGGTTTTGAAACTTGTGGTACTCCCTTTTCTTAATTTGGAAGGACGGTTGTCTGGAGATGTCTCATCTATTTTCTATATTTGCATCTTATTTTACGGTACTGATACTATTGACTGCTTTTGTAAGTCTTGCAGTATTTTATACCTCTCTCATAAGAAAAGAGTTAACTACTGTAGATGCTATTTTCCATTGAGAAGATTCTCCTCCTAATGTTGGACAGTAAATTGTCAGGTTCAAATTGCATATATCCCTGTGACTTACTTCCATTCACAAGGAGGCCACTGGTTTTAATAGTTGACAGCGACAGCAGCATGGCCTTTGAGGCAAGTCAGGCACTAGCTAGATCAACTAACTGCAAGCTTGTAAATTTCCTTTTTTTTTTGTGGTTTTCTATTTGAAGAAAACAAATGAGTCTTTTAAGCTTTGGATTTTGTCTGGAGGTGCAAATTGCAAGTTTTGAAAAGTGAGCATGTAAATTGATAAGGATTGGAAAACTTAAGTTGGTTTTTGAAAAATATAGACCATTCACACCAGTCTAAAGTAAGAGACATTTTCCATTAGAAGCTTGCCCAAAGTATCTTCTCGTAGATGAATAATTTTTTTCACCCATCACAACATCTTAGCATTTGTTCTCACTTGTTCTGCTATTTCGTTGGTCATCAGAGAGCATCTAAAACACAATTTCTGTTAACATTAGCATACTTCAACAATGCTATTACGTTCCTGCCCCTTTTCTAGTGAGAAAACTGAATTTTGGCATGACGATAATAATGTTGACAGCAAGATTGATAGGCCAAAATCTTTTCCTATTGCGTACTTTTTGGGCTGACCTCTTGAAAATTAGAGTCCATGTGTTGGCTAAATAATGCGTTCTCCTTGTTCTTCTAACTTTCAGAGGCTTTCTATTTGACTTACTTCTAGAGGTCTGGACTCTGTCTGGTGTAATTTAGCAGTTCGTGGCAAATTTAGGAATTTCAGTTGATTGCTGTCGTTGCAGGCTATACATGGAGCGGAAAAAGGAGAACCTGCTGCACTTCTTTTATCTCCAAGAAGTTTAGCTCCAACTGTTGCATCTGATTTCTCTCGTTGCCCTGGTGGAAGCTTATTTACAGTCTTCCTCACGGCTCCATTGCAGGCTTTCTGTATATTGCTAGGTTTTTCAAGCTCAGATATTCATATGGTATGTAAGAATGAGCCCTTCTCGCTGCTCATGCTTTAAGTTTCCTTTTTTTTTTTTAGTTTCATTCAGTAAATTAATGGGAATAAACCATTCAGGAAGTCTTTAGTAAAGCTGAGAAGTTGCTTTCGTCCTCATTGAATGACTGGGGTTTGGCTTTGGCAACATCTGACTCTCTTAATCCTGTCTGGGCACAAATTCTAAATGACCCTTTTTTAAGGCGACTTCTTATCAGGTACTGATCAGTGTCTTTCTGTTGGCTAATTTATTTCTATTACATACATACTTCTCCTGCAAAAGACAATCGATATTTGCTTCTGATCATAGAATTGAGTTTTGTTATGGCAACATATCTAGCATAGGATATCCAAAGGCGCCAAAGTAAACTTCTAGTAGCTTTCTCCAGCTTTGTCTTTAAACAGCTTAATTGTATGCTAAATTTCAATTTTCTGGCATGTCGATAGTTGATCATCATGAAAAAGTCACCTGGTCCTAAAGATTTGAAAGATCGTCTCACACTTCATATCCTCTGCATAGGACCTCTCTTTCTGGTAATTATGATTGTCAAAACCTTACACCAGATCAGAGAAGACTGGTTTATATTTTGGTGTATTGGTAAGGGAGCGATGAGGCATTTAAGCAGGCTACCTCAAGAAAAGAGCAGCTTTGGCTCTGTGATAAAAAGCTTTCCAATCTGCTCCCACACATTACATTCTTTTTCATTATCTTGTGCATTGTATACTAATGTTTTTAGACTGAACTGGGCTGGCCAAACCAGTTCTTGGATGCTTCTTTATTTTGCTTTCACCTGAGTAAAAACATTGGTCAAAATTAGGGTTTACCTGGTTCGATTGGCCAAACTAGTGAATCTATCAATGTGGTTTGACCAGATTAAGCATTTTAGTAATATTGGAGTATTGGGCTGTAAAACTAATATGGTTCGAAACATTGGGATGCAGCAGCTTTTGTGGGGCTATTTCTTTGACTTGCAATGAGTTATTACCACTCAAAATATTCTCTTTGAATTCAGTGTATGGTTGGGATTGTCAAGCTTCACTGTTCTAGCAATATAGCTTCTGAGATACAATAGTTTTCTGGCAAGCGTGTACAGACCGCCTTTTGACAAAATATCTTTCGAGTGATTATATAACATGCACGTTTTGCTTCTTCAGGCTGTCCTCATCTTTCTTTTCCTTTTCTCTGTCCATTCCTTGTGCAGATTTCTATTTTGCCAGGCAGTATTGAGTCTATATATCCCAACCTCAGGGAAGGAGGAGTTCCTTCCCAAATGTCTCCCCAGTCTTCCCATGTCTGTCATGCCTGCAAGCATCACAGTCCAAAGTGTAGTCCGGCAGATCGCAAGCCTCTTCTCCGTCGACAAGAAGTTTAACTTTTCGGAGGCAATCCCTGTGTCTGAATCAACAGAAAGCGATTTAGAGTCGATCTCATCTTCATGATGTTTCTCTAGTGCGCAGATATTTTATGTACTCAGACCACATGGTAACACGCCGCTAAAATTTCAGCGGCTGCCCATTTAGATTAATCGCGATTGTGTTTCGGGTGGTTTCGAGTTTGTGTTTAGGTGGCCTCTTCCTTATGCTTTGAGGGGAACGATCCGAAGGTGGAATTTACAGAGAGTTTATGCATGTTTCCCGAAGTTGCGAAATGGAGGGAAGCGAAAATACAAAGGATTTTCTTTGGCTCCTGGCGGTAGATTTACCAAAATAGAAATGATTTTATGTACTTCGTGCGACGAAATTGTTTATCATGCAGGAGTTCAAGTGATGGCGGAAGCATGTCAAATACTATGTTACTAGTCAACTGACATGTACAGGTGACCGTTCGCTAATAATGTCGACTACCCGTTATTCGTCTCCGCCGAGGTGGCATTCCAGAGCCGCCCGCGTCTTTGTCGAATACGAGAAGTGCCGTTTTGCTCCCGTAAGAGATGCATCGACAGGCTATAGATGCCCACTCAAATTAAGAATAATACGACGTCGGTCGCTTTCCTTCCTAGGGTAACAACTTCATCTTCAACGGAGCAATTAATATGTTAATCTAATAACCATTCACATGTTTATAATTAGGGTGATCGATTTTAGGGTGGGTTGGTTTTCATTTTAAAATTTGGAATTGAATCATATAAGGTTTGATTTTCAGCTTGTGAAATTGAAAATCAGCCTATTTGATCTTGAAATCAGTGAATTTTTTTTTTTTTATTCTTTATAGGTAAGAATTCTCTAACGATAAAAAAAAAGCAATTTACTAATTAAGACTTATTTTAAAATAATCTAGTTTCTTATGTGAAATCGAACCAGTTCATTAAAGAATCACTTATGATTGACCGGTTCGGTCGATCTGGGTCCAATTCTCAAATTGGATCCGGACCAATACACCCCTCTAATCATAACGTTATTTTCCCGAATCCTCCCTTGACAAACTCGTTGCTCAATACTAGCAACTTGCTGGTGGCAACTAAGTCGACGATCGAGAAACTTGCTCTTCTGGTAAACACCGGAAGCGGCGCACCGTTCGTCATCGGGCCACGAGCCCTGTGCGAATCCCGCCGTCCTGTCGACGAGTTCCGACGCCGGCGCAATTCCCGATTTCCGATCATGGCCGGAACCGGCGAGGGTCCTCCCCTCGGCCCTCTCCGCGCGCTCGCCTTCCCCCTCCTCCTCCTCATCGTCGCTTCGCTTCTCGCGGCTCCGACGGCCCTCGCCAAGTCCCGCATCCCGATCTCCGTAAGCCCCCGCCGGAAACCCTTCTCGGATTTTCTCCCCCTCCCTCCTCGTTCGGGGTCTTCGTCGGCTGGAATTTTTGGCTGATTTCTCGTGCGTTTCTTGTTTTTGTCTTCCTCGGACTAGGACAATGAGATCAGGCAGAAGAAGAGCGAGTGCTATGCTGATGTAGAGAGGTAATTCCTTGCCGCCATCTTTTACGCTAGAAAAGTTGTGGGAATCGAGGGTGCTGATTGTAATGTCGCTACGATGCACCCTTCCGATGCTCGTTTTGGAGCTTTTCGTATAGTCTTGTGCTGTGGGCCGTCGGGTGCTGCAAATTTTTGGTAGATGGTGGAGAATTGGGTTTTGGGTTCATGGTTGTTGGAACAAGTTGAATTCAGCTTGAGGAAGCTGCTGTTCCTCTGCGCGTGTGGAATCTGCTACTTGAATCCTTTTGGGTTAATTGGCTTCTTGATGAACGATTTACACGCAAGAAAAATTGGGGAATAGAGGGTGCTCATTGTAATGTCGCTATGGTGATCCCATTTGGTATCTGTATGATTCTCTGTTGTCGCCAATTTCACTGCTCGTTTGGAGGTTTTCACATAGTCTTGTGCCGTGGGCAGTCGGGTGCTGCAATTTTTGATAGATGGTGGAGACTTGGGTTTTGGGTTTCCATGATTGTTGGAACAAGTCAAATTCAGCTTGAGGAAAGCTGTCGCTCCTTTGTGCGTGTTGGAATAGGCTATACGAATACTTTTGGGTCAATCGGCTTCTTGAGGAGTGATTTCATTGGTTTGATATAATCAGGTTGTGTTGCATTGCATTTATTGTCTAAGCACAGCTTCAATTAGCAAACTTCATGTTCATCCTTATTGTCTGGAGGGAGAAGCTGAATGAATCCCTAGTGATGCAGTAAGCCATCTATGTGTTGCTGTCATCCCATTGTTGATTTGAACTTACTACCACTTAACCAGCTAACATCTTCTATGGACATTGTGACCTTTAAGGTGTAGTAATTAGACGTTTTGTGAGGAGCAAGAAGCACTTGTCTAATCAGCCTACCCAACTTAAGTTATATTTTATCTTTCTTTTGATATCTTTATAACCTTTGAACATTAGCTTGGATAGCAAAACTCCCAGACCTTTGAGTAGCTCACGGTAATAATACTAGATTTCCTGCCTTTTTCTAGTCTTACAGAACTCACTGCATTTGCGTGACACTTCTTGCTTCCTTTTCAAATTTCCTCGGTTTAGTCTTAGGCCAAATGTTAGCTTACGCTTGTGGGGACATGTGAAAGCATTTAAATATTAAATATCTTCCATCTGCTGACATAAGATTTCAGATGGATTGTCAGTAGGCCCACCGATTTCCTCCATTTTGAGAAAAGATAAAAAGATTCACAGCATATCTTGTGATGCAAGTCTATTGTGAAGGGGTGTTCACAAATTTCTTCATTTGGAGAAATCTCCGTTACTTTTGCATGACTCCACATTTTGCTTTCTTGCAGTGGCTTATGGGGTTGGCAATGCAAGTCTTCAAAGATAGCAAAGGAAAACTGTGCTTTGAAATGCCTTTCTCCAACTTGTTATGAGATTGTTTATGAAAGTGATCCAGTAAGAGGAACCTCCACCAAGTCTTGCTTTATCTTTTTTTCTAACTCTTACATAGTCCAGCCTTCTTAAATGCTTATCAGGGATGTGTTCATTTTGTAGCTTGAAGAAGGAGAGAAAGACTTTACACGGAGCCAGGAATACAAATACTGCATGCATAAGTAAGTTCTGTCTTGTAGATGCTCATTTTGGCAGTGATAATAATAACAAATTAGATTAATTAAGAATTCCGATATGCTTGTGGAAATGGTAAATGTGAAAATTTATAGTGTGCCAAGGCAGGTAGACTTATTGATGCTGGGGCATGGTTTTCCCCAAGTAGTTTTGAGAGTTTGATTTCTTTCTTAGTCTTTTTACAATGTCTCTAATCAGTGGTTGTGTGGTACACATGTGACATGTGATCAGGTTAGATTGTTGAGATCAAAAGAGCTAATTTATGGGTGAGTTCTAGCTATATCTGGAACCTGGATATAACTAGGTTCTAAGACACTCTGTAGCCAGCTGTCTTATTTTAAATGTACATTCCTGGTTTCTCTAAGCCCCAGAATATCAGCTTTCTTTCCTATTATGATTCTACTCTTTCTAAGCTTTTTGTTCTTTCAGCTGCCTTGTATTTTTTCAGCAACTAACTAATATGACATATGGTGACATATAATGAAAAGTTGAAAATTTTCTTGTCCGCTTAACTATCATATATATGATGGAAGAATCTTTGCTGAGATTTATTAAGGGATGAGCGTTGAGCAGATCAGAAGGTTAAATAAGATTGTTTCTTCTATAATCCAGAATAAACTTTTAAAGCTGTTTGTGCATAAGAATAAAATGATCCTTGCTGAAGTACCTCGATAGATAGCTTCTGTTTTTTATGTATGGGGTGTCAACCCTCTTGAATACAGATTTACTGGAGGAGTATCTTTTTAGGCAACATAAGGTTGTCAACCAATAGGAATATTAAGGAAGAAATTAGTGATAGTATTTTATGAGAAATTAGCAGAAAAATCCATTTGATGATGTTAAATTCTCTCCATTGCCTGATTATGGGGTTTTAGTGGGCCTTGTAGACATGTAATCTCTCTCCATCTTGTAACTTACGCTTTCGGGTTGACAGTCTAATAGATAAATTGGGAGTGCCATGGGGGAGTGTCATGTCATACTTTTGTAGTTCCTTAACTCAAGTTTAGATGTTGAAACGGATTCAGAGTTTAAATGAAGAAAAAAAGAAGTTTGTTATTGGAGGATTAGGGTGGCCCGTCCTGGATTATTAAAGTGTGGTGACTTTAAAAATTACAAGTAGCCCTGGTTTTCTCCAGCAAACTTTCAAAGTAGGAAAATGAATCCTGTACAAAACATTTGGTGACATTTAGTTCTCCCTTGCCATTTTTCTCCACCCCACTTCAATAAAATAAAGAACCGACAAAGGACACGTGAGAAAATCAGAATGTATGAAAGGTCAGCAAGAGTGAAGAGTGATGCTTTGACAACTCTCGCTATGAAGGGTCTAAACATGCAGAGTATCTTCGTCCTCCTTCATGGTTGCAGATACCATCGAACAACTCAACCCTGCACTCATGTGGGTAGAAACAATGTATAATCAGTAGAACAAGTGAATTCTAAACAAATTAATGTTTAAGACAAGTATTTCATGGTTTCACATTTGAAAAGTCTGTCTTCTAGAATGTCTATTCAGTATGCACAGAGCTAGAGTCATAGATTTATCAGAAGGATTAAGGAATTAGAAACCAGGCAAAATGGTACTGTTAACACAATTTTTTATGATGTGCCTGTTTGAGAGAATGAGGAGAAATTGATTAAGCCAATTATTTTGCCCTATTTGCTGGTTAACAGGGACGGTTTGCCCCAGTTGCCTTGTGGCGATTTTGCTTTCGTCATCTAGGAAAAGCTGCATTAATAAAATCATCATCAGCCTCTACAGCTGTATTAATTTTCTTATCTTTTTTCATGTAGAATGGAGATGGGTTTCCAACAGAATGTGCCTTTCCCTTAACTAAAACCAATCACTCTAAACTTCACATCTGAAATTGATGAGCCCTGTCATTGAGCTGAGAAATTTGTAGACTGGGCATGCGGTCTTCTCTCTCACCTTGTAAAATTTCCTGGCATAGGATTTCTGTTAGGAGTCTCCAGTTCCTTATAGAGGAAACTATATTCAAGGATCCTTTCCTTAAAACAGTTACTTTAGCACTGTTAGTTCTGCCTTACACAAAACTAGAACTGAAAATTCTCAATTACTTGCAGTACTAGAGGTTCTGTGATATCTCTTTATAATTTCTTTGCTGAAAATTCCAATTTCATTTTTATGTGAAATGGCTGATTAAAGAGAAGCATATGCGGATCCCATGTAAAACTGAGGACCATGTTTTTTACATGCAAATCGTTCTGTTGAGATGGATGGATAAAAATAACAGTGTTTGGGCTATATTTGGTTAGGCACTTGAGGCATTTTAAAAGGTGGTAGGTCCTGTGAGAAACTGTCCAAGCCACGCTACTCTGATTGTGAACCATCCCCACCATGAATTGGTTTCTGATGAATTTCTAATTAATGTCATTTTCATATCTTTCAGTGGATTTTCTTACTGTCATACTGTCCCACATCTGTATCTTTGGGGCAAAGTATTCTTTTTTGTATTAGACACCATCTT
Organism: Corymbia maculata; assembly: GCA_014182735.1. NCBI lineage: Eukaryota > Viridiplantae > Streptophyta > Magnoliopsida > Myrtales > Myrtaceae > Corymbia > Corymbia maculata. The sequence continues at coordinate 16,713,412 of CM024686.1, read as the reverse complement.
ATTTCATTTGTTTCTGTGCTTCCTAGGTTATCACTGGGAGAGAGCCTTGAAGGCATCAAAGGATCCTTTGATTAATTTGGCGACTTTGACATCATTTCAGATCAAATTGCTAGAAGCAAGACTTGTGGATACCTTTGGCTGTGTTACTTCTGCTTCTGATATTGTAACGGAGGGCATGTTTGTTGCAGCAAAATGTATGAAAGAAATCAGTCTGGGTTTCGTTGTGGAACAAATGGAGTCAATGGTAACTCATGTGTCAATTTGTCTGATCACAAAGGCACAATGACTGTAGATAAGAGAAGCTCATTATTGGGTTGAAGGGTACTCAAGTGGATGCTGATTTGGGTAATGTCGTCTTGAGTCTAATCTGTTTCTTTAATGGGGTCTAGATGTTGCAAAGTAGTAGAATTTTGTTATGTTGCAAAAACGTCTGCTCCATGCTCTTTTTATTGGTCAGTTGAAAGTCTAGTTTACAGAAACTCTGTTCTTTGTAATTCAGGACTGCATTTTGTTGAAATTGTTCATGTAAAGAGAATAGATGAAAAATAGAAGAGATGAAGCGCAAAGTGGAAGGAAAAAAAAGAGTGAAAAAGACGTGTGGCTCAAGGAAGAACAGTGGTTTGGTTGCACTTCTTTGGAAAAGATTCGATGAAGGTATTAAAGCTAGAGGTTGCTTCATTCTTGTTCACATACTATTTTCAGACCATGAACGTGTTAAGTCGTTTTCACTACAGGGCATTATTCTTTGTGTTGAGCGTGCGAAAAGGGTGACATGTTTGAAATGTGTCGATTTGTGTCACTTTCAGGTTTGTCGGTATCTTATTTCACACATTTGCCCAATAGCATCAGTAGCAATGTGGTAATTTTGATAGAGCGGATATACTCTAGGCAATACATAAAAGCGTCGATAACTTTCGACAAGATGTGGTTACTTAACTCAGCGTTATGTAGCTTAAATCGATAGAAACACGCCCTTATCTTGAAGCGTCATTGCTTGATCCACAGATGGGAGTCTAGAAGTAGTAATTTCCTTCTACAAAACCGAATGGTAGGCTTCTTCTCTCATGAGATGAGCACGAATGGTTAGGAACTGAAATCTTTATCTGTACTGACCAATTCTGGGGAGCCATCAAATAGTCATGAATAGGTCAACAAGCTTTACCAAAAGTCTTTAAGCAAAATGTTTAGGGATTATTATTAGTTTCCCAAAGACACCTGAAAATAAAAACATAGTCAATTTTGCCTCGAAAAAGAAGAAGAGAAAATTACTTAATCAATCCTAAAACTGTAAAACATATTATATGGATATCAATTTAATCATAAACCTTTGAATTTTACTAATTAAATCCTGAATTTTTAAGCAAAATTCCAATGTAGTTAATTTGGTTGATTTTCATTGGAAATTGCTAATATGATCTAGTCATTGCCGGCTATCCCACATTGTATACCACCACCTCAGTTGATTTCCATGAAAATCGGACGGAAAAATTACATTAGAATTTCACGTAAAAGTTTAAAACTGAATTAGCAAAATTGTGAAATTTTACACGGGATAGGCAACCATATAATAGATTTAGCCTGATTGGAAAGGTACTAAATTTCCTTGTGAAATTCAATTGTTTCACAGCACTTGGTGAGCTGGAGCCAAGAGCCCTAACGAGCATCGATGACAATGTTTCGTTGGGGGCCATGGTGACAATCATTGTTGGCCAGCAAAATTCATTAGGGCTTGACAATCATTGACACCTTAGCTAAGCCACTCGATTTAGTGCCTAATCCTTTCCAATTACTACACGCGTGATCATTCGTCAATTAAAATAAAGAGTAGTAGGGCCATGACAAAACATAAGCCATGTGTTCATATAGCTTGTAGGATCGACGTGCTTTTCTCCTAAAAAGTCGGATGGTGGGGCAAAGGGTGTACACAATGACTGCCACGACGTGATAGAAAAATCAATTACATCATCTCAGGAGCACCATTTCACCGTCCACTCAAGCCGATTGGACTCGAGGATTAGCTTAGATAAGATGGTTACATATGTAGCTTTTGACTTTAAGGAACACCTAATTACTTTGAGGTGACCACCCTTGACCCTAATATTTTATTGGCAATTAGCTTTGTAACTAAAAAATTTCACGTGTCACTCATCCAACGGTGAGCATGGAACTTATTTCTAATACAAGCAACAGATCTAACAAAAACTCAAATATAAATTGATTATTCTTTGTATACCCATTGGACATGTGTGCATGCATATTTGAGTAAGAGACTTGTATTAATTAAGCAAAAGGTGCTCCTAATTTATAAGTGACCCAAACAATTCATGGTACCAGAGTATTAGCAATTCGATTTGGTTTTACAGACGTCCAAATAAAGAAAGTTTGTCATTTTCAAAACATTGTCATCCTCGTGTTAGGTGCAAAAATTGCATTGAAAATGAAAATATTCTTTTTTCAATGTATAACCGAGGCACTCGTTGACAAGATCATTGTTAACTAAGGATGTGTTCTTTTTATTGAAAATTTCTTGCCATTAAAAAATGCTTTTAGGAAATTTTCGGAGAAAACAAACCATTTTTTAGTGATTGTTTATGCTTCAAGCAAGTTGAAAAAATTGGTTCCAAGGTATTTGATAATAAGTGAATCCACTAAAGACGGCCGGTATCGTTGAAATTGACATGTAATGACTAAAAATCTGAAATCAAGATTTTCTTTGTTTAATTTGTAATCTATTAAAATAATAAAAATTAGAAAGAACTTAGGAAAGAAATTATTCAATCATATTTGTAAAACATTATATATAATGGTTTTATACGGTAATGTAGAAGAACATAATAATCAATCATTAGTGAAGTATATTTATGAGATAATAGAGAAGATTTATGAAAAATAACGGATGAGAATTATTGAAAAAACAATTGATGAGAGATAGAGAGTGGAGAAGATTAGAAAATGATTTTTCTCTTCCCACCAAAAAGTCATTTTCCCCCATCTAAATTTACGTTTTATTTGTCAGAAAGAATTTTTCGTTCAATTAATGGAAAATGTTTTCCATCAATCAAGTTCTTTTTTCGTCACTCAAGTAACGGAAAGACCAAAAATGATTTTCTTAAAATGGTTTTTCATAAAAAAAAAAAAATTCTAATAATTATATGATCTTCCACCTATCTTCAAAATGGCCACTTAGTGAAATTATTTCTTAGTGAGAAAATAAAGCATTATTGTTCAGAAGCACTCAAGCCAAACTGGACACCCTAAATTGTCCATTTTGTTCTAAATTTATTGTGCATAAGTCAGTTTAGTTCTAAACTTTCCAATTTTGTCAATCTAATGATAAAGTTTTGCATGAAATTCTAATGCAATCCTTTTCCATTATTTTTCACTAAAAATTGCTGACAAGGCAAACTAAAATGTCATACTACCATCCTAGCAATTTCCAATAAAAATTGACTGAAAAATTATATTGAAATTTTTTGCAAAATTTTTAGGATTGAATTAGCAAAATTTAAAAATTTAAAACTGAATGGACATGTGTACAATAAGTTTGGGATTGATTGGATTATTTTCCCTAATGACAAGCACTAAAATCCTAAAAGAAAAGGCAATTTAACATAGGGAGAAATATACCTTAATATACCTTTTCTGATAACCACCGATTTAATGGAAAGGCAAATCACTGTATTAGAATTAGTCACGCATAAAGCTCCAATGCATGATCCTGATAAGGAACACGATGCTTATACCATGAGCCAATGTGATATGCTTGATGTAGCAAGTCAATAAAAGGGAAGTGAATTTAAGCATCGTGCAAAATGAGATGCATTTCACTTAGACAATGCATCATAAGTTATGAAAAGTCGAAAGAAAACTTTAGCGCGATTCGGGTGTGCTCATTCGAGGTTCTCTAAGATTCAATCAAGCCTTGAGGAGGCCAAAGCAATCCTTCTTATGTCTAAGGTTTTTTCCCTTGCACATTAGAGTATTCTAAACTCTAAACTAGAAGAATTTACGAAAAACAAATCCAGAACTTCTTATCTGGTACAGGCAAAATTAACTTTCAATTACAAGTTCGTAAGCTTTAGCGATCCAAGCAATTCGTGCAACGTTTCTCGATAGGGTTTGCGTAATAATGTGATTTGTCTCGTGCACGTACTATGCACGTACCCATCGGTGGCACGTTAGCGGAGGAAGCTAGTGGGGGGTGGCGGGGGCAGAGTGCACTAAGGTTAGGTAAAATGATGCAACAGAAAGTTAAAAAGAAGGAAAGAAGGAAGGACAAGAAAGAGTCCACAATTCAATTACTAATATTATATGCACTAGTGCTTCTTACTCTAGAAAAAGGATAAGTTAATTAACATCCTAAAGTAAAGAGAAGTCATGTTTTTCTATCCCTTATATTTAACCTTTTTTTCAAATTGATATGTTCATGATAAATTTACTCCAAACTAATTTTTGAATACAAAAAACTCCAAATTGATATATTAAAAACTATTCTTTTGATTATCAGAAACCTCAAACTAATATATTTGTAACAAATTTACTCTCAATTAGTTTTTGTTAAATTTGATTAATATAATGAAAAATCACAAACTAATAACAAACATAGAGTAAAATCCTAAACTGATACAATCATCAATTGTTATATGTTATCAAGCTCAATAATTTAAAGGTAACAATGGGTGGTTGGTGCTTCTATAGGAAATAGTAGAGCCAGGAACTTCCATTTAGTTTACATATAGACATGTAATCAATTAAATTGAGGGTGTGTTTGGTAGAGGGAAGTAACTTTTTGAACTTTCACGCATTTGGTTTACTAAAAATGATCGGTCATCAAGTAAACATACAAGTCAGAGAAATTATGCATGTTACAAAAATAAGTCCCCTAACTTGAAAATGGGGAAAACATTTTTCTAGAGAATTTTTCTTTACCATGAAATTTTTCTCCAAAATAAACATGCCTTGAAAACTTTGGAAGAAACTATTCTCATGTGAGATATATGGCAATATTCAAAGCGTTCTATAATAAAGATAAATATTTCTATCAAGTTACTCTCCCATATAAAAGATTATATGTAGAGTTAATACCACAAAAAACCCTAAACTAGTACATTTGTGACAAATTTATCTTTTTTGATAATGAAAAACTCTAAATTGGTACATTCATGATAAATTTACCACCAAAATCCCAAACTAGTAAATACGGGAGAAATTTACTTATCATTAGTTTCCGTTAATTAGATTAATACCATAAAAATCATAAATTAATATATTTATGACAAATGAAGGGTAAAATCCTAAACTAGTATGCTTGTCAATTGAATTTGATAGTAAAATTTAAATGAAACTAACAACGGTAAATTTGTCGAGTTTATATTAGTTTGATGTTTTTATGATCAAAAAATTAATTTGAGATAAATTTGTTATATGTGTACTAATTTCTATTTTTTCATGGGATAATAGGGTGATTGATACAAAATAAAAAAGGCTAGGGAATTTTATTTTTTTCATAGGTTAGTGATTCAAAATCAACTTTAATTTTTTTTGGTATTAGTTATGGAAGGGAGAATACATACATATATATACTATGCAAATAATAATTTATCGTGAACTACAAATTTTTGAAAAAATGAGTCTCATAATATTTTATTATTTAATTTTTTTAAATTCAGAACATACTGCTCTCATGATGATCATCAAAGTCAGCAAAGCAAAGGCTTCCTGTCTTTTCTCTCCTCAAATGGCCACTGCCATTAATATATGACCCTGCCATCTTTAAGGAAATAACAAAGCAAAAAGCTCCTTCTTCTTCTTCTTCTTCTTCCCCAGATGCAACCTTCACCTCCATAGTCTCTCTCTCTCTCTCTCTCTCTCGCCTGCCATGGACGGTCCAGACGCAGATCTTGACCTTGTCAACTACACGAACGACCATGTAATCCTACTCACTGCCATAAACCAACAGAACTCGGCATCCGCACACTCTCCCGCTGCGGCGGCGGCTGTGGCCACCGCCGCCGCCGCCGAAACAACCCTCCAAACCCCGTCCCGAACCAAGACCCTCCGCCGCCTCGCCTTCTCCAGACCCAAGTCCCGCTTCTCCGAACCCGCCGCCTTCCCATTCTCACCCAAACCAGCCAACACCATCGTCGAAGAGCCCGACGAGCTCCAGCCCTCGAACCTCCCACCCGAACCCACCTCCTCCTCGTGCTCTTCCGACGAGGACGACGAATGGCTCGACGACGATGACGACGAGCACCAGAGAAAGCACGGGAGGTGGCGCCGCAACAAGAAGATCAACAAGCGGGCCGCCATCGAGTGGACGCTCTTCCTCATCATCACCACCTGCCTCGTCTGCTCCCTGACGATCGAGCAGCTCGCTTGCCGCCCCGTCCTCGGCCTCCAGCTGTGGAAGTGGTGCGTGATGGTCCTGGTCCTCTTCTGCGGCCGCCTCGTCTCCGGCTGGGCGGTGGGGCTCCTCGTCTTCCTCATCGAGCGCAACTTCATGCTCCGGGAGAAGGTCCTCTACTTCGTGTACGGCCTCCGGCGGAGCTTCCAGAACTGCGCGTGGCTCGGGCTCGTGCTCGTCGCGTGGGTGATCATGTTCCCCAACGTGCGGGGCGGCAACTACCAGGTGGTGAGGCGGACGTTCCGGGTGCTGGTCGCCGTGCTCGTCGCGGCGACCTTCTGGCTGGTGAAGATCGTGCTGGTGAAGGTGCTGGCGTCGTCGTTCCACGTCGCGACCTTCTTCGACCGGATGAAGGAGAGCGTGTTCCACCACTACGTCCTCGACGCGCTCTCCGGCCCGCCGATGGAGGAGGAGGAGAGGGAGGCTCCGCTCCGGCACAGCTTGCAGGTACAGATGTTGGGATTTCTTGCTTCTACATGGTGCAGTAAAGCTTAGATTATCTCGACATTTTCGTGGCGTCGGTATATGATAATCTTGAATCACGTAGGACTAAGAGGATAGAAGTATCTAAGCCTTCTTTAATGAGGGGCTTAAGAATACCTACTTGTATTAATCCTATGTAAATGTAATTATATTTTTGTGAATGTTTATTGATTTATAAGTTTGATGGTTTCAAAAGATTTGGAAAGGGTATGCAACTTTCTTCGATGATCCGATTTTTTCAAAAAATCAAACTTTGATTGTTTATATATTTGATCAAGTTGAACTTTAGGAGTTTTCCAATTTTTATAGATTTATGGAATTCTTTTATGTTTATTTTTTTCTCTATATACAGGACCTTGATCCGAAAATTGTTATTCAAATTTTTCAGTATCACTCATAGATCCGAACATTATTAAATCTTTAACTCTCCAAGTTAAAATGGGCCATCCGTGATTTCAATTTAATCGCCTCGTACACACGAAAACTCTCAATTTGGAACCATATGGTCTTTGAGTCATGGCCACCTTCGTTTAGTCAGCCCTAGATATAATATATTAGCTATGCTTATGCCTGAACTGTGCTGCTTTATAATAATGCTGTAAGTTGAAGTCTTGCAAATTTCATTATTTTTTATATTACTTAATATATTTTGAAGTTGCAAAAATAAATTAGAAATTTTTCAAGAAAAAAAGAAAAGAAAAAGGAACGCCTGTAAAGTGCTGAATTTGTAGAGCTGCTGCACGTTATAGGTGTGTCGGACACCTTACAAAAGTCATAACTCTTTTTTTTTTTTTTTTTTTTCTTTTTTTGGTGTAAAATTGTTGTGAGAAAGTTATATTAAATAGAATCGAAATAAACGTACTATTAAATCTATTTTTAGCGATGAGGGTCGTATTGCAATCCCGTGGCGAATCCTTACTCGATGCACATCGTCACCAAGATTATTTACTCGAACCCATAAGGATTAGCCGAGTCGAAAACTTGGATACTCAATATTATCTAAGAATGCTCCGCTCAATGACCGTTGCGGTTCAACTAGGCATCGAAGTCTCTGCCGGCGAGGATGAGGGCCAACACGCCTGCTCAACAACAGCTACTGATGGCGACGAGGTCGAAGAGGTTCGGGTCAAGGAAGATCGACATGGAGAAGCTGAAGAAGCTGAGCATGAAGAGCCGGCCCTCGGCTTGGACTGTGAAGCGCCTCATCAACTACATCCGCTTCTCCGGCCTGTCCACCATTTCTCGCACCGTCGACGACTTCACCAAGGCCGAGTCTTCCGAGATTAACAGCGAGCGGGAGGCCAGGAGCTGCGCCCACAGGATCTTCAAGAACGTTGCCAACCCCGGTGCCAAGTAAGTGACTCTCTCACTCTATACACTACCGTTTTCGTTCATCAATTCGGTAGATCAAGTCAATTACATTTCAAGGATCTACGATAGAACCGACGCCAATTCCCCTTAAAAAATTATAAGTTTTCTCTTCAAGAATTTGTGTAGACTAGCAGTAATTGGCTGTCCTCCACGTTCCCCTTAGACTGAGAACATGCAATGCTTTCTTCCCACGACTTGGCTAGTTCAATGGTTATAATCATTAATCATCATTACGTGGTGTCTTTCCTTTGTCGAACGTCCAACGTTGCACATCATTAATATGGTTGCTGCTTATAATATTGCTGACTTGCATGACATGATCAAAGTATCAAAATCAACGCTGTCCATGCGTGCCACATAATGATCATGAATCAGGTGTTTTCGTGCTTTAAGTGCGTCCCAAAGTGGAGCATGATAACGAAAAGATGGTCCCTCTTTTCGACTTACCCCCAAGTCACTAGGTACCACTAGGTACCACCACGGTGATGACTGCCAACCAGTGTCATAGAAAAAGGGGCTTTTTCCGAAGGCCTCATCATCATTTCTTGTCAGGAGTTGCGCAACAGCAACATCTTTGGTTGCAAGTATATATTCTAGCGTCTGCTTTGAATAATGTTTAGACTCCTTCCATTAGGTTGGATCATCCGATTGACACGAGAACCATGTTAGAAGATCACTCTGAAAGGTATAAGGTACTAATATCGAGTCGTTTGCAATTTGAATCGATTATTTGCCGGTAAAAATCCTCTACCCGTGCTTTAATGAATCTCGACCGTTGACGAGGAGTTTTCCTTCATAAGCCGGCAGTTGAACTTTTATTGAGATTGTGGAAGGACTATTGTACTTGGTGGAGGATCTACATCTGACCATCTCATGTCTCCGGTTAAATGGGGAGAAGTGGTATTGCTACTAATAATAATTGTACCTCGCTTCCTACAACCATCCAATTCACCTTTGGATTCGTGGTCCCAACTATCAATCCAAAAACCCTAAATTTCCCTTTTCTCTCTCCATGGCCATGCCCTGGTCGCCCCGTGTCAGTGTCCCTCCCCTCTGATCTCGTCACCAACCCCACAGTCTACCTCCTGTCTCTCCTCTTCCACCTCCCTGCTTTGCATTTGTTGGGTCGGGATTAGATGGTGATCATCAAAGTCACACAAGCCACCTACAACATCTATTAAACCCCCTTCAACCTCAGAACCGAGCCAATTCTGAGCCGTCGGCATAGGATCGATCCAGATTCGAGGCCGAGTCAGAGCCCTAGGTTGGCTCGGTCGAGCTCCGCCCGAGGCAGGCCTCGGATTTCAGCTTGTTGCCGTCGCCTGTGGTCCTAGTCGACGAGGGAATTTATGGGTGAAAAACAGCATATTTGTCATTGTGGCTGTCCATGTCCGTGTCATATACATTGCGCCACATCGATTGGTGAGAGACTATTTAGTTATCGTTGGAGTGGACCTGAAGAAAAGCTGCAGACTTTCCACCCACCCATCCATTAAGAGCCCGTCGCCATCTCCATCGCAACACCATTCCATTCCCCATTCTCAAGCATCATCAATCGCAATCTTGAATCGAAATTCGAATCGTGGATCCTCTCGTTCACGCCTACCGAGGGAAAGGCAAAGAAGACAGTTCTTTCGGCCACCCCTTTTCGTCGTTGCTTTTGTCTGGTTTTGGCAGTTTTGCGGATCCCCATTAAGGAACGAAAAGGTGACGGATGCTGAGAGAGACCTCAAGGAAATTGTAAAAGATGTGGTTGCACTTTGGGAATAGGATGAAGGAAAATGCTCACATCAATGGTGAGGTTGCGTTTTGAAAAAGGATAACAAAAAAAAATAAAAATTTGCCTTCCTATGTTGCTAATCTGAAATAAATATTGATAAAAGAAAGTTAGCAGTCATCTGATTTCCCATTGGTAACGTACTCCACTTTTATGAAATTATGAAGTCTTTTTGTTGGTATGCAAATTACTGAATTGATTTATTACCTTGTACCAATTTTCAAGTATGTTGCTTGTAAGAACAAAGAAAAGAAATTGTATTCTTTGGTATGAAGCAATAGAATCTTGCGAATTTAATGTGCCCACTATTCGTTGGAAAGCATTTTATGATATCACAAACTTGTGTCTAATTATATAAGTTTTTCTTATCAAATTATCAGAGGCAACTTATCTATTTTGTTGTGGATAGATTTGTTTTGACGGGTAGTTTAGTTGAATTTAGGATTGATAGTTCAAGTGGTGTCATCGTGTTCTGCCGGTTATTTGTGTTATCACTAATTTTTTTTTTAACATGATTATAGAGTTTTCTTATTGAAAATGGCAGTGAACGTATTATCTTTTGTCAATTTTATGCTAACCGTGTCATAACATTTGAGTTTCTTTCGATGAATTTTATTCGTGTGCTTATGGCACGTAAAGAATTGCCACTCCCTTGATTTCATTTATTCTTTCAAACAATGAAGAGTCCATACGCTCCACTGATTTTTTTTTTCTTTTGAGTCTTTTGTGCTTTCAGGCAACATAATTTAATTCATTGGTAAATTATTTTATATTACTTGCTTATGGGTTTCAATAGCTGTATGCCATCTAGTCTTCTTTCACCTAGTTACCCACTTAAATTTTTTCCACAAAAATAGCTAAGTGAGTAACAAGGGGAAAAGGCTTGTGCAGATTAGGCATGTGATTGAAGTTCGATCTTTTACCTTGTCAAGTGAAAACAATCTCATGTTTGAGTTACTTACCATAATTGTCTCGCGTTTAACCTAGCTCGTAAGGTTTTCGGGTATTAGGGCTGAAAGTTATGGCCAGGTGACTTGTTCATCATTTTAAAAGAAGGATAAGATCAAAGATATGCATGCAACGAGTATATACTGAGGTTGACAAGCTTAGAATGAGAAGTAAATTATATGAGTCTGGATCTCCCTAATGATCAGCTTGGCTGTTGAATATTGATGTTTGAGTAGAAAGAAACATTTGTTAGATAAAAAAAGGTCTACTAGCAGCAAGATACTTTGAGCTAATGCATTATTGCATACACACACCGTGGCCACTGACCATGCAATCTTCTTCATCTGTGGATACATGTTAATCACATTCACAGCTACATCCCAAGGAAAGTTTTCTACTCTAATCTGGACATAACCATGATGCTGAAAAAGAAAATTTCTCCTCTTTTGCTCTAGAGTCACTAAGTTGGTTGTGCATCTGATCTCTCGCCTGTCTTGCGATCGCTGGCGACACAGGTACATAGAAGAAGAGGATCTACTGAGGTTCCTGAAGAGAGAGGAAGTGCATACCATATTTCCGCTCTTCGAAGGCGCCATGGAGACCGGAAGAATTACAAAGTCTTCCTTCAGAAATTGGGTGGTACTATGCTTTTGCAATTTTTCTTTTTCATTCTGAGTATGCCTTGGGAATTTATTAAGGAAAAAGGTTAATTGAGGCCTCATTCTGGCAATCTGCAATCTTTTCATTCTCTGCAATGGTAGGTGCACGCCTATTTCGAGCGCAAGGCGCTTGCGCATTCCCTTAACGACACGAAGACTGCTGTGCAACAGCTGCACAAGTTGGCAAGCGCCATCGTCGTGGTGATCATAATCGTCGTCTCTCTCCTGGTCATGGGGCTGGCCACCACCAAGGTGATCTTAGTGGTCACATCGCAGCTGCTGCTCGTGGGGTTCATGTTCCAAAACACCTGCAAGACCGTGTTTGAGTCCATCATCTTCGTCTTCGTGATGCACCCTTTTGATGTCGGTGACCGCTGTGTCGTTGATGGCGTTCAGGTGGCACTTTGCTCAAAGTAATTAAGGATTTATAACTACAATCCTGAAACTGCCGCAAGAGATGATCTTTTCCGTTTCCGCAGATGATTGTAGAGGAAATGAACATTCTGACGACGGTGTTCCTGCGTTATGACATGGAGAAAATTTATTACCCGAATTCGGTCCTCATCACGAAGCCAATTAGCAATTTCAGGAGAAGCCCGGACATGGGCGATGCTGTTGATTTCACCATCGACGTTTCCACTTCGATCGACACCATCAATGCTCTCAAGAAGGCCATACAATCGTAAGTAGAACTGATGCCATCAATCTGCAAATGTGACAACGAAGTTACATATGTCGAAAACTTGACAAAACAAGGTGAAAAGCACGGCGTGCTAATTAGCAGAATGTGTGAATTCAGGTACATAGAGAGCAAGCCGAAGCATTGGAGCCCGAAGCACACGGTGCTGGTGAAGGAGATCGAGGACGTGAACAAGATGAAGATGTCCCTGTGCGTCCAGCACACGATGAACCACCAGAACTACGGCGAGAGGAGCAGCCGGAAGTCAGACCTCATTCTGGAATTGAAGAAAATTTTCGAAAACTTGGACATCAAGTATCATCTCCTGCCTCAGGAGATCCATCTCTCCCAGGTCAACCTGCCCCCTGGCTCTGCAAGATTTGCCAATGTCATATGATGTTGATTTTGACGCGATGTAGTGACTCTCTCCCTCTCTCTCTCATATGATGAGGTGTGCGCCATGTTATTGGCAGAATGTCCAGAAACAATATGGTGATCCATTTTGCACGATGGAACTGATAAAGATCTTCTGTATTCAGTTGTATTTTCTGGCGTACTCGGTCTTTGCCCCTTGTGACTCCACTGTAATTCTGCATCAGAATCAATAATATTGACAGTATATGCGCTCCTCGTGCAACCTTAGAAAGAGGTCGTCACTGTTTACGGCAGCTTTCAGCTAGAGAGTATCCGAGATAGCAATTTGTGCTGCTGAGAAGAACAAGAACATTGGAATCAAAGGATCAAAATTCATAAGTTATTGACAAGGTGGCTTGGTTTCAAATATGAAGGTTGGTTTCAAGGACGCATAGTGATCAAAATGAGAATCTTTATGTAAGCATGCACCCGATTTAATTGGCATAGTGCAAGAGAATTCTATATGGGATCCATATGATAAAATGTATGACATGCCGAGCTTATATAGTAATAATTTTCCCAAATTTGTAGCTTTAATATAATTTTCAAGGGAAATGAGAAGAAAAACATCCTTTCATGTAACGGGAAGTGACGGTTTATTATTGATCACAAAAATATTCCATGGTACAGGATGACTTGTTGATTTGATTTGGAGAAAAGTGGCTTTTAAGGTAGTTAATTAAACAAAACAAACTTTCTAGATCATAGCCAAAAAAAAAAAAAAACTCTACTGGTCATTATGTTTTTAATGACATATATGCTTATAGTCATTGTTGAAATTTCTTGTTCAAATTATGCAATGTAAAAGTGCATAGAGAAACCGACAAAAAAAACGTGTATAGAGGTAATTATACTTGATTTATTATATGAATAAAAACTATATTATATTTTTTAAGAGTAACGATATCATAAATACCTAATTTTTTCTTAGAGTGCAATTTGGTACCTAAGCCTCTACTTATTCAATTATGTATACCCATCAATTATGAGTTTGAGATGTTTAATTGAATGAAAATAATTGAGTATCGGATTGTAAGGGAGACTTTTACACGTGAGGGAAGTGGTATTATAATTGTGTATCGCTTAATGCGTGTTAATAATGTGTCTTATGGACATTTATCTAAGTGACGTGGGATCATGAACTTTAAGTATAAAACAAAATTAAGTGGTGTTTCTCGAAAAACAGAATTGTATATTAATTTGATAATCAACAACTTATATCACCTTTTCTTATGAGGGTTCGATGCCCACCATCTCATATCACTAGATGATCACAAATGTCAATAGCTCATCATCCACTTTAGAATGGTCGATTGCGTTGGCGCATGTCAAAATCTTGCAGACATTATATAATAAACAAGTGCAATACGTCAAACATAAATTTTCCAATTTATTGATGATATCATCACAAAGGCTATATAAATTTTTGTCATAGGCAATTTTAAAGCGTCATAAAATACGGATTTTTAACTTAATGCATTACACAGTGTTGACTACATTTAATCGTATTTAAGTTCAAAAGGTCTTGAAGCGTAAACTTTTAATTTTACGATATTTTTCGGTCAAAACTCGAAAAAAATGTCTTAAATAAATTTTGTATTTTTACGACGTCATAGTTTGTAATCAAGTGCAAATGTGATCCCTCGGCCTACGCCGTTTCATATGATTAAGAAGTCAATGTATGATTAATTATTTTTTGTTGAAATTAAAATGGTAACTAGTACTAGTTTTGACAAATAAAATAAAACAAAGTTTGTGAATGCATTAGTTAATGAGTTACGTTCAGTAACTGCTGGGTGCCATGTCCCCCATTTACAAATGGCGTCTCATTAACATCTTATGCTGGTATTACCATGTTGTGGGTTTGTTTCTTTAAAATAAAAGACTTGCAGTTCAATCGTTACTTGATCAAGAAACCACGAGCCTTTGGCTCTTCCTGTGGCCAATCTCTTACCGTTTTAAATATATGGCTAAAACAACATCGTGATGAGATTTAAGTGATGGTATCATTATGCTAGCAGGATTCAATTTTGAATAGCTTCATTGACCAAAAAATATAAGCAAAACAAAGAGGGAAAATCCAGGAAAATCCCTTCGGACCAGACTAGACCAGACTGAGCCAAGTCGAGCCAAATCGAGTGGACCGCAAGTTAGAGTTGCCTCTTGCCTCCCCCTTCCTCCATCGCCTTAATCGAGATTTGGACAAGAAAGAAACAAAGCCCTCATTTTTCATGGCGCACCCAGATCCAACTGATTGATTTAGCTTTTGTTCCCACTCTGAAACACTAATATGCACTCGTGCATCCACTCTCTTTGTCGGCTGCCAAAATGTTCTTGCTTATGTTTGAGAAAATAGTTTCGAATGAGAAGAAATAGAATCAGACTTTAAGATGTGATAATACTATCTTTTTAATGAATTATTTACCTCACAATATTGTCAATAGTTAGTAGCAAAAATCTTTTAGATAAAATAAAGTCTCAAATGAAAATATTGGATAGTAATTCTTGTATATCTCTAGAAACTCTCAAAGGGAAACAATCGAAAGAAGGCTATAATTTTTAAGGAAAATTTGACAAGAGTTTATATGCATTGAGATAAAAAACCAAGGTACTTATCTTTGTCTTTTGAGTAAAAGCAGCCATTCGGAAAAGGTTCCTAAGTGAACATATACATTTTCAAAAGATATGTTGGAAAGACGTAATGAAAATTTGGAATAAAAATATAAGACAAAATACTTTTATTTTCGAATTGCATAATTTTTGAAAAACACTGATTGGATAAATAGAACCTTTCAAAGGTCGTGAGCCGTCTAATAAAGATTAGCAAAATAAGAGGTTTGGTTCCCAAGTGGGTCTAGGAACCAATGAACGATTCTCGGTCCCAAGAACAAATCAAACGAGCTACAAAGCAAAGAACATCCAACAACTATAATGTAGATTATCGCAATTGGTAATCGATAAGTGAAAAAGTGGGGATTCAAAACTTAGCTTTAAACATATATATCATTTACCGAAAGGAGAACATATGGAAATTTTTATTGTCGATCCAATAATGATCCACGTGGAATCGTCACATCTCCAAAGTTTAAAGCAAACCAAAAGCAAGCTTCCTTCCTCTCCTCAATGGCCATCCATTATATAACCATGCCATCTTCAAGGTAAACCAGAGCAAGCTCCTCCTTCAAAAGCAACCTTCACCTGCATATTCCCTCTCTCTTTCACCACCATGGACGTTCAGAACGCAGAGCATGACCTTAACAGCTACATAAAGGACCACGTAATCCTACTCACTTGTATAGACCAACCGAACTCGGCGCTCAAACACTCTCCAGCCACCGCCGCCGCTATTGCTGAACCGACCACCCTCCGTACCCCATCCCAAACCAAAACCCTCCGCCGCCTCGCCTTCTCCAAACCCAAGTCCCGCTTCTGTGAACCCGCCACCTTCCCATTCCCGCCCAAATCCACCACCACCACCACCACCATCTTCGAAGACCCAGGAGAACTCCAGCCTTACCCGCCATCTGAACCCGCCTCCTCCTCCTCCGATGGAGATGATGATGACGACGATGACGAATGGTTCGATGATGATGAAAACGAACAGGAGAGAAAGCACTGCAGGTGGCGCCGGAAGAACAGGATCAACAAGCAGGCCGCCGTTGAGTGGACGCTCTTCCTCGCCATCACGACCTGCCTCGTCTGCTCCCTCACGATCGAGCCCCTTGCAGACCGCGCCGTCCTCGGCCTCAAGCCGTGGAAGTGGTGCGTGATGCTCCAGGTCGTCTTCTGCGGCCGCCTCGTCTCTGGTTGGGCCGTGGCGCTCCTCGTCTTCCTCATCGAGCGCAACTTCATGCTCCGGGAGAAGGTCCTCTACTTCGTGTACGGCCTCTGGCGGAGCTTCCAGAACTGCGCGTGGCTCGGGCTCGTGCTCATCGCGTGGGTGATCATGTTCCCGAACGTGCACGGGGGCGACTACCAAGTGGTGAGGCGGACTTTCCGGGCGCTGGTCGCGGTGCTTGTCGCGGCGACCTTCTGGCTGGTGAAGATCGTGCTGGTGAAGGTGCTGGCGTCGTCGTTCCACGTCGCGACCTTCTTCGACCGGATGAAGGAGAGCGTGTTCCACCACTATGTGCTCGACACGCTCTCCGGTCCGCCGATGGAGGAGGAGGAGAGGGAGGCGCCGCTCCGGCACAGCTTGCAGGTACAGAATGTTGGGGTTTCTTGCACGTACATGGTACATGTGCACTCAAAATACACAATTAGGAATTATTTGGTCTTCAAGTCATGGTCACCTCCATTCAGTCGGTCCAAATAATTTCATTTTAGCTATACTTATGCCTCAACAATACTAATTTATAGGTATGTTGTGAAGTTAAGTGCTGCAATTTATTTATTTGATTATACGTAAAATAGCTTGAAGTTCCACCATAGATTGAAGTAATTTTCGCAAAAACTATTGTTAAGTGCTACATATGTGGACATGCTATGCTATATATGCTGTATTCTAAACACTATAAAAATTATGATGCTCTTTTTCTACGATATAATTGTTGTAAGAAAGTTATACTAAATAAACTCCAAGCAAAAAATAGAGTTAGATTTATTTTTACCAATCAAGGTCATGTTGCAACTGCGTATTAGTTTACATTGGCATGTGGAGATTAGCCAAGTTGAAAGATCATATCCTCAATATTATTCAAGATAATCCTCCACTTCTCGACATCTTTTGATTCGACCAGGTGTCGAAGTCTTTGCCAGCGAGGCTGGGAGGCGGGATGTCGGCTCAGCAACAACCGCTGATGGCGACGAGGTCGGAGAGGTTCGGGTCGAGGAAGATTGACATGGAGAAGTTGAGAAAGCTAAGCATAGAGAGGCGACCCTCGGCTTGGACGGTGAAGCGGCTCGTCCACTACGTCCGCTTCTCCGGCCTGTCTACCATCTCTCACGCCGTCGACGGCTTCGCCAAGGCCGAGTCTTCCGAGATCAACAGCGAGCGGGAGGCCAGGTGCTGCGCCCAAAGGATCTTCAAGAATGTTGCCAACCCTGGTGCCAAGTAAGTGCTTGCTGAAATTACCTTACCTCCTTTCTTGCTTATCGTTTTCTAATAACAGTTTACTACATCAAATCAATCGCATTTCAAGAATCTGTAGGGACCAATAATGGGTCTCACTTAAAACACACAAATTCCCACATTAAGAATTTGAGGATTATCGACAAATAAATCAATCCTAAACTTATTGAAATAAACTGTCCAATTTTGCTAACGTAGCTCTAAACTTTTATGCGAAATTCTGATATAATTCTTTGACCCATTGTTGCTGAAAATTGCTAACGCGGTATCGTTGACTGTCCTACGTTGCATGTTAATGTAGACAACTTTATTTTAGATGAGGTTTTATGTGAATCACCATGTCAACAATTTCCGATAAAAATTACCTGGAAGGATTATATTAGAGTTTCGTGCAAAATTTTATGAATATGTTGGCCGGACTGGATAAGTTAAAGAGTAAAGCGACATTCGTACAATAAATTTAGAAATGAATTGGTAATTTCTCTTGAAAAGTCGTGCAGTGGTTGACTAGCCTCCACATTCCTAAAAAGACTAAGCACTTGCCATTTTCTCTCCGCGTTGACACTGGGCTAGTGAGTCCTTACATCATTAATCACCATTGCGTGGTGTCTTTCTTTTGTCGAACGTCCTAGGTTTCACATCACTCAGATGGTGACTTAAACATCACTAGGTGTTTTCGTGCATCGTGTGGCTCCGAAAGTGGAGCACGATGAAGAAAAGGTGGTCCTCTTTTTGAAGGAAAACTCTCATTTTGCCCAATCTTCTATCAATCAACGTATGGGAAATCCCCAAAAAAGAATTACTTGATTATGTAGCACGCCTTTGATTGAGTGGTGGGTCTTGCTAGGTCACTACTCTCGACACAGTGCTCAATATTTGATTGAGACGATTAGGGGACGAGGGTCACAAAGGGGATCCCACTAAAAATCACCTAAAAGTATATTATTGTGTTGTTCGCAATGTGATTGTATTTTTGTGGATAAAGACCAGTTACCCACGTCTTGACAAATCTCAATTGTCGATGAGAGCCTTATTTCTCATCAGTTGGTCGGTCGAGATTTATTAGGACCTAAACGAAGCACTGAATGTGATGAAGGATTCATATTCGACTATTGCGTCTCCTATAGAACAAGAAGTGGTACCGACTCCCCATAACTGTTGGATTTGCAACATGCGTGGAGATTGAACACGCCACGAAAATCAATCCCAACCATATGTTAAACTCCCAATTTCCTCCTCTCTCGTCCCTTCCTCTGTCTCTCTCTCCCTCCTTTGCCATCCCTTAGTCGTGCTGTCACCATTGTCCCAAAGTCTCATTGTCGTCGACGACCAAGTGACCCCACCTCCGAGCTCGATGGCAAGAATCGAGCCACCTAGATCCATCTAAGTGCACCTCTATGTCCCTCTCTTCCCTCTCTTGGGGTAGGGGTCGATAGTGATCACCGATGTCATGACAAGTCACTTACAGCATTTAGCAACCTCTTCTACCTAATCGGGGCCAATCCGAGCCGTCAATGTAGGGTCAACCTGGATTCAAGGTGAGCTCACCTCTGATCTCAACTTATTGTCGTCGCCTCTCGTCCTCAGTAATGAGAGAAGGCTCTAGTCACACCGTGCCTAGTGGGAACAACTAGACACAAAAAGCACATCAAAGATTGCTAAGGTGATGGCGCGGTATCTCCACAACCCCTTGGTGATAGAGATCTATACCAAGCTCTTCCAGAAGTTTGGTACCCTTGAGAGGGATTGAGAAATTTATCGACCAATAGAAGGCATTTCAAATGATTATTAAAAAAAAAAATTTTCATTCATGATTTCTATAAACTCAAAGTATTAATACTTTGTCGGTTATAATTAATAATTTCAGTAATATTTGTATTTCATGAAATCATTTTCGAATTTGCAATAACTTTAAAATGCCCTACAAATCTCAATCAATTTTAAACTAGCGCTTGTTCAGAATTATATTTCACATTTATAATGATTCCAAATTAGACTTGTTATCTATAAAATGATGTAGAAAAAGTTGGATTAGCTAATTTTATTAGGTACTCTATTCTCCACTCGAAATATAATTTATTTAATTGAATTATTACATAAACAATAATTTGTGCTCTCAATAATTGTACTCTCTAAGTCGATCCTCGCGAAATATTAAGTTGAAAGATCTGTAATTAGATAGTGTCGAAACCACCCAAGCCCTTCATCAAAAGGACATCACTAGATAGGTTTTTAAAAATTATCCCTTGATTTTGCAATTTATTAATCCTCGGAAATGTCAAAATCCATGTCTAATATAGCTTACATAAGGGTGGAAAAACAACATATTTATCACGTGGCTGTCTATGTGGATGTCCGTCGAAGACAAGTTAGATTTCCACACTGCGCCGCATTGATTGGCGATATCATTTGCTAAATTATTCAATTGGACCAATAAATAAATAAGAGGTCGTAGAATTACAATCCACCATTGAAGCTCATTGTGATCTTTGCGCATAATGCGCAAGCATCATCAATCACAATCTTGAATCGAATTAAAAACCGTGGATCCTCATTCATTCATGTCCATAAGGACAAGAAGGAGACCGGTGTGGTGTGGTCACTGAGAAAAATTAATAACGAACAAAAGGTGACAGATACAGAAAGTGACCTCAAAGAAATTGCAAAAGAATTGTTGCATTTTGGAAATAGGACAAAAGAAATTGAAATATTATGATTGCAGAAAAATGCTCAAATCGATTTTGAGGACAATTCTGCTGTTCCGTCTTCAAAAGAACGATTCTTTTGCTGTATGGTATAACTTTAAAATCTCGATCACGTGATTTTTCAATAATTTATTGATAACTTATTGAAAATTTTATGAATTGATAACCTTTTTATATTGTAGTTAACAACTTTTTTTTTGTCTTTGACCAACTTTCAGTTGTCTTCATTATTAATGTTTTGCATTGATCAACTCTTATATGAATTTATTAATCTTCATTTGAGTGATTTACCAACTTCTTTTCAATTAAATTATTGATAAGTCGTGGATTACCAACTCTCTTTTGAGTTACTTACCAATATTAATTTGATTTTAATCTTATCAACTTTTGTATGTATTTATAATGAACCTTTATTTGCATGAATTACCGATGGCTTACCAACTTTCCTCATGTTATGTTATCAACTAGTCATGGTTTACCAAATATCTTTTGAATTGCTTACCGAATTTAGTTATTTAACTTTAAATTTACAAACTTTTCTATGGACTTACCATTTTTATTTTTCTTACTTACCAATATGTTAAATTTATCTACTTATTTTACATATTAATAACCTTACTTAAAGTGATTACCTCCTTTTCTTCAATTAATGCATCAACTAATCAACTTTTACTTAAGTTAGTCACTAAAGTTTAGTTCATCTTATTTAAATTACCAACTTTGCTCATCTCCGACCAAAAAATAAACACTTCTCTGATTTGTTACAAACTTTCTTTTGACCTTTTTCCTTACCAAGGGATTTAATTTATCAACTATTGAAATTACCAATCTTTATGTAAATAGCTTACCGAATTTTCTCCAACTAAATAAATTGCTAGTTTAGATTATCAACATTCATTTAAGCTGTTTAAAAATATTTTTTTGCTTTTTTTTTTAATTCACTAACTTTTTCTGAAGAATTACCACTTTTATTTGTTTTGCTTGCCAACTTTTAGAATTCATCAATTTCCATTATAGTGATTACCAACTTTTTCTCTTATTAGATTATCAATTGGTTTTGCGTTACTACTATTGTTTGAGTTACTTATCAATGTTTTTTTTTTTTTAAATGGCCGACTTCTCTTATGTCTGACAAAAAATTATTTTGTTATCATCTACCCACTTTTATTTACCTTTCTTGTGAAAGGCTTAAATTTACTTACTTTTATATGAAATTACCATTCTTTATTTGCTCGATTTATTAGCTTTTATCCCATTAAGGAGCCGAGTAGCTTTGGAGTATTAGCACCTATTTGATTTGCTTACAAAAATTTATTTGTTTTTTCTCAAATATATAAATTATTTATTAACTCACCGGTTTTATTTGCCATACTTGCCATCTTTTAAAATTTACCAACTCTTTTGAGAAGTTAGAAAAATCTCAATTTGAGTGATCGTTAACCTTTTTCTACAATTAAATTAACAACTAGTTTTGCATTTCCAATTGTATTTGAGTTGCTTACCATTGTTTATTTTAGTTTATTTTTAAATTACCAACTTGTTTCACCTCTGACAAAAAAAGATACTTCTCTTGTCATTTACCACCTTTTGTTTTCAACTCTTAATAACCACTTAAACTCATCTGTACGACTTGCCAACTTTTGTTTAGATTCAACTTTTGAACTTTCTAATTTCCTGTCATTCCACAGGAGTGGCTTAGTGAATAACAAGTGAAAATACGTGTATGGATTAAACACCCGACACAATTTCAATTACTTACGTCGTCAAGCATAAGCAATCTTATGTTTGGATCACCTACCCAAAATTTAACATGGCCCATAAGATTTTCAGGTATTGGAGCAGGGCTTTACAGAAAAGGATTTTAGGTGAATAGAAAGAGCAAAGAGATGCCTGCAATGAGAAACTGAGAATGACAAGCTTATAGTGAGTAGCATATCATATGAGCCTCAATATCCTTCCTGATCAGCTTGGCTGCTGAATTTAGATGTGAAGAGTAGAAACCCTTGTTAGTCCACTAGCAGCAAGATACTTGTGCTGATCATAGGCCATTGCCAAGAAAGCGAATTAAAGTGCTCCCTCAACTCAGCAGAAAACAATGCATTATTGCGTACACTGTGACTGCTGACCAAGTTATCTTCTTCATCAGTAGATATATGTTGGTCCCATCTTTCATCTCAAGGAAAGTTCATAATTTAGTTTGGGTGTAAGAATGATGTTAAAAAGCTAATTTTTCTTTTCTTTTGCTTCTAAGACATGCTAATGTGGTTGCACATCTGATCTCTCGCTCATCTTGTGATCGCCGGTGACACAGGTACATAGAAGAAGAGGATCTACTGAGGTTCCTGAAGAGCGCCATGGAGACCGGAAGAATTACAAAGTCTTCTTTCAGAAATTGGGTGGTACTAATGCTATCGCAATTTTTTTTTTCATTCTTAGTATGCCTTGGAAATTTATTGAGGAAAAAGGTTAATTTAAGCCTCGTTCTGGTGATCTGCAACCTGTTCATTGTCTGCAATGGTAGGTGCATGCCTATTTTGAACGCAAGGCGCTCGCGCATTCTCTTAACGACACTAAGACTGCCGTGCAACAGCTGCACAAGTTGGCCAGCGCAATTGTCGTGGTGATCATAATTGTCGTCTCCCTCCTCGTCATGGGGCTGGCCACCACCAAGGTGATCTTCGTGGTCATGTCACAGCTGCTGCTTGTGGGGTTCATGTTCCAAAACACCTGCAAGACCATTTTTGAGTCCATCATCTTCGTCTTCGTGATGCACCCTTTTGACGTCGGTGACCGCTGTGTCGTCGATAGCGTTCAGGTGGCACTTTGCTCAAAGTAACTAAGGATTTTAATTACAGTCCTGAAACCGCTACAAGAGCTGATGGATTATCTTGTCCCTTTCTGCAGATGATTGTAGAAGAAATGAACATTCTGACGACAGTGTTCCTCCGCTACGACATGGAGAAAATTTATTACCCGAACTCAGTCCTCCTCACAAAGCCGATTAGCAATTTCAGGAGAAGCCCGGACATGGGCGATGCTATTGATTTCACCGTCGACTTTTCCACTTCGATTGACACCATCAATGCTCTCAAGAAGGCCATACAATCGTAAGTAGAACTGATGCCATCAATCTGCATATGTGACAACGAAGTTACATTTGTCGCAAACTTGACAAAACAAGTTGAAGAGCACGCCATGCTAATTAGCAGAATGTGTGAATTCAGGTACATAGAGAGCAAGCCGAAGCACTGGAGCCCGAAGCATGCAGTGATAGTGAAGGAGATCGAGAACCTGAACAAGATGAAGATGAGCCTGTGCGTCCAGCACACGATGAACCACCAGAACTACGGCGAGAGGAGCAGCCGGAAGTCAGAGCTCATCCTGGAATTGAAGAAGATGTTCGAAAGCTTGGACATCAAGTATCATCTCCTGCCTCAGGAGATCCATCTCTCCCAGGTCAACCTGCCCACTGGCACTGCAAGATTTGCCAATGTCATGTGATTTTAATTCACAGAAAGTAGTGACCCCTCTCTCTCTCTCTCTCTCTCTCTCAAATCTTAAGGGGCGTGAATGTCATTAGCAAAATGTCAAGGACAATGTGTTGATCCATATTGCACTATGGAACAGATGAAGATCTTCTGTAGTTGCATTTTCTGGCGTTACCAAGCCTTTGCTCCTTGTGACACTCCGTAATCTGCATCAGAATTAACAACATCGACTGATTTCTCCGGGAAAAGAAGACGGGAAAGTTCTCATGTGATGATACAGGTCTTCCTCGTGCAAACCCAGAAAGAGGTCGTCATTGTTCAACAGTAGCTTCCAGTTGAGAACATGACTTACCCGAGACTGCAATTTGTGCTGCTGAGATCAAACAAAAACATCAGAATCAAAGTACTGTAAAATCCATAAGCTACCAAAACATAGTGTCTTGCTTATAAAATATGGAAAGTAGGGGGGGCATAGTTTCTCCATTATAACTGTCTGCGACACAATTTCATCTTTAGCATGCGTTTTGATATTATTTTGCCATTTTGGTACTTGAATATGTACTTATCAATGAAGGTGATCAAGTAATTATATGTCTACTATCCATTTCCTATACATGAAGGCAAAATTTCACTACAAGTAATGTTCATTACTTTATAAGAGTATTCAAATAAGACTTACAGGCGGATAAAATTTTAATTATTGACAAATATAGTCGACATCTCTCTTGTGCTCAATTTCGTCGATGTAGTGCACAAGATCCTTGAAACCCCTTTATGTTCCGGTCCCGGCCGATTATTTTCCCGAATTCGTGGCTCTGATCTAATTTTCGGACAGTTCCTAATGTTCCATTGACCAGAAGTAGAAGGAAAGCGAAGAAGTAAAAATCTATCAAAACCCCTCCAAAAACCCGCGCTGGAGCGAAACGTTCGGACCGGACGGAGCCGAGCCGAGCCGAATCGACCCGGTTCGGTCGGGCCGCGGGTCGGAGCTCGCCTCTTGCCCCCTCCCCCCTTCCTCCACTCCAGCCGAGAGGCGGACGAAGAAGAAGAAGAAGAAGAAGAAGCAAAAGCCCTCTCCCCTTTTCATGGCGCACCCCAAATTCTACTGATTGATTCACCTTCTCTTCTCTCTGCAAAACCCTAACACGCATTCTCTCCCTCTCCCTCTCCCTCTCCCTCTCCCTCTCTCTCACCTGCCAAAATGTCTGCTCCCATGCTGGAAATCGAAGCCCGCGAGTAAGTCCTATTCTTCTTCTTACCTCCTCGTTGTTTCCTTCGTTTCGGCTATGTCTGGTTGGTCGTTTTGGGGTGGTTGTACTTGGGTAGGATAGATTGCCTGTAGCTTTGGTTGTTCTGGTCTTAAAGTTTCGTTTTTTATTAGGGGGGAGAACTTGGGTCGTCCTCTCGGTGCTCTCTGTTTCCGCATGCTTGAGCCTCGTACTGTATGGCGATTTGTTCGCTTCCAGTAACTGTGAGAACCCTTTTGCAGCGTGGTGAAGATCGTGCTCCAGTTCTGCAAGGAGAATTCGCTGCACCAGACGTTCCAGACCTTGCAGAGCGAGTGCCAGGTCTCCCTCAACACCGTCGACAGCATCGAGACATTCGTTGCCGATATCAACAGCGGCAGGTGGGATGCCATATTGCCTCAGGTCGCCCAGCTTAAGCTTCCCAGGAATACGTTGGAGGATTTGTATGAGCAGGTGGGTGCTAATTATGTTTCTTTTGATGTTGCGTCGATGTTTTCCATTGACATGCCTTGTTGGGCTGTGAGATGCAATTAACGACTTAGGGCAGGAGGGTCTAATCTTTGCCAACATATGATCGAAGGTGAGGAGGCACTAGGGAGTGCTTCCCTTGGCCCTCTGTTGGTTATGTTAGAAAAGTGATCAAGGAGGACCGGAGTGCCTGACTTGGCTGTTGAAACCTGCCTTGCTTGAGGTCGAACTTATGGTATTTATATACTGTGAGAAACTCTCACTAGTCGGGTACCAAAAGGGTGCTGGCTCCTACACAAGTATGTGCAAGGCAAATTATCCTTGATCAGTGTTGTAAGTGTTGTAATTCGCAGTGCTCTGTATGGCATTTATACCAACTTGAAGTGATGAACCAAGAGTCCTTCCAATGGCCCAGGAACTGTCTCTATTCCATCGAACACTCTTCTAAGTCTCTCTGCAGATCAGTTACTATGTTGTTTAAGGAATATAGTGGACAAGCTTCTTCCCTTCCTTTTGTACATAGATACCAGCTCAAGGCCTTAATTTCTTCTCCATCATCAATGTAATTGCCCTGCTTAAACCAACTACAGCAAATATCATGTTTCATAATTTCGTTGTCGAGGAACAATGCAGTTGCAGATGCTGCATTGTTTCAGCTGAATTCTGACTTCTCCTTTTTTTTCTGAGGTTACCGATTATCAATGGTCAAATACTCGACCAGAAAGCTTCCCACTTACAGACATTTAGATAACTAGAGAGTCACTCAGGCTTCTTTTCTTTTTGGCATGTCTCTTACTTGAGGTTATTTAGTGTAATAGCATACTACAATATATTTCCTTGTTTTCTTTTTCCAGATTGTATTGGAAATGATTGAACTTCGTGAATTGGATACTGCTCGTGCAATTTTAAGGCAAACTCAGGCAATGGGTGTCATGAAGCAGGAGCAACCTGAAAGATACTTGCGACTCGAGCATCTCCTTGTTAGAACATATTTTGATCCCAATGAGGTTAGGATTCCTGTTTAATGAAACATGGCCATTTGTTAGTGCAAGGTTTTTTCTATTTTGGCTTTTAGCTCTTTTATTGCTTTTCTTATGTTAAGGTTAGGTCCTAGTGCTTTTTTGTCAGAGTTACATTCCCTTATCAAATCAATGTTTTGGGATAACTTATATGATGTGTTCATATTTCTTGATGGGGTCAAAGAATGAATCTTGTAAAATTGCCTAGATTATGTTGATCTTCTCAAGTTAGTTTGTCATATGAGGCATGAAGATCTTTAGGGACTTCTCTCTGCCTTCAAATGTATGTGAGCATTTCTTCCCAGTTGGAAGTACAAATTAAAGTAGCGAGTATACACAAGAAATAAGCTGATTCTGGAAAATTGCTTAGACTTTGACAGAATAATTTCATCATATCAGAAACTTGGTGGCTTGGATTTAGCACTCTATTTTGGCCAACGGATGTATTCTGGTGAATGCAACTCATCTGATATGCAGACTCTAGAGAGTACTTGAAAATGCTTAAACTAATAGGATCTTAGTTCCTCTCACTGTGGAGACCACATAAACAAATGGAAGAAAATGCCATGCCATTGCCAATCTTGATCTCCATTTTTATCATTAAACCTCTGAATCATCAAACTGTGCTGAATCTGAATAAGGATCAATTTCATGATCGCTGTCATCTTCATCTTAGTTATGTGCAAAAAGCTAGATGTTTGGACTGAAAAATGAATAGCAACAATGTGGTGGCAGGTTGTTTTGCAGCCAGGCATCCTTGCATGTTGTGTGTGTAAGTGCCTGTGTGGCTACTTTTTTGGGTGCACATGTGTGCTTGTGTGTACCCATGCTATGTGTCAGTGTGCTTGCATGCTTGTTTTAGTTTCTATATTCCTTTTACAATCTCAATTTAGATCCATGTTTACACAAAAATAAAATAAAAAATTATTGATTGGTACATGGTGATTTGGATGCATGTGAATATTGTTTAAATTATTATCTGTGTGGTACATTTTCTCCTATTATCTTCTTTTTCATATATGCTTACATGTTTTGTAGCATGTCTGAAGGTTGCATATTCTTTGCCAGGCTTACCAAGACTCAACAAAAGAGAAACGGCGTGCACAAATTGCCCAAGGTGTAATCCATCTCCATTTTTTCTTTCTCACTAAAATTATTTTTGGGGTTTCTCAACGTAATCTAATGTCCGACTATGTAGCTTTGACAAGTGTGATAATGCTAGATGTATGGTTTTGCCTGCTGTCTTCTGTAAAAGAAAAGGGACTTCTTTCCTGTCTCGTTTACATGTTACAGCAGAATACTGTCTATTTTAGACAGTGTGATGGAACTAATTGTTAATCTTGCTGACATTAACCTTATTTAACCTTATATTAAAATAATTTTAGCCTAAGGTTTTCATTGTCCTTTGCATAAATGACCTGAGAAAACATACTTGATCTTTGTTCTAAACTCACTTCAGACATTGGACTCTGCAGAACTGGTGATTGGTGTTACTGAAACTGAAGGCTTATAGTACCAAGGATGTAGTTTCCCACATGGATTTTAGTTGTTACTATATAGAAATGCTGCTTTCGTTTTTTCTTTTGTGTGGTAAAAGATGAGCAACTGCCTGTTATGCCAAGCCTGCATTTGATCTCTTATGGTTTCTGGCTTCAATTGTGGTCCTTATTCTGGTTCTTGACTTGAAATTTCATCTCACGCTTCCTATTTGGTTTTCCTTCTGCTCTTTGGCATTTTTAAGCTCTTGCGGCAGAAGTTACTGTAGTGCCACCTTCACGACTGATGGCCCTAGTCGGGCAGGCGCTCAAGTGGCAGCAGCATCAAGGTGTGGATGCAGATGCTTTCTCTTTCAATATTTATCAAGTTTTTACCTAGATTGTCATGATTTATTCTGATACATTACTTGGCAGTAGCTTTACTCTTTCTTCTGTTAGATTCCTTTTATCCTCTTCCCTCACTCTTAGTACTTCTCCCTCTGTATAATCCTACACCCATATTTTTGAAGTTAACCTGTTTGGTTTGCCTTCATATACCTTTCTGGTTAAAATAAAACTTAGCTGAACAACTGTAATTTTGGAGCAAATCATATTAGATATCGTCCTTGGCTTTTGATGGCATGCATGATTTGGATGAAGTGCTGAACTATAACTGTTAATGAATGAGGAAAGTGGTGTTATCTGGTGATGCCTAAGGTTAATACTTCATTTCCTTGCTTTAGATTAAAGTTTTGCTGATATTGATTTGGAAATGTTCTGCCATTTCTTTAGGATTACTACCTCCAGGAACCCAATTTGATCTATTTCGAGGAACTGCTGCTATGAAGCAAGATGTGGATGATATGTACCCTACAACTCTTTCACACACCATTAAGGTAGGCAGAATGTATTTATTTTCCTTTCTTGGTTGACTCTTGCTGCTAAACTCTTGTCTCCATTTATTTCACATAGATTCTTTCTTTTCACCCATTGAAACTTTCTAGACTAAAATTAGCTTTCTCGTGCTCAAAGCTGGTCTGCTACATTTGATGTGATGGAGGCTGATGACTGATACAACAATAGCAACCACCAAATGGGGTTGGCTATGCAGATTCTTTTAGGGAATTGCCTTACGTAATATAGCATATACTTCCTCAATATGAAAAGGACTGAAAATTTCTCTTCAAAGTATCGTCCTTTCTTTTTTGTTATTCTCTAGTCCTCCTACCCTGTATGTTGCCTATACAGTCACATATTCTCTTTATAGAGATAAGTCTGTCTTCACATGTCTGGATGATTGTAAATAAATTCTCTAATCGTATCCTCAAGTAGAACCATGCCAAACATTCCTCCTGATCACCAGATCCACTATCATGTGATTCCTGTCAAAAGAGATTTCTTTACCATACCTGATTTCCCATGCATTTATTCTGATTCTGCCTTTTAGTTGCATCCACACATGCTTGGAAGCATTCTTATTTCTGCTGTACTAATTTTATGTGCATTTGATTTTTGGCCAGCATCATTCTGTGGGATTCAGTATGGCTGTTGTTAATGTTGTCCAATAGAATTGCCCCTAAACCTAGGTGGCTTTTTGTGATGATGCAAGATACCAAATGCACTTTATTTGATACATCCTCTTTGTTTGTGGGGGATCAGATCCATGACAAGTTCTACATTCCCTTGTAAAGTGGATCCAAGTTACTGAAATCACTTGCTTTGGTATCTCCAAGTGTCAATTTTTGCTCATACTTCAATTGAGTTGCTTAGTTTAGTAAAAAACCACCTCCATGTACTCCCTTTATGATGACTCAAATCGAAGCCCTTGGATTCCAAAGTTCTTCTGCATGGTTCTAGCTTCACATGAATCACAATCCGCCAGTGTGATATCCTTGGCAAAGAGTATACATCAGTGAATATTTTTGTTATTGGGGCATCCTCTGTTATTCCTCCAACAGAAACCACAACTTAATTATGAACGTCTCTCATTGTTTCTACATAAGTAATGTGAACCCCTTTACTCTCTAAAATTCCTCCGAAGAACTTCTAGAAATCTATTACATCCTTTTTTCAGATATATGAAACAATGAGAAATTATTGACCCAGGGTCGTATTTTTGATCAGTAGTTACTAATAAAAGTCTACTCTGTAATGTCTTCATGTCATTTGATCAACAACTATTATCTTTACACTTATATGATTATTTACAATTATGGTAGTATCCTATTTATAATTTATATGCTGTTCAAGTTGATCGTATTGTTATACTTGTTTATATCTTGTAATGATTTTTGTACAGGGTCGGCACCCTTTGGGTGCCACTTCAATCAAATTTTGTCTTTACCAATGATAAGAAAAATGATTTCATTTGGAGCACAAAGTTTGGTTGATTGGAACTTGATGAACTTGAATTGGTTCTATTTTTGACACTTCAGTTGAGACAAAATAGTTGTCATTAAATTGCTTGAATCAAGATTTCAAAGTAACGATTTGAAACAGGAACCAGATGCAACAACCACCCTGACTAGAATATGATGGACACTCTTTTTCCTCAATACCCATTTTATGAATGAATTGGTGTAGTTAAGTCAAGTTAAATCTTGAGACAAATTTAGATGAACAGCTACAAATAGTGGAAAACAACAGTCATTACAATGTTGTGAAATGCAGAAGAAAGGTGAAGAAGATATCTTGAATGAAAATTGCACTTTTTTGTGATCAGATGCCAGACTCTACTAATAATGTCAACTTTAATTTTGGCAACTCTGTTGATAATGTTGTAATAGTCATGAAACTTTGTACATAATTTTCTGATGTCATGTACTTTGTGCTGCTATAATGCAGTTTGGAACCAAAAGTCATGCAGAGTGTGCTAGGTTCTCACCAGATGGACAGTTTCTTGTTTCTTGCTCTGTTGATGGATTCATTGAGGTAAGTGAGTTTAGAAAATCTAGTTACATTTGTCATTACATCCACCAAAAAAAATAAAATAAAAAATAAAAAATAAGAAAAGAAGAAGATGATTTCATTTGTTGTTGTGGCTAGGTCTGGGATTACATGAGTGGGAAGCTCAAAAAGGATCTTCAGTATCAGGCTGATGTAAGTGCTTACTTTCTGTAACTTTTTGTTGGAGAATGATGAGTGTGTTGTCCTGATGGAGGGAAACAAAGTTGGGAATGGTTTTACTTCCCTTTGGAAATGCATCATGTGACTAGGCTTGGTGATGCTTTCTTCTATCTTATTTATATGCCAGGGTAAATTATCTTTAGATGCCTGATGATATCTAGCTTCTATGTACAGAATACGCTGGTTTAAGTCTTGTTCCTTTTGTAAGGGCGATGTTACTTTAGTACTGGTAATGTGTGAATTACAAGATACCACTTTCCAAACTATGATCAGTTAGAACAATAGACTTTTCACTAAGGTGGTAGGTCAACACTATTGACATCAATGCACTGGTGCAATGAGGATATCTAGGAAAATTTCCTTGTATTTTAGGATATGGTCTTTTTGAATAATCTTAACATGGAGTTCATAGGAGGCCCAAGAACAGTTGGTTGTGCTATCTATCTATGAAAGAGTCTTAGATTTTGTCAGAGGTAATTTCTTCTTATGCTTTGGCAATATATAGCTTCACATTGTTGTGACTTTTCTTATGGCCTCTATTCAATTTTCTTGTGAGAGCATAGTTCTTAAATTCATGCCAATAATGCGCCAGAAGATCACTCTTTACTTAATTTAGATAGAGTTTAAAAGTTTTTTTTTTTCTCTTGCATCAAGAGGCCCCTCCTCCAAATATACTCTTGTATTGTTTTTTTGTGCTTAATATTCTTGTCCTATGCACTTTGAATGAGAGAAAGCAAAAGCCTTTGGGGGAGAAGAAACTAAAAGCTGCTCAAAGTAGGCTCTAGCCTTTAGCCTTTTGAAGTAGGGTAATGACTCGAGGAAATGAAACCATCTTTTTGATTTTTGCAGGAGACCTTCATGATGCATGATGATCCTGTCCTTTGTGTTGATTTTAGTAGAGACTCAGAGATGCTTGCTTCTGGGTCACAAGATGGCAAGATCAAAGTGAGTGAAGTTTCAACTGAATGCGAGAATATACTATTTTTTGCGATTATTCTTATCATGCAATATCAAGAGGTGTTGTCTCTAGAACTCATTCTAATGGGTATATCACCCTAGGGGCAATTCCAAAATTTTGTTTGGGAAAAACGGAGTAATTTACTGTTCATGGTAAATATGTAACACCAATTTTAAATTTTAAATCATGGTGGTAAAATTTGTGCTCCAGTAACTTGCTGGTGAGGTTACTGGTTGTAGTTAATGAATTGTGTCAGTGATTTTCAACCATCAATGAGGTAGTAAAATTGTCATTTAATATTAGGTTTATTGATGGTAAACCTACTATGTTATATATGTAATTCTCAAAGCTCAATTCTAAAGATGAGTGGTTATATACTGTTTGGTATTTAGATATTGAAGTTATTTCATTGGTGGCGAATAGTTAAATTGTTATTTAATATTAGGTTTATTAATGGTAAATTGTTATTTTATTGATAACTGACGAACAATTATGTGACCACTTGTAAAATCTATAAACAGGTGGTAATTTATTGTTAGGTTTGTAGATGGTAAAAATTGTTTACAAACAGTTGTGCGCCCAATTGTAAAGTCCAAAAACAGGTGGTAATCTACTATTAGTTTGTGGCGGGTAAAATTATTATTTCATTGGTAACTTGCAAATAGTTATGCAACCGCTAAATCTGAAGAAGTGGTAGTTTACTATTGGGTTTGCAGGTGGTAAAAGAATTGTTATTTCGTGAGTGGTAAAGTTGTTAATTCATTGTTAACTTACTAACAGTTATGGGCTCACTTGCAAGATCTAAAAACAAGTGGTAATCTACTATTGTGTTTATGGATGATAAAATTTTTATTTCATTGGTAACTTACAAACAATTCACTAGACTAATAAATCAGTCACTTGTCATTTACCATCACATTTCAATTTCATCACCAGTGTTACATATTTACCATCCACAGGACAGGAAAGAGGTACTTGTGATGAAGGGGTGAGTGCAGTTAGTAGAACAAACTAAACTATCGAAATTATGGAAGTAGCATTACCCTTAAAGCATAGAACGTCAAAGGCAGATGAATATTAAGGTGTATTGCCTCCGACACATGAACTTTAGATTTCATCTTCTCCTTTTGTCTTATCAAGAAAAAGTAGTATCCAGAAAGTTTCTTATTCAAAGAAGATGTCTACCATCGGGAGTAAATAATATGCAGAAAATGACTATTTTTTTTGGATGGATGTGGAAAATGATTTATATAAAGGAAAAATTAATGTTTTAAAGTGCTGGGGGAATACTGTTGGTTTCCTTGTCTTCAATATATCATAAAATACACAATTTCTGATATCTTGTCAAAAGTTATTTCTGAAGCTTCATACTGTAAGTGTGAAAAGATGCATCTACTATATCTTCACTTCAAGTTGATAGAGACGGCTGTAGATCTTGCATGGAAGATTTGACCTCTTCCTCCACTTATAATTTTGCATTTTAGCATATTACTTAATGTAATTTTAAAGAGAGAAGGCAACAAGAAAAGTTACTTTCTTGGAATTCTGCATCTTTCTCTTCTGACTGATGGAGAGATCTGTTTTCCCATTCCCTTTTTGCATTGTATTATGTAACTGTATGTAATCTTAAAGAGAGGAGGCAACGTTAACTTGTAAAATGAAGTTTTTTGTGCTGCCATGTTGCATACGCAGGAAGCACTGATTTGTCAAGCTTATTGTTTACTAGTTGTTGGACAACATGTCTTAAGACTTATAGAAACTTTTTGGTGATGAAAGAATCAGCAGTGTCTGAATCTGCTCGATAAGTGGGGCAGTGTATCCGTATCTTATAGCCCTTCACTAGTGTCCATGATTACATCATTGTTTGTGACACAATAAGTTAATACCCACCTCTTTGGTATTGTGTTGGTTAATAGTTGCTGCTATTTCAGGTTTGGCGAATAAGAACTGGCCAATGCTTGCGTCGTCTTGAACGTGCACATTCTCAGGGTGTCACAAGTGTCCTCTTTTCCCGTGATGGCAGCCAGTTACTAAGTACCTCCTTTGATGGCACAGCCAGGTAGTCGCTGATTTGTGGAGCTTCTTATTTACAAGTTGTTTGAATGTGAAACTTTGTAGCTCATATTATCTGTTTGATGTGCTTTTATCATCTTATTTTGAGTATCTTATTCATTATAGCCTATCATTGTTTTGAAAGCCTTGATTGGATGATTTTGCTAAGAAATTTGGAACCACAAGGAGCACATTAATATAGAATTATACACACATACTTGTGTTAGGCTGTGGAGTAAAGATGTTTGCGGACTTGGGAACACGCAGCTGTTCATTCAACTGCCACAATTCTTTGAGAGAACTTGGATGCTTGTTGCTTTTGTCATATGATTGCAAACTTCATGCAAGTTCTGGTGATGCAGAATCCATGGCCTTAAATCTGGGAAGCAGCTGAAAGAGTTTCGAGGCCACTCATCTTATGTTAATGATGCAATATTCAGCAATGATGGCAGTCGTGTTATTACTGCCTCGAGCGATTGTACTGTAAAGGTAGTACTATTGTTTCTCAAGATTTAAAATGGTTCCTTTGTTTTTAGTAAGCTGCTGATCCTATCTGAGCTTTATAGGTCTGGGATGTTAAGACTTCAGATTGTCTTCAAACATTCAAGCCTCCACCTCCATTGAGGGTAATCACTCTGGAAATGCATATTTTTGTTTTCTTTTGCCATGTCTATTTTTTACCTAATATTGGTTTGCTCCTGTCCGACTTTCAGGGAGGTGATGCTTCTGTTAATTCTGTTCATCTCTTCCCAAAGAATGCTGATCACATCGTTGTTTGCAATAAGACGTCATCAATTTATATCATGACTCTTCAGGGACAGGTGCTGGAATCATATAATGATCTGTTGACCGTTGCAATTATTTTGAAGTCCATATCAGTAGCCATTCACTCAGTTGCTGAACTACTATTGCTGCATAAGATTGCTCCATCTTATCATTATCATTACATCCTTTGTTTCCTTCTTCAGTTCCTTTTAAATTGATCTAACCTAGTAGTCAAGCATGCTGGCAAATGTAAACTACTTTGGAACAAGGCTGTATCCACTTAATGAGTTGAAGACGTGCATTCACTAAAATTTACGTAATTTTTATTTGTAGGATAGTGGAAACTTCTGAAAAGATTTCTTGTCTAGATCATCCCATCTTGGTCAATTTTCACAAGTCTGCTACCCATCAGATAATATGTTCCATTGGAGTGGTCAAAGATAGGAAGATTAGAGGTTTTCCAATAGTAAATAGTTAAGAATCACTCAAAGGGCTTTCACATGGTTGTCATCACGCATGCGCTATTAGAGGTTCTGTTGTAATTTAGGATATCTTAATTTTTATTTAGGATACTAGAAGACTTAATTATGAGGTTGTGAAGCTCGGTGAGTTCTTCCATTGAACTATTAATGATCATTCTTCCTGCATAGATGGCAGTAATTAATTTTTATATGTTCAGATTGTTTGAGCTTTTCACTGGTCTCTTTGATGGTCGTCCTAAAATAAGAATCTAATGCTGATACATAGATCTGCATTGTATCATGCATGATTTGATGTGATCTGAAAATGACTGGATGCCTCATGTCAGCTGTGCCCTTGTACCCATGTTTCACTTCTCGTTTTGCTGTCCACTTCTGTATTTGGAGTAAAATGAGATGTTACCATGGTATCTCTTAAATTTAGCTCCCCACTGCCGCACCTTAACTGGCTGAACCGCCAGTTAAGCTAAAGGATATAATAGATCTAGATGGAATCATCAATGGGTAGAGAAGAATTGCATCTCTTTTTGTCTATTTTTTGTCTTTTCCTCACTACTTGTTCTGATATCACTTTTGGGTTTTGATATTGGCACGGCATTTCTTGTTTGCATTGTTCCTTGGCCCCTTGTTTGCAAGATCTCTGAGTTGGTCGTAAGTGGGAAAGCAAACAAGTTGGACTAAGTAATTTAGTCTTGCTGTTTTTGCATCAGCAAATAAAGTAATTCTTTTGGGAAACTACTCACAGGTAGTGAAGAGTCTTTCATCTGGTAAAAGAGAGGGTGGAGATTTTGTGGCAGCCTCTGTATCACCCAAAGGCGAATGGATTTACTGTGTTGGTGAAGACAGGTGTAGTCTTGATTGCTGCTTCCTTTAAATCTCTCTTGCCTGTATTCTGTGTTGGAGCATCACAATTCACAATCCAGTCAACTTTTGTGCATAATTTGGCGATTCATGCGGGCACATAAGCAAATTTCTTCAATATTGTTGAAATTAACATTAAGAGTCCTATTTCACACTTGGTTATAGTTCTTTGCTTTTTATCACCTAATTTGCTTTACTGTTGAATGCTAGTCTAGCTTGTGAAGTCCTTCCTGATAGCTAAAAACTGGTATCAGCTCTTTTATAAGGCTGAATGGAAGGGCTACCCCATCCTGTACACTGGCCACTAGAAGAACCCAAAAAATGGAATAACAAGACGAACATAAAAGAGAGCACAAAATATGGAAATTACAGGATATTAGCGAGTGCCGAACTTTCTTTAGGAGTGTTGTTTCCCTTGTCCAGTGAATTGCTGATACCAGACTTCAGCTTTGGAGCAGTTAAAATTGTCTATTATGAGATATTGATCTTAGATTTGCGGTAACTGCTGACTATTTGTAATTCTTTTGTAGTCTGGACCTTTATAAGTCAAATTAGCTAATTAGATTACTATGCTTGTAACTTGCGGGTTTCACATGGTGTCCCTCTACTGGTGCCTACTAGTAAAAGTAAATCCATTCTATGAAACTATCAGAGACACTTTACCAATAGGCAGCAGATATAGTCTTCCAATAACATTGAGAGAGGGTGTTAAAGTATCGACATCGCTTGTCCATGGGGTTTGGGTTAGCCTTATATTCACGTAATCTACGCCCACCTAGTAACTTAAGTTTTTGGTTTGCGTTCTAACAGTGTGGATATTAATTTAGGGGTAATTAACAGTCATTATCTCTTATTTAAAGAGAATACTGTTGACTAGTGGCCAATCATACGATGGTCCATGGAATAGGTTGAATTAAGAAATGTTATCTTCATTAATTGATCATGCAAAGGGTAGAGCAGTGGTATCATTTAGTTATCATCAATAATGTGATTAGATTGACTGGATTCCAGGTTGTTATGGTTTCATAGCAGGGCGGTCAATGAGTTTCATCTGTCAAAACTTTTTATTGGTCACTTGTTTGTTCTTATTCATCATTTATGAGTTTTTATGGAATTGCACTTATAGTGGACAATTTGCAGGAATTTGTACTGTTTCAGCTACCAGTCTGGTAAATTAGAGCATCTTATGAAGGTAATATCACTGTTAGCATGCCGCAAAGTCATCATGGCATTTTGGAATTGCTCATGAACTTTTAACTGCAAAGTTATGGATTGTGGTGCTTGCTTTATGTTACCAGTTAGAAGCTGTGTCACTTGCCTGTGCTAGTTATAATTAGCATAATAGTTTCCTTTCCCAATCTGGCACTGTGAACCTTCTAAAATTTGATGCAATATTCAGACTGCGCATCTATCACAAATTTACGATGTTTGTTTGGGGTGCTACTATTTTTCTATGATCCTTTGTACTGCCAAGACAGTTTTGGCTATAAAGTAGTACATTATGCAATAGCTGTTAGATATCCAGTAGAGCCAACGTATAATAGAGATTTCTTAAATGCCCTTCTCTCTTTCCTCCTTTCTGAAATCGTGGTGGGATGATTTACTATTGCTTCATCTGGGCTATATTCAATTGGGATTTGAAATTCTGGATGGACTGCGAACTATACCTTTTATTTTCGGAATATAGACTAATTGTTGTGGGATTGTGAAGATGGTGTGAGACTCATTTTTCCTTGGTATTGGCAGGTTCATGAAAAGGATGTAATCGGGGTAACACACCATCCCCACCGTAATCTCGTTGCAACATACAGCGAAGATAGCACAATGAAACTATGGAAGCCTTGACGTATTATTTCTCGTCTTGCGACTCTGCAACTGTTAGACTGTTGTAGATGTAATTTTTATTTCATTTTTTTTGACCGGTGAAGGATTCGGAGTGTATTCAGTGAAAGAACAATTATAATCTCCTTATCGACCAACATTTTGTTGATATGAGTTTAGATAGAACCCTGAAATGCATCAGGTTGAACTTTTTCAAACCAGTTGTATAACGTGCATATATGGTTCAATGTAGATAGGAAAATGAATCGAGAAGTTGTTATGCAGCAACAATCTGGCTCTACCATGGCAGCACAATGTGCCAAGTCTGTGTTGCCAGGACTAATTTGAGAATCGGGCCTTGGTCGAGCGGTGCGAGATGGGTACCGAGACAGTGTCTAATTAGGGTGAAATATTAAGGTCATTGCATAGCACATTTTTAATTTGAGCTTGACATCACATGAACGACCAATGTTAGATGGTTCTTTTGAGGTATATACTTCATCCAGTGAAGTTGAATGCCCAGTAGTTCCATGATAGCTTGTGTCATGATTGAAGTGGCATGAACGGCAAACTTGAAATTTAATTTCGGCTAAAGTCAACAATGAGAGAAGGAAAACCCGAAAACGGATGAGCAACGAGCAACGCAAAGGAACACTTTGGTGTAGACTAAATGAGTTCACCTTAGATGCCTTTTGAGATAATGTCAACAGAGAAATAGAAGGCGGGATACGATCAAAGTTTCCGCTTGCTCAGTATCGGAATCAAAATATGGAAATCGAATTAAGGATGAGAAATTTGAATATTACGATTTTATTATCAGATTGTACAATTAATCCTCATTTTCACTATATATGATTAGATTTTATTAGAAATTCTTCCTAGTTCTTTAAAAATGATAACCATATTGAAATAGTCTAAAAATGTATTACGTAGAAAAATTAGCTTTTTGCCGAGGCACCGCACCAGCTTGAATTTAGTATATAAGTAAAGTGGCGCTCTAAGGGTAGTTCACCACAAATTGAGATGTGGTACTTCTAAGTAGCAAAACATGTCTCCTGTGAAATTTCCAAATTTGTACCTTCACTAAACTCCAACTTCTCCCTTCATTTAACGCTTAAATTTCTCCATTAATGTTATTTTGCTACATCTAATGTTTTTCAAGATGATAGTGTGATTCACAGATTGGGAAACGAAAAGAAAAAGTTCAAAAACAAAATTATAATAACGGGTTCATGCGAAGAACGTGCTGTGTTACTTTTACAATCTGATCGTATATATTAGTTGCTGGCAATACCCATTAATAAATGGAGTTTTAATGAAACTACTATAGTAGAAAACAATAATCAAAGATAAATCCACAAGAATGTCCTTCTCACATATGTGTGTGTATATATATAGAATAAGCAATTGGTGTTTTCCTACTAAGCCCATTAAAAATTCCAAATTATACTTATTGTAACATATTTAACCTAAAAATCTTGAACAACAAAACTTCTAAATTTGTATTTGTTAGCCTTCCCTTTGGCAATCTTTCATCTGATTCTTCAACGGAAAGATTTACCATCCATTCCAATTCCATAGATAGTGCCAACTAGGGGTGATCGGTTCCCGGTTTGATTCCGATTTCAAGATGGAATCGGGAACTAGACTGGGAGGACCGGTTCTTATTTTTTGGGACTGTGGACTTGACTAGACCAATGGTTTAGTCCGGTCCGGTCCTATCCATTAGCCTAATAAATTAAAAAAAATACTAGAGAATATTATTATTTTAGGGTTTATTGCATTTTTTAAAAAAATTAAAAAAATACATTTAAAATAGAAAATTGTTGGTTCGGTCTAGTTCGATTCCCTCCCGGAACTAGCAATCGGACCGAAAATCATTGGTTCCATAAAAATGGAATTGAGAATTGGACCATGCTCCCGGGAATCGGACCAAATTGGCCGGTCTGGTTTGGTCTGGGTGGTTCTCGGTTCAGGCGGTCCAATGTGCTCACCCCTACCATGGATGGTGACAAGAGTCGAAGCATGCGAGCAAGACATTGATTACGCATTTGAATGTCCAAGGTGCAAGTTGGCACTTTGTGATATGAAAACTCACAAGTGTTCATGGCTTGATTGCGGGATAACTAGTTCTTGTAATGTTAATGTCAAAATCCCCAATTAAGACTATGGGCATTCTTAGCATTAAAAATGGAATGAAAAAAATCCTCCTAACAATTAAAATTTTACAAATTTAAAATTTTGAATTTTATAAAAAAATTAAAAAAGAAAAATTGAATTTATAAAAAAAAAGAAAAAAAAAAACATTGTGGGTCCGGGCCAGGCTGGGCAGCCTGCCCGGCCCCTTTCTTTCCTCCTTCCCTTCTCCGCACGGGCCTGGCCCATTTTCCTTTTCCTTTTTCCTTTTCCTTTCCCGGTCCGGCCCATCCGCTTTCTTGTTCCTCCTTCCTTCTCCACGCGCGGGACCTGCAGCAGAAAGAGCAGCAACAAGTCAGAGCAGAGAGGCAGCAGCAGCGAGTCAGAGCAGGGGGAGAGCAGAAGAGAGAAAGGACGAGGGACAGAGAGAGAGAAGAAGGGAGCGTCTCACCAGAGGGCAGGAAAGAGCGAGAGACTGTCGGAGCCACGCTAGGACCCGCGGCCAACGACCTGCTGCCGTGCCTCCGCTCCAGCGCCTGAAACAGGACAGCAGCAAGAGGAGAGCAGAGGAAGGAGCAGAAACGGAGGGCACCCGAGAGGAGGACTGAAAAAAAATCGGAGAGGAAGGAGAGGACCGAGAGAGACGGACGGAGAGAGAAGAGCGAGCTGAGAGAGTAGTTGGTCGTCGCCGGAGGCCCCTCCGCCCGCCATTGCCGCCGCAGCTCCTCCTCCGAACAAGGTAAGGCCTCCTAACTATAGTCGCCTCGTTTCTGGAAAATGCTGGGCCGGAGCTTGCGGCCGACCAGTTCGCACAAGCTTCGACCTCGGCGGGCCTTCGTCGACGCTGCCATTTGCCCTGAGATGCTTCGTTTGAGTCTGTAGCCCCCCTTTGGTAGTATCCTTTAGGTGTTCGATGAAATGCCCCACTGAAAAATCGAACTCAACTCTCGACCGGAGCTCGGCTTTTGTTTTTTTTCTTCATTGCTAGGAGTTATACTGTTACCATGTACTGCTTTCGATTTTTTTGGGCTGTTCAGTGGGTTGTCCTGTGTTGTGTGCGTCGGTTTGGGCATTCGTAGCTCGCGGGAGTCCCATTCGGAGACTCTTGGAATACCGGCCGTCCGTCGGACGGAACGACGGACACCAGGCTATGGCATGGTGACCCCCCAAGGCCTGGTGAGGACTCGCGGTGGCGCCGGCGTCGGTTCGGCGGAATGGAGTTGCAGGGTCTTTAGCGGGTGCCGCAGCTGCGAAGGAGTAGAAGACCAGAATATAAAAAAAATAAAAAAATAAAAATAAGAGATAAAAGGGAAAAACAAAAAAGGCCAAAAAATAAGATAGGAGGCAAGGAGAGGGGCTTCGCCGCGGGCCCGCTTCGGTTGGGCTGAATCTTTCACGGGCCGGGTTTTTAGCTGGGCTAGAAAAATAGAAATTAAAATTGGGTTTTTAAAAAAAAAGATCCGGGTAGGCCTTTTTTTTTAGTGGGTTTAAGGCCGGCCCGGTCCTTTAGCCCAACCCGGACCGGCAGGGTACGAATCGGGTCAGCAGGGCCGGGTTTCCTGACCCGGCCCGAATCATTTTTTAATAAAAAATGAAAAAATCCATAAAAAACGTTCAAATATTAAAAAATCATAAAAAATTATAAATTTCATAACATTCATGAAGAATCCATAAACCTGAAAATTTATAAAAATTTTCGAAAAAAAATATTTTTTTATATTAAAATATTAGAAATTCCAAATTTTTTCTTTTTAAAATCCCAAAAATTCAAGTTTGTTTTAGAATTCCCTAAAAAATTTAGAATAATTCTTGGACAATTTCCTTTTAAAAGGTGTGGAAAAATCATTGGCTTAAGACTATGTTTAAAATTAAACAAAC
The DNA here is from genome assembly GCA_014182735.1 of Corymbia maculata. Lineage (NCBI taxonomy): Eukaryota > Viridiplantae > Streptophyta > Magnoliopsida > Myrtales > Myrtaceae > Corymbia > Corymbia maculata. Next base: position 16,671,129 of record CM024686.1, on the reverse strand, counting down.
CTTCACAACTTCACTTTAAGGTTTTAATTACTCTCGGATATAATTGCCATTCATTGTACCTTTATGATGCGATGATTATGGTTTCCCTAGTTTAATTAGGATTTCCATTTATTTATCTCTTAATGTTAGATGTTTATTTTATCTTGCAATTTATTTAATATTTTCTTTAATTGCTGATTGTTATTTTGATGATTGCGCACTCGCATGATTACCTCACATGTTAATGGTTAAGTCTAAAATCAATCTAAACTGCCTGACAAAATTCTTTTTGAAATGAACAAGATTAAGAATCGAAATGGCATTAATTGGTTAATTAGTGTAATCAAGTCCCCGATCTTAGATTCTCTAGTCGCGTAGAAAGTAAGGCATACTCCTATACCTCGCTTGGTTTCTAGTCGACCCCAATAGGCTAGTGACGACTCCTCATTTGAAGATTTTCATTAACACCCAACGTCATGCAGGATATAGGCTTGGGAGAGCCTATGTCTAATGAGGATTCTGGACCCATTATTTGGACAATACGCCTAAACCTATTTATAGATTTCTTTTCCCTAGGGATGGAAAAAATAGGTTGTGATATGATTAAGACATGAATAATTGCATAAGTACATAGAAAATTAGGCAATAGGATTGAGAGAGAGAATTGCAAACAAGAGTCACCAGGAAGAAGACCAAAATCAACTTGGAGGCTTGCTTCATGATTCCTCTAGAATCTAGGTTTTGATTGAGTGATGAATGGTTGATAGTTTGAAAGGCTAAACAGGGGTGCTATGCAATGAAATTCATGTGCGCTGCAATGCCCTATTTATACACTTGAATATCTTTTGTGCTATTAAATGCATTTAATAGATGATGTAATGATCATATTTCTGTTTTATACTTTTTGGTAATGTCATCATTGGGATACCTCTATAACATGCTTTTGGCAAATTCTAATGATTATTTTCTAAAACTGTTCATAATTTATGATATATGCAGTAATAATAGAAAATATGCAAAGAGCAAGTAATGAACAAAATTTTTTAATTCAAATATTGATGGACACGGGTTTTTCAGATATTTTATAGTGAAAAGATTTTTGTTCCGAGGCTTTGTTTGTTTCACGGAAAATAACTTCCGGGAAAACGTTTTTAGGATTTTCCGACGCTCGTTTCACAAAAAATGAATTAGTCGGGGAAAATATTTTACATCAAAGGGAAAAATCCTATTTCAGAGGGAAAATGTTTTATACTTTTGAGAAAGAGGAAAACGTTTTCCATATCTTCTTTCAATTTACTTTCTTTTATCAAACATTTATTCATTTTATGTTTCATTTTCTTTTTTTAAAAAATCGATTTTCAATTATTTTTAATGTTTTTATTTTTTTTTTCCTTTTCTTTCTTTTTCACTTCTTTTTCATTAGCCAGCCGCAAGGAAGGAGCTGGAGCCTCGCCTGTCTGTGGCCTCGCCTAATCAAGCGAGGTCGAGCTCAGCTAACATCGGTGAGCCCAAGCCTCGCCAGATCTGACGACCTAGGCGAGGCTTGAGCTTCGTCCAAGGTTGCTGGGGGATCGCTGTCCTCTGGCAACCTCGGGCGAGGCTCGAGGTTCGCCCCAAGTCGTTAGATCTGGCGAGGACTGAGCTTGCTGGCGTTGGGCAAGTATCGACCTCACCGAAGCACCAGAGGTAGAGCATCGCCGTCGATTGATTGAGGTCGAAAGCTCAGAGCATCACAAAGCCCATCTATTGCCACATCGCAGCCACAGAAAACCCCAAGAACCGCCATTTTGGTGCCATCAACAGCGATTGCATCAAAACGTTGGCTTGCGGTCACGTGAAGAAATCATGAGGGGAGGAGGGCGGGGAGTGCGGCGGACTGGCGGAGGTTAGTGGTGGGGGACGGCGTGGGAGGGGAGGCCTGAGACGTGGACGAGGGTAGGGAGGCAAGAAGAATATGAAGGGAAAAAGAAAAAAGAAAAAAAGAAAAAAAATTTAAAAAATGATTTAAAAAAATAAAATAATAGAAAAATTACTAAAAAATATAATATGAAGGAAAAGATTTCCCTTACCAAACAGCAACATTTCATTTTCATGTTTCTGCCGAACATCGGAAAACAATTGCATTTTCTTGGAAGATGACCTTTTGGAAAATATTTTCCGAACACGCTACATTTTCTGCAAAATCAACGGAGTCTAAATGCAAAGCAATATCATAAGTCTCTCCCATTCCGTCTAAAATTTCGGGTTCTTTTTACGAAAATAAATTTCTTTTGTTGGAAAAATTTCATCAAACCTTTTCAACCTAAATCAATTCTCAGTCTCGAACCACCCCAAGAAACACAGGGCTTGCATTGGGTAAGATTAACACCATATGTACACGATACTTGTCCCATGCAAGAGTCATGAGCACCGATCTTTGTCCTGCTTAGCTTGAGTGTACTTAGGATCAAAACCACACCAACTCAAATCATACAGAAAAGGGCAACTTCTCTTGAATCGTGCATCTCAATGGCCCCTGCCGTACTCTTTATTTCTAGTAGGGGTGTCAACGGGTCAGGTTGGGTCCAGTCTTGATGTTACCCGACCCGACCCAAACAATAAGGGTCATGTCATTTGACCCGACCCAAAATGCATAAAACATTAAGCAAAAAAAACGGGTCGGTTCGGGTCGGGTTTCGGGTTTTTTTATTAAAAAATATTACAATTTTTAATAAAACATGTTATAAAAGGGAATTCAAAATGCTCTTACGTGACGCCGTGAGATCTTGTCCAACCCTTCCGTGAACCGTGACGTCGCGATGCCTCGTCCAACACGTCTACAAACATCTTTGCAGACAGATAATTTTTTAATAAAAAATTATGGGAAATGTTCTTACGTGACGTCGCGAGACCTCGTCCAACCCGTCCGTGAACATTTCGCAAACAGATAATTTTTTAGTAAAAAATTATGACAAAGGGAATTTGAAATATTCTTAAGTGACATCGCGATGCCTTGTCCAACTCGTCCATGAACATCTCCACAAACAGATAATTTTTTAATAAAAAATATAACAAAGGGAATTCGAAATTTTTTTACATGACGCCGTGAGACCTCATTCAACTCGTCCGTGAATATTTCTGCATACAGATAATACTTCCTCCTCTAAAGTTCTGCGTTGGCCGCGAAAAAGAAGCAAATCATATGGAAGATGGGGAGAGAGAGAGGGGGGGTGGGGGAGAGGGAGAGAGATTGATGGGGGCCGACCTGAGGGGTGACGACGACGAACACGTGAGATGAGACGTGCTGGATAAGTTGTGAATAAAAAGAGTTGTAGAGGAGATAACTTGGTGGGTGTATTTGAGTTGAAGCCTTTAATATGTTTGGGTCGGAACATTTTTCCGACCCTGACTTGACTCAAAACATGTATTCTATTTGTGTTTATAATTGTTACCCAAACATTATTAAAACTCGAAACATGTGCCATACTTATTTCGTGTTCGGGTCGTGTTCGGGTTGGGTTGGATGGGTTTTTTTGACACCCATAATTTCTAGGACATGTGATGGAGGTTTGCATTTTGCAGCCACTCTCTCTCATCTTATTTGATCTGCGCAATCGAGTTCTTCATTCACGAAGACCCAGTGATTAGGCAACATTTTCCCTTATTGAACCGCGCAAACGAGTTCTTTGATCTTCTCTCTCTCTCTCGGAGCATCCCTGATGATGTGGAAGCGCTCGAGCTCGAGCTCGTTGCCCGGGCAACACGGACCTGGTGCAACAGGTGTTCGACCAATACGACTAGAATGGCAATGGCAAGATCTCCTGCGACAAGCTTCGGCAGGTGCTCTCCACGCAGCCTCAAGCACTGATGATCAGCTCAGTCCATCGGGATGGGGATGGCAATGTCGACTTCGAGGAGTTCGAGAAGATGATGACGACTGCAATGAGCGATGGCGCTTCGAGCTGACCGTAGCTGTTCGACTGCGCTCCATTGGCTCTCTTTACCTTTGTACATGCCACGAAAAACAAAGCAGCAACGTTCTATCTATCTCTTCGCATCTTTTTCCCATCGAGTAACCTTCTACTCGTCCTCATCCAGCTTTTGTCTCGCGCTCGGTTAGGGCTTCACGTTTGTTCAATTCTTTGCTCTCCTAGAATCAATCTTCCTTTTCTTCTTTTCCACCTCATTGCTGAGTTTCTCTTGTTCTATTGATATCCTTTGTACTTTGGCACGTTGAATATCTCGCATCCATTTCTTATGGGAAAAAGCAATAATAAAAATTCACATGTAAACAACATGATCTCTTTTCATTTTTCTTCTCCTTCTTAGTGATGAAATTGGTTAGTCACCAATATGCTCCAATTTGCTAGAATACTACGACGCCCCTCTAGAAGCTCAACACTGTGAAGTTCGTTTATCGATTATCACGAGGTCGCTTTATGTTAAAGAATGCATAATTAACTCGCATGTCAAGAGACTATGACTTTATGCATCGATGTCGTGAATTCAAGCCTACGAACCAAATTTCCAGCCCCATTTCTCACATTTCACGCATAGAGATAAATCGATTGAGCTTGAATCGGTGAAATCTTCCTCGTAGGTTTGGAAAATTCCACTTCACGAGCTCAAATTACAGCCAATTCTGCATTGCAAAGGAAAGTAACCGAGCGATTTGATAGGGAAAGGAAGAAGTTACTTCGCGGATGAATTTGATGTCGCACTCCTTCCTCTCGCTTTGGATTTTTATATTGTAAAGTGGTTTGTTTCATCTTCCTTTTTTTTTTTTTTTTATAAAACTTTTGGCAATTCTTTTATAGCATTTGGAATACACGTTTCAAGTACGTAGTTTTTTTCGATATTGATCATTTAAAAATAAAGAAAATGCTCAGGATTGTGACCTTTGGGCAAGAAATTAATTATTAACAAATTAGGTGATTATTTCAATTTAATCGCCTTATTAAGTAAATGGGGTCTTGCAAATCTCTTTTTATTCTTAGCCCAAGGAGCAAAAAGTTACATTACTCTCTCAATCCAGGATCTTTTAGATCATTGCGAACAATTTCAATAAGTCCATACCACTGTCGAGTAGACATCACATATGCATTTCACAGAAAAATTAGTAGGGTTGCTATGAAAAACATATCATTTCTAAAGGCTCTTTCTTAATTTGATCTTCTTTTATGAAAATTTATCTCACTAAAAAATTAATACAACATATTAAAATACTAAGCCAAAGTGCTTGAATCGAAAAAATCGAAAAATGAAGAAAATATCAATTAAGAAAATCAAATGATGAGCTCTATGCATGATGTGGTCATCATGTAGGATTAAATTGTGATGACGGAGCATTAGAACATCTTGGTAACCCATTTGAGCAAGAACAAAACCATGTGCTGATTCATATTTCAACATTCCCCGTTCATTGCTTTTAAGGTATTGTCGAAATACCAAGATCCCAGATCATATTAAAGATCTTCCAATTAAAGTTATATAGAAGGCCCAAATATGAAAGGTAGTATAAGGACTTATGCACGCTCAGGCGATCAGATAAATTTATTGATTATTCAATTATTGATGGACATCAACAAAAGTTCGATTCCTCACACTGACTAGTTGGGGATTTTGACATTAACATTAGAAGAACTAGTTAACCCGCCACAATTGACGCATTCACACTTGTGAGTTTCCATATTGCAGAGTGGCAACTTGCACCCTGCACATTCAGATAGGCAATCAATGTCTCGATCGCATGCTTCGACTCTTGTTACAATCCATGGCCCGCCTGAGAAAGGAAAATAAAAAGAAAAAAATCAGGACATTGTCTTTTTTATTTTTATTTTTTTGGGAGATACTTATTTCAAAATAGCACGTGTCGTTGCACACAAGTGAAAGCAATTGCAAAATTAAGCAAATATGGGTATTCTTTGTACTTCCTCAACCTTGCTTTAGCTTATGGAATGAAAATGTTAAATATCCTCCTAACGATTAAGACAAGAATAGTTGCATAGTACATAAGAAAATTAGGCAATAGGGTTAGAGGAGAGAGAGAGAGAGAGAGAGAGAGAGAGAGAGAGAGAGAGAGAGAGAGAGAGAGAGAGAGAGAGAGAGTATATTACAAACAAGAGACACCAAAAGGAAGACCAACATCAACTTGGAGGCTTGCTTCATGATTCCTCTAGAGTTTAGGTTTTGATAGAGTGATGAATGGTTGATAGTTTGGCTGGGCTAAACAGGGAGTGCTATGCAATGAAGTTCATGTGCACTACAATGCCCTATTTATACACTTGAATATCTTTTGTGCTATTAAATGCATTTTATAGATGATGTAAGGATCAGATTTCTCTCTTTTACCTTTGGTAATTTCATCATTGAGATACCTTAGTAACATGCTTTTGGCAGATTATAATGATTATTTCCTAAAACTGTTCTTAATATATGATATATATATGCAGTTATAATAGAAAATATGCAAAGAGCAAGTAATAAACTAAAAGTTTTAATTCAATTGATGGACAACGGTTCTTCATATGTTTTATAGTGGAAAGATTTTTGTTCTGAATGTGTTAAACATAGGTTGATAAGTTTGATGAAAATTTTCCAACAATTTTTTATTATTAAGAACCCTAAATTTTAGATGGAAATGGAGAGACTTACGATATTGGTTTGCATGAATCTCCACATTTAGCTCTATTTGTTTTGTGAAGAATGAGTGATTTGAAAACATTTTCTTAAAAATGGACATGTGTATTCCTTGAAATAATTAGTCAATAAAAAATATTCTAGTTATCAATAATAATTAACATTTAAATATTTACGTAAATGATAAAAATATTTTTGGTTCATTTAATTTTATCTATAAAATAGGTGATCAAGGCAGAAATAAATGAAAGACCACCCTTAAAAAGAAATTGCACGTGAAGCGTAGTTTTGAAGGCTTCTAAAATATATTAATTTAGTCAATTAGCTAAAAGGGGAAAGGAAGAAGTAAATAGTCTTTGCAAATCGCATGTTCCCCCCAAGTAACCGTTTTCTTGTCCTTATCCAACTCTTGGCTCAGGTGCTCGGTTAGGGCTTCACGCTTGTTCGATTCTTATCTCCTGGAATCAATATTTCTTTTCCTCTTTTCCAACTCATTGCTAACTTTCTCTTGTTCTGAAAATATCCTTTGTATTTTGTCACGGTGAAGGCATGGTATCCTTCTTTCTTATAGAAAAACAATAATAGAAATGCACATGCAAACCACAGCCTCTTTTTCATTTTTCTTCTCCTTCTTTCTAGTGAGGAAATCGATTATTCACTAATATGCTCCGGTTTGCCACATTATTACGACGCCCCATAGAAGCCCAACACTACTAAACCATGATGATGAGGTCAGTCTACCTTAAAGAGTGCATAATCAACTCGCATGGCAAGAGAGTGCAGTGTTATGCATTAATATCGTGAATTCAAGCCCACAAATATAATTTTCAAACCCATTTCTCGCATTTAACACATAAATAAGTACATATACAAGAACCGTACACTCTTCCTTCTTTTTGAGTTTGCTTTGACCATTGAGCTTGAATCGGTGAAATCTGCCTCGCAAATATGGAAAATTTCACTTCATGAGCTCATATTACAGCTAATTCTTAACCATGAAGGAAAGTGACAAAGCGATTTGAAAGGGAAAGGAGTAAGTTTCTTCGCAAATGAATTTGATGTGGGGCTCCTTCCTCTTGCTTTGGGCTTTTCTACCATACATGGAATGGAATTGTTTCATTTTTTTTTTACTACTCTTGATGATTCTTTTACAGAAAACCGCTAAGTTTTCAATGCGATTAATTAAAGCACCAAATTCGGCCATATTTCTATAAAATTGGTGATCCATGCATAAATTAATGAAAGGCCACCATTGAGAAGAATTGCACGCGAAGCATAAGGTTATCAAAATCAATCACAAACATAAATTTTGACTCAAGTTTCTTGAAATGAATTGGACATGGATCCCACGTGACGTAGGGCATAGGCCATTAATGATCCAACGAGAAAATCCAAGGAAGAATATGGGCTCTAGTGGTTCTATTTTGGACCCATTTCAACGTAGCCATCCGAAGTCGCATTAGTCCACTTCGACTAATTATGCCATAGTCTTAATTGACCAGGACAATATCTTGCCATAGGTTCAATTTGTGGTCGGTAGAGCCTCTTTGTCCACCTTTCACTGCGTCGGCGGAATGTCGAGGAAAGCCACCTCAGTAGGTGATGTTGGCAAGCTATCTCTTGAAGTTATTTCCCCAGCGATAGGTAGCGATCAAGGTTACGGATGAACACTATTTTCATTAGGCTGAATTTGTATTGTAATTACCGATTTGAGAGAAAAGTGGGTTCTAAAGCGCTAATAGTGAAGTTGGGCCATGAAAGCCCTTGGTTTGGCTGGGCCTACTGGCTCGGGCTTTGGGCCTACTCTTTCGTTCCATTTGTTCTTTCAAGCAAATGGATTTATAGGCTAAACCAGCGATTTCGCCTAAAAGTGATCACTTCTTATGGCTATGCAATCAATCCCGTTCTACCCTAGAACTAGATTGGACTGTTGTAGACTAGTATTAACACCTAGAGGGGGGGGATGACTAGGTGTAGAGGAATTTTATGCGCAAGCAATAACGATCTTTTGCAATCTATAAACTGAAATTAAATAGAGAGAGTAGAGAAGATTGCAAACACAGTTTATAGTGGTTCGGCTTTAGATAAGCCTACGTCCACTCTCTAGGCGATCAGCTAATAGGCTGGATTTCACTATATGATCAAAGGTGATTACATACTCTTGAGTGTTAGCACTTGGTGATGATATGTCTCACAAAGTCACTCTTCTTGGTAATTCACTAGGATCACTCGGTTACGCTCTTTTTCAGACAACTAGTGAAGAATTGAATCAGCCTTGGAATATATTTATCCACCCTTAGTCTCATAGGTTTCATCCTATTCTTATATACTCTCCAAGCCACACTCGATCGTTGGCTCTTTCCTTGAGAGTTTCGTCTACCCTTTTATGGACAGACTTTATAAGGCAAGTCTTTTTGACCGTTGGAAGTAGATTGGATCCCCTTGGATTTTGTTCGCCCATACAATCAGAATCTGGGCTTCCATAAGTGTTCTATTCTTCTTTAGAAGTTGTCCGTTGATTGATCCTGCCAATCAGTTTGATACAACAGAATCAATATAAATAAAGTAAGTGAAATACTTTATTGTTGGTGATCTTATCCTGTAGTTTCATTTTGAGTCTGACAAACTCAAGTTCTGAATCTGCTTAAGTTTTCCGTCTGATACGGTCAGACTCAAATTTGTGTCTGGTACAGACAGACTCAAATTTGCGTCTGGTATGGACAGACTCAGAATTTGCCAGACTGAAGTTCCTGTATCTGCTTCATCCAGACTCAAAAGCATACGTTAGTAGCCTTTGATTTATTTTGTTATCTTCAAAATATCATAAGGGATTTTCCTAACAATCTCCCCCTTTTTGATGATGACAAAACAATCTCTGAATATGCAATTATGCTTTTAAATATATTGATAAATCAAAGCATCATAAGCACATAATGCAATCTCCAAAATTGAGCAAAAGAATATATAGAAATAATTGCAGCTCAATAATATGCACTAAATAATATAAATCAATTAGCACATATGCATATACATATTTTCTCCCCCTTTTTGTCATAATCAAAAGGCGATAATAATAAAAAGGGTGTCACGTGGAGAATAAATTCACATAATATCTTTAAAAATGTATTAGGCATGAACACAAACTTTAAAGATATCATGTTGATATGAACATAAAGAATATTCAATATAGCTCATATATATCAACAAAAATCTGCCAAGGAAAAAAATGGATGATATACTTACCAAATTATGTAGAACACAATTTACCTTTTCTTTCCATAGTAATCAGGATCATGATCAATTCAAAAAATCTACCATAATTAATCAATGCTCCTCCTCAATTTGTTTCATTTTTGAAATGATCATGATTCTCCATTTATTTTTATATTCACTTTCTCCCCCTGTCCTCATGACAGTATTTGCGATAATACTAATCGCAACTTGTGCACGTTGAATGCAATGTTATCCCTTTATTTCCATTGTAGTAACAACATTCACAGCATTCATTTGCTTTTGAAATTTGAGGTAGAAGTTTGTTTTCTTCAATCAAGCTCGCCTCAAATTTAATCTGCATAAACTTAACAAACTTTCTGCACAAATGCATTGTTATAATATTTCATGTAATATAGAATGCCCTTTCTTGTGAAATAAATTAGATAACATATATGACAATATAAAAATTTCAATTCAAAACTATTCAACCTTACATATGACACATTAGTGGCCTGCTCAATAATTTCTGAAAATTCTGTGCAATGAATAGAATTTTTGAGCCTTCAAAAATCTCCACAAGTTCGAAATAAGCTTTTCCAACCTTATATGGAAATATATTTTGCCACCTACAAATCCTTGTAAATAGATAATAATCTTTGCAAATTATAGACAATATCACGCACATACATTCCTTCAATTTGCGGATCAAACTTGCCTAATATAAAATATCTTCTAAGTTATAGCAAGTGAATCCCAAAATACAACAATATCTTTCAAGATTAAATGGATTTCCCTAAGCATAACTTTCAAAAAGATATTATTGATGCAATACACAAAATGAAAGTAGATATTTTTATCACGTGCCAAATCAAGTAATAAAAATGTACAATATCTGACGAGATTTTTGCAATATCAATCACACGTGAGTCATCCGAATCATCTTGAACCATAAAAATTTGTGTATAAATTTGGAAGGCAGGATGATAAAGATGGAATATTTTATTTCCTTACCCAAGGTATATATTTATATATACCATTGATTTAGAAACAGATCTCATCAATCATCGCTTGAGATATTCTTCTGATTGCTCGATGATTTGCATAGATTTTTGCAATCATTCTTCTTTTGTAAAATTTCCTGCAGTAATCTTCTTTTCTTTTGGTATCCATGAATTTGGATCATTCTTTCACGTTAGAGCCCAAATAGGAAATTTTCATAAAAACTCAACGATACTTTCCTATCTTGTATAATATCTCATAAGACAAATTTTTGCTTTACAAAAAATATAACAGAATAAGAGAGCATAAAATCCAATCAAATAATCATGATTATTTCTAAATAGGATATCAAATTAATCACATGTATCAAATTCCAACCCATAAAACTGCCAAAAATATATCATACGATTCTTCCTTCAATATAACAAATTATAGAATATAATTATTATAAAATCTGAATCAACCAAAGCATAAAAAGAACATTATGCACAAATAGATTCTTGCTTCCTTACCTTTATTACCTGCAAGAAAACAACTTATCTTTTCTTTGGAATCCAAATGAATTTGGGTCCATTTCGGTTCAAGGAAGCATCAAATTTCCAATTGATTGACTTGGATTTCTTCCAATCAAGTGGACATTGTTGCTTAAAGTGATTATGATCACCACAGTTCAAGCAATTAAAAAATTGAGATCCAATAGGCTTCACAAAATGCTTACCAAAATGACTTCGATAATGGTGGATCAAAGGTTTGCGCCTCAATCTCTCCTTTACTTTTGGCTTTTGTATGGAGAGGACATGCTCTAATGTCTTTGAGCTAATAGAAAATTTCTTGCAAATTTTCGGAATTTCTTCCTTGTAGGAATCATTTTTCTTTTGCAAAAAATCTTTCTCTTCCTTAACAAAAGAATTCTCATTTTTCAGCTCAACGATCCTCATCTCATTTGCAGAATTTTGCTCTCTCAATTTAGAGATCTTCTTCAACACTTTCTTATGTTCTATGCATAGTTCTTCAAAAAGATCATCATCATCAAGAATAGGATTTGAACATGTTACCTCATTTTCTTCAAATTCAATGTCCGCCATTAAGCATAAATTCTCATCATCGCTGGATTCACACTCGATGCTATTCCACGTCTCGGCTTTCAAAGCTTTATTCTTCTTTTCGAATTTCCCTTTCCTTTTCTTGAATAAAGGACAATCGGGTTCATTTGTGGACTTCTTCCCTTTCGAATTGCTTCTTTTTTGTTCAAATTTTTTGATCAACGACTTCATCTCCTCATCGTCATCTTTTTCATCTTCCTCAGAATCTGCTTCATCAAAATCAACATTAGATTTTAAAGTAATTAACTTCTTACCTTCCTGATCTTCGTCATTTATACGTTCTACTTCATATGATTGCAAAGTTCCAATAAGTTCATCAACAGATAAAGGCGAAATCCTCAATGTTTCGCGGATGGAAGTTTTGACGTTGTTCCAATCCTTCGATAATCCTCTCAAGAGCTTGTTGACCTTCATTGGTCCTGGGACAGGTTGTCCTTGATATGCAAGCCCATTTACTATATCAGTAAATCTGTTGAACATATCTCCTATGGACTCCCCCTGTTTCATCTTGAATGATTTATATTGACCAAGTAAAATATTTACTTTGGTCTCTTTTACACGATCAGTCCCTTCATAGGTAACGTGCAACCTATCCCATACTTCCTTCGCTGTTTCACAAGAGGAAATTCGATTATACTCATTAGGAGATAAAGCACAGTAAAGATAGTAAATAGCCATTGTATCTAAAGCTTCTCTTTTTGTTATCTCTTTTTGAGATAGAGTAACAGATGATTGAAGCGTTTCGCCATCCTCTTTTCTAGTAGATGCTGATACAACATTAGGATTGATTCCTTTCTCAACAACATCCCATTCCAACAGATCCTTAGATCTTAGGAATGCCTTCATATTGTTTTTCCAGACATTGTACTTTTTCCCATCAAAGTAAGGTGGTCTGGTGATACTTCGTCCCTCAATCAGACCTGGTGCAAAAATACTAGCCATGAAAGATCTTTAGCTCTGAAGTAATAAACACTTCAAGATACTGAGCACGAGGCTCTGATACCAATTGTTGTAGACTAGTATTAACACCTAGAGAGGGGGTGAATAGGTGTAGAGGAATTTTATACGCAAGCAATAATGATCTTTTGCAATCTATAAATTAAAATTAAATAGAGAGAGTAGAGAAGATTGCAAACACAGTTTATAGTGGTTTGGCTTTAGATAAGCCTACGTCCACTCTCCAGGCGATCAGCCAATAGGCTGGATTTCACTATATGATCAAAGGTGATTACACACTTTTGAGTGTTAGCACTTGGTGATGATATGTCTCACAAAGTCACTCTTCTTGTAATTCACTAGGATCACTCGGTTACGCTCTTTTTCAGACAACTAGTGAAGAATTGAATCAGCCTTGGAATATATTTATCCACCCTTAGTCTCCTAGGTCTCATCCTATTCTTATATACTCTCCAAGCCACACTCGATCGTTGGCTCTTTCCTTGAGAGTTTCGTCTTCCCTTTTATGGACAGACTTTATAAGGCAAGTCTTTTTGACCGTTGGAAGTAGATTGGATCCCCTTGGATTCTGTTCGCCCATATAATCAGAATCTGGGCTTCCATAAGTGTTCTATTCTTCTTTAGAAGTTTTCCGTTGATTGATCATGCCAATCAGTTTGATACAACAGAATCAATATAAATAAAGTAAGTGAAATACTTTACCGTTGGTGATCTTATCCTATAGTTTCATTTTGAGTATGACAAACTCAAGTTCTGAATCTGCTTAAGTTTTCCGTCTGGTACGGTCAGACTCAAATTTGCATTACGGAGAGACTCAAATTTGCGTCTGGTACGGACAGACTCATAATCTGCTAGACTGAAGTTCCTGTATCTGCTTCATCCAGACTCAAAAGCATACGTTAGTAGCCTTTGATTTATTTTGTCATCTTCAAAATATCATAAGGGATTTTCCTAACATGGACCACCCATAAAAATATATTAGGCTCTCAATTTCAATGGAAACAAGTCTGGTTATCGATTTCAAATTTTTGGAGTTGCAACTCTTAGGGTAAGTTTCAAGTTTTGGGTGTCGAACCCACCCACTCAAGAGCTGATTAGAACCTTTTTTTTTTTTTTTTTTTTTAAAATTTGAAGAAATTTATTATTCTTAAATGAGCTTAAATTCCATAGTGCATAATATTTCTATTTTATTTCTGTTAATTTTTTACTTTGGATGGTTTTGCTGCATATATTATTTTACTTAAATTGTTACTTTTCTTGTCTTTGAAAAAAAATTGAAGCAAAAGAGAATTGAAAAGCAATTCCTAGGTAGAGCTTGAAACTAGGCTAGACAAACAAAACAGATTTAAAAATCATCTTCAAAATAAATAGGATCCCATATTCTAGCTTGAAGCCGATCATGCCTAATCATCCTCTCCATCTCAAGGGTGCATATCTCTTTCATTCAAGATGCTCGATCAAATCAACACATCTGCACAATTTGATCGAATCGCTCGTAGAAATACTGGGTTCGGTTTCAAAATAAATAATATAAACAGGATGGATTCCAAAGTCGATTTCAAAATAAACAAGATTGATTCCTGATTCTGCGTCAAACTCACTCCTTAACCAATCACCCCTAGTCACTGCTAAATCAACCTCTCAATCTCGAAGGCACCTATATTTCTCATTCAAGATGCTGGATCAAATAAATAGCATGGCCTCTTTTCATTTTTCTTCTCCTCCTTCTCTGTGGCGAAATCGATTATCACGAGGTCGCTTTATGTTAAAAAATGCATAATTAACTCGCATGTCAAGAGACTATGACGTTATGCATCGATGTCGTGAATTCAAGCCTATGAACCAGATTTCCAGACCCATTTCTTACATTTCACACATAGAGATATATCGATTGACCTTGAATCGGTGAAATCTTCCTCATAGGTTTGGAAAATTCCACTTCACAAGCTCAAATTACAGCCCATTCCGCACTACGAAGGGAAGTAGCAGAGTGATCTGAAAGGGAAAGGAAGAAGTTACTTCACGGATGAATTTGATGTCACACTCCTTCCTCTCGCTTTGGATTTTTATACCAAAACGGGTTTGTTTCATCTTCTTCTTCTTCTTCTTTTTAACTTTTGGTAATTCTTTTATAGCATTTGTAATTCATGTTTCAAGTTTGTAGTTTTTTTCGATATTGATCATTTATTTTTAAAGAAAATGCTCAGGACTATGACCTTTGTGCAAGAAATTATTATTAACAAATTAGCTAATTATTTCAATTTAATCTCCTTATTAATCAAATAGGGTCTTGTAAATCTCTTTTTATTCTCATCTCAAGGAGCAATAAGTCACTTTACTCTCTCAATCCAGGATCTTTTAGATCATTGTGAACAATTTCAATAAGTCCATATCACTGTCGAGTGACCATCACATGTGCATTTCACAGAAATTAGTACGATTGCTGTGAAAAACATATGATTTCTAAAGGCTCTTTCTTAATTTGATTTTCTATTATGAAATTTTATCTCACTAAAAATTAATACAACAAATTAAAACACTAAGTCGAAGTGCTTGAATCGAAAAACCAAAAAAAAGAAGAAGAAAATATCAATTAAGAAAATCAATTGATGAGCTCTTCGCATGATGTGGTCATCATGTTGGGTTGAATTATGATGACAGAGCATTAGAAAGTATTGGTAACCCATTTGAGCAAGAACAAAACCACATGCTGATTCATATTTCAATATTCCCCATTCATTGCTTTTAATGTATTGTCAAAATATGAAGATCCCAGATCATATAAATGATCTTCCTTTTTTGAAATAAATATCTCCCAAATAAAAATAAAAATGACGATGTCTTGAATTTTTTATTTTTATTTTCCTTATTTAGGTGAGCCATGGATTAGGGCTGATTGATTCCCTGTTCGGTCCAGTTCCAAGGTGGAACCGGGAACTCGACCGGGAGGACCAGTTCCCATTTTTTGGGACTGTGGATCGGACCGGACAGTCCTGGGACTGGGAACTGGACCGGACCAATGGTTCGGTCCGGTCTAATAGGACCAACTACTTAGCCTAATTTTTTTTAAAAAAATACTAGAATTATTATTATTTTAGGGTTTATTGTATTTTTTAAGAAATTTAAAAAATACATTTTAAATAGAAAATTGTCGATTTGGTCCGTTGGTCCGATTTGGTCCGGTTCCCTCCGGAACCGGGCACTGCATCAATGCTCTCAGGAACCAGACCAAACTGGTCGGTCCAATTCTATCCGGGTGGTTCTCGATTCGAGCGGTCTAATGGGATGCCCACGTGGTTTGACTAAAATGAAAATGACGTTAGCTGAAATATCATATGGTCCAATTTTTTCTTTGGTGTGGTAAAAGATGAGCAATTGCCTGTTTGCCAAGCCCGCATTTGATCTCTTATGGTTTCTGGCTTCAATTGTGGTCCTTATTCTGGTTCTTGACTTGAAATTTCATCTCACGCTTCCTATTTGGTTTTCCTTTGCTCTTTGGCATTTTTAAGCTCTTGCGGCAGAAGGTAGTGCCGGTGATGGCCCTAAATCAAGGTGTGGATGCAGATGCTTTCTCTTTCAATATTTATCAAGTTTTTACCTAGATTGTCATGTAGCTTTACTCTTTCTTCTGTTAGATTCCTTTTATCCTCTTCCCTCACTCTTAGTACTTCTCCCTCCGTATAACTAGCATATTTTTGTTAAAATATCACTTAGCTGAACAAATGTAAATTTGGAGCAAATCATATTAGATATCGTCCTTGGCTTTCGATGGCATGCATGACTTGGATGAAGTGCTGAACTATAACTGTAAATGAATGAGGAAAGGGTGTTATCTGGTGATGCCTAAGGTTAATACTTCATTTCCTTGCTTTAGATTAAAGTTTTGCTGATATTGATTTGGAAATGTTCTGCCATTTCTTTAGGATTACTACCTCCAGGAACCCAATTTGATCAATTTCGAGGAACTGCTGCTATGAAGCAAGATGTGGATGATATGTACCCTACAACTCTTTCACACACCATTAAGGTAGGCAGAATGTATTTATTTTCCTTTCTTGGTTGACTCTTGCTGCTAAACTCTTGTCTCCATTTATTTCACATAGATTCTTTCTTTTCACCCATTGAAACTTTTTAGACTAAAATTAGCTTTCTCATGCTCAAAGCTGGTCTGCTACATTTGACGTGATGGAGGCTGATGACTGATACAACAATAGCAACCACCAAATGGGGTTGGCTATGCAGATTCTTTTAGGGAATTGCCTTACGTAATATAGCATATACTTCCTCAATATGAAAAGGACTGAAAATCTCTCTTCAAAGTATCGTCCTTTTTTTTTTGTTATTCTCTAGTCCTCTTACCCTGTATGTTGCCTATACAGTCACATATTCTCTTTATAGAGATAAGTCTGTCTTCACATGTCCAGATGATTGTAAATAAATTCTCTAATCGTATCCTCAAGTAGAACCATGCCAAACATTCCTCCTGATCACCAGATCCACTATCATGTGATTCCTGTCAAAAGAGATTTCTTTACCATACCTGATTTCCCATGCATTTATTCTGATTCTGCCTTTTGTTGCATCCACACATGCTTGGAAGCATTCTTATTTCTGCTGTACTAATTTTATGTGCATTTGATTTTTGGCCAGCATCATTCTGTGGGATTCAGTATGGCTGTTGTTAATGTTGTTCAATAGAATTGCCCCTAAGCCTAGGTGGCTTTTTGCGATGATGCAAGATACCAAATGCACTTTATTTGATACATCCTCTTTGTTTGTGGGGGATCGGATCCATGACAAGTTCTACATTCCTTTGTAAAGTGGATCCAAGTTACTGAAATCGCTTGCTTTGGTATCTCCAAGTGTCAATTTTTGCTCATACTTCATTTGAGTTGCTTAGTTTAGTAAAAACCACCTCCATGTATTCCCTTTATGATGACTCAAATAGAAGCCCTTGGATTCCAAAGTTATTCTGCATGGTTCTAGCTTCACACGAATCACAATCCGCTAGTGTGATATCCTTGGCAAAGAGTATACATCAGTGAATATTTATGTTATTGGGGAATCCTCTGTTATTCCTCCAACAGAAACCACAACGTAATTATGAACGTCTCTCATCGTTTCTACATAAGTAATGTGAACCCCTTTATTCTCTAAAATTCCTCCGAAGAACTTCTAGAAATCTATTACATCCTCTTTTCAGATATATGAAACAATGAGAAATTATTGACCCAGGGTCGTATTTTTGATCAGTAGTTACTAATAAAAGTCCACTCTATAATGTCTTCATGTCATTTGATCAACAACTATTGTCTTTACACTTATATGATTATTTACAATTATGGTAGTATCCTATTTACAATTTATATGCTGTTCAAGTTGATTGTATTATTATACTTGTTTATATCTTGTAATGATTTTTGTACAGGGTCAGCACCCTTTGGGTGCCACTTCAATCAAATTTTGTCTTTACCAATGATAAGAAAAATGATTTCACTTGTTATGAACATGATTGGAGCACAAAGTTTGGTTGATCGGAACTTGATGAACTTGAATTGGTTCTATTTTTGACACTTCAGTTGAGACAAAATAGTTGTCATTAAATTGCTCGAATCAAGATTTCTAAGTAACGATGTGAAACAGGAAGCAGATGCAACAACCACCCTGACTAGAATATGATGGACACTCTTTTTCCTCAATACCCATTTTGTGAATGAATTGGTCTAGTTAAGTCAAGTTAAATCTTGAGACAAATTTAGATGAACAGCTACAAATAGTGGAAAACAACAGTCATTACAATGTTTTTGAAATGCAGAAGAAAGGTGAAGAAGATATCTTGAATGAAAATTGCACTTTTTTTTGCACTTTTTTGTGATCAGATGCCAGACTCTACTAATAATGTCAACTTTAATTTTGGCAACTCTGTTGATAATGTTGTAATAGTCATGAAACTTTGTACATAATTTTCTGATGTCATGTACTTTGTGCTGCTATAATGCAGTTTGGAACCAAAAGTCATGCAGAGTGTGCTAGGTTCTCGCCAGATGGACAGTTTCTTGTTTCTTGCTCTGTTGATGGATTCATTGAGGTCAGTGAGTTCAGAAAATCTAGTTACATTTGTTATTACATCCACCAAAAAAAAAAAAAAAACAAGAAGAAGATGATTTCATTTGTTGTTGTGGCTAGGTCTGGGATTACATGAGTAAGCTCAAAAAGGATCTTCAGTATCAGGCTGATGTAAGTGCTTACTTTCTGTAACTTTTTGTTGGAGAATGATGAGTGTGTTGTCCTGATGGAGGAAAACAAAGTTGGGAATGGTTTTACTCCCCTTGGAAATGCATCATGTGACTAGGCTTGGTGATGCTTTCTTCTATCTTATTTATATGCCAGGGTAAATTATCTTCAGATGCCTGATGATATCTAGCTTATATGTACGGAATACGCTGGTTTAAGTCTTTTTCCTTTTGTAAGGGCGATGTTACTTTAGTACTGGTAATGTGTGAATTACAAGATACCACTTTCCAAACTATGATCGGTTAGAACAATAGACTTTTCACTAAGGTGGTAGGTCAACGCTATTGACGTCAATGCACTGGTGCAATGAGGATATCTAGGAAAATTTCCTTGTATTTTAGGATATGGTCTTTTTGAATAATCTTAACATGGAGTTCATAGGAGGCCCAAGAACAGTTGGTTGTGCTATCTATCTATGAAAGAGTCTTAGATTTTGTCGAGGTAATTTCTTCTTATGCTTTGGCAATATATAGCTTCACATTGTTGTGACTTTTCTTATGGCCTCTATTCAATTTTCTTGTGAGAGCATAGTTCTTAAATTCATGCCAATAATGCGCCAAAAGATCACTCTTTACTTAATTTAGATAGAGTTTAAAAGTTTTTTTTTTCCTCTTGCATCAAGAGGCCCCTCCTCCAAATATACTCTTGTATTGTTTTTTTTTTTGTGCTTAATATTCTTGTCCTATGCACTTTGAATGAGAGAAAGCAAAAACCTTTGGGGGAGAAGAAACTAAAAGCTGCTCAAAGTAGGCTCTAGCCTTTAGCCTTTTGAAGTAGGGTAATGACTCATGGAAATGAAACCGTCTTTTTGATTTTTGCAGGAGACTTTCATGATGCATGATGATCCCGACCTTTGTGTTGATTTTAGTAGAGACTCAGAGATGCTTGCTTCTGGGTCACAAGATGGCAAGATCAAAGTGAGTGAAGTTTCAACTGAATGCGAGAATATACTATTTTTTGTGATTATTCTTATCATGCAATATCAAGAGGTGTTGTCTCTAGAACTCATTCTAATGGGTATATCACCCTAGCGGCAATTCCAAAATTTTGTTTGGGAAAAACGGAGTAATTTAGTGTTCATGGTAAATATGTAGCGCCAATTTTAAATTTTAAATCATGGTGGTAAAATTTGTGCTCCAGTAACTTGCTGGTGAGGTTACTGGTTGTAGTTAATGAATTGTGTCAGCGATTTTCAACCATCAATGAGGTAGTAAAATTGTTATTTAATATTAGGTTTATTAATGGTAAATTGTTATTTTATTGATAACTGACGAACAATTATGTGACCACTTGTAAAATCTATAAACAGGTGGTAATTTATTGTTAGGTTTGTAGATGGTAAAAATTGTTTACAAACAGTTGTGCGCCCAATTGTAAAGTCCAAAAACAGGTGGTAATCTACTATTAGTTTGTGGCGGGTAAAATTATTATTTCATTGGTAACTTGCAAATAGTTATGCAACCGCTAAATCTGAAGAAGTGGTAGTTTACTATTGGGTTTGCCGGTGGTAAAAGAATTGTTATTTCGTGAGTGGTAAAGTTGTTAATTCATTGTTAACTTACTAACAGTTATGGGCTCACTTGCAAGATCTAAAAACAAGTGGTAATCTACTATTGTGTTTATGGATGATAAATTTTTTATTTCATTGGTAACTTACAAACAATTCACTAGACTAATAAATCAGTCACTTGTCATTTACCATCACATTTCAATTTCATCACCAGTGTTACATATTTACCATCCACGGGACAGGAAAGAGGTACTTGTGATGAAGGGGTGAGTGCAGTTAGTAGAACAAACTAAACTATCGAAATTATGGAAGTAGCATTACCCTTAAAGCATAGAACGTCAAAGGCAGATGAATATTAAGGTGTATTGCCTCCGACACATGAACTTTAGATTTCGTCTTCTCCTTTTGTCTTGTCAAGAAAAAGTAGTATCCAGAAAGTTTCTTATTCAAAGAAGATGCCTACCATCGGGAGTAAATAATATGCAGAAAATGACTATTTTTTTTGGACGGATGTGGAAAATGATTTATATAAAGGAAAAATTAATGTTCTAAAGTGCTGGGGGAATACTGTTGGTTTCCTTGTCTTCAATATATCATAAAATACACAATTTCTGATATCTTGTCAAAAGTTATTTCTGAAGCTTCATACCGTAAGTGTGAAAAGATGCATGTACTATATCTTGACTTCAAGTTGATAGAGACGGCTGTAGATCTTGCATGGAAGATTTGACCTCTTCCTCCACTTATAATTTTGCATCTTAGCATATTACTTGATGTAATTTTAAAGAGAGAAGGCAACAAGAAAAGTTACTTTCTTCGAATTCTGCATCCTTCTCTTCTGACTGATGGAGAGATCTGTTTTCCCATTCCCTTTTTGCATTGTATTATGTAACTGTATGTAATCTTAAAGAGAGGAGGCAACGTTAACTTGTAAAATGAAGTTTTTTGTGCTGCCATGTTGCATACGCAGGAAGCACTGATTTGTCAAGCTTATTGTTTGCTAGTTGTTGGACAACATGTCTTAAGACTTATAGAAACTTTTTGCTGATGAAAGAATCGGCAGTGTCTGAATCTGCTCAGTGAGTGGGGCAGTGTATCCGTATCTTATAGCCCTTCACTAGTGTCCATGATTACATCATTGTTTGTGACACAATAAGTTAATACCCACCTCTTTGGTATTGTGTTGGTTAATAGTTGCTGCTATTTCAGGTTTGGCGAATAAGAACTGGCCAATGCTTGCGTCATCTTGAACGTGCACATTCTCAGGGTGTCACAAGTGTACTCTTTTCCCGTGATGGCAGCCAATTACTAAGTACCTCCTTTGATGGCACAGCCAGGTAGTCACTGATTTGTGGAGCTTCTTATTTACAAGTTGTTTGAACGTGAAACTTTGTAACTCATATTATCTGTTTGATGTGCTTTTATCATCTTATTTTGAGTATCTTATTCATTCTAGCCTATCATTGTTTTGAAAGCCTTGATTGGATGATTTTGCTAAGAAATTTGGAACCACAAGGAGCACATTAATATAGAATTATACACACATACTTGTGTTAGGCTGTGGAGTAAAGATGTTTGCGGACTTGGGAACACGCAGCTGTTCATTCAACTGCCACGATTCTTTGAGAGAACTTGGATGCTTGTTGCTTTTGTGATATGATTGCAAACTTCATGCAAGTTCTGGTGATGCAGAATCCATGGCCTTAAATCTGGGAAGCGGCTGAAAGAGTTTCGAGGCCACTCATCTTATGTTAATGATGCAATATTCAGCAATGATGGCAGTCGTGTTATTACTGCCTCGAGCGATTGTACTGTAAAGGTAGTACTATCGTTTCTCAAGATTTAAAATGGTTCCTTTCTTTTTAGTAAGCTGCTGATCCTATCTGAGCTTTATAGGTCTGGGATGTTAAGACTTCAGATTGTCTTCAAACATTCAAGCCTCCACCTCCATTGAGGGTAATCACTCTGGAAATGCATATTTTTGTTTTCTTTTGCCATGTCTATTTTTACCTAATATTGGTTTGCTCCTGTCCGACTTTCAGGGAGGTGATGCTTCTGTTAATTCTGTTCATCTCTTCCCAAAGAATGCTGATCACATCTTTGTTTGCAATAAGACGTCATCAATTTATATCATGACTCTTCAGGGACAGGTGCTGGAATCATATAAAGATCTGTTGACCGTTGCAATTATTTTGAAGTCCATATCAGTAGCCATTCACTCAGTTGCACAACTACTATTGCTGCATAAGATTGCTCCATCTTATCATTATCATTACATCCTTTGTTTCCTTCTTCAGTTCCTTTTAAATTGATCTAACCTAGTAGTCAAGCATGCTGGCGAATGTAAACTACTTTGGAACAAGGCTTTATCCACTTAGTGAGTTGAAGACGTGCATTCACTAAAATTTACGTAATTTTTATTTGTAGGATAGTGGAAACTTCTGAAAAGATTTCTTGTCTAGATCATCCCATCTTGGTCAATTTTCACAAGTCTGCTACCCATCAGATAATATGTTCCATTGGAGTGGTCAAAGATAGGAAGATTAGAGGTTTTCCAATAGTAAATAGTTAAGAATCACTCAAAGGGCTTTCACATGGTTGTCATCACGCATGCGCTATTAGAGGTTCTGTTGTAATTTAGGATATCTTAATTTTTATTGAGGATACTAGAAGACTTAATTATGAGGTTGTGAAGCTCGGTGAGTTCTTCCATTGAACTATTAATGATCATTCTTCCTGCATAGATGGCAGTAATTAATTTTTATATGTTCAGATTGTTTGAGCTTTTCACTGGTCTCTTTGATGGTCGTCCTAAAATAAGAATCTAATGCTGATACATAGATCTGCATTGTATCATGCATGATTTGATGTGATCTGAAAATGACTGGATGCCTCATGTCAGCTGTGCCCTTGTACCCATGTTTCACTTCTCGTTTTGCTGTCCACTTCTGTATTTGGAGTAAAATGAGATGTTACCATGGTATCTCTTAAATTTAGCTCCCCACTGCCGCACCTTAACCGGCTGAACCGCCAGTTAAGCTAAAGGATATAATAGATCTAGATGGAATCATCAATGGGTAGAGAAGAATTGCATCTCTTTTTTTTTGTCTTTTGTCTTTTCCTCACTACTTGTTCTGATATCACTTTTGGGTTTTGATA
Organism: Corymbia maculata; assembly: GCA_014182735.1. NCBI lineage: Eukaryota > Viridiplantae > Streptophyta > Magnoliopsida > Myrtales > Myrtaceae > Corymbia > Corymbia maculata. Next base: position 16,647,297 of record CM024686.1, on the reverse strand, counting down.
TTGGCATGGCATTTCTTGTTTGAATTGTTCCTTGGCCCCTTGTTTGCGAGATCTCTGAGTTGGTCGTAAGTGGGAAAGCAAACAAGTTGGACTAAGTAATTTAGTCTTGCTGTTTTTGCATCAGCAAACAAAGTAATTCTTTTGGGAAACTACTCACAGGTAGTGAAGAGTCTTTCATCTGGTAAAAGAGAGGGTGGAGATTTTGTGGCAGCCTCTGTATCACCCAAAGGCGAATGGATTTACTGTGTTGGTGAAGACAGGTGTAGTCTTGATTGCTGCTTCCTTTAAATCTCTCTTGCCTGTATTCTGTGTTGGAGCATCACAATTCACAATCCAGTCAACTTTTGTGCATAATTCGGCGATTCATGCGGGCACATAAGCAAATTTCTTCAATATTGTTGAAATTAACATTAAGAGTCCTATTTCACACTTGGTTATAGTTCTTTGCTTTTTATCACCTAATTTGCTTTACTGTTGAATGCTAGTCTAGCTTGTGAAGTCCTTCCTGATAGCTAAAAACTGGTATCAGCTCTTTTATAAGGCTGAATGGAAGGGCTACCCCATCCTGTACACTGGCCACTAGAAGAACCCAAAAAATGGAATAACAAGACGAACATAAAAGAGAGCACAAAATATGGAAATTACAGGATATTAGCGAGTGCTGAACTTTCTTTAGGAGTGTTGTTTCCCTTGTCCAGTGAATTGCTGATACCAGACTTCAGCTTTGGAGCAGTTAAAATTGTCTATTATGAGATATTGATCTTAGATTTGCGGTAACTGCTGACTATTTGTAATTCTTTTGTAGTCTGGACCTTTATAAGCCAAATTAGCTAATTAGATTACTATGCTTGTAACTTGCGGGTTTCACATGGTGTCCCTCTACTGGTGCCTACTAGTAAAAGTAAATCCATTCTATGAAACTATCAGAGACACTTTACCAATAGGCAGCAGATATAGTCTTCCAATAACATCGAGAGAGGGTGTTAAAGTATCGACATCGCTTGTCCATGGGGTTTGGGTTAGCCTTATATTCACGTAATCTACGCCCACCTAGTAACTTAAGTTTTTGGTTTGCGTTCTAACAGTGTGGATATTAATTTAGGGGTAATTAACAGTCATTATCTCTTATTTAAAGAGAATACTGTTGACTAGTGGCCAATCATACGATGGTCCATGGAATAGGTTGAATTAAGAAATGTTATCTTCATTAATTGATCATGCAAAGGGTAGAGCAGTGGTATCATTTAGTTATCATCAATAATGTGATTAGATTGACTGGATTCCAGGTTGTTATGGTTTCATAACAGGGCTGTCAATGAGTTTCATCTGTCAAAACTTTTTATTGGTCACTTCTTTGTTCTTATTCATCATTTATGAGTTTTTATGGAATTGCACTTGTCGAATAATTAGAAGGAAATCTCAGAGATCTTGAAGATAATTTCGGGATATGAAATTATTTTGTTTCCATTTATAAATTAGGAAATAAATTGCTAGAATCAAGAAGTAGGAAATCTGTTTTTTATTTCTTTCTATTTTCTAGCAATCCTAGACTCTATTTATAGGTTATATTCTTGGTAATTTGATAAGCAATAAAGAATAGAAGAAAATATTTCTTCTTTTTTCAAATCATCATGGTATCAAAGCTTTGGTTTTGAATCTAGCTCTTACGATGGTGAAAACGGCGATGACTCGGAGCTCAAAACCCAACCGATCTCTCGCACAATCAAGCAATGGTGGAGAGCAATTCTCTCAGAATTCCAACTTGCTATTAACAGTTCACCGATTAAATGGCCAAAATTATTTGGAGTGGGCTCAATCGGTGAAACTAGCAATTGATGGTAGAGGGAAGCTAGGTCACTTGACAGGCGAGGTGAAGGAACCAAAAAAAAGCAATTCATCTTGGAAGATATGGTGATCCGAGAACTCCTTAGTGATTGCTTGGTTGCTGAATTCTATGGAGCCAGCAATTGGAAAACCATATCTTTTTCTTCCAACTGCCAAAGATGTATGGGATGCTATGAGAGAAACATATTCTGATATGGAAAATTCTTCCCAAATTTTTTAATTGAAGACAAAACTATGGCAATCAAAGCAAGGGGATCGTGAGGTCACTATTTACTACAATGAAATGGTGACCTTGTGGCAGGAATTAGATCAATGCTATGATGATACATGGCAAAATCCAGTTGATCACAAAAGACACATGAAGAGAGAAGAGAATGATAGAGTATATATATTTTTAGCAGGCCTTAATCGAAACTTGGACAAGGTGAGAGGTAGAATCCTTGGCCGAAAGCCTCTGCCATCCATCCGTGAGGTTTTCTCTAAAATTAGAAGAGAGGAATCTCGGAGGCGAATCATGCTTCGTGATTCCAAAACAAGTGCTATTTCTATATCAGAAAATTCTGCACTTGTATCTCGGGGGCCTAATTTCGAGGAAGACAGGAGGAAGAAACCATGGTGTGAACATTGCAAGAAACCATGGCACACCAAAGAAACCTGCTGGAAAATTCATGGGAAACCGCAAAATTGGAAGAAAGAAGGTTGGAAGAGAAGGAGCAATAGTGATGGTCGTGCATTCCAAGCAACAAATGAGGAAGAGCAAATCAAGTCGATTCAATTCCATTCTCAAAGGAACAATTAGAGCACCTATACAAACTTTTTCAATCTCCACAACCTTCCTCAATTCCTTCTTGTTCTTTAGCCCAAAAAGGTAATTTTTTTTATACTGCCTTCCTCATAGAAAATCCACACCAAATTACTCCATGGATTCTCGATTCAGGAGCAACCGATCATATGGCAGGTTGTTCAAAACTCTTTTGCACCTATAGTCCCTGTACTGGAAATAAAAAAAATCACAATTGCAGATGGTTCTCTTTCAGCCATTGCCGGAACAGGATCTATCAAGCTCTCACCAGCTCTCACACTTCATAATGTTCTTCATGTCCCAAATTTATCTTGTAACTTGCTGTCCATCAGTAAAATAACCTCTCGATCAAAAGTGTTGAGCTAATTTTTTTCTCATCTCATTGTGAGTTTCAGGACTTGACCTGGGGAGGACGATTGGCAATGCTAAAGAGAGCGGAGGACTCTATTTCTTTGAGGATGGAACAAGCTCAAGTAGACATGTTCAGGGTAGTTGTTTCAAATCTATTTCTGTTATTAAGGATGATGATATTATGTTATGGCATTATAGGTTAGGTCATCCGAATTTTCAATATTTAAAGTTCTTGTTCCCAAAGTTGTTTTTTAATAAAAGTCCATCTTCATTTCAGTGTGAATTCTGTGAATTAGCCAAACATCATCGTACCAACTTTCCCTCACAAAGCTACAAGTTGTCAAAACCATTCTCTTTAGCTCATAGTGATGTTTGGGGCCCATCTAGAATTCCTACACAATCAGGAAAGAAGTGGTTTGTTACATTTATCGATGATCATACAAGGGTGAGTTGGGTATACTTGTTAAAAGAGAAATCTGAAGTTGGGACTGTTTTCAAAAAATTTTATACCATGATACAAACACAATTCCAAGCGCAAATCCAGATTTTTAGGAGTGACAATGGGAAAGAATATTTTAATAAAATTTTGGGACAATTTTTCTTGGAAAAGGGGATTGTGCATCAAAGTTCCTGCCCTGACACCCCTCAACAAAATGGGGTGGCAGAAAGGAAGAATAAACACCTTCTAGAAGTAACTAGGGCTCTACTTTTCACATCCAAAGTTCCCACGTATCTTTGGGGTGAAGCTCTTCTTACATTTGCATATCTTATCAATAGGATGCCATCTAGAGTGTTAAGGTTTCAAACACCTTTGAGAGTCCTTCAAAAGACCTACCCAGCCTCTAGACTTGCTTGACCTTACCCTTAAAACTATTTGGATGCACTTGCTTTGTTCATATACATGATAGAAATCGTGGAAAACTTGACCCTAGAGGAAAACGATGTGTATTTGTTGGTTATGCTCCTAATCAAAAAGGGTATAAATGCTTTGACCCAATTTCTAGAAAAATGTTTGTTTCCATGGATGTCACTTTTTTTGAATTAACACATTTTTTGGAGCTCATCTTCGGGGGAAAGAAAGTGCAGATTCGCACAATATTGAACATCCCCATTCTAAAAATCCAATTCCTACAACCCTTGTACCAGATTTTGAACCATATGCTTTAAATAATGAAAATTCGGATCCACCTATATTGGCATCTCATCCTACTTGTGAGCATAACAGGTGTGAAACTAGTACCAAGAATACAAAGTTTCCATCATATTCTCAAGTCTACACGAGAAGAGACAAAACTCAAGAAATAGAGTATCCTGCTCCTTTAAAGTGCCATGAGTTCGAACCAAGGCATGACCATAACTCCATACAATCTTCAGGTAATGTTCCAACTCAATCTATCCAGCTTGATCTTAGTCAAAAAATGAGTCTATCAATGAACTTGACATACCTATTGCTATTCGAAAAGGAGCTAGGTCTTGTACCAAACATCCTATGGCTCATTATGTGTCTTACAAAAACCTCTCATCCAATTTCCGTGCCTTTACCTCAACATTGTCTTGTGTGGAGATTCCAAAACTGTGCAGGATGCTCTACGGGTTCCCGAGTAGAGGGAAGCGATTCTTGAGGAGATGAAAGCTCTAGAAAAAAATGGAACGTGGGATATGGTGGATCTACCCAAGGGAAAGCCCACAGTTGGATGCAAATGGGTATTTACAACCAAGCATAGATCCGACGGATCTCTTGAAAGGTATAAAGCTTGGTTGGTTGCCAAAGGATTCACCCAAACCTATGGGATCGATTACTTTGAGACCTTTGCTCCAGTTGTAAAACTAAACACTATAAGAGTGCTCCTATCACTTGCAGCTAACCTTGACTGGCCTTTGCAACAACTAGATGTGAAGAATGCATTTTTGAATGGAGATTTAGAGGAAGAAGTATACATGGACTTCCCCGGCTTTGAAGGAAGATTTGGATCAAAGGTATGTAAATTAAAGAAGTCACTATATGGACTAAAACAGTCACCGAGGGCTCGGTTTGAGAAGTTCACTCAATCTGTGAAGAAACAAGGGTATGTTCAAGGACAAACTGATCATACCATGTTTATAAAGCATTCTTGTGATCGTAAGCTTGCAATTCTTATAGTGTACGTGGATGACATCATTCTCACTGGGAATAATATTGTTGAGATGAACAGGTTGAAAGAATGCCTTGCTTCTGAGTTTGAGATCAAGGATTTAGGAACTCTAAGGTATTTCCTTGGAATGGAGGTAGCTCGATCGAAAAAGGGAATTGTGGTCTCGCAGAGGAAATATATCCTAGATCTTCTAAAGGAAACAAGAATGAGCGGTTGTAGACCAGCAAAAACTCTGATAGATCCCAATCAGAAACTTGGAGATGACAAAAATGGGGCTCTTATTGATATATCGAGATACCAGAAGTTAGTAGAGAAACTTATTTATTTGTCGCATACTCGGCCAGATATTGCCTTCGCTATGAGTATGGTAAGCCAATTTATGCACTCTCCATATGAAAAACATCTTGAGGCTGTGTATAGAATCCTAAGATACCTAAAGAGCGCACTTGGAAAAGGTCTGCTATTCAAAAAATCTGTTCAACATGGGATTGAAGCATACACGGATGCAGACTGGGCAGGGTCCATTATAGACAGAAGGTCAACATTAGGATATTGTACATATGTATGGGGGAACTTGGTTACTTGGCGAAGTAAGAAGCAAAATGTGGTGGCACGAAGTAGTGCAGAAGCTGAATATTGAGCAATGGCCCATGGGATTTGCGAAATGTTGTGGCTAAAACGAGTACTAGAAGAACTTCAAGTATCGGTGGAAATGCCTATAAAGTTGTACTGTGACAATAAGGCTGCAATCAATATTGCTCATAATCCAGTGCAACATGATAGAACTAAACATGTTGAGATTGACAGACACTTTATCAAGGAGAATATTGATGCAGGAGCTATTTGTATGCCATTTGTGCCAACAACACAACAAATAGCTAACATTCTTACAAAGGGATTGTTCAGACCTAACTTCGAGTCCCTTGTCAGCAAGTTGGGCATGATAGACATTTATGCACCAACTTTAGGGGGGGGGTGTCGAAGAATTAGAAGGAAATCTCAGAGATCTTGAAGATAATTTCGGGATATGAAATTATTTTGTTTCCATTTATAAATTAGGAAATAAATTGCTAGAATCAGGAAGTAGGAAATCTGTTTTTTATTTCTTTCTATTTTCTAGCAATCCTAGAATCTATTTATAGGTTATATTCTTTGTAATTTGATAAGCAATAAAGAATAGAAGAAAATATTTCTTCTTTTTTTAAATCATCAGCACTTATAGTGGACAATTTGCAGGAATTTGTACTGTTTCAGCTACCAGTCTGGTAAATTAGAGCATCTTATGAAGGTAATATCATTGTTAGCATGCCACAAAGTCATCATGGCATTTTGGAATTGCTCATGAACTTTTAACTGCAAAGTTATGCATTGTGGTGCTTGTTTTATGTTACCAGTTAGAAGCCGTGTCACTTGCCTGTGCTAGTTATAATTAGCATAATAGTTTCCTTTCCCAATATGGCACTGTGAACCTTCTAAAATTTGATGCAATATTCAGACTGCGCATCTATCACAAATTTACGATGTTTGTTTGGGGTGCTACTATTTTTCTATGATCCTTTGTACTGCCAAGACAGTTTTGGCTATAAAGTAGTACAGTATGCAATAGCTGTTAGATATCCAGTAGAGCCAACGTATAATAGAGATTTCTTAAATGCCCTTCTCTCTTTCCTCCTTTCTGAAATCGTGGTGGGATGATTTACTATTGCTTCGTCTGGGCTATATTCAATCGGGATTTGAAATTCTGGATGGATTGCGAACTATACCTTTTGTTTTTGGAATATAGACTAATTGTTGTGGGATTGTGAAGATGGTGTGAGACTCATTTTTCCTTGGTATTGGCAGGTTCATGAAAAGGATGTAATCGGGGTAACACACCATCCCCACCGTAATCTCGTTGCAACATACAGCGAAGATAGCACAATGAAACTATGGAAGCCTTGACGTATTATTTCTCGTCTTGCAACTCTGCAATTGTTACTGTTGTAGATGTAATTTTTATTTCGTTTTTTTTTACCGGTGAAGGATTCGGAGTTTATTTAGTGAAAGAACAATTATAATCTCCTTATCGACCAACATTTTGTTGATATGCATTTAGATAGAACCCTGAAATGCATCGGGTTGAACTTTTTCAAACCAGTTGTATAACATGCATATATGGTTCAACTCGTCCGTGAATATTTCTGCAGACAGATAATACTCCCTCCTCTAAAGTTCTGCGTTGGCCATGAAAAAGAAGCAAATCATATGGAAGATGGGGAGAGAGAGAGAGGGGGGGGGGAGAGGGAGAGAGATTGATGGGGGCCGACCTGAGGGGCGACGACGACGAACACGTGAGATGAGACGTGCTGGATAAGTTGTGAATAAAAAGAGTTGTAGATGAGATAGCTTGGGTGGATGTATTTGAGTTGAAGTATTCAATGTGTTTGGGTCGGAACAATGTTCCGACCCTGACTTGACCCAAAACATGCATTCCATTTATGTTTATAATTGTTACCCAAACATTATTAAGACTCGAAACATGTGCCATACTTATTTCGTGTTCGGTCGTGTTCGGGTCATGTTCGGGTTGGGTTAGATGGGTTTTTTTGACACCCCTAATTTCTAGGATGTGTGATGGAGGTCTGCATTTTGCAGCCACTCTCTCATCTTATTTGATCTGCGCAATCGAGTTCTTCATTCACGAAGACCCAACGATTAGGCAACATTTTCCCTTATTTGAACCGCGCAAACGAGTTCTTTGATCTTCTCTCTCTCTCGGAGCATCCCTGATGATGTGGAAGCGCTCGAGCTCGAGATCGTTGCCCGGGCAACACGGACCTGGTGCGGCAGGTGTTCGACCAATACGACTAGAACGGCGATGGCAAGATCTCCTGCGACAAGCTTCGGCAGGTGCTCTCCACGCAGCCTCAAGCACTGATGGTCAACTCAGTCCATCGGGATGGGGATGGCAATGTCGACTTCAAGGAGTTCGAGAAGATGATGACGACTGCAATGAGCGATGGCGCTTCGAGCTGACCGTAGCTGTTCGACCGCGCTCCATTGGCTCTCTTTACCTTTGTACATGCCACGAAAAACAAAGCAGCAACGTTCTATCTATCTCTTCGCATCTTTTTCCCATCGGGTAACCTTCTACTTGTCCTCATCCAGCTTTTGTCTCGCGCTCGGTTAGGGCTTCACGTTTGTTCAATTCTTTGCTCTCCTAGAATCAATCTTCCTTTTCTTCTTTTCCACCTCATTGCCGAGTTTCTCTTGTTCTATTGATATCCTTTGTACTTTGGAACGTTGAATATCTCGCATCCATTTCTTATGAAAAAAAGCAATAATAAAAATTCACATGTAAACAGCATGATCTCTTTTCATTTTTCTTCTCCTCCTTCTTTGTGACGAAATTGGTTAGTCTCCAATATGCTCCAATTTGCTAGAATACTACGATGCCCCTCTAGAAGCTCAACACTGTGAAGTTCGTTTATCGATTATCACAAGGTCGCTTTATGTTAAAGAATGCATAATTAACTCGCATGTCAAGAGACTATGACTTTATGCATCGATGTCGTGAATTCAAGCCTACGAACCAAATTTCCAGACCCATTTCTCACATTTCATGCATAGAGATAAATCGATTGAGCTTGAATCGGTGAAATCTTCCTCGTAGGTTTGGAAAATTCCACTTCACGAGCTCAAATTACAGCCAATTCTGCATTGCGAAGGAAAGTAACCGAGCGATTTGATAGGGAAAGGAAGAAGTTACTTCGCGGATGAATTTGATGTCGCACTCCTTCCTCTCGCTTTTGGGTTCTTATATTGTAAAGTTGTTTGTTTCATCTTCCTTTTTTTTTTTTTATAAAACTTTTGGCAATTCTTTTATAGCATTTGGAATACACGTTTCAAGTACGTAGTTTTTTTCGATATTGATCATTTAAAAATAAAGAAAATGCTCAGGATTGTGACCTTTGTGCAAGAAATTAATTATTAACAAATTAGGTGATTATTTCAATTTAATCGCCTTATTAAGTAAATGGGGTCTTGCAAATCACTTTTTATTCTTAGCCCAAGGAGCAAAAAGTTACATTACTCTCTCAATCCAGGATCTTTTAGATCATTGCGAACAATTTCAATAAGTCCATACCACTGTCGAGTAGACATCACATATGCATTTCACAGAAAAATTAGTAGGATTGCTGTGAAAAACATATCATTTCTAAAGGCTCTTTCTTAATTTGATCTTCTTTTATGAAAATTTATCTCACTAAAAAATTAATACAACACATTAAAATACTAAGCCAAAGTGCTTGAATCAAAAAAATTGAAAAATGAAGAAAATATCAATTAAGAAAATCAAATGATGAGCTCTATGCATGATGTGGTCATCATGTAGGATTAAATTGTGATGACGGAGCATTAGAACGTCTTGGTAACCCATTTGAGCAAGAACAAAACCATGTGCTGATTCATATTTCAACATTCCCCGTTCATTGCTTTTAAGGTATTGTCGAAATACCAAGATCCCAGATCATATTAAAGATCTTCCAATTAAAGTTATATAGAAGGCCAAAATATCAAAGGTAGTATAAGGACTTATGCACGCTTAGGCAATCAGATAAATTTATTGATTATTCAATTATTGATGGACATCAACAAAAGTTCGATTCCTCACACTGACTAATTGGGGATTTTGACATTAACATTAGAAGAACTAGTTAACACGCCGCAATTGACGCATTCACACTTGTGAGTTTCCATATTGCAGAGTGGCAACTTGCACCCCGCACATTCAGATAGGCAATCAATGTCTCGATCGCATGCTTCGACTCTTGTTACCATCCATGGCCCGCCTGAGAAAGGAAAATAAAAAGAAAAAATTCAGGACATTGTCTTTTTTATTTTTATTTTTTTGGGAGATACTTATTTCAAAATAGCACATGTCGTTGCACACAAGTGAAAGCAATTGCAAAATTAAGCAAATATGGGTATTCTTTGTACTTCCTCAACCTTGCTTTAGCTTATGGAATGAAAATGTTAAATATCCTCCTAACGATTAAGACAAGAATAGTTGCATAGTACATAAGAAAATTAGGCAATAGGGTTGAGAGAGAGAGAGAGAGAGAGAGAGAGAGAGAGAGAGAGAGAGAGAGAGAGAGAGAGAGAGAGAGAGAGAGAGAGAGAGAGAGAGAGAGAGAGAGAGAGAGTATATTACAAACAAGAGACACCAAAAGGAAGACCAACATCAACTTGGACGCTTGCTTCATGATTCCTCTAGAGTTTAGGTTTTGATAGAGTGATGAATGGTTGATAGTTTGGCTAGGCTAAACAGGGAGTGCTATGCAATGAAGTTCATGTGCACTACAATGCCCTATTTATACACTTGAATATCTTTTGTGCTATTAAATGCATTTTATAGATGATGTGAGGATCAGATTTCTCTCTTTTACCTTTGGTAATTTCATCATTGAGATACCTCAGTAACATGCTTTTGGCAGATTATAATGATTATTTCCTAAAACTGTTTTTTATGATATATATATATATATATATGCAATTATAATAGAAAATACGAAAAGAGCAAGTAATAAATTAAAAGTTTTAATTCAATTGATGGACACCAGTTCTTCATATGTTTTATAGTGAAAAGATTTTTGTTTTGAATGTGTTAAACATAGGTTGAAAAGTTTGATGAAAATTTTCCAACAATTTTTTATTATTAAGAACCCTAAATTTTAGATGGAAATGGAGAGACTTACGATATTGGTTTGCATGAATCTCCACATTTAGCTCTATTTGTTTTGTGAAGAATGAGTGATTTGAAAACGTTTTCTTAAAAATGGACATGTGTATTCCTTGAAATAATTAGTCAATAAAAAATATTCTAGTTATCAATAGTAATTAACATTTAAATATTTACGCAAATGATAAAAAAAAATTTTGGTTCATTTAATTTTATCTATAAAATAGGTGATCAAGGCAGAAATAAATGAAAGACCACCCTTAAAAAGAAATTGCATGTGAAGCGTAGTTTTGAAGGCTTCTAAAATTTATTAATTTAGTCAATAAGCTAAAAGGGGAAAGGAAGAAGTAAATAGTCTTTGCAAATCGCATGTTCCCCTCAAGTAACCGTTTTCTTGTCCTTATCCAACTCTTGGCTCAGGCGCACGGTTAGGGCTTCACGCTTGTTCGATTCTTATCTCCTGGAATCAATATTTCTTTTCCTCTTTTCCAACTCATTGCTAACTTTCTCTTGTTCTGAAAATATCCTTTGTATTTTGTCACGTTGAAGGCATGGTATCCTTCTTTCTTATAGAAAAACAATAATAGAAATGCACATGCAAACCGCAGCCTCTTTTTCATTTTTCTTCTCCTTCTTTCTAGTGAGGAAATCGATTATTCACTAATATGCTCCGGTTTGCCACATTATTACGACGCCCCCTAGAAGCCCAACACTACTAAACCATGATGATGAGGTCGGTCTACCTTAAAGAGTGCATAATCAACTCGCATGGCAAGAGAGTGTAGTGTTATGCATTAACATCGTGAATTCAAGCCCACAAATATAATTTTCAAACCCATTTCTTGCATTTAACACATAAATAAGTACATATACAAGAACCGTACACTCTTCCTTCTTTTTGAGTTTTCTTTGACCATTGAGCTTGAATCGGTGAAATCTGCCTTGTAAATATGGAAAATTTCACTTCATGAGCTCATATTACAGCTAATTCTTAACCATGAAGGAAAGTGACAAAGCGATTTGAAAGGGAAAGGAGTAAGTTTCTTCGCAAATGAATTTGATGTGGGGCTCCTTCCTCTTGCTTTGGGCTTTTCTACCATACATGGAATGGAATTGTTTCATTTTTTTTTTTTTTACTACTCTTGATGATTCTTTTACAGAAAACTGCTAAGTTTTCAATGCGATTAATGAAAGCACCAAATTCGGCCATATTTCTATAAAATTGGTGATCCATGCATAAATTAATCAAAGGCCACCATTGAGAAGAATCGCACGCGAAGCATAAGGTTATCAAAATGGATCACAAACATAAATTTTGACTCAAGTTTCTTGAAATGAATTGGACATGGATCCCACGTGACGTAGGACATAGGCCATTAGTGATCCAACGAGAAAATCCAAGGAAGAATATGGGCTCTAGTGGTTCTATTTTGGACCCATTTCAACTGTAGCCATCCAGAAGTCGCATTAGTCCACTTCGACTAATTATGCCATAGTCTTAATTGACCAGGACAATATCTTGCAATAGGTTCAATTTATGGTCGGCAGAGCCTCTTTGTCCACCTTCCACTGCGTCGGCGGAATGTCGAGGAAAGCCACCTCAGTAGGTGATGTTGGCCAGCTATCTCTTGAAGTTATTTCCCCAGCGATAGGCAGCGATCAAGGTTATGGATGAACGCTATTTTCATTAGGCTAAACTTGTATTGTAATTACTGATTTGAGAGAAAAGTGGGTTCTAAAGCGCTAATGGTGAAGTTGGGCAATGAAAGCCCTTGGTTTGGCTGGGCCTACTGGCTTGGGCTTTGGGCCTACTCTCTCGTTCCATTTGTTCTTTCAAGCAAATGGATTTATAGGCCAAACTAGCGATTTCGCCTAAAAGTGATCACTTCTTATGGCTATGCAATCAATCCCGTTCTACCCTAGAACTAGATTGGACCACCCATAAAAATATATTAGGCTCTCAATTTCAATGGAAACAAGTCTGGTTATCGATTTCAAATTTTTGGAGTTGCAACTCTTAGGGTAAGTTTCAAGTTTTGGGTGTCGAACCCACCCACTCAAGAGCTGATTAGAACCTTTTTTTTTTTTTTTTTTTTTTTTTTAAATTTGAAGAAATTTATTATTCTTAAATGAGCTTAAATTCCATAGTGCATAATATTTCTATTTTATTTCTATTGATTTTTTACTTTGGATGGTTTTGTTGCATATATTATTTTACTTAAATTGTTACTTTTCTTGTCTTTGAAAAAAAATTGAAGCAAAAGAGAATTGAAAAGCAATTCCTAGGTAGAGCTTGAAACTAGGCTAGACAAACAAAACAGATTTAAAAATCAGCTTCAAAATAAATAGGATTCCATATTCTAGCTTGAAGCCGATCATGCCTAATCATCCTCTCCATCTCAAGGGTGCATATCTCTTTCATTCAAGATGCTCGATCAAATCAACACATCTGCACAATTTGATCGAAGCGCTCGTAGAAATACTGGGTTCGGTTTCAAAATAAATAATATAAACAGGATGGATTCCAAGGTCGATTTCAAAATAAACAGGATTGATTCCCGATTCTGCGTCAAACTCACTCCTTAACCAATCACCCCTAGTCACTGCTAAATCAACCTCTCAATCTCGAAGGCACCTATATTTCTCATTCAAGATGCTGGATCAAATAAACATCATGGCCTCTTTTCATTTTTCTTCTCCTCCTTCTCTGTGGCGAAATCGATTATCACGAGGTCGCTTTATGTTAAAAAATGCATAATTAACTCGCATGTCAAGAGGCTATGACGTTATGCATCGATGTCGTGAATTCAAGCCTACGAACCAGATTTCTAGACCCATTTCTTACATTTCACACATAGAGATATATTGATTGAAGTTGAATCGGTGAAATCTTCCTCATAGGTTTGGAAAATTCCACTTCACGAGCTCAAATTACAGCCCATTCCGCACTACAAAGGGAAGTAGCAGAGTGATCTGAAAGGGAAAGGAAGAAGTTACTTCACGGATGAATTTGATGTCACACTCCTTCCTCTCGCTTTGGATTTTTATACCAAAACGGGGTTTGTTTCATCTTCTTCTTCTTCTTCTTTTTAACTTTTGGTAATTCTTTTATAGCATTTGTAATTCATGTTTCAAGTTTGTAGTTTTTTTCGATATTGATCATTTATTTTTAAAGAAAATGTTCAGGACTATGACCTTTGTGCAAGAAATTATTATTAACAAATTAGCTAATTATTTCAATTTAATCTCCTTATTAATCAAATAGGGTCTTGTAAATCTCTTTTTATTCTCATCTCAAGGAGCAATAAGTCACTTTACTCTCTCAATCCAGGATCTTTTAGATCATTGTGAACAATTTCAATAAGTCCATATCACTGTCGAGTGACCATCACATGTGCATTTCACATAAATTAGTACGATTGCTGTGAAAAATATATGATTTCTAAAGGCTCTCTCTTAATTTGATTTTCTATTATGAAATTTTATCTCACTAAAAAATTAATACAACAAATTAAAACACTAAGTCAAAGTGCTTGAATCGAAAAACCAAAAAAGAAGAAGAAAATATCAATTAAGAAAATCAATTGATGAGCTCTTCGCATGATGTGGTCATCATGTTGGGTTGAATTATGATGACAGAGCATTAGAAAGTATTGGTAACCCGTTTGAGCAAGAACAAAACCACATGCTGATTCATATTTCAATATTCCCCATTCATTGCTTTTAATGTATTGTCAAAATATGAAGATCCCATATCATATAAATGATCTTCCTTTTTTGAAATAAATATCTCCCAAATAAAAATAAAAATGACGATGTCTTGAATTTTTTCTTTTTATTTTCCTTATTTAGGCGAGCCATGGATTAGGGCGATCGATTCCCTGTTCGGTCCGGTTCCAAGGTGGAATCGGAAACCGGACCGGGAGGACCAGTTCCCATTTTTTGGGACTGTGGATCAGACCGGACGGTCCTGGGACTAGGAACTAGACCGGACCAATGGTTCAGTCCGATCTAATAGGACCGACTACTTAGCCTAATTTTTTTTTTAAAAATACTAGAATTATTATTATTTTAGGGTTTATTGTAATTTTTAAGAAATTTAAAAAATACATTTTAAATAGAAAATTGTCGATCTGGTCCGTTGATCCGTTCTGGTCCGGTTCCCTCCCGGAGTCGGGCACCAGACTAATGCTCTCAGGAACAATACCAAACTGGCCGGTCCAATTCTATCCGGGTGGTTCTCGATTCGAGCGGTGTCGCGACCCTCCCAAAGGAGGTTGATGGATTACTAAACGCAGTGCTTAGCACGGACTCTCCCAAGTCCTACCAATTGCAACTTGGTACTCGATTCAACTATGATATTTATTTTACCTATTGGAGCCGCCACTAATCGGTTTTGGGTCGATTAGACACCCAAGTAAAATGTGGGAGTACATTTTACTTCGCGAACAAAAATCATGAGTTGGGGACTTGTACCTTTTCTCCTTATTTTTAAAAATGTTTTGCATACAACCTTTGTTGGATTTTGTAATATTACACCATTAACGTGTAAAATATGACCAAGCAATTGCACGAACAATAAAATAACATCCAACGATAATGATCATGAGAAAATATGAACCTGAACATATTTAAAAAAAAATGATATTATCATTATCACAATGTTTTTAAGAGAGATTGGCACAAACCAGAAGCACGATATTATATGAAACAACTAAAGGAGTGTAGTAGCAATGACCAGCAGCAATGTAGCAACAACGACGCACCAGAGCGGCAACGAACGTCAACAAATCAGCAGCAAACCAGTAGCAAACCAGCAGCAAACCAGCAGTGAACAGCAGCGACCAGCAGCGAACAGCAGCAATGATCAACGATGGAGATCTTCAGTGATGACAGAACTTTTGTAGCCGCTATTGGAGACTCATTTGAAGACTAAGGACTCAAAAAAAAAGACTACGTTGTGATGTATGCAAGGCACCACAACCTTGTGAAAACACGAAAGAGCTTTGTATGGTGATGAGAAAACCGATGATCCTCTCGTGCTCTTCTCCCCTCCTTTTATAATGGCCTCGAGCGTCTCTTTCTACGGGCAATTTTCTGAATTTCCTTTTCTCATTGCCTTAATTCATGGTTTGCAAATCGGTACGCGATTTTGTGGCCAGCTCAATCTTTCCTATTTCACGTCTTGATTCCTTCCTTTGTCAAATTTCCTGCCTTCTTGTTCACCCGATATTTTGGCTCTTGATTTCGAATCAGAAATTTAGATCCTCATTTACCAAAATTCGAATATCCATTACAACAAGAATGGCTGATCGGGATTCCCACCTTCCTTGCATAGCCAATCAGATTGATCCCATCTTATTTCCCAGCTCATTAGCTTCCTTTTGTAAGTCTCCACAGCCCACACTTGCCACAAATGTCTTCATTTTCTTCCCTCCATTTCGTCCATCTTATCCCATGAATTCCTCCGAAGATTCTTCGTGAAAATTGCAACCCCTAGTATCTCACTGATTTCCTTCCGAATTTTCTATCCTCACGTGTGCAATTCATTTGTCCCCTTCTTCATATTATGGGCAAGGTTCATGGTCCCTTATTAGGCTGAACATAATTTCCAATTTTGCTTAAGGGTTGAGTCAGCCTGCAAATATAGCCACACGTTAGGTCAAAATTTAGGTGTCAACAGCTGCCCCTCTTTGAAGGGGAGTCTTGCGCAGAGGTTTCCTTCAAAGATTCATGACACCTAAATTTCAATTATGCAAATGCTCTTTTTTTTTTTTTTTTTTTTTTTTTTTTTTCTTTTGGGGGGAAGGGAAATGCATGAGGAATGATGCTAGTACAAAGATAAAGTGTGTACTTATTAAGGTTGATCTAGAGTCCTAGAAAATTGTATTCAGGTATGAAATTATTTGTTGAGAGTCTAGACAAATACCTCATATTGCCTTGAAGAGTACTTAGAACTCATCTCAAGTATTACAGACATCTAGAGCTCACTTTTGATTGCCTCGAAGGGTACCTGGAACTCACCTCAGGTATAATAGACAGACTATTGGAACTCGAGTCATATAGTCTAGAAGGGTACTTGGAACTCATCTCAGGTATTAAATAGATAGACTACTGGAACTCACCTCAGATAGTCTGGAAGGGTACCTGGAACTCACCTCAGGTATTAAATAGACATCTGGAACTCACCTCAGGTATTAAATAGGCATCTGGAACTCACCTCAGATTGCCTTGAAAGGTACCTGGAACTCACCTCAGGTATTAAATAGACAGACTATTGGAACTCACCTCAGATCGTCTAAAAGGGTACTTGGAACTCACCTCAGATCGTCTGAAAGGGTACCTGGAACTCACCTCAGGTAGTAAATTGACATCTGGAACTCACCTCAGATATAATAGGCAGACTATTGGAACTTGCCTCATATGATATAGGCATGGAACTCTTCATTGGGAATTGTCTTGATGATATACATGGAATCTTCAAAGGTAAGCAAAGTACTCGCTACATGGCTCTTGTCTCTATTAGATTAAATACCCATGTATATCTTTGAAAAAAAAACAATTAAATTACTTAATTGAGATTTAAGCATATCAATTTCACCATGTCTGCATCACCAAATTTCACAAGAGAAAATCATTATCAAAACAACCTTTATTCATGACATGGATTTACTCAAAATGCCAAATAAAAGACTTCCAGTCTGAAAGGCTTTTCACTCTTTGAGATGCTGTTTCATTATTGCGGGAAATGAAATGATCACTCTATCTCACCATCATCATCATGTTAACAAGGGTCCGAGCTTTTCTTGCAAGCGATACAATCTTACCGATCTAAGGGGTCTTTTAAAAGGACCGTAATTTAGGCTTGGTCAAAGGATATTCAATTCATGGCTTTGATTGTTCTTCATGCATCATCTCCACTTGGTTTACAAATCAAGAACCTTGCAAATGAAATAGAAACAATCTTGCCTCGCACTTCTTTGAGTGAAGCTTTTGACATCTAAAACCCCTATGTTAATTTAAGTGCCATAATCGAAGAGACTTTAAAGGGATGTAACATAGGCTAGGTTTATGTGTTGAGAAATGAAAGGATTTGTTAGGCTCAAAGATTTTTGACTGAAGGGTTTTTAAGTAGGTGATCATCTTGGCATCATTACTAATCTTCTCCTTGGCATTGGGATTGTCTTCTTTTATCAACCATGAGAGTCCAACATTGATCTTTACAAAATCATTGCCTTTCCATTAGAGGATGATTTTTAGAAACTTGGCCTTCGACCTCAAAAATTGGGCTTCAATAGTTTTTCTCTCACCCCTTTTTTTCTTGTTTTTTTTTTTTCCTCTTTTTCGATACATTTCTTGCAATGCCCCCAATGGAATAGAAAAACTTTGGCTTTTATGGCGCCATCAACTCTTGGACAATTCAGTTCGTTTGAACTCTTGGGTCTAGATATTCAATCTACACTCGAACCACATTGTCTCAATATGGTAACTCATTTACCTTGCCCCAAGTGTGGGGATGATCACCAACTAGGTTTTTTAGAAATTAATTTACAGGCTCAATTGGGTTATGCAAGGGGTAAAATGTGTGTATGATAGAGAAATGAATGCTCTTCATCATTTTAAGGCACTTAAATTCACATTTGAGTTCATTTGCATTAAAGACACTCAAAGATTGATACAAGTGAAGGCAAGAAAGTTCTATCCATTTTTCCACCTTGTAATAGCACCCTTACCTCCAATTTGCCCCAATATGGGGTGGTTCTTGATAGGGCTATTTTTGAAAGGATTTCTTCTGACATTCAAGCTCAAAGGGGTTAAACAATGGTTACCTGTATTGTATAAGGAAGAGAAATAAGATGCCCCTCATCATTTCAGTCTATGTACCTTTTGCAAGAAAGCTCTCTACCTCAAGAACATGGAATTTCTTATCCTTGTCTCAGTGTATAAGGGACCGTGTGTATGATAAGGATTGTCTTTCATCATCCCGACACTTCTCATTTGGCATTCTTAGCATCACACATCATTCATTTGACAAGATAAGCTTCAAATAAAATTGGTGATTTGGACAGGCAAAATTATTATGCATAAACTTTCAACCAATGATTGTTTCCTTGCCCCAAATTATCATGTTTTTGGGCAAAAGAAAGATTGTTTTCATTCATGGGTAATACTTCTTTACAGCATCAGAATTTACAAGATTCATGAATTCACGTCCATCCATTTATGCTAATATTAAAGCACCTCCAGGAAGTACTTTCTTCACAACATATGGTCCACTATAATTTGGGGTGAACTTGCCTCGAGGATCAGGAATGATCGATAGTACCTTCCGTAGTACTAAATCATTAACTTCAAAGTGTCTTGGGCGAACCTTCCGATTAAAGGACCTGGCCACCCGTTGTTGATAACACTGACCATGACATACAGCTCTTGGGCGCTTCTCATCAATCATGTTGAGCTGGTGATATCTTTGCTGCATCCATTCGGCTTCGTTAGCCGATTTGAGATAACACTCTTAATGAAGGGACTTCCACTTCCACAGTAAAACCGCTTCCATGCCATATACTAGAGAAAAAGGTGTTGCCCCAGTAGATGTTCGAATTAAAGTCCTATACGCCATCAATGCATAAGGGAGTCTCTCATGCCAATCACGATAATTATCAGCTGTCTTTGCTATTTTTTTCTTAATGTTTTTATTTGCTGCCTCAACAGCACCATTCATTTGGGGGCGATAAGGAGATGAATTTAAGTGGCGAATTTTGAACTCCTTCAATAAATCATCAACAAGCTTGTTATTTAAATTTGATCCATTGTCAGTGATGATAGCCTCGGGTACACCATAGCGAGCAATAATATCTCGTCGTACAAACTTGATGACGTTATTTGCAATGACGGTTGTATATGAAGTTGCCTCTATCCACTTAGTGAAGTAATCAATGGCCACGAGGATGAAACGGTGGCCATTCGATACTTTTGGATTAATTGGGCCAATTACATCAATGCCCCACATTGAAAAGGGCCATGGTTCAGACAGCTGATGTAACTCATTTGGAGGGACATGTATCTTGTCTCCATGGATTTGGCAACGGTGGCAGCGCCGGACATGTTGGATGCAATCGCTTTCTAGGGTCAACCAGAAATATCCTAATCTCATAATTTTTTTAGCCAACATATGACCGCTCATGTGGGGACCGCACACTCCTTCATGTATTTCTTCCATTAGTTGAGTGGCTTCTTTGGCATTCACACACCTCAACAACACTGAATCTTCTGTACAGCATATCTCCGCTGATAAAGAATTTTGAGGCAAGTCTCATAAGCTGTTTCCTATCAGTTGGACCACTGCCTTCAGGGAACTTTTGGCTTCGAATATACGTCATGATGTCATGATACCATGGTTTTCCATCTGGTTCCTCAGCTACCATCATACAATAGGCTGGTTTTGCAAGAACTTCAATCTTTAAGGGCTCGACTTCTAGACCATTTGTGGCTCGGAGCATAGATGATAGTGTAGCAAGTGCATCTGCGAATTGATTATGAGACCTCGACAGGTACTCAAATGATATATTGTCAAACTCTTTTACGAGACTTTCCAAATATTCGTGGTAGGGGACCAGTTTAGCATCTCGAGTTTTCCATTTCCCAACGGTTTGGAGGATGATAAGTGCCGAATCACCGAAGACCTTCAACTTGCTAACTTCCATCTCAATGGCTACCTGAAGGCCAAGAATGCAAGCCTCATATTCTGCTATGTTGTTAGTACAAGGGAATACCAACTTTGCGGCCACGGGATAATGTTGTCCATTGGGAGATATTAAAACTGCTCTAGTTCCAGACCTGGATAAATTTACTGCACCATCGAAATACATGGTCCATGATTCCTTTTCCACCGTTGAAATGCGATCGTCGGGTAGGTCCAACTCGTCTTTATTTCGAATCTTTGTGGAACCATCCGCCAACATATCAGCGATTACCTAGCCTTTCACTGACTTCTGTGACACACTTTGCACATCAAATTCGGAAATCAAGATTTGCCATTTTGCCAATTTCCCAAGTAAAGCTGGTTGTTCTAGCAAATATTTGATAGGATCATCCCGGGTAACCAGATATATTTGATAATGTAGGGTGTACTGCCTTAGTCTATGTAAGACCCAAACTAAGGCGGAACATGTTTTCTCAACATTAGAGTAGTTCATTTCTACCGCAGAAATTTTTTTACTCAAATAGTAAATAGCACATTCTTTCCTATCCGTAGGCCTTCTTTGAGCGAGCATTGCTCCTAGCGATTCCCTGTTAATCGTGAGATAAAGAGTGAAGGGTTGTCTTGGCGTTAGGGGAACCAATACTGGCGGGCTCATCAAGTAATGTTTCAACTTCTCAAACGCTTTTTGACACTCATCATCCCATTTGATCTGGGCATTCTTTCGGAGGAGTTTAAAAAAAAAAGGCTTAGCTCGAGAGTTGGGAAATGAATCGGGAAATTTTCCCAAAAGGCTACGAACTTCTTTCACTGTTGTCGGTGGTTGCAAATCGCATATTGTTTTGACCTTTGATGGGTCAACTTCAATGCCTTTACTGCTAACGATGAAACCCAATAGTTTGCCAAAAGTTGCTCCAAAAACACATTTTGCTGGATTGAGGCGTAATTTAAACTTGCGAAGTCGTTCAAATAACTTCCTCAAGGTCTTGAGGTGATTCTCTCCTTCACGGGTTTTGGCGATCATATCATCAACATACACTTCAATCTCCTCATGCATCATATCATGAAAAAGTGCTACCATGGCCCGTTGATAAGTTGCCCCGGCATTTTTAAGGCCAAAAGGCATAACTTTGTAGCAAAAGGTTCCCCATGGAGTAATGAATGATGTTTTTTCCTTATCTCTTTCATTCATCATGATCTGGTTATATCCAGAGAACCCATCCATGAAAGAAAAGAGTTTAAACCCAGCCGTGCTATCTACCAGAACGTCAATGTGAGGCAATGGAAAATCATCTTTTGGGCTTGCTTTGTTTAAGTCCCTATAGTCAACACAAACTCGAACACGACCATCTTTTTTCATCACGGCACTATGTTTGCTACCCACTCGGGATATTGCGAGACCTCAATGAATTTCACATCGAGGAGTTTCATGACTTCCTCCTCTATTTTTTTGGAAAGTTCTGGCTTGGTCCTTCGTAGCTTCCGCTTCTTAGGAGGCATGTTTGAATTGGTTGGGAGACAATGCTCAATGATCGATGGGTCTAAACCAGGCATATCGGCATAAGTCCAGGCGAAGACATCCCGATATTCTTTTAGCAACTGGATCAAAAGTTCAGCTTCAAGTTTAGTTAGGTTTGCTCCAATCTTAACCTCCTTAATGTCTTCAGTGCCACTAAGGTTTATGGTGATAGTTTGCTCAGTAGTAAGCAGCTTCGAATTTTCATGTTGCTCCCACTCGCGCTGAATAGCATTGTGTTCATCATCGCTATAGCTTGAAACTTCATAAGTCTGCATAGTGTCATGCCTGAAACACCAAGCACATGATTAGGAGGACAAGCAAGATAAACTATATGCATGCTTAAAAACTCTTTTTTTTTTTTTTTTTTTTTTTTTGAAATTTTTTTTTAGGAGGGACATAAAAGCCCTAGCCTTCGAATTAGTTCCTTGCCATTTCTTTTGGTAGGATTTCATCATAGGGCCAGTTTGGTATACTTCAACATGCCCTCAAACACATGAAAAATTTTCATGATCTTTATTGAAAGAAAGACAAATTACAATTATTGAAACGGGAGAAAGGAAATCCTAGCATAGGAAAAGAAAAAGCAATGAAAGCTCCTACGCAGAGGAGAATGCATAAAATCAAAGCCCCCCTACATTGGGGTTTTTGAATCAATGTCATCAACTTCATCGATGGCAAGGACAAAGTCTTCTTCGAACAAGCTGATGACCCCTTCAAGCGTGTCCTCTTTCTCATGCTCTTGCTTGTATAATGAATCCTCTTCTTCTTGCATTAATTTTGCAGGTCCTGGGAATGTGGACTTGATGTGGGGTATGCTAAGACTACCCCTCTCTCCTCCTCCTCTTCCTCGGTAGGATCGTCCACCCCTGCCACGATAGCCCAATCCAGTTGTGTATGAGTTTCGCCCCACTTCAATTGGTTGTCGGGTGCCCTGACCATGTTGGCCTAAGCCATCTCCAGGAGCGAAGCTACTTCCCACCATGATCTTGCCTACCATGATTGCAGATTTGGATACTTCCGGGGTCGGTAGAGTAGCACCCTGGGCCACCTGAACGGTTGATACTAGCTCAAAGGCTTGGTAGCTAGACTCAACCTTGGAATCTGGTTCCACATATGGAATAGCCGTCTCATGATAGACTCTAAAATCATCTTCTCCTCGAATTGTGATAAGCTTCCCTTCGATCACAAACTTTACCTTCTGATGGAGGCTTGAGGGTACAGCTCCTGCAGCATGTATCCATGGACGCCCTAGCAATAAGTTGAATGCCGTTGGTATATCCAAAATTTGGAAGACTGCATTGAACAATGCTGGTCCAATTTGCAAATCTAAGTCGACCTCTCCAACTGTTTCTTTCCTGGTCCCATCAAATGCACGAACAGAAGTTTTGGCCATGCGGATATTTCCCAAATTATACCCTAGGCGTTTCAAAGTTGCCAAGGGACAAATATTTAAGGCTGATCCGTTGTCAATAAGCACACGAGCCACCAGGGTGCTTCGGCATTTGACTGATATATAAAGAGCCTTGCCATGTCCCCTTCCTTCGACAAGGAAATCCTCATCAGAGAATGCGATCTGGTCCTTTAACAAGATAGACCCCACAAATTCTTCAAGTTTGTCCTGCTCGATAGATTCTGGGACATGTACTTCGCTCAGGACTTTCATCAGGGATTTTTGATGTTTTTCTGACGTCTGGAGTAACTCTAATAAAGAGATTTGGGCTGGCATCTTTCGAAGTTGATCTACCACATTATACTCGCTTGCCTTAATTATAGACAAGAACTCTTTTGCTTCCTCATCACCGGCGGCTTGACGGGTTGTGAGTTGGCTTGAGCATAGGCACGCCCAGATCGAGTGACAACATCTATCTCCGTGTCGAAACACCATGGGACCGCCTTATCACTTGTATACGCATAAGGTTGCGTAACGCTAAGGATTAGTTCTTCATCATCAGATGAGTTCATGTCAATGATCAACTCATCTCCACCGACTCATCTTGGGTCAAGGGATCGATCTTATCAACCCCAATATCTAGATTAGCGAATTCATATTCTAAATCAATGACCAATGGAGTGATTGTCGAAACCATACCAGTATGATCTCCATAAACTATCATCTTCTCGTCGATCAATGCCTTAATTCTCTGCATCTTTTGAGCCATAGTGAGCTTCTCCTCACTTGAATAATACCCAACCCGAACCAGGTTGTCATAAACAACATCTATGTGTACTTTCGGGCCCTTCTTTCTTCCATCATCGGAATTGAATATGACATTCACTCCTTCCGCATGATCAGGTAGCGGATTTTTCTAAACATTAGGTTGTGAATTACCAAAGGAGAATACATTGGCATCCAACAAGTTTTGGACTTTGTGTTTGAGTGTGAAGCAATCGTCAATAGAATGCCCCTTTTCTCCCATGTGGTAGTCACATGTCTTAGATGGGTCATAATTGGGGAAGCGCTCAGGATTAGGACGTCGGGGCTCCTTAGCCAATAAACCCTTCTTCTGGAGGATTGGTAGAATTTTCGACAAAGGCTTCGGAAGTGGTGTAAATTGTCGCTGGGAAGAGTCCCTTTGCTGGCCAAAGAACGGTCGCGATCCTCTTTGCTGAATGTTCGGAGTTTGGATGTTACTTTGGGTGGTGCGAGTTGGCCTGATATAGGCCGCATTAACTTCTGCAATTGGCTCCTTATCTCTTCTGCTCGTGAACCTCTTAGATGGCCCAATCTGGTCAGATGCCCAACCATCACGGATGGCTACCTCGATGCGCTCACCCACTGAGATCAACTCTCCGAGTGAGTTAAATTTGGATCCAAGAACTCGGTTGCGAAATTCGAATGGCAGAGTCTTCATAAATAAATCCAGCATTTCCTTTTTAGTTAATTCAGGCGTAATCTGCGCAGCTAGTGCTCTCCATCTTGTAGCATAAGCCTTAAAAGATTCGGTTTTATTCTTCTCAATACGAACCAAGTCTTCACGAGAGGGTGCGACATCGATATTGAATTTGTATTGCCGCAGAAAAGCATCATAAAGGTCCTCCCAAGCCTCAAACAGATTAACCTTCTTCATTACATACCATTGTAGAGCCGGTCCAGCTAGACTCTCTTGGAAAGTATGGATCATGAGGGGCACGTTATTAGCATGTGGAGTCATTCTTCATTAAGAAATAATGCATGTGCAACTTAGGACAGGACGTGCCATCATACTTATTGAACTCAGGCGCCTTGAATTTTTTGGGGACCTTGACTTTGGTGATGTGGGACAGACCTCGAGGGAGCTCCTCTTCATAACCCTGAAGTTGTCTGAGTTTCTCCTCAATCTTTGCAATTCGCTCGATTTCCTCTGTCTTCGGCGTGGCCGAAGGTATGACTAGCACTTCATCATCAGTAAAAGTTGGGGATGTATTAGCATCCTTGACTAGAGGCGCATCATTGGAAGTTGATGAGCCACCAGTAGAAACGTTCTTTCCTTTGTCTCCCGGGTCAGCAACAGGAGGGGATTGTGGTAAAACCACTTCAACTTGCCGAGCTAGTGGGGCAAAGTGTTCATCTTGATAGAATCGATTTGCTTGGAGAGTTGTTCTAGGACATTCATGACTTGCTTCATCTCTGTCTCGAGGGCGGTGACGCGAGCTTGCTCAGTGTTATCAGCCATCGCAGCTCTAGAACGAGTACGAATCGGTGATCTTGGGTGAGCCGTGATGTATCAAAATTAATCACACCGTATCGAGAATAAGACAATAAGCATCATAACATATGAGGTTGATCCATGACAACTTGCATTTATTATTTGAAAAAAAAAATGTTCATGAAATCAAACTTCTCAAGACATCAAACAGCATGATCTAAATACAAATCAGAGACTATGCTACGAAGCCGTTTATTTTTGTTAGTCAAAACGGCTACGCGGGCTTCAGCTTTTTCCACTCTCTCCTCGAGCTGTTGAGTCCGCACTTGAAGAGTGGGCTTCGGTGTCACCTTGGGTATGACTGGCAGCAAAGCGGGATCGATTTGATGATGACGGATGTAGCGCCGGGAAGCATGATATAATTTTTCTTTTCCATTGATGACTTCTGGCCAAATGATCTCTTGTAGGGGACAGTCATCCCAATTATTTATACTATCTTCCACTTCAATTTGGTAGCTACGATTCTTTTGGATGAAATCCACTCTAGACAAATTCGGCTTCAAAGGGGATGGAATCTCTTGCAATGACCGATATTGACGAATAACTCTCACCGGATAGTAGTGTGTAATGCCAGTAAATCCCAGTAATGGAATTGGATCATTCGCATTGTGAGTGAGACGCGCCACACGGACTCTAAACCAGCCAGCATACCATCGAAAATCCTCAGGGCTTGGGCCTTTTAAAAAATCTATCCATTCAGAAAAGGAATTTTTAGGGGCCAAGTCTTTCTTTTTTATGAACCTTTGGATCGGGTGACGAGAATCATCAATTTTAAAAATAACCATGTAAAAGCCAAAATTCTTGACGTGGGAAAGGAACCATATTTGTAAAAGTTCAAGGGTTGCATGAAAAGCCCCTCTCCCATTTTCTTTAAAGCGAGTAAGGGACAAGAAAGTTTCAGCTAATATCATGTTGATAAATTTCATGCCGGCACATACTTGTCTAACTACCCATGCGATTAAGGGATTAATGGCATTCTTATGATAAGGAAAAATCACAAATCCGAAAAAAGCCAAAATAAAAATTCTACCCATTTGGTGTGACGAGGATTGCTTTGAAAAATGTTTGGCTAAAAAGGCAAGTGGGCAAGAATTATTATTGCACTTTAAAAGTTTGTTCACCTCGTCTGTTTTAATTTTCAAAAATTCTGCCAAAACAGATGCAGCTTCTAAACCAACTGGGGGTCTAACAAGTTCGGGCCCTAGAGGAATTCCTGCAAGAACACTGTACTCTTCCAAAGTTGGTGTCAATTCGTGCTCTCCAAATATGAACGTTGATGTTGCGGAGCACCAGAAATGAGTCAATGCCATGATCATCCCACTATGAGTCTCGACTTGCGAAGAGAGATGAGCCCGCCTATCTTTGACGTAACATAAGTCTGTCCATTCTTATCTAATTTGTCCCACCACTTTTGGAGCTCGGTCTTGGGAGTGGAAAAAGCTGAATTTCAGTCCTCCTCATTGTATTCAAATTCTTACCAATGGTTGACCTAACATTGTCATGGACCCAAAAGAATGTTGTAAATAGCATAAAAGTACAAAGAACTTACTCATGAGAAGTAGGGCAACAAACACAGAGACATGCGAATGTATGGGTGAGGTTCAAAACTAAAGGTGAGATTTTCAAAATAAATAAAATAAAATAAGGCTTGAGACTATAGTTCAAGAGGGTGTACCAATTAGCCGAACATGTCTATTGGCTAAATCGGGCCCTCTTGATACCGGCTTAATCGAAAGGTTGTCTTTACCATCGCGTGTCTGCGAATAAAGATGAACACTTTCGACACCTAGAAGAAGCGGGGTTAAAAGGGCGGCCCCCCTGCATGTTTGCAGGCGTTGCCGGGTCCTCTTAACACCATCCTAACTATTCTCCTAGCATGTGACCCAGGTCCGGTCATGGGACGTGTGTGTAAAGGTGTAGTGCTAAAACATTTAAAACATGCATGGCAGATTATATAATGGTTAAACAACACTTCATCTGCAGAACAAGGGTTAAACATATACTTCACCCTATATAACTTTCACCTGCAAAACCATTTAACACCTAAAATTAGTGGTGTACGTGGTCATCACGCATGAAAAGCAAAAACATTTTTTACAAGAGAAATTCAGGCCTTAAGTCCTCTATGAATTTTAATCCAAGTCCCCAGTGGAGTGGCCAAGCTGTCGCGACCCTCCCGAAGGAGGTTGATGGATTACTAAACGCAGTGCTTAGCACGGACTCTCCCAAGTCCTACCAATCGCAACTTGGTACTCGATTCAACTATGATATTTATCTTACCTATTGGAGCCGCCACTAATCGGTTTTGGGTCGATTAGACACCCAAGTAAAATGTGGGAGTACATTTTACTTCTGCGAACCAAAAATCATGAGTTCGGGGACTTGTACCTTTTCTCCTTATTTTTAAAAATGTTTTGCATACAACCTTTGTTGGATTTTGTAATATTACACCATTAACGTGTAAAATATGACCAAGCAATTGCGCAAACAATGAAATAACATCCAACGATAATGATCATGAGAAAATATGAACCTGAACATATTTTAAAAAAAATGATATTATCATTATCACAATGTTTTTAAGAGAGATTGGCACAAACCAGAAGCACGATATTATATGAAACAACTAAAGGAGTGTAGTAGCAATGACCAGCAGCAATGTAGCAACAACGACGCACCAGAGCGGCAACGAACGTCAACAAATCAGCAGCAAACCAGTAGCAAACCAGCAGCAAACCAGCAGCGAACAGCAGCGACCAGCAGCGAACAGCAGCGAACAGCAGCAATGATCAACGATGGAGATCTTCAGTGATGACAGAACTTTTGTAGCCGCTATTGGAGACTCATTTGAAGACTAAGGACTCAAAAAAAGACTACGTTGTGATGTATGCAAGGTACCACAACCTTGTGAAAACACGAGAGAGCTTTGTATGGTGATGAGAAAACTGATGATCCTCTCGTGCTCTTCTCCCCTCCTTTTATAATGGCCCCGAGCGTCTCTTTCTACGGGCAATTTTCTGAATTTCCTTTTCTCATTGCCTTAATTCATGGTTTGCAAATCGGTACGCGATTTTGTGGCCAGCTCAATCTTTCCTATTTCACGTCTTGATTCCTTCCTTTGTCAAATTTCCTGCCTTCTTGTTCACTCGATATTTTGGCTCTTGATTCTGAATCAGAAATTTAGATCCTCATTTACCAAAATTCGAATATCCATTACAACAAGAATGGCTGATCAGGATTCCCACCTTCCTTGCATAGCCAATCAGATTGATCCCATCTTATTTCCCAGCTCATTAGCTTCCTTTTGTAAGTCTCCACAGCCCACACTTGCCACAAATGTCTTCATTTTCTTCCCTCCATTTCATCCATCTTATCCCATGAATTCCTCCGAAGATTCTTTGTGAAAATTGCAACCCCCTAGTATCTCACTGATTTCCTTCCGAATTTTCTATCCTCACGTGTGCAATTCATTTGTCCCCTTTCTTCATATTATGGGCAAGGTTCATGGTCCCTTATTAGGCTGAACATAATTTCCGATTTTGCTTAAGGGTTGAGTCAGCCTGCAAATATAGCCACACGTTAGGTCAAAATTTAGGTGTCAACAAGCGGTCTAATGGGATGCCCACGTGGTTTGACTAAAATGAAAATGACGTTAGCTGAAATATCATATGGTCCAATTTTTTCTTTGGTGTGGTAAAAGATGAGCAACTGCCTATTATGCCAAGCCCGCATTTGATCTCTTATGGTTTCTGGCTTCAATTGTGGTCCTTATTCTGGTTCTTGACTTGAAATTTCATCTCACGCTTCCTATTTGGTTTTCCTTCTGCTCTTTGGCATTTTTAAGCTCTTGTGGCAGAAGTTACTATAGTGCCGCCTTCACGACTGATGGCCCTAGTCGGGCAGGCGCTCAAGTGGCAGCAGCATCGAGGTGTGGATGCAGATGCTTTCTCTTTCAATATTTATCAAGTTTTTACCTAGATTGTCATGATTTATTCTGCTACATTACTCGGCAGTAGCTTTACTCTTTCTTCTGTTAGATTCCTTTTATCCTCTTCCCTCACTCTTAGTACTTCTCCCTCCGTATAATCCCACACCCATATTTTTGAAGTTAACCTGTTTGGTTTGCCTTCATATACCTTTCTGGTTAAAATAAAACTTAGCTGAACAAATTTAATTTTGGAGCAAATCATATTAGATATCGTCCTTGGCTTTTGATGGCATGCATGACTTGGATGAAGTGCTGAACTATAACTGTAAATGAATGAGGAAAGTGGTGTTATCTGGTGATGCCTAACGTTAATACTTCATTTCCTTGCTTTAGATTAAAGTTTTGCTGATATTGATTTGGAAATGTTCTGCCATTTCTTTAGGACTACTACCTCCAGGAACCCAATTTGATCAATTTCGAGGAACTGCTGCTATGAAGCAAGATGTGGATGATATGTACCCTACAACTCTTTCACACACCATTAAGGTAGGCAGAATGTATTTATTTTCCTTTCTTGGTTGACTCTTGCTGCTAAACTCTTGTCTCCATTTATTTCACATAGATTCTTTCTTTTCACCCATTGAAACTTTTTAGACTAAAATTAGCTTTCTCATGCTCAAAGCTGGTCTGCTACATTTGACGTGATGGAGGCTGATGACTGATACAACAATAGCAACCACCAAATGGGGTTGGCTATGCAGATTCTTTTAGGGAATTGCCTTACGTAATATAGCATATACTTCCTCAATATGAAAAGGACTGAAAATCTCTCTTCAAAGTATCGTCCTTTCTTTTTTGTTATTCTCTAGTCCTCTTACCCTGTATGTTGCCTATACAGTCACATATTCTCTTTATAGAGATAAGTCTGTCTTCACATGTCCAGATGATTGTAAATAAATTCTCTAATCGTATCCTCAAGTAGAACCATGCCAAACATTCCTCCTGATCACCAGATCCACTATCATGTGATTCCTGTCAAAAGAGATTTCTTTACCATACCTGATTTCCCATGCATTTATTCTGATTCTGCCTTTTTGTTGCATCCACACATGCTTGGAAGCATTCTTATTTCTGCTGTAGTAATTTTATGTGCATTTGATTTTTGGCCAGCATCATTCTGTGGGATTCAGTATGGCTGTTGTTAATGTTGTTCAATAGAATTGCCCCTAAGCCTAGGTGGCTTTTTGCGATGATGCAAGATACCAAATGCACTTTATTTGATACATCCTCTTTGTTTGTGGGGGATCGGATCCATGACAAGTTCTACATTCCTTTGTAAAGTGGATCCAAGTTACTGAAATCGCTTGCTTTGGTATCTCCAAGTGTCAATTTTTGCTCATACTTCATTTGAGTTGCTTAGTTTAGTAAAAACCACCTCCATGTATTCCCTTTATGATGACTCAAATAGAAACCCTTGGATTCCAAAGTTATTCTGCATGGTTCTAGCTTCACACGAATCACAATCCACTAGTGTGATATCCTTGGCAAAGAGTATACATCAGTGAATATTTATGTTATTGGGGCATCCTCTGTTATTCCTCCAACAGAAACCACAACGTAATTATGAACGTCTCTCATCGTTTCTACATAAGTAATGTGAACCCCTTTATTCTCTAAAATTCCTCCAAAGAACTTCTAGAAATCTATTACATCCTCTTTTCAGATATATGAAACAATGAGAAATTATTGACCCAGGGTCGTATTTTTGATCAGTAGTTACTAATAAAAGTCTACTCTATAATGTCTTCATGTCATTTGATCAACAAGTATTGTCTTTACACTTATATGATTATTTACAATTATGGTAGTATCCTATTTACAATTTATATGCTGTTCAAGTTGATTGTATTATTATACTTGTTTATATCTTGTAATGATTTTTGTACAGGGTCAGCACCCTTTGGGTGCCACTTCAATCAAATTTTGTCTTTACCAATGATAAGAAAAATGATTTCACTTGTTATGAACATGATTGGAGCACAAAGTTTGGTTGATCGGAACTTGATGAACTTGAATTGGTTCTATTTTTGACACTTCAGTTGAGACAAAATAGTTGTCATTAAATTGCTTGAATCAAGATTTCTAAGTAACGATGTGAAACAGGAAGCAGATGCAACAACCACCCTGACTAGAATATGATGGACACTCTTTTTCCTCAATACCCATTTTGTGAATGAATTGGTCTAGTTAAGTCAAGTTAAATCTTGAGACAAATTTAGATGAACAGCTACAAATAGTGGAAAACAACAGTCATTACAATGTTGTTGAAATGCAGAAGAAAGGTGAAGAAGATATCTTGAATGAAAATTGCACTTTTTTGTGATCAGATGCCAGACTCTACTAATAATGTCAACTTTAATTTTGGCAACTCTGTTGATAATGTTGTAATAGTCATGAAACTTTGTACATAATTTTCTGATGTCATGTACTTTGTGCTGCTATAATGCAGTTTGGAACCAAAAGTCATGCAGAGTGTGCTAGGTTCTCGCCAGATGGACAGTTTCTTGTTTCTTGCTCTGTTGATGGATTCATTGAGGTCAGTGAGTTCAGAAAATCTAGTTACATTTGTTATTACATCCACCAAAAAAAAAAAAAACAAGAAGAAGACGATTTCATTTGTTGTTGTGGCTAGGTCTGGGATTACATGAGTAAGCTCAAAAAGGATCTTCAGTATCAGGCTGATGTAAGTACTTACTTTCTGTAACTTTTTGTTGGAGAATGATGAGTGTGTTGTCCTGATGGAGGAAAACAAAGTTGGGAATGGTTTTACTCCCTTTGGAAATGCA
This sequence comes from Corymbia maculata, assembly GCA_014182735.1. Classification (NCBI taxonomy): domain Eukaryota; kingdom Viridiplantae; phylum Streptophyta; class Magnoliopsida; order Myrtales; family Myrtaceae; genus Corymbia; species Corymbia maculata. The sequence goes on along the minus strand of CM024686.1, from coordinate 16,614,766 downwards.
TCATGTGACTAGGCTTGGTGATGCTTTCTTCTATCTTATTTATATGCCAGGGTAAATTATCTTTAGATGCCTGATGATATCTAGCTTATATGTACGGAATACACTGGTTTAAGTCTTTTTCCTTTTGTAAGGGCGATGTTACTTTAGTACTGGTAATGTGTGAATTACAAGATACCACTTTCCAAACTATGATCAGTTAGAACAATAGACTTTTCACTAAGGTGGTAGGTCAACGCTATTGACGTCAATGCACTGGTGCAATGAGGATATCTAGGAAAATTTCCTTGTATTTTAGGATATGGTCTTTTTGAATAATCTTAACATGGAGTTCATAGGAGGCCCAAGAACAGTTGGTTGTGCTATCTATCTATGAAAGAGTCTTAGATTTTGTCGAGGTAATTTCTTCTTATGCTTTGGCAATATATAGCTTCACATTGTTGTGACTTTTCTTATGGCCTCTATTCAATTTTCTTGTGAGAGCATAGTTCTTAAATTCATGCCAATAATGCGCCAAAAGATCACTCTTTACTTAATTTAGATAGAGTTTAAAAGTTTTTTTTTTCTCTTGCATCAAGAGGCCCCTCCTCCAAATATAATCTTGTATTGTTTTTTTGTGCTTAATATTCTTGTCCTATGCACTTTGAATGAGAGAAAGCAAAAACCTTTGGGGGAGAAGAAACTAAAAGCTGCTCAAAGTAGGCTCTAGCCTTTAGCCTTTTGAAGTAGGGTAATGACTCATGGAAATGAAACCGTCTTTTTGATTTTTGCAGGAGACTTTCATGATGCATGATGATCCCGACCTTTGTGTTGATTTTAGTAGAGACTCAGAGATGCTTGCTTCTGGGTCACAAGATGGCAAGATCAAAGTGAGTGAAGTTTCAACTGAATGCGAGAATATACTATTTTTTGTGATTATTCTTATCATGCAATATCAAGAGGTGTTGTCTCTAGAACTCATTCTAATGGGTATATCACCCTAGCGGCAATTCCAAAATTTTGTTTGGGAAAAACGGAGTAATTTACTGTTCATGGTAAATATGTAGCGCCAATTTTAAATTTTAAATCATGGTGGTAAAATTTGTGCTCCAGTAACTTGCTGGTGAGGTTACTGGTTGTAGTTAATGAATTGTGTCAGCGATTTTCAACCATCAATGAGGTAGTAAAATTGTTATTTAATATTAGGTTTATTAATGGTAAATTGTTATTTTATTGATAACTGACGAACAATTATGTGACCACTTGTAAAATCTATAAACAGGTGGTAATTTATTGTTAGGTTTGTAGATGGTAAAAATTGTTTACAAACAGTTGTGCGCCCAATTGTAAAGTCCAAAAACAGGTGGTAATCTACTATTAGTTTGTGGCGGGTTAAATTATTATTTCATTGGTAACTTGCAAATAGTTATGCAACCGCTAAATCTGAAGAAGTGGTAGTTTACTATTGGGTTTGCCGGTGGTAAAAGAATTGTTATTTCGTGAGTGGTAAAGTTGTTAATTCATTGTTAACTTACTAACAGTTATGGGCTCACTTGCAAGATCTAAAAACAAGTGGTAATCTACTATTGTGTTTATGGATGATAAATTTTTTATTTCATTGGTAACTTACAAACAATTCACTAGACTAATAAATCAGTCACTTGTCATTTACCATCACATTTCAATTTCATCACCAGTGTTACATATTTACCATCCACGGGACAGGAAAGAGGTACTTGTGATGAAGGGGTGAGTGCAGTTAGTAGAACAAACTAAACTATCGAAATTATGGAAGTAGCATTACCCTTAAAGCATAGAACGTCAAAGGCAGATGAATATTAAGGTGTATTGCCTCCGTCACATGAACTTTAGATTTCGTCTTCTCCTTTTGTCTTATCAAGAAAAAGTAGTATCCAGAAAGTTTCTTATTCAAAGAAGATGCCTACCATCGGGAGTAAATAATATGCAGAAAATGACTATTTTTTTTGGACGGATGTGGAAAATGATTTATATAAAGGAAAAATTAATGTTCTAAAGTGCTGGGGGAATAGTGTTGGTTTCCTTGTCTTCAATATATCATAAAATACACAATTTCTGATATCTTGTCAAAAGTTATTTCTGAAGCTTCATACCGTAAGTGTGAAAAGATGCATGTACTATATCTTGACTTCAAGTTGATAGAGACGGCTGTAGATCTTGCATGGAAGATTTGACCTCTTCCTCCACTTATAATTTTGCATCTTAGCATATTACTTAATGTAATTTTAAAGAGAGAAGGCAACAAGAAAAGTTACTTTCTTCGAATTCTGCATCTTTCTCTTCTGACTGATGGAGAGATCTGTTTTCCCATTCCCTTTTTGCATTGTATTATGTAACTGTATGTAATCTTAAAGAGAGGAGGCAACGTTAACTTGTAAAATGAAGTTTTTGTGCTGCCATGTTGCATACGCAGGAAGCACTGATTTGTCAAGCTTATTGTTTACTAGTTGTTGGACAACATGTCTTAAGACTTATAGAAACTTTTTGCTGATGAAAGAATCAGCAGTGTCTGAATCTGCTCAGTGAGTGGGGCAGTGTATCCGTATCTTATAGCCCTTCACTAGTGTCCATGATTACATCATTGTTTGTGACACAATAAGTTAATACCCACCTCTTTGGTATTGTGTTGGTTAATAGTTGCTGCTATTTCAGGTTTGGCGAATAAGAACTGGCCAATGCTTGCGTCGTCTTGAACGTGCACATTCTCAGGGTGACACAAGTGTACTCTTTTCCCGTGATGGCAGCCAGTTACTAAGTACCTCCTTTGATGGCACAGCCAGGTAGTCACTGATTTGTGGAGCTTCTTATTTACAAGTTGTTTGAACGTGAAACTTTGTAACTCATATTATCTGTTTGATGTGCTTTTATCATCTTATTTTGAGTATCTTATTCATTCTAGCCTATCATTGTTTTGAAAGCCTTGATTGGATGATTTTGCTAAGAAATTTGGAACCACAAGGAGCACATTAATATAGAATTATACACACATACTTGTGTTAGGCTGTGGAGTAAAGATGTTTGCGGACTTGGGAACACGCAGCTGTTCATTCAACTGCCACGATTCTTTGAGAGAACTTGGATGCTTGTTGCTTTTGTGATATGATTGCAAACTTCATGCAAGTTCTGGTGATGCAGAATCCATGGCCTTAAATCTGGGAAGCAGCTGAAAGAGTTTCGAGGCCACTCATCTTATGTTAATGATGCAATATTCAGCAATGATGGCAGTCGTGTTATTACTGCCTCGAGCGATTGTACTGTAAAGGTAGTACTATCGTTTCTCAAGATTTAAAATGGTTCCTTTCTTTTTAGTAAGCTGCTGATCCTATCTGAGCTTTATAGGTCTGGGATGTTAAGACTTCAGATTGTCTTCAAACATTCAAGCCTCCACCTCCATTGAGGGTAATCACTCTGGAAATGCATATTTTTGTTTTCTTTTGCCATGTCTATTTTTACCTAATATTGGTTTGCTCCTGTCCGACTTTCAGGGAGGTGATGCTTCTGTTAATTCTGTTCATCTCTTCCCAAAGAATGCTGATCACATCTTTGTTTGCAATAAGACGTCATCAATTTATATCATGACTCTTCAGGGACAGGTGCTGGAATCATATAAAGATCTGTTGACCGTTGCAATTATTTTGAAGTCCATATCAGTAGCCATTCACTCAGTTGCAGAACTACTATTGCTGCATAAGATTGCTCCATCTTATCATTATCATTACATCCTTTGTTTCCTTCTTCAGTTCCTTTTAAATTGATCTAACCTAGTAGTCAAGCATGCTGGCGAATGTAAACTACTTTGGAACAAGGCTTTATCCACTTAGTGAGTTGAAGACGTGCATTCACTAAAATTTACGTAATTTTTATTTGTAGGATAGTGGAAACTTCTGAAAAGATTTCTTGTCTAGATCATCCCATCTTGGTCAATTTTCACAAGTCTGCTACCCATCAGATAATATGTTCCATTGGAGTGGTCAAAGATAGGAAGATTAGAGGTTTTCCAATAGTAAATAGTTAAGAATCACTCAAAGGGCTTTCACATGGTTGTCATCACGCATGCGCTATTAGAGGTTCTGTTGTAATTTAGGATATCTTAATTTTTATTGAGGATACTAGAAGACTTAATTATGAGGTTGTGAAGCTCGGTGAGTTCTTCCATTGAACTATTAATGATCATTCTTCCTGCATAGATGGCAGTAATTAATTTTTATATGTTCAGATTGTTTGAGCTTTTCACTGGTCTCTTTGATGGTCGTCCTAAAATAAGAATCTAATGCTGATACATAGATCTGCATTGTATCATGCATGATTTGATGTGATCTGAAAATGACTGGATGCCTCATGTCAGCTGTGCCCTTGTACCCATGTTTCACTTCTCGTTTTGCTGTCCACTTCTGTATTTGGAGTAAAATGAGATGTTACCATGGTATCTCTTAAATTTAGCTCCCCACTGCCGCACCTTAACTGGCTGAACCGCCAGTTAAGCTAAAGGATATAATAGATCTAGATGGAATCATCAATGGGTAGAGAAGAATTGCATCTCTTTTTGTCTATCTTTTGTCTTTTCCTCACTACTTGTTCTGATATCACTTTTGGGTTTTGATATTGGCACGGCATTTCTTGTTTGCATTGTTCCTTGGCCCCTTGTTTGCAAGATCTCTGAGTTGGTCGTAAGTGGGAAAGCAAACAAGTTGGACTAAGTAATTTAGTCTTGCTGTTTTTGCATCAGCAAATAAAGTAATTCTTTTGGGAAACTACTCACAGGTAGTGAAGAGTCTTTCATCTGGTAAAAGAGAGGGTGGAGATTTTGTGGCAGCCTCTGTATCGCCCAAAGGCGAATGGATTTACTGTGTTGGTGAAGACAGGTGTAGTCTTGATTGCTGCTTCCTTTAAGTCTCTCTTGCCTGTATTCTGTGTTGGAGCATCACAATTCACAATCCAGTCAACTTTTGTGCATAATTCGGCGATTCATGCAGGCACATAAGCAAATTTCTTCAATATTGTTGAAATTAACATTAAGAGTCCTATTTCACACTTGGTTATAGTTCTTTGCTTTTTATAACCTAATTTGCTTTACTGTTGAATGCTAGTCTAGCTTGTGAAGTCCTTCCTGATAGCTAAAAACTGGTATCAGCTCTTTTATAAGGCTGAATGGAAGGGCTACCCATCCTGTACACTGGCCACTAGAAGAACCCAAAAAATGGAATAACAAGACGAACATAAAAGAGAGCACAAAATATGGAAATTACAGGATATTAGCGAGTGCCGAACTTTCTTTAGGAGTGTTGTTTCCCTTGTCCAGTGAATTGCTGATACCAGACTTCAGCTTTGGAGCAGTTAAAATTGTCTATTATGAGATATTGATCTTAGATTTGCGGTAACTGCTGACTATTTGTAATTCTTTTGTAGTCTGGACCTTTATAAGCCAAATTAGCTAATTAGATTACTATGCTTGTAACTTGCGGGTTTCACATGGTGTCCCTCTACTGGTGCCTACTAGTAAAAGTAAATCCATTCTATGAAACTATCAGAGACACTTTACCAATAGGCAGCAGATATAGTCTTCCAATAACATCGAGAGAGGGTGTTAAAGTATCGACATCGCTTGTCCAGGGGGTTTGGGTTAGCCTTATATTCACGTAATCTACGCCCACCTAGTAACTTAAGTTTTTGGTTTGCGTTCTAACAGTGTGGATATTAATTTAGGGGTAATTAACAGTCATTATCTCTTATTTAAAGAGAATACTGTTGACTAGTGGCCAATCATACGATGGTCCATGGAATAGGTTGAATTAAGAAATGTTATCTTCATTAATTGATCATGCAAAGGGTAGAGCAGTGGTATCATTTAGTTATCATCAATAATGTGATTAGATTGACTGGATTCCAGGTTGTTATGGTTTCATAGCAGGGCGGTCAATGAGTTTCATCTGTCAAAACTTTTTATTGGTCACTTCTTTGTTCTTATTCATCATTTATGAGTTTTTATGGAATTGCACTTGTCGAATAATTAGAAGGAAATCTCAGAGATCTTGAAGATAATTTCGGGATATGAAATTATTTTATTTCCATTTATAAATTAGGAAATAAATTGCCAGAATCAGGAAGTAGGAAATCTTTTTTTTATTTCTTTCTATTTTCTAGCAATCCTAGACTCTATTTATAGGTTATATTCTTTGTAATTTGATAAGAAATAAAGAATAGAAGAAAATATTTCTTCTTTTTTCAAATCATCAGCACTTATAGTGGACAATTTGCAGGAATTTGTACTGTTTCAGCTACCGGTCTGGTAAATTAGAGCATCTTATGAAGGTAATATCACTGTTAGCATGCCACAAAGTCATCATGGCATTTTGGAATTGCTCATGAACTTTTAACTGCAAAGTTATGCATTGTGGTGCTTGTTTTATGTTACCAGTTAGAAGCCGTGTCACTTGCCTGTGCTAGTTATAATTAGCATAATAGTTTCCTTTCCCAATATGGCACTGTGAACCTTCTAAAATTTGATGCAATATTCAGACTGTGCATCTATCACAAATTTACGATGTTTGTTTGGGGTGCTACTATTTTTCTATGATCCTTTGTACTGCCAAGACAGTTTTGGCTATAAAGTAGTACATTATGCAATAGCTGTTAGATAGCCAGTAGAGCCAACGTATAATAGAGATTTCTTAAATGCCCTTCTCTCTTTCCTCCTTTCTGAAATCGTGGTGGGATGATTTACTATTGCTTCGTCTGGGCTATATTCAATCGGGATTTGAAATTCTGGATGGATTGCGAACTATACCTTTTGTTTTCGGAATATAGACTAATTGTTGTGGGATTGTGAAGATGGTGTGAGACTCATTTTTCCTTGGTATTGGCAGGTTCATGAAAAGGATGTAATCGGGGTAACACACCATCCCCACCGTAATCTCGTTGCAACATACAGTGAAGATAGCACAATGAAACTATGGAAGCCTTGACGTATTATTTCTCGTCTTGCGACTCTGCAATTGTTACTGTTGTAGATGTAATTTTTATTTCATTTACCGGTGAAGGATTCGGAGTTTGTTTAGTGAAAGAACAATTATAATCTCCTTATCGACCAACATTTTGTTGATATGCATTTAGATAGAACCCTGAAATGCATCGGTTGAACTTTTTCAAACCAGTTGTATAACATGCATATATGGTTCAACTCGTCCGTGAATATTTCTGTAGACAAATAATACTCCCTCCTCTAAAGTTCTGCGTTGGCCACGAAAAAGAAGCAAATCATATGGAAGATGGGGAGAGAGAGGGGGGGGAGGGAGAGAGATTGATGGGGGCCGACCTGAGGGGGCGACGACGATGAACACGTGAGATGAGACGTGCTGGATAAGTTGTGAATAAAAAGAGTTTTAGAGGAGATAGCTTGGATGGGTGTATTTGAGTTGAAGTATTCAATGTGTTTGGGTCGGAACAATGTTCCGACCCTGACTTGACCCAAAACATGCATTCCATTTGTGTTTATAATTGTTACCCAAACATTATTAAGACTCAAAACATGTGTCATACTTATTTCGTGTTCGGTCGTGTTCGGGTCATGTTCGGGTTGGGTTGGATGGGTTTTTTTGACACCCCTAATTTCTAGGACGTGTGATGGAGGTCTGCATTTTGCAGCCACTCTCTCATTTTATTTGATCTGCGCAATCGAGTTCTTCATTCACGAAGACCCAGCGATTAGGCAACATTTTCCCTTATTTGAACCGCGCAAACGAGTTCTTTGATCTTCTCTCTCTCGGAGCATCCCTGATGATGTGGAAGCGCTCGAGCTCGAGCTCGTTGCCCAGGCAACACGGACCTGGTGCGGCAGGTGTTCGACCAATACGACTAGAACGGCGATGGCAAGATCTCCTGCGACAAGCTTCGGCAGGTGCTCTCCACGCAGCCTCAAGCACTGATGGTCAACTCAGTCCATCGGGATGGGGATGGCAATGTCGACTTCAAGGAGTTCGAGAAGATGATGACGACTGCAATGAGCGATGGCGCTTCGAGCTGACCGTAGCTGTTCGACCGCGCTCCATTGGCTCTCTTTACCTTTGTACATGCCACGAAAACAAAGCAGCAACGTTCTATCTATCTCTTCGCATCTTTTTCCCATCGGGTAACCTTCTACTTGTCCTCATCCAGCTTTTGTCTCGCGCTCGGTTAGGGCTTCACGTTTGTTCAATTCTTTGCTCTCCTAGAATCAATCTTCCTTTTCTTCTTTTCCACCTCATTGCCGAGTTTCTCTTGTTCTATTGATATCCTTTGTACTTTGGCACGTTGAATATCTCGCATCCATTTCTTATGAAAAAAAGCAATAATAAAAATTCACTTGTAAACAGCATGATCTCTTTTCATTTTTCTTCTCCTCCTCCTTTGTGACGAAATTGGTTAGTCACCAATATGCTCCAATTTGCTAGAATACTACGATGCCCCTCTAGAAGCTCAACACTGTGAAGTTCGTTTATCGATTATCACAAGGTCGCTTTATGTTAAAGAATGCATAATTAACTCGCATGTCAAGAGACTATGACTTTATGCATCGATGTCGTGAATTCAAGCCTACGAACCAAATTTCCAGACCCATTTCTCACATTTCATGCATAGAGATAAATCGATTGAGCTTGAATCGGTGAAATCTTCCTCATAGGTTTGGAAAATTCCACTTCACGAGCTCAAATTACAGCCAATTCTGCATTGCGAAGGAAAGTAACCGAGCGATTTGATAGGGAAAGGAAGAAGTTACTTCGCGGATGAATTTGATGTCACACTCCTTCCTCTCGCTTTTGGGTTCTTATATTGTAAATTTGTTTGTTTCATCTTCCTTTTTTTTTTTTATAAAACTTTTGGCAATTCTTTTATAGCATTTGGAATACACGTTTCAAGTACGTAGTTTTTTTCGATATTGATCATTTAAAAATAAAGAAAATGCTCAGGACTGTGACCTTTGTGCAAGAAATTAATTATTAACAAATTAGGTGATTATTTCAATTTAATCGCCTTATTAAGTAAATGGGGTCTTGCAAATCTCTTTTTATTCTTAGCCCAAGGAGCAAAAAGTTACATTACTCTCTCAATCCAGGATCTTTTAGATCATTGCGAACAATTTCAATAAGTCCATACCACTGTCGAGTAGACATCACATATGCATTTCACAGAAAAATTAGTAGGATTGCTGTGAAAAACATATCATTTCTAAAGGCTCTTTCTTAATTTGATCTTCTTTTATGAAAATTTATCTCACTAAAAAATTAATACAACACATTAAAATACTAAGCCAAAGTGCTTGAATCGAAAAAATCAAAAAATGAAGAAAATATCAATTAAGAAAATCAAATGATGAGCTCTATGCATGATGTGGTCATCATGTAGGATTAAATTGTGATGACGGAGCATTAGAACGTCTTGGTAACCCATTTGAGCAAGAACAAAATCATGTGCTGATTCATATTTCAACATTCCCCATTCATTGCTTTTAAGGTATTGTCGAAATACCAAGATCCCAAATCATATTAAAGATCTTCCAATTAAAGTTATATAGAAGGCCAAAATATCAAAGGTAGTATAAGGACTTATGCACGCTCAGGCGATCAGATAAATTTATTGATTATTCAATTATTGATGGACATCAACAAAAGTTCGATTCCTCACACTAACTAATTGGGGATTTTGACATTAACATTAGAAGAACTAGTTAACACGTCGCAATTGACGCATTCACACTTGTGAGTTATCCAATTGCAGAGTGGCAACTTGCACCCCACACATATGCAATCAATGTGTCGATCACATGCTTCGACTCTTGTTACCATCCATGGCCCGCCTGAGAAAGGAAAATAAAAAGAAAAAATTCAGGACATTGTCTTTTTTATTTTTATTTTTTTGGGAGATACTTATTTCAAAATAGCACGTGTCGTTGCACACAAGTGAAAGCAATTGCAAAATTAAGCAAATATGGGTATTCTTTGTACTTCCTCAACCTTGCTTTAGCTTATGGAATGAAAATGTTAAATATCCTCCTAACGATTAAGACAAGAATAGTTGCATAGTACATAAGAAAATTAGGCAATAGGGTTGAGAGAGAGAGAGAGAGAGAGAGTATATTACAAACAAGAGACACCAAAAGGAAGACCAACATCAACTTGGACGCTTGCTTCATGATTCCTCTAGAGTTTAGGTTTTGATAGAGTGATGAATGGTTGATAGTTTGGCTAGGCTAAACAGGGAGTGCTATGCAATGAAGTTCATGTGCACTACAATGCCCTATTTATACACTTGAATATCTTTTGTGCTATTAAATGCATTTTATAGATGATGTGAGGATCAGATTTCTCTCTTTTACCTTTGGTAATTTCATCATTGAGATACCTCAGTAACATGCTTTTGGCAGATTATAATGATTATTTCCTAAAACTGTTCTTAATATATGATATATATATATATATGCAATTATAATAGAAAATACACAAAGAGCAAATAATAAACTAAAAGTTTTAATTCAATTGACGGACACCGGTTCTTCATATGTTTTATAGTGAAAAGATTTTTGCAAAGGCCGTACATGGAATGGAATTGTTTCATTTTAATTTTTTACTACTCTTGATGATTCTTTTACAAAAAACCACTAAGTTTTCAATATGATTAATGAAAGCACCAAATTCGGCCATATTTCTATAAAATTGGTGATCCATGCATAAATTAATCAAAGGCCACCATTGAGAAGAATCGCACGTGAAGCATAAGGTTATCAAAATGGATCACAAACATAAATTTTGACTCAAGTTTCTTGAAATGAATTGGACATGGATCCCACGTGACGTAGGACATAGGCCATTAATGATCCAACGAGAAAATCCAAGGAAGAATATGGACTCTAGTGGTTCTATTTTGGACCCATTTCAACTGTAGCCATCCAGAAGTCGCATTAGTCCACTTCGACTAATTATGCCATAGTCTTAATTGACCAGGACAATATCTAGCAATAGGTTCAATTTGTGGTCGGCAGAGCCTCTTTGTCCACCTTCCACTGCGTCGGTGGAATGTCGAGGAAAGCCACCTCAGTAGGTGATGTTGGCAAACTATCTCTTGAAGTTATTTCCCCAGCGATAGGCAACGATCAAGGTTACGGATGAACGCTATTTTCATTAGGCTAAACTTGTATTGTAATTACCGATTTGAGAGAAAAGTGGGTTCTAAAGCACTAATAGTGAAGTTGGGCCATGAAAGCCCTTGGTTTGGCTGGGCCTACTGGCTCGGGCTTTGGGCCTACTCTTTCGTTCCATTTGTTCTTTCAAGCAAATGGATTTATAGGCCAAACCAGCGATTTCGCCTAAAAGTGATCACTTCTTATGGCTATGCAATCAATCCCGTTCTACCCTAGAACTAGATTGGACCACCCATAAAAATATATTAGGCTCTCAGTTTCAATGGAAACAAGTCTGGTTATCGATTTCAAATTTTTGGAGTTGCAACTCTTAGGGCAAGTTTCAGGTTCTAGGTGTTGAACCCACCCACCCAAGAGCTGATTAGAACCTTTTTTAAAAAAATTTGAAGAAATTTATTATTCTTAAATGAGCTTAAATTCCACAGTGCATAATATTTCTATTTTATTTCTATTGATTTTTTACTTTGGACGATTTTGTTTCATATATTATTTTACTTAAATTGTTACTTTTCTTGTCTTTGAAAAAAAATTGAAGCAAAAGAGAATTGAAAAGCAATTCCTAGGTAGAGCTTGAAACTAGGCTAGACAAACAAAACAGATTTAAAAATCAGCTTCAAAATAAATAGGATTCCATATTCTAGCTTGAAGCCGATCATGCCTAATCATCCTCTCCATCTCAAGGGTGCATATCTCTTTCATTCAAGATGCTCGATCAAATCAACACATCTGCACAATTTGATCGAATCGCTCGTAGAAATACTGGGTTCGGTTTCAAAATAAATAATATAAACAGGATGGATTCCAAGGTCGATTTCAAAATAAACAGGATTGATTCCCGATTCTGCGTCAAACTCACTCCTTAACCAATCACCCCTAGTGTCACGCCCCGAACCCCGAGCACGCGACAACCCCTTACCATGGTCAATTGAAAGCGACGTCCCAGACTCGTCGACGACCATTCATTTTAATCTTTTGTTATGCGCAAGCGAAGACGAACCATCCCGGTACCCAACAATCAATCAATCAATCGGGGATAGAGGGATGAATAACAAGAACAACCATCACTACTCATTTACACAATTTACTTGGATTAACCAACGGAGGATCGTCCTTTGAATTACAAGCCCGACAAAAGGGGCCGATCCATCCTCTAAGCCAGGCCAAAAAGAAACTAGGCTAATCCAGCTATACAGAATGAACCCTCGGGTTCAACACCACGGTCACTCGGACCCATCGGACTCGACTCCGTCAGGTCGATCACTGGAGAAACGGGGGGCAGGATTCTCCACAGCAGGTGCACCATTCTAAAGACCTGAAAAAGGTTAACCACGACAGGTTGAGATAAAATCTCAGCGAGTTCTTCCCCCTAAGCCCCGGTTAGTACACCAACTCAACCCGGGGTATCTCTCCAGAACCACCCCTCACTCAATCCGACCACAAACACCCAGCAATCAGTAATCAAACCACAGACAGGTTCAACCAACAATCAGAGGTCGGTTCACATGCAACCTTACCCGGTATGCCATACCCTGCACGTTAAATCTCATTCAATGCAAGCAATGCAACCAACAATCGAATAGTCGGTTCGCATGCAACCTTACCCGGTATGCCATACCCTGCACGTTATAAGTCAGCACAATACACGCAATGCACATGGCCGTTAGATGATACAGTTCATCAATCACATGCGAGTCGCGTCACAAGCGATCTCACTGGCCATTGCCACCCCGCACGTTATCAATTCATGCGTGCGTGCCATAAATGATATGATCACCTCATGCATAATAGGAACCAATGATGCCATGTTTTCTCATGCACTCTCGCATCCACACGTGTTCCGATTATTACTGCCCCACAGGGCTACAACTTGGCCGAGGTGCAACAGCACTACGGCGCCCTTCCTCCGCAGAGGCGCAACCGTGCCCTTTCGTGCTATTGCTATGGCGCTACGGCGCCCTTCCTCCGCAGAGGCGCAACCGTGCCCTTCCATACCCTCCGAGGCGCCACGGCGCTACGGCGCCCTTCCTCCGCAGAGGCGCAACCGTGCCCTTCCATACCCTCCGAGGCGCCACGGCGCTACGGTGCCCTTCCTCCGCAGAGGCGCAACCGTGCCCTTCCGTGCCCTCCGAGGTGCAACGGCGCTACGGCGCCCTTCCTCCGCAGAGGCGCAACCGTGCCCTTCCGTGCCCAAAAGACGTCAAGGGATACTCTTCCGAGACCGCATGCCCACAGAACGTCAAGGGATACTCTCCCGAGACCACATGCCCACAGAACGTCAAGGGATACTCTCCCGAGACCGCATGCCCAACAAACGTCAAGGGATACTCTCCCGAGACGGCGGTTTCAACTTAGTGATCACGCAAGCACACCATCACAACCCACTTATTATCTTTGAGCATTAGCCAATGCACACATGCTTGCATATGAAACCTCAAATCATTTCTCACAAAAGCGGTTCGTATCCGGTGTCCCTCGGACAAACCATTTCTCCCACATTTCTCATAAAAGCGGTCCATTTTCGGTGTCCCTCGGACAAACCATTTTTCCCTTTTTTGTGAAATTCACACGATTCATGCGAATGTTCATGCCACGACACATCAATTTCACTTCATATGATCAAGACACATGAAATTATGCACAATTTCATTTCCGGATGAACAGTGCCATGAACAGTAATCATGAACAGTAATCCGTGAACAGTAATCCGTGTACAGTAATTTCCGAAATTCAATTAATAATAAATTAAATTCAGAAATTAAACAAAACATTGATTAAACACAATTAATCAATCAATTAAGCTAAACAAGCTTAATTATCACATAATCCACAAATAAGCACAATTAAGCATAATCAAGCATAATTAAGCAAGATTAAGCTAAGCTAATCTTAATCACCTATCTAACCACCTATCTTAGGGCTAATACAACTTAATTAACCCTCCTAAATCAGCATTAACACTAACTAACCAACCCTAAGCAAGTTTAGGCACTAAATAGGGATTAGGAGCTAAACTCACCCGTTAAGCGGGCCGGCGACACGGGCGCGGCGGAGGCGACGAACACGACACCCGGGGACCTCTACCACAGCGATCCAAGGCGATCCCGGGCTCAACACAGCAGCAACAGCCTCGGAATCCCTCTGCAACTCTGAAAACTGCACTGCACAGGAGGAAAGTGGCTGATCGGAGTTGAACGGGCTGCCCGGAGCTCCGGCGAGCGGCGGGCCAGCGACCAACGGCACCTGGGGGTCGAGGGGGAACCACTTGAGGCTGGGATGGGTGGTGATTGGGTCGGAAAGGGAGGAAAATGGCCGAAACAGCAAAACAGAACAGCAGTAGGCGGTCAGAAAACGGTCAGGCCGGCGGTGGCTTTCGGCCGGAATACGGGTCGACTGGCGGCTCGTTCCGGCGATCGGCCGACCCTATTTAAACCGAATTTCTCTTCTGAACACAACGGCGGGTGGCACGAGACAAGATTCCAACGGGAAGGCAATGAACAACTCAGATTTCGGTGAAAGGTCAAACTGAAAAACAGAAGGAAGGAAGGAAAACCATGGGAGAGAGGTGCTGCGATTTTGGAGAAGATGAAGAGGAGAGAGAGAGTGAAGTGAAGGCTGAAGGATAAGCCTTATCCAAGCCATCAAGGCTTGCCCACTTGCCAAACAATGACCTCATCTTATCTCTCTTCCTTTTTTGGCTTTTCTTCAAAATATCCATGGGCATTTTGGTCATTTTCACCTTGCACATTTCCCAATCTGTCCTTGGGCCGAAAATGGAGGGCGGGCCTAGGAAACGGGCTGGGAAATGGGTAGGAACGGGCTCGGGAATTTATTGGGCTCAAATTGGCTCAAGTTTAGACATCGGGCTAGGACGGGTGAGGGGTCGGTTGGGTCCAACGGACTCGCTCGTTGTCTCGGTCTTCCACGGTGGCTGTCCCACCTTGAGCGTGAGGCCCTCACTGTTCTTGCCCGGCCCACATCCTCATAGGCTCGGTTTCTCGGTCCAAAATCCCTTTCTCAAAAACTAGACTCGACCGACTCCATCGATCGTCAAGGAAGCATCGCCCGAAAGCCCATCCCGAACGTTCCCAACAATTCTAAGTTCAATCTTGGGTCCTCATGCCTTGTTAATTTCTCCCCGATGCCATTTTACTACGACCCATACCGACCGGCCATTTGGAGGATTCGCGATTATTCCTTCACAAAAGGGCTTTGAATTTCAGGACGTCACACCTAGTCACTGCTAAATCAACCTCTCAATCTCAAAGGCACCTATATTTCTCATTCAAGATGCTGGATCAAATAAATAGCATGACCTCTTTTCATTTTTCTTCTCCTCCTTCTTTGTGGCGAAATCGATTATCACGAGGTCGCTTTATGTTAAAAAATGCATAATTAACTCGCATGTCAAGATACTATGACGTTATGCATCGATGTCGTGAATTCAAGCCTACGAACCAGATTTCCAGACCCATTTCTTACATTTCACACATAGAGATATATCGATTGACCTTGAATCGGTGAAATCTTCCTCATAGGTTTGGAAAATTCCACTTCACGAGCTCAAATTACAGCCCATTCCGCACTATGAAGGGAAGTAGCAGAGTGATCTGAAAGGGAAAGGAAGAAGTTACTTCACGGATGAATTTGATGTCACACTCCTTCCTCTCGCTTTTGATTTTTATACCAAAACGGGGTTTCTTTCATCTTCTTCTTCTTCTTCTTTTTAACTTTTGGTAATTCTTTTATAGCATTTGTAATTCATGTTTCAAGTTTGTAGTTTTTTTCGATATTGATCATTTATTTTTAAAGAAAATGCTCAGGACTATGACCTTTGTGCAAGAAATTATTATTAACAAATTAGCTAATTATTTCAATTTAATCTCCCTATTAATCAAATAGGGTCTTGTAAATCTCTTTTTATTCTCATCTCAAGGACCAATAAGTCACTTTACTCTCTCAATCCAGGATCTTTTAGATCATTGTGAACAATTTCAATAAGTCCATATCACTGTCGGTGACCATCACATGTGCATTTCACAGAAATTAGTACGATTGCTGTCACGCCCCGACTCTCGAGCTCGCGGCAACCCCATTACCTTGGTCAATTGAAAGTGACGTCCCAGGACCCGTCAACGACCATTCATTTTATCTTTCGTTAAGCGCAAGCGGAAGACGAACCATCCCCAGACAAACAAACAATCAAACAGGGATAGAGGGATGAACAACAATGACAACAGCAACTACTCATTTATACATCTTACTGGATTAACCAACGAATGATCGTTTTCCAAAATACAAGCCCGAGAAAAAGGGCCGATCCATCCTCTAAGCCAAACCAAAAAGAAACTAGACTAATCCAATGAAACAAGAAGAACCCTCGGGTTCAACACCACGGTCACTCGGACCCATCGGACTCAAGCTCCGTCGGGTCGGCCACGGAGAAGCGGGGGCGGGGATTCTCCACTACGGGTACGCCATTTTAGGGACCTGAAAATGGTTACCACGACGGGTTGAGATAAAATCTCAGCGAGTTCTTCCCCCTAAGCCCCGGTTAGTACGCCAACTCAACCCGGGGTATCTCTCCAGAACCACCCCTCACTCAACCCAACAACCCACAAACAGCAACCAACAACAAACAGGGCAATCAACAATCAATATTCGGTTCGCATGCAACCTTACCTGGTATGCCATACCCTGCACGTTCAATCTCATCCAATGCAAGCAAGGCACATGACCATTAGATGACATGATTCATCAATCACATGCGAGTCGCGCCACAAGCGATCTCACTTGGCCTATTACCACACCCTGCACGACTGTCAACTTATGCGTGCGTACCACAAATCATCACGACATTAAGAGCATGCGAATAATCAGAACATCTCACACAACTTTCTCATGTCTCACACTCACACATGCTCCGATTATTAACGCCCCCTCCTGGGCCAACGGCACAACCTTATAGTTGGCGGTTCTTGGCTAAACCAGCTTCGTCCTCTTTACCTCGAGGCACGGCGACGTCAGGGGTCATCCCTTCCCTCTGACGGCATTCCCGAAGGAGCACAAGACCCGCCCACTACCGCAGTTCCGCCCACTACCGAACATAGGACCCGCCCACTACCGCAGTCCCGTCACATGTCCCCCGTCAGGCATCCGACCGAAGTCAGGCGACCAAACGGCCACGGCACAACCCCATAAGGATTGGCGGTCTTCCGGCAACGCCGGGTTCCCTCTCTTAATGTGATCATGCAACACATCATCAAGAAATTCATTCTTGTCTTTGCTTTTTGCTTGGTCGTGAATGCAACATCGTTCATGCTCATGCGACATGCCATTTCGAAAACCCACGCAATATGTCATGCGATCTCACTCGACAATTCCAAAATCCGAAATCCAACCAACACTCGATCACGCATTTCATCAACAATCATGAGTATAATTAATAATCAGCACTTCAATTAATCATAACAATCAATAGCACATCAAATTCGGACAAAAATTAGCCTCGGATGAACAAAGTGCTATGAACGATGTGTGAACGGTAATTATGAACAAAGTGATTTTTCCGAAATTCAATTAATTAAAACATTTAATCCAGAAATTAAACAAAACATTAATTAAAACAATTAATCAACCAATTTAAGCAAATCATGCTTAATTAAACACATAAGCACCATTAATCCCAAAGTAAGCACAATTAAGCTTAATAAGCAAAATTAAGCTAATCTAATCTTAACCAACTATCTAACCACCTATCTTAGGGCTAATACAACTTAATTAAACTATCTAAACCATCATTAACCCTAACTAACCCAACCCTAAGCAAGTTTAGGCACTAAATAGGGATTAGGAGCTAAACTCACCCGTTAAGCGGGCCGGCGACACGGACGCGGCGGCGGCGACGAACCCGACACCTGGGGACCTCTACCATGACAATCCAAGGCGGTCTCGGGGCTGAGAACAGCAACAACAAACTCGAAATCCCTTTGCAACTCTGAAAAACTGACTGCACAGGAGGAAAGTTGCTGACCGGAGTTGAACGGGCTGCCCGGAGCTCCGGCGAGCGGCGGGCCAACGATCGGTGGCACTTGGGGGTCGAGGGGGAACCACTTGTGGCTGGGATGGGTGGTGTTTTGGCCGGAAAGGGAGGAAAATGGCCGAAACAGCAAAACAGAACAGCAGTAGGCGGTCAGAAAACGGTCAGGCCGGCGGTGGCTTTCGGCCGGAATACGGGTTGACCGGTAGCTCCTTCCGGCGATTGGCTGACGCTGTTTGAACGGAATTTCTCTTCTGAACACGATGGCGGGTGGCACGAGACGAGATTCCAACGGGAAGGCAATGAACAACTCAGATTTCGGTGAAAGGTCAAACTGAAAAACAGAAGGAAGGAAGGAAAACCATGGGAGAGAGGTGCTGCGATTTTGGAGAAGATGAAGAGGAGAGAGAGAGTGAAGTGAAGGCTGAAGGATAAGCCTTATCAAGGCCATCAATGCTTGCCCCACTTGCCAAACAATGACCTCATCCTCTCTTTCTTCTTTTTGACTTTTCTTCAAAATATCCAAAGGCATTTTGGTCATTTCCACCATGCACATTTCCCAATCTGTCCTTGGGCTGAAAATGGAGGGGCGGGCCTAGGAAATGGGCTTGAAAATGAATAGGAACGGGCTCGAGAATTTATTGGGCTTGAATCGGCTCGGTTTTAGACAATGGGCTCGGAAGGGTAAAGGGTCGGTTTGGCCCAACGGGCTCACTTGCTTGCCTCGGGCCTTCCATGGTGGCTGTCCCACCTTGGGCGTGAGGCCCACACTGTTCTTGCCCGGCCCACGTCCTCGTAGGCTCATTTCCTCGGTCAAAAAGTTCCTTTTCCAATTACTCGGCTCAACCGGCAGTGTCGACTGTTTAAGAAGCATCGTCCAAAAGTCCTTCTCGAACATTCCCGAAAATTCGAAGTCCAATATTGGATTCTCATGCCATGTCAATTTCGCCCGAATGCCATTTTGGTACTACTCAGACTGACAGGTGGCTTCGAAGATTCACGCGTAACCGACTCGTGCCAATTCACGTTCAAGACTTCTCGACACATGGACGTCCTTGACTACATGAAATTGTGAAGGATCGATTATTATTTCAAAGTACACGATTATCAAGGATCGACATAGGGCCGTTCGCGGGATCGATAATAGTAGACGGAATCACCCGTCATCCCATGATGTTCTGCCCACAAATCGACTTCTAGTCGTCCCTAAAATCGGCCTGCATATCTACAGGATCGTCCTTATGCAAGTCTCACGGTCGAGTCGTTTTCCCAGGTCAAGTTCTTTAGTCGCACGAGTTCTGTCCTCATTAGCCTTTCCCCTCAAGGTCAGTATCTCAGGAGTGATCAGTTCCGAGTGAGATCAACCAACAATGCATTGACGAAATTAAAGCTCGTTCCTCCCTAAAAGGACTCGAATTTCAGGATGTTACAATTGCTGTGAAAAAAATATGATTTCTAAAGGCTCTTTCTTAATTTGATTTTCTATTATGAAATTTTATCTCACTAAAAAATTAATACAACAAATTAAAACACTAAGTCGAAGTGCTTGAATCGAAAAACCAAAAAAGAAGAAGAAAATATCAATTAAGAAAATCAATTGATGAGCTCTTCGCATGATGTGGTCATCATGTTGGGTTGAATTATGATGACAGAGCATTAGAAAGTATTGGTAACCCATTTGAGCAAGAACAAAACCACATGCTGATTCATATTTCAATATTCCCCATTCATTGCTTTTAATGTATTGTCAAAATATGAAGATCCCAGATCATATAAATGATCTTCCTTTTTTGAAATAAATATCTCCCAAATAAAAATAAAAATTACGATGTCTTGAATTTTTTGTTTTTATTTTCCTTATTTAGGTGAGCCATGGATTAGGGCTGATCGATTCCATGTTCGGTCCAGTTCCAAGGTGGAACCAAGAACTAGACCGGGAGGACCAGTTCCCATTTTTTGGGACTGTGGATCGGACCGGACGGTCCTGGGACTGGGAACTGGACCGGACCAATGGTTCGGTCCGGTCTAATAGGACCGACTACTTAGCCTAATTTTTTAAAAAAAAATACTAGAATTATTATTATTTTAGGGTTTATTGTATTTTTTAAGAAATTTAAAAAATACATTTTAAATAGAAAATTGTCGATCTGGTCCGTTGGTCCGATCTGGTCCGGTTCCCTCCCGGAACCGGGCACCAGACCAATGCTCTCAGGAACCAGACCAAACTGGTCGGTCCAATTCTATCCGGGTGGTTCTCGATTCGAGCGGTCTAATGGGATGCCCACGTGGTTTGACTAAAATGAAAATGACATTAGCTGAAATATCATATGGTCCAATTTTTTCTTTGGTGTGGTAAAAGATGAGCAATTGCCTGTTTGCCAAGCCCGCATTTGATCTCTTATGGTTTCTGGCTTCAATTGTGGTCCTTATTCTGGTTCTTGACTTGAAATTTCATCTCACGCTTCCTATTTGGTTTTCCTTCTGCTCTTTGGCATTTTTAAGCTCTTGCGGCAGAAGTTACTGTAGTGCCGCCTTCACGACTGATGGCCCTAGTCGGGCAGGCGCTCAAGTGGCAGCAACATCCAGGTGTGGATGCAGATGCTTTCTCTTTCAATATTTATCAAGTTTTTACCTAGATTGTCATGATTTATTCTGCTACATTACTCGGCAGTAGCTTTACTCTTTCTTCTGTTAGATTCCTTTTATCCTCTTCCCTCACTCTTAGTACTTCTCCCTCCGTATAATCCCACACCCATATTTTTGAAGTTAACCTGTTTGGTTTGCCTTCATATACCTTTCTGGTTAAAATAAAACTTAGCTGAACAAATGTAATTTTGGAGCAAATCATATTAGATATCGTCCTTGGCTTTCGATGGCATGCATGACTTGGATGAAGTGCTGAACTATAACTGTAAATGAATGAGGAAAGTGGTGTTATCTGGTGATGCCTAAGGTTAATACTTCATTTCCTTGCTTTAGATTAAAGTTTTGCTGATATTGATTTGGAAATGTTCTGCCATTTCTTTAGGATTACTACCTCCAGGAACCCAATTTGATCTATTTCGAGGAACTGCTGCTATGAAGCAAGATGTGGATGATATGTACCCTACAACTCTTTCACACACCATTAAGGTAGGCAGAATGTATTTATTTTCCTTTCTTGGTTGACTCTTGCTGCTAAACTCTTGTCTCCATTTATTTCACATAGATTCTTTCTTTTCACCCATTGAAACTTTTTAGACTAAAATTAGCTTTCTCATGCTCAAAGCTGGTCTGCTACATTTGACGTGATGGAGGCCGATGACTGATACAACAATAGCAACCACCAAATGGGGTTGGCTATGCAGATTCTTTTAGGGAATTGCCTTACGTAATATAGCATATACTTCCTCAATATGAAAAGGACTGGAAATCTCTCTTCAAAGTATCGTCCTTTCTTTTTTGTTATTCTCTAGTCCTCTTACCCTGTATGTTGCCTATACAGTCACATATTCTCTTTATAGAGATAAGTCTGTCTTCACATGTCCAGATGATTGTAAATAAATTCTCTAATCGTATCCTCAAGTAGAACCATGCCAAACATTCCTCCTGATCACCGGATCCACTATCATGTGATTCCTGTCAAAAGAGATTTCTTTACCATACCTGATTTCCCATGCATTTATTCTGATTCTGCCTTTTTGTTGCATCCACACATGCTTGGAAGCATTCTGCTGTAGTAATTTTATGTGCATTTGATTTTTGGCCAGCATCATTCTGTGGGATTCAGTATGGCTGTTGTTAATGTTGTTCAATAGAATTGCCCCTAGGCCTAGGTGGCTTTTTGCGATGATGCAAGATACCAAATGCACTTTATTTGATACATCCTCTTTGTTTGTGGGGGATCGGATCCATGACAAGTTCTACATTCCTTTGTAAAGTGGATCCAAGTTACTGAAATCGCTTGCTTTGGTATCTCCAAGTGTCAATTTTTGCTCATACTTCATTTGAGTTGCTTAGTTTAGTAAAAACCACCTCCATGTATTCCCTTTATGATGACTCAAATAGAAGCCCTTGGATTCCAAAGTTATTTTGCATGGTTCTAGCTTCACACGAATCACAATCCGCCAGTGTGATATCCTTGGCAAAGAGTATACATCAGTGAATATTTATGTTATTGGGGCATCCTCTGTTATTCCTCCAACAGAAACCACAACGTAATTATGAACGTCTCTCATCGTTTCTACATAAGTAATGTGAACCCCTTTATTCTCTAAAATTCCTCCGAAGAACTTCTAGAAATCTATTACATCCTCTTTTCAGATATATGAAACAATGAGAAATTATTGACCCAGGGTCGTATTTTTGATCAGTAGTTACTAATAAAAGTCTACTCTGTAATGTCTTCATGTCATTTGATCAACAACTATTGTCTTTACACTTATATGATTATTTACAATTATGGTAGTATCCTATTTACAATTTATATGCTGTTCAAGTTGATTGTATTATTATACTTGTTTATATCTTGTAATGATTTTTGTACAGGGTCAGCACCCTTTGGGTGCCACTTCAATCAAATTTTGTCTTTATCAATGATAAGAAAAATGATTTCACTTGTTATGAACATGATTGGAGCACAAAGTTTGGTTGATTGGAACTTGATGAACTTGAATTGGTTCTATTTTTGACACTTCAGTTGAGACAAAATAGTTGTCATTAAATTGCTTGAATCAAGATTTCTAAGTAACGATGTGAAACAGGAAGCAGATGCAACAACCACCCTGACTAGAATATGATGGACACTCTTTTTCCTCAATACCCATTTTGTGAATGAATTGGTCTAGTTAAGTCAAGTTAAATCTTGAGACAAATTTAGATGAACAGCTACAAATAGTGGAAAACAACAGTCATTACAATGTTTTTGAAATGCAGAAGAAAGGTGAAGAAGATATCTTGAATGAAAATTGCACTTTTTGTGATCAGATGCCAGACTCTACTAATAATGTCAACTTTAATTTTGGCAACTCTGTTGATAATGTTGTAATAGTCATGAAACTTTGTACATAATTTTCTGATGTCATGTACTTTGTGCTGCTATAATGCAGTTTGGAACCAAAAGTCATGCAGAGTGTGCTAGGTTCTCGCCAGATGGACAGTTTCTTGTTTCTTGCTCTGTTGATGGATTCATTGAGGTCAGTGAGTTCAGAAAATCTAGTTACATTTGTTATTACATCCACCAAAAAAAAAAAAAAAGAAGAAGATGATTTCATTTGTTGTTGTGGCTAGGTCTGGGATTACATGAGTAAGCTCAAAAAGGATCTTCAATATCAGGCTGATGTAAGTGCTTACTTTCTGTAACTTTTTGTTGGAGAATGATGAGTGTGTTGTCCTGATGGAGGAAAACAAAGTTGGGAATGGTTTTACTCCCTTTGGAAATGCATCATGTGACTAGGCTTGGTGATGCTTTCTTCTATCTTATTTATATGCCAGGGTAAATTATCTTTAGATGTCTGATGATATCTAGCTTATATGTACGGAATACGCTGGTTTAAGTCTTTTTCCTTTTGTAAGGGCGATGTTACTTTAGTACTGGTAATGTGTGAATTACAAGATACCACTTTCCAAACTATGATAAGTTAGAACAATAGACTTTTCACTAAGGTGGTAGGTCAACGCTATTGACGTCAATGCACTGGTGCAATGAGGATATCTAGGAAAATTTCCTTGTATTTTAGGATATGGTCTTTTTGAATAATCTTAAAATGGAGTTCATAGGAGGCCCAAGAACAGTTGGTTGTGCTATCTATCTATGAAAGAGTCTTAGATTTTGTCAGAGGTAATTTCTTCTTATGCTTTGGCAATATATAGCTTCACATTGTTGTGACTTTTCTTATGGCCTCTATTCAATTTTCTTGTGAGAGCATAGTTCTTAAATTCATGCCAATAATGCGCCAGAAGATCACTCTTTACTTAATTTAGATAGAGTTTAAAAGTTTTTTTTTTCTCTTGCATCAAGAGGCCCCTCCTCCAAATATACTCTTGTATTGTTTTTTTGTGCTTAATATTCTTGTCCTGTGCACTTTGAATGAGAGAAAGCAAAAACCTTTTGGGGAGAAGAAACTAAAAGCTGCTCAAAGTAGGCTCTAGCCTTTAGCCTTTTGAAGTAGGGTAATGACTCATGGAAATGAAACCGTCTTTTTGATTTTTGCAGGAGACCTTCATGATGCATGATGATCCCGTCCTTTGTGTTGATTTTAGTGGAGACTCAGAGATGCTTGCTTCTGGGTCACAAGATGGCAAGATCAAAGTGAGTGAAGTTTCAACTGAATGCGAGAATATACTATTTTTTGCGATTATTCTTATCATGCAATATCAAGAGGTGTCGTCTCTAGAACTCATTCTAATGGGTATATCACCCTAGCGGCAATTTAAAAATTTTGTTTGGGAAAAACTGAGTAATTTACTGTTCATGGTAAATATGTAGCGCCAATTTTAAATTTTAAATCATGGTGGTAAAATTTGTGCTCCAGTAACTTGCTGGTGAGGTTACTGGTTGTAGTTAATGAATTGTGTCGGCGATTTTCAACCATCAATGAGGTAGTAAAATTGTCATTTAATATTAGGTTTATTAATGGTAAACCTACTATGTTATATATGTAATTCTCAAAGCTCAATTCTAAAGATGAGTGGTTATATACTGTTTGGTATTTAGATATTGAAGTTATTTCATTGGTGGCGAATAGTTAAATTGTTATTTAATATTAGGTTTATTAATGGTAAATTGTTATTTTATTGATAACTGACGAACAATTATGTGACCACTTGTAAAATCTATAAACAGGTGGTAATTTATTGTTAGGTTTGTAGATGGTAAAAATTGTTTACAAACAGTTGTGCGCCCAATTGTAAAGTCCAAAAACAGGTGGTAATCTACTATTAGTTTGTGGCGGGTAAAATTATTATTTCATTGGTAACTTGCAAATAGTTATGCAACCGCTAAATCTGAAGAAGTGGTAGTTTACTATTGGGTTTGCAGGTGGTAAAAGAATTGTTATTTCGTGAGTGGTAAAGTTGTTAATTCATTGTTAACTGACTAACAGTTATGGGCTCACTTGCAAGATCTAAAAACAAGTGGTAATCTACTATTGTGTTTATGGATGATAAAATTTTTATTTCATTGGTAACTTACAAACAATTCACTAGACTAATAAATCAGTCACTTGTCATTTACCATCACATTTCAATTTCATCACCAGTGTTACATATTTACCATCCACGGGACAGGAAAGAGGTACTTGTGATGAAGGGGTGAGTGCAGTTAGTAGAACAAACTAAACTATCGAAATCATGGAAGTAGCATTACCCTTAAAGCATAGAACGTCAAAGGCAGATGAATATTAAGGTGTATTGCCTCCGACACATGAACTTTAGATTTCGTCTTCTCCTTTTGTCTTATCAAGAAAAAGTAGTATCCAGAAAGTTTCTTATTCAAAGAAGATGTCTACCATCGGGAGTAAATAATATGCAGAAAATGACTATTTTTTTTGGACGGATGTGGAAAATTATTTATATAAAGGAAAAATTAATGTTTTAAAGTGCTGGGGGAATACTGTTGGTTTCCTTGTCTTCAATATATCATAAAATACACAATTTCTGATATCTTGTCAAAAGTTATTTCTGAAGCTTCATACCGTAAGTGTGAAAAGATGCATGTACTATATCTTGACTTCAAGTTGATAGAGACGGCTGTAGATCTTGCATGGAAGATTTGACCTCTTCCTCCACTTATAATTTTGCATCTTAGCATATTACTTAATGTAATTTTAAAGAGAGAAGGCAACAAGAAAAGTTACTTTCTTCGAATTCTGCATCCTTCTCTTCTGACTGATGGAGAGATCTGTTTTCCCATTCCCTTTTTGCATTGTATTATGTAACTGTATCTAATCTTAAAGAGAGGAGGCAACGTTAACTTGTAAAATGAAGTTTTTGTGCTGCCATGTCGCATACGCAGGAAGCACTGATTTGTCAAGCTTATTGTTTACTAGTTGTTGGACAACATGTCTTAAGACTTATAGAAACTTTTTGCTGACGAAAGAATCGGCAGTGTCTGAATCTGCTAATGAGTGGGGCAGTGTATCCGTATCTTATAGCCCTTCACTAGTGTCCATGATTACATCATTGTTTGTGACACAATAAGTTAATACCCACCTCTTTGGTATTGTGTTGGTTAATAGTTGCTGCTATTTCAGGTTTGGCGAATAAGAACTGGCCAATGCTTGCGTCGTCTTGAACGTGCACATTCTCAGGGTGTCACAAGTGTCCTCTTTTCCCGTGATGGCAGCCAGTTACTAAGTACCTCCTTTGATGGCACAGCCAGGTAGTCACTGATTTGTGGAGCTTCTTATTTACAAGTTGTTTGAACGTGAAACTTTGTAACTCATATTATCTGTTTGATGTGCTTTTATCATCTTATTTTGAGTATCTTATTCATTCTAGCCTATCATTGTTTTGAAAGCCTTGATTGGATGATTTTGCTAAGAAATTTGGAACCACAAGGAGCACATTAATATAGAATTATACACACATACTTGTGTTAGGCTGTGGAGTAAAGATGTTTGCGGACTTGGGAACACGCAGCTGTTCATTCAACTGCCACGATTCTTTGAGAGAACTTGGATGCTTGTTGCTTTTGTGATATGATTGCAAACTTCATGCTAGTTCTGGTGATGCAGAATCCATGGCCTTAAATCTGGGAAGCAGCTGAAAGAGTTTCGAGGCCACTCATCTTATGTTAATGATGCAATATTCAGCAATTCATCTTGGAAGATATGGAGATCCGAGAACTCCTTAGTGATTGCTTGGTTGCTGAATTCTATGGAGCCAGCAATTGGAAAACCATATCTTTTTC
This sequence comes from Corymbia maculata, assembly GCA_014182735.1. NCBI lineage: Eukaryota > Viridiplantae > Streptophyta > Magnoliopsida > Myrtales > Myrtaceae > Corymbia > Corymbia maculata. The sequence goes on along the minus strand of CM024686.1, from coordinate 16,587,655 downwards.
TTCCAACTGCCAAAGATGTATGGGATGCTGTGAGAGAAACATATTCTGATCTGGAAAATTCTTCCCTGATTTTTTAATTGAAGACAAAACTATGGCAATCAAAGCAAGGGGATCGTGAGGTCACTATTTACTACAATGAAATGGTGACCTTGTTGCAGGAATTAGATCAATGCTATGATGATACATGGCAAAATCCAGCTAATCACAAAAGACACATGAAGAGAGAAGAGAAGGATAGAGTATATATATTTTTAGCAAGCCTTAATCGAAACTTGGACGAGGTGAGAGGCAGAATCCTTGGCCAAAAGCCTCTGCCATCCATCCGTGATGTTTTCTCTAAAATTAGAAGAGAGGAATCTCGGAGGCGAATCATGCTTCGTGATTCGGAAACAAGTGCTATTTCTATATCAGAAAATTCTGCACTTGTATCTCGGGGGCCTAATTTCGTGGAAGACAGGAGGAAGAAACCATGGTGTGAACATTGCAAGAAACCATGGCACACCAAAGAAACCTGCTGGAAAATTCATGGGAAACCGCAAAATTGGAAGAAAGAAGGTTGGAAGAGAAGGAGCAATAGTGATGGTCGTGCATTCCAAGCAACAAATGAGGAAGAGCAAATCAAGTCAGATTCAATTCCATTCTCAAAGGAACAATTAGAGCACCTATACAAACTTTTTCAATCTCCACAACCTTCCTCAATTCCTTCTTGTTCTTTAGCCCAAAAAGGTAATTTTTTTTCTACCGCCTTCCTCATAGAAAATCCACACCAAATTACTCCATGGATTCTCGATTCAGGAGCAACCGATCATATGGCAGGTTGTTCAAAACTCTTTTGCACCTATAGTCCCTGTACTGGAAATAAAAAAATCACAATTGCAAATGGTTCTCTTTCAGCCATTGCCGGAATAGGACCTATCAAGCTCTCACCAGCTCTCACACTTCATAACGTTCTTCATGTCCCAAATTTATCTTGTAACTTGCTGTCCATCAGTAAAATAACCTCTGATCAAAAGTGTCGAGCTAATTTTTTCTCATCTCATTGTGAGTTTCAGGACTTGACCTCGGGGAGGACGATTGGCAATGCTAAAGAGAGCGGAGGACTCTATTTCTTTGAGGATGGAACAAGCTCAAGTAGACATGTTCAGGGTAGTTGTTTCAAATATGTTTCTGTTATTAAGGATGATGATATTATGTTATGGCATTATAGGTTAGGTCATCCGAATTTTCAATATTTAAAGTTCTTGTTCCCAAAGTTGTTTTTTAATAAAAGTCCATCTTCATTTCAGTGTGAATTCTGTGAATTAGCCAAACATCATCGTACCAACTTTCCCTCACAAAGCTACAAGTTGTCAAAACCATTCTCCTTAGCTCATAGTGATGTTTGGGGCCCATCTAGAATTCCTACACAATCAGGAAAGAAGTGGTTTGTTACATTTATCGATGATCATACAAGGGTGAGTTGGGTATACTTGTTAAAAGAGAAATATGAAGTTGGGACTGTTTTCAAAAAAATTTATACCATGATACAAACACAATTCCAAGCGTAAATCCAGATTTTTAGGAGTGACAATGGGAAAGAATATTTTAATAAAATTTTGGGACAATTTTTCTTGGAAAAGGGGATTGTGCATCAAAGTTCCTGCCCTGACACCCCTCAACAAAATGGGGTGGCAGAAAGGAAGAATAAACACCTTCTAGAAGTAACTAGGGCTCTACTTTTCACAGCCAAAGTTCCCACGTATCTTTGGGGTGAAGCTCTTCTTACATCTACATATCTTATCAATAGGATGCCATCTAGAGTGTTAAGGTTTCAAACACCTTTGAGAGTCCTTCAAAAGACCTACCCAGCCTCTAGACTTGCTTCAGCCTTACCCTTAAAACTATTCGGATGCACTTGCTTTGTTCATATACATGATAGAAATCGTGGAAAACTTGACCCTAGAGCAAAACAATGTGTATTTGTTGGTTATCCTCCTAATCAAAAAGGGTATAAATGCTTTGACCCAATTTCTAGAAAAATGTTTGTTTCCATGGATGTCACTTTTTTTGAATTAACACATTTTTTCGGAGCTCATCTTCAGGGGGGGAAAGAAAGTGCAGATTCGCACAATACTGAACATCCTCATTCTAAAAATCCAGTTCCTACAACCCTTGTACCAAATTTTGAACCATATGCTTTAAATAATGAAAATTCGGATCCACCTATATTGGCATCTCATCCTACTTGTGAGCATAACAGGTGTGAAACTAGTACCAAGAATACAGAGTTTCCATCATATTCTCAAGTCTACACGAGAAGAGACAAAACTCAAGAAATAGAGTATCCTGCTCCTTTAAAGTGCCATGAGTCCTAACCAAGGCATGACCATAACTCCATACAATCTTCAGGTAATGTTCCAACTCAATCTGTCCAGCTTGATCTTAGTCAAAAAAATGAGTCTATCAATGAACTTGACATACCTATTGCTATTCGAAAAGGAGCTAGGTCTTGTACCAAACATCCTATGGCTCATTATGTGTCTTACAAAAACCTCTCATCCAATTTCCGTGCCTTTACCTCAACATTGTCTTGTGTGGAGATTCCAAAAACTGTGCAGGATGCTCTACAGGTTCCTGAGTAGAGGGAAGCGATTCTTGAGGAGATGAAAGCTCTAGAAAAAAATGGAACGTGGGATATGGTGGATCTACCCAAGGGAAAGACCACAGTTGGATGCAAATGGGTATTTACAACCAAGCATAGATCCGACGGATCTCTTGAAAGGTTTAAAGCTCGGTTGGTTGCCAAAGGATTCACCCAAACCTATGGGATCGATTACTTTGAGACCTTTGCTCCAGTTGCAAAACTAAACACTATAAGAGTGCTCTTATCACTTGCAGCTAACCTTGACTGGCCTTTACAACAACTAGATGTGAAGAATGCATTTTTGAATGGAGATTTAGATGAAGAAGTATACATGGACTTCCCCCCCGGCTTTGAAGGAAGATTTGGATCAAAGGTATGTAAATTAAAGAAGTCACTATATGGACTAAAACAGTCACCGACGGCCTGGTTTGAGAAGTTCACTCAATCTGTGAAGAAACAAGGGTATGTTCAAGGACAAACTGATCATACCATGTTTATAAAGCATTCTTGTGATCGTAAGGTTGCAATTCTTATAGTGTACGTGGACGACATCATTCTCACTGGGAATAATATTGTTGAGATGAACAGGTTGAAAGAATGCCTTGCTTCTGAGTTTGAGATCAAGGATTTAGGAACTCTAAGGTATTTCCTTGGAATGGAGGTAGCTCGATCGAAAAAGGGAATTGTGGTCTCGCAGAGGAAATATATCCTAGATCTTCTAAAGGAAACGGGAATGAGCGGTTGTAGACCAACAGAAACTCCGATAGATCCCAATCAGAAACTTGGAGATGACAAAAATGGGGCTCTTATTGATACATCGAGATACCAGAAGTTAGTAGAGAAACTTATTTATTTGTCGCATACTCGGCAAGATATTGCCTTCGCTATGAGTATGGTAAGCCAATTTATGCACTCTCCATATGAAAAACATCTTGAGGCTGTGTATAGAATCCTAAGATACCTAAAGAGCACACCTGGAAAAGGTATGCTATTCAAAAAATCTGTTCAACATGGGATTGAAGCATACACGGATGCGGATCGGGCGGGGGTCCATTACAGACAGAAGGTCAACATCAGGATATTGTACATACGTATGGGGGAACTTGGTTACTTGGCGAAGTAAGAAGCAAAATGTGGTGGCACGAAGTAGTGCAGAAGCTAAATATCGAGCAATGGCCCATGGGATTTGCAAAATGTTGTGGCTAAAACGAGTACTAGAAGAACTTCAAGTATAGGTGGAAATGTCTATGAAGTTGTACTGTGACAATAAGGCTGCAATCAATATTGCTCATAATCCAGTGCAATATGATAGAACTAAACATGTTGAGATTGACAGACACTTTATCAAGGAGAATATTGATGCAGGAGCTATTTGTATGCCATTTGTGCCAACAACACAACAAATAGCTGACATTCTTACAAAGGGATTGTTCAGACCTAACTTCGAGTCCCTTGTCAGCAAGTTGCGCATGATAGACATTTATGCACCAACTTGAGGGGGGGTGTCGAAGAATTAGAAGGAAATCTCAGAGATCTTGAAGATAATTTCGGGATATGAAATTATTTTGTTTCCATTTATAAATTAGGAAATAAATTGCTAGAATCAGGAAGTAGGAAATCTGTTTTTTATTTCTTTCTATTTTCTAGCAATCCTAGACTCTATTTATAGGTTATATTCTTTGTAATTTGATAAGCAATAAAGAATAGAAGAAAATATTTCTTCTTTTTTCAAATCATCAGCACTTATAGTGGACAATTTGCAGGAATTTGTACTGTTTCAGCTACCAGTCTGGTAAATTAGAGCATCTTATGAAGGTAATATCACTGTTAGCATGCCACAAAGTCATCATGGCATTTTGGAATTGCTCATGAACTTTTAACTGCAAAGTTATGCATTGTGGTGCTTGCTTTATGTTACCAGTTAGAAGCCGTGTCACTTGCCTGTGCTAGTTATAATTAGCATAATAGTTTCCTTTCCCAATATGGCACTGTGAACCTTCTAAAATTTGATGCAATATTCAGACTGCGCATCTATCACAAATTTACGATGTTTGTTTGGGGTGCTACTATTTTTCTATGATCCTTTGTACTACCAAGACAGTTTTGGCTATAAAGTAGTACATTATGCAATAGCTGTTAGATATCCAGTAGAGCCAACGTATAATAGAGATTTCTTAAATTCCCTTCTCTCTTTCCTCCTTTCTGAAATCGTGGTGGGATGATTTACTATTGCTTCGTCTGGGCTATATTCAATCGGGATTTGAAATTCTGGATGGATTGCGAACTATACCTTTTGTTTTCGGAATATAGACTAATTGTTGTGGGATTGTGAAGATGGTGTGAGACTCATTTTTCCTTGGTACTGGCAGGTTCATGAAAAGGATGTAATCGGGGTAACACACCATCCCCACCGTAATCCCGTTGCAACATACAGCGAAGATAGCACAATGAAACTATGGAAGCCTTGACGTATTATTTCTCATCTTGCGACTCTGCAATTGTTACTGTTGTAGATGTAATTTTTATTTCTTTTTTTTTTACCGGTGAAGGATTCGGAGTTTATTTAGTGAAAGAACAATTATAATCTCCTTATCGACCAACATTTTGTTGATATGCATTTAGATAGAACCCTGAAATGCATCGGGTTGAACTTTTCAAACCAGTTGTATAACATGCATCTATGGTTCAACTCGTCCGTGAATATTTCTGCAGACAGATAATACTCCCTCCTCTAAAGTTCTGCGTTGGCCACGAAAAAGAAGCAAATCATATGGAAGATGGGGAGAGAAAGAGAGAGGGGGGGGAGGGAGAGAGATTGATGGGGGCAGACCTGAGGGGCGACGACGACGAACACGTGAGATGAGACGTGCTGGATAAGTTGTGAATAAAAAGAGTTGTAGAGGAGATAGCTTGGGTGGGTGTATTTGAGTTGAAGCATTTAATGTGTTTGGGTCGAAACAATGTTCCGACCCTGACTTGACCCAAAACATGCATTCCATTTGTGTTTATAATTGTTACCCAAACATCATTAAAACTTGAAACATGTGCCATACTTATTTCGTGTTCGGTCGTGTTCGGGTCATGTTCGGGTTGAGTTGGATGGGTTTTTTTGACACCCCTAATTTCTAGGACGTGTGATGGAGGTCTGCATTTTGCAGCCACTCTCTCATCTTATTTGATCTGCGCAATCGAGTTCTTCATTCACGAAGACCCAGCGATTAGGCAACATTTTCCCTTATTTGAACCGCGCAAACGAGTTCTTTGATCTTCTCTCTCTCTCAGAGCATCCCTGATGATGTGGAAGCGCTCGAGCTCGAGCTCGTTGCCCGGGCAACACGGACCTGGTGCGGCAGGTGTTCGACCAATACGACTAGAACGGCGATGGCAAGATCTCCTGAGACAAGCTTCGGCAGGTGCTCTCCACGCAGCCTCAAGCACTGATGGTCAGCTCAGTCCATCGGGATGGGGATGGCAATGTCGACTTCAAGGAGTTCGAGAAGATGATGACGACTGCAAAGAGCGATGGCGCTTCGAGCTGACCGTAGCTCTTCGACCGTGCTCCATTGGCTCTCTTTACCTTTGTACATGCCACGAAAAACAAAGCAGCAATGTTCTATCTATCTCTTCGCATCTTTTTCCCATCGGGTAACCTTCTACTCGTCCTCATCCAGCTTTTGTCTCGCGCTCGGTTAGGGCTTCACGTTTGTTCAATTCTTTGTTCTCCTAGAATCAATCTTCCTTTTCTTCTTTTCCACCTCATTGCTGAGTTTCTCTTGTTCTATTGATATCCTTTGTACTTTGGCACGTTGAATATCTCGCATCCATTTCTTATGGGAAAAAGCAATAACAAAAATTCACATGTAAACAGCATGATCTCTTTTCATTTTTCTTCTCCTCCTTCTTAGTGACGAAATTGGTTAGTCACCAATATGCTCCAATTTGCTAGAATACTACAACGCCCCTCTAGAAGCTCAACACTGTGAAGTTCGTTTATTGATTATCACGAGGTCGCTTTATGTTAAAGAATGCATAATTAACTCGCATGTCAAGAGACTATGACTTTATGCATCGATGTCGTGAATTCAAGCCTACGAACCAAATTTCCAGACCCATTTCTCACATTTCACGCATAGAGATAAATCGATTGAGCTTGAATCGGTGAAATCTTCCTCGTAGGTTTGGAAAATTCCACTTCACGAGCTCAAATTACAGCCAATTCTGCATTGCGAAGGAAAGTAACTGAGCGATTTCATAGGGAAAGGAAGAAGTTACTTCGCAGATGAATTTGATGTCACACTCCTTCCTCTCGCTTTGGATTTTTATATTGTAAAGCGGTTTTTTTCATCTTCCTTTTTTTTTTTTTATAAAACTTTTGGCAATTCTTTTATAGCATTTGGAATACACGTTTCAAGTACGTAATTTTTTTTCGATATTGATCATTTAAAAATAAAGAAAATGCTCAGGACTGTGACCTTTGTGCAAGAAATTAATTATTAACAAATTAGGTGATTATTTCAATTTAATCGCCTTATTAAGTAAATGGGGTCTTGCAAATCTCTTTTTATTCTTAGCCCAAGGAGCAAAAAGTTACATTACTCTCTCAATCCAAGATCTTTTAGATCATTGCGAACAATTTCAATAAGTCCATACCACTGTCGAGTAGACATCACATATGCATTTCACAGAAAAATTAGTAGGATTGCTGTGAAAAACATATCATTTCTAAAGGCTCTTTCTTAATTTGATCTTCTTTTATGAAAATTTATCTCACTAAAAAATTAATACAACACATTAAAATACTAAGCCAAAGTGCTTGAATCGAAAAAATCGAAAAATGAAGAAAATATCAATTAAGAAAATCAAATGATGAGCTCTATGCATGATGTGGTCATCATGTAGGATTAAATTGTGATGACGGAGCATTAGAACGTCTTGGTAACCCATTTGAGCAAGAACAAAACCATGTGCTGATTCATATTTCAACATTCCCCGTTCATTGCTTTTAAGGTATTGTCGAAATACCAAGATCCCAGATCATATTAAAGATCTTCCAATTAAAGTTATATAGAAGGCCAAAATATCAAAGGTAGTATAAGGACTTATGCATGCTCAAGCGATCAGATAAATTTATTGATTATTCAATTATTGATGGACATCAACAAAAGTTCGATTCCTCACACTGACTAATTGGGGATTTTGACATTAACATTAGAAGAACTAGTTAACACGCCGCAATTGACGCATTCACACTTGTGAGTTTCCATATTGCAGAGTGGCAACTTGCACCCCGCACATTCAGATAGGCAATCAATGTCTCGATCGCATGCTTCGACTCTTGTTACCATCCATGGCCCGCCTGAGAAAGGAAAATAAAAAGAAAAAAATTCAGGACATTGTCTTTTTTATTTTTATTTTTTTGGGAGATACTTATTTCAAAATAGCATGTGCCGTTGCACACAAGTGAAAGCAATTGCAAAATTAAGCAAATATGGGTATTCTTTGTACTTCCTCAACCTTGCTTTAGCTTATGGAATGAAAATGTTAAATATCCTCCTAACGATTAAGACAAGAATAGTTGCATAGTACATAAGAAAATTAGGCAATAGGGTTGAGAGAGAGAGAGAGAGAGAGAGAGAGAGAGAGAGAGAGAGAGAGAGAGAGAGAGAGAGTATATTACAAACAAGAGACACCAAAAGGAAGACCAACATCAACTTGGACGCTTGCTTCATGATTCCTCTAGAGTTTAGGTTTTGATAGAGTGATGAATGGTTGATAGTTTGGCTAGGCTAAACAGGGAGTGCTATGCAATGAAGTTCATGTGCACTACAATGCCCTATTTATACACTTGAATATCTTTTGTGCTATTAAATGCATTTTATAGATGATGTAAGGATCAGATTTCTCTCTTTTACCTTTGGTAATTTCATCATTGAGATACCTCAGTAACATGCTTTTGGCAGATTATAATGATTATTTCCTAAAACTATTCTTAATATATGATATATATATATGCAGTTATAATAGAAAATACGCAAAGAGCAAGTAATAAACTAAAAGTTTTAATTCAATTGATGGACACCGGTTCTTCATATGTTTTATAGTGAAAAGATTTTTGTTCTGAATGTGTTAAACATAGGTTGAAAAGTTTGATGAAAATTTTCCAACAATTTTTTATTATTAAGAACCCTAAATTTTAGATGGAAATGGAGAGACTTACGATATTGGTTTGCATGAATCTCCACATTTAGCTCTATTTGTTTTGTGAAGAATGAGTGATTTGAAAACGTTTTCTTAAAAATGGACATGTGTATTCCTTGAAATAATTAGTCAATAAAAAATATTCTAGTTATCAATAATAATTAACATTTAAATATTTACATAAATGATAAAAATATTTTTGGTTCATTTAATTTTATCTATAAAATAGGTGATCAAGGCAGAAATAAATGAAAGACCACCCTTAAAAAGAAATTGCACGTGAAGCGTAGTTTTGAAGGCTTCTAAAATATATTAATTTAGTCAATTAGCTAAAAGGGGAAAGGAAGAAGTAAATAGTCTTTGCAAATCACATGTTCCCCTCAAGTAACCGTTTTCTTGTCCTTATCCAACTCTTGGCTCAGGCGCTCGGTTAGGGCTTCACGCTTGTTCGATTCTTATCTCCTGGAATCAATATTTCTTTTCCTCTTTTCCAACTCATTGCTAACTTTCTCTTGTTCTGAAAATATCCTTTGTATTTTGTCACGTTGAAGGCATGGTATCCTTCTTTCTTATAGAAAAACAATAATAGAAATGCACATGCAAACCGCAGCCTCTTTTTCATTTTTCTTCTCCTTCTTTCTAGTGAGGAAATTGATTATTCACTAATATGCTCCGGTTTGCCACATTATTACAACGCCCCCTAGAAGCCCAACACTACTAAACCATGATGATGAGGTCGGTCTACCTTAAAGAGTGCATAATCAACTCGCATGGCAAGAGAGTGTAGTGTTATGCATTAATATCGTGAATTCAAGTCCACAAATATAATTTTCAAACCCATTTCTCGCATTTAACACATAAATAAGTACATATACAAGAACCGTACACTCTTCCTTCTTTTTGAGTTTGCTTTGACCATTGAGCTTGAATCGGTGAAATCTGCCTCGCAAATATGGAAAATTTCACTTCATGAGCTCATATTACAGCTAATTCTTAACCATGAAGGAAAGTGACAAAGCGATTTGAAAGGGAAAGGAGTAAGTTTCTTCGCAAATGAATTTGATGTGGGGCTCCTTCCTCTTGCTTTGGGCTTTTCTACCGTACATGGAATGGAATTGTTTCATTTTATTTTTTTACTACTCTTGATGATTCTTTTACAGAAAACCGCTAAGTTTTCAATGCGATTAATGAAAGCACCAAATTCGGCCATATTTCTATAAAATTGGTGATCCATGCATAAATTAATCAAAGGCCACCTGTCATGACCCGAACCTCAAGTCCGCGACAACCCCTGTTCTCTTACGGTCATTTGATTTGCGACTCTCCAGGATCCGTCGCCGACCATTATTTTTATCTTTTAATCAAACGCATGCGGAAGCGAAATACAATCCCGGTCAATTACAAAAGCGGGGATAGCGGGAAAACCCAATAATAACACATTCCAAAGTCTTGCTTTATTTATTACCGATTAACCCAGGAAGTTTACAAATACAAGCCCTTACCACGGGCATCTTCCTATCGAGCCAAAGAAACCAACAAGCCGAGGTCAATCTACTCCCTTCGAAAACGGCCACGAGCCGTTACGCGCGTCGATCCTCCATCCTACGAACCCGACGGTGGTTATTCAATAACCAGTGAGATAAATCTCAGCAAGTCAAAATCCTAAGCCTCGGTTAGGAGACCTACTCGCCTCGAGTGCGCCCTGACGTGCAATGTCTCTATCGCTCACAACTCAACAATAGAATAACATCCAATCAACCATTGACAAACGCACGATTAGACCAATGCTCGTATACAATTATTAACAGTTAACAATCGCAATCACAGACAACCTTACCTCGCTTTTGCCACACGCAACCTGCATGATACAGTTTATCATATGCTCACCTCGATGCAGCAATTATAATAAACAATCGAACACCTTTCAAATCGTCTCATGTACCATGCACTTTCTCGTTTTCCATTTATTAACACCTTTGGGGGAATTTCCTTCCAACACACAAGTTGGTAGTCAACCGCATAACCGGGCATCGTCCCACTTTGCATTGGGCACGGCAACGTCGGCGCCCGGACGGCATTCACAAAGAGCATAGGTCCGGCCTCTACCGCGACCCGCATCCGGACCCCGCCCGGGCATTCCGATAATACGGACTTCGTCCACCACAGATCCCCCACTGGGTGACGGGCTCTTACGTGACCACGCAAGCACATCAATTAATCATGCTCATTTTATTATCTTTCCGAACAGCCAATGCAGACATGATTCGTGCTTGTACATATCAGTCCATCGCAAACTCTACATGTAATGCGATAATATTTCACACGTGGTCACGCGAATACAAATGCCTTTCATACGTAGTCACACGAATATGCTGAATATACTCAACCCTAATTCACAATCGCAATCCATGAATTTACTCCACCGAGTATATATTAAACAATATCATCAAAGGCAGCATATATACATGTATTCAACATATGATTCACATGAGGAAAGTACAACTAGTAATCCACCGATATATAATCCACGTGAGAAAAGTACAAACAATAATCCATCGGAATTAATCGATACTAGCACAATTAATAAATAATGTACTTTCCAAAAATAATACTTTATTCCAAAAATATTCCATTAATAACTATTCAACACCCAAGAATAATATTATTCAACAATCAATATTCAACATCCAAGAATAATTAATCATCCACCACTAATTAATTAATTATTCTCCAAAAACAATTAATTAATTATTACCCAAGTATAATAACAACCAATTTCGAAATTAATAATAAATTAATTAATTCCGAAAATAATAAATTATTATTATTTTATTCCAAAAATAATAATAATATTTATTAATACTAATCATGGTTACCGGTCTAATCCAACTATGGTTAATTAACCCGACTACGATTAATTTAATCTAACCACGATTAACCAACTACATTTAATCTAACCATGATTAACACTAAACATGCTTAATCAAATAATAATAAAACACTAATCATCCATCATTCAAAAGCACTAATCAAGCTTAATATTAAACTAATCACCCTAAGGGAGTTTAGCACCCTAAGCAAGGTTTAGAAAATCGACTCACGGGTTTAGCTAATCCAACGACACGAGCGCGACGGCGGCGGCGAGGACAACGAGCGGCTCGCTCGGGGACAACAACGGGCGACAACCGGCGGCCGTTTTCCAACAAAACAGCTTCCGATGAAGCTGTTTTGTGCTGGACAGCAGCCGAACAGCGGCTGGCGATGCTGGACAGCGGCCAGCAGCAACCAGCAGCAACGGCAGCAACTTCCAGCGGCAGAAACAGCAAGAAACAGCGGTGGACAGCAGCAAACAGCAAGCGAAACAGCAGGAACAGCAGCGGACTCGGACGAGGAGGAGGGGGAGGGAGCGGTGCGGCTAGCTCGCGGGGCCGGCGGACGACGAGAGACCGGCGGACCGGCGGGAGTTGGCTGGACGGCGGTCTTTGCGGTGGTGATGGGTGGCAGCAGCAGCAGCCACCGGCGTTGGCCGAAGGAGGAGAAGAAGAAACAAAGGAAGAAGCTGGCTGGGAAGGGGGGCTGAACGTCTTTGCGCAAGCCGGGCGGAAGAGAGAGAGAGAGAGAGAGACGTGGGGTTGTCAGCAAGTGGATGGGGGAGAGAGAAAAAGAAAGTTGACAAGTCAAAGATGGGAAAGAGATGGGTAAGTGGGCTGTCGACCAAGGGAAGAAACGTGAGGGGAAGAGAAAGAAAAAGGGGAGAGAGAAAGGGAAACGTGCGGACAAAGTTGAGGGAGGAAAAAGAAGAAAAAGACAAAAGAAAGAGAACAACACAAAAATATAAATAAATATCTAGAGAGGGGTATTTTGGTCTTTTTACCCCGAAGCACAAATTCCTAAATATTTGACTTCAAAACTCGGTCCGTTAAATCCTTTTTTCAATATTTCGGGCTCACCAATAAATCCGAGAATCAATGAGACAATGTCCAATATTTAGTCTCGACACCCTTAAAAATTCGATACCCGATACCGGATTGAAATTCGTGGTTAACATCGATCAATCGCGACTTTAGTACGACCTAACTTTCGAGCGGCGTTTAGAGGCTCTCGCGCGTTTGACCCGTGGTTGATAGCTTTTCAATCCACGATCATGTATTCAAATCAGGGCGATCCTCGATTGTCATGTAATCACGAGAGGTTAATTGCTCACACTGAGTACAAGGCCAAAAGGAAATCGGTTTAACGTCGTTCGCAATTAATATCAAAGTCGTGCGGAATCACCCGCAATCCGACCTCGTACTTTTGCCGAATCGATTTATTTCCGTTCGCTAACTGCCTGCCACAGTGTAGTATTATTCCTCTCTGATCCTTATGGTCGAGTGGCCTATCCCTGATTAAATTCACTAGTCGTACGCGTATCGATCTTCAATTGCCTTGCCGAACAGTTAGTTAACTCATGAGGGGCCAACTCAGAGTAAACGTAACTAACAGTACATTGATAAAATAACCATTTCACCTATCTCGGAATGGGTCGAAATTCAGGATGTTACACCACCATTGAGAAGAATCGCACGCGAAGCATAAGGTTATCAAAATGGATCACAAACATAAATTTTGACTCAAGTTTCTTGAAATGAATTGGACATGGATCCCACGTGACGTAGGACATAGGCCATTAATGATCCAACGAGAAAATCCAAGGAAGAATATGGGCTCTAGTGGTTCTATTTTGGACCCATTTCAACCGTAGCCATCCGAAGTCGCATTAGTCCACTTCGACTAATTATGCCATAGTCTTAATTGACCAGGACAATATCTTGCAATAGGTTCAATTTGTGGTCGGCGAGCCTCTTTGTCCACCTTCCCTTTGCGTCGGCGGAATGTCGAGGAAAGCCACCTCAGTAGGTGATGTTGGCAAGCTATCTCTTGAAGTTATTTCCCCAGCGATAGGCAGCGATCAAGGTTACGGATGAACGCTATTTTCATTAGGCTAAACTTGTATTGTAATTACTAATTTGAGAGAAAAGTGGGTTCTAAAGCGCTAATAGTGAAGTTGGGCCATGAAAGCCCTTGGTTTGGCTGGGCCTACTGGCTTGGGCTTTGGGCCTACTCTTTCGTTCCATTTGTTCTTTCAAGCAAATGGATTTATAGGCCAAACCAGCGTTTTCGCCTAAAAGTGATCACTTCTTATGGCTATGCAATCAATCCCGTTCTACCCTAGAACTAGATTGGACCACCCATAAAAATATATTAGGCTCTCAATTTCAATGGAAACAAGTCTGGTTATCGATTTCAAATTTTTGGAGTTGCAACTCTTAGGGTAAGTTTCAGGTTCTGGGTGTTGAACCCACTCACTCAAGAGCTGATTAGAACCTTTTTTTAAAAAATTTGAAGAAATTTATTATTCTTAAATGAGCTTAAATTCCATAGTGCATAATATTTCTATTTTATTTCTATTGATTTTTTACTTTGGACGATTTTGTTTCATATATTATTTTACTTAAATTGTTACTTTTCTTGTCTTTGAAAAAAAATTGAAGCAAAAGAGAATTGAAAAGCAATTCCTAGGTAGAGCTTGAAACTAGGCTAGACAAACAAAACAGATTTAAAAATCAGCTTCAAAATAAATAGGACTCCATATTCTAGCTTGAAGCCGATCATGCCTAATCATCCTCTCCATCTCAAGGGTGCATATCTCTTTCATTCAAGATGCTCGATCAAATCAACACATCTGCACAATTTGATCGACTCACTCATAGAAATACTGGGTTTGGTTTCAAAATAAATAATATAAACAGGATGGATTCCAAGGTCGATTTTCAAAATAAACAAGATTGATTCCCGATTCTGCGTCAAACTCACTCCTTAACCAATCACCCCTAGTCACTACTAAATCAACCTCTCAATCTCGAAGGCACCTATATTTCTCATTCAAGATCTTTGGATCAAATAAACAGCATGGCCTCTTTTCATTTTTCTTCTCCTCCTTCTCGTGGCGAAATCGATTATCACGAGGTCGCTTTATGTTAAAAAATGCATAATTAACTCGCATGTCAAGAGACTATGACGTTATGCATCGATGTCGTGAATTCAAGCCTACAAACCAGATTTCCAGACCCATTTCTTACATTTCACACATAGAGATATATCGATTGACCTTGAATCGGTGAAATCTTCCTCATAGGTTTGGAAAATTCCACTTCACGAGCTCAAATTACAGCCCATTCCGCACTACAAAGGGAAGTAGCAGAGTGATCTGAAAGGGAAAGGAAGAAGTTGCTTCACGGATGAATTTGATGTCACACTCCTTCCTCTCGCTTTTGATTTTTATACCAAAACGGGGTTTGTTTCATCTTCTTCTTCTTCTTCTTTTTAACTTTTGGTAATTCTTTTATAGCATTTGTAATTCATGTTTCAAGTTTGTAGTTTTTTTCGATATTGATCATTTATTTTTAAAGAAAATGCTCAGGACTATGACCTTTGTGCAAGAAATTATTATTAACAAATTAGCTAATTATTTCAATTTAATCTCTTTATTAATCAAATAGGGTCTTGTAAATCTCTTTTTATTCTCAGCTCAAGGAGCAATAAGTCACTTTACTCTCTCAATCCAAGATCTTTTAGATCATTGTGAACAATTTCAATAAGCCCATATCACTGTCGAGTGACCATCACATGTGCATTTCACAGAAATTAGTACGATTGCTGTGAAAAACATATGATTTCTAAAGGCTCTTTCTTAATTTGATTTTCTATTATGAAATTTTATCTCACTAAAAAATTAATACAACAAATTAAAACACTAAGTCGATTGAAAAACCAAAAAAGAAGAAGAAAATATCAATTAAGAAAATCAATTGATGAGCTCTTCGTATGATGTGGTCATCATGTTGGGTTTGAATTATGATGACAAAGCATTAGAAAGTATTGGTAACCCATTTGAGCAAGAATAAAACCACGTGCTGATTCATATTTCAATATTCCCCATTCATTGCTTTTAATGTATTGTCAAAATGTGAAGATCCCATATCATATAAATGATCTTCCTTTTTTGAAATAAATATCTCCCAAATAAAAATAAAAATGACGATGTCTTGAATTTTTTCTTTTTATTTTCCTTATTTAGGCGAGCCATGGATTAGGGCTGATCGATTCCCTGTTTGGTCTAGTTCCAAGGTAGAACCGGGAACCGGACCGAGAGGACCAATTCCCATTTTTTGGGATTGTGGATCGGATCGGACGGTCCTAGGACTGGGAACTGGACCAGACCAATGGTTCGGTCCGGTCTAATAAGACCGACTACTTAGCCTAAAATTTTTTTAAAAAATACTAGAATTATTATTATTTTAGGGTTTATTGTATTTTTTAAGAAATTTAAAAAATACATTTTAAATAGAAAATTGTCGATCTGGTCCGATTTGGTCCGATTCCCCCCCAGAGCCGGGCACCAGACCAATGCTCTTGGGAACCGCACCAACTGGTCAGTCCAATTATATTCGGGTGGTTCTCGATTCGAGCGGTCCATTAGGATGCCCACGTGGTTTGAGTAAAATGAAAATGACGTTAGCTGAAATATCATATGACAGCTGTTTGACGAAGGATAAATATATTTCATGGGTATGAGTTTGGGATTTTTGATATCACAATAAAAATTTTAAGGCAAATTTGCGATAGTAGGCATAGTTTGGTGTTTTTGATAGGAAAAGGCCATAAAAAATCTCAAACATTGCTTAGTGTAACACATTTATTCCAAACTTTTTGGTGACATCAAAAATTCTAAACTTGTATTTATGTGACGCATTTATCCTAAAATGTTTACCATAATACAAAAAATTCCAAATTTTGCTAATCGTAACACATTTATCCCAAACTTTTTGTTTGTAACCTCAAAAACCCTAAAAAGAATTTGTGACATTAAATTTTTTAGGATAATATATCATACAAATAATAAGATTTTTGGTGTCACGAACATAAGTTTGAGATATATGGGATTTCTTGCAACTTTTACCCATTCTAATATCACAAAGTAAATTCATGATAAATGTATGGGAAAAGGACACCAAAAACCCCAAACTATGCCCAATTGGGACAATTTTACCCTGAATTTTTTTGTGTCATAAAAAACCCCAAACTATGCCACTTGGAATAATTTTATCCTGAACTTTTTTTGTGCCTATAAAAAATCCCAAACTATGTCACTTTGGACAATTTTACCCTAAACTTTTTCTTATGCCATGAAAAACCCTGAACTATGTTATTTGAGACACATTTACTCCAGACTTTTTAACTGAAGGGCATTTTCGTCTTTTCCTTCTTCTTTTTAATTTTTTTTTTCTTCCCCACCAGTAGAAGGGGAGCCGGCGCTAGCGGCGGCGTCCGATGAGGGTGGCCCTCGCCTATGGCGGGGTGACCCTCGCCAGGGGAGGGTCGCTCCCGATCGGGCAACCCTCGCCGAGTCGGGCGAGGGTGGCCCTCGCCGAGAGACAGGGTGAGGACCGCCCCTGCCAAATCCGGCGGGGGCAACCCTCGCCCGACTCATGTGAGGGCCGCCCTCGCCGGATCGGCGGGCGGGCTTCCCGGGGAGGGCCGCCCCTGCCTGATCCGGCGGGGGCAACCCTCGCCCGACGCCGGGGAGGGCCTCCCCCGCCAAATCCGACAAGGGCGACCCTCACCCGACACTAGGGAGGGCCACCCCCGCCAAATCCGGCGAGGGCGGCCCTCCCCGGCGTGGCCCACCCTCACCAAATGTTGCCGCCAGCGAGGTGGTTGTCACTGGCTCCCCTCTGCTGGGAAGAGGAGAAAAAAAATGAAAATGAAAAGACGAAAATGCCCTATAGTTAAAAAATTTGGAGTAAATGTGTCACAAGTGACATAGTTTAAGGTTTTTGTATGCACAAAAAAGTTCGGGGTAAAATTGTTCCAAGTATCATAGTTTAGGGTTTTTAGTGGTAAAAAAAAAAAAGTTTATGGTAAAATTGTCCCAATGGGTATAGTTCAGGGTTTTTGGTGGCATTTTCCCTAAATGTATTATAGTTAGCATAATTTGATCCTTTTGATGGCTTTTTTTTCCTAAATTATATATATTATATGAATCTATGCGAAGCAAAGAAGATAACCCTATATTTTTTTTTTTCAGGGTCTTCTGCTGGGACTCAAGTCCAGCGTAAGCGGGAGATACAGGGAGAGAGAGATGGAAGACGCCAAACACGATCTCATCAAAGAGGTTAACTCTCATCTTCAATCTTCAATCTTCAATCTTCAATCTTCATATGTGTGTTTGTGTGTGGGTATATCTCCTGAAAATCTTAGCTTTCTACTGATCACAAAAGCCCTGATATCGCATGATTCATCCAGGTGAGAAGCCATGAAGTCGCCATCGCTGAACTCAACGGCCTTCGGCCTTCTCGGGTACCTTCGAAACCCTAATTTCGAAATCCCTTGCCCTTCCTCTCTTTCGAGCATTCGATCGTCAAGAAAAGCTGCGATTTTGATTCTGATCCGTGCGTGAACAAGATGGGTTTTTATGGGTTATCGTGCTTCTTTGACGCCGTGCAAAGTAAGCCATGATAGATACTGGGTTTGGTTTATGTGAGCTGTGCTGATTCGGTAGAATTGCGATGTTGATGAGTGCATTGTGTTTAGGTGCTGTTTCCTCAGGAAACGGTTATTTGGGGAGGCTAAAGAAAGCTTCTTGCTGTAGTAGGGATGAATTCTTCGTAAAATGGATGCCATTATGCGAAAATATTGTGGCAATTTCTTCTGTATTTGACTGATTCTGACTACTAATTGCAAGGGCCATAAGAGATCAAAAGCTGTTGTTTTTTAGTGACATTGCCCGATGGACGAGTGTTTTCTCTCTTGACTATGTATTTCAAATTTGATTCACAAGAAAGAAATACTCTCTGTTCTTTCATTTTTATTATTGGAGGGGGTTCATTTATGTCTGTTTTTCTTGGTCAGTCTGTTTATCAGAGGAACGGGAACATATACTTCAGAACGACAGTCGAGAAGGCGAAAGCATCGGAGCAAAGTATGTGAATCTGTCCTGCTGATCGGGTGAAAGACTTTTTCTCATTCTGTGATCTTAGCTTATATGAGCAGTGCTGATACTGACTAATTGGCAGAACAAGTCGATTCGGCCAAAGCGAAGCTGGAGAGGCTGAATGCACCGTGAAATTGGCACAACCTGGCAGATGGTAGGTAGCTAACTCTAATACTTCCTCTGTTCTTCAATCTTTGGCTACAAGGTACTCAAGATTATTGGTAGACCATGAGCAAAAGTTTGATGAGAAGTGCCTGTTGAGCTGTAGTTTTGTGGTCTTTCCCTCTGGATCCCAATTCCTCTTCGATGGGCTGGCTAATGGTTAAAGAGGAGCCGCCCAGCTATTGTAATAGGTGTAGTGGACAGTACTATATGCTCTTAGTTCAGACTGGTTTCAGAAACGATAAATGCATTTTGATACTAATCTTGTCGATATTGAGTTGCCGTTGCTGTTTTCATTGTCTTGTGAGCCTGCTTGCCATGTACATTCAGATTGCCGTAGTCTCTACTTTTTGAAGTTGTCAAATGAGGAGAAAGCTAGAATGAGCTCTCAGACACCACCTCTTCCCGGTGCAAATTTGTGCACACTCCCCCCAAAGAAGAATGACAGAAATAATTAAGAATGAAAATTCTATTATTCAACTTTGGCTACTGATTGTAAAGTTTAAGTTCAAGAGCAGCAGTACTTGGTCTCCTGCAATACTTTCATGCGTAGGATTTGATTGAATTTCAGTTAAATCTGTGGCGAGCTTATTGGTTGCAAGTGATTCAAACCGAGCTAATCTATGTAGCCAATGTGTCAACCCACGGAGGGAGATTTTTGGTTCTTCCCTCCAGTTACCAAACATAAGGATGTTAGGAGATAAAACAAGGTGGTTTCTGGATATGTAGTATGCTAGAGAAGGCACGGCAATGAGCGATGATTTATCTCTTGTGATCAGCCATAGTATAGCTGAGCTAAGGTTTGTTTGGAAGCTTTCTGCATTTCTCTTCTTAAAACAAAACGAACTGAGTTGAATAAATCTGACCTAAATCCATCTAAAAACATCTGTACTTGCAACTCCTCCATTATCATCATGTGCTGCAAGTCATCCATACGATGTCGGCTTTGATGAGGCTCCCATAGTCTGCCCAGCACAGCGCAGCACAGGTAGCAGCCGAGTCTGTGCAGCAGGTAGCAATATCCTGCTGCTATTATCGGCGACAAGACCCTTCAACCATTCAAATCTTTTCACAGATAATTAATCGAGTCAAAAGGAAATATCATAATTTAGCTGTTCAAGTATAACATCGGTTTTGCAAGTCACATGCCTTTAACTACAATATCATGCAGTATATTGCCGATGTAGATATCCAATGCTAGCACACTGAACTATTTGGAATGTTAAACCTCCTGGATTGACTTCCGGAACAGCACAACTGCCTTAGTCACAAGCGATGCATAAACTGAATTTGGTAACTTTCGCGCCACTTTGCCGACTCCTGGGACACCCTCAACAGTTCTCTTTGTCGCCATCGCAACAGTAGGTGTAACGACCAATGTGGCAATCAACCTTTGACCGATGACCGTAATTGTGTCAGATGTTAGCCGCAGGAAGGAACCTCACAAATTCTTCACAATCGATTTCTCCGTCCAGGTTGACATCGCAGTCCTGGACGCAAGGCAACGATATGAATGTCAAGCAGAAGCACTGCTGGATGTATGCTTCAGTTAATTTGTACAAATGTTCATATTCCACAATTTTCTCTTCTCCTCCTGAGCCCATCAATCAAACAATAAAATGAAGGCTACGACATCCACCTTATCAACGCGGATCCTTTCAAGAATTTCAAATAGAACGCTTTTGAGTCTTCCACGGAGAGAAATACACTCTCATTTGAGTTTCTTCGGGCCTCTCAAGTTCAGCTAAGAATTAATAGATTCAACCAAGTAAGCAGAAGTAGTATTCTCATTGATAACATTGGACATGTTAAGAACAGAAAGTCATTCATTACAATAATCCTTCCAGCAAAGACATTATTTTTTGTCATTGCAATTTTGTCAAATTTGAATCACACCTTCACCCCAACCTTTCTCAAAAGTGATATAGAAACTATATTTGCCCTTATATTAATACATCATTCATAGCTAAAGTCTTGCCATATGCAATTTTGAGAAGAAGTTTGAGCAATTCTCGAATCACAACATAAATAATCTCTTCTCCTTCCCCTGTTGTACTATAGAAGGAAAATGCATTTTTTGTTCACACAAATAGGCTTGCTATCACTTGAGTCTACCACCCATTTTCTCACATTGGCCACAATATTGGCTTGAGAAATGACCACAATGGTGTCATTAGAGCCATTTGACTTTCGGTTTAGCAAAATTGTCATTTCTCAATTCTCTTTCTGCACTACGTTGCGTAATGACCTGGTTTACCACAAACAAAGCAAGAGTCCTTTTTTTTTAAAGGTGGGGTGAGCAACTTTGGGTTTGTAATTAGGATTTTTGTCATCATACCTATCTTGGCAATTTTGAGGTTTGCCTTGCACCAAATTTGTCCTAGTAGAAATCTCCTCAGCTTTGGTAGCTTTGATCTCCTTGCACATTGTCCTCAATGATGATATGCACGACCAATTTGGCTAGCAACAGTTGCTTGTCGTTGTGCTTGAGTTGTTGCTTGTAGTCATTCCAATCTAGCAACTTTTCAATTAGCAACCCACAATAAATTATTCTTCTAAATTGATGTTTTATGCCTTCAAATCCTCCACCAACTTGTGATATTCATTGATCAATGTCTTGATCTCCTTATCATTAGACATTTCCCATTGATAATAAATTTCCGATCACGAATTTCTGTTTACCCACATCTTCGACAATGTACTTGGCAATCATGGAGTCCCATATTTGTTTTGCTTCTTTCTATGGATAGTAGACACCAAATAATTCATTAGAAATTGTATTGATAATTGTGTGCCTACGTACCTTATTAGCATATATCCATTATTCTTGTAACTTATTGTTAGTTGATATGGTCTTTGTAAGTGTAAAAGCTACTCCATGTACATCCAAGAGAAAGAAAACTCTTTCTTTGTCACCTTTCGAAGTTGTTACTATTAAAAACTTCAATTTTTGATATGTCAAGAAATGCTGGTGGTGGCAGCTCAACAGGAGGGGCAGAGATGGAGGTATCAATGGTGGCAGCATTTTTAGTTTGAAACCCATAAGACATATCCTTAAGAATGTTCTAAAACCTAAAAAAGTATGAAAAAAATAAGAGCAAATGTCTAAGACATATAAGCACTATCCTTAATGTTAATTTCACCCTTCATAATACAAAATTCATTACAACTCTAACTAGAGGGAACAAGAACAACAGTGTTATAAGTAAAACCCAACATTTAAATGAAAAGCAAAGAGACAATTGTTTTTTTTTATATGTGCTTGTGATTTGGAGATTCTTTTTATTGGCAAATAAGATGAGAGTTAATAAAAAAATCAAATCAGATGTTATAAGACCGTTATAAATTTATTGTAGTCAAAATTTCCATTAGAGCCGTTACAAAACAAAGGCTTTGAATATTACAAGACAGTTAAAATATCCAACAATATATTGATCTTCAAATGTAAGGTTAGCTCTTTCCATATTGTTTGTTACACGATAAAAAATCTTACAGGTAATTTTCCTGATTTGCTTTCGCGCCTTCCCTTCCTTAACAATATGCTAGAACTGTCGAATGCATCTCAAAAAGCTTATTAACAATTGCTTGCGTTTATCAACTGATGTGCCTTGTCTCGGGTACTACATTGCACACTTGAAGCATAACAACACGAATCGAGATGCACCAAAAATGCAATTTTAAGCGTACATCTGATATGAAGCAATGTCAAGGATGCATTCAGATCCCCTACAGCAACAACTAATATTTTGCGATAGAAAATGGAAAATTCCATCACAAACTTAACCAACATCATATACAAGATCAACAGCAGAATATCCGGCATCAACAGCAACTAGGGTGCTGCTAGACAAAAACTCAACGATTATTTAGTTTACCTAGACATGAATTCCGTCACCATAAGATATCTGAACTTTTATGAGTTGAAAGGACACGACAGCTGTTGGCAGAAACTTCCAGAAAGCATGGATAGGACAGTAACCTCAAGTTACTGAAAAGGTTTTGATTTGAAGAGATTCATACTGCAGATGAAAAGGTGACGATTTGATCCTTGTTTCGGACTCACTGAGTGGATTCTTATCTAAGATAGCTTGGACAGTTCAGATTGTGACGGTTGTCACCTGCAGTAGTAGTTGACATTGATTTTAACCAGCATCATCTAACTTACTCAACCACAGCGGCGTCAACAATACAGCCAGCTGATGCAACTGAAAACGATTTGAGCTGTGCGAGATGCTAAAACATTCAACCAATATTTGTATCTAACTATAAGCGACGCATTGAGCTATATCGTCTATTGAACATACCCTCGGACACCTTGACTATGCAAATTTTGTAAGCTAAGAAATATCAAGTTAACAAGCTAGTCCCTGTAAAAAGATCTTGCAGCTTCGGAGAGATGAAAGCTTTTCAAAGGATCAGAAACTTCCTCTGAACAATATGAAGCATTTCCATTTATTAGTTTCCCTCTCATTGATTAAGTAAAGGATCATTGGAGCATCTTCCAGGAAACACGGTCCTCAATTCTAACTCCACTATACATAGATCAATTTGGTCTTGTCGATACCAGCATCATGCACCAATTTGAACGAGGCCAATGACAAACCATGCGACAATCAAGCATACTTTCTTTTTCCTTTATATAGAACAAAAGCAAATCCTCCTGGCGACAGAGGACCGTTCGAAGCCTTCTTTTTGACATGATACGCTGTCGGTGACTCCCACGGCCGCATGCATAATGCATGTACACCACGAACAGAGCAAAGACAGGAGGTTAGTGAACCATTACTTTCCTGGTCCGTACCACAACTCGCGACATCAAAGCGCACAATGACAGCAAGGGAACACAGTCGAGTCAGGCTCATATCAATTCGACATCAAAATGAATCGTCACGGAGCAAAAACAGTCTCACGGATGCCCGGGATTGTCCTGTCTGCGGATGGTTGATTACTGTAAGTGACGAATCGGAGACAAATGGCAGGTCGGTACCTTGACGTTCGCCAAAGATCTCTCTCTTCCGATCTGATAATCGTTTCCTGGTTCAAAAAAAGAAAGCGGGAAGTCAATGTGAAGAGTCAATAACGGAGTGAACATGTTGGCCTCGCTACCCATTGGACGCCACTTCTGTCCTCGTAAGGCATCGCTTCTTCTATTTTTCAGATTATTTATATATTTATTTTAAGATGCGTTTACTTTATCGAAAGTGAAAATTTTGAAAAATATTTTTCATAAAAATATCATTTATGTCACTTACAAGAATAATTAGACAAAAGATTTTCTTTCGTCTATGAAAATTTTTAGACATAAATTTTTATTAATAATAAAAATATTTTTGTCAATTAATTATTTTAAATGATACAAGTTAACATCCTCTAAGAAATATTTTCTAAATTATTAATTTTCCAATAAACAAATTGACCCTAGCTATTTCTTGAAAATTATTTTTCGACTTTTCAATGTTTGGATAACAGAAAATTAATCTACTTACGAAAAGTGTTTTTCATCGATTAATTATTTCAATTAATACATGCTATCATTATCTGGAAAATATTTTTCAAATTATTAATTTTTTCGCTAAATGAACGAGCTCTAACTATTTCTAGAAGATTATTTTTTGACCGGCAGAAAATTGATTGATTTATAGGAAACATTTTTAATAGATTGAAAACAATAAAGTTAAATTGGAGGACAATGATTTCCCCTTTTAATAAGAAAGAAATCACTTTTCCTAAACCACCAAACAAATGAATACTAACCATTTTCCTTGAAAATGATTTATCATAAAAAAATATTTTTCGTATCATAAAGTTTTCAGCGAAATAAATGCACCTATATTCTCAATTAACTAACACGTAGGAAAGAATTCTAATCCCACTATTATTCGTTGGCCCTCTTTTACACACATCATCAACATGGAATCATACCAACTGCTTGAGAAAAAAAATGGAAAAAGAAACGGATGTTGTCATTCTCTCTTCAACAAGAAATTCAATGATGTGTTACAAAACACTCCCATCAGAATCATAGCTCCAGTGGCATTAAAGACAGCCTGAGGACCACCTTTAGTGATTAAAGGAATACATAGACAACAAGATGATCGCGCCCGCTCTTTCTGGTGGGTCCTGTCCAGTCATTGTGAAACTAGTAATGGATGTTTCTTGAGAAAAGAGAAGTCATAAAAAGATCCGAGAATATGTATTTCGACGACTTCACTCCTTTGCATGAAGCATGTCCGCCCTTTAAATACAAAGGCCGTGAACTATGCATGAAGCATTGCTGTCCACATAAGATGTATGTATTCAATCTCTCTGCGTCTGTAACTAACAGCATATCATGCATGCTCCTCACGAAGATCAGGGAATTTGTGGCTCACCATTTGCAGAAGCTTCAGATTGCTGAATCTGCAATGACGGATGTCTTTTGCAGATGGGATCCATGGAAGAATTTCTAATGCTTAATTGGGGTAACTCTCAAGAACTAGTGTATCTAAATTATTTTAAGAACATCCACACACACAACAATTCAGAATCAGTTCAGCTTCACTCTTTCCAAAAGACAGCACTTCTCAATTAACAAATTCGGACAAAACACTATCAAATCTAATGAACCCTTGACTAAGTATAACTAAGGTTTGTTCAGAAGCTTTCCACAGTTCTCTTCTTAATAGAAAAACTGAGTAACTGGTCTCTCTTTTAAATCTAATGAGCCCTTGAATCCTGGATCATACTGCAACTGCATGCGAAGAGACCAACATAAATATGCAAAAGCAGAGGAAGAAAGAGTGAACCAAAAAAAAATGAAAATATTCCGAGCGGATCCCATTGTTTACCTCATATTTATGAGAAAGCAAATATGATTAGATGTTGGGAAGCAACCCTCAGAAATATATAAAGGAATTCTCTAACTTGAATGTGATTATCATGTCTGAAGCTTATCTTTAAACGTTCTTCTCCAAGATTAAAGATAATCAAGAAAAAAAAACTGACCCGACTCCACTCATCTGCACTTTTTGCAATTCCTCTACAACCATAATATGCTAGAATTCATCTATACCTGTGCAGCAGGTGACAAACAAGACCCTTTAACCATTCAAATATTTTCACAAATAATCAATCAAGGCAAAATAAATATCATAATTGTAGCTGTTAAGTATAACATTTGTTTTGCAAGTGACATGTACATAACTACAATGTCATACGGTATATTGTAGATGTAGATATCCAATACCAACACATTAAATTATTGCGAATGTTAAACCTCCTGGATTGACCTCTGGAACAGCATAACTGCCATAGTCACAAGCGATGCATAAACTGAATTTGGTAACCTTTGCACCAATTTACCAACTACCGGAACACCCTCAGTAGTTCGCTTTGTTGCCATTGCAACAGTAGGTGCCACAACCAATGTGAGAATCAATCCCTGACTGACAACTACAAATGTGTCAGATGTTAGCTGCTGGATGAACCTCACAAATTCTTCACGATCGATTTCTCCATCCATGTTGACATCGCATTCCTATGCACGAGGCAACAAAAAAGGTTTCATAAATTTCAAGCACAATCACCATCAGATGTATGCATCAGTTAATTTGTACAGATATTCTTTCCACAATTTTCTCCTCCTCATAAACCAAAGTATCGCTGAGGATCCTTTCAACAATTCTAAATAGAACACATTCAAGACATCTACAGAGAGAAATACATTCTAGTTTTAGTTCTTCAGACCTCTTGAGTTCAACGAAGGAATGGTATCAGACATCTTGAGTTCAACTAATGATGACTAACATCCTATAACCATCAAAAAGCAGCAAACTCTACATCTTACACAATGTGATCATCCATATCCTCCATGTCAAAATCAACTCAGATGATCTTTAAATCAGCCATCAATGTGATTGGAGGCCATATCTTTTAGGACCACTGATTACTATAATCATTTGCACAGCCTAGCACACTTTTTTCCAGCAAGTTCAGAGTCAGCATCTGAACAGCATGCCAAAACTTCACAGACCACACCAACTAGTACCTCATAAACATATAAAGTGGCAGTACAACACTTCTTCAAAGAAATCCATACTCTGAAGTCCAAAATCCCCAAGCAACGTGGAAGGAGGCTTGCATTGCAAAGAAAAAGAAGAACAGAATGCAGTGGAATAAACTCCATTACACAGCGTGATGCACTTTGGGCGTACCATTAAAGATACAAGAGAAGTACCTCTATCAACATCTGAACTTGGTCTTTCGAGGGTGGATCAAAGTGTGGGCCAGGCAGATGCTTGTTCATATCACTGCAAGAGAGAGAAAAAAAACTTCATCCTACTTGCTGGGTATATAAATATAAAGGAGTGTTCACCAGAGATTCTTACTTGTACACAAGCAAAACAGCAATATACAGATCTTCAAACTTCAGGTTAGCTCTTTCAACATTGTTCGTCACCCGATCGAAAGCCTTATCGGTAATTTTCCTCATCTGCTTTTGCCTCCACTCCTTGCCTGAATAATACGTCGAAACCATCAAGTGCTTTGCCTTGGGTACTATATCGCGAAATCGAAGCACAACAGGAAAATAATGCGTGAAGCACCAGAAACACACGCGTCTGAGATGCACCAAAAATGTGATCTTTAAGCATACATCGGACATGACACGCAATATCATGGACGCATTCAGATCCCCAACAGCAACAATTCCTTTCTTGCAAATGGAAAACGGAAAATCCCATTCTAACTTAACCAACACCCTTGGCAAGATCGATGACAGGACGTCCTGCATCAGCAGCAACCAGGGCGCCGCTAGACGATAAACCCACCAGTCATCTACCATACCCAGACACGAATTCCGTCAACCGCGGGATATGAAACCGACTCTCACGAGCCGAAAGGACCCGGAGAGCCATCGGCAGCGTGTATAGAACAGTAGTAACCTTCCAGGTTCATAATCCGAAAGACGCTCATGCTGCGGATATAAAGGCGACGACTTGATTCTTGTTCTCGCGACCCATCCGGCGGATCTTCATCCGGGCAAAAATTGCCTGGACGATTCGCGGACGAACACGACGACTCGTATCGATTCGACACTTGAACGAATCGCCACGGAGCTTGAAACACAAGTCTCGGAGACGCCCGAGTCGTGCTGATTACTGGAAACAAATGAAATCGGCGAGCGAGAGAGGGAGGGAGGGAGGGAGGGAGGGAGGTGGCGGGGGCGGTTACCTTGTAGCTTGTCGAAGATCTGTCCCATGGCTGTGTTCGTCGAGCGAGGTCGCGAAGCTCGAAGTGACTCTCTCCGGAAATGACAGTTGGAGGAGGTCGATATACAGAAGGGACCGGCGAGGGGGAGGGAATATTCTGCGCGCGGCCCCAAGGCCGAGGGCCGACGTGGCTCGCTCCGATTGCGGAGAGGTCCCGATCGCCACACCGGTCGACACGTGTCGTCCTCAGTGTCCGGAGCTGAAGCCGGCGGCAGCGGGTGGGCCCCCCACTTATCTTCGGTCACGACGTTAGGAGGAAGCCATGTGTGCGGGGGAGGATCAAGGAATCCTAGGATTAGTTTTCAACCCCCCCCTCTCTCTCTTTCAGATTGATCTCGTGAGCGAAGAGCGTCCTTCGATCCACCAAAAAATTTGCGAATAGCACTCGTTACAATTCCCCAACTTGCATTTCCATGGATTCTATGTATCTAGGAAAAATCACTAAAAAAAGCCTTCCTATACAATTATGTCGGTTGTGTAAACATTTTATATTTATACCAATTCAATTCATCCAATTAATTTTTTTTATTAAAAAAAATTCAATTACTCAAAAATACATAATCTTTATGACAAAGTGAGAGCACCAACAAAGTTAATCACAAACTCATTTTATAAAAGTGAATCTATCAAATGACGAGAATTTGTGTCCTTATCAATGATGACCACACTGAAAATTTGCTTCTCCACATGTCAGTTTAACATATGCAAAGTTTCATAATTCAACGAAACGCCGAAACTCCTGGGATCATCATCGAGGCTAGAGGGAACAGAGCGTCTTAGGCTATTTCTGGTCTCAAAATCACTTTTATCACTTCCCATACGTACAAAAACGGGTCTTTGAAGCCCTGCTTGTCTATATTAAAGCTTTAACATCCATTCAAATTAGGTAAAAAGAGAACCTATCATTCGGGTGATATAAGCCGATGCTCAGAAAGATTGCACATTGCGAAACGAAATGAGGAGAGGGCCGACGTTCAGAACTTTCGGGCTTTCGACTGATTGATAAGCCCTGCATCATATAAGGTTTTCAGATCGACATACGACGGCGAACGATAAACAGGCACTAGCCTTTGCAATTTACATATAAAGATGTGCGTCCCTATTATCCATATACAACGACTGCAAGACAGGTTGCTACAAGAGCAAATATGATTTTTCCAAGCTAGTAAAAGCACATTCTATGAGCTAATGTTTGATAGCGTTGTGGTTAACAGAATCTCCCACTAGAAGTCTCTGTTGAGTCCGGTTCACTCCTTACTTCCTTCTGCGCTGTCAGAAACTGGAATTTCCTCAGTGACTTTCTCTACCAACTCATCGTTTGCATCGACAGAAGATGGAGGTGAGTTCTTTTCGGACGAGTCTCCAGGCACAGGGACATTTCCATCAGCAGGTGACTCGTCATTTGCATCGGGAGAAGATGGAGGAGGGTTCTTTTCCGATGTGTCTCCAGGCACAGGTATAATTTCATCAGCAAGTGACTCGTTTGCATTGGCCGAGCATGGACGTGGGTTCTTGTCTGACAAATCTTCAACCAAAGGCACAGCTCCATCAGCAGCTGACTCATTGTATGCATCGGCAGAAGATGGAGGAGGGTTATTT
This sequence comes from Corymbia maculata, assembly GCA_014182735.1. Taxonomy (NCBI): domain Eukaryota; kingdom Viridiplantae; phylum Streptophyta; class Magnoliopsida; order Myrtales; family Myrtaceae; genus Corymbia; species Corymbia maculata. The sequence continues at coordinate 16,557,789 of CM024686.1, read as the reverse complement.
TCTGATGAGTCTACGAGCATAGGCACAGCTCCATCAGCAGCCAGCTCATCCTTGGCATCAGCAGAAGATGAAGGTGGGTTATTTTCTGATGAGTCTATGAGCATAGGCAAAGCTCCATCAGCAGCCGGCTCATCATTTGCATCAGCAGAAGATGGAGGTTGGTTATTTTCTGACAAGTCTTCAGGCACCAGCACAGTTCCATCAGCAGCCGACTCACTGTTTGCATCACCAGAAGATGGAGGTGGGTTCTTTTCTGATGAGTCTTCAGTCAAAGTTCCGACATCCTGAGAATGACCCAACCTTTCTGATGCACTTTCAGGAGCAGTCCCACCAACATCAATTCCATCACCAAGTTTGTCTTCATGAACTTCCAGCTTCTCCAAAGACAAATCCTCAACCTTCTCTCCGCTGTCCACCTGGAAAGATGTATTCTCGGGATCCGGCGACAGTGCAGCAACCTGTGACTGACCTCCAGTCTGTACATTTTCCAGCACAACCCCAGTAAGCTGAGAAGAATCCCTCCCATCATCAGTTCCACACATTTCCATTCTCACCTCAGAGGGGTCCTCAACATTCTCTTCATTCTTCCCATGGAGAGTGGACTGATCAATTGTGGAAACATCTTCAGGTACAAGACTAGCAGACTGAAATTCATCCACACTGGGCACCTCTTCAAGCACAGTCCCACCAACCAGAGAAGTATCCTTCCCATCACCAACTTCAGTATCTAGTCTCACCTCAGCAGGGTCCTCAACTTTCTCTTCATTCTTCCCTGGGAGAGGGGAATGATCAATTGTGGAAACATCTTCAGGTTCAATACTAGCAGACTGAGATTCATCCACACTGGGCGCCTCTTCAAGCACAACCCCACCAACCAGAGAAGCATCATTTCCATCACCAACTTCAATACCTAGTCTGACCTCAGCAGGGTCCTCAACTTTCTCTTGATTCTTCCCTAGGAGAGAGGACTGATCAACTATGGAAACATCTTCAGGTTCAACACTAGCAGACTGAGATTCATTCACACTTGGCACCTCTTCAAACACAGCCCCACCAACTGGAGCTTCAGTATCTAGTCTCACCTCAGCAGGGTCCTCAACTTTCTCTTGATTCTTCCCTAGGAGAGAGGACTCATCAATTGAGGAAACATCTTCAGGTCCAATACTAGCAGACTGAGATTCATCCACACCGGGCACCTCTTCAAATACAGCCCTACCCGTCGGAGAAGCATCCTTCTCATCACCAGCTTCAGTATCCAGTCTCATCTCAGCAGGTTCCTCAATTTGCTCTTCATTCTTCCCTAAGAGAGAGGACTGATCAATCATCGAAACATCTTCAGGTTCAATACTAGCAGACTGAGATTCATCCACACCGGGCATCTCTTCAAGTACAGTCTTATCCATCGCAGAAACATCCTTCACATCCTTCACATCCTTCTCATCACCAGCTTCAGTATCCGGTCTCATCTCAGCAGGTTCCTCAACTTTCTCTTCATTGTTCTCTTGGAGAAGGGACCGATCAATAGTGGAAACATCTTCAGGTTCAATACTAGCAGACTGAGATTCATCCACACCGGGCATCTCTTCAAGTACAGTCTTATCCATCGCAGAAACATCCTTCACATCCTCAACTTTCTCTTCATTGTTCTCTTGGAGAAGGGACCGATCAATAGTGGAAACATCTTCAGGTATGATACTAGCAGACTGAGATTCATTGACGCTTGGCACCATTCCAAGCCCAGCCCCACCAACTGAAGAAGCATCCATCCCATCACCAAATTCACTATCATAACTTTCCTCTTTTCTCTGCAATGAGATTTTATCCTTCTCATCTTCCATTGGCAAGGATAAAGAGGTATTTTCCTCTAATACATCTTTCAAAGTAACTGCCACAACCTGAGACGGGTCCCTGCTTTCTGATATATTCTCAAGCCCCTCCTCAATTGGAAGCACAATGCCCCCATCATCTTGTACAATTTCATTAACTTCTGCTTTCCCTTCCAAGGAATCCTCAACCTTCTCTTTGTTTTGCAGTTGGAAAGACAGCAGTCCATCCGTCTCAGATGTATCCACAGGATCAACATCCATGCTTTCAGATGGATACTCATGCACAGAACCACCCGACTTAGCAGTATCCATTCCCTCACAAATAGCAGTACTGTGCTCTGCTGGTCTCTCCTCAGAGGAAGGCTGAACAGTTTCTTCTTCTGTCGATTGAAAAGATAAAAGTTCATTTCTTTCGGATGCATTCTCAAGCTCAACTACCTGAGAAGGATCCATGCTTTCCAATGGATTCTCATGCGCAACTGCATCCACATGAGAATTATCTATTCCATCACAAGTTGAAGTATTATGACCGTCTGGTTTATGCTCAAAGGAATCCTGAACTGTTTCTGTGACTATTATTTCTGAAGATAAAGGCTCAATTCTTTCAAATGTATGTTCAGTCTCACCAACCTCAGCAGGATCCATGTTAGATCCATTATCAGGCACTACCCCAAGGTGAGAAGGATCTCTCCCATCAATAATTTCGCTTTCATTGGCTCTCTTCGAGGAGTCCTCAAACAATTCTTCCTGAGAGCAGTCCATCCTTTCTGGTAGGTTTACAGGTACATTCCCATCAACATGAGGAGCATCAATCCCATCACAAATCTCATCTGCTTTCTCCTCATAGTCATCCCGAATTTTTTCTACACTTGTCCTTTGCACTGGTAATGGTTCGTTTCTGTCGGAAGAATCTTCAGGAAGAACCTCAGCAATCTGCAACGTATCCTTACCATCACGAATAACAGTTTCATGTCCTCCTGGTTTCATCTCAGACAACTCGATGTATGTCACTGGGGAAGAAACGTGTCCTTCAGATGTCACTCTGGGCTCAAGCTGATTTACTTGAAGAGACTCCATGCTTCTTAATGCTAGGTCAGGCACAATTTCACTCCCTTGGGAAGCATTTTCCCCATCAATGATGTCCTCAATATGCACTTGTTCTTTCTCCAATGACACTGAACTCTCAACAGGACACTTTACCAGTGAATTGTTACTTTTTCCCTCATGTAGGTTTCCATCAACACAAGGAGCATCAGCTCCATCACAAATCTCATCTGCTTTCTCCTCATAGTCATCCCGAATTTTTTCTATACTTGTCCTTTCCATTGCTGATGGTTCATTTCTGTTGGAAGCATCTTCAGGAAGAACCTCAGCAATCTGAGAAATATCCTTGCCATCACCAATATCAGTTTCATGTACTCCTGGTTTCATCTCAGACAACTCGATATTTGTCACTGGGGAAGAAACATGTCTTTCAGAAACCACTTGGGGCTCAAGCTGATTTTCTTGAGAAGATTCTGTGCTTCCTGATGCTAGTTCAGGCACAATCTCACTCCCTTGTGAAGCAATTTCCCCATCATTGATTTCCTTGATATCCCCTTGTACTTTCTCGATTGATGCTGAACTCTCAACAGGACACTTGACCAGTGAATTGTCGCCTTCATGTATTACCATGGAAGATGAAGGCAGACAGGTGTCTTCTAATTGATTCTCTGAACCATTCCCTACAACTGGAGAAGCACCCACCTCAGCTTCAAGTTTTTCTCCACCCAGTGTTTCAACATCAGCCGAAGACATGACATTTGAGTCCCCTATAGGTCCTTCGCCTGTACAGATATTTGAAGAGGGATGTGTTTCCTCCAATATACATGTTGGCAAAGCCCCATCAACCGTAGACACATTGGTTCTATCCACAGCACTATTATTCTCCCCTTCTCTTTCTATATTCACAATTGAGCTGCTAATGTCAATATCCATGGGGATTGAAATTTCTGTATTTTCTCCATTGGTTGTTAAAGGTAAATCTGCATTCCTTGATAAATTACCTAACACCCTGTCAGCATTCTCAGAAACTTCCTTTGTGTCAGAAGTCTGAGCTTCATCAACTTTTGCTTCCAGCAGAGCAACTCCACTGGTCATCAGAACATCCTCTGAGGGGGCTTCAGTTTTATCTTCTTTCGTCGCCGAAGCTAGCATCACATCCATGTTCTTTGGCATGCTACTTGAGACAAGTTCACTAACCTGAGGGCCAGCATCACAAACAGCAGTATCCTTGTCCTGGGTTGCTTCAGAGCCTCCAAGAGGACCTTTTTCGAATGCACTGACGCTCTGTCCTTCCTCTGTCATCAAAGATAGTGATGGAATAGCACTGTCTTCTGAGATATTTTCTGAGCTAGCCCGAACAGCCTGGGAATCATTTATTTGGTCATCACCAACCAAATAATTTCCAAGGGGCATCAACTGAACTGACTGCTCTGAAAGCGAAGTTTTAACTTCTTCATTATTATCACTGACAGCATCGATTTTTGTTGACCTTTCAGAGCCCTCAAGGTTTCTGCCATGGGGCAAATTCAGGTGCTCCTCTAATGGGGACTCAGTTTTTCGTTCAGCAGCACTGTCCTGTAAGGCAGTAGGATCAGGCACAGCAGAATGGCCTTGACTCTCAGGGATTGCTGTCTCTACTTCACAACCACCAGAATCACTGCCAACTATTGTCTCTGAGGAGGGACCCATAGAATTGGCAACATCAAGAAAAGAAGACTTCCCGGAGGCTCTACAAGAGATATCTGCTTCAGAGCCAAAACTATTCACGCCAGCGTCTGTCCGCTCTGCTTTGCCTACAGATGCCAAAGGCACCCCCATGCAGGATGCATGATCATCAACCGAAGCAGATGGTATCTGAGAAAGATTTTCAGTCGATTCTATAGCATCTGCAGGAGCTTTCTCATTGTCCAAAGCACTAGCAGCTTGTCTCTGACAAAGATTTTCAGTCGATTCTACTCCATCTGCAGTAGTTTTCTCAATGGATTTGACTTTATTTTCATCATCAGAAGCACATTGTCTAACACTGTCTTCTTCTCTAAGATTCAAATCTGCTCGTATAACTTCTGCAGCAACATCCTTTGTGAAATACTCTCCATCAGGCAGTGTTAAACCAGTACCTGTTTCAGCAGAGCCAGCAGTGGTGAGGGATGGAGATTCATGTATACAAGAGCTTAAATCATGAGCCTCACTTGAAACAGAATCCTCTCTCTTGAAAGAGTTCCTGTCGCTTTCCTTGGTCACATCTTTCGATGAAACAGGTGACTCCTTCACATATTCAGAAGTCCGGTTTACAGCAAGCTCAGTGGACATCTCACTTGCAACTGATGGAAGGGCGCTCACAACTACACTCTGTCCACCAATCTTTATCTTGCTTGCTGTAATGTCAAATTTCTCAAAACCAGGAGGAACAGCAGGCATTTCATCCAAGCTTTCAGGTGTAACTTGCCCCTTGACAGAAGTACCTAAAGAGACAGTGGCTACCTTACTTTCAAGGGCACAGACTACAGGTTTTAAAACAATTGGCAACTTTTTCTCTTCTACCACTCCACTACCTTCTCGCTCATGCTGATTACTCTGAGTTTGAAGATCAACCCCAGGAGTATCCATTTCTGCAATTGATCTATCCGAACTAGTTGAGGTCATTACACTCTGTTCTTTGTTCACCTCAACAGAAGCATCACCTGGACTTTGCAAGATTGAGGTAGACAAACTCTCTCCGTGCAACCGTTCACCAATTTTAGTTTTGGATGAACGGTTTTCAGACAAAATATTCTTCATCATAGAAGCAACATAACGAACATCAGCACTGTTCTTGTTCTTTTGCCCAAAATTGAGGCCTGCAAAAGATCACAAGTCCAAAATTGAGGCTTATGATATAAGCTTAGAAAGAGAAACAAAAAGTGAGGTTGATTTTTACTCTGAGGTCTGGAGGAAGTGTCCAGGCCTCCTGTAGAGGTGGCATGTGATTTGAATTTAGAAGGAGAATCAGTTTGGCATGTTGACTTTGGATCCTTGGCAACATCTATCAGCTGCTGACCATCAATATCTTGTTTACCTATCACAAGAATTGCTTTATTACAAATGATTCTGCAAGTTTAACATGTGACTGAAAAATAGATTTTGCATGCCGACCTGATGAGACATCTGGAACCTGAGTTGAAACAGAAGCCGGCTTCCTGCCCCTCCGTCTGGGTGTCTCGGCTCTACTCTGGTTTTTACGAGTTTGCCTTGTACCTTGCGCAGACCCAGGCGGGCAAGTTGAGGCTGAAACAGAGCTGTGGGCATTCTTCACGTCCTGAGAGTGCACAGTTCTACTGCTACTTTCTGAAGGTGTAGAACAATCAAGGCTAACAGATGGTGCAGAATTTGATGTTGATAAAGCCACATGTGCTCCTTCTGAAAGAGCACTTGTTAGTGCAGGTGAAGGCAATGGACCTCCACCCTCACTTCCTGATAGCCCGCCACTTTTTGAAGATGCAGATGCCACATCAGCTGAAGCAGCACTTTGAATTTGACCTAAGGAACCTGCATAAATTCCAAATGCTTAGTAATCTCCCTGCAAAATTTATCTTGTTTTAAGAAACTGACATTATCTGCAGGTACTCACTTGAGACATCATGGCCACTTCCCTGAACTGTTGATGAGCCGACTGACTGTTTGCTTTGAACAGAGTTCAATTTCTTTGTGTCCAGAACAGATCCACCTGTGGGTGTACAGGGCTCACCAGTTCTTGCAGTCCCAACATTACCAATTTCAGAACTAAAGACCTCTTGCTTAGTCATCTCATTAACACTTGATATGCCCGTTTGGTCAGCTTTTGAATTCAATTTCACATCCTGACCAGCAGGGACATCAGATAAAGTATGAGAAATGGGAGTCTTTCTCCTTCGCCCTCGCCTTGGTGCTTCACCGCCACTTTGACTTTTTTGACTATGACCTCTATTCTCCAAAACCATGGAAGGGCTAGAACTCATCAATGGAGAACCTACGACAGTAGAAGAAAGCGGCGAAGGGCCTGACGGCTGCATGGAGTTCAAAGCACTTCCTACAACTGAAATCGATGTTCCACTCAAATCTACTCCAGCTAATGCTGCAGAAGTAGATTGAGGACCTTGGGTTGCAGGAGAAACGGAAGTGCCTTCACTTGGAGCAATGGTCTTAATCATCGTTGAATCAGCAGATTTACTCTGAAACTGCTCCTTTGCTGTTGTTTCCAGACTAGGAAAGTGATCTGGAGATGCATGAACCACTACAGCCCTTTTTCTTCCCCTGCCTCTTTGTGCTTCTGCTCGACTTGGAGCCTTCCGTCCAGGTTCTTTTGCCTCTGGTGGAACAGAATGACTTCCGGGGGTAGTTTGAGGACCAACAGTAGTAGGAAAAGGACTCGCCTCGGTTGTAGGTGTGAACCCACCAGCAGAATGAGGCATGACCACGGCATCAGTTTTTGAAGGAGTTGATACCTGAGATTGCTCAAGACTGGAGGAAGCTGGGTGGCTAGGAAGAACCCCTTGTGAGTCTCCATGAAGTCCAGCTTCAGTAGGGGTTATAACAACAGGTATCGTTGGAGAAGTATTTGCAACCACTCTTTTTGGTCTTCCTCGTCCTCGTTTAGCTGGAGGTGTTACCTCATTCTTTAAGCTCACAGGTGATGGCTGTATAGAGGGAGATGATGCAGGCAGAGGAAGGGGAGCAGAAGGCTGTGTAACAATAGCCTCCCTTTGGGCTCTACAGGCAAGTTTTTTTTTGCCTCTACAGGCAAGTTTTTTTTTGCCTCTACGGGCAAGTTTTTTTTTGCCTCTTCATCCTTCAACTTAGGAGAATTGGGAGATTCAACTTGACACATTTTTTCAAATTCCTCTTCAGTCATTTGCTCTTCATATGACCGCACCTGAGTAAGTAATCATAGGAAGAAAAGATAGGGGATCCTTCACAGTGAGCACATGCCAAAAAAGATCATCATAGTAGATCATGATATTTTTAAAAACAGACAATAAACACACCTCTCTTGCACGCTTGCCTCGTCCATATTGTTCAGTATCAAGGCTTCCTGCATACCCAGATTTCCGCTTTGCTCCATTTGTCGACGTCATCCCACTGTTTGATTCTTCGTACACCTTCATTGCTTCATAAAATTCTTTCAAGTCGTTATCAGTCACTAGGCGAGGAGGCAATGGAGGCAGAGGTTTAGAATCATCTTTCTCCCGTCCATGTACCAATTTTGCCCATGTGGCCTGCATTGTTGAAGCATCAAAATCCACATCAATCATCAGTAGGCAACAACTGTCTGGCAAATACATTACATGAATCATGCTACAAATCATACCATCTCCTCTTCATGTCTTTGTTTGTCAATTGACTCGAACACATCAATCTCTGACTCGCTGCAAGTAGTTATACCACATATACATACAGAGATAAGAGTGCAAGCCATGAAAACAAAACAGGAAGGAAAGAAGTAAAGAAAACTACAAATCCTAAATGCAGGGGAAAGAGGATCTGGCATATAGATGATGAGTTCTATGTCAAGGTAAATTACAGCTCAGAAGGTGAATCCAACAAATGGAGCAATATATGGTGATATGCAAGCAGGCAGTTTTAATATGGGATTCTGGCTAGACAATTGATTGACACCAACAAGTGCAAAGCTACAGAAGAACACCCAAAAAGAAAAGGGGAAAAAAGAGAGAGTAGGTTGGTCTAAATGGAGGTTGCTTTCCATTCAATAACACAAGCATGATCATCCAAAAACATCATTCTCAACCAGAAAAATGAAAGATGCAACAGATTCCGATGATCATGTTAATCAATCTAGACTTGCCACCAAGCCAGTGTAAAACAAAAATGAAAGACACTAAACTACTAACCTGAGGTCCACAAGTACACTAAATGCAGAAGGGAAACCTTTATAATTTTTAACTTATTAAGATACCTGCGGGCTAAAACGTCATTTAGACTATCATCATCCAGGACAGGAGCAGCTTCCTCTTTCTTGCACTCTCTAAGCAGAGACTCTAGGTATTCTCTTCGATCCTCGGGACTGTGAAATGAAACAAACACATAATATGTTAATTCTAAGAGATCTTTCTACTCCACTGAGAATCAAATTGTCAATTGTCAGTAGGAACTACTGGCATAAGAATCACTTTACCTGGTGTCATTATCAAAAAAGCCAGCAGTGATACTCTGATTGGCAACTCCAAGCTTGTGCTCTGCTGATCTTCTGACTTGTTCTTCTACAGTTTGAACCTTAGAACAATAAGTAGATAGAGAGAGTTCAGCAAATGCACATTCCAAACACCAGTAACTTGTATGTTACACCCAACAGACATGGGGAATATCTAAGAACAAGGCCAGCAACAAACCCAAAGGCACACTGGAAGCACTTCTTGATAATGTTGACGAAAGTTGTTTATTTCATTTCTTCAAGATACGATATACCTAAGTAGAAGTTGTTTTTATTTCCTTTCTTTAAGGAAGTTGGTTATCGAATATTTGGGCTGAAATTTTGTATTACTGGGAGAAAATCACTTTTGTTTGTCTAGCTTCGTGAGTGTTATGTTAATCTTATAATGGGAAAATAACCATGCAAGCCCTAAAACTTGTCAACTTCATGCACTTTAGTCCTTCTATCAAAGTCCATCAGTATTAAATGGACGCAAATGAACACATGGCACCATCCCCAACCCCACAGTGCCTTCCTCTTTTTATATTTTTTGCTTTTTCTTTCAATTTCCAGATTTGATTATTATTTCTTTTCATTTTCTGATGTGGAGTCACAAAACGGCATCTTTTTGTGTTCAACTATTGAAAAGTATTAGAAAGATCACGCAGAATTAAAGAACACAATAAAAAAGCAGCATGTGCATTTCTGTCCACTTGAAACTAATGGTCTAGACAGAAGGACTGAAGTGGACAAAAATTACACATCAGAGGACTAAAATGCACAAAGTAAAAGTTTTAAAACTGAAATGCACGAAGTTGACAAGTTTTAGGACTTGCGCTTTAATTATCCCTGCTTCAGAGACCAGCTTCTGCACATTAGATTAATGTAAAGGGAAGAAAAGAAAATATTCATATAAAAAAGCAATTATCCACATAAAGAACAGACATGATGGCATTCATAGTTTCACTGAACATGTACCAAATAGTGAACATTTTAATATGACTCATTGGAATCCCATTTTGGCTTAGTACCCACATATTCACTTAAGCAAACTCATTTCCACTAGTCACATTATGCACATGTTGGTGCTTAACTGCCTAGCATCCAATGCCATATACCCACTCCGACCGCACTGCCAGAACATGCAAAACGTGTTGCAATCGTAGTGTAACAAATAAGGCTGGAATGAGTGCAACAGAAAGTATCCGAAAAAAAGCAACAGGTTCGCTGAATACTAGGTCTTGTCTTTATATGTCAAGACACAAACATACTAACCGTTTCAAATCGAAGAACCAGTACATCCTTTTTCTGACCAATCCTATGAGCTCTAGCCTGTGCTTGGAGATCAACCTGAGAAGCACCAAGTTAAAGAGAAGCTTTTTAAGTACAGCATAATTTTCCTATATGATAGCCAAAAATAAGAAGGAGGAATCTAATATATTGCCTGAGGATTCCAGTCAGTGTCAAATATGATCACCGTATCTGCTGCCTGAAGGTTTACTCCAACACCACCAGCACGAATGCTAACATAGAAAAAGCTTTATCACCAATACAGAACAAAACTAATCCAGCTACAAGATCTATCAACAAAACTAGTAAACAATTGGGGCTCAACATTTTTCTGCAAGTGGTACATCAGTATCATAGAACAGAGCAAGCAATTTCCTATGAGAAACAGTGCCCAAAAGTTGGCCCAGTATGATGCAAGTGGCAATCCTAGCTCCTACATTGTTCAAGCTAGACAGCAAAGGAAAAACAAATTTTGAACACAAACTTCCAATATTCAGGACATTACACGATATTACCTCAGTAAAAATATAAAATAGGGTGAATTAGGCCGGTTGAATAAATCAATAAGACGACCACGGTCGCCCCCAGAGGTGTGCCCATCCAAACGAAGATAGCGATATTGTTTACTGCCGAGATATTCCTCCATTACATCTAGCAACCTCGTCATTGTGGAAAAGAACAGAACCTGATGAAAAAGAGAAATTCATTTTCTCCCTAACATGAATATTTTAGCACAGATCAGCCTAAAAGAAAGAATATTTTAGCACAGAAACCAGCACATTCATGGGGTACAAAAGAGAGTATGATGACTAACCAAAAATTGCCAAATTTTTCCAAGAAAAACCATGTAAATATAGACAAGGAACATGAATGAAACACTCCTCTAAATCATAACACAATTTGATGCATAATATGAAAACCATATTCTCTGATGTCACTCTAAAGTGACAATAGTAAAATCGACTTCCATCAATATAATGCTGCAATCTATCACTCTAAACATATTTACTTGACATGGATATGATAGATGATATTCATACATAATGTGCGGGTGAAATAAGTATACACATGATGGTCTTACACGATGATCCGTAGCTTTCAGTTTCGGCAGCAGCCGATCTAACATCTCAAGCTTCCCACAGAGTCTGATGATTGGAGGCAGATAATGCTTGGGGATTAAACTATCAACCTAGTAAAGACACAACTCAATTAATTCATTATGTCTTAAGTGATGAAAGTACAGAAGCATAAAAAGGCTGTATGCAAGAATTTCAGTGTCAAAGGTGCCACAAAAGCTTTAACTTTTGGAGTTGTTTATCTTCAAAAAGAATTTCAAAGAATACCTCCTAAACTTGCAAATCCATATGTCGAGGAGAATGATACAAATTATGGATCAAGAGAATACCTCATCCGCATGAAGCTGGCTGAGATAAGGATGATTGCATATATTCCTAAGCTCAATTACAGAGTTCTGCACTGCCCGTGACTGGCAATGAGGCAGCCAAACAAAAAGGAATACTTTAATAATGGTCCAAAACTTGCAATTGGTGAGGAAATTTACAAAATTATCCCATAAGAGAGTGAAATTTCAAAAAGTAAACCTTAAAATTTCCCAGAGACCCTAGATTCTCTTCCACTCTCTTCATCAGCAGTTTTTGATATGCAGAAGCTTCACATCTTATTAGCCTTTCGATCTTTTCTGGCAACTGATTTTCAACCTACCAGAACAGCAAGGAACATTGCAATCAATTAGCAACATTCAGATGACAATGAAACCACATTCGGCATCCTTAGCCAATCCCTTCATCTCAATGATCAAATTAGCAGATGTCAGATAATGGTAATTTGTGTATAAATCAGCAAGGTGACCAACAAGAGTAACAAATGTGCCCAGCATAATGATGGCTTATACTCAACATGGAAGCCAACCACTCAACTTACTAGAATAGCAAGTTATTTAATTTGATTAGAAAGGCCCACTCAGAAAACTTTCCATCAGAAATGAGTTTGTACACGATAAATATTCAGTAAGCATGTATTCTGTTAGTAATAACCTTATCTAGATCAAGCTACACTACTTAAGTATCTTAACCCATTAAATGAGTTTTGAGTCCAGTTGCTTGAGCTACATATAGCTAGAAAAGAGGATTTTGGCCTGCTGGCACTACTAATCTAACCAGAAAAGACAAACTGACAAGTCTTTAGGAGATTGCCTAAATTACACAAAATATGAGGAATCAATCTATTAGAGCATGTCTCCTGTGCCATGTCCTGTTGAAAGAAGTTTGAGAGGGCAAACCTCTGAAAAGGAATATTTCATCAGTCAGGCATCTTTTTTGGACCATTTAACTTAGATACATCAAGAAGAAAAATATTTTGTTTCAAGCATGGGTCTCATGGGTTTTTCTGAGAAATAGTTCGAGGTCATATTAGTGTACTGACTTTGACTTTCTTATGGCATGAATGTGGTGAAAAGCTGAATCCAACTGAAAGTCTCAAGTTTCTGGAGTACTTCATATGTATAACAGAAACTACAATGGAAATAAGTATTCTAACATAAAAAAGGTGCTGTAATCAAGTTGGCTTATTATTTTTAAAAAAAGTTCTACAAGAAAACCCAGAAGTATTCAATATCTCACCCAACTGGCTTAAATCAGTAAACGAATGCCACTATTAGACAATTTCCTAGATAGCTTTACACATATTTGACAATGGACCAGCACTTAAAAAGATATGAAAAGATAGAATGTGGCCTACATGATATACAATGGGGAATAATGCACCCTTTTACAGAGATATTTGTGACATATTGATGTTGCTGCTCCAAGGAATGGGATAACATTTCATGAGCCAGGCTTGTGACTTTTTTTGTTAATGCATGTGTAACCAAGTTCCAGGGAGGCCATGTTCTACTATATAGGGACAATGCTTAATCAAAGCACAAAATCCAGAGCGAACAAAATGGCCAAAATGGTAATGTAATAATTTAAACCAAATTCTGGTCCAGCATGTTATTTACAGTATCACATGACACCAGATATTCCAGAAAACCTTCCCATGAATAAGACAACAAAATAACTAAATTTATAGTAATTACAGGTACCAAGACAAATGCAAAAATGGCTGCATTCTTAAGAAGATCAGATGCGTTTCATCTATTAAACACCATATACCTTGTGTTTCAACCTTCGAAGCACGAATGGTCGAAGAACTTGGTGAAGCCGGTTGATAATCAAAAGATTCTCCTCCTCAGACAACAGTGCCTGAATGACCCAAGGACACATTAGTGTGAGATTGTGCTGCATACCAATATCTCTGTGTACCCTAGATATCAAAAGATTAGGAAGAACTAACTTCATCTGGTGAATTATCACCATTGCTCTCGAATGGTTTGTTGAACCACTGAGAAAAATCCTCTGATGAGTTGAAAATATTTGGCAGTAAGAAGTTAAGTAGTGCCCACAGCTCCTCAAGGTTGTTCTGGACAAATTTAGATAAATACTGTAGTCAATATATTGCCCCAACACCCAATAACAAGATAAAGACCAAAGAATCTCCTACACAATGCACCTGTAATGGTGTTCCAGTCAAAAGCAACCTGTGGGAACTCTGATAGTGTTTCAAATCGGCATTCAACTTGCAAGAAGCATTCTTAATTCTGTGACCTTCATCAATTATAATGTAGCGCCAGTGTATTTTGCATAATTTTGGTCTGTCATGCTTGTTCATAAGATACTCATACGTTGTCAGAAGGACATTGAACTTCTGATGAACAATTTTTTCCCTGGAAAACATAACACAAAGCATCATATTTTGAAGCAAAACAAATCCCATGACTTATACTGTCAAAGTCAAGATATACTGGACAAGTAGCTGTCAACGTTCCATATAATGTGAGACTCGGGTGCATAGAACTTTTTGGTCACAGAAAAATTCAATGAGAAACTGATAATGATAAGCCATCGCAAAATAGACAAGAGAATAAAAACAAAATGTAGGTTAATGGCATCAACTGGGGTATGAGTAATACAGGTGGTACCTACATCAAAAAACACGGAAAAGGAACATCCAGCTTGCTCAACTTGTAAATTTTGTGTTGATGATACAAACGGACCACTACAAGCCAGTTTTCATAAAGGATTGAAGAATAATGGGAAAGAGAGAGCTGCCACTTCTGTAGCCCAGCCATTGAGAAGGAGAAGGAAGGGGAGAGGGGAGATGGGGTTAAACTTTCCTCTAGCAGACACCAGATACCATTTATAAGGAGAGACTAAAGTGGAACTAATTCAGGATGCATCAAGGTGAAAACCACATTGACACCAAAGCTGAAAGCAACAAAGCTTCACAATCAAGGGCAAGTATCTAGGTTACTATCTTCTAATCAATTATCCTGAAAGGGTGCTGATTGCAGAAAACAAAAACAGTCATACTTCAAAAATATTGAATCTACAGTAATAAGTCATGAACATCTTCAGGCATGTATTTAGACAATTACTACTGGAAGTGTAAATCAACACTCCAATAAACATATTTGCAGTTGGTGACTGATGTATTTGAGTGCCACTGATTGTCTGATAATGTGCAAGGAATATCCGTCTTTCTGAGCTACAATACTACTGAGATGAGTCTGATGCATAAAGACACTAAGCACTACTCAGATGAACCCTTCTATTGTAAACTGCACATACTACTGAGATGCCCATCACAGTGGTAATCTCTAACGAGGGATTAGGAGCAGCCACCACGCCATACCAAGGCTGAGAAAGAACGATTTCCATAATTTTAACAAGTTTCTATCTCAGAAGAAGCTGACCCCCCCCCAAAAAAAAAAAAAAATAATTAAATTAATTAAGAGAGAAGATTTACTTACTTGAACAACTTACGTCTTTCTTCCGGAGGCCCAGCATAGACTATCTTATGCACGCCAGGGGCCCAGAAATTGATCTCAGTCTCCCAACCGGGTAAAACCGAAGAAGGTACAACAACTAGAAAGGGCCCTCGGTCATTTTTTGTTTCCATTAGATAACAAATTAAGGAAATAACCTAAAACAAATAGTATCAGAAAATCAGTAGCATGTAAAGAAAACTCTGAACACCGAAAGCAGGAGATAAAGCCACTTCAGAATAATAATGGATCTATAGGGTACCAACCTGAACAGTTTTACCAAGGCCCATTTCATCAGCAAGTATTCCATTCAAATGATTGTTGTACAGAGAGACCAACCATCTTAGACCATTTAATTGGTACCTGAGGCAAAACACTATGTTGTAAAGGATTGGGCCAGGTCAAAAGAAACCTCCCTCAATTATCATGCCCGGTGGCTTTGGAAGGGCAAAGGAAGTCATTGGAAAAGAGAAAGAGGGGGTTGGGGGGGGCCGAAGGGGGAAGAGACAGAGAGAGAGAGACATACTCCCTCAACTTTCCGCCTTTTAGAGTGGTTGGCTGCTCTGCTATGCTCTCTTTTATGCTGCAGAAGATTATTCTTTCTCAATAAGTACATGAAATGCAGGTAATCCCAGTAAAAGTAGGAATTGCATGCATATCAATATCCAGAAGGACGTGACAGTGGCCACCAGCACATCGTAGCGTAAATCTTCAGCAGCTACACAATGTTATAACAAGAGCTGGAACAGTACCTGTGTGCCATCATGTAGTATTTTTCGTTGCTCTCTTTGTAGTGCTGCAGAACACATTCGGAAATACAATGAGTCAGACTAGTATAAATTAAGGAGTGTTCAGAAGCGACATACCTGTTTACCAAACAAAACAGAAAAGGCAATATACCTTTGCCTGGTCACAATCATCTTCATTCTCAAAAGCAGATTCACTCTTGTCCAAAATATTTAAAGATTGATCTTCATCAATATCATTTTCACAGCGTTTTGCCACTGCCTTAGCCTCTTGTAGCTTGGAACCAAGCTTCTGAAGATACTTCTCAGTTTCTTTGAGCAACTGCTTAACACGATCTGATTTCGTATCCTGTGACAATGTTAAAATTCCATGTCAAAAGGACAAAAATAGACGATAGGAAGAATCAGAAGCGTCTGAATGAATCAAAATCCTACCTGTACCATGCGCAGGTATCCCTCAACATCATTGATCTTAAGTAAAGTGAGCTTTTCACGCTGGATTCTGTCATTCTTCTCACGATGTATTCGTTCTTTCCTTTTGTGAAATTCCTTCACATACTTGTTAAAACCCTTCAATCGTTCTCTCTTAATCTTAAACACATCATCAAGTCGTTCTCTGAAGTTCAAGAATCAATCGAGTCATAATAAGCAGTTAGAGCACTACAAACAAACAACATCAAACTACTACCACAAACTAAAGCCAGAAGCACACAATTAAACATACTTGTGAACTTCTAGATCACCAAAGAACTCCTTCTGTCGCTCACGAATTCTCTTCTGACGTTCTTCCTTCATTTTCTGTTCATATCTTTCTATCTGTCTTGCCCTACGACCATGCTTATGTTTCTTGAATAATCGCAAGTGATCCATTTCAGCCACTACTGGTTTAAAGAAATCATTCATAAAATCACTGCCCAAAACAACGCAGACTGCATCAGAACTTCAAGGACAAGTAGTGTATGCCACAAAAAAGAAGAGTATTCTCCAGTAAAATAAAGGAAAGTCCAAATGGACAACAAATACCTCCGCAGACGTTGTTGAAGCACCAATAGCTGCAGTTTTTTCAATTCAATGACGCTTTTGGTTTTTGTGGACAAATCCTCAGAAGAGCTCACAGATTTCTGCCAGACATTAAACAGTTAGCAGAGGCCACCATCACAATGTACCTTTCATACACAGGGATTTAATTAAAGCAGTTTAGTAAGGATGCAACAATGTCCTTAACTCATTTTAGTTGGTCCTTGTTCCACAGGTTCAGCATCGGTTTAATGAAAATTCATGTCACCAGCAAAACTATATCTTCAATGTGATTATCATGGGCTCGACTAAATTTTACTTAAAGGTCTTATGAAGAAAGCAGAAGTCATTGACTAAATTTGCACATAAAGTTAAATGTTCCATAGCTTCATTTGTCCCATAAGCCTAGTGAAAAGTAAGTTAAAGAAATAGCCTAAACTCCTTTTCCACCAGAAGCAACACTTGCGTGTTCAAACATTTTAAAGCCACAAATAGATAGAATTTCTTACATATACAATAAGAACCCCAAAAAATTTAGCTCCAGATATCAGGAGGGTAGGGTGGAAAAGTATAGATATGGACATACAGCACAACAAAATAGAAAGAGTAAGCGACTAGCACATTTTCCTTGACATACCTTTAACCCTTCAAAGGTTGTGGTAATTTTTTGCCGAGCTTTCTGCCGCTTTTGAGACCAGTTCTGTTCATCGGAGAATTTTATTCTTTGCTGATGCATAATCCATTTCTCCAACATGGTGTACTTTGGAGGTGGCAGCCCAGAAGAGGGTGAGTTATCTTCTTCCTCCTCTTCTGCTCCCACTGCTGACACTTCTAGAATAAAGAGGAACAGCTATTAAAAGCAAATGGATGAACTGAAGACTTATTGCCACCATTGAGAGACCCATCTCTAAATATATTTATTAGCAAAATAATCTCTTCAAATATATCAAGTTCTTACCACGAGATACATTTCTCGGCATCCCATTTGCACCTTCCATCAGCATTACATTATGATGTTCGTCAATTAAAGCTCTTCTATCCTTCTCAACATGTTCAACCTGACCACTAACTCCCAACTCCACAGCACTTGATACTATTGGCTGGTGGGTATCACAACGATACTGTGAATCAGTTTGATTTTGCATCTCAGGCTCCAGATTTTTATTAGCTACAAGGCGTCTCCTTTCTTCTTCATGAGCATTATGGTCTAGAGATGATTTGCCACTAATCTCCAACAGCTTTGCCTGGTTGGCTTCTTTCGAAAAATGGGAACCCAATAGATTTCCAGCTGCTGAAGCCAGGTAGTTTCTCTCAGTTTCCCCAACTTTATTCAGTCTTCCAAGTGGATTTGCCAGATTAGGAACTTTGGAGGGCTCATTAGAAGATTGTGCAACTTCTTTAGAAGCAACTAGCTCAGGCCGATGCCCATCCATAGAGCCACCTGTTATTTTCTCATTAACTTACAAAGATGCAAAAGGATTAAAACTAGAATGTTCCGTTGAAAAGGTGCATACCTTCTTTCTGATGTATATTTCCAAGAGCTATGTCAAGGTGCAAAGGTTTTGGCGCCATACCATTCCTGTATGAGCAACCAAAAGTTTGATAAGAAATATGTCTACCCAAAGTAGGTTCATAAAGGGCTTATTACCTGAAGGCCAAGAACACAAGGCACTGAGCTCTGAGTTGTTTTAACTGTTGTTCCTTAAACAGCATGCCAGGGACAGCAAGGCGTTTCCCTGTCTCTTTGAAAGTCGAACTTCTAGACAACATTGCCTCAGAGACACTATTCTGTCCAGGATCCTGCACAAGCAAACAATCATCAGTTCCCAATATACATGTCAGTGGGTGGTGTAAATCCTAAATTGCAGAGCTCAGCATGTTTAAGCATGGAACCCATTAAATGACAAAACCCAGAAGGAACTGAATGCTAACTCCGGTGAAATTAGTGAGAGAACCTAAAGAAGAGCACCTCAGCAAGCCTGACAAGGGACCTTCAGATCTCAGAGAATATGAACACAATATGTCACATGAAGAGATATCTCACAATTTCTCAGAAGAAAGGTTCTTTCATTTGCTGTAGCTTGAAGAATTGACAATAGAGTTGAAAACGATAAATCAAGGCTTTGACACTAAAATGTAATAATAAACCAGAAGTCAATGACTACATCAAGCCATATTTGTCACCTCAACATCGTTAATATTACAAATACCCGTACAACAATTCAAGAAGTGCTCAAGTAATTAAAACACAGTTCTTAAATTGAATTAAGACTTAGAGATTAGAATTTGGTGGCTCAGGAAGTGCTCAAGTAATCAAACCACAGCTCTTAAATTGAATTAAGACTTAGAGATTACAGTTTGGTGGCCCAGGTCCCAATAATAAGATTTTCTTTTTATCATCGTCTTGAGGCTCACTGCACATAATTTCTTTTCCAAGTTGCCCAGTATATTCCAAGCACTACACAGCTAATGTTTGTCTCTGTTACTTCAAAACACTCCTCTAGTATTGCATAGATAGATTCATAGTTATAAATCATAAACCCTCCATTATCCTTCAACAACCACCTTTTGGATGTCACACCAAACTAACATTGAAGTACATATTTGCAGCCAAGCATACATGGGGTGAAATTCAGATCTGCCATTTAGGTCTTCAACAGAACTTCAGGCATCATGAAAACCATTTTGTTTGTCTCATGAAAAAATTTGGGCCAAAAAAGGGACCAATATGCAGCTACCATAAGCTCATAGGTGAAAACAGAAAAGTCCATTAACCCAAAGCAAAAATGACAGAGGAAAGAGGGGAGAGAGGCAGTGAGATGTTACTATTAAACCAGACAAAAGTGTTCCTTTTATCTCCAAGACTTCTTTCTGGAACTTCAGCCACCATCTTATGGTCAGGTATCATTAGAACTTCCCCCTAATCCTTTCATGATGACGTAATGGCTTATTGTGATACTCTATTTACAGTTAGAGTACACCATTGATAACTCAAGGGCTCCAATAGTTATAGAGAGGCCGAATATCTTTATCATATCTTAACATTGATTTTGACGTGAAAACTGGAAGAATTGTGAGAAAATTAAGTCAATGAACCACCTCATTCTTCTGTCAAGATCGTTGAGACTCATCGACTATATAGAAACAGATAGAAAATGTAATTCATCAAAATTCGTTTTCTCTAATCCAGTCGCATTTGCAGTAATTAGTCAAGACTACTAAAAACTATTTGCCTTATTTAGGTCACGGGCTTTATTGAGCTAACCAGTTTTAAGCCAATCAAGTTTACCTCTATTTTGGCCAAAACATGATAAACTACTCTATTCCTTTGATAAATGACCCTAAAACTCACTATAGCAAGAGCCTCTACAAATTATAATCGGAGATATTAATCCAGCCTGGCAAGTTTGCCCAAAGTCTGTTTCGTGTTAAAATAAGCCCATGACCTTTCTTTGGTAAGTGGCCTTAAATATCACTATTATAAGAGCCTTCACAAATTCTAGAAGGAGATTTAGTCCAGCCTGGCAAGTTTGCCCAAAGTCTGTTTCGTGTTAAAATAAGCCCATGACCTTTCTTTGGTAAATGGCCCTAAATCTCACTATTATAAGAGCCTTCACAAATTCTAGAAGGAGATATTAGTCTGGCTCCGCAAGTTTGCCTAGCCTGTTTCTGGGTTGAAAGAAGCCCGTGTCTTTTAAACAGTGTCTCCTGTCCAAGACGACCCTCTTTTTCCAAATAACTCTCTTGACAGGCACTGATGGGAAAATGAAAAACAATAAATAGATAAGATCAGCTTGATGGAAGGCTATTAAAGTACTTAAAAGAGTTTGTGGAAGGGTCTGACAGTGTAATGTCAACTGTAGCTACCAGAACTACTACAGCAGCTATTGCCACCTCTAGCCATAATGCAGCAGTCTTAATGACCACTTCAACTAGCTACAGGTAGAAGTTTCGTGTCTAATTGCTAATTCAGCCTCTTAAAATATTGCCCACTGCTCAATACCGTACAGGGCAAGCTTTTTATTATTCCTCTACATCAGCCCGTAACAGCATCACCGTTGATAGATATTGTTGTATTTTAGCTGCAATACCTACATCTTAAATCCTCAGTGATAATGACCAAGTTTTCCCCCTTTTCTCATAAGGGGCTTCCTGGAAAGAGAAGTGAATTGAAAAGATTCTGAGAAGAAGGCGCATTGAATGACCAGGCAACAACAAGATGAACAAAGTAGAGCAGACAGCATTGTCCTTGGTAACAACAGTCAAGATAGAAAATGAAATCTCCTCCATTAGAAACAATTTGCAGGCCAGTATCTAATTTACTAATGAAATGCATTCGTGTTAGATCTTCACATATAAATTTAAAGACACATGGGCAAGTGTATTTTGAATCCATGAACATGACACCTCAGCGAAAAACCTAATCTCAGAAACATAAGGAAATTAGCAGTTGGAAGGAAGTGTCCTGTAAACCTTACTACCAAAATGAACAGTAGCCCCATCACAAGACATCCTTGCACATTCAAACTTCAACTATAAAAATTGAATACCTGAATGTTCCTTCTTGCATGATCTAGAACACTTGACTTTCCTCTATCATGTTCCAAGAGATTTCCAGGGCCAAGAGCAGTAGAAACGTCATCCCTTCGAGCAGAGGATATGAACTGGGAGGCACCTCTGTTCATGCTCTGTTCAATCTCAGTAGAGCTTGCAACAGGAAGGACTTCCATGCTCCTTTCACCATGCATCTTATGGGCAAAACCATGACCCCCGTGTGAAGAGCCACCCACCTGCATTTGATCCTCTAGCCTGGATCTTGAAACTGATTACACGGTACCAGGTAAAGATGAGATCAATCCATCAAATAGCCATCACAAAGGGAAATAAAGAGTTTAAATGCTCACCTCCAACTATTGAACTCCCCAAAGGTTCAATCTTGTTCACTTTTCCCTTCCTTTGATGGACCAAAGAGTTAGAGGAATCAACTTTCTGGAAATTCTCAGCATTTGATTCAGCACCTGATGAGTCTCCTCTTTTTCTCTTAGTGTCAAGCTTCCTACCCTCCAGCTGTCTTCCCCAATTTGCTTGATCATGCCTTTCTTGCGACGGTAAACCAGCAGACCTTGGGTCAAAAGTAGATAAACCTTCATTTTCGAGTGAATGACCACTTCTATGCGCTGCAGGTTCATGAAAGTAAACAGGTCCAACATTTGGACCAACTGGTTGCCTATTTGAAGAAAATGGATCACTCTTAGACATCTCATTTTCAGCCAGGCCTGCTGTAGCAGGTAGGCTTGCCTGTGAAGATCCTGAAAGATCATATTCCATTCAGCAAATTTCAGCAAAAAGCAAACAGTGACACACTGCTGGTGCCAAATCTTTCCCAAATGAGGATAATGAATTTTTATAGGAAATTTTACCAGCATGTGTAGGTGCAATGGATTCTCCCGCTTGACTCCCCCCTGATAAAGGAAGGCGCGAGGACTTCAAGGCCTCAATATCAAGACCATGTTGATTAATCACAGTCTCCATAGCCCTTAAGGAAGAACAGGGACAAATGAAAAAGTTATATGAGAGAAATCAGATAAAGAAGAAAGAATTGGCAAACATGTAATTCAGACATATTCGATAGCCTCCTACTTAGATCTGCCACTATAAAGATGCCATAAGATACATATTACAAAGCCAAACAAAAACCATCATTAGGCTATTTGCACAGTAGAGAGTAGCAATTCTCATGCATCTCGTAAATAAACATCTCCCTCTTTATAAGGCGAAAAAGAAAACCTTATATTCAAGCATAAAAAGCATCAATTGATCATTGTAACAGAGATGCTGCAGGTCAAGAAATGTGAAAACACACTCGAAGATCTATTGGCCTACATTCTTCACACCAAATCCACGGCAGTCAAGTAAGACGTGAAACTGAACAAACATGTCGATAAAGACAATTATTCACAGCCAGCATATTTACACACCATAGAGGTAATTCCACTCCACAAGCAAGTCAAGCATTTCAAATCTAGCTATTTGAAGAATCCTCCACATATGCTGATCAAAACAAGTGTACTACGAGACAGGAGGAGGGCGTCACCTCGATATTACTTGATATGGCATGGAGTGTTCTTTCCCGCTCGATTTCATGTGTTGCAGTATCTGAGCAATTAATTGCAGCCAATAAGTACTAACAGAGAGGGAAGATTTAAAGCACTTCAACAGAACGACAGACAAAGCGAATTGACAGAGAACAAGCACGCACCACATAGAGTTTCGTAGCCAGCTTCGCCGGCTCATCTTTGGATTCTTGAATGAGCTTCTGCAGGAACTTCGCTGCTTCCAGCTCAACATTGTGCGACGATGACGACGCCATTTGGCCCCGATCACACTATGGGAACCCCCCAAAATGAAGCTTCACAGGAAAGAAAGACATCAAAAGCACGTCAAAATTCAAGCCATCCGCAGTCGGAAACGCGACTTCCACCATAAAATTGCACAGACACGGTTACCAGACCACTCCGACGATCGTAGGGATAGAGAAATCGAAAAAGAAAAAAGACTGCTCACTGTGAACTTCCTACACGATCGGCACGACCGATTTAAACCCTCGGACGCCTAAGAACTCAACGAAATCTCGGCACGACCAACCTCGGCGAGGTCTGCACCGGAGCCGCGGTCGCCCGAGGTCGGTGGCCACAAGGGCGCCGGGGAAAGGAGGCGACGCCGCTGGTGGCGGTTGCCGGCGGACGGCCGGCGGCGAGATCGTCGGTGCTGGCGCGGCGGGTCAGCCCTTCCCGCTCCTGCCCTTCATTTCGCCGATCGATTCCGAGACCTAGAGTTCGGGCGAATTTCCCCTGCCTCTCGATTTTTTCTTCGTCTTCTGCTCTCCCTCTCCCTCTCTCTCTCTCTCTCTTGCTGTGGTCTTTCTGAGCAGACCGAAGGAGGGGGGTTTGGCCATTTGGAAGGTTTACGGAGCTGGGCTTTGAAGATTGCAGGGGGTTGTGGGCTTTGGGTTTCGGCCCATGGGCCTGTTTTCTTGTTGGTGTCGGGCATCAGAACCTAACCGGAACCGAAACGAACTAAATTCTCAATAAAAGTTGAACACCCAAAATTTCTCTTCTTTATCACCCTTTATTTAATTTGGTTCCAATAAGCACGGCAAAAGTAGGAAAACAGAAAAATTGAACCAAACTGGATTCTCGGTTTAGTTTGTATGCGCTTCTAGTGGGAATCGCACTCTATTAGATTGGATTTCTTGAAAATCCAAACCAAACCAACATTAACACCCTTACAGTAGACTCATCAAAATGAGTTATTCCGTATTAATAAATTGGATTGATATGTGAATTAATTTTATTCAATAAATATATCACAAATGAGTTTAGACCAAATATGGGTGTTAGATGACTTCATAACTTACCTAAACTTAAAACACTTCCATGACTCTTTTTAGCTCTCATTTGATCTTGTGCCCGCTCGCTCTGTATTGTCCCTATAGTTTGAGTATGAGTTTTCCTTAATTTGATTAATATGAAATGGTTTTAGCAATATAATTGGGGTTTAGCATAAATCAAGTCAGATCGAATATGGGTCATTGAATTATATTGTATGAAAATACATCAAAATATATTAAATAAGTCAATTTAAATCGAATCATTTTCATCCCGATCCACTCTAAACTACCTATTTAACAAGTTTGGTGGTGGCCTTGGTGGGTGAGGCAAGCCTTATAATATTTAACCATCATTTGAATTAGTTTATCATTTTACTTCGTTATTTTTATATATCTTTTGTTAAAAAATAAACAAACTTTTTTAACTAATTTGCTTTTGTCATTTTGTTATAATAATAACTAACGTCCATCCACGTGTACTAAATTCATGATTCCACACGAAATGCTCGTTATGGAATGATGCTCCCGATAAGATGCAGGCACTTCCGATGATCGATCGCTGATTGTTCTCCATAAGGTCCGAGGAAAAGAAGTTGTGCATTCATTTATCAAAAAGAGCCCCCCCTACCTAATTAGGAGTATACAAAGCGGATTGCTCAAAAACTGAGAACCGTTCGGACTAAACCGAACCGGTTGGATTGGTATAATTCTCGAGAGTGTCGATCTGGTTTTCAGTTTCAAGGGAAAATCGGACCGATTAAATATACTTCTTTCTTTTATTGTTTCTTCAAAAAATTAATAAAATGTGACTTAAACATTATCTTGGTCCATATTGAAGTAGTGAAAAAAAGTGACCGGTTCTATTAGACCAAATCGATGGTCTTGTCTAGTCACCAGTCTAGTCCCTAGTTCCCAATTTTATGAACCGGTTCTCTCGGTCTAGCTCTTACTTCCATCTTTCGGGGTGACATCAAGAGCTAGATTGGGAATCAATCACCATTACCATAAAAAACCTAGATATTTCTCATGTGTTTTTTTTAATAATGAATACAATTAAAAAAAGGAAGTCATTAATACGACCATCTTTAAGACATAGAAAAGTTGGGTTATCTATTCCTAAACGATCTAAAGGTCTAGAGGAAGCTTGAACTAATCCTTTTTACAGTAATCTTAATCTATCAAAGAAGGTTTGCAAGAAGATATCATAATCAGGAAAGGATCCAATCTCCCTCGGCCAAAGTTAAAATGGGTAAGATGCCAATCGACAGAAATGGCAAGTGATGAATTGAAAATTTACAAAATGGATCAAGTAACTGAAAATATCTTGATTGATAAAATAATTGAAAATACTTTGTCAACTATACTGAAAAATCAAGCAGTTGCAAGAGAATTTAATGTAAAACTTGGACTAAACTTTCAAGTAAAACTTCTTGCAGGGAAATTATAGATGAACGTACTAATGGAGATCACAAAGCAGATAAAGAAGACTTGCAATATGAACGACAGTCACTGATAAAGATCGCAAAGATTCTCTAAACTTTTGGAGAAAGAAGATAAGATAGGTGCTAGGCTAGTGATGGAAAGAAGCCCTCGTTCACGGTCTTCTTTTCCTCTTTATGGAGCCTGGCGGTGGGATTTAAAGTGTGTTTTACGCTTTTTCCGCAGCTTTTTATTGTCGTGAAATAGGGTTTTTCTTGACTTTTCAAGATGTTTGGTAAGAACTTCGTCAGTGCAGGCCTCTTGTATCTAAAGTACTTCCATAACAGCTCCCACAAAGCTGCCTCGAGGTGCTTTAACTTTATAAAAATTTATGAAGATTCTTCTTTTTTAGGACAAAGTTACCAAGCAAAACCCTACTTTTTTTTCCTCGTCGTTGAACGGTTCAACAAGAAGTCCTAGCAATTAGAAGAGTCTCAAATTCAGGCAGGGTCAGCAGGAGAAGAGGATTTAGAATCGTGCATCGAAGCCCTTCAGCAAGCCCCAGCCAAAGCCTTTATCTCAGAAGGGTACAGAAGAAACCGAAGAAGTTGGCTCAAGCAATACAAATCTAAATGAAGATGACTCTGTTATGGCGTTGAATTATGACTCCCAAGACCTGTTTCTCTGCATTTATTCAACTATTCCTTCTTCTTCTTTTTATCTTTTGGCTCGAATTTATTCAAATATTTCAATCATTTAATCTATTTATATTTTCAGTCCAACCATTGTCCATCAACTGCCATTTTGTCAATTGGCGTCATTTACTTTTGAAATTGATTTACATGATAAATATCCTTATTGACCTGCACAGTTCATTTTCTTGTTGAGGTGCATTTGTGTCTGAGTGATTTGAAAAATATTTTTCAAAAATTAATCGTTTGTATTGTTTAGAAAAAATTAGTGAACAGAAAAAATTTTCATCACCCAAATAGTTAGGCATAGATTGTTATTGTTAAATTACTAAAAAATATAAGCAATTATTTTTAGAAATATTTTTTAAATTACTCATTTTTTATGAAACGAACGTACCTTAAATAATGTAGTGTTTGTTCCTTTTTATATTTCTTAGATTTAGAGTGCTGAAATTTACAGAAATGGATAAAACAAAACTTGTGGACAGTTCAGTAGGTCATCCATATGTTACATTAGCCTAGAAATTTGAGGAAACGGGAAGTTAGAAAATTATTACTGAATATTTTAAATTTTAATTCTAATTTACTTTATAAAAGAGGGATTTTCTTTTTTCGAAAGGGAATTGTCAAAATTGTTTTTTTGAAGATGAGTTTACCGTGGTTTTCATTTACCGTGGTGCTTTTTTTTTGTTTTTGCTAAGAAATTTATCATATATGGTGACTCATTTGATTAAGGATTTAATAGCAATTACAGAATTTGGAGTTTGAATTAAACCCACAAAGAATATAGTTTTTTTTTTAAACAGTCGCTAGACAACACAGATGGGTTTAATTCAGTCTAAGAGAATAAAAGAAATTTAACAAAACTAGATATAGAACTTTTAGAATAGTCTATTTACAATTGAATTTTTCCCATGTGCTATTTCTCAAGTTCATCATTGATCAATTACCATGTGTTTCTATCAATTTAGTCCTTCAACATGTACAATTTTCACAATTGAACTTTCTTTAAAGGTCCTCCATTTTCGGGTTCTAATTTATCCTTTAATTAGCACCCATCTCACATTTTTCGTCCCTAAAATAGATTTTCCATTTATGTACATATATCGATTTGGATACTCCAAAATATGAGGAAAATAATCGGGCACACGCATAGTGTACTTGCTACCATTTAATGAAAATGCAATCAGACAAATTATGCTCACGACCTTTTCAAAAAAAAATGCAACCTTATATGTTTGCACGTTCTTTCAATTAAACTATTATCAAATAAATTATTAAAAAGGTACAATAATATTCAAAATTATTTCACTTATATTGAATTTATCCCTATTTTGTATGTAAGTTTTTCTCGTTTGTAATACAATTGATGTAAACTCAATGTTTGAATCATTCGATGTTCTATTTTCCCTCCTCTATACCATTGACAGAACTTCATTCTCCATATTAGCTCCCATTTCATATTTTCAGTACCTAAAATAAGTTACCCATTTATGTAAAATTTATCAATTTGGATGCTTCAAAAGATTGGAAATATAATTGGGCACGCGTGTAGTGCACTCATGGCCTTTTAAAGTACTCGAATAATGCACTTGTAAATAAAGCAATGTAACCATATGAAATTAATAAGCGTTGATATCACTTAAGCAATTATCTATCTATTGAATTGGTGGAAATGAATTCCCATCTTTTAGAATTTCGAAGATATATTTTGGCCTGTCGAATCGTCGCCGGAAGCGGCTACCTTTTTGCCCCTCTTCTCACTAATGTGAAACTAATCCTACCAAAAATTAGTAATCTGCTCTGATATATGTGAATGAAAGCATCATTTCAAGGGATGGTTTTTATAATGTCATAGAAGTTTGTCATTCGCATAGCACCCACTTCTTAACTTATTGCTCTATTTCACTGACAATTTTTTGCAGTTGAACATCTCTTTATGGTTTATCTTTTGATTATCCAAGCTAGAATGTAGCTCGATCTTGCATCAGCATTTTCCTTTTCTTATAACTGAGATGGACAATATATTGAAGGTCTTCAACATTTCTCACAGTACCGCACGCCCTTCCCTTTTACTCAGTTTGGAAGCCATCCTTGCAGGCGTCTACTGTAGGACCTAGGAGGAAGAAGAAGAAGGCCAGCAAGAACCTGAGATGAAGTAAGAAGTTACCTTGCTAATCCTGCTGTGCAAGAGAAACTTGCAAAGATCATCCTCAACTTTGCTCTCCACGTCGTATACACTGTTCAAATCTTTTTGGGTCGAAGTTTAAATTTCATTCATTCAACGCTATAGTTCAGAAAAACAAAGGAAACTAGATTCAGAACAGAACAAATCTCATAAGGGTTAAGAGGCTTGTTAAACTCTTCCCTTATTTGTTTCAGCTGTCATCGCACGGAGAGAGGATAAAATGAAGTCCGCCCTTGCGATCTCTTAGCGATTGACATTCCATTGGATAGTTGGATCGTCATATTTGAAAGGAATCCAAGAAATTCGTTGACTGATCAAAATATAATTTCCTTAATGCAAAGTTAAATCTGCTTCTACTTGCTTACATTGGTGTCCGGCCTCATGCCGATTCTTATTGAATATGGAGACATTTGAGGTTGCTAGCCTTTCTCAAGCTAAATGACATCATAAACTAAAAGATACAGCGACAATTCGAATCTCCCTCGTCGGTTTTCTACTCATTCACCGTCACGGCATCCATTGAATTTGACACATCCACGATCGTAGTAGTTCGCCGGAGTGGGAGGGGCGTGCGGGTTGGCCTTGCAACCTGGCGGCGGGTTGGGGCCTTTGCACGGGTCGAGTACTCCAGTCGAGATCGGCGTGGCCGCCGCAGCGTGGCGGATCATCACCATGCCGATGATGGCTAAGCAAAGGATCCACGGCCTCATTATCCAGACTCTCTCTTTGCTTTTTTCCCCCTTTTGTCTTTGCTATATCAGTAGAGGTTATGGAGAAGTATGATGAATTCTCTTGGGAGTTGTTGCAATATATATAGTGACGGTGGAAGAAAGGTCAACCGCGGTCCTTCGATTTTGGATATATGCAACCTAAATTTTAGCTGCCTATCTTTCTTTTTCTTTTCTTTTTTTATGGTAAAGTCCATTTCCTATTTTTAAGTATATTTGCTATGGTTGTCTTTTCTCCTCAACTTAGAACCTCTTGAAAAAGTAAATTACGGTTTAAATACTTCTCGAGCTACTTCCCATATTAGACTTGTCATTACTAGATTATTCCTGATTTAGATTTACCAACTTTGATTTCTCAAATTGTAGCATAACATACGTACGTGATTTTCAGTGAAACCTTATTTCTTGCGCGTTTACTAAGTTCATGGAAAATACTAAATTTCTTTGCAGTATAATGAATTATACTCGAATAAAAGTATTTTGGTTTTGGACTTATTTTATATTTTTTTAAATTAGTAAATTGATACGTTTACACACAAAAATGTGTTAATATCATTTCATTCTCATGCTTTTGAAAATAATGCTGTTTTGATTTCTCATTAGAAAGTATGAAGTAGCTACAAAACTCAATTGTAAAATGTGAATTCATTCATAAGATGTTGTCCTCTAAATGGTCCTATTTTATATGCGGGATTTTTCCTTTTATAATACAATTGATGTAAACTCAATGGTAGCATCATTCAATATTCTATTTTTCCTCATCTTTATCATTGATAGAGCTTCATTTTTCATTAATTAGCTCCCATCTCACATTTTTGGTACCTAGAATAAATTGTCTATTTATGTACATTTATCGAATTGGATGCTCAAAAAATTCAGGAAAATAATCGGGCACGCACATAGCGCACTTGCAACCTTTTAAACTACTCGAATAATGCGCATGCGAAAAATACAATGCACTCGTACAATTAAATATGAAATTAATAAGTGTTGACATAAATTAACCAATTATCTATTTATCGTATGGACAGAAATTAATTTCTATCTTTTAGAATTTCGAGAGTATATGTTGAGCCTTTGCATCATTTTTCACACAATTTTTCACGTTCCCTAAGGAATTATACGAAAGGTTTAATCCATGTGCTCTCTTCAATAAAAGAAATTGATTGTAGGGCAAAGATATGAATGGGAGCAATAATGTAAAAGAATAAGTACCTTCAAGTACGCGGCAACGATTGATTTTGGTGCATCCATGATCATAACGATTTGCCGAAGCGTGAGGGATATGTGGATGGGCATGACCTAAGTAACACCAATAAGAACATGTGATACGCAACACAACATAACACTTAACTTGTTATTTCTAAAAAAAATAAAGAATTCCAACACGTTATATATTAAATATATATTTATATATATGATAAATTATAGTTTTACAAATTAATTATATTCAAATTCACAAATAAATAAATAATAAAAAAGAGTATGGAATGAATTTACACTAAAGACAGTAATTCATCATTTGTAAATATTATTTATTATTTTAATTTAACAAATTCAACTCCATTCTGATGATCCATAAAACTTGAAGAAAAAAACAAGTAATTTACATTTTGGACTCTAGCGTGTTGGAAGAAAAGAAAAAAATAAAATTGAGGAGAGAATTTTGTCTCAAGAAATAAAAGTCAAAAGATAATAAAAACTAGATTTTCCCCCTTTTTTATTATTATTACTACTACTACTATTGCATATTCACTTTTTTACCACTCATTTATTGAAAATTTTTAAAATTGACCTCGCGCGTGTGAAAATCATGTGTTGGAAATCTGAACTCGCATATCGGAATTCTGGATTCGAGTGTCAGGAGAGTTACCATTTTTCGTCACCTATTGACTCAAGTGTTGGAGTGTCCGACATGATGGGATCCGATAAGATATGAAAGTTCTCAAAAAATATCGGTATTTCCTAAGGCATGGCAACCGGGTAGTGAGTTGAGACCTCTGCACGGGTTGAGCACTCCGATTGAAATCGATGTGGCTGCCTCGGTGTGGCGGATCGCCACCTTGCCGGCGATGGCTAAGCAAAGGATCCACGGCTTCATCATCGGGACTCTCCCTCTCTCTTTTTCCCCACCTTGCCTTGCTCAGATGAGCAGAGGCGATGGAGAAGTTTGATGAATTCTTTTGTGAGTTGACACTACGTGTACAGTGATGGAGGACAAGATTACCCATTAGTCCTCCAATCGTGGAGAAACTGCGAACTCAATTTCGGCTGCCTATTTTCAAACATGACATCCCAAAATTAAAACCTCTTGAAAGCAAATTCGGATCATGTTAGCACCACGTCACCCCCAAGCTTACCATGTCGTCACACTCCCACTTTGATTTTTCAGCTACATGACATTGTACGTGATTTTCATTAGAACTTGTGTCTCTCGTACGTTTACTAAATTTATGGAAAATTACTAATTTTCTTTGGAGTAAAACAAATTATACAACAGTTTCGCCACAATTGCTCCAAAATATCTTTCACCGAAAATTGTTATTCGATTTTTATTAATGGGATGAGAGCTTTATGTCAACTCCGGATAGATGATGTCAAATGTAATGTGAAATTTAACTTTAAGTTCCAAACAATGCTGTACAATACTAGGCTAAGTTGGAATCTAATCAATAACAAAGGCCATAAATTATAAGACTAGACTTAAACTATGTCGAAATTTAATTAATGGCATAATTTTGGGATAATTGGATATAATGGTGGAATTTAATCGGCGGCACTACTCTAGGATAATAAGATACAATGTTGGAATTTAATTAATGACAATGCATCCGGATAGGGGATACAATGCTGGATTCTAGTCCACAATGATGCATCAAGATATAGATACATGTAGGAATCTAGAACTACAATCTGGGAAATTAAAGTACAACATAGAAAATGTAAAGATAAAGAGATAACATTTGATTGATTTGTCGGGGTCCCGTTGGATGACTAGTGATTTCTATTGATAATCGTCATGTAATTGCGTGTCCTTCGGTAACCACTTCCGACCTTACCCACATTCCTTTTTCTTTGCAAATCACTTTAGCCATTTCCCTTACAACTAGCTTGATTGTGCTTTAGAGGTTATAGAGTTATTGAAGGCCGTTCCATGATTAGGTCTTCTTATAGCAATTGCTCTTTGTACACCTTCGGCACCTGTTATTCCAGCATTCTCGTGTAACATTTCAGTGAGTTTGGTTCGGCTTTAGGGAAATGCACTTAGGAAAATGCAAGTACCTTTAGGCTCCATTCGTTTTACGGAAAATGTTACTTTTATGGAAAAAAATTTTCAGGAAGTTATTTTTCAAGAAAACGCAATTATTTTCCAAAGTGTTCGGGTAAAACTTGATTTTGAAGTGGAAAATATTTTCCGCTGTTCGCTTGGGAAAATATTTTCCTTTATAAACTCTTTTTCAATAATTTTTATTATTTTATTTTTTATCGTTATTTTTTTTTTAAATGGATTATTAAATTATATTTTTCTTTAGTTTGTGTTCTCTCCTTCCTTGGCCGGTCACCGGCCATGCCTCAAGCTCGCCTTGCTAGCGAGGCTCGAGGCTCGCCTACCTCTATCGAGCTCGCATGATCAGCTCACCAACAAGGTGAGCTCAAGGCGATGAGGCTCGGGCCTTATAGATTGGTATCGCAAGTTATGCAGCTTTAATTCGGAAAGTAGTTGAACTACCAGGAGGAAGAAGAAGCACAAGGCCATGCAAAAGCTAAGTGAGGGAGATCAACTAATTAGGGCAAACAATTGACTTTGTTCTACTTTAAAAAGGAGGGATTCGATTGTTTTGAAGGGAACAAAGAGAGGCAAGCACGAGGGCGTTGGGTTCGTGAAAGGAGAGAAGATAGGATTACAGTTTTTTATTTTAAAAATGAGTAAATTTGGAAATAAGTTTCCGTCTTTTGAAAAGCTCGGCTTGAAAACATTAGCCCTCACTAAAAAAGAAAAACAGCAAAAATAAAGACAGAAAAATAAAGAAAAATAAAGAATTTGATTTTATTCAAAAAAATGAATTTATGAAAAAAAAAAAAATAAAAAAGAAGTGAGGACTAATGGAGAGTGTAAAATAAGAGAATGAATTGGAAAATTTTCCATTTTTCAAAAGTGGAAAAATTTTCCTAACTTTAGAACATTTTTTTTTTTATGGAAAATGTTTTTCCCAATAAATTTATTTTCCGTGAAACGAACATCGAAAAATCCAGAAAACGTTTTCTTGGAAGTTATTTTCCGTGAAATTAGGCTAACTAAAGGGGTTTTTTGAAATGCAAATACCATTTGATAAATTTTGCATTGTAAAACAATTTTGGCCTAAATGCCGTTTGATGAATACTACATTTTGCTAAGAAATTTTTACGAAATCTTTTATTAAATTTTTTTTTTTTTAATAATTTTTTTTTTAAATTCATTTTCCGGCGGCCAAATCTGGGCGCCAAAGCTGACCGGCGGCTAGATCTGGCCGCCAAAAGGCCCGCCTGAGGTCCGGCGACCTAGGCGACAGCCCGACCTTAGGCCGCCCCGCTTGAGGCCGTGCGACCCAGGCGACGATCGTCGCCTAGGTTCGCGACCCAAGCAACCGCCTGAGGCGGCGACCTCAGGCATGCCTGGGTCACGCGATCACCTGAGGCGGCGACCTCATTAAAGTAAAAAAAAAAAAAATGTAGTTTCATTATTATTATTGGGTATTAGCACAACCCCCAAAAGAAGAAAGAAAGGGAAAGAGGTTGCCGCTCAAAGAAAACATCGAGCACCGTCTCGCTGTCACGGTCACCGTCGGTAGTCGATACTCCACGATAGCTCCGTCGTAAGCCGTCGGAGATGAGATTCCAAGAACGAGAGCGAACACCCCCGCCATCGTATGCAGCACCCAGAAATTCGTTGACTGATCAAATTATAATTTCCTTAATGCAACGATAAATCTGCTTCTACTTTTACTCATATTGGCGCCTCGCCTCAGGCCACTTCTTATTCAATGTCGCGACATACATACATAGGCTTGTTAGCTTTTCTCAAGCTAGGTCATACCAAAAACCGAAAGATACGGTGACAATTCGGATCTCCCTCGACAGTTTTTCTGCTCATCGACCGCCACGGCATCGATGGAATTTGAAACATTTACGATAGTAATCATTCGCCGGAGCGGGAGGAGCGCGGGGGTGGGCGTGGCAACTGGGCGGCGGATTGGGGCCTTTGCACGGGTTGAGTACTCCGATCGAGATCGGCGTGGCCGCCGCGGCGTGGTGGCTCACCACCATGCCAACGATGGCTAAGCAAAGGATCCACGGCCTCATTATCCGGACTCTCTCTGTGCTTTTTCCCTCCTTTGTCTTTTGCTTAATCGGTAGAGATTATGGAGAAGTGGGATGGAATTCTCTTGGGAGTTGTTGCTGCTATAAATAGATAGAGATGGTGGAAGAAAGATCAACCGTAGTTTTCCGATTATGGAAATATGAAAACTAAGTTTCAGTTACCTATCTTTCTTTTCGTGTTTCTGGTAAAGTCGATTTCCTATTTTTAAGTATTTTTGGCTATGGTTGTCTATTCTTTTCCCAAATTAGAACCTCTTCAAAAATAGAATTATGGTTATGTACTTCTCCAACTCATGTAAGACTTGTCATTACTAGATTATTCCCGATTTAGATTAACCGAATCATCATCCTCTCAATTGTTAAGTCTCGCGCTTTGATTTCTCAAACCGTATCATAACAAGCGTATTGATTCTTAGTAAAACCCTCATTTTTTCACGCATTTACTAAATTTATGGAAAATATTAAATTTCTTTGGAGCATAATGAATTATACTCAAATAAAAGTGCTTTGGTTTTGGACTTATTTTATATTATTTTAATTAGTCAATTGATATGTTTACACACAAAAAATATGTTGATATCATATCATTCTCACGCTTCCAAAAATAATGTTATTTTGATTTCTTGTTAGATAGTATGAAGTACTTACAAAACTCAATTGTAAAATGTGAATTTATTCATAAGATGTTGTGTCATAAATGGTCCTATTTTATATGCGAGGTTATCTCGTTTATAATACAATTGATGTGAACTTAATGGTAGTGCCATTGGTACCTAAAATAAATTATCCATTTAGGTAAATTTATCGATTTGGATGCTCCAAAGATCAGGCAAAATAGTCGGGCGTGCACATAGCGGACTCTCAACCTTTTAAAATATCCGAATATTGTACATGTGAAAAATGCAATGTACTCGTACATTTGGATATGAAATTAACAAGTGTCGACATAAATTAATCAATTATTTGTTTATTGTACAGAAGGAAATGAGTTTATATTTTTTAGAATTTCGAGGATATATGTTGAGTATTTGCATTATTTTTCACAAAATGTTTATGCAATCATTCACGTACATGAAAGAATTATACGATATGTTTAACCAATGTTAGCACCACGTTCCTCCCAAGCTTACCAAGTCATCACACTCCCACTTTGATTTTTTGCAGCAGCTACATGACATATGTACGTGATTTTCAGTAGAACTCGTGCCTCTCGTGCGTTTTGCTAAATTTATAAAAAATTCCTAGTTTTCTTCGAGTAAAACGAATTACACATCTGTCTTCCAGAATTGCTCCCGTGAAGAGATATCTTTCACCGAGGGTTGTTCTTCGGTTTTTATTAAATGAGACGAGGGTTTTGCGTCAATTCCGGACAAAGGATATCAAATGCAATGTGGATTTTGACTTTAAGATCCAGACAACATTGCACAACACTAGGCTAAGTTGAAATCTAATCAACAACAAAGTCCATAAATTATGAGAACATACTTGAAACTAAGCCGTAATTCAATTAACGACACAATTTGGAGATAATTGGATACAATGTCGAAATTTAATCGACAATGCCACTTTAAGATAATGAGATATAATGTTGGAATTTAATCAATGACAATGGACCAGGATATGAGATATAACATCAGAATCTAATCGACTAATATCATAATATAAATACACGTCGAAATCTAATCAATGATGTAAATATGAAAGTTACAACGGGAAATTAAAGTAAAATACTGGAAATATAAATATAAAGTAATAACATTTGATTCTCTGACCTTGCCCACGTTCCTTTTTCTTCGCAAATAACTTTATCAGTTTCCCTCTTATAACTAGCTTGATTGTGCTTTGAAGGTTATACAGTTATTGATGGTCGTTCCATGATTCCCTCTTGAGATAGCAACAACTGCTCTTATAACACCTTTGGTACCTTATTGTTTCAGCATTCTCGTGTAACGTTTCAAGTATTTCCACAAGAAGTTTACCGCTAGTAGTTATTCAGGTGACCAGCATCTATCATCATATTTCGATAATTAGACATCTGCAATCCCGTGCTTCATCATCGATCACTAAGTATTTATCCTCATGTTTGTTGATGGTCGAGCATGTAGCAATGAAATTCACATGATATGCATGTAATCCCTAGTCTTTCTCTTATGACAAACACATGACGACATGATTAATTTTGAGTGTTAGCAACAATATATCAAATGCAAATCATGTTATACTCGCATAAGAATTAGTTGATTAACATGTTTATGTACCAAAAAAATATGTTCATATCATGTTATATCCACAAAATCAAATATAGTATTTTTCTATGTCTCATTAAATTGTATAAAGTAGTTACAAAACTTAGATATAAAATGCGAATTTTTTTCCATAAGATATTGTGGTTTGGATGGCCCTATTTCATATGCTCATTGTCATTATGATCAGAACCCATTGAGGCACCGTGAAATAATTTTATCCGATCTATATTTCTCTTATATCGGATTTTATTCTATTTTAAATTTTATCTTGATTGTTAAATGTAGTTTATAATTTTTCTTTTCAAAATTTTAAAATGATCTCGACATCAACAAGACTGGCTTCTTTACCACAAACACGAGCTTTGTGGCACATGGGCTTGTCAACCATCAATCCCTTTCTCTCCTTTGGGAATGACTAAGAAGAAATATGCTGTCGAGGAAGAGGGTTATTCTTTTTTAATTATGAAGTGTATGATTATGTTTATCCAAGCTAGAATACAGCTTTATTTTGCACCAGATTTTTGTCTTTTTCCTTTTTCTTATGTATGGATATACTAATTTGTCATTCCAACGGAAGGACTTTATTAAATATTATCAATAATTCAAGAATCACATTAAATAGACGATTCGATGTATTGTACCAAAGTCTATGAATCATTTATACTATTTTTTAACATCTATCATAGGAAAAAAAATTGGAGTTTCATTATTATTTTTTGGGCATTAGGACTCAAAAAAAAAAAAAAAAAAAGGAAAAGAAAGGGAAAGAGATTGCCGCTCAAAGAAAATATCGAGCACCGTCTCGCTGTCGCGGTCACCGTCGGTAGTCGGTAGTCGATACTCCATGATAGCTCCGTCGCAAGCTGTCGGAGACAAGATTCCAAGAACGAGAGCGAAAACCCGTGGAGGAGGAGACGAAGCTTCAACCGAGGTTCCCCTCCTAAACCCCCGCCATCGTGTGGAGCACCCATTCTTTTCTCCCCTTCCAATTTCGACCCGCTTTTTTGATTCTTGGTTTCTTGGGATCATGACGGTCGACGAAGTTCTGTGGGTGGGGCTGTGTATAACGTGGAACTAGGCGAGCTGGGAACTCAAATTTAGTCCGCTTGCTGTACTGGTATGTGTGAGAGAGAGGGAGAGAGAGCGTGCGCTAGCTGAGATTCTTAGGGTCGGATTCTTGATGGAAATTGGGTGGTAGTACACAGCTCAGTCGGTCATCTTGAGAATTTGAGGTAATTGAGCGAATTCAAAAGTTCACAGGGGAGAAACAGAGTCGGTGGGGATTTTTGGCAAC
This sequence comes from Corymbia maculata, assembly GCA_014182735.1. NCBI lineage: Eukaryota > Viridiplantae > Streptophyta > Magnoliopsida > Myrtales > Myrtaceae > Corymbia > Corymbia maculata. The sequence continues at coordinate 16,519,503 of CM024686.1, read as the reverse complement.
TGGGTTTTCTCTGTGATGAGCACATGTAGTAGTGGGATTTCACGTTTGTGTAATTTGCACCATCCGTTCAGTATGAGTGCTGTTTGCTTTTCATTAGGTGCTCAATCAAGGAATTGTTGCGATTGATACGAAGCTCCGGTCCTGCTGCGTGTATGTTTTGGTGTAAAATCGTTTAAGGTAATTGAGAGAGGTTGGAGACTTGAAGTGAGGGGGACAGAAACAGCGAGAGTGGGATTCAATCTTGCTATCATGCCGTGTTTCTTATTTTAAGTTGTGAGGAAAATGAAGTGAAAAGAAAAAGAAATGGAAGGAAAGGAAGAGATTTAAGCGTCTTAGTGTGTTTGGAAGTATATCGAAGGGAGGTGTTGTGTAGTGAATAGTCAGCAAAATGGGAATTTTTGGTTTTGGGAGATTATGGTGTATGAGATTCTCTCGGTCAAAAATATTTAGACCCAATTTAAGCCAGAAGGTCAGTTATGTTGTTTGTAATACTGCCTCATACAGCTTATACCTGAGACAGGTGCTGCTTCTCTGTGCTATATGAGAAAACCTTTTGTAAGTAAAGCTCTTGATGGCTTTGAAGTGTAACTACAACCCCTTAGATCCATCGAGTTATTTATTGCTGCAGCCATGGTAATCTAGGCTATAACTGTGTGTACTATTGAGAGAAATCTCTTGTCGGTTCTGGAGCTGGAGATCAGTGCTTTAAAATGTATGTTCTAGTTGAAGGATGACAAGTTATTGGTAACACTGCTAGATGGAGGACTGGAGTCTTAGTTTACTGCATGTGATTACTTTGAATGTTCTTGAATATAGTTGCAATATGTTCTTGATAGTAAAACTACAGAGGTGAAAGGATGACCAGATCACTGGAGTATGACTAATGCAAAGCTGATACTGCTTCCAAAAATTAGTAATCTGTAGGCACCGATGCATTCAAGAACTCTGATATATGTGAATGAAAGAATCGTTTCTGGGTACGGTCTTCGTAATGTCAGGAAGTTTGTTATTTATATAGCACTACACTTTTACTTATTGCTCTATTTTATTGACATTTTTTTTTCTGTTGAACATTACTTTATGTTCTTTTGTTTATCCAAGCTAGAATACAGCTTTATTTTGCACCAGATTTTTGTCTTTTTCCTTTTCTTATTATTGAAATGGATAATATACTGAAGATCATCGACATTTCTCATAGTGGATAGCGAAGAACCCAGATGATATATTGCATGCCCTTCACTTTTACTCAGTTTGGATGCCATCCTTGCAGGTATCTACTGGAGGACATAAGAAGAACGCCAGCAAGAACCTGGCATGAAGTAAGAAGTTACCTTGCTATTCCTGCTTTGTATATGTGCGCACGCGAACCAGTTGCAAATTCTCAACTTTGCTCTCTATGTCAAGTACACTTTTCACATTTCAAATCTTACATTTTGCATCCTTGCAACCTAAAAAGACCTACTTGCCCTCTCACACACCCAAGATGTACTCCCAAAATGTGAATTCCAATTATGAGAATCTGGTCATTTGGAAAGGAAATGGAAAGTTGGTAAATTATGTGTGGGTGGGAGATGCAAAATCCAATGCAAAAAGTAAAGATGTTAATTGTAGGTTTTTGAAATTTGAGGAGTGTATTTGATATCGGAGAGCAAAGCTGAGCATGTTATTTGTAATTTTCCTTCAAAAAATATTAATTTATTGAGTTTCAATAGGACTATTGTTGAAATTCAAAAATTCATTTAAGAAAAGAGGCTTGTTACACTGTGTCCCCTTTTTGTTTCAGCTGTCATATCATAGAGTGAGGATAAACTAAAGTCTGCCTTTGTGATCTCTTACCCATTGATATTGCATTAGAGTTAATGTTGACTAGTAGTCCCACTGAACCTCCAATATTTTTGTGTGTGTCATACTGACATGGAGACAGTTTTTTTTTTTTTTTTTTTTTTTGGGCCAAAGACATGTGGATAGTCAGATCGTCATTTTTGAAAGAATCCAAGAAATTTGTTGGCCGATCTAAATATTTTTTCCTTAATGCAAGATAAACCTGCTTCTGCTTCCTTAAATTGGTGTCTGGCCTCAGGCTAGTTCTTATTGAATGTTACGAGATATATAGCATTGTCAGCTTTTCTGAAGAAAGTCAATCATAAATCAAAGATACGATGGCAATTCAAAATCCCTTCATCAGTTTTCTGATCAATATTCCATCTTGTACTGATTAATGTTGATGGAAGAACCATTACCACTCACTGAGAAGAGATGTGGAGCCACTTGGGCTCCAACCGAAGACTATATTTTCTATGCAGAACTCCAATATCAGGAGTCATTTTGTCCTCCAAGCAGACAATTGGTCTCATGTTGGGGATCATATTCTAGGATGATGGCGCTTTTTCAATGAAAGTAAAATTTTTATCAGATAAAAGAAATTCATTTATTGAGTTAGTGATATGCATCACCTTTTCAGAGAAGTGATGAATAGTGTCTTTCTTCCAGATAAGGAGAAAATAACATTATTATGGAACCTGATAAATTAAAGAGTGACAGAGAGAGTGTCTAGATTTAACGTTACGTTTGAAAACAAGTTATGCCAGACAGAGGTAGTGTCAAAGCTAGTTTAAGCTTTTCTATATTTATAGTATTCTTCAGTTACTGATTTTATTGCCGTGTGAAAGCCTCTGAAATGTCCTTTTCTGTTCTTTTGTTGCAGTATGCTGAAGTCTCATGCAAATGTGGTTAACAGCAATAATCCTTACAAAAAATTAAGAGTCCATAAGATGGAGGGACCAGAGTCTGATCAGTATGCTGTGAATTTCTGGGAAAAGGATGAGGACTCTAGTGAGAAAATGAAGGAGTTGCAGGGCTATATTGAGATGGTAATATTCAGCTTGTCCTTCAACTTGATTTTACACAATTTGTTTTGGCCTATAGCTATTTGACTGATTTTTGTTGTGGCTAGCCTACGTCTTGTAATGAAAGCTAGTACCTTTTTGTTAGTGGTCTGTTAATATGTGAAATCATAGTGTTATATCCACTTCTTGGTTTATATAAATGAACAATGAAGAATACATCTATTTGTTTTGAAAAATTTCATGAATTAATATGATTAATTCTTCTGAGATCTAGTCTATTGTAAGTTGGATAAATCATGTCATGGTTCCAGATTAATAGCTAAAGATCACTATTGTGGACATAAAGCCTTGTAATAAATGTTGCACCTTTCATAATCTCAAGGGAGTCATCTACTCTTTCTGCTTGAATTTTAGGGAATAATATACTTGGTATTGTTCCTGAAGTTTTTATTTGAATGTTCAATGTAGAATTTCTTTGGGCCATCACATTTTTGATGTAGGACTGGGAAACTCTTTTTGCCAATTTTCCGAGACTGCATTCTTGTTAATGCTACAACCCTCTTGGCACCTCTGCACTGCCTCTGTGACATTAAAGGTGTTCTGACATTAGATTCTCAACGTATTTTTCTCAGTTTCACTACTCATGCGCCATCAGTTTCACTAGCATCTGGGTTTTGCTGTATCGGCATCTTTGTTTTGGTAACCAGTATCCTGCATTTAGTTCTGTTACAATGAGAAAAAGTTAGATGCTCTTCATACTCAAATAACATTTTCCTGTCATACCCAATGGCCCATGTCCTGCAGATCTACTGATTAGCCATAGCTTTCCCGAAATAGAAATTCTTGAATTCTGCAATATGTTGACCCCTCCAGACATATTCTGTGTCCCTTCAGGTACAACAGATTGTGAAACCAGGATGCTCTCCGGAGGTGGTGGAGCTGGCATTGCGTTCCATGGCCTCCCTTGTCGAATTCCTTTCCTCCGTATCCTCCAAGACGGAGCTTATTTCTTCACTTTAACTGGCAAATTTGGTGTTGCTAGTTAAAGGGAATATGCAGCTACAAAGTTTGTGTGTTTCTGGGTGTAATATAGCTAGACACACATACCCACTTAAATGGGTAAATAGGTGAACGGTGCATTGGCGGGTGAGAGAATTGGTTGTAGGTTGAAAATTGGAGCAGGGAGGGAAATTGGCATGTGTATCCTAAGCTACATTATGATCTAACATAATTACTCTAATATAACTGGCTCTTTTAGGTACTTGAATATTTCCCGACTATTCTAGTCCATTTACGGTTATTGCTTTTGTAAACATAGTAGCTAATATAATCCTAACATGTTACATAAGGTGGATATTATAACTGTTCCAATTTCCGCAATTTTTTCCTAAATTCTGTCAAGAGCGACAGTTTATGAAGCTTAAGAGATGATTTGTACCAATCCCGTTAGGTGACGTGATGTTAAATTCTAAGTCGTTTGTAACTTCAGCAAGTGAATTAGGCTATTGATGTCTTTCTTCGTTTTTTGTAATGCATGGATATAATGTGGATTCAAAGTTCAATGGCCAAGGAGAAGTAGAACTGCCCACTTCAAGAAGTCGGAGCTAGCTCGCCACTGATGAGGAACTGTAAGTTGAAATGGATGATGCATGACATTAAAACGAAAGGATGAACTAGCTAAGGGAATGGCAGCCAATGGCCGATGAGGATCCACCGTCGCTGAAGTTGTCTCCTTCGCTTTTCTTGTCCCTACGAATCTTGAGATCGTGCTAGATACCTCCAAGGCGATGCCTAGGCCGTGACGGGATCTTGCTGACGTTGGACATGTCTTGGTGAGGTCTTTTCTCGACGCAGTGCGAAGATGTTGGGGAGAGAGAGTGATGGGAGAGCGAGCAGCCGAGACATGGCCAGCCTAGATGACGACATTTTGATGGTGGCGGGACGAAGTTCGATGCAACACGGCATTCAAATGCGGAGGTCCCCGTCGGGATCTCCATAGCAATGGTTAGGTTTCAGCAATATCATGACAATTCCGGGAGGGAGGGAGGGAGGGAGGGACCTAGATACGGTGGGTCGGGCAAGTCTGAACGAGGCATCTTCTCTGGCGATGGCAGCAGTTGCAGAGTGGCAAAGGCTGAGATAAAGCAGAGAGCTTGGTAGATGTGAGTAGAGATATCGAAATAGGTTGATCCATTTATTACTCTATACAAGGTTGGGTCGTATATAGGTGAGGTAAATTTTGCTAAATGAGTTGATATAAATTTGAGTAATAAAGTCCAATGATACGTGGGTTTTTTAATGGGTTTAAAGCCCAACCCACTTACAATCCCTCTTCACTTGCCTTTGAGTTTAGATTGAGATTTTTCAGGTGGGACCAACTTATTTTCTAGTTTTATGTTGGATAGCGCTTTTTCTAATCCTCCTTTAGTCTAGGTATTCATTTTTTTGTGTTTTGACCATATTATCCCTTATGGGGCCTATTCTTCTACCACAACTCTAAAAAAGTGATTTTTTTAATTATTTGATCAACACTTTTTATTTTCTTTTTTCTTTTATTTCCCTGCGGGTCTCACTTTCCTTCCTATTTTTTTGCATGACTTTAACGTCTGTTTTTGCAAATCGTCACTTTGCCTTCCCTCTCGCAGTCCATTCTCTTCTTTCTACACCTCTCACACCTCTTCTTCTTCTTTCACAAACCCCTCCGTCCTCTGTTTTCTATTTATGATGTCAATGCCGTCGTCCTCCACACTTTCGCCGGCACTGACATTAGGCTCATCAATGACCTCCCTAACGGGCCCTCTTTCTCCATCGCACGCAAGCTCTTCTTGCACCATGGAAAGCAATATTGAGAAGCAGTGCTTCTTTCTCTTCCCTTTTGTACATCTTTCTCTCATGCGAATGTGTAGAGAAAGAAAAAAGGTGTCTCCACCATGTGTTGGCATGAAAGTCCAGGACATTGGGCAAGTTGTTTTCTTTTAGGTAATATGAAGTAGGATTAGTGGTTTAATCTGATTGTAATTTTCCGTGCCACGTCCGACGGTTGAAATAAAAATTGTGCTTTTATAAATTAATTTCTTGGAGCACATTACTATAATGCTGCGTTTGTTCTTTCATTTGTGTAGCAACTGTTGAAGTACGCAATTCTTTTGGGGATTACAGATGCAAGAGAGATTTGTGGAAGAAGAAGAAGTGTTAAAAAGAGGAGAATGACTTGTAAGAGAAAATAGAGGCAATTTGCAAAATTGGAGAACCGAGACATCAGAAGCTACATAGTACGGATACGCGACACTACACAATACGACATGACACATTGACATGTTATTCTAAAAAAATTGAGAATTCCAGTACGTTGATATATGTTGTATATTAAATATATATTTTTATGTGTACATGATAAATTATCATTTCTATGAATAATTCAATAAAATTAATTTGATTCAAACTCACAAATAAATAAATAATAATAAAAAGTCTAGAATGAATTTACACGAAAAATATTAATCCATCATTTGTTAATATCATTTATTGTTTCGATTTGACAAATTCAACTCAATTTCAACAATCCATAAAACTTGGAGGAAAAAAACAAGTAATCTACATTCGGAACTCGCATATCAAAGTGTGTCAGAAGAGGAGAAAAAATAAACTTGGGGGTGAATTATGTGTTACACAAAGTAAGTTAGAATAAAAGAGAAAGACTATATTTTTCTTCTTTCTCCATTTATTATTTATTATTTTTTTACATAAATATATTTTGACCCCTCTTTTATTGAAATTTGTTAAAATTTATCTCGTACGTGTTGGAATTCCAAACTCGTGTCAAAATTACTGACTTGAGTATTGAAGAGTGTCGGGAGAGTTAGTCAAGTATTTGATTTTTGACATGTGTTGATCGAGTGTTGGAGAATGTCAAAGAGTGTCAAGAGTATCGGATGTATATCGAAGTGTCTGACACGACACGAAAGTTTCCAAAAAATGTTGGTACTTCATAGATTAAAGGTGTGGAAAGAAAGAAGAAGGAAAATGGACTTGAAAAGGGGAAAAAAAGAAGAAAAAAAAGAAAGACATAGACCAAATAATAATAATAAATCATTTTTATAGAGTTGTTACAAATAGTGATGGGCTTTACAAGGGATAGCATAGTCGAAACACCAAAAAGTAAGTATTTATGTCAAATAAGGATTGGAAAAAACGCAACTTTAATGTTTTATTTATGATCTTCTTTTTTCAAAATTGAAAGATTAAGAAGATCGTGAAAATCCATATATGATGTTACATGTCAATACTTATTGACGGATTGATTTTAAGAGATGTCAATACTTCATCATGAAACTCAAAAAATTTACAATAAAGAAAAAAAAGGGCATGAACAATTCAAAAATTTTATTTGTGTGTTTTAGTAATGTAGGTCATGTTGGGTCGAGATTGATTACAAGTTGGATTGCGTATAAGTCATTAAATTTGAATTACATATAAATGAATTGAAATGGATTAAATGAATGATTTGGTCGGGCTACTTTCAATCCAATCCGACCATTCATTTGACTGCCATGGCACGAGTGAAGGACCAAAAGGACTGGACAATGTTGAAATTTCATCAATAAATGTCGTAGCGCATTCTCGTCCATCAATCACAGCTTGACCAAGGGTGATGTTCGAAAAAAGGCTTCGAATTTTATTTATTTTTTATATATTGGACGGCTCCAAATACTATATTGTATTGCCAAAGAAGCTATAGTTCAATTTCTTACATATCACAATGTAATGTTAGTGAGCATAATTACATAAGTTATACTGCTAATGATAATATATCATTACTAGTATATGTCGCAGGATTATGAATCTTAGTGACTTCTAATTTATACTCTGTGTATTTTATCTCTATTTTCTAATTAGATTTCCGTACATTTTGTTTTAAATTATGTTGGAATTTGTTACTCCAATGATCTAGATGACAAAAAGTGAATTTTTCAAGAGGGAACAAGCTAGGAATGAGAACTAAACATTAGGTAATCTCGAACACAAATTAAAAACAGTTCCTTTTTTTTTTTTTCTAAAAAATATACTAGTCATACGGTCCTATGAACAATACATCTGTGGATGATTACAAAGGGAGTCCTAAAGCTTGCCAATTGCATGCACCTTCTCGATGGAAGGACTCAAAAGGACCAAATTTTACAAGCTTTAGGATTCAAAAAGGAACGAAACGGATGTTTTTGAATGACAATGCACGAAATTCGACTCGTTTTAGGAAATGCCATGTGATTAATCCATGCATTCGCATGCTTTTTCGCTTGCTCTGAAAACCCTTTCTCACATTTATTTTCTTCCTCGTGTCGATCATCATGTATGCCACGAAGTAGAGCGGACGGGGCATGTGTCGGTCTTTTCATGATCCGTGGTCGCACTATACAATGCATAGGCGAATCACGAGTTTATGATCCTGTACACTACGTATCAACTACGTCCATAAAACTTCAGACAATTCAGAATCACTGAAAATGTTATGCACATAGGGAAAAGGAGCGTTCGGCTTTGGGAGGTCTATCGTTTTTTTTTCTTCCTTTTTCCTCTTAAGTTTTTAGATTACCACCTCAAAGTGAATGTGATCACCCATATTTACTATCAAGAAGCATTGAATGATCCTCTATTAATGGAGGCAATAAATCATCATATCCTCACTTTCCATCCTTTGCACATAATTACAATCTGTCAAGCAATTTTTTTGCCCATTCTATATTAACAAGGATATTGTCTAATCAACCCTAAATCTATGAAATTTCAGTGCATTTATTCCAGTTAATTTTCGCTGAAAATTGTACCATGTAAGCGGGTCAATAAAGACTTAATTGTCATATCAATGATGTCCCGTGAAATTGATCGGAAAGACTATATTGAAATTTCATACAAATGTTTAGGACTTAAAGATCAAAATTAAAATGTTTATAATTGAATTGACATTCATACAATAGATTTAAGACTAATCTAATAAGATTTTTCTATGTGAAAGTCTGCACTCACCAATAAGCCAAAAGAAATTACAAAGTTTTGAACTGTTAAAATCCACAATTGGGTATTCAAGCCTCTCTCAAATATGATTCTCATGTATATGGCTCCAAATATTTTATTTTATTTTCTAAAAAGTTGTAACGAAATTGCATATCATAATGTAATATTTCGTGACTTTTAGGTGCCTAAGCTTAATATAATGATTTATACTATTATAAAACAAAGATGACTCCCTTCTTTTAAAGGACCGCAATTTTATTTTTCTTTCCTAAACACCCTCAATCATTTATTTGAGAGATTTTCTATACATAAACAAAAACAAATACGTAAATTAATTTCTAATGCATTTCGGTATTGAAATTTTAATATTTTCTGTCTTTCTACAATTTCCTTATAAAAAATTCGAATCTCGAGAGATCTTCCCCTTTCCACTTAAGATTGCTTTTCTCAACTTTCTAAACTTAACCTTTGTCCGTACATGCATGCATGACGTATACACGCTTGCTAGTGACAATATAAACATTCCTATGTATTTATCGCGAGATTATAATTCTTATTTTACTAAGGTGACTAGAAGGTAACTTCATGTATTTTACTTCTCTTTCTATGTAATCATGTTATCAAAACAAATGAAGAAATATTAATTCTATTAATTAAATTAATATATAGCGAGAGTCTTGATGATATTTATTTTATAGGTCGATTAATCTGTTATTGCAACCAAATGTGCTGTGAGTTTAATTCTTATTCAAATCATGTTAAAACTTGTAATTTCAATGATCTAGATGATGAAAAGTATATCTTGTTTTTTCTTTTCAAGCGGGAAAAAAAGAAATGAGAATGGGAAGTTGATGCACTTTAAGTCCATCTTATCGTTGATGGAAGGACTCAATATGACCAAGGGTCACGAGTTTTAGAACGTAAGTATACGGATTTGACACGTTTTAGTACTTGTCCCATAATTATTCCATGCATTTGGGTGCTTTTTATTTACCTCTAAAAGTTATCTGTCACGATTATTTGCTGACTCATTAAGGAGTTACAGGTCGGAGGGGTGATTTTGAGGGGATTAACATGATTGATTGTCTTTGCCCAGCGGTGACATGTTCATGCATGTGCCAGTTTTCATGGTACAATGTATAGGGGCAAATTACAAGTTTATAATCCTATATACAATGTCCAAGTTCTTTCATGATTAATGATAAAAAGATAAAATAGAAAAAAATTGTCCAATCAGTACTAAGCACATTATACAGATGTTAATTCAGTTTTAAAGTTTGCAATTTTGTTAATTTAATCCTAAATCTTCGCATGACATTTTAACGTAATCGTTTTGGCTAATTTTTGTAGAAAATCACTGACGCAACAGCGCACTGCATTGGATGATTAGCGATAACTAGACCACCACGCCAGCATTTTCTAGAGAAAATTAACCGAAGCGATTACATTAGAATTCCAAGCAAAGGTTTGAAACTAAATTAGCAAAATCGGAAAATGTAAGATTAATCAATATATGTACATTAAGTTCAGGACCAAGTTGTAATGGGGCGAGAATTTGTCGTTCTGCCACTGAGCAATTTAATTTTTCCTTAAAACAATCCACCCTAAAAACTCTTCGATTTCCCTTTAAATGCCACATGCACGTAGGGAAAGTAACGTCCGATTATGGAAGGTCAATCAAGATTACAATCTCTCTTTAATTAAGCATGCATTCACAATCTCCTCTTCCCACCTTCCAATTCAATGAGACTCTTGGTTTACTTACCCTAGATTTCCATCAAGAAACATTGAATGGATCGGATCCTCCACCAATGTAAAGGCAATAAATCATCATCAACCCTTAAAGATCTCCAATCTTCGCCTCACATATTGCAATCTCTCAAGCATTTCTTTGCCCATCCTTTATAAATTATACGCGCTCGCCGATAAACCCTAAAGAAAAAAATTGAAGTTTTGAACGGTTGAAATCCCCCCAATGGAATCCCCTCTCAAATTCCTTTATCTTCTTTCCTTCGCCGTGATTCTTGGATGCTCGATTCTACGTGAATCCGCCGCCGCCCCGGACGGCGGCTTCACCGTGGAGCTGGTCCACCGCGACTCGCCGAGATCCCCGTCCTACAACCCGGCCGACACCCCGTACCAGCGCATAGCCAATGCGATCCGCCGGTCCATTTCCCGCGTCAGCCGTCTCGACCCGAACGCCGTCAAACCCCCGGGCACGCCCTCGGCGGAGATCGTCTCCAGCAACGGGGCGTACATCATGAACGTCAGCCTCGGGACGCCGCGCGTGACCATCGTGGGGATCGCCGACACCGGGAGCGACCTCATATGGACGCAGTGCAAGCCGTGCACGGACTGCTTCAAGCAGGCGACGCCGATCTTCGACCCGAGCAGGTCCTCGACGTACAAGGACGTCTCGTGCGGCACGTCGCTGTGCAGCCTGATCGACCAGACCTCCTGCGGCAGCGGCCGAGGGAGGCTCTGCCAGTATTCTTACTCTTACGGCGACCGTTCGTACACTGGGGGAAACCTAGCCACCGAGACCTTCACCCTAGGTTCCACCTCCGGCCGACCCGTGAGCTTCCCCGGGTTGCTCTTCGGCTGCGGACACCAAAACGGCGGGAACTTCGACGAGACCATGGACGGAATCATCGGGCTCGGGGGCGGCGCCGCTTCGCTCATAACCCAAATGGGGAGAGCCACCGGCGGGAAATTCTCCTATTGCTTGGTGCCCCTTAACTCGGAGAGCGGTCAGTCTAGCAAGCTGAACTTCGGGGCCAACGCGGTGGTCGCCGGCCGCGGCACTGTCTCCACTCCTCTAGTCCAGAAGCAGCCGGACACTTTCTACTACCTAATTTTAGAAGCTGTGAGCGTCGGCAAGACGAGGATAGAATTCACGTCGTCCTCCTCCTCCGGCGGCCTTCGCCCTTCCGCCGCCGACGAAGGGAACATCATCATCGACTCGGGCACGACCCTGACGCTGCTGCCCCAAGATTTCTACGACGAGATCGAAGCCGCCATGGTCGAGCAGGTGAAGCTGACTCGCGTGAGCGACCCGTCCCAGCTCCTCAGCCTCTGTTACGAGGCCGCGACGGATGCCGGGCTCCGCATCCCTCCGGTGACCTTCCACTTCAGGGGCGCCGACGTGGTGCTGAGCCCCGGGAACTCCTTCGTCCGGGTCGCCGACAACATCATATGCTTCACGTTGAACCCCGGCGACTTTTCGATCTACGGCAACTTGGCGCAGATGAACTTCTTGGTCGGATACGACACCCAGAACAACAAGTTGTCCTTCAAGCCGGTCGATTGCACCTTGCACTGATTTTTCTTTCGCGTGGTTCGTCTTTCTAATTGTTAGGGTTTGCACATACTGAAAGATCAATCCTTGAGATTATATCTTTAGGATACTCTAGCTTCTCAGCGAATAATATTATCGTTTTCTTGTAATTTCTTTATTTTCTCTATATTTTTGGGAATTATTGGTCATTGTTTATATCGTTAATTCAGCATCCTTCAAGCCGGTCGATTGCACCTTGCACTGATTTTTCTTTCGCGTGGTTCGTCTTTCTAATTGTTAGGGTTTGTACATACTGAAAGATCAATCCTTGAGATTATATCTTTAGGATACTCTAGCTTCTCAGCGAATAATCGTTTTCTTGTAATTTCTTTATTTTCTCTATATTTTTGGGAATTAGTGGTCATTGTTTATATCGTTAATTCACCTAATGCTTGAAGATAATCCCATCTTTGGAAGATGCCCCAATTCACCGTTTTGGCTTTCCTTGTTGTATAGTCCAAAGCACTGTTTGATAATAGATGAAAATTAGATAATATATTCTATTGGTTTGTTACAAAATAACGAATGGTGCGTATTATTGAAGTGGTCTGGCTTTAATTTCTAATGAATATTTGGTCACCTATCAATTAAATCAAGTTGTTATTTACTTACAGAGTGATTTTCACTTAAGTATAGAAAAAATTAATTTTAGGAATTTTTTTCCCTCCAACCCCTACTTGGAGAAGGCTCTCCCAAGCTCACATTTGATTGTTGTGGGACAAAAGAGAGCATCGGTCGCATGGAAGGAAAAATTATTTGTTAAGGATTTTGGATTTTTAAGACTTTGTATGACTTTTTGTTTCATGCACTCGAGTATTTTAAGATTTTATTACATTCATTCAAGTCGTAAAACTTACAACTTCGATTCAACCTAAGTCCATCCTCTGTAGAAGGTCCATAGGACCCAATTTACGAGGATGGCTCAAAATGATTGATATGTGCGATTAATTCATTATTTGTGATCACATGATAAAATGTATATGCAATTTAGGAATTTATAATCCTACATACCATGTATCGATTTGCTCATGATTAATGATAAATGGATACAATGTGTTATTAACAAAAATTGATCAATCAGTCTTAAATCTATTATACGGATACCAATTAAAATTTAAACTTTCCAATTTAAGTAAATTTAATTCTAAAGCTAAAAAATTCAATGAAGCCATTTCAATTAATTTTCGTTTGGACTCACTGATGGGGTAGGCTTCACCACATTAGCAACTCTCGAAAATTGGCAAGAAGGATTGCAATGGAATTTCACACCAAATTTAAGATTTGATTAGTAAAATTGGAAAGTATAATACATATTTACAAATGGTTTTAAGACAATTAGTGATTAGGCAATTCTCCTTGTGTTATTGGAGTGCAAGAATTTGTGTTTTGCCGAGGGATTCGGGGATTGGCAATGAGAGCTAGAGAGAATAAACTTTTGATTTTCCTGACCCGATCTACCATCAAACTTTATATATTTTAGAAATGTCATATACGTAGGGAAAGTGACGTCCAATTTTGGAAGGTCAATCATTTTTTGCCTTAATTTTTCAGATTACAAACTATATAATTATGCAAGCATTCGTATTCTTCTCTTAACACCTCTGAATTCAGAGTGAATGTGATCACCAGATTTACTATCAAGAAAAAATCGAATGCTCCTTCGTCAATGAAGCCAATAAATATCTAATACTTAATTTCCATCCTTTGCACATCATTTCAATCTTTCAAGCATTTCTTTGTCCATCCTACATATATTATATATATGCACTCACCAGTAAGCTCAAAAAAATTACAAGTTTTGAACTTTTCAAATCAACAATTTTCCTACCGACCAAAAAAAGATCATCCACAATTTCCCAATTGAAGCCTAATATGTATTATTTAATATATATAAAATATGTGTGTGGAGTTCCAAATACTAGTTTATACCCTAAGAAGTTGTAATAAAATCTTTCACATATCATTATGAAATATTCCGTAACTTTTTTTTTTGATGACTCAGGAAACCCCGCATCCCGCCGACAGTTAGGGGAGTAAATCTTGGGGGTCGCACGTGCTAGCCACCACACACATGCAACCAGGTAAGTCACCCTATAACGAAGCTGGGATTCGAACTCTCGACCTTTTGCGAGAGGAAGAGAGCGCGAACCAGCAACGCCACCCAGGTGGGTGATAATATTCCGTAACTTTTAAAGTGCGTAAGCATAATAAATTGATTTATGCCATTATGCAAAGATGACCCCCTACTCTTAAAGAATCACAAATTTAATTTTCTTTCCTAAAAATTTTCTATTATTTAACTTACACATATTGTACTCACAACATGTTGGAATCTTGAGATATCTATCCTTTTCAAATTGAGATATGTACATGCACAAATTTGACATGTTTTAGGACTTGCCCAATGGTTATTCCAAATGTGGACAAGCCCCACGTTTCCAGCATTAAGAAGCTACATGGTCAAAAGATGAGTCGGAGTCGGAGGGAATTAAAACACGATTGATGGTCTTTGCATTGGGGCGGCATGTTCGATGATTTATGGTCACCAAATACAATGTAGACAAATTATGAGTGTACTTACGTACATGTATCAAGTTTTCCATGATTATATGATAAGAAAAATGCAATGAGTTATTGCATTGCAAGAATTGTGTTTTGCGGAGTGATTCCGTGTCCGGATTGGAGAGCGAGAGGGAAGAGACTATGGAAAGCCAATCATTTTTCTCTTAATTTTTTTTATTACAATCTCTTTTAATTACGCATGCATTCCCAATCTCCTCTTACCACCACTGAATTCAATGAGACTTTAGATTTTCTTATACAAGATTTCTATCAAAAAACATGGAATACTCCACTACTGATGAAGGCAATAAGTCATCAGCCCTTACGACTTCCATCGTTTGCACATAATTACAGTCTCTCAAGCATTTCTTTACCCATCCTATATAATAATATGCACTCCCCACTAGACCCAAAGAATATATTAAGTTTTGAACGGTTCAAATCCACAATTTCCCAATGGAAGCCTCTCTCAAATTTCATGCTCCTTTCCTTCGCTCTGATTCTTGCATTCTCAGTTGCATGTGAATCTGCTTCAGATTATGGCTTCATTGTGGAGCTGGTCCCCTGCGACTCGCCCAGGTCCCCATACTACAACCTTGCCGACACCCCGCATCAACGTATGGCCATTGCTATTTGCCGGTCCATTTCCCTTAACTCGAACTCTGTTAGCGCCCGAACATGCCCTCTGCAACGATAGTCCCTATTGATGGGACCATCTTATGAACATCTCGCTCGGGAACCTTCTCGCGACTTATATACATGCTTATTCCCAGTTCAAACTGCTATATCTGCTTTAGGATGGTTAGTATCTCCATCACTGTTTGCTCTTTGAGAACGTCGTTCAGCTTGTGTTCATTCCATTCTCTTCTATCATGGTTAATAAATTCCGCCACTGTCTGAGAGTCTCCTCTATTTGCTGGTCCACCAATCAAAACAGCCGATAACTATTTGTCTTCACGAATACTGAATGTTGTTTTTTCCATCCCCGACAGACCATTTAACCTCAGGGTAAATCGTATATCTGCCCATTAACAAACTTTGCCAGCCCTACGAAGGATGGGATCCCTTTCTTTCACTTTAGAGATCATCCCTAGGAAAGTAGATGCCTCTCAAAACTTGACTCTATAAAGTTGAAGGGGACTGTGGGAGTCTCCGTGCCTGCTTGCCCAACATGGCTTTGGCTTTATTGAAGTTTATAAGGAATTTGAAGCCAAGTCCTCCACAATCTTTTGTAGTTTTTAGATTTTCTCATTTCTTCAAGGAACACCAGATTTAGACTCATTCGGTCTCTACAAAAAGGAAACGATTTTCTATTCAATTGCTTTGCACAGATAGGAATCTGGAATATTGATACTGCATAATGGGGTAAGCTTTCACAACTGTTTTACGTGAGGGGTGAAAATAGTATAAGGGTTCTCCATTAACTTTCACACTAAAAGAAATAGTGAAAATACATTGCATGATTAGAGAAACCCATCTATCGCAAAAACCCATCTTTAACATACAAACTCTCAAGAAAATATATTCCACTCTATCATAATTTTTTTGAATATCTAGTTTTAATACCACCTGAAACTTCTTCTTCCTCTTCCTTACCCTTAGTTGGTGCAATACGTTATAAACAATCAAAACATTGTCTTGGATTTGCCTTCCACTTACAAAAGCATTTTGCTTAGTAGCAATCATCAGAAAGCCAAGGTTTCGGGCGATTTGCCATCACCTTTGAAATAAATTTGTCATTGAAGATGCAAAGGCTAACGGGTCTAAATTTATTCATACTTGCTGGATTTGGAAATTTAAGAATGAGCAAAATGTAAGTTTTGTTCAGCATAGAATCAAATGCAATTGAGTCATGGAAATTTTTAACAATTAATATCCTTTAAGTGATGATGATAAAATTGACCAATCAACCAATTAGGGTTAGGAGCTTTCAATGCTTCTATTTGGAAAATAGCTTCTTTCGCTTCCTCTGTCGCTACGGAGCTCTTATTTCATCATTCATCCCCTCTCGAACTAGACAAGAGCATTGGCTTAGAATTGGCTGAAATTCTCTAAAACCTACTGTCTCATAGTGACTAATAAACGTCAACAATGTGTTGTTTCAAAAAGTTTTGCTTGTGACACCAGTTTTATTCATCAATTCTCAACATTGAAATCCTATTTCGCTATCTTCTCTAAATAGTAGTAGCCTGAAAATACTTTATGTTCCTATCTCCCATTTTAGCTAGCTAATATGTGATCTCATTTCTCAATACATCTCTTCCTACCTATACAGTTTTTCAATTTGCCTCAAATAATGGAATGAATGGCCCTTGTTTCAAATAAAAGTTTAAAGTGGCCGTGTCGGTCTCAAACAGGACCTGACCTCATCGGTTGGTCAAGGGTTTACATTTGTTACTCTTTTTTTATTTTCTTTCCTTTTTTCTCTCTATTTCTTTCTTTCCAAAAAAAAGACAAACTCAAAAAAAAAAAAAGGCTAAAAATTAAAAAAAGAAAAATACATGTGGGAGGGCTAGGGCTAGGGCTAGGGCTAGGGCTGGGTTGGAGCAACCCTCCTACTTAGTTTTTTTTTTTTATTTGTGTTTTTTTTCAAGCTTTAGCCTCTCTCTTTTTCTTTTTTGAGTTTGTCGTTTATATGGAAAGAAAAAAAAAAGAAAAGGGAAAAAGAAATAAAAATAAAAATAATTTAAGAGACAAAATGTCATTGACTAGCTGATGAGATCAAGCCCTTCTTTAAGACTAACATGACCACTTGAGGCTCTTGTTTGAAATAAAATCTCCTTCAAATCCTCATTTGAAAAAAATAGGATGCTACATATCTTTATTTGAAACAAGATTCTCTTCATGCTCTTATTTGAGAAAATGATAGCATTTTATAACATTATTTGGCATATCTCTATGGAAATATGTAACTAAGGAAGCACAATAGTGGCTTGGATGATTTGAGTTTAGGACTCCCATTCTAATACCATGTGAATTTTGTAGGATTATTGCCAATTTTAAAATATTAACTTATTAAATGTAGATGTAGCCTAATATATGAATAGTCTAACATTATATTGTAGTTATATTAATGTGATTTTCTTCCATCTATTAGCTTAAATTTTGAGAATAGTTGATATTACTTTTGAGAAAATTTCACATGGTATTAAAGCATGATCCATATCAACAGAGAAGAGAGAGAACCAAAGCTAAATCACTAGTTTTTTTCTCTCTTCTTTCCATCAATCTCAATCATTGTTTTTGTTTTAACCATGGTCTTCTTTGTTCACTTCCTATGGCCAGTGACATCAACATCTTTGTTAGTCACCTCTCTATAGTAACTTCCCAATTTTGTCAACACTCAATAATGCCTATGCCAACATTATTTGCTGTGGGAGTCTTTTTTCAATGTGAAAGTCATTGACAAGAAAAGCCATTATCAAGTGTCTAGACAGCTAGAAGCATTGAAGTCAAGCACACCTTCATTGAATAGCCAAAGTTGAGCGCCATGGGGGTGATATATTTTAGTTTGTTGTAATTCAAGTTGAGCACACCAATCTTTATTTTGAAGAAAAGAAAAAAAAAGAAAAAAATCATATATCCATGTCATCTCCTTCAAACTTGATATTCTCATAGCCAATAAAAAGCAACCTTTTGTCTTTGGAGACACAAGAACTATCTTTGATTGACCTACTTGGTTTCCGGCTTTATCGAGTATCGTTCTATAAAATTGATGATAAAATTGTCTTTCCATCTCCATCCAAGTACACATTGGATTAGGTAGCAAAATAGTGTACTGAGGGAAAGTAGTTTTCAACAAAGACAAAAGGAATAACCTTAGTCCAACAAACTCATTTGTCCCCATTTGCCCACACTAGGCTATAAATCAAATAATGTATTCAATGGTCAATTGATCATCTTCACCAATGAAAATGGTAAAGTTAGGGATTTTGAAATCTTTTGAAAAAGACTGATTATCAACCCATTCAGGATGTTATTGGTTTGTTAACAACCTGAAGTTGAACCCTAATTATTATCGAACTTCTTCAGCAAACTGTATAGGGATCAAGTGTAGATTTGGTTGGCCATCTTACCCCCTAGGCGGTGATACTAGTCTTGCTAAGTTATCTACGTTAATCGGCATGTTAAGACCAACATGAATAATCACATTGAGTGGTACAACTAGAGCCACTAGCCTTATATTTTCTACATTTGGTAATTGACTAGCCTATCAACCAATTTGTTTTTCCAAGTTATTATTTCCGATTTGATTATTTTGGCCAACATAACCTGATTATTCCTAATTTTCTTATCTAGATTAGAAGGTTCGGGCCTTTGCAAAATTCTTATAGGGGTTGATTGCTCTCATCAACATTATAGCATCAATAAATAGAGAAGGACAAGGAATGTACTAGTTAGACAACCCTAGCTTTGGCAGGGTGTCATCCTTCATAGCATCAATGACGATTGACTTGATAACGTTTGACATGTGACTCGTAATATAATTGGCCATATCATTCCACTGCTTCAAACAATTTTCTCATGGTTGACACCATGTTGGAATTTGGATGACGATCCTTTAACTAATCTTTAGTGTGATGCATTGGAAGATTAATTTCCTCACATCGACTATATTCCGTTGCCTCTCAAAACAACTCAAGTATCAGAGTTCATGGCTATCTCATTACCAATTTGTGGTAATGGGTTGTTATTGCCAGCAGCATTGTTTCACTCTAGTTGATTTCTAGTTTTTTTCCATCAGTCTCCTCAAGTCAACAAAATGTGTCCTGTTGGCATGCCAAAAAGTCATTTCATTGAATGGTGTCATTGAATTACCTTTCAAAGTATTGGTAGATTAACATGAATCGACAATGGTTGTGAATGATAGTTTGTTGATTTTGGATAGGAAATTAATGACATGTATGATAGCTTGAGCCAATTGCGGCAATCCATGTAAATTGCAAGAAAGTAAAGATAAAAATAAATTTGCAATAGAACACCAAGTTTTGTGGTTGATTGAGAGGTTCCCTTCCAATAAATACATTAGGGGTATTTAAACCCTCTATCAATGGTTACATATAGTGGTTACTAAATTTGAATAAAGAAATATCTTCATAATGTGGTTACAAGAAGTTATGCAATTTATTATTATCCAGTAGTAGACTTGTTAAACGGGTGGGTTGGGTTGGGTTTGGGTCGGGTCATAAATGGTCCGACCCAAATTGACCCATTAACTCGTTTATGACCCATTTAAATATAGTATAAATTTTTTGACCCATACCCAACCCATACCCGACCCGACCCATATTGTTAAAACATTTCTCTATATAACTAAATTTAGGAAAACTTATTCTTATAATCTTTTTTAAAGATTTTAAACTTATTCAAGTTCATTAACAACTCATATATTTTAGTCTTTTTAATTTTTAAACCCATTATATATACACTTATCATAATTGATGTATAACCTATTTATGACCTATTTAAATATTAAATGGGTCATAGTTATATTAAAAGGAAGCCTGGCCCATTTATGACCCATTTAATATTTAAATGGGTCATAAATGGGTTATACATCCATTTTGACAGGTGTATCCAGTAGCTTATCCACACACAACACTTATTTACAAGAAGTTACAAAAATCCTAAATTAGCGAACATAACCACCCGGCGGTTATATCTTTACGCCGATTGTTCACTATCGATGACTTTGCTAATCAACTTCATCAAGTCTTGATGAAGGCTTTCGTGGATAACTTTCACACTGTTGTCGGTGACTTCCTTGACAAGTGTTGAATTTCCTTCAAATTGTCGATGTCTTATTCATTATGCACCAAACTTTGCTCTCGTGAATAACTTTCACAATGTTGTCAATGAGTTCCTTGACGGGTTGTCGAATTCCTTTCAAATTGTTGATGGTTGAGTTCATTGTTGACCGAAAACTGATCTCATTGGCTAAGTTCTTGGCGATGATAACAAAAGCTGTCATTTTTATCGTGTCAATACAATTTATAGGCAATATACGAGTTTATAATCTGATGTTGTATGTCTCAATTTTAATGATTAACGATAAGAAGATACAATGTGTTATCGCACAGCGAGAATTTGTGTTTGGCCGAGTGATTCTGTGACTGGATGAGAGCAAGAGAGAGAAGAAATCTTTAGATAATTCCAAATCACTGACATGCCTTCCGATTAAGGAAGGTCAATAATTTTTTCTCTTCCATTTTTAGATTAATTTCTTTTAACGACACGTGCATTAATTGTCTCCTCTTACCCAGATTTAATATCAAGAAACTTAGTACACTCCATATTATTACCTACTGATTAAGGCAATAAATCATCAATCCTTAAATTTTCCATGGTATGTACATAATTACAACCTCTCAAGCATTTTTTTTTTTTTGCATTCCTTAATAACCCAAAAAAACATAAAAGTTTTTTCGACGGTTCAAATCCACAGTTTTCCCAATGGAAGCCTCTCCCAAATTTCATTCTCTTCTTTCCATCGCTTTGATTCTTGCATTCTCAATTCTAAGGGCATCTGCTTCGGGTTATGGCTTCACGGCGGAGCTGGTCCACCGTGACTCGCCCAGGTCCCCGTACTACAACCCAGCCGACACCCCGCATCAACGTATGGCCAATGCCGTTCGCCGGTCCCTTTCCCGCATCCACCGTCTCCATCTAAACTCCGCCGGTGCCCCGAGCATGCCTTCCACGGTGCTTGTCCCCGGCGATGGGACCTACCTTATGAACGTCTCGCTTGGGAACCCGCGAGCGACTGTAGTGGGGATCGCCGACACGGGGAGCGACCTCATATGGACGCAGTGCGCACCGTGCCGGGATTGCTTCAAGCAAGTCGGCCCGCTTTTCGATCCTCACAAGTCCTCGACGTACAAGGACGTCCCGTGCCCCTCGTCCCTGTGCCGAGTGTCCGATCAAACCGTCTGCGACGCAGGGCTTTGCACGTATGGTGCCGCTTATGGAGATAAGTCATACTCTGTGGGAGCCCTAGCCACAGAGACCTTCACCATAGGATCCGACTCGGGCCGGCCCGTGAGCTTCCCTAGGGTGATCTTCGGGTGCGGACACCACAACGGCGGGAAGTTCCATGGTCGCGAGAGCGGAATCGTCGGGCTCGGGGGTGGCCGCGCCTCGCTCATATCCCAAATGGGGAACGCCACCGGCGGGAGATTCTCCTATTGCTTGGTGCCCCATTCCTTGAATCACAAAACCTCCAGCAAATTGAACTTCGGGGCCAACGCAGTGGTCGCCGGCCGCGGCGTCGTCTCCACTCCTCTAATCCAAAAGGACCTAAAGACTTTCTACTACCTAACCCTAGAAGCGGTGAGTGTCGGTGAGACGAGGATAGAATACACCTCCGGCAACACTTCCGCTCCCGTAGAACAAGGAAACATGATCATCGACTCGGGCACGACCTTGACGCTGCTGCCTCAGGAATTCTACAACAAGATTGAAGCCGCCGTGGTCAAGTCCGTGAAATTACCCCGTGCCAGAGACCCGTCTCACGTCTTGAACCTCTGTTTCAGGACCGAGAAAGACGCCGGGCTCAGCATTCCTACCCTGACGTTCCATTTCAGGGGCGCGGACGTGAGGCTGAATACGGTGAACTCCTTCCTTCGAATTGCCGACGACATCATATGCTTCACGCTGCAGGCGTCTCCGATCCCGCTGAATATCTACGGCAACTTGGCGCAGACGAACTTCTTGATCGGACACGACATTCAGAAAAAGAAGTTGTCCTTCAAGCCTGTTGATTGCACCTTGTACTGATTTTTTTTTCATAGGGTGGGTCTTTTCAATTGATATGGTTTACGATCGAGTGGTGTGTTGTCTTTGGAAAATAAAAGCCTTTGGTTGAATATACCGAAGATCAATCCCGATGTGGTTTGTTGATGAAAAATAAACTGAAATGCCAAATTGCTCCTTTTCGAACATTTCTAACAAGTTTAGGTTTCGTTTGTTTCGCTGAAGATTAATGATTTCGAAAACATTTTCTTAAGAATGTTCTTAATATCGATTTGAATAATTAGTTAATGAAAAATATTTTCATTATTGACGGTAATTCATGTCCAAATATTTTCTTGGATAATGAAAATATTTTTTGTTTATTCATTTTTATAAGTGACACAAGCTATCAATATATAGGAAAATAATTTCCACATAATTTGCTTTTTGTGAAGGAAATGCACTCCTTGATTCCCAAATCACAAAACTCGTGCATCATGTTCGGATAGAGAGAGATTGGAAAATTAGGTTATTTTGCAAGGCAAGGGTTTTCTAAGTTGAATATTTACATTTTTGTTATTAAAAGCACAGTATAAACTAATGCCAGATGTGATTTTCGTGTCGGTAATAAAATTTCAGGTCAAAACTAGGGGTTAACGGATTTAAATTCCGTACGGATTTCCACTTAAAACCTAGAACCTACCTATTGGAATAAGTTGCTCATTTTATGAAACCTGGAACTGACCCTAGGTAACCTGGAACCTACCCTATATACCTAGGGTCGGTTCCACGATCATATTCTACTTTCATTATCTACCATTCAAAGCCCTAGAACTGCAGTCAATAGGAAAGCTCTAATGAGTGATAGTGAGCACTTTCATGTCTATATCAAACCCACCTATTTCTTCTTTAGGCCAACGAGCAGCAGGTCCAATATTACAGGGAATTGACGATTTCATCAACCATAGAGACGTGCTCGCTCTAGCATGAAATTTCATCTCTTTCTAAGCGGGAAAAAGGTGGTGCAATTTAGATCTTATTACCAGAAAACAATGAGAGTAACTTCTCACTAGACAACTCAATCATGAGAGCACACAGTCGCCACTTTCACGTGTGTTGGAAGATATGTCTAAAGATACAAAATATTGTAAAATATTGTAATTGATTGTCTTCGATCAATTTAGGATTAGATTTGATACATGTAGATTAGAATATATAATCCTTCCTTCTTTATTATTCTTTCTCCTCACTATATATAGTCGCCTTTGTACATTGTACAATATATTGAGAAATACAAAAAATTCTCTCAAGATCTTTCTCTCTCACGTCAATCTTCCTTGTCCTCCTTGAATTTCTTCATCTTCTTACATGGTATCAAAGCACAGTTAGCTCCTCATACAGCTTCCGCTTTGTGATTGCCTGCATTGTTTTTTCTTGTGGCAACAAGAGAACCTAACTTGCAAAGTAAGGTTATTAGTGCAAGAATCAAATTTGTCAAAAGGAAATCAAGTGAAGAAAGGAACTTCTTACCATGGAGCAAAACCCTTCTCCAGCACCTGGTGAACATAACGCACAACTTACGGGAGAAAGAACAACGCAAGTTTCAAAAATTCAGAATCCAACTTTAGGGATTCAAGCCCAAGAACAGCCTAATACGGCTCAATATGTGCAATGGCAACCTTTCTAGGCTCAGTCTAATCTAGGGCAACCCACGTTGAGCCAGCCCATCACGGGCCAACCTTATCGGTGGCTACCAATTCAGCCATACCCATTATATTTTGGGCCAAGCCCAAATACAACATCGCCAAGAATCCAAAGCTACAATGTCCAGCCCAATGGGAGCCCACTAGCCACAAGCGAGGCAAGCCCATCCACTAGGCCCGGTTTTTCATATGCGGGTCTTATGGGCAAATCGGGTAATTTGGGCCCAGAATCAAATTCCTACCCGGTTCCTCAACCTGGTTTCTTTCCGTACTCATTTGCCGTGACTAGTGGCCGCTTGGAGCCCGATGACCCACTTTACATGTCAACGGCCGATAGATCGGAGCTACGACTTATCACACAACAAC
Source organism: Corymbia maculata (assembly GCA_014182735.1). Taxonomy (NCBI): domain Eukaryota; kingdom Viridiplantae; phylum Streptophyta; class Magnoliopsida; order Myrtales; family Myrtaceae; genus Corymbia; species Corymbia maculata. The sequence goes on along the minus strand of CM024686.1, from coordinate 16,494,949 downwards.
TGTCCAGAGCCGACAACTACTCAAATTGGTCACGGGAATTCCGGCGAGCACTGGTCACCTAGGATAAGGATGGGTTTACCGACGGAATAATTCCGATTCCGTTCGATGAGCAAGCGGCATGACTATGGAGGAAATGCAACCAACTCATTTGAACATGGACCAGAAATTGCATCACCCCCGAAGTCGCGGCCGGACTACCCCCAACGGAAGATTCAAAGCAAATGTGTGATAATATCAAAGAAATATACGGGAAATTGGATAGGGTCAAAAATTTTCACTAACCCAGCAACTTTCGAATATGAAACAGGGGAATATGAGCATAATCGCGACATTCAACAAGCTCTTAGCCTTATGGAATGAACTAGAAACAGTCAAAGAGAAGCTAGAGGGACCAAATTCAACTCTATAGTAGTATCGATCCATAAAGGAACGAGAAAAGGTGACCTAATTTCTTTTGATATTGAACGAGTCTTACTAACCGTTTCGCTCACAGATCTTGACAATAGAGCCCATGCCGCTGCTCGGATAGATATATCAGCTCGTCGTTCAGGAAGAAAGCCAACGCCTTGCCACCTCCGACCACCTGAACACCGGAGAAGGAATAACCCTCTCCGCCTTTACAGGCGGACAGAGAGGGGCTGCGATGAAAGGGTGGGGAGAGAGACGAAATGAAACCCTAGAGTTTCCTCCTATAGAAGAAAGGAAAAGAGGAATGGATGGCTTGGATTTAATGAGAAAATCCGACGGTCCACGGTCATCTCACCCATTAACTGAATCCGATGGCTCCCATTTTTTCCCATCATCTAGATTGAACGATGCTCGGGGTATCTCCTTTTATGCAAAATCGGACAGTTCTCGTGAGGCCACGATGGCATCGGCTTTTAAAATATCCAATGGGCCATCTTCTGCCATGTCATCAAAGGGTAATTCTAAATAAAAAAGAAAATTATAATGTGATTATTGTAGATACCCACATCACACAATTGATAATTGCTGGAAATTGCATGGTAAGCCTAGAGAAAAATGAAAAAGGGATTTTTCGACAATTTTTCAAGTCACAGGTCAACATCTGGACAGGTTGAATCCAACAATTAGTAATGACCAGTATCAAGAACTCATGAAGGCCTTAGAGAGATTGGATATTTCCGATAAGGGCAGGAGTTTTACAGGTACTTCATATTGCTTGATGAATTCAATTTCTAAAGAAGCATGGATAATTGATTCGGGAGCTAGTGACCACATCGTCTGCAATAAAAATTTCTTTTCAAAGGTTGAAAAATTGTACTTACCTATTTTAGTGCAACTCGGAAACATCAAATGTTATAATGATCAGTTAATCTTAGCCCAAATTGAGTTCGAAATGTACTTTATGTTCTAGATTTCCATTTCAACCTCATATCAGTTTTTTGAGTTTGTGAGGAAAATTCCTACCGAATTATATTCAATTTTGATAATTGTTTCTTCCAGGCCTTTTCGACTGGGAAACTAATGGTCTTAGGTAGTATTTCTCAAGGGCAATATTTTTGGATCCATTTTTCTAGTGATTTCAAATTCTCTTATGTTGAATTGAATAAAAAATTATTGTATAACATTGCTACCAATGATAAAAATTTCCTTAAATATCAAAGATTGGGCCATACTGCCTCTTTCCCTTATCCTCATTATCGTATTTATCCCTTAGCAAAGCAGGGTCGTGTGCCTTTTCCAAATAGCAATTCTCGCACTACAAACCCTTTCTCTCCGATTCATGTCGATGTTTAGGGGCCTTATCACACACCACATCGTGATGGCTCGTGTTTTTTCTCACAATCGTGGATGACTTCTCAAGTGCTACCTCAGTATTTCTCATACAATCAAAAGTCAAGTTCTATCCCATTTGAGAACATTCTTTACTTTATCTAAAAATCAGTTTGGAAAATCCATCCAACGCATTCGTACTGATAATGGAAAATAATTTTTCAAGTAATGGATGTATGTCTCTCTTTTCTTCCAATGGGATTCTATATGAGAGCTCATGTGTCTACACTCCACAACAAAATGGAATTGTCGAGCATAAACATCATCATTTATTAGAAGTAGCATGTGCTCTTAAATTCCAAGCTTCTATTCCTGAAATTTTTTGGGGAGATTGTGTGGTCACGGCTACTTACCTAATCAATCGCATGCCAAGTCGTGTTCTTGATGGGAAGACTCCTTATGAAATGCTCTATGGAAAGAAACCAGAACTTCAACATTTGAGAGTGTTTGGTTGCTTATGTCACGTGACTAGAGTGGGGCCTCGGAATAAAATGAGTCCCCGAGCTCGTCGATGTGTATTTATGGGATATCCAAATTTGAAGAAAGGATATCAAATCTTTGAACCATCCATTGGGGATTTCTTCATAAGTAGAGATGTCACCTTCCATGAAGATATATTTCCTTTTCGCGATGAATTATCTTCTTCTCAAGAATTGGATTATAGAACAAATTCTCATCGCTTTCTTGCTAATGAGGACTTATCTTCTTGACAATCATATATTATTGCACTTGCAAAGCATCGACCAGAAGCTACAATGCCATTGTTTGACAAGATCTCTACTTCCACGACAGCAGTGGATCAATTAAATATGCAGGCTTATGCAATAAATGAAGAAGAATCCAATTTTTCTCCAGAGGAAATTCCTTTGGCACCCACTGCCACTAAAGAAATATCCAGGAATGAGGAATCAATTTCTGTCCCAGAGCCAAATGCGCCTTGACTATCCGGGCGTGTTACCCATCCACCCACATGGACAAAAGATTATGTTTGTGCTTCCTCAAAATGATTAGGTACTCGTTATCTTGTCTTTTCATATGTCTCCTTTCATCGATTGTCACCAGATCATATGTGCTGCATTAGTCGGGTATCTGAGGAGCAGGAACCGTCCCATTATTATGAAGTAGTAAAAGATCCACGATGGCAAAAGATTATGGAAAATGAACTCCATGCTTTGATGGAAAATCATACATGGGACATTGTTCCATTACCCCCTCATCATAAACCAATTGGTTGCAAGTGGGTGTACAAGATTAAGTACAAGGCATATGGTTTTATTGAAAGATATAAAGCTCGGTTAGTGGCCAAAGGTTTCACTCAACGAGAAGGTTTTGATTATCATGAAACATTTTCTCGAGTAGCGAAGGATATTATAATTCACACTTTCTTATTAGTTGTGGCGTGTTGTGATTGGTCCCTACACCAAATGGATGTTTATAACGCATTCCTCCATGGAGACTTAGATGAGGAAATTTATATGGACCTTCCACCGGGTTTACGGAGACAGGAGGAGTCTAAGGTATGTCGTCTTCGTAAATCCTTATACGGCCTCAAACAAACGTCATGCCAATGGTATGCCAAGTTCACCAATGCACTCACTGCTGCAGGATTCAAACAGTCCAAACATGATTATGCCCTATTCACTTGGACAAAAGGTACATAATCCATTTACTTGATGATATATGTTGATGACATACTCATTATGGGAAATGATGAATCTACTGTAAGAAAACTCAAGAAATACTTGCATTCTGCTTTCCATATCAAAGACTTGGGGTCACCAAAATATTTTCTTGGAATTGATATAGCTCGTTTAGACCAAGGGATTTCTCTTAGCCAACGAAAATATGTACTGGAAATTATATCAGAAGTTGGTCTATCAAGATGTAAACCAGCAATTATTCCCATTGAACATAATGTGAAGTTAACCATAGTTGACTATGATGTGGGACTCCAACCTAAAAATGGTGATCCATTACTCAAGGATCCATCAATTTATCAGCGATTAATTGGGAAACTCATTTATCTTACTATGACTAGACCAGACATTTGTTATGCAGTTCAGACCCTAAGTCAATTCATGCATAATCCAAAAGATTCTCACATGGATGTTGCATTGAAGGTTGTAAAATATTTGAAGAAATGCCCAAGACTAGGGATTCTACTTTCTCACAAGTGCAACATGGAAATGATAGCTTATTGTGACTCAGATTATGCAACTTGTCCTATGAGTCAAAGATCTATTTCTGGTTTTTGTATTAAACATGGAGATTCGTTACTTTCATAGAAAACAAAGAAATAGTCCATTGTATCTTTATCATTCGCTAAAGCTGAATATCGATCCATGGCCAAAACTGTTTGTGAGGTGGTTTGGTTACGAGGATTACTCTTAGACCTTGGAATACAAGTCAAGGGACCAACTTTATTGTTTTGTGACAACAATTCTGCACTCAAACTTGTGGCGAATCCTGTATTACATGAAAGAACAAAGCACATAGAAGTTGTTGCCATTTTACCAAAGAGAATATTCAAGAAGGTATAATTGAAGCAAAGGGAATCAGAACCACTGAACAGGTAGTGGACATTTTCACTAAACTTTTATGTCAAAGGCAGCATACATATCTCCTAAGCAAGCTGGGCGTCTTGGACATATATAAGCCACCAACTTAAGAGGGAGTGTTGGAAGATATGTCTAAAGATAAAAAATATTGTAATTGATTGTCTTAGATCAATTTAGGATGAGATTTGATACACATAGATTATAATATATAATCCTTCATTCTTTATTATTCTTTCTCCTCACTATATATAGTCATCTTTGTACATTGTACAATATATTGAGAAATACAGAAAATTCTCTCAAGATCTCTCTTGCATCAATCTTCCTTGTCCTCCTTGAATTTCCTCATCTTCTTACAACGTGCAATGGAGGCCGAAAGAATACCAAGGTCACGATTTAAGAATGTAAATGCATATTCGCATTCTGAGATTATTCTCACGACTAAGGAGGGTTCGCTAGAAGCTGTATCAGACAATCCAACAGTGAGAATTGCATATGAATCTCTGGGATTCCCAAGTTACCAAGGAACTGCATAAAGTTTTAGCATTGAAAAAGGTTAAAGATGCTTATAGGATGTTGAGTCCTAGATCTAGGGGATGAGTTCTCATAGGATAGGAATTAATGAAACCCTATTGAACTGATGGAACCGCGATCTATGCAGAAACTTCAATATGCAATGCCAATCAAGGTATGCTCACATAGGAATTCTATGAATCAATTACTCTAGGTTACCTCTTAAGTGACTTCCCATTAAGAAATCTAAGTATACATCACAAAATGTTTCTTTAGAGTTGAAAGTTCATATCTTTAGACTATAATAAGGGACGACATCTTGATGCAATCGACATGGTGGAAAAAAAAAACAAAAACTTAATATGTAAATTGTTGAGGAAACTTCCCAATATGTTTTGAAAATTGACATGACATTTCCATGAGTGTTTAATGATTATGATGAAAAATTTTCAGGTGATATTCTTGGAGTAAGGCCCCGTTTGGTTCAGCATTTGAAATGGGTTTTGGGGCTCTAAAGTCCCTTAACCAAATGCAAATGCATTTGATTTGGCTTTTGGACTCACTTTGGGAAGATGCAATTGCATCTCCAAAGCTCCTCAGAGGACTTTAGCTGAATGCAAGGTGGGAGGTGCCTTGGGAAGTTGCATTTTCATAATGCAACTTGGTATTGTTCATCTTCTTCATGGGTCAATGAAACCAACGATCGCCAACAACCGCCGACCAAAGGGGGCGATTGCCACCCTTGGTCACGCGACCTCAGGCGATTGCACGCCTAGGTCATGAACCCAGTGATGGAGGTGACCATTGCAACCCAGGTGACGGAGGTGTCCACCTGGGTAGTGCAATGGCCGTCGCCTAGGGCCGCCGGGTTGGTGACCCACAGATGGTCGCCTAGGTCGTGTAACCTAAGCAACTGCCACCTGAGGTCGTGCGACTTCAAAGAGATATAGCCATCGGAGCTTGACTAGCGGCCAACTCTGGCCGTTGGAGGGTGGCCGGCGGCTAATCCGAAAGGTGGATTTGAAAAAAAAAAAAACTATTTACAATTTTTTTAATAAAATTTTTTAGCAAAAGTCATTTACAAAATGTAGTATTTACTAAATGACATTTAGGTCAAAGTTATTTCACAATGCAAAATTTACCAAACGTTATTTACATTTTGGTAAACCCCTTTAGCTCAAAAAAATTTGCATTTTCCCAAGTACATTTGTCCAAAGCCAAACCAAACGCACCCTAACTCACATTAGACTTTGTTGTAAATGTCATTAGGCTTATAGACTGATCAAGATGTTCTGGTTGTTTATGATGAAGATTGTGCTATGTCATGATTATCAAGGACAACAGTATAATTTGTACAAGGATTGTCAAGATAATACATATTATCAAATGTTATGAGAAGATCTTAGATCTTTGCAATCAATTTAGATCATTCCCTTAATATTCAAATTAATTGATTAAGGATATTGATTTGTTGATATAATCTCATGCAACGGCTAGTGGATTGGCTTGGATTTCTTGTTATAGTTATCAATTGTATGGGAGGGATGTATGTCAACGTAATATTTCCTTTGATAAAAATTTGTAAACCATGGGCAATTAGTTTAAGATGACATGAACCTTCAACATGAGGAACTCAACTTATGAAAACCCAATATATGTTGTATTGGCAATAGAATCAATGGAGACTTCACTCTTGGCAACCTTGAGGCAATCAAGTCTTCTAGCAATGTTCAAGTCCAACAAGTAGATTAGTTGAATGATCCTGAGAGGTTCTATCCAATGGTCAACTTGGATGTTGAGGAGTATAATAGTCATGGTGTTGAAGGAAAAACAAGAGTTTTGAGGTCTAAATTTCCAAAGTTCAAAGAGATCTTCAATAATACACAGTTGTCTTTGTGAATTGAAATTGCAATCATCATAGAGGTGTAAACAGTGTCATAAGTGTGTGTTTTGGTGTAAGATAGTGAGTTCTATTATCTTGGGTATAAGTAACACCAGCTTTGGGTAGAATCGCTTGGATATAAGCGGCACAACTTGATTGCTACCTCTGATTGATTCATTAGTGAAATCTAGCCGATGGGTTTATAATAAGTCGAACCACTATAATTGTTGTGTGCAATTTCTTTATCATTAATCTTTTATTTATTCTATTTATTGCACATTGTAAAGTCTAATCAAATGTAGTTCTTCATTAGACGTTGTAGAAGATGTGATCACTACAAAGTTTTTATTAGACTTTGTTCTTTCATGATATTGAACTTGGTTGTTTAAATTCTGCTTTAATTATTTATAATCACTTATTCAACCCCTCTTTAGGTGATAGTGCTAGCCCCAACAATTGGTATGAGAGCCTAGTTGCTCATTTCTTTTTATTGAAGTGCAAATAACTTTTGAGCTAGTGATCTATTATAGCAAGTAATATTGCACCAAGACTTAGGGAAGAACAGAGTGATACGAGCCCTCCGTATTTTGACGAAAAGGACTACAATATTCGAAAGAATGAGATAAAAGCATTCATCATATCCAAGAATCCCTTGGAGTGGGATGTAGTTTTGATAGGAATAAGGCCTAAAGCATCATTGTCCAGAAAGGAGGAAGACAGTAAAAAACTCGAAGTGGTAGCTTTGACTAACATTGAAATATCTAAAAGAGAAATTTTAGATGCTAAGGCTATTTACTCTTCATATTGTGCATTATATCTCTCACTGAGTATAATCACGTTTCTTCATGTGAAATAGCTAAAGAGATTTAGGATAGGCTACATGTGACATATGAAGAAATTGATCGAGTAAATGAGATAAAAATTAACATTTTTCTCCAGTAATATGAGGCCTTGAAGATGAAGCCAAACGAATCAGTGACTAATATGTTAGGCAGATTCATTGATATTGTTAGTGGGCTGGCTCATTAGGGACAACCAGTGTCAAATTCTATGAAAGTAAACAAAACACTTCGAGAACTATCAAAGAAATGGAATAACATCAAGACATCCATTCATGAGACATAGAGGATTTCGACCCTATCTATAGATGAACTCATGGGAACACTTCAATCTATAAAGAGGAACGACTAAATGAGGAAGATCTCCAAGGTAAGAAATTGATTGCCAAAATTAGGAGAGGGCGAGACTCTCTCCTAGATCTGGGGAGGATCGTCGGCCCTCCCACCTGTATGACCCTCCCACCTATATTTTTTTCTTTTTTTTTTTTTTTTTTTGAATTTTAGCTTTTTTTTAATCTAATTTAATTAAAATTTAGGTTAAATTTGTCTTTGGACAAAAATGTCCTTTATCGGACAGGAAGTTTAGGCTCTTATTTAAGACAATGAGGACACTTCAAGCTTTTATTTGAAAAAATATCTCCTTTTTGGAATTTTCCCCAGATAATGACAAAGCAAGTCCTGAAAATTTGTCAATTCCGTGCACTCAATTCTTAAGATTTTGTTCCGTCTGTTTACGTTTTAAAATTTGTCACTTCGATACACTTATAAGCCCATCTTTTCGTTGAAGGAAGAACTCAACAGGACCAAAAGTCTCAAGTTTCAGTATTCAAATGCACAAAATGAAAGTTTTCGAACGTAAGTTCATGAATTTGACACGTTTTAGAGCATGTTCGATAATTATTCCATGCATCTGTACATTCTTTTTCCCTTGCTCCAAAAGTTCTCTGTCACAATTTGTATTCTTCCTCTTATGATAATGTAAACTACGAAATGCACACAAACGTGAACATATTCATGCACGTGCCATCTTTTCATGATTTGCAGTCGCACGGTACAATGTATGGGCTATTTACGAGTTTATAATCCCATATACTATGCCTACAATTTTTAATGATTAATGATAAAAAGATATAATGCATAACTGGGAAAAATTGTTCAATCAGTCCTAAATCTTTAGTACGGATGCTAATTTAGTCATGAACTTTTCAATCCCACTAATTCAGTTCTAAACCTTAACGCGAAAATGTAGCCATCTCTACCAATTTTTGCCAAACATCGCTAACGTCGCCATTCTACGTGGCACATTGCCATATCGGGGATTTTCCACAAAAATTACTAGAAAGTACTTAATTTGAATTTTGTGCAAAGGTTAAGATTCGAACCGGCAAAGTTGGAAAATTTAATGATTGAATTGGCATATACATAAGATAGGGTTAGGACTCATTAGGCAATTCTCTTGGTGTTGTTGCATAGCAAGAACTTGGATTTTGCCAAATGATTATATGACCGGATGTGAGAGCAACAGATATCGCAAGAATCGGGGTTTTTGTTATTATATGACTAGATACGAGCGCGAGAAAGAGGAAGCTTTTGATCTTTCCTTAAACAATCCAGCACAGAACATTACTCATCTCGAAATCACCGACCCCGCCACGCATATGTAGGGAGAGTAACGTTCGATCGTGGAAGGTCAATCATTTTCTCTCTTTAAATGTTTTGGATCACCCAGATTTACTTACGAAAAACACACAATCCCCTTTGGGCAATAAATCAACCCTTAAGAATTCAATCGTATCCACATAATTACAATGTCCCTCTATAAACGATAATGTGCACTCACCCAAGAACCCAATTGCACAATGGACGCCTCTCTCAAATTTCATTCTCTCCTTTCCTTCGCTTTGATCCTTGCACTCTCGATTCCATGTGAATCTGCTTCTGAGTATGGCTTCACCACGGAGCTTGTCCGCCGCGACGCGCCGGGGTCCCCAAACTCCAACCTGGGCGGCAACCCATATCAGCACGTGGTCGACGCCATTCGCCGGTCCATCTCCCGCGCCCACCGTCTCAGCCGGAACTCTGCCGGCACCCTGGACACGCCCTCCGCGGTGATTACCAGTGCTGACGGGTCGTACACCATGAACGTGTCGCTCGGGACCCCACCTGCGCCTTACGTGGGGATCGCCGACACGGGAAGCGACCTCATATGGACGCAGTGCAAGCCGTGCCCGGATTGCTTCGAACAAGCAAGCCCGCTTTTCGACCCTAGCAAGTCCTCGACGTACAAGGAGATCTCGTGCCAAACATCGCTGTGCGATGTGGTCCCCCGAGCCTCCTGCGGCGAAGGCGGCAGACTTTGCGAGTACTCTTACTCTTATGGCGATCGTTCGTTCACTAATGGAAACTTAGCCACGGAGACCTTCGTCTTGGGGTCCAGCTCCGGCCGGCCGGTGAGCGTCCCCAAGGTGCTCTTCGGGTGTGGACACAACAACGGTGGGACCTTCACTGATAAGATGGACGGGATTGTCGGGCTCGGGGGCGGCGCCGCCTCGCTCATAGCCCAACTGGGCGATGCCACCGGCGGGAGATTCTCCTACTGCTTGGTGCCCCTTGGCTCGACTAAAAAAACGAGCAAATTGAACTTTGGGGCCAACGCTGGGGTCGGCGGCAGCGGCGCCGTCTCCACTCCTCTAATCCAGAGGGCGGACCAGAAGACTTTCTACTACCTATACCTAGAAGCGGTAAGCGTCGGCAAGACGAAGATAGATTTCCCATCCGACGGGTCTTCCGGCTCCCCGGACGAAGGCAACATCATCATCGACTCGGGCACGACCCTGACGCTGCTGCCTGAAGATTTCTACAGCCAGATTGAAGCCGTCGTGGCCAAGTCCGTCGACTTGCCCCGGGTGAGCGACCCGTCTCAGTTCCTCAGCCTTTGTTTCCAGGCCGAGGCAGACACCAAGGTCAGCCTCCCGACCTTCACCTTCCATTTCAACGGCGCGGACGTGGAAATGGCCGCATTGAACACCTTCGTTCAAGTCGCCGATGGCGTCATATGCCTCGCACTCGCTTCGTCCGAGTTATCGATCTACGGCAACTTGGCGCAAATGAACTTCTTGGTCGGATACGACATTCAGAATTCGAAGTTGGCCTTCAAGCCTGTCGATTGCACCAAGAACTGATTTTCTTTCCTAGGATGCGTCTTACTGATTCATATGGTTTAGGATCGAGTGGCGTGTTGTTGCCTTTGAAATGGAAAGCCTTTGGTTGAACAGGACGGATCCTATGTACTCTTAGCCGTTAATGAATAATATTCTCGTAAGTTTGTTTTTTTCCTTTCTATTATGGCGGCCATCAAATGGGTAGATTGGGTTGCTTTGATTTAGGTCAAAAATAGTTCAACTCATATCGATCATTTAACATGTTTTGACTAATTTTCGTGCAATGTAAATTTAACGACTTATATCCGACCCGATCCATATTACTAAAACACATCTGTAATTAATCTCACCTATCAAAACTCGTACCAATTCATTTAAAGCACATTTAAACCCATATTTACAACGCACATGGTTTTCAACTACTTAATTTTTTTTCCTTGTATCTTTCTTACTTTTTCTAACCATATTTTTCTTGTTGAAATTAGAAAAAATAATAGCTTAAATAGTCAAAGTAAATATAATTACCATTGTAGCTAATGAAGATGATTATTTTTCAAAATATATATTTCGCGAGCTCCTCGATTAGGGTCGTCACATATATACACACACGCAGTGGCAATCTCACTGATGGATCTACTTTGAGAGCACATAGCTATAATTTCATGAAGCAACAAATGAAGAACGTAGCTCGCAAGCTCAATTCTCACCCTCTCAAACCATCTAATCCACCATTTCCATGAGAAAGCCCTAACTGGCATTTCCTTGAACAACTCGCGAGCAAACCAAAAGAATTACAAGAATTTCAATTTCAATTCCCTCCAAAACACTCGAAACCAGAGCGTCAAAGATCTAAAGCAAATGAGGGACCATAAACAAGGCAGCAAGCGAGATCTAGGATTCAGAAAACCACGTTGGGGACAGTGGCCGAGTCAACCACGACGTGGGGGGACGAAGATGAGTTACCTTGTGATCTGACTCGGAGGCGAGAGCGGAGGAGAGAGCAAAAGGAAAAAAGAGAGAGAGTGGGTTCGGGGGTGGGAACCACGGCGGTCACCGGCGAGAGTCCTACCTAAGGGTTGGGAATCAAGGTTGGAGTAGGTTGGGTTGGGTTGGATAAAAGTATAGATCCATTTGAAACCTATTTAAGACTCATTTGATTGAGTTTTACGATATGATAGATCAATCCATATGACCTATTTCATGAAAATGGATTAAAATATGGGTTGTCAACCCATTTTTGATGCCTCTACTTTCTACGGACCATATGAATTTTCAATTATTATTAATTGAGTTAATACCATTTAAAAAAAATTCAAACAATATATTTGCAACAAATTTAACGTGAAATTTTTTTTTACCATGAAACGCCCTAAAATGCTGACTTCACTTATTTCATGAAAAGCACAATGAAATAAAAATAATTTCTAAGAAATTTTTTTTCAAGAATATGACATTGTTTTCCTCCATTTGTCAAAAATACAAAAATGAGTTGGGAGAACAATTTCTGCCCTTCAAAATAAAAAATTGATTTGTGTTTTCTCTTAAGGAATGAATTGCCTCTTTTGGATCACTTTGATACATTGCTTGATTTATATGCTTCGTTTGATCACTACTTGTTGAATTAATGCGTCTTCAATTCACAATTTCACATGAATAACTACTTTAGCAAGATCGCCGAGATTTTTAAGTCAGATTTTTTTAAAGAAATTTTCACAAGCGGTTGGTGGGCTTTGTTGTAACAAGCATCGCCAATTCAAATTGACCTCCCAGCTCCACCTATATCCGCAGAACCAACAGTAGAAAGCAAAGGAACAATGGATAGAGAGAGAGAGAGCTGCACATCTAGACGATGGATGAGAGCTCCCTTGGATTCGAGATCAAGCGTGTTTGGACTCGAACCTCGTGGCCCCAGCTCCCCACGGGGTGGCTGTAAGTGAAGAAGAGGAAGATGAAGAAGAGGGAGCCACCGATAAAGCTCGCAACTGCAGCAAGGACTGCTTAAAGGTCGGGGTTGAAGTTTATGTTAGAGAGAGAATATCGGAGTTCAGTTAGATGACAGAGGTGAGTCCGAGGAGGAGAGAAAAGTTGACAGTGTAATAGAGAGAGAAGAGGAAGGTGAAGAAAGATGAGCCACTCCAGCCAGACTTTGCTTCATGGAAGAACCTACTTTGGTAAACCTGTTTTCAATCAGTCTACGAGACGTCCTCTCTGTTCTTTTGCGAAATGACTTTCAACATTTTCACATTGGAAATTTTTTTTCCTTAGTTTAAAACCGGAGTTTTCTTATCTACAGAAGTCATTTTCCAAATGAAGAAAACATTTTCTGGGTAAAACCTTTTCCTCCAAACAAACACATCCTTCGTATGCAAACTTGTGACTCAAGAAATAGAAGAGGCATAGCAAAATCGAAATAAAAAGTCAATCAGGTATTTCTGATATTACCATCTCCCATTCAAAGCCAGAGTTAGTGAGTGCTGTCACAACAAGCTCTAATGAGTGACAGCGAGCAGTTCTCACAAACAAAGTCCATTGATTTACACAAAATGTGACAAACCATGTCTAAATCAAACCCACCTATTTCTTGTTTAATATATAGGGAATTGACAATGTCACCAACTATACAAATGCGGTCACTCTAGCACGAAATTGCATCTCTCTCTAAATAGGAATGAGGTGGCGCAATTTAGAACCTATTAGCAGAAAACAATAAGAGTAACTTCTTTTCACTAGACAACTTAATCATGGGAACACACCCTCACCTCGTTCACATGCAATGGAGGCCGAAAGAATACCAAGGTCATGATTTAAGAATGTTAATGCAGATTCACATTCAGAGATTAATCTCGTGACAGAGGAGGGTTTGCCAGAAGCCGTATCGCAATATGTCATGCGATCTCGCTTGACAATCTCCAAAATTCAATTTTCAATCGCATTCAATCACGCACATTCCCTAAGACAATCCAATAGTGAGAGCTGCATATGAATCTCTAGGATTCCCCAAGTTACCAAGGAACTGCAGAAAGTTTTAGCATTGGAAAAGGTTAAAGATGCTGACAGGATGCTAAGTCCTAGATCCAGGGGATGAGTTCTCATAGGAGAGGAATTAATGAAACCCTACCGAACTGATGGAACCACCAGCTATGCAAAAACTTTGGTACGCAATGCCAATCAAGGTATGCTCACATAGGAATTCCATGAATCAATTACTCTAGGTTACCTCTTCAGTGACTTCCCATTAAGAAATCTAAGTATGTTTCTTCAGAGTTGAAAGTTCATATCTTTAGACTATAAGAAGTGATGCCATCTCGATGCAATTGACATGTGGGAAAAAAAATTAATATGCAAACTGTTGAGGAAACTTCCCAATATGTTTTGAAAATTGATATAATATTCCCGTAAGTGTTTAATGATTGTAATGAAAAAATTTCCAGGTGATATTCTTGGAGTAACTCATGTTAGACTTTGTTCTAAATATCATTAGACTCAAAGACTTATCGAGATATTCTGGTTGTTTATGATGAAGATTGTGCTATGTCATATCAAGGACAACAATATAATTTGTACAAGGACTATCAAAACAATACACATCATTAGACATTATGAGAAAATCTTAGATCTTTGCAATCAATTTAGATCATTCCCTTAATATTCAAATTAATTGATTGAGGATATTGATTTGTTGATATAATCCCATGCAACGACTAGTGGATTAGCCTAGATTTCTAGTTATAGTCATGGATTGTTGTCGCGACCTAAAAAAAAAATTTCAAAATTAGGTTTATGGGTATTGTTAATTTCGGGCCGACAGTCCTTAATTAACTCGAGCTCTCTCAAGCCCATACCCCACGCGACGTTGGATATTTATAAAAATTTTCAAATAAAGAGTCGTTAGTAGTCTATTGGGATCGACTAGAAACCAAACGAGACATGTGAGCTTATCTCACTTTTTACGTAACCAAAGAATTTAAGATCGGGGATTTGATTACGTTAGTCATGCCACTAATGCCATTTTGGTACCTAACTTAATTGTGCATTAGTGAGATCTCGGCAATGTATTCGAGGAAATTAAAGTCTGTCCTAACCGTTTTAAAGTAAGAAAATAGTATCCAAAATATCATTGTAAAACAAGGTGTAGGAATAACATAATATCGTAAACTAGGAAAACCTATTGTAGAGCCTTAAAGGCTTATTCAATTTTGGTCTTTTTCTTTTTTAAGGGTTTTCTAATTTTATTTTTTTTTTTTGCAATTTTTTTCTGAATTTTATGCATTTTTATGAAATTTTTATATATTTTTAATATTTTCGAATTTTCCAAATTTAAACAAAACAAACTTTCAAGATTTTTGATATTTTTTGACTTTTCTGGATTTTTCTTTTAAAAAAAATTATTAATGTTTTTTTTAGTTTTCTATTTTTTTCTATTTTTTTTGGAATTTTTGAATATTCGAAAATGGAAAGAAAAATTTAATTGAATTAAATTAAATTAAACTTTCAAAACTTTTATGAAATAAAAAAAGCATTTTTTAATTTTTAATGATTTTTCGAAAATTTTTAAGATTTTTTTTTGGAATTTTCTGAAATTTTTCGGTTTTTTTAGATTTTTTAGATTTTTAATTTTTATTGAAAATGTGATTCGGACCGGGTCGGGTGACCCGGGGCAATGACCGGGCTGGCCGAACGGCCCGGTCGAAAAATACTTTAAATGGCCCATCGACAATAAAATAAAAAATAAAAAGCCCATTTCCCTATTTCTAAAACTTGAGCGCATACCAACAAACGGCCCACATTCAGACCTAGCCCATTCGAAAATTCTCAGCCCGGCCTCCTCCTTTTCCAATTTCGGCTTCTCTCTTTTCTGTTTTCTTTTTATTTCGGTCTTCTTCCTGCTGCGTTTTTTTTCTTTTTTCTGCTCATCGTCTTCAACCTCCCGTGGGCCATTTTCCAGCAGAACCCAGAAATCCTCAGCTCGTTCTTTCTCTTTTCTTTCGTATTTTTGCTGAGATATCATCCTTTAGTGTTCGCTCTCTCCCCATTGGCACCAGCTGCCGCCGACCATCTCCCTCCCGGCGACCCGTGACCTCCTCCCTCGCCGGAAACGAGAAAACCCACTCCGACCCGACGCGGATAGTTCATAAAATTTGTCATAACCCCAAGGAAAAGCATGAAAGAAAATTCGGATTTTGCAATATACGGACGAATAACCATAAAACTGAGCTACCGGGCCAGATTCGATGGCGAAAAATTCTGGACTTCATTCAAGCATTTCCTCGAACAAGGGAATCCCTTGCTGGCGTCACGCGGCTCACGTTAGCCAGGGGGCGACATCCAGAGAGACGACGTCGTCGAGCGTTGTTGCTGCCGTGCGTGTCCGTGTGCCTACGTGTGGGGGAGAAGGAGAATAGAAGGGGGAAGTGGGCTGGGCTGAGAATAAGAGGGAGGTGGGCTGGGTCAAAGAGAAGAGGAAATAAGAGGGAGAGAAAAAGAGTGGGCTGGGCTGAGCCAGCCCACCTGAACTTTTTATTTTTCGAATTCTTTTTATCTTTTCTATAAATTAATATATTTATATATGCAAAATAAATGGGCATTTAAACATACAAGCAAAAATTAGGGTGTCAACAATTGTCCAAAAGGGATGTATGTCAATGTAATCTTTCCTTTTATAAAAATTCGTAATCCATGGGCAATCGTTTAAGATGATATGAACATTCTATACGAGAAACTCAACTTATGGAAACCCTATATTTGTTGTATGGGCAACATAATCAAGGGAGACTTCACTCTTGACAACCTTGAAGCAATCAAGTCTTCTAGCAATGTTTAGGTCAAACAAGTGGATTAGCTAAATGATCTCGAGAGGTTCTGTCCAATGGTCAACTTGGATGTTGAGGAGTATAATGGGAGATCATGGTGCTTAAGGAAAAACAAGAGTTTTGAGGTCTAAAATTCCATAGTTCAAACAGAGCTTCAATATAGCACAATTGTCTTTCTAAACTGAAATCGTGATCATCTTAGAAGTGTAAACAATGTCACCAATGTGTGTTTTGGTGTAAGATAGTGAGTTCTATTATCTTGGGTATAAGTAACACCAGTTTTGGTAGAAGCGCTTAGATATAAGCAGCACAACTTGATTACTACCTCTAATTAATTCATTAGTGAAATCTAGCCGATAGGCTGTAAGTGCGGGAGAAGGAATATAAGCTTATAATAAGTGGAACCATAATAATTATTGTGTTCAATTTTCTTTATCATTTAATCTTTTATTTATTCTTTTTATTGCACACTGTAAACTCTGATCAATGCATAGTTCATCATCAAATGTTACAGAAGATTTGATCACTTCAAAGTTTTTATCAAACTTTGTTCTTTCATGATATTGAATTTGGTTGTTTAAATTCCGCTTTAATTATTTATAATCACTTATTCAACCCCTCTTTAGTCGATAGTGCTAGGCCCAACAATTGGTATGAGAGCCTAGTTGCTCATTTCTTGTTATTGAAGTGCAAATAACTTCTAAGCTAGCGATCTATTATGGCAAGTAATATTGCACCAGGACTTATGGAAGGATTGAGTGATACAAGGCTACGTATTTTGACGAAAAGGACTACAACATCCAGAAGAATAAAATGAAAGCACTCATCAGATCCAAGAATCCCTTGGATTGTTCGAAAAGGATCCATGAAGGAGGAAGACAATAAAAAGCCTAAAGTGGCAGCCTTGACTGACATTGAAATATCTAAAAGAGAAATATAGTGGGCGTTCTTCATGTGAAATAGCTAAAGTAATTATGACAAGCTACACGTGACATATGAAGGAATTAATCGAGTAAAGGAGACACATTTTTCTCTAACAATATGAAGCCTTTAAGATGAAGCCAAATGAATTAGCGATTGACACGTTCAGCAAATTCACTAATATTTTTAACGAGCTAGCTCATTAGGGACAACCAATGTCAGATTCTATGAAAGTAAACAAAACACTTTGAGATCCCTCAAAGGAATGGACTAACATCAAGACATCCATTTGTGAGACATAGAGGATCTTGCCCCTATCCGTAGATGAACTTATGGGAATGCTTCAATCTACAAAGTGGAATGACTAAATGAGGAAGATCTCGAAGGTAAGAAATTGATTGCCAAAATCGGGAGAGGGTGAGACCCTCTCCTAAATTTGGGGAGGGTCGTCGACCCTCCCACCTGTATTTTTTTCTCTTTTAGCTTTTATATTAATCTATTTTTTTAAAAAAAAATTACGTTAAATTTGTTTTTGGATGAAAATGTTCTTTATTAAATAGGAAGGTCAGGCTCTTATTTAAGACAATGAGGGCAATTTGGGCCTTTATTTGAAACAAGGTCTCCTTTTGGAATTTTCTCCCAAGATAATGACAAAGCAAGTCCCGAAAAATTGTTAATTTCGTGCACTCAAGTCTTAAGATTTTATTCTATCTATGTAAATTTTAAAACTTGTAACTTCAATACACTTATAAGTCCATCTTTTCGTTGGACGAAGAACTCGGCTGGACCAAAAGTCGCAAGTTTCGGTATTCAAATGCACGAAATGAAAGTTTTCGAACGCAAGTTCATGAATTTGACACGTTCGAGAGCATGTCCGATAATTATTCCATGCATCTGTACATGCTATTTCCCTTGCTCCAAAGGTTCCCTCTCACAACTCGTATTCTTCCTCTTATGATAATGTAAACTACGAAATACACACAAACGTGGACATATTCATGCATGTACCATCTTTTCATGATTTGCGGTCGCACGGTACAATGTATGGGCTATTTAGGATTTTGTAATCCTATATACCATGTCTCAATTTTTTCATAATTAATGATAAAAAGATATAATGCACAACTAGAAAAAATTGTTCAATCAGTCCTAAATCTATAATACGGATGCTAATTTAGTCATGAACTTTTTCAATCCCACTAATTTGATTCTAAACCTTAGCGCGAAAATGTAGTCATCTCTATCAATTTTTGCCAAACATCGCCAACGTGGCCATTCTACGTGGCATGTTGCCATATCAGCGATTTTCAATAGAAATGACCAAAAAGTACTTAATTTGAATTTTGTGCAAAGGTTAAGATTCGAATCGGCAAAGTTGGAAAATTTAAGGATTGAATTGGCACATATATAAGATAGGTTTAGGACTTATTAGGTAATTTTTCGTGCTATTGCATAGCAAGAACTTGGATTTTGCCAAATGATTATGGCTCCGTTTGTTAACGTTTCCATTTATCTATATTTCTGTTCTTTTATTCCTTGGAATAGAAAAAGAACAGAAATGCGTTTGGTAAAGCCAACTGATTTTTCCATTCCCGAGAATAAAAAATTGTTCCTAGGAATAGATTTGGAGTAGAAATGAAAAATAGAAAAAAGTAGCTTCTTATTCCTAGAACTAATTTCTAGAAACTATTTCTTGAAAACTACTCACCGCCTATAGCACGCCGCTACCCGCCCACCGCCGCCTGCCACCTACTGCCGCCACCATTGGTCACCTACCGCCCGCTATCCCCAGACATCGGTCGTTGCCGGCCGCCAATCGCCCCCACTTGCCAGCCACCAGTCGTTGGCTGCCAACCACTCCCACCCACTCGTCACTAGCCGACCGCTAGTCACCGCTCACCTTTGCCCGGCGGTCGGCGACCCGACGTGACTGGAATAAGAAATTTTTGTAGTTACCATGTTGAAACCTAAATTTTGACCAAGTATTAAAATTTAAATTGCATAGAAAACTAGGGTTCAATTTGGCCCTAACAAATATGATTTTTGCATCACCTAAGTATTAATATTATTTGTCTTCACTAAGTTTTATTTTCCCTTATTTTACACTATTTTTTGGATAAGTATTTAAAAAAAAAAAAAAAAAAAAAAGAGGCCCATGGAGGGGCTGGGCGTGAAGCCCAGCCCCCTTCTTCTTTCTTTCTTCTTGTCCACGCGGCCAGGCCCGTCTTACCCACTCTTTCTTCTACGGTCCGGCCTGGCTCGGCGCTTTTCTCCTCCTTCCTTCTTCCTTCTTACTCCTTGCTATGGTACATGTGCGACAGAGAGGGACAGACGACGACAATGGTTGCAGCGCAAAAGCCAGCGGAAAACTCAGATGGAGGGGACACTTCTTCAATGCTGCTGAGTTAGGGGTGAGTACATTGGACTGCTCGAACCAAGAACCGCCCGGACCAGACTAGACCAACCGGTTTGGTTCAGCTCCCAAGAGCATCGGTCCGGTTCCTCGTTCCATAAAAATGGAACCAGTGATTTTCGGTCCGGTTCCTGGTTCTGGGGGGAATCGGACCGACAATTTTCTATTTAAAATATATATTTTAAATTTCTTAAAAAATGCAATGAATCCTAAAATAATAATATTTCTAGTATTTTTATATTTTTTTTGGTTAAGTGGTCGGTCCTATTGGACTGGGAACCGGGAACCAATTACCCCTATGTCGAGCTACAGAGTTGGCCTAGCTAGGCCGCCTTGGATTGAATGGCCGAAGGGACGCCGGTTCAGCCGAAGGGAGCCCGGTCGGCGCGCTAAAGATCGCTAGCTGAAGTCCTCTGTCGACCGTACTCCTCCCCTATAAATAGGGCCGTCCGCAAGGCTAGTGAGAGGAGGAGAAGCAGGAGCTCAGAAGGTTTCCTTGGAGAGATATCCAGGAGGCTGGAATACTGAGTGACCGTCGATCCGAGAGAAAGGAGAGTGAGAGCAGAGGTTCTGAAGAAAGGAGAGTGACTTATTATGTAATTCTACCCGTATTATTTAATCGCAAGAATTGGGGTTTTTGTTATTATAAGAGGAAGCTTTTGATCTTTGCTGAAACAATCCGGCACAGAGCATTACTCATCTCGAAATCACCAACCCGCCATGCGTGTGTAGGGAGAGTAATGTCCGATCGTGGAAGATCAATCATTTTCTCCCTTTAAATGTTTTGGATCACCCAGATTTACTTTACCAAAAACACGCAATCCCCTTTGGGCAATAAATCAACCCTTAAGATTTCAAAATCGTATCCACATAATTACAAATGTCCCTCTATAAATAGTAATGTGCACTCGCCCAGAGAACGTTTCCAATTGCACAATGGAAGCCTCTCTCAAATTTCATTCTCTTCTTTCCTTCGCTTTGATCCTTGCACTCTCGAGTCCACGTGAGTCTACTTCTGAGTATAGCTTCACCACGGAGCTTGTCCGCATCGACACCCCAAACTCCAGCGACCCGTATCAGCACGTGGTCAACGCCTTTCGCCGGTCCATCTCCCGCGCCCACCGTCTCAGCCAGAACTCTGCCGGCACCCTGGCCATGCCGCCCGGGGTGGTTACCAACTCCGACGGGTCGTTCACAATGAACATGTCGCTCGGGAATCCGCCCGCGGCTTTTGTGGGGATCGCCGACACGGGGAGCGACCTCATATGGACGCAGTGCGAGCCGTGCCTTCAATGCTTCGACCAAGCAAGCCCGGTTTTCGACCCTAGCATGTCCTTGACGTACCAGGACATCATGTGCGAGACACCGCTGTGCAATGCTCTGCGCCCCAACAGCTTCTGCGGCCCAGACTTCAAGTTGTTTTGCATGAACTCTAACAGTTATGCCGATGGTTCGTACACTTATGGAAACATAGCCACGGAGAACTTCATCTTGGGGTACGTTTCCGGCCAGCCGGTGAATGCCCCACTGCTCTTCGAGTGTGGACACCAAAACGGCGGGATCTTCACCAAAGTCACGGACGGGATTATCGGGCTCGGGGGCGGCGCCATCTCGCTCGTATCCCAACTGAGCGAGGACACCGGTGGGAGATTCTCCTACTGTTTGGTCCCCCTTGGCTCGACGACAAAAACAAGCAAATTGAACTTTGGGGCCAACGCGGAGGTCGGCGGCGACGGCGCCGTCTCTACTCCTCTAATCCAGAGGGATGACCAGAAGACTTACTACTACCTGTACCTAGAAGCGGTAAGCGTCAACAACAGGAGGATAGATTTCCCACCCGGCGGGCCCTCCCCGGACCAAGGCAACATCATCATCGACTCCGGCACGAGCATGACGCTGCTGCCTCAAGATTTGTACAGCCAGATTGAAGCCGCCGTGATCGAGTTCGTCCAATTGCCCCGGGTGAACGACCCGTCTAAGACCCTCAGCCTTTGTTTCCAGGTGGCAACCGAGGTCAACCTCCCGTTCTTGACCTTCCATTTCAACGGCGCGGACGTCAGACTGCCCGCATTGAACGCCTTCGTTCTTATCGCCCAGAACGTCCTATGCCTCACGCTCGGCCCGTCCCCGACTGCGCTCTACGGCAATGTGGCGCAGACGAACTTCTTGGTCGGACACGACATTCCGAATAAAATAGTGTCCTTCAAGCCTGTCGATTGCACCTTGTTCTGATTTTCTTTCCTAGGATGCGTCTTACTGATTCATACGGTTTAGGATCGAGTGGCGTGTTGTTGCCTTTGAAATGGAAAGCCTTTGGTTGAACAGGACGGATCCTATGTACTCTTAGCCGTTAATGAATAATATTCTCTATGTTCTTGTAAGTTTGTTTTCTTCCTTTCTATTACGGTGGCCATCAAATGGGTAGATTGGGTCGCTTTGGGTTGGGTCAAAAATAGTTCGACTCATATCGATCCATTTAATCGGTTTTGACTAATTTTCGTACAATGTAAATTTAACGACTCATATCCGGTCCAACCCATATTATTAAGACACATCTGTAATTAATCTCACCTATCCAAGCTCGTATCAATTCATTTAAAGCACATTTAAACCCATATTTACAATGCACGTGGTTTTCAACTACTTAATTTTTTTCCTTGTATCTTTCTTACTTTTTCTAACCATATTTTTCTTGTTTGAAATTAGAAAAATAATAGCTTAGATAGTCAAAGTAAATATAATTACTATTGTAGCTAATGAAGATGATTATTTTTCAAAATATATATTTCGCGAGCTCCTCGATTAGGGTCGTCACATATATACACACACGCAGTGGCAATCTCACTGATGGATCCACTTTGAGAGCACATAGCTATAATTTCATGAAGCAACGAATGAAGAACGTAACTCGCAAGCTCAGTTCTCCCCATCTCAAACCATCTAATCCACCATTTCCATGAGAAAGCCCTAACTGGCATTTCCTTGAACAACTCGCGAGCAAACCAAAAGAATTGCAGGAATTTCAATTTCGATTCCTCCAAAACACTCAAAACCAGAGCGTTGAAGATCTAAAGCAAATTAGGGACCAAAAACAAGGCAGCAAACGAGATCTAGGATTCAGAAAACCACGTTGGGGACAGTGGCCGAGTCAACCACAACGTGAGGGTAGGAGTGTCAAATGGGTGGATCGAGTCGGGTTTGGGTCAGGTCGAAAATGGTCCGACCCACATCGACCCATTTGACCCGTTTTGACATATTTTAATGCAATGTAAATTTGATGACACATACCTGACCCGATCAATACCCGATCCATATTACCAACACATATAATTATTTAACTTAATTTAAGAAAATCTACTCCCATTTATTTAATCAACTTTAAACTTTTCACATATAAATTTTTTGAATAAAAATTTCACTTCAAATTTATAAAGTAAATTAAATAAAAAAAATTAGTAAATAAAAAAATGTGGATACCTCTAAATTGAAAAAAAAAAAATTGGAATTTTTTTTTTAAAATCGATTTTTTAATTATTTAAAAAATTGAATTTATTATTATTATTTATTTGATTTGATTTTTCTTTCTTTTTCTTTTTATTTTCCCTTTCTTTTCTCTTTTCATTCTTCTTCCTTCTTCTTCCCCCTTTTCCTCTATTGGTGCCACTTGACGATAACTAGCCAAGACGCAGGCCAATGAGCTCAAACTCAACCAAGGCTGACGAACTCAAGGCTTGGCCAATCTAGGCTCCACCAAGGTCACTGGCAGTGGTCAAGCTCAGGCTCACTTAAATATGGTAAGCCGCGAACTCTATTGCTGCAAGCGAGTTCGAGGCTCGCTTACTCAAATCCGAGCAAGCCGCAACTCGGCCAAGGCCAGCAACCTCACAACCCGGCCAATGCCGATAGCCTCGCAACTCGGCTGTCCAGATCTAGGACAAGCTCCGATCAGCGAGCTTAGGGCTCGCTAGCCCAAGCTCTGTCACAACAAATCCAGGCCAAGCTTCAGTTAACGACGACAAACTCGGGATCAGCCATGGTGACGGCGGCATGATAGCGAAATCGGCAACGGAGGTCGAGAACACATAGAGAAGGGGGATGGAAGGAGAAATGATAAGTCTACTTAATAACTCACTCAACACATATTTGACTCATATTTAACTTTCACTAGACTAGGGGTGTAAATGGTTCGGTTCGGTTCGGTTTTCTTAGAAAACCGAACCGATAAGGAAATACAATAAACCAAATCGAAATCCAAACCAAACCGAACCTAGAGTCCCCACGGCTTCCTCAGTCGAAGATGCCGTTGCTCCTAGCTCTGCAACTCCAGCATCGACATTTCCGCATCTAGGGCATCTCGGAAGCGAGTCTTTGGTAGTTGTAGCGACGGGCTTGGCTCGTGCTACTTCCTCCTCAGGTCCATTCGCCTGGTTCTTGACGGGCTCTTCTCCTTCTTTCTCTTCTGTTTCTTCTGCTTTAGCAACAGGAGACAGAGGCCGAGATCTCGAGAGGACGTTGCTGAAGAACTAGAGAGAGTCCAAGCTCTCCACAGCCCGCGAGCAGCCCTCCATTCTCGCTCCCCCGTGAGCGTACGAAGGAAAAGCTGCTGAGAAAATGGGAGATCTGCCAACGAAAGGAGAAAGGCCGATCTACGCTACAACCTTTTTGTCTCGGACAAGACGGGACGCGAGTGCGAAATCCTCGTCAGTTCAATTCGGTTAACCGATATGGTTCGGTTAATCGAATTGGATAGATTCTGAATTATGAGATATAATTTGATTTTTTTGGTTAACCGAACCGAACCGAAAACGCATGAAATTTCAATTCGATTTGGTTCGGTTTTCGATTCAGTTACTGACACCCCTACACTAGACATATATTTGACCCATATTTAACTTTCACTTGACTCATATTTGATCTATATTAACTTTCCATTGACTCATACTTGACCCATTTAACTAAAAATAAGTCATAATATGGGTTTATGAGCCATATTGACACCTCTACGTGGGGGACGAAGATGAGTCACCTTATGATCTGACTCGGAGGCGAGAGTGGAGGAGAGCTAAAGGAGAGAAAAGAGAGAGTGGGTTCGAGGGTGGGAACCACGGTAGTCGCCGGCGAGAGTCCTAGCTGAGGGTCGAGAATCGAGGTCAAAGTACGTTGGGTTGGGTTGGAAAAAAGTGTAGACCCATTTAGAAATCTATTTAAGACTCACGTTTGATTGAGCTTTACGGTTCGAATCCATAATAACCATTTATTAATGATAGCTCAAGGCATACTGACGATTTCAGCAAAATTGGGTTAAAATATGGGTCATCAATCCATTTTTTGACATGTCTACTTTCTATAGATCATATCAATTTTCAATCATTATTAATTGAGTTAATATCGCAAAAAAAACTCTAGATCAATGACAAATTTATCATAAACTAATTTTTTTTTTTTTTAGCATGAAACGCCCTAAAATTTATTTCATGAAAAACACAATGAAATAAAAATAATTTCTAAGCAATTATTTTTCAAGAATATATGATATTGTTTTCCTCCATTTGTCAAAAATACAAAAATGAGTCGGGAGAACAATTTCTGCACTTCGAAATAGGACATCGATTTGTGTTCTCTCTTAAAAGAATGAATTGTATTTTTTGGAGCACTTTGATACATTGCTTGATTTATATGCTTCGTTTGATAATTACTTGTTGAATTAATGCGTCTTCAATTCACATGAGTAACTACTTTAGCAAGATCACCGAGATTTTAAGTCAGATTTTTTTAAGAAATTTTCACAAGCAGTTGGTGGGCTTTATTGTAACAAGCATCGCCAATTCAAATTGATCTCCCAGCTCCACCTATATCCGCAGAACCAACAGTAGAAAGCAAATGAAAAATGGATGGAGAGAGAGAGAGAGTTGCACATCTAGGCGATGGATGAGAGCTCCCTTGGATTCGAGATCAAGCGTGTTTGGACTCGAACCTCGTGGCCCCAGCTCCCCATGGGGTGGCTGCAAGTGAAGAAGAGGAAGACGAAGAAGAGGGAGCCACCGACAAAGCTCGCAACTGCAGCAAGGATTGCTTAAAGGTCAAGGTTGAAGTTTATGTTAGAGAGAGAATATCAGAGTTCAGTTAGATGACAGGTGAGTCCGAGGAGGAGAGAAAAGTTGACAGTGTAATAGAGGGAGAAGAGGAAGGTGAAGAAAGATGAGCCACTCCAGCCAGACTTTGCTTCATGGAAGAAGCTACTTTGGTAAACATGTTTTCGATCAGTATACGAGACGTCCTCTCTGTTCTTTTGCGAAATGACTTTCAACATTTTCACATTGGAAGTTTTTTTCCTTAGTTTAAAACCGGAGTTTTCTTATCTACAGAAGTCATTTTCCAAATGAAGAAAACATTTTCTGGGTAAAACCTTTTCCTCCAAACAAACACATCCTTCGTATGCAAACTTGTGACTCAAGAAATAGAAGAGGCATAGCAAAATCAAAATAAAAAGTGAATCAGGTATTTCTGATATTACCATCTCCCATTCAAAGCTGGAGTTGGTGAGTGTTGTCACTATTAGAAAAATACATATAGTTCTTTGATGCGGAAATTCCAAAACCAGTGATCTTTGATCTTCATGATTTTCACAAATAGATGAGAACGTACCTTTATCCATAGCGTTACCCTTTCGTTGCGGAAAACCGAAGAACTGGAACTAAATGAAGAAATCCGATTTCTCTCCCTTAACCCACTATTCTTTTATGCATTCTATCGATGGAGGAGAGAATACTGAATTATTTTCAGTTAATGTTGTTCATGTGGGTGGAGAGAGGACCGGACTCTATTTATACGTTTTTTCAACAGGTGCCTTCCATCAAAGCGCTTTTTAATTTCTTTAAGAGTCGCACCTCTTCAGAAACCAATATTTATTTTATAGCTTTTCAATAATTATTAAACCATATAATAAATCATATCATGTGGGCCACAATAATTTCTTACATTCTCCCACTTGGCCCATATGATCTTCATTTTATGGTTTAATAAAGACTGTAATGTGCACAATAACATTATGCTATAAAATTTTCATTAAATTGGCAATCACATAATAATCATAATTAAGTAAAGAAAACTAATGCGAGTCATAGCGGTTGTATGTCATTAATCGACATAGTCCCTTCTATGTACTACAACTATAGCTCTCTACTTAACATGATCCATAAATGAGAAGTACAGTAATAGTCCAACTATAATGTCTCTTTAGAGACTATACTGTTTAATATTCATCTATTTCCATAATGTATACAAAATAGAAAACAGGAAATATCAGAAACACATAAATGAGCTCAGAGTGTCAAATACATAAACTTAATACAATCATAATACAAACACTAATGACGTCCAATAATGCCCATCTTTTCAACATGCTCATTAAATGTTTTGGGCAGCAGTCCTTTTGTTAAGGGATCTCGCAATCATAAGATTGGTGCTAATGTGCTCAATCGACACTCTTTGTTTCTGAACTTCTTCTTTAACAGACAAGTATTTGATCTCCATATGCTTAGCACCCTTAGAATACTTGTCGTTCTTAGAGAAGAAAACTGCTGCAGAGTTATCACAATAAATTTTCAGCGGCTTGGCAATACTGTCGATGATCACAAGCCCTGAAATAAAATTCCGCAGCCATAATCCATGAATAGTGGCCTCAAAGCATGCCACAAATTCAACATCCATAGTGGATGCAGCAATAACTGACTGCTTCGCACTCTTCCATGAAATTGCCCCTCCAGCCAGAAGAAACAAGTAACCAAATGTTGATTTTCTTATATCGGCACATCCGGCTAAGTCTGAATCTGAATATCCAATCACCTCGAGATGATTGGATCTTCTATAAGTGAGCATATGATTCTTCGTTCCTTGCAAGTATCTAAGAACTTTCTTTGCAGCTTTCCAATGATCCATTCCAGGATTACTTTGATACCTGCCCAGCATTCCGACAACAAAATTGATGTCTGGTCTGGTGCAAGTTTGTGCATACATCAAGCTCCCCACAATAGATGCATAAGGAATATTTTGCATTTGTTCACGTTTCAATTCACTTTTCGGACATTGCATAAGGCTAAATTTGTCACCTTTCTGAATTGGAACTATTTCTGCTGAACATTTACTCATATTGAATCTCTCTAAAATTTTCTCAATGTAGGCTTTTTGAGACAACCCTAACAATCCTTATGATCTATCACGGAATATTTCTATTCCTATCACATACGTTGCCTCTCCCATATCCTTCATTTCAAAATTGTTAGAGAGAAACTTCTTGGTTTCATGTAACAAACCAAGATCATTAGTAGAAAGCAAAATGTCATCAACATATAGCACCAAAAAAATAAACTTGCTCCCACTGATCTTCATATATATACACCGATCAACGGTGTTTTCCTTAAATTTAAATGAAGTTATGGTATCATTAAACTTAAGATACCATTGTCGGGAAGCTTGTTTAAGTCCATATATTGACTTCTTTAATTTACATACCATGTGTTCCTTTCCTTTAATTGAAAAGCCTTCGAATTGGTCCATATAAACCTCTTCTTCCAAATTCCCATTAAGAAATGCGGTTTTTACATCCATTTGGTGTAACTCCAAGTCATAATGAGCCACCAAAGCCATAATGATTCTAAGTGAGTCCTTCTTAGAGACTAGTGAAAATGTCTCTTTATAGTCAATGCCTTCTTTTTGTGTAAAACCCTTTGCAACAAGTCTGGCTTTATGTCGTTTAATATTGCCTTTTGAGTCGCGCTTGGTCTTAAAGACCCATTTACACCCAACCTTCTTACATCCTTTAGGCAATTCAACAAGATCCCAGACTTGATTTTAATGCATGGATTTTAACTCTTCTTCCATGGCATTAAACCATTCATTAGAATTTTCACATTTCATGGCTTGAGAAAATGAACCTGGATCATTTCCAATTCCTAAGTCAATTTTTGACTCTTGTAGATAAACCATATAGTCATCAGAAATAGCTGACCTCCTTTCTCTTTGAAATCTTCTTAATGCTATTTCTTGTGACTCGGTTATTGGAGGTTCAATATTGACATTTCTATTATGGAGTGTTTGTTCATTAATTTGTTGTTCTCGATTATTGTAAGGTTGAACTATAATATCAGGAACAACAACTTTAGAAGCTTTGAGTATAGAAACTTCTACCCTTACTTCTTGAATGCAAGCATCACACACTCTTTCACTCCCATTGATGTCACCATTTTCAATGAACCTAGCATTTCCAGATTCAACAATTCTTGTACTATGATTAGGACAGTAAAATTTATACCCCTTGGATTTCTTTGCATAACCAATTAAATAACCACTGGTCGTTCTTGAATCCAATTTACTTTCATGTGGATTGTAAATTCTTACTTCTGCTTGACAACCCTAAACATGCAGGTGTCGTAAACTAGGTTTCCTTCCCGTCCACAGTTCAAAGGGAGTCTTTGGAACTGCCTTACTAGGAACCCTGTTTAATAAATACATAGAAGTCTTTACAGCATACATTCACAAAGATAAGGGTAAAGATGAATGACTCATCATACTCCTAACCATTTCCATTAAAGTACGATTACGCCTTTCTGCTACACCATTTTGTTGTGATGTTCCCGGCATTGTGTATTGAGCACAAATGCCATGTCTTTCAAGGAATTTAGCAAATGGACCTGGACATTGTCCCGATTCATCATACTTTCCATAATATTCACCACCTCTATCGGACCTTACTATTTTCACATTTTTTATCTAATTGCCTCTCAATCTCTTTAATATACACTTCAAGTGCATTCACCGATTGAGACTTGTCATGCAATAGATAAATGTAGCCATAACGTGAAAAATCATCAATAAATGTGATAAAATAACTTTCCTTACCAAAAGATGAAACATCAAAGGGACCACATATATCAGTATGTATAATTTCAAGAAGCTCTGTACTTCTTGTAGCACCTTTCTTAGTGTACTTTGTTTGTTTACCTTTAATACAATCAATACACACTCCAAGGTCAGTAAAATCCAAATTTGGAAGAATTTCATTCTTTACTAATCTTTGCATTCTTTCCTTGGATATATGACCCAAACGTTTATGCCACAAGTAAGCAGAATTCTCATTCACAAAACTTCGTTTAGTGCCAA
Source organism: Corymbia maculata (assembly GCA_014182735.1). Taxonomy (NCBI): domain Eukaryota; kingdom Viridiplantae; phylum Streptophyta; class Magnoliopsida; order Myrtales; family Myrtaceae; genus Corymbia; species Corymbia maculata. Next base: position 16,464,897 of record CM024686.1, on the reverse strand, counting down.
CATTGTGATGCAAGATCATTAATGTCTCAACAAAAGAATTATCAAGTTTAAATTTGTAGAGACCATCACATAAAGTTCCAGTTCCAATAAGAGTATCACTCTTAAATAAACTGAAAGATCCAAAACCAAACTTACAATAAAATCCCGCTACGTCAAGTCTTGGCAAAGAAACTAAATTGCGAGAAAATGTAGGTACATAAAGGGTTCAAAACAAATCCAAATAATGCCCAATATCTAAGATCAAACGGTAAGTGCCAATGCCTTCAACTGGAGCTTTGTTTCTATTCCCCGTAATCACATAACTTTCATTTGGCTTTATGGTTTGGATCGTAAGAAATCCCTGCATCGTATTTGACACATGAGTGGTGGCATCAGAATCAATCCACCAAGTATTATGAGGAATTTCAGTAAAGTTTGATTCAAAACATACTAAAGCACAAGGCTTACCTTTCTTTTCGAACCAAGCCTTACGTTTCAGACAATCTTTCTTCAAGTGTCCAATTTTGTTGCAAAAATGATACTTAATAAGATTGTGTTCCTTCTAGTGGATTTGATAAGCCTTTGAAGAATCATTCAAGACGTGTAATCCTTTCTTCTTGCTCCTTCCACCTTTCCTTTTGGAATTCCTTTGAGCTTCTTGATGACTTGAGAGATGAACAGAATGAGCATTTTGATTCTTAATCCTTGTTTCCTCTTGAACAAGCATATTGGCCAATTCATTCACATTCCACTTATCCTTTATAGTGTTGCAAGTCATTTGAAATGGCCCATATTGCTCATGAGGCAATGAATTAAGTATAAACTGTACTAAAAAGTACTCATCCACGTTCATTCCTAAAGTCCTTAACTTTGCTGCTAAATTTGTCATCTCAAGTACATGCTCATGCATGATACGTGAACCATCATACTTCATGGTAGTCAGTGTGCTCATCAATGTACCAGCAAGTGACTTATCAGCAGTTTGAGAATGCTTTTCCACAAATTTCATAAATTCCTTAGCATTATCAGTCTTGGGAAGAGAAGTCTTTAAGTTGTTTGCAACTGTCATTCGCATGAACATTAAGCTTAGTCTGTTCGATTTTTCCCAAGCTTTATGAAAAGACTTTTCATCATCGCTACTTTTATCAGTAATAGCAGCTGGTTTCTCAACTTGAAGCGCTAAATCAAGATCCAAGACATCTAAGTGAAACTAGACTTGTTCACTTCAATCAAGAAAATTCATCCCATTGAATAAGGGAACAGACGAAGCATGCGAATGAAGTGAAACAGGTACAAATACTGCAAATATGCAAGAAAATACTCATACATTAATGCTTTGAAAATATACCTAATCAGATTCAAACTAAACTACACATGTACATCATAGTTCTCCTTTGGGCGATCCTATGATATACAAATATACATAAATCATAATGATGCTAATAACTTTTATTTGGTAATTGTAAATATATCTTATTAAAATTTATTTGCTATCTTTGGATATGCAAACAAATTTAACAAGTCATATTAATTACCAACTATCATGTTTATGAATTATAAGAAAATAATTAACCTTTGGGTTAATCCATAAGTTCTTATAATAAATGAACTTCAATATACCCATAACACCAATAATGATATGAAACATATCAATTTCATATATAGCATCAATTAATCATGGATAATTGAATAAAACAATTTACAATATCAAAAAATTCAAAAAAAAAAAAACTTCAAGGTTTGGCCACTTTGGTGACTAACAAACCATTCATAATATGAATTTTCAATATTGTAAAATATAAATATTTACCAAATTGCACGCAAGGACAAAACCGTAATCAAAGCATAAGGGCAAAATCATAAAAACATAATTCCATAAAGACATAATCATAAATATATAAATCCATGGGCAAAATGGTAAATAATCAGCAATGGCAGAATCATAATTATAAATAAACAGGGGCAGAACAGTAAATAAATAGCACAGGGACGAAACTGTAATTTTATTTTCATGCGGCAAGGGCATAACCGTAAATAACCATCAATAGGAGAGGGCAAAACCGTAATTAGGGAAATTCGGAGGCATTTGGCGCGGAAAGCATAAGGCGCGTGCAATGCACGCGTCTTGACTGCCCTGCGGGCGCGTGCATTGCAAGTGCCTTTATAGCCACGCAGGCGCGTGCATTGCACGCGCGGGCAGTTGCCCTTTGGCGCGTGCAGTGCACGCGCCAGACGCTGGCCCGCAGCACTGGGCGTGTGGATCCACGCGCCTGCGCTGCAGTACGCGCGTGATCCCACGCGCCTTCTTCCTTGCGCCGTTTGCTTTTTTTTTTTTTTTTTTCGCCCTGTTTCTCCGAATTCCGCCATTTTTGTCCTTTCTCCGTGAAAACACCCATCATTCGGATTTGCTCCGACAAAAGCCCTCCGTAAACATTTCAACAACAACAAATAATACGAACATGTTTGTTCAATGAATCATCATTACATAAATCATAATATTTCTATAAATGGAAAAATCATGAGATCATAAACCACGCTCTGATACCAACTATTAGAAAAATACATACAGTTCTTTGATGCGGAAATTCCAAAACCAGTGATCTTTGATCTTCATGATTTTCACAAATAGATGAGAACGTACCTTTATCCATAGCGTTACCCTTTCGTTGCGGAAAACCGAAGAACTCGAACTAAATGAAGAAATCCGATTTCTCTCCCTTAACCCACTATTCTTTTATTCATTCTATCGATGGAGGAGAGAATACTGAATTCTTTTCAGTTATTGTTGTTCATGTGGGTGAAGAGAGGATCGGACTCTATTTATACGTTCTTTCAACAGGTGCCTTCCATCAAAGCGCCTTTTAATTTCTATAAGAGTCGCACCTCTTCAGAAACCAATATTTATTTTATAGCTTTTCAATAATTATTAAACCATATAATAAATCATATCATGTGGGCCACAATAATTTCTTACAGTCACAACAAGCTCTAATGAGTGACAGCGAGCAGTTCTCACAAACGAAGTTCAATGATTTACTCAAAATGTGACAAACCATGTCTAAATCAAACCCACCTATTTCTTCTTTAGGCCAACGAGCAGCATGTCCAATATACAGGGAATTGACAATGTCACCAACTATACAAATGCGGTCACTCTAGCACGAAATTGCATCTCTCTCTAAATAGGAATGAGGTGGCGCAATTTAGAACCTATTAGCAGAAAACAATAAGAGTAACTTCTTTTCACTAGACAACTTAATCATGGGAACACACCCTCACCTCGTTCACATGCAATGGAGGCCGAAAGAATACCAAGGTCATGATTTAAGAATGTTAATGCAGATTCACATTCTGAGATTAATTTCGTGACAAAGGAGGGTTTGCCAGAAGCCGTATCAGACAATCCAATAGTGAGAGCTGCATATGAATCTCTAGGATTCCCCAAGTTACCAAGGAACTACAGAAAGTTTTAGCATTGGAAAAGGTTAAAGATGCTGACAGGATGCTAAGTCCTAGATCCAGGGGATGAGTTCTCATAGGAGAGGAATTAATGAAACCCTACCGAACCGATGGAACCACCAGCTATGCAAAAACTTTGGTACGCAATGCCAATCAAGGTATGCTCACATAGGAATTCCATGAATCAATTACTCTAGGTTACCTCTTAAGTGACTTCCCATTAAGAAATCTAAGTATGTTTCTTCAGAGTTGAAAGTTCATATCTTTAGACTATAAGAAGTGATGCCATCTCGATGCAATTGACATGTGGGAAAAAAAATTAATATGCAAACTGTTGAGGAAACTTCCCAATATGTTTTGAAATTTGACATGATATTTCCGTAAGTGTTTAATGATTGTAATGAAAAAAATTTCCAGGTGATATTCTTGGAGTAACTCATGTTAGACTTTGTTCTAAATATCATTAGACTCAAAGACTTATCGAGATATTCTGGCTGTTTATGATGAAGATTGTGCTATGTCATATCAAGGACAACAATATAATTTGTACAAGGACTATCAAAACAATACACATCATTAGACATTATGAGAAAATCTTAGATCTTTGCAATCAATTTAGATCATTCCCTTAATATTCAAATTAATTGATTGAGGATATTGATTTGTTGATATAATCCCATGCAACGACTAGTGGATTAGCCTAGATTTCTTGTTATAGTCATGGATTGTTGTCGCGACCTAAAAAAAAATTTCAAAATTAGGTTTATGGGTATTGTTAATTTCGGGCCGATAGTCCTTAATTAACTCGAGCTCTCTCAAGCCCATAACCCGCGCGACATTGGATATTTATAAAAATTTTCAAATAAAGAGTCGTTAGTAGTCTATTGGGATCGACTAGAAACCAAACGAGACATGTGAACGTATCTCACTTTTTACGTAACCAAAGAATTTAAGATCGGGGATTTGATTACGTTAGTCATGCCACTAATGCCATTTTGGTACCTAACTTAATTGTGCATTAGTGAGATCTCGGCAATGTAGTCGAGGAATTTTTTTTATCTTTTCTATAAATTAATATATTTATATATGCAAAATAAATGGGCATTTAAACATATAAGCAAAAATTAGGGTGTCAACAATTGTCCAAAAGGGATGTATGTCAATGTAATCTTTCCTTTTATAAAAATTCGTAATCCATGGGCAATCAGTTTAAGATGATATGAACCTTCTATACGAGAAACTCAACTTATGGAAACCCTATATTTGTTGTATGGGCAACATAATCAAGGGAGACTTCACTCTTGACAACCTTGAAGCAATCAAGTCTTCTAGCAATGTTCAAGTCAAACAAGTGGATTAGCTAAATGATCTCGAGAGGTTCTGTCCAATGGTCAGCTTGGATGTTGAGGAGTATAATGGGAGATCATGGTGCTTAAGGAAAAACAAGAGTTTTGAGGTCTAAAATTCCATAGTTCAAATAGAGCTTCAATATAACACAATTGTCTTTCTAAACTGAAATCGTGATCATCTTAGAAGTGTAAACAATGTCACCAATGTGTGTTTTGGTGTAAGATAGTGAGTTCTATTATCTTGGGTATAAGTAACACTAGATTGGGTAGAAGCGCTTAGATATAAGCGGCACAACTTGATTACTACCTCTAATTAATTCATTAGTGAAATCTAGCCGATAGGCTGTAAGTGTGGGAGAAGGAATATAAGCTTATAATAAGTGGAAATGCACGAAATGAAAGTTTTCGAACGTAATTTCATGAATTTGACACGTTCTAGAGCATGTCCGATAATTATTCCATGCATCTGTACATGCTATTTCCCTTGCTCCAAAAGTTCCCTCTCACAACTCGTATTCTTCCTCTTATGATAATGTAAACTACGAAATACACACAAACGTGGACATATTCATGCATGTACCATCTTTTCATGATTTGCGGTCGCACGGTACAATGTATGGGCTATTTAGGATTTTGTAATCCTATATACCATGTCTCAATTTTTTCATATTTAATGATAAAAAGATATAATGCACAACTAGAAAAAATTGTTCAATCAATCCTAAATCTATAATACGGATGCTAATTTAGTCATGAACTTTTTCAATCCCACTAATTTGATTCTAAACCTTAGTGCGAAAATGTAGTCATCTCTATCAATTTTTGCCAAACATCGCCAACGTGGCCATTCTACGTGGCACGTTGCCATATCAGCGATTTTCAATAGAAATTACCAAAAAGTACTTAATTTGAATTTTGTGCAAAGGTTAAGATTCTAATCGGCAAAGTTGGAAAATTTAAGGATTGAATTGGCACATATATAAGATAGGTTTAGGACTTATTAGGTAATTTTTTGTGCTATTGCATAGCAAGAACTTGGATTTTGCCAAATGATTATGGCTCTGTTTGTTAACGTTTCCATTTATCTATATTTCTGTTTTTTTATTCATTGGAATAGAGAAAGAACAGAAATGCGTTTGGTAAAGCCAACTTATTTTTCCATTCCCGAGAATAAAAAGTTGTTTCTAAGAATAGATTTGGAGTAGAAATGAGAAATAGAAAAAAGTAGCTTCTTATTCCTAGAACTAATTTCTAGAAATTATTTCTTGGGGACTACTCACCGCCTATAGCACGCTGCTACCCGCCCACCGCCGCCTACCGCCTGCTGCCGCCACCATTGGTCACTTGCCGCCCGCTGTCCCCGGACATCGGTCGTTGTCGGCCGCTAATCGCCCCCACTTGCCAGCCACCAATCGTCAACCACAGGCCGCCCCCTGCCCCAACCCACCGGTCGTCGGCTGCCAACCGCTCCCACCCACTCATCACTAGCCGACCGCGCCGCCGCCCGCCTTTGCCCGGCAGTTAGCGACCCGACGTGACTAGAATAAGAAATTTTTGTAGTTACTATGTTGAAACCTAAATTTTGACCAAGTATTAAATTTTAAATTGCATAGAAAACTAGGGTTCAATTTGGCCCTAACAAATATGATTTTTACATCACCTAAGTATTAATATTATTTGTCTTCAATAAGTTTTATTTTCCCTTATTTTACACTATTTTTTGGAGAAGTATTTAAAAAGAAAAGAAAAGAGAGGCCCATGGAGGGGCTGGGTTCACGCCAGAGGCCCATGGGGGGCTGGGTTCACGCCCAGCCCCCTTTTTCTTTCTTTCTTCTTGTCCACGCAGCCCAGGCCCGTCTTACCCACTCTTTCTTCTACGGTCCGGCTCGGCTCGGTGCTCTTCTCCTCCTTCCTTCTTCCTTCTTACTCCTTGCTGTGGTACATGCATGACGAGAGAGGGACAGACGACGACAATGGTTGCAGCGCAAAAGCCGGCGGAAAACTCGGATGGAGGGGACACTTCTTCAATCTTTGCCGAGTTAGGGGTGAGTACATTAGACTGCTCGAACCAAGAACCGCCTGGACTTGACCGAACCGACCGGTTTGGTCTGGCTCCCGGGAGCATCGGTCTGGTTCCTCATTCCATAAAAATGGAACTAGTGATTTTCGGTCCAGTTCCCGGTTCCGGGGGGAATCGGACCGACAATTTTCTTTTTAAAATATATTTTTAAAATTTCTTAAAAAATGCAATGAACCCTAAAATAATAATATTTCTAGTATTTTTATATTTTTTTTGGTTAAGTGGTTGGTCCTATTGGACTGGGAACCGGACCGGAAAATGGGAACCGGGAATCAATTACCCCTATGTCGAGCTACAAAGTTGGCCTAGCTAGGCCGCCTTGGATTGAATGGCCGAAGGGACGCCGGTTCAGCCGAAGGGAGCCCGGTCGGCACGCTAAAGATCGCTAGCTAAAGTCCTCCGTCGACCATACTCCTCCCCTATAAATAGGGCCGTCCGCAAGGCTAGTGAGGGGAGGAGAAGCAGGAGCTCGGAAGGTTTCCTTGGAGAGATATCCAGGAGGCCGGAATACCGAGCGACCGCCGATCCGAGAGAAAGGAGAGTGAGAGCAGAGGTTCTGAAGAAAAAACCCAAATTTGAGAGAGAGAGAGAGCCGTGAGGGAGTGAAGTCGAGAGTAGAGAGAGAAAGCCAAGCGAAAACCGAGAATAGGAGGAAGAGAGTCGCTGGCCACCAGCATCCTCTTTCTCGTCGGAGCCGCGGTCCCAGGCGTTCGTGGAGATACACCCGAACGAGATCCGAGCGGCCGAGATTCGTGAGGCCGAACCCTGCTGCCGGACTCACCGCCGTCCCCGCTGCCGCCCATCGCTTCGTCGTCGGTGTGCTGGCCTCGCAACGACCAGCGTTGGCCGCCGCGACCAGGCCGGGATCCGAGGCGCGCTCGACCATTCCAGCGGCGCCGCGAAGGACATAGCCCGGATCCGGGTCGTGAACCGGGTCGGCGCGGTTCTTAGTCGGGTAGGGTTCACGGATGATGGAGGGGCAAGTCGGGTCGGCTCGTGGGTTTGTCCGACCCGGTTTGATATGGTTCTTGGGCTAGGGTTTTGGATCTAATGGGCCATACTTGGCTTGGTGGGCTGGGTATTCCTCTTAAATCAAAAGTGGGCTCAGCTTTGTTTTTTGGGCTTGGAGTGTCTTATTAAAGAATATTGGGCTGGGCCCATGTTTTGGGCTGGTGGTGGACGATTTGGGTCGATCCCAACCCCGTTCCTTTTAATATTATAACAATATATTTTTTTTAAATTCGAAAAAAAAATGTTTTTTTTTTCAGAAAAATAAAAAAAAATCCGAAAAATATGTTTTATTTTCCAAAAAATAAGAAAACCCAGAAATATTTTATATTTTCCACAAAAAAAAAACAGAAAACGCCAAAAATGTTTGTTTCAACAATGCATGGAAAATCTTTGAAAAATTCAAAAAGAATATTAATCATGAGAGTTTAAACAAGATTAGTTACTAGAAGGACATTAGTGATTAACTAGTATAATCAAGTCACCGATCCTAGTTTCTCTAGTTGCATAGGAGTAAAATATTTCTCTCGACATTACCAAAAAAAAAAAATTTCTCTTAATATTTTATTTGGGTTTCTAATCGATTCACCCCGAACTAATTAGTGGCGACTTCTCTTTAAATACAATTGATTTGCAGATTAACAACTCGGATTTTAAGTCGTGAATTGGTGGGCTTGGAAGAGCACTGACTAAAACCCTAATGAAAGGCTTTAGCCGAGCCATTAGCCTCTCGGGATGTGGAAAGGGAGGTCACGACATACCAAACGCTCTATTTTACTCAGAAATTGTTCAAATGAGTAAAAATAGAAAAAAAAAATATTTCTCAAAAGAAACTATTATGAGGAATAGAAATGTTACCAAATACACCCGATATGACCAAATATAAGAACAACAGATTTAGGACTTATTATGTAATTCTACCCGTATTATTTAATCGCAAGAATCGGGGTTTTTGTTATTATAAGAGGAAGCTTTTGATCTTTGCTGAAACAATCCGGCAGAGAGCATTACTCATCTCGAAATCACCGACCCCGCCATGCATGTGTAGGGAGAGTAACGTCCGATCGTGGAAGATCAATCATTTTCTCCCTTTAAATGTTTTGGATCACCCAGGTTTACTTTACCAAAAACACGCAATCCCCTTTGGGCAATAAATCAACCCTTAAGATTTCAAAATCGTATCCACATAATTACAAATGTCCCTCTATAAATAGTAATGTGCACTCGCCCAGAGAACGTTTCCAATTGCACAATGGAAGCCTCTCTCAAATTTCATTCTCTTCTTTCCTTCGCTTTGATCCTTGCACTCTCGAGTCCACGTGAGTCTACTTCTGAGTATAGCTTCACCACGGAGCTTGTCCGCGTCGACACCCCAAACTCCAGCGACCCGTATCAGCACGTGGTCGACGCCATTCGCCGGTCCATCTCCCGCGCCCGCCGTCTCAGCAGGAACGCTGCCGGCACCCTGGACTGGCCGCCCGATGAGATCACCAACTCCGACGGGTCGTACACCATGAAGGTGTTCCTCGGGAATCCGCCCGCGCCTTTCGTGGGGATCGCCGACACGGGGAGCGACCTCATATGGACGCAGTGCGAGCCGTGCACGAATTGCTTCAATCAAGCAAGCCCGCGTTTCGACCCTAGCAAGTCCTCGACGTACTTGAACGTCATGTGCAATACACCGCTGTGCGCTGTGCTCCCCACCACCTTCTGCAGCCAAGACGGCAACCTCCTTTGCATGAACTCTTACTCTTATGGCGATGGTTCGTTCACTATTGGAAACATGGCCACGGAGAATTTCGTCTTGGGGTCCGCCTCCAGCCAGCCGGTGAGCATCCCACTGCTGTTCGAGTGTGGACACGAAAACGGCGGGACCTTCAGGGGTAACTCGGACGGGATTATCGGGCTCGGGGACGGCGTCGTCTCTCTCGTATCCCAACTGGGCGATAACGCCGGTGGGAGATTCTCCTACTGCTTGGTGCCCCTTTCCTCGACTAAAAAAACGAGCAAATTGAACTTTGGGGCCAACGCCCGAGGTCGGCGGCGATGGCGTCGTCTCCACTCCTCTAATCCAGAGGGATGACCAGAAGACTTACTACTACCTGTACCTAGAAGCGGTAAGCGTCAACGACAGGAGGATAGATATCCCACCCGGCGGGCCCTCCCCGGATCAAGGCAACATCATCATCGACTCCGGCACGACCCTGACGCTGCTGCCTGAAGCTTTCTACAGCCAGATTGAAGCTGCCGTGGCCGAGTCCGTCCAATTGCCCCGGGTGAGCGACCCGACTAAGGTCCTCAGCCTTTGTTTCCAGGGGGCAGGCGACGATGTCCACTTCCCGTTCTTGACCTTCCATTTCAACGGCGCGGACGTCAAATTGCCCGCATTGAACGTCTTCATTTATGTCGCCAACGACGTCGTATGCCTCACGCTCGGCTCGTCCCAGTTTTCGCTCTACGGCAGCTTGGCGCAGACGAACTTCTTGATCGGACACGACATTCAGAATAAAAAGTTGTCCTTCAAGCCTGTCGATTGCAGCTTGTTCTGATTTTCTTTCCTAGGATGCGTCTTACTGATTCGTGTTGTTGCCTTTGAAATGGAAAGCCTTTGGTTGAATAACTAGAAAAAATTAATGATAAAAAGATATAATGCACAACTAGAAAAAATTGTTCAATTGGTCCTAAATCTATACTACGGATGCTAATTTAGTCATGAAATTTTTCGATCTCACTAATTCGGTTCTAAACCTTAACGTGAAAATGTAGTCATCTCTATCAATTTTTGCCAAACATTGCTAACATGGCCATTTTATGTGGCACGTTGCCATATCAGCGATTTTCAATGGAAATTACCAAAAAGTACTTAATTTGAATTTTGTGCAAAGGTTAAGATTTGAACCGGCAAAGTTGGAAAATTTAAGGATTGAATTGGCACATATATAAGATAGGTTTAGGACTTATTAGGTAATTCTCCGTGCTATTGCATAGCAAGAATTGTTAATGTTTTCATTTATCTATTTTTCTGTTCTTTTATTCCTTAAAATAGAAAAAAAATAGAAATGCGTTTGATAACGCCAATTGATTTTTTCATTCCTGGGAATAAAATGTTGTTTCCAGGAATAGATTTGGAGTAAGAATGAGAAGTAGAAAAAATTAACTTCTTATTCTTGGGAACAATTTCTAGAAACTATTTCTTGGGGACTACTCACCGTCTATAACATGCCGCTACCCGCCCACTACCGCCCGCAACCTACTGCCGCCACCGCTAGTTGCTTGCCACCCACCGCCCCTAGATGTCAGTCGTTGCTGATGTCGCGACCTCCCTCTCGCATCTCGGAAGGCTAATGGCTCGACTGAAAGCTATCCACCAATTCGCGACTTAAGATCTGAGGTTTTAACCTGCAATTCAATTTCATTTTTAAAAAAAGAGTTGTCACTAGGGTGAGTCGATTAGAAACCCAAGTAAAACATCGAGAGAAATATTTTACTCATGTGCAACTAGAGAAATTAGGATCCGAGAACTTGATTACACTAATTAATCACTAATGCCCTTAGGTACCTAATCTTGTTTAAACTCTCAAATTTGATTTTTTTTTTTTTTTTTAATTTCAAGGACTTTTCATGCATTTGCAAAAAAAAAAAAAAAAATTGGCTTTTATCTGATTTTTTAGAGAATATAAAATATTTCTAGACATCTTTGGTTTTTTTAGAAAATGTAAAATATTTTTGGATTTTTTTAATATTAAAAACTATTTTTTCGATTTTCTGATTTTTTGGAAATTATAAACTATTTTTCGGATTTTTGGATTTTTATAAAAAAATAATTTTTTTATTTTTTAATAATATATAATATTATATTATAAAATAGACGGACCCGGGTCGGACTTTTGGATCCGGCCCGGGTCTGGGCTAGCTCGGGCTCCCGAACCCTAGGCCCCTTGGCTGGGCTGAATCCGGCTCATGGGCTTGGTTCACCTGGCCCAAGAGAATTACCTGAAAATAAAAGAAAAACAGTCAAGCCCAAAACCAAGTTTGGCCCAAGAAAAACAGAAGTGGGCCAACAGACCTAACTCATCTTGACCCAAAAACTAACGGGTTGATCGGGTCCTCGTGCCCGACCCGGTCGTGACCCGACTCCCTTGCCCCCTCTCTGTCGCCTGTTCTCCGCGACTCCGAGGGGGATGGCCGAGCGTGTCCCGGCTCGGCCACGGCGAGCCGTGGCGATCGTCGTGGGACCAGCGGACGAGACGACGAAGCGGCGGGTGGCACCAGGGACGGCGTGAGGTTCAGCCGAGATTGATGGGTGGCTCCGTCATCGCGGGACAGAACAGCGACGGCTTCAGGCACGGTCGTCGGCGGAGCGGCGTGAGCAGGCGGCGTCGGGGATGCGTCAGGTCCGGCAACTCGCGTTTACCCGACTGACGCCGGGGTTCGGCTCCACAGCTCTCTCTCTCTCTCTCTCTCTGAACTCAAATCTGGTCACTCGACTCCCTCAGCTCCCTCACTTTTCGTCGTTGGCTCCCCCTCTTCTTCAGATCTGGTCTCTCGGCTGGCGGTCGCTCGGAATTCTGCCCTCCCTGGATGTCTCTCCCGGGAAGTCAGAATGCCTGAGCTTCGCAGCCCTCTGTTTCTCTCTCTCTCTCAAATCTCTCTTTCGCTCACAGCTCTCTCCGCCCTCCGATCTCTCTCTTTTTTTTGCTGCCCTTTCTTCTTCGCCCGCCGGCCTCTATTTATAAGCGAGGAGTCCGGTCGAAGGAGGTGCTCCGACCGCTGGTCTTTGACGCGTCGACCGGCTCCTCCTCGGCCAAACCGGCATCCCCTCAGCTGTTCGCGTGCCCCGCTCTACCGCGCCACTTGCTTTGCATTGAAGACAAGTCCCATCCGTCCGGGTCTCCCGCCGGTCTTCGCGCTGCTCCGCTGGACAGCATTAATGGCGCGTGCGAGGAGTCCCCATCCGTCGCCGGCTACCCTAGCCTCCCTCTTCTGCTCTGCTCTCCTGCGTCTCGCGTGCAGAGAAGAAGAAGAAGATGGAGAGGGCCGGGCCGCGAGGGTGAGGGGGGCCAAATGGGCCCAAACCCACGAGAATAAAAAAGGGGGAGTTGGGCGCAAAGGCCCAGCTCGCGTGAGCCTGCGTGGACAAGAAGAAAGAAGGAAGAAGAGGGCTGGGCGCGAAAGCCCAACCTCTCTATAGGCCTCTCTTTTTTTCTTTTTCTTTTTTTAAAATAATAATTATCAGAAAAAATAGTGTAAAATAAGGCAAAATAAAACTTAGTAAAGTTAAATAATATTAATACTTAAGTGAGGCAAAAATCATTTTTGTTAGGGCCAAATTAGTCCCTAATTTTCTAGGTAATTTAAATTTAAACAATTAGTCAAAATTTAGGTGTCAACAGCCGGCCGTTGGTCGCCCCCGCCCCAACTTGCCGGCCACCAACCGCCTCCACCTGCTCGCCCCCAGCCGACCACCAGTTGCCGCTAGCCTTCGCTCCCGATGTTAACCAGAATAATAAATTTTTGTAATTATCAAATGCTCTATTTTACTCAAAAATTGTTTCAAGGAGTAGAAATAGAAAAAAAAAATTATTTCTCAAAAGAAATTGTTATCGGGAATAGAAATGTTACTAAATACACCTGATATGACCAAATATAAGAACAACAGATTTAGGACTTATTATGTAATTCTACCCATATAATATTGGCAAGAATCGGGGTTTTTGTTATTATAAGAGGAAGCTTTTGATCTTTGCTGAAACAATCCAGCACAGAGCATTACTCATCTCGAAATCACCGACCACGCCATGCATGTGTAGGGAGAGTAACGTCCGATCGTGGAAGATCAATCATTTTCTTCCTTTAAATGTTTTGGATCACCCAGGTTTACTTTACCAAAAACACGCAATCCCCTTTGGAAAATAAATCATCAATCCATTCCCATCGTATCCTTATAATTACAATGTCCCTCTACAAATGATAATGCGCACTCGCCCAAGAACCCAGAGAACGTTTCTAATTGCACAATGGAAGCCTCTCTCAAATTTCATTCTCTTCTTTCCTTCGCTTTGATCCTTGCACTCTCGACTCCACGTGAGTCCGCTTCTGAGTATAGCTTCACCACGGAGCTTGTCCGCATCGACACCCCAAACTCCAGCGACCCGTATCAGCACGTGGTCAACGCCTTTCGCCGGTCCATCTCCCGCGCCCACCGTCTCAGCCAGAACTCTGCCGGCACCCTGGCCATGCCGCCCGGGGTGATTACCAACTCCGACGGGTCGTTCACAATGAACATGTCGCTCGGGAATCCGCCCGCGCCTTTCGTGGGGATCGCCGACACGGGGAGCGACCTCATATGGACGCAGTGCGAGCCGTGTCTTCAATGCTTCAAGCAAAAAAGCCCGGTTTTCGACCCTAGCATGTCCTCCACGTACCAGGACATCATGTGCGAGACACCGCTGTGCAATGTGCTGCGCCCCTACAGCTTCTGCGGCCCAGACACCGAGTTGTTTTGCATGAACTTGAACAGTTATGGCGATGGTTCGTCCACTTATGGACGCATAGCCACGGAGAACTTCATCTTGGGGTACGTTTCCGGCCAGCCGGTGAATGCCCCACTGCTCTTCGAGTGTGGACACATGAACGGCGGGACCTTCACGGATGTCACGGACGGGATTATCGGGCTCGGGGGCGGCGCCGTCTCGCTCGTATCCCAACTGAGCGAGGACACCGGTGGGAGATTCTCCTACTGTTTGGTGCCCCTTGGCTCGACGACAAAAACGAGCAAATTGAACTTTGGGGCCAACGCGGAGGTCGGCGGCGACGGCGCCGTCTCTACTCCTCTAATCCAGAGGGATGACCAGAAGACTTACTACTACCTGTACCTAGAAGCGGTAAGCGTCGACAACAGGAGGATAGATTTCCCACCCGGCGGGCCCTCCCCGGACCAAGGCAACATCATCATCGACTCCGGCACGACCATGACGCTGCTGCCTCCAGATTTGTACAGCCAGATTGAAGCCGCCGTGATCGAGTTCGTCCAATTGCCCCGGGTGAACGACCCGTCTCAGACCCTCAGCCTTTGTTTCCAAGTGGCAACCGAGGTCACCCTCCCGTTCTTGACCTTCCATTTCAACGGCGCGGACGTCAGACTGCCCGCATTGAACGCCTTCGTTCTTATCGCCCAGAACGTCCTATGCCTCGTGCTCGGCCCGTCCCCGACTGCGCTCTACGGCAATGTGGCGCAGACGAACTTCTTGGTCGGACACGACATTCCGAATAAAATAGTGTCCTTCAAGCCTGTCGATTGCACCTTGTTCTGATTTTCTTTCCTAGGATGCGTCTTACTGATTCATACGGTTTAGGATCGAGTGGCGTGTTGTTGCCTTTGAAATGGAAAGCCTTTGGTTGAACAGGACGGATCCTATGTACTCTTAGCCGTTAATGAATAATATTCTCTATGTTCTTGTAAGTTTGTTTTCTTCCTTTCTATTACGGTGGCCATCAAATGGGTAGATCGGGTCGCTTTGGGTTGGGTCAAAAACAATTCGACTCATATCGATTCATTTAATCGGTTTTGACTAATTTTCATACAATGTAAATTTAACGACTCATATCCGGCCCGATCCATATTATTAAGACACGTCTGTAATTAATCTCACCTATCAAAGCTCGTATCAATTCATTTAAAGCACGTTTAAACCCATATTTACAATGCACGTGGTTTTCAACTACTTAATTTTTTTTCCTTGTATCTTTCTTACTTTTTCTAACCATATTTTTCTTGTTTGAAATTAGAAAAAATAATAGCTTAGATAGTCAAAGTAAATATAATTACTATTGTAGCTAATGAAGATGATTATTTTTCAAAATATATATTTCGCGAGCTCCTCGATTAGGGTCGTCACATATATACACATACACAGTGGCAATCTCACTGATGGATCCACTTTGAGAGCACATAGCTATAATTTCATGAGGCAACGAATGAAGAACATAACTCGCAAGCTCAGTTCTCCCCATCTCAAACCATCTAATCCACCATTTCCATGAGAAAGCCCTAACTGGCATTTCCTTGAACAACTCGCGAGCAAACCAAAAGAATTGCAGGAATTTCAATTTCGATTCCTCCAAAACACTCAAAACCAGAGCGTTGAAGATCTAAAGCAAATTAGGGACCATAAACAAGGCAGCAAACGAGATCTAGGATTCAGAAAACCACGTTGGGGACAGTGGCCGATTCAACCACGACGTGAGGGTAGGGGTGTCAAATGGGTGGGTCGAGTCGGGTTTGGGTTAGGTCGAAAATGGTCCGACCCACATCGACCCATTTGACCTGTTTTGACATATTTTAATGCAATGTAAATTTAATGACACATACCTGACCCGATCAATACCCGATCCATATTACCAACACATATGATTATTTAACTTAATTTAAGAAAATCTACTCCCATTTATTTAATCAACTTTAAACTTTTCACATATAAATTATTTGAATAAAAATTTCACATCAAATTTATAAAGTAAATTAAATAAAAAAATTAGTAAATAAAAAAATGTGGATACCTCTAAATTGAAAAAAAAAAAATTGGAAATTTTTTTTTTAAAAAAATTGAATTTATTATTAATTTATTATTTGATTTTTTTCTTTCTTTTTATTTTCCCTTTCTTTTCTCTTTTCATCCTTCTTCCTTCTTCTTCCCCCTTTTTCCTCTATTGGTGCCACTTGACGATGACTAGCCAAGACGCGGGCCAATGAGCTCAAACTCAACCAAGGCGACGAACTCGAGGCTTGGCCAATCTAGGTTCCACCGTGGTCAAGCTCAAGCTCGCTTAGATCTGGTAAGCCGTGAACTTTGTTGTTGCAAGCGAGTTCGAGGCTCGCTTACTCAAATCCAGGCAAGCCGCAACTCGGCCAAGGCCAGCAACCTCACAACTTGGCCAATGCCGACAGTCTCGCAACTCGGCTGTCCAAATCTAGGATGAGCTTCGACCAGCAAGCTTAGGGCTCACCAGCCCAAGCTCTATCGCAACAAATCCAGGCCAAGCTCTAGTCAACGACGACAATCTCGGGATCAGCCATGGTGACGGTGGCATAGCGAAATCGGCAACGGAGGTCGAGAACACATAGAGAAGGGGGATGGAAGGAGAGATGATAAGTCTACCTAATAACTCACTTAACACATATTTGACTCATATTTAACTTTCACTAGACTAGGAAATAACCGAAATCCAAACCGAACTGAACCGAACCGAACCGAACTGAATGGAACCGAAATTTCGGTTCGGTTTTTTCCGACTTTTTTAGCAATTTTGATTTAGCTCACAAGGAAGCGATTTTCCTCAAACCCATAAAACTCCTCCCCGTCACATCCCAGATCAAGCTCCCCAAGAACGCTTCTCCTTCTTTCGTGGAACATTCTCTTGCTCCTCTGTCTCCTCTTGCTTCTTCCCATCCTCTCTTTCAGCTTCGACTCTTCCTCCGCCGACCCTAGAGTCCCCATGGCTTCCTCGGTCGAAGACGTCGTCGCTCCTAGCTTTGCAACTCCAGCATCGACATTTCCGCATCTGGGGCATCTCGGAAGCGAGCCTTTGGTAGTTGTAGCGACGGGCTTGGCTCATGCTACTTCCTCCTCAGGTCCATTCGCCCGGTTCTTGACGGGCTCCTCCTTCTCCTTCTTTCTCTTACGTTTCTTCTGCTTCAACAACAGGAGACAGAGGCCGAGATCTCGAGAGGACGTTGCTGAAGAACTAGAGAGAGTCCAAGCTCTCCACAGCCCACAAGCAGCTCTCCATTCTCGCTCCCCCGTGAGCGTACGAAGGAAAAGCTACTTGAGAAAAGGGGAGATCTGCCAACGAAAGGAGAAAGGCTGATCTACGCTGCAACTTTTTTGTCTTGGACAAGACGGGACGCGAGTGCGGAATCCTCGTCAGTTCAATTCGGTTAACCGATATGGCTCGGTTAACCGAATTGGATAGATTCCGAATTATGAGATATAATTTGATTTTTTCAGTTAACCGAACCGAAAACGCATGAAATTTCGGTTCGGTTTGGTTCGGTTTTCGATTTTCGGTTCAATTACTGACACCCCTACACTAGACATATATTTGACCCATATTTAACTTTCACTTGACTCATATTTAATCTATATTAACTTTCCATTGACTCATACTTGACCCATTTAACTAAAAGTAAGTCATAATATGGGTTTATGACCCATATTGACACCTCTACGTGGGGACGAAGATGAGTCACCTTGTGATTTGACTCGGAGGCGAGAGTGGAGGAGAGCTAAAGGAGAGAAAAGAGAGAGTGGGTTCGGGGGTGGGAACCATGGTAGTCGCCGGGGAGAGTCCCAGCTGAGGGTCAAGAATCGAGGTCAAAGTACGTTGGGTTGGGTTGGGTTGGAAAAAAGTGTAGACCCATTTAGAAATCCATTTAAGACTCACGTTTGATTGAGCTTTACAGTTCGAATCCATAATAACCATTTATTAATGATAGCTCAAGGCATACTGACCATTTCAGCAAAAATGGGTTAAAATATGGATCATCAATCCATTTTTTGACATGTCTACTTTCTATAGATCATATCAATTTTCAATCATTATTAATTGAGTTAGTATCGCAAAAAAACTCTAGATCAATGACAAATTTATCATAAACCAATTTTTTTTAGCATGAAACGCCCTAAAATTTATTTCATGAAAAACACAATGAAATAAAAATAATTTCTAAGCAATTATTTTTCAAGAATATATGATATTGTTTTCCTCCATTTGTCAAAAATACAAAAATGAGTCGGGAGAACAATTTCTGCACTTCGAAATAGGACATTGATTTGTGTTTTCTCTTAAAAGAATGAATTGTCTTTTTTGGAGCACTTTGATACATTGCTTGATTTATATGCTTCGTTTGATAATTACTTGTTGAATTAATGCGTCTTCAATTCACATGAGTAACTACTTTAGCAAGATCACCGAGATTTTAAGTCAGATTTTTAAAGAAATTTTCACAAGCAGTTGGTGGCCTTTATTGTAACAAGCATCGCCAATTCAAATTGATCTCCCAGCTCCACCTATATCCGCAGAACCAACAGTAGAAAGCAAATGTGGATGAAGAGAGAGAGTTGCACATCTAGGCGATGGATGAGAGCTCCCTTGGATTCGAGATCAAGCGTGTTTGGACTCGAACCTCGTGGCCCCAGCTCCCCACGGGGTGGCTGCAAGTGAAGAAGAGGGAGCCACCGATAAAGCTCGCAACTGCAGCAAGGAGTGCTTAGAGGTCGGGGTTGAAGTTTATGTTGGAGAGAGAATATCAGAGTTCAGTTAGATGACAGGTGAGTCCGAGGAGGAGAGAAAAGTTGACAGTGTAAAGAGGGAGAAGAGGAAGGTGAAGAAAGATGAGCCACTCCAGCCAGACTTTGCTTCATGGAAGAAGCTACTTTGGTAAACCTGTTTTCAATCAGTCTACGAGACGTCCTCTCTGTTCTTTTGCGAAATGACTTTCAACATTTTCACATTGGAAGTTTTTTTCCTTAGTTTAAAACCGGAGTTTTCTTATCTACAGAAGACATTTTCCAAATGAAGAAAACATTTTCTGGTTTAAACCTTTTCCTCCAAACAAACACATCCATCATATGCAAACTTGTGACTCAAGAAATAGAAGAGGCATAGCAAAATCGAAATAAAAAGTGAATCAGGTATTTCTGATATTACCATCTCCCATTCAAAGCCGGAGTTGGTGAGTGCTGTCACAACAAGCTCTAATGAGTGACAGCGAGCAGTTCTCACAAACGAAGTTCAATGATTTACACAAAATGTGACAAACCATGTCTAAATCAAACCCACCTATTTCTTGTTTAGGCCAACGAGCAGCATGTCCAATATACAGGGAATTGGCAATGTCACCAACTATACAAATGTGGTCACTCTAGCACGAAATTGCATCTCTCTCTAAATAGGAATGAGGTGGCGCAATTTAGAACCTATTAGCAGAAAACAATAAGAGTAACTTCTTTTCACTAGACAACTTAATCATGAGAGCACACCCTCACCTCGTTCACGTGCAATGGAGGCCGAAAGAATACCAAGGTCACGATTTAAGAATGTTAATGCAGATTCACATTCTGAGATTATTCTCGTGACAGAGGAGGGTTCGCCAGAAGCCGTTTCAGACAACCCAACAGCCAGAGCTGCATATGAATCTCTGAGATTCCTCAAGTTTCCAAGGAACTGCAGAAAGTTTTAGCAATGGATTAAGGTTAAAGATGCTTAAGGGATGTTAAGTCCATCCATGATATGAGTTAGTAAAAGAAACTAATGAAACCTACCGAACTGACAGAACCACCACCTTTGGAGAAATTTCAGTACGCAATATAAATCAAGCTCATGCATTGAGCACTATGAATAGATTACTCTAGGTCAAGTGACATCCCATTAAGAACTGCAAGTATATAAAACAAATATCTTTTTTCAGAGTTGAAAGTTCTTAAGTTTTTCCTATATGCGCATACAAAAATTTAAAGATCCTTTTTGTATAAGTCACCACATCTTGATGCAAAATCAACATGTGAAAACATGCAAAAAATTTTGAATATATCAACAAGCTTATGAATACATAACCAACACAAAGCTTCTCTTAAGATTTTATGAATCCAAATTAACTCTGTGGCCAGCTATGACAATCATAGCATGTGATTTTAGCATGGATAACACACATGCAAGAAAAGTAGATATCTTAATTCATCTAATGTGATGCTTAAACTATCCTGGTGGTACAGATTAAATAAAAACTATCCCTGGTGGTAGTTTTCCCGTAATTGATTGGAGAATACCGTGTATCTTAGGAAAATAACATATCACTAGAAAACAAGAAAACTTTTGCTCAATAAATAATTCATGCAAACCCAAACTGAGAGCTTTCTAAGTTTTCTACAATTTTCCACCTTATCAACATTCAACTCTTTTTTCACTTTGTGTATAAATTCAGAAGATCTGATGCCGGACTTCAATGCAGCTAAAAGAAGTGACAAGAGCATGTGAGATTCCATCAGAGCCTACATATAAAAAGCATTCAAATACCTTCAGAAGCATCTTGTACGCTTCCAATAAGCGATTAGCGGCTGGTCCAAACCCATGGAGTTGGGGCACCTCCATCATGTGTGTCCAAGGGCGAATTTCCTACAAACAGAAAATAGCACAGATGTTTCCCTGACAAGAGGCCGCCTTCGAAAAATAGCTTAAAAGAGAGAAAATTAAGAGTATCGAATGAAAGCAAGAAACAATGAAAACCTTGGTATAGATCATATTGAATGTTCTCGCAGTTTCTAGAAAAGATTCCAAATGTGCTCGTAGTTGCGCTTCAACTTCTGTGTACTCCTCATCTGGGTTGTAAGCATGCTGAGACAAACAAAAATCTATAAGACTTGATGAAAAGGTTACAAGGAGAACTTAAAAACTAATGAGCATCATAAGAACTATGACTGAGAAATGTTCTAGAAGTGTCTCTAAGAAGAATAAACTAGATAAAAATGAGGAAGTCAGAAATATCCAGGAAAACATGAAAAATAGCACATTCCAAATAACGATCTAGGTCTGTCAAAAAAAAAAAATTACTGATCTAGGCACATGATGCTGCCGTAATCAGGAACAAATAAATAAAACCATCTGAATGAAAATTTTGTACATGTTAAAAGGATAGAACAGCCTAAATTTACTTCCATGCAATTCTAATTAGGCCAACAAGGAGCAGTGTAGCTGAACTCAAACTCTGTACTTGATAAGAGTCAGCCACCAAAATAATACAATTTACATAAATTATTATAGCAGAAAGTCCTTTCCTAGCCTATGATAGGTTTGAGGGCCTAGACGATGCATTCAACCTTGACTCTCTGAAAGCCAGATAGTTAAAAGCACAAAGCAGGCCATTGTTGGATGGACTGATGGTGCAAATAGAAACTTCATCCTCATTAAAACAGATAATGACTCAAATGTCTACAGTATCACATTATATGCATCACAATTGCATAAGATAGTAGTAAACAGGGAGCTGATCCACGAACTAATAATGTGAAGTATATTAAAAAATGTATATATGAATAGCTATGGTAAAGCATATCGGGCAAACCTTTGATGCTAAATCATCAACTTTCTGTTGCAGATTCATGAGTATCTTTGATTGCTCAGAAAGCTTTGTCTCTAACTCCGAAACATCTGGCCTGCAAATTATCGTTTAGTTAAAGGAATTCAATCTGACTACATGCAACTGACAAAGTTTCATTCGAAAATTCTTTTCATCAATAGTAAGCGGCAATTGCAGTTTACCCTGCTCAAAAATGGCAGCAGGCACAATTTATCCCAGCCTCAATTTTTCCTATCCTCCCTCCACCCATTTTAAGTCTATTGCAAAACTGAAATTGGCACTCCAAGGCCTACATGACAAAAACACCCCATTACATAAGAGAATTTTCCCCTCAACTAAAATGCCCTGCAATGTCCTCCCTATCCTTTCAACTTTTTGCCATTGGCCTGCTGAAACTCAATTGTGCAGACAGATAACCTATTATTTGATTTATGGTTTCATTGATGATGTTTTTTTTTTTTAAGAAAGACTGGAAAAAGTCAAAACCACCATAAACAACTTCTTAAAAATATTGAATTCATGAATGCCTTCACTTATTAATGCCAAGTGTAAAAGATGCAAGTTGAAGTTACTTTACGCTCATTGCAATATCAAATTAGTACACTCTCAGTAGTCAATACATAATGCCATAATTGTTTGATGAAACTACCTAATTCACACTTGATGCAGCCGGTCTGATTCAAACTTGATGTCAGCGCCCCTATTTCATAAAAACTGAGAGAATTCTGAAAATCGAGACAAATAACGACAACGCATGCTACAACTTGTTGACTACTTGTAACAAACTGAAAGCCATGGAGGACAATTTCCGTGATTGAAAGAACAAAGGGGAAAAATTAAGAATGATAGATGATCAATGGAAGGGACCTGAAATTAGATATAAGAATACTGATCATTATCTTCAAGTTTGAATTAGCTATTTGCAATGAGCTTAGATATTAGGAGGCAATTGCAAAAGTCGAACAAGGATTTAGTTCAACGCACAGTTCAGGACGGAAGAACTGCATTCTAGTAGTAATGGAAAAATTGTAACACAATCAGGCATCACAAACAAGAAGAGGATGTCTTACAATGGATATATAGATTGAATCTGAACATCAGCAGGGAACAGCTTGCACTCCTCAGAAAAAATCTGAGCTTGCTTTTCTGCGATAGAATCTATTAGTTGGATATCTTTTGCTGCTTGCTCATCCACACTGCAAAAGACAATATCAAATGCCAATTCAGAAGACGAAATTGCTGGCCAGGACACTTTCCGACATTCAATCGGCATCTATATAAAATGAACTTGTGCATATTCCCTAGTAATGAGTGTGCCAATCCCTGGATAGTCCATTTCTAAAAGAATTTAATTAATTTCAAGTGTCTTAATAATCTTGTGGGATGACTATTTTACTGTTAAATTCCAGTAAACATCAACCAACAAAGCCCACCTCCATTCGGGATTATCAGCATAGATGCTTGCCTCAACAAGATCTACAATTAGCTGAAGCATTTCAGTGCGATCTTCATAAGTTCCTCTTCCCTGCAACAAAACCGTATCTCATTCATGAGGAGCTAAAATAGAAGTACTTTAAATGTTGCTAAGCCAAATTAGTAGAGATGACAAATGCAACAAAATCGATCCAGGGATTCTTTAATGAGAGTTATTTTTACCTAACTTAAAAAGGACAAATGATGCTCCTTAATATACGTAATACTGCACCCAAGTTATGGCACACGAAACATTAGTGCGGATTATTGTTTGTATGGTCCTAAATCAGTACAGTCCAAGCATTTAGTGAATTCAACCCTCAGACAGATAATATCAAATTCTAATGATTCTCAATTATGCTCATACGTATTATTGAATTGAGCCAACATGTTCTTGATCATACCTCGATGTGCTCTTCTCAATGCTAGGTATTGTAGTAATTACTATTTATAGATGAAGATATTCACATGTTCTATCCTTCAGAAGAAACCAATGTCCAGATAAATAATCACTTTAAAATGAATTATATGTCAGAGGATGCAGTATAAACTGAGCAGGAAAACACAAGCAGATCCATTTAGCCAACCCACAAGTAGAGAAAAGGTTCTGTTCCTCTTCTTCAGTTGTTTAGACTGTGTAGCCCTAGACATATATTCAATAAATCACCATAGGAAAGCCAAACTCTTTCGATAAGAAGTATGCACACTAGCCTGGAATACAGGTTCATCCTTGCCTAGCTCACTGAAGCTAGTGAACACACATCCATACAACATGCACAACCAGACAGCAGACACTATTAGCATGCACACATCATCCACGTCCACACACTCACCCAATATCCATATGCGCACACTCACAGACAGTGTGCATACATTCCAAGCACAGACAACTCCAACATAGGCATGCGCATGCATAACCACGTGCATGCATTGACAGTCACCTCTCCTCATCTCCCAATGATCTCACTACCTTTTTTTCACAAATTGCTTCAGTATGACCAACTTTGCAACACGTGGATTGATCCATGAAAAGCCAGTACTTCAACATGCTTCAAAAGATTCAGAATTGTTTCATAAGATCCCACTGCCACATAATTCGGAACCTCTCCAATTTTTTTCTGCGTTTTGTAGGTTAAATTTAGAAAAACTTAAACAACGATAATCGCGGGCCTCAGCCCTGTGTCATTGCTCCAGGTACTATCTAATGCATTAAAATTTTAATTTTGAGAACTTGCTCATTCGCACACTGATCAATAAGTCTAGCCAGATCACCCACAGGAAACTACTTATGCGTTTTCTCACAGGGAAAAAGAGAACTACATTATCATAGCAACTCCACGCAAGAGCTTTGACACAGCAGATCGATTTATTAACATGATGCAGGTCAGTATTTCGATAGCCACTAAATGGGTGACCACGAGCTCATTCATCAAAACCCAGGAGAGAAAGATCATTGACCTGTATAACTTCCGTGTCCACGGTCGTCGTTATGCCCAGAAACTTCGCGATCTCCGCCAAATCTGGGCAATTCAAAAAGGGTCTAAAATTACCAGTGAATTGCAGGGCGGTCTCCTCGCGTCAAGTTCCGCAATCTAATCGAGAAAATGCTCGAAAGCCCACGAAAAGAAGAAACGAGAAAACGACAGAGAGCATGGAAAGTGTAAAACTTGGAGGGACGAAAGGGCGCACATTGTATGCGGGAGGTCTCCTCGTCGCGGTCCATGGCGTCGCCTTGCAGGTTCTGCTGCGAGAACGGCGACTTGTCGCCCAGGAGCCTGCGAATTCCATCGGGAAGAAGAAGCGTGAAGGGAACGCGTCAGCCGTCGCGCGAGCAAGCGGAACCGTTGGATCCGGTCGGTCGACGGATCGATCGACGGATCGATGGAGAGGGAGGGGGAGAGAGGGGGACCTGAAGAAGAGCCATTCGAGGAGGGCATAGCGCTCCATGCCGGCGAAGAGGAGGGACTGGGCCGGGGCGTGGGCGCGGGGGTAGTTCAGCATCGCCAGCTTCTTCTGTATCTCCTCCATCTGCTTCGCTGCCATTCTCCTCTCTCTCTCTCTCGTGTTCTTCACTGGGAAGTTCTCTCTCTCTTCGCTCTCAGTTTTCGTAGAGGTGCGATCTGGTAGTAGTTCGAAGAAATGATCAAAAAACCAAAAAAGGATCGGACGGCTCCGTCGCCCGTTTGAGGGAGATGGGCGGTCCGGCCCTTCCATGTCGGTGGGGAGCTGGACCATTCAATGGACGACACGTGGCGACACGTGTTTGGTCCCTCTTTCCCTCCCTCCCTCCCTCCCTCCCTCTTTATTTTAATATATTGGGCATTTGAAGAACGGCTCTCTCTTTCCTCTTCCTGCATTTTGAAATTCATCCCCTTCCCCCTCCCCTCTCTCTCTCAAACTCCAACCCCCCTGCCTCTGCCGTCGCCTCCAAGAGCTCCTAACGACGACTACAATTACCTTGAGAGCACTCGCCAGTCCTTGCATTGTCCAATTGATTAAAGTCATTCCTTCTGTAAGTGTCGTGCTCAACTAAACATCTCAATGAATAGAGAATTCCTTAATATAAACACCATGACCAATAGGGACTTTTGGAAGAATTGTAGTCCTCGATGGGGCTCCTGAAGGTGAACACAATGTGGTGAAGGCGGATATGAGTTTGGGACCTAGCATTTACGACTGACAAACTCATCAAGGAATCACACTCTCTGATGGAGCTCCTAGAGGCGACATCCGAGTTTGGGAGTGAGAGAGGGAGTGAATTCGTTATAAAAAGGACGAGATAGTGTGTCTTTGATCTTTGGAGGAGGCGCCTTGGAAATGGAGAGAGAAACCCAGAATAACATGAGGCGCCACATGTCATTCATTAAATGATCCAACCTCATGAAGTAAGGTTGGTACCATTTTATGGAAGTTGTTGATAGTGACTCTAGTTCCTTTGTGTGTCGAAAACTCTTAGTTTTCATCATAAACCCAATAAATTGTTTGTGGTTGTTATGAATGTTATATTTAAATTTTTAGTGAAAAATTGTTTAAAAAGTATAAACCTATTGTGCGACAGTCAATTTAATTTTAAACATTTTAATTAGGTCATTTAATTATAAATCTTTTAACTATTTACCAATTTAGTCATAAACCCGATAATTTGCTAATTTAGTTTTAAACTTTTGATAATTTGTCAATATAGTTCTTTTGGTTAGTTATTCAAATAATAGGTTTATGACTTTCAAAGGGTTTATGACTAAATTAATATAATTAAAAGGTTTAAGACTAAATTAGTAAATCATCAAAATATTTAAAATTAAATTAATACAATTAAAAAGTCTAGAACTGAATAAGCCACCATCCAATAAGCTTAGATTTTTTCGACAATTATCCTAAATTTCTGAGTTAACATCACCAAAAATTTCAAACTGATGCATCTCTGCCAAATTTACCTCAAACTAATTTTTATTTTTATAATAAATCTCCAACTAACACATCCATGCCACAACTATCCCAAGTTAATTTTGGTGTGACAAAAAATTCAAAATCAATACACTTATATCACATTCATGATAAACTAATTTTTATGTCACAAAAAATTTAGAGACCTTGGTGATTTTTGAAAGTTGGGGGAGCTCTTAAGGAAAATTTGGCAAATTTTTTAATATATAATTTTGTTGATCTAGGATTTTTTAAGGTATAAAAATTAGTTTAGGGTTAGCGTGGCACCCATGTACTGGCTTAGGTAATACAAAAGCACTTTAGAATAAATT
The DNA here is from genome assembly GCA_014182735.1 of Corymbia maculata. Lineage (NCBI taxonomy): Eukaryota > Viridiplantae > Streptophyta > Magnoliopsida > Myrtales > Myrtaceae > Corymbia > Corymbia maculata. The sequence goes on along the minus strand of CM024686.1, from coordinate 16,437,660 downwards.
TAACATAAGCATATCAATTTAATATATTTTGTGACACGAAAATCAATTTAGGTTAATTGTGGCACAAGAGTGCCGATTTGAAATTTTCAATGGTATCAACCCAAGCTTCTAAGCGTTACTAACTCTTGAAAAATGTGACATGCATCCTATGCAAAGCATGTGTGCAAACTTGCTATTAATTTTTACCACCAAAGTTTCTTATTTCCACATCTATCTTCATTGCTTAATATGAAGTTGTAATTGAATGCTAAATTTAGTGGACAAATTCATACATATGTAATTCCGTGATTTATTGTGAAAATAGCTTGATAATTAGTGTGTCATTTGACTTACATGAATTAAGTTATAGTGATTTTTGTAAAGCATTACTTTAGCCTTGCCAAGAGCATAATGAGTCTAGCCATTTGAAACAATGGAGTAGCATTGAAGTGGAAAATTCAATAAGATTTTCTTTAAATATGATCAATTAGTGTCTGAAAAATGGTATAAAATGAGTAAAAACAAATTAGGATCCATTTGTTTCATGAAAAATATAAGATTTAAAAAAATATTTTTTCTAAAAAAAGTCAGCTGTGTGGTTTACCAAAAAGAATGAACGAATAATATTTTCACCGGTGGGGTGCGGGGTTCCCTCGAGTCATCAAAAAAGAAAAGAAAAGAATGAACGAATAATATTTTCATACACAAAATTTTTCTAGGCATAAATTGTTATCAATAATAAAATCATTTTTTATTATATAATTATTTCAAGCGATATAAGCGATTATATTTAGGAACGTTAAATATGTTACCCGTTGGTCTTTGCATGTGCTGCTTTAGTTGGGTTGATCTATTTATGATACGTCTCAAATTTGGACCCGTCGAATAAAATCCGGCCCTTACGTTTTCACTTTTCCGATTCACACTCGATCCACCTATTTCAATTCCCTTCTCTTCCACAAGTTGCCCCTTCAATCTCAAAATGATTGGGCAACAAGAGGGAACGAGAACTCGTTCGTGAGCAACAAGAGGTTCAGTCTAGATTTTTGGTTATGCAATTTTCTAATTTTTCAAATCTTAAAAAAATAATATTTACAAAAATACCGATGAATTGAGTTTTTTCACATCTCTCTTTAAATGACTCGCTTTTTTTTTTTTTTTTTTTTTTAAATGTCATTTTGAAGTAATATCGGATTGAAATTTTTATCAATTAAACTTTGATTGAAGATTTATCACGAATCACAAAATCCGATTGGCATTCGAATTTGTAGATTTAAAGAAGACTGAGTTCTCTATATCGTATATCACACTCTTAGCCAAAACGATATGAATTTTCACATAAAACACACTAAAAAACTCACTTTTTGAAAAAAAAAATTTCTTATATTCAACTAGGTAAAAATAATGGAAAAAATATTGTAATGTGAAGCATGCCGGGAACAAATGCAATTACAATATGTAGATCTTGATGTTAAATAAGGGAAACTAGTAATTTTCACGGCATACCGGGGCGGCGCACCGGGAGTTCACGGTGGCCCTGGCATGTACGTCCCTCTCCTCTCCTCATCCTCTTCCTCTTCCTCTTCTCCTTCCTTCGCCACTCCCTCTCCATCCGTCTCGTCGAAAGTTCGACATCCTCATCGACTCTCCCCAAGGACAGTGATGGCGCGGCGTCACCGGAGAACGAGAACATGGCGAAGCCACTACAGGAGTGACTCGCCGCGAACCGCCTCTCCCACGTGGGCCCGCTGCTGCCGCCGTGGATATTTGGGCCGGCCCATGCTCCACGACCTTGATTTCATCTTCCCCGTGTCCGATCGCTCCAAAAGCCCAGGCCCCAAAACCACCGTCAATACCAGCAGGACCAAGGTAAAAATATGGGGGAAAATAAAAATCACAAGCCTACCCTCGAGAAAATGTAAGGTGGGCCGGGGGATCAGCGTGCGCCGGCCCAATAAGAATCGCCACGTGGCTCCACGTGGAGGCGGGGCCCACCAATATTTGAATTTTTTTTTTTTTTATCTATCTCTTCATTCAACGGGACGTCGTCTTCTCCATCAAGCCACACGAAAATCTTTCCCTCCGTCGCCGGCGGCCAACTGATTCCGTTTCGACGCTCCCTTCTGAAAATCGCCGCAATCGTCTTCTCATCCTCATCGCTTCACTCCTCCTGCTTGGATACTGCTATGCGCTGAGCTCTCTGCTGTAGCATCAATGGCGGCTGCGACGGCCGCGGTTCTGGTGGCCCTCGCGGCCGTCGTCCTCCTGTCCCTGGACTTCTCTCCCGCCGCCGCAGACGTCTCCACCCGCGTGGCCTACAACACGAGAGCCCGGATTACCCCCCCGGCAAGCTCAGCGTCCACCTGGTCCCCCACTCCCACGACGACGTCGGCTGGCTGAAGACCATCGACCAGTACTGCGTGGCCGCCGCCAACAACGCCAACTACTTCTTGGCTTTGTTTGATTTGCTCCACAAGGTGAAATCGGCGTTGGCTGAACGAGCGGTCGGCTTGAATTGGTTTGCGGGGAGCCTGCGTGCAGAACTTGCTGGACTCGTTATATCGGCGTTGCAAGTTGATAAGAATCGCAAGTTCATTTATGTCGTGATGGTACTTTTTTTTTTTTTTTAATTCAGTGGTGTTTTCAGATGCGTCAAGAGGAATGGTGGTTTGATTGGGCATGCGGTTTTTTTTTTCTTGCTTCTTGAAGGCTTTTTTTCCAAAGATGGTGGAGACGGCGAGGCGAAACGATGAGGATTAAAGTGAATGAGCTGGTTGACTCGGGTCAATTGGAGTTCATATACATTCGGCTTTATGAATTTTTCTCGTTAACGTCTTTCCACATTTGGTTACTCAATGGAAAATGGTCTTTCGGATTTGTGACTGATTATGAATTTAATGGTTGCATGCATCTGCATGTAACACATGGTTAATGCACTGAGAACTGAGGGTCAGTTAATTGGATTCTTACATGTGGAGATTTGTTTGCTTCAGTTGTTCTCTGCGCTGGTTTTGATACTGATCTTCCGGTGTTTTTTTTTCCCTTTTCTTTTTTTAGCTTTTTGCCTTTGCTTCATCTAAGAAATGGTGGGACGTTTATGCATGATGAGGCCATCCCACATTTGGTCAGACGACTCTAGGCCATTGGTATATCAAAAAGAAATTCAATCAGGTTCCTATAGTGGATTGGCAGATTGATCCTTTTGGACATTCTGCTGTTCAAACTTATGTGCTTGGTGCACAGGTATGTAACTTTTTTTCCTTAAAAATTGAAATCTATTCCATGCTTGGTGATCACCTTCTGTTATAGGTTTTCTAGTTGAGAGATCTTAGTTTCTCTGGAAATGAAAGAGTCTTTGCATAAATTCTACTTATATTGCATGATTCACTTATATTCTTTTGACAAACTCCTGTGCAGTTAGGATTTGACTGTCTCTTCTTTGCCCGCATTGACTACCAAGATAGAGCGAAGAGACTAAAGGATAAAACTGTTGAAGTTATATGGCGAGGTTCCAGGTCCCTTGGATCATCTTCTCAGGTTAGGGGAATGACTTGTTCTTCCTTTTAAGAATTGAACTGCCAAAATTTTGTTCTTGATGAGTCTTCCATAGTTAAATTTTGTTTCATCAATGGAGTTTTACTTGTTTCTTCTTTATTGATTCGCGTCTAACACTTTGTTCTTACCCTGCCAGATATTTGAACCATTTACGGATCTTCACTGGTGTATTCCCTAGGCATTATGATCATCCTGATGGTTTTGTATATGAGATAGATGATGTTTCCCCTCCTATTAAATCTTGTAAACCACATGGAAATGACATTGATATTTTAACAAATATGTTTCTGTTAAGCTAATTATCTTTTAACCTATTAAGGATGATATTTTCCTGTTTAATTATAATGTCCAAGAGCGAGTCGATGCCTTTGGGTTTCCATTGTAATGGATAAAGATATCACGAGCATTTTTGTGATCTTATTTGATAATTTATTGCCCCATAATGATAAGCAAGCAACTTTTGTCAGGGAGAATGCCCCCATTGACTTATCTCTAGAACCCATAGGGCTAATAGACAGAATTCGTCTTAGTGCCTTAGGGTACTTGTTTGTTAATTTTACGACTGCTTTATTCTCTTTTCCAAGTATTCAAGTGATCTGGAACGAACAGTGAAAAAGAGAAGTGATTGTCTGATATAATTATTAGCAAACATGATCAATTCTTGATCACAAAGCCGTGAAGAATTCAGGCTTAAATTTGTTGCAATGCTATGTTGTGTTTGCTTGGCCATTATATTATGTATCTCGTTAAGATACCTGCCTCGCACATGTCTACTTTCCACAGAACTTGTGAAATCAGCGGGACGGTGAGATGAATGCAAACCAGCATCCATCTTTGAGAGTGAAAGATGCTCAAAATGAGATTAATTAGCTGTAAAAATATTCTTAGTAGCATTATTTTCTAATTAAGCAAATTTCTTAGATGTCAACTGGTTATATTGTCTGGTGGTGACAATCAAGGCTATCTTTTGCTTCACAACCAATCGGGGTCCTTGGGGACCTATTACTCATTTCTTTGATGTGACACTATTGTCTTCCCCCCTGGCAAATAAAATTTTCTTTTTATTGCTTTGCACAAATCAAACTTCGACAGGATTAACTATAGTGGATTTTACACTGCTTTATTGGAGAGGGGTGACGAAATTATCTCTGCAGCATCGCTCTGGTGTGTTTTCTCTTTATTTCTGGTCAGCTGTGTTATTATAATTGTAGTTTGTCTACCTTTGAGAGAGTAAAAGAAAAACACGGAGAGGAGAAGGACTAGAGGAGTGAGGAGAGGCTTGAGGAAATAAAAGTCTGTTTATCTGGTTAAAATTTGTGTTGTTCGTTACATTCTATAGTGGATTTACATGGTTCCTATGCATTTCAAGAATTAAATTAGGAAGGAGTGAGGAAAGCACTGTGTAGCAGCTAAAATGGATATGACATGAGAAATTATGTTAGACATTCTTGAACCTTTATCTTTAGTTGCTTTGATGTTACTTCTGATAAACTCCCAGTTGTGTTTTGTGTTTTGTGCTTATAAGGCAAAAAAATACTTTGCTGTGCATTTCCTTTCTAATGGTATTCTTTATCTTTGTTGATATACTAACATCCATCTTTTTCAGTCATTCTGTTACTTAAACTTGAATGTTTTACTATGTGTGTGTGTTTTTCTTAATCTTTTTCTTCCAGTTTGGTAGGGACATGGCAGGTCGTGCTCGTAGTTCAACCTCTCTCTCTTGCCTGTATAGATTTGATGGGACGCATCTAGCAGAGATGCCTTTCATTGGGACGCATCATATTTGTAGGTGATAGGGGATGTGCTAAAGACTATTTTCTGCCATTGAGTTAGTAAGCAATTATAATTGTGATAGTGACCTCAAGCATTGTGAAGATGAGATTATCCATACAGGCATTTGTTAGACCACCTTGAATATTTTATTATGACGATTAACCAAATTGCCATTAGTTATTTGTTCCACTTCAAGCTCTACGCTCACTCAAAGTTGAGATACTGATTATCCCTGCTATATCCGAACTTTTGCACACTTGCATTGCAGCCTTTAGTTTCTCTCCTCTTTAAGGAGTCATTGAAGCAGGACATGAGGTCCTTGAATATGTTAGTATTCCTTGGTTTAGACATGTTGCAGAAGCTACTTCTTGAACAAGATACTGTTGCGGGCTCAAGAGGTTCAAGCTCTGATTTAAGTCTAAAAAATTGTTTACGTCTTTTGTTATTCTCAGTATCCGCATCTCACTGTTTATATGATTTCTTACAAATGCCAAGCCCATGGAACTGGAAATGGACAAGCAGGTTACTACCCCGGAACTTGATGATATTTGTCAGTATGACAATCCAGGTGAGCATTCTGGTAAGGAGGGTGATAAAGCAGATATAATGGACTGCGATCCAAAGTCTTAGTTCCTTGGGTGATGCTTCAACAGGGAATGGATCCTCTCATGATGCTTAAGATGATATGGAACTTTGAGGTTCTAGTGAAAGCCTTACAAATTTTGACCTTGATTTGGTTGACAAGTCTATTGAATCTGATGTGGATTACATATGTTCTACTCCATGAAATGCTGGATAGAAACTTGTAAGGTGGAAGACCAATCAATGTGAGGTTGTTGCCATGGGTTTATCTCAGTCTAGCGTAATCATCATTCCTGATTTAGCAAGAAAGATAAGTTTATGGTATTCATCTGTTCTTAGAGTACAGTTACATTGGATTCAAGCAATGTTAATTCACACAGCCAAGATCAAGCTTCTCTTTTCAGATTTTTTAGTGCATATAGTTTTGACTCTCCAATCAGGATTCGAAATACGCATTAGCGTAGGAGTCTAATTGTGAGGTGGCTCAATTGAATGATGTGAGCGACCCATTTGTGTAGATTGTAAGATAGTTTACTTTCCATGTTGGTTAGGTTTGCCTTCCGTTCTCGATTTTCTATAGTTGGTTTTGATTTTGATTTGAGTGTACTCCTTGAAATGGTTCTTTGATTATAGTTGCCAGTCAATAATTATTAATGAGTCTTGAAATCTCGCCATGTGTTTATGATTAAAATGTTGCTTCTTTGTTCTCAATGTGAATTGCCTATGTTGCCTCTTTGTGTGCCATTAAGGAGAGTATGTACATGTAAAAGTTGCATTTGCACGTATCTTAAACTTTCTTATCAAAAGAAAAGGTCCATAATGCAATGGAAAGGCTTTCGAATTCGGTGGTGCCATTGACTCTCAAGAGATGAGAATGGGCAAAAGTACAGCAAAAACTTGACACAAAGGAATCACGTAAATGTCAACTCTAGAAAAGGCTACCGAAAATTCGATATGGCTTATTTTAATAATATAAATCGCTTACATAGCTCACCGAAAACTAAGTCAATGAAAACTTAGCCAAAACAACATTGTTTTGTACTAACGTGACATTTTAAAAATATATTCATTAAATAATATTAAATAATTAAAAATATATTATTAAAAAATTAAAATTGATTAAAAAAGAGGAGGAAAGGAGGATCCGATGAGGGTTGCCAAACCCTCCCCTCCCCCCCTTTTATAAATAAAATCAATTTTTAATTTTTTTCTAGTCGACTTGGACAATTTTGAAAAAAAAAAACTCGTTAACAAATAAAATCATCAGAAAATGAACATATGGCAATTTGGCCGGATTTTTCGCCATTGGCACTTAATTGATTATTTTTTCTATGATTTTGGCACTTAAATATACATTTTCGAACTTTTGGCATTTAAGTATCCCCGTGCCAAGTTTTGGCACTCTAAGGATCCATACGTCAATGAAAATGAAAACATTGGATTGTTCTTGTAGAAACTAGTTTGATTACTTGCAATGAAAACATTGGCTTCAGGATTACTTGCAAGTTTGGTGAGTAGCAATTAGTTTGATTCAAATCATAAATTAAGATATGAAAGTGAAAGTGATATGACATGTATGTAGAGTAATTGTATAGTAAGGAAATTATAGATGGTGAGATTTGGGCGACTTTAAAGTTTCTAGGTACAATTATGAAGAAGTCATGGAGAATTTGCAGCAGTGGAATCACACTATACATTCACCGTCATAGAAGAAATAGTGGTCTCATGGTACTTTATTCAAAAGAAGAGTTTGCGTGATCTTCCCGATTATCATGTCAATTCTCAATTATGCGTATAAATTACTAAAATAATATCATACACCACATCAGCAAAAACGGGTTCTTTGATGTGATCACATGCCTCAACTTCACCCACTTTCACTTGCAGAAAAGTAGAGAATAGAATACTTGATGACTTGATGTCGAGTATATCACCGAGAGAGGGGCTTGAAAATCCAATTGAACTGTTTTGGCTTTGTTGGTGTGAAACAACTTTCAATCAAAGCAAGGCTTAACGCATGCTCATATAAATATCACCATAGGTGATCTAAATACAAAAAAAGTACTAGTTTAAATGCCCTACACTTTAGAGCTAAAAGTGTTAATACCAGTGAACTGATAACAATAATAGTTTTGAAAGTGTAAATGACTAATGATATTTACAAGCATTCGTCAGCTTTACTCATATCAGCTAGTATGTCAAACTTAATCTCTTCTGGGAGTGGGGCAAATGAGCCCGCCTTCAAATAGAAACTCACCAAAACCTAATTGCATTCTCAAGCAGTACATATGAATCCTATAGAAAAGTCATCAAGAATAAAGTTAAGGGAGAAATTTATAGATATGTGATTAAAAAGATACAAACATAAAACATTAAGAACGTGCATCTCATTTACGTGTGTAAGCATAACATTCTCGTCATAACCATAGTAGACTCCGACAACAATAATACTAAGAGAAAGAGTGACATGCCATACATGTGAAACATCGGCAAGACAACCAAATACATGTTATTGGAGCTTAGGTATCCATACTAAGAGGCATCAAACCTCACAAAGAGCTTGCACATGATAATGAAATTACCATGTGTAAGCACATCTTTGTTCATGCCCATAATAGCGAATGAGTATACTATTATCGCCATCACAGAAGACAAAAGAATTGTTAATGCTACATTTTTCAAAACTCCATTTACCATGTTGCTTTCTTTTGCCTCCCAATGAATTATGCAGCGACCATGCATTGTCTATGCCAACAAAATCGTTCAATTCATTTATCTCAGAATGTTGAAAAGAATTTGATGACCCCTATACAAAGGTATAAATAATACATTGAGAAATTCACAATTTGTTTAACAATGTACATACATAAATATTATCTCAAATAATTTCATGTTGAAAAAAATGAGACAACTTATACCTAACTCAAAATGTTTCCATGCGTGATCTATTATGACATTCTAACATCTATTGATAAAAAATCGTTATCAATAAGCATTAGAATAGTTTATTAAAAATAAGCAATACTGAAATTTAAAATGATTTTTATAATAAGTATCTAACTAGTGAATGGGGAAAATCCATTCATAATCCCCGATGATATGATGCAAGATGTTTGCATCTATTTAAAAAAAAATGATCTCATTAATAGAATGTAATAAAATATTTTTATGGGATTTATTTTGCTATTTTTATATCTATAAATGATAAACCACTAACAATAGACATTATAATTTGCAACAAATTTTAGCCAAACATGATTATAATAACCCAAATTTACTACATATTTGACGAATAAATGAGGAAATATTATTCATAATCATTAGCAACATAAGGAATGGTGCTTGTATCTATATAAAAAAAAATTGAACTAATTAGTATAATATAAATATAAATGTTGAACTTAAAGAGACACACTTAACTATAAAAATTTAGATTTGCTATAGGACCATCAATGTTGTTAAAACAAAAAGTATTTTGAGTTTTACTTGAATTTCTTAAATAATCTAATACATTAGCCTCATCATGCATTACTTGAACAATTAGTTCTACATTACAAAATAAGAAATATATTAATTAGCATAATGTAGCATAAATATTAAAAATAAACTCAATATATTAACTAGAACGCTATCACTTAACTAATATTGACTTTTATTAGTATTAGAAGTGCTACTTTCTTAGATTTTTTTTTTTGCTCGAGTTTTTAAGCCTTTTGTAACATGTTCCCTTTCCTTTCCTTTGAAGAGAGTCTAATATTGGCATCTAACACGAAGAAGCTCATCATTATCGACATCATTAACATCATTTGTTATAATCATATTTAAGTTGTATGATGAAATTTTAGTTACCATTGCATCAAAGTTCTTTGCTATCATCATAGTATTTCTATATTGAACTCCCAAATTCATTATTTTAAAAGCATTTGCATTAAACTAGATAATTAATTAAATGTGGATAGATCGGGTGATATTTCAAGAGATTCATCATTTACATGCCCTTGCTTTGCACCGTATTCAATATTTTCAATATATAAGAAAATAGAATAGCTGAAACTAATATGTTCCCATTCAACAAATGTAAAGCATGGCGACACAATCATTCATTTTAATTCAAATAATTTACATTCACAAGAAATTAATAACTCAATAGCATTAAATCTAATAACATGTTCACCTTGAATCTCATCATGTTTAAGAGTATACTTATAAATCAACCAATCAAAAAAAGTACTTAAATTCTTTTGGAGACACATTAAAATTTTTTTTCATCAAATCTTTTAAAAATGGCACGAGTATATATTGAAGCAGATGTGTCAATATCCCATTATTCAAAATTCTTAATTTGAGCCTCCCATGAGAATATATTCATAGTTTTTCTTATTTATTTAAATTATTATTCGTAGTGGTGAACAAATTATATAAGGGTCAATGTCTTATTAGACATTTGTTGGAAGGCATTGTTAGTGCTTTTTCTCTTTTGATTTAATCGTACACTACAAGAAAAAATATCACGACCAAGAACCGGACTCCATTTATGTCTTAGGTCATATATAATTTGAAACAAATTATTATTCTCAATGCCACACTCCTATTCCATTTTTCTCCTAGTAACTTCAAATTCATCTTCGGATTTACATTTATACATAAGTTTTGAGAAATATTTATCTCTATATTCTCGACTTGTGGTAAAGATGTATAATATTTCGAATGTCATTTTGTTTAATGTGCTAAGTGCATAAACAATGTTGAATATTTGCAAACATTGCTCAAATGACTTGATCTTGATCGATAAAAATGTTTTTTGAAGTTTTATTTTCCATATATTTCAAAAACACCTCAAATAACCAAATAAATGACTATGTAATCTCATTTAACAAAAATGCATAATCAAACAAAGTGTTATTTCAATAGTAATTAACTCAAACAAAAGGTAAACATATCATGTCATACATATTAGTACAATATGTAATGTAAAAAATCATCATTTCATTAAAAATAATCATAATTAAATTTAGACAAACTATCTTTCCAAAATAAATTAGTCAATCTACCATCTTGATCTACCTATTGTGCATAGAAAAATATTGGATTTTGCATTTGCATGCAATTAAGATAATCAAAATACTTCGACAATTTCCCCTGAATATATAATTTAATCTTTCATTTTATAAAAAAATTTGATAATCACACAAGATGAAACCCAAGTTTTAGCTTTCTCTTACTTCATTTGCCAATAACTTACATCCCATAATCCCCCCAATATTAGCTATCACCATGTCAACTAAATATCATAACAAGTATTAGAAATTATTTTTCCACATCTTATCAAATGTCTTTGATGTTTCGGTATAAATTTGTGATTATGCCTAGAAACATATTCTATGATTTCATAAGCGTCATTCTCAATTTTAAACCTAATAAATGCAAGACAACCACATCTAACTTCAAATCTTTCATTTAATCTAATGAGTTAACAAAATAACCTTCACAATTATACACAAAAATACATCAAGTTATTTCTCCTTTGTCGTTTTTTCTAATATGAGATTTTCTTACTCCAAATCATTTACCTATAGCATATGGCACATATTTATGATATGCTTAAAGTTTACTTGCAAAAATCATTCTTATTTTAAACTTATATTTTTTTTTCAAATCACAAGTTACATGTGCTAGATGGGCAGATTTATGCTATAAGAAAATAATAAAAAGTATTTAATGTAGTGTTTTTGCAAACAAAATAAAATTTCATCCATTTTTTGAGAAAGCAAATATCATTCACATAGAATGAGTTTAAGAATACATTTGATTCAACCATCAAATAACTTTACAAGTGCGAATTTAAGTATACAAATGCTTTATTTGATTAAAATGGGTTTAATGAGCAAAAGTAAAATCACACAAAATCAAAAATCATGATTAGTTCAATAACTATAGACATAAAACATCAAAGCATGACATCACTTAACCATTATAACATAATTCATATAAACAAACTTACAAAAACAAATTGGTTAAATTATCGTCAAATTCACTCATAAATTGACAAATAGTTAAAAAATGAGTAAGATAGATATGATACAACTTCATTTACTACTGAAAATAAATGCATCAAGAAATAATAACTTGTACAATCAAAATGTAAGGTGTGATGTTAACAAAATTCTTCTAACAAATGAATCTAAAACCAATTTGTATGAAATTACATTATTAAAGAGTTAGACAATTAATCATCTAAATCTGCTATGTATAAATAGCCAAAAGGAAAAAAATATGGTTAGCTCTAAGGACATTGCAATTCATATGCCAGTTAGTAAACTCGGATATTCTAGTCCCTTATCATATTGTTCATGGAAAAAAATTTCATAAAAACACAACGCTTGTTAACTAGAGTAAAATAGGAAAAAGATCAATGATGTAGAAGGCATAATAAAACCCTAAATAGTTGTATTTGAGAGGGGTAAGGAGAAACTTCATATAGGTAAGCTAGTCTAATAAGTGGAACTCCTCATTTCTCTCCTTGAAAGAGTGAGTTTTGTGCATAAATATAGTGCACATCAAGTTCAAAGTAAGATTTGTTTTACACTGCTAGTATTATCTTAGAGTTTTGACATAGTTTCTTAAGAATCACACATAAATTTTAAATATGTCATTAATGTCAATGCATTGTACTCTTAAGCAATCTTCATTCCATAAGTACTTCTAAAAAAGATGAGGAAAAAATGTGACAAATGTTTAAACTATAATGCTATTATTTAGCGTATTCATCCAATCATGCAGAGATTTTAGAGAAAGCAAAAAGGCTTATGCAACCTAACTAAGTCATCCTACAACCAATGAACAATTGTGTCATAAATGATATTAGACAATTTAAATCTTGAGAATCTTATCTCCAATTTAAAAAATGTGTATTACTATATTTTAATAGCGTATATCAATTACAAAAGCATATAAAACCAATAAAACTTATGGTAGTAAAATGATGTCAACCCAAATTAAGGAAACACAGTAATGAGCCTAGTATGGCAATAAAGTTGGTCACACAAGAAAGACATTAAAATAGACAGAAAAAAAGAGTCAATTATGGTATTTAACAATAAAAAATATTCTCTAACAACCCCTCCTCCAATAAAAGAACATGCATAGGCATGCAGGTAAATATCATATTTGAGCACAACATATCAATGGCATGTAGTAAGATGATTGTTCAATTGAATACTTGTGAAGATAGAGTAATTAAGAGATGTGCTTATAATCAAGCCTTAACATTTATTAGGGGCGCAAATTGTTTCATTTAGAACCTCACCAATAGCTCTTATGTCATTATGAAGCAGCCTCTTGTAACAATGTTTATTGGTTGAGTACTACAAAATGACATGCTCTTCAACTTATAAAATAATATGCTTAGCCAAGAATGCAAGCCAATATGCAACAATCTTCTTAGCCTACAAAATGACATGCAACCAATTTCTCAACATCCTGCTAAATTGCTACGGTGATTTAACTTGTTATGCATAATGCAACAAGTTTTGCCTATTTCTTCAAAACACAAACATAGTCACGGGAAAAAGATCAACAATGCATAGAGACAACAAACTAACCACTCGAAGTAAATTCAAGAGAGTGAACAAGCATCATTATAGAGAGTGAAAATGAGCAATGGTCCATAGAGCGAACGAGTGCCAAAGTAGAAATGGAGCGAGCTTTGGAGTAGAGAGCAAGTGTGCGACGAAGCAAAGAGTGAACGAGCTCTAGAGAAGAGATGGAGTGAACACCATAATAAAGAGTGAGCGAGTGATGGACCAGAAAGCGAGCAAGCGACACAGTGGAGAGCAAGTTAGTGTCAGAGAAGAGATGGAGTAAATGCCCTAGTAGAGAGCAAGCGTGCGATGAACGAGTGTGACCAAGCATTAGAACAAAGACCAAGTGAGCGTCGAGGCAAAGGGTAATTGACACAAACTTTTGAATTTTGAGCTTCATTGGAGCAAGGGTGACCTTAACATGCTTCTTCAGTGTCTACAAGGGAGTGGTCGATTTATGAATGCCAGGCAATAGTGAGATTGGAGAAAGCAAGTGAGCAATGGACGAGAGAGCGAATGAGCGTTAAAATAAAGACCAAGTGAGCGCTTGGGTAGAGGATGATCAACACAAACTTTTGAATTTCCGAGCTTTGTTGGAGAAGGGATGGCCTCGACGTGCTTCTTTGGTGTCCACTAGGGAATGGCCTCTTGATGAACACCAGGTAGCAATGAAATTGGAATAGCAAAATTTCATATTCAAAATCGACTAAGGAGGAAATTTTTGGAGAGGAAAGGGTTCGCTTCTCTTTCCTTCATCCGAGAAGGAAAGAAAAAAGTACTGTAATAAACACATCACCAGAGAGATTGGAGAGAGAGAGGGGCAGGGATAGTTTCAAACTAGGGAGAGAAGGAGGTGCAAAGGTAGTATGCTTGGCTAAGGAGAGAAAATATGATGCAATGCGGGAATCTTTCCCGATATCCTCTAAGACCCCACGTGAGTGATGGACTAGAGAGCGAGTGAGCGACATAGTGGAGAGCAAGTTAGTGTCGGAGAAGAGATGGAGTAAATGAGAGAGCAAGTGAGCGACGAACGAGTGCGAACAAGCATTAGAACAAAGACCAAACGAGTGTCGGGACAAAGGGTAATTGACACAAACTTTTGAATTTCCGAACTTTATCGAAACATGGGCGACCTCAACATGCTTCTTCAGTGTCTGCAAGAGAGTGGCCAATTGACAAATGCCAGGCAACAACAAGATTGGAGAAAGCAAGTGAGTGACGGACGAGAGAGTGAATGAGCATTAGAATAAAGACCAAGTGAGCACTTGGGTAGAGGACGATCAACACAAACTTTTGAATTTCTGAGCTTCATTGGAGCAAGGGTGGCATTGACATGCTTCTTTGGTGTCCATGGGGGAATGGTTGCTTGATGAACACCAGACAACAATGAAAATGGAATAGCAAGATTTCATATTCAAAATCGATCAAGGAGAAAATTTTTGGAGAGGAGAGGGTTAGCTTCTCTTTCCTTCATCCGAGATAGAAAGAAAAAAGTACTATAATAAACGCATCACTAGAGAGATTGGAGAGAGAGAGAGAGAGGGGTAGGGATAGCTTCAAATTAGGGAGAGAGAGGTGCAAAGGTAGCATGCTTGGTTAAGAAGAGAGAATATGACGCAGTGTGGGAATCCTCCCCAATATCCTCTGAGGCCCCACGTGAGTGACGGACTAGAGAGTGAGCAAGCGACACAATGGAGAGCAAGTCAGTGTCGGAGAAGAGATGGAGTAAACACCCTAGCAGAGAGCAAGCGAGTAAGGGATGAGTGCGAACAAGCATTAGAACAAAGACCAAGCGAGCGTCGGGGCAAAGGGTAATTGACACAAACTTTTGAATTTTTGAGCTTCATCGGAGCAAGGGCGACCTCAACATGCTTCTTCAGTGTTTGCGAGGGAGTGGCTGATTGACGAATGCCAAGCAATAATGAAATTGGAGAAAGTAAGTGAGCAACGGAACAAGAGAGCAAATGAGCATAGAATAAAGATCGAGTGAGCGCTTGGGTAGAGGATGATCAACACAAACTTTTGAATTTCTGAGCTTTGTTGGAGCAGGGGTGGCCTTGACGTGCTTCTTTGGTGTCCACGGGGGAATGACCGCTTGATGAACACCAAGTAGCAATGAAATTGGAATAGCAAATTTTCAGATTCAAAATCGACCAAGGAGAAAATTTTGAGAGAAAATGGTTTGCTTCTCTTTCCTTCATCCGAGAAGGAAAGAAAAAAGTACTGTAATAAACGTATCACTAGAGAGATTGGAGAGAGAGAGAGGGGCAGGGATAACTTCAAACTAGAGAGAGAAATAGGTGCAAAGGTAGCATGCTTGGCTAAGGAGAGAAAATATGACGCAGTGCGGAAATCCTCCCTGATATCCTCTGAGGCCCCACCGCCACGTGGCACTTCATAAGTGGTCAAAGACCAAGCTAACTTGGCGGTCCTAACCCGCCTAATATTTTCTTGCCTACCCTCTTGTCTTTTCTGGCAAAACAACCCAATTTTTCAAAGAAAAATGCCTATTAACATGACGTGATTGTCATGTCCAAAGTCCGTAACTCGACACTTCTAAAAAGTCCCCAACCAAAGTTTATATCACCTTCAAGCCTTTGGGCATTTGATATGTTGTGAATTTGCAGTTAAATTTACTTATCCTTCATCTTAAAGAAAGCAAACTATATTTCAAATGATAAAAAATTCATATTGTGCCTACATATATATTTTCAATGGCATGCCATTCTTTTGACATTCACTTTGCCCGTGCAT
Source organism: Corymbia maculata (assembly GCA_014182735.1). NCBI lineage: Eukaryota > Viridiplantae > Streptophyta > Magnoliopsida > Myrtales > Myrtaceae > Corymbia > Corymbia maculata. The sequence continues at coordinate 16,421,437 of CM024686.1, read as the reverse complement.
CTCGTCCTCGTCCTCTTTCTCCAAATATATGTAATGTCTATGAGTAGTTATGATCAATGGAGGAAAATGGGTGCCATACTTATCTTCATCACTCCAGCTTCACTCAACTTTATTGCAATGAATCACTAAGGGAAGACATTTTCCATTTGATAGCCATTGTATCACCATTTTCGCCCTTCATCTATGTTGCATTTTTGTCCCTTCCACTCATTGCTCAGTTACTAGCCTTTAACATGGCTTGCAATATATGCACCTTTCGCTTGCTTGAGATCCATTCCTTTTCCATCTCTATAAATTTGCCTATGCCGTTATTGTTTTGAGGTTTCTCCCACATTCTCCCTATCTGTTGCTGTTGTTGATATTACTCTCTACAACTCACTTTGTGTGGGCTCATTCAGAAATTCCTTTGTTGAGTAAAGCAAAATATTATAGTTAAATAAAGGAACTCATTCATCCATTTGTTTTGCCGTCGACTATGTTGCGAAGGAAGACTTCACTGCTTCTGTCATATTAAAGGTATTAAAGGTTTTAAAATGTGTCAAAGGCCCAATTTTTAACTCATTAAATGGGCTATTATTCATCATATAGCTAAGATTTAAAGGATGAGTTCTTACAAATTTGATATAACAAAGCCCAATTCGATTTTAGTTATAACAAGTATGGACAATACTCACCTCTAACCCATGTTGACCTTATTTGGTTCAATTTTTAGAAAAGGTTTTGGGGCTCTAAAGGGGTTTGGCCGAATATAAGGGCATTTGGTTCATTTTTAGGAAGACTTTAGAGAGATGTAATTGTATCTTCAAAAGGCTCTAAAGGCTTTTAGCCTTAAGTAGGTCCGAAGGTCTTTTAGGAAGTAGCATACTCGAAATGCAAGTCTTAGCCCCACATTGTTTATTCAGTACTCATCTTCTCCATGGTTTGCATAAGGAAGTCAAATGGAGGCCAACAATTGCCGGCCAAGGGGTCGCACATGCTGATGATAGTTAGCTCAAGCAATGGTCGCCTAAGTTGGGCGACCCTTAAGTGACGTCTAGGTTGCGGGAACCTAGGCAAGCTTGAGGTTGCGTGATCTTAGGCAAGGCTATCCAGTGGCTGAATCTAGCCGCCATTTACTATTTTGGCTACCGGCAGTTGTTTTGGCCACCGTTGGCTGAGCTCCACCAAAAAATATTTAAAACATTTTTAAAAAAAATTACCAAAAGTCCTTTACAAAATGTAATTTTTACTAAATGACATTTAAACCAAAAATGTTTTCCAATGCACTTTAAAATTATAATTTATCAAATGCTATTTGTATTTCGAAAAACCACTTTAACCTAAAAGTATTTGCAATTTCCTAAGAACACTTCCTCAAAATCAAACCAAGCAAGCCCGTTAACCTTTAGAAATGCAGCAACCGATAGTGGGGCCTTGGAGAGAGAATGTGCTAAAATCACTTTTAGAAGCTAGGAGGTCATGTTCATATGTAAAATCAGCGTTCCTACTAATCTTTCTCATTTAATTATTGAATGGATAGAAATACTAATGTTCCCTTTCATGCTTGTAGTTTGTATGTATTTCAATTTTAAGATGGTCTATTTTGTGAAATTTATTAAGTATGCTTTTGGATGCCTCCATGAACAATATTAAACTAAAACTAAATATTCTTTTTGATCGAAACCAAATCTTGATTTGATTCTATAAACTTGATCATACAAAAAGACATAGCTACAAGCAAATTTCGAATTATCAATTGAGGCATGCATATATGATTTCCAAGCTACTTGACTAACCTATAACTCTACCTTCTACTACAACAAAAAGAGAGGAACTCGCTCTCTTTATTATTAAAGCATAAGCAAAAATTCCCTAAGAATTGAAACCTAGATTCAGTTTAATAGAGATCAAGTTAGGGTATTCGTGGCTCTGCACAGAAAGGCTGCAGTCTTGCTGCTAATCCACAATCCTTTGTACTTATTCTTCTTCATGGAAAAGAATGATGAGCTCATCAGATTCTGGCTTAGTCGAGCCTCGCTGACCTATGACAAAGCGAGTGAGGCTCTAACAAGCTCAAGCCCCCACCTAGCTCACCGGAATTAGCGACTCAAGCTACCTATAATTGATTGTCGTGGTCGGGGAGCGGTTGAGGAAGAAGAAGAAAAAAAACATATACTAGCCATCTATCAAGAAACCAAATCACAGTGAATGGAAAATAGCATGTCATAAGCTATTGGATTCCACTTAGTCTCATAGACACGGAAATCACACCTCAAAGGACTAATCCTGGGCCTGAGTCACACTATCAACTATTCTGCTTCGCAATACATTTCTCACAAGAAATATTTGCCCCTTTGTGAGTAGGGCATCATAAGGCATGGATTTCTTGCACTTGCATTGTTCCCTAATTATATTTGAAGTTATTTTTTTATTAGTAAAAAGGGTGGTAGAGGAAACCGAAGTTTATGTCACCATAGAAGTTCCATACCCATGATGTAATGTATGATTTTAGTTATAGCTCCTGATTATTTTGAGCAAGCTCATCAACGCTGCCCAATCGTAACATAATGATGAAGCGGGGTGGGACTAATATCAGGTTAGTTTCACACCATCAATTGTTTCACCCCATTGGGCATTTTCAAGAGGTAAGTTTGCCTTGCTGCCTCATCATAACAGAATGATGAGGTGTGGTGAGACTAATATCAGCCGAGCCTTACACTATCAATCGCTCCACCTCATAAGCATTTTCTATGAGAATTTGCCTCGCTCCAAGTACTTGGGGCTAGATTTTCCCCACCTTGTGCACATTCCTAATTATATTTGGAGTCATTTTTATTATAAGTAAAAATGATAGGAAGGGGCAATCGGTTCTACAATCCCCAAAACATCATCATAAGAGTTCACACCCCCAATAGAATGTACAATTTGAACTTTAACTACAACACATTTTGCGTAACATGTCATTGTCGCCCCATCTTGGAGTTAATGAGAATAGAACTATGGTTACTCTATATAATGACATGGCCAAACCTATCTTGCAAATGGAAAAATGCTTCTCCAAACCAAGGAGTGACTGAAGTCTTGAATTTGTGATCAGGTCTCCCAAGACCACTTGGGAGCAATCTCTATACCACTAAGCCAATCATTGTGGTTGTGTGGAAATAATTCTTGGGAGAATCAATCTAGTTCCCAATTTCAAGAACTTGGAATTCACTTAAGACCAACTTGCCCTTGGTTTCAATCTTTTGACTACTTATCTACTCGAGATTTAGCCAAACAGTGAGGGTTGACTTGGTTTTCTTCTTGTCGCTTTATAAAAAGAAGTATGCATTTACTAAAATTCCAAGTAGGAGTGATCGGGTCTAGGATGGGTAGGGTCCAAACCTGAACCCTATATTCGACCCTATTATAACCGATTCCCCTTTTCTAGACCCTGTATCTTACCCTGTTTTTATTTGATCTTGTTTTGGACCCAACCTTGTTTTTCCAGTCTGGGAATAGGGACAACCCTATTTTCATCGGAACTTATTTTTCAACTGTTCGATATCCTAAATGGCTTTGAATATTATATTGATTTGCGAAAAAACAACAATGTAATCCTCCTAATATTATAAGACAAAGCAAAAATCTTAATAATGCATAAACATTAGCTATAAATATAGATATAATATTATTCTCATTCTCACAAATACTTTTGATATAATCTAATGCGCTTGCTTATGTGAATGCGATCGAGATGTTATTAAGATGATATCTTTCTTGAGTTGGACTAAGAATGCTTTAATTAGTGCTACAATAGTTAATAGCACTTGTCCCGCGACTATAGTAATAGTTGAATATGAGACTATTAAAAAAGAAAAATGGCAGATACCACCAAAAACCCTAAACTATGCAACTTATGACAATTTTATCCTGAACTTTTTTTATGTCACTAAAAATCCCAAACTATGCTACTTATGACAATTTTATCCTAAACTTTTTTTTGTGCCACCAAAAACCCCAAATTATGTCATTTGTGACAATTTTACCTTAAATTTTTTTTTTATGTCACAAAAAATTACAAACTATGTCATTTAGGACAATTTACCCCAAACTTATTTTGCTGAAGGGCATTTTTGTCCCTTTCCATTTTTTTTTTTTTCCTTTCTTCTCCTTCTTCCCTCTATCGACCATGGCCGCGCTCGCCCGACGCCGGTAAGGGCCGCCTAAGTTGGGATCTAGCGAAGGTTGCCCTCGCTCAACGCTGGTGAGGCGGCCCTCGCCCAACGCTGGTGAGGCTCACCCTCGCCTCACTCGACCAAGGCGAGGGTCGCCCTTGTCGGATTTGGTGAGGGTGGGCGAGGGCGGCCGTTGTCAACTTCCCTCTGCCAGCCATGGGAGAGGGAAGAAGGAGAAGAAAAAAAGAAAAAGAAAAAAAAATGGAAAAGGAAAAAAATCCCATTCGGCAAAAAAAAATTGGTGTAAATTTGTCCTAAGTGGCATAATTAAGGGTTTTTTATTACGCAAAAAAAAGTTCATGATAAACTTGTCATAAGTGGCATAATTTAGGGTTTTTGTGACACAAAAAAATTCAAGGTAAAATTGTCATAAGTGGCATAATTTAGGATTTTTGGTGGTATTTGTCCAAAAGAAAATAACAATTCTTTAAAAACAATTCTCTCTTAACTAATTTAGAAAGAGGCTTTCTTTTTTTAACTATTTTTTGAAGACAAAAAGACTCAAAAGCACTATATAGTGAGACGATTTTTTTTTTAACAAGGTAAAAATTAGTTCCAAAACTAGTCCAATCTTAGGTGGGTCTTTGCTTGGACTCAATTCTCGGATCAATTTCAACCGGTTCCCAAAAACTGGAATTAGTTCTCGGATCGGTTTAAGGGGGAACCAGTTCTAACCCTATTTTTTGGATGGTCCGATTCGGGTTTCAGGTAAACTCAATCCGGTTGCACATCCTTAATTCCAAGCATGGATAGAAACACACTCATAAAATGACAAGACCAAGAGAAGTTCCCTCTTTTTTTTTTTTCTTGTACAACATAATCATTTTAAACTTTTGGAAAAGAATTACGACAATTGGAGGATTCAATTTTTGGTTTCGATTTTCCATAATTAAGATCCTTTGGATGTCTCTTCTTAGCTATATGGAGTCAATTTTGAGAGCATCAATCTAGTTCCCAATTTCAAGGATTTGGAATTCACTTAGGACCAACTCATCCTCGGTTCCAATCTTTGGACTATGTGTCTGCTCGAGATTCGGCTTGACAAGGAGGGTTGACTTGGTTTTTTTCCTGTCACTTTATAAAAGAATAGAAGTATGCATTTACTAAAATTCAAAGCACAGACGGAAACACACTCACATAATGACTTGACCAAGAGTTGTTATGTTTTTTGACACAAATTTGCACAACATAATCATTCAATTTTTTAGAAAAAAGTTATGACAATTAGAGGATTCAATTCTTGGATTCAATTTTGCATAATTGAGATCCTCTAAATGTCTCTTCTTGCCGATAAACTAATGGTAGGAGGGAGTGATGGTCATTGTTGCCTAAGCTTCACTGTAGGGGTTACGCACCTACCATAAAATGTCCAGCTTGAAAATCCGTGCAAACACGACTTTCCATCTTCCCCTCTAGACTATTGTGCACCAGGATCCCAAGCTGATCTCCGAAGAGAACTTCCTAAGATGGGCTAGTGCGTCGTCATCCCTTAATATGAATTCCATTCCAGATTAGCTTAGAGTTCAATTTTGAACTAGCATGAATTTGGTCTCTAAACTAATCATATGAAGGAAAACCACTTGAAAGTGAGTTCAATTGACCTACCTACCACCTTGGCCATGATCCTACAATTTCTGTTCTAGGTAACAATCCATGTACACCAAGTATATAATAATCTATTTTGCTAGCGACAGTCATGTGATAATTTTCTAGCATAGTGCTACATTTATTAAATATTCATTGAATAAATTTATTTACTTAATGATGTGACGGTACTAAGGTAGATGCATAAATTAAATAATGCAGTGTCATTTCATTTAGCAAATCAAGATAGAGTCTTAAGATTCCTAATAACCAATATGGTTGGTCTTTCCACATCTTCACTTTTGACCACCCATCTTCGCAAAGAAATTTCGCTACAATTTATCCGTTATTAGAGAAAGTATAAAATTCAGATAAAATTTTGAATCTCTGGCACGATATCCGGTCCCAATAGCTAGGGGTGAGCGGTTTCAGGTTCTTTACAGGTTCCGCTTGGAACCTGGAACCTACCCTCGGGTATAGGTTCCTCAATTTTTGGAACCTGGAACCTACCTGTCGAAATCTGGAACCTAGAACCTACCCTCTTACAAGTTCCGATTCCGGTTCCAGGTGGTCCAACAGGTTCTTTTTTCTTTTTCTTTTTCATTTAAGTGGAGCCAGGTTCCGATTCCCGAAAAAAGAAGAACCAGGGAACGAGAACCTCCCTCCCTAGAATCGGGAACCGTGATCATCCCTTTCAACATAGTTTTTATAATGATAACGATACAATTTCTATGAAGATCTCCCTAAGTCATAAAACAAGACAGTGTCGCAGTAAGAAGAATTGAAGAAGTTAGGCGTGCCGCGTGAATATAGGGAAAGAGGGAAGAGATTAGGGTTAGAAACTTAGAATTAGGGATTTTTTTGGGAAATATAAGGGGGAGGTGTAGACCGGTTCCGGTTTCGGTTCCGGTTCAGGTTCTAGTTCCGGTTCTTTGAGGAACCGGGAACCGGAACTGGAACTGTCGGTTCCGGGAAATGAGGAACCGGGAACCGGAACCGGAACCGGTCTCCCTAGAACCGCGCTCACCCCTACCAATAGCAACACTTCTAAGGTACACTAGCACATCTCGCCTTCAATTTTTTTTCCCTTAACAAGTATTTTACGCTTGATTAGAGAGAGTTATCTTATTATCTTAAAACAATTTTTACCTAGAATAAGTTGTAACGGCAAATAAGGGCGACCGGTCCGGACCTACCGATCTCTGTCAACGCCCACGAGGCCAAGGAAAAACTGGTACGGCGGACATAAAATCTCGAAGTCCTTCCCTCCTCTCCTTCTCTCGCACTCTGCACTTGCAGACCCTACTCTCTCTCTCTCTCTCTCCCCGTCGTTCCGTGGCTTCAAAGATGCTCAGCATGAATCTCTCCTTACCTCCCACCGTCGCCGTCTCCAAATCCGGCCACCGCCGCCCCCTAAATGCCCACGCTCTCCTGGGCAGGAGCGGAGAGATGCCCTCGTTCCCGTCCTCGCTCCTCGGCGGCGAACGAGGCGGCGGCGCTCCGGTTCTCGGTATCGGATCGAAATCTCCCGGTTCCGCTGGCATTCGCGCCTACCCATTTGGGTTCTCTTCGCGACCCTGTTCTCAGATCCGAGATTCGAGCTCAAAGGCCTCGCCTTTGGATCGAGGAGCTCCGCTCCGACATGGGTTCGCCTCGAGGACCAGATCTCTGGTCCCCAGGGCGGCGTCCGAAGCCAGCCCGGAGGGTGAGGCGGAAGCCGCCGCCGCCGCCGGAGCCGCGGTGGCGAAGCCGAACAAGACCCTCCAGCTCGCCGTCGTGTTCGGGCTCTGGTACTTCCAGAACATCGTCTTCAATATCTACAACAAGAAGGCCCTGAACGTGTTCCCGTACCCTTGGTTCCTCGCGTCCTTCCAGCTGTTCGTCGGCTCCATCTGGATGCTCGTCCTCTGGACCCTCAAATTGCAGCCTTGTCCTAAGATCTCCAAGCCCTTCGTCTTCGCATTGCTCGGGCCTGCCCTGTTCCACACCGTGGGACACATCTCGGCTTGCGTGTCGTTCTCGAAGGTCGCCGTGTCGTTCACCCACGTTATCAAGTCGGCCGAGCCCGTCTTCTCGGTCGTGTTCTCTTCGTTCCTCGGCGATTCGTACCCTCTGGCCGTATGGCTTTCGATTCTTCCGATCGTGTTCGGTTGTTCGCTTGCTGCGGTCACTGAAGTTTCTTTCAATTTCGGAGGCCTGTGGGGCGCCATGATTAGCAATGTCGGGTTTGTGCTGAGGAACATATACTCCAAGAAGAGCTTGCAGAATTTCAAAGAAGTTAATGGTTTGAACTTGTATGGATGGATTACTATCATTTCGCTGTTCTATCTGTTTCCGGTTGCGGTTTTCGTCGAGGGAGCTCAGTGGGTGCAAGGTTACCACAAGGCCATCGAAGCTGTTGGCAAACCATCCACATTTTACTTTTGGGTGTTGCTGTCTGGTGTGTTCTACCATCTTTACAACCAATCCTCGTACCAAGCCCTCGATGATATCAGCCCGCTGACTTTCTCGGTCGGAAATACAATGAAGAGAGTGGTGGTGATTGTGTCGACTGTTATGGTGTTCAGGAACCCAGTTCAGCCCTTGAATGCGCTCGGATCTGCCATCGCTATATTCGGGACTTTCCTGTATTCCCAGGCCACCTCTGCTAAGAAAGCTAAGATTCAAGCAGGTGAGAAGAAGAGCTAGATTTTGAAAAAGTCAGTCTCTGCCTGAAGCCTTTTCTGTCTTCAGCCTTTGATTGTATTTGCAGTCATCTTTAGTTTTGGTTTGCAAGACCATGATAGTCAAATAAAATTCTGATACTTTTTGTCCCTGAGATTGTGTTTTTTGTCACAAAGTTGGTTGCCGGGCGCCTGTTTGAATTGCTTAAGAAGCTGCTGATTGTATGGAGTCATGGATTGTAATGTCGCCTTTGGCTGGCAATCGGAATAGCATCTTGTGAAGTGATTCATTCATGCAATGACAATGTTGGATTGATCTTTGACTGGAAGTATGTTCGATATGGTGTGTGACTGCATCTTGAGAGAATGTCCCAAGTATTATCCCTTTGTCCTGGTTGAATTCAAATTGCCAAAGTAACATAAGTACACTAGTAGGAGATTCGACTTCTAAAGCAAGAATTTGATCGATGAAGATTTGTATACTTCACACAGCGAGGCCTGCATCCGCACGAAGCTAGCTACTCATCATGATACCACTTGATTTCGATGATAACCTCAATATCGGCCAGTGAGAAATCCAATTTGGATGTCTCTGCTCAGACTCTGGCTGTGCAAGATATGCAGTTCGGCTTCTCTTTCACAATTTCACACCTGATCCAGAAAGCTGGTACCTATACACATTTCATGGTGATTTGGTGCAAATAAAGGACTCATCGTTTGAGTGTTGTTTATGTCATAAGCAATCAGTTTGTCGCGTCTGAAACGGAGGGACACCTTAAGCTCTTCTATGCGCTCTCCAGCAGCATGGTTTCTGCATTCTGAGTAGTCGAAGGTGAACCTTTGCTCATGGCAGGAGTTCAGTTCAACTTTCTATTGCTCTGCATAACCGAAAGTGGCCGTCTATGCTATCTATTCACTGGGAAGAGTGAAAGACCTGAATTTCAACGGGCGAGGAACATCTGCTCAAAGTGCAAACTCTCCCATGTTTTCTTTGTCCATCATCCACAAGTGTCTGAAGCTGATGAGCTTCAGGGGATTAAGAAGGCGCCGGAAATTGAGAAACTATGGATGTATATAGGGTCCAGACGATCCAAAGGATGGCATGCATTGGATCTAAGTGGGCCGGACGAGGTTAATAATTTTCGTGATTGGAGGTGCGGAATGGCTTCCATGTTGCTCCCATCTCGCTCTGTTATATTGTACTCTCAAGGATAATAGACAACTGAACGAGGTGAATATGAAATTTAAAAGTTCCTATTGGAATTAAACGAAAGAGGCTAAGGTTAGAGGTGAAAATCACAAGGAAAAAATAACAATGTCCCTACATGAGAATGCTCATCACCCATTGGGATATATTCTATGTTTAGGGTGTGTTTATATGAGTAAAAGAATTTTTCGCTATTTACTTTACTAGACTTTCACATTTGAAAATAATCGGTCAGTGAAAAATCGTCAAAGAAAATATGTATGATTAAAATTCAGATAATGAATTCCCTGACTTAAAAAGGGGATAAGATTTCTGAAAAATGATTTTACAGAAAATATTTTCTCTCGTCGCAAAATTTTTTCGAAACTAACCCGCCCCTGAGCATTTTTCATTAATTTTTAATTTATTGTTTTCTTAATTAACCTTCTATTCCCAAAAAGGGTAGAAAATGAGGATAATATAAAATTCGAGTGAAAATTTGTGAAGATTTCGAAACTTTTTTATGAGGGAAGGGAAAGGAAAATTTTGATACATGTCATATTCTCTCTCTAAATTTTCTTCACCTTGATGTCCCAAATATGGTAAAAATATAAGAGTCTTTCTTTTAAAAAAAAAAGGAAAAACGCACTAAAATCGTCCGGAATGTATGCATATAAAAAAAATCTCAAATAATTTATAGTTCGTCCGTAAATAAAATAATAAGTGGTATTTTCACGGAAGTTAAACGTACAATTTTAATTTAATTGAGTCAAAGCCTAATCATAAAAAAAAAATATTACCCCATTGATTTTGTTTATGTAATTATAGCCACTAGCAGCACGCGTCCTCTGCCGTGCCGTCCTCGACGTTTCGTTCACCGCGCTCCGCCGTCACCCGCTCGAGGGTGCTCCTCCTCCGACGACGACAACGACGGCGGCGGCCTGTCGCGAGTTCCATAGAGAGAAGCCGAAGCCCCCCTGCCCCCGTGATCCTCTTCTCCGTCGACGGCACGAACGCCACTCGACCCGCAGGTACTTCTCCCGCCTCGGCTCGTCCCGTCTTCGTTCCGCATTTCTGCGGGTTTCTTCGAGCCAAGTATGTCGACGCGAGACCCTTTGTCCTGGCGTGTGGTATAAAATGTTCGACCGAACGCTTAAAAGGGTAGGCGAAGAGACGCGAGATCGATGTTGGGTCCATCGAAATATTCATGGACAGGCGACGAGGGAAAGGAAGACTCTGAATGCTCCCCCACTTGGCTTGCAAACCAGAGCCCGGCGGGGGAGAGATGAAGGGGGACTAAGGCGGACCCGTTTTGGGTTCTGGTATGGTGGTAGAACGTCGAACCCAGTTTGGACCGGACCCGTCGTTGTCGATTCTGAAACGCCGGTTCGACCGGTTCGAATTCCGTGAAAGTTGGTCTGTACTGGCAAGCACAGTGTTAGAGTGGCATGACTAGGTGAACTGCTTTCAGTTTCCTGATTCACTGTGTTGGGGGTTATAATGGATGAATGATGAAACGTTATGAGCGACTGCATCGTGTTGAGCTCTCTTAACTCAGATCTGATTTAGGCTTCCTACATGGGTTTCTTGCAGTTCGGTCCTCTTATGTTCCTGCCCATAGTTTCCGTGCGTATAAAAAGCTGTTGATGCTCTGCAGTAGAAGAATTTCTTAGCAGCTTGTGTTGCAGGTGCGCTCTCACTTCCCTCGCGAAGCCAATATGAGCGGAGGGCAAGAAGATGACTACTGGCCGCTCTCAGGGAAACCGTTCTTCGATATTATTCTTTCAAAGTCGCACGTTCGTCCCCGTTATAATATGGTAACTATCGTGGTCTCATTACTGGTTCCATGATGATAGTGGGTTGATGATAATGCTGCTTTCAAATGGAAATTTCTCAAGGTCGTGATGTTACGAAATCCTTAGAGATGCATTGGGAATCTTCAAGCTGTGATATCTCTTTGTCTTAGCCCTTTCTTGTGATCAGTTATTGTTGTTGCTTCATCTCGCATGTCATCTGTCGTGTAATTGTATAGTCATTTCTTTGCTGTAGAAAGAATTTGTTTCACTAGAAAATTGTTACTCCACTTTCTGTTTTTCTAATGGTCCTTGAGTTAATGGTAAGCACTCAATTTGAGAAAGGGGAGGGGGAGGGGGAGGGGGTGGGTTCTCTTGCTTGAAGATTCTTCTGTATGTATCAGCAGGTAGATCACTATGCTATTGACTTAAACCCTTGGCTGGTCTGTGTGGTCTTTCCTTTGGTATACAGTTCTTTCCTTCCAGAATGCATACGCTGCTGCCTTCACGGGACATGCAAACGGTTCTCGCTTATAAGGACAAGACATGGGATGTTATGCTGTTAGCAAAAACAAAAAGGCTTGATTCCAGTTGGAGACAATTTATAGATGACAATCATCTTAAGGCTGGGGATGCGTGTGTTTTTGAACTCATAGAGTGCCTAAGTACAAAAGTGACCTTCAAGGTTCAAATTCTGAGAGATGACTTCCCAGCTGAATTGCTGGCCAAGGTCAGTGGTGAGACAGCAGGTGCTCCCATCATCATTGACTAGGAAAGCCCTTAATGTTGGCTAGATGTATCTTTTACTGCCTCATGTACCACATTACTATCCTGATAATTCCCCTCTTGGCTTTTTAGCTGCTGGTGTATCTTGTCTCAGTTATTGTAACAGAACTCTTTAATGAGAATTCGCTCATGTAGTATTACTAATCCTGTTAGACATTGTAAAGAAATATGTCCTGTTCTTCTACTCGACCTTATTAAACTGTCTTCTCCTGATCTTTTAACAGCTGTTGGGATAATGGTTCATATTTATTGATTGAGCATTTAACAGTGTCCATGAGGAATGGCAGCCATCAAGCTTGTTCTGCTGATACTTTCTTAACTTGAAAAGATATATGTGGATGTTTTTGTGTTGATTTTGCAACTTGATAGGAAGGATGGTTAGTTCAATATGATTTGTTATCATTTGCACTAGACAGTTCAATTAACCCAAGTAAATTGTGGAGGATGTTAATTAGGCTCTGTGATTTCTGAGACCATGGTTACACATAAGAAACACATCCTGTTCTTCTTCTCAACCTTATTAAACTGTCTTCTCCTTATCTTTTGATAGCTGTTGGGATAATGGTTCATATTGATCGATTGAGCATTTAACAGTGTCCACGAGGAATGGCAGCCATCAAGCTTGTTCTGCTGATACTTTCTTAACTTGAAAAGATATATGTGGACATTTTTGTGTTGATTTTGCAACTTGATAGGAAGGATGGTTAGTTCAATATGATTTGTTATTGTTTGCATTAGACAGTTCAGTTCACCCAAGTAAATCGCGGAGGATGTTAATTAGCCTCTGTAATTTCTGAGACCATGGTTACACAAAAGAAACACGTCCTGTTCTTCTACTCAACCTTATTAAACTGTCTTCTCCTTATCTTTTGAAAGCTGTTGGGATAATGGTTCATATTGCCTGATTGAGCATTTAACAGTGTCCATGAGGAGTGGCAGCCATCAAGTTTGTTCTGCTGGTACTTTCTTGACTTGAAAAGATATATGTGGGTGTTTTTGTGTTGATTTTGCAACTTGATAGGAAGGATGGTTAGTTCAATATGATTTGTTATCATTTGCATTAGACAGTTCAATTCACCCAAGTAAATCGTGGATGATGTTAATTAGCCTTTGTGATTTCTGAGACCATGGTTACACAAAATTCTAATGCTAAATACATGTGACCAAGGAATGGGCAGCTGGCCATGCAGCTCCATAGGAGTGTGGCTCACTGGGAGATTTGAGGGCTGTCTCCTGTAAACTTTCTCACTCATCCTGGTACTTATACATGGTTGAGTTGATTTCTCCATCACTCCAGGGTGATGAGAGTTTTTCAATCGTGTTTCGTTGAGTTGGCTATATCCATCACTTTTGTATATCCTACAGCGTAGAAAATTTCTTCACATGCAGGAGCTAAGAAAATTCTGTTCTATTTCTGTTCCTCTCAAACCGGTCGTAAGCAGGCTTGGTTCGTAGGAAGAGCAATATGCTGGATGCTAGACCCACCATTGAAATGCAGGCCCACCATATAAATGTCTGCTGATAACATTTCCTACCCATGCATATTGTAGCATCACCAAGCATGCTTTCGCGTGCTGTGGTCTCTGCACCGGCGTCATACACAAGAGCTGCAAGAAGGCCATAGAGGAGTGAACCTATTGGAATGTTGGTGATTAGGATGTTGTGGTTGACCCCAGCACTATTTGGCCCAAACAATTCGGATGTGACTGAGACTGCAGCTGAGAATACGAAGCCGGAGCTCAGCCCAATCAAGCCTGTACCAGTGCGCAGAATTGCTTCATTACCTGATGTGGCAAGCAAAATGAAAGCGATTGGTGTTGGAATAAGTGCTATGGCAAGCCACCCAGTCCTTGCAAAGTATATCTTGCTGCGATTGGGAACATGGACAAGGTCAATTGACATATAATCAAGAAGAAGTTTATGTTGAAACATCAGTAGCCTACCTCCCTATATGACCTTTTTCAAAATTGCAATTATGTTGATGATGCATTTGTGTTAATTTTATGGTCTTTTGGAGTAGCTACATCATTTTGTTAAATGCAGAAATCCAGAAATGGAAGTTTTCTCTTCATGATATTGCATTTCTATGGGTTCTTAACAGGCACAATACATGCATTACAGTGCAAAGTAAATATCTTCTAATTAATACGTACTCACGGAGGAAGTCCGGAACAGCTGCAAGCAGACGACCAAAGAAAGAGCAAGATGAATAGAGAGTGACAAATGCAGTTGTCTGACTGCCATATCCAAGGGATTGTGAAATTTGCCCTAGATTGTTGCTGTACACCAAGCCAATTGTTCCCCCACATAAATAAGCCAGATAGTACAACCAGAAGTCCCAGCGACGCAAAAGCACCCTAGCTGAGTGCTCCTCGCCCAAAACTGTCAACTGATCCTTTTCCATCACATTTCCACAACACCCATCTTTAGCTCGTAGAATGAATGTACTTCTGTTACCATTCCCATTCATTGGAGCATTGATCCCTGCTGGCTCGCTTCCAATCAGTTCCTTATGAAGCTCAAGGTCATCAACATCTACCAGACCGAAAGTTGACCCATTGAGACTTATTCTTGAACTGATCACACGGCAGGCCCAGTCTCGAGCATACACTATGCCAGGGAGGCATAGGGGAAGGACAAGGAGGAGAATGGCCCCCGCTAGGAGCAGACGTGCTCGGTATGAAACATATGAGAGTGGGTTGAGGATGAGGAGGTAAAGGCCAGTGAAGACAGCAACAGCATTGAGAAAGAGGAAGATGCGTGAGTCACGTTTAACGGCATCAGGTGGGAGCTGCTGAGGTGGTGGTTGGCGGAGGACAGGGATCAGGGCGATGCCCGAAGTAAAGAGAGGGACAATGGCATTTAGGAAGGGATAGAGGGTGTCGTCATCGGAGTCTATTGCATTGGCTATTAGAGTATATAGAGCAGCACTTACGCCATTGAAACTGATGGTGAGGGCTAATGCTAATGCCCTGTTTGATTGGAAGTTCCCGATGCACAAAACGTAGCATACTGTGTTGAACCAGCAAATGCTACAACCAGCCAGCAAAGACATGAAAAAAACCTGCATCATTCACAATACAACAACGTTAGCTTCCTTCTCCGGGGGAATAGACTATATCTTTAACAGGTATGGTCTTTACTGTCACTTTATGTTTTGCCCTTGCTATTTTAAGTCCTTGCTCACATTGAATTCTAAATGGCTCTCATTTATACGATACTGTTATACATTCACAAATGGTATGCAAGAGGTTGTGCGGCTTCAGATGAGACAAAAGCATGGTTATAGTTTCTTGAGAGCATTCTACAGACAGATCCTACAAGGCTTTAGATAATAATCTACAGTTTATGTCCGCTGATGTCCATTCCTTTTAAAAGATGCATAAAGATACATCTTTTGGACCATGGGCCTTCTCTGAGGAATGGCAGATGAGAATAGCAGATGCAGTCACATCCTTTATTATGGGTACTTCCAGAATTTTTGGTTCATTTTCCTCCCATTTGACATGTAGATGCAAAACGCAGATCAGAAAAAGCAATCTACATACGACAATTCATGCCATCAATACGGGATGAGGAGTAAAGCTGAAACATCGTGTACGTAAAGCAGGCTTCCATATCCAAAATAGAAACGGGATTTTCTCACACAAATAAGCTCCTAACCAGACAAAGGGTTGTCTGGCGGACTTGATAACTAAAGGCGTCCTCCAGTGCGCAGAAATCGAGTCGAGGTTGAGCATTCATTGACATGCTCACGTGCACAGCCATCCACGACGGTGTGAACTCTAAACCGACCCTGTTATTCTAAAGCCATACTGAGGGTAATCTTGTAGAACGTATGAATCTATCCCAGGTTCCATTTTTGCTTCACATGCACAATGCCTTTTGGCAGAATCGAAAACTGTATGCCAAGCGACAGTGATTCCGAAGAATATTTTAATTATAGCTTGCCGAGTGTCGTAAGGACACTTTGAAATGTTATTTATATTAAGATGGATGGTTATCAACTTCATTTGCCCCAACCAACTATAATCTACTTAAATTACTGTCATCGAGAGATCCGAAATCGGGGCAGGTTGGAGGTGGTTGACCCCATCCAAACCCGAACCCACCGAGTCCAATCGAACCCCGGGCCTAACTCAAACCCGACGGAACCCTGAACCCATCTCAAATGAGAAGACAGGACGTCTAATCCTATCGGAACTCACTCAATCAAAACTTTCTCCAAGCACCATGTACATAACATTCGCTTAACCTTGAAGGTTTCAAAGGAACAAGGGAATCGTCACAACTAGTCGGACTAGTCGGACTAGTCGGGGTCGGGTCTTATGTTACCCACCATTCAAATCAAATCCCGAAATCTTAAAGTCGGTCACAACTGAATTAACTTCGTATCCGGCTTTTCGTGGCTTGAAAAATAGTTACTTGTTTTGGCATAGCTGCACTGACGTTGACTTCGAACCGATATTCTACTCGGGAGAAAGAAATTGAAGCGATGTGTCGCTGTCCATCAGAACTTCGACTTAATTCATTTTGTCAAATTCAAACACCCAATGGTCCACACGATAACAGGCCATTTGATGAGGCCGATAGGATGTGTCGTTGTCTTCCCATCGCGTCCTGGCCAATTGACGGACCGATCGGGGAGACTTCACGACTAAGGAAGGAAAACAGAGCACAGGCGACGTATGCGGTTCTGGATTGTGGCCTCTGTGTCCGAGGGAGGTTCACTCGTTCTGAGGGCCCACGTCCCGACGTTTCATGGCTTTCCTAATTCTCAGGATGAACGAGGGATGCGGAACAATTCAAGCGGGTAAAAATTAAAGGAAAAAAAAAAAGAGAAATTCGCGAGGAAGACGACGATCACGATCGGCCCTCGGTGAAATAGGAATCTGGGGTTCTGCACTTGCCCATTGAGTCAAAAACGAGAATGGCGAACGGCGAACGGCGAAAGCGAAATGAAGGGAGAAGCAGGGGAGGGAGAGGGAGAGAGGGAGAGAGAGAGAGAGAGAGGGAGGGAGACGGACCAGAACATAAGGCAAGGAGATGATCTGCTGGATGAGGAGCCACTGGACGCCGTAGCCGAAGAGCCCCATGAAGGCGGCCATGAACATGACGGACCAGAGGGGGACGTACCGGAGCGACACGCCGGAGCACCACCCGAAGGCCTTCCCCATGTCGGACGCCACCGACAGGTAGTTGAGCTGCACCTGGGAGATCCCCAGGGCCGTCTTCAGGTCCGACGAGTAGGACGAGAAGTCGAAGTTGGTCCCCGTGAACGCCTGAATCCACGTCGTCGCCACCAGTATCATCCACTTCCGCGACTGCCCCGCCATCGTTTCCGCCACGCCGGCCGGCCTGACTCGCCTGACCTTTATCTATCCACACGCGCACACTAACACACGTCCTGGAGAGAGGGAGAGAGGGAGGGAGGGAGGGAGGGATTTTAGGTGGGAGCGGAATGTTAGGGAGAGAAGGAGGAGAAGTTTTGGTGTTCCTATTTTGAGGGGGAAGCGATGGGGACGGGACGTGCAAGCTTGGCGGGGGCCGGCCATGTTTAAAGAGAGAAAGATGGTTGGAAATGAGTGCGAATGTGCTTGTAAGTCAAATCTTGAAAGTATGTTGTGTCTGCCTGAGATTTACAGTACATACCAACATACCATAAGCAAAAAAAAATTATATATATATATATATATATATATATATATATGTATGTGTATGTATAATGTATGTATGTTAGTCTGTGTAGATGGAATTGGGTCCTAGATTAATTTCAACGACACTCATGATGAAGTAAAAAAATTGTACCGCATCTTAATATACCGTTGGAATTGAGTCGTGAACTTTTGATTGATTGAATTAAGTTTGAAACTTTTTACCAAAAAGTACTGCCAAATTCTAAATTTTTTATGCTGGTACAATTTAAGTCTTAGATATCTACTGATAAATTCGGTCAAGTCGTGAACATATGCTCGAAAGCGCACTTTAAGGTTTTCGTGTCGTGTAGACAAGATTTTAATGCCGCGTGGGCATTGTTAGGTATTGTTTGTCCAAAGGGCTTACCTCGCTTTTTGAAAAAAGGGTTTAGGGTTGGATTGAATTAATTGGAAGACTTAGGCCTTGATTACATCTTGTAAATAACGTTTTGACTTATAATTCACATACAATTATGTGTGGCAAGGTTTTAAAAAGGATTAATACCGCAAAAATCCTAAATTAGTACACTTATGATAAATTTACCTAAATTAATTTTTTAACCATGAAAAATTCAAAACTGGAGCACATGTAACAAATTTACTCCAAACTAATTAGTGTATTTGTGACAAATTTATCATTTGTTAGTTTCCGTTAAATTAGATTAATACCACGAAAATTTGCAAACGTACATTTGTGACAAATAGAGAGTAAAACTCCAAACAGGCATCCCATTAATTGTCAAGTGTTATTCAATTCAACAATTTGACGATAAAATCTAATGAAAATTAACGAAGTGTAAATTTGTCTCGGGTGTACCAATTTGAGGTTTTTGTAATAAAAAAAGGTGAAAATTTTATAGTATACAAGTTTTAGATTATTCGTGATATTAAACCTTTTAAAAAAAGAGGTAGATGACTGAATTTTAGGTTAATATTTTTAATAATAAAAATCAATACCTATATTTGAAGTTCGGAGCCTCGACGCTCCTCCGTTTCAAAAGAAGGGAGATGTCACTATTCTCGAGATTGTCATGATATAGTGTCGGCGTGCTTCCAACGTTTGACCTATAAGTATTTGCTTAAATATGAATAAAGACAAAGTTTTTCAATAATATTTTAGATGATATAGTTTGTTCTTTTCATCCCCAAGCGTCTATTACTTACTACTGTAAATTTTAAAAATAGAACAGACAAAGAAGAAGTTTCTCCACACAAATTATTATTATTATTCAAACATAGAATATTTCCCAAAAAGGAAATTGAATTTACATGAAAACTAGAATTAAGTTGTTCTAAGTGGTTTTGATACTCTAAACTCTTACTTATTTGTGTTCAAGCGATTTCACTCAGTTCAATAATGAATAATTATCAAAAATTAATTAAGGCATTTAAAAAAAATATTATATGTATTAAGTAAGATAATTATCAATTTTAGAAAACTTGATTTAAAAATTAATTTAAAAAGAAATCGATATGGATAAATTTCAAGAGCAGAGAAAATATTTGGTCGTATGCTTGTTATTCGGAATTTTGCCTTACCTCGGCGAGTATTTATGTCGTAGTTTTGCCATGTGACATACATCATCATCCCCAAGCTCCTATCTCGTGTTTGTTTAAATTAAAATAAATAGATAAAGAAAATATTTCTCCAACTGTCGCGTTCAGCAAACATAGAAAATTTCAAAATTCAAAAGAAAACTCAAATATAAAATGCTATGATCAGTTTATTGATAATCTAAATTACGACTTATTTTATTCAAGCAATTTCATTGAATTCCACGATGAATATCCTATTGTGTAATATTCACAACACGTGTTGCATTTAAAATAATTTTATTAAAATATAAAAGCAATTTGACATTTAAATGGCTTGACAAATATCAACAAAAACTTATAGTTCATGAGCTTTCGATTGTTGTGATGTAATTTTCTCTTTTTATCTCACAATTGGATTAAACTAGAATTTGATTATTATTTTTTTGTCTTAGCTACGATAAAAATATCATTTGGACTATACTTTTGCCATATTTTCTTGATTTATGAAACATAATAATATTACAACCTCTTTTTTCTTCCCCTAATAATTTTTTTAGAACCATGAATCTTTCCCTATATCACATCTCCTCCAAATAATGTCACTAGTGATTCGAAATCACAAATCTGATAGCTATGTTTAAGCTTTGAATAAATAATTCGGTTCATGTGACCCAAATCAAATGTGGATAAGTAATTAAAAGACAATGGCTGGTTGGTGGCCGTATAGAATCAGCTGCAGCTAAGATTGATCATTCCAAATTTGATTCCTTAATCTTATGTTTGGTTTAGAAATAGAAGAGTTAAAATCATTATAGTATCAGTTATCAAACTTAGATAATAAATATTATTATATGCCTTAATTGCATCTAAGAAATATCATAATTTTGTTATTTATACCTTGACAACTTAAATAGTAAGCTCTAAGTTTCTTTGTTTTATTTATTTATTTATACCAAGCACACGATAACACAACAAATTTAAAACTTCATCATAGTCACAACAATGGTAATAAGGACTATGACAGATAGATATATGGTTTATCGTGGAAAAGTTATAGCGGAAATTGAAATTCATAGTAAGTTTTGGTGATTTGTCGTCTTCTTTTTGGACAGATTCATGCTACTTTTTCCAAGACCAAAAGCATCAATGCAATCCATTGCTCAGCCAAGCACAGCTCGACACAATCTGCGCAGCTGCATCAAGCAAAGAACCTTTTTTCAATTCCTGCGATAGCTTTCGAAGAAGCTAAGCCGTCCAGTATTCCATTCCAAATTGGTTGAAATCCTTTTCGGTTGAGATCGGGTTCAGGGTCGATGACACAGGCCCAAGGGCACGTAGGTGGTGAATCGGGATGAAAGTGAAAGTCGCCAAAAAGTGTCGGAGTGCTCTCGAAACCAATTCACTCAAGTGTACCATTTGTGCAGTGGCATCAAGCAAAGAAACCATTTTCAACATCTGAGATAACTTTTTTTTATTTTTAATGGTTTCTTATTTGTGTTTCACGATGACAATATTAGGATATATGTCCAAACCAGGTCTTCGAATTTCGCCACTGACCTATGACCATCCGTAACCCTCCGCATCTAACATTCAACGACTTGTCCGAGCACGATTGGTGCAGTGGCAATTCTCGAGCACGATGCGTGTCTCTTGCAAGGGACCATGTCTGCTGACATTCCGCTGTCCCGGGGATGGAAGGGACAAACTTCTTTCAATATAGCGTACCCTGCTATTTTATTATGTAGTGAAGGAGAACAATATGGCAAATCCTACTTGGCCGAATAGCACATAAGTGAACAGCTTATCCAAAGCTGAATTTGGATCGTCTAAGCCAAAATGGAATAAGACATTTATGAACCCATCTGAGCTTTCGAAACACTCGTTCGGTAAAACTCTATGATTAGTGCACTTGCTCCATGTGTTGAGGATTTTCAAGTCAAGAATTAAGAATCACCTGGCCAAAACACACTAGTCCCATGCAAACTATTACAACTCAAGGCCACCTACACAAATCGAAGGCCTGCACTTAAGTGGCTCACAGGACTTGTAGTAGGGCAATCCGTAGGCATCCGGGGAGTTGAGCCTCCATGCTTGTGCCTCGAGATCAGAATATCTATATTACAACAAGGGTTGGTCGTAAGTTGAAGACTCCCAACCAACTTTCGCTAGGGTTACAGAGGGAGAGAGGTCAAGCAAAGCCCCTCTTGGAGTGGCAAATCGAGGATCTTACTCAATTTGACTATACAACTTGTTGTGAGTCACAAATTATTAAAATAGTGAATCCCACAATAATTTATAATGATTTATTTTTTGATTTTTTATGGTCCGGAACATATTTTTACTTTTACAATAGATTGAAGACCATCACACAATCGTTTCCCTCTGTTTAATGTTCATCTATATGCTCGTGTCGTGCCGACTCTTAGGGTAGCGGATGGAAAATTTAGTTGCGAAAAGGTGCCCTCTAGTGCAATGAAGCTCTAATTGATTTAGTTAGTTGGGGATCGTTCGGAGGACCAGACGCCTTGGTTTCTTTAAGATAAACAAAGTGGCGGTGCAGTGAAATTGATGTGCTGCTGCTGTGCTCGATGCTGTCAGGGGGCGGCTGACTTCAACGCAACGAGAACTTTTTCTTAGTTAGCTGCAACAAAATTTGGTCCTAGCTAACTTTCCTTCTCCAAGACCAAGACAGCTTTACACGACAGACGCTGGGAGAAACTCCCAGTGAAGACATTCGGAGCTTTTGAGGTTTGAGTTTTGTCTTTAGATTAATCGCGGGCTCAGTGCAGGATCAGTCTCTTATACTTTTTCGCCGTCGGTGGGTCGTTCGAGTCCTTAATGTACTATCCCGACCGGTCAAGTTCCCAATGCAAATGACGTCCTGAGCTCGACGCCGTCGGTGGGTTTTCCGAGGCCGGAAATCTTACATACCCTCCCAATTGACCTTTTGTAATGTTAAGTTGTCCCCAACGACTAATTATTCTAAAAATTTAAATTATTAATTAAATATGTGATTTATTATTTAAATATTATAATTCCTCATCATGTTTAGTTTGATTTTTGCCTAATATTAAGCGTGAACATATTTAATTAAGAGGCAAATGGGATCGGAAAGGATTTGAATTACAGATTTACAACTCTAATATCATGTGAGATTTGTGAGACCACAACTAATGATTCTGAAAATTGAAGTTATTAGATAAAAGAGTAGTTTATTATTTAAACATTATGATATCACGAAGGATTTCGAGCATCATGAATCCACAATTATGGCGGCCTTATGATTCAACTGCACCTTTTTTTTTATAAAATATCTAGAACTTGAATCGATCGAAATACAATGTTAAGAACTTGATTGACCGATGGTCAAAACGTTAAAGAACCGATCTCATGCTTGCCTCGCTTAATCTTGCAATCCGAACCTTTATGAGAGAGGCTTCAATAGGAAAAAAATGCAATTTTGAATCAAAACATTAATGAAATTGTAACAACTCGATTCATTGAGGGCTGGAGTGATCACTAACTAAGTAGTATCGACACCAACACGAAACGTAACACGTCGACACGTTATTTTTCAAAAAACAAAAAATTTCGACATGTTGGAACATATTGTATATTCAATGTATATTTTTATATATACATAATAAATTATCATTTTTATGATTATTTCAATCAAATTAATTTTATTAAAATTCACAAATAAATAAATAATAATAAAGAGCATAGAATGAATTTATACTAAATATATTAATTCTCCATGTTGTTAATATCATTTATTGCTTCAATTTGGCAAATTATCCAAAAAACTTGGAGGGAAAAAACAAATAATCCACATTCTGGAACATGCATGTCAAAGCATGTTGGAAGAAAAGAAAAAAAAACAAAGGGGGGTAAATTGTGTGTCATAGAAAGTGAGTCAAAAAATTAAAGATTATTTTTATGTTGATTTTTATTTACATTTTGACTCCTTATTTATGAAATTTTTTAAAATTGATCATCAATGTATCATGTGTCGGCATTCTGAAATTGAGTGTCGAAGAGTGTCGGATATGTATTAATATATCTAACATGATATGAAGGCTTTCAAAAAGCATGGTATTTTCAAAATAACAATAATGTGTAGGTTTGAATCCAGAACGGAATAATATTATTATTTGTGTTCGATAGAAATGTAATGAAGTTCTCAATTCCGTATATTCTGTACGGAACTCGACAAGGCGTGATCCCATGGAGGATACCTCTGAATGATATGCGGTACTCGATGGGGAATGATTTTGTCCCCACGTGAAGGAAACTTGAGGAATGGCTCCCACGTCTTCTTCCTCCACAGCCTTCCTTTCCTTTACTCAGCTCTCGATGCATGACAAGACAGACCGTGAATTCGAAGGACGCAGAGATGCAGAGGTTTTCATGACGTGACGGACACAATAATTGCACCGGATGTCGAAGTACGCATAGGCGGAGCTCCGAGGAACACGGTTTACGTGCCTCGATGCAGTGTGTTTTTCTGGGTGAGATGGCGAGAATACGGAGCGTGAGTACAAAGGAATTTGACGGCCTTTGTCGGATTCATCATGTTTCGCACTTTCCGAGGAGTAGCAGGCATTGACCTTACGGTTGTGCTCGCTTTAACTGACGAATTAGCCACGACCAGAAACGTAAAGGGGTTGTAGCGACATTCAAAGAGATAGTAGCCAGAGACTGTTGTGGGGAGAGAGAAAGATACATTCCCTAATTAGAAAGGTATAGTATCTCGACTCTTGCTTCTTTTGTGAAGCTTCGATGGAGGAAGAAGAAGGTGATTCGATTCTTTGATTGTTCCGTGAATCTTCGATGTGGAATGAGTAACGGAGGAGTTGTGAAATTCCAACTTTAACAAGGAGAGAGAAGGAGAGCATAAGATTTTTTTTTTTTGAAAAATAACATCTATTTTATGAAAAAAGAAAAAGAAATTGTAACCACTTTTATCCCATCTCCACATAAAATCTTTTATCCTAATTTATGTTGTTTTGGTCAACAACCAAACACAAGATAAGATAAAGTTGATTTTTATCCTAATCACTATATGCAACCCTTGAGTATAGCTACTCTGTTTGTATTAGAGACGACTCACATCCACATCTTATATTTTGGTAGAAACAAATTCTTATAATAGAATGTTAAAGTTGAGTTACTCTTTTTGTGAAAACATTTGTTGGTCAAGTACTCATGTTGTTGTTTGTTTATGGACCTGTTAAACGGTTGAGTCAGGTCATAAATAATCTAATCCATATTGATCCATTAACCCATTTTGACCAACTTAAGTATAATATAAATTTTTTGATTTATACTTAACCCAACTCATATCCGACCTATACTTGACCCCATCCATATTACTAACACTTTTATATTTAACCAAATCTAGAATATTTTATTCTTATAATCTTTTTTAAAATTATATTGTTAAAATATTTGCAATTCTTGGGAAAGCTTATTTTTTATATTTTTTAAAAAATGGTAGTGCTAAGGCACTCTTATTTAACACAAATTCAGTGAACAATTTTTATAATTCTTTTTTAAATATTGAGGCTCCACTTTTTCTTGAAAAATGTTTTCAAGAAGTCATTTTATAGAAAAATAACAATATTTTTAGGTGTTTACCTAAAATTTGAAATTAAATTTAAAAATTTAAAAATTTATTCGATTTTCCTCAAGTATTCCTTTTTATATATTTTTATTTTTAAAATCTAATTTTCTTTTTTTTTTCTTTTTTTTTTTTTTCCTTTCCTTCTCCTTTCCTTCTCCTTTGACCAATTGTCAGCCATAACGACAACTGATAACCGACTTCAGACGAGTTGGTCTCGCTCGATTCCGACAGGATCGAACTCGCTTGAGGCCACTAGGCCGAGTCTTGCTAGATCCAACAAACCCGAGCTCATCCTCGTTGATTGACAAGCCCAAGCTCTTCGGTGAGGCCTTGCCCTTGCTGATTGACAAGCTCAAGCTCACCAATGGGTTGGTGAGCTCGAGCTTGCCTAAGGCCCTTGCCTAGTCGGTTACCGGCCATCGTTTTGGCCAACAACCAGCTAAAGAAGAAGGAAAAATAAAAAGGAAAAAAAAGAAAAATAATTATAATTTCAATTTTTATAATAAATATTTTTATAAGGCTAAAAAATAAAAATGTGAGAATGTGAGTTACTTAAATAGGTTTAGAAGTGGGTCTTAAGTCTTATCCATGTATGACCCATTTATTTTAAGTTTTCAATTTTTAAACCCATTTAAGTAGCCTCTTTAAGATTTAATTAACCCATTTATGACATATTTATGTTTTAAATGGGTCATAAATAGGTTTAAAACCCATTTTGACACATCTATTTGTTTGTTTATACCATGGTTCAATTCTTGAGCATGCTAAAAGTATATATCTTTTAAAGAAACTTAAAAAAAAAAAAAAAAAAAAAAAAAGGAAAAACGGTTTAACTTGAAAAACGAACTAGGTGATTTTTTTTCCCTTTCTTTCCCAACCCACCAATTTTATGTGAATTTCTCAATCTTTGACAATACCCAAGGTTGATATCTCTCCGATCTAGGCAATAATTGCCCTATTTTCATATATGCAAGTGCCCATCGAGAAAAGCTTAGATGGATTATGATATTTAAACTATTCTTGCTAAAAGTCTGAGCAGATAGCTATCCTTAAATTCCTAAACCTCGATTCTCATATGAGCGTAGAGTATTACCATTTAGAAATTGCTTCAAAAGCCTATCAAAGAGCTAACAATCCGCAACAAATAATGAACCTCACGTAAAAGTAAAGCACGAGCTTTTGCTCATCGGACAAATATGAAACAACCTTTCGAAGGTCAGGGCAGAAAACAAAGCCCAAGTTTTCGCCCGTGGGCCAAAAAGAACATGCTTCATCAACGTGTTCATTGTGCACGATGCAATAGCGATGCGGACAGCAATCTAATTCGTTGTTGATATCCGGTGTCCATGGACTCTGGGGTGCTTTTGTGTTGAAGTGGTGTCTTGTGCTTTTAGTCCCAAGTTGGTCAAAACATCCGCGGCATCTCATTGTTATATTGTTTTTGCAATCTAGGGTTTGGACAAGAAAATTGGAAGCTCGTGGTGGCGCATGTGTCCATTTCGATTGTCGAAAACCTCCCTTCAAGCTAGTTCGCGTGCAGTTAAGCAAGTCAAGCTTAAGTTAGTAGTATAGGATGCACGCAAGTGGAGTTACTCTGGAGGGTTTTGAAGACCATGGAATAATGAGAAGATTTTATGAGAAAAAGGATGTTTATCTATATAAGGAAGAGATTACTACAATTATCATAAATTTCGTATGGTGCTTGTTTAAGTGCCGTAACTTTTTTTCAATCAATAAAGTGTTAAAAATTTGTTACATCGGTGCCTATTCAAGCAATTCATTGTACATGGCCTCTTAAACTAAAATTTTGATTTGAATGTGACTTTTTGAAACATAATTGAAGTCTAACGTGGAAAATTGCCCGTCCGACGTGGCATCCATTGCTGCACTTTCCATGGTAGTCATTGTGAAGTCCTCAAATTAAACTTCAACTTTGCAACACCAGACAGAAACAAAGACTCTTGCTGCTTCACTTGGACTCTGTTTTCTTCGCATTCTTCACCGTCCAATTCGTCAATTGGGGGTGAGAACGACGTCATTTCTGCCTTTTTTAGATGATTGCATCTATCCGGTGAGCCATGTAGCTCAGTCAATAATAAATTAATGGTACATCAGATTTTTAAAAAAAAAATTGTTGATGACATTCAAGTGAACGATTTATAAAAAATTTGGCACTCAAGTGAATGATTTTTACATTAATGTGGTTTATCTTGCCGGAAAATATTCCTAAATAGAACAAGATGGTTCTTTCGTTGAGTGAGGCCATGGTGTAAAGTTGTAGACTATGTGATTTGGGTTCGAATTAGATTAATATATATAGGTTAACTCGGTGCAATACTCTGACCTAATTGCAAATATTTCTTATATCTATCTAATACTCAGCCAATCACATATTAGGTTTTGCAAATATTTCCTACTTCTACACGGGTTTTAATTAGTTTCCTTTTTTAGTTTGATTGAACAATTTTCAAATCAAAACCAGTGAAGGGTTTTAAAGATATTTAAAAAATTGAAACAAAAGCATATCGAGCAAAACTTGGCAACCTATATCATCTTATGATATCAGGCATTCTGTTTTGATTTGGTTTGATCTTGGATTGAATAACTTTGATAAATTCCAATATGAATATCATGTAATCATCCGTAACATTCAATGAAGTAATTAAGTATTACGTAAGCTGTCATATTATCAACAAATCAAAATCAATTTAACATGAAAATATAAGTTATTGAGATATTATTGTTTACTATGCCTTACAAATTATAGATATACTTATGATCGTGATAATCCGCATGTTTGATAAGCATTCGCGTGTTTGATAATTTTTCTAAGTCCTAAAGTAAACTTTAAACTATATCAGCATTTAGTGACTTCTAAACGTCATCACCAACCAATAATTTAGAAAAGCAAATCGAAAATATTTATTAATTTCAATAGGAAATAATTTTCACACTTTTGGGGAATAACTTTTCCTTGATTAACAAGTAGAGCTTTCATGCAATTCTGGAATTTTTATTGACAATTCAACTATCATTCATGGTGAAAAGTTAAAACTATAGAAAAACAATACTGAATCTTAAACATAATCGATAGTATCAATCAGGACATCGTAACGTAACTCTCCTGAAACAAATAAAAGTAAATATCGGCAGAACTATTCTGCCTACTGGAACTACGGGGACAAGCATCTAAAGACATCTTCTCAGATCAAAACTCTTTTGTAAGCACAACTAAAAAAATCATCCTCGCAAATCGATTTCGAGCAGCATGATCCGTCCAACTTCGGCCGGTGACCGCCGACCATCAGGTGCAGCTTCTTACCCTCCATCCGATCCAGTTTCGGCATCGCCGTTGAGCCAAAATCGTCCAAGCAGTAAGTAACGTTGACGGCGACATCCTCTTTCTCCCACTCAGACAGGTCGTCTCTAACCTTCAACTTGAAGAATTCCTCCACTATTTCATGGCGTCCCTTCTTCGATGCAAAAATCTCTCCGTCGCATGCCAATAAATAGAATTTGCATACCTTAATAGACTTGTCCTTGCAAGGGATGACATTCCATGTGCCGTCTTTGACGTTGAACATGCCTAATCTTCCCTTCAAATCCACGCAATACAAGATGCCTTTTGCATAGACTGCTTGCCAGGTTGAGTCGAAATCTGGATTGACATGGCGAAAACCATGCCGGGTCCAATTTTTCCCCGACCCGATGGTGAACGTGTCGATTATGATTCGATTGTCGAAAGGGTGTATAGGATTGCTCACGATGAAGACAGTGCAATCCGAAGACGTGGGGGCTGCGGTGAAGGTCCCAGCGCTTATGAGCCGGGTACGCCGAGGGAGGTCGACTCGATCTCGGGTTATCGGGTTGAAGAGGAAGATGGACGAGGTCTCTCTCGACGAGAGGAGGAGCCATCCGTGCTTGGCGAAAAGAAAGTCGACTTGACACTCGAGTTCAGGAATCTGCACCACGTCGAGGTGTCTCGTGATGAGGTCGAGGAACCCATGGGTGGTTTCGCCAGAGAGTGTTCCTAGATAGAACATGACGGGATTTTTTTTGAGTGAGGGCATGGCACGAAGTTTTAGAATATGTTATTTGCGTGAGCATTAGATATGTATATATAGAGGAGGTTTTGCAAGTATTTCCTAATTCAACTAGAACTTTGATAACTTTAGAACATGTGATTTGAATTAGATGCAAATATTTCCTAATTTAATTCGAATTCTGATGGTTTTAGGATTTGCAATTTGAAATAGATGTATATAATCACGTTCTACAATTATTTCCTAATTTAAAATGGCTTTGGATAGGTTTAGGATATACGATTTGGTTAATTATTAGATAATCATATGTAGATTGGTGTTGTACGTTTTATTAAAAATTATATGTACGTTTCTAACTTCTTATCTAGATCAAGTATGACGTTTTGAATAGTAAACCTGAAAAAAATTTAATTCGTAGAAAATAAAATTTTCACTTTTGTTTATAACTTTCCATTTTCGAAGAGTACGTATATGTGCGTGGATTAACCAATAAAGCTCTTATATGCTTTGGAACTTTTACGGAGTACGTACAAGCTCTTATATGTTGGGCTGCAGCATATCCAAAGGGACAAGAACCAAATAGCCAATTAGGTCGCAAAAGCCCACAATGCCAATACCCTCCTGTCCAACTGGATTGCACAATCACCGCATTCATTGAAGCTTATCTTATGTTCAGAATTTAATTTGAAGTGTAATCCTTTATTTTTGGTTCACTAATGAACATTTCTACATTTCCAACCAAAATAAAATAAAATTTCCAAGGTGAAAAGTAAATTCAAAAAAACTGTCGAAAATTAGTGAGGTTTAAACATGACAAGTAATTATCCATAAATAAAATTAAGTCTGAAAATTGCATGTTTAATTTGTTACATTCTAAGTTATTTCTTTATGGAATCCTATTCCATTATAACATCCAAATAGATTATAGGGCTTTTCATTTCTAGATAGCCAAGTTTATTTCATCCAAAATACATCACTAAATACCTGATAGAATAATCCTTATTGGACTATCCAACATGCCGTTTTATTATCTTACTCCAGATATAAAATGCATCTGAAGGGATATTCAATGACTAGAAGCTTCAGCTGCACAGCATATAAATTGGCAAATTACTTTGTTCATCAGCGAATTGCGAGTTCGATTTCTAGAATTTCAAAAACCAAAAGGTACATTTTGATGACATGGGCTCTTGATAAAAAGTGTCTCAAGTCACTAACTAGTTAACTTAAACAAGTACAGAAAATTGATGAGATCACATTAACAAAATGCGGCGAGACTTAGAATCAATTTAAGGTCATGATTCTTATTTGTTAAAAAGAAGATGAATCGATGCCATCTACTTTTACAATTCTTACATGTTTTGTGCCGAGAACCTTTCATGAGATCTTCTTCAGGCTGCTTGAGAATAAAACGAAAAATAGAATTGGAGAATCTCTATATACTTTAATATATTATAACAACGAGTACATTAGCATACTTAAAAATCATATGGGAATACTTGACAAAAGAAAAAACTTTATGGGATGATTCTCTAAAATAATATATGGCAATCAAGACATGTATAATTTTGAGAGATATATAGAATCAATAGATTATTAGATGAAATCCGTAATTATCTCTAAGAACTCTTGAAAGAATAAGTAGTTTGCCTAGGCTAAACTCTTAAGTTGGAGATAGATTAGTTGGTTCCAAATAGTGGGTAGTTACTTCAATCACTAATCCGTTGCCATTTCTCAATTTTTATTTGGAGATGATTGCTTCCATCTTTTTGACTAGAGCCTCTTTTCTTTCTTTCCTTTTTTTTTTCCAAAAAGGGTTTTATTCATTTGCTTGGAAAACCAGAGGAGCCTATAAAAAAAATGGTCGAATACCACTAAGATCACACAAAGGAAAATGGTTGACTCAAATTCAAATTCAAATGCAATGGCTCAAAATTTAAAATGGAGAAATGTCCAGACATAGAAAAGAGAATTTGAATATCTTTTCGAAAGAACTAACTAAATATAAATTGTTAGTTGATCATTTCTGTCAAAATATATGGCATAATTAGCTAATTAAAATAAATGATTCTAAAAATTTAATCGCCATGAAGGATAGTAAAATTATCATATGGAAAATGTGATTGGTCAGTCGTGTGATTATCAATGTCTCCTACAGAGAAACAATGGGAATGGCGTGGTGGATTGTTGATTAAAAAAGAATTGTTGATTAAAACGAAAAATAACTTGTTGTTTATCAAAATTTCAGAAAAAAAGAATTGTTGATTAAAAAAGTAAATATTGAAAAGTTGGGAATCTGAAAAATAATAAAGAGAACCTGAAAAAATTCGGACTGAAAATACCAAAAAGCCCCTCCCTGTTCTGTCCTCAACATCCTCGCTTTCTCTCCAGGCCACTCTTCACTCCGACCCCCGACCCCTGCCCCCCTTCCACTCCGACCACCGCCACGATCGGAACAAGAACGGCGCTGCGACCGGTGAGCCTCCCTCTCTCTCTCTCCTCTCTCTCTCTGAATAACCCAGATCTGGTTTTGTGAATCTGATGTTCGAAGCAAGGTAATTTGCTTCGAATATCTCCAAAGCGGGCGAGGAAATGCTGAATGCGATGATCCCTCTATGGCCGTCGGTTGAAGTAGCTTAAGATGGAGAGATAGATCACAAAATATAAGCCGCTTCCAGTTTTCTACCCTCAGTTTCGATGCTGCTACTTTAATCCGAAACCCAATTCTGAAAATGGGTGGTTCTTGTTTGCTAACTTTGAAATGTGGGGCAGTCATGGCAACGGTTAGGAATTTGAAAATCAAGACGGGCACTTGCAAGCGCGTCGTTAAGGAGCTGCATTCCTATGAGAAGGAGGTCGAGAGAGAAGCCGCGAAGACGGCGGAGATGAAGGAGAAAGGGGCGGACCCCTATGACCTTAAGCAACAGGTATTTGAGACAATTTGCTCGTGTTTGCTGAACTCCGTGGTTTTTTTTATATGGAATTGTGGTTGTCTTAGCTGTCTCTTTGATCTTTGTTGAGAATGTGACTGTTTCGAGGTTAAATAGGAATGCCATGTTACTGGAGATATACACTTGCGACTTGTAAATCTGTAATGCTCAAGATTGTCTACTCAGGCTTACACGTTCTCATTTTTCATGGTTCATCCCATGGTTCAGCATTTGTAAAAGACAGGCTGCTCCCCCATGTAATCCCTCTCTGTTCTCTTTAAAGAAATAATTGTTAAAAGAGTTTCTCAAGCTTTTCCAGATATATAGTTGACGCTTGAAATATAGCGTGGTTGTTTTGGTCATTTCGTTAACTTCTGCTTTATTATGTCGTATGCAGCATGAAGTTGCTGTTTGAGTTTTGAGTTTTGATGCAGTGGGTTTCAATTTTGTGAAGTTTCACCGACTTTACAGCAATCCTGTCATCTATAGAAGGATTTGAACTGAAAACTTGATTTTAGCCAAAAAGTCGAGAAAGGTATAGGATTTTTAGTTCAAAGCCAACAGTGCTGATTGGCTGAGGCATGTTTGTTGAGGCTCTATTTGTGGATTTAGTGATTACAACCTCTAATTAAATTCTATAAGCATCAGGGTGTTCCTTTACTGTTTGGAAATAAGTACTTTCACTAGCAATTTATGAAATGAAGCTTACAGGAACAAATTGTATTATAAATCACTAAACTCTCATTCTTAGCTCTTAATTTGGTAATCTCATGGCTTGAAGACAGCAATCATCTTGTTAGAAACATGTTAATTAAATTTTTATAACTTATTTTATCTTAAATATCTAATAGTACTAAACTTCTTTTTAGAGTAAATCAAATAATTGCAGGCTTTAAGTTTACCTGGCCTGGCAGCCTCAGTTACCAACTTGGTGAAATTATAGTGTACTCAAGGTTCTTTTGAGATGAACTATTTGAGATACCGTAGACACACAAGAATGAGGTTGTTCTTCCACATGAATTATGGTTTGATGTCCCATTAGGTCCAAGAATGAACTTCCAACTTTCAAATGATAGTTTTGTCCAAATGTCATATAGCCAAAAAATTAGCAGTAATGGCTCTCCCTGCCAAATTAGTCATTTATAATGGTGGACACCTTTTTTTATCAATGTAATTGGCAATGCAATTGTTACTGAATTTTGTTGGTAGTATAGTGACTACAGATTATTAAACACCATAGAACATAAAACCTGGTGTATTCAAGTTTCAGAAAGTTCACAAATCTTTACTTAGTCACAAGCCCATGTTACTTAGCTCAGTCAGTATGAAACAGCTTTAGTAAGTTTAGAGGCTGGCCATAGGTTTCCCTCAATGATTCTTCAGTCTCTTAAACAACCAAAGTTACTCTGAAGGAAACACACCTCTCTTGTGGTGTAATCTAAGAGATTCATGACAGCAGTAGTGTATGGAAAAGATTTTTCATCATGATTAAGATCTCAGGAATGTTATGGATATATCTTCTTTTTCTGAATCACCCTGTTGTCATTCTTCTGGTTTTTATCTTCCTTAAACTTGCTTCATTATCACCTCTTGTCATCTTCCCCTTTTGGATTCAGACTGTGATAGCAAGAGATCAGCAAGAAAAATTGTTCCATCTGCACAAACATCTCTAGCATTACTTTTTGTCAAGAATCATGACTAATGCAGCCTTTATGATATGTTTGTCATTCAAGCAGAAAACAACAAATGCAACTTAAACAAATCAACTGAGCCACATTACAATGAGATATTGACAGATGAAATCTAAAATTGAAAGTTTAGATCATGATATGGCCATATTAGCAATTGCAATTTACCCAGTCGCAGATGGAATCTCAGTCAATAAGCAATGTTTACCGGAATATTTAACTACCATTTGAAACAATAACTTTGAAAAAACACAAGTATCTCTGTGTGCTGGAGCTCAACATAAACTTTTCAAGTTCCTCAAGGATTTGTAATGGTATCCTTGAGTTCAACTTAAATTCTTTTAGTTTCTCAAGGATTTCTAATGGCTCTAATACTTAACTTCACATCTTATCTCTCATGATAAAACTTAAAGGAGCTTAAAAAACATTTAATGTAGATAAAGATGTCATATAACCAAAAGCTGGAGAGAATATTAGAGGCTGGCATATCACTATGTCTAAATGTCTGACTGTTACCAAGCTCAGCTATATGATTATAGTGCTACCAGGTTAACAATTCTTTAAATTCGGTTCAATATTTTCAGGCAATCACCAGTAGAATCATGGGGCTGGTCCATAATTGGCAGTACTAGAGATTCCATCTGAATTTTGTATTCACCTCATAGACAGAAATTGTGTATCCTTACCTGCTTTGACTGGAGAAAAAGAGATCTATCCTCCTGTCTTTGTAGTGTGCTAGCAATTAAATATAGAAAAAAGAATGAATTCTTCTGCTATTACATGGATGATAGTTATAGTGCTAAATGTATATGTTCAGACTGAAAAAATTATTTGGAGAATCTTTCCTTTTGAGCACTTCTCATAATTTGTATCCGTAAGTCCATGCATGCAGATTTTAAGAAGCAACTTGAGTAGACAAATGCATACAAAGAATAATAATTGCCGGTATGGGCACATCCTGTTTGTTTGCTTTAACAACCAGCAGTTTGATGAGCATGAGCCTTTAAAAAACTGTATATGTTAACATCAGTAAACAAATGCATACTGAGAATAATAATTGCCAGTATGGGCACATCATGTGTGTTTGCTTTAGCAATCATCAGTTTGATGACCATGAACCTTCAAAAAACTGTATTTGTTCGATGCATCTTACTGATTTTCTGTGGAGCCTGAGTAATAAGCTTTATATGTACCTGTGTTTTGATCATACTATGTTAATGCCCAATGTCTAATCTATCATCTCTGATTTCATCCTCCCTTGTAGGAAAATGTACTTGCTGAATCAAGGATGATGATTCCAGACTGTCGCAAGCGCTTGGAGACTTCACTAGCTGATTTAAAAGCCACTTTGGTATGGCATCATTTTTTTTCCTTAGTTCTGAATCACATCTCTTTCAGCTGGCACACAGTATCACAGTCCACTGAACAAAACGTTCAATTTCAGGCCGAACTGGAGGAATCAAATCAGAAGGAAGGCGTTGAAATTGAGGAAGCTCGAAGCACTATAGCAGATGTCGAACGCCTTTTCCAGAGCACTGAGGCTTAGCAACTGATGGAGGCAAGACACCCTAGTCATATGGAACCAGTAATTGTTATGGAACAAATATGTCGACTTAATTCTGGAACTTTTACCCTCCATTGCTTTCCTGGAGTTTCAACCAGTAGAGTTTTAATGTGAGATCTGGGCTGTTATTGGCTGCGCACACCTCCTTGTGGTAGAGAGCTTTACTTCTGCTGCGTGCTCTGTGGTTTTAAGGTGTGCACAAGTTACCTGATTTGAGTTGTTAAGGCGTATGTGAGATTTGATCAGAATCAGATGTTGTGATTGTTGAATGAAATCTGTCATTTTAGTTTTGTTGGCCTATGGACTCAAATCTCTGCAATGAACAAACGGAAAGTTTGATTTTTTCATCCAAAGAACAAGGGGAATGTTTGTGCTAATACATCTTATTGGTGGTTCATTCAGGTAATGACCAGCTATCCTGAATAGGAGCGTTCAGAAACTTAAGTCATTAATGATCTTCTCTATTGATGCATTAATGAGCTTGAACATGCGTGTTTCTAGAAAAATGATCTTTGGTGATTTTACAGGCTTCATTAGAGGTAATCAGGTAGGCTGCAGTCGGCAATGAAAGCTTTCATTGCACTAGTCAATATAAAGAAAAGATTGCAGGGGAACAACCAAACTTAAGTCTCTTCTTGTGGGTCTACTTTAGCTTAACAAGCAGCCTGAACCAAAATTTACGGCATCTGATTTTTCCAGTTTTGAGATTGATTTTTGAAGCTTGAACAGTGAGGGAAAAAGTGAGTAGAATGCTTGACATGCTGGATATGCTAGTTTGGCTTTACTTGACTGGAACCTCCTACCAGTCCTTTTCTCTGAACTAGGAATACGCTACCGATCAGAGTCTCAAAGGAATTATTTCTTCTTTTGACAGAACATTCTGTTTTTCCAGAGAATGGTACGATTTTCTTCATCATCTCCCTTGGTTGCATCCAAAAATAAGATGGCAAACACGTCATATGCGATGAACAGTCGGAAAATGAACAACACCGGGTTGACACTACTGTCCATTCTCTGGTATTTCACGCCATTGATAAGTCTTGAAATGAAGTCCAAAGTTTGGCAAGGCTGCGATAAAACCTGTTGAACAGACGTGCACTCGATTCACTTGGTGATAAGTCTTGAGCTAAAGTTGTCTGCCACGAACTAATTGAAGACTGCTCACCATTCCTTGGTCTAGGAAAATGTCAATGCACAAGCCACTTAAGTAGGTTATCAATGAGAACCTAACTTAGCTTCAAGTGCTGAGAATAAGAATAAAAGTTGGTTGATGATAAAAAAAAATGGAGAGCTGAATGTCATTAATCTCTTACAAGACATAGGGAAATTGCAATTATTGATTGGTTTTATCAATATATTTGGCAAGATTGTGCGAAGGCCGCAAGTTATTTTCCTATTGTGCCAGTTGAGTAATATCTTCCTTGCTCACCGGATCAAGTAGATTTTTACTCAAATCTAGTTATCTAAATCAATCCTATATAAGATTATCAAACAAACATTTCATCAAGAGTTTGATTTGAATTTTCAAACCCTTAACTGGGCTATCAATCGTGTCAACAAGTTTATGTCATTGAGTGCTGCTAAGGTTCTGTCCATCTTTATCATCAAGCACAAGGGAAATGTTCTAAACAGCCAGCCCAGTCTGAGGAACTATTCTGAGCCTCTACATCATGTTAAAGCATAGCCTAAACAAAGTAGAAACATCTTGATGATGTGAAGATGCCAAAGATCACACCATCTAAAGCTCAGTCCTTACTCCCAGAGTTAGAAGATACAGAGAGTTAACATTGCTGAAATCCCATTAGTTCACATTTGTCACTGGCTTTTGTCGGCAGCGATCATTCCGTTCGACTACATCAGACACTATAAGTGACTTGTATACAAGTTTCGAAAAGCAAGAAATTATGTACATCATCACAGCGACTGTTAGTCACGAGACACGACAAAAGATAAGCCGAAGCCAGTCAATGTTCACATAAATTTCATCAGTCAAAAGTCTTTTCTCCTCCTACCACGAATGCCGCATCTGAGACGCTCTCCTAATCTTCCTCCGGAAAGGCCTGCAAGCTTCAATGCTAAGATCGACAGCTGCCGCGAGTGCCATGAAAATGGCCGCATCTTCCACACAGGTCACATGCCGCATTGCCAATTGCACCAAAGGTTTGCTGTTCTTTCCTTCCCCTCGAACTTTACAACACATAACAAACCCACCAACGACAGGGCTCAGCCCGCCGAAGTCACCACTGCTTCTCGGGCTCGGTATTGGGGTTGGCCCAGATGCTCTCATCTGCCTATCAGTGTCTATGAAAAACTCCCCACCCTTTTCAGCATTTATGTTGATCTCAGACACAAGAAATTCTCCTCCTTCTTGCCCTTCTGAGAGGAGCCGAAACCGGCAGCAAATAGAGTCTCTCATGCCACGTTCACGCCATGCTTCGAGCTTTCCCCAGGGCTGCCAGCTCTCGGGCCTATATGGATCAGGCCGGACGATCAGCCAAGCACCCGGGTTAGATTTCGCTACCCAGTCACAACCTGTTGAGGGCACAAAAGGAGTAGTTATGAAGGCTGCAGCCACAGCCGAGCCAGACAAATCGTGTATCTTCACCTTCCATCCCTTTCTCTCTCTTCTTTCGGTCTCTTGATCTGAACCGTCAACAGCTGACCAGCTCAACGGGTCAACCTGGGTTACCCTATGATTAATGACAGAATTTTCAGGTGGTCTGACACAGCTAAAGCAAAAAGACTTGATCTACATGTCATCAATGAATCACTGACCCAGGATATGAGTCAATTAAGATCAAAATTCACTTATAAAATGCCTCATTTTGTTTGCAGAGAAAAATAAGCTGCTTTTCTACAGATTGATGATTACATGTGCATTGCCATCATGGATCAATGAATCCAGAAATCCACTTCATTCAAGTAAATTCTTTCATGATCTCTCCTAAATATCTTGCACACAAACTTGATTTATCTTGTCAAGCATTAAGAAGGAGAGTATGGTGATGAATTACTGGTCATATAAGCATTGAAAGATAAACTATGTATAAACTATGTACTTCATATCACCTGTCTTGGCTGAACTTGCAACTAAAAATAGGTTGTTTGATGGATCCTTGAAGCTGAACTATTTGAGGGCTCAATCTGGTCACATCCTCAAACTGGAAGACATATCTAGGATCAGGATCTAGCTTCACTCTCAAGTGAAGTTCCGCCCCTGGTTTTCCACTATCCAGCTTACTCTTGCCAATACCTATCCACCCATTGAAAAGGATCACGGGTCTTCCTTCACCCCACTCAGGACTCACCCCCAACTTAAACGTCCCAAGTTGCTGTCTTTTGTTGCCAACACCGCAGTGGGATCCCTTCCTTCCCATGAATACGGAAACCTCAAGATATGCCTGAGAGCTATAGAAACAGCCGGGTGCAGTTAAGGCTTTCAGATCAGATTCTTCGAGATAAAAGCTCGAAGCAATGCTCTGACAATCAGGGGTGGCTTCAGGGGAGGACATCAAGGGGATTGTTAGTGTCTGTGCAGGGAAACCACGGAGGCGGATCTCGCACTGACATGAAGAAGAGAATGGTTGGATCCCAGATTTGACAGAGTTTATAGTTGACCCGGGGATCCTCAACCCCAGTGAGCCGATTGACAACCTGATGAAAGCCTGAGGATCCATTATGGGTCACAAAAACTTCTCCATTAGGATGAGAAGCTTGACTCTTAAATGGCTGAAACCTGAGACACCAAAAAGACGTGATGGAAATCAACCGAAGAGCATTAAATAATTAGAGATGACGACGTAAAATCTAACAGTAGCTGAAAAGAAAAGAATGGTTGAATATCAATTGAATTTATTAAGTGCAAAGAGTTTCTTATATAAGCTGAGTTATCATGTCAGTTTATGCCATGAAGTGCATCCAAAATGTTTGTCCAGACGGTGCAGTTTTCCTGGCTGATCTGTTGCTATTGCAGTCTGAGTCCAATAGGGCATTTAATCTTTGGCAAGAATCACCGCAAAAAGTGACTATTGCTTCTAAAATAATTAATATTTCATCTTAGCATCTTCCTTCTCTGTTTGCTGTTCATGCAGAAAAACCAACAAATGCAACCTAAAAGAATTAAATGAGCCATGCTACAATGAGATGCTGATGACTGAGATTTAAAAACAAAATTTCAGACCCCAACAAGGCAATTCCATCGTTTGTAGTTTCCCTAGTGTCAGAGGAAATAAGCAAAGTTTCTCAAATAGTATTCAACTAACACTTGAAGTAATAACATTGAAAATCAGATAAGTTTCCGCATCATTGGGTTCAACATAAATTCCTCTAGTTTCTCAGGGATACATAACAACTCTTGCACTTAAGTTCACATCGAATCTCTGCAATGGCATGCTTATCAGAACTTCAAGAATATTAAATGTACAAAAAAGACGCTATAAAACCAAAAGCAGGAGAGAATATTCAGCTACATGAATATGGCGCAACTAGAACATCAGTGAAATATATTTTATTTCATATTTTCAGGTAATCTTAATAGTCGTAACGATTAAATGGCTGGCCCATAAATAGCACTCACAGAGTTTGTATCTGATCTATTCTAATCACCTCTTAGACAGTCACAAAGACAGTGTCCAGTTGAAGCGATGATTTTGATGACATAGGTAGGTCAATCTACCTCATAGATAACAGCAATTAACCTCAACCAGGAAATAGCAAAATTGACAGAATGTGGGGATTCAGTTCAGTCCAAATTTACTTCAGCATTTTTAGAATCTCCATGACCATCAATGCTCTCTGATACCAACTAAAAGAATAGACTCAAAGAAGTTTAAAGGAGATGGGCAATTGGTAGTACAGTGGTATTATTCACTCAATGAGAACTGAAAGTTGACTTTTCTTTTGGTCAGGATACAAAATGAATTTACAGGCTTAATGTAGGCTAATATACAAAGAAAGATGCTCAAACAAATGCCTAGAAGAGTCCAATTGTAATCCTGATCAAGCACTTAGAGTAAAAGGCTTTTACCGCATAAAGGTTAAGGACCTATTCCACACAAATCAAACATGTACAAACCTGGTTTCTCATCTCTTCTGCAGCTGACACGCATTTTTAGATCCCGATAAAGAGTTCACCTCAGGACCAATATAGAATAACGACCATAACCTGGTTTGGTATCATCATCAGTATGATTGTGCCCTTACAGGCAAACCATTCTCCATATCCTTTGATCATTCACTCCCAGTAACAGAGAACACAAACACTTATCAGGCAGGACACAATCAGCTCCTAGGCCACATCAAGATGAAGTAAAACATTTACAAGATGGGGCATAAAGAATTTCCAGCGATTTCATTGAAGAAGCCCTTTGACATGGAGTAAATCCACCAATCCAGCCATGAAGCATATGCTTTTTTCACCAAATGTATGAAAACTTCCTGGTGAAGAAGCTAATTACATATTCTCGTGGCATGAACAACCAAAGAGAAGCTAATTTTCAAGGCAGGAGCCGCACTTTGACCATAGATTTCTACAGAAATCGCATGAGAAGAAAAGGTCGCTCAGTCCTAAACTAGCTGCCTCAGCTAATTGGAGAGAACCAACAGCATAACGAAACAACACAGCCCATGAATTGTATTGTAAATGTTTAACAAACTCACAAACTCACAATAGCACATAATAACCCTCAAGCCACAATAAAAAAAAGCAACTTAACACAGACAACAACAAGGAGAAACGGGTAAGCAAAGTCAAGAATCCTCAAACCAAGCAAAAATCAAAGAAACTAAACTAACCTTCTTGAAGCTCAAGAAAGAGTACCGATCCCACTCCTCATCTTCAAGTAGTTCTCACAACCCACATCGCAGAGGAGAGACAGAAACTCGGGAAGCATTACAATTTCGGACCTGCATGACTCAGCAGCAAAAACCAAATTATGGGTTGGACTCAGAAACCAGACTCTCTCCTTCTTTCTCTTTTCTCTCTCTCTCTCTCTCTCTCTAAAAGAGAAAGATGGTGAGTTATGATTAGTGGGTATTAGTTGCACAGAACAGATCAATAATAAGCCAATCCCTCCACCTAGGATATCACGTACACCGTGACACGGATCACGAGGAAAAAGCCAATCCCCTTCCCTCTCCCTAAAATAAAATACGTGGGAGTCACACACATACACCCATGGATGGAGGGCATGTATGTTCCATGCCCACAAAAAACAAAAGTAGCTCCCTACCTGAAAAAGATACTCTCCCCAGCATTATTCGCCTCCCGTTCGAGGAGAAAGCAATGGGCTTTTCCTCAATCCGGTGCATGTGCATTCAATCCCAGGATAAGGCACGACTGAGTCACAGAAACAGAGAGAGAGAAAAACAGAGGAGGGGGAGCTCAAGCTAGAATGCGGTCGTGGGGACAATGGAGAATTCACACGGACGCGACCATCATTGGATCAGTAAGTCGCTCGGGGATTATTATAATGGCGATGCTTGTGCTGCTGGCTCGCTGGTTCGTGCGCGATGAAGAGGCTCTGCTCCCCGTGGAATGCTAACGGAAGAGAGAGAGAGAAAGAATAAAGAAATGGGAAGAGAGAGAAAGAGGAAGGAGAGGAAGCAAAGGAAGAAACTGAGAGGGACAGAGAGGTCGTGAAGACAGCTGTAAGCATGGAAAAGAAATAATAAACGATAATAATATTAAAAATAATGATAATTATAATAATTATAGTAATGCAGAATATATATTCTTCCCCTCTTTTCGAAAAATGAGGATACGCGTACGTATGCATGACTTCACTTCTACTTCTTCTTCTTCTTCTTTTCCTTCTCCTTGTTTTATATCGTGATTCATGCAGCATATTAATTATATACTTGTAGTAGGTTGGTTTGGAGGGAAGCCTAGTGATATTCTAAAATTTCGATTTGCAAATTATTATCTTTTCCTTTCCCAAGAGGATAAGAAGGAAAAAGAAGAAGATAATGATCGGGAAATGATTCTATTTTATATAATTGTGACAGTGGATCTTCGTAATATTGATCATAATTCGGCTTGGAAAGGAGACATAGCATGAAGACATGCTTACTTTTGAGATCTTATGAGGTGGAAGGTATAGATATTTGCGGCAAATTTGAGATTGTCAATGAGGGTTCGCTCACGATCGGAGCCTAGAAATCAATAATAATTATATCAGATAAATCGTGTAGGAATTCTGATGACTCCTATTTTTTGGTTACTAGTCGGGGATAATAATTTGTTCCCCCTCTTACGGGATCTTTAACAGCTCAAAACCATCAACTTTCAATTTTTTGCACTATTGTGTGTAAATGAGAAGAGTTTGGAGATTTCGAATTTTCAGAAATTACGGGCGATCGTGTTGAAAAGGA
Organism: Corymbia maculata; assembly: GCA_014182735.1. NCBI lineage: Eukaryota > Viridiplantae > Streptophyta > Magnoliopsida > Myrtales > Myrtaceae > Corymbia > Corymbia maculata. The sequence goes on along the minus strand of CM024686.1, from coordinate 16,378,775 downwards.
AAAAGAAAATTTCACCGAACACGCGCAAAAAAGCCGGCATTTGTTGACTCAGGGGCAAAATAATAAAAATAAATTTAAAAATATTCGAAACGACGATAGTTTGTCGTGCCGTACGAGAAGAAAAATATAATTAAAATTGGATGCTTTAGCTTTTTGATTTTCTTGGGGTCTTTTTAGAAAGTTTAAAAAAGAAAGAAAAGAAAAGAAAAAAAAGAAAAAAAGGACCAACTTTCCTCATGTCAAAAAGCGGAATCCACCACCCGGAAAAGAAGCCCCAATCCGGGGGTTAAACTGCTCTTTTTTCCCTCCTTTGTCACTCGTCCAATGAAAGGAGGTGACGGTTGAGAGCTACGCTTGACTTTCGTGTCGTAGGCTTCCTTCAAATCGCCGGCCCGGTCGCGCCGCCTCGGCCGGTTGACGGCGCCGGGGTCGAATGCTGCGGTACTCATTGCTTCTGGACCGACGGATAACAATTGGATGGCGGGAGAGGAAGAGGGAGCTTGTGGGGATTGGGTTTTGAGACGAATGAAATGAATCCCACCAATGAGACTTCTCGGCTCGGCTTTTATCCCTATCTGGTCGAATTTAATTATATTGGTTTTTTGCTCACGATCAGTGTCGGTGCTTAACCATCAACTGTATTCATGGTCGATATCAAATCTTAAAATATGCTGGTCAGCGTATTATTTACTCCTTTCTTGTTGACACCCGACATGTCTGATTAATCAATCGGTCGAGACTCATGCTCAACATCAACCATGTTTTGCTGGTGACTACTTTATCCCTATGGCACGACTTAAGACATTCTCCTTTTGTCTCTGTGGTCTTGACACTTTTTCATCATTATTGACCCGAGTTAGTATCATATTCAAAGCCATGGTCTAAGTTACCGTTAAGGGCATCGATTCCGATTTGACTTTGGCTATCTATGAGTAACATAAAATTCCGTACGATTCTTATGCTTGTCCACTATAGTATAAAGAAATAAGTGTGATGCTTTGTGCCTAAACTATGAGTCTCATTTAGTTTTAATGTGAAAGTTGGGAAATAAAAATAAAATAAAAATCACCGTCTTATTCCATTACAGCTTTTTAAGTTCCTCATAAAATTGTTTGGAAATGGAAATTGAAATTTTGAGGGGGGTAAAGAAAAGAAACCTCATATTTGAAGTAAATATGGTTTACTATAATTTTGTTAGTTCCTATTTTTACCATGTGTTTTTGATAAGCGATTCACTTGTAATTTCAATTGTAATGTAACGTTCTTTCGACCGCAATTACATTTGTAGGTTTGTCACTCCGTCGAAGGTTCATTTGCGCATTTTGTGGTTGAGTGTTGAACTACGGAGTGATCTCGATATTCAACTGCGACTTTATAATTGGTTTTCAAATGATTTTGATGGAGATAATGTTTAATAACCAATTTTTTTTTTACACCTTTTTGAATTTTTATGAGAAATCTAACATAGCATTTATTTTATTTTAAGAGAAAAATCAAGCAAGTGGGACCCTTAGTCCCAACTATTCATAAAAGGGAAAATAATACAAACGATGCATGTCTTTCTTGAATTTTAATTTTCTTTCATTATGATTCCTTAATTTTAACCCAATTTACAATATCATCCGCGAATTTATTAACTTGTTCAATGTAGCCATTGAACATTACCAACATGCAGTATCGCTTTCGAACTTTTAATTTCTTCAATGTAATCTCTGAATTTAAAAAAAAATATTCAATTTAGTCTTTGAATTATATGAAAATGTTCAATATTACCGGTGAACTTGAGATTAGATTGAACATTTACTGAAAATTTAAGGATCACATCGAATAGAAAAAATAGTCCAAGAACAACATTGCCCGTCGAGTAAACTTCAGGAGGAATATTGCATGCGAGACCAAAGTTCAAAAATCCTCACCTGCGTCATTATCCCGTCATAAAATCAAAAGAAAAAAAATTTCAACGCCCTTGGAAAAGAAAATTCGAAAGGATATTTTTCAAAAAAGAAAAAAGAAAAAAAAATCACCTTAAGACGGGAGAGGGCCTACATGTCCCCCGATTTTCTCTCTCTTCTCTTCCCTCCCCGGGATGCGTCCTTTGTCCGTGTCCGGAGGTCAAGGCCGGGGACGCCGACAGCTCCCACAACCTCATGCTCCTGCGGGGCCCACCCCCTCCGCCCGTTCCCAGCCACTCTTCTCGCAGGAACATGCTGTGCAGTTGTCAATCCCCATAACCAATAATAAAAAATTAAAATTAAAATTAAAAACAAAGAAGAAGAGCAGACGAGCGAAAAGGACCGCCTCTCAGAAACGATAATTATAATAAATATCATTTGATGATTCTCGAGACCGTTGACCGCTGACTGCAAGCCGCTCTTGCTCGTCATTATTAGGAGTCATCGGCTCCCAGTTCGGTTCAGCACCGATTCCTAATTTTGAGAATCGAGGATCAGACCATTTAGTCATAGAATCAATAATTGGACTGGATTGTCCAATGGAACCGGTCACTATTTTTTTTCCCTTAAAGAGTAATTGTGTACAATAAGAGAGAATGTAAAATCTAAACATATTAACGAAAGCGACGATAAATAAAGTTATTTGTGCCATATCATTGGTTAATATTTTACTAATTTTTTCATAGTAATAATTAAATAAATAAGCCATATGCAGTCGGTTCGATCTGATTACCTCTCGAAACTGAATATCGGACCGCCTGAATATCGATTCCACTTTTGAAAATTGGGAATCGGATCGACACTCCTAAGAATTAGACCGAATCAACCGATCTAGTTCGGTTTGGATTTTTTGCTGCTGCAGAAAGAGATGGATGTGAACGTGTAATTTTCCGTCCTTCTCGTTGGATCCCCGACATTCCCAGCTACCGAAGATGATGTCCGGAAGTGGCAAGTGAGGAAGTCTCCTCATAGGCTATAGCCTTATGCTCAATCCCGTTCTCACATGGCGCCGAACGTGAAATCCGTTCTCTGAACTTGGCTCTCCTCTGGGGCTCTCTCTCGATGACGTACATTAATTATCGGCATGTAGCGTTTGGAATGTTGTAGATCGTTGATGACCAGCACATGTGGTCCCATGTGTATCCAAGCATGGGAGTCGGCCCGGGCCCGGGGCCGGAAGGGACGACATGGGCGGGGGCCCATGCTGGATCGTGGCGGGGCGTGACCCGCGACCCGTCACGGTCCGTGCTCGGCACATGGTTTGCAGGGCGGCGAGAGGGGGAAAAGGAAAAACGGCGTCATGTTTTGGAATTGTCCTTTGAAGAAGAAAAGGAATTTGTTGGCCACTCCTAAGTGAAAGTCTTTTTCGCATGTACTTGATTTTCTTTTTCTTTTTTCCTGTTCAATATGCAAGATAATTATCATCATCAGAGCTTAGGGTTTAGGATAACAATTAGAATACCAGCAGGATAGAAATCTGTACTATCTAGAAATGTTAAAATAAGCAACTAAACACAATCTTATAGAAATTGATGTGATCAGTCCAATCTAGGTTCAGACATTCGGATGTACTCACTGAATCAAGAGTGTGCCCTTGATACCAGTGACATACTAATGAATGCAGGATATATGAAATGATAGTTTTCTTTCTATTTTAGTGGGATTAAATTGACCGGACATCTAATACGGTATAAATAACCTTGTTTTCACCTGAAAGCCAAGTATGAAACATACGGGGTTATATAGTCCAACCTAAAAGTTGATGTCGATAAGCTGAGAGAAACACATGTACGTAAAGAGCTTTTGAAAATATTGCAACAAAAATGTAGATATTTAACATGATTTTTCTTAAGGCAATGTTAAAATAATGCATCTATTCTCCTTCAATTTTTAAGTTATTTTTTGGACTTTAATTTCAACCAATTTGATGATTTGTGCTCTCTTCGAATATAGAGTTAAATTACTCCTTTCAAGTCAATTTGGTCCAATAGACCTTCGACGGGGCAATCCGAATTTAGCTATGGTAACCATTTTCATTTATGTGGTTATACACATCAAGATCAAATCAACAAAATTTGCCAAAAAAAAAATGGAAAATAGGAAAAAAGGGAAAAAGAAGATATAGACGCGAGAGAGAGAGACTCCTTTCCCGGCGAGGGCCGTCGGCCGTCGGCCATTGCATCATTACTGACAAGGGCCTACTTGCCATGACGCTATCGAGGAGAGGCAACTTGCCACCATTGAGTGATGGTCGATCAACCTATGCTCGGCGGCGGTGGGAAATGTCACCACCAGGCGAGGGCGCCAATGAAGGCAGCAGATGAAGGTGGGGCGCCGGCGGTGGCATGCCCTCTTCCTGTAATTCCAATAAGGACTAACAAGATGGGTTCCGGATCGAAAGCCGAAAAACAATCTCAAAACAGAAAGGCAAGAACCAAACTCTTGTGATGTCAAGAATCTTCGGTAGTTTAAACTCCTGTGTCAAAGGCTACTCATTCTATAAAAGAAAATCCCAAGCGCTTCTGTCAAGATCATGAGTAGTAGTGCTGTAGTGAGCTTTCTTTAGGGTTTTTGAGGTGACAATTGCTGATGTTCTCCATTTTTAATGAGACGGAATATATTCTTCTGGATGTTATACTAGGAACATGAATCTTTTTCTCGGTGCTGAATTAAGTCCTTTTGTCTGAACTCACGAATGGTCATAAAGGTTTAGCAGTTGAAAACTCCATGAATCACTGTAGATGACATTAATGCATCTGTACAGATCGTTTCATCTCAGGATTATAGTCCTTGTCGTTCATGCGCTTTCGGCGACATCTTATGTCGAATCCACGGTTGGTCCTAATGAGTTCGAAACGTTGTGTGACACAATTGGACGAGAAGTGCGGAAAAGAGATCTTGCTGAAGGTTTTCTTCAACGGATGGCAACCCCTCGGTCGATTGCTGCATGGAGCTTGCAGAGATGGGAAAGACAGTGCCATGAGTCATCGTCGCTGCAGTACTGGAAGAGCTTGAAGGCGATCCTAGGGAGAAGCCAGATCACCTGGAGCCAGTGCCATTCGACGGTGCGCTCATCATCCTCTCCACACAACACATCGTGACCCCCGGTGTCCAACCCAATCTGCGCGAAACAAATCGTTTCAAGGGTTTTTCACAGCCATGGAGAGCTCAGAGCGATTGCTGTGGAGTGCTCGTGAACATTGGGAAAGGATTGCCACGACAGCTAGTTGGAGCATACATCGCCTCTGCGATTCGACAGGAGTACCTTGGTCTGGAACTGGTGCGCAGCATATGTTGCACGAAGCCTTCCGTCCGTGAAGGCATGCGAAGGGAAGATCAACGACAGGTGCGGAAAAGAGATTGGATTAGGCATCTTCTACGGGAAAGGACTAGTTACTAAACAATGCTGCGCGAAGCTTGTGAAGATGGGGCCGGAATGCCATGACAGATGGATCAAGATCAATCTGGCGAAGCCTGAGTTCGCAAGGAGTTCAAACGCCATCTTGGATAGAAGCACTAAGCTTTGGAAGAAATGCGTTTCGTATGTTTAGCTAGTTTGCTAAAGAGACGCTTGAATGACTGAAATGTGCATGCCGCTTGAGCAGACATCTTGCAAAAACTACGAGGATATCGCATTTAAATTAGGGTTTCGTCTTTAGTCAAATGATCGAATCTTTCTGTCGTTCTTTTCATCTTGTACAATTTGAGTTTCTCACTGGGATAACGTATTATTAAGTCAAACTTGTGCACGTATTTTCTAATACTAATTCCGATATTATTTCGAAATCTCAAATCACTAGTAACTTTTGTGAAATCCTTTAATAGTAGTTTCATAACTAATATGAGTTTCGAAACTTTTTCTCAGCGGTCTTTTTTTGCTTAATATCGAATTTCATCTTGTAATTTAATGAAGATTTCACCCAAATTTTATGCCGATAGATTTAATTTCAACTTTGATTTTCAGTGGAAATTTTGTTTGTATTTGATTTCTCATAAACATATGATCGATTTGATTCAAATTTCGTTGAACTTTTATTTTATCAATTCATTGAGTTTTACATTATACACACTTTTTTTTTTTTAAATATATAGTTTTGCCAAGTCAAATGTGACACTTGCACGCTTATAAGTTGCTATGTCTCAGTTTCTTCGTGGAGGGATGAAATGATCTCACAGTGAAGAACGTGTCAAATTCGAATCCAAATTCTTTGAACTTTCACCTTACTATATTCTTGTTAATTATATGAAATTATGGGTACATCTTTGGATAGGCACAAGACAACTACTAGTCTTGATAATAAAAGAATTCATTTTCTTCGGATCAATCTAGAGAAAATTCTGTCTAGACCCTATGATCCAACCCGCGTCGTCCACACCGTCATTAGCAGCCGCCTACCTTTCCCATTCTATCTAGGGTTAGCAACTTGTCAAGAAGGGCTAGGCAAAAGATAAAGCCAAACTTAGGAACAATTCCGATCGAAACCAAAGCAGGTGGTGCCCATAAGTTTCTGGTTGAATGAAATCATCATTTTAAGGTTCAGTCGATTCAATAGAACCGATCATTATTTTTTCCCCTTAAAAAGTGATTATGCACAACGAGAGAAAATGACAAATCTAAACATATTGATGGAAGCAATGCTGAATAGAGTTATTATGCTGTAACTTGTGGTATCATTTGAAGATATAATATTTAGTTAATATTTTACTAATTTTTTCATAAAAATAATAAATAAATAAATAAGGTATATGTAGTCAGTTTGGTCCAGGTTTTCTCAAATCGGACCGATACTCTCAAGAACCAGATCGAACATGCCAATTTAGTTCAGTCCGGGCAGTTCCCGATTTGGGCAGTCTATTTTACAAGCCCAATAGTCATCATTCATTTTTGCCTGCTGCAGAAAGAGATGGATGTGAACGTGTAATTTTCCGTCCTCGTCGAATCCCCGACATTCCCAGCTACCTAAGATCAGGTCCGGAACTGGCAAGTGAGTCTTCTCATAGCCGTAGCTTATGCTCAGTCCCGTTCTCCCATGGCACCAAAGCGAATTCCGTTCTCTGAACTTGTCTCTCTTCTATTGTTTCTCTCTCGATGCGCATCGATTAGCGTGTAGCGTTTGGAATTTTGCAGATTGTTGCTGCCCAGCACGTGCCTTCCCATCCGTATATCCAAACACACGGAAGTTGGGCCGGGCCGGGGCCAGCCCCATGCAGGAAGGGACAACATGGGCGACGGGCCATGCCGGACCGTGGCGCGGCATGACCCACGACCCATCACGGTCCGCGCTCGGCACGTGGTTTGGCGGGGCGGCGAGAGGGGGAAGAGGAAAAACAGCGGGATTCATACTTGATTTTCTTTGTGGTTGAATGTGCAAGATAATTATAATCATCAGAGCTTAGGGGTTTAGGATAACAATCAGAATACCAGCAGGATAGAAATTTGCACTATCTAGAAATGTGTATAGAGACTGAGTGACACTACGGGGTTCTTTTTCTTTTTTTCCTCTTGAAAATGCGTCCAATTTATGATAGACTCCGGAGGCGGGAGATTGATAAGAGTGGGGGTTAGGACACTAGGAGTGCCATAACTTTCATATGGCACCCACTTTGGTGCCAAAACTTTTTTTTTCGCTCATTTGAGTGCTACATCGGAGTAAAATCGTTCAGTTAAGTGCCACTTCCGGTCAAAAATCGTTCAGTTAAGTACCAAAATGCATACGTGGAATTTTTTAATGATTTTTTTTTTAATAAATTTCAACGCCGACGTGGACTTTTCAGGCAAAACGACGCCGTTTCTACTCTTTTTAAAAAAATTTCGATTTTTTTTCTTTTTTTTTGTTTTTTTTAGGGCCGGTGAGGGCCATCGGTGACCCTCACCAGCCTTAAAAAAAAAAAACAAAAAAATCAAAAATTAATAAATATATTAAAATATATTAAAATATTGTTCGCCGGCGCCACGTCGCCTTTTCGGTGGCAAGTCGCTTTCCGGCGGCCACGTCGGTTTTCCGGTGGTCACGTCGAATTGGCACTCAAGTGAACGTTTTTTAAAACTTGAAGCACTCAAGTGAGCAAAAAAAAATTTTGGCACCAAAGTGAGCGCCGTACGAAAGTTATGGCACTCCTAGTGTACTTATCCCGATAAGAGTGTGAATATGACTCATCAAGACTGGTCGTACTTGCAAAAGTGCTGTCGCGTCTATATCGGATTCTCCTCCAAACAAAATATCATACCACGTTTCTCCAGTGCGTTAAAAGTTAGATCAAGGGCAAACTTCTTCGGATTAATACCATGAAAATACTTAAATGGTAAATCTGTGAAATATTTATCATAAATTAATTTTTTAATCACGAAAAATCTCAAATTAATACACATGTGACAATTTTACACAAAGCTAAATTTTTTACTTTGAAAAATTCTAAACTTATACATCTGTAACAATTTTATCGCGGGTGTGCATTCAGACTGGGTTTACCCGGAACCTGGATCGAACCACCCGAAAAATAGGGTCGGGAACCAGTTCCCGGTTAAACCGGTCTGAGAACCAGTTCCAATTTTTGGGAACCGGTCTGGGAACAAGGTCCAAGTAAAGATCCACTTGGAACCGGACCGGTTTTGGAATCGATTTTTACCTTTTAAAAAAAAATAATCATCTCTCAACATAGTGCCTTTGAATCTCTTTGTCTTCGAAGAATTGTTAAAAATAAAATAAAAAGCTTCACTTTAAATCAAGTTAAGGGAGAATTGTTTTGAAAGTATTGTTAAAAATAATTGTTTTCATACATTGTTTTTCTTTTTTGATGATCCCACCTTCAATTATTACTATAGTAGTAAGACAAGTACTACTAACCATTATAATACTAATTAAAGCATTTTCAATCTAACTCAAGAAAGCTATATTCTTAATAAGAGTTTCGTCCCATCCACATGAACAAGCGCATTAGATCATATCAAAAGTACTTGTAGGACTGAAACTAATATTAGATCCATATTTGTTGCTAACGTTTATGCATTGTTAAAATTTTTACTTTGTCTTATAATGTTAGGAGGATTATGTTGTTTTTTTTGCTAATTAATATAAAATTCAAAACCGTATATGATATTAAACAATTGCAAAATAAGTTCTAACGAAAACAGGATTGATCTTGTTCCCGGACCAGAAAAATAGGGTTGAGTCCAAAATAAGGTTCAATAATAACAGGGTAGGGTACATGGTCCAAAAAAATAAACCAGTTATAACAGGATCAGGTACAGGATCCAAGTCTAGACCCTACCCATCTTGGATCCGATTATCTCTAATTTTATCTATAAAAATCGTAAACTAATACATTCGTAATAAATTTGTCCTCAAATAATTTTCATTAAATTAGATTGATGCCTTGAAGAATCACAAACGGATATATTTGTGACAAATGAAAGGTAAAATTCTAAATTGATATATTCATCAATTGTCATGTGTCATCCGACTTCGCAATTTGACAATAAAAATCGAATGAAAATTAACGGAGAGTAAATTTGTTACAAATATATCATTTGAAGGGTTTTTTGATGTAGAAAAATTAGTTTGACATTTTTCGTGGTAATAATTCAATTACTTCTGAAAATGAGAATGTGGTCAAACCTGTGATGATTTGTTTTTGCATGGCGCTGCATAGAGATTTCATCGACAAAAAAGAGAGAGTGAAAGTGGATAGGAATGACAGGAAATTCGTCTCCAAGCGTCGTCTCCAGTCCGAGTCTCCCTTTCCAATCATGACGTCCGTATGGAAAAAACTGACGGGGGCCCATTCGAATGCTTATCGCTTTATTATAAATTTATAATGGAGTAGTCATTTTGCTAATCCCAAGACTAGGTTTGGTTATAAGTTACAATAATGGTTTCGGTTAAAAAGGATACCTAATCCAAAGGCAAAATAGGACTTGGATAAGTCCAGGGGAGTAACCATTGGAGCGACAATGACTATTAAATTCGGTCCTAACTCTCCAATATCATAAAAAGACTCAACCTACAGAGTCGATGATATTCAAATTTGGCTAACTCGAATATAGAATTGCACTAATATGAAATGACTCGTATTCTAAATCAAACAATATAGACATCGACATAAATATAATTTTTTTATTAATAAAAAGTTCATGATAAATGTGTCACAATTAACATATTTTAAAATTTTTTGTGACTTTTCTACGAGGTTTGCCAGTTAATAAACACTGATATTTATAGAAATAAAAATTGCTAGACAATGAAATCAACAAACAAGACCAGTCAACAATTCCACGGGCTTTTTCAGGCCATTATGAACTCTATCAACAATATAGAAAGGTGCTTTCCTAGGTGACGGAGGGTCGCGCTAAGGGCTGAGGAAACGGAGCCCGTGGCCTAGAGGCATTTTTTTTTTTTTTTTTTTTTATGACAAACATGCTCCTGTCCATGGGGCGACTAATGGAACATGGTTGTCGTTTAGGGAAAATTCGTACTATCAAGGATATACTAAATAGCTGTCTTATGACCGATGTCGCACAAGTCCAAAAGCAGGTCTGTTTTTTAATACGCAGTCCTGGTTGTATCTGTATTAAGATGTCAAAGCGCAAAGGTGCCCCAGGAAGAGACCATTATGAGCTCAGATGAAATGGAGCGAAGGTTGATAGAAGCAGCTCAAAAGGGCAAGATCGATGAGCTGAATGGCTTGATCGGAAGCAATGCGCTCGTTCTTGAGGAGACGGCTCTCAAAGGAGCCGGTCACACGCCGCTGCACATCGCTTGCTTGGCCGGCCATTTGGATTTCGCTCGAGAGCTCCTGAAGTTGATGCCGAGGTTCGCAGAAAAGGTGAATGCGGATGGTCTCAGTCCGCTGCACATCGCGGCAGCTCGAGGTGATGTTGAGATCGCGAGGGAGCTCTTGAGCATGGGTCAACACCTGTGCCATGTGAAGGGATGGGAGAGAAGAATCCCTTTACATTTCGCCGTCGTGAACGGGGAGGTCGATGTCATGAAGTTACTGCTTTCCGCTTCGCCTGCGTCCATCGAAGAGACCACCGCCCGGGAGGAGACCGCGCTTCACCTCGCCGTGAAGAGCAACCGGTTTGAAGCGTTGGTTGTGTTGGTGGAGCATCTGAAGCAGCACGAGAAGGAGCAGGTGATCAATTTGGAGGATCACGAAGGCAACACCGCCTTGCATCTTGCTGCCGCCACCAAAAATTTCGAGGCAAGTCTTGCGGTTCCTTTATTTTATCACACTTCTTTGTGTGCATAATTTCAGTGAGGGTGTTAATTTGGTGAATAGGAAAACATTTTTTCATAGAAGAAATCTTTTTCTTAAAATTAAGTTTTGGAAGGAAAACATTTTCTGTCGAATAGGAAAACATTTTTAGTTGACCCATTTTCCTAAGCGAGTCAAACATCGACAAGGAAAAGATTTTCCCCGAAATAGAGGTACCATCTGAAAATCAATGAAAATAAAACAAAGATGGGAAAGCGTTGCAGGTGGTTGACTTCATGCTTCGTGGGAATGCTCCGGAGTCTGAGGTCGTGGAGGTGAACGCCTCCAACGAGAGTGGCTTGACGCCTCTAGATGTCTCAACACTCTCGCGAAGGGGAGCAGGAGATAGAGAGATCACAGAAATTCTCACACGAGCTGGAGCCGTAAACGGAAGAGGAAGACCAAACTCGCCCGATTCAGGACCAGTCTCGGTGGACGGCAACGATATCGAGGGAGCTAACACTCATCAATCAGGTGGGGAATCAGTCACAAATGCTCCACAGTCATTTTCACGTTTGCGATCGAGAAATTTAATCAAAGAAAAAGAGTCACTGGGTGATGTACGCAATGCCCTGCTGGTCGTGGCCGCTCTCATTGCAAGCGCAACATACCAAACCGTGCTTCAGCCTCCGAACTTCACGCCGAATGTCATCAATAATTACCCGAAAGGCTTCCTTGGATCCTTTGGATCTTTTTTAACTAGTCCTCTTCGCAGGGACATAGTGTACATCATCTTCGTGAGCGGCAACACGTTGGGACTCTTTGTGTCGGTGCAGATGATTATTTGCCTCACCAGAGATCTCCCCGTCAAGCTGCCGCTGATGCTCTCCCTGAGCGCTATGGTTCTCACTTACGTCTGCTTCATGTCATACCTGCCATACGCGTCAATGGACAGACACTTTCGTCTGATGAACGTGGAATTGTTGGCCGCGCTGCCGCTCATAATAGTAGTTCTACTTCTACTGACACAGAGGTGGTTAGCGCGAGGTATGGAACACTTCTTTGAAAAGCTTTCTCGGTTTAACCTCCTGGGTGGTATGTACAATCTAAAGACCTAATTCGTGGTTGTAGATGATCGTATTTCTCTTTCCTTGTGGTTGAGCTAAGACATGCAAGCCTTTAGCAGTGTCGGATGGAGTTTGTTCGAGGAGGTCAGATACTGATTTGATGTCCTTGGTCCTCGTCAGTTGATTGTGTAATGTCCGCCAGGGATTCAATATATCGTATCTTCATAATAAAACGCGTCTTACGGTTTTTAACTTCACCGATATCAGTCAAGATTTTGAGAGGAGGTTACCCAGGGTTATTCATTTGATCTTTGCTTCTTCAGATGAATCGGCCATCGAGAACTTTTTGACGTTGAGAATCTCTGAGAGCATGTGTAACAATTAATGTGACGGCCCGTGAGCATGGAGTCGGAGTCGGAGGATACGCAGAGTTGGTCGGATCCAATCGAATGGTGCCGATAACAATTCAAATGAAACGGAGAGATCATTACTGCACAAGAAAGGCAGTTTGGGCCGATAACAAAATAAATAACTTCTTGAGAAGGGCTAAGATCTAATTAAAAAACAATGATCCAACTTAACAATAATCTTTTGATTTGGTCTCATATAGCATGTATAATAACCGACGGGTTATATACACATGAATGTAAAATCCATCGTAAAATATAGCTAAAGAAATTAACATTTTGGGAAATACTCAAGCAGAAGGGACGTCTTTTTTGATTTTAAGGAAAGGAAAATCTTATTACCGAGTCATAGTACTTTTCAATTGGAATTAGAAATTCCATGTAGAAACATATCTTTCCAAGGCACTGGTACTAAGGACTAAGGTTTGGGGCTTTAGCCAGTATTTTGATGGAGATCAATCGTTTATCTCCGAATGCGCTAACATTCTCCTTTTTTCATTCTAGTTATTGACACGTGAATGGGTGAATAATATCAGAGATAGGATCAAAAGAGTCATGCCGATGCCATCAAGAAATCAAGTTTTAGGTGCTGTAATTATAAGATTTTCATGATCAAGCAATTTCCAACATAAAAAATCATGGCTCATGCTGATACGGGAGCATCGGACTCTATCGATCAACTCTCAAGCTTCACATATATTTTGTCAATTGAACCAGCTGATTCCCTATAACTGCAAGCAAAAACCAATTTCGGTTGCGATTTAATTATGTGGTTTCAAGAATGAAGTGACCATTTATGTAGTATAGTTGTCGATTTATAAGACTTGTTGTCGACTTCGAGGCTTCCAATCAACTACTTTGCAACTAGAGCTATTCGGCTTTCATGGTTGATGCGCGAATTTGGAGAGTTTTATCAAATTTCAATGCATTTAATTTTAATTAAGGGCATTTAGTCGTAGTTATTGAGTGTCTCGATTCATAGTTTTAAGAGCCTTTATCATGGTGTTGCTTTTAAGAGTCTTAAGTAGGTGAATACTTTATGAGTCATTTCGATTTATATGATTATCTATTTTTTTTAGTAGAATGACTCTACAAATTGAGGTGTAATCTTATTTGTAAGGGACAAAAGAGTTGAATGTTGAGAACACAAAAATCTTTTTCCCTTTGTGAGCAAAAATCTATCCATGTCCTCGATTCTTCCTTGGTGGTAAACTAATATGCCCTTTATTTTGGTTGGTGGTTTTCCTTTATGCTTTGGCGGTGAGCTTTTCTTATCCCAAAGTTATTTATTCTATGTGGGTAGCTTGTCTTTGAATCCTAGGTGGTGAATTACCTAGGTGGTGAATTATGTCAATTCTAATCCTTTTCCTTGGTTGATGGTGCATTCTTTAGACCTTGGTGGTGATCAGTGGCTCCATTTGATTCAGTAATTCAAATGGGCTTCGTGACTCTATAGTGCCTTGAACAAATGCAAATAGCATTTGGTTCATTTTTTCGCTCAACTTTGAGAAAATGCAACCGCATTTTTAAAGGCCTTTAGCCCAAGAAGGTTTTTGGAAAGTAGCATTCTCGGTATGCAAGTCTTGGCACTTTTACTATTCATGTTCGGTTTGCATAGAGGATCCGAACGGATGACGACAATCGCCGCCGCGCAATCCCGACAACCTTCGCCTGGGGTTCGTTTGACCTGGCGACCGCCGCTTGGGTTCATCTGATGTTTTGCCGCTTCCTGGTCTCATCTGCAATACAGAACATGATGGTCTTTTTATTTAACTCCGATATTCTTGAGTGCCTTAAATCTCTGCTGCAGAGACTTGTCCAGAAAGGCCATCCTTGGACTGGAAGAGAAGACTGTCTCTCACCCTTGGCACTCCCCGTGGACTTCTAAATTTGCACGAACAATGCAAACGTCCTTCTAGATGAAAGTTTTGACGCCATAGTTGGCGACTTCGGTCTAGATGAGTTGCTAGATAGGAGGCAGTCTCATGTTAATAATAATATAATTTGATGATTCTCGAGAGCATTGACCGTTGACTACGAGCCATCCTTACTTCGTCATCCTTACTTCGTCATTTGATGTACTCTAGAATTGGACTAGGAGGACCGATTTCTAATTTCGAGAACTAGGATTAAACCATTTGGTCTTAGGGTTGGAAACCCAATTGAACCGTCAGTTTTGGTCTGATCCAATGGGACCGGTCAGTATTTTTTTTATAATTAAAGAATGGTTGTGCATAATGAAAGAGAATAACAAATCTAAATATATTGGCGGAAGCGACGATGAGTAGAGTTATTATGTCGTAACTTGTGATATTATTACATGAGGTAATATTTAGTTCATATTTCACTAATTTTTTTGAAAAAATCATAAATAAATAAAAATACATGTAGTTGGTCTGGTCTGATTCTCTCTAGTTCAATTCTCTCTCGAAACCGGAAACCAGACTGCCCTACATCGATTCTACTTTCAAGAACCGGAAATTGGACCAACACTACCAAGAAACCGACCGAATTGGCCAATCTGATTTTGTCCAGGTAGTTCTCGATTTGAGCGGTCCGTTTTGCAAGCCCAATAGTCAAAAGAGATTGAATGTGTAATTTTCCGTCCTCGTTGGATCCCCGACATTCCCAGCTACCGAAGACCATGTCCGGAACTGGCAAGTGAGGAAGTCTCCTCATAGGCTATAGCTATAGCTTTATGCTCAGACCCGTTCTCACATGGCGCCGAACGTGAAATCCGTTCTCTCTTGATGATGTACGTTGATTATCAGCATGTAGCATTTGGAATTTTGCAGGTTGTTGATGAGCAGCACATGCGTTCTTGTGACGGCCTAAGTGGCGATGTGTGGGGAGGAGGGATGGTGGTGCATTCACGCCTTGATCTCAAGACGTGCACAGAGAGAGGGCACATCTCCCGTCCCACGTTGCCTAGGGAGGGAGTCTTGGACTAACTTATAAGTATATGGGTTCTCTACATGTACATACGCGTTCTGGATGGAGAACCGAGAGGACGAACTTGTATGTATGGATAGAGCCTTGGGGACTTGAAAGGAACAAAGCCTTGAGCGGGATGGTGATGCATTGGCTTGGGAGAGGGATAGTGATGCGTTTGCGCCTTTGCCCCTACAATACGCATTTTTTGGGTGAAGTTTAGAGGAACAAAACCGTGAGGACCCATTGGGGTCCAAAGTAGATTATATGTGTACAAGTGGCAAACCTAGGATGTTACAGTTTCCATGTGTACCCAAGCATGGGAGTTGGCCAGGGCCTAGGGCCAGCCCGTGCGGGAAGGGACGACACGGGTGGGGGGCCATGCTGGACTGTGGCGTGGCATGACCTGCGACCCGTCACGGTCTGCGCTCGGCACATGGTTTGTGCGTCGGCGAGAGAGGAGGAAAGGAAAAACGGCATGATTCGTAATCGATTTTCTTTGTTGTTGAATATGGAAGATAATTATCATCATCAGAGCTTAGGGTTTAGGATAACAATGAGAACACCAACAGGATAGCAATTTTATATTGTCTAGAAATATAAAATGTGCAATGAAACACAATCTTATAGAATTCGATAGACGATATAACTGTGATCAGCCCAATCTAGGCCAAGACATGTAAACGTACTCATCAAATCAAGAGTGCGCCCTTAATACTAGTGACATCTTCATGATAGGAGGATATATGGAATGTCAGTTTTCTCTCTATTTTAGCAGAATTAAAACAACAGGGTATTTGATACGGTATAAACAACCTAATTTCAACCTAGAAGTCAAGTATGGAGCATAAAATTAGTCAGAAAGTTTAATCCATTTAACTCGAAAACCTTAAGCTGATAAATTAAGGGAGATATATGTATATAAAGAGCATATAAATTCTATTGTCAAGGTGTTTGGAATTTTTCAATAAAACTCATATGCTTAACATGATTTGTACCTTTGGCAAAATAAAAATAAAAGAAGAAGCATGATTTGTACGTGTCACTTCATACCCCTCGAGTCAAACGGATTTTTCTTCTGCCACTTTGAGCATCACAACCCTTCACTTACTAGGAAAATGTCGTTAAGGCAATGTTAAAATAATGCATGTATTCTCCATCAATTTTAATTTAAGTTTCTGGACTTTAATTTCCACCAATTCAATGCTCGTACTATCTTCGAATATGGAGTTAAGTTAGCCCTTTCGAGTCAATTTGGTCCGACAGACGTTCGATAGGGCAATCCGAATTTAGCTATGATAACCATTTTCACTTATGTTGTTATGCACGTCAAAATCAAATCAACAATATTTGTAAAAAAAAAAAAGTATGAAAAATAGGAAAATGGGGGGAAAATAGAAGAAACAGACACAAAGGAGAGAGAGACTCCTTCCTCGGCGAGGGCCGTCGGCCATCGCATCATTACCGACAAGGGCTTACTTGCCATGACACGATCGTGGAGGGGCAACTAGCCACCGTTGAGCGAGGGTCGATCAACCCTCGCTCGGTGGTGGCGAGAAATGTCACCACCGTGCAGGGGTGCTTGTTGTCGTCCAGATCTGCACAAGGGCAGGAGGCCCTCACCGGTTTCCGTGTGAGGGACGGCGTACTGCTCAAGGCCCCGATGAGGGCGGCCGATGAAGACCGGGCAGCAGTGGCGGCTGTGCCCTTCTTCCTATAACTTCAATAAGGACTAACAACATGGGTTCCGGATCGAAAGGCTTAAAACAATCTCAAAACAGAAAGGCGAGAACCAAACTGGACAACTGATTGTCCGCAAAAGATAAATAGACTCTTGTGATGTCAAGAATCTTTGGTAGTTTTAACTCTTCTGTGTCAAAGGCTACTCATTCTATAAAAGAAAATCCCAAGCGCTTCTGTCAAGATCATGAGTAGTAGTGCTGTAATAAGCTTTCTTAGGTTTCTGAGGTGACAATTGCTGATGTTCTACGTTTTCAATGAGACGGAATAACTTCTTCTGGACGTTCTACTGGAAACATGAATCTTTTTCTTGGTGCTGAATTAAGTTCTTTTGTCTGAACTCATGAATGGTCATAAAGGTTTAGCGGTTGAAAACTCCATGAATCACCGCAGATGACATTAATGCATCTGTAAAGATCGTTTCATCTCAGGATTATGGTCCTTGTCGTTCATGTTCTTTCAGTGACATCTTATGTCGAATCCGCAGGTGGTCCTGATGAGTTCGAAACGTACACGACACAATTGGACTAGAAGTGTGGAAAAGAGATCTTGCTGGAAATTTTCTTCAACGGACGGCAACCCCTCGGTCGATTGCTGCATGGAGCTTGCAGAGATGGGAAAGACAGTGCCATGAGTCATCGTGGCTGCAGTACTGGAAGAGCTCAAAGGCGATCCTAGGGAGAAGCCAGATCACCCGGAGCCAGTGCTGTTCGACGGTGCACTCATCATCCTCTCCGCACAACATATCGTGACCCCCGGCATCCAACCCAATGTGCGCGAAACAAATCGTTTCAAGGGTTTTTCGCAGCCATGGAGAGCTCAGTAACGACTGCTGTGGAGTGTTCGTGAACATGGGTAAAGGATTGCCACGACAGGCTAGTTGAAGCGTACATCACCTCTGTGATTCAACAGGAGTACCCTGGCCTAGAACTGGTGCGCAGCATATGTCGCGCGAAGCCTTCCATCCGTGAAGGCATGCGAAAGGAAGATCGACGACGGGTGTGGGAAAGAGATTGGATGAGGCATCTTCTACGGGAAATGACTAGTTGCAAAACAATGCTGCACGAAGCTTGTGAAGATGGGGCCGGAATGCCATGACAGATGGGTCAAGATCAATCTAGCGAGGCCTGAGTTCGTGAGGCGTTCAAAAGCAATCTTAGAAAGAAGCACTAACGTTTGGAAGAAGTGCGTTTCGTACGTTTAGCTAGTTTGCTAAAGAGATACTCCAATGACTGAAATGTGCATGCCGCTCGAGCAGATTTGACAGAGTTCATAGTTGACCCGGGGATCCTCAACCCCAGTGAGCCGATTGACAACATGATGAAAGCCTGAGGATCCGTTATGGGTCACAAAAATTTCTCCATTAGGATGGGAAGCTCGACTCTTAAATGGCTGAAACCTGAGACACCAAAAAGGTGTGATGGAAATCAACCGAAGAGCATTAAATAATTAGAGATGATGACGTAAAATCTAACAGTAGCTGAAAAGAACAGAATGGATGAGTATCAATTGAATTTATTAAGTGCAAAGAGTTTCTTATATAAGCTGATTTATCATGTCAGTTTATGCCATGAAGTGCCTCCAAAATGTTTGTCCAGACGGTGCAGTTTTCCTCGCTGATCTGTTGCTATTGCAGTCCGAGTCCAATAGGGCATTTAATCTTTGGCCAAGAATCACCACAAAAAGTGACTATTGCTTCTAAAATAAATAATATTTCATCTTAGCATCTTTCTTCTCTGTTTGCCGTTCATGCAGAAAAACCAACAAATGCAACCTAAAACAATTAAATGAGCCATGCCACAATGAGATGCTGATGACAGAGATTTAAATACAAAATTTCAGCCTCCCCAACAAGGTAATTCTATTGTTTGTAGTTTCCCTAGTTTCGGAGGAAATAAGCAAAGTTTCGCAAATAGCATTCAACTAACATTTGAAGTAATAACATTGAAAATCAGGAAGAATTTCTGCATCCTTGGGTTCAACATAAATTCCTCTAGTTTCTCAAGCATACATAACAACTCTTGCACTTAAGTTCACATTGAATCTGTGCAATGGCATGCTTATCAGAACTTCGAGAATATTAAATGTACAAAAAAGACGCTATAAAACCAAAAGCGGGAGAGAATATTCAGCTACATGAATATGGCGCTACTAGAACATCAGTGAAATATATTTGATTTCATATTTTCAGGGAATCTTAATAGCCATAACAATCAAGTGGCTGGCCCATAAATGGCACTAACAGAGCTTGTATCTGATCCATTCTAATCACCTCTTAGACAGTCACAAGGACAGTGTACAGTTGAGCCACAATTTTGATGACATAGGTAGGTCAATCTACCTGATAGATAACAGCAATTAACCTCAACCAGGTAATGACAAACTTGACAGAATGTGGGGATTCAATTCAGTCCGAATTTACTTCAGCATATTTAGAATCTCCATGACCATCAATGCTCTGATACCAACCAAAAGAATAGACACAAAGAAGTTTAAAGGAGATGGGCAATTGGTAGTAAAATGGTATTATTCATTCAATGAGAACTGAAAGTTAACTTTTCTTTTGACCAGGATACAAATTGAATTTGCAGGCTTAAGGTAGGCTAATATATAAAGTAAGATGCTCAAACAAATGCCTAGAAGAGTCCAAGTGTAATCCTGATCAAGCACTTAAAGTAAAAGGCTTTTACCGCACAAATGTTAAGGACCTATTCCACACAAATCAAACATGTACAAACCTGGTTTCTCATCTCTTCCGCAGCTGACACGCATTTTTAGATCCGATAAAGAGTTCACCTCAGGACCCATATAGAATAACGACCATAACCTGGTTTGGTGTCATCATCAGTATGATTGTGCCCTTACAAGCAAACTATTCTCCATATCCTTTGATAATTCACTCCCAGTAACAGACAACACAAATACTTACCAGGCAGAACACAATCAGCTCCTAGGCCACATCAAGATGAAGTGAAACATTTACAAGACGGGGCATAAAGAATTTCCAGCGATTTCATTGAAGAAGCCCTTTGACATGGAGTAAATCCACCTATCCAGCCATGAAGCATATGCTTTTTTCACCAAATGTATGAAAACTTCCTGGTGAAAAAACTAATTACATATTCTCGTGGCATGAACAACCAAAGAGAAGCTAATTTTCAAGGCAGGAGCCGCACTTTGACCATAGATTTCTACAGAGATTGCATGAGAAGAAAAGGTCGCTCAGTCCTAAACTAGCTGCCTTAGCTAATTGGAGAGAACCAACAGCATACCGAAACAACACAGCCCATGAATTGTATTGTAAATGTTTAATGTACTCACAAAGTCACAGTAGCACATAATAACCCTCAAGCCACAATAAAAAAAGCAACTTTGGCACAGACAACAAGGAGGAGAAACGGGTAAGCAAAGTCAAGAATCCTCAAACCAAGCAAAAATCAAAGAAACTATAATCACCCCCTTGAAGCTCAAGAAAGAGTACCGATCCCACTCCTCATCTTCAGGAAGTTCTCACAACCCACGTCGCAGAGCAGAGACAAAAACTCGGGAAGCATTACAATTTCGGACCTGCATGACTAAGCGGCAGAAACCCAATTATGGGTTGGGCTCATAAACCAGACTCTCTCTCTCTAAAAGAGAAAGATGGTGAGTTATGATTAGGGGGTATTAGTTGCACAGAACAGATCAATAATAAGCCAATCCCTCCACCTAGGATGTCACGTACACCGTGACATGGATCCCGAGATAAAAGCCAATTCCCTTCCCTCTCCCTAAAATAAAATACGTGAGAGTCGCATGTCGTGCGGAAGAACACCCTAACTAGATGAGAAAGAAAACAAGAATAATCAAGAATACAGAAATTTACATGGTTCGGTAAAAATCCCCTTACATCCATGGGGAGAGAGACAATTTCTTATTTGAGAGTATCTCTTAAGTACAAGGTATAATGCTGAAATAAATAAATCTTCAAATCCCCATTTTCATAATCCCAATAAGAAAGGAATTTCACTCTAAAGATATTATCATATTTGAAACTAACTAATAAATTTTTAGTGATTATTCCCTACATATTAGAGATATCATAATATATCTTAGTTACATTGAATCATGACTATTTCCCATGAAAGTCTCTTATGGATAGGTCAAAATCTAGAAAATATATTTGGAAATGTATCACCCACAATCTTCAAGCATTCCTAGATTTTTCGATCCACTTTTTTATTTTATTTTATTTCGAATTTCCAATCAATCGAAATTTTGTGGAATTCAAGACAACATCAGCAAATCTCCACCTTTGGCTTGAATAAACCACAAGTCTCCACTCAAACCAAGAAAATGAATATATGTGTCCCTCTACCATACCTTTGCAAAGGTACGCCCACACCTAGATCGATGCAGCCTCCATCAACTTCAATGATGAGTGAGGTAAATCAAGTCCCTACAGGACTTGAACTTCTCTATAGTAACTGTCTTCATGAGCATATCCATGGGATTATCTTTAGTATGGATTTTCTTCAAAGCAATGTTACCATTCTCCATAAATTCTTGAATTTTGTAGTACCGAACATTAATGTGTTTTGTTCTAGAATGAAACACTTGATTCTTTGCAAGACATATTGTGTTCTGGCTATTGCAATAGAGTGTAGCACTTTCTTGCTTTATACCCAACTCTGTGATCAAACCAATTAGTCATATTCCCTCCTTCGTAGTCTCAGTTACTGCCATATACTTAGCTTCGGTTGTAGACAATGCTACAGTAGATTGAAGCATTGCCTTCCATGAAATAGCTCCACCGTCAAGAGTAAAGACATATTCCGTGATAGACCTTCACTTGTCCAAATCACCAGCGAAGTCTAAATCAACATAACTTGCTAAATCGATCGATCCTCCCTTGCAACTAAACATCAAACCCATTCCGACAATTCCAACCAAATAACGAAAGATCCACTTAACAGCTTCCCAATGCTCCTTACCTGGATTGCTTATGTATCGGTTGACGAGACTCACTGCATGAGCCAAATCTAGTTTGCCACAAACCATAGCATACATGAGGCTCCCTATTGCACCAGCATGAAGTACTCAAGACATCTTTACAACCTCCTCATGAAAACTAGGGCATTGTTTCTCGAATAATTTGAAGTGATTTGTTAAGGGTGTACTAACCGGTTTAGCTTTACCCATGTTGAATCGCTCCAAGACCTTCTTAACATACTTTTTCTGATTTACCCAAAGCTTACTTGCACGTCTATCTCGAAAGATTTCCATGCCAAATATCCTCTTTGCAGCACCAAGATCCTTCATATCAAACTCATTGCTTAATTGAGACTTTAGGGAAATAATGTCTCTCATTTTTCTTGCAGTAATCAACATATCATCAACATAGAGCATCAACAAAATAAGCGACTTAACATCTAAAACTTTGTAGTAGACACAAGATCATGCACACTCCTCATGTAGCAAGTACGAAGCATAAAAGAATTAAACATTTTATTCCATTGCCTTGGAAATTGCTTCAAACCGTAAAGTGATTTCTTGAGCAAACAAACATGGTCCTCTTTTCCTTCCACCTTGAAGCCTTCGGGCTGCTTCATATAAATTTTCTCCTCTAAGTCACCATGAACGAATGATGTCTTCACATCTAGCCGCTCGAGCTTCAAGTCATACATGGCCACCATAGCTAGTAAAACACAAATTGATGTGTGTTTTACAACTGAAGAAAATATCTCGTCGTAATGAATCCCCTATTTCTATGCATAGCCCTTAGCAACAAGTCGAGTCTTGCATCTCTCTTGCACTTTCTCCATTACTGCTTCATTTCTTCAAAGAACCCATTTGCAACCAATGACATTTCGATCATTGGGCTTCTTCACAAGTTCCCATGTCTCACTCTTTTGTAACGACTCCATCTCCTCTATCATTGTGGTCATTCACTTTTCTTTGTGATCACTTTTCAAAACTTCATGGTAGGAGCTTGGATCACCAGAGCTTACAGTAAAAGCATAAGCAACCATATCCTCAAAACCGTACCTCTCTGGTGCATTGAGAGTGCGCCTTCCTCAACCCGTCACAATGACACAAGGAACTTCTACCATTTCTTTGACTTCCGGAGCTTCATCGGATGACTCACCATTCTTTGCAGATTCTCTAATTTCAAGCTCCACCTTATCGATAGATTTATCACTCTCCTCTTCAGCAACCGCGTGTGGCACGCAGCTTGACTTCAACATTGGAGATTCATCGAACACAACATCCATGCTCGTCAAAAATTTATTCTCACTTGGATCCCATAATTTGTATCATTTCACTCCTTTCTCGTAACCAAGAAATATGCATTCTTTTGATTTTGGATCCAACTTCGAGCACTTCAAACTCTGCACATGTACAAAAGCAGTACAATCGAATATTCTTAAATTAAAATAATCGACAGTTTTATTAGTCCACCTCTTCAGGAATTTTGCATTTAATTGCAGTTGATGGAGACGGATTCACAAGATAATATGCCATGCAGACAGCTTCTGCCCAAAACTCATTGCTCAGTCCCACATGTAGCCTCATGCTTCGAGCTCTCTCTAATAATGTCCGGTTCATCCTTTCAGCAACGCCATTCTGTTGGGACATATCTAGAACTGTGAAGTGACATTTAATCCCTTCATTCTTGTAAAGCTCCATGAATGGTGTCGATTTGTACTCTCCTCCATTGTCCAATCTCGAGCACTTAAGTTTCTTTCCCGTTGAAGTCTCAATTTTAGATTTCCATTCTTTGAACTTGTCAAAGAATTCACTTTTATATTGCATGAAGTAGACCCAAACTTTGCGAGAAAAATCGTCAATGAATGTTACGAAGTATTCCTTCCCGCCTTTTGACTTTACTGGTGAAAGACCCCATACATCCGTGTGTACATACTTGGGCATTCCCTTGCTTGTATGAGTTGCAACATTGGACCTTACTCTATGTTGTTTTCCAAACACACAAAATTTGCGGAAATCTAATTTGCATGTTTTCATACCTTGGAGTACATTCCTCTTGTGAAGCTCCATCAATCCTCTTTCTCCCATATGCCCGAGACACACATGCCATAGATAAGTGTTATCTATCTTCGCGCTAGCATCCGTGGACATAGATACTCTACCTTGCATTATGGTTCCTATAAGTCAATATAGGTTCCCGTGCCTCTGTCCCTTTAGAACAACCAGAGCTCCCTTAATCACTTTTAAGACTCTACTTTGAGCTGTGTACTTGCATCCATTGGATTCAAGTGTTCCCAATGAGATCAAATTCTTCCTTAGACCCGGTACATGACGCACATATGCTAAGGTTCTAATTATGCTATCAAACATCTTGATTTTCACAGTTCCAACTCTCACAGTCTTGCACAAAGTGTCATTCCCCATGAGAACTGAACCACCATAATGTGCCTTGAACTCATCAAAGGCTTCTCAATTAGAACACATATGATAAGTGCATCTAGAGTTTAGGATCCACGAATCTTTAAATGTGTCCTTCCCTGACAATATGGACAAGACATCTCCATCATTGGTCTCAATGCTGTCTATTACACTTGCCTCATCCGAGCTCTTCTTCTTTTTCTTGTTCTTATTTGGACATAATCTCTTGGTATGCCCTTCCTAATTACACTCGTAACATCTTCCTTTGAACTTTCCCTTGGATTTTGATCGACCCCTATTGCTCGATCCTCGACCCATTGATCTTCCTCTTCCTTGATTGCTTTTCTTCTTTACAAAGAGTCCCTTTCCCGAAGATTTTGAGCTACTTGCCCTTTTCCGGGTGTCGTTTGAAATTAGGGCAACAGTCACCTCTCCGATCTCTAGGGTTTCTTTACCAAAAAGGAGCGTAGTCACCAAGTGGTCAAACAAATCCGGCAACGATGCCAATAGTAGAAGCGCTATGTCTTCATCCTCAAACCTTACCTCCAAGCTTGTAAGTTCACTAATAATCTGATTGAACACGTTGAGGTGTTCCGATAGATCTCCTCATCCACTCATCTAAAGTGAATACAATTTCTTCTTTAAGAACAACTTGTTCGTAAGGAATTTTGTCATGTAAATGCTTCCGAGTTTGAGCCATACCTCCAGAGCAAATTCGATTTCCGCTACATAATCAAGGGCCTCATCCGATAGGGTTAATCGGATTGTGATGCACGCCCTCTCCTCCATGTCGGCCCAGTCATCGTCAATGATGAAGTTTGGCTTGTTCGATCTTCCTAGAATAACCTTTGATAAACCTTGTTGAATCAACAGATCTTTCATTCTTCTTCATTATAGTGTAAAATTTATTCTTCCCAATGAATCATTCGATATCAAATCGAACGGTTGAATCTTTTCTAGCCATCTAGTCAAAAGTTGCAATACAGGAACGGAGAACCTTGATCGCTCTGATACCAATTGTTGTGTGGAAGAACACCCTAACGAGATGAGAAAGAAAACAAGTATAATAAAAAACATAGAGATTTACGTAGATCAGTGAAAATCCGCCTACGTCCACAGGAGAGAGAGAAACGATTTCTCATTTGAGCGTATCTCTTGACTACAAGGTATAATGCTGAAATAAATATATCTTTAGATCCCCACTTTCCTAATCCTAATAGGAAAGAAATTCCACCCTAAAGATATAATCAAACTAACTAATAAATTTTCAGTGATTATCCTCTACATCCTAGTTACATTGAATCATGATTATTTCCCATGAAAGTCTCTTATAGATAGGTCCAAATCTAGGAAATATATTTGGAAATGTATAGTCTGCAATTTTCAAGCCTTCTTAGATTTTTCGATCGACTTTTTTTTTTGAATTTCCAATCAATCTAAATTTTGCGGAATTTAAGACAACATCAACATCGCACACATAGAGCCATGGATGGAGGGCATGTATGTTCCATGCCCACAAAAAACAAAAGTAGCTCCTTACCTGAAAAAGATACTATCCCCAGCATTATTCGCCTCCTGTTCGAGAAGAAAGCAATGGGCTTTTCCTCAACTTGGTGCATGTGCATTCAATCCCAGGATAAGACACGACTGAGTCACAGAATCAGAGAGAGAAAAACAGAGGGGGAGCTCAAGCTGGAATGCGGTCGTGGGGACAATGGAAAATTCACACAACCATCATTGGATCAGTAAGTCGTTCTGGGATTATAATAATGGCGACGTTTGTGCTGCTGGCTCGCTGGTTCGTGCGCGATGAAGAGGCTCTGCTCCCCGTGGAATGCTAACGGAAGAGAGAGAATAAAGAAATGGGAAGAGGGAGAAAGAGGAAGGAGAGGAAGCAAAGAAAGAAACTGAGAGGGACAGCGAGGTCGTGAAGACAGCTGTAAGCATGGAAAAGAAATAATAAACGACACTAATATTGAAAATAATGATAATTATAATAATTGTAGCAATGCAGAATATACATATTTTCCCCCCTTTTTCGAAAAGTGGGGATACGCATACGTATGCATGACTTCACCTTCTTCTTGTTTTATTTCGTAATTCATGCAACATATTAATTATACTTGTAGTAGGTTTGGTTTGGAGGGTTATCTAGTTATATTCTAAAATTTCGCTTTGCAAATTATTATCATTTCCTCTCCCACGAGGATAAGAGGAAAAAAGAAAGAAAAAGATAATGACGGGGAATGATTCTATTTTATATGATTGTTTCCATGGATACTTGTAGAATTATCTTTTATCCGAGAGTCAAGAGGAGAACCTCAGTGATGTTCATCATAATTCGGCTTGGAGATGAGACATAGCATGAAGGCAGGCTTACTTTTGGGATCTGATGAGGTAGAAGCTATAGATGTTTGCAGCAAATCTGAGATCGGCAATAGGATCCACTCACAATCAGAGCCCAGAATTCAATAATGATTATATCAAATAAATTGTGCAGGAATTCTGATCTCTTCTATTTTTTGATTACTAGTTGGGGTTAATAATTTGTTCCCCCTTGCGATGGTCGGCCTTCTGACACGAATGTGCGAGAAGCAACACTATACTTCGAAGAAAGAAAGGGTAAAAAGTAAGTTCTTTGCCTATAGTCATTCCTTTCTCTAGTAGAAATTCCTTCTCTCCTTGCTCTCAGTCAGTCCAGGCCAAGGGGAAAACTGAAGCTTGCGAGATTGCTTGGTACCCTTTGCTAGTTTACAGCCCAAGCTAAGTAGGCGCATTAAACTCATTAGAATATCAAATTATGGGATGCTTAAAGAGTGCCCTAATAAAGAGGCTATTGGAATCGATAGCAAAAGACCACAGAGCAGGCAAAGTATGCAAAAGGAATAATAATAACTTGGTCTCGGGCATCTACCATTATACCTATAATGATCGGCCATATTATTGCTATCCATAATGGAAGGGAGCATTTACCTATTTATATAACAGATCGTATAATAGGCCATAAATTGGGAGAATTTTCACCTACTATCAATTTCTGTGGACATGCGAAAAATGATAATAGATCTCGTCATTAACACCATATGCTAGGGCAAATCTTTAATCGTTCAAAAATATCAACTTTAAATTTTTTTCGCTATTGTGTGTAAATGAGAAGGATTTTGAGATTTCGAATTTTCAGAAATTATTAACAATCATGTTGAAACAAAAAAAGTTTCGCTGAACATGCGCGAAAAAGGCAGCATTTGTTGACTCAGGGGCAAAATGATAAAAATAATTTAAAAAATATTCGAAACGACAAGAGCACAAAGTCATGTCGTGCCGTACGAGAAGAAAAAATAATTAAAATTGGATTCTTTAGCTTTTTGGTTTTTTTTGGGTCTTTTTAGAAAGTTTAAAAAAGAAAGAAAAAAAAAAGACCAACTTTTCTCATGTCAAAAAGCGGAATCCACCACCCGGAAAAGAAGCCCCAATCCGGGGGTTAAACTGTGATGATTTTTTTTGACCGGAAACTTCGTCTCGAAGCGTCGTCTCCAGTCTGAGTCTCCTTTTCCAATCATGCCGTCAATATGGAAAAAACTGGGTCCATCGAATGCTTATTGCTTCATTATAATGGAGTAGTCATTTTGCTAATCCCAAGACTAGGTTTGGTTATAAGTTACAGTAATGGTTTCGGTTAAAAAGATACCTAATCCCAAGGCAAAATAGGTATAATAAGTAAGACATGTTTCGCGTGATAAAAATGAACCAAGATTGGACTTGGAAAAGTCCGGGGGAGTAACCATTGGAGCGACAATACTATCCAATTAAAACCTAACTCTCCAATATAATAAAAAGACTCAACCTAAAGAGTTGATGATATTCAAATTTGGCTAACTCGAATATAGAATTGCATTAATATGAAATGACTCATATTCTAAATCAAACAATATAGACATGGACACAAATACAAGTTTTTTATTTTATTAATAAAAAAGTTCATAATAAATATGTCACAGTTGACGTATTTTAGGATTTTTTGTGGCTTTTTCTGAAGAAAATATGAGGTTTGTCGGTTAATAAACACTTGTTGAAATAAAAATTGCTAGACAATGAAATCAACAAACAAGACCAGTCAACAATTCCACGAGCTTCTCAGGCCATTATGAACTCTATCAACAATATAGAAAGGTGCTTTCCTAGGTGACGGAGGGTCGCGCTAAGGGCTGAGGAAACGGAGCCCGTGGCCTGGAGGCATTTTTATTTTTATTTTTTATGACAAACATGCTCCTGTCCATGGGGCGACTAATGGAACATGGTTGTCGTTTAGGGAAAATTCGTACTATCAACGATATACTAAATAGCTGTCTTATGACCGATGTCGCACAAGTCCAAAAGCAGGTCTGTTTTTTAATACGCAGTCCTGGTTGTATCTGTATTAAGATGTCAAAGCGCAAAGGTGCCCCAGGAAGAGACCATTATGAGCTCAGATCAAATGGAGCGAAGGTTGATAGAAGCAGCTCAAAAGGGCAAGATCGATGAGCTGAATGGCTTGATCGGAAGCAATGCGCTCATTCTTGAGGAAATGGGTCTCAAAGGAGCCGGTCACACGCCGCTGCACATCACTTGCTTGGCCGGCCATTTGGATTTCGCTCGAGAGCTCCTGAAGTTGATGCCGAAGTTTGCAGAAAAGGTGAATGCGGATGGTTTCAGTCCGCTGCACATCGCGGCAGCTCGAGGTGATGTTGAGATCGCGAGGGAGCTCTTGAGCATGGGTCAACACCTGTGCTATGTGAAGGGATGGGAGCGAAGAATCCCTTTACATTACGCCGTCGTGAACGGGGAGGTCGATGTCATGAAGTTACTGCTTTCCGCTTCGCCTGCGTCCATCGAAGAGACCACCGCCCGGGAGGAGACCGCGCTTCACCTCGCCGTGAAGAACAACCGGTTTGACGCGTTGGTTGTGTTGGTGGAGCATCTGAAGCAGCACGAGAAGGAGCAGGTGATCAATCGGAAGGATCACAAAGGCAACACAGCCTTGCATCTCGCTGCCGCCGCCAAAAATTTCGAGGCAAGTCTTGCGGTTCCCTATTTTATCGCACTTCTCTTTGTGCATAATTTCAGTGAGGGTGTTAATTTGGTGTCCCTACAATGCGCAAAAGTCTGCTAAGCAAAGGAATTAATCAGGATCATCACGGGATCATCGTAGATCTGGTGAGACTTAAGCTTGCTAGCCTTGAGCAAGCTCGAGCTCACTTATGGCTGGTCAACGACTGTTGCTATGGTCGGCGACTAAGCAAGGTAGAAGCAAAAAAGAAAAGAATATATTTCATTAACTAAAAACTCGAGCTTGAGCCCCAAGCCATGCGCAGCCTTTGTGGACTTGAGCCTAAGGGTTGAGAGTAGAGCTAGAGAGTCGGGGACTCAAGCACGGTCTTTATGGACCTAAGCTCATGTGCCACAGCATCGGATATGGGCACTAGGGGTTTTGGCTGAGCATCAATGGACCTGGGCATGGGTGTCGAGGGCCCAACCTTGAGCATAGGGTCTCGGGCTTGGCCATGATGGACCTAAACCCGATTGTCGGAGACCTGATCCTAATTGTTGAGACCTGAGAACTAATATGGAGTTTTCATATCCAAGTGTAAAGCTTCGGGTTCAAATGTTGATATATAATTATATTTGAAAAATGTCTTACAGTTTTTTCATAGAGGAAGTCTTTTTCTTAAAATTAAGTTTTGGAAGGAAAACATTTTTAGTTGACTCATATTCCTAAGCTAGTCAAATATCGACAATGAAACAAACGTACCATCTGAAAATCAATGAGAATAAAACAAAGATGGGAAAGAGTTGCAGGTGGTTGACTTCATGCTTCGTGGGCAAGCTCTGGAGTCCGAGGTCGTGGAGGTGAACGCCTCTAACGAGAGTGGCTTGACGTCTCTAGATGTCTCAACTCTCTCGCGAAGGGGAGCAGGAGATGGAGAGATCACAGAAATTCTCACACGAGCTGGAGCCGTAAACGCAAGAGGAAGACCAAATTCGCCCGATTCAGGACCAGTCTCGGTGGACGGCAACGATATCGAGGGAGCTAACACTCATCAGTCAGATGGGGAGCCAGTCACAAATGCTCCACAGTCATTTTCACGTTTGCGATCGAGAAATTTAATCGAAGAAAAAGAGTCATTGGGTGATGTACGCAATGCCCTGCTGGTCGTGGCCGCTCTCATTGCAAGCGCAACATACCAAACCGTGCTTCAGCCTCCGAACTTCACGCCAAAAGTCATCAATAATTACCCGAAAGGCTTCCTTGGATCCTTTGGATCTTTTTTAACTAGTCCTCTTGGCAGGGACATAGGGTACATCATCTTCGTGAGCAGCAACACATTGGGACTCTCGGTGTCGGTGCAGATGATTATTTGCCTCACCCGAGATCTCCCCGTCAGGCTGCCGCTGATGCTCTCCCTGACCGCTATGCTTCTCACTTACCTCTGCTTCATGTCATACCTGCCATACGCGTCAATGGACAGACACTTCCATCTGATGAACATGGAATTGTTGGGCGCGCTGCCGCTCATAATAGTAACTCTACTTCTACTGACACAGAGGTGGGTAGCGCGAGGTATAGAACTCTACCTGGGAGTGCTTTTTCGGGCTAACTTCCTGGGTGGTATGTACAGTCTAAATCGTAATTGTAGATGATTGTATTTCTCTTTCCTTGTGGTTGAGCTAAGACATGGAAGCCTTTAGCAGTGTTGGATGCAGTTTGTTCGAGGAGGTCGGATACTGATTTGATGTCCTTGATTCTTGTCAGTCGATTGTGTAATGTCCGCCAGGGATTCACTATATCGTATCTTTATAATAAACCGTGTCTTACGTTTAAGGCACGCTTTTAACTTCATCGATATCAGCCGAGATTTTGAGAGGAGGTTGCCCTGGGTTATTCATTTGATCTTTGCTTCTTCAGATGAATCGGCCATAGAGAACATCTTTTTGACGTTGAGAATTTCCGAGAGCATGTG
This sequence comes from Corymbia maculata, assembly GCA_014182735.1. Lineage (NCBI taxonomy): Eukaryota > Viridiplantae > Streptophyta > Magnoliopsida > Myrtales > Myrtaceae > Corymbia > Corymbia maculata. The sequence goes on along the minus strand of CM024686.1, from coordinate 16,347,099 downwards.
TAACGATTAATGTTACTGACTATTGAGCACGCCCTGAAGCAATAGGGATGGACATGAGACGGCCCGTGAGCATGGAGTCAGAGGATACGCAAAGTTGGTCGGATCCAATCGAATGGTGCCGATAAGAAAGGCAGTTTGGGCCGATAACAAAACAAATAACTTCTTGAGAAGGGCTGAGATCTAATTTAAAAAAGTGATCCAACTTAACAATAATCTTTTGATATAGCGTGTATAATAATCGACGGGTTATATACACATGAATGTAAAATCCATCGTAAAATATAACTAAAGAAATTAACATTTTGGGAAATACTCAAGCAGAACGTCTTTTTCGATTTTAAGGAAAGGAAAATCTTATTACCGAGTCATGGTACTTTTCAATTGGAATTAGAAATTCCATGTAGAAACATATCTTTCCAAGCACTGGTACTAAGGACTAAGGTTTGGGGCTTTAGCCAGTCTTTTGATGGAGATCAGTCGTTTATCTCCGAATGCGCTAACGTTCTCCTCTTTTCATTCTAGTTATTGACACGTGAATGGGTGAATAATATCAGGGATAGGATCAAAAGAGTCATGCCAATGCCATCAAGAAATCAAGTTTTAGGTGCTGTAATTATAAGATGTTCATGATCAAGCAATTTCCAACATAAAAAATCATGGCTCACGCTGATACGGGAGCATCGGGCTCTATCGATCAACTCTCAAGCTTAACACATGTTTTGTCAATTGAACCAATCGATTCCCTGTACCTACAAGCAAAAATCAATTTCGGTTGCGATTTAATTATGTGGGTTCAAGAATGAAGTTTTTGCTTATGAGACTCGTTGTCGACTTCGAGGCTTCCAATCAACTACTTTGCAACTAGAGCTATTCGGCTTTCATGGTTGATGCACGAATTTGGAGAGTTTTATCAAGTTTCAATGCATTTAATTTTAATTAAAGGCATTTAGTCGTAGTTATTGAGTGTCTCGATTCATAGTTTCAAGAGCCTTTATCATGGTGTTGCTTTTAAAAGTCTTAAGCAGGTAAATTAGAAATTTCTAGAGATGAGAATTCTATTGTGGAAATGGTGAGAGAGAATTGTTTTAACTTAAATTTTTCTTGCGAAGAAACATGTGGCATTTGATGACGAGCTAGGGCTTGCTAGTCATCGCTTGCCTATAGTGAGGGCTCACGGGGGGAGAACTTTCAGGAGTTGAGAGGTTCAGAACGCCAACTTAGCCCAAAGAAATTTGGGTCATGGGCCGCTCCTAATATTCCGAGGAGACAAACCAAAATTCATATCAATTCTGGAAAAAAAGTATTAAAAAAGTTATAAACCTAATATATTGGTACCCCAATTAAATCTTAAACATTTTAATTAGATCAAGTGGTCTTGACATTTTCACATTGATCATAATTCAGTTTATTCATCCAATTTAGGTCGGAAATTGTTAACATAAACTCTGATCATCCTATACATCATGGCTAGTGCTGACTTAGACATTTTTTAAATAATTTTTAATAAGTTTCTGAAATTTTATTTTAAAAAAATATTTTCCCTTTTATCTTCTTTTTTTTTGCATCATTTCCTCTTCCTTTGGCCTATTGATGGTACTCAACCATGGTTGGCAACCGGCCATAGACAAGGGCTCGATACTCATCAAATCTAGCAAGGGGCGTCCTCACAGCCTCTAGCAAGGACCCTCACCCAAGCAATGAATTTTTGACCTTCACTAGATTTGTCAACATCGGCCATGCTTCATAAGCGGTATGTGTCCATGTCAATAATTTATGATGGATAAACTGAATTAGTACTTACATAGTAGTTTTAGATACTTTTTATTTTTCTCTTGGATCTCATAATAAGATGAACATATCTATTTTTTTTCCTTGACTAATTGTTCGTTCTTGATCCACAAAAGTCAAGATCTTCTGGCACCTAAACACGGGTCACTTCCAGTGTTTAGGTGCCGATTGATACTTGTTAGCTTTCTATTGAATTGTTCCTACCAAAACTAGGTCCATGCCGGAATCGAGTTACGGTAAGTCGCCAATGCCGCATTAGGGGATCGTGCCACTTTATCACTTTCTTGTGGCCTTACTCCAGACGGAGTCCGACGTGAAAGGCTTAGTCAATTTTAGGGCTTTCTTAGTTGCTTCAGATTGAAGATTTTCTAGTTGTTGCCTACTAGTCTTTTCAGATGAAGACCATATTTCATCTACCACGATATCATGTCAAATCGGAGAAGGCTGCAGAGCCGACTAATGCGCCGATAGATGAGATGGTGAAGGAGCCGGCATAGAGATAGCGACGAGAGACCTATAGTTGAACCTTGGACTATCGTCTCGGGAGTCTTAGTTAATATGTGTGACAAAGCAATCGTTTGATTTTAGACAACAATCACTGGATAATTTCTGCTTTTTGATGAGACAATGGACACTCGGGTGTGAAATTCGGTCTCGACTGTGTGCTTGGGGGATAAGAACACCATGGGCGGTGATTCGTACAAACCCTAATAGTTCGAATTCATGCCCTGCTTTTCGGCCAGTAAATGACATATCTCCGTGGGCCAAATCTTCATGACCAACGAGTCGTACATCTCACTTAATAAGCCCGGACAGGTGTTCATGAGTAACTCGTATGTTTACTTTGAAAAATTAGAAATATGTACATTTTCTCGAACTTAAATAACAATCAAGATGAAAGTCCAATTGAAAACGATTTGGACTTCATTTAACTTGATGTGTGCCGATTTCCGTGCATCGTTGCTTAAATTTATACATGGATTATACTTTGTGTGTATGTGTGTGTATACATTGTTGTAGCAATTATTATGATTAGGTATGCGAGCAATCATATCATTTAAATGGATTTTAATTGACTTTTAAACTTGATATTCATCAACTTCCTCTCCAATAATGTTATATTATATATTATGATTTTATAAATTCATTATTATGAGTAAACTTAACACGTGCGAAGAAGAATAGGGGGCTAAATTTCATGCTCAATAAATGATCTACGGTACTGAATGATTCCTAAATTATTTCTGGCAACCGTAATGTGTAATGTTGAAACGTTCAATATTAAATTAAGGTATAACACCGAACCAAATCATTGTAGCATAATATAAAATTTTCAATAATAACATAATATTTCCCCAATTTGACCTTAATCACCAAATCTCCCAATTATTTAAGGGAAAATACCACCAAAAACTTCAAACTTTGCCAAATATGACAAATCTATTCCAAACTTTTTCTATGACACAAAAAATTTCAAACTTTACTAACTGTAACACATTTACCCCAAACTTTTTTTGTGACAAGAAAAACCCAAATCTGTGCCTGTATAATACATCCACCCCAAACTATCTAGTTGGAAATGGCATTTTTGTCTTTTAGCTTTAAAATATATTTCCCTTTTTTAGGCTAAATCTGTCACACTTTGTAAAATTTGGGGTTTCTAGTATTGCAGAAAAAGTTTGGAGTAAATCTGTCATACTTGGCAAAGTTGGGGGTTTTTTGTGGTATTCTCCTTTTCTTTAATTAGTTTGTGAAATCTTTAATTCATCGTGATGATATTATTCTATATAATTATCTGAATTTTGGGTCGCATCCATCCATCCGCAAGGTTAGTCGAGCATTTTACAATTATTTCACGTGTGATTTTATTTTATATTTTGCTAAGAATAAAATTTTTATTTCAAATGTGGAATATTTCAAACGGGGCCTTACTTTCGTAGTTCCTTTCTCACTGGATTTCACTGTCCTCACAAATCAGACACGGCCGAAACATGGTCTCAGAGACCAACCCCACCACCATCAACACCGCCGCGAGCGCGGCCACCCTACCGCCCCCACCACTCAGGCATGCCTCATTAAGATGGAGGTCGTTTTGGTCCAGCCCAACCCTTTGTCCGTCCCCAACTCCAACTCGATCCTCGTTACCTACGGTGACTCGGCCGTCTATGTCGACCCTAACCCGGACCATTTAGTCTGCTCCTCCGCCAACGCAGCCAGATCCACCGCCAGTGGCATAGTCGGATCTAGTGCTGGTGGTTGACGGCAAACTCTCCCCATCCACCAGCAGTAGAAAACGCTGAGGATGCCAATTGTGGTCGTGACAACGGAAAATGGCAAGTACTAATACAATGTTCATGTCACGAGGCTTAATATAAGGCGGTATGATATTCTTTGCCCGACTTAATATTGGGTCAAGCTCATGGGGATCATGTCTTGAGGCCTAAACAAAGCCATATGATATTATTTACCCTATAAGTATCGGGTTTTTGTTTCCGTACCTTTATTTTAAGTATTTCAATACTTGAGTGTTTAATTCCTGCACTTTTTCCTACATTAGTTGTTCTACTCCATTTTAGAATAGTTAGGACAATCTAGGGATCATAATAAACCCTTTAAAACCATTGCATGCATACTTAACGACATAAATGACCTCTAGGACTCACAACTGGGAAACGAGACCATTTGATCATTTAGAAAAATGCCCAATCAAGTTAGAGGTACCGAAAGGGCATTAATTGAAACTATCAATGTAATCAAGTTCTCGAATCTAGAAAAATCTAAATGGGTCAAGGTGAGGTATCTTCTCATGCCTCACTAGTTTCTAACCTACCCAATAAGTTAGTGGTGATTCCCAATTCACATAGAATCTTTTAGGATTAATTGGAACTTAAAATGAACCACAACATCATGTGAAGTAAGAGTTTGGAAGAGCCCATGCATAATTGAGAGTCATCGACTTGTTTTTTAGACATTACCTCTAACGTTGTCTCCTTGATCGCGTCAAGAAAGGTCACGAAATTAGTTAACTTATTCTTTATGCGGACATATGTGACATTTGATAAGAAGCTTGGGCTTGCTCACCATGGCTTGTGTATAATGGGAGAACACAAGCCAGCTAAACCCAGGCAGGAAGGCCATACCCTAGTTGGCACGCGTACCGTCTTAGTGGGTATTCGGCATTTATTGATATTATCTAAAATATTAAGTTATTAAAAGGTTCATATGGATTTCATATAAAATTTGCCAAAATTACAAGTTTGCCTTTCAATTCGGGAAGTTAGAGAAATTGAGAAAATCGATTTTGAAGCCGTTTTCAAATTGAGACTTTGCCGAGGGTTATAAAAGTTTATGATAGTATCATGAGGTTTGTAGAATCAATTTGATAAAAATACTTCGACGATTTAGAATTATTATAATTTTGATGGAAAGGCCAATCCTATTGGATTTCGACAATGTTCAAATACATCACAGCTGAGGTTAATCAACCAGTGAGGTAATCTACTTTCAGTATAGATAAATGAATCTTGACATTTAACATGAATTGGTTTAAGGGAGTATAGGTGAAAACGCACGACATAATTTTATCAGCAAGACCGATACATTTTGAAATGCGTATAGGATAATTATTGGGAGTTTAAATTTATTAAGTTTACTCGAGCATTCTACAACCTTTGCTGACTATTTTAGTGGTTTTGAAAATTTTCTGATACCATATAACCTAATTATTTTTACTTCCAGTGGAAAATAACATTTGACAATTTACCATTTACTTTCAATTTTCATCTAAATAGCGAGGGCTATAGCCACATCTTCTTGGTTTTCCTTCTTAGGTTTTAACAATAAAATCACATCATACATGGCATAATCTTTTTAACCCTAGTTAATTAATTTCTTAGAATTAAAATCAGCTAAATGTAGTTTTCAATTTGCTTGTGACGGCTGGGCACTTCATCTCCATCTTTCACTCTAAAAAAACAGAGAGAAAAGTACGGCCCAAAACACACTTGAAACGAGAATTTTCCGTGCAACCAAAGAACAAACACCATCGTATCAAGACTAGCAAGATATGTGATTTGGCCTCATCTGTTTTGTTTTTGGAGGTAAACATTATTGAAAATTCTCATCCCTTTTATGATTGCAAAAACTAGGTTTAGGTTTTAAATTTAGTAAGTTAATGATACCTGTCGTAATTTTGATTATAAGGTGCTTCAAGCTTTGTAGTTCAATGCCTTCAACCCAAGCTAAGAAAAATTGTGGGATGCATTACTGAATGACACCTCATGGACATATTAGGGGGGAGAGAGAGAGAGAGAGAGAGAGAGAGAGGATTTAAGAAGTAGATTGAAGCATCACATTGAGGTAATCTCTCATTTCAAGTTAATCCATTCATATGCGCTTCGATTTGGTTAGTCTAGGGTTTTGGTTAAAAAATGCAGAGGAAAAGGAAGTTGCTAGTGATGTGGTGTTTTCCGGTGGTCAATCCGCGTCGTGGTAACAGCACAACGTGAGATGAATTTTGGTTCATGAAACATTAAAAAGAAAAGAAAAGACCCATGTATATAGAGAGACACACACACTCACCTATGTTTACACATATACTCATGTTTATGTATATTGAAATCTTGAACATGTCACACCGGTTTCTTTTCTCTTCTCATTATTTTACTATCTAATTGCAACTCCTATTCAAGATTTTCTTTTTCTTTTTACTTTTAACAATAATAAGATGATGTGGACGAGCGACGAAAAATTCTATTAAATTTATTTTATATGCATTTGAGAGACACTAAAGATTGTGTGAAGTATGTATATAGGTCGGTTCACATTCATGAATCTATTTGTACACTAGTTAGTTACTCCAAACTTTATATGTTTACAGTATGTTTATATTTTTAAACATCTACTGAATTCTTATATAATGTTGCACTTATGTCTCAACTTTTCGTGCTTTATTTAATTGTAGTTTGTATGATAATTCATGCAATGCGTGGGATTCATCTAGTTTGAAAGGAAACCGTAGGTAAATGATAGCTTGTGAATGTAAGCGGTCCTTCGTGTCTTGCTTAGGGTATTTAGCAATGGTCTATCTACATTTGTGCTTACCAATCTCTTCCCCACACTTGGACTATGTCATTTTCTCAACCACCAATTGATAATGCATGTGTATTTATACACACATATTGAAAGTCCTATAACTTATAGCGAAAATGTAATTAAATTCTTAAACTTTTAAAAAGTATAATCGAGTCCTTTCGTTATCTCCACTTAACTTGATTAAAGAAAAATACTGCTATGACTTTTTTATTATTTTCTTTCTTCCATGTAACGCTATTGTGGCTAAAAGAAAATGATAAGGTTAAAACAACATTGGTTTGATCCAACTTTAACTTTTGAAACTAAATATTATTTAAATTAGACTAAAAAGTAAAGTAACATTCTTTTAAAAAAAAGGAAGGAAGGCTAAATTAAGTGAGGCCCTGTAGGGCAGCCACCGCCGCCACCTCACCATGGTCGAAAAGGGTTAGCGATGGTAGGGGAGGGTTGGCCAAGATCACTAGGCCTTGGCCAATGGTTGGCGAGGGTGAGGTAATGACCCCACTAATGGTGGTCCTCGCCTAGATCTAATTACAGGTTGGCAACACTCGTTTGATTTGGGAGAGAGCCACAACCCTCAACTATGGACTGCTAGGATCATCAGCTAGTTAACCTTCACCCCAACATCACTGGTAAGGCGGTGGCAACGAGGGGCGAAGCCTAATTTTGCCTTTTTTATTTAGTTTATTTTTAATTAATGGTACTTATATTTAAAAAATCAAATTTCAACCAAAATGGTATTGTTTTCGCTTTATCCTTCATGCCTTAGTCATGTCAGCACTACGTAGGAGAGGCATTTTTCCTTATCCAAAGTGAATGAAACTAACAGAATGACTTGATTGTATTTTTTGAAAATTTTAGGACTCAGTCACACTTTTATGATAAGTTTTAAGACTTTCAATACACTTATCTTTGATAAAAAAAAAAAAAAAAACCTAACTTAGTCTAACTGGATTTGTACATAGAGGTAGACCAACTTCAATTATGATGACCATCCCTTTACGCATAATCAAAACTCGTATCGCTTGAACTGAGACAGTCAAGCTAACGATAAGAGAAGAGGCCAAAAAAAAAACTACGGATTGGGTCAAATGAAGTATTTTGACCGGCCAATATCCTAATAGACAGTTATTAATTTTGGGATTGCAATTGCAATATGTTTTCTTTTCTCTCTCGTTCTGAATTTGCACATATTGCTGCATAGATGATGAAATTACTGTGTACATGCTTTAGGCCCAAGAGCTAAAGAAGTCTTGAGCGAGATGAACTTGCTGTGTGACTGAGATACTTGATGTTTCCTAACTTGAATAAACAATAGGAGTAATTTCAATATTACTGTTCGAGGAACCACTGATTGCAAATCACTTTACTTAGATTGGCACTAGGCGTCACGGTTTCATTCGAAGTGGAGAGTCATGTTTAGGTTCATACTTGTTGATGATTTCTCAAAAAAGGGTTCGGTGTTTGTACCGAGGCATATATAATTATTCTTCTTGTTAGGTTCAAGTAGCGGAGATTTTTATAAAATATAGGATGTGTTCGTTTCGAGAAAAATTTCATGATAAAAGAAAATGCTTTTTGAGAAATATTTTTTAGGAAAGTATTTTCCCTATTTTAGGTTAGGAATTTTATTTTCTTAATTTTAAGCATGCATATTTTCTTATATCATAATTAATATTTTGTTGACTGATCATTTTCGACAAATAAAATGCGTGCAAGTCCAAAATACTAGTTGGCAGAAAAATTTTTTACTCAAAGAAATAGACCTGTAGACTAGTAAGAAGTAGATGAAGCATATGTGGAGTCACAATTACATGGTCGATCGTGGTAGGTTAGAGTTCAAAGTCGATGAGCAGAACGTAATTAGAGAAAACCCGCAAATGCCGTGTGGGGTTCATGTGATCAAGAGATTATTGACAAATACATTTATGACAAAGCTATTTTATAGATGGATATCTTCATTAACCACAATTGAACGTCAATCTCCTCGAGAAATCTTGTCAAATAATGTCGCCGACTATTATGATAGAAAAATTTAATTAAGATTATGTTCGAGTGAGTGATGATAAATTTGATAAAATGGCAAGACAATCCATAATTATAGATTTTGTAAGGTAAAGTGGGGCTATAAGTTGTGGTGTCTAGAGTTGCCTTCACCTGCTTTCAGTAGAGAAGTTATTTTCAACGAGTCTGCAATCCTAACATGCGACAAAGTTAACATCAGTGTCAACACATATCTTGATGGTGTTCAAGAGTCGTAACCAGAAGCTTCCAAGGTAGCTACTAGCTAGGGAGAGTGCTAGTGCAGCAAATTCATGCAGAAGATGCAAATGGTCAAGATGAAGATTGGAGAACCAATCATTGTTGTAACTGCCGGGTTGAAAAATGTGGATGTTCGATGTCTTTACAGATGCGAGTGCAATCGGTCAAGACATGCTTAGGAAGTAGCTAAAGGTGCAACAGGAATTCTAGTGGAGTGCATAGTTTTGGCTAAGTGCGGCTATGTTGTAGCGAGATTTGGACTTGAGAAACGTATGTTACAATCGATGGAAGGGGGGCTTGTAATTTGATCGCAAAGACCAGTCAAATTAGAGGCTATTGAAAATATATCTCGAATTCGAGTTTAATTACAGAATTATTATTGCGAAGATTTTCTGTTGCCCTACATAAACAGGAGTATTTTTGGGTTTTCTATTCTGTCAGATGAAGATTACATTGAGCCTCAGCATTGTTGAGGATTTGAGGGAGTTTTTTCTAAATCTTGTTGTCTTACTCGTGCAACATTCAAATCTTTTGTTGCTCTGTCCATAAGCTTTAATCGCATTGATTCAACGACATTAGATCTAGCAATCATTTTATTCTTTGTTCGATCGACTTATTTACACGATGCGAAAAATTAGGGTGACTCTTTTTTAATGCCCTTGATTTATGGCATAAAAGACTTCCATTAAAACTATAGCATTGGAAAAATTATAATTGGGTGGATCTATGATTGTATACGCTTTGTATGAGTTTGGTTTCGGTACCCTAATTGAAGAACCTAAGTTGGGTATAAGTTAATTTCGAGAATTAGTTGGAATTATGGGTTGAAAGAGGAAATTTATGCGTTCATTTCATTAATCCTTGTGCCATTTTCAGAGAAGTAAAACTCGTTTAATGAAAGACAAAAACGAGGAAAATCTCAAAAAGCCCCCAAAGATTGAGTGCCTTTTATGAAAAGACGGGATAAATATATTGAAAATTTCACAACTTGTCATAAATATGTAATTAAATTCTAAAATTTTCAAAAAATATAATTAAGTTCTAAAATTTATCACGAAAGTACAATTAAAATTTTAAAACTTTTCAAAAGGTACAATTAAGTCTTGAAATCTGTCAAGTTGGTATAATCAAGTTCTCGCATTAATTTCGTTTGACTAATATGTTGTAGGATTTAATTACATAAATTGAACAATTTTTAGAACTTAATTATCATTTTATGAAAAAATTTAAGATTTTTAATACATTTATACCATAAAAACACTTCGTCACAAAACACCCTCAAAGCGGACCACCGGTCTCGAACAATCTCCCTACTCTACCTCCCTCATCGCCTCTGATGGGATGCAATCCCGACGATCACGTGATGGTCACGTGCTACTTTTTTTTTTTTTGGGTTTCAAGAACTGCTCGTTGTTGGCTTACAGCTCATAAACCAAAGGGACGGAAAACCTGAATCTTCAAAAGAAATGCACAAATTTCACTTGCCCCGTACTTCGTCACATGGAAGAATCGCCTCCTAGGATGACAACGACATCGACATCGACATCGACCCTTCTTTCCTCTGTCCACTTTTGAAGTTTCTCGCCTTTCCTGTCAAATTGCATTTTGCCCTAATTTTCAAAACGCTGTCACCCTCCCTCTCCCCCCCTCCTCCTTTCCCAGTTCCTTTTTCAAAATTTCTTCCGGCATTGGATGACTTTAACTGGGTTCTCCTTATTCTGGGGACAAACTGGCCGCGCCCTGTGGTGAGAAGACGATCATCGGCTTGTGCTTGTCGGAAGGTGCTTATTATCACCGGCGACGAGGTGGGGGCCGAGTTTTATTTGAAATACGGTGGTATGCTTAGGACGGTGTATAGAGACGAGTGATACTATTTGGGGGGAGGGGGTTTTCCTCTAGAAAATGTGTCCGAGTGTATGATAGACTGCAAACTTGGGAGATTGATAAGAATGTGAATGTGACTCGTGAAGAAGAAGAAATCACCACCCATTTCAGTTTTAGTTACAAAGTTCCATTCACTTTTGTATCAAATTCTGTTCTACATAAAATCTCATATTGCGTATCACAACTCCTGATAAGATAGCGATCATATTGTAATTCTACCACAATTAAGTATTTATATTCGATATTCATAGTGTCATGTTCGAATTCTCCTATGCCTTAAAAGTTAGATGGGGGGCAAACTTCTTAAAGTTAATACCATAAAAAAACCTTAAGTTGACATATCTATGATAATTTTACCAAAAACTAACTTTTCAACTACTAAAAATCGCAAATTAGTATATTGTGATAAATTTACACACCTAATCACAAAGTCTACACAAGACCTCCAGTTTCTTCATTTGATGCAAGTGGTACTCCTATTTACTACTTCAAAGACCCAATTACAATTGGGATTTGGATTGCCAATATGAACTCAAACACAATCTTATAAAGTTCTCATATCAGAGGTGTCTCTTAGATTTCAATTGGGATATGAGGAACCAAGCATTCTAATAGTAATAGAGCATTTAAACCAACAAAGCATTTATGCAAAAGGTGGTACTTCTCATAATTGTAAAAAAATGTTACAAATTAGTATACTTATAATAAACAGAGAAAAGTAAAACCCTAAATATGATGCACTTGTCAACTACTATGCACTATCTATCTTAGTCATTAGATAATAAAATTTCATAAGAATTAATGAATGATAAATTTATTATAAATATATTAATTTTGAATTTTTCGTGATTTTAATCCGAATTCTTTTTAAATCTAAACAACCGAGAGTTACCTCGGCCAAACGAGGTTTTTATCTGACTCGGTGAAATGCCAATACACAAAACCCACGACCCTCTTTCCAAGTTAAAAAAAAAAAAAAAAGCAGCAGTAAAATCTTGACCAAGGCTCTCTGGCCGGTCCTGTCGTGAGACGCCAAACGCACGCGAGATAAACCCTGCAAAGCGCAAACTTTGATCCTTCTCTCTCTTTCCTCCGTGGAGCGATTTCAACTCGGCTGTAACTCACGCTCTCAGGTCAGTCCACCAGAAGGAATTACAGCCGCTCTCCCAGAGACTTTGAATTCATCAATCGTTCAGTCCACAGGGAAGGGTAGAGAGAGAGAGAGAGAGAGAGAGAGGGAGAGAGAGAGGATGAAGGTGAAGGGTGGAGGTAAGAAAAAGAGCGTGGCAGCGTCAAGCGAAGGTCTTCTTGAAGACGACCCCACGACCCCCGTCGCCAACGGCGGCGGTAAGCGCTGTTTCTCCGGTGTCTATCGTTTGATTTGCGATGTGGGTTTCCCTTAGCATTGACTCACTTCAGCGTCTTGTGACCAGAAGCGGAAGGAGGCGGTCCTCTTGAAGAGAAGGAGGCGGAGGAAGCCGAGGAAGGAGAGGAGGCCGATGAGGACGAGGACGAGGACGAGGACGACGCCGAGGGCGAGGCCGATGAGGATGGAGCTGAGCGCCCGAAGCTGGACGAGGGCTTTTACGAGATCGAGGCGGTCCGCCGCAAAAGGGTTCGCAAGGTCGGTCTTTGTTTCCCGTGTCCCTCGACTTTTTGGCTTTCCCATTGTGTTCAAGACATCATTTTTCGCTCCCGGGTGCGTCGTTACTGTCTTGTCGGTTCTTGTTCCGTGGTAAAAGATGGATCTTTACGAGTAATGTCGGTAGGTCTTTGTTTGCAAAGCCTCGAATGGGACTGTTTGGATTTCTTTTCGTCGAGTGGTTTTTGTTAATCGTGATTTCTCAACGCTGATGCTGGTTTTTATGGGACTGATGCTCATTACAATGGATATGTCACGGACGGGCAGGGGCAAGTTCAGTATCTCATTAAATGGTTAGTGTGCTTGGCTTCGGTTTAGTTACATTATGATTGTACTGCCCGGCAGAGTCTTTTTTGTGCAAGTTATATACTTGGTTGGTGAGATCTTATGCCTGATGACTCTGTTAACATCTTTTGATTAACAGGCGTGGCTGGCCAGAGACGGCCAATACCTGGGAACCCGTAGAGAATCTCATTTCATGTTCTGATGTTATCGAATCATTTGAAGAGAGGTATCCTTCTTGTTTTTATGATGAAATATTTGTGCTTATTTAAAAAGCTGCTCCTATCAGCACTAATTGCTTTTGAAAGGAAGAATATTCGTTTGTGGTATATGATTGTTTCTTTTCATTCTCAATGTATGAAGATGATGAATTTGGAGGAAAGGTTGTATGTCTTGCTGTCTTTTATTTAGCTACTGAATTCATAAACTTAAATTAACAAAAACCAATTTTCCCATGGATTTCTATAGACCCATGTATTCATGTATATGCTGTGCCTTATGTTTCTGGTTTTGTAGTTTGAGGTCAGGAAAGCAGAGATCTTCTCGTAAGCGTAAACGCAAGTATGGGGCTCCTCATGCCCAAGCCAAAAAGAAGCCACAGAATCAGCAGCTCCGAGCCCCTTCTGCAGCTTATAGTTCGGGGGGTGCTGAGACTAGCTCTATTGATGAGCCTCTTACTTCTTCTGCCCCTAAAATCTTAAGCTTTGCAGATCTTTCTAACCCTACCCAAGTTGTGGGTTCTGGATGTAATGGAGAGATTAACTTGGATATGAATGGATTTGAAATAGACCAGCAAGCGGCTCAAAATGGACTGGCACATAGTCTTCAGCAACCTGTCCAAAGAGAAGAAGAACCTGAGTATGATCCCAAGCTTAGTGAACTTAAGGCGACAGCGTGTTCCAATGGCGTTGATAAGGATAATCTTGCGGTAAATTTCCGAGAATCCAAGGCTTTTGGAAGCGCTAGCCCTACAACTGGGATGCACAAAACTGATTCACTCGATCCAGGTCAAAGCAATCGCAATACAGGAGCTAAGAGACGAAAATCTGGTTCTGTGAAGAGGTTTAAGCAAGAACTGGCCTCAGGTGGTTCAGCTGCAGAAAATGCCATTTGTAGCCCTGAACAACAGGGTTTTGGAAATCCCGACTTCTCAAGAAATGAATCTAGTCTAATTAAGAACAGTGTTTCCAACAATACTCCTGTTATAACCAAGATCATAAAGCCCATAGGCTTTTCAGCTTCTGTGTCAAACAACATTCAGGATGTGTCAGTAACCTTTATGGTGATGAGGTTTGTACTGAAACTTTCATCTTTCTCTCTCAAAAAGAATTATGCAGGAATACTTAGTCCTGAGGTACACAGTTCAGTATACTACGTAGTGTGGTGCTCCCTTGATAGTTGAAGACATTATTTTAGTTGAGTACAAGTGTCTGCTTAGTTAAATTAGTGATAAAAAGGAATCAGAAGGGTGGTTAGGTTCTACAACCTGATTAAAGATTTGTGTCTGTGAAATTTCAAACAATGTTTTCATCTTATTTGGTTCATCATTTATGCAATGTTTCTTTTGCTACTCGAGTGCGGTGCTAATTGGTTGTTGCCTTGGTCGTAAGGTAGAGAACAATGATTCCTGTGTTGATTTGAGCCATTCTTCATTAGGATTGATGCTGACGACTTTTTATGTTTCTACACTTGCATCAATTGTGGGATGATGTTAGATAATGCAGATATTAGTTGTGTGCTTTAAAATTTTGTTATAAATGAGTAGATATCTATGTTTTGGCTCTGCTTGTGAGACCTGAGAATGTTTTAATATTAGGTCCCTAAAATTTACTCAAGCATGACTTCATTGTGCTGGCCTCACATTTTATTGTAACCATTCTGTCTTGACAAATCCTGTTACACTATTTATCGTCCTCTGTGTAGTACTCAAAATTGTTTAACCATGCCTCTCATTATGTACTTTTGGTCTTAAAAAGCACATAAACATGTATAAATTTTAAGTCATTCTCTATAATAGGAAGGGGAATGTCAAACCTAAAATTAGCTTAGTAGGATCCTCAGCATTTGCTTCATTGGCCTAATCATCTTCATATCCCCCCCGGGGGGCCAAAAAAAAAATAGAAAAAGAAAAAACCCAAAGTGTATGCATTTATCTCCTTCCATGTCATTGTGCTTTGTACTTATTCCTGAATAATTACTCTTGGTTTTATTGAGGTACCTGTATATCAGAAAATTATAGCAGAATCTGATTAGCTATATGTGATACCGGTCACTATACTTAGTGGACATGAGGCACCGAGTCATCTTAAACATGTCTTTCCTAAATTGTCATACTTGGATCAGAAATGTAGTTTCATTAAATATTTTTAAAATTATCATTTTAGATCATCAATATGAAGAATTAAACTAGGCAGCGCAAACAGGATTTATCTAGCCAACTATGCTTAGTGGGATAAGACTTAGTTTGTTGTCTGTCTGTTTGATTGTTGCATCCTTCACCATAATTACCTCTCAACAATTGAAGTACCTGAAGAAATTGAACCTCCAATATTTCCTCCTCTTCTACCTTTCTTTTACTATTCTGTTGCAACTTCTGTCTATGGAGACTCAATATTTCTGTTGTCCATGATAAGGCGACATGTCATTCTGTTTTGCATCTTTCAAAGAGAAAAGCTCCTCGATAAGTCCAAACCTCGTGTTGGGCCAGACTGATGAAGGAAGTAGCTTGTCGGGTGATTTATTTATTTATTTTTCCTGTTTAGCTTGTTGCTGTGATTACTTGTGGGTGATGAGCTTAACATCTGTGACTTGGTACTTCTCCTTTTGCCTAGTAAAATGCGAGGTTCATTAGTAGGCCAATGCTAATAAGAAGATGAAAATCAGGGCATATTAAGAATTAACAAGGTTCTTTTTGCTTGTAAAGTTGATCCAGCTGAATGAAATGGAGATATTATGCTGAAAAATTTCCATAGCTTTGTCATGCTAATTAAACATCTCACTAGTTGTAGATTTTGAAACTCTATTCTGGGATTCTGAAGTGGTTTCACATTATTTAACACCTGCATATACTCTTGCATGTCAAAAGGATTTGTTACTGCTTTTCACCAGGTTTCTTGGAATTCTGTTGTTATTGATTCTCTGCTGAAGTAGATAAAAATGGACATTCCTGATTCTTGTTGGGATATAAGAAACATTATGGCGTCGCTGAGAAAAGGTTATGCTAGTCTTATGTTTGCTTGTATGGGTGAAAAAATGTGTATGGTGAGATTTTAAGGTGCTAAAATTGGGTTTGTAATTGCATGTGTTTCATTGTTTGTGCATATGACGGGCGCTTCTCCATTACATGTGGTTGAGCATGTGCTGGCACGCTCTCATTTTGTGTGCACTAATTGAGTAACAAAAAGATCTATTTGTCACAAGAGGATTATGTATGGACTATATATCAGAGAGAAGAAAACTGTAGTCTATCTAATGCTAACCAAATGACTAAATGTCCTCCCCTGTTGAGGATTTATACACAAGGTTCTATATTTCTGCTGATGATTGTTGCCCCTGATTTTTCTGCTGTTTCATTGTGGCTTAAAACTCCAGAAGTGATTATTTACATTTTTGAAGGACCTATAAAGCTGTTTCGAAAAGTTTTGATCTAGTCATCTCCATGACTAATTCAAGCCTCAAGCTATGGCAATTTGATGGCCTTTCTATGTATAAGTAATTCACTTTAGATTTGTTCCTTTTATACTGGAATGTCCTCTTTAGTGGCTACTTCCTCTGAGTCTTGGACCCATTAGTTATCCTTCCTACTTAATCTTTCAATTATGATGTTCTTTTACAACCATTAGCCCTGCCAACTACTGGTATGCGAGAAACTGCTATTTTATCTCATGCAATGGGACAATAGTTTGCTTTGCCATTTTACTAATGTTGCCACCGATTAGTTATCCTTGCTGCCCTTCGATTTATGTTTCCTTTTTCTTTAAAGGAACCTTGTGATTCTTCTCCGCATTCTGCTTTTTGTTATCTTTTAGACAAGACTGCTGTTTCTTATTGGATTAATTTGTATATATGCCTTCTCATCTCCTGCCACTGGACAGTATTGAGGAGACTCTGTTATTACTTGTTTGCATAGATAGAGGGCCCTATATTTCCTTCATTCTTGGTTGAAGGAAACTCCATTTAATCAGTCTTCTGATGGGTACATAACAAATATGGATATCGGCAATATTTATTTCCAGTTAAGCTTGTATGTGGCTGATATCTATACTTATAACTACAAATCAAGGCTCTGGTTGGATGAAGTTTTGTAAAGCTAGGAATGGAGGAAAACATAGCCATAGAGAATATAAAGAGGGTAATGTGCTAAACACAAGGATCATTAAGTTTGTGATGTTAGCAATTGTAAGGATATATTGTTGGGAAAAGGATTGTTTCTGATATCTTGTTTTTTAATTAATTGGCTGGTATGAGTTCCGAAGCTGGTCCGAAGTTGTCTTTCTTGTTCCTCATAGCTTAGTGTTTCAGCTACATGAGCTTATTACTCCCTTGGCCTCCAGATGTTAGTTAAGTGCATTGCTTGCCTTGCATTCGTGTTTGGTGTTCTTTGCCCTCTACACTCATAAGTAATTGAACTTGTTCATTTTACCGTGTAGGTCTGATGGGAAAGAAGTGATGGTTGATAACCGGTTTTTGAAGGAGAATTGCCCTCTTCTGGTATTTGCCATTTCCTGCCATATAAGTATTACTTCACTTGCATTCCTGGTGATTGATGGTTTGATGCTTTTGTTTGCAGCTGATCGACTTCTATGAGCAACATCTGCGCTACAGTCCGACGTCATGATTGAGTTATAGAGCTGTATATGGTGAGATTTAAGCTATTCAGGCGATGTACATGCGAGGCACTGTGCAGGACAGGCAAAGATATTTGTAATGAGAAAAGACTATTTGCTGTGGAAATTTGATCGGAGTTTGTCTTGGAACTTATTTTGTTAGATCCTACTATGTCTCTTTTGTTGTCGTTAGCAGAACTGATTGCACTCTTGACCATCTCTGTATCATAATCTATAGGAGTCTTGGGATTTAGATGATCTATTGTCTTAATGACTTGGGCTTTTCACCGTTCTGGCTTTGGGATTTCATTTAAAAACCCCCTTTCTTCTCTTTCTCTCCTGTGCCGAGTGCATGCGCGTGGCCTGCTGCTGCTACATGGTTGGCCATAGTTGTGCATGTTCATCTGTCTTGATCAACCTTCTTTTATTCTGTTCTTTCTATTCGGAAGCATCAGTAAACAAATGCGCACGAAACAAATCAAATCTGTAGTTCAACTTTCTCTCTTTTACATGAAACCTAGTGAACTAAACAAATGTGTGCAAGGGTTTGATTTTCCATGGTCTTGAGAAGAGAAAAGAACAGCTTAAGTGACACGATGAGACTTAAGTAGCAAAAATTATGAAATGTATATTTAACTATCATTTTTTTTTCAAACGAACGTATGTAACAAAAGATTTAAAATATTCCCTAGTTCCATAAAAAAGAAAAGCCTATTCTAAGTGGCTACGTGCTTTTCAGGTCGTACAAAATTAGAGCACGAGTGAGGACTGCCTTCTTAACATGAAAAATTTACCCAAAAAAGAAAAATTAATGACATGAAAAATTTACCTGAAAAAGAAAAATTAATGACATGAAAAATTGAAAGTGTAAATGTATATAAAGTTAAAAAAAAAAAAAGCATAAGAAAAGCATTCAACCTTTTTCCCCCATAACTTAGAAACTCATGATAGATTTTAGACACATCAAATATTGCATAATGTTTGATAAATAGCCCAATAAGGTTCGTATCTCAAGTATGAAATTGTTAGTATTTAGTAGCGTAGTCATTCTAAAAAAGAATATACATCGAACACTCAATTCACACATGCCAAAAATATTGGTTCTTCAATCACTAAACCATTCTTATAAGATTGGAAATTAGTAATCGACTGATATTGTTCAGGTTTTGTACTTTATTAGCACGCAACAATGGCGTCACTACATTCAACATGAGCTAAAATGAGAAGAAAAGAAAAGAAAAGTCGGTTGTGAGGTGAATTTCATAGATCTTATAAGTGGCAATGTATTTTTTTTGAATTTCAACTAAATATTGGTCCAAATACATGGATTTTATTAAAGGTTGGGATCATTAATGGAGTTGGCAGCCACATCGTTGCATTTATTTACTTGACAATATACAAGGATAAGGCTCATTGGTCTTTGGTCACAGCGTTGACTTAGCCAGCTTTGCCTTCTTTTCCTAGAATGGAAAAATTTATCATCTCTTATGTCATATCCCCAAGTTACACAACATAATTAAATTTCAACCGGCCAAAAAATTAAATTAAATTTCAAGATATACCTGGATAACTTACCATTTGTTTTTTAATACATATGTACATTTTTTTTTTCAATTCAAGTAGATATTTCATCTTAATGGATCGACTGCTTTTAAAAAAAATTCATTCTTTCTAAGTTGCTAGTATATTTAAAATTGCATTTTAAAATATGAAATTTTTTGCATTTATGTTTCTATTAGATCTAATTATTCATGAAGAAGGGTATTTTTCTGTTCATCTCACACCCATCAGCTTATTTTTCACACTGGTCGGCTAGATCTTACTTGTCATTTCCTGCCTATGAACAATGACCCACTTGCTCATAATTCCATTTATTTGCCATGGTCAGTGTCACGGGATTCTATTTCCCTAATCAGATTGTAAACAGGAATGTGATTCCAGAGAAATCATTTGCTTACCATCTGAGTCCTAGAAGTTGAATTTAGCTTTTGTGGAGATTGCTGGACCGTGCCGGTGACGGCGTACGACGCTTGTGTGGTGCTGCAATTGATTGGTTGTTGTGGCGTTGCGCTTTGAATTCACGTAACTGAAAAGAATCGGTGAATCTACGCGATTGGTATGTGTTGCTAACGAGAAATTGAATTATTTCATTCCTTAATGGAAATGCAAGAAATCATTTCACATGACAATCCAGGAAGACAGGAAATAAGCTAGACATAGATTATATAACCAAAGAGACAAAGACATTGGATGGATGACAACAGAAGATCACAAACCCTAGACCCACGAAGACACTCCTAATTTCATCTTATTCAAGATTCACTAAGGACCGAGAAAATCAGCACGCTCCCAGATTCCTTCATGGGAAGTAGAAGTTCGACCATGGAGGAGTGGGGTTGCCGTACGGGTACGACGGCATCGGGTCGTTCTTGCCGAAATTCACAGCATTGCCGTCGTTGCGCGGCTTCAGCAGCTCCATGTACCAAGACTGGTTTTGCATAGCCTCCGCGGCCACAACATCGTTCAAGGCAGCGTCGTTCTTTGGAGCCGCCTCGCTGTTGTCCACCTCCGGGCTCTTGTCCGCCTGCAGCTCTGCCGTTGCCGCCTGCTCCGAGCCAGGCGCCGCCTTCTTCAGCTTCTTGATCCTCTCCTCGATCTCCTTCCCGGTCTTGTCCAGCATCCACCCCAGGTCGTTCAAGTCCACGATGGTCAGCCCCTGCAGCCCCTCCCCGACGAGGGCCCGGTACATCACCTGCCCGATCTCCCTCTCCCGGTTCTCGCGGAGCTGCTTCTTCAGCTGCTCCTCGGCCTTCACGATCCTCTGCCGGATGAACCCTTGCTGGTTCACCATCCGCTTGCTCTGGTCCATCTCCGACATGTTCTTGAACCTCGCGATGGCCCTGCGCGCCCCCAGCGGGGACGGCCACACCTCCGGCTCGGCCTGGTACGGGCTGTACACGATGGCGCACGCCTCGATCCCGCACAGCGTGCTCAGCTCGCTCACCTTCTTCATCAGGCCCTTCTTCCTCTTCTTGAAAGTGGCCTTCCTCGCCGCATCATTGGCGATGTACGCCAGAGTGACCTTCTTTCTAGTCATGGCTGGAGGGAGGGTGGCTCTGGAAGGAAAACGTTGGTTGATCTTTCGCCCCACGGGGCATCCCGTTTATATAGTGCGAGGTGGAAGATCGTTTTCTTAAATGGAGAAGATTTCGTTGCCTTCCTTTCCTGCGATTCCTAGGATAATGATTGTGGCCGGCTGGTCCCTAATGGCAATCCAATTCGCGGCAACTATATTTATTATATGGGATCCCGGGCTAATATGGTATGTGCCCTAAGGTTTACAGTCTTGCTTTCGCTCATATGAACTGTCAAGGGTGGATAAGATCAAGCCCCATTTATGTATTGCAATTCCAATTCGATTGGAATCAAGGTTAGGATCATGTATCGGTGCAAGAATTTTCAGGCAACCAAGTGAAATCTGGTCAATGACGAGAAAACTTATCCAACTCAATTATGATGCAAAACCATAGGGAGGTTGCCAGATTTGACGAGCCTCTTTCCCCTCTAGCACATTAGCTCAATCGGCCTATGTTGCATGGTCTAACTTCATTTTCTTTTCTTTTCTTTTTTTCGATAGTGGCAGTCCATCGATCTGAGATTGGGCGGGAAAACGCCGAGACAGCCGTCGGCATTGCTGATATGCCTAAAAATGGCTTATGAGATAGGTGTGGACAAATCGGGCGATGTCTAATTGGAATAAGGAAAAGAAGATTAGAACAACGTTGCACATGCTGCCGATGGAGGACTTCGTTTATACACCGACATTATTGATGCCGTGACTTACATAGAATAGTTTAAGAGTTCCGATATCGGAATCAGTATACTCGATAATGAACCTCATAAATACCCTAATAAGATCGTCGTAAGTTCAATCCTATAATTGATTTCCCTAAATAAAAATCTTGTTCCGTTCCTTAATCGGGAGAAACTGAATACGCTCTACATTTAGGGTTTTGTAACGCGAGCTGAATCATTAAAATAGGCACAACCTTAATGATGCTCACTGAATTTCAAGTATAGTTTTGTAATGGAATTAATCAAATCGAATTGTCCACTATTCTAATACCAATTTACAAAAATTATGTCTAATTTTGTTTGACTTTTTCTTTTATTATCTAGTTTCAAATCTTGTTATTATCAACAAATATAGTTTGAAAACGATAAATATGGCTTAACTTTTTCATGGACTAGCCACAAGAAAACTTCATAAGCTACTTATATAACAACTTGAATTAGTTATATTAGAGCTACACCAAATCGGACCGATCATAACCATACTCGAAGGCATTTGCACGACCTTCGTTTTGTTTTTCTTCTTGAACTTCATAAGTTACTTATATAACGACTTGAATTTTAGGTCCGTTGCCGGTGGGAGGATTTCGTTTATATACCAACATTATTGATGTTGTGATTTATATAGAATAGTTTAAGAGTTTGAATGATGAAATCGGTATGCTTAAAAATGAACCTTATAAATACCTTAATAAGGTCGTTGTATGTTCGATCCTACAATTGATTTTCCTAAACAAAAATCTCGCTCCATTCCTTAATTGGGAAAAACCGAATACGCTCTACATCTAGGTTTTTGTAATGCAAGCCGAATCATTTGGAAACAATACGTCATCTATATAATTTGGCTGGTTAAGTTCAAAACAAATACAATCTCAGGGATGTTCACTGACTTTCGAGTATGTTATTGTAATGTAATTAACCAAATTGAATTGTCCACTATTCCGATGCCAATTTGTTAAAATCATGTCTAATTTTTGTTTGACGTTTTCTTTTATATTTTAGGTTCAAATTTTGTTATTATCAACAAATATAATGTAAAAGCGATAAATATGACCTCCTTTTTCAAGGACTAGCCAAAAGAAAACTTCATGAGCTACTTTTACAAACAACTTGGATTAGTTATATTAGAGCAAATACCAAATCGAACCAACCATAATTCCTAGTTAAATTCACAATAATTGATTAAATGAACAAAGGAAATCATACTGGGTATTGGGAATCCCATAGGTTATCCAATCTAATAATCAAAATATCATATATACACACAAAAGATCTATACTTAAGCAAAGCCTGTTGCACTTTATATGGATGACATAAGGCGGAGGCGAATGCTTATCGTGATTCCACTCCGGTTACCACACGAACTAGTCGAAGCAAAATTCTTACATAGGTCGAGCAACATTACGAATAAGCAGAAACCCGGAATTGAAAGAAGAAAAGAAAAGAAAAGAAAAGGAAAGGGGCAATGACAGATTCACTCTAGTTCTATGCCCCAGCAGATGAGATTCTCGAGGACTCTACAATAACTTGCTGGATGGAGGAGCAGACGATGCTTGGTGAGCAGTTGCATTGCCTGCTCCGATGGGGCCAGCAGCTCTCGGATCGCTATTCATGGAGCTCTCGTGCACGTTGCCATTTCCAGGACGGCCAACCCCATGTTTCTCCAGCTCTTTCTGTGCCAGCCGCTCGGCCTTGCTCACGTGCTTGTCCATCTCGGCCTCGGCCTCTTTCGCCAGCCTCACCTCGTGCGCCACCTCAGCTCTCGCTTTCGTGTAGTCCTTCTCGGCCTGCAAATGGACCCCGTCGCCCCAAAAACAAGTTTTTAAATAGTCATTCTTTTCAGGAACCCGCATCGCGCGAGGCTGCTACCCGCTTATATCTCGTGTGGGAAAGATCGATATGATCGCACGCTAATAGGGATCGAATGATATCCATGTTACCTTCTCCTCGGCCTTTGCCTCGGCCTTGACCTTGCGCGCGGTGCTGAACTCGCTGATCTTCTCCTTAATGGCCTGCATTTTCTCTCCTTTTCTCTCTAAAAAATGGCTTGCTGCAATGGTTTCTCATAGCTTTTCTCAGACATCAGAAGAAGATTTATAGGGGATGGAGGGGCCATTCGATTCTGGGATCTCCCTCCCTCTTTCCTTCGTGGTCGTGTTGCCTCCCAAGTGTCGAACACGCGGACGTTCGACATCGATTCGTGGCGGATGCTTTCTTTCTCGATAAGGATTTGTGTAGCAAGCTTGACGGAAGCTTGCGACGAGAATGGCGTTCGAGGAATGAGATCCGGATTCTATGTGTGGCATGCTCCTGATCAGACATCAGGCATTCTCTCTTTCGGGGTCGCTTGCTATAATTAGCGACGGACATTGTCTTTCGCTCACAAGAAAGGCAGAAAGCAGCCAAAACAGCCACTAGAAACTCACCACCATGCAAGCATTACATCGATATTTTAGCATTTTATTCAAATTCCTAAACAATTTAGAGAAATTATATGTGAATTTACGTATCGACATTCGCTTGTCGTGAATGGTTCGGAAGTTGTTGCAGAGGGCTTTAGGTCCGTTTCCCATAATTACAAGAAGATAAAAAAATGGAAGTTTTGGGGGCTTCGACTTCGACTTTTGACTGACCCCAACATTTAACTCTTCGATGGCCTAAAAAGAGGAGTCAAAGGATGCGTGTTGCAAGATTTTAATTAAGTTGTTTCTTCCAAAATTTGCCAAAATGTATGCGAAGCCCCTTAATTGATAATCGAACTCAAAATTGGCAAATACGAAGTTCTTGTGCTATTGCTCAAACGGCTGGAGTTTAGAAAGGAACATGATCTTGACTTAAAAAGAATGATTTCGGGTTCAAAACCATCATAATACTAGCATAAATCAAACTCACAAGAGCTGAGAGTTTCGCAAAATAAAACAAAGGAAAGAAAATTTGGATAAAATAAGTGAAAAATCCTGCAATTCAGCATAGTGTCTCTCTCCTTCTTCTTTCCTAAGATATCATTTTATAGTCATAAGTCTTTTGGAGATCACTTTCCACATTCTCTCTTTTCCTCGAACTATTAACCCGTTTGACACCATACTAGTCAATTTTGCCATGTGTAAGTGTCAGTCATTACATGTCAGTCGCCGGTGCCATGTGTCTAGCCATGATCTCCACATCCCCAAATCCCACGGTCATGGCCTAGGCGCCAATACATCTCTTTTTCAACATTGGGCATCGCCGCTGATGTTGAAATTTCTCCTTAAAGAATCTTGATGATAACGAAACTTTATTCGAAGCTCATGTTTTAAACATGCAAAGAAGTTAGGATCTAACTCTACAAGTATGTCGGTCAATTTTCACTATGTCTTTCATTGGGAGATGGTTCTCTAATTAACTTGAGCCACAAAGTTGGCGCTTATGATTAATATATGATCTCTCATTAAGCAGAGATGATTGATCAAATTACTCGTAAGGCACAATCCAATAAGTCATCTCTATCTTTCATCTGAACGTCATTTTCGACATAACCTCCTTCAATAGCCCTCAATCTAAGAACTGAAAGAGTTTGCATGTTCGTGTGTTGAAAGCCCAATGTCGCTCTTACAATTGAGTTTCTCAATCCCAAACTTTGTTGTTGGGGGCATTGATATTTGTTCGATTTATGTGATTTGATCCGGTCCTTGCCAGCTACATCCATTGCCCAAACAAATCCTCGAGCTCGAGCAAGCTAGTGATTTTGATTTTGAGGGGTATCGATTGATTTTTTTTTAGAAGAAAATTTGTTATAAGTATATCAGTTTTAGATTTTTCATGATATTAACTCAATTAGCCATTCCCTTTCTCTCATGAGAATGACAAAAGCAGCCAAAACAACCACTAGAAACTCAAAACCACGTAAGTATTGGATTGACCAAGTGGGGATGAAGCGTTGTAAACATGATAGAATCAGTGCTTGATCTTTTCATCATAGTTTAGGGCCTGTTCCATTTTCACTTTAAGCAAAAAGAAAAAAAATTTCCTTTTGCTTTCCAACAAAATTATAACATATCATTCAAATTCGGAAAGAATTTCGAGAAATTATACATGAATTAACCTATCAAAATTTGCTTGTTACGAAAGCTTTATATGTTGTTTTGTGGGCCTTTAGGTAATTGGATCTCTACACCTGTCCCCATATTATAAAAAGAATAGAGAGGAAGTTTCGGGTGTTTCAACTTTGATTTTTGACTAACCCCAATATTAACTCTTAGATAGTCTAAAAAAACACATTTGCTTGTTTATCACGTTTTACATGATTTGTGCAAAATTAACATGCTAACAGCAAAGAAAAAAGACTATTTGATATAGTATAAAATTGAAAAACCTTGTCTTCATCATTCATCTTCTAACGACTGATCTATTTTTTGTCTTATTATATAAAAAACTTACTATCTTGGTGAACTTTTCATCAATTTCATGAGTCTAAAATATACATCAAGTCTCTTTTTTTACTATATCAAATAATTTATATTTTTTCCCTTACTATATTGGTGAGATACTTTTGTGTAGATCATGGAAGACATTAGAGAAATATCTAGAAATACATTAGAAACATTAAGCACAATGAGGCATCTTGATATTTTTTTCATAAACAATTCATTGACGATATTCGATTTTGTCAATCATTTGCATTTTTCAATAAAAAAATCTTACATTTTGATTTAATTATATTTCATCTACTTAACAAATTATCCATAAATCTAATTGACAATATAGGCAAGAAGTAGATTTCTTGAAAATTTCTTTTTTCGACAAAACAATTTTTTCTAGAAGTAATGTCTAACAATAAAATAAAATAAAAACACAGTGCTTTTAATATACATGGAAAATCAACAGTAAACATAAACTTAACATATAAAATCCTTAATCATGATATAAAGATCCTACATAAATATAGAAAAAAATTTTAAAAAAGGAAAGTAAATAAATTTGGGACCACCAATTTAAATTGCAACTAAATGAAAGAGAATAATCTTGTCGTCACAGTGCAAATTGAGTTAATTTAATCATATAGTGAAAATAGCACCTCCCAACCAATTTTTATGGAAGTAATATCTAACAATAATAATAATAATAATAATAATAATAATAATAATAATAATAATAATAATAATAATAATAAGACATAGTGCCTTTAATATAAATGGAAAATAAAAAATAAACAAAAACTAAACATATAAAATCCTTAATTATGATACAAAGATCCTACATAAATATAGAAAAACATTTTAAAAAAGGAAAGCAAATAAATTTGGGACCACCAATTTAAATTGCAACTAAATGATAGAGGGTAATGTTGTCTTCGCAGTGCAAATTGAGTTAATTTAATCATATAGTGAAAATAGCACCTCCCAACAAATTTTTAAGGAAGTAATATCTAACAATAATAACAATAAAAGACATAGTGCTTTTTATTTACATGGAAAATCAACTATAAACAAAAACTAGACATATGAAATCCCCAATTATGACGTAAACATCCTACATAAATATATAATTTTTTTTAAAAAGGAAAGTAAATAAATTTGGGACCACCAATTTAACTTGCGAC
Source organism: Corymbia maculata (assembly GCA_014182735.1). Taxonomy (NCBI): domain Eukaryota; kingdom Viridiplantae; phylum Streptophyta; class Magnoliopsida; order Myrtales; family Myrtaceae; genus Corymbia; species Corymbia maculata. Next base: position 16,319,891 of record CM024686.1, on the reverse strand, counting down.
TAAATGATATAGGGTAATTTTGTTTTCACAGTGCAAATTGAATTAATTTAATCATATAGTGAAAAAAGCACCTTCCAACAAATTTTTATGGAAGTAATATTTAACAATAATAATAATAAAAGGACATAATGCCTTTAATACACATGAAAAATCAACAATAAGCAAAAACTAAACATCTGAAAATTCTTAATTATGGTGTGTAAATCCTACATAGATGTAGAAATTTTTTTTTGAAGAAAAGGAAAGTAAATAAATTTAGGACCACCAACTTAAATTGCAACTAAGCGAAAGAGGGTAATTTTGTCTTCGCAGTGCAAATTAAGTTAATTTAATCATATAGTGAAAATAGCACCTCCCAACCAATTTTTATGGAAGTGATATCTAACAATAATAATAATAAAAAGACATAGTGCTTTTAATGTACATGGAAAATCAACAATAAACAAAAAATAAACATATAAAATCCTCAATTATGATACAAAGATCCTACATAAATATAGAAAAACATTTTTAAAAAGGAAAGTAAATAAATTTGGGACCGCCAATTTAAATTGCAACTAAATGATAGAGGGTAATTTTGTCTTCGTAGTACAAATTGAGTTGATTTAATCATAGAGTGAAAATAGCACCTCCCAACAAATTTTTATGAAAGTAATATCTAACAATAATAATAATAATAATAATAAAAGAAGAAGATATAGTGCTTTTAATTTACATGGAAAATCAACTATAAACAAAAACTAGACATATGAAATCCCTAATTATGATGTAAAAATCCTACATAAATATAGAAAAAAAATTTAAAAAAAGGAAAGTAAATAAATTTGGGACCACCAATTTAACTTGCAACTAAACGATAGAGGGTAATTTTCTTTTTGCGGTGCAAATTGAGTTAATCTAATCATATACTGAAAAAAAACACCTCCCAACAAATGTTTATGGAAGTAATATTTAGCAGTAGCAGCAACAGCAGCAGCAACAACAACAACAACAACAATAATAAAGAAATAGAGCCTTTAATACACATGAAAAATCAGCAATAAGCAAAAACTAAACATTTGAAAATTCTTAATTATGGTATGTAGATCCTACATAGTTATATAGAGGTGGAAATAGCACCGTCCTTGAATCAATTATATAAGAATATATTTATGACTTCATACATCTTTTTTCATTCATTTTTTTTTCATAATTAGCAATGTAAACAATATTGTACCACAATCCCCACAAATTATTTTCTCCTCTTTTTACCATCATTATCCAAACCTTTTATTGTCCTTTCCTAATTGCCCCATCCAAACTGGGCGTCACCTTCATTTCCAGACAGAAGCAAGAAACAACGAGAAAAAAAAAAAACATGGAGAATAAAGAAGGCATTTCAGAGCGCGACACGTGTACAAAGTGGGCCCAAGTTGTCAGGCCATGCAAAATTTGAACTTCTGCGTGCGCTCTTCCTCCGAGAAAATATTCACTAGCGCCACGTCATCATTTGACGTGGCATGCGCTTTTTTGCTGATATCCAATTAGATCTTGACACATGGACACTGACATTATTTTCTCTTTTACTCCTCCATCTTCAACCTTCGCTCGGCCTGGTCATGGCTGTCTCCACCGCGCAAGCAACCGCCGTCACCACCACCATCCTTGAGCTTCCGCCCCACCGTGGCCACCATGGTCCGCAGAAAAGCTGTTTAGCTCGTCGCCGGCAGCCATGGACAAGCCAAGACTTGAGATTAAAGCTGTTGAGCAGCAGACCAGATCTCGCTGTTCAGCGACGGTCGATCGTCATGTCCAGGCCGACCTCCCGGTCCAACCTCTTCGTCATCCCGGCGACTAAGCGTTGGCCGTGACCGCTCATCGACAGATATGGAGATGCAGAGCAGCGGTCGGCCATGGACGGCGGCCTCTCGTCTACAGATCTGAGCGCCGACCTCCGCTCCACCCCTCAGTCTCGCGACCAAGATTCCAAATTCTAGCCGAACTTCCAAATCTGGAGGCATGGCCAAGAGCGACAACGGTTCCAGATCTGGACTTCGCCGATCTTCGCGCTTGCCTCTCCATCGTCGTCTGTGAACGAGCCCCAAGGCTCCAGATCTGGCGCAAATGGAGTTGGTTCTACACAACTGATTTCTGTTTGTTTTGGCTGTCTCGTGACAAACAAACCTGCACACTTTTGAGTCCATGGATTTTGTGTTGATGAGTGGTGGAAGGAGAGACCAGCTTCTGCCATGGATTCTCTTCCGACACCAAATCTAGTCCCCTGCTGCCAGATTTGGAAGTGAGGCATCGGGCGACCAAGTCGGAGAGATATAATGTCGGCGGATTCATGCATGCCTACCTGGAATGCGAGGCCGAGTATTTCCCGAGCAACATAAAGGAAGTCATTGTGCATGAGAACAACTACTTGGTTGATGCCATCAAGCTACCTTTCTTGCTTCATAACCCAAAAGAGACAATCAAGATCATATCACATACGGAGACGTATGTAGTAACACGGAGGATACTATTGAGTTTTTCATCTGTACCCTCATATCTAATAACAATACAAATTATTACTCACTCCAAGCAGGGGGGTGCAGGTTCTCTTCCTCATAGTGAGGTGCATTTGGAGTCTTGTATGTTGGCTGGAAACCATACAGGACCACATTAATACTGGTAGATGTGGTGACACCTCGAATGTCATTTGAGGAGAAAGCCCGGTGGCGGTGACTGGTCGAACCCACATGAGGAGGTTCTGGATGGCGTCTCCGATGAATATGAGCACGGGTAACGAAGCTTCTGGCGGGAATGGTCCACTTTTAGTCTCCTCGGCCAGAAACAGAGATGAACAGGGGAGGTAAGGTGCGGCTCGGAAAAAACCGAGAATGGCGGCAATAAGGGCTTGTCGGGAGGTTGCAGGAGTGGCGGTGAGGACTTCGAGACTCGGCAGGGCTGCTAGTGGGCGCCGGGAGACCTGCAAAGGACCAGCAGGTTTCGCCGGAAATGCTGGTGGGGCGCTCGGGTACTGCTGCTTGGCGACTGAACTGGGCGTACAAGGATTGTGGGCGTGTGTCACAGTGGGTGCTTGCAGGGCGTGAGGGATTGCGAGGCGCCGGTGTGGTCCTAGTCTTCGCTGAAGGTGACTCGAGACTCCTTATTGTTCGCTCCCGCCAATGACCGAAGCAATTTTTTTTGGTAGGAGAACAAGTTCCGATTTATTTATCCGGACGACTCGTGTTCTTTCATCTTCTTCTTCTGGAGAATTTCTGGTTGGCCTGGCAGTCTCTTCATCGTAAATTCGAAGACCATCTTTCCGTTGAATCTACTCACCTTCTGGAACCGCTCTACCACGTACAATCCGTCGTACGTGAAGGTGCCGTTCCAATCCTTGCGGATCACCCTCACTGGCTCGTTCCTCTTCATGCTATTCGCCAGAGCTAAATTGCCGTGAGTGAGCTTCTGATCTTCGTCCTTCTTGTCGCGATTAGGGATTCCGCCACCCTGGCCCAAGTAAACCAGCTCCTCTGGATGTGTGAGGTCATCTGCATAATCCCAGGAAGCGACGACGCTTCTGGCGAGCATGTCTGGGTGAGTTCCCATGTAGTCGATGCCGCTCCGAAGATGACGATGGAGCCCGACAATGGTGAGCTCCATCCTGTAACGGAATTTATCTCCCACCTCCACTCCTGGAACTTCTCCGATGAACTGCCGGGGTGCTGTGCACGTATCCGCCTCTTCTTTTCACTTCTTTCGCTGCATGAAAATCAATCCTTCTAATGAATATGCTCTCCGTACGTCTTCTGGATTTTTCCCATTCGAGCTCGCGACAAATATCTCTGAAGAGCCTCAGCGTTGTGGTGACTCTCTCTCGGGCCGAATCATGTCCGTTGTTGCATGCCACGTTCGCACTTCTGAGCTCAGGAAAAGAAGGCCTTGCGACATTTGACCTGTTGAGGCTTTTGTCCTTCATAACGTGGGATGCACCGGGGAATGAAGACTGCCTCTTTAACAGTTGCTTGGTGAGAATCTCTGATCATATTTTCCAGCAAAGTACTGCTCTTGGACCAATCAAAAGAGTATTGCTCATGGAACATGGGATCGTGCACGTTCGTAGACCTCTTGACTGAAGAAGCATCGGGACTATTAGGGATGAATTCCCCTTCTTCCATTCTTTCTGCATCGTGTTTGTCCTCTGCGTTCTCCTTCGTACCAGAATGGTCTTGCTTCGAATTGCTTGTCGAGCCAACGGAAGTGATATATACATCAAAATGCATGTATAATGGGATGAGCTTCTTAAAGCGGGAAAGATAGTTCTACTGGAAGATCCATTCCTAGGCATGGCTTCCCAGAGAAGTTCCTCACCGTCGGGAAGCACGAAACTAATGCCTCAAGCTGAGAAATAAGATGGAGGCCAAGGATCAGAAACGCGAGAAGGACAGTTCAGATCCTAAGCACAAGAACAGAAGGTCCCTTGAGAGGCAAATGAGCATGATGGTAAGTCTCTGTGTTGTTTTGCCTTTCCGCTCTTCACGAGTCGGACGAGAAGTCGTCAAACCATGACAGAAATTTGTTACAACCTTCAACTGTGCAAGTGCATGAAGACCGCACGAATCCTATTTTTCGGATCTAAAAAGGACCGCTGTTATTTCCACCCCAACTTTTGCTTTGACATTTTCTATTGCAACAACAGTGTCTTGCCCATATTATCCACGCTGTCCCTTTTTTGTTTGTTTGATTTCTTCCTTTTCTTTCCTTCCGGTTGAGAATATTAGGTAGGTGAAATACTCCAGGCCATGTGAAAAAACCATTCGTCGGTGGACACATGTCGGTTGGGGCTCACGTTGAAATTTACTAACCCCCTCCATTATAGGAGCAATATTACAGCATGAGCCTGCAACAAGATTGGCAGTGGTGTGCTTAACAGGCGCAGTGTGGAACTTCATATGAGTGACAAGATCTTGCTGGTGGCGTCGAGGAATGCCTCATCGGTAGAGGTGATTGGTTTTCAGTTTGGTCCGGTTCCTGAAATTTGAAACCAAGGACTAGACCTATTGGTCCTAGGACTGGGAATGCCTCCCCAGTAGGGTTGGGACTCACCTTTAATGTCGAAACCGAGTGGCAACCTAATGACCCATATAAAGGCTTGCCACTCGATTCCAATCCAATGGCTAATTGCATCACGTGGCTAGGACTTTTAGTGTTCTGTGAACCAAAAGAAACATACAAAACAAGAAATTTGGACCATGTGAATTGAGGAAGTCCAGGCATTTCTCTAGGCACACTCCAAGACAGGGAACTACATGTACTTCCTCAAGAAATCAAACACAAAGGGACTCAATTTCCTCGACTGAATTGCACTGCCAACCATCTGAGGCCAAAGAGAGCTTGGGCTGAACTTGAAAGAACTTGGACCACTGGTCGGTCAAGTCTACCTCTCGGACGAACCGGTGGAGCTGAGAGCGGTGGAACCAGCACCGTCCTGGAAATCCAGGCACCAAGCTACCTTTCTTGCTTCATAACCCAAAAGACACCATCAAGATCATATCGCATACAGAGACGTACGTAGTAACACGGGGATACTATTGAGTTTTTCATCTGTAACCACATATCTAATTACAATACAAATTATTTTGCTCACTCCAAGCAAAGCGGGGAAAAGCAGCAATCTTGAGGCCAAGAGAATTTTCTAGTGTAGACATCAAATCATACTCGAGTAGAGATACAGGGACATCACATGTCAATATCATATTTACGCATATGCTGGTCATATCACCTACCCTGACTTGAATAATAGCCTCATAAAGAAGAATAGCATCCCTTGCAGCACGATACAATTCCAACGCAACTCGGGCAGATGACGAGCGAACATCCTGCGTGAGGTCACAAGTCAAAAATTATCCTATTTTCTTTGTTATTGTCTAAAACCATCATTTTGTGCCACTGGCACCCTTCATATATAATGCCAGGTAACCATTTGGAAGGTATGGAGAAGTTATGCTTCTCACATATTAAGACTATGAACAGTAATGAAAGAACGATATTGTCACATCAAGATAATCGGCAAGCTTTATGATATTTGCTTAAAAAATGTGAAAGTATTTCCATTACCAATCAAAGTAGGTAGCTATTGCAATTATAATTCTGCTGCAAAATACAGTTTTAAAATAATTAAACTCTACATGTATACCCTCCCTTCCGCAGCATAAGTACTTGAAGTGCACTCTGCCTAGGACATGACAAGTTGATATTCTATGAAGAACTGGTCGATAGTTTCGCAAGTAAAATGGGACTTCTTTTTCTAGATTTGAACATGTTTTTGCAAAGAGTTTAGAACTCCAACTGCCTAAAACATTCTGCAAAAATTCATTCAAATTATGGCTATAATTCCTTCAATTGACAAATGCATAAGAAAAGATCCAAGCAGCACTTGAAGCATATTTCTTTTTCAATATCTGCAATTGCTAATATCACATGCTCTTAGCAAAAAGGAGGCTTTGCTAAAATCACGTACTCCGTGGAGGTGGAGGCGAAGGCAATGGGGGCAGCGTCGTCAGTGTAATAACCCCTGAATGTAGGCGGAAGCTGTGCGGTCAGGGCTCGGTTGTGACCAGGAGCGAGATAGATGGCACAGCCGGGAGGGGCCAACGATTTGGCCACGGCAGCGGCAACGGACGAGCCGGAGGGGCGGCGCAGCGCCTCATCGGTCGGACGCCGGGTGGGTGGGTCGTTGGAGGGAGAGGGGGGCAGAGACGGCTGTTTCTGTTCGAGCATTCGCTCTTTTTCATGTCTGCGTGACTGGGTACGAGGAAGACGCAAGACAAGGTTTCGACTGATTGGTTCTGTATTCGAGTGATTGAGTTCTTGAGCGGACGTTGGGCAAGCCGTGCGTGGGTAGTTTCTGTGTGATCTTCATCGTGGGAGGAGCTTCCGATTGATTATGGTTTGACTCTGCCTCTTAGGAGCCAGAGGAGGGTGGGCACTCCACTCTCGATTCCATGGCTTCGTTCTCCTCCAGTAATGGCCAGGAAGATCAGGTACCAAGCTCCGTTACTTTGCAGAGAATGCAACTGTATTGCGCAGAGAGCAATCCTTGTTTCTTCCGGTAATGGGTGAGCCGTTTTTGCCCATGGATTAAATTTAGGCGACACAATCATGGTTTGAATGATGCTAGGTGTTTGATAAATCTTGTTTTAGCTTGGAATTACTGAGGGATGAAGCTTGAGATGTTGTTCCACTGATTGGACTACTGCATTTTTGTGCTCTAGAGCGTAGGAGTACTATTCTCTGGATGATTATAGAACGACAGAACTGAGTAGTAGTTCTTTAAGAACTTGCGATCGAGATTCGATTTTCTTTGTTTTTGTAGGTTTTGGTGGAGGAGAAGTCCTCTGTTAGAACACTGATACTACACAGACCCAAGCAACTGAATGCTCTTTCATATTATATGATATGTGTCTTATCTGGCTGCTAAATACTCTCTGCAGTTGGGTCTTCCTTCATTCTTACAGTTTGGTTGGAGGTGTTGCATGGGGTTCTTTTGTTATATTCGTTGCCGATTTGCTGTTTCTCTGTTGACGTTTTTCAAACTAATCATGGGTGTTACTTTTCGCAAACGGTTTGTGGAATTTATTTGTTTTCTCACCATATAGAGCGCCTGGAATCCTGCACTTTCGAAAAAACCTCTTTCCAAAATCCAAAAACTATTCATCAGTGTCATCATACAGGATAAACTGACATCCGATTGCATTATCTAGTATATCATTATATGGTTTTTACTTGCCTGCTCGTCTTGCATCTGATCTATACCTTGGAGACTGCATGTGGTTTTGCTAAGAGTAGTAGTGGTATTCTGCTTGGCTTTTTGGGTTTTCATTATTTTCCTAAGAAAAAACGAATGTTCCCCTTTTATGCAAACTTTGGAAGCACACATGGTCATAGGGAAAGAAGGTTATTATATGAGATCAAGAACCGAACCTAGCGACGCCCACATACATGTCAAGGATGTTATTAGATCCTGCATTAAAATACATGAGTCTCTTTGTAGCACAGTTCAGCCTGGATAGCCTCTTTCTTGCATCCAGCAAAATATATCCGTGGAAATGTCATGCAGTAGTACCGTTGTTTCTTGCTTTTTTGAGTACTCTTTATGCCTTTTGTGATGGTAACCTCATTGGCGGTTGGGTTCTGTTGTCTTTTCAGATAAATAATGTCAGCTACAACAACAGAGTGCTCATCTAGTTAGGTTTTGCAGCCATGCTTTTCTCAAGTTCAACATCACATTAGAGAATGGTTGTCAGATTCATCTTGTTGGCATTCATAGTTATTGAGGAGACGATTGTCGTCTCCTTTAGATTGCAATTGGTGATTACATGACATTATTAGATCTTGTGGCCATTATCTTCCTTTACAATGTTCTCCTTTCCTACCTTGCTTTCCAATTTAGAAATCCTACGTATTTCTTAGCTCAAGATGACAGTTATTGTCTGTGTTTTTTTGTTCTGTAGGGAAAAGGGAGTCTTTTGTGCCGGTGGTGATGTCACAGATGTTGCGCCGGATCTGGGCGGCCGACGGCCCTTGGCCCGGCGGGGCGAGGGCCGGCGACCCTCGCCACAAGCGGCCGGGGTCGGGTCCCGGCCACCGGCCGGGGCCCGCGCGACCCGGCCGACCCTCACCCACCGTCGCCGGCCCTTCCCGGCGATGGTGGCGGCGACGAGGGCTGCACGGCCCTCGCCGATTACCCCTCCCCCTTTTTTTTTTTTTTAATTAATCAATTTTAAAATATTTTATTTTTAAATTTTTTTAATATTATTTAATTAATAATTTAAAAAATCCACGTTAGCGCAAAAATAACGTCATTTTGCGCGATTCTTCGTCGTTTCAATTTCCGGCGAGCTACGTAGGCAAAAAATTTAATAAAAAAAGTCACATAGGATTTCCGGTAGGATTCCGACGACACGGCACTTAAGTGTACCGTTTGTAAGTTTTTGCACTTAAGTGTTCCTCCGTGCCAACTTTTGGCACTCCCGCTGTACTTTTTCCATTTTTAAACCATTCAAACCGGAGAGAAAAAAAAAAAACACAACCATGATTCAAGAGGTGTAGAACCCATCTTGTTCAGACATAGAGAAAGGCTAGTACAGTACTATTTCAAACTAGCAACTACGCCTGCGATGATGATGCCCCCTCGGTTGGCACCTTTGGCGCCATCGCCAGCACCATCGGCTGGCTCCTCGACTGGCTCCTTGGGTGGCACTTGTAAGAGTTTTTCTAATGTGGGCTACATTAATTGAGATTGTAATTTGCCGTTTTACGGGGTTGGTCTGTTGAAATGAGATATAAGTTTTTTTAATAGGTCAATATGGGCTGGCTTGTGTGGGCTGAGTTGGGCCGGCCCGTGATGAGAGGGGGCGCAGTCGGAAACTCTATAAATAGCGCTAAAGGTCCCTCCTCTAACCCTCTTAAGAAGTAACCCTCTCTTAAAAGTAACTTCTATTGGAAGTGACTTCTCTAGGAAGTAACTTCTCTTGGAAGACCTTCTCTTCAAAGTTACCCACATACCACCTTATATAAGGAGGGGTCGTGGGAAGAAGAGAGGCCATCTCATCAGGCCAGGGCTTTGAGGGCGATAGAGGAGAAGATCAATAGCATTCGAAGACTCGATCGACGTTATTCCACATCAAGTTCAATGGATTCGAAAACAGGTACGCAAATCTTCTTCTTTCTTGGTTGTTACGCACGAGTTTCTAGCTATGTCGATCTTGGAAAGCCGTTAGAGCGGCTTACAGCACTTGCAATGGTGGTGCTGCTGGAACTCGAGCACTGCTCCTCCACCAGCAGTAGAGGAGGGCGAACTCGAGCACTGCTCCTCCATCAGCAGTAGAGGAGGGCGAAGATGATGAGCACAGCCGCCAAGTACCAAAGTCACACTAGATCAAATTATAGTGGACGTAAATTTAAGCAACCTACCCAGTCCAGGAAGAACAGGATCTAGCTTCAAATCAACTTTCCTGTACCTCACATCATTTAATTATGACACCAAAATAACACTGAAACATCAACACGATAAGATCATTGGAGTGTCACGTGGAAAGTACAATTCGTTTGTAAAGAGTCTAAAGTTCCGTTAGATCAAGTCAATCATACATCAAGAAATTGTGAATTCTGTGATTGATCGTATCCTTCCGTGAGCACCGAAAATTCTAATGGGAATATTTTACGAGGCCAGGAATATACATTTATTCTCAACAGTAAAACATAATGTGATGACCTTTTAGTTTGTGGAATGCACATTCATTCTACGTGCAATGCACGTGCGTTCTACGTGCAATATGAGTGCACGACATAATTAAATTTCAACCGACCAAAAAATTAAATTAAATATCAAGATATACCTGGATAACTTACCATTTGTTTTTTTTTTCTATACTTATGTACATTTTTGTTTTCAATTCGAGTAGATATTTTATTTGAATGGATCGATCGAATTCGTGCCGCTTTCGAAAAAAAATTTCATTCTTTCTAAATTGTCAGTATATTTAAAATTGCATTTTAAAATATGAAAATCTTCACATTTATGTTTTTATTAGATCTAATTATGCATGAAGAAGGGCAATTTTTTGCTCATCTTGCACCCACCAGCCTATTTTTCACACTTGTCGCCTAGATCTTACTTGTCGTTTCACGCCTATGGACAATGACTCACTTGCTCAAGATTACTTTGGCCTCATTTCCGTTTATCCAGCATCTTGTTCACACAGAGAACGATGGAGGACTCAAACTGGGAAAGAAACAAACACGACCATGATTCGGCATCTTGTTCACACAGAGAACGATGGAGGACTCAAAACTGGAAAAAAAACAAACATGACCATGATTGAGCATCTTGTTCAGAGAGAGAGTGACGATGGAGGGCCATTAGCTCTAGTGCCCCCGTCGGCACTGTAGCTCACTCCACCTCCTCGATCCTCACGTCAACCGGCACCATACCAAGTGCCCCCGCCCCCACCCTGCTGCTGTCGGAACCCAGCTGCCGCTCCTCCGTCACCAACAACAATAGAGGAACACAAGTAGGAGAGCCGCTGCCGCTACCGCCGCGACAGTGCCCATAATGGCAGCAACCTTAACCCTGCTACTGCCGCTGTGGTCTTTCCCCAGGCGGTGATACGGCGGGATAAACCACATTGAAGTTGCGCAGCTGTCTTGGAAACATTTCTGCAAGAGAAAAATACATAGGACTTAAAAATAATTCAAAATTCAAAAAAAGAAAAATATAGACATTGAATTAACGACCTAGTAAAAAACAGAGATCTTCTTCATTAATTTGTTTAATTTTTTATTATATATATTTTTCCAAAATGTAGTAAAATAAAATAAAAATCAAACTTAGTTAGCGTAAATAATACTAATACCTATGTGATGTAAAAATCCGTTTTTGTTAGGGCTAAATTTATCCATAATTTTCTGTGCAATTTAATTCTATGTATTTAGTCAATTTAATTCTTGGAGAACGCCGGATGTTATTCATCTAAGTGAGGTTAGTGATGAGATTGATGGACGTAAGTAGATTCTACAAGATGATAACTCATGTAATAAGATTGTGTTCACGCATGTATGTGTCACATGAACATTGCACATAGGATACATGCGCATTGCACGTAGGATGCACGAGAATAAAGATATGGAATTTATCATGTATTTTATGTAAATAAATGAAATGTTAGCTATAAAAGAGATTATATTAATGACTTGTATACAAGCACCTTAATAAAGAAGGAAAAAAAAATAAAAAAAGGAAAAAGAAAAGGTGGTGATGATCATATGTGAAAGGACGCGTCGGGCAAATGCACGTTCCCAACACAAATGTTCAGATCTAGTTGAAGCGAGGAGGACCGGACGGGGCCAGAGTTTGCGCCAGCTAGCCGGTCGGCCGTGAGCTCCGGCCTGGCACGTCCATTCCTGAAACGGAGCAAGAAACAAGGCGAGGCAGCTTACCGGTTCGCCTTGAGGGTGTCATGTGAAAGGGTTCATTGGTTGTAGCTTGCGTGAGGTCGCTTGCGCTCAGTCGTTCCTTCTCTGCCCAACCTCCTTTCTCGTCTCTCCGTTCTTCTCGTCAGAAAAGCTTTAAGGAGAAGGAAAGCTGGCAAAAACCCTCGCTCGGAAAACATGGTCTCTCGGTTTTTCTCTCTCGAATGGTCCCCCCACTTTGCAGTTTACAGTAAGAAAAGGACTTCCCTCCCATTTCTCGGACAGTAGCCGGTATTGCTAAGGAGTCACAACCTTATAGCGACATGAAACGGTGGACTGAGGTCCGATTTTTTCAAACGAACGTATGTAACAAAAGATTTAAAATATTCCTTAGTTCCATCAAAAAGAAAAAGTCTATTCTAAATGTCTACACGCTTTTCAGGTCATATAAAATCAGAGCACGAGTGAGGACTGCCTTCTTAACATGAAAAATTTACCCAAAAAAGAAAAAAATAATGACATGAAAAATTGAAAGGGTAAATGTATATAAAGTTTTAAAAAAGCCTAAGAAAAGCATTCAACCTTTTTTCCCCATAACTTAGAAACTTAGGATAGATCTTTGACACATCAAATATTGCATAATGTCAGATAAATAGCCTGGTAAGATTCGTATCTCAAGTATGAAATTGTTAGTATTTAGTAGCGTAGTCATTCTAAAAAAGAATATACATCGGACACTCGATTCCCACACATGCTAAAAATATTGGTTCTTCAATCACTAAACCATTCTTATAAGATTGGTAATTAGTAATCGATCGATATTGTTCAGGTTTTGTACTTTATTAGCACGCAACAACGGCGTCACTACATTGAACATGAGCTAAAATGAGAAGAAAAGAAAAGAAAAAGTCAGTTGCGAGGTAATTTTCATAGATCTTTTAAGTGTCAATGTATTTTTTTGAATTTCAACTAGATATTGGTCCGAATACATGCATTTTATTAAAGGATGGGATCATTAATGGAGTTGGCGGCCACATCGTTGCATTTATTTACCTGACAATATACAAGGATAAGGCTCGTTGGTCTTTGGTCACAACATTGACTCAGCCAGCTTTGCCTTCTTTTCCTAGAATGAAAAAATTTATCGTCTCTCTTATGTCTTATCCCCCAAGTTGCACAACATAATTAAATTTCAACCGACCAAAAAATTAAATTAAATTTCAAGATATGCCTGGATAACTTACCATTTGTTTTTTTTTTTTTATACATATGTACATTTTTGTTTTCAATTCGAGTAGATATTTCAGCTGAATGGATCAATTGAATTCGTGCCGCTTTCAAAAAAATTTCATTCTTTCTAAGTTGTCAATATATTTAAAATTGCATTTTAAAATATGAAATTTTTCACATTTATGTTTCTATTAGATCTAATTATGCATGAAGAAGGGCATTTTTTTGCTCATCTCGCACCCACCACCTTATTTTTCACACTTGTCGCCTTGATCTTACTTGTCATTTCACGCCTATGAACAATGACTCACTTGCTCAAGATTGCTTTGGCCTCATTTCCGTTTATTTGCCATGGTTGGTGTCATGGGATCCTATTTCCCTTATCCTATTTCCTAGAACATGAATTTAACTTTTGTGGAGAACATCGGACCGTGCCGGCGACGGCTTCATCGCGTGTGTAGAGTAGGGGCATGATGACCTATCATGCGCTATAGCTGACGTGAACACTAGGCATAAATCCCTGCGTGTGACGCTTGTGTGGTGCTGCATTTAGTTGATTGTCATGACGCTTCGAATCCACGTAACTGAAAAGAACTGATGAATCTACGTGATTGGTATGTGATGCTAACGGGAAATGGATTTATTTCATTCCTTAATGGAAATGCAAGAAATCATTTCACATGACAATCCAGGAAGACAGGAAATAAGCTAGACACAGATTACATAAACCAAAGAGACAGAGAAACATTGGATGCATGACAACAAAAGATCACAAACCCTAGACCCACGAAGACATTCCTAATTTCATCTTATTCAAGATTCACTAAGGACCAAGAAAATCAGCACGCTCCCAGATTCCTTCATGGGAAGTAGAAGTTCGACCATGGAGGAGTAGGGTTGCCGCACGGGTACGACGGCATGGGGTCGTTCTTGCCGAGATTCACAGCGTTGCCGTCGTTGCGCGGCTTCAGAAGCTCCATATACCAAGACTGGTTCTGCATGGCCTCCACGGCCACGACATTGTTCAAGGCAGTGTCGTTCTTCAGAGCCGCCTTGCTGTTGTCCACCTCCGGGCCCTTGTCCGGCTCACCGGTGTCCACCTCGTGGTCGCTTGCTATAATTAGCGACGGACATTCTCTTTCGCTCACAAGAAAGGCAGAAAGCAGCCAAAACAGCCACTAGAAACTCACGACCATGCAAGCATTGCATCGATATTTTAGCATTTTATTCAAATTTCTAAAGAATTCAGAGAAATTATGCGTGTTTTACGTATCGACATTTGCTTGTTGTGAATGGTTCAGACGTTGTTCCAGGGGCCTTTAGGTCCGTGTCCCTAGATTACGAGAAGAGAAAAAAAAGGAAGTTTCCGGGGCTTCGACTTCGACTTTTGACTGACCCCAACATTTAACTCTTCGATGGCCTAAAAAGAGCAGTCAAAGTATGCGTGTTGCAAGATTTTAATTAAGTTGTTTTCTCTAAAATTCGCCAAAATGTATGCCAAGCCCCTCAATTGACAATCGAACTCAAAATTGGCAAATACGAAAGACCGCGCGGTTCTTGTGCTATTGGTCAAACGGCTGCAGTTGAAAGGAACATTATCTTGACTTAAAAAGAATGATTTCGGGTTCAAAACCACCATAATACGAGCATAAATCAAACTCACAAGAGCGAGAGTTTTGCAAAATAAAACAAAGGAAAGAAAATTTGGATAAAATAAGTGAAAAATCATGCGATTCGGCATAGTCTCTCTCCCCTTCTTCTTTCCTAAGATATCATTTTATAGTCATAAGTCTCTTGGAGATCACTTTCCACATTATTTTTCTCGAACTTTTAACCCGTTTGACATCATATTAGTCACTTTTGCCGTGTGTGTGTTAGTCATTACATGTCAGTCGCCAGTGCCATGTGTCTAGCCATGATCCCCAAATCCCATGGTCATGGCCTAGGCGCCAGTACATCTGTTTTTCAACATCGGGCATCACGGCTGATGTTGGAAATTCTCCTTTAAGAATTTTGATGATAACAAGACTTTATTCAAAGCTCATGTTTTAAACATGCAAAGAAGTCAGGATCCGACTCTACAAGTATAGCAGTCAATTTTCACTGTCTTTCATCGCGTGAAGGCACTCTAATTAACTTGAGCCACAAAGTTGGCGCTTATGATTAATGCATGACCTCTCATTAGCTTATGATTAATACATGACCTCTCATTAAATGGAGATGACCAATTAAATTTTTTCGGTGGCACAATCCAATAGATTATCTCTATCTTTCATCTAAACGTCATTTTCAGCATAAGCTCATTCAATAGTCCTCAATCTAAGAACCGAAAGAGTTTGCACCTTTGTGTGTTGAAAGTCCAATGTCGCTCTTACAATTGAGTTTCTCAATCCCAAACTTTCTTGCAGGGGCATTGATGTATGTTTGATTTATGTGATTTGATCCGGTCCTTGCGAGCTACATCCATTGCTCAAACAAATCCTCGAGCTTGAGCCAGCTAGTGATTTTAATTTTGAGGGGTATCGATTGATTCTTTTATGAGAAGAAAATTTGTTATGAGTATATTAATTTTAGATTTTTCATGATATTAACTCAATTAGACATTCATTTTCTCTCATGAGAATGACAAAAGCAGCCAAAACAACCACTAGAAACTCACGATCATGTGAGCATTGGATTGACCTAGCGGGGATGAAGCATTGTAAACATGATAGAATTAGTGCTTGATCTTTGCATCATAATTTAGGGCCCGTTCCATTTTCACTTTAAGCAAAAAGGGAAAAATTTTCCTTTTGCTTTCCAACAAAATTATAACATATCATTTAAATTCGCAAAGACTTTCGAGAATTAACCTATCAAATTATCAAAATTTGCTTGTTACAAAAGCTTTATATGTTTGTTCTATGGGCCTTTAGGTAATTGGATCTCTATACCCATGTCCCCAGATTATAAAAAGAAAAGAGAGGAAGTTTCGGGTGTTTCAACTTTGATTTTTGACTAGCCCCAATATTAACTCTTAGATAGTCTAAAAAAAGACATTTGCTTGTTTATCACGTTTTACATGATTTGTGCAAAATTAACATGCTAACAGCAAAGAAAAAATACATTATTTTTTTTTGTTAAGAAAAGAAAAAAGACATTATTTGATATGGTATAAAATTGAAAAACCTTGTCTTCATCATTCATCTTCTAACAACTTATCTATTTTTTGTCTTATTATATCAAAAACTTACAATCTTGATGAACTTTTCATAAATTTCATTAGTCTAAAATATACATCGAGTCTCTTTTTTTACTATATCAAATAATTTATATTTTTTCCCTCACTATATTGATGGGATACTTTTGTGCAGAGCATGTAAGACATTAGAGAAATATGTAGAAATACATTAAAAACATTAAGCACAATGAGGTATCTTGATATTTTTTCGTGAACAGTTCATTAACGATAGTCAATTTTGTCAATCAAGATTAATGAAATTTCACTTGCATTTTTCAATAAAAAATCTTATGTTTTGATTTAATTATATTTCATCTACTTAACAAATTATCTATAAATCTAATTGATAATATAGACAAGAAGTAGATTTCTTGGAAATTTCTTTTTTCAACAAAACAATTTTTTCCAGAAGTAATGTCTCACGATAATATAAAATAAAAACAAAGTGCTTTTAATATACATGGAAAATCAACAATAAAAAAAAAACTAAACATATAAAATCCTTAATAAATATCCTACATAAATATAGAAAAAAAAATTTAAAAAAGGAAAGTAAATAAATTTGGGACCACCAATTTAAATTGCAACTAAATGAAGGAGAATAATCTTGTCGTCGAAGTGCAAATTGAGTTAGTTTAATCATATAGTGAAAATAGCACCTCCCAACCAATTTTTATGGAAGTAATATCTTACAACAACAACAACAACAACAACAACAACAATAATAATAATAATAATAATAATAATAATAATAATAATAATAATAATAATAATAATAATAATAATAATAATAGTGCCTTTAATATAAATGGAAAATCAACAATAAACAAAAACTAAGCAATTATAATACAAAGATCCTACATAAATATAGAAAAACATTTTTAAAAAGAAAAGTATATAAATTTGGGACCACCAATTTAAGTTGCAACTAAATGATAGAGGATAATTTTGTCTTCGCAGTGCAAATTGAGTTAATTTAATCATATAGTGAAAATAGCACCTCCCAACGAATTTTTATGGAAGTAATATCTAACAATCATAATAAAAAAAAAGACGTAGTGCTTTTAATCGCATGGAAAATCAACAATAAACAAAAACTAGAAATATGAAATCCTTAATTATGATGTAAAGATCATACATAAATATAGAAAAACTTTTAAAACAAAAAAAGTAAATAAATTTGGGACCACCAATTTAAGTTGCAACTAAATGATAGAGGGTAATTTTGTCTTCGCAATGCAAATTGAGTTAATATAACAATAATAATTAAAAAAAGACATGATGCCTTTAATACACATGATAAATCAACAATAAGCAAAAACAAAACATCCGAAAATTCTTAATTATGTAAATTCTACATAAATATAGAAATTTTTTTTGAAGAAAAGGAAAGTAAATAAATTTGGGACCACCAATTTAAATTGTGGCTAAATGAAAGAGGGTAATTTTTTCTTCACAGTGCAAATTAAGTTAATTTAATCATATAGTGAAAATAACACCTCCCAACCAAATTTAATGTAAGTGATATCTAACAATAATAATAAAAAAAAAAAGACATAGTGCTTTTAATGTACATGGAAAATCAACAATAAACAAAAACTAAACATATAAAATCCTCAATTATGATACAACGATCCTACATAAATATAGGAAATTTTTTTTAAAAAGGAAAGTAAATAAATTTTGGGACCACCAATTTAAATTACAACTCAATGATAGAGGGTAATTTTGTCTTCATAGTGCAAATTGAGTTAATTTAATCATCGAGTGAAAATAACACCTCGCAACCAATTTTTATGGAAGTAATATCTAACAATAATATATAAAAAAAAAAAAGGCCTAGCGCTTTTAATTTACATGGAAAATCAACAATGAACAAAAAGTAGACATATGAAATCCTTAATTATGATGTAAAGATCCTACATAAATATAGAAAAAGTTTTTTAAAAAGGAAAGTAAATAAATTTGAGACCACCAATTTAAATTACAACTAGGGTATGTTTGTTTCACGGAAATCATACTATTTTTAGAAAATATTTTTCAGGAAATCATTTTCATGGAAAATGATTAGTTTTATCGTGTTTGATGATATGTGATTGAAAATGTTTTCTGGCGTTTGGATCACATTTGGAAAATGATTGAATAACATTTAAATTAACAATTTACACTAGTGTAAAAAAAAAAAAAAAGAGATTTTAGAGAGTACAAAAAAAAAAGACAGAAATAACCTAATAAAAAGGGAATGATCTAAAGATCGATAAAAGAGAAATCGTTTTCCCCTTCTCATGCACAAGAATTCATTTTCCCAAAATAATACATAATATTTATGTTGACTATAAAATATTTTCCATTGACCAAATCATTTTTGGAAAAATAAATAGTGAAAAGTTTGAAAAACACTTTCCGAGAAACTATTTTCATTTAAACAAACGCACCCTAAATGATAAAGGGTAATTTTGTCTTCGCAATGCAAATTGAGTTAATTTAATCACATAGCGAAAAAAGCACCTCCCAACAAATTTTTATGGAAGTAATATTTAACAATAGTAATAATAATAATAATAAGACATAGTGCCTTTAATGCACATGAAAAATCAACAATAAGCAAAAACTAAACATCTGAAAATTCTTAATTATGGTATGTAAATCCTATATAGATATAGAATTTTTTTTTTAAGAAAAGGAAAGTAAATAAATTCGGGACCACCAATTAAAATTGCAACTAAATGATAGAGGGCAATTTTGTCTTTGCGGTGCAAATTGTATGGGTTTAATCATATAGAGGTGGAAATAGCACCATCCTTGAACCAATTATATAATAAGATATTTACGTCTTCATACGTCTTTTTTCATTCATTTTTTTTTTCGTAATTAACATGTAAACAATATTGTAACTCAATCCCCACAAATGATTTTCTCCTCTTTATATCATCATTATCCAAACCTTTTATTGTCCTTACCTAATCGGTCCATCATTTCCAAATAGAAGGAAGAAACAACGAGAATAATATTGCTTAGGTCTGTGTGCCAGCATGGAAAATACGAAGGCACTTTAGAGGGCGACACGTGTACAAAGTGGGCCCAAGTCAAAATTTGAACTTGACCGAGCGCGATCGAGCGTTCTCTTTCCCCAACTTCCTCCGAGAAAATATTCACTACTTTGTAAACGCAACGTCAACATTTGACGTGGCGTGCGCTTATATGCTGATATCCAATTAGATCTTGACACGTTGACACTGACATGGAAATTAAAAAATTAATCTTTTTTCTCTTTTACTCCTCCATCTTCAACCTTCGTTAGGCCTGGTCTTCGTCGTCCCGGCGACTAAGCGTTGGCCTTGAGCGCTCATCCACAGATATGGAGATGCAGAGCAGCGGTTGGCCATGGACGGCGGCCTCTCGTCTACAGATCTGGGCGCCGACCTTCGCGTCCACCCCTCAGTCTCGCGACCAAGATTCCAAATTCTAGCCGAACTACCAGATCTGGAGCCATGGCCAAGAGCGACGACGGTTTCAGATCTGGAGTTCGCCGACCTTCGCGTCTGCCCCTCCGTCGTCGTGTGTGCACGAGCCCCAAGGCTCCAGATCCGGCGCAAATGGAGTTGGTTCTACACAACCGATTTCTGTTTTGGTCGTCTCGTGACAAACCAACCTGCACACTTTCAGTCCATGGATTTTGTGTTGATGAGTGGTGGAAGGAGAGACCAGCTTCTGCCATGGATTCTCTTCCAACACCGAACCTAGTCCCCTGCTGCCAGATTTGGAAGTGAGGCACCGGGCGGAGGAGACGACCAAGTTGGAGAGATATGACGTCGGCGGATTCATGCATGCCTACCTGGAATGCGAGGCCGAGCATTTCCTGAGCAACGTAAAGGAAGTCATTGTGCATGAGAACAGCAACTTGGTTGATGCCATCAAGCTACCTTTCTTGCTTCATAACCCAAAAGAGATAATCGAGATCATATCACATACGGAGACGTATGTAGTAACACGGAGGATACTATTGAGTTTTCCATCTGTACGCTCATATCTAACTGCAATACAAATTATTACTCACTACAAGCAAGTGGGGAGGGGGGCGGTGCAGGTTCTCTTCCTCATAGTGAGGTGCATTTGGAGTCTTGTATGGAAACCATACGGGACCACATTAATACCGGTAGCTGTGGTGACATCTCGAATGTCATTTGAGTATTGCACGATAAAAGATTAGATGTGGAAATTAGATAGTGCAGCTGAGAGAACTGTTTGCTCGGGGGATGCACACAAATGAATGGTTTAGAAGTGAATGCGAAGTAAGCTTCAAGGATATACCTACATGCAGTAAGACCAGGGAAATTCAATTTAAGATAGTTTAGACCCGTCGAACAATGGTCTCCTCATGTTTCATGGATAAAATGTAACCATTTGGAAGTGGGCTATGTTGGGATCCTTGGATAAACTATGCTCAAGTTCAGCATATCGAGGGAAATCATTGCATAAAGATAATTATAAAGTATGTAATTTGGAGCCATAAAGATAATTAAAATATGTTTGGAGTTTGGAACCAACCCATTGTCTAGCAGTCCACAAATCTTCTTATCCTAGAAAATGCCAGGAAACCTTGCAAATTTTCTTACGTGAAAAGATGAAAATTTGGTTGTGTAGAAAACAAAACAACATGAAAGAAAGAATGGAAATCAAGTGAAAAAAGTGAATTTTTACCAAATCAAGGATGTGCCAACATTGCACGACTTCATTCCCACTATTATGTACTGGTAACACGTGTGTAGACTTCCAACTTTAACTCAAGAAGGCTGAGTGGCTAGCAGCACGCCCTGCCGACACACTCTCCATCAACGTCTTATTCATCAGTTTCGATTTCTGTTTTTGACAGGTTAGATGTCATCAATAGGTGCTTCTCACGAAGAACTATGGAAGACATTCTAGCTGCTCCTGTAAGCAGTTGGTGATTGTGTTCTCCGTGATTCCGGCGAAAGGGCCTCTGCATTTGTACATGCATGAGCTCTGAGCTCTTTTATGGGGCAGTCTCTCCATGTGCTGAGCTCTGTTCCCGATCAAAGACATTTCCAAAGTAACTTTTACATGCTGTTTTAATAAAACATTTCTTGAAATTATGGCGCATATACTTTGAACTTGTCTGTAAAAATATTTTCGTGTTTAACCCATGAGATTGGTTAATTAGAGGTAAAATCAATCTTAAATTTTGTTTGATTGGTGATGTGTAAATTGAATGCTATCTCAATTCTCAAAAGAGTAAATGATTCCCCCGGATCGCTCTCTAGTTGGAGTGACTTGTTTGGGCTATTTTAATAAAACATTTCTTGAAAGTGTGATGGATAATATACTTTGAACTTCTCATTGGTAAAATTTTATTTTGAAAATGAAAAAAATATTTTCGTGTTTAATCTGCAAGGTTTGTTAAATTAAAAATAAAATAAATCTGAAATTACATTTGATTAGTTATATGCAATCAAAATTTTATCTCAACTCTCAAAAGAATAGTGATTTGCGTTGATCACTCTCCAGTTGAATTGACCTCGTATGTGTTAGTTTAATAAAACATTTCTTAAAGCGTGGTACATATTATACTTTTAATTCTTCATTGGTAAAATACTATGCTCTAGCATAAAATTTATCAAGTACCTTGGGCCAAATAATAAAATTATCTCAGCCTTTCTATAGGGAATGTTTAGATTAATATAAATTTCATGTGTGGGGCTAATCATACCAAAAATTCCTTTAATCTTTGCAAGCTTACGAATTTGGTCTGTTAGCTTCTTCTTCTTTTTTCCAAGCCCATCAATAATATATACAAATTGGTCCTTTTGTCAAAATCATGATCTAAAATTGCTATGCAAACATTTAGTTACCTTGCGAAATTCATAGTGATTAAATTTGCGCATGTAGTGTTGCAGAGCATTATGTTTTACTCTGGCGACCAATTGATTTTCACTGATATACTGTTGGCACCATATTTGTTAGGAGAGGTTAAGAGGGAAAGAGAGAAAGTTCTAAAAGCACAAATGTATTAAAATGAGGTATAGAACGGAGGGAAATGATTTAAAGAGATTGAGAGCGATTAATACAATTTCATTTAAAATGCTTTTGCATCCCTCAACATACATAAGGATTTGGAAGATTAAGATGGATCTTTATATTATTTAAGGTATATTTATTTTACGAAAAGTGAATGATTGAAAAAAAATTCTATTAAAAATGATCATTTATTCATTAAAATAATATTTTATGTCATAATACATTTCTTTATTCATTTTTCATTTTTTTATACTAACAATAATTCCTACTAATTTCCCCGCAACTCAGTTTTTGGATAATTATCTAAATTCCTTCTGTTTCCAGGATCCAAACATCCGGGAGCATCCTTCGTTCGAGCATCGACTAATCTTTCATTTCTGAGTGATCGGGTACGAGGAAGACCCGGCTAAGGTTTCGACTGATCGATCGTTTCTGTGATTGAGTGATTGAGTTCTTGAGCGGACGTTTGCTAAAGCCGTGCGTCGGTGGTTTCGCTGTGAGCTTCATCGCGAGGGAAGAGTTCCTGATCAAGTCGTTTTCGACTTGCCCTCTTAGAGGTCAGAGAAGGGTAGTCACTCCACGCTCGATCAAGCAGTAGAAGAAGAAGTTCCATGGCTTCGTTCTCCTCCAGTGGTGGCCAGGAAGATCAGGTACTGAATTACTTCACAAAACCGGACACCATACTGTGCAGAGAGTGGCTTGTGTTTCTTCCGGTAATGGGTGAGCCGTGAATTGCTCATGGATTAAGGTGTGGCGACGCAATCATGGTTCAAATGATGATGGGTGTTTAAAAAAATCTTATTTTTTGCTGGAATTACTGAGGGATGAAGCATGAGATGTTGTTCCGCTGATTAGAACATTGCGTTTTTGTGCTCTGGAGCATTAAAGTAACATTTTCTGGATGATTATGGCACGATAGAACTGAGTCGTACTCCTTTGAGAACTTGTAATGGATACTCGATATACGTTGTTTCTTGTAGGTTTTGGTGGAGGAGAAGTCCTTTGCGAGAGCACTGATACTAAACAGACCCAAGCAACTGAATGCTCTGTCATTTGATATGGTAATGTCTCTTATCTGGCTGCTTAAAACTGTGCAGTTGGGTCTTCCTTCATTCTTGCGGTTTGGTTGGGATTGTTGCATGGGTTTCTTTTGTTATATTGTTGCCAATTTGCTGTCTTTCTGTGGAGGCTTTTCAATCTATTCATGGGTGTTGCTTTTATGAAATGGCCGTGTAATTTATATGTTGGGTTTTCCTATCATGTAGCACCTGAAATCCTGCACTTTCAAGAAAGCTCTTTCCACAATGCAAAAACTTTTTAATCAGTGTTTATCATACAGGATCAACTAAGTATCTGATAGGATTATCTACTCTATTATTTGCAGTTGGTACATTTTCCTGCTCGTCTGCATTTGATGAATACCTTGGAGAGTGCATGGGGTTTTTGCTAAGAGCAAGAGAAGTGTTCTGCTTAACTTTTTGGGTTTTTATTCTTTTGCTAGGCAATAATGAATGTGCACCTTTTATACAAACTTTGGAAACACACATTATGAAAGGTCACAGGGGAAAGAAAGTTGTATTATAAGATCAAGAACCAAATCTGGCAATGTGCAGTACATGTCAATGATGCTGTAAATCCTGCTTAATATATGTGAGTCTCTTTGTAGCATAGTTCAGCCTGAATAGCCTCTTTTTGTTGCATCCACCAAAATATATCTGTGGAACTGTCATGCTGTAGTACCATTGTTTACTGTTTTTTGAATACCTTTTATGCCTTTAATTGATTGTGGTAGTCACTTTGTTGGCAGTTGGGTTCTGTTGTTATTTCAAATAATTTACATATGTGTACGTGACGTATTTGACTTCTCTTGGTTGTCATTTTTAGTTAAGGTTTGTTTGCTTATGTGGTTATTTTATAACTATTTGTTGCTTTTATTTGCAGATATCTCAGTTATTGGAACTTTTCCTTCTTTATGAGAAGGATTCTAAAGTGAAGTTGGTAATCTTGAAGGTACATTGCTTCCTACAAAGCTTTTATTTTTAATGACTGTTAATGGCCCTCCAATTTGCATGAGTGGAAATAGCAGAATTGTTATCCTTGAGATTGTCTTTTGGGAGATTGCTAAGACTTTTTTTGCTGTGAAAATTGGTAGAGTTTAGTGGACTTAGTTTGGTGAAAATTCCTTTTCTGGTGTACCATTTCGGGCTGTGTGCTCATATATATTCAATTTATTAATATGCTTCCGCAGCAAGGTAAATTATGTTTTATTTGCTTCTTTGACTGCATTTAAAGACCTATTTTTTTGGGTAAAATATCATATACATGGGGATTAGTAATGTACAATACGGGAAATATTTCTGGAGCTTTTGGGAGTTGGATGGCCTTTCAAATGTCTGGTTCTGAGTTGCAGAGGGTGTACTATGGCTTCGAATTATTGTTAGCTGTTTACAAATTTTGCATTGTTCAATCATTGGAAGGGTAAACAACCCAAAGATGTCTGTCATTGAAGTAGTTTATATCAGCCACAACTAAGTGCTCATCTTTATAGGCTACACAGCCATAATTTTCTCAAGTTTGACATTACATTGAAGAACAGTTGTTAAATTGGTCTTGTTAGCATTGATTGAAATTGAGGAGACAATTGCTGGCTCCTTTAGATTGCAATACTTTAATTATAGCTTGACATTTTTAGATCTTGTGGCCATTATCTTCTTGGAATTGACTGTTTTGTGTGTTTTTGTTTCTGTAGGGAAAAGGAAGAGCTTTTTGTGCTGGTGGTGATGTCGCAGCTGTTGTGCATGATATCAACAATGGTACAGATCATTTTAATTGTTACATGGTTCATCTCATACTGACTGTAAAGTAAAAAATGGGGCCAGATTGTACCTATATATCATTACAAGTAGATGCACTTAGTTTTTCCTTGAGTTACGGTGAAGTTTCACGTTCCAGTTGTGCCAATCCTCTCAATCCATCCTTCATTAATCTATCAAAATGATCACCTTGTGCATCAGTTTCAGACAAGGCTCAATCTCTGATATATTCAACTTATAATATGGTGTTTGTTCAGACTTGGAAAATGCATGATTGTTGATAATATGGGTTTCTGTAAATGCACTAGGAAAATGGAAGTCTGGTGCAATCTTCTTTTGGAAGGAGTACACTTTAAATTATCTAATGGCAACATACAGTAAACCTCAGGTGATCTGATATTATTTGTGTATCTTTTTAGGAGTTTATGATAGTGACATTGATGTTAGCGAAAGGGTTGGTTGTTCCATATTTGTAGTCTTACTTTCTACATGCTGGTTTTAATGAAGGTTTCAATCTTGAATGGCATCGTCATGGGAGGAGGGGCTGGTTGTTCTGTACATGGTAGTTTTCGCGTGGCAACAGAAAATTCGGTATTACCTCTTTATGTTGGCTTACATTTCTATTTTATTTGTTAGGAAACCTACTGTTATAGTTGGGTTGGTATGTTCTACTGTGACAGTCAGTGGTGTGTTGTAGCACACAGGTTATTTCTAAGGTTGTCTGATTTAGAGAGAAAAAAGAATTTTTTTTTTGTTGGTGTTAGGCACTTTGCTGATGGCATTAATCTCGCTTATCATTTCGCTAATTATGGCTGATCTGGTAAAATTGTTTTAATTAATTGATATCTCCCATGGAATAGAACATGTTTTCCTTGTTTAAAATTCTGGTTGAAAAAAGATCATGATGATGCATTTCGATATAATATTGTTGTCCGCTCAATCATGGGTGGCTGGTAGAGCAAAAAATAGAATTTAAGATTATTATCACTAGAAATGGGATTGAACAAGATTCGGGGAATCACGCAGAGTCACAGACCCAAATAAATCAATTATTCCTACTGTCATCAACATGTATTTGAAGCAGCATGATGATAAGAGGTACACAAATAAGGTGATAGTAGAAGAATATGAGAGCTCAGGTGCCCAAAAGAGTAACTACCAAATGTGAAGGATACCTAATTAAATTGTTATTCTTACATTGTTCTAGACTCTTTAAGCATAGACCCTTATTTTACGCCATGAATGAAAAACTTTGCAGTGTCATTGAAGGTTAGAGTTCTTGGGGGAGAATGTACAATGGAATGTAGCCTGCCATTTTCCCCTCTTGGGCTACATCTGGGGATTTCATGAATATGCTTAGTCCCTAAAGAGCACTTACATTTGAATAGTGGAATGCTACCCTGACGTTAATACGTGGATAATATACATATCTAGGCGGGCCAGATTCCGCAGTAGTTAATACAAGACTTTCATAAACATACACTTATAAGTACCTGTATATTATCTGAAATAGTGACTTGAGATCAGTTGACCTCACTTTACAAGATTGAAATTATTGTTTGCTTAATAAATAAGGCAAGGTTGATGTTTTTTGGAAATTCGTAAAGCATATGTTTGCTTGCGGAACATAAAATGATTATTTTCTCAGTACATTTTACCACTTGTTATGAAATTGCTTTAATAACCTAGAGTATCTAACCGGTACTGCAGATATGTGTTAAGTTGAGTGCCTCATGTAAGCAAGCAGTTGGCCAGTGCCATCATGTTGTGATTATCCAGTTTCTTGTTCCCTAAACATCATATCAAGATTTCCAGCAGCTTTTATCAGCATGGTTTGGTTAACCTCATTGCAGGTTTTTGCTATGCCTGAAACATCTCTGGGTCTCTTTCCAGATGTAGGTGCTTCATATTTCCTGTCAAGGCTCCCTGGACATTTTGGTAATGGCCAACTGTAGAAAAAGGGCACTTTATTTTTCTCATCAAGTTTTACGAGTCAATGTTGATTGAAGATATAAAGTTTCGAACTTCTGGAAGTTTGTAGATATACTTATTAGGTCGAGGTTCGGTTGTTAATTGTGTCAGTAGCATTCTACTGGTAGTGCTAGCAAAAGTTCTAGTCCTAACTATGGATGACTCAGAAACTTATGTGACAACCAAAACATTTGACTTCTTGAGTCAACATATCATAAGCTGGTGGGCTTCCATCTTGTATTCTGCAAATATAGCAGATTTACTACCATGTTGATATGAAATTTCGGAAGCATATTCTTTGGAAAATTACGTAACTTGAGATAAGGAAATTTGCCTCAAATCATATGTCAAGAGGACAAACAGGGCCATTGATGGAGGCACGAATGATACATAATAGTGGTTATATGGCTAGTTGATGCTACTTAATTAAATGCTGGGTTGACATTCTTTAGAGACCATCCACTTTTTACACTTTGATTATAACCTGAGGGTGATAAGAAGGAAACGGCGTTCTTTTTGGTGTTTTAAGTTAAGCCTTGGCTCAGTCGCTCCTTTATGAATGATGGAAAAATTCCCAGCTGGAATATGCACATTAATTCTTTTTCTTTTTCTTCCCGTTTAAAGATGAAAGATGAATCACACAAGTGTGACTGCATTCAATTGTTTTGTGCTTCTGCTGGTACTTCCTTTGTGGCTTTTGGGATCTTGAGTAAAATTGTAAATTTTATCGTTAGTGCCCTGACTTGAATTGTTAATAGCAGTCAAAACTTGCACGAGAGAACTTGTGGAAAAGATTCCAAATGTTGATTTTGATAGATTTGGATCTAAGATTATGTTATTTGATTTAGTGTTTAGAAAAGAGAAGAATCTGATATGCACATCTTTAACTGGAAGTCCAGGCTTATAGTTTTAATTTCTCTGTATCAACCTGGATAATGATTTTTTTCCCCTTGATTACGCTTGATCTTTTATCCTCTTGTATCAAAATTAGAGATTCTCTCGGTTTGCAACTAAACCTGATCTTGACATGCAAGAACCATTTTCCTGTGGACTAGATTTCGACTTATATATCTTCCAATGCTAAGGATAAAAGTCTTGCACTAGATTTCAGCTCATATAGTCTTGTACTTTCTTGGGGAAGTTACATATTGTCCGTCTTCTGTTATACTTGTTAGCCCACTGTCTTGTTTAAATATTGAAATCTACCATGCTTCTTTGTTATCTGTGCCAGGGGAATATCTTGGTCTTACTGGTGCTAGATTGGATGGAGCAGAGATGCTTGCATGTGGCCTTGCAACTCACTTCGTTCCCTCGGCGGTATCCATCTGCTTTTACTTCAGTTTTATGATTATTGCTTGATGAATGTAGAAGGTACATGGGGAAAAAGGGAATAGACAAAGCACAGTAGACCAATATGATATTCAGCACTAGAGGTTGTTAGAAAAGTACCGCTAAAGGAAAGGTGAAGAAGTTTTATGGAGCAAAGAAAATAGGAAGTATAGGAGACCATTACAACCTGTACAAGTAGCACTTATTAGAGAAAGCATGCCTTGTCCTTTGATTCATTTTAATAATCAGAGCTAGGGAAATGTCTGATGTTTGTTGGAAGAATGTTGTCATGTTGACGGAATGAGATGTGCTGAAAGGTGGATTATTTCTTTATATTGTTTTACAACAGGAAAATGATTTCCTTTCAAGTCCCTTTATTTTCAGTTATATGTCTTGTTGGAGAGAAAGGTCTCTCTCTCTCTTTTTTTTTTGGGTGCATAAGGGTCTAGTATGTTGGCTGGAAACCATATAGGACCACATTGATACTGATAGATACTAGTGACACTAAATAACATTGAATATTACACGATAAAAGATCGGATCTGAAAATTAGACAGTGTGGCTGAGAGAACTGCTTCCTTGGTGGATGTGCACAAATGAAAGAATTAGAACTGAATGTGCATTCTAGAAAGCTTCAAAAGATATTCCTGTAGGTAAGACCTGGGAAATTCAACCAAAGAAGGTTTGGACCTGACAAACAATTGCCTCATGTTTCATGGATAAAGTGTGACAGTTTGGAAGTGGGCCATGTTGGGATCTGTGGATAGACTATGCATAAGTCCAAAGTTTTGGGGGAAAATCCTGGCATTTTAGGTCTTGTATGGGATGGAATCTTCAAAGATGTGTAAGAAGGCATGCTTATGTAAATAAAAGTCAGATAGAAGTGAAAACACTTAGTCAGGCTGTTGCTAGTTTGGAAAGCTAGGCCAATGCTAAATTTATAATAGTCACCTGTGTTCCTGTGCTGGACAATAGATGTTCATTCTCGCTTTCATTTCCTATGGTTATCTGACTGATCTTCGTATGTTCATGACATTGTTCAGAAATTGCCATCACTTGAAGCAGCTCTACACATGGTAAATTCTAGTGATCAAGCCATAATTTCAGCAATCATTGATGAATACTCTGAGCTGCCTATGTTGAAAGGGCAAAGTTCATACCATCGGTTAGTTTCAACCTACCATTTCCTGTATCTTCTTGTTGAGTTCTTTGAACGGTTTTGTCTAGCAGTCCATGCACAAATGTTCTCATCTAGAAAATACCAAGAAACCTTCAAAACTTATTCATGTGGAAAGAGGATATATTAGTTATAGATAAAACAAAACAACATGAAATAAGAAAGGAAATTAAGAGAAAGATACTTGCATTTTTACCACACCAAGGACTTGTCGACATAGCATGACTTTATACCTCTATGATATACTGGTAACTGTGTGTAGACTTCCAACTTTAATCAAGAAGCTTGAGTGGCTAGCGTTGGATCCTGCTGACTCACTTGGGCAATCAATGTCTCATTCGTCATTTTCCAATTGTGTTTTTGACAGGTTGGATGTCATCAATAGGTGCTTCTCACGAAGAACAGTGGAAGACATTCTATCTGCTCTTGTAAGCTGTTGGTGATTTTGTTCTCCATTTCAAGTCATCCTTGTGTTTTTGAGAAAGGGCCTCTGCAGATGTATTATGTATGTGCATGAGCTCTTTGATGGGGTAATTTCTCAATGCTGATCTGGGCACATTATGTTGATTTCAACATTTCCTTGATCTCTCTTTTGCAGGAGCAAGAAGCCACAAATAAGGTGGATGATTGGATCCTGGCCTCAATTCAGTCATTAAAGAAAGCATCACCGACAAGCCTTAAAATTTCTCTTAGATCGGTGAGATTGCCGAATCTTTTGAGGAGATGTTAGTAGTGCTACTTATAGATAATGTGAATTGTGAAAATTTTTGAATGATCTCCACCTAAGATGTGCCAACCAACTTCTTGTTGTAATGTCAGCTAAAGGGAATGACATCATTACTGTAAGAGAAAACCAAGATTTCCTTTCCTTCTCTTTTTGCCATGGATCACCTACCGGAACAAATATCATGACAACTGCGTGCTTATTTTAAATTTTAGACTTGCAGGCATATGCCTATGACAACATCATGTTCATTAGTGTCTCCGACCTTGATAATGGCCACCTTTATTGATTAGAACATAAAGAATAATAATTGACTTAAAACACCTGTGATAGATGGATGAATAAAGTAATAGCCAAAATTCATAGTTGGGCTGTGCAGTATTTGCTCACTGACTACTCGGCGAGTCAGTGTGCAATAGTAGAATTCGATTCCCCATCCTTTCATAAAGGTCAAAGTGCCTGGAGTATCTACAATCACTCGATTTGTTCTAAAAGAGCAATTTTCTGCAATAGTTAATTAAGTTGCACAATTGCCTCAGTTGACATTAGAGATAAGTGGGGAGTAAGGTTAGGCAGGTGACCTGTTTAAAAATTGTTAAATGGTCATACTTATGAGCATTGATCCGGCAAGTGCAGATAAGAGAAGGTCGACTGCAAGGAGTTGGGCAGTGCCTTGTACGAGAATACAGAATGGTTTGCCACATCATGCGAGGCGAAGTCAGCAAGGACTTTGTTGAGGTTCTGTAATTAATCAGATAACTGTTGTATAGTTTAATTTGAATCCGGTTGATAAAGTGACACTTGTCTGTCTATGCAGGGCTGCAGAGCCATACTCATTGACAAAGATAGGAACCCAAAGGTTTGACAAGCATTCTTTTCCATTTTTCAGCATCGTTCCTATTCTTTTTATTCCCTTGTCAAAAGTTGCTTTACAGAGATTACATCTTTCTCTTTTGTAGTGGGAGCCTCCTAGATTGGAGCTTCTCAGTGACAAGATGGTAGACAAGTATTTCTCTGAGGTGGACGATGAAGACTGGGAGGATCTAAAGCTGCCCCCCAGATCAAACTTGCCTGCATCTGCCATTGCAAAGCTGTAACTCTCGGTATGGCAGATTTTTGCTGTCAGTGAATTAGGCAGTGCCATAAGGACTAAGTTGCATGATGTGGAATAACTATCAAGATAATGAGTTATGGAAGAGGCTGTCACTACAACGAACTTTAGACACGATCCGATGTGAGGTCAGTGGCTGAAGATGGACGACTGAAGATTTAAGTTGGACAATGCACAATTCTTGCATTGTACATCTAGAGCAATTGCTCCATTCATCAATGTGTGACTTGTGATGCTCATTAATCTTATTTCAGCTCTTGTGGAAGATATTGGT
Source organism: Corymbia maculata (assembly GCA_014182735.1). Classification (NCBI taxonomy): domain Eukaryota; kingdom Viridiplantae; phylum Streptophyta; class Magnoliopsida; order Myrtales; family Myrtaceae; genus Corymbia; species Corymbia maculata. The sequence continues at coordinate 16,288,063 of CM024686.1, read as the reverse complement.
AAATTTAACCTTCTTAGGAAATAAAATCATGGCAAGCATTGCAGTATCTTCTTTTTTCCTTTCTTTTGAGCGAATCATCTATCTCTTATGGATTTCTCAAAGCAAAATAGTAGTAATTTCATTAAGAAAAGGGTTCTTCCTGTTCAGATTGTTTCTACTTGAAACTTCTACTTTGCATCTAAGTGGAGATTATGTGTACACTGCATGCGTCGCAGATGCTTCTGCACGAGTTTGTGGCAACTTATGAATGAATCCTATTCCTATCGACTTTGTCTATAGGTCGATAGAAGTCCTATTTCATATTAGGATAGGTAACCATACGTGAGGTGTGACGTTCTTAGTTTGTTGGACCGTCGTCTGGGAGGAATGTATTGTATTTTATTGAGGGCCACTGTCGCTTTTGCCGGCTGCTCATGTCGTGTTGAACTAGGCCAATACATTGAGTCAAGCAGAGTGCAAGAGTTTGGTAGTTTCTTTGGTTGGAAAGAGAGATCCATTTGCATTCACCACTAATTTCTGGTATCCTTCTCTCTGGAAAATGAAGCAGAGAGAAGGAAGTATTATCTCAATTCACCACTAATTTGTGTTTAACCCGTGGGGTTGGTTAGATGGTAATATGCTAACAAAATATTATCTCAATTCCCAAAGAAGTGGAACTTGTTACTACTGTAAAAATATGCGATTTAGCATCAAATTTACCTCCACCTTGGGCAAATTATTTTTTCCAATGCCAGCTTTGAGATTTTAGAAATAAATGAGAATGAAGTCAGGAAAGAAAGCACGGGTATGTACTAAAACTTGTCGATTAGTGCGATATAGTCCTTCTGCTAGTTTCGTCCAATTTAGATATCAATTTGACATGAGGTCAATGATCGGAGATGGTCACGGGAAAATTAAAATCGACAATAGTTGTGCAGTACATCTGATAGAGCAATTGCTGTCATCAATTAGTGAAAGTCTCCTTGAACCGAGTGGTGGTCTTAGCTATTTGACAGGAAGAGAACCATATGATGAAACCACATAGTCAGCAAATTAGACTGTAGAAGATCAGATATGCCTGAACAGATTGTTCCTTCTAACCAAATTTGATGTAAAACATCAGATATGCCTGCACAGATTTTTACTTCTACTTTTGAGTCTTGGTCGAGATTATGCACACACTGCATGCTTCGCCAGGGACATGCTTCTTTACGAGTTTGTAGTAATTTATAGATGAATCCTATCGACTTTTTAACTGTCCATTGGCCGATAGAAGTCCTCTTTGGTGTGAGGATCAGTAATCATGTAAGACGACGCCACAACGTTCTCGGCAAGCTTGACCATGTTGTTACAGAGGGCGACTGTCCCTTTTGCCGCTTGCTCATGATGTGTTGAACTGGACAAACGCAGTGAATCCAGCTGAACGCAAGAGTTTGAATGTGTCTTTGATTGGAGACAGGGATCATTTTGCATTCATCACTAGAATTGTGGTTAGTGCGTGACAATTTTCACAATTTCTGGGTTGCCTTTTCTCTTGAAAATGAAACAGGCTCCCAAAATATATTGAGGTTGGTTAATTAGAATTCTATAATAATCTAAAATTTCATCTGAATGGTTATATGCAAACTAAATATTATCTCAACTCTCAAAAAGAAGTCATGAATTGCGTAGGATCGCTCTTTAATTGGGAGCGATCTGTATGTATTATTTTAATAACATGCGTCTTAAAGTAACATTTATACTATATTTTGAATTTATCATTGTTGTAGAAAGACACACTTAAGCATTAGATTTAACTTCACTTTATGCAAATCATATATTCTAACATCAGATTTCGAGATTGGTGCAATCAAAATGCAATTAAATCCTAATTTTTGTTGAGCTAGTGCATTCGAATCTCTTCATTAGCTAGACACTCCGGGACTTTGGGTGTTGAAGAGCGTTGATGTGACACATTTCCATGTTTTTTTAATACACATGGCAGCAATGGGTTGCATCGAAAAAAAAAGGTTTGAAAAATTGAGAAAAAAGAAATTAAAAGGAAAAATAGACAAGAAAACTAAAAGAAAAAGGGAAAAAAATTAAAATAAAAAAGTCAAAAATGAAAAATGCATATTGGGATTGAGCACAATCCCTCACTAGGGTAAGGGTGTCAAGGAGTCGGATTGAGCTGAGTTTTCACAACACCCGGCCTAACTTGAAATCCTACAAGGACGTGCTTAATTCGATCCGAGATCCGAATATCATAAAATCTAAACTGGTTGGGCCAGATCTCACTGGCGAAGCAGGGGGCGGTGTGGCCACCGCCTTCACCTGAAACTTCCTCTATTAGAGTCTGCTGCTTTTTTTTTTTTTTTTTTTTTTCAGACTTTCGGCCTTTTTTGTGCTTTTTAATCTAATTTTTATAAAAGTCAGGGAGGTCACGAAAAGAAAGAGCAATTGAAAAAATATAGTCAAATCAGCATCTTCTATTGCTCGAACTGGAAAAAACTACATATTCGATCGCACTAAATTAGATAAAATTTATCACTTGATTGCATAAATTAAATGTTTTAAAACTTAATATATTTTCATGACTAGTTTTTGAATTTGAATTGCACCTATTCTTAGATTATTATCTTTATAGATACCCAAACATTTGGTATTATCAAGATTCGCTATAGCCTCTCCATTAGCCATAGCATGAAGACGTGCATTCGTGGCTAATTATTTCCGTATGGGCAGAACCCATTACCAAGCACCTTTGGTCAAATAAGAAAACTATTTCAGCCGAAATTATATGGGGGAAATGTTTAGATTAATATGAAATTTAAGGAAAATTTCTTAAATGAAAATTAAAGCAAATAGTTGAAACCGATTAGCTTCGTTGAGATCGGCAGCGATCCTTTGCGTCAATTTAACTCTATTAAACAGGTTTGGGCCTCACCAAATAGTTGAAACCGATTATCATCTAGTTTGTTTTATCAAATATATATTTGAAAAATATTTTTTTAAAAACATTAATTTGTTTTGCTTACACAAATGAATGAAAAAAAACAAAACATTTTCATCATCCAAGTTTTTGATAATCCAAATATTTTTCATTGATTAATTATTTCAAGCAACAAAAGTAATCGATTTTCAAAAAAAAATATTTTAAATTATTTATTTTTTGCGAAACAAATAGAATCCTCGTTAAAAAAGAAAAGTGGGGTCATGTTTAAAAGGGGGGATAGGACATGAAAGTAATTGAACTCAAGAAGACCACTTCCTAATTCAAAGATCCACTTATTTTTCTGTTTGTTTACATGTGGGGTAAAGCCAGAGATCCCTAAAATATTGCAAATTGATCGATTTGTTATATTAACTATTTTCTTGACAAGTAGGTCCTTGAGCCACATGCTATTTTTGTCCATTCGAGTTGGTCCTTCTGTCAAAATCATGGTCTTAATTGCCAACATGATGTTAAGTTGCAATAGTTCTAGGACCAAGACTACGGCGAAAATGGATGCCGTCATTTCAAATTTCCTTTACCCCGTACTAAACTAGACAATAGAAGAGTCTAATTGATGAAATGTGTGAAATGTTTCAAATAGCTCTCAAAATTGACATTGCCATCTAATAATATCTTCAGAAAACCTTCGTATCATGTAAGAAGAAATGTGTGATGAAAGCAAAACAAAATAATAGGATTTTAACAGATGATTCTTGAAATTATTGTTCAATTCTTTTCAGCATGACCGTGTTGCTCTCCTCTTCGATTCTCACCCAAAGAGCTTCACGATGTATCCTTCTTCACCTCTGAGTGAACCTCACGATCCTTTCGAGAGAAAGATGAGGAAACGTGCTCTCAGATCATGCAAGCACCATCACATGATAGATCAACATCCTTTATGTCACGAGCCGGAAGCTTCCTGGCCGAGAACAACCTACACGGGCATGTTAGAAATCGAGCCGTGACCTCTAAGCAATAGCCCAAATCCATTGGTGTAGGAGCGACCCTAGTCCAGTGGCCCTCAAAATGGAACTAAAGAAAACAAAAAAAAAAATTGGGTTTTTTTTTTTTTTTTTTTGCCGGGGGGAGAGGGGGAGCGTGGTAAAGCCGACATTTCCGCCCGCTCGGGGTCTCACTCAAATCGCATTGGAATTGGTCTTACCAGGAACCCGGCCATCCTCATGTCGAGGAATGTCCGTCTAGCAGAACGTTTTGACATGTTACCAGGGAATGGATAAAGAAGAGAATCGTGGTATGGTTGAAATTAAAATGGGATCAAGTGGGATGTGCAAAATAAAATATCGCGTACTTAACAGTACTTACATTCTTAAGCCAAGATTCTTGCTTTTTGCAGAAATAGTCTATTCTTTTCTTTTTTCAAAAGTAATTCCCAAAATAAATCTCTTTTAAAGCTATTTTCCAAACTAGACTTCTTTGATTGTCTTTTCTGAAGTAGGAGGTCAAGCTTCATAAATCATTGATAAGTTCTATCTTAAATCGGAAAAATTGTTCAAAAAAGTCATAAACCTATCGTTCTATAACTAATTTAATTATAAACATTTTAATTGTATCAATTTAACCATTGACATTTTGACAATTTGTTAATTTATTCATAAACTTTTCAATGATTTACTAATGTAGCTTTTTAGCGATTTCCAGTCAATATTGCCTAGAAGGAATGCATTAGTAAATTGTTTAGAGGTTTATCACTAAATTGGCCGCTGTAAAATAAGTTTAAAATTTTTTGAATAATTATCTCATATAAAATAGGATTCATAGTTTTCCCTTTTCTAGATTTTTAATCTCATTATAACCTTTCAAATAAGTCAACTGACATTTTTAAGGCAATTTATGAGGGTTAGAACGTTTGTTTTAATATTTTTATGGAACATTGGAAGGTTACTTTACTACCACACCCGTTGACAAATAAAGAAAGAGAGAAAACGCTTAGTCATCATCTTTATCACTTCCAAAAATATTTGGCTAAACCCTAGAGATTATGGCAATAAGATTTCATGCTAGGTGTCGGGATAATAAATTTGATTAATCGATTAGAAAAGGGATTTTAGGATTTTTATTTTTTTTTATTTAAAAAACAAGACTCTCCTGATTTCTTTTCCCTCTTTCTTCCAAAATGAATATATTTAGAAAGGTAATTTTAAAAATTGATCTCTCTCAAAATTATTTCCTAAATTAGTCCATTGCATATGCTCGATATAGAAGTTTTGTATTAATAATTTTCAACACTTTACACAGCCAACATTCTTATAGAATTAATCTATTGTAAAATTTACATTGCAAACGAAATTGCACTCAGACAACCACTAACTTTGTATTCATTGATATGCCCATCTACTTATGTAATTTTTTAGGATTAAATAAAAAACTAAAATTTCACTAAAAGTCAAGAGACATATTATTACGGTAAATATCACAAAAGGTCTCAAATTATACCTACTGCAACACAAATGTCCCGAATATTTTTTGTAGTTCTCTCCTTCACACGAGCAAGGACGAGCGCAGATGGATAGAGACGGCAGCGCAGGAGCAGAGCAGGGGAAGGTGGGCGAAGTGACTAGCAGAGCCGGCCGGACGTCCGGCTGGCAGCAACCCACCTGCTCCGACTTGCGGACGGTTGGTCGAACTTTTAAAGGATATGTCCATACATTTGCCCTGTCTTAAACTCACAATGGCAAGTAAGTCGATCTTTAAAAAGGCTTTAATCGGGTCAGAGCAAAAAATAGTCAAAATTGCATCCATGTTCCATGGGAAACCGCAGAAGAAGGCCCACATTGAAAACTCTCATGGCCAGAACTGGAGACTTGCTAAGATGAGGGCATGTAATTGGAAATTGTCCCTGTGATTTACGTGCACACAATGGACAGTAATCTGCTGCAGGGGAAAGGCCGCCGAGGGGCATTTCCAGAAGAATCGGAACATTGTTGCAATCACTTAGTTGTAATAATATCATCTAGTTTCTGTTATTTAAATCTCCATCATCAGCTGTGGAGGGAAACAATTCCATCTTGCTTGCCATGGTTAATATGGAGGAAGAAACACTGTTCGTAGATGGTGTCTTGGTGGCGTCAGATTCTGGGGATCCTCTTCAGGGAACAGTCGCCGCAAGAGGCCAACTTATCGAGCGGGAGAGGAGGGTGGTCTCTTCTTTTATGGCTAATAAGTTGAGTGAATATGGCGGCACATTATGTAGCTCGTGCTCCTTGGCTGTTGCCCTACAATTCAATCCTGGCCTTGGCCAAGAGACTGAGCGGAGCCTCCCCATTCAGCTTCAAGCTCGAATCAGTCCAGCCCTTGTGATGGCGTGTTTGTTTCGCAGACCTCCGGTTGGTGATATGATTTCCTAAACTACCAAGGGGATCAAGGTTTATCCAAGAACCCAAAGAAAAAAAAGAGCATAGACAACACCATGGATTTTCGCGGGCAGATGTTTTGGGGTGCCAAGAGTTGTTTTGGGTTCTGTCTGCATTTAGGTTTCAGGAGTTTCAGTTGATACGGAAATTTCTCTGAGATCCAACATGCGGGCTCTTGGGAGAAGGAAAATAAGAGAACTTTGTGGAATACTTGCACACAGAGCAGTGTGAAGTTTTTTACTATGTTTGGCCATCCTTTTAAGTTTTGGTGATTTGTTCCGAGTTTTATGAGTATTGTCTTCATAAGTGTGTGTCTACAATGATCAGATCTTCAATGAAAGTACATGGAACTTGCTGCATGTTCCTGTTTATATCACTCTGATAGCGAGGAATCGACTTTATTAGTTGCAAGTTAAGCTCTAAGGTTGAGAGTGGCTTCCAGCAAATATAATGTGGATGGTAGCTCACTGAGAGTCCCTGATAAGCTGTTTTAAGTAAAAGCTTTCTTACACTCTGAATTAGAGTGTATGGATTTCGCTCATCTTTTTTCCTGGGTTTTGATTAGATAAAGTTAACTTTGGTGATTGGAAAATCTGTTCATGTAATTTGTTAACGCATGAGGAATTTTGGGATTCAAGTAGATGAGCTCATAACCAATGCCAATCTCCTTGGTTCCCCTGGAAAGGGTATTCTCGATGCTGATGAATCAACTGGCACCATCAGCAGTGTTGTCCAGCATCAATGTTGAAGATGTCGAGTCCCACAGGCGTGCCTGTGCAAAATCCTCTTTATTACTTCTGAACCTCTCGAGCGCCTTAGTGAAGTGGTTGTGCCTGAGGAAACTCTTATCAGAAGACCGCTGATAGTCAGTGATCTGAATAGTAATTTTTCTTAGCTGATCTTTAGCTATTTATTGCCCTTGGATCCAATTATTAAGCACGCAAAGTTCAGTTGTCTCGAAATGAGTAGATGAGAAGCTCATCATGATGTTTTGGCTTGCGAGTCATGTGCAGACACGTTCATTTCTAGTCTAGGGTTAGAGTTTTATGTAATTTGCTCATTCACTGAATGACTGTATTTACGCATGTAAGCCCCTCGTCGATATCCTGAAGGAAGGTGGCGTACTTCCTGGCATTAAGGTTGACAAGGGCACAGTTGAGCTCGCTGGCACATATAGCCAGACTGCCACTCAGGCACTTGATTACCTTGCTCAGTGATGCCAACAGTATTATGCAGCCAGTGCACTCGTCACCCAATGGTGTGCTGTGCTCGTGATCGGCCCAAGTAAGCCATCTCAGCTTGATGAAATGAGAATGCAAATGGACTGGCAAGGTCTGCCATTATCTGCCAGGAAAATGGTTCCCACAGCATTGACAAGTGCGCTGAGGTGACCGAGCATGTCCTCGCCGCTTGCTACAAGGCCCTAAATGACCACCATGTGCTCCTTGAGGAAAACCTCTTGAAGCCCAACATGGTCACCCCTGGGTCGGAAGTCCCCAAGGTCATTCTGGACGTCATTGTTGAGTACACCGTCCATGCCATGCCGCGAACTGTGCCTGCTGTTGTTCCAGCCATCGTGTTCTTGTCCGATGGGCAGAGCGAGGGGGATGCCATCCTCAACCTCAATGCCATGAACAAGCTCAAGGGCAAGAAGCCACGGAGCCTCTCCTTCTCCTTCGGTCAGGCCCCACAGCAAAGCATCTTGAAGGCCTGGGCTGGAATGGAAGAGAACATTCCTAAGGCACAGGCTGCATTCCTCAGGAGATGCAAGGCGGGCTCAGAAGTGGCTCTTGGAACTTACAAGGGCAAAGCTCAATCGATGAGGAGGTGATTCTCGGAACTAACAAGGGCAAAGCTAAACTTTCCGAGGGCACTTCTGGTTCTCTCGATGTTTAAAACAGCAAGTACTAAATGCGGATCTAGGACAAAATGCTCGACTCTTTGCCTTTTTCTTGTTACTTTCTTTATGTCTCATTATTTTTAAGGATGATTTTGAGGTATACTAAATGTCTGTTGTTGAGAAACCATGCTTGTAATGGCGATCGACTCTTTAGACAATCAATGCTCATTCATGTTATGTCCTGCGAGTGCATATCATCTGCATCAGGTGTTGCTGGAAGAACATTAGCCCAACTAATTGCAAGGACATGCTTTTTGAGTATCTTCATGCCCTAGTCCTCATAAATTTTCATCTAGATTCAGCATCAATCTTAGACATGGATCTACGCAGATCGTAGCACACCAAAAATGTTAGCTTGGATCTACACATTAATGCTCAATGAATATGTGAATGTGCTGTGGCTGAAATTCGAGAGAAATGGATCTGTTTTTACTGGTTGGGTGCTGTTAATCAATCTTGATCATGAGTCACTTACTGGTGTGAGCTTCTGTGTGGGATTCGTACTAATTTGCATCTCAATTTGTTTGATATTCACATGATCACACGACAATGTTGTGTCAACCATGTTCGGGACTCTTGTTGTTGGTAACTCTGCTGTCCCTTTTGTGTGTCCTTAGTTTTTTTCATCTGTTAGGTTCTTCTTTTTCTCTTGGATCTGCTGCATGATTTCAGAAAAATTCTTTCATCTCCAGTCTGATTATTGCACATTGGATGGTGCTCTTTTCAGTGATTGGGTAATATTCGATTGGAACCATGTTATTGGAGTGTTAACTGCGGAGTATGTGAGTATTTTCGTTGTTTGTGCACATTTTGGTTACATATTGTCTGTTGCTAGTTGATTTTCATCAAAATGTTTAACACTAAATTGGCACCATTAAAAAGTTTATAACTAAATTAGCATAAGTGCAATGGGTTTAGGACTTTTCCAACACGTGTCCCCATTATTTGCGGTAAAAGTATACAATAGTGACTAATTCCAAATACCTTGCAGATAAGTTGAAGTTTAGGCTAATAATAAAGCAGTAGATGCTCCTAGTAGTCCTTTTACTTTGCAATACTATCCCTGCAAATAGATCATAAGTGTCCATGATCAAAAAAGAGTTCACAAGTGTTGCAAACTGCTTTTTTTCATTTTCTTTTATTAATTTTGTTGCTTGTAATTATCAGGTTCTTTTATCATAGGCTAGATGGTATCTGAAAGCTGCTGAAGGTGGTTATGTGTGTGCTATGTACAATGTTGCACTTTGCTACTCGTTTGGGGAGGGTTTACACCGAAATGGGAGACTAGCCAGAAGCTGGATGAAGCGAGTAGCTGATCGGGGTCACAGCAAAGCTCAATTTAAGCATGGGCTGAGCATTTTTTCTGTATGTAACAATCACAGGAAACATTGTTTTATAATCCAGCATGATTAAGCCACTCAATTTCGTTTTGATTTTTCATTTACCATTCTAATATGAAGAATGATGTCTGAGAATGGACATGTGATAATTGTATTACCAGTTTTTGCTTACTTGGAGTTTCCTCTTTTAAGGGAATACAGAGATTGATCAGGGCTTCTCACACTGCTGTGTGAGATGCTGAAAGCTGTTGTGTACTTGGAACTTGCTACTTGGGCTGGCAAAAGAACAGCAGCTTACCTGAAGAATGTAATTCTCCAACAGTTGTCAGCGCCATCACACGTGATCGTGTGATGTATCTTGATGACAATTGGCGTGCTTTGCTTTCATCTCACTGGGGTGGTGTTTATGGATTTAATTGTCCATTCATTACCATTGACGGGCAATATATGGGGGACTAAGTTATTGTTCTTTTAGTAGCATTTAGATTGATTTCAAAATAGTTAGCCTAGCTAGGTGAATGTGATAAACCCAAGCACGGAGTATTTCTTCACGTGGGATTGATGATGGCATGTACTGAAGATGGCTAAGTATCGTTAGCTTAGCTAGGTGAATGTGGTAACCCAACAGCTAAGTACATTGTTATTGGCTCTTATAGGGGTTTATGCTTTTCATCAAAAGAAAAGAGCAGAAAAGGCTATAGAGCAAAGCAACCCTTTTGGTATGGACGGATTCACTGCAGACTTGCCACTTATAGCTTGTCTCTGATTCTAGAAGTTTGTCTCAGTCAATAGTTGTTCATATTTTGGAAATGCAGTAAACTGGGACTCAAATAAGAGTAGCGAGATGGTTTTCTCTTGAAGAGCTAAAGAAATACACCAACGATTTCTCAGAAGCCAATGAAATTGGATCTGGCGGCTATGGAAAGGTTTTCTCCCTTGGCTCTCGGTTCTGTTAAGAGAAACCTCGATTAGCATACTCTTGCTCCTATATTTTTTATAATGTACCCAGAGCCTTTTCTTGCAGTCCTCATGTTAATAATAAAAAAAAAAACCTTCTGTATAAGTTCCATTTATTCGCCACCTTGTTTGAAGAGTAGGCTCACTGTATGATAGTTGCTGAGTTTGAAATCTCCTGCTAGAATTTCACATGAACAGATAAGGGCTTCTTAGACTTGACAAAACCAGATGTGAGTTTGCTCATACAGAGAAAAAGTAAAGCTGAGACAGATGGGCAAAGTTGTGGTGTTGCTGCATATTTATTGCTATTTAGTTTTCTTCTCTTTCCAAGAGAATTTTCACACGGCTTTAAATTTTTCAATCGCTTATCTTATCTGAATGTTTCCTTAAGTTGATCCTTGATTCCATTAAATTCCTGAGCAGTAAATGAATCCAAAATTTTGTCTTGCGTTAATTTCCTGGTTATGTCTCTTTAATCTGAAAATAGTATTTATACTACACCAGCATCGTGAAATTTTTTATATTTGCCATCAAAACCATCAGTTGTCCTTCCAAATGGTACCCTCAAAGAGAGTCTCTCTTATCTCCTCTCAAGTTTCTTATGTTGAGAAAGCATTCATGCGGAATTTAGGTTTTTTAAGAAAAAATTCCTCATTCATATCATCTGTGTTTACAACTACAAGTTTCGACTTGCAGGAAAGTCAAGAATCAGGTTGGATTGGGCAAGAAGACTCAGAGTAGCCATTGGTGTAGCCTGAGGTCTGGCTTATCTTCATGAGCTTGCTAATCCTCCGATCATACATAGGGACATAAAATCAACCAACATCCTATTGGATGATCACTAGAATGCGAAAGTTGCTGATTTTGGTCTCTCCAAGCACATGGGAGAAAGTGAACGGGGTCATGTACCACTCTAGTCAAAGGAACAATGGTCAGTAATGAGCTTCGGTCTAAAGTTAGATAGTCAAGCTTTTCTTGGCAACAACAATTTTGCATGTGTTCCCTGATTCCTAAAACAATTTATGTTCTTGAGAACCTAGTAATTGTCTGGAGAAGAAGTGCACTTTTCAGGTTTTGGTCAGGAGTCTCCTTTAGGGAAAACAATATAAGATAATCATTCTATTCAGTTTGGATTATTATCATGATAATTTCTGCAGTCATGTAGAGACAATTAATTTACTCAAGTTATTGAAAAAGGGGTTGTAGTGTTGGTAATTATTGTGTGTGTAGGTTTCTTTTTATTATTTTGATGAGTTTTACATACCGATCGTGCTATATTGTTGTGAAGGGCTACTTGGATCCTGAATACTACATGACGCTATAAGCTGACCAAGAAGAGTGTGATGTCTATAGCTTTGGAGTATTGATGCTGGAACTCCTTACAGCCAAAAGGCCAATAGAGCGGGGCAAATATATTGTGAGAGAAGTGAGGGTGCTCATTGGATCCTGAATACTACATGACGCTATAAGCTGACCAAGAAGAGTGTGATGTCTATACTCCAATAGAGCGGGGCAAATATATTGTGAGAGAAGTGAGGGTGCTCATTGCTCATGAATAAGGACAAAGATTTGTACAATCTGTAACATCTTAGGTTCATTACTGTACACATTGTCCGCTTTGGGCCGAGACCCGCACGGTTTTAAAACGCGTATGTACAAGTAGAGAACCCATATGCTTATAAGCTAGCCCAGGACTCCCACCCTAGGCGATGTGGGACAAGAGACATATCCTCTTCTCCCTTGCGCACGTTCGAGGACCGAGGCGCGGACGCACCGCCATCCCTTCTCCTCGCGCACCGTCACTCGAGCCGTCATATTCTCCCCCCCTTCAGGCATAGCGTCCTCGCTGTGGCCCCACACATATCCTCTTCTCCCTTGCGCACGTCCGAGGACCGAGGCGCGGACGCACCGCCATCCCTCCTCCTCGTGCACCGTCACTCGAGCCGTCATATTCTCCCCCCCTTCAGGCACAGCGTCCTCGCTGTGGCCCCACACGCGGTCGGGAGTCGGCTTTGATACCACCTGTAACATTGGGAGTACACATATTGTCCTCTTCTCCCTTGCGCACGTAACAGGCGCGGACGCACCGCCATCCCTCCTCCTCGTGCACCGTCACTCGAGCCGTCATATTCTCCCCCCCTTTCAGGCACAGCGTCCTCGTTGTGGCCCCACACGCGGTTGGGAGTCGGCTTTGATACCACTTGTAAGGTCCTGGGTTCGCCACTGTACACATATTGTCCGCTTTGGGCCGAGACCCGCACGGTTTTAAAACGCGTATGTACAAGTAGAGAACCCATATGTTTATAAGCTAGCCCAGGACTTCCTCCCTAGGCGATGTGGGACAAGAGACATATCCTCTTCTCCTTGCGCACGTCCGAGGACCGAGGCGCGGACGCACCGCCATCCCTCCTCCTCGCGCACTGTCGCTCGAGCCGTCACACAATCTGTAGGGGATTCTCGACCCGGCCATCGGTTTGGGCACGTCATAAGGGTCTCAAGAGGTTTGTGGAGTTTGCCATGTGTGGAAGACTCAGAAGCAGACAGCCAACCATGGGAGAGGTGGTGAAGGAAATCGAGAACATCATGGTTTTAGTGGGTTTGGATCCAAAGGTTGAATTAGCGACCACATCAGCCAGTTATGAGAGTCTAGTAAGGGAAATCCCTCACATCCCTAAACTAACGAGGACTTCTTAGAGTATAGTGAGGGCTTCCCACTTTCAAGGATCGAACCCCACTAGGCAAATCACAGTCATGATCAGCTTTAGTGTACATTAAGAAAATTAGACTTCCATATGCATTTACGACTAACTCTTTCAAGATGTTCAGGTCTTGTGATGTTTGTATCCTATGGAGGATTTAATCATGTAACATTTCTGCCCTCTTTGTGTAATTAGAATTCTGAAGGAAGTGATCAATCATCTTCCACCTGTACAGAAGAGCAGGTTCACTCCACCCCCTCGATCCTCACTTCCGCTAGCACCATAACTAGTGCCCTGGCCCCCGCCACCGCTGGCTCATTGGCTGTTGCTGCCGCTAATGTCGGAACCCGACTGCCACTCCTCTACCGCCAGCAGCAGTAGAGGAGCACAAGAAGGAGAGCCACTGCTGCCGCCGCCACGGCAACAGTGCCCACGATGGCAGCAACCCCCACCTTGCTACCGCCGCTGTGGTTTTTCCCCTGCCGATGATATGGCGGGGGATAAAACACGGTGAAATTCCACAACTGTCTCGGAAACATTTCTGCAAGAAAAAAAATACGTGGGACTTAATAATTTAGGAAAAATATTTGCCATAAAGTCTCGGCAACCAAGAGGAGACAAACTCACTATACCAACATACCCTTCACTACGTCTCCTTGAAATCAACAAATAAGCAAAGTCCAAACACTCAATAACCAAAAACTCACTACCTCTACGTGCAATGTGCGTGCATTCTACGTGCAATATGCGTGCATTCTACGTGCAATATCCGTGCTCCAGCCTTATTCGAAATTATTGCATATTTTTCTGAAAAATCTTATTAGTTATTTTTTACTTATCGACTATCCTTATTGAGAATAGAGTTTAATTGTTCTCTAGCCTTAGAATATTTGCGTCCACTGACGTGCCTATTTTTCTTCTTATATGGAGGCATCTTCTAGAGTATAAAAGTAATTAAGAGAGTGCCTTTGAAGTTACTTGTAAAAGTGAGTTAATCAATATATGCTTTGCAATGAAAAATTTAAATATGATCAATTGTCTCATCTCTTCTCTTATGTCCACTCTCATATTATTAGTATCATTAATAATTTTTAAATATTAAAGCTGGAAGTGAGAGAATATCCATTTTTGTGCTAATAACATGGTCCTTCGCTTTACCTCTCTTATTGCCTTGTGACTAGACATATGGGACAAGTTTACTTCTTTCCATACGATCACAACTATCGGCTTCTTGCCGTTGTGGTTTTTCCCCTGCCGGTGATACGGCGGGGGATAAACCACAGTAAAATTCCGCAGCTGTCGTGAAAACATTTCTGCAACTGTCTTGGAAACAATGCCAGAGACCCACGAAACCTCCTTGTTTCTGTCTCTATCTCAATGGGGGTGGCAGCAAGTATGAAACGTTTTGCTCGAAAACACCTTTTCTTTTTGTTTGACTCGCACCGTCGTCGCGATCAGAAAGTTCCGAGAAGCCAGTTCGAGTGGTCCATGCAAAAATCCCTTTTTCCTTTTTCGGTTAGGGCCGAACTACATATTTAGCCAAATTGCAGTAAAATAGAAAAAGAATAAGACTCGGTTAATGCAAATAATATCAATTCAATAGTAATAACATGTATTATTTTTAAAAATTAAATGAGGGAAAAATATCTTCATCGTCTCATTTAAATATAAATTATTGTTGTTAATAAAATATATTTTTATTGAGTAATCAATGAAGGATAATTCAACTGATCATTTTAATGAAAATTATTTCTAAATCATTCACTTTTTACGAAATAAACATAACTTAATTTCTCTTCTTCTTTTTTTCCAAAAAATTTAAACAAACTCGGGTTAAGCATAAAGACGTATACCTTTGGACTCCAAAATTATCGAATTTTGAAAGATGATGCACATAATTAACATGAGACGATTACCCTGATTGAAGCACTCGACGCATTAGTGTTTCCTAATTCCATTTGAGCTAGTAAGCAAGAAAAATTAGGATTAGCTTAAGAGTCCATTTGTTTTGCCACATTTTGAAAAACATTTTTTTAAAAATAATAACTTACATTGCTTTAAAAATATATATAAATGAAAAATATTTTTATCATTTACAAAAATTTTTAAATATAGACTATTGTTGATTATTTCAAGCAATATAATTAATTATTTTTAAGAAAATATTTTCCAAATCATTTAATTTTTTAGCGAAACCAACCAACCCTAAGAGTATGCTAAATATGCCAAGACCGATCTACTGATGACATCAATCCGATTTCGATCATATTTAAAAGCGGGGCCCTTTCTTTTTAAAGGAATTATACACAATTTGAAACAAATAGATGATTTCTTTTTAAAGGAATTATACATTTTATAATGGACAAGACATTGAACAACACTAGAAACAACCCAGTTCCATTAAAAAGAAAAGCCTATTCCAAGTATTAACGCGCTTTTCGGGTCATATAAAATCAGAGCACGAATGAAGAGTGCCTTCTTAACATTAGTAATGACACGAAAAATTTACCAAAAAAAATAATAATAATGACATGAAAAATTGATAAATCTTTCCAATGGCAATGGGAACGTTTTTAAGTGATAACATTTTCATACCTGTAATTGCTTAAATTTTGGAATGGATATTAGTTCCAAATTAAAAGGGTAAATGTACATAAACATTTAAAAACAAGAAGCATTCAACCTTTTTGTTTTCCATAACTTAGAAACTCATGATAGATCTTAGACACATTAAATATTGCATAATGTCGGATAAATAGCCAAGAAAGGCTAATACTATGATGTTGATTCATATCTCAAATATAGATTTGTCAGTATTTAGTGGCGTAATCATTCTAAAAAAGAATATACATTGGACACTCTCGATTGGTACACATGCCAAAAATATTTCAATCACTAAACCATTCTTATAAAGTTAAAATTTCAATAATCGACCGATATTGTTCCGAGGTTTTGTAATTTATTAGCACGCAACAACGGCATCACTACATTGAACATGAGCTAAAATGAGAAGAAAAGAAAAAAAATCAGTCACGAGGTGAATTTCATAGATCTTTTAAGTGGCAATGTATTTTTTTGAACTTCAACTAGATATTGGTCCGAAGACATGCATTTTATTAAGGTTCGGATCATTAATGGAGTTGGCAGCCACATCGTCGTTCTTTGGAGCCGCCTTGCCGTTGTCCACCTCTGGGCCCTCGTCCGCCTGCAGCTCCGCCATTGCAACGATATTTTAGAAAGGCATAAAGCAGCCAAAACAACCACTAGAAACTCACCACCATGCAAGCATTGCATCGATATTTTAGCATTTTATTCAAATTTCTAAAGAATTTAGAGAAATTATGCGTGTTTTACGTATCGACATTTGCTTGTTGTGAATGGTTCGGATGTTGTCCCGGGGGCCTTTAGGTCCGTGTCCCTAGATTACGAGAATAGAAGAAATGGAAGTTTCGGGGGCTTCGACTTCGACTTTTGACTGACCCCAACATTTAACTCTTCGATGGCCTAAAAAGAGTAATCAAAGTACGCGTGTTGCAAGATTTTAATTAAGTTGTTTTCTCTAAAATTCGCCAAAAAATATGCCAAGCCCCTTAATTGATAATCGAACTCAAAATTGACAAATACGAAAGACCGCACGGTTCCTGTGCTATTGGTCAAACGGCTGCAATTGAAAGGATGATTTTATAGTCATAAGTCTCTTGGAGATCACTTTCCATATTTTTTTTTCTCAAACTTTTGACCCGTTTGACATCTTACTAGTCACTTTTGCCATGTGGGTGTCGGTCATTAAATGTCAGTCGCTGGTGGCATGTGTCTAGCCGTGATCCCCCATCCCTAGATCCCACGGTCATGGCCTATGTGCCAATACATCTCTTTTTCAACGTTGGGCATCGCCGCTGATGTTGGAAATTCTCCCTAAAGAATTTTGATAATAACGAAAATTTATTCAAAGCTCATGTTTTAAACATGCAAAGGAGTTAGGATCCGACTCTACAAGTATATCGGTCAATTTTCACTATGTCTTTTCATTGTGTGAAGGCGCTCTAATTAACTTGAGTCACAAAATTGATGCTTATGATCAATACACGACATCTTATTAAATGGAGATGACTGATTACACTGTTTGGATTTCCAATAGTTCATCTCTATCTTTCATTTGAACGTCATTTTCGGCATAAGCTTCTTCAATAACCCTCAATTTATGAACTGAAAGAGTTTGCATCTTTGTGTGTTGAAAGTCCAATGCTGCACTTAAAAATGAGTTTCTCAATCCCAAACTTTGTTGCCGGGGGCATTGATATTTGTTCGATTTATGTGATTCAATCAAGTCCTTGGGAACTACATCCATTGCCCAAACAAATCCTCGAGCTCAAGCCAACTAGTGAATTTGAAGGGTATCGATTGGTATTTTTTGGATATAAAATTTGTTATAAATATATTAGTTTCAGATTTTTCATGATATTAACTCAATTAGACATTCCATTTCTCTCATGAGAATGACAAAAGCAACCAAAACAGCCACTAGAAACTCACGACCATGTAAGCATTGGATCGACCAAGCAAGACGAAGTGTTGTGAACATGATAAAATTGGTGCTTGATCTTCGCATCATAATTTAGGGCCCATTCCATTTTCACTTTAAGCAAAAAAAAAAAATTTCCTTTTGCTTTCCGAGAAAATTATATCATATCATTCAAATTCACAAAGAATTTGGAGAAATTATACATGAATTAACCTTTCAAAATTTGCTTGTTATGAAAGCTTTATATTTGGGCCTTTTAAGTAATTGGATTTCTACACCTGTGTCCCTAGATTATAAAAAGAAAAGAGAGGAAATTTCGGGTGTTTCAACTTTATTTTGTACTAGCCCCAATATTAACTCTTAGATAGTCTAAAAAAAGGCATTTGCTTGTTTATCACGTTTTACATGATTTGTGCAAAATTATCTTGCTAACAACAAAGAAAAAAGACATTATTAGATATAGTATAAAATTGAAAAACCTTGTCTTCATTATTAGATATAGTATAAAATTGAAAAACCTTGTCTTCATCATTCATCTTCTAACAACTCATCTATTTTTTTATTTTATTATATCAAAAACCTACTATCTTGGTGAAGTTTTCATAAATTTCAAGTCTCTTTATTTACTATATCAAATAATTTATATTTTTTTCCTTACTATATTGGTGAGTGTTTTTGTGCAGAGCATGTAAGATGTTAAAGAAATATCTAGAAATACATTAAAAACATGAAGCACAATGAGGTATCTTGATATTTTTTCATAAACCGTTTATTGATGATATTCATTTTTGTCAATCAAGATTAATGAAATTTCACTTGCATTTTTCAATAAAAAAATCTTATGTTTTGATTTAATTATATTTCATCTACTTAACAAATTATCCATAAATCTAATGGACAATATAGACAAAAAGTAGATTTCTTGGAAAATTTCTTTTTTCGACAAAACAATTTTTTACGGAAGTAATGTCTAACAATAAAAAAAAATAAAACATAGTGCTTTTAATATACATGGAAAATCAACAATAAACAAAACTAAACATATAAAATCCTTAATTATGATATAAGGATCCTACATAAATATAGAAAAACTTTTAAAAAGGGAAAGTAAATAAAATTGGGACCACCGATTCAAACTGCAACTAAACGAAAGAGGGTAATTTTGTCGTCGTAGTGCAAATTGAGTTAATTTAATCATATAGTGAAAATAGCACCTCTCAACCAATTTTTATGGAAGTAACACTCTGTAGGAATGAATGAGACTTTTCTTCCTTATCGAGAAATAAGATGAGTCTCACGATATAGGTGGACACGGACTCTTTAATCACACTTAGAGTTCCCAATTGTACTATTTTCATTCAAAATTACAATATTTATCATGTGTTTTTTATTTTGAATTTTTTTAGTTAATAGGCTATAAATTGAAGAATGTCCAAGTTTATATAATGAAAATAATAACATGTGCTTTTTATTTTAGATTGTTTTATATTTAATAGGTTAATTATTGAGCAAGAGTGCGCGCGCGCATGTGGGTAGATTATAATTATTAGTTGAATGAACGGTAAAATAAAAGTCATTTTTACTCTAGATAACTAAAATTTTGAAATTGATACCCAAGCGCATAAAAAACATTTAACAATCTTAAATTATTACATATTTTGTTTTCTGTGGGAATGAAAGCATTTTGAAAGCGAGTCTGGCAGAAGCATTTCCAGTTTGATGAATTGTTGCATGGTAAAGAATTTTCGTCGCATCACTCAAGATCCTATCAATGCCCAGATGTAGATAAACTTCTTTTCAAGACAAAAATTGTATTGGCAGTTCATATTCTTTCAAATTTACCTTTTACTAGTACTTTGAACGGTGAATTTTATTAGGGAAAAATGTCTAATTAGTCATAAATATATTATACAAATGCTAATTCGATCTTAAATTTTTCAATTTTGTCAATTCAATCCTAAAATTTTGTGCGAAATTCCAATATACTCTTCTAGGCCAAATTTCACTTAAAATAGCTAACGTGATGGTCCAAACATTGCGGGTCATGCTATGTGACACACTAGTGTATCGGCAATTTTAGATTGGAAAAATACTTGGGCATGATCGATTTCAACTCATGCTTGTATTATAGTAAAATTATTTGCTATCAACTCATTGACGCTTGGGCTGAACTAAGCATAAATTTCTTGTGTCCTTATCGTCCCTTCATATGTTTCTTTTAGTGATTTCGCATCAAATTAAAAATATAAGGTCCCGTTAGTTTTCGTGTTAACTTTCGCAAAAATTATGTACTTTTATTAATCCATAGCATTCTCATTCATCTTTTGACTTTTTGGTACGCATCGAAAGAACTCATCCCTATTTATACATCTTAAAATTTTATTACCCAAAGAGTGAGAATCTGCACGTTGACATGCATGTGCATGTCTCCTTTTATAATTTCATGCTAAAAAAGAAAAAAAAGAATCTTTTTCCAAGGAGGAGAACTTGTGGACATAAATATAAAAGTAAAACAATCATTTTCTCACCAGAAGAGAAAAATAAAAAAAGAAAAGAAAAGAGGAAAAACGAAGATGGCCAAGAAATAAAAGATGTGGACTTTACTTTGGGGCTAATTTGGTCATGGGCTGAGAAATTGATGAATGGGCTGACCGGCGGGCTGAAGTGTTCTGATATGGGCTGGGCTGGGTTCTGAAAATGGTCGAAGACTCGAAGTGGGCTGGTTTGTTCCTTTTTTTCTTAGTGGACCTGTTTTAATGAAAAGTTGTGTGGGCCTTAGGGCCGGCCCGGTCTTTAGGCTAGCCCGGACCGATAGGGTCTGGATCAGTTTAGTAGGGCCGGGTTTTCTGACCCGGTCCGAATTATTTTTTTCTAATAATAAAAATAAAATAATAAAAAAAGAGTGAGATTAACAAGCCATTTGCCATATCATGCCGCATACATTAAAAACCATGTCCTTCATGAAAATGGAGACAATCACTCACGACGGTGACCCAATTCGTTAATGTTCCACTCGCAATCGTTCATATCTCCACTCACAGCGAGTACAATCGCAATTTTCTAAAACCAGGAAAATCAACTGACACCGAGCTCTTCTAGTTAGACGTTTACCATCATTCTTGAGGGAATAATGCTTTGCAAAATGGTTGGGGAAGCAAAAGTTACACCAACCTCATCACATCACGAGTTCCCAAATGCAATCTTAACAAAAAGAAACCAAAGAAACAATCACCAGGCTCAAACACTAGCAAGTCTAGCGTACTTGTAATTGCTTAGATTTTGATTACTGACTTCTCAATGTTCTTCCGTTGTTACTTTTTGTATTTTCTATCATTCGGCCAACTATGTATGTTTCTTTTAATCACTGTCATCCCTCTCTTTTAAATTATAAAAAAACCTAAAAATAAAAATTTCCTTTTTTTCCTTTTTTTTTTTTTTTTTTTTTTTTTTTTTATACCAAAGAAAGAAGAAGAAGCAGCAACAGATCGATTACGTGAATTTTCAACAGCACCTCTACTATAATCATGAAATTTCAATTCAAACTTTATGTAAAAATTGCTCTAAATGTATTTTTGAATTTGAACTATATAGATCCGAATACATGCATTTTATCAAGGTTGGGATTATTGATGGAGATGGTGGCCACAACGTAGCATTTATTTACTTGACAATATACATGGATAAGGCTCGTTGATCTTTGGTCACAGCCTTGGTTCACCTAGCTTTGCCTTTTTTCCCAAAGTGGAGATAAATATCATCTCTCTGAAAGTATATTTGGATTGAATCCATAGGGTTGGTTAATGAGAAATAAAATAAAATCTGAAATTTTTATGTGATTGGTAGACTAAGCACTATTTCAATTCTCAAAAGAGTAATGATTTGCATAGATCACTCACTTGTTGGAGTGACCCGTATATGTTATTTTAATAGAATGTTTTTTAAAGTGTGATGCATATTATACTTTGAACATTGGTAAAATTTTATTTTTAACATGAAACAGCCTGTAAAAAATATTTATGGGTTTAATCTGTGGGGTTTGTTAACTAGATATAAAATAAATCTGAAATTACGTCTAATTGGTTATAGGCAAACTAAATATTATCTCAATTCTCAAAAGCAGTGTGATTTGCATTGATCACTCTCTAATTGAAGTGACCCATATGTGTTACTTAAATAAAGCATTTCTAAAAGCTTGATACGTATTATACTTTGAATTTGTCACTAGTAAAATACTACGCTTTGGCATAAGCTTTATCAAGTATGTTGGGTCAAATAATAAAAATGACCTCAGCCACATTTCTATAAGGAATGTTTAGATTGATGTAACATTTACATGTGGGGTCATCATACTGAAAATCTCTTAATCATTGCAAGCTGACCAATTTGGTCAATCAACTTTTCTATTTCTTGACAACTAGATCTGTTAATAATATACAAATTAGTCCTTTCGGCATAATCACAATCTAAAATTATTGACGCAAATATTTAATAGCTTTCCAAATTCATAATGATTAAATTTACATGTGTAGCATCATAGAACTTTATGTTTTTACATTGATTTTCATCTATGGATTATCGGTAGTATATTTGTTAGGAGTGGCTAAGAGGGAAAGAGAGGGTTCTAAAACACAACCATATTTAGATGAAGGTAAGAGCAAAGGGAAATGACTAAAAAAGGTTCGGAGCGATGAATCCAATTAATTTTACATTCATCTAAAATCCTTTTGCATTCCTCGACGTACAAAGGGATTCGGAAAATTCAAAGAAATCTTTCTATTACTTAGAATATTTTCTTTTACTAAAAATAAAGTATTCTCTTTAAAATGATTTACAAATTAAACCAATAAAAAATATATATTTATCGTCTATCAAAAGGTTTAGATATTACTAGTGATAATAAAAATAATTTTTATTGACTAATTATTTCAAATAATATGAATAGTTATTTTTAATAATTTATTTTTCGAAAAAAAAAGGACAATTCGTTAATCTTTCTCGCTCTTATCCTTATTTTACACCTATTTATAATACACAAAGTAATAAAATGTCATGATACATTTCTTTATTCATTTTTTATACTAATAATAATTCCTACAAATTTTTGGTAATTATCTAGATTTCCTTCTTTTCCAGAATCCAAACATGCGTAAGCATCCTTCGTTCGAGCATCGACACAATTTTCATTTCTGCGTGTAATTGGGTACGAGGAAGAGCAATTTTAAGGTTTTCGACTGATCGTTTCTGTGTTCGAGTGATTTGCGTTCTTGAGCGGACGTTGGTGGGTAGTTTCTCCGTGAGCTTCATCGTGAGGGAAGGGTTCCCGATCGAGTCGAGTTAGACTTGCCCACTTAGGAGTCAGATAAGGGCAGGCACTCCACGCTCGATTCCATGGCTTCGTCCTCCTCCAGTAATGCCCAGGAAGATCAGGTACTGACGCTCCATTACTATACAGAACAGGCAACTGTACTGTGCAGAGAGTGGTTTTTGTTTCTTCCGGTAATGGGTGAGCCGTGAATTGCCCGTGGATTAAGTTTTGGCGACACATTCATGGTTCAAATGATGATGGGTGTTTAAAAAATCTTATTTTTGGCTGGAATTGCTGAGGGATGAAGCATGAGATGCTGTTCCGCTGATTAGAACATTGCATCTTTGTGCTCTATAGCGTCAGGAGTACCATTTTTTGTATGATTATAGTATGACAGAACTGAGCTGTACACCTTTGAGAGCTTGGTTTTGTTTGTTTTTGTAGGTGTTGGTGGAGGAGAAGTCCTTTGCAAGAACACTGATACTAAACAGACCCAAGCAACTGAATGCTGCTTCATATCATATGGTAAATGTCTCTTATCTGGCTGCTGGATACTCTGCGCAGTTGGGTCTTCCTTCATTCTTGCTGTTTGGTTGGGAGTGTTGCGTGGGCTTCTTTTGTTATATCGTTGCCAATTTGCTGTCTCTCTGTCGAGGCTTTTCAATCTATTCATGGGTGTTGCTTTTACAAAATGGCCACATAATTTGTATGTTGGGTTTTCCTATCATGTAGCACCTGAAATCCTGCACTCTCAAGAAAGTTCTTTCCACAATGCAAAAACTTTTTAATCAGTGTTTATCAGACAGGTTCAACTGAATATCTGATAGCATTATCTACTTTATTATTTGAAGTTGGTACATTTTCCTGCTCTTGTCTTGCATTTGACAAATACTTTGGAGAGTGCATGGAGTTTTGTTAAGAGCAGGAGAAGTGTTCTGATTAACTTTTTGGGATTTTATTATTTTGCTAGGCAATAATGAATGTGCACCTTTCATACGAACTTGCACATTATGAAAGGTCACAGGGGAAAGAAAGTTGTTTTAGAAGATCAAGAATCAAATCTGGCAATGTGCAGTACATGTCAAGGATGATGTAAATCCCACTTAATATATGCGAGTCTCTTTGTAGCATAGTTCAGCCTGAATAGCCTCTTTTTGTTGCATCCACCAAAAAATATCTGTGGAATTGTCATGTAGTAGTACCATTGTTTACTGCTTTTTGAATACCTTTTATGCCTTTTTTTGATTGTGGTAGTCACTTTGTTGGCAGTTGGGTTCTGTTGTCATTTCACATAATTTATGTATGTGTAGTGACATATTTGACTCCTCTTGGTTGTCTCAAACCTCAATAGTTCACATTTTTAATTAAGCTTTGTTTGCTTATGTGGTTATTTTAAAACTATTTATTGCCTTTATATGCAGATATCTCGGTTATTGGAACTTTTCCTTCTTTATGAGAAGGATTCTAATGTGAAGTTGGTAATCTTAAAGGTACATTGCTTCCTACAAAGCTTTTCTTAGGACTGTTAATAGCCCTCCAAGTTGCACAAGTGGAAATGGCAGAATTGTTATCCTTGAGATTGTCTTTTGGGAGACTGATAATACTTTTTTGCCATGAAAATCGGTAGAGTTTAGTGGACTTAGTTTAGTGAAAATTCTTTTGCTGGTGTACCATTTAGGGCTGCTGCACTCATATATAATTTCCAAAATGTATAGTCAATTAATTAATATACTTCAGCAGCAAGGTAAATTATGTTTTGTTAGCTTCTTTGACTGCATTTAAAGACCTGTTTTTTGGGTAAAATATCATACACATGGGCACTAGTAATATACAATATGGGAAATAATTCTGGAGCTTTTGGGAGTTGGATGGCCTTTCAAATGTCTGGTTCTGAGTTACAGAGGGTGTACTATGGCTTCGAATTATTGTTGGCTGTTTACAAATTTGGCATTGGTCAATCATTTGGAAGGGTAAACAACCCAAAGATGTCTGTCATTGAAGTCGTTTATGTCAGCCACAACAAAGTGCTTATCTATATAGGCTACACAGCCATATTTTTCTCAAGTTTGACATCGCATTGAAGAACAGTTGTTAAATTGGTCTTGTCAGCATTGATTGAAATTGAGGAGGCGATTGTTGGCTACTTTAAATTGCAATACTTTAATTATAGCTTGATATTTTCAGATCTTGTGGCCATTATCTCCTCGGAATTGACTGTTTTGTCTGTGTTTTTGTTTCTGTAGGGAAAAGGAAGAGCTTTTTGTGCTGGTGGTGATGTTGCAGCTGTTATGCGTGAAATCAACAATGGTAAAGATCATTTTAGTTGTTACATGGTTCATCTCATACTGACTGTAAAAAATGGGGCCAAATTGCACCTATATCTCATTATAAGTAGATGCACTTAGTTTTCCAATGTCTTACAATGAAGTTTCACATGCCAATCTTCTCAATCCATCCTTCATTAACCTATCAAAATGATCACCTTGTGCATCAGTTTCAGACAAGGCTTGATCTCTGATATATGCAATTTATATGGTGTTTGTTTGGACTTGGAAAATGCGTGATTGGTGATAATATTGGTTTCCGTAAATATTCTAGGAAGATGGAAGTCAGGTGCAATCTTCTTTCGGACAGAGTTCACTTTAAATTATCTGATGGCAACATACAGTAAACCTCAGGTGATCTGATATTAATGTGTATCTTTTTGGGAGTTCATAATAGTGACATTGATGTTAGTGTATCTAAGGAATCTTCATTTGGATGTATATGCATAGTCTTACTTTTTACATGCTGGTTTCAATGAAGGTTTCAATCTTGAATGGCATTGTCATGGGAGGAGGGGCTGGTTGTTCCATACATGGTAGTTTTCGCGTGGCAACAGAAAATTCGGTATTGCCCCTTCATGTTGGTTTACATTTCCTTTTTATTTACTGTTATAGTTTGTGGCAGTCAGTGTTCAGTTGTAGCACACAGGTTACTTTGAAGCTTGTCTGATTTAGAGAGTGCATTCCTTTGAAGAAGACTTTTTTTAGCATTAGGTGCTTTGCTGATGTCATTTATCTCGTTTACCATTTTACTAGTTATGGCTGATTCGCAGGTTAATTATTTACTTAAAATGCTGGTGAAATTGTTTTAATTAATGGACATCTCCTTTAAAATAGACCATGTGTTCTTTGTTTCAAATTCTGGTTGAAGAAAGATAATCATGATGCATTTTGATTTAATATTATCATCCACCCAATCATGGGTGGTTGGTATAGCAAATAAAATAATTTAAGATTATTATCACTAGATGTGGGGGTGAACAAGATTCAGTGAGGCAGGCAGAATCACAGACCCAAATAAATTGGTCATCCCTACTGTCATCAACATTTGTTTGAAGCAGGAGGATGATAGGAGGTACCCAAAAAGGTAGCACCAGAAGAATATGAGAGCTCAGGTGCCCAAAAGAATAACTACCAAACGTGAAGGATTCCTAATTAAGTTGTTATTCTTTCATTGTTCTAGACTCTTCAGGCATAGACCCTCATTTTACACCATGAATGAAAAACTTTACAGTGTGGTTGAAGGTTGGAGTTCTTGGGGGAGAATGCACAATGGAAAGTAGCCTGCCATTTTGCCCTTCTTGGGCTACATCTGGTGATTTCAAAATATGCTTAGTCCCTAAAGAGCACGTACATTTGAATAGTGGAATGCTTCCCTGATTTTAATATGTGGATAATACATATCTAGATGGGCAGATTCCACAGAAGTTAATACAGGACTTTCATAAATTTGGTGTGCTCACACTTATATGTACCTGTTAATTATCTGAAATAGTGATTTGAGATCAGTTGACCCCACTTTACGAAACTGAAATTCTTGTTTGCTTAATAAATGAGGCAGGGTAGATGTCTATTGGCAATTTGTAAAGCACATGTTTGCTTGTGGAACATAAAATGATTATTTTCTCAGTACCTTTTACCACTTGTTATGCAATTGGTTTAATAACCCAGAGAATCTAACCGGTACTGCAGATATGTGTTAATCTGAGTGCCTCATGTAAGCAAGCAGTTGGTGGGTGCCATTGTGTTGTGATTGTCCAGTTTCTTGTTCCCTAAACATCATATCAAGATTTCCAGCAGCTTTTATTAGCATGGTTTGGTTAACCTCATTGCAGGTTTTTGCTATGCCTGAAACAGCTCTGGGTCTCTTTCCAGACGTAGGTGCCTCGTATTTCCTGTCAAGGCTTCCAGGACATTTTGGTAATGGCCAACAACAGAAAAAGGGCACTTTGTTTTCTCATTGAGTTTTACAAGTCAATGTTGATTGAAGATAAAAAGTTTCTAACTTCTGGAAGTATGTAGATATACTTACTGGTTAAAGGTTTGGTTGTTATATGTGTCAGTAGCATTCTACTGGTAGTGCTAGTGAAAGTGCTAGTCCTAACTATGGATGACTGAGAAACTTATGTGACAACCAAAATATTTGAGTTCTTGAGTCTACATATCATAAGCTGGTGGGCTTCCATCTTGTGTTCTGCAACTATGGCAGATTTTACTACTGTGTTGATATGGTATTTTGGAAGCATAATCTTTGGAAGTTTACATAACTTGAGATGAGGAAATTTGCCTCAAATCATATGTCAAGAGGACAAACAGTGCCATCGATGGAGGCACAAATGATACACAATAGTAGTTATATGGCTAGTTGATGCTACTTAATGAAATGCAGGCTTGACATTCTTTAGTGACCATCCACTTCTTACACTTTGATTATAACCTGGAGGGTGTGAGAAGGAAATAATGTTCTTTTTGGTGTTTTGGGTTAAGCCTTGGTTCAGTCGCTCCTTTGTGAAAGATGGAAAAATTCCAAGCTGGAATATGC
This sequence comes from Corymbia maculata, assembly GCA_014182735.1. Lineage (NCBI taxonomy): Eukaryota > Viridiplantae > Streptophyta > Magnoliopsida > Myrtales > Myrtaceae > Corymbia > Corymbia maculata. The sequence goes on along the minus strand of CM024686.1, from coordinate 16,260,150 downwards.
ATGTTAATTCTTTTTCTTTTTCTTCCCATTTAAAGCTGAAAGATGAATCACACATGTGACTGCATTCAATTGTTTTGTGCTTTTGCTGGCACTTCATTTGTGGCTTTGGGATCTTGAGTAAAATCATAAATTTTATCATTGATGCCCTGACTTGAACTGTAAATAGCATTTTGCATGAGAACTTGTGGAATCCCTTATAGATTTGGATCTGAGACTATGTTATTTGATTTAGTGTTTAGAAAAGAGAAGAATCTGATATGCACATCTTTAACCTGAAGTCCAGGGTTATAGTTTTAATTTCTCTGTATCAACCTGGATAATGATTTTTTTTTTTTTTATCAATTATGCTTGATCTTTTATTGTCTTGTATCAAAATTTGAGATTCTCTCCGTTTGCAATTAAACCTGATCTTGACATGCAAGAACCATTTTTCCTGTGGACTAGTTTCAACTTACATATCTTGCAATACTAAAGATAAAAATCATGCACTAGATTTCAGCTCATATAGTCTTGTACTTTTGTGTTAGATTGTCTGTCTTCTGTTACACTTGTTAGTCCAGAGTCCTGTCTAAATATTGAAATCTACCGTGCTTCTTTGTTATCTGTGCCAGGGGAATATCTTGGTCTTTCTGGTGCTAGATTGGATGGAGCAGAGATGCTTGCATGTGGCCTTGCAACTCACTTTGTTCCCTCGGCGGTATCCATCTGCTTTTACTTCAGTTTTATGATTATTGCTTGATGAATGTAGAAGGTACATGGGGAAAAAGGGAATAGACAAAAGCACAGTAGACCAATATGATATTCAGCACTAGAGGTTGTTAGAAAAGTACCGCTAAAGGAAAGGTGAAGAAGTTTTATTAAGCAAAGAAAATAGGAAGTATAGAAGAGCATTACAAACTGTACAATTAGCACTTATTAGGGAAAGCATGCCTTGTCCTTTGATTCATTTTAATACTCAAAGCTAGGGAAATGTCTGATGTTTGTTGGAAGAATGTTGTCATGTTGACAGAATGAGATGTGCTGAAAGGTGGATTATTTCTTTATATTGTTTTACAACAGGAAAATGATTTCCTTTCAAGTCCCTTTATTTTCAGTTATATGTCTTGTTGGAGGAAAGGTCTCCCTCTCTCTATTTTTTTGGGTGCATGTGGGTCTAGTATGTTGGCTGGAAACCATATAGGACCACGTTGATACTGATAGATACTAGTGACACTAAATATCATTGAATATTACGCGATAAAAGATCGGATCTGAAAATTAGACAGTGTGGCTGAGAGAACTGCTTCCTTGGTGGATGTGCACAAATGAAAGAATTAGAACTGAATGTGCATTCTAGAAAGCTTCAAAAGATATTCCTGTAGGTAAGACCTGGGAAATTCAACCAAAGAAGGTTTGGACCTGTCAAACAATTGCCTCCTCATGTTTCATGGATGAAGTGTGACAGTTTGGAAGTGGGCCATGTTGGGATCTGTGGATAGACTATGCATAAGTTCAAAGTTTTGGGAGAAAATCCTGGCATTTGAGGTCTTGTATGGGATGGAATCTTCAAAAGATATGTAAGAAGGCACGCTTATGTAAATAAAAGTCAGTTAGAAGTGAAAACACTTAAGTCAGGTTGTTGCTAGTTTGGAAAGCTAGGCCAGTGCTAAATTTATAATAGTCACCTGTGTTCCTGTGCTGGAAAATAGATGTTCATTCTCGCTTTCATTTCCTATGGTTGATTGATCTTTGTATGTTCATGACATTGTTCAGAAATTGCCATCACTCGAAGCAGCTCTACACACGGTAGATTCTAGTGATGAAGCCATAATTTCAGCAATCATTGGTGAATACTCTGAGCTGCCTATGTTGAAAGGGCAAAGTTCATACCATCGGTTAGTTTCAACCTTCCATTTCCTGTATCTTCTTGTTGAGTTTTTTGAACGGTTTTGTCTAGCAGTCCATGCAGAAATGTTCTCATTTAGAAAATACCAAGAAACCTTCAAAACTTAATTCATGTGGAAAGAGGATATATTAGTTATAGATAAAACAAAACAACATGAAATAAGAAAGGAAATTAAGAGAAAGAAACTTGCATTTTTACCAAACCAAGGACTTGTCGACATAGCACAACTTTATACCTCTATGATATACTGGTAACTGTGTGTAGACTTCCAACTTTAATCAAGAAGCTTGAGTGGCTAGCGTCAGATCCTGCTGACTCACTCATGCAATCAATGTCTCATTCGTCATTTTCCAATTGTGTTTTTGACAGGTTGGATGTCATCAATAGGTGCTTCTCACGAAGAACAGTGGAAGACATTCTATCTGCTCTTGTAAGCTGTTGTTGATTTTGTTCGCCATTTCAAGTCATCCTTGTGCTTTTTAGAAAGTGCCTCTGCAGATGTATTATGTATGTGCATGAGCTCTTTTATGGGGTAATTTCTCAATCTGGGCACATTATGTTGATTTCAACATTTCCTTGATCTCTCTTTTGCAGGAGCGAGAAGCCACAAATAAGGTGGATGATTGGATCCTGGCCTCAATTCAGTCATTAAAGAAAGCATCACCAACAAGCCTTAAAATTTCTCTTAGATCGGTGAGATTGCCGAATCTTTTGAGATGTTAGTAGTGCTACTTATAGATAATGTGAATTGTGAAAATGTCTGAATGATCTCCATCTAAGACATGCCAACCAACTTCTTGTTGTAATGTCAGGTAAAGGGAATGGCATCATTACTGTAAGAGAAAACCGAGATTTCCTTTCCTTCTCTTTTTGGCCATGGATCACCTACTGGAACAAATATCATGACAACTGTGTGCTTATTTTAAATTTTAGACTTGCAGGCATATGCCTATGACAACATCATGTGCATTAGTGTCTCCGACCTTTATAATGGCCACCTTTATTGATTAGAACATAAAGAATAATAATTGACTTAAAACACCTGTGATAGATGGATGAATAAAGTAATAGCCAAAATTCATAGTTGGGCTGTGCAGTATTTGCTCACTGACTGCTCGATGAGTGTAGTAGAATTCGATTCTCCATCCTTTCATAAAGGTCAAAGTGCCTGGAGTATCTACAATCACTCGATTTGTTGTAAAAGAGCAATTTTCTGCAATAGTTAATTAAGTTGCACAATTGCGTTAGTTGACATTAGAGATAAGTGGAGAGTAAGGTTAGGCAGGTGACCTGTTTAAAAATTGTTAAATGGTCATACTTATGAGCATTGATCTGGCAATTGCAGATAAGAGAAGGTCGACTACAAGGAGTTGGGCAGTGCCTTGTACGAGAATACAGAATGGTTTGCCATGTTATGCGAGGCGAAGTCAGCAAGGACTTTGTTGAGGTTCTGTAATTAATCAGATGACTGTTGTATAGTTTAATTTGAATCCGGTTGATAAAGTGACACTTGTCCATCTATGCAGGGCTGCAGGGCCATACTTGTGGATAAGGATAGGAACCCAAAGGTTTGACAAGCGTTCTTTTCCATTTTTCAGTGTCATTCCTATTCTTTTTATTCCCTCGTCATGAGTTGCTTTATGGAGATTTTATCCTTCTTTTTTGTAGTGGGAGCCTCCTAGATTGGACCTTCTCAGTGACAAGATGGTAGACAAGTATTTCTCCAAGGTGGATGATGAAGGCTGGGAGGATCTAAAGCTACCCCCAGATCGAACTTGCCTGCATCTGCCATTGCAAAGCTGTAACTCTTGGTATGGCAGATTTTCGCTGTCAATAAGTTAGGTGGTACCGCATGGACTAAACTGCATGATGTGGAATAACTATCTAAATAATGAGTTATGGAAAAGACTGTCACTACAACGAACTTTAGACACAATCCAACGTGAGGTCAATGGCTGAAGATGGACGACTGAAGATTTGAGTTGAACAATTTTTGCATTGTATCTAGAGCAATTGCTCCATTCATCAATATGAGTGACTCGTGATGCTCATTAATCTTATTTCAGCTCGTGTATGATCTTGGTAAATTTAGCCTTCTTAGGAAATAAAATCATGGCAAGCATTGCAGTATCTTTTTTTTCCTTTCTTCTGAGCAAATCGTCCATCTTTTATGGATTTCTCAAAGCAAAATAGTAGTGATCCCGTTAAGAAAGGGGTTCTTCCTGTTCAGATTGTTTTGACTCAAAATTTCTACTTTGCATCTAAGTAGAGATTATGCATACATTGCATGCGTCGCAGCTACATGCTTCTGCATGAGTTTGTGGCGACTTATGAATGAATCCTATTGACTTTCTTACCGTCTATTGAACGATGGAAGTCCTCTTCCATATTAGGATCAGTAACCATCTATGACGCATGATGCCCTCGGCTTGCTGGACTGTCGTCGAGAGGAATATATTGTCTTTATAGATGGCTACTACCCCTTTTGCTGGTTGCTCATGTCGCGTTGAACGAGGCCTATACAGTGAGTCAAGCAGAGCGCAAAAGTTTGTGTATCTGGTCGGAAAGAGAGATCCATTTGCATTCATTGCTAATTTCTGGTTTCCTTCTCTTTGGGAAATGAAGCAGGCTCTGGACACACGTTTGTGTTTAACCCATAGGGTTAGTTAATTTAGATGGTAATATGCTAACGGAGTATTATCTCAATTCCCAAAGAAGTGGAACTTGTTACTACTGTAAAAATTATGCGCTTTAGTATCAAATATACCTCCACCTTGGTCAAATTATTTTTTCAAAGCCGGCTTTTAGATTTTAGAAATAAATGAGATTGAAGTCACAAAAGAAAGCACGGGTATATACTAAAACTTGTCAATTAGTGCAAAATAATCCTTCCTCTAGGTTGGTCCAATTTAGCTATCAAGACATGACGTCAATGATCGGAGATGAATACGTGAAAAATTGACTTGACAATACTTGTGCTGTACATCTGATAGAGCAATTGCTGTCATCAATGAGTGAAAGTCTTCCTGAAAGGAGTGAAGTTCTTAGCTATTTCACAAGAAGAGATATGATGAAACCACGTAGTCAGCAAATAAGATGTAGAAGATCAGATATGTCCGAACAGATTGTTCATTCTAACCAAATTTGATGTAAAACATCAGATAGAGCTACACAGATTGTTTCTTCTACTTTTGAGTCTTGGTAGAGATTATGCATACACTGCATCCTTCGCCTGGTACATGCTTCTGCGTGAGTTTGTAGTAATTTATAGACGAATCCCATCGACTTTCTTACCATCTGTTGGCCGATAGAGGTCCTCTTTGGTATGAGGTCAGTAATCATGTAAGCCGACGCCATAACGTTCTCAGCAAGCTTGACCTTCTTGTTACAGAGGGCGACTGTCCCTTTTGCTGCTTGCTCATGTTGTGTTGAACTGGACAAATACAGTGAATCAAGCAGAATGCAAGAGTTTGAAAGTGTCTTTGATTGGAGACAGGGATCCTTTTGCATTCATCACTAAAATTGTGTTTAGTGCGTGACAATTTTCACAATTTCTGGGTTGCCTTTTCTCTCGAAAACGAAACAGGCTTCCAATATACATTGAGGCTGGTTAATTAGAATTCTAAAAATCTAAAATTTTCATTTGAATGGTTATATGTAAACTAAATATTATCTCAATTCTCAAAAAGAAATCATGAATTGTGTGGGATTGCTCTCTAATTGGGAGCGACCTGTTTGTGTTATTTTAATAATACATGTTAAAATGTCAATGTATACTATACTTTGAACTTACCATTGCTGCGAAAAGACACTTAAGTACTAGTTTTAACTTCACTTTGGGCAAATCATATATTCTAACAACAGCTATTATACTTCAAGGTTGGTGCAATCAAAGTGTAATTAACTCATGATTTTTGTTAAACTGATGAGTTGAAATCTCTTTATTAGCTACACCCACTTTGGGATTTTGAATACACATGGCATCGATTGGTGTTGCATCGAAAAAAAAAGTTTGAAAAATTGAACAGAAAAGATATTAAAAAATTAAAAGGAAAAAAGGACAATAAAATTAAAAGAAAAAGGGGAAAAATTAAAATTAAAATTAAAAAAATGAAATAAAAGTGTATATCGAGATTGGGGGCTCACAACCCTTCATTTGCGTAGGGTGTCAAGGAGTTGGATCGGGCCTAGTTTTCATGATGCCCAACCCAACCTAAAATCTTATAAGGGCGCACTTAACTCGCCCGAGACCCGAATACCATATAGCCAAAAAGAATGGGCCAGGTTGGGTCTCATTGCCGAAGCAGGGACGGTGTGGCCACCCGCTTAACGTTAAGCTTCCTCTAGTAGAGTATGCTGCTTCTTTTTTTCAGACTTTCGGTCTTTTTTGTGCTTTTTAATCTAATTTTAATAAAAGTTAGGAGAAAGTGGCCTCTTTCCGGTCAATGTTATACTTTCACTAACATAATGATCAAGAAAAGAAACAACAATTAAAAACAAAAAGTCAAAGCAGCATCTTTCGTCATCAAATTGGACAAAACTAGTGTAGATACTTGATTGGACTAAATTAGATAAGATTTATGATTTGATTGTATAAATTAAAAATTTTAAAATTTAATTACATTTTCATGACTAGTTTTTGAATTTCGATTGCACCTATTCTTAGATTTTTATCTTATATATACCCAAACATTTGGTATTATCAAAATTAGCTTTAGCCTCTCAATTAGCCATAGCATGAAGACGTGCATTCGTGGCTAATTATTTCCGTATGGGGCAGAACTCATTACCGAGAACCTTTGGTCAAATAATAAAATTATTTCAGCCAAATTTATACGGGGGAATTGTTTAGATTGATCTAAAATTTAAGGATAACTTCTTAAATAAATTTTAAGGGAAATTCATCGAGTGTCGCGATCCTATAAGTCAATTTAACTCTATTAAACAGGTTTGGGCCTCAACAACAGCAACAAAAAAATTTAAAATTGAAACTAATGGAATTAGGCCTCGATTGTTTCATGGAAATAAATAATTTAGAATTTTTTTTTTAAAAATTTCCATTTATATCACTTATAAAAATGAATAAATAAAAAATATTTTCATTATTTATTAAAATATTTAGAAATAAATTATTATCATAGGCGGTCGTTCATAGGAAAAACAAATGAAACATCTGTTAAAATAGAAGATTTGGGGGTCATACTTAAAAGGGGACAGGACATGAAAGTGGTAGAATCATTCACAAAGACCATTTCCTAATTCATAGATCCACTTGCTTGCTTTTCTGTTTGTTTACATGTGGGGTAAGGCTAGGGATCTCTAAACTATTGCAAATTGATAAATTTGGTATATTGACTCTTTATTTTAATTTTTTTTAAGTTGCAATAGTTCCAAGATCGAGAATACGTTAGAAATGGATGGCGTCGCCCCTAACATTTTAAATTTCCTTTGCCCAACACGGAGTTGGACAACAGAAAAATCTAATCGATGAAATGTAGGAAGCGTTTCAAATAGCTCCCAAACATGATATTGCCATCTAATATCCTCAGAAGACCTTTGAATCGTATAAGAAGAAACGTGCTATGAAAGCAAAACAAGATAATAGGATTTTGAAAGATGACTCTTGAAATTTTTGTTCAATTTTTTTCCAGCATGGTTGGGTCGCTGTCCTCTTCAATTCTCACCCCAAGTGCTTCACTGTATATCCTTCTTCACCTCGTTATGAACCTTACGATCCTTGGAAAGAAAGATGAGGAAACGTTCTCTCAGATCATGCACCATCAAATGGTAGATTAACATCCTTATGTCACGAGCCGAAAGCTTCCTGGCCGAGATCAGCCTACATGGATAAGGAAGAAGTTGGGCGGCGATACTTAGCTCTAGACATAGCGGAGTCCTTTAGAATAGAAGCAACCCGAGTCTAATGCAAACCTCACATTACAGCCCGCCTGGAGTCCAGCGGACCCTTCTTGGATTCGGTCTTGGCAGGAACAATGGCCATACTTAGGTCGAGGAATGTCGAGTAGTACCCCTTGACATGTTACCAAGGCATGTATAAAGAGGAGAGTTGTGATATGATTAAAATTAAACGGGATGAAGTGTGGTGTTTCTTATAGGCAAAACAAAATATTATGTGCTCAGCAGTACTTATATTCTCAAGCCAAAATTCTGCCTTTTTTGAGAAATAATCGATTCTTTTTTTCCAAAATAGATGCCCCTGGAAAGCAATTTCCAAATTAAATCTCTTTCCAAGCTATTTTCCAAACCAGACTCCTCTAATTTTCTTTTTCTTGAAGTAGAAGGTCAAGCTACATAAAGAATAGATAAGTTGTATATAAAATCAACACATTCTTTTCCCTTTTGTCCAATTTTTAATCTCATCGTAATCTTTCAAATAAGTGGATTGATAACTTTTTAGATTTATTAGACAGTTGATAAACCTAATTAACTGAGAGGAATCAAGTTCATATGCAAAACAATATAAGATTAAACATTATCCCCGATGCATTAAATTGTTGGGTAGGCAAAAGGGTTTGATTCACCGGAATGTGAGAGTGTTTGTCATTCTCTACACCCTCAGTTTCGAACATTGGCAAAGGTTTCGTTGGCGAGACCATCTTCCCCGACAATCAAACTCCCGTAAGAAAAAAATTAGGGTTTTTGCCGATCTCGCTAGAGCCTGAGCTCTTCTCCTAGATGCATCTTCTTCAATCTGATTAAACTCATCGAGGCCGGTCCAGATCCGCCTGGGGGTACTTCGACTTGTGCTGGCTACATTCGTGGTCGGGGTTTCAACCAAGAGGCAACCTTATAACACCTTCTTGCAAATGGACATGGCAAGTTCCTGCCATGGATGCTGTAAGGTACTCTGTTATTTTTTAGGGCAATTTTTGAGGGTTAGCACGTTTGCTTTAATATTTCTATGGAACAATATCAAAACGGTCTCAAGGTTACTCTACTATCATATCCTTAACCAGAAAAAGGAAGGAAGGAAGGAAGAAAGAAAGAAAACGCTTACTCATCATTTTTATCACTTCAAAAATATTTGGCTAAACCCTAGAGACCATGGCAATGAGAATTCATGAGGAAAATTTCAAAAAAGGACTTGAAGTGAGCTTATTTTCTCAAATAAGGATCCAAAGTGGCCATTGTCCCAAATAAGAACCCGAAATGACTAAACTAGTCTCAAATAAGGACCTCAAATCACTAGGCAGCCAAATTTTTGTTGGCCGGCGAGCATGTGGCATTTCTAATGGTTAGAATAAGGGCAATTTTGTTAAAAAAAAAAAATTGATAGAATTTAACAAACCCTAAAACCAAAACCCCCAAACTTTTCACATTCTCACATTTTCTTCTTCTCCATTCTCTATCCTCTTTCACTTGGAGCATCCAAATTTTTTGTTAATGGAGCATAAATTGAAGCACAACAAAAAACCCTACCTTTGTTTCTTTCCAATGAAGAAGACAAATCTCGAGCAAAACAACATCTTCCTTATTTAGACACTCGTGTGTAACACGAGAGCCTTGATTATTCATCATCTTTTCTTAGGTTTGTGTATATTTCGACCTACACTTGCGTTCAACTGAAGTTAGTTTCGTTCAAATTGGTGCAAGTCATCCTTTGCTCAGAGCGATTGTAGCTTGCTGAAACAATATGTTGACAAGGTGCAAGCATGTGGTGGAATATCACATAGATGGTAGCGAGGATGATGAAGGTAAGGGTTTCATGTTGTGCTTCAATTCATGCTCCATTAACAAAAATTTTGGGTGCTCAAAGCGAAAGATGACAAAGAACAGAGAAGAAAAAAACATGAAAACGTGAAGAGTTTGAGGATTTTGTTTTTAGGGTTTGTTAAATTCTATCAATGTTTTTTTTGACAAAATTATCCTTATTCTGGCCACCAAAATGCCACACGCTTGCCAGTCGCAAAAATTTGGCTGCCTAGCTATTTGAGGTCCTTATTTGAAATTGATTTAGCTACTTCGGGTTTTCATTTGAGACAATGGCCATTTTAAGTCTTTATTTGAGAAAATAGGCTCACTTTGGGTTTTTTTTTGAAATTTTCCCGAATTCGTGTTAGGTGTTGGGATAATAAATTTGATTAATCAATTAGAAAAGGGATTTTGGACATTTTATCTTTATTTTAAAAGACAAGACTCTGTCCATTTCTTTTCTCTTTTTTTTTTTTTTTTTTCAAAATGGATATATTTAGAAAGGAAATTCTGAAAATCGATCTCTCTCAAAAATATTTCCTAAAGTAGTCCATTGCACATGCTCGGTACAGAATTTTTGTATTAATGTATTGCCATGCGTTTCCATTGTGACGCCATGTTTGAAAGTCGCCCGGTCATCGTCCTCCTTTACCTCTCTCCTACAATCATTAGAATAATTTTCAACACTTTACACAACCTCTATTCTTATAGAATTCATCTATTACAAAACTTCAGATTGCAAACGAATTTGCACTCATACGTACACTGACTTTGTCTGTCCCTCTACATGTGTAATTTCTTATGATTAAATAAAAACCTCAAATTTCACTAAAAATCAAGAGACATATTATTACAGCAAATATCACCAAAAAACTTCAAAGTATTTTTATTGTGACATAAAATCCCCAAATCTTTTTTTTTATCACGAAAAACCACCCTAAACTTGCCAACTGTGATACAAATCCCCCAACATTTTTTTTTGGATTACCAAAAAAACCCAAACTTATATATGTATAACATATGTTCCATCTATTTTAATTCTATCCATGGTATATTTGTCGTATTGATATAAGTTCATAGTTTTTTTTTTTATGATGCAAAAAGAAAAAAAGTTTGAGTATTTGTGTTGCAATTGGAAGTCTAGGAGTTTAGTGATGAAAAAAAAATGTTTAGGGCATTTGTGCTAGAGTGGATATAATTTAGTATTCTTTTTTTTTTCACAATATTAATCTTATTATTATTATTATTATTAACGCGTAAAAAACTTCACAATTGAAGTGTGAAATCATTACCTCATTAAAGTCACAAGTTTTACAAACGGCAAAGGAGGAAAAGATATTCCGGAAAGTAAAATCTAAACATGAAATTGCAAGTCAAAGTATCATTGTTGCTATCATATCCCCCTCCCCCTACGTCGCTCTCTGCGTCTCTCTCGGCCGAGAACAGCCTCCACGGGTATGGTAGAAATTGAGCTGTGACCTCTAAGCATGGCCGAGTCCATCGGTGTAGGAGCAACCTGAGTCCACTCGAATCGAGTTTGATTCGGTCTTAGCAGGAACCCAGCCAAATTTATGTTGAGGAATGTCCAGAAGCACCTTTTGACATGTTACCGGTCCATGGATAAAGAGGAGATTGTGATGCAATTGAAATAAAAATGGGATCAAGCGTGATGTTTCTTATCTGCCAAACAAAATATTATGTGCTCATTAGTATTGTTAAACCAAAATTCTGCTTCTGGGAGAAATAGTGGATTTTCCTTCTTTTCTTTCAAAAGTAATTCTCAAAATAAATCTCTTTCGAAGCTATGTTTCAAACTAGACTTCTCTTTGGCCCAAAAAAAAGAAAAAACTAGACTTCTCTATTTTTTTTTTTTTTTTTTTGAAGTAGGAGGCCAAGCTTCATAAATTATAGATAAGTTTTATATAAAAATAGGGAAAATTGTCCAAAAGTACTAAACTTAATGTATAGCAACCAATTCAATTATAAACATTTTAATTATATCAATTTAGCCATAAACCTTTTAATAATATGTCAATTTAGTCATAAACCTTTTAATGATTCACTAATATAGTCCTTCAAAAATTCCGGACCAATATTATTTGGGAGGATTACGTTTGTAAATTGTTAAAAGATTTATGATTAAATTGACCCCCATACAATAAGTTTAAGACTTTTTGAACAATTATCCCATGTAAAATAGCATACATATTTTTCCCTCTTCTCAAATTTTAATCTCATTATAACCTTTCTATGACAAAAAAGGATCTCATTATAACCTTTCAAATAAGTAAATCAGACATTTTTAGAGATCTACTCGATAGTTAATAAACCTAATTAATTGAGAGGAGTCAAGTTCGTATAAAAGACTGTTAGATCAAACATTATTTCCGACACATCAAACTGTTTGATAAGCGAAATGGGTATGATTCAGCACAACGTGAGAGTGTTTGTCATTCTCTACACCCTCAGTTCATTTTCGAACATAGACCATCTTCCCCAAACAATCAAACTCCCGTTGGGAAAAACCTAGGGTTTTTGCTGATCTCTCGCGTAGATGCATCTTCTTCGATCTGATTGAACTCGTCGAGCCTAGTCCGTATACAGCCAAGAGTACTCCGACTTGTGCTGGCTACTTTCGTGGCCGGGGTTTCGACCGAGAGGCAGCCTTATGACGCCTTCTTGCAAAATGGACATGGCAAGTTCCTGCCCATGGACGTTGTAAGGTGCTCTATTATTTTTAAGGCAATTTCTGAGGGGTTAAGCCCGTCTGCTTTAATATTTCTATGGAACAATATCAAAATGGTTCGAAGGTTACTTTCTATTGCACCCTTTAACCAAGAAAGAAAGAAAACACTTGCTCATCGTCTTTATCCTTTCGAAAATATTTGGCTAAACCCTAGAGATTATGGCAATAAGATGTTCATCCTAAGTGTTGGGAAAATAAATTTGATTAATTGATTAGAAAAATGATTTTTGACATTTTATCTTTATTTAAAAAGACATGATTATCTCGATTCCTTTTACTTTTTGTTTCCAAAATTAATATGCTTAGAAAGGTTATTCTGAAAATCGATTTCTCTAAAAGGTATTTCCTAAATTAGTCTATTTTGTATGGTCATGATAGAAATTTTGTATTAACGTATCACCATACTTTTCATCATCGCATCATGTTTGAAAGTTGCCCAATCATCCTTCTCCTTTACATCCCTCCTACAATCATTGGAATAATTTTCAACATCATGCAACCTCCATTCCTATAGAATTAATCTATGATCAAAGTTTACATTGCAAACGAAATTGCACTCATGCAACTGCTAGCTTTTTAAGGATTAAATAAAAACCTAAATTTTCATTAAAAATCTTTATATATATTATTTGGGGCAAAATCACAAAAGGCCCTAAATTATGCGTATTGTGATTCAAATACCCCAAACTATTTTTATGCCACAAAAATCTCTAAACTTGTTGATTCCCCCAACCTTTTTTTTTTTTTTTGTGTCACGAATTATATAATATCCATTTCTTCTATTTTAGTTTTATTGGAGATATATTTGTCATATTGATATGAGTTTAAATTTTTTATGACACCAAAAATATCTAGGTATTTATGTCAAAAGTTTGGATATATTTTTGTATTAATATAGGTTCAGGAATTTTAATGACAAAAAAAAAAAAAAAGTTTAGGTATATTTAGAGTTTTTTTTTTTTTTGGGGCTGTATGAACTTATTAAGTTACCAAGTTTTATAAAGGGCAAAGAAGGAAAGATATTTCCTAAAAGTAAAATCTTATCCCCCCTCCTTACGTCCCTCTCTCTCTACCTTACGTTGCTATCATCGTATGCGCGGGACGTGAAGGCGAGACGATCCTCCTCCCCGCCGCCTGCCACCCGCCACCGTCGCCCCCTGCCGCCGCCGCCGCCGCCACTGCCAGAGATCTATGGCTCATCCCCGCTTCCGAGCCGGAGCGGAGGTGGAGATTACCAGCCCGATCCACCGCCTCCGGGGGACCCTCTTCCCCGGGAGGGTCGTCGCCCCGTCGCCACGCAACCCTTATTCCTTCCTCGTCGAGTACAAGACCCTGATCTCCCCCAGCGACGCCGGCCGCCCCTCCCGGCCCTACCGGGAGGAGGTCACCGTCGGCCTCCTCCGGCCGAACCCGCCCGCCGAGGCCGGCCGGACCAGCTTCCGCCTCGGCGACGTGGTCGACGCGTTCTTGAACGGGGGGTGGTGGGAGGGGGCGATCACGAAGGAGGTGAAGAACGCGCGGTACATGGTGTACTTCCGGTGCGTGAAGCGGGAGTACCGGTTCGACGCGGCGGACCTGCGGCTCCACCGCGAGTGGGTCAACGGAAATTGGGTCCCGCCGTTCGAGGACGAGGGGGAAGATGGCGATGGCGACGACGACGACGAGGTAGATCGTTGATTAGGTTTTCTCGTTCGATTTTCGGTTACGTTTCTTGAAAGTTTCGCTACTGCAAGTGAATTGTTTGTCTAGTCGTGATTAGCACATGAAGATTTGATCATGATAATAATCTCGGTGAAATCTTGCCAGAGTTCGAATGAATGGGAATGCCTTCTCTCTCTTACTTCCTGAAGCCCCTTACTTTGTAGCGTTGCTGTGGTTTCTTATTGTCTGTGAAAGTTCTGATTGATTTCAAGGCCTAATTCAATATATTATTTAAGATCTCTCATTCCTTTGTGTAATACGATTGGTTTACTGACATTGTTACGTCAATTGAAAGGTAGTAGCGAGTGGCAGGTGGCGAGTTTCTTCGATGAAGTTCAGACGTACGATCCATTTGAGATTATTTGATCGTCAATTTATTGAGAAAGGAAAAGTGGGTATTAGGAAAGAACGCCTAAGACGACATGATAGCAAAGATTTTCCCATTATCGTAGTTGATTGTATATAAGATGCGATTTTGTGAACTTTATGCTGTAGATGATATTCAACATGGTTGCGATCTGTGTATGATGGTGTTCGCCCAGCAATGAAGAAGTCTCCAAGAATTTCACATGCGAATCTCAATTATTGGATATTGCAGGAAGTGACCTCGACAATGGAAGAGAAATCTGGCAACGTCTGCCGAACAGTGAAGGGAGTGTTCACCAAGGGAGCGCTGGTCGAGGTGAGAACCGATGAAGATGGACTCCAAGGTGCTTGGTTTGCGGCCACCATTATCAACAAGGTAGCAAAGAACCAGTTCTTCATTGAGTACCAAACCCTCAGAGCGGAGGATAATAGCTCGGAGTACTTGAGGGAGCAGGTTGCTGTGAGTCACATGAGGCCGTACCCGCCAGAGACCTTCGTGGTGGACCCTTACGAACGGAAGGCAAGAGTCGATGCCTTGTACAATGAAGGGTGGTGGGAGGGCATCGTTGAGAGGCTTCTTGAAGGGATGCGGTATCGGGTTTATTTCAAGGGCACTGAAGATAGGATGGTGTTTCACCACTCGGAGCTCCGTCCTCATCAGGATTGGATCAATGGAAAGTGGGTGATGCCGTCTCTAGCTTCATGAGACCAGTTTTTGTCCTTGCTTATAATGTAATTGGTCTTCAGACTGAAGTATTAAGGCTATGCTCTTGATCTAGTTACCTTGAGCTGGAGTGCAGATAATTGTGTGAAGAAGGTTTTGGAGCAGGTTCTCTTTTTTGTACTTCTTTACTGGATTGCAATTTAATGAGGCTATCATGGCCACCATTCGACTGAGGAATAATGCTTGCATTGCAGGTAGATATTTGTTTGCTGCAAAATATGCATCAGTCTTGCTGGTTAAACTCCTGCACATCAAAGTTATATTCAGTCTCATTCGTGTTCTCTGTGCTTTTGGCAGATACAGTCACTTTAGATGCTTAGATAGGAGAAAATGTTTATGTTGCTTGTGAAAGTCATGGTCTGGGATTAAAGAAACTACTGATTGTATGCAGTTCTCTAAACTTCTTGAGTACTTAGGAAAATAGCGTCTTACAACATGAAGATGAGGAGCTCTTGATTGGATTCTTCAGGTCATCTGTGAAACTTTTTGATAGAGAGTTATGATTTTCAATAAGGTGTGATTGAGCATTACACTGATATGGCCTACAATAATTTTGCTGCTACTGTATAGGATGATGAATAACCTATACTCTTATCATCAGGTGTTTGATGCATTGTCACATGTAAATGCACTGAACAAGATCCCACTGAAATAGCACCTGTTGATCAGTTCAAATGTTGTTCTAGCAAGATCTGCAAATGCTGCTAGACTTCTCTCTTGTAATTTCTCTCTAAAATAGCACCTTTTTCTCCTTCTATTCCCTTACTAGCAGAGTTTTTAGAGATCAGTTAAACGTTGAAAACTATGATAATGAGATTATGCGGATTTAAGGGTCGACAGTGATTTTAATCCATCTTATTCATTCACAGGAACATGGTTAGTGGAAGGACCATTGCAATTTGTAGAAGTAGTGAATTTTTTCTGCTTTATAAAATTGACAAGTGATAGAGAAATTACAAGAGAGAAGTTCTTAGTAAAAAATGGCGCTTTAATGTGATAAGCATGCAGTTAGTTAATCCATGAGGTATGAATTAAGGTATTTTTCGATTTGCTCAAGGGTTCAAAATGAAGATTGGAGTTTGATTCGTTTCTTATTATTACTATTCGTTTTTTGGCAGCCATTATAGAAAATGGAGTTCTAATCTAATTTTTCCTTTTCAGTCCATTGAATAGAAAAAGGAAAAGGAATTCGGTTGAATAATACCTTTTTAAAAAGACAAAAATTAAAAGTGACGAGATTTACCATAGATTTTAACCTTAATAGAGAGGAAAACCTATAAGGGCAGCTTACAAAGCAGTGGGTATTTCAATCACCCTAATGGTAGTCAAAATCGGAGTTATGACGTGATGTCAACTTTCATCCCTTAATTCCCAGTCAATTGTTTTCTTCGCGATTGAGAGGGAATATGGAGGATGATATTGTGGGGTCTCTTAGCACAAGAAAGATCTTTTGTTCATTTTTTCTTCAAGCTTTTTAAGGATCTATTTAAGTTTAGCATTTTTATTTGACTGTTGAAAATATAGAGTGCTAATAATCTTAAGTACTGAAAAATAAAAAATAAAAAATATTTGACAATAATTAATAGGTAATAGTTAGATTTTATGAATTTCTTACTTAAGATATAACAACGACAATTATCACTAGGTTTCTAGAAATATGTTGAGCAAGATTCCGGTTGACATAAGTTATTTTTGCTATGAATTGAATTAATTGACCACCTTCTCATTTAACACTATAGGTGGATTTTTTTTACTTAATTGACTCTATCAAGTCATTGCTAATTTAAATTATCTAACAAGCTCAATCTCATTAAACGTTGAATTTTCGGTTGTCAGCATTTAATTGGGCTATCAAATAGGTCCCATCGTAGCCTAGAGAGTCTGCAGAGATTGGCCATCAAGATATTTTTTTCTTGTCTCTACTATTGAGAAAATACCTAAATAAAAGAAGATTATGTGAATACCTTTGAGACAATTCGTTAGTATAATTGTGAAGGCATAGTTTATTTTCAATAGACGACAAATTCTCATGGCTCGAGACAATTGTGAATCAATCGGTCTTTATTTTCGATTTCCAAATTCTTTTAGAATGGTTTTCATCATTAGGTAATCATTACCATATTCCTTCTCCCATAGTTGCCTGATTTTATTAATTCTTTTTTTTGTGATTTTCGAATTATGATTTCCGTTGCGGCGACGGCAAGAACTGACAATGTACAACAAATCTTGGGGGTAATTTATTTATTTATTTATGTGATTGGGAGACGATTAATTTTTATTTTTGCTTAATTAAGGAAATGAATTAAACTTGGTTTCCCTCTCTTTTATATTTTCCCCTTCTTCCCCATGATTTTGCCCAGAAAACATACTCCACGATACACTTAGCACTTGTGGCCTCGTTTCGAAGTAGACAGAGGAGTAGCAATCGACATACGCCCTTTCCCGGCGGCCAGTAAAAAATGCTGGCCTCACTTAACCCTCACGCCCAAGCTCTATGACCCAAGTCTACCACCCACCGTCGCCGCCATCAGCCGCCACCTCCTCGCCATCATGGGCCTCTCGTTGCTGTCCAGCCTCCGCCAAGTTCCATCCCATGTCCTCACAGTGACCCCCACACAGTTTCTTGCTCGTCCCCCCCCCTTTCTACACTTGCACCTCGTCTCGTCCATCTCCTCCACTCTGTTGCCTGAAGACAAGGCGGCAACGCCAAGCCTCAGACTCGGGGCTTTAGATCGAGCACGAGCCTTGGGTCTCGACTCGCCGATGCTTGATCCAAGCCCTTGAATGCACCACGGCGTCCAATTCAGTTCTTTCAACTAGTCGGAGAACAAGGAGAGATCGAGTGTTGGCCCTTGGATGTTACAACAACCACAATTTGATGTAGGCAGTCAACGATTGTCACTACCTTAGAAGAATCTTTTTGCTTATGGGAATGAGGAAGGCATGCGCCAAGTTGATGCCACATCATAGGGACCGAATAATTGGCCAACCGTGTGTAAAAGACGTTTGGCAAACATCTCAACGAGCGCAACACCAAAAGATTACAACTTCCTGGAAGTTGCCTCACCTAATTTTGAGCTACTGCAGCTTCCTATTGTAAATTACCAGTATTTAAGTAGCTGTTGAAGCCTAGCTTTCTAGACTTTAGAAAAAGAGATTATTCCGTCGTCACTAAGGTGCATATATATATAGTTTACTTCAAAAGGGAACTGATGATAATTTGTCTAGGTAATTTCTAATTTGTGTCATTTTAGAAATATATGCAACATCATACAACGAGAGGGAAAATTGCTCTTACCGTGTCTTGCAATACTGACTAGGGACTGCCCCGCCTATCTAACGAATATATTTTTGATGGGCTAAAGGATTATGTTCCTTATTTTAACATATTGGTGCTCACTTGACCTAACCCCCTAATTTGGTACAATATTTTATCAACCCCTATCTCTGGCTCTATTTTTTATGTGTTTTACATCCAGGGATACCGAGATTTGCAAGAGGTCCAAATTGAGCAATTTAAGGACCTACTTAGATCCGTAAGCCTAGTTTTATACACTTTAGAAAAAGAGATTATTCCATCATCACCAACATGTGCTTTTTTTACTCCATAAGGGAACCCGATGATAATTTGTCAGGTAATGTCTAATTTTGTCATTTTGGAAATATCTGCAACATCATATGACAAGAGGGAAAATTTTCTAAAAAGTCATAAACTTATTACAGTTTTATCAATTCATTTTTAAACCTTTTAATTTTGTTAGTTGAGTTATAAACATTTTCATATTCTGCCAATTGAGTCCATTGAGTCCATCAACCAATTTTGGCTTAAATTTACTAATGTGAATGACAATCATCTTATGTAACATGATTGGTGTTGATATGGATAATTTTTAAAAATATTTATTTTTCTTTTTTTTCTCTTTTCTTTATTATTATTATTATTATTATTATTATTATTATTATTATTATTATTATTATTATTATTATTATTATTATTTAACTATGGCTAGAGAGCCTCACTAGTCACAAATACCACCTTCGCCCGTGGCCAATGAGACTGGCCTTGTCCAGATTGAGGCAAGGTTGCCTTGCTTGCTACTCTCATCTAAAAGGCCATCACGGCCATAGGTGGACCACACGACCCTAGCTTAACCAATGAGGTTTTGATAGTCCTTGTTGGCCTCACTTAGAAATTGAAGAGGGCCCAATGACCCTCACTAGCCTCAATTGGGGAAAAAAAGAAGAAGGAAAAGAGAAAATAAAAAAATTAATAAAAATTTAAAATTTTATTAAAAGTTGATCATATCAATACCGATCGTGCCACATAGGATGGCAAATATTGATATCAACAAATTTCACTCAAAATTGACTAGTAGATGCAATTGGTAAAATATAAAAAGATTTAAGACTTAATTGTCAGAATTAAACTATTATAACTGAATTAGTAAAAGAGTAATAAGTAGGACTTTTTGAACAACTTTTACCCACAACGAGATGTCAAAGAGTTCTTAAAGGAGGACTATCCATACTCGAATAGAGCCAGTGATTTCTTGTTTGATGAATTCTTGTTATCTTACATATCTTTGTGTTGTTTATACGATGTCCCATCAAACATTTTCGTGAAGGTTGATAACTTTGCTGCAAGAAAGAAACTTTGCTGTTATTCTCATGGAATTATGAGAATAAATAGCTCATTTCTTGGAGCATTTGACATAACTTGGGAAAATTATCGTTCTTCTTCGAAGTATAATTTGAGAAAGATGTTACAAATTCTGATTTATAATAAAATACGTACACATCATCGCATATTATGGTATGCTTCTAAGGATCCAAATATCAGTGACTCACACCAAATTACATAACGCGATGAACAGGATGACGAGAAGCAGAGTTCCCAACCCGTAGCCTTCTACGACATGACCGGGGCTGCCAATCCGCCGAATGGCGGCACGCGACTGCTTGTAGATTATAGAGACCACTTGCATGAGCACTAACAATGCGAGCGCGAGGACAATCAGCGAGAGAGCATAGAACATCGTCATCAGAGGAGACGGGACGACGTCACTGCTGCCGTCGTCTTCTTCTTCCTCCTCGCCCTCTCCGAACAGCTGCTCCAGAATTTCCACCAGAAAACTCAGGTAGGAAACCACGGTAGACCCTTGATGGTACAGCCCAAATGCACCCACCAGAAGAGAAGGCACCAGAGGTGATGGCCCTCCATTGTTCATCTCTGCGCGTGTGTGTGAACAAGATGGGGTTTTAATATTGGCAAGCTCTCTCTCTGCGTGAACAAGATGGGGTTTTATCATTGGCAAGCTTAAAGCCTGTGGCAAACTGGGGAGGGGACTGTTCTGAAAAGTACCTAGTTGGTTGGCCTATTCCAACGCCTCCTTAGTCATGGTTGTGTTTGTTTTTTCTCCAGTTTGATTTATTTAAGAGGCTTATGCATCACATTCTCACCACCATCGAGAATCAAACCCTCGCACGCATTTGTTTAGTTCACTAGGTTTCATGCAAAAGAAAGCAAGTTGAACTACAGATTTGATTTGTTTACCGATGCTTCTGAACAGAAAGGATAGAATAATAAGAGGTTGATCAAGACAGATGAACGTGAGCAACTATGGCCAACCATGTTGCAGCAGCAGACCAAGCGCATGCACTCGACACAGGAGAGAAAGAAAGAGGGGGTAAATGAAATCCCAAAGCCGGAATGGTGAAAAGCTTGAGTCACTAAGACAATAAATCATCTAAATCCCAAGACTCCTATAGATTATGATACAGAGATGGTCAGAGTGCAATCAGTTCTGCTAACAAAAAGAGAGACATAGTAGGATCTAACAAAATAAGTTCACAACAAACTTGGACCGAATCTCCCCAGCAAATAGCCTTTCCCCATTACAAATACATTTGCCTGTCCTGCACAGTGCCTCGCATGTACTGTTGGGGGTGTCGTCTTCATATTTGGGTAGAACAATGAAGTCAATATGAGTTCGAATCAATAGAGTAATTAAATTTGACTTTAAGTTGTGATATTACCTTTTTTAATGATTTATTTGCCCCCACAAAGTTGCTAATGGTTATCGGCAAATTTCATCCAAGATACAATAAAGTCTCAAATGAAAATACTATATAACAATTCTAATGTATTTCCAGGGTTTTTCTAGGAAACACTTAGAAATAATGGTTTTAGTTTTTGAAAAAAAGAGGACTGGAAAAATTATATAAATAAATAAATAAATAAATATATATATATATATATTGTCGTGACCTATATTTTTTGGGAGGTTTTGTTAGGGAACATTTGATTAGGTTTAGGGGTATTGTTAATTTTGGATCGACGACCCTTCATTAACTTGGGCTCTCCCAAGCCCATACCTCGTGCGACATTAGGTATTCAAAATTTTAATCAATTTA
This sequence comes from Corymbia maculata, assembly GCA_014182735.1. Taxonomy (NCBI): domain Eukaryota; kingdom Viridiplantae; phylum Streptophyta; class Magnoliopsida; order Myrtales; family Myrtaceae; genus Corymbia; species Corymbia maculata. Next base: position 16,238,601 of record CM024686.1, on the reverse strand, counting down.
GCACATGTAAATTCAAACAAAGGAGTCACTACTAATCTTGCCAAGAAACCTAGTAAGATACGGGAGAATATCTTACGATTTGCGCAAGTAGAGGTTCTAAATTCAGGGACTTGGTTACTTTAATCGTGTGACTAACGCCATTTCGGTACCTAACTCAATTGTGCATTAATTAAGGGCATGGCAACTTATTCAAGAAATCTAAGGCTTATTCTAATCATTCTAAAGCAGGAAAATTACATCAAAAATATTTAAGTGCGCAACTAATTATCATCACAAAATAAAGGAAGAGAACACCCTAATATTGCCCCTAAAAATAAAAAAATAACGTAAACAAAGAACACTATTGTAGAGTCCTAAAGGCTTGTCCAATTTTGGTTTTTTTTTTCCTTTTTAAGGGTTTTCTAATTTTTTTTTTTTGCAATTTTTTCTGATTTTTCTGAATTTTTATGAAATTTTTAAGAAATTTTCTTTTATGTTATATTTTTTAAATATTTTCCGAAATCAAACAAACAAGCTTTCAAGATTTTTTTTTTTGTCATTTTAAGGTTTTTTCTGAAATTTTTTTACTTTTTAATTTTTTTTTTTTTTGGAATTTTTAAGATATTTCGGATTTTTTTTTTTTTTTTTGAATTTTTTTAATACTTTCAAGATTTTCTGAATTTAAATTTTTTTATTAATTTTTAAGGATTTTCGAATTTTTAAAGGTTTTTAAATATTTTAAATATTTTTTGTATTTTTGAATTTTATTTCTTATTATTTAAAAAATAATTTGAACCGAATCAGGAGACCCGGCCCTATTAGACCGACCAAGACCCTATCGGTCCGGGCTGGACTAGCTATCGAGCTGGTTGAACAGCCCGGACGAATTTTTATTAAAAACAGCCTATTTCCCCATTTTACAAAAGCCAGCCCAACCACTTCAGCCCACATCAAAAAAAAAAAATGGCCCGAAATCCTGACTAGGCCCACTCGAAACCTCTCAGCCTGGGCCCCTGCCTTTTTCATTTTCGGCCTTTTTTGTCTTTTTTTTTTCCTTCTTCTTTTCATTATTTTTTATTTGGTTTTCTCTTTCTTTGGCTCCATCTTCAACCTCTTGACTGAACGTCCGCTGCAACTCCGCCAGCAACATTGACGAATCTGCAACCTCTCCACCGGATCGACGCCGACAACACCATCTATCGGTCAACCACTTCGACTGACATTGATCATTGTCGGCCTTGACTTCTGGCGACGCTCATCTTTCCTATTTTTGAAACTAAAAACACCCCTTGCCGACTTGACTACGAACAACGACCTCTATGTAAATCATACGAAAAGCATACTAGAAATAGATAAGTTATGACTTGGGTTTTATAAGGAAAGTGATTCATTAATTGATTTTCCTAAAGTCAAGGAGAGAATTAGAAAGAGACCTCCTCAACAAGCCTATAGAAATCATTTCAAAAAGACTTTTACAAAACCTATTGGTCGGGATCATCTCAAATGCTCAAATTATGGAGAAAAAGAACATTTTGAAAACAAATGTCCTAAAGTTTGGAGACCTGTTCAGAAGAAATGAGTAGACAAAGCATATACTAACACCGAAGGACCCAAGAAAATCTGGGTACCAAAGAAGAAGTGAATATGCATGTTGATTGTAGGTAAGTTTCAAAAGCAAGAAGAAATGGTATTTGGACAATGGATGTTCAAAAGACATGACTGGGGATTCAAGAATGTTTGTTGTTTTAGAAAAGGTTAAAGGATGGATAGTCTCTTTTGGAGGAAACACCAAGGGAAACATTGTTGGATCACGAACAATTAAGATTGGCAGTTTAATCATCAACAATGTATCTTTAGTTAAATGACTGAACTACAACCTTCTTGGCATCAGCCAGCTATGTGATGCTGGATTTAGGATTAACTTCAAGGAAAACCTATGTTCTGGAACGAGCAATGATTCTTCTCAGTCATTCACTGGACGAAGACATGGGAACATCTATCTTCTGGACATAAATGAAGACACAACCAAATGTCTAATTTTAGTCCTGATGAGGTAAACCTCTGGCATCACAAACTTGGACATGTTAGCATGAATCAAATCTCTAAGCTACACAGCAAAAAACTTGTTTGTGGCTTGTGCTCATTAACCTATAAGAAGACAGACTTTTGCTCCGCATGCACTTTGGAAAAACAGGTTAGAAATTCTTTTAAATCTTTGAAACAAGTTTTTACTAAACGTGTATTGCAGCTGCTTCATATGGATTTGTTTGGCCCAACTAGAACTCAAAGCATTGGAGGTAAGGAATACTATCTGGTAATTATAGATGACTACTCTCGTTTTACATGGGTATTCTTTCTTGCCAATAAAAGTGAAACTTTTTCTTATTTCTCGATGTTTGCAAAAATGGTTCAAAATGAGAAAGGTTATTCTATTTTCAACATTAAAACAGATCATGGAGGAGAGTTTGAAAATCAAAACTTTGTAGACTTTTGTAATGAAAATGGTATTCGGCATACGTTCTCCTCTCCTTACACTCCATAACAAAATGGAGTTGTAGAAAGAAAAAACAAATCTTTGCAAGAAATGACTAGAACTTTGCTTATTGAAAGTAAGATGGCAACTCGTTTCTGGGCAGAAGTAGTTTCCACGTCTTGTCATATCATTAATAGAGTTTTTCTGAGACCAATTCTTGAGAAAACTCCTTATGAGATCTTCAAAGGAAGAAAACCAATTGTTTCCTACTTCAAAATTTTTGGTTGTAAATGTTTCATTCTTAAAAATGCTAACAATCTTCCAAGCAAGTTTGAGGAGAGATCAGATGAAGGTATATTTCTAGGTTATTTAGCGACCAGTAAAGCATACCGAGCGTTCAAAAAGAACACTCAGACAATGGAAGAATCTATGAATATGAAGTTCCTAGAGCAAGATTCCCCCAGCAAGAGCGGAACAGAAATTGAAGATCCAAAACCAACTGCTGCTCCTGAGAATTCAACTCTCAACAAAGAAGCTGACTCGTCATAGAAAATCAACTCTGAGGGAACTCAAGAACAAAGAATCACTCAGCTGGATACTACTCAGTTACCAGAAGATGCTGATGACAGCGTAGTGCAGAGCAAAAATTGGAAGCATAAGTCCAGCCACCCTCAATGGCTTGTCATTGAAAATATCAGTGAAGGAATTCGAACCAGATTAAAGAACAAAAAGAAAATAAGTATTGTGGCACTCATCTCTGAGATTGAACCCAAAGGAATAAACGAGGCCCTTACAAATGAAAGCTGGATAGAAGCAATGCAAGAAGAACTCCATCAGTTTAAAAGAAATGATGTATGGGAATTGGTTCCCAAACCCAAAGGAAGAACCATCATAGGTATCAAGTGGGTATTAAGGAATAAAGTAAATGAACATGGTAAAGTGATTAGAAACAAAGCAAGACTTGTAGCAAAAGGCTACTCACAATCAAAAAGAATAGACTATGATGAAACCTATGCACCAGTAGCAAGATTGGAAGCTATTAGACTATTACTTGCTTATGCTTGCTATCAAAACTTCAAGCTGTTTCAAATGGATGTAAAGAGCGCCTTTTTGAATGGGTTTATCAAAGAAGAAGTCCATGTGGAACAACCTCCTGGGTTCGAGTAACCAAAAAAGTCAGATCATGTATACAGACTAAAAAAAGCTCTGTATGGACTTAAACAAGCGCCTCAAGCTTGATATGAACGACTAAGTAAGTTCCTACTAGACAACAAATTTAAGAAAGGTATGGTTGATACAACTTTATTTATCAAGAAGGAAGATAAGGATATTCTTCTAGTACAAATCTATGTAGATGATATTATCTTTGGTTCTTCTAATGAACCATTATGCAAGAACTTCTCAAAGTCTATGCAGGAGGAGTTTGAGATGAGTATGATGAGAGAACTTACATTCTTCCTAGGACTTCAGATCAACCAATCAAAACATGAAACTTTCATCTATCAAGAAAAATATACTAAAGACTTGATCAAGAAGTTTAGAATGGAGAACTGCAAAAAGACTGAAATTCCAATATCAACATCCATCAAACTTGATTAGAATGAATCAGAGAAGAAAGTTGACCAAAAAACCTATAGAAGCATGATTGGGTCTCTTCTTTATCTTACTGCATTTTGACCAGATATTATATACAGTGTGTATTTATATGCTCGGTTTCAAGCAGACCTTGGAGAATCTCATTTTACAGTAGTGAAGCAGATTATTAAGTACATAGCTACTTATCCACTTCTGGGTCTGTGGTATCCTAAAGGAACATACTTTACTCTCCTTGGCTACTTAGATGCAGACTTAGCAGGATGTAAAGTGGATAGAAAGAGCACATCTGGAACATGTCAACTACTAGGACAAATGCTAGTGTCATGGTCTTCTAAAAAGCAAAACACTGTGGCTCTATCAACTGCAGAAGCATAATACGTTGCCCTTGGAAGTTGCTGCTCACAGATTTTATGGATGAAACAACAACTATGGGTATGGAAAGGAAGAGGCTTGTGCTAAAATAAGGTGTGACAATACAAGTGCAATAAATCTCACCAAAAACCCAATCCTACATTCCAGGACAAAACACATTGAGATCAAACATCATTTTATTAGAGACCATGTACAAAATTGGGATGTATTCGTGGAATTTATTGATTCGAAAAATCAATTGGCAGATATCTTCATAAAGCCGTTGGACAAAGGTACATTTGATTTAATATGTAGTAGATTAAATATCATTAATCCTTTTGCATAAAATCCTTGAAGACAGGATATAGTCTAGGAGAAGCAATTGGACCAATCTTCTAGGTAGCTCCGAGAAGATATTGATAGTACGTTTAAATTTAATTTTGGCGCTTAAATTAATGTATTGTATGATTAATCTTAGTAAGTTATTATTAGCAAAATAACTGATTTGCATAATTTCGGTACATGCCTAAGTTATCTACATCTATTTTCCTTTTTAATAATTTCTGAAAAACTGATATTTTGAGCCAAAAGTTGCGTCTTTTCATCTTCAAAGAGTCTATAACCCCTAAAAAGAATGAATTTTTCACGACAGTCTTCAGAAACCTTCTTCTAGAAAACCCAAAGAACTAATTTTTCTCTCTAAATCAAACAAAACCCTCTCCGAACAATGGTTTCGAGATCCTCCATGTCTAGATCAAGGTCTGTGTCCCCATCTCCCAGAAGAAGATCCAACAGGATTGCTGGCAGAGGACCAAGGAACGTAGAGGGAGAACAGACGCATTTCGATCTGACACAAACTTCTGATGATTCCCAAGGACAATCTCAAAATGCATCGATTCAAAAGGATGCAACGGAAAATCTGGAGTATCAGAGAAATTCCTCAACAGATTCTGAGCGGAGAAATGTCTCCAGCAGAGGTACGTTTGGATTAACCCTGCCTAAACTAGAAAACCCTCATTATGTTATGAGAATGTATCAACGCTTAGTGCAAAATAATGCTATGGAGGAGATGAAACTTTTTCTGTTGCGACAAAAAGGGCATGCGAATGAACTTCATTTGGTTCAAGCTGTTCAAACTACATAACCACCTTCTAGACAAAATGCACAAGGGAGTGAAGTGAGCAGGAGTAGGGAAAATGCCCTAGGAGAGAAAGAAGATGATGAACGAATCTATAGGAATTTTGAAATCAGAATGGGAATTGCAGAAGTGGTTAGGAATACCATAGGGAAACTATTCCGGTCGAAAGAGCATAAGACATTTTATAACAGATTGCTGGAACGTGGAGTTATGCATCATCGGATCGTGGACTTTGATTTCTTGGATGTTGTTGATGTAAATCTGCGAGAACATTTTGAGATGCTATAGATGGATCAATTTTGCATTGACTCTGATATTGTTTATGCAGAACTAATAGCATATTTTTACTCAAATTTGACATTTCTGTCTCCAAATAGAATGCAGTTCAGTGTGAATGATAGGTTTTATGATGTCAGTACATATGTTATGGCTGATATCATGAAAGTTGAAAGGGGTCCTTTCAAGCCAATAGAAGTCACCTATGAGACTATATGTGAGTATCTTACAAAGTCTGTTAGGCCTACTATTACTTATCCCTTTTTAACTTCAGCAAGAACTATTATGCATAAGATTATCATAAGCTACATTCGTCCTAAGGCTTCATCAAAGACTGATGTGTCAAGATTCGAGACTAAACTAATGTGGGCAATTGAGAAGGGAGTTCTATTCTCACTTCCTCACACTGTTCTTCTGCACATGTATCGAATAGTTTCGAAAGATAAAGGATAGTTGCCCTATGGAGCTTTGGTGACAAGGATCTTTGAACATTATAAGATCGATATACCGAGCAGACTCTGCACTAAAAAGCTTCCAACCATGGTCATCGATCTTAATATGATAAACAAGATGAGGCTAAGGGATGTTGTAGAGACATGGAGAAAAAAGAGAGAAGGAATTGGCCAAGGCATCAATCACAACAAAGAGAAAGGGAAAAGAGATGGCTGCTCCAGAACCTAGTTCTAAGAAAAGAAGACAACTGTTGCTACATGATGAATATGATGAAGAAGAGACTATCTTTGAAATTTTGGTGAAAATGGGTCAAATTGTACAGAAAGTGACAGAACCAGAAACAGAACTGCCTCCACGAGTAGTGACAGAAGAAACTCTTTCTAGTGGAGCTCCTCAACCTGATGAGAATGTGGAAATGTCAGAGCCAGAGGAAATAGAGTTTGACGAAGGTGAACCAGAAGAAGAAGAAGAAAGAATAGAGGAAGAAGAGATTAGAATAAATGAGGATTTCACCCTTGTTCGGACACCAAAGAAAAAATCTTCTTAAAGAAATCATCTTCTGGTTTATCTTGTTTGCATTTTTGTCAAAAGTTTTTTAGACTTTACTTATCTTTCAAAATATTATCTTTTTGATTGTGACAAAAAGGGGGAGTAAGACCTGGATGGATTGGATTTGGATTTTTGGACTTTTGGATATTTTTGAACCTGGATTGGATGTTTTTGGATTTTTTGTTTGCTAAACATTGCCGTTTGTTGCTTGTGCTCGTAAACTGAATTATTGTTTGCTACTTAATCTATTTTAGTTGATGCGGTGTTAAACATAGAAGCATGTATTATCTGATGTGAGCATCATTACTCCTATTATATTTGGAAGTATGTGCTGCCAACCACATTTTGCAGGAGACAACAAGCAAGAAAACATAAAAAGTTTTGTCACCATAAAAAAGTGGGAGATTGTTGAAAACTCCTAGTTTTGATGTTAACAAATCATTTTATGTAAGTATTTATACATATCTTCAGAAGGAATAAATCACAGGGTGGTGTATGTTTTTAAGTTTGCTGGTGGCAGAAGGAAAACATACAATGTTTCTGAGTCTAACCGTACCGGATGGAAGACTTGAAGAAATACAGATTCTGAGTCTAACTGTACTAGATGGAAATCTTAAGTAGACTCAGAACTTGAGTCAGTCAGACTCAGAACGAAACTTCAAGAACAGATCACCAACGGTTAAGTATTTCACTTACTTTATTTACATTGATTATGTTATATTAATTTGATTGACAAGATCAATCATAGGACAATTTCCAAAGAATAATGGAATACTTATGGAAGCCCGGATTCTGATTGTATGGGCGAGCAGAATCCAAGGGGATCAGATCTACTTCCAACGGTCAAAAAGACTTGCCTTAGAAAGTCTGTCCAAGAAAGAGAAGACTAAACTCTCAAGGGAAAAGCCAACGGTCGAGTGTGGCTTGGAGAGTATATAAGGCTAGGATAAACATATTCCAAAGTGCGATTCTGTTCTTCAGTTGTTTAAAGTGCGAATTTGAGTGGTCATAGTGAATTACCAAGAAGAGTGACTCTGTGAGACTCATCATCACCGAGTGCTAACACTCAAGAGTGTGTAATCATCTTTGATCTTATAGTGAAATCCGGCTTATTAGCTGATTGCCTAGAGAGTGGACGTAGGCTTGTCTAAAGCCGAACCACTATAAACTATGTTTGCAATCTTCTCTGCTCTCTCTTTAATTTCAGTTCATAGATTGTAAACGTTATATATATATTCCTGCGCAAAAATCTCTCTACACCTATTCACCTCCCCTCTAGGTGTTATTACTAGCTTCAACAGTTAGTGCCAAATCTTATCCATGTACACACTCACATCTTTCCGATATGGGACAATACACCTCTCAATTTGTTTTACAAACAAACTACTAACATGTACATCGCTTGAATAACTTAAATCTCATCATATACAGCTCTATAACTCAATCATGATGTCAGACTGTAGCGCAGATGTTGCTCATACAAGCCAATCAGCTGCAAAAAAAAGCACGATACCATCAATCACCAGGAAAGCAAGTGAAGTAATATGGCAGGAAATGGCAATACCAGAAGAGGGCAATTCTCTTCAAAAACCGGTTATCGACCATCACTTCTTTCCCATTAGACCTACACGATCAAATGAACAAGTTCAATTACTTAAGAGTGCAGAGGGCAAATAACACCAAATACAAATGCGAGGCAAGCAACGCATTTAACTAACCTCTGGAGGCGAAGGGAGTAATAAGCTCATGTAGCTGGAAACACTAAGCAGCGACGAACAAGAAAGACAACTTTGGACCAGCTTCGGAACTCATACCTAGCCAATTAATTAAAAACCAAGATATCAGAAACAATAACAATCCACAAAAAATTATCCTCACAATTGCCAACATCATAAACTTAATGATCCTCGTGTTTAGCCACATTACCCTCTTTATGTTCTCTACGGCTATGTTTTCCTCCATTCCTAGCTTTAGGAAACTTCCTCCAACCAGAGCTTTGATTTGTAGTTATAAATATAGATATCAGCCACATACAAGCTTAACTGGAAATAGCTATTGGCGATGTCCATAGTTGTTATGCACCCATTAGAAGATTGATTGAATGGCGTTTTCTTCAACCAAGAATGAAGGAAATATAGGACCCTCTATCTATGCAAACAAGTAATAACAGAGTCTCCTCAATACTGTCCAGTGGCAGGAGATGAGAAGGCAGATATTCAAATTAATCCAATAAGAAACAGCAGCCTTGTCTAAAAAATAACAAAAGCAGAATGCGGAGAAGAATCACAGGGTTCCTTAAAGAAAAAGGAAACATAAATCGAAGGGCATCAAGGATATTTCTCACATACCAGTAGTCGGCAGGGCTGAGTGGTTGTGACGGAACCTCATGATTGAAAGATTAAGTAGGAAGTAAGGATAACTAATGGGTCCGAGACTCAAAGGAAGTAGCCACTAAAGAGACATTCCAGTGTAGAGGGAACAATACTAGAAAGGGCATTAAATTGCCATAGCTTTAGGCTTGAATTAGTCATGGAAATGAACTAGATTAAAACTTTTCGAAACAGCTTAATAGGTTCTTCACATTATAAAAATGCAAAGAATCACTTCTGGAGTTTCAAGCCGCAAACAAACAGCAGAAAAATCGTTGGGGCAACAATCATCAGCAGAAATATAGGACCTCGTGTATAAATCCTCAACAGAGGCGGACATTTAGTTATTTGGTTAGCATCAGATAGACTTCGCTGTAATGGAGAAGCACCCCTCATATGCACAAGCAATGAAACACATGCAATTACAAACATGCACATGTTCACATGCGTGCACATACACAAGGACGTGCAGGCAAATGCACGTGCACCCAAACTCTCCCGCATTCTCATTTATGCACAGACTTATGCTCCCTAAACAATGAACTCTTAGTGATATAGTAAATAAAAACCCAATTTTAGCACCTTAATATCTCACCATGCACATCCACACCCATACAAGCAAACATAAGACTAGCATAACCTTCTCTCAGCGACGCCATAATGTTTTTTATGTCCCAACCAGAATCAGGAACATCCATTTTTATCTATTTTGGCAAAGTATTGATGACAACAGAAATTCCAAATCCTGGGTGACAAGCAGTAACTAATCCTTTTGACACGAGAGAGTTTCAAGAATAGAGTTTCAAAATCTACAGCTAGTCAGATGTTTAATTCGTGTGACAAAGCGATGGAATTTTTTTCAGCATACTACCTCCGTTTCATTCAGCTTTATCAACTTTACAAGCAAAACGAACCACCTTGTTAATTCTTAATATGCCCTTATTTAACTCTTCTTATTAGCATTGGCCTACTAATGAACCTTGCACTTTACTAGGCAAAAGGAGAAGTACCAAGTCACAGATGTTGGGCTCATCACACACAAGTAATCATAGTGACAAGATAAACAGGAAAAATAAATAAATAAATCAAAACGACAAGCTATTTCCTTCATCAGTCTGGCCCAATACGAGGTTTGGACTTACCGAGGAGGTTTTCTCCTTGAAAGATGCAAAACAGAATGGCATGTCGCCTCATCATGGACAACAGAAATATTGAGTCAAAGAACTCCATGCACAGAAGTTGCAAGAAGATAGGAAAAGGAAGGTAGAAGAGGAGGAAATATTGCAGGTTCAATTTCTTCAGGTACTTCAGTTGTTGAGAAATCATTATGCTGAAGGATGCAACAATCAAACAGACAGAAGACAAACTAAGCCTTATCCCACTAAGTATAGTCGGCTATATTAATCCTGTTTGCGCCATCTAGCTTAATTCTTCTTATTGATGATTTAGAATGATAATTTACAAAATATTTAATGAAACTACAGTTCTGATCCAAGTATGACAATTTAGGAAAGACCTGTTTAAGATGACTCAGTGCCTCATGTCCACTAACTATAGTGACAGGTCTCCAAGTATCACGGATAACTAATTAGATTCTGCTATAATTTTCTGATATACAGGTACCTCTATAAAACCAACAGTAATTATTCGGGAATATGTACAAAGCACAATGACGTGGAAAGAGATAAATGCATACACTTTGGGTTTTTTTTTTTTTTTTTTTTTTTGGGGGGGGATATGAAAGATGATTTAGCCAATGAAGCAAATGCTGAGGATCCTACTTAGTTAATTTGAGGTTTGAAATTCCCCTTAATTTATTTATGTCTATGTGCTTTTCAAGACCAAAAGTACATGATGGGAGGCATGGTTAAACAATTTTGAGTACTACACAGAGCACGGTAAGTAGTAAAACAGGAATTGTGAAGACAGAATGGTGACGATAAAATGTGAGACCAGCACAATGAAATCATGCTTGAGTAAATCTTGGGGACCTAATATTAAAACATCCTCAGGTCTCACAAGCAGAGCTAAAACATAGAAATATACTCATTTATCACTAAATTTTAAAGCACGCAGCTAGTGTCTGCATTAACTAACATCATCCCACAATTGACGAGGGTGTAGAAATATAAGAAGTCGTCAGCATCAATTCCAATGAAGAATGGCTTAAATCAACACAGGAATCATTATTCACTACCATACGACCAGGGCAGCAGATGTCCTACACCAATTACTTCTTTGTTGTTATGGTGAAATTTTGCTGTCATAAGCCATGTGTTCCGTTGATGATTTTCCCTCGAAAGTCGGTGACTTTAGCAGGTTTTGTGGTCACTTTTAGTACTCTGGCGTTGATGGTGGGTATGTGATCTGTGGGGTTTATGTGAATGATATTCTCTGAGTTGTAAGGGTCATAGTTTTTGGACGTTTGCATAGGGGTTAGGGTAAGCGCATTCGTAGGGGTTAGCTGTCATTTGCCACCCCACTCATTTATCCTGCAGTTTAATTATGTTGGATCTGCGTTTATCCGCATTGAACATTTGTTTTAGTATGTACATTCGAACGTACTTCCCATGTTATTTTTGGAAAGCCTTTTCTTAACCACATTACCCCTGTCGTGTTCCGCATTTCTTCTTCTTCTCCCTCCTTCTGTTCTTTAATAATTCTTGGGAAAAAATCTGTGTTGTGCATAGAATTTGACGTGATGCGATCCCAAGTGTCAACTTGAATTTCCAATCCCTAGCGATGATATAGCATGTGATTATTTAATGCTTTCACTGGACACTAACTTCTGTTTCTGTTCCTTTAAGGGCTTTAGGGTCTCTAATTAAGCAATGTCGTGTTGCCAAATTGTTCTCAAAGCGTATAAAAATTAGAGGACATGTATTTTACCTATCTTTTAAGTTTGTTTAGCCTCCGTGGACGCCTCTGAGTGCTCATGCTTTACTTAATTATACATGTTTCTTGGGGGAGTTTGGGTTTTGCGGATAACTATTATGTAAAAGAAATGTCACTCCAAGAATATTTTAATCTTTTGTTACATTTGTTCGTTTGAAAATTTGGACCTCATTTCACCGTGTTACATTTCACAGTTAGGGTTGTGACTTCTCAGCAATACTGGCTATTCTCGATCCAAGATATTCTTCGAGTGCTCGATCAAAAGTAAAATATCAATTAACTGTTGGCGATACCATTGGATTGTTACAAAAGAAATTAGTCTCCAAGGTTGACTTAATCGGTAGTATGTTTAAAAAAATAAAAATAAAGAGAGATGATTTTTTTTGTAGTGTTGAGTTTAAGGTTTAAGATTGACACCACGAAAAACTCAAAATTATTTATGACAAATTTATTTTAAACTAATTTTCTGACTATCAAAAGTCTCAAATTGGTATATTTGTGATAAATTTATTATAAACTAAACCAAAAAATTTAAATTGATATACTTGTGACAAATTTATCTTTTATTAGTTTTCATTAAATTAGATTAATAACTAGTGCGCATGTAACAAGCAGGGAATAAGATCCCAAATCGATATACCTATAAATTATCATGTGTTATCTGATTTAGTAAATTAATAGTAAAAATCAATGGAAATTAATAGAGCAAAGTCAAATCAAGCCCATCGCTTGCTTAATTCGGATCCCATGATATCAGGGGATGGATCGTGTCTTTCACACTATGAAAAACTTTAAATTAATATATTTACGATAAATTTACTTTATTTAACTTTTATCACTAAAAACCTTGAATTATCACATCTATGAAAAACTTATTCTCTCTTAGGCTCCATTCGTTTAACGGAAAATAACTTCCAGGAAAATGTTTTCCGGATTTTCCGACGTTCGTTTCACGGAAAATAAATTCATTGGGGAAACATTTTCCATGAAGGAAAAAAAATCTTCTAAAGTGAGGAAAATGTTTTTCATTTTTCAAAAGTGGAAAACATTTTCCACATTCATTCTCTTTTATCTTACACTCTCCATTAGTCCTCACTTATTTATTTTATTTTTAGATTTTTTTAGATTTTTTTCATAAATTCGATTTTTTTGTTATTTTTTAATAAAATCGATTTTTTTGTTATTTTTTTAATAAAATCGATTTTTTATTTTTTATTTTTCTTTATTTTTCTGTCTTTCTTTTTGCTGTTTTTCTTTTTCGGTCAATCGTCAGCCATGGCAATGGTTGGTGATCGACAACAGGCGAGCTGAGCTTGCCAGATCTGTGATGCCCGAGCATCACAAGATGTAAACTTATTTTCAAATTTACCCCTTTTTAAAATAAAAAATTGTAATCCTCTCTTCCCTCGCTTCATGAACCCAGTGCCCCCGTGCTTGCCTCTCTTTACTCCATTCAAAATAATCAAATCCCTCCTTTTTAAAATAGAACAAAGTCAATTGCTTGCCCTAATTGGTCGATCTCCCTCACTTAGCTTTTGCACGACATTGTGCTTCTTCTTCCTCCTGGTAGTTTAACTACTTTCCAAATTGAAGCTGCATAACTCGCGATATCGATTTGCGAGGCTCGAGCCTCATTGCCTTGAGCTCATCTTGCCGGGTGGCGATCATGCGAGCTCGCGGTAGGTAGGCGAGCCTTGAGCGTTGTTAGCAAGGTGAGCTTGAGGCATGGCCGGCGACTGGTCAAGGAATGAGAGAACATAAAATAAAGAAAAAAATAATTTAATAATCTATTTTAAAAAATAATAAATAATGATTTTAAAAAATAAAATAATAATAAAATTATTGAAAAAGAGTTTATAAAGGAAAATATTTTCCTAAGTGAATAGCGGAAAATATTTTCCACTTTAAAATCAAGTTTTACCCGAACACCGGAAAATAATTACGTTTTCCTGGAAAATAACTTTTTGGAAAATATTTTCCAAAAAAATAATATTTTCCGTGAAACGAACGGAGCCTAAATGGGAGAATATTCTCCTTTGCTCCCATCGGCTCGTTATAGCACCGATGCCAGAAACGAACTCGATAAGTGGGCGTGCCTTGCACTCTCGTGCCTCTCTTAATTTTTATTAAATTGTCTATTTTAACTTTCGTTGATTTTTCTGTGAGGCCCGCAATAACCACTCCCAAATTTTCCTTTTAAATGTTTTTTACCGTATCAGCTCGCCGTCCCTCTTTTCGTGGTATTGTTTCCCACTCCTTGCTAACCGGTTCATGATAGAGTAATTAAATATTAAACTATATTTTTATCTAATAGTTTAATCTTTTAGAATAATTGATGGTGATTTCATGTAATCTCACAAGATATTAGAATTAAGGTATTTTGGATTCAGGTGGCAATTTTCATCTAACAGTTTAAATTTTTTGAACGACTGGCCATATGGTATTTAAAAGAACTCTAAAAATTAATATTTGTCATGCGAGGTATAGACTTTATGATCGATAGCCCATATGTGGTGTAAGCAAATGAGGATCCATCTGAGACTATCATTTGTTTGAACCATTCAAACTATGTTATAAGCAATTACCTCTAAACTTACCCTTTGGGATGAAACCTCAAAGGGCAAGTCACGACAATAAGTTGAGTATTGAATGTGTGGATTAGATATGAGATCCATTAAAAGATAAGGCTCAAAGTCTTATTTAGAAGTGAGGAAAATTGACTTTTGTGAAAAACCTAGAGCGTCACAAAACATTTAGGACTTTCGCCATAATTCCCTCTCCCCCTTAAAGCCTCTTAAAGCAAACTAGTCAAATGATGACGACGAAGATTTATTAATATCTCTTGATGTCAGTGTTCTCAAGCAAGCAAATCTTGGTTATCTTCGAGACATTTTTTTCCCAATTCAAGATTACATCTCAAAACATTCCCATGCTGTGAACTCAATGGTGGGGATTAGTAGAACAAATATAGTGGTTTGCATCACAACTTAGGAACATACTTACCAATTAAAGGTATGTATGCAAACCTTGCAAAAGCATGTTAACATTCAACGTAGGTAGGCTTGTTAAACGGGTGGGTTGGGTCGGGTTTGGATCGGGTCATAAATGGTCCGACCCAAATTGACCCATTAACCCATTTATGACCCATTTAAGCATATTATAAAATTTTTGACCTATACTTAACCCAACCCATGCCCAACTTGATCCATATTGTTAAAACATTTATCTATCTAACTAAATTTAGGAAAAATTATTTTTATAATCTTTTTAAAAGATTTTAAACTTATTCAAGTTCATTAACAATCTATGTATTTTAGTTTTTTTAATTTTTAAACCCATTATAAATACATCTGTCAAAATGGGTGTATAACCCATTTATGACCCATTTAAATATTGAATGGGTCATAAATGGGTTATATTAAAAGAAAGCTTGATCTATTTATGACCCATTTAATATTTAAATGGGTCATAAATGGGTTATACACCCATTTTGACAGGTGTAAGCATAGGTAATAAATACATCATGAGTTTAAAATCAATACAATCCCAAGAACCAACAAGATCAAAACCTCATTGATATTCACATGTACGATATAAATTCGAAACTTTGTAATGTAAACATGATCTTCAAGACAAATGAAAAGTGGATGAAGATTGAGATAAGCGAAATGAAAATAAACTCGAGGCGGAAAAGTATGCAGGATAAGAAGAACTTGTGTATTATAATAATGAAACTACATCGTAAAAATGACATCGATTGCAACAACTACAGAACCGATAAATTTGTATTTTCGAAACAGGGGGGAAATAGAGGAAGCAGCATCCCTTTTGAGCTTAGGTCAACGAATTATTTAGGACAGGTTGGTCGTACCATTCAATCTACCCTCTTTTCAAATCGTATTTGTCGAAATCACAGCACGTATCGGGTCAACTCGTGTTGTGGGCCCTACGGGGATGTAAAAGACGGCATGTGATATGTCACCTGATTAAAGGACAAGCTAGAGTCTACTGAGAAGCTCGAGGAATGGGAACGCACCGCGCCTGGAGTTTCTGAAATTCGATAGCTGAGCTTTTTGCTTAATGCTACTAAACATGGATTAACTAAAAATAGGGTTCGGCTAGGCTAAGTTAAGTTGCCTCTACAACTAGGGAAGACATCAGGGTGATTTGTGCTAAGAGTTCCATGATACAAGGAATTAAGGAACTCCCTCCCATAAATGAGCTTGTAAGGAAATGATACCGTTCTCCTAATGAGATTATGGTAGGCCAAAGTCAATTATTGTGCTTAAAGAATTTTGCTGTCTCATTTAATGGACCGAATGCCCAAATTAAACTAGACGTCGTACGATCTGATACAAGGATGCTAACTTGGCGTGATATGATCCAATACAAGAGTCATTTAATTTGATGAAATAAAGTTGCTTTCAATTTTAGAGTGTGGATAATTTAAAAGTTTAGATTTTGTTTTCCAATTTGCCCTCACATGAATGGCTTTAGTCGGATCGGCATGTTCACGGCTTGATTTTGACCGAAGGATTTGGCTTAAGTTCAGCATGAAAAAAATACATCCTTTTTGGAATTTCACGTTTAAATAAAGATACGATGGCAATAGAACAAACCTCAAACACACAATGTATGAAAGGAAAGCTTGAAAAATATGAGAAGATGAAAAGCACCCTTTTTTATTATTATTATTATTAGGATGTTAGACATTATAATGGATTCTAATCTTATAGCCGTTTGTTTGCTTTTAAACTCAACAATCTTCTCCGCCGGGTCCCCCAAACAACCCGGTATAGCCCATGAAATCTCCGGCGTCCCCGTAAGTGGTCGCGCGAAAGCATTTTTCCGAATCTGTGAAAGTTGATGCTCGGCTATCCTGAGCCGCTGTCCAATCATGCGAGCCGCTCATGTAATGAACTCGGCGGGAAACTGTCCGCTTCCCATCGGCGGGCTGGGCTTGTCTTGGGCGGAGTACACCTCACCTCCGTAATACAAGCTCGTAGCGCCGGATTCGAACTGAGGTAGCAACTTAGCCGGCCAATAGCCCACGGGACCATTAATTTCTTCGTATATCAACCACCAATCCTTTGTTAATGGATCCTGATGTGAAGTCAATCGTTAAATAATCGCTAGAAAACTATTTAGGTACTTTCGAAGCATGACAACCATTCCTGTCACGGACAAAAGTAAAGCGGAAAAGAACAAAGAACTTAGATACCTAGTTGTGGGAGTTCCACACCTTCTGAAGATGAGTGGACTGAAATTAAATTTATTTTGAACTTGGCATTTGCTATTTATTCTCATGCCGAAGGAACAATAGTATAGACGGCTTATGAGTTTCTAACAAGAATTGACATGTCTTACCCCGATTATTGGGCTTTAACATGCATAAAGTCATAGCACAAACAACAAAAATACAGTGCTCTTTAATAAGATGGACTTGAAAAAAATTCTAAAGGCAAGAAAGTTAATTACCTGGCCAATTTGAAGATGAATCTCAATTTGCTTCCCATCAATGACAGACGAATTTGTGATAGCTCCTCCGATAGTAATCGAATTATTTACTTGCACAAAGCCTGAACAAAGCAAATCATAGCATCCCGTGCCGAGACCGCCATCCGCCTGTTCTTTCAACGTGTATTAGAATGATTTCCCAAGTTCTAAATAAATTAAATTTGTTGAAATATCTTGTTTTCTTGACCTAATTATTAGGAATATTTGATCTGATTATTTGATCCTGATTTTTAGGTCTTGATTATTAGGAAATAGCTGTAAAGAATTAGTTAGGAAATGATTTATTAGTATCCCTTAATTTGTGGGATCTTTCAGATTTTATTTTATTTTTTGGTTGACACTCAAAGTTGTCTTATAAATAGCTTTGTAATCGTGGTAAAAATAATATAGAGAATTATCACAATTCTTTTCTCTAAATTCTTCATGGTATCAGAGCATCGGGCTTGTTTTCTGGGATAGTGTTGCAATGCATCCTTCATTGATGCAATAATCTTCCAATCACAGCCTTCATTGCTGGATTTTTTTTTTTTTTTGTGTAATCTAATCGCAACCTTCATTGTTGTAATCCCTTCAGCTACAATTTTTCCTACTTCGTCTCTAATCCTATCTCAGTTTTTGGCCCTAAAACCTCATTCACTTGCGGCCTTTATTCCTTTTATTTTGCTCTTCCTTTCCAAGTACTTTCCTTGTGCTTAGAAATATCATGTCTCGAGACAAAAATGAAGGGAGTTTCCTTAGATCAAGGCGAGGAAGCCAACACCACCCATATGACCGGAGATCTACAAAATGTGAGGGTAACATATAGGCTGAATGAGAAGAATAATCTCAAATGGTCACAATTCGTCAAAACCTACCTGAAGGGTAAAGGGAGACTCAGCCACCTTCTCGGAACGGGTCCAAAACCAGAAGATCCCAAGTTCAATGCATGGGATGAAGCAGATTCAATGATCATGTCATGGCTATGGGATTCGATGGATCCGGCCATAAGTGATACATGTATGTTTCTCAAAACTGCAAAGGAGATTTTGGATTCTATTCACAAGACTTATTTTAAGGCTCGAGATGCAGCACAAGTGTATGAAATTAAGGTAAAAACTAGTGTAGCAAAAAAAAGGAGCAAAACTATGACATAATACGCCACTTTCCTTCACAATCTATGGCAAGAACTCGATCATTATCGAGTATTTGAGGTGAAGTTCGTGGATGATGCTGCTACTCTAAAGACCTTCATTGAAAAGGATCGAGTATATGATTTCTTGGCAAGTCTTAATTCTGAATTTGATCAAGTTAGAATTCAAATACTTGGCAAGGAAGAAATCCCTTCTTTGGAAGAGACAATCTCTCTAATCCGAGTAGAAGAAAATCGAAGAGGAATAATGCTAGAGCCTCAAGCTATGGAAGGATCAGCATTAATAGCTCACAATGCATCAATACAAGAAAAAGGGAAGACGGATGCTTCAAAACCAACATGGAGGGATAATTGAGACAGTATGTGGTGTACCTACTGTAAAAAGCCAAGGCATACAAAGGAACGTTGCTGGAAACTGAATGGCAAACCAGCAACCTCCAGCCGAGAGTGGGGAAATAGAGGAGGACAGCAAAGGCCCTAGGCTCATTTAACCGAACAGACCAGCCAGCACAAAGAATCCTTCAACAAAGTGAGGAAATAGAAAGAATCGAGGCTTTTAGGGTCTCTTGAAAAACCCTCCGGTGCATGTTCATTAGCACTCTCAAGTAAGCCTCCATTTTTTTCTTCGGTCTAAATGCCTCGAAACATTTTCGGGTGAACCTTGGATAATAGACTCAGGTGCTTCTGACCACATGACTCACACTTCACAATTTTTTAGTACCTATATCCCATGTCCAAGCAATAGAAAAATAGTGGTGGCAAATGGTTCCTTGGCCATTGTTGCAGGAATTGTTGATATTCATATTACACCCATTCTCACTCTCAAATGTGTCCTTCATGTGCCGAAACTATCAGCCAATCTTGTCTCCATACAAAAGCTCACCAAAGATCTTAAATGCCATGCAATTTTTTACCCTACCTACTATGTTTTTCAGGAACAGGATTCAAAGAGGAAGATTGGACTTGCTAAGGAAAAGAATGGGTTGTACTATCTTGAAACATCGAGGATTTCAAAGAAAGTCGTGAACAATTCACCATTGTCATTTCTTAGTACTTCAAATAAGGATGTCACTTGGCTTTATCATTTTCATTTTGGTCATCCATCTTTTCGTGTCTTAAATGTCATGTTTCCTTCTTTGTTTAAATGATTAGATATTAGTGAATTCCAATGTGACACTTGTGAATTTGCTAAGCACACTCGTGTATCTTTTCCTATAAGCAACAAAAGAAGTTCTCATCCTTTTGATTTGATTCATAGTGACATTTGGGGACCCTCCACAATTCCAAATATCTCAGGGGTTCGATGGTTTGTTTCTCTAATTGATGATTGCACTAGGGTCACGTGGATATTCTTACTCAAACACAAATCTGATGTAAGTAGTATCGTTCCTAATTTCAATTCCATGGTTCAAAATCAATTTGGAGTTAAAATTAAGAGCTTTAGATCAGATAATGCTAGAGACTACTTTAATCAAATCTTGTCAACCTATTTCCAAAGGGAAGGAATCATTCATGAGTCTTCTTGTGTAAACACACCACAACAAAATGGGGTGGCTGAAAGGAAAAATGGTCATTTGCTTAACACTACTCGAGCATTGTTGTTTCATGGAAATGTTCCTAAATCATATTGGGGGGAAGCTGTCCTTACATCTACATACATGATCAGTAGACTACCATCAAGAGTATTAGATTTTAAAACTCCTATGGCTGTTCTTTCCAGCTTTTATCCCCATTTCAAGACAACAAATAATCTTACACCTAGAGTCTTCGGTTGCACCTCATTTGTACATGTTCATAATCAGCAGAGGGGGAAACTAGATCCTAGAGCAATCAAGTGTGTCTTTCTAGGTTACTCCTCCACACAAAAGGGGTATAAATGTTACCATCCTCCTTCTCGAAAGACCTACATATCAGCTGATGTTACATTTGTAGAAAACAAACCTTACTTTCCACAATCTAATATTCAGGGGGAGAAATCATTAGTGAAAGATGAAGACTTTGATAGCCTTAATCTTGACTTGCCTTCTAATAATTCCCCAATTCGAGCTCCCACTTCTGATCAAGCAGTCCCTATTCAATCAACTCTTGACCAATTGGCTCCTAACAAATCAGTTTCTGATGAATCAGTTCATGCTCCTTCAATCCCAGACTCACACTCTACATTTGGGTCTATTCCGGAATAAGTGTCTGCTCCTACATCTCCCCGTATTTATGACTCTATGAGATTTCCTTAGGTGTATTCAAGAAAGGCAACTGTTCTTGACCAAACACAAGTTCAAAATTCCCATTCGAGTTCTCCGCAAATGAATTTCCGATAAGTTCGACTCTCCTTTACATAATTAGTCGTTTGACATGCCGAAAATGACTCACACCTTCCCATTGCTGTTAGAAAAGGTACTAGAGAGTGCACAAAGCGACCCTTATACCCACTATCTCACTATGTGTCACTTGACCGCCTATCACCACCTCATAGAAATTTCATTATGAGTCTGAACACCATTTCTATTCCAAATACCTTATCCGAGGCATTGTCTAAAGAAGAATGGAGGAATGCAATGAGAGAAGAAATGAATGCACTTGAAAAAAACTAGACTTGGGAGATTGTCGAAAAACCGAGGGGAAAGAATCTTGTGGGCTGCAAATGGGTTTTTACCTTGAAATACAAAGCTGATGGTTCTCTTGAGAGATATAAAGCACGATTGGTGGCAAAGGGTTATACTCAGACTTATGGAGTAGATTATCAAGAGACATTTGCTCTAGTGGTAAAGATGAACACTGTCAGAATTTTACTTTCTCTAGCAACTCACTTTAATTGGCAACTTCAACAGTTTGATGTGAAGAATGCATTCTTATATGGAGACCTAGAAGAGGAGATCTACATGAGTATTCCACCGGGCTTTGAAGGAGAAGGGGCGGCAAACAAAGCATGTAGATTACGGAAAGCACTATATGGGCTTAAACAATCACCTAGAGCCTAGTTTGGGAGATTTTCCAGAGTTATGAAAGCTTCAGGCTACAAACAGAGCCAAGGCAATCCTACCCTCTTCATTAAGCATTCAACAACAGGGAGAGTGACTGCACTTCTAGTGTACGTTGATGATATTATTGTCACAGGTGATGATGATAAGGAGAAACAGGAGCTAAAATAGTGTTTGATTAAAGAGTTTGAAATAAAGGAGCTGGGAAGACTCAAATACTTCCTTGGCATTGAAGTTTCTTACTCCAGACAAGGAATTTTTGTTTCACAACAAAAATATGTGACCGACCTCTTGAAGGAAACCGGAAAACTTGGGTGTAAACCAGTAGCTACACCTATTGAGCCTAATAAAAAACTTGGGGAGGCAAAGGAAGAACCTTCGTAGATCGAGAAATGTATCAAAAATTGGTGGGAAAACTCATCTATCTAGCTCATACTAGGCCCGATATTGCCTATTTAGTGAGTGTGGTTAGTCGGTTTATGCATGACCCAAGAGAATCACACTTACAAGCCGTCAATCGAGTGTTGCATTACTTAAAAGGAAGCCCTGGAAAAGGAGTCCTATTCAGAAGAAATCAAAAACTGATGCTACAAGCTTACACCGATGCCGACTATGCGGGATCTATGGTAGACGAAGGTCAACATCTGGTTATTGTACATTTCTTTATGGAAATTTAGTGACTTGGAGAAGTAAAAAACAGAATGTAGTTGCAAGATCAAGTGCTGAATCAAAATTTCGAGCAATGGCCCAAGGAATATGTGAGCTATTATGGCTCAAAATCATTTTGGAAGATCTAAAAGTCAAGTGGGAGGGTCCTATGAAGCTATATTGTGACAATAAATCAGCAATTAACATTGCTCATAACCCTGTACAACATGACAAGACGAAGCATATTGAAATCGACAGACATTTCATCAAAGAAAAGCTAGAAGAAGGGTTGATCTCGCATGTCCTACATACCTTCGGAAATCAACTAGCGAGATGTGCTAACCAAGGGACTTAATGGTGGGATCTTCCATGAAATAATTTCCAAGCTGGGAATGGAAGACATCTATTCCTCAGCTTGAGGGGGAGTGTTGAAATATCTTGTTTTCTTGACCTAATTATTAGGAATATTTGATCTGATTATTTGATCCTGATTTTTAGGTCTTGATTATTAGGAAATAGCTGTAAAGAATTAGTTAGGAAATGATTTATTAGTATCCCTTAATTTGTGGGATCTTTCAGATTTTATTTTATTTTTTGGTTGACACTCAAAATTGTCTTATAAATAGCTTTGTAATCGTGGTAAAAATAATATAGAGAATTATCACAATTCTTTTCTCTAAATTCTTCAAAATTTGATAAACTGGTAATGTTTTTGCTTATGGTCCAGTAAATGAAGAAATGACTAAGGTCGTCGTTGTATAGATCCAGATCCACCTACTAACACAAGTTCCATTAGATCCATTGTCCTATGACAAGAAAACCATAAGAAAGATATTAATTAGTTGGTGTATTGGGAAAACATACCCTCCATTTAGCCTTTAGAATGTGTAATTGATCGTCAGAGCCTCCGACGAGCCACATTTGACCAGTGCTATGCTGTCCTTTTTCACAGCTTGGTTTGTAAAGATTGATGAATGCTTTTGCTCCAAAAAACGGCTGATTTGGGATGGAACCTACCTGCATATAAGCATACTAGAAAATCAAGAACAACATCATCAGTAAACAAAAGTACTTTGGGCCAAAATCAGATTCGACTTTCACTCCTAGCTCACATGAACGTGTAATGACAAGTGCATTTTCGACATAATTTTAGTCGAGAGAAAAGATAGGCAGCAAAAAAGGGTATTCATTCCTCATAGAAACAAATGGAAGGAAAGACAGCTAAAGATGTGTCAAAAGCCATTGAATCGAGTTTAAGTTCAATGCGAATTCAAGAAATTAGTCATACAAGTAGAAGAGACGACAATTCACTCTGAACTTAGCTCTTTTCCTAGGGGAAGAACTTACATGAAAACCTGGGAGTATAGGAGCTTGAGGATGATAGATTTGTGGACGTGCATGCGCAGGAGATTTTGCTCTCCTCAAATCTTTATTTGTGGTTCTACGAATCGGAACAGTTCCCTCAGGACAGCCTTCCAAAAGATGTGAGCTCTTCGGTCGTTGCTTGACTTGTGCTGTCTGTCCGTGCTTGGAGGCTTTTAGCAAAAAGCTAGGCTTTCTCTGTCCGAAATTTAGTTCATAATTGATTGAATAAAAGCAACATGATGAATAACAATATATTAATACAAGGGGGAAAATGAGTATGAAACTATGAAGATTTATTTATATTCGGTATAGATGTTTATTCAAGCAAAAATCACATGATTTAATGTAATTTCAGTCTATGGTTCCACTATGGTATTTAAATAGATGAATTGCCAAAGAGGTCGAAATATGAAAAGGTCATCTACGCATTGATCTCTATGACAGAGTTGATAACACAAGAAAATTAAATATATCAAGAAAAGTACATGTTTTTTAGAAAACTTGACTCACAGTATAATAACAGGACGCTTCGAAGATCATTGTGCGCGGAAAAATAACAAGAAAGTATACGCAAAACCAAATATGGGTTTTTTTTAAACTTTACGAATGTAATAATATGCAATCAGAATTTTCATGCAACAATTAGGGATCGAACCAACACTATTGAAATAGCAGAAAAATTTCATGGAAAATCGCACCATCAATACGCAAGATGGTGTCACTGCTATTGAATGGAGGAGGCGCTAGCGGAGTTTGCTTTGAGCATGTGTGTATAAGAAGTTAGGATTGATTGTGCAATTTTCCCTACAATTTCATCAATAAATTGATATCTGAAGCTTATGATCTTTTAGTAAAGGGTGGTTGAACGCTGGTTGTTTGTATATGTCAATACAATCAATGATCTCACCATAAATTGTCTACTACAATAGTTAAGAATAACAAAGGTTAGTAGATCGATACGACTAACATGAAAACTCACATGTAATTGTATAAGCACATAAGCGTGCACTTGGACGAAGTTCAAAATCAATCAAGATACCTTAAAGGTCTTAGTTGGCCTCCTCTCTTGCTCCTCTCTTGTTCTTCACCATTGGAACCTACAAAAAGGGAAAACCATAGAACTGCAGAAAATTTTCTCAACCCCATGGTCTGAATCATTGTGTATGTCCATAATATTTGTTAAAGGACTCTTTATAGAGAACGAATATTATAGAACTCTTCCCAAATTTGATGGAAACTGATTGGATTTGATGAAATGATACAGCTATGTGTCCGCATTTGATTTGCAGTCATCATCCAATTTCTTTACATTAGTGCAAATAGCTCATTTTCTATAAGGAAATAAAATCATGCAATTTTATATACTAATAGGATACATTTGTAACGAGTATTGGAAGTTTAATATTAGAAGTTTTATTCATGGTAACATTAGATTTGGTACTGAACTATTTTTGGTGTGTTTGATGCTATTGCACTGTTTAGTCTAAAATCGCTAGATTATCATTCCTAATGAAATGGCACACATTATTGACCGCGCAAAAAATGAGAAAAATAAAAGGATAAAGTACTTATTTAATCACCATCACGTGGGATCCCATTTTCTTGAAATTCTCGTAATTAATTGGCTGAGGGGTAACTAATAAGACAATCCATTAGCCAGAACCATATTGCTTTTCAATGTAAAAGAACGTGCAAAGACCCTAACAAGCAAGTTTAATGCTTTACCGATTTTAATGCTTAAATCTCTCCATGATCAATATCTTTCACAAACTCAACCAACTAATATTAAATTAATCCAGCAACAATTAGTCACAATACTTCAGCGATCTCAACTCTGAAGCACTAAATAGCGTTTGGTTTTCAATGTTTGATGATGAATTGTTGATAATCATGTGGTGATTTGCAAATTTATCTCTTTTTTGTTATGACAAGAAGGGCCAAAAAGTTATTAAATTTGCAGGTGAGGATTACAATTTATAGTTGGATTTAAGCTCTGCCTTACCATTTCATGAAGAGTGGTTATGTTATCCTCATGATATCTTTCATACTTAATACACGCATTAGATCACTATATAGAAATATACACTCAATTGTGATCACAAACTGTTTCTAGCTATTACTCGTATATGTCAATACTTTTGAGAGACAAAATCAATTGCTTATTAATACTCAAATTGTCATTTTTATGGATATTTCAAAGCAATTGATGTCTTACCTTACTATACCTCGAATGTCAAATCTTTTTATATGTATCACATTTGCATGGAAAGTTTTGTCATTATCAAAAGAGAAAATATCACCAAAAACCTTAAACAATGCCCTCTATGACAATTTTATCCTGAACTTTTTTTTGTCACAAAAAACCCTGAATTATGCTACTTGTGACAATTTTACCTTGAACTATATTACTTGTGACAATTTTATTCCGAACTTTTTTTGTGTCACAAAAAACCCTAAACTATGCTACTTATGACAAATTTACCCCAAAGTTTTTTGGGCTGAAGGACATTTTCATCAATTTCTATTTTTTTATTTTTTTTACTCTTGATAGGAGGAAGCCGACGGTCACCCTTGCCGGCATCGGAGTCAAGTGAGGGTCGCCCATGCTTGGGCAAGCCTCGTTAGTGTCAGGCGAGGGCCGCCCAAGCCAAATTCGACTTGAGTGGCCCTTGCCTGATGCTGGCGAGGCTCGCTCGACGTTAGCGAGGCTTGCCCAGGCCAGATCTGGCCTAGGCGGCCCTCGCCAGTGTTAGGCGAAGGCTGCTAGAGCCTCACATGACTCCAATGCTGGCGAGGGCGGCCTTGCCGGCGGCCCTTTGTCAAGAGAAAAGAAAGAAAAATAAAAAGAAATAGAAAAGGATGAAAATGCCTCTTAGTCAAAAAGTTTGGGGTAAATTTGTCACAAGTGGCATAGTTTGGGGTTTTTGATGGCACAAAAAAAAGTTCAGATAAAATTGTCACATGTAGCATAGTTTGGGATTTTTGGTGACATAAAAAAAAGTTCGGGGTAAAATTGTCACAAGTGGCATAGTTTAGGGTTTTTGGTGACAAAAAAAAGTTCAAGGTAAAATTGTCACTGAGGGCATAGTTTAGAGTTTTTGGTGACATTTTCCCCTATCAAAATGGGAGATAGTTGAGAAAACCACCCCTTCTGATTTGAAAGATGTGAACATTGTTTCTACTCAAATGACATTGACCAACAATCCGATATCATTGAATCTAGACGTTTCAGGGAATTATCCTCCAAAACTCATCTATGTTGACACCTAAATTTTGACTAGGTATTAAAATTAAATTGCATAGAAAATTAGGGTTCAATTTGACCCTAACAAAAATGATTTTCACATCACCTTGGTACTAATATCATTTGTGTATATTAAGTTTATCATCTATCTTTATTTTACCATATTTTTACCCTATTTTCAGGTTTTTATTATTATTATTATTATTATTTTAAAAAAAAGAGACACACCCCACGGTAGGGCTGGCCCTCCTTCCTCCTTCTTTTCTTCTTATCTGCGTCGGCCCAAGGCCCGGCCTGTGGCCCAGCCCCTTTCATTTCCGACCCGGCTCGGCCCCTCCATCTTCTTCCTCCCTTCCTCTTCTTCCCGCACGCGAGTAGCGGGAGAGTAGGAGCGGAAGACGGAGGCCGGCGACAACAGGACGTCTCGCATGCGCCATCAATGCCGCCGCGCAAGATCCGGCGCAAAACCCGGGCGGAGGGGACGTCTTGGCAAGAAGCCTTCAATGCCGAGCAAGCGTAGCCGAAAGCGACGCCGGTCCGGCCAAGAGGGAGACCGGTCGGCACACCGAGGACCGGCAGCCAAGCTCTCCGTCGACCGGGTCCTCCTTGGCCTATAAATAGAGGTGAGCGAAGTGTGACGAACACACAAAGAACACGGAGCGAGAAAGAGAGAGGGAGGTGAGATCCGAGAGAGCGAGATCCGAGAGAGAAGAGATCCGAGGAGGGCATAGGAGGAGCGAGCTCGGGAAGGCTTCACGAGAGAGACATCCGAGAAGTCTCGAGAGTGAGCAAATCCGGTCGAGTGAGAGAGAGATCTCGAGAGAGAGTCGGGAAAAACCCGAGAAATAGAGAGATCCGAGAGGCGGCGAGCGAAATAGAGAAAAAAGATATGAATGAGAGTCGAAATTCTGGAAAAATTCCAGATCCGAGAGGAGAGAGCCGCGAGAGAGACGCCGCCGCATCCAGCCGTTGCCCGGCCCGACGCCACCACGCTCAACCACCCCCGTCACCGCCGCATCCGGAGCTATTTTGACCTACGACGACCCCGCTACGGATCTCAGCCCAAACCGCCCGTCCGAGCCAGCCATCACCCGTCGCCCCTGCTTCAACCAGCCGTTGCCCCAGCTCCGACCGGCCGTCGTTCTGTCGGCCGGTATCTCGACAGCCACTCGCCATGGCGGGAGGCGCTCGGCCATCCCCCTTCAGCGCCGCGAGGAGAGGCAACGAGAGAGGGGCACACGGAGTCGGGTCATGACCGAGTCGGGGGTACAAGGACCCCTGGCCGACCCGCTAGGGTTTGGCTTCATGGGCTATGGGTGAAATGAATTGGGCCCATTGGGCTTATTTTGCTTTCTTGGGCCAATCTTTGTTTTATTTGGGCTTGGGCTTGACTAATTATTTCTTTTTTGTTTTAGTCTTGGGCCGGGCGAACCGAGCCCATTAGCCGGGACTTAGCCAGCCCCGAGGGGCCTAGGGCTCGGGAGCCCAAGTTGGGTTGCACCAGGGTCGGATCCGAGAGTCCGACCTGAGTCCATTTATTTTATAATATAATATTATTATATTATTAAAAAAAAAAAAAAATAAAAAATATATTTTTTTTTTCAGAAAAATCGAAAATCGAAAAATATTTTATATTTTTCAGAAAAAAACAAAAATCCAAAAATATTTCACATTTTCTAGAAAAACCAAAAATGTCTAGAAATATTTTTATATTTTCCAAAAATTCAGAAAAAAAGCAAAAAAAAAATGTTTGTTTCAACAATGCATGAAAAATCCTTGAAAAATGCAAAAATATCAAACCCGAGGGTTTAAACAAGATTAGGTACCGGAAGGGCATTAGTGATTAACTAGTGTAATCAAGTCCCCGATCCTAGTTTTCTCGGTTGCGCAGAGTAAAATATTTCTCCCGATATTTTATTTGGGTTTCTAATCGACCCACCCCAAATTGATTAGTGGCGACTCCTTTTTAATGAAATTGAATTACAGGTTAAGAAATCAAACATTAAGTCGTGAATTGGTGGGCTTGGGAGGGCCCGAGTTAAACCCTGATGAAAGGCGTTTAGCCGAGCCATTAGCCTTCGAGACCGAAAAGGAGGTCGTGACAGCTTGGCGACACCACTGGGGAGCGAATTTTGTTTTGTGGACTTAGGCCATTTTATCTTGTTTAAATGTTTTCCTAACTTGGGTATATTTTTTTGTGCAGGGATACTAATTTTGTTGAAGTAAATTTTCCTGTATAAATTATTGTGCATGCTTTAAATGTTTTAGCACTACATTGTAGCACACACAACCCTATCGCCGGACCTGGGCCGCCATAGGATATTTTAGGATGGTATTAAGAAAGATACAGCCTTGAACGCGAGACAACGATGTAGAGGTTGCCTTTCTTTTCCCGAAATTTTAGGTAGAGCCGAGGTTGAGAGGATTTGGCACGAACGCGAGCTGCGTCGGTCGATTACCTCTTAACCTCATTATACATTTTTAGTTAGAAATCGAACCACACGTATCATGTGTGTGTATGTGTGATTGCCATCAATTTCCTTTGATTAAGTAAGTTTACTATCATTGTGCTTTGCAATTTACTTACTTCCTCTTGTGTCTTGGTCAGTCTATGATTAATTTTGTTTAGTTATGATTTTAATGCCATGATCATCCCTTTATTAAAAAAATTTGCAAAAAAAAAAAGTTCAATTCATTAAGTTTTTTTAAAAAGAAATTTGCAAAAAAAAAAAAAAATTAATTCATGCCTTTATTTCCCTGAATTGTGCCATGAATTTCTTGTTTGAATTTATTTTTTTCAAAAATTTCCTGTGCCTTAAAAAAGAAAAATAGTGCAAAATCAAAAAAAATTGCAAAAAAGAAAAAGTTCAATTTATTAAAGATTTTTTCTAAAAAAAAATTGCGAAAAAAAATGTTCAATTAATGCCTTTATTTCCCGAATCGTGCCATTAATTTCTTGTTTTGAATTTCTTTTTTTTTTTTTTTAAAATAAAATTTCCCATACCTTAAAAAAGAAAAATGGTGCAAAATGAAAAAAAAAAGGAAAAAGAAAAGAAAACTTGTTTAAATGTTTTCCTAACTTGCGTTTTTTTTTCTTGCAGGTAAATATTAATTTTGTTGATTTGTATAAATTATTGTGCATGTTTTAAATGTTTTAGCACTATCTTCGTGGCACACACAACCCCCGCCGGACTGGCTGCCATAGGATATTTTAGGATGATGTTAAGAAAGATACAGCCTTGAACGCGAGACAGCGATGTAGAGGTTGCCTTTCTTTTCCCCGAAATTTTTGTTAGAGCCGAGGTTGAGAGAATTTGGCACGAACGTGAGACTGCGTCGGTCATATTACCTCTTAACCTCATTATACATTTCTAGTTAGAAATCGAACCACACGTATCATCCGCATGTCTATGTGTTTATTGTGATATTTGAGAGTGAGGTAATTTCTTAACCCTTTTTATTTGGTTATTTACTTACGTTCCTAAACCCATGGCAACTGAGGTCAGTCTTTTAAGTCGTTTGTTTTATATGCGATAGGTAGACACAATGTCCAGTTCATTCCCGCTCCCAAGAAAAAGCTCCTCTGTTGGTGGGACCGTTAGATCGACCCGGTCAAAAACATGTTGAAGATAGAATCGGCCATCTCCTCCCATTTCTCCAAATTAGAATCCACCCTAGAGTCATGCAAGTGATCCCTCATTTCTAGTGTCTTGAGACCTCCACTTTCATACTTGGCAAATTCGAGTTTTCCCCAACTCTGGACAAATACAGAATTACCATCGGAATGCCTCTAGGAAATGAGCTTGTGTCAACCCGGTAATTTGGCTAGCTCGATTTTATAAAAAATTGTGACTCCTTTAGTAAGGAGGGTTTTTAAGGTTAGTTGGGATGTTTGCCCACTATCATTTTTAGTTGAATTTTTGAAAAAAAAAAAAAAAAAAAAAAACAACCCATGGCAAAACCAAAAAAAAAAAAAAAAAAAAATTCTACTTTTGGTTCTCTTTGGGTTCATCATCATCTCACATCGAAAAATAAATCTTTCAATTGCATGGGTTGTCAATCAAATTTATGCCGGGTTGAATTTTGTAAACATGGTTTTACCAAGACCATTTCTGTCCCTCAATCATTTCAAAGAAAACACAAAAAAATCTTTGAGGGCTGCGCTAGGAAATTTTACAAATGCAATCTTTTCTCATATCAAAAAATTTGGGCATTAAGAATTGCATGCACTCACTGCAAAGGTTTCAAATCTTAGAAAAGTATACCCTCAGTAGGATATACTCTTGTTGGTTTAATTTCCTAAGCGAACCTTGTTCCCAAGGCATTCCTTTGGTGTGCTAATTTGTTTAGAGAGGGAGAAGCTCGCTTTGCACTGAAATATCACAACCCAATCCCTTTACTTGGTCTCGCTAGGATCACTTCATATTATCCTTACAGGGTGGTTTGTCAGTATAGGGCCTTCCAGGAGATCCTTCCCTTGCTCGCCCGGTCCGTCCCCAGTCTTTTTTAATCACATGAGCCAAGACTACTTAGAAGAAAGCCGCATCATCAAGGATGCATGGAGAAAATGCCACGCTGAAAAGATCATTGTGCCAAGGAGACTGAGAGGACAAGAGGTCATGCCTCCACTCTACATTCTCAATCGTCGGGTCCTTGGTAATCTGCAACCGGTAGTCCCAAACGTGACTAACAAGCCAGCCTAGCAAGAACAGATCGAGTCTGTTGAGTGGAGTTCGGGAATGATCTGGATACGTGTCTTTGGGCTAATCCTAGAAAGCAAACAATGTTGCAAGACTAAGGCTCCTCATCGCATATAAAATGGCAATCATAACCCCCAGTTTTTGTATTTAGGAAATTTCATTTTATTTCTCGTCCCGATGTTTAAGGACTTTTGTTAAATATCTAGCATTTCAATTTTATCATTTCAATTCCAATTTTAGATGATTAGGAATGTCTTGTCCTTGGAATCCTCTTTTGATAAATAAAAACAACTAGACCGTTGCCATGGGTCAATATTCATTTATCTCGTGCTCACACATGCCTTTTTTACGATATCAGGTGATCATGAATCGCCAACCACCAGCCATTCGTACATGGCCACACGCAATTATGGCTGATTGAGGTGATGCGCAAAATCGCATTACTAATATTGAAGATGACGTGGGACAAATCCCCATTGACCTTCGACAACTCTCGAGGCAAATGGAGTCTGCTCAAACCAGGCTCAATCTCATGACCGCCCTATCACGAGGGAAAGCACTTTTGACACCTGCAGACAAGCCAAAAGGTGACCAGCAAAGCAGACATTTTGCGAAGATCATGAGTAAACTGAAATGAACTGTGGGATCAATACCCTTTCGAGCTGTCCAGCTATACTGCTGTCAAAATCCCAGAGGAGCTCAAGGTGCTTGAATGCGAGGCATTCGCCTATGCTTATCACCCAAAAAGCTACCTACAAGCCTACCTGATCCAAAGGATGATTCAATCATACCGATCGACTCTAATTGGCCCCGCCATGAGAATCACTCTTCTCAAGACATTGTGAGGAGAATCACTCTTCTCAAGACATGGGAGGAATTGACTGATATTTTCCTTAAAGAAGACGACCTTGACATCAACATCACCCCACCTCACAAAGAACTTGTAAGCAAGGAAACAATGGAGAAAAAGACTATCGTGGCATGTGCTGCAATAGAAAGAAGCTTGACTGCCGGTATGGCCCAAAGTAAAGGAGACCAATAGGAAGAAACTTTGAGGCGGTTACGTATGTGAGAAGGGCCACCAAACAATGCTCCATTAATGGGAAGCTTCCTACCAGCAGAGGTAAAGAACCCGAAAACATGGTTGAAGTTGTAAAACCCGTCCAAAATCGAGGCACCATGACACTGCTTCCTAAACTTACTGCAAGAGCTAGGGTCCAAAGGGCACCAACGCCTATCGACTGGGAATGAAACTCTACCGTCTCCGGTGCCCTTGACAAGCTCAAGCGGCAAAACGAAGGGCTTTACTCAAGAGGTCTGGACAAGGTGTCAAGAAAGGAAAGCTAGAACAATCCAAGCCATCGCCTGCCACCAAACAAGTGCAAAGTCCAACGGCCATTGAATAGCCACGCCGAGGCTTTGAACACCGCCCGTGGTACAGTCCTATGAAGAGTTGCCAGCACTATACAGATGAAGATGACCATTCACATGGTAACCAGCTCTTGCCCGCATACGGACCCCAGAGCTTGCTAGGTGGAGGAACGCTCACCCTTCATGATTTTCCTTCCAATGGGCTGCTGAATTTGTCACCCAACTATCTGGGTAACATAGATGCCTCATCCTCGGTAGGAAATTTCGAACCCAAAGAAAACGATGAGATGATCTCAGAAGAATCCAGCTTCCCTGAAGGAGCAGAATTTAATACTGCCATGAAAAGATTGGCAACACAGCAAGAGGAATGGTTCCTTAACCAAGATACGGCAGGCCCATCTCACCTTAACAGAATGGTGATTCCCAAAGGAGTGGAAATTGTTGATTTCCATAAATATAACGGTACGACTTGTCCCGTGACCCACTTGCAATATTTCCTAGCCAAAATGAGTCGGTACGCCGACCAGGCACCGTTCATGACTCAGGCCTTCCAAGAGAGTCTTATTGGGTCTACATTGCAATGGTTCTTCGTGTCGAAGATCTACCTCGTGCATGATTGGGATGTGCTATCCTCTGCATTCCTACATTAATACCAAGACAAGATAGGATTTGCATTCCCCCTCAAGAATTTGGTTCATGTCAGAAGAAGACCAATGGAGGATTTCCAAGCATATGCAGAAAGGTGGGAAGCTCTTGTGAGCTTCAACGAATTAGTCCTCTTGTGCGAATACTTCGAGTCTATCGGGGGCAAAGAACTCAAGGGCACTTGATTCAGGAGTCGACGCCAGCAACTATCAAGATCCTCCCTTTCACATGAGTTTTCATGGGTTTCAGTTGTTTTTATGATTTCCCATCATATCTAGTGTGTTAATACTGCATTTTCCATTCTAGTAATGTGATTTGTTTTTACTAGTGAATGTACAGTTTCAACATTTCATTTTGAGAGCATGAGGGAGTATCCCAAACTGGCCTAGTGATGCTATCTAACCATGAAAAAAAATCATCCAAGGAAAATCCTGAGGGCTGGGCTTTCTCATGCTTCCTCCAAAATATGCTTGTAAAATCAAAAGCATTTCATTACAAAAAAAAATTTCAAAAAAAAATTCAAAAAAAATGTGTCAAATTTAACCCTGTTTGTTTTTCTGATTTACTTATATTGTGTCTCAGAACATCATCTCCTTGAAAACGGGGCATTTGAAACCAGCATAGTAGGTCCCAAGGATGTGGACTCAACAAATTCAGGAGTATTCTTTCAAGAAAACCGGGCCAAACGGAAAGATTACTCCATTTATAAAAAGGTATGTCTTGCTTCCTAACATGATCTTAGGAATGATGCTTTCTTCCTTTTCATTTGCAAGGAATAAAAGACGGGACGTAATAGGTATATGCACACGATCAAATTTGAAACATGCAGATCGTAGTAGCTTAAGAAAAGCTTCTTGAGACGTTTCCTCCATGATGCTTTTGGCCTCCCCCATCTCTTGAGTTATCTCGGCAAGCCGTCCCTAAAACTCTGCATAGGCTACCTCCCATCAGTGCAAGCCTAAGCAGTGGTTCTTTCCCGCAACATACTCCAGAAGGACGAGCATTGCAATTTCATAGGCGAGACGTTCAACTTCGGCAAATCGGGAAGCACGGAAAATGAACTCCTTTACTTCCCCCTTCAAATTGGCTACTGTCAACAGGGAGAAAATCCATACAATTCCATAGAAGCTTGAGGTACATGACCCTGCCCAACACTGTTGATGTCTAACAATGAGAGAGAAAAATGTCCACAGGAGAAAGGCGTTGAAGACGGATCGACCATCGTCGGCTATTTGTCTAGGGCCATGGGCAAAGAAGGCCGCCCAAAATGATGTGCCAAACTTTGGCAAGGCCATAGCAATCACCAACATTCAAGATGCCGATGAGTCATCAAATCCAAACTTTGCAAAAGGGGTAACTTGGTATCGTTTCCAATCCCCTCATCCAACTTTATTCCTAACATATTTTCCCTATTTTTGACAGGAATCATTGGCATTTTAAAAAAAGAAGAAGAAGAAGAAGAAAAGAGAATTGACTTGAAAGGTTAATTCGAGCCAACCGATCTTGGTCGCCCAAGCACACGGAGATGACCCATGTTAAATTCACCTCACTTGGTGTAAAAGGACATGTCATTTTAGCGGCCGGTTCACTTAAATAAAAAAAAAGCGCGCTCCATGGACACCACTGGCACTTGTAGCCGAGCGGTACCCGGGAATGGATGCGCCAAGGTCCGAACGGGGGTTCGAATCCCCGAAGTGGCAATAGCCGCATGTGAAAAAAGAAAAGAAAAGAAAAGAAAAGAAAAAAGAAATAATTAAAAAAAGTTTTTTTCTTTTTCTTCTCTTCTTTTCTCTCTCTTTGCTTTTTCTGGCATACCGAGATAGAAAGTTCAGGATCTCATGCTCGCTTTAAGCCTCGGGACCCTAGGTCTATCCAATCATTTGCAAACTGGCAAAGGGTAATGTTGTATCGTTTCCAGTTTTTCAACTCTGGAAAATTCATACACTAACACATTCCCTCTCATTCTTTGTAGGGTTATTTGTCCGCCAAAAGTGTGGACGACAAATGCAAACTGGCGAAGGGTAACGTTGTATCGTTTCCAGTTTTTCAACTCCGGAAAATTCATACACTAACACATTCCCTCTCATTCTTTGTAGGGTCATTTGTCCGCCAAAAGTGTGGATGACATTTGCAAACTGGCGAAGGGGTCATCTATCCGCCAAAAGTGTGGATGACAAATGCAAATTGGCGAAGGGGTCATATGTCTGCCAAAAGTGTGGACGACAAATGTAAACTAGTAAAGGGTCCATCTGCCCGCTGAAGGGACAAAAACAGATGTGCCCATCCAATCAAAGATGGGATTTTCAATCTTGATTGATTATTCATGCGTCATTCCCCTTTGAGTAGGGGCAATTCATGAACACTCATTTTTTAATAATCCCCCTATGTTCAAACACGTCTGCAGAGACAATTTTGCATCTCATGCTCTTAGAAAGTTTTCTTCTTTTGAGTAAATTCAAAACATTCTAAGGATGCAAACTCCTTCGTGCTTACAGCAATCCATGCATTTTCAAAATGATTTTTGCATAATGATTTTTGTCTATCTAAGTCATCGATTCCACTGAGGATTATTAAATTAAGCAGCTCAACGAATGATGCGAGATCAATTGAGCATGCTAAATGAGGAACATCAGGATGATGAAAGGCAAACCATTACCTACACACAGTCCCCTGATTAAACACTTATGAGGTGAGCATAGGAAATTCTATGTCTACAGGGTAAAGAGTTCTCTCGCGAATGGTACGATGACCAAAGTGATAAGGGGCATTTCGTTTCTCCACCCTAAACACGACAGGTTATCCATTGCCTAACCCCTTTGAGCCTCATGCCATTGTGAAGTTTCTTTCAATTACCCTGTCAAGAACCACCCCACACTTTGGGGGGCGCATTGAAGGAGGGAACGGCATCATAAGGTGAGAAAATGGATGAGAATTTTCTTGCTTGCACTTGCATCAATCTTTGGGTGTTTTTATTCCATATGAGCACTCATGATAATTTAAGTGCCATAGAATGACGAAGAGCATATTTGGTCTATACATTTGTATCCATTGTACAACCCCATCGAGTTTGTAATTTCATTTCAACTCCCCACATTGGGGCAAAGAGAATGTCACCATCGTTCAAGTAGTATAAGCTGAAATGGCCGACTGCAAATGAAGACTCAAGAGTCTAAGACAGTCTTGAAAGAACAAAATGAAAACTCGAGGCATGAAAAAGTAGCGTGCCTGGTAAAAGCAAGGCCAATGCCCATAGATGTAAAACTTGAAATGAAAACTAAGGGCATGAAAAAGCAGTGTGCCTGGTAAAAGCAAGGCCAATGCCCTCAAGGAAAAATGATGCTCGAGCAAAAGTCTCTGTAAAGACGAGCTCCATTGATGAGAAAGAAGACCGGTGACAACATCAAGATGATCACCACCTCTTGAACACATTTTTGAGCTTATAAATCCATTTGTTTCTCAACCCATGAGCCAAACTTACGTTGTGTCCATTTGTATAAGTCTCTTCTGACTAGGGCACTTGAATTAACATAGGAATTCATATGTTTATAAGCATCGCTCGAAGAAGTACGAGCAAGATCATTCCTATCTCTTTTCGCAGGGTTCTTGACTTGTAAACCCAAAGATGGCTGTGCAACATCTCTTGACCTTCGTGGTCCCTTTTGCCAAGCCTTTGACCAAGCCTACATTACGGTCCTAACAAAGACCTCTCAGATTGGTAAAGTTGTACCATTTACGAGAATATTCGGATCCCTGTTGCCATAATGAAAGTGAAAGGGTGAGATTCCTATGATCCCGCATCAATGGTCGGGACAAAATAGTCTTTTCAATGAGAGTGAGTGCAAAGCCCTTTCAGACTGAGGGTCCTCATTTGACATGTTCAAGACATTCTCATTTTGAGTATGAATTGTCTTTTGGAAAATTTTCCCCAGTGGGACCTTGGTGATGGAAACTGACAAAATTGTCATGCATAAACCCCATTTGAATTGAAATTTTTACAGTATGCACAAATCAGTTGCACATATTGCATATTTGTCTCACGGGAGACATACTTTCGAGAGCGAGAGATATCATTATGTCTCCAACTTACCAGGAGGTGGGAGACCTCCGGGGATATCTCAGGTGCGTCCTCGATATTCCAACTTACCAGGAGGTGGAAGACCTTCAGGAGTATTTGAGGAGGTGGGAGACCTTCAGGGATATCTCAGGTGCGTCCTCGATATTCCAGATAATCAAGAGGTAGGAGACCTTTTCAAGCATATAAGGTAAGCCCCTCTTCATTGACACCGCGTGCTTCCATAGCCCGGAGTCCCTCTTTACCGACGTGGCGCGCCTCTGTAGCCCGAAGTCAGGTAATGAAAAAACCGGTGTCCTTGAGAACAGTCAAGCACTTAACAAGATTGTGTCCCGAGAAAAGTCGGTACATCCTTGAGAGAGTTTAGGTAAGCAAATTGGTATCCTTGAAGAATGGTTCGGGTACCTAACAACTCTTTGCTTCTACAGGCGACCGGAGAATGGTCCGAGTCTTGGAAAGGCAATCCCTCGTCAAGGCGATCGAAGAATGGTTCGGGTCCTAGACAAATAACTCTTTGCTTCTACAGGCGACCGGAGAATGGTCCGAGTCCCGGAAAGGCAATCCCCGTCAAGGCGACCGAAGAATGGTTCGGGTCCTAGACAAACAACTATTTGCTTCTACGGGCGGCGGAGAATGGTCCGAGTCTGGAAAGGCAATCCCCCGTCAAGGCGACCAGAAGAATGGTTCGGGTCCTTGACAAACAACTCTTTACTTCTACGGGCGACCGGAGAATGGTCCGAGTCCCGGAAAGGCAATCCCCGTCAAGGCGACCGACGAATGGTTCGGGTCCTAGACAAACAATTCTTTGCTTCTACGCAACCGGAGAATGGTCCGAGTCCCGGAAAGGCAATCCCCGTCAAGGCGACCGAAGAATGGTTCGGGTCCTAGACAAACAATTCTTTGCTTCTACAGGCGACCGGAGAATGGTCCGAGTCCTGGAAAGGCAATCCCCGTCAAGGCGACCAGAAGAATGGTTCGGGTCCTAGACAAACAGCTCTTTGCTTCTACGGGCGGCGGAGAATGGTCCGAATCTGGAAAGGCAATCCCCGTCAAGGCGACCGAAGAATGGTTCGGGTCCTAGACAAACAACTCTTTGCTTCTACGGGCGACCAGGAGAATGGTCCGAGTCTGGAAAGGCAATTCCCGTCAAGGCGATCGAAGAATGGTTCGGGTCCTAGACAAACAACTCTTTGCTTCTACAGGCGACCGGAGAATGGTTCGAGTCCTGGAAAGGCAATTCCCCGTCAAGGCAACCGAAGAATGGTTCGGGTCCTAGACAAAAAACTCATTGCTTCTACAGGCGACCGGAGAATGGTCCGAGTCCTAGAAAGGCAATCCCCCGTCAAGGCGATCGGAGAAAGGTCCGGGCCCTAGACAAACAACTTATTGCTTCTACAGGCGACCGAAGAATGGTTCGGGTCATGGAGGAGCAGTTTCCCCATATCATCACACAGGTATGTTTCTATATCGTCATCAGATAAGGAAATACCCTGATACTTGCCAAAAACTCGGGGTTCGCACCCCAAATCACTCTTTCCCGGTAAGTAACTACAGGTATTTTTCTTATCCAGTTTAGTATGTATTATGAATTACTGCCTTTTTTTTTTTACTTTGGACACTTGGTCCTAGGTGAACTATCACCTATTGCATATACATGGATAAAATTTAGGTATCGGTTCGTCTTTGAAGGCAACCTCTACGAACTCACCTTCAAAAGAGGGCA
Source organism: Corymbia maculata (assembly GCA_014182735.1). Classification (NCBI taxonomy): domain Eukaryota; kingdom Viridiplantae; phylum Streptophyta; class Magnoliopsida; order Myrtales; family Myrtaceae; genus Corymbia; species Corymbia maculata. The sequence goes on along the minus strand of CM024686.1, from coordinate 16,199,130 downwards.
TTTTGTTGACACCTAAATTTTGACTAGGTATTAAAATTAAATTGCATAGAAAATTAGGGTTCAATTTGACCCTAACAAAAATTATTTTCACATCACCTTGGTACTAATATCATTTGTGTATATTAAATTTATCATCTATCTTTATTTTACCATATTTTTACCCTATTTTTAGGTTATTATTATTATTATTATTATTATTATTATTATTTAAAAAAAAAAAAAAAAAGAGACACGAGCCCACGGTAGGGCGGCCCGGCCTTCTTCTTTTCTTCTTATCTCGCGTCGGCCCAAGGCCCGGCCAGGGGCCCACCCCCCTTTCATTTCCGACCCGGCCCGGCCCCCTCCATCTTCTTCCTCCCTTCCTCTTCTTCCCCGCACGCGAGTAGCGGGAGAGCGAGAGCGGAAGACGGAGGCGGCGACGACGAGGACGTCTCGCATGCGCCATCAATGCCGCCCGCGAGATCCGGCGCAAAACCCGGGCGGAGGGGACGTCTTGGCAAGAAGCCTTCAATGCCGAGCAAGCATAGCCGAAAACGACGCCGGTCCGGCCAAGAGGGAGACCGGTCGGCACACCGAGGACCGGCAGCCAAGCTCTCCGTCGACCGGGTCCTCCTTGGCCTATAAATAGAGGCGAGCAGAAGTGACAGAACACATAGCAACACAGAGCGAGAAAGAGAGAGGGAGGTGAGATCTGAGAGAGCGAGATCTGAGAGAGAAGAGATCTGAGGAGGGCATAGGAGGAGCGAGCTCAGAAGGCTTCACCGGAGAGACATCCGGAGAAGTCTGAGAGTGAGCAAATCCGGTCGAGTGAGAGAGATCCGAGAGAGAGTCGGGAAAAACTCGAGAATAGAGATAGATCCGAGAGGCGAGCGAAATAGAAAAAAGATGAGAATGAGAGTCGAAATTCTGGAAAAATTCCAGATCGAGAGGGAGAGAGCCGCGAGAGAGACGCCGCCGCATCCGAGCTTTGCCGGCCCGACACCACCATTTGCTCAACCACCCCCGTCGCGCCGCATCCGGAGCTATTCTGACCTACGACGACCTTGCCGCTTACAGATTTCAGCCCAAACCGCCCATCCGAGCAGCCGTCACCCGTCGCCCTGCTTCAAACCAGCCGTCGCCCGGCTCCGCCGGCCAGTCGTTGCGTCGGCCGATCTCTCGACGGCCACTCGCCATGGCCGGGAGGCGCTCGGCCATCCCCCTTCAGCGCCGCGGAGGAGCTGCAATAGAGAGGGGCACACGGAGTCGGGTCATGACCGGGTAGGGTACAAGGACCCGGTCGACCCGCTAGGGTTTGGCTTCATGGGCTATGGGCTGAAATGAATTGGGCCCATTGGGCTTATTTTGCTTTCTTGGGCCGATCTTTGTTTTATTTGGGCTTGGGCTTGACTAATTATTTCTTTTTGTTTTAGTAGTCGGGCCGGGCGAACCGAGCCCATTAGCGGACTCGGCCGCCGAGGGGCCCGGGGCTCGGGAGCCCATTAGCCGGACTCGGCCAGTAGGGGCCCGGGGCTCGGGAGCTCGAGTTGGGCCGGACTCGGGTCGGATCCGAGAGTCCGACCCGGGTCCGTTTATTTTATAATATAATATTATTATATTATTAAAAAAAAAAAAAAATAAAAAAATATTTTATTTTATTTTTCAGAAAAATCGAAAATTGAAAAATATTTTATATTTTTCAGTAAAACAACAAAAATCCAAAAATATTTCACATTTTCTAGAAAAACCAAAAATGTCTAGAAATATTTTTATATTTTCTAAAAATTCAGAAAAAAAGCAAAAAAAAAATGTTTGTTTCAACAATGCATGAAAAATCCTTGAAAAATGCAAAAATATCAAACCCGAGGGTTTAAACAAGATTAGGTACCGGAAGGGCATTAGTGATTAACTAGTGTAATCAAGTCCCCGATCCTAGTTTCTCAGTTTGCGCGCAGAGTAAAATATTTCTCCCGATATTTTATTTGGGTTTCTAATCAACCCACCCCAAATTGATTAGTGGCGACTCCTTTTTAATGAAATTGAATTGCAGGTTAAGAAATCAAACATTAAGTCATGAATTGGTGGGCTTGGGAGGGCCCGAGCTAAACCCTGATGAAAGGCGTTCAGCCGAGCCATTAGCCTCCGAGACCGAAAAGGAGGTCGCGACAATCTAGTCCTTCTTAGTTAAGTAGACTGATACAAAGGAGAGAAAAATCCCAATTGGGGCTGTGTCCGGAAAACTCTCTCCGCTTGGAATTTGAATTCTCCTAGTTTCGTCGAATGGAAAGTGAAATAGTGGATGAGATTTCAGTGCAATAGAGGAAGAGAAAGGATCTCCTTGTCAATCCTAACCAAAGGCAGTATGCTTTGCACAAATGCAGAACAAGCAAGAGGACATGATGTCTAACACTCATGCCCAAGCCTAGTTCGAATGTCCACACAATTTAGGGGGATCTTGCTGAAGAAGGGGAAAAAAAGCCAAGTGGTTCAATTTAGATAAAGTCTATGTCCATCCTTCTACGTTAATAGCCGCTAACAAGGCTGGAATTCTCTGGTGACTCTTTGAGTCGTTACAACTGTTGCTTTCTCTGCTTATACTCAAAGCTGGTAGATCACACTACCATCTTTGAGTCTTCATCTGTTAACCCACATGAACAATATCAAGTGTTCATGAGCTTCTCATCCACTTGACTTGTTCAACCTTGAGGTCCGTCCAGTCTTTTGAGTCCTTTCACTTGGCGTTTGGGATAGATCAATGATATCAGATTGTTAATTGATGTCATTTGAGCCACAAAAAAAAACATTCGCATGTCAAATCATAAGGGGTGGTTTTGTCAGTATCAAGGTCCTTGGTGTTGTCTCAACAATATCCTCTTTTTGTTAATGATAAAACTTTCCATTCAGACGCAGTACATGTAAAAGATTTGTGTTGTAGTAAGGCAAGATATCAATTGTTTTAAAATATCCAGAATAATGACAGTTTGAGTATTAATAAGCAATTGATATTTTCTCTAAAAAGTATCGGTATAGATGAGTAACCGTTAAGAGACACTAGAAACAATATGCGATTAGAATTGAGTACATGTTTCTATACGGTTATCTAATGTTGTATATTAAGTATAAAAATACTTTGAGGATTATATAACCATTTTCAAAGGATTTGAAGTAACAAGAATTACCTTCATGGTTTGGTTAAGGCTCAACTTGTATCCAGCAATAACCTATAATCCTCATCTGCATATTAAATAACTTTTTTTCCCACCTTTTATCGTAACAAAAAAGATATAATTTTGCAAAGAATCATAAGATTATTACCATACATCGTCAAACATAAAAACCAAACTATTTACTGCTTCAAAGTTGATATTGCTGAAATACTGTGACGTGTTGTTGCATGGTTAATTTGATATTAGTTGGTTGAGTTTGGGGATGATATTGATCCTGGACAGATTTAAGCATTAAAATCGGAGAAGCAAGATGAGCACAACACGATGATGTGATTGTGCTTATGGATTGATCTAGAAAGTGACCAAAACTCGGCGACGTTGGCTCGTCTTTGCTCGATGAAGCAAAACCATGAACAGGGAAGGACAAGGGCCGAAAACAGCATCTCGCATGATGAGGACGGTGTGAAATCGGCAAGAAAACTAGTGGTCCGAAAGTCTCTCGTGGTAGAAATGCCATCGTGGGAGGTGATGACTCGGATAACGGTTGCGACAGGGTTTATGACAAAGGTCCCTGAGGCAACAATGGACTCCTTTGTCACAAACAAAAACAAAACTCTTGGTGCAGCAATTGATCGAGGAGGACGTGATTAAAGCTTGTTGGTGTCATATGGATTTCGTTCGACAAGGTGAACTCTAAACAAGGGGAAAATAACGGGGCTTCACATAGGTGAGATTGTGGCAAAAATCACATAATTAGCCCTAAACCTATTCTACATGTCAAAAGTTTTTTGAAAAATATGTCCATTCCTTGATCTTCTTATGTTCGAATGACCTGGTGGAGTATATTGTTTGGAGTTTAAAACAACAAATATAGATTTAAGATGAAGATCCATTATAGTTTTGACTTTTAAATTATAAATATGCTAACTTTTATCTTCAAGAAAATTGCCAAAAAAAGTTCTAAATTTATTGTAATTATGCTAATTTAATAGTAAGTTTTTTGCATTTGTGACAATTTAGTTTATCCAGCCATTTGTGGCAATTTTTTAATGTTTCTTTTTATTTTTTAATTTGTTTCTCTCTTTTTTTCCCCTTATTGACCATTGAAGCTCCTATGAGGCTTGTCGGCTACTGGGCGAGGCTTGCAAAGCCCTCGCTAGCTGTCGGCAAGGGTCACGACCCTTGCTTGGCCTCACCTAAATCTAGGCAAGGCCTAAAGGCCATGGTTGAGGCCATAGCGAGGATTCACTTGCCCAAATCTTGGGGGGGGGGGGGTCTTGCCCGGCTGTTGTGATGAGATACTTGACCCATCTCACTCACTTTTGGTTGTAGTACCACTAGAATTCAGTTCAAACGAAGACAACGGAGTCTTTCCAACACACCAATGGAGCTTATACTCAATCACTTCAACTAGAAAGATCAAGGCTTTTGGCGATTTTTGCATACAAAGAGGGGGAGAGAAAGAGAGTGGGGGCCTTGAACGGGAGATTTGCAAGCCATATAGTTTCACGGTTGGTCGCCGCCTTGCCAACAACGGGTGAAGGCGGCCATGGCCTTGCCAACCGCAAGTGAGGCAACTTCACCTATGGCAGATGAGGCCATGGCGAGGTAGGCTTCGACTAGATCTGGCCGAGGCTAGGTGAGGGCCTTATCGAAGCCTAGTTAGCCACTATGGGGAAAAGAAAAAATAAAAAAAAAAAAAAAGAAAAGAAAATATATTAAAATATATTAAAATTGCCATGTCAGCATTAGTAAGACATCGATACTAGCCAACGTCCATGTCATTGCTGATCAGTCAAAATTAGTCAAATGGACTGAATTAGCACAAATGCGAAATGTTTAAGGTTGAATTGGCGCAATTGCTTGATTTTGACCAAAGGGTTTGGCTTAATTTCAGTGTGAAAAATGTATATCCAGTTTTGAATTTCATGTTCGATGTGATGAGGATAGAACAAGCCTTCAAAACGTAACACATGAACGGAAAGCTTGAAAACACATGAGAAGATAAAAAGTGACGATCTTAGAAGTTAGACATTATAACGGATCTTATTCTTTTATCTATTTGTTTGTTTCTAAACTCCACAATTTGCTCCACCGGCTCTCCCAAACAACAAGGCATAGCCCATGACATCTCCGGCGTCCCGATTGGTGGTCGCGTAGTAGCATTGTTTCGACTCTGCGTGAGCCAATGCTCGCCTATCGTCAACCGCTATCCAATCATTTGAGCCACCCATCTAATGAATTTGCCTTAAATAGCAAGCATGTGTAAACAGCTTGTCGGAAAAGTAACCGCTTCCCATCGACGGGCTGGGCATTGTTTCAGGTCGAGTACGGCTCACCTCCGTAATACAATCTTGTGGCACAGGATGTGAACTGTGTGAACAAGTTAGCCGGCCAACAGCCAACGGTAGCTTCAATTTCATTGTATATCAAACAACCAATTCTTTGTGATTGCATTTTAGTGTGAAACCAATCGTTAAATAATCGCTAGAAAATTATTTGTGTGAAGCACGGCTGTTCTAGTCGTGGATAGATCAATCGAACATCTCTTATAAGAGATTCTTGGCAATGTGCTTTCTTGATGCTGGGTTAGGAAACATCGTGATGCTTTTCTTCTCCTTCATCTGCTCAACTTTTCATCGTTTTTTGCCTCAAGTAAGTTTTCACGTGTTGTTCTGATTCTTATAGTTGGAATCTAAAAGTTTGTGAAAGTTGTCAACACTTATATGTTGATGACTGTATCAAGAGGGCCCTAATGTTATGGCTGCTTGGTATGAATTGACGATTCTGTTAAATAATTGTAAGGCATTAACTTTGACGTACGGACCCTTAGAGTGCTAAAACTTGGCATGAGGGGATACTTAAGTGTCAAAAGTTACAAAATGTACACTTAAGTGCCAAAATCGGAGCAAAACGGATCAGTTTAGTGCAAACAGCAAAAAATTTAGGCCAAATTGCCACGTGTCCATTTTTCGGCGACTTCATTTGCTGACGGAGTATTTTTTTCAAAAAGAAAAATCCATGTGCCAATTTTAATAAAAAAAAAATTGTCCACATCAAATTTTAAAAAAATTAAAATCGATTTTATTAAGAGAGAGAGAAAGAGAGAGAGAGAGAGAGAGAGAGAGAGAGAGAAGAAGGGGATCGACGAGGGCTATGCAGCCCTCACCACCACTGCTGTTGCCGCCCCACCCTTGCTTGGGAAGGGCCAGCGATGGTGGGTGAGGGTCGGCTGGCCTGCGGTGAGGGCCTATGGGCCCTTGCCCAAATCTGGGGTGAGGATCGCGACCCTCCCCAGATCCGGTGAGGTTCGTCAGCCCTCGCCCAGCCGGGCCAAGGGCCGCTGGCTGCCCAGACCACGCGATTTGGGTGACCGGTGGCCTTTGGTCCGGCTGAGCAAGGGTCGGCAACCCTCGTCGGATCTAGGGGAGAGTCGCGACCCTCGCTGCAAGCTAGCTAGGGCCCGGCAATCCCGGCCGACCCTCGCCCACTATCGCCAACCCTTCTCAGTGAGGGTGGGGCGGCAACAGCAGCGGCGGCGAGGGCTGCATATCCCTCGCCGGATCCCCCTTCCCCCCTGTCACGCCCTCAACCCTGAGCGTGTGACAACCCCTAACTATGGTCAATTGAAAGCGACATCCCAGGACTTGTCGACAACTATTCATTTTAATCTTTCATTAGCGCAAGTGGAAGATGCACAAGCAGAAGATGAACCATCTCCCAGTCCAAACAGACAATCAAACAGGGATAGATGGATGAATAATAGAAACTTCAACTACTCATTTATACAACTTACTGGATTAATCAACGGAGGATCGATCGTATTTCGAATTACAAGCCCGACAAAAGGGCCGATTCCATTCTCTAAACCAAGCCAAAAAGAAACTAGGCTAATCCAGCTATACAAAATGAACCCTCAGGTTCAACACCATGGTCTCTCGGACCCATCAAACTCGGCTCCGTTAGGTCGATCACTGGCGGAGCGGGGGCAGGATTCTCCATTGCGGGTGTGGGGGTAGGATTCTCATGCCATGTCAATTTCACCCGAATGCCATTTTGGTATTACTTAGATTGACAAGCGGCTTTGAGGATTCATGCGTAACCGACTCATGCCAATTTACGTTCAAGACTTCTTGACACATGGACATCATTGACTACATGAAATTGTGAAGGATCGATTCTTATTTCAAAGTACATAATTATCAAGGATCGGCATAGGGTCGTTCGCGGGTTTGATAATAGTAGACGGAATCATCCGTCATCCTATTATACTCTGTCCGCGAATCGACTTCTAGTCATCCCTGAAATCGGTTTGCATATCTACATGATTGTCCTTATGCAAGTCTCATAGTCAAGTCATTTTCCCAAGTCAAGTTCTTTAGTCGCACGAGTTCTATCCTCACTAGCATTTCCCCTCAAGGTCAGCATCTCAGAAATGATCAGTTCCAAGTGAGATCAACCAACAATACATTGGCGAAATTAATGTTCATTCTTCCCTCAAATGGCTCGAATTTCAGGATGTCACACCCCCTTTTTTCATTATTTATTATTTAATTAATAATTTTTAAAATCTACGTCAGCACAAAATGACGTTGTTTTGGCTGATTTTTCGCCAACTCAGTTTCCGGCGAGCCACGTAGGCAAGAAAATTAATAAAAAATTGCCGCGTAGGATTTCCGGTAGGGTTCCGACAACGTGGCACTGAAGTGATCCATTTGTTTTGAAAAGTGGTACTTAAGTGTATCTTTTATAACTTTTGGCACTTAAGTATCCCTTCGTGCCAAGTTTTGTCACTCGGGCTGTACTTATACCCATTAACCTTCTACTCCTAATTCTGTTTGACTCTAGTAATGTTGAAATTCCAACCGATTGATTCATAGTTTTCTTTTCTTTGATGGCTGTCGATAATTGGGGCCAAAGAACCAAGTTTCGGTTTGTATTTATCATCACTATATGGCAACAAGCACTAGATCATGATAAGGCCAGGCTTTCTATGATCATCCCTTTCCCTTTGTATTGTATTTTCAGTCTTGTTCAATGAATTCTGAAATATTTTGTGAACATAGCATTTTTCACAAAATATTTTTTGGTCATATCTTTTCGGTCCAGACTTTGTTCAAGTGATCTTTTATGGAAGATCCTTGGCAATGCCACTTTCTTGATGCTAGCGAGGAAACAATGGGATGCTTTTCTTTTCCTTCATCTGTTCAAATTTTCATCCCTTGCCCCCTCTAGTCAGTTTTGGCGTGTTGATCTGATTCTTGTAGGTAGAATCGAAAAGTATGTGGAAGTGGTCAACAGTTTTTTGTTATGACTATGTCAAGAGGGCCTTATGTTCTTGCTGCCGGGCATTCACTGACCATGCTGTCAAAATTGTCTTCAGTGACATCACAGACGGAGGCAAATGATATGCCATGTTCTTGGTAATTCTCGTACTCTCATAGGAGACCCAACTCTTTTTTTCTCCAGATCAGAAGGAGAACTTATTTTAACTGCTGAATTCTTTTGCTCATTATGGATTTCTCCAGATCTCAGAATATTAGGCTTGAGAAGTGTGCAAATGGAACGATTCCAAGAACAGTAACTATTGGAGGAAGATCACCAGTGATAAATCATAAAAATGTTTCTCCTCCTCGTGCCTTTTGAGTCCAGCAACTTCCCTGGTGAAATATCCCAGAATCAGGTACAATACTTTGAGGTAGAACCTTCTTTTACGTCTTATTCTTTATGGATGACTATTATTATCTTGCATATAGCACCAAAGCTTGTTGATTTGTCACAAGCTGCCTGCATCAGCATGTAGATGAATGTTTGGAGTGAACCCCGGTTTTGGGATTCCCGAACAGCTATTATCTAATCATGTGGGACAAGCACATTATATTGCTGTTTCAGACTGTTAATAGGATCAAATAAGTATTACTTGAAATTATTGTGTAACTTCTACCAGAAGTCTAGGTGGCATGATCTATTTTTACATATGAAGCTTTTCTAGGTGTTTCCATTCCTGAAGGCATGGTGAGCCACTGAACCAGATATACAGCTGGTCTAGTACCCGGTACCTGACTCATTCAATGTAAATGGCAGCTACCCAGGCAGCCAAGAGGTGGTTCAGGATAATAAATCTGTTGTGAAGGACTGAGGAAGAAGAAGTGAAACAACTTGAGCTGAAGTCAATCATGGATTTATGAAGTAGATCAGATCAAATCGTGACTGGGAGGCTTGTCATTTTGGAGCCGTCTCTGGACCTGACAGGCCGTTTCAAGAATTTACCTGGTCACCGTGTCCCTTGGGCCAATCGGCTGACCCTATTTCAAATGAACTGATTTTAAAGCTTCAATAGCTGGTTTTTGTTCAGTTTATTTGAGAACATAGTGAGGTTTATTTTGAGTAATTTAGGTGGCCAGAACACTTGTATTCTGTTGGACATATGCACCGAGTTTGGGCTGAACTACTATAAAATGATTGACCAAATTCTCTATCCCTTGCTCCTATATTTGATTTAGTTCACTTGTTTATATACTTGTGCTTAGTCTTGCATATCATTTCAACATATTTACTTTAGTGTTTCCTAGTATAGTTTGGGAGAGAAGTCCTGAGTTTTTGCTAGAAGGACAATACTTTAGCTATCCAATAATTCAATCAGTACCTTGTCTCCCAGTTTTAGTGTTTCCTAGTATAGTTTGGGAGAGAAGTCCTGAGTTTTTGCTAGAAGGACAATATTTTAGCTATCCAATAATTCAGTCAGTAGCTTGTCTCCCAGTTTTAATATATTAGAGCATATAGGTCAAGAACTTGGGAAATGCTCTAAGGATTTCTTCTTCTAATCTAACGTGTTTCCTTTACACATAAGTTATCATAGTTCGTTCAACATATTTTTGTCATTCTAATCCGGCCCTATGCTTCTGGATCGATTAATCTTTATTTTACTTTGCCTCATTGATCCATTGTATACCAACAAGATCTTTCTCCTTTATTCAGTCAACAAGCTCCTATCTTTGATTTGATTCTTCCGAGTTTAAATATATTTTCCTTTCCATGAAATTATACATTTAGAGATGATCAATTGATAATGGTCGCTTTAGCCAAGGAAGATATAATTCTGTCCGCACAATGATGGTGTGACAGAATAAGCAATGCAACCCAAAGTCACTAGGATTCTGCTAGTGCCATGCTTCAGAAGGAGCTCTATGGTTGGTTTGGGGTGATCTACAGCGAAAGATATACTAATGAACTTATATTTTTATTAACATCCTACTTGCGCCATGCTTATGAACTCCTGCCATAATCAACTTCTGTTTTCTTCATTTCCACATCAGGCTACGTGACTAGTACTAGTTTTTCTCCGACGAAGGTGGTAGCCCAATCTTAAACGCAGAAGACTTCCTTCAAAATAAAAGAATGGCTCATTCGATGCTAAAAGAAGTGGATGAGGACTACAGAACAAAAATGTAATTAATCCAAGCATAGTTTCATCCCTATTCTAATTACTATTATTGGCAGGTATAAGAATGATCTTGACAGTAATAGGCCAGCTGAACAACCCTATTTAACGATCTTTGTACAAAGGAAAATCACAATGTAGACACCAGCAAGACCTTCGCGCAGTACCAGGATGGCCAAATAGCAACATAGCAGACCAACGATCTCACAGAGGATTTTTAACTCGGAGAGTCCTTTACCCAATTCATCCTAATCAAAGTCCAATGCTTGTGAATACTAGTCGCTTGAAAATTTTCACTAACATCCATCAAACCTACTGGAGCTTGTCTTGCTCGAATAGTCTGAGCTCAGCAGTGACAAACTTGAAGGTTAGCAAGATAGATGATCTCCTTGCCATCACTGAAAGATTTACTGTACAAATTCACTGGATTATCAGGATCTCCAGCCGCCAGTATTTGGCTCAGACTGGTAGGAAAAGAGTCTGCAGATGAACCATACCTTTCCACAACAAAAAAACAAATGGTTAGAGAACATGGACAAAAGTCCATTTCGAGTTTATCCTGTTAAAGCAGCTAAGACAAACATAGTTTTGAGCTCTTTATGATTTACATAACAAACTTGCATGTGAATGTAGTTTTGAGCTCCTTAAGATTGACTTATCGAATCAGCAAAACAAGAGAAACTCTCGATGCTCACAATTTCAACTTCGCTGAAGGGTCAAAGATTTCTTCGATTTAACTGCCATGCAAATTGATCAGCAGCCATAACGACACCGGATGCCATATTGATTGAACCATCATGCTTGTCAGAGATGAGGCAAATGCATGCTAAAGCAATATCTGCAATATATGATCACTTAAAACTCCATAGTATGTTTTCATTATCATCCTAAACCCATTCTTTCTATCTGCCAACATCCTTAAAACTTATGCTCAAAGTGCCACCAAGATGAAAGCCGTTGTCTGCATGACAATAGACCCTTCACCAGCAGAATTTGATGGTTTCATGCATCTTGCACAGAACCAATTCTCATGGATTGATGTGACAAGGTCTACCATCAAAACCACATTCACTGAACATTAACCAATATATACTACAGTGAGCCACATCAAAGTGAACATTAAAGTCTAGGTTGACAGTAATCACAACTCCTGGTGCATTTGATGATTAAAATGCAAAATTTGGATTAAAAAAGAGAACTGCAATCTTTTATCTCTTTTCTTCTTCCTTCATTGTGAGATATTTTGGGGTGTGGATGTGGGGCACAAACCTCATGCACACTTCGATGCACATAAGGCACACACTCAAGCACTTGATTACAAAAGAAGATTAACTTGACTAGAGAATTGACAAAATAATGAGCAAGAATAATATGACTTTTAGAATACTGTGACTTTTAAAATCATATTATAATGAATGAGCTTCTCTAGTCTATCTTCAAAGGAACTCATGGACCAACCCTTTTAAAAGCCTAAAAAGTAATTACACTCCCCAAAAACAAAGAACCAGAGGTACAATGCTTGTAATTGAGAAATGAGAAGGTGAAAAAGAGACGACAGAGAGATATACATACATTGGTTTGGCCCAATAAAGAAAGTCTCTGTCTGGAGCTTTCCACATTTGAGAAAATCAAGAAATTGCCTCAATTGAATGGGATCTGCCTTTGTTCCTTCTTGTTTGGCACTATAATTGTCAAATCAATTTTCAATACCTCAGATATTATATAGAGGGACTCATCAAAGAAACAGGCTCATAAAGGCCCTGACTCAACTGATTTTTAAAGAACTAAAGAAGTTGGCAAGACATGTACCTAAGAACATAACATGGACATCTAAGCAAGAGCATAGCTTCTGCTACAGTCATTACCCCAGGCAAAACTTTTGAACTTTGTCCCTATTCCCAGATAAGGGATGCAGAATAATGCATAAACAAGATCATAGGCACTCAAATCTGTGCTATCTATACAGAACATTTACAAGCACATGTTTTGCAAGGATAATGATGATGGAATCTGGTAAAGGGAAAATAGGAGTAGTCGCTTATGATGAAAGAGTAGTTTTGCTAGGTCGAATAGGAGTTGCAGTTAGGGAAATGAAGTAGAACTTGTGAAATCTCTTGCAATCCAAAGTGGTCTTTAGAAAGCTGCTAAAGAAGGCTGTGGAGAGCTCAATATTCAAACACATGCCGAGCAAGTTTTTTAACCGTTGACTTTTCAAAATATTCCGTGCAAATGGAAATATCGAATTCATGGTCTAGGACGTCATGGACGAGCTTTGAAGCTTTGAAGCTTTGAAGACATTCCATGGAATTGTGTTCATAGATTAGCTAACCAGCCCGTCAATTGGGTAGCAATCATGCAAGAGACAAAGCCCATAAGGAAGATTGGATGACCAATATTGCTCTTGCTTTACAGATATCACTTGATGCTGATTGTAAAGAGAAACCACTGTGAACCTTCCCTTCCCTCCCCCCCTAAAAAAGAAAGGAAAGAACCACATTCCTCCTTATAAATGCTCTAGCTACACCAGTAGCTCACCCGCCGAAGAACAACACATCCAACTCTCAATTATTGTCGAAACACTACCTAGTCCCATATAAGTTTGACACAAGGAAACGAGAATTCCACTCAAAATCCTTTACCAACTCAAGCTACATAACTCAAGTCCTCCAATTAGATTAGCAAAATCCCAAAATGGGAAAACCAGAAGGAACCCATTCAACCAGAATAAAAAATTTCACACACGGGACGAAAGGAAATGGTACAAGCCATACATGGTAGACAACAACCGAGAGGGCCCAGTTGGGTCATGATTGAGTAGCAAAGCTGCCTTCAACGGTTGCCCTGCGCATCGCAAGCTAAAAAAAGAACGAAAATTTAAACCATTATGAGCATCCCCAGTCCAATTTGACTCAAATTGAAATGATAAAGAACCGCATCATGCTTAAGCGCCCGCTCACCAGCACCAGACCCGACACAAGAAGAAGACCACTTGTCCCACGTCTTGTGCACAAAGTTGGCATCCACCGTCATCGTCACCCTCCTCTACGGAGCTCGCTCCCTCTGCGCATCCTTCACCATCTCAGTCCAGCATCCTCCTCCTCCTCCTCTCCTGCGAAGAAGACGGTAATGTAAACTCCATGAGAATGGTTAAAGCTAGGGGTGAGCATGGTTCCAGGGTAGAACCCGGAACCTAAGAACCGCACCAGTGGGAACCTATAGGTTTCAGGTTCAAAGATATGCAGGGTAAGTTCTAGGTTCCAAAATTTGGAAAACTTATATCCGAGGGTAGGTTCTAGGTTTTCGATTGGTGGAACCCGGAACCCGGAACCTGTAACTTGTAACCCGAAACCTAGAACCTAGTACAAGTTTTTACGTTTTTCTTAATTTATGTCTTCACATGATTATGAGATATTCCATGATGTTTGATAATAAGTGTATAATCTGAAACCACTAGTCTAAACTTCAATTTTATGATTGAGAATTTTATTTTCGTAGACTATCATACTAGTGGAAACTCTAATTACTTTTTTTAAAATAATGATTCTATATAATACAAGAGTAACCGATACATTAAAATCACAAAATTTTCTTGATACTATTCAACATATGCATATAGACACTCGTTCTCAGGCAATCAATAATAAAATTCTTATTCATTTTTATTGTTGTATTTATTTTTATGTTGCTTAACTAAAGATGAAAAAAAGAATCCATTGGAACTTGAAACTGACCCTGGAACCTGTAACAGGGTAGGTTCCAAATTCCATGTTTCGATGGATACCTTTCAGGTTCTAAAAAATGAGGAACCTGTACTTGAGGGTAGGTTCTAGGTTCTAGATAGAACCTGTGAGGAATCTAGAACCGCTCACCCCTAGTTGAAGCCCTACTCACAATGCTTCCACCCTCGCCCGAGAGGAGGAGGAGTAATGAGGGAGGGGGAAGGTGGGGTTTCCTTATTGTATGAATTTACCATTAGTATCCCATTTTAAAATAGAGGTAAAAATTTTAACAATTTTGCATCACTTATGACGTAAAAATAGAGGTTTTCAATTTTATTTGCAAATTTAGTACAAATGATATTATTTAATGAGTATAAGATAATGTAAAATGGCGTGAATATTAAAAAAGACAATCATATAAATGGGAAAGATACATTTATTACTAGGTGCATGATCCAAGTTGGGGCAGTTAGCACCTAACTAAGGATCAACTTGCACAGTATTGGTTCTTAATTTTTGGGACCGAGAATCGACTTTATTGAGCTTAGGACCAAGGACTCATTCGACCCTATGGGTCCGGTTGGTTTTAAGGTCAATCTAGGATCAATACATATCTATAAACAATGCGACATTAAGCAACCAAACTTTGAATAGTAGAACATATCAAACATAAATATAAGAAAAATATAACAATAGAAATTTCACACTTGTTAAAAACAACAAACCATGAAAGTGAACACGTGAAGCAAGTAAGAAAAGGCCAGAGGCAAGTGGGAAAGCGAACAAGGCAAGTGGAGAGAGGTAAGCGAACAAAGGCAACCACGTGAGCAAGGTCCAGGTGAGTGAAGAGGGTTTCAAAAAAAATAAAAATTGGGTCAAATTAGGGCTAGGTTTTTTCGACTTTCTAAAGTACATGGCAAACTGAATTGTAAAGAGAACAAAGAAGGAGGTACTAGGTTTAGAGTAGGCAAAAGTATATAATGCATAATATATTATATATCTAGTATATACAGATATATATAGGATTTGTTTGGATTGGACCAATTTTAAACTCCCAGTGCCGAGGATTAACTCGCACATTATAGGGTTTAGGGGTTCCAAGACTAAGGACCGCCCCATTCTCCATGGGAACCGGACTAGGACTAATTGGGTTGGGTCAGTCCAGGGTTGACTCAGGACCGAGATTGAGCCTTATTTATTGTGGCATTGGAAGTCAAATGTATTGCCAAAAAGAATAATAGCAAATAACTAATAAAAGCACCAAATCTAAAATGTCATTAAAAGCATCAGGCGATAAGTTATATTTTTGGAATTAAAGATGTGTTTATTTTAGCAAAAAATTAAACGAGGCTAAGCGGCTAGGTACTCCTAATGTATTGCATTTCAGGGCATCTAAGCTGCAATGACAACTTACCTTAGTTTTTGAACATATATTTCATTTGAGCGTTTTCCCCTCCTTTAAAAGATGAATGCCTGAGGCACACCTCTTATCTCGCGTGCCTTTCTTTTTCAATAACTACTAATATCTCTATCTCAACATTAATCATTAGCATTGTTTGTCTTGTTCTTTAGTCATTTCAATATATTCAGTTATCATATGGTCTGAATGATTGTCACAATAGTTTCTTGCTGAAACGACAACCTTATGCACTATAGCGGCCTCCTATCACAATGATTGCCTCCTATCACGTAGTCCCTACAAGAACCACGATAGCACACAACCATGTAAGCAACCACATCAACGTCAGCTGGTTCCCTTCAACACACTGAATTGCTTCAATGATACACTAGGCGTTTTTTGAATATGTTATTCAACCTCAAGTTGACTTTTTTTTTCAAATTGACGTATTTGACGTCAACTTGAGTTTGAGAAGAGATGTTAAAGATATTTAACACATTTTTCTTGATTTTTCATATCTCTCGTGATGGTGAATATATTTAAGAGATTCTCCATATTTCCTTTTGATTATACATATTACCTAGATGAGTTCAATCTCTTCAACATAGAGTTCTCCATTTCTGGTCAACATTTTTCGTAAATTCTAGGTCAATCGTCTTTTGCATACTGATGCTTCTAATGCTTTATTTGTTGCTTAACCATTAGTTTCTTATGCCATAAGAGATCTTCTTCTGCAAAAATACTCAATTGACTTTTGCATACAGATTCTTCTAATGCTTTACTTGTTGCTCAACCATTAGTTTCTTATGCCATGAGAGATTTTCTTCTGCAAAAGCACTCTTTCACGGCTATCCTAACCTCTCTCTTTAGTTTCATCTATGAATATTTGACAAGTTTCTGAAATCACAAAACATATTGTAAAAGTTTCGCAATCAAAGATGTCATTTTTGATGAATTTGTTAATTTTGTGGGGGTAAAATCTACCCATGACCGCTAAAATGTATCTGCCATGTGCCGCCATGTTAGTACTATGTAGGAAAATTGGTCGGTTTAAGCATATCGATTGCCAAAATTATTCTTTTAAAAAAAATAGTGCATTGATAAGCGAAATCAAATATCACTTTTAGTGAGTTAATTGCAAAATGAGCAACCTTTTAGAAGACCTATCAAAAGTGTGGCCATGTCAGGTTGAAATGGTTAAAAATGGATCCAGCTCAAATTGATTCATTTAACCCATAATGACCAATTTTTACTTAACCCATAATGACCAATTTTTACGTAAAATAATTTTAGTGATCCAACCCAAATCACATTCTTCTTCTTCATCGTCTCGCATTGCTCTTCGTCTTCCTATCTTGTACACCCCAAAATTCCCCCACAAAAGTCTCTCCTCTCCACCACCAATGTCCACTACCACAACCATCCTCTTTTTCACACTCTCTTCCTCCTTCGATCTCACTTCTAACCGAGCCACACTCTTCTCCCTCCTCGCTACCATCACAAGAAAATTTAGAATAAAAAGAATAAAGAACTTAGATTCTTAGTTGTGGGAGTTCCGTACCTTTTGAA
Source organism: Corymbia maculata (assembly GCA_014182735.1). Lineage (NCBI taxonomy): Eukaryota > Viridiplantae > Streptophyta > Magnoliopsida > Myrtales > Myrtaceae > Corymbia > Corymbia maculata. The sequence continues at coordinate 16,181,856 of CM024686.1, read as the reverse complement.
GATGAAAGGGATTGAAATTAAATTTATTTTGGAATCGGCATTTGCTATTCATTCTTATGTCGGGCCACTATGTGTGCCACACTATACACTAATGTCGAAGAAACCATAGTATAAACGGCTCACAATTTCTAACACGAATTAACATGTCTTACCTTGATTATTGGGCTTCAAAATGCATAAATTTCATGGCACAAGCAACAAAAATACAGTGCTCTTCGATAAGATGGACTTGAAAAGATTCCAAAGAAAGAAAGTTAATTACCTAGCCAATTTGAAGATGGATCTTGAGGTGTACCCCATCAATAATAGACGAATTTGTGATAGCCCCTCTGATAGTAATTGATTTATCAACTTGCACAAAGCCTAAAGAAAGTGAATCATAGCATCCCGTGACGTGACCTCCATCCACCTGTTCTTTAAACATGTATTAGAATAGTTTCCCAAGTTCAAAATAAATTAAATTGGACAAACTGGTAATGTTTTTGCTTACAGTCCAGTAAATGAAGAAATGACTAAGGTCGTCGTTATATAGATTCGGATTCACCTACCAACTCAAGTTCCATTAGATCTATTGTCCAATGACAAGAAAACCGTAGGAAAGATGTTAATTAGTTGGTGTATTGGGAAAACATACCCTCCATCCAGTCTTTAGAATGTGTAATCAATCGTCATAGCCTCCGACGAGTCATATGCTGTCCCTTTCCACAGCTTGGTTTGTAAAGATCGATGAATGCTTTTGCTCCAAAAAGCTACTGAATTTGGGAGGGAATCCACCTCCAAATAAGCATACTAGAAAATCGAGAACAATATCAGTAAACAAAATTACTTTTGGCCAAAACCAGATTGGATTTTCGCTACTAGCTAACATGAGCGTGTAATACCCAGTGCATTTTGGACATAATTTTAGTCGAGAGAAAAGATAGGCAGCCAAAAAGTGTTTTCATTCCTCATAGAAACAAATGGAAAAGGAAGGACAGCTAAAGATGTGTCAAAGGCCATTGAATCAAGTTTAAGTTGAATGCAAATTCAATAAATTAGTCATACAAGTAGAAGAGACGACAATTCACTCTGACTTAGCTCCGTCCTTAAGGGAAGAACTTACATGAGAACTTGGGGATATAGGAGCTTGAGGATGATAGATCTGTGGACGTGTATGCACAAGAGATTTTGTTCTCATCATATCTTCCTTTGTGGTTCTACAAAATCGAAACGATTCCATCAGGACAGTCTTCCAAAAGATGTGATCTCTCCGGTTGTTGCTTTACTTGTGCCGTCTGTCCGTGCTTGGTTGCTAGCAAAAAGCTAGGCTTTTCTGTCCAAAATTTAATTCATAATTGATTGAATAAAAGCGACATAATGAATAAAAGTATATTAATAAAAGGGGGAAATAGGTATGAAACTGCGATGGTCTACTTATATTCGGTATAGATGTTTATTTGAGCAAAAAATCACATGATTTCTTGTAATTTCAGTCTGTGGCTTTACTCTATACTATATAACTTGATGAATTGCCAAAGAGGTTGAAATATGAAAATATCATCTACCCATTGATCTCTATTACAGAGTTGGTAACACAAAAATTTAAATACGATCAAGAAAAGTACGTACTTTTCGAAAAACTTGAGACAAGGTGCAATAACATGACGCTTTGAAGATCAATGTGCATGGAAAAATGTAGAAGCAAGAAAAACAGACATAAAACAAAACATGATTTTGCAATGTTTTTTTTTTAATTAAATTTAAACTGCGTGAATGTATTAATGTACGATCACAATTTTCATGTGACAATTAGGGGTCAAACCAATACTATTGAAGTAGCAGCGAAATTTCATGGAAAATCACACAATCAGTAAGCAAGACAGTGTCACTGCCATCGAATGTAGGAGGAGGCACCAGCGGAGTTTGTTTGTGCATGTGTACAATAGATTAGGATTAATTGTGCAATTTTCTCTACTATTTCACCTATTAATTAATACCCGAAGCTTATGATCTTTCAATAAAGGGTGCTTGAATACTAATTATTTGTGTATGTCAATACAATCAATGATCTATCCATAAATTATCTACAATAATTACGGATAATACATTGATACGACTAACCAAAAAACTCACATGTAACTATATAAGTACATAAGCGTGCACGGGGACGAAGTTAAAAATCAATCAAGATACATTAAAGGTCGTAATTGGCCGCCTCTCTTCCTCCGAATCTTGTTCTTCACCACTGGAACCCACACAAAAGGGAAACCATAAAACTGCAAGCAATAAATTGTTCCAACCCCATGGTCTGAATCTTTGTGTCATGTCCGTCCGATTTGCTAAAGAACTTTATAGAGAATGAATATTATGGAATGAAAAGGTACTATCATCTCTTTCCAAATTTAATGGAAAGTGATTGGATAAAATAATATAGTTATATGGCAGGACTTGATTTGCAGTTATTCCTATCCAATTTCTATACATTAGTGCAAAGAGCTCATTTTTCTATCAGGGAATAAAATCACACAATTTTATATTCTAATAGGATATATCTCTAATGAGTATTTGAAGTTTAATATTAGAAATTGTATTCATGGTAACATTAGATTTGGCATCTGAATTATCTTTGATGTGTTTGATTCTATTACACTATTTCGTCTAAGATCATTAGATCATCGTTACTAATAAAAGTGCTCACATTATTGACAGCGCAAGAAATGAGAAAATAAAAGGATAAAGGTTTTTTCAATCACTATCGTATGGGATCCCATTTTCTTGAAATTCTAGTAATTAATTGACCACGGGGTAAATAATAATTATGATTAGCAGGGAGGGTGACGTGGGAAAATGAAAATATTATTAATTTTTTGCTAAGTGTCATGGGCCGATTGTTTGGGATCATTACCATGCGGCGATTCCTTTTAGTATTTTTTATTTTTCAATCGAATTTTAATTTTTAAAATTTTTATTTTTAAAAAACAATTTTGATTGGTTTTCTTTTTAAAAATAAAATTATATTTTTAATTCTTTTTACTTTTTTTTTTTTCTTCTTGTTTCCTTCTCCTTCAATTGATCACCGGCCACAATGACAGCCAATCACCAGCCTTAGGCGAGTTGGTCTTGCCAGATTTCAATCGAATTGAGCTCGCCTGAGTTCGGTGAGCTTGAGTCTCGCTAGATTGGGGAGGCTTGAGCTTTGCCAGCCTCAGGCAAGGCCTTGACATCGCTAGATTCAGCAAGCCCGAGCTCGTCAGCGAGGCCTCAACCTCGCCAATCGACAAGCTCTGGCTCACTAGTTGGCTTGCATGACATGGTATTTTAAAAATGTATTAATTAAATAATATTAAATAATTAAAAATATATTATTATAAAATTGATTAATTAAAAAAAAAAAAAGAAGAGGAAGGAAGGAAGGGGAGGGAGGGTTCGGCAGCCATTGGCGACACTCACTCTCACAACTCTCCAGGTATGGGTTTATTGAGTCAATTACAAAGTTAAAGAAATGCAAAGAGAAATTTCATCGCTTTTAACTAAATGAAGCCTTATAATTTAATCTGCAGAGGACCATGGTGACTGGATAATCTCAAGAACAAACCTAAAAGTATATTTCCAATTGCAACTAAATCTTTGATATTTCCATTTATCAGAATAATTGAAGCAAAATAACTCATATTGGGCATGTTAGATAACTGAAGACTTCACAAGGATCGTGAACCTATGTATGGACAATAGCACCAAACAACTCAGTCAGGCACCAGCAATCCTATGGTCTGCTGCCCATGGAGGGGCTCATTCCTTCTCAGGTGTGAGTGTCATGATATCTTTTGGATTGGTCATCCTAGATAGTGAAGAGTGATGAGCCTCCTAAGTAAAGTTATTTCTTCCAAATATAAAGGAGGATGTAATGAGACAATCAGTGCTAATATGATTTCTGCCACAAAATTCACAAGATATTCTTTGAATTTTTAAAAAGCAATCATCTTGCTCAATGCATCAAATTTTGCATTCAAAGTCCTATTGGTGTTATGTGATTACGGGACATAAACAAATTTTCAGTTGAAGGCATTGACATTTATCGTTTGATCTTAGATATTGGATATTATTTGGATTTGTTTTAAACCCTTTATGTATCTACATTTTCTTGGAATTTAGTTTCTTTGTCAAAACTTGATGTAGCGAAAATTTTGTTTTGAACACTGCCTTCTATTTTTAGATTATGTCGATAAATCTTGTGGTGAGATTATCGTGAATCATTGTTTTGACCCAATTACTCGAACCAAGGACAGCGTTCATAGAAATTCTAAAATGCCAACCTATGTTGGTTCTAGTCGGTACCGATTTCAAATTTTTGAAACGTTATTAAATTTGGTATAGCTCCTAGGCAACATCAGCCTAGTAAGTGCTGCGAGAATATCCGCAATGATCGGATTTGGTTGCTCGTATCTTATGATGTTCAAGACAAGATGTCACATGCGCATGAGTGGAATTCGCGAGTTTGATTGGATTGACTAGGGCTTATACTAGAGCAAATTTCTTGTGAACTGTTCGTTGTTTGTTGACTTGTTTCTTTCGGAAATCCATGTGTGATTAAAATCAGCCATATGAACAGCCCTTAAAATGACAACAAGTTTGAGAGATCTGGAAACGAACTCATATGCAGTCTATCCAACGCTAGAATGATGAGACTTTCGGGAAGCTTTGGTACCATGTATATCCTAGCTTTCTCCAATTTCAAGATTCTTAGGGATGGATTTCTGAAGATGCAATCGCCAATTTTCACATCGAAATCATGGGCCAATTTGGCTTCTATTTTGTTAATTCCGAGTGGACTCAGGGCCGGCCCGGTTTGTTTGTCCAACCTGGACCAATAAGGCGAATAAATAACTAGGATAATTTTGCAAAACAATTTATTTTTCACAATATTATTACCGAACGACTAGGCGAGGTCTGGCGAGCTTGCTGGAGGCTCGCTTGGCCAACCAGTGGGTGGTCTAGTGAGGCTCGCCCTCACCCAAGTGGAGTGAGGGTAGCCTTACTTTAGCTTGACAAGGCGAGCCTCGCCCAACCAACAACGAGGCTAGGCCTTGCCAGGCCAAGGCAAGGCCAACCTTGCGCTGCCTGGGCAAAGCTCACCAGTGGCCTAGCTAGATTATGGCAAGCTCACCAGGCCTCGCCCTGGCTTGGCAAGGCTCTAGCAAGGTTGCCAAACCTCACCTAGCTGCTCGCCGACGACCATCAGTGGCAACGACCAATCACAAAAAGGAGGAAGAATAAGGGAAAAGGAAAAAAAAAAAAAAAGAGAAATATAAGAAAATATAATAAAGTATTAAAACATTAGAAGAAACAAAAAAAATGTAAGAGTTTTACCAAACGCATTTCTATCTCGGGAATAAAAAATTTGAATAGTTATTAAGCGCCTTCAAATGCTCAGAAATTATTCTTGGGAATATAATTAAAAAGAATTATTTCTGATCAAAAATTATTTTGGGAATAGAATGGTTACTATTCACACCCTAATTGTACTCAAACCATGGATGCAAAACGGAATAAGGATGCAGAACGGAATTGTCGCAACCTAATTAAAATTTTCTAAATAATTAGATTTAGGGGTATTGTTAATTTCGGGCCAACGGCCCTTAATTAACTTGAGCTCTCCCAGGCCCATACTCCGCACGACGTTAGGATATTCATAGAAAATTTTCAAGTAAGGAGTCGCCACTAGTCTATTGAGATTAACTAAAAACCAAGCGAAACATGGAAGTGTGACTTGCTTTTTACGCAACCAAATGGTCTAGGGTCAAGGATTTGATTATGTTAATCATGCGACTAACGCCCTTTCGGTACCTAACTTGATCATGTATTAATGAGATCATGGCAATGTATTCGAGAAATCTAAGATCCGTTTTAACCGTTCTAAGGTAAGGAAATAACATTCAAAATATCATCGCAAAAATAGAATGCAAGAATATAACATAAAATAAAAACCTATTGTAGAGCCCTAAAGGCTTATTCAATTTTGGTCTTTTTTTTTTTTTTCTTTTTTAGGAATTTTTTCAATTTTCTGATTTTTCTAGATTTTTTTCTGAATTTTTTAATTAATTTTTTAATATTTTCGAATTTTCGAAATTAAAGAAAACAAGCTTTTAAGATTTTTTTAAAATATTTGTTGACTTTTATGAATTTTATTAATGCTTTTTAGAATTTTCTAATTTTTTTCTAATTTTTTTGGAATTTTTGAATAATTAAAAAAGGATAAAATTAAATGAAATTAAATTAAACTTTTAAAAATTTTCTGAAAATTAAACAAATTTTTTTTTAATGATTTTTCGAAAAATTTTAAGATTTCTTTTTAATATTTTTTTTGAATTTCTGAAATGTTTTATTTTCTTTAGAATTTTTAATTTTTTAATTTTTATTAAAAAAGTGATTCATACCGGATCGGGTGACCCGGCCCTACTTAACCGACCCGGCCCCTATCGGGCCGGGCCGGAGCAACTACCGGGCTGGCCGAATGGCCCGGTCAAAAAATATTTTAAATGGCCCATAAAAAATAAAACAAAAAGCCCATTTCTGATTTCTAAAAAAATGGCCCAAGTTCATATTGGGCCCACACGAAAAATAAAAAAATCAGCCGGCCCAGCCCCCTTTCTATCCGAACTTTTAGCCCGAGCGACGTCGTCCCTTTTCCTCGCTCGCTGCTACTGCATTTTTGCTGTGTTTCTTGTATGCCCCTGTCCATGTGCGGAGGAGAAGAGAGAAAGGAGATGGGACTAGGCCGGGCCGAGGAAAAGAGAAGAAGGGGGACGAGCTGGGCCGAAAGAAGAAAAAGGAAGAGGAGAAGGTGGGCTGGGAAAGAAAGAAAGAAAAGTGGGCTGGGCTGAGCCAGCCCACCCGAAAATGCTTTTTTTTTTCTTTTCTTCTTTTTTTTTTTCGAAATTTTTTTATAAGAAATTTTTATCGTTTTCTTGAATTAATATATATCCATATATGCAAAAATAAATGGGCATTTAAAAAAAACAAAAAACAAAAATTCAGGTGTCAATAGGAATAAAAGGAGATTGGGAATTAACCATTTTTGTGAAACTATAGAGTTCATGCCAAACCGGCTTGTGGAAGATTTACTTGAGGTTTAGCTAAAAATAATCGACATATAAATGCCAAGGTGGGGATGATATAGCTAGTATTAACACCTAGAGGGGGTGAATAGGTGTAGAGGGATTTTACGTGCAAATAATATAAAACTTCTGCAATCTATAAACAAAAATTAAATAAAGAGAGTAGAGAAGATTGCAAACACAATTATAGTAGTTCAGCTTTTGATAAGCCTACGTCCACTTTCCAAACGATTAGTCAATAGGCTAGATTTCATATGAACTACCGATCTTAAGTAGTCATGAAGTCGAGCCAAAGCAACTTGCGAATTTGTCTCGATTTCACCCCCTATGAGTATTTAGATAGATCTCCTTATGTACTTTTGCAAGATGTTCATAAGTATGCTTTGTAGATGAATGAAACACCCCAACCACATCACTACTACATGTACTCTTTTGTTCCTTTTAACTTTAGTTACGCAAGCGGAAGATAGGAATTCCTTTAAAATATTAATGTGGCTAGCTAAGGACGACATACACTTTCGAACACAAGGGTAGACTTCACAAGCACCTTCTTTTATTCCATATTCATTTCCATCTTACTTATATGGGGCTTTTTTTAGGTGCCCAAACCAGGATCTGCTTTTCTTGCTTCACAAAGGTTTGAGGCCCAATTGTTGTGGAATTTAATGCGTTTTAACAAAGAACATGAGTTATTGTGAATTCACCGTTTTAATTGGATTGTCTGAAAATTGCACAATGACTAGTCTTAAGGCTAGATGGTTTGAATCTTGATTTTGGAAATTGGTCCTTGTGATCTAATTTTTGGTTTCAAGTGGGAATTGGACCACTTGATAGCCCCCATTAAAAAGGAGTTTTCACATATGATTGAATGCATTAGTGAATTTCCAGTTCATGAACTGAAATCATCCATTTGAATCGCATTAATTGTATGTAAACTGCTCCAGTGAAAGCTTATACAGCTAAAAACCTGGATATAACCAGTTTATATAACTTGCAATATGTTTTATGCGCCTCCAGTTAGCAAGGCCTATACAACCAAAAACCTGGATATAACTGGTTTATATAACTTGCAAGATGTTTTATGCACCTCTAGTTAGCAAGGTCTCCATGCTTCTGGCCATGAGTTAAAACAAAATTTTTTTTTATTCTCATTTTTATTATTTCTAGAAAGAATCATAAAATGAAAGAAAGTATCTCACGTTTCAAAAACACAATGAAAGAATATCAAGTACTAATAGCATATAATTCCATTTCTTTCTAATTTTGCTTTCTGATTAGACATTCACATCAACAGCCAAATCGTCTCATTTGATGGGCGAAATTCGCCATTTTGCTGAGCAAGAATCTGAAAGGGCATCTTTTGCAATCCTCCACTTGCGAATTATGAGAAAGATGGCGGAGATTTTCTATCAGAAAAATGAGATTCACATTGCAATTCATAGTCATTATGCAATAGGTAATGATTGTGTTTTGATGCGTGTTTGTTCTTTTCCTATTAAGTATATTTTTGTTTTGGTGTGCGGGGCAGCGGAAGGGCCGTCTCTTGAGTGGCGATGGGCTCTGGTTCAGAGAAGAAAAGAAGGTTCGCTGAAAGAGAGGTGGGGCTGTTCATGTGGTTTCGGACAAACCAAAGGAAGCTGCTTGGAAAATGCTCGGGACCCTTTTTGGACCTTGCGTCCATGGCCGATTCTTGGGCGGCCGTGAGCCATCTCCGCCTCCACACGACTATTCTCCTGCCTCTTTCTCTCAACTCTCGTCCCGACCACCTCATCCCCAAGTTCTCCTTCAGCACCCTCGCAGTCCGCTCCGACACACGCTCCTCCACCCACTGCCTCTCACCACGTCCCTCCACCACACCGGTTCCGACCTGAAAGACTCCACATTCCGCCCAAAGCTGCCGAATCCGGCCAACCCTTAATCCCCTGATGACGACACGCGTAAAGCCCGCGTCTTGCTCTCGCCCGCAGCGAAATTTCTCCGATTCTTGTCTGAGAAGCTGTGATTTGTCTTCCGGGGTTGTTCGTTTTTGTGGGGTTTGTCCATTTGAAGCCAAGCTTCGAGGAGATGAGTGAATGTAATTCACGTTTAGTTTGTTTTTCCCGCTGCCATAGTACCTCTGCCATTTTGCGACGAAGCTCAAGCCGAGCTTTTTTCACCGCCTCCTGCTCTCGAATTCTCACATCCCTCTCATCTGCTTTGCCCACAAAGCTGAAAATTAATAATACTTCATTTGCTTTTTGTCCCATTTTCCATAGTGGCTGTAATTTCAACTCAACGGTTGTAGGGAAAATTGTAATTTCATATGCTAAATTAGTCATAGATTAGGTGAGATAAGAATGTTGATTTTCCAATTCACAGTGGTTTCGCCAGAGAGTGAGAACACGACTTTTAGAATATGTGAATTGGGTGAGTATTAGATACGTGTATATATAGAGGAGGTTTTGCAATTTAACTCGAATTTTGATGGCTTTAGAACATGTGATTTGAATTAGACACATGCACAGGCTGCTTTGCAAAAAATTCCTAATTTAATTCAGACTTTGATAGTTTTAAGATATGCAATTTGAAATAAATGCTTATAATCACATTTTACAATTATTTCCTGATTTAAGATGGATTTGGATAGGTTTAGGATATACAATTTGGTTGAGGATTAGATTAGGCTATTTTAGATCACTTGGGATCATTGGAGCCTAAACTATGCCTTCTTCGGATCAATCGATCACTCAACTCAGAGATAATGAAATTTAGATTACTAAATGGTTGAATAGTTACAAATAAGGGGAGGGCACCCTTTTTATACTTGAGGCATTGAATTACAACCATTGATCGAGTTCAATCCGGCGAATAAGATCGTACCGCCTCAACTACCATCTATCGGCATTTATGCCAAGAAAATTTTAGACCATGGCACAATTACGGTATCGCCCGTCCTTGAGAATATTCCAAAAGCATTTGGATCTTTTCAGGGACGTTTTGGTCGTTCTCCTTAATCAAAGTTAGAGATCGTAAGTTCAAATCTCCATTCGCCTCTCCAATCAAATATGTTCACGCTTAGTATTAAGAAAAATATAAAAACAGACTATGTGTGAAAGAAAGTCATAAAATAATTAAATATTGAATCATACATTCATTTAACAGTTTAAATTTTTAAAATAATTGACAGTAGTCTAACAAAATTCACTTATATTTTAAAAGGCGTCACAAAAGGTTAGATAAGCCATCATCAACCGGTTTTTCTTTCATTCGAGCTGCCTTAGATTTTTCTAAATACTTGTTGTATGTAAGCCGTATAACATATAATGAAATAATTGGCTTTGAAAGTCAACTTAATCGAGCACTGAAAAAGCCGAGAAGCAAGTACTAGCGCGACTGAACACAAAAGGGCGTAGAAATTAGTCAAGATTTAAAAAATAGGGAGCGGCTGCCCCATTGCATGAATCAGGAAAAAAATCAACGGTTGAGGATATGCGGGCAGACATGCATGTCCTCAGCCGTTGATTTGAAGTCTTCAGAGACCATGAAATCTCAACCGTAGATTTGGCCTCCTAAGTTATTGAGCGATGGCCTAACCTCAACCGTTGATTTTGACCACCAAATCTCAACCGTAGATTTTGTTATAAGTAAAAGCGTCGCTCTCTGTCCGAGGTGATTGCTGAAACTATTCATGCCCTCTCAACCCCTCTCTCTCATGCGTGAGACCCTATTGATAAATCAAAATACGAAGCAGTCACATCGACATCCCACAACAACAAAGTTTTTGACTTAATTAAGTGATTTTAATTCACGATCAGTCACGTCAATGGTAAATTGTAGACATGTTGGGGACATGTTGTGCTTTACATCTAGTCCTATGCAAATTACAGTCTCAATTCAAAGATTTACACATAACTTGCACGTAACTTGCACGTGATTTGCACGTGCAAATCACGTGACTTGCACTTATTTCTTGGCCATCTTCTTTTTTTTTTTTTTTTTTTTATTTTTTATTTTTCTCTTCTGGTCTTCTTCTTCTCCCCAAAGTATCTGCACCTTTGTTGACACCCGAATTTTTGTTTATTTTTGTTTTAAATGCCCATTTATTTCCATATATAAATACTTATTAATTCATAGAAAAGATTAAAAAAATTGATTAAAAATCGAAAAATCGAAAAAATTCGAGTGGGCTGCCATAGTCCAGCCCATTCTTTCACACTTTCAGCCCACCTGTTTTATTTCTTTGAAGCCCACCAAAATTACATGAAGAGCCCAGCCCACACCTCTATTTTCCCTTCTTCCTACACACGCCCACACATGCCAGAAAGTGCAGCACGCACGCAGCGAGAAAAAAGGAGCAGAAGTAGAACGTGGGGGAGAGAGCTCGACGGTTTCTGCTGTGGTTTTTGAAAAAAGAAGGTAATAAGAACAGAAAAAAAAAAAAAACCGGAGAGGAGGGAGGTGGCTGGTGTTCGGGGGTTTTGGGGGCGGTTTCCGGATGAGAGTTGGAAGGCTGAACAGAAGAACCGAGGAGGAGCCAAGAGAGGAAGAGCGGTCTTCTGGTTTTGGACAGGGACTGAGCAATAGAGAGCGAAGGAAAAAGAAGAGAGGCAGCAGCGAAGAAAAGAGGCAGAGGAGGAAAGGAAAAAAAACACAGAAAGCGAAGGGAAGGCAAAGGAAAAAACCAGAGAAGAACGGGGTGAAACGGAGAGAGTGAGAGCTAGGGCGAGGGTCGGAGGATCGTTCCGGCGACCACTACGCCTGAACCTCGGTCAACGGCGCGGCGTTTCTCCCTCCTCGACTCATTTTTCCAGGTCAGCCTCACCTTCACCTTCCTTAGTCTTGAAACTGCTCTATCCCGAGGATCCCGGCTCGGAGGCGTTGCATGGCGACCGGACTAAGTCCACTATATCTAGAGCTTGCCTTCTTTCGCCGTCTCCGAGTCGGGTAGGGCCACCTCCGGCAGTCGAGCTCGTGCTCATTTCTTCTCTGTCGGACGCTTTACTCTCCCTCGTTTTGGTTCAGCCGAGACCGGGAATGTGTGCTCTATGTTCATGCTCACGTTTGAATGCACAGGACCTGTCTCTGGATTAATCTCTTGCCTAAATCTTGTGTGATTGGTCCTTACCCGAATCCATGTCTCGAATGATGCTTAGGTCCTCGCTATTGTCGATGCACTCCATGTATTTGATAAAATGTCCCAGAAAATACCGAGAGTGAATCCGTGTTTAGACTCGAGATCGACATGCTCCCGCTTCTGTGCTTGATGAACCGTGCTTGATTTGTTTATTTTCATGGTGTTTTCACGTGGGTTTCGCGAAATGATTATGTATCGCCGAGGGGGGGAAGGTTGTTTTCGGTTCCGGAAATAGGAGAGATTGAGCGTCGCCGGAGGTCGGGGCCGATGACGGTCAACGTCGGTCGAAGTGGATGGCAGTGTCGGCGTCAATCCGTCGGAGAAGTCGCAGGAGCGTTGGTGCGGCTGGCGGAGTTGCAGTAAGCGTGCGTCGGGAGGTTGAAGATGACCGGCAGCAGGAAGAGGACCGGGAAAGAAAAAAAATATAAAAAATAATAAAAAGAAGAAAAACAGTCCACCGAGCATCATGGCGGCGAGCATGGCAGACATGCTGCGGGGCGTGCAAGATGAGCACCAGGCGAAGGAAGAGCCACACGTCATCGGAAACCGTCGATGGCTTGTCGAGTGAGAGGAACTCGCTCCGCGGGAGGATTAAGGAGCTGGAGGATTTGGCCGCGGAGAGAGAAGAGGAGTCCGTGGTGAAGGAGGGCTTGGCAAGGATAATCGTAAAGGGTCATGCCCCCGACCCGTCCCACCCTGACTCGACCCATTTCAACCCGGCTCTAAATGATACCGACTCCATATTTGGATAATATTTTGATCCAACCTGAAAATACCCTAAGTTTAGGGGGTCAAGCCGGATCGGGTTGGGTAGGGTCGGCCAGGGCCTTTTTGACACCCCTACTTTACATCTAGCCCTATGCAAATTATAGTCTCAATTCACAAATTTACACATAACTTGCAATTAACTTGTATGTGATTTGCACGTAATTTGCACGTGAGTTGCATTTATTTCATGCAAATATAGTGACTTGCACTTATTTCTTGGCCATCTTCGTTTTTCCTCTTTTCTTTTCTTTTTTTATTTTTCTCTTCTGGTCTTCTTCTTCTCCCCGAAGTACCTGGACCTTCTTCTGCATTTCATCTTCTTCACGCACGAAGGCCACCTACCCGAAGCTGGCCCACTCGAATTTCACTCAAGCAAGAGCATCACCGGCCAAAGCAACGGGCGCTTACTTCACTAGACTAACACCAGTCATCAGCCATTCCCCAAACCGGCGCCAGCCACAAAATCCGGCGACTGTTAATCCATTCATTGAAACAAAGAAGGCCCACGTGAAATCGACGATGCACGATTATTCCATGAAAATGACGCCAAAACACAATGAACACACGAAAATCAAACTTGATGCAATGGCTATAGACGCAAACACAGATCGATCTCAAGTAAAACATTTTAGGGTGGGAGAAACAACGTCAGAAAAAAGAAGCCAAGAAACAGAAGAAGAAGAAGAACCAGATTCCAACGGCGACGGGCGACGGCTAGCACTATGTTAAGACAATGATTGTTTTACTTTTATATTTATGTCCACAAGTTCTCCTCCTTGGAAAAAGATTCTTTTTTTCTTTTTTAGGATGAAATTATAAAAGGAGACATGCACATGCACGTCAACGTGCAGATTCTCATTCTTTGGGTAATAAAATTTTAAGATATATAAATAGGGATGACCCAGGTCCTTAATAAATTCATTTTTCACATTCTTGTAAATGTGTTTTATATATATATTATGTATGTATGTATTGATAATGAGAGAAGCTGAAGCATGGAAAATAAAAATTATAATATACGTTTCTTTTTATTAACATGTGAGTAATTTAAAACTTCAAGAACTTACACGGGATTTGCACGTGAATTGCACGTTACTTAATTTATTGTTGAGCATTCTTAAATAAGCCATAATCATGTTCATGGCCTAGGCCCAAGAGTCCAAATTCAGCCCATGTTTGGACTTGACCCAAGTCCTTAATAAAAAAATCATCAAAAATTCAAAAATTCGGAAATATTCCAAGAAAATTAGAATAAATGAGAAAATTTCAAAATATTAATAAAATGTTTTTAAATAAAAACTAAAAAACCAGTACGAGCAAACTAAACTCTAAAGGAAAACTAATATTGCAAATATATCACCGAGTGTGCCTTTTGGGGGCCTTCAGTGCGCCCTAGCTATCTCCCCACCTTGCGCTGCCGCTGCCTGTGGTGTCGCCCCCGCCGCAGCCGGTGGTGCCGCCCCTGCCCCTGCCAACGCCCGACACTACCTCCATAACCAGCAGAGGAAGAGGGTGGCGACAATGGCCACCGTTGCGAAGGTGAATGCCATCGTGACGATGGCCAGTGTCCTATTAAGACTCCCTTTTTCCCCACCTTCACGAGCCGGCATGGAAACGGCGGGGGATAGATGACCGTATAATTGCGCTGGGGAGGGGCCGACATGTCTACACAAGAGAGGGAAAAAGAAAAGATCAGGGACAAACCCGCTCGAAATGGAAGACCAACCGGAGATGAGATGAGACATTTTTTCCGAATGAGATGATACATTTTTCATTCTTTTAAATGCTATAAGTTAATTTCGAATGAGATGGATTTTAGACAATGTTTCTTTTTATTAACATGTGAGTAATTTAAAACTTCAAGAACTTATACACGATTTGCACATGAGTTGCATGTTACTTGCACATGGTTTAATTTATTGTTGAGCATTCTTAAATAATTCATAATCATGTTCATAGCCTAGGCCCAAGAGTCCAAATTCAGCCCATGTTTGGACCTAACCCAAGTCCTTAATAAAAAATATTAAAAATTCAAAAATTTCGAAAAATTCCAAGAAATTTAGAAAAAATGAGAAAATTTCAAAACATTGATAAAATGTTTTTAAATAAAAACTAAAAAACCAGTATGAGTAAACTAAAGAAAATTTCAAAATATTAATAAAATGCTTTTAAATAAAAATTAAAAAACCAGTATGAGCAAACTAAACTCTAAAGGAAAACTAATAGTGCAAATATATCCCCGAGTGCGCCTTTTGGGGCCTTCAGTGCGTCCCAGCTCTCTCCCCACCTCGCGTCGCTGTTGCCAATGGCGCCGCCCCTGCTGCAGCTAGTGGTGCCACCCCTCCCCCGCCTCCGCTACCGATGCCCAACGCTGCCTCCACAACAGCAGAGGAAGAGGGTGGCGACAATGGCTGCCATCGCGAAGGTGAATGCCATCGCGATGATGGCCAACATCCTATTAAGGCTCCCTTTTCCCCCACCGCCACATGCCGGCGTGGAAATGGCATGGATAGACAATTGTATAATTGTGCTGAGGAGGGGCCGACATGTCTACACAAGAGAGAGAAAAAGAAAAGATCAGGGACAAACCCGCTCGAAACGGAAGACCAATCGGAGATGAGACCTTTCCATTGATACATTTTTCATAAGTTGATTTCGAATGAGATGGATTTTAGACAAGATTAAATTAACTTTTCACATTCTTGTAAACGTGTGTGCTATATATATTATGTATGTATTGATAATGAGATAAGCTGGAGCATAGAAAATAAATGCCCATTTATTTTTGCATCTATAAATACGTATTAATTTACAGAAAAGATAAACAAATTTGATAAAAAAATTTCAAAAAATAAAAAAATTTCAAAAAATAAAAATAAAATTTCGGTCCAGCCCACTCGTTTAATTTTCTTAAGCCCAGCCTTACCCTCCTATTTCCCTCTTAGCCCAGCCCACCTTTTTCTCTCCCTTTTATTTCTTTTTTTTCAGCCCACCTCCTTCTTATTTCCGGTCCAGCCCATCTCCCCTCCTATTTTCTCTCCTTCCCCACACGCACGCGTATACAGGGGCATGCAGGAGAAACGCAGCAGAGAAGGACGACGTCGTGCCGGCCTCCTCGGACCATGACGTCAGCCGTGTGCGCTGTCACACGGAGAGGTGGGGGGGACCGAATTCGGTTAGAGAGGAGAGGGAGGTATCGACGAGCAGGAAGACGGGGACGATTTGCAGACAGAGGGGGCGGTTTTCCGGGAGAGGCGCAGAAGAGCATCAACGAAGGAAGCCGCAGGTTGAGATCCGGGGGTTTTTTCCGGTTTTCTGGGTTGAAGACGAATAAGAGCGAGCAGCGAAACGAGAGCTGCTGCTGCTGCTGCTGCTCGGGACACGGAGAGAGCAAGACAGCAGCCACGAGGAAGGCCGATCTACAGAGGATACAGAACCAGATTCGGAGAGAAAAAAGAGAGAGAGAAAGAAACGGAGAGCGAGGAATTTATTCCGCTTGCTGGTGGCTCGCCTGAACCGTCCTCGACCTTCGTCGGAAGCCAACTCCCTCGTCGCCGTTCGTCACAGCGAGCATCCGAATCAGGTAACCCGGGAACGCTCCGTTTCTCCCTCTTTTATCAAGTACGAGAACGTTACGCCAAAACGACGAGATTTTGGACAAACCATACAAAACCCAAACTTATTTGTCACCAATAGCGTTGATTTGGAGCTTAATATGCTGGGTTAATGCCACGAATGATGTTAAATCCAGACTGGAAGTGGTATTCCATAGTGCACATCAACCGTTTGACAAAATGTTTGAATGAAGCACCGAATTCGAGTTCTTTGTTTTGCGTTTAGTTTGTTCTAATATTGTCGCCTTATCGCTAAATCTGGGTTTCTGTCTGATTTTGTGGCATATCATTTGATGTCCGAGTCGGGCATGGATGTACGTCCGCTGTTAGAGACCGCCATGATCAATCCTTTTCTGTCTTGGCGTGCATACATGTGTTTGATTTGTTTGAACGGTCGTTGTATCGAAATATATTTGTCTGGTGTCATTGACTTCGTTGGCGAAGTTTGGCAATGGCGAGAGAGATGACCGGTGGTCTGGAGAGACGATCAAGTGAGGATTAGTGAGGTTGTTTGTTGCTGGACTGGCTGTGATTCTGGCGTGAGTTCATGTAATAAGGTCTCGGTGTTGAGTCTGTCCATGCGAAGCTTCGGTGATGGCGTGGCCTCGGTGGAAGAGACGGGCATGGAGAAGGAGACGTAAAAGAGAGGAAGGATGGGTTGCAGGCGAGGGGCTGCATTTGAAGGTTGAAGACGATGAAGGGGGAAGGAAGCTGCAGCAGGAAAAAAAGACAAAATAAGGAAAAAGACAAAAAGTGAGAAAAAAAAGAAAAAAAATAGGAAAAGCAAAGAAAAATTGAAATAAAAAAATAGAAAAAAACAAAAACAAAAAAGGGCCGAAAAGTTAAAATAGGGGCTGGGCTGGATATTCTTCGAGTGGGCCTAGGCTGGAAATCGGGCCGAATTTTTTTAAAAATGTTGAAATGGGCTGTTTTAATTTCTCTGTTAATGGGCCATTTTTAAAAAAATTTCGACCGGGCCGTTCGATCAGCCCGGTCATTGCTCCGGCCAGTACCACAAAAGTACTTCACTCTCAATGACTCGATAAAAAAGACCATCATACTTGGCAATATAAGATCAAAG
Organism: Corymbia maculata; assembly: GCA_014182735.1. NCBI lineage: Eukaryota > Viridiplantae > Streptophyta > Magnoliopsida > Myrtales > Myrtaceae > Corymbia > Corymbia maculata. The sequence continues at coordinate 16,164,186 of CM024686.1, read as the reverse complement.
AGGAGCCCTTTCGACTCGAGAATGCAATTCGAGCTTGAACTCACTCCATCAAGCTCATGATCGACAACACCTCCGCCTAAAATTTACATTGATTGGGGTGCTGGCGTTCGCGTGTGATTTGTTGTGATAATAAGAATGGCATGACGCATTTGGATAGCCTCGTGACTGCATGTGGATTTCTTTGGTTTTGCCCACCGGTAAACGTAATTTACTTTGATCTGTTGCATCATGGCTGCAGATATGTTGCAACAGGTGCGGGCGGCAATGGAAAACATGCTGAAGATGATAAAATGAGTTTAAGACGTTCCGTTTGCATTACACCTATCTCCGGGGCTGAAACTTTGGGTCCTCTTGATCATGATTGGCATTCAATTCACCGAAGTAGCCCATATTGATTTTTGTTATGACAGTTCACATGAAAAGAGAAACAGTTTAGATTGTCCAATGTTGCTTTCCTCTGTATGTGATGACCTGTTGGGCTTGGGCTTTTGATTTTACGATAATCAACATATTTTCATGCTTTTCTTTGTATCTGAGTTTGATCACTTTGATGAAGACTCAGAAATCAGTACTCATGCGTGATGCCTGTTGTATACTACGTCATTGGCATTTGTCTCCCTAAAGAGAATCTCCAATGCCTCTGCCCTGATAAATGATTTCCATCACGTGTTTCAGTATCCTCATTAAACTCAAGAGTGCTTTCACTATGGACGTTCATCCATTGTGTATCACAAAATCATATATCTGACTAATCAGACATGTAGATAATCTCATCTAATAGTTATATGATGACTATTGTGTAGTGAAGCTGATCAAAGCAGTGCTGGAATTATTGAGGATATAGAGAAGTGCAGGAATTCTGCTCTTGAGAGGAAGAAAGGTCTGGAGGAAGAGAAGAAGCAATTCCAAAGAGCTGCTTATGCTGTTATCGACATGCTCAATGTTGGAAATTAAGGCAAGCTTCAAAACTGTATTTATTCCCCTCTAAGATGCAGGACAATAAATATACTGAGCTTTTCTAGGTAGTTTGGAAAGAGATGGAACTCATCATTGCATTCGCTTGTGGAAAGAATTTACAAGCATTTAATAACTTTTTCATATTTCTGTCCTTTGCTATTAGTAAGGATTGTTTAATGAAATGCTACGGCTATTTCATGGTCATCTGCATATGAATCTAAAAGATATACAGATGATCATTCTCTCTCAAGGCATTGAGTTCTTCCACTTTTGCACCATCAGCCATGAGATTTGTGCTTCCTCTCTTGCCAAACTTTTTCTCTGCACCCACCAAAATAAGTAAAACAACACTAAGTCAAATTTATCATTGAGGGAAGCATTTAAAACTCTCAAGGATGTAAAGAGAAAAGTTGATCTTATGTAAAAAATCGCTTAACCGACAGTTTGACTCTGTGTACTACCAAACAAAGAGTAGGAGCACACAAAGTTACCCTTACAGCAGCTGGCAGAACACCGTTAATGATCATCCTTTGTGCAATCACGTGTGCAGGGATGTGTACTTGTGTTATTCATGAAGTTCTATGGACATGTGTGTGCATTTGAAGCCTGAGAATACAGGTGCTTGTGATTATGATTTGAGCAGATTAATTCATTGTAATATATTGATGGCTCTGCTGTTGAAAGCCATTATGTTTAACAAAATTTGCATATTTATGTCTTTCATTGCCGTTGCTTGATTATCTGGGGAACTCTATGTTTGGCATTACATGGAAATGACTTGATTTTTGATAAAAATAGTAGAATATGTTCATAATACCTGCAATTTTGAGGTCTTCTATGGAGTCGGGTAGATGTATCATTTTCCCTGCCATGTTGCCTTCTGGGGTACTTTCACTGGGATGATGGTCGTGTATAATTACCCTTACTGGAAATGTGCTAGGTGAAGTAGTGGAGGGTGGTGGTGCTTCTGTGAAATGCATGCATAAGATTATTTTAAGTGGTTCTTCATGTGGAGTAGTCAAAGTTATAACTGAGGCTCAGCATAGCTCACTGATGTGACGTGTCAATATGTCTTGAAGGTGCAGATAAGTTTATCTAGCATAAGAAATGGAAGTAGAGATTAAGAGTAATGATCGTTTTTTCTTGCAAACCCTGATAAAAAAACTAATCAAAAGAACTTTGGCTCCTGAAAAAGATCTTGGTAGCCAAATTTTCTTTAAACTAACACTTTGAACTTAAATATATCACTTTAATGAAACCCACCATAGGTGGGGTTTCCTTCAGATCCCAACCTTTGGACATGATACACACTTGGACTCATAAAAGGTTGGATTCAGTTACACGAGAAAACTAGTGATACTGAAGATTGAAATCATAGTCATTAGTAGCTAGCAGAAAACTGAGTTATGGGAGAGAAGATGCAACTGTCTCGCTTAATGTTGATGCTATGAAAATGCAACTGTATTTATGAAACTTACTTTTACCCATGGTGAATGGATGTAGCATGTAGGCTCTGATTGAAATATCACGTAAACTATCTATTCTTCTTGATCATCAAAGCCCTAAAAGTCACATGCAGTCGGAGGGACTTGGGTATATAGTACCATGCTTTTCCGCATTAAGATTGTTTTACACTGCTGATTCAAGGATTCTGTTGAAGTTAAAGAGGGAATATATTGAAAAGGGACTTGAGTGAGCCCTGCCACAGCAGGAAGTTGGTACTTTTGGAATTTGATTCTAGGACATAATAAATTATCGCTATTTCCAGATGGCATGATGCTGATATTATTGCTTTGGGTGAGAGAAGCTACCGTTTGCATTTGCATCTCCATTATCATTGGCAGCATTCTCGAGTTCTTCATTTGATAACATATGCTGCCAAAGAAGAGAAGAATAATGAGAATATTAATCATCACAACCCCTGTTTTTCTCGTTGGCTGCTGATTTACATTGTAATGGTAATAAATTTTCAATGTTCTTTTCCATGTATTGTTTGCATCGACTGCTTTTAGCTGCTTAAGGGGACTTTGAATTTCATCGAGGAAACTAAAACTATCAAAATATTGCTTAGTTCAGGAGATATATCTCTATGTTCACATAGCCCGGAGATTCTGTTAGAAATTCTATTTCCTTTAGCACTTGTGTTTTCAGGCCCTTCAGATACTGATTATGGAAAAGGAAACAAAAAAGAAATTAACATGAACATTGAGTAATTTTTATATAATGATAAGGAAGAAAGCAATCAGGCAAACTGTAAACAAATATAGGTATAATTTAACCGAAGAAAAGTTCTGATATCAACAGTAAATTGGGGATATCCGAGGTGGAAATTCTTCCTTTTCTTTAAAATTATAATATTTAACTTTTATGGCATGCTTCGATCTCAAATTTCTGATGGCCCCCCTTTTTTTTTTATTACTTTTGACAATGATTTAGCCGTTATTTTGCTTCAGATTAGTCGAGTGAAAGTAGAAACATTTTTGTGTACCTGAACAGAGTTGGTGATAATTATCTTCCTGCCTTTGCTATGTGGCTGCACCAGTTGCTTGAAGTGGTGATGGCTAATCCGGATGACTTGAGAGAGCCTTTTTGTCCTCGCTGTAAATGGTTGAGGGATATTAAAATTACCCCAGTCTCTCTCACCATTTCAGATGAGTCTAATTTTGTCAGAGGCTGCTGCAATGACGTCATATTAAGAAGTTAAGTTACAATGTAGAAAGTTTAAGATGTATAGGAGTAAGAAGGTGAAAAATTAGAATATATGTGTATATGTACATGTTTCATATGTATGTATAATGTGTTATATGGTATCACCAGGAGCTCAAGCCTCCTTCAAGGTTCAAAATTTAATCTCTTGAGAGTTTCAGCATAAAAAATATTAACTAATGTAAAAATGGGATATGATGTCCAAACTAGATGAACTTTTGCTGACCATACCTGCTCCATTCCACTTTTGTATGTCAAAACATCCTGCAATTTGGGATACTGTTAAGACTTGGCCACATGATTTACTTGAATGATGTGGGCAGTAAAGGAGAAACTTTACCACTGCTCCAGATACTATTATGCAGAAGTCTGTTGGAATTTCATTTTGCAAGATAATCTCAACCTTAGGTGGAAAATACTCTGCTTTCATCTCTTATACCAGTTGTCAAAAATTCAATGACGTAATTCTAAGATGTTGTCTGTTGAAACAAATGAACTGCATCTCGCGCTTGAACTAATTTAAATGGAAAAGACGATAGCATAGTTTTTTTTTTTTTTTTTGGTCATAGACAATAACATAGTTTTCCTGCCTACTCTTTGACCACATCGAAACAGCAGAAAATTTAGACACTAGGAGAAAATAAAGTTGCATTTAGCCTTAAGTTATGGCAGGAGTACCTATTATCCGAGACAGGTGCACATGAACTTTTAATAAGAACTTACAGGGACAAGAAAAGACATCTAGTCCATTAATGATAGGTCCAGAAATGAAGACCCCCTGGATTTTTGTGATATATCTACAACTTGGTTCGAATTAGTTAGTAGCCATGCAAACTTGTTAGAAGAACGAAGGAAATTGCTTTACCAGCTGCACAATAAGGTCTTCAGAGACTCCTTTGAATAGGTAGGAATTTCCTACAGTTCCATGGAATAGTTGCTGAGCAATTCTGGTTCCGATTGCCTTTGGCAGGTCTTCCAGTACCTCTTCTTGTTGCAGTTCTGCTGTCTTGGACCTGAGTTGCATGTGTGCCAACATTTGGTCTTTTAAACCTTCTGGGAGTCTGTTCTTGTTTGTGTAGCGCAAAATCTCATTTATACCATCCCTCTGCAAAGTTTTCAGTGTGTATACATTGTGAGCTGTAGTACAAGTAATGCCCAGTGAGTGATTTAAATATGGATGACAGGGTCCCTTTCAAGGACAAGCAAAATCTTCTTTGAATTAATGTCCGCTACTCATCTAGGGAGCAACATGAGACGTTCATGTTACAAATTTTCTTTTTGCAATTTGTGCCTTGAAAATGGTTCCCGAGCTAGCCTTTTGTATGTCAGTCAGGTTAATAGAATCACCATAAAAAGTTACTGATTGTATGTCATTTTCTTGACCTTTTGTCATAAAATGGAATTTTCCTCATAAAAAGTCACTAATTTTGGAAAACTATCTGACATTTTACAAATCTCTTCATTTAGGCAATTCTCTGAGTTTCGTCCTTGCATAATTTTTTCTTGTCACTTCTCTCCAATTTATTTCTTCACTAATAACTCCAATGCTTGAAAAGCACATTTCAGAAGACCTAAAGATGAGAAGGCAATGGTACTATCAATAGTTTTTTCAGCTCATGCTTTTCTTGTTGAATTTCTCAATTGCTAGTGCTGCTTCGTGTTTGAGGTGCTAAGACTTAAATTGATACTATCTGACGCAGATTGGGAACTGCATGAACAACTGGTGGTTATGATAAGAGAGCAATTACCATGGCCAAGGTCCAAACAGCACTATGGACAATAAGGTTTGTCATGTTACCAATCAAATATGTGGTGAGGCCAATGTTGAATAACATGCAGATCATATTGAATATTTTCTCTCCTGTGTTCACTGCATGCAAATGTCCTTAGCCAACTGTGGTGAGGGTAACAATTGACCAATAAATGTAATAAGTATAGCCCAGCCAGACACTCCTGTGTTTGAAATCAGGAACCTGGCTTCCGATCCATGTGTTATCTGGTATTTTATGATTGGTGGCTAGCCAGAAATAGAAACAACCAGCTGAATGAACTGCAAATAGGGTAACCTGCAGAGAAAGTCACCTGGAAGAAAAGTTATCCATGTGAATCTCCATGTTGAAAATGGTTGTACTGGAGAAAATTCCCATCCTCCTAGGTAGGAGATGCTAACGCAAATTAGTTTGCAGTATCTTGTCCAGAAGTAGCTAAAGGGAGTGTCTTTCTCCAGCTTGAAACTACACAAAATATTTCACTAACACGTCGTTATTGCAGTCTTTACTAGACATAGGAGTTAAAGCATGAATGACGTTTATAGCTGGGTCAGAATATTCATGACAGTCGAATGGATTATAGCTACAGATACAAGTGTTAACGGTACCTTGTGAAGAGTTCACTAACAAGTCGGACTCGCCATAGTCGAAGCAAATTGAGGAAGCTGAAAGGTTCGCCCTCGTGCATTTTCCTGGAGAGAATTCTGTATATTACTTGAAATGGCAGAGTCGACATCCATGGGGAAATAAATCGTTGTGACTTACCTAGGATATGAAAACTTTATTTAGGAACTGGATAAACCGTCTACTGGTGTCAAGTAGGTCTGTCAGTTGACTACTAATTGAACAAGGTTAAAAGCCAGGCTACTGAGTAAGTCTGAAAAAATTCACAATGCTGGGTTGCGAGTTACCTCAAGACAAAAGACATTTTGATTTCATAACCTTAATAACACAAGCAGCAGCCGCACTGTGTTTTTGTGATTGTCTTTCTTCTCTAGTGTTCTGAACAACGTCGAATTTGGTTTCGCCATTCTCTCTGGGTACGTTTGCACAATTTTCATCTCTCAATCTTTCTTCTCTAGTGTTCTGAACAACGTCGAATTTGGCCGAGTACACGACCAATATCACAGGAAACGTTTGCCACAACCTGCACATACAGTGATCAGAATAGTACCTTCATACATAATCCCAATAGCATCGTGCGCTCAGAGTTCTGAGAAAAAGAACACGATGACCGACGGACTGGGGAAGGAAAACTCACCGATATCTACGATCGTAAGGAGCAATCGATACTTCTTCAGCGGCAAATAGTTCTCATCGGTACCGAAAGCTGGCAGTAGACTGCTAGAGACCGACGCCAAGTTCTTGATGGCGCTGCTGGAGCGCTATCAGAACAGCAAAGGCCGCGCAAGGACCTTGCGTTCGAGGCGGACATTTCTTCGTAAGCCTTCGCCTGTTGCGCCTGCTGAAACATTCAGTGCATCAGGAGAGACAGACAAAAAGGTTTGGAAAGCGAAGGGGGAGTGTTCCTTGCTAGTTTTATAAACGGTTCGTATCGTCATCGGCTCGGACGCCACCACAGGTTTTCCTGGTCATCGGTGGCAACGGATGCTGATCCTTAAAAAATCTCACGATAGGTGGAAGAGAGTTTTCTCAAAAACCATGTAGTATTAAGACCTACAACGACATTGACTAGTGGATATGATAGTTTAAGCGTCGGGACACTGTTTCAATCGCCATTTTCCGACCTCGAAAATGTAACACACTCCCAGAGTCAGAAACCTCTTTTGACATGAACTTTAGCTTAGTTGCAGACCGTTGAAAAATTGCAGAAAGATTCCACATCTTGTGCCTCTCTTGTTTGTGTGTGTGTGTCTCTCTCTGGATTTCCACCGGTCACCAGCTAGAGCACATTCACTCGCTGGATTTCCACCGGTCACCATGCCGAAGTCGCCCGACCAACGGCCACCCCCGGCCATCCCCTCACTTTCGCGGGCCTCCGAGCCGAGATCCTTGGGCGGACAACCCCACGTTGGCGCAAACGATGAAAGAAGAGAAATGTAACACCACCCACCGGATGACAGCTCGGGAAGGGAGGTAACGCCGGCGAGTCCGGCCATTTCTTTGAGCGCAATCGTCGCCGGAGAGCACTCACCGACTCTCAACCTCTATTTCTTTGAGCGTAATCGGACGACCCACCGCCCGCGTGTGGGGGCACTTGCTGCCAGCCCACCTGCCCACCCGCCCCTGCTCTGCTCCTGCGCTGCCGTCTCTGTCCATCGGCGCTCGTCCTCGCTCTCGTGAAGGAGAGGAGACAGGAGGAAGAAAGAGAAAGGAGGGGGCCGGGCCGAGGGAGAGAGAGAAAAGAAGAGGCTGGGCCGGGCCCAGGTGGGGGTGAAAAGAAGAAAGGGGGCTGGGCTCGCGTGAAGGAGAGGAGACAGGAGGGAAGAAGGAGAAAGGAGGGGGCCGGACCGAGGGAGAGAGAGAAAAGAAGAGTGTGGGCTGGGCCCAGGTGGGGGTGAAAAGAAGAAGGGGGCTGGGCTCGCGTGAAGGAGAGGAGACAAGAGGAAGAAGGAGAAAGGAGGGAGTCGGGCCGAGGGAGAGAGAAAGGAAGAGGCTGGGTCGGGCCCAGGTGGGGGTGAAAAGAAGAAAGGGGGCTGGGCTCACGAGAGGAGACAGGAGGAAGAAGGAGAAAGAAGGGGGGCCTGGGGCTGGGCCGAGGGAGAGAAAAGAAGAGGCTGGGCCGGGCCCAGGTGGGGGTGAAAAGAAGAATGGGGGCTGGAGTCCCAGCCCCCGGGCCTGCGCTTTTTTTTAATGATTATTTTTTATTATACATTTATCCAAAATGTAGTAAAATAAAAATAAAAATAAAAATTAGTTTATGTAAATAATATTAATACTTATATGAGGTAAAATCACTTTTTGTTAGGGCCGAATTGAACTCTAATTTTCTATGCAATTTAATCATGAATATTTAGCCAAAATAAAACCGTCGGCAAGGTGTCTAATGCCCGAGGCTGAGACTCTGGGGAATTGTCTGATGAAGACTTGATTAGTTGTTTAAAAAAAGGAGATCCTTATAATTGGCACATTATAGTTGTAGGGAGCTTTAAATTACGTCCCCTTGCCCTTTGTCATGACAAATTTAAGAATCAGAAATGACTTTAGGTTGGCTTCATGATTACATTTCCATGTACAGACTACAGATAGGATCAATAAGAATCTTTAAATTGAACATTCGGGGCCCAAAGTGGACTGATCAAAGGAAAAGGTGTCCCAGACCAATTTCAATGACATCAAAGAACAACAAGTTGCAACAGGACAAATCTCCAATAACAAGACCTTGCTTTTGCCCTGCAGCTAAAGCTTGCCACTGATCCATAAAACATCACCGACAATTATTTCAGAAAATATATGTCTATGTCGTTATTAGTACAAAATCAAATCCCAAATGGTCACTCCATGGCTTGTCTTAAGTTAGTGGTGACCCAAAAACCAATCTGACCGTAAGGTTCTAGACTGAGATAATGAAGAAATCAATCAATCACCATAAAGCTACTGTGTTGACTTGTTTCCTTGCAATAACTAGCTTGTCAAGTTAGCTCGGTATCTCACAATACAACGAAAGCTTATTGAGTATCTCCAAGAAATTACAAAAAAAGACATTTGCTTGAACTAGCATGGACTCATCAAGTATTTTAGGTAGGAATTGAATTTGATGGCTCGGCCATAGAGCCACGGCTTTGATTGTTTGCCCCTGCTTCACAAAAGATTCAGCATCCTCTAATGGCATCAACCCCCAGTAAAGTGCTGCCATTGATGAGAACAAACTAGTAGCCAAAAATGAATTCCTTGCCCCTTTAGAACTTGAGAAGCTTTCAAACTGCGACTTTACCAAGGCCAACAATTTGTCTGCTCTGCCGGTGATGCCATTTCCCTAACATTGAGGAGGGATGGCCTTGTGTAGAAAAGAATCCGCATGACAGACAATAGATCCTATATCCCTACCTATGTTAGTAGAGATCCATCTAGATCCATTGGTCATTCTCATCACATTCTTGCTTATTGGCCTAACAGTTATGAACAGAAAGTAACCCAGAATTGTAACAAAGATAATTGTTCTAATTATATTCTCCACAATAAGCAGCATATCCACAGTGGTTCTATGATGTACACCAAGCCTTGTTTTCATTTAAATAGAGGGTGAACTAATGTTGCTTTCACTGCTGTTCTTGCCAACCATATCCGAAATCTGAATATAAGTCAATTGCTTAATGGCCAATCCAAGGTGTCCGGAGGAACTTGAGGTAGGAAGATATTCATCAATCTCTCTTATGTTTGTTGCTAGAGAAGTGGATAGTGGCATGTGGTTTACAGATGGCATGTTTTCTACCGCTCATTTGATTTTCTTTCGAGTAGATCTCTTTTCCCCACTAAAGAAATGAACTTGTAGGGACATCCTGTTATAATCATTTGATTTATGGTTGAATTTATCTTACGTCAGTGTGTCACAAATCATGGTACCAAAGACATGCTTACCAATGATAGGGAACAATCTTGTGCATCTGCAAATGCAGTTCTTTCAGCAATTGTTCCTATGCAATTTAACAAAGGGTTAAACATATAAACTCACGATGGAGTATATAACGGATTGACAAAAGCAATAGAGAAGCGAAAGAATCTAGTTTGATTTGATATTAAATACATTGAGCTCTTATACAAATTTCACACTAGATACTTGAAAGTGGAGTCATTGGCTATTAACTCATCTCTTTTTTTCTTGCTCTATGTTTCTCTGTCGCAATAAGAACATGGGTTGGCTTTATACGCCAAAAAGAATTTCACTCGATAGGAACAATTTGTGGTGGAGAATTGGACTCCTAGAACTTCATTCGACGTGTCGTAAGCAGTAGGGGGTGGCCTTATATACTACAATAGGAGTTGTAGAAAATTTTATGATATTACCAAGGATGAAGTAGTTGATGAATAATACCTTACCAAAAAAAGAGAGTAGTTGATGAATAATAGGGTCGATGACAATTTCATGATATTGAATATGGCTATTGCATGTACCCAATAAAACTTTGAAGAGCATAAATAAATCTCTATTCACTACTACAACTTATTATTCGTCATTTGGGCTCACATCTAAGAACAAAACATTATTTTAGTAAATCATTGATCCGATACTTATTTACATGCAAAATTTGAGCATGCATGCAAAAACAGTTTTCAAAAATGCGATTAAGATATGATCCTGGATTCTTTGTTTGTAGGCATGACAAGGGTCTTGCTTTGAAGCACTTAAAGGACTAGTAAGAAAGAAGAAAAGATTCACTTGGTTAAGGTCTGGAGCCCCAAAAGATAAAGGACTCTATAAATAGGTAAATATTTAGTCATGTTCATTATTATTATGGATAGACTTGCACATATCAATGAGTAAATATCTAGTCATGCTTAATATTGTTGTGGATTGAGTTGCACAATTTGCATTTAACATGTTCCCATAGTAAGAAATATTATCAATGGTAGTTTTGGTAGAATTGAATTTCTCTAGAAGTGTGATCATGTACACCCCCTCGTGATTACTTAACTATTTGTGAAAATTAAAATCTAGACCATTGATTGTCTATGGCCATGATGGATGTGGATGGACATATTGATGGCAATTTTGTAGTATTAAAATTATCAAGCAAATCTTTCACGTGCCTATAGTCTGAGATATGATGCACCCAGCAACGTCCTCAGGCTCAGAGTTGGGTAATTCATTCAGATTAGTGGACCCCACTAGGTTCTTCCACATGAACTCAAAACCGTCTAGCTGGTGCGAGTGCATTTTACTTCAGAGTAAGGGATGAGATCCAAGAGAGAACTACTATGATGAGATAGTTGGACAGAATCATATCCAATAGGCTAAAGACAAGTCCCTTCAAATAAGGATAGATTCCCTCCAATAGGTAACATACGACATTTGCATGCCTAAAGTCTCGATGGAGCGCTTTTCCTACATGATAAAAAGCCAGAAAAATATAGAAGAATAAGGAAATGGCGCTTTTCTAGTGCGTAGACGTACACTGATGAGAATGGTGGTGATCGACATAGTCAATCTAAGGAAGTGACGGTCAATAACATAACTAGCCTAACTGCAAAGTGTGGACGGTATTTTCGATACTTATAAAATAGTAATAGCATAAAACTTGGTAAATAAATAGAACTCAGACAATATGGTAGAAAATATGGCAAGACATATTTTGTCTTATGGTGTATCTGATTACAATAAGCAAATCATACAAATATCCTCATTGTGAATGAGCTAATGTTTTCCTCTTAGATTAAGGGTGGCTCGACTTGTTGAAGAGCATCAAATGAGCACTTTTAGAACAACTAAATTTGCAAGGACTTTCTAATTAAAATTTGATGTCAGCCTTATTTGCCACTTTCCTAAAACTAATTGCACTAGGATCAAGACTCCTTGAAATTGCAAAAATTCAATGCAGAAATAGTAATACAATGAAAGTGACAATAATAGGAGTAGATTGTGTCATGGATTACTTCATGTCCCATGAGTTATACAAAAGTATATAGGATAAAGCTGTCGTTGGAAATAAATTATGCAAGAGTGCGGACTACTTCCAATTTATCATTTATTTCAAATTGGTCACAAAATTGTTCAACATTCATAGCTATCAAGTTTGTTAGTCTTGGATATACAAACCATTTGTTTATTTAGAAGCAACAATAGAGTAAATAAAAAAAATTAATTTTCATCTATCTCGTGAATTCTTCTATTTCTCCTCTATGTTTCTCATCCTCTTCTTGTGTTCTGCTTCTCATAAATTCTCTTCTTGAATTGAATTTAGATGGCTCAAAAAGAGACAGGTACCACACAACACAATGCAAATGTTGTCGAGTTTAGATGGTTTACTATGAAAAGGTGTTATAGGAATAGAATCGGCCAATCTATTATTGGTTAATACACTTGCATATTTGACATATAATGTATTCCCATACCAAGAAATATGATAAATGGTAGGTTAGGTAGAAATTGCATAATCCACTATGGAGCTAATATATAGTGTATGATAAAAAAATGGATGCCTCAGTTCTTCTGTTTTACTTGCTCTATAGGGCTAATATGAGCAATAAATCGTATTTTATAGGACAAAACTTTGGACTCTTTGTGTTACATAATATGATTGATGAAGGATATCATGCATATTGTTGTTTGAGTTTGAGCATATTTCGTTATTCGTATGAAAAATTTATTACACGTTCCCGATAAATGCATTTCATGTCCATTTGAACTCTCATTTTGTTTCCAATTGATGCACATGTGTAATAGGTGGTACCTTATATTGTCAACCAAAATAACATTTACTAAAACCAAAAATATGAAGTCACGTGTTATTTTAGTTTCTTTTTGTTTGAATAAATCATAAAAATTTCTAGGATTTCTGAGCAACATAATTAGTAGAGGATTCACATCGAATTTTGTTGATTAGAAAAAGTATGATAAAAAAGATATGCCGAGCTCACCATTGCTTAGAGTTCATGCTACTATTGCAAGATTAACTTATGGTTCAATATTCATATCACATGTTTCATTAGTGACACAGCAAGAATTAGAACCAACTTTATCGTAGATATTCACATAATAAGGGAAAAATAGATGGATGTTGGGTAACCAAAATATAAAAAATAAAAATAAATTAAGCAATAAACAATTAAGTGAATATCACTCCTTACATTAAGCTCCTTATGATTTTACATGTGATATTTGAAAGCCGAACTATTCACCCCAATGAAGGCCTAAGTTCTATTCCTCTATCTTTCCAATGAATATGGAGTTTGATTTGCAAATTGGAGTTCCCTAGGGCAACATAGATTCCATGCAAACTTCATTGCCTTCAAGGATGGTGATTTAGGAGGAGGATTGGCCATTGGCATGGTAAGGAGCTAAGGTGGAGGGTTGCTGACCATGTCGCCCTTGATTGGACTTCGAAACTTCTTTTCCTCCCAATGTTGTCTTTAGGCAATCTCTTAATGCTAAATCTACCCATAGTGAGACACATAATCAGTAATTAGTGAGTGATGAAAAGTTAGACCAATTATCCCAATTGCAAGGAGGAACAATATTTAGTTCGATCAAGGCTAGAATAGTTAAGCTAAAAAGATGTTACTTTTGGAAATTCATACCTTTAGAAGACGAAGTCGGAAAGCTTATTTTGATAGACCACTAATCAAACTTTTCATAGATAGAATGCATGATTATGCATCACCTCCTACTAAAATTAGATGTACTTTTCATATGGGGACCATAATCTTTAAAGAAACAAATGGATAACGATTTAGATGCATCAATAGGTTTGTTGATGAAAATATTGTAGACGTCAACATAACAACTTCACAATTTTTTTATAAAGATGCTCAAAGCTTAAATATTGGAAAATTTTTGGTCATGCTCATTATTGGTGGACACACCTGCATATTTTGCACACATTCCCGTATTGAGTAATATGATAAATTGTAGGTTCGGTAAGAATTCTATAAGCCACTAATGAGATATTTTTCTAATAGATCTTACCAAGGATGAAGCATTTTTCTAACAAGTCTTCCTAAAGATGAAGCATTTTCCTGTTCTAAATCACCGATATGATACTCATGTGTATGTAAGGCTGGAGTACGTGAGACATAGCTATTAGATACATGTCAAAGAGGCTTTCAAAGATGAAGCATCATAAAGGTCTTGCGTTGAAGCACTTGAAGGACTAGTAAGAAAAATAAAACTCAATTAGTTCAGGCACGATGAAGCAAGAGATGAAGGGCTCTATAAATAAGTAAATACTTAGTCATACTTATTAATGTTATAGATAGACTCGCACAATTTGCATTTAACACATTCTCGTACTAAGAAATATTATTGATGATAGGGTTTGTTAGAATGGAGTTTCTCTAGGAGTGCGACTATATACACCTTGTCAGTGATTACATAACTATTTGAGAAATTAAAAATCTAGATCGTTAAATTGTTGATGATTTTAATGGATGGAGACATCGATGGAACTATCACAGGATCAGAAGTACCTATTACATGTTTTTGACTAAACCTTAAAATACATAGATAAACTGCTATTTACTGGTGAAAGTTATAGTTCGTTATATGAAGCTCACTACTCTTTTCTATCATAAATTAAAATAGTTGCACTTACCATTGATAGAAAAGATCTACGACAATAGTTAAACTCATTCATCTAGTATACATGTTTGTATGTCTTTGAATGAGAGAATTAACATTGTTTGAGCAAGTAAACAAGCAAATGCAGAGAAATATTTTTGTCTATATAATTAACTATTAGGTAGATAAGAGCATTGGATGTGTAAATTATATTTTCCATATTTAACAGCTGTTTTTTGAAAAAAAAAATGCAACTCTTATATGAATGAATATACCGTTTTAGCCAAAAAAATATATTATTCTTAACAAGAAGATATAGGTATATCAATTAACTTTGAAACGCGTTAGTTTATAAAAATTGGTTATAAACATTTTATCTCATGGTTATTGCATTCAAAAAAAGGATAAAAGGTACATTTTAAAGAAGATCAAAAATACCTCCAATGAGGCAACTATTAGGGACGATAGAGTTGGATTCAAATTGTGACTACAAGTTTGGGAGAATGATCATAAAGATCGATCTATATGTTAGTGTATCAGGTGACTTGAATTTTGCTCGTGATTCTATCATACACTTTTAAAGGCGTAACGGTCCATTGTCCAAGTTTCAATTTACATAGGTCATCTGTACCTTTCGCAACGATCGGGAGTTGAATTTGTCATTAGCAAATTCAACCCCTAATCGAAAATGCCGTCCTTTCGTCATCTTGTGTTCATTTCCTCCACCAGACCTCTTCTTCTTTCAACTAGAGACATCGTAGCTTCAAGACCTCGGGCTTGGCAACCAGAATTTCGGCCGATGAAGGCCTAGAAGCCAGCCACTGCCACCAATCCGATTTGCACATTGCAATAAAGCTCAATTGGACTTTTGGGCTCAATCCAAGCTCATCAAGCCTAATTTCTTAGCCCATCAAGCTTCCAAACTTAATCTAGGCTAAAAATAGGACGAAAAGGAGGGCCAAGGTGGATTCAGGCCCAGGTAACTAGGCCCAGCCAAAATTTGGTTAAACTTAGAGCGAAAGTCAACTCCAAGTCAAAATTTGGTTTTTTTTGCATGAAATGCCTCAAAATAGTGTTAATTTCACTTCTACATTGTCAATTTTCAAGAAAATCAAAGTTTGATCCCTTAATTAACATTTTAGTGATAAATCACTAAAATGTTGACTTTTGGTCAACACTTTGTTAAAAAAAATTAAAAAATTAAAAATCTCTAAATCATCTTCTTTTTACCTTAATTTGACTTCGACATCATCAATTTTACAAAAATCGGTTTAGAACCAACTTTTCCCTAAGTTGTGAATTTTGGTTCAAAATCAACCGAAATATTAAAAACGAGTTGTCCCGCGTTCAATTCTCAAGCCAATTTTAAGATTCCAAACCAAAGGTAAAAATCCTCAATGTTGGCCATAATTAGGGGTTTCAGTATGTTATTCATGAATTGTGCAATTAAATCGCGAATGAGCCCATTTTTTTAAAAGCAATTCAAATGCAATATCAACTTTGACAAATTCACATGAATTCAAATTTATTTGACCAATTTGACTAATCGAAGATTTACAAAATCAAGCCAACTTGGTCCAATTGGTGCAATTCAATTTGATCAATTGAGGTTCAATTTGATGATTATACTTCAATTTCCTTTTAGGTTTTGATTCGTGCTATCCTATGATGGTCAATTTGTGTGCATTGACGTGTCTTGGGCCCAATTAATCGAACGATTGAATACTTTTTAAACCAGTTGGGTTTAATTGAAATCAATTTTGACAATTGGGAACAAAAATTGCGAAAATTGCATTAATTGAATGAAAACCCCCAATTCTTGTGAGGCAATTCAATTAAAATAAAATTGATATCTCCCATGATGTAATAGGACCAAATTAATCCAAATTGAGATGTTAATGATGAGTTCAACTGAGTTGAATTGATTGGATTTCGGTTGTCGTCTTCCAATTTGGTTCATTTCTTTTATAAGCGATCAGAATCCTTTTACGATTAGGTCCTCCAGAGAGCAAATTGGACTAAATTGCATAACATTATGGCCAGGGAACCAACCGAATTGGTCCAAACCAGCCTGAACCAATCTGATTGGTGAAACTCCCCGTCTGGCGAAAAATGGCCGAAATAGTATTTCCATTCATTTTTCGACTTTCGATGCCCCCTTTTATCTTATATTTACCATAATATCTCTTACAAGTCATTGATTTAATTTTTTTTTTTCCTTTGGAAATTCTAATGTATTTAGAATTGACAAAAAAACATGTATTTGCCATAGATTTGATTGGATTGTCTTATAATGCAATTAAAATTGTTACAATTTTCTTGTCAACAACTAATTCTTCCACATATTAACCTTACTTTTAAATTTTGTCAATTTATTCTAAAATTTCTGGGCCATATTTCAATGCAGTCTTTCTTGTCAATTGCCATAAAAAATCACTATGATGTGTAATCATTGTCGGCCATCTTGATGACATGTTGACGTGAGCAATTTATTGATTTCCGCATCACAATTTGAAATGATAATTTGCAGGAAAGATTACATTTAAATATTGAGCAAATGTGTAAGGTTATATTAACAAAATTTAAAAGTTAAAACTGAATTGATATCCGTGTTATAGGTACAAGACTAAATCAATAATTTTCCTAAATATTTAAATAATCACTCCTTCAGCTGACATTTGTATAAGCATTTTTGGGATAATTATATTAAGAGTGCCATAAATTTGAAAGATCGATAACTTATGTGCCATTGATGATTTGCTTTGGTGGAAAATTTGACATGGACACTGGTTGTCTAATGTTGCATCATTGGCGTTGACATGAACAATTGATGAAAAATTTAAAAATTTAAAAAACATGTCGAAATGGGAAATTAATAAAAAAATCCACATATGTCACGCTTTGAACCTTGAGTATGCGACAACCCCTTCTCTTGGTCGATTGAAAGTGATGTCCCAGGACCCGTCAACGACCATTCATTTTATCTTTCGTTAAGCACAAGTGGAAGACGAACCATCCCCAAACAAACAAACAATCAAACAGGGATAGAGGGATGAACAGTAAGAACAACAACAACTACTCATTTATACATCTTCATTGGATTAACCAACGGAGGATCATTTTTCAAATTACAAACTCGACAAAAAGGGTCGATCCATCCTCTAAGCAAAACCAAAAGGACTAGGCTAATCAAATAGTACACAAAGAACTCTCAGGTTCAACACCATGGTCACTCGGACCCATCGGACTTAGACTTCGTCAGGTCGATCATTGGAGGAGCGGGGGTAGGATTCTCCATTGCGGGTGCACCATAAAGACCTGAAAATAGTTAACCACGACGGGTTGCGATAAAATCTCAACGAGTTCTTTCTCTAAGCCCTGGGTAGTACGCCAACTCAACTTGGGGTATTTCTCCAAAATCACCTCTCACTCAATCCAACAATAGACAACAGACAACCCGCAATTAAACAACTAACAACAGACAACCACAATCAAACAACCAACAACAGACAACCCACGATCAAACAACCATCAGGGTCAACCAATAAACACTATTCGGTTTGCATGCAACCTTACTCGGTATGCCATACCCTGCACATTAAATCTCAACACAATATATGCAATCAAGGCACATGACCATTAGATGAAACAGTTCATCAATCACATGCGAATCGCATCACAAGTGATCTCACCTTACCATTGCCACACCCTACACGACTGTCAATTCATGCGTGTGTACCATAAATCATTACGATATTAAGAGCATGCAAATAATCAGAGCATCTCGCACAATTTTCTCATGCCTCACATCCGCACATATGCTCTGATTATTACGACCACTAGGGCCACGGTACAACCTTATGGTTGGCGGTCAACTGGTCGAAGACTAGGCATCATCCTCCCCCATGAGGCACGGCGACGTCACGGGCTCTCTCCCATCGATGGAATTCCCTATAGAGCATGGGGCCCGCTCACTGCCGCAGCCCCGCATCTGACCACTGTCAGGTGACCTGGGTCACGGCATAACCCCAATGGGGATTGACGGTCATTCGGCTCAATCGGGCTATCAACTTTAATCTGACCATGTAACACATCAGCAAACAGTTCATTCTTATCTTTGCTTTTGCTTGGTCATGAATGCAACATCGCTCATGCGACATGCCATTTCAAATAACCCATGCAATATGTCATGCAGTATCACTCGCCAATTCCAAAATTCAACTCAACCGGCATTCAAGCATTTCATCATCAATCACGAGTATAATTAACAATCGGCACTTCAATTAATCACAACAATCAAGAGCACATCAAATTAAGAAAAAAATTAGCTTCTGCATGAACAATGCTATGAACAGTAATCGTGAACAGTAGTAATGAATAGTGATTTTTCCGAAATTCAATTAATTAAAACATTTAATCTAGAAAATAAACTAAACATTAATTAAAATAATTAATCAATTAAATTAAATTAAATCATGCTTAATTAATCACATAAACACATTAATCCCAAATTAAGCACAATTAAGCTTAATAAGCAAAATTAAGCTAATCTAATCTTAATCATCTATCTAACCACATATCTTAGGGCTAATACAACTTAAATAAACCCCTTATACCAAAATTAACACTAACTAACCAACCCTAAGCAAGTTTAGGCACTAAATAGGGATTATGAGCTAAACTCACTTGTTAAGTGGGTTAGCGACATGGGCGCGGTGGCGGCGATGAACCCGATACCCGGAGACCTCTGCCACGATGTTCCAAGGCGGTCCGGGGCTGAGAACAGCAGCAACAAACTCGAAATTCCTCTGTAACTTTGAAAAATTGACTACACAGGAGGAAAGTCGCTGACTAGAGGAAAACGGGCTACTCGGAGCTTCAGTGAGCGGCGGGCCAGCGATCAACAGCACCTGGGGGTCAAGGGACAACTGCTGGTGGCTGGTATGGATGGTGGTTGGGTCAAAATGGAAGAAAAATAGGTGAAAAGGCGGAACAAAGCTACTACAGGCGAAACAATGGCGGTCCAGCGAGTAGCAACTTCCGGCGGCAGCATGGGACGATCGGCGGCTTCGTTCGGCAAACGGCCGATGCTAGTTGAATGGTTTTCGTCTTCCGAACACAACAGAGGGTGGCACGAGATGAGATTCCAACAGGAAGGCAATGAACAACTCATATTTCAGTGAAAGGTCAGACTGAAAAACTGAAGGAAGGAAGGGAAACTAGGGAGAGAAGGGTGTGCGATTTTTGGAGAAGATGAAGAGGAGAGAGAGAGTGAAGTGAGGCTGAAGATAGGCCTCAATTATAGCCATTATTGGCTTGGCTCAAGTTCCCAAAAACATGACATCATCTTCTCTCTCTTCCTTTTGACTTTTCTTCAAAATATCCAAGGGCATTTTGGTCATTTCCACCTTGCACATTTCCCAAACTGCCATTGGCTTGAAAATGAAAGGCAGGCCTAGGAAATTGGCTTGAAAATGAATAGGAACGGGCTCAGAAATTTATTGGGCTCGAATCGACTCAAATTTAGACAATGGGCTCGAGAGGGTAAATTGTTAATTTGGCCCAACGGGCTCACTTGCTTGTCTCGGGCTTTCCATGGCGGCTGTCCCACCTTGGCGTGAGACCCACACTATTCTTGCTCGGCCCACGTCCTCGTAGGCTTGTTTCCTCGGTCCATAAGTCTCTTTTCCAAATACTTGACTTAACTGGCACTATCAACTGTTTAAGAAACATTGTCCAAAAGTCTGTCCTGGACGTCCTCGAAAATTCGAAATCCAATCTTGGATTCTCATGCCTTGTCAATTTCGTCCGAATGCCATTTTGGTACTACTCAGACTAACAGGTGGCTTCGAGGATTCACACGCAATCGACTCGTGCCAATTCACGTTCAAAACTCCTCGACACCTGGACGTCCTTGACTACATGAAATTGTGAAAGATCGATTGTTATTTCAAAGTACATGATTACCAATGATCGACATAGGGCCTTTTGCTGGTTCGATAATAGTAGATGGAATCACCCGTCATCTCATTATTTCTGTCGGCGAATCGACTTCTAGTCGTTCTTGAAATCGGCCTGCATGACTACATGATCGTGCTTACGCAAGTCTCACGGTCGAGTCGTTTTCTCAGGTCAAGTTTTTTAGTCGCACGAGTTCTATCCCCATTAGCCTTTCCCCTCAAGGTCAATATCTCGGGAGTAATCAGTTCCGAATGAGATCAACCAACAATGCATTGGCGAAATTAATGTTCATTCCTCCTTAAAAGGGCTTGAATTTCAAGATGTCACAACATAAGCCAATTTGTTGGAAGTGGCACTCAAATGATCGATTTTACTCTCATGTAGTACTAGAGTGAGAAAAAAAAAAGTTATGATGTTCAAATGAGTAATGTATGAAAGTTATGATACTCCTGCTATTCTTATTCCGGAAATTATCAAATTCAGTCCCCTCTCAAATTGTTGTTTACATAAGACATCCCTTGATTTATTTGTAACTACACTAATCTCTCTCGTACGTGGTGGGATGCTTACACCACATTTCCTCAGCTGGCACCTCTGCCGATGACTCACTAAAACCCCTAAATTAATGATGTGTCATGCAATTGAAATTAAACCAAACCACTGAAGAGGAACCGCCAAGCAGCCGGTGTGCCGTCAATGAGCGGCCCAAGGTTTTTTTTTTTTTGATCCGGAAAACACTTCATTGATCATCAACCAGAAGGAGAAATACACTCATTACGAAAGTCTAAGCATAAAAGCGAAATTAGCGAGTGAGGGGGTGTCCACACCCAATTTTGGGGAAGTCTTTCGGCCCAGTGATTTGTGGCTATCCAGTCCGCGACCTTGTTGGACTCCCTTGGCTCAAAAATTAAGTGAACTTGTGGATATTGGGCTAGGAGCAGGCGGCAGTCTTGTACCAAGTTATAGGCAGCCCATCCCAGCTCTACCCGACCCAGGATCTGCTCCACCACAGCCTTGTTATCGCTGGATATTGTCACGTGCAACAAAGACTTGTTTTGTCGAGGACTTCCCCAGTCAGAACTGAAGACTTCGGCTTCTGTCCACCATCGGAGAGCATACCTAACAGCTAGGGTTTCGGCGATTTCGACCGAATGGGCATGGATCTTCGTCGCGAAGCCATTGATGAACTCGCCGTCACTTCCTCTACAGATTCCGACGATCGAGCCTTCCATATCAGTAGCGGACCAAGAGCAATCGGTATTTATTTTGACAGAGTTGCGTTCGGGAGGCACCCATCGCACAGCAGGTATGCGTTGATTTTCTGCGTTCGCTGGTTTAGTAGATCCCCACTTTTGTTGAATCTGATCACTTAGTATGGCCTCTTGCTTAATGTAGCTCGGATTCGGTTGTTGCCCGTGAAAGATCCATCCATTGCATGCCTTTCATATCAGCCACAGAGCTGTAGAAAACAGATCCTTTTGTTGCCGAGAAGCTCCTGACGTCAGGTAGTCCGCGACCCATTTATCTGCTCTAGTAATTTGCGTTGGGTCAGTGGGTATGTTTAATTCGAAGTCTGACCAGAATTTTTGTGTCCATTGACATAGGATAAATAGGTGTTCTGTGGACTTTGGAGTTTGTGTGCATATTGGACAAAGCATATCAAGTACGATTCTTCTCTTGTAGAGATTACATTTCGTAGGAAGGCCCTCATTGCACATGCTCCACATAAAAAAATTGATCCTTGGATGAGTTTGTAGCTTCCAAATTTCTGTCCATAGCTTTTTAGAAATCTGAAATGATGATGAGGCTTGTGGCTTGGTATGTGTGACTTTAAGACTGCGTAGTCTGTTGTAGCCGCTCTTGACTTGGTAGGTACCTGACTTATTGTATGTCCATCGCAATTTATCTGGCTGTGAACTCGTGCTTAGGGGAGTAGCAAGTATTTGTTGCGCTAGAGGGGTATCAAACATATTCAAAATAAGAGTAGAGTTCTAGATTCTCAACCCTGGTTGGAAAAGTTCGGCCACTATTTTGGGATCATTTTTATTGCAGGGCCCTCCGATTTTGCCTATAGGCAGCCATCTGTCCTCCTGAACTTTAATATTTTGACCATCACCAACCACCTAGGATATTTCGGGTTCAATAACCTCCCGCCCCTTGAGTAAACTCCACCATCCCCATGACGATCTAGTGTTTTTCTGAGTTGTCCAAAAATCTACATTAGGAAAATACAGGCCCTTTAGTACACGACTCCACAGTGCGCCGGGATTCTGGCTTAGTCTCCACGCCTGTTTGCCCAACATAGCTAGGTTAAAATCCACTAGGTCTTTAAACCCCAGTCCTCCGTTGTCTTTCCTGGTTTTCAATAGGTCCCAGTTCTTCCAGTGAATGCCTTTGTGCTGTACATTTTGTTTCCACCAGAATGCTGCTGTTCTTTTTTCAATAGCTCGACAAATGGAGATAGGAATCTTAAAGATAGACATGGCGTAGTTCGGTAGAGCTTGTACAACTGTTTTAAGTAGGATCTCTTTTCTAGCTTTAGAAAGGAGTTGTTCTTTCCATCCTTCTAATTTTCTGTCCACTCTCCCAAGCAACCCTTGAATCATCTGTTTTTTCGTCTGCCCCCAGTCTGAGGGCAACCCCAAATACTTCCCAGTTTTTGCAAATATAGGCACTCGCAATTCTGTAGCAATGTTTCTTTGTAGTTCTTGAGGGTAGCACTTCCCAAAGAAAATTCCTGACTTGTTTAAGTTTATAGTCTGGCCTGAGGCATAACAATAACAGTTCAGAACATTTGCCAAATTTTGAGCTTCTCTGGCATTTCCTTCCAAGAAAAGGATTGCATCGTCGGCAAATAACAGATGGGAAAGTACAGGGCAATTCGGAGTTAGCTTAATGCCATTGATAGTGCCATCTTGCATAGCTCTTTTCATTAGGGATGATAAGACATTGGCCACAATAATGAACAAATAAGGGGAAAGGGGATCTCCTTGTCGTAGCCCTCGTGTAGGAGAGAATTTTTGGCATGGTTCTCCATTCACTTTAATACTAAAGCTAACAGAGGAGATGCAAAATTTGGTTAGCAAAACCCATTTCTCACTAAACCCCATTTGCAGCATACAATCACTTAGGAAATCCCACTCTACCCTGTCATAAGCCTTTTGCATGTCCAGTTTTAGAATTGCTTCAAATTTTCTCTTTCTTTTCCTGATTCGAATCTGATGTAGGACCTCCTGAACTATGAAAATGTTATCTTGTATTTGGCGGTCTCCAATAAAAGCACTTTGTTCAGGGGAAATGATATGGGGTAGCCAAGGTTTCAACCGGTTTGCCATAACCTTTGCAATAATTTTATAATTGAAATTACAAAGGCTAATTGGCCTATATTCAGAAATGTGCTCCGGGGATGGTACTTTGGGGATGAGGGTAATATGTGTTTGATTTAGGCTGGGATCAAACGTACCTTGGTTAAAAAAATCGTCCACCATACGAAAGATGTCCTCTTGAATAATAGGCCACAGATTCTGGTAGAATAGACCATTGAGCCCATCTGGTCCAAGAGCTTTTGTCGCACCCATCTGAAACACAGCAGCTCGTACTTCCTTCCTGGTAACTGGTTTTGTTAGTTGTACATTCATTGCCTCAGTTACTACCATCGGGCATTGGTTTAGGACAGGTTGATAATCTCTCGAACCCACAGATGTGTATAAGGTTTTGTAAAAATCATTGATGTGCTGTTTGATGGTACTGGGGTCCCTACTCCACTCTTGCTCATCAATTTGTAACATTGAAATTCTATTTCGGTGTCTCCTTTGAACAGTGGTAGCATAGAAAAATTTCGTGTTTCGATCTTCCCACCGCAGCCAATTAATGCGAGACCTCATACCCCAGAACATTTCTTCTTGTCTCCAGAGACACTCCATTCGGTTTTTTATTGTATGATATTCTTCTCCTTGGTCTACTCCGCCTTTTAAGTTTGTAAGGGCAATAAGCTTGGACCGACATTCGTCAATTTGCTTTGTTGCATGTTTAAAATTCTATTTGCTCCACGAACGTAGGGCTTGTGTAACTCGCCTCGTCTTACTAGTTATACTATGCTGTGCTTCCCCATAATTCCGCCATGCTTATTCTACCACTGTTGTGAAATCTGGATGGGTAAGCCAGTACGCTTCAATTCTAAATGTGTTTTGTCTTTTTACCCTTGTTGATTATGTGCATAGCAAGAGTGGACTATGATCAGAACCTATGGCTGGAAAAGCAAAAACCTCAGCTTGAGGGAATAGCACTCGCCAGTCCATGTTGCAAAATGCTCGATCCAGTTTTTCCTTAACTAATTCATTCCCTGTTCTGTTGTTTGTCCAGGTAAACATGCAGCCTTTGCTCTCAATTTCCATGAGGGAGCAAGAGTCAATGAAGTCTCGGAAGGCTGCCACTCGACATCTCTCCACAGCTCTTCCCCCGACCTTCTCCCAATGATATAAGACATCATTGAAGTCGCCAATGCATAACCAAGGGGAGGTGTCAAGGGTGTGACTTGAACGAACTTCATTCCAGAGGTTAGTCCTCTGTTGAAAATCTGTAGGTGCATGTAGAAATGTAATATTCAGTACTAATCCACTATCCATCTCCTTACACGCCACATCCAGCATTTCTCCGCCATTGCATTTGACTGTCACGTTCACCCCACCATCCCAAAATAAGGCAAGACCACCCGCTAATCCCACCGGGTTAACCACAAATAAATTACTAAAGTGAAGTCTCCTCCTGATACGATCCACCAACGGTTCTTTATTTTTTGTTTCCATAAGGAAAACTATATTAGGCCTCTCTCGAGCCACTAGGGCTCTTAAATGCTGGACTGTCAAGGGAGTACCCAGACCTTGACAGTTCCAGCTTAGGAGTTTCATATTTTCAATGGTGGCTTATTAGGGCCAGCCACCAAAGCCCTTGTTTGTGCCCTTTCCCACACCTGAATTGGTGTATCAGTAAGGTTCTCCATATCCACCAAACTAGCTAGAGACCTTCTCCTGTCATAAGGTGTGAATCGTTTCAGCTTTTTTGCCGCCTGTTTTGTCGCACCTGATTTTTCCAGTTTAAACTTCCCTAGTCCTGTTGCAGTACTAATGTCACAGAGATTCTGCTCTAGTTGTTGTTGGATTCTTTTACCTTTGTAAGCTAGAATATCCATCCCTCATGTCTGGTGAACTTCTGGTTTGTAGAGAATTATGGCTTGACTTGTCTCATTGGGTGTGTTACTTTGCAGGTTATTGGTCGTTGAAGCTAGTGGAGTTTCAGGCACCATATTCTCCTCCTCTTATGATATATCAATCTTGCCATAGAATGTATGCCAGCATGGGCTCTGCTCCCTCATTTCAGCTTTGAGCCATGCACCATAGCGGCCCGGTTTATCCTAAGGTAAGCCTGAATCTGCATAATCGATTTGTGGGCATACAGTTGCATAGTGGCCAATACTCCCACATGAGTAACAGAAATGGGGTAGACGTTCATACTTAAAGTCAATCCACCATTTTCGTCCACCCAACTCTATAATGGTGCCAGTTTTTAGGGGCTGAAACAGATTGAACCGGATTTTAGCTTTCCCTATTTTCCGGGCACTATTATTTCTAGCTTCTATTTTCACAACCTCCACCTTTCCCAATTTACCAGCTATCGCCTTAATGGAGTCTTCAACAATAGCAGCACGTGGTAGACCAATTAAATGCACCCAGAATGAGCAGTAAGTGAAATCATAATAGTGTTCCGGGATTTTTGGGTCCCCTTTTTGCAGGACTAACAAATTACTGGAGAAAGACCAGGGGCCTGTTTGTATTACTCGCGTTCTTTCTTCCTCCGAGCTGAAGATAAACATGAAGAATCCAGGTTCGATGACTTCACATTTGACATCTTCGGTTTTCCATGCCTTTCGCATAGTAGTAAGGAAAGCCTGGAGATTAACACTGGGTTTGGAGAACAACTTCCCGTATAACAAAAATTCACCTACCTGAGTGGCATTTGCAGGTGGATCAGCCAAGACAGTAAGGTCGTCTGCAGCCCATAAATCCCCCATTCACCGGCACAAGGTCATTACCCAGAGGTCATCTTCATGGATCTCTACCATTGGGGCTATTTCAACACCGTGAGTCTACTTTGGGAGTGAAGGGAGTTCTGGGATGTAACTACACATTTGTGAATAGGTGAGGGATCTCTGGGTTTGAGTGTGCCTGTTTAGCTATGTGGCGAAGGAGAAAAAGGCCAGAAAGCGGACAAATTAATCGGGGCAGAAAACGCAGAATGTAGCCATTTCGTGAGGATTCAAGGGCATAGAGCTAGGGTTAGGGTTTCCTGTGTGGAAGAAAAGCTATCACCTTAGGGATAGAGAGAAGCTCACCCAAGGTGAGAGCATTGAGGACAGTTGGATATATGGTATAATTTTTTTGAGTGACCTTAGATGAGGCATCTTTTCTTTTCTGAATGTATACCCTAGAAAGGACAAAAAATTTTGCGAATCCATCTGACTCAGCCAAGTCTTCCTCTTCTTAGGTTCTCACGCGCTCATTCCGAATCTGTTTCTTATTATCATCTCTAGGAGACAGACAGAGAGAGATCCTCTAAAACAGCAAAACTAGGAGGAGCAGAAATAGCTAATGTCATCATCCCTCGGAGACTCAGCAAAACAAAACTCATGCTTCCATTGCCCTTTCGGATGTATTACTCCTCTTGTAGCTCTAGTCATGACTTGTGATTTATTATCGCACCAATTACAAATTCGTCAAACATAAGATGACTGCCACCCAATTTATGTGGCAAGACGTCCGGTCTACAAATTTCCCCTGGTCCTGAGCCAGAGCCAGAGACGACCGAAAGCTATTCTTTATATATTTCGGGCCTTCAACCAACTGCTAATCAATTAATCCTAGAAGGCAAGGTGATTGATTTAAACTTAAACATCCGAAAAAGGGCATTCACAAGCATTGGGCATCACAACTATGCCTATTCGATCAAAAAGAGACCAAATCCGTTCTCATGAAGGGAAAATTGACTCATGCGAAGAACAGAGTGAACCTCCTCTTTCGGCTTCTGAGCCTCTTCCTCCTCTTCTTCTTCTTTAGAGAGAGAGAGAGAGAGAGAGAGAGAGAGTGAGTGACAGACTGGAGATTAGAAGAACTCTATTTCAGAGCTTTCTTCCCTATTATAGCTCTCGTGTGATTAATACCCATTTCTTTAGATTAGACCATCGTTGGTGGGATTATGGCAGCTTGATGGGGAATTGAATCTCTTGAATATCTCTCACTGAAGGGGTAGAGCTTTGATTTTATTGTTTGATATAGGCTTTGTGTCATTTTGGAAATGAAGCAACTTGTTTCTACACTACGAGTAAACAAAATGCAAAGGAAAACATGAGAGAAACCAAACAGGATAAAGTAAATTTGTGATTTAAAAGTAAATATGCGATAACAAGATAAAATAAGATATTTTTCATTGTCAAATTGCCAAAGGTCTTTCACATCTATTCATTTTGATTGTTTATAGGGAGGTTTCTTGAATAACCACTGCCGAGTGGTTATTGGTTTAAATTTTAAACGGGTTTGAAAACTTCAACACTATGGCGTTAATCGCTCTATTCCATTCTAAATTCTTGGTGATGCCGATATTTTGGAATCGTTCTCGTCCTTATCACATCTTGCTAGATGGTCCTAACACTGCGCCCCTCCACATCCCGCTAGCCCGCTACTTTACGGCCCATTGCTTCAATATTCCTTGTTGGTTGGGCTTGAATGCCTTTATTTATTTGGGAAGCTTGGTAGTCTCTTTCTTGGTCCAACAGATGCCCCTTTTAAAAGGATTAAATGATAATTTAGTCCTATTAATCTATTCTTAATACTCGCACCTGCTGATCTTATCTTCCTTGGTTTCCGCAGCGCATCGTTTCAACTTCCAATCTAGTATTTACAATCTGATGCCTTTTGAGCCCTACACTCATATCCTTCTTGAATCCTTCATGATCTTTTCCTGACAAAAGCTTTTCCCTGACTCCAATCCTCGTTCTTTTGAACGCCATTGAAGCTCGCTTCCAAGATTCGGCTTTTATCCTTCTCCCTCGTCATTTTCACATATTCTTGGCCCCCTCCGATCCTAACAAGTGGAATTGACTCACCATAATATCGATGCTCACAAGAAAAAATGCACAAGAAGAGAAGAATCTAACTATGTACTTAGAAGCTTTAGTTAGACAAAAAGAACTTTCATGAATAAAACAATTCAAACGTACTACCTCAATATAAACTAATAAAGTTTTGAATTGAGCTGTGTTGTTTGTTAGAATCCTGATTGCATTTGAGTATCAGTTGGTCGGCGCTTCCCCACCGAGTTAAATAAAGATCGGTGTACTAGAATTCACGCTGCCCCAGCAGTTGGAGATGATCGAGTATCATTGTTTGAAGGTAGTGTAGCTCTCTCATCCGTGAAAGATTGTACATGAAGCTGCAAAGTGGCCTTTAATTTACATTGGCAACTGCATTATGCTATTATAATGTTGCATAGTTTCTCAGATTATTCCAGGATATGCAAAGGAATTTCTTTGCCTGACCATTGATACTTTAAGTTGTTTAGAGAGGCTATTGTTTCTTTTTAAGTTAAAGCAGTTTGTTGGGGACTCTAGCTCTATACGCACTTCCAGGTAAAGAACATGGATGGGGCAGCTTGAGGGGAGCGTCACTTGGGAATTGTACACCTGCTCTAATACTAACAAAAATGGCAAAAAGACGTCGGAAGTTAGTAAAATTTGTTCTCCAATTCCGCGCTATGTTGGTGCCTCAAAAGCATCTCATCCACCAAGAACCACCTACACTGCATATTAAGCTGCATCCTCTGGCCATGATTGCCCTTAATGCTCCTCCTCTTAAGTTATATATTTCATGGATTGTATTATCCCTCCCTCCTTTGCGACCTCTATTAGCTTTTTCTTTGAAGATTTTGCTGTTACTTTGCGGGCTACAATAGTAGGCCTCCATAGAACCATTCCTCGTTTGTACTGAGCCGCAATACCAAGGTCAAAATTTCATCTTACGTCCATGTTTTTACTGTTGTGTGAAGGTAAAATTTCCTGCGTTAGTAAGGCTGTGATTCATGAGACGTTCGTGGACATTATACATGTTATAATGATCTCATGCGAAGTAATTATTTAGGGGTAATTCCATTTCTAGTCCTATGGCTCTTAGGTTGTGTGATTCCTATCTTGTAACTCTTTAACTTGTGTGATTTAGGACCAAAAACTTTAATCCATTGTTCAATGTAGTCCTATAATGATCGGAGATCAAAAACTCTATTTTGATCTTACGGCCTCTGGCAAGGGCTGGACCCTCTCTACCAATTGGGTGAGGCACAACCTCACTGGATCTAGCGAGGTAGGGCCTCGCGTAGCCATAGCAAGTATCTTCCTCGCTAGCCTCATCTCTGACCTTGGTGACTAGCTAGAGGAAGATGGAATGGAAAGGAAAAAAGGAAAAAAAAAGTAACAAATAAATCGTTCCAAAAAAATGTGTTAATCACTACATGTAGGTCGGCCGGTGTCTATATTATCAATTTCCTAGCAAAATTGGCTAGATGGAACTAAATTGGTACAAATACAAAATATTTAAGATTCAATTGGCCAAAAAAATAGTTTAGGATTTAAATGACACAATTGCAATTGATTCGTAACTTTTTTGCTAATTTTCACTAAAATTTTGCCAATTATATATTTTGATTCTATTCTTGCTTTACCTTAAGTTTTATTTGCCACATAGGATGTGACACATTACAGCAATCTAATTTTCATATCAATATTTCATTATGCTCTTCCGTATAAGGATCAAGGTTAATACAAAGCTGTATAGTTCAAGGACAAGATGAAGAGAAATTTTTGATCATAATGGATTGAACTTTTCGCATAAGTGAAAGATCAAGTTGTTTTTAATCCTTAGTGTCGAACTATCCTTAGACATGTGATTCTAAAGGCTACTATGCCGAAATATTTGTCAGAATCTTTCTATTAGAGATTTTTTAATGCTCTAATATTAGTTTATTGTCAAATTTACGCATTTTGTTATTCTTGAACAGAGGATTGCCCTAGGTGGCAGGAAGCCCACATCGAGGTTTTTGATCGAGATTAAAGAAACTAAGTAAGGAATTCAACGAGTTGAAATCAAAGAAAGAATTATCAGATCTATTTTGCCTGTCTGTATTGAACCCCTCATGAATTAATAAAAATGTAAATAGCCTTTGGATGAAAGCAAAATTACATTCTCACTAAAGAAATAATGTTTTTCTTACTTTATTTGGTGCTTGTGTGGCAGTAGATTGACTTTAGATATTAGTGATTGCAACGAGACCTCCCACTTCCTTAGGATGTATTTGCAGGCCCTCCATTTTTTTTTTCTTTTTGGAAAAAAGATGGCGAGACATCAGATTAAAAACATAATGCAATTATTGACATCCGCGATGAGTACTTAATTTTTTTTTTCATTTTGATCACAAAAGTGCATTACTTTCATTAATAGCCAGAGCCTAAATCACAAGAGGGTTCAAAAACAACATATAAGAAATACCTCAATGCTCACCTTAAGTCCGTCAAGGCTGGGCCAAGAATTGGTACCTGAGCCCAAAACCCTTGAGGCCTGGCACCTGACCCTGGTGTCTAGGCTAGGGACCTTGGTACCCATGCCCGAGTCTCCCTTGGAAACCGCTGGGTGCCCAAAGCCTAAGCTCGAGACCGTGGGGAATTGTCTGATGAAGACTTGATTAGCTGTAAGAAAACAAGGAGATCCATCTATTGGCACATTGTAGTTGTAGTAGGGCTGAAAATTAGGTCCCCTTGCCCTTTGTCATAAGAAATTTAAGAATCGGAAATGACTTTAAGTTGGCCTCATGGTTTCATTTCCATTTACAGACGATAGGATCAATCACGATCTTGAGATTGAACATTTAGGCCCCAAAGCAGACTAATCGTAGGAAAAACTGTGCCAGACCAATTAAGGTGACATCAAAGAACAGAGTTGCAACAGGACAAATCTGCAATAACTAGACCTTGCTTTTGCCCTGCAGCCAAAGCATGCCACTGATCCATAAAACATCACCAACAATTAGAATAATTATATGTCTGTCGTTATTAGTACAAAATCAAATCAGATGGTCACTCCATGGCTTGTCTTAAATTAGTGTGACCTAAAAACCAATCTAAGCATAAGCTTCTTGGCCGAGATAATGAAGGAACCAATCGATCACCATAAAGCTAGTATGCCAACTCGTTTCCTTGCAATAACCAGCTTGTCAAGGTGGCTCGGTGTCTCAAAAAACAGTGAAAGCTTATTGAGTATCTCTAGTACATTTTAAACATACAAAAATACCAAAAGAAGACATTCACCCGAACTGGCATGGACTCAAAGTATTTCAGAAAGGAGCTGAATTTGATGACCGGGCCTTGGAGCCTCAGCTTTGATTGTTTGCCCTTGCTTCATAAAAGATTCAATATCCTCCAATGGAATCGACCTCCTATATAGTGCCACTATTGACGAGAACAAACCAGTAGCCAAAAACGAATACCTTGCCCTTTCAGAACCAGAGAAGCTTTCAAACTGTTTTTTCACTATGGCCGACAATTTTTCTACTCTACCAATGATGCCGGTTCCCTCATGAGATGAGCAGGGCCAGCCTTGTGTGGGAAAGAATCCACATGATGGACAATAGATCCTATATCCCTGTTTATGTTAGTAGACATTCATCTAGATCCATTGGTCATCCTCATCACATTCTTAGTCAATGGCCTCATGGTTATGAACATAAAGCAACCCAAAACTGTAACAAAGACGATCCTTCCAATTATATTCTTTGCACTAAACATCGTATCCACTATGGTGCTATGGTGCTATGGTGCACTCCAAGCCTTATTTCCATTTGAACAGATGGCGAACTAATGTTGCTTCCACTGCTGTTCTTGCTGACCATATCTCGGCTCCGAATATTAGTCAACTATTTAATGACCAATCCAAGGTGGCAGGGGGAACTTGAGGTAGGAAGAGATTCATCAAACTCTCTTCTCATTGTTGCTAGAGAAGTGGTAGCGGCCTGTGGTTCACAGATGGCATGGTTTCTACCCCTTGTTCGATTTTCTTTTGAGCAGATCCCTTTTCCCCACTAAAGAAATGACCTTGCAGGGACTTGTTATCATTGTTTGATTTCTGGTTGAATTTATCTTACGTCAATATGACGAAAGTCATGCTACCAAAGACATTCTTACCAATGATGGGGAATGATCTTGTGCATCTACAAATGCAGTTCTTTTAGCAACTGTTCCTGTTCAATTTAACAGAGTTAAACATATAAACTCCCGATGGTGCATATATGGGAATGACAAAAGTAGCAGAGAAGCAATAGAATCTGGAAGGATATGACATTGCAATGTTCAACATATAGCATTGTAAAAAAAAAAAAGCTTATGACAACATAGGCAGTAGTGCAACATTATAATTACTTGCTGAAACCAGAAAGTTAAGAGAGATGTGAAATAAATGCTTAGCATACTGTAGCTGGGGTTCAATTATTTAACATCAGCAGACGGATCAGTACGAGACACCATTTAGCCCAAAGAAGCAAAGCACAAAAGTCCACATAATTTTTATGGCAGACGTATCCCATACAGCAGAAGAAGTTGGTGTAGTCATTGCTCAAAATTTAGTTCCAGTTTATTCCGGAAAAGAAGGCAAAAACTATAAATCAAAGAAATCCAGATTCTAAACAAGATTTGTTTCCCTTTCTTATCTTAAGCTGCTAAACTACAAGTCTAGTGACCTTCCCGCAAGTGAAATGTGGTGCATAGAGTAAGAGAACAGAGGTCAAAACCAGGCCCCATACTCTGAGAAAGCTTAGATAGCAAGAAATGAAATAAAAGCCCATTTTATTAGGTTGTCACATTCTAGTAGGAAAGTATAGACTCCTACCAAAACTCTATAGACTTTTATAACCCTGTATAAACTTGTAATAAAAGTACATGATGGCCTGAGCCTCCCGAGGTTCTACCATGGCATGTAATGGCTATACGAGGCAAAAGCAAGTGATTAGACATCTGTACACGTATCAAACACATTTCAGGAACTGGTTGTGAGGTTTGAGTTTGATAACAAGCATCCTTCAGATGCTATCAAGAAGGAATTAGCAAAAAGCTTCCTCAAATTTCAGATCAGATACCTTCAGATGCTATCAAGCATTCGCAAATGACTTTTGTCTTGCTGATCTGCATCCATCAACGGCACATTTTCTCGTGAGCACAAAAGAATATAGTGCTTCATCATAAGAAGACCACATGAAGTTCAGCCGAAAAACATAAAAGTGAGACCCTTGAAAAAGACCTTGGGGTTTGAGAAACACCACCCCACACCCCCCGAAAAAACCCATGGGAAGGTAGAAGAAGAATAACGGAGTATATTGGCTATTCTTATCAACTCCATTTGATTCGCTAAGAATCCAAGAGCACTATGAGCTATCAGCACCATAAAGAAACAATCAAAATCGACAAGTACCCCTGATTTTGAGATTCCAGAGATTTCTTGTTCTTCATTGTCATGGCTAGATGATCCCAAGGGAGAAGATCTATTATTGCTGTAACCATAACTCCAGTTAGTTATTGGTTTAAGAACATGGTCAATCTTGGACTCCACATGAAGTTTCCACATCAAGGTCTATAATTCCAAAGTCCGAGCAGAGGCAAGCTCCTCCAGAGATTCTTCGATTAAAAAGATGACTAATTACAACTTGAAGGCAAGATGAAATATGCCACAGCATACAAGCTATTCAAGAGGAGCCTATCTTGCCCAGACAGATAATATCTCATCTAAAATTAAACATCTATTCAGGTAGAGGTTACCACTTCGATACTCCTCTTTCCCTAAGACCAGGGCATCGAGAAAGAAATTCTAGGAATTCTACACAAAAAATAGATTCTTCCACTACAAATTTGAAAAAAGACACTAGTAAATTGCACATGATGTTACCTGAGATAGCAATGGCATTTTTCTGAGGGACATCTTACTTCTGAGATGACACTGAGCACAACTCCTTGGAACACTATGTTCTTCTCAAAGCTAGTCTTCACAATGGCACACTTCAAGAAAGCGCCTAGGATAAGACGAGGAAGCATAACAAGGCTACTACAAATTGATGAAGCTCTCTGTTTTCTAGGTGATTTTTCTCAGGTCGGCTGGTGCCATAGGTAGAAGCAAATCATGAACATGCAACATTTGGGCATTGAAGAGCAGCTTGACAAATATTTAGCATCAGTTTTTCTTCTCCAACCTACCATAGACAAAAAAAGAATGGAAACATTGTTACTATTATCCAAAGCATTGGGCATTTGTCTTTCAAATTAAGTCATATAATATTTCATGATCTCATATTTCTCTGCTTGATCAGGGGAGACCAAGAAGCTACACGCAAATGTAATCTGCTGTGAATGGTTTAGGGAATGGAAAATAGAAGTCCAAAATGCTAGATAACAGTAAATGTTGCATTGGCAAAGTGCACAAAAAATGCGTCTATTCAAATTTGATCTTTCCTCCGCCATAGTAATATCCTTCCGCAAGACTTAAGAGAGGTAATGTTTCCAAGCAAACAGCCTACCGTGCGAAACAACAATCTCTCCCCTCCCCTCCCCTCCCCTCCCCTCCCCGGGGTAAGCTAACTCTTGTGAGGCGATGAACGAGCAACCGAGTAAATAAGAACTAATTTCACCTCATTTCTCAGTTAACTGCACCCAAAAATCTAAGCAGGGAAACGAGCAAATCAGCATTTCAGTGTGCCCTATATTAACGAGATAAATCTCCTGATCAAAAGTCCCTATGGCCCCAAAGGGGGAAAAAAAAGAATTTCCCTTGGAGCAATCATAGGAGTAAGTTTTCCATACTTACAAATGGGTTTTTTATCCACGCTTTCCGGCAACATCGTAGTGACTGGACAGCTATTCCGTTGGAAAGAGAAATTGTCCCACAGGACCAACTATATTTTTTTACATGAATATGAATCATGTGAGTTTAACTTGCACCATCATTGGATAAGGCGAGTCACAATTGAGATCTGCGTGATTTGATGGTCACATGTGAGATTCGTGTGATCTGACACTTCATGTAAGATGAGCTCATAAAATCAGAGTATAGGCAACAAAATACTCAGGTCCAATAACCTCAAAACTCAAAACTAAATTTACCAATAGGTGAGTACTAAGACAAAAAATTGGAAATCATAGTTATTTTCCTAGCACTAAATTAGTGTCTTCTCAGGACATCAGGACATTAGGACATTACATCCTATGACCATCGAATCACCCATATTTAATCTCACCCACCAATCATTTTTGTCCCCAAAAAATTTACATGTTTTGTGCATCTTTGTATGTGGTGAATGACGAGTGGAAAGTGTTGCTTTTGGGGATTGGGCACGGTCCCTGGAGATTGTTGTTCTTGACTAGTTTTGGTGGAAAACGGTTGCATGTTCTGCTATTCTATTTTCACAACTCAACTGTACTGCAGCTGCAGGTATGGTAAATATCGTGACGACTGTCAGCCTCGCCAAGCGAATTAAAATTCAAAGAGAAGCTGGGAGGGAGTTCTGTAAGCAAGCTCTAAGCAGATGACTTATCTTTTTGTCTTTTTTGGACTCATGATCTATAATCCTGAGTTGCACTTTCTTTACAAACAAATGTGCATCTTTCATCTCACTTCAAGGCAATTCAGTGCCCAAATGAAATATGGAGAAACAACACCTTGGTAATTACATGGTGATCTTGTGAGTGGAAACAACTAGGTCAACCAAGTCACCACTACAGCGTTTCAACAGAATCCCTTGACAGACCAATGGTGATATCCCGCAATTACAAGTCCAAAGAATCTGCACACCTTGGCGACAGTAGTCGGTTGGTCTTGGCCAAGTAAGAACTACATCGACCTTTGCTCGGTTAACTGAAATGCCTTATCTCAAAAGTAATTATGCTTGTGTGAAGTGTGTTCTGATGCATATTTCCACTGCCCAAGGTATTACTGATAGCAGCTTTGTGTTCTTCTAAGTAACATGAGCGAGTCCACCAAAAATATAAGTAACCCCTTGCATCAGTCATGATAGGAAAAGATATTCATGATGATGGACAGCTGTTAAACAATCAGGAGTTTATGATAAACTTGTTGATTAATCAACGTTAGTGGGAGCCATATTTGATCCATTATCAGGCACAAAACCAACCTGATAAGTATCTCTCCCATCAGCACTTTCGGTTTCATACTCGTGGGCTCTCTTCTTGGATAAGTTGTCAACCAATTCTTCCTAAGTGGAGTCCATCCTTTCTGGTGGATTTATAAGTACGCTCCCATCAAGACGAGGAGAATCATTCCCATAACAAATCTCATCTGCTTCCTCCTCACAGTCATCCTAAACTTTTTTCTACACTTGTCCTTTACATCGGTAATGGCTCATTCCTGTCAGAAGCATCTTCAGGAAGAACCTTAGCAATCCGAGAAAGATCCTTGCCATCACCAACTTTAGTTCAACGTCCTCCTGGTTTCTCCTCAAACGACTTGATGTTTGTCATTGGGGAATAATCATGTCTTTCAGATACCAGCTGATTTACTTGAGAAGATTCCATGATTCCTGAAGCAAGTTCAGGCACAATTCCAGTCCCTTGCAAAGTATTTTCCCCATCATCAATCTCGGTGATGCCCTTGTACTTTCTCAAAAGATACTGAACTTTCAACAGGACACCTGACAGGTAAATTGTCACTTTTTCCCTCATCTATTCCCACGCAAGGTGAAGGCAGATATGCATCTTCAAATTTATTCTCCGACCCATTGCCTAGAGCCAGAGAAGCATCTACCTTAGCTTCCAGTTCTTCCCTACAGTGTTTCAACATCAGCTGGAGGCATGATTTTTATGCCCCTAATAGGTCCTTCACCTGTACAGATATATGAGAGGGATGTGTATCTTCCAATATATGAGTTGGCAAAGTCCCATCTACAGTAGAAACATTGGTTCTATCTAAAATGCCATCATGCTCTACTTCTCTTTCTATTGCCACAACTGGGCTGCTAATGTCAATATCCATGGGGATTGAGCTTTCAGTATTTTTCCCATTAGTAGTTAAAAGTAAATCTGCATTCCTTGATGAATTATCTAACACCCCATCAGCACTCTCAAAAACTTCCAATCCTGTCGCAAGCCTGAGCTTTGTCAACTTTTGCTTCCAGTGGGGCAACCCTAATGGTCATTATAACATTCTCTGAGGAGGCTTCAGTTTTATCTTCTTCATCACCAGAGCTAACATCAGATCCATTTTCTTTGGCGTGCTACCTGAGACAATTCCACTAACTTGAGGGACAGCATCACAAAAATGCACTGATGCTCCGTCCTTCCTCTGTCATCAAAGAGAGTCAGGGGAGAGCTCTGTCTTCTGAGCTTAACCTGAACAGCCTGGGACTCAATTCATCTAGTCATCACCAACCAGATAATTTCAAGGAGGCACCAACTGATCTAAATGATCAGAAAGCGATAGTTCAACCACTTCATGATAAACAGTGACAGCATCCATTTTTGTTGATTTTCTGAAGCCCTCAAGGTTGCTGCAATGAGGTGAATTCAGGTGCACCTCTCATGGAGGCTCATTTATTTGTTCAGCATTGCTGTCCTGGAAGGCGGTTGGATCAGGCACAGCAGAATAACCTTGAATCTCAATAATTACTGTCTCTACTTCACAACCACCAGAATCACTACCGATTATAGTTTCTAAGGAGGGATCTATAGAACTGGCAACATCAAGAAAAGTAGACTGCCCAAAGTCCGTACAAGAGATATCTGCTTTAGAGCCCAAAATAGTTTGATATATGTAGGATGCGAAACCCCAAAGAGCCAGAAGCATGGCAATCACCTTGACATCGTTCGTCTTGTTGTGAAAATTATCACTGAAGCAATCGGAGTAATGGGCGAACCAAATGTACTGATGACATTGGAAGACAGAGAAGACACGATGAATATCAATCCCACAACAACCACTGAACACAACTGCCAACACACGGCTGTGAAAACCAAAGTTAGCACATAAGAAGCTCTTCCCTCTCCAAAAGTCTCCATCTCTTCATGCAAGGTCTTCCATTCGCCACTCACAAATAGACCCAAAACAGAAACACAAGTAGCAAGAAGGGCTGTATATATTTGCATCTCCAAAACTACAGAGGATGTTTCCTTTTTAAGGACCATCTGGAAAGAGACTTGCATGAGAGAAAGCAAAAGAGAGTAGATTGCAGAAGTTCCAAGGGTGCAAAAGATGCCAAGGATATACTTCCCCTTAGAAACTCCAGATGGTCCGTCCGAATCATCATTGACAGCAATGAGGGCAACAGATAAGGAAAGAACAACCACAGAGTTGAGAATGAGTGCAGTAAACTTTTGAGAGTTTAAATAATATGAGAAAACTGCATCAAATGCCACTTGGGTAGCACAGATGGGGAAGTATGTAGAGGCAGAGAGGTATAATGGGCCTGTGGAGTATAACATGTTATCCCCAGCTAAGAGCACTCCTAGGAAGAAGTAGACCGAGGCGAGAATTCTAAAAGAAGGCGTACTAGGAGAAGCGAAGCCTCCTGCGATGATGGTGTTAGGTATAATGGGATTAATAGGATTGGAAAACAAGCCGTCTGAACAATTGTCGCCAACCATTTACTGTTTCCACCCTGGTCATAATAAAATCTTCCGAGAAGAACAACAGAAGCTTGTCCTGCTAGGAGGAAGAAATATTAAGGAGGACTAAAGTCCGCTAATCCGAGCTTCGATGAATATAATTCATTAATGAGTTATCCATCATCATCCATGATTGGTTCCTCGTGATCTGACCACAAACAATCACATGCATTAAATACATTAGTGAAGAAATGACTCGAACTCTTACTTGATGCAGTATTCATAACAAAAAATTATCGTTTGCCTTCTCCAGAGGAATAAAGATTGAACATACAGGAGATCTACTACCATCTGAAGTCCAATATATCTCACTAGTTATCAGAAAAACAAAATTTGAAATCACATAATCCCCAAGAGAAAAAAAAATTTGTGCACAAACGGAAACCTGTGATACTTGAATGATGCATTTGAATTTTTGCATCAGCCCATGATAATGTACACTATATGGTCCCTAGAATATTTAGTATACTAAAATTGTCAAAGGAAGTCAATCAGCAATATATGGGGACCAACTTAATGAAAAAAACCCAAAAGCCCATAGAACTCTAGAGTGGAAAATCCAAGCAATTATATTAAACTGTACTCTTGAAATCGATTCATTAAATTGAATCCACTGAAGGAAATGACTGCCCATAGTTCATGAATCTTGAATATAGAAGTCGATCCCACAATACCATTTCATGGATTCTGTGTCATGTTGACAAAATTCACCCGTAGTTTACTTGCTCAGAGAGCTTGTTGATGGTAATTTCAGGAATGGCATAGAAATATAACAGATTATAGAGACATTCATGTGAAGATGCAATTTTTGTAAATGTGATTCATGCGGTGGGTGAGGGGATGAAGGATTCTCCACTAAAATGTATAAATGACCTTAGGGAAATTGCTAACATCAAAAAGTGTAATGAAGCCTGTAAAGATGTCCAGACATGTGGAAAAATGAATTCAAGCCCAATAGATTTATCTTAAAAGGAAAATTCAGTTTTTTTAAAATATTTATGCACTCATACATATTCCCTTCAATTTTTTACAAAAATGGATTTTAGAAATCGCAAGATTTGCAAAGAGCACACATAACACTAATTTCTAGTTCGCAGAATCAATTTTCTTTCATTTTTTGGGAACCTGATCGGTGACCATGCATGAGCTAATCTTCATCTGTATGACAAAAAGAACTACCATGCCCTATGATACCGTAATTCACAAATACATTAACTTTATATATCTATTAGGAGAAAAAGAAGCTTAAAGAGACTCTGGGATAGTTAGTGACAATATGCCTTTACATGGTATTTTCCATGGTGGAGAATATTCAAAAGTTGGAGGTACTAAGTGCGAATACATTGAATTCTAAAGACGGACGCAAAATTACTTTAAAAAGTTATAGAATCACATGTAAATACACTAAAGTTGAAAGTAGGGGACAATAAAATTGGGGTCCACAAATTTACCCAAACTAACTTCAACCGACTCTTACAGTATTGTTTACAAAAATTATTTTTTTCTCCAATCTGGTAATGTACTAGGGGACCAAAACCTCACGAGGACTATTAAAAATATATTTCACTGCTTTAGCTTATCAAATCCGCCAGAGGAATCCTAATGAAAGAGCCTAGGAGCAAATCCCACAAGACTTTCCTTTTCCGGACTGTTAGTTGATTCTTTTCTCTCTTCCTTCAAAAATGTAATTAAAGTGCATTCTCAGCACTGCCTTATGCAAACTGCTGAACACATGTCCTTCATTATCATAATAAGCTTAACCTGTTTTCCCCCACTTTTAGACCATGACCTCCCAAAAAACCCGACTCTGCCTCTCACATCAAACCTTAGCGGAGACCAAATTCCTAGTTCCAATAAGTTTTGACCGGCAAGAGTTTGTTGCAAGTTTCACCATGAGATAGCTCTCAACAGTTAATTCATCATTCATTCCTGCAGCAGGCATATAGCCTGAATATGTATTCATAACCATGTCCGGTTGTGTTCGAAAGGCTTTATTAAAATTTTAGGTTGAGACTTTTACTCTACATCACCTTCTTTAATGTTTGGGGAGGTAGGAGGGCTCTACATCGTTTGAAAGGGAAAAGTATAACCTTCACGGAGAAAAGCAACAATAGATTTAAGCTAGGGCATGAAAATGTAGACCTATCCTTCTTACCGCTACTTGCAGAGTGAATTAAAAAAGAAAGATCCCCGATGAATGGAAACTCTGAAGTAACAACTTTCATGATTCCATAGGAATAGCATGCCCTCTTTTCAGTGTGCATTTGTTCATGTATATGCTAGCTCAATCCACAATTTTGCTCGGCCTCCTTGGTGTGCATATGAGTTCTGTTAATTGAGAGGTCGCTTTTCATGTCATTAATCTGATGAATTCCATCATTCTTTAGTCTAACTAGTTTGTAATCTCCTTTCATGTCATTTGTTACTTAGTGTTTTTTCTCTGCTTTTCTTGGCAAATGGCTTCCTATGGGCCGTTTGACAGAGCAAAATTGCAATAACAATGAAGCCTTCCCAGATATATCGTTCATCTGGAAGGATGTATTGCCTCACCATGCTCTCTTGAAAATCACTTCCTCTCTAAGCTCCAAATACTAAGGTGTAGTGTAATTCCATCTATTAAGAAGTAAGGGGAAAAGGGCCATGTGTGTCTACTTAATGCGAGCATTGGCAGAGGAAACCTTGAATGTCTCTTTGATGCTTCCACTCTTATTTTTAGAATATATTCACCTGTGGATAGGATTT
The DNA here is from genome assembly GCA_014182735.1 of Corymbia maculata. Taxonomy (NCBI): domain Eukaryota; kingdom Viridiplantae; phylum Streptophyta; class Magnoliopsida; order Myrtales; family Myrtaceae; genus Corymbia; species Corymbia maculata. The sequence goes on along the minus strand of CM024686.1, from coordinate 16,122,131 downwards.
TTGTTTCCTTCTGATGGAACAATGAAAAAATTGAACCCCTTTTTCCAGGAAGCAGAAAGTAGTTATCAACTCGTGGAGGTTAGTAGTGGCAAGAAGTTGAGCAGGCATAATCTCTGTGTCCAGTAGCTGAGCCCTGACACAATGACAGAGCTAACCTTTTTACACTTGGCCTTCGATGAACAGACTCAAGATTTACATAGTAGACTAGTCTTGGATTATCCACGCAATAGCTCCCATCAGCTTCATAAGTGTATTGTGGCAAACTCACAAGGACAGGCAGTATTTGATGGAAATGTTAAGGTTAATAGGTAACTTTTACTACTTAGATTGCTTTTGTTTGTATATGTTTTGATATCCATTTTTACAGCATAAATACATGTTTATCTCGCTGGTGGGCCGTGCAATTATTTTATACGAGGAATCTAGCAGTTTTCATTGTGGTTCCCATCCTCAGAGTATGTCTGCTGCGTATTCCTGTTAGGCATTGGTGCAACAGTGATGCATAGAGGAAGATGGTAATTTCATATTGTTATCATATGATATGATAGCACGTTTGAAATATATGAGTGGTGTTTTCTATGAAATTGTTCCATAGGATGACTTTAATTTTCAAGTAGGAATAGTTAGTGCGTTAATTACTTTGCCTTGATGTTCCTTTTGGGGATTTGTGCTGAATACCACAGACATTCTAATTTTTTCATCGTGGAGTTCCCTCCGTTCCTTGATCCCATCTTACTTGCCTTTGTTGTTCCCCCATCTCTTTCTTTCTGTTTCCTCCAATTTCTGACAAGAATTTCATTTTTCCTTGTCTCTTCCTTTAGTTATCGTAGTACTTGTGCAATTAGGATGACTCCTTTTACTGTTCATACTTATTTGAGGACTTTGGAGGACTAGAAAGCTTATCTTCGCTCTAAGATAAATGCAATAATTGGTCTTTTCCCATTTTCTGTTCATGTCAATGTTATAGAATATTGTTTGTCTTGGAATTCATTATTAACATGTTTAGCAAATGGTCATTTTAATTTGCTGTTATAGCCAAAAATTGTTCCATCTAGTTGTTTTTAATATATTTGCACACGGTGATCACATATGGAGTGATCTTGATCTTGTCATTCTGCAGATATGCACAACAAACAGATGGGAGGACAACTAACAAGAAGCCTGCTACGTAATCCCTGTGTGAGTGTAATTGTCAAACCTAGCCTCCAAATCATAGCCGACGATGTCAAGTGCTCCCATGGAGCTGCGATAGAGACTGAGAAGAAAGCCAGCTGTTCTACTTCCAATTGACTTGAAGACAGCAAGAAAGGCTCTAGTTTTCTCTTTTGAAGTCAAGGTGGTGTCGCAGCTACCCAATTCTTTCGTCCAGAAGAAAGTCGAGAATCATATGACTTGGAGTTTGCCGGATCCCTAGTGAAGAGATTGTCACTAAGAGGAGTCACTAAGGAATCTCGTGCCTTTTTCTCATTTTCATTTCTTTTGATACTCCCTTGGGACTAACTTTCTTATCACCATTGGTCCAAATTGTATTGCAAATATTTTAGCAGATTGGAAAAGGAAGTGTAGATTTTGTATTCTTGGGTATCCACTCATGTACTGATTAAGTGATTCTCCCCCGATGTATCTCGCTCTATCTATGCCATGCCGCACTGTTTTACAGTGCATAACTCGTTGGGTGAAGCTTCAAAAAGCCCCATATTTGAAATAGGCATTGATATGTTTCTTTTTATTAACATATGAGTAATTTAAAACTTCAAGAACTTACATACAATTTGCACGTGATTTGCACGTGACTTGCACGTGATTTAATTTCTTGTTGAACATTCTTAAATGAGCCTCAATCATGTCCGTGGCCTAAGCTCAAGAGTCCAAATTCAGCCCATGTTTCGACTTGGCCCAAGTCCTTAATAAAAAATCATTAAAAATTCAAAAATTCTGTAAAATTCCAAGAAAATTAGGAAAATTTCAAACATTTCAAAAATATTAATAACAGGTTTTTAAATACATAGGATGTCAATCTTAAAAAAAATGAAAAAAACCTAAAATTGGACAAACCTTTAGGGTTTTATCTTTATTTGATATTCCATTTTCCTTATTAAGAACAATATTAGAATGTTTGTATGTTTTCTTTTATAATTATAATTGATCATACATTTCAATATTGTAGGTGTTATTTTCCCACCCTAAAATGGTTAGGACAAACATTTGATTTTTTAGATAGACTACCATGATATTATTTAGCACACAATCGAGTGGGTATTGGAAGGATGTCAATCTTAGGACTCTCCCTAGTTCATTGGTACTCATTTCTTAAGAACAAGTTCGATTGAAAAATGTTAACACAAGCCGATTTATGGGCATTTTTCAACTTGTTGGGCACACTTCATATCCTAGAGAAAACCCTTAATAGAGTGTGCATGAGGTTTAATCTTGCCCGGCACATACACGCAATTTGCACGTCACTTGCACGTGAGAAGGGGTGTTGATTCAGCATCCTACAGCTTTTGTTTATTTCATGCAAAAAATTGGAAAAATTATTTGATTGGTCCTAGATATATTATATGGATGCTAATTCAGTTCTAAACTTTTCAAATTTGTCAATTTAGTCTTAAGCTTTAAGCGATCAATGGTGGAGACGAGTGATTGTCCAGCAGTCGAAAGTGGCTTGCTATGAAGATTCGGGGATGGTAGCGTCGGTTGACGATGAGAAGAATTTTTCACGTTGTGGCTTGGGGACCCTCGGTTGTGGATGTGCGTGGACTCTCCTCTCAGTTTCTACAGAGCAAGAGCAGCTCGATGACTAGAGGAAACCGGGGGCGGTGGCCCAGTAGCTTGATTGTTGAGTACGTATGTTCAATGTCTTGATGTTTTGGTGTGTGTCAGACTAATACGTATCTATCAATCCTTCTTTTCAATAAATATGGACATGTTTTGCAGAAACCATACATGTCCATTAAACATGTCCATCTCGCTACAGACAATACGTAAAACTGTTTATAATCAATACGTAAAACTAAGTGCATAACATAACCTAAGAGGATTCTGGCGACGATGCTCCCGGATTGGATGCCAACTCCGTGAGCTCCATCTCCTCAGGCACCTCCACTGGCGGCGGAGGTGCCGCCTTGACTGGCGCTGCCATTGTGGGAGACTGGAAACAGTGTCTCCACCTCCATAAAAAAAGCAACCCTTCGAGGAGCGTGATGGCGGCCACTACCATGATGGCAACGACTACTGTAGTGTGGTGCTCGCTGCCATCTTCATAGGGTGGGACACGCACCTCAATCTGCACACCTCCCATGGCGGGCGCCTGCAAATCGAACTTAAGAAAATGTAGAACACCGAAGTCAAAGAAGTACTTACAGGAGCAAGAGAGGCCCGAAGCTTGATGGTCATTACGATGACAAAACATGCAACAGTCAATAAAGCCAAGTCCAAGAAGAGGTCCCTCTAACAAAAGCAAGTGATTGAAAATTGATATGCCGATATTGCTTTTTCCGGATAGAAAAAATAAATAAGAAACTAATTCTATTGGAACCGGATCATAGTAGTTGGTTGGTTAGTCTCGAGACCAGCTAGTCTGGTTGTCGATCTTAGAAATTGAAAACCGGTCTTCTCAGTCTAATTCTGGATTCCTTGGTGGGACCAGGCTAAGACACTTTTTTTTTGGGCTTTCTAGTCTGCAAGGCCAGAATTTATGGGGAAACTACAGGTTTGACCTTTCCTTTTTCGGATCTTCCAAGTTTTCCCAGGACTTCTTGAAAATTGCATTATGCTGCCCTCGAAGAAACGGTATTTACAAATTGGCACCTACTGGCCCAACATCGGATTGTAATTTATGTCGAATCAGGTCAATAGGATTTGTCTCTCGAGCATATTGAACCAAAGTTTAATTGACAATAAAGTATAGTGACAAAGATGAAACGTCAAAATTTGATGGACGATGAAGATTTGAAAACTATCTTCATGAGGTGCTCGACATGCACATAAAGGGGAAGAAAAAAACGGCCACCAAGAGAGAGAGTGCGGAGAAGAAAGAAAGAAAAATGAGAGATCTTTGTGATCCCATTTTGAAGGCAAGTCAATCTCGACGATTAAATAATAATAGATTATGCTGATGGAATTTGTTTAAATTTGAGTATGTTGAAGGTTTTCTTCTACTTGGGATAATTAAAACTGGTCTTGAAGGACAAGCAATGTAAGATTGTGCCCTTGAAAACAAGAGAACTAACAAGTAATCATTCAATGAATTTAAACTTTATTAAATCAGTAAATCTGATGAGACTCACGTGAAATCCACTTTGGATTCACTATTTTCAATTATCTATATTTGGTTTGGTATGTACATTAAAGGGTCGCTCGACAATGCTAAAAATTAGGTATTGAATTTTAAGGGCTGAAGTCTTTGAGTAATAAAATGAAGATAAAATAATTAATGGTAAAAAATGAAACTTGAACAATGTTTTTTTATTAGGTACTTACTAGTGAACAATGTTGGAACGTTTGGAGTCTTGGCTATGCAAATAGTAAATCTTGATCTCTATTGAATACGGCACCAGCAATCTTGCTATTTTTACTAGATGTTTGAAACCATCCCTCCACTCTCTTATTTTTTTTCAAATTGTCCTCATGCTATTTGAAATGTTACACCATTTGATCTTTTCTTTCCGAGGATGAAATTTGCTGGCGTATAGTTAATGACTTTGTATAATTATTGGTGTGGGTTCGTTTCACTGTAGACAATTTTTTTTATTTATAGACTCTATATGATTTACTAACTTATACTTAACTTTTCCACCTTAAATTTGCCAAGTATTGAATGAAATTACCACTCTTTTACCAACTTTGTTTCTGATTAAATAATCCAACAAAAAAATTTTAATTAAAAAATCAGATAATTGGTAACCCAAACTAGTTGATAACATATAAGAAAGAAAGTTGATAAAATCACTTAAATTAAAATTAGTGTTGACAACCAAATTTTTGTCGACACTTTAAATATCAATTTATTTTGCAAAAATATAAAATTAATGAAAAATTTAAAATATTAAAATATTAAAATGAAAATGAATAAAACGATAATAAAATAAAATGAAATCGTGTGGGCCGGCGCGTCCAGCCCACTTAGCAAAGTTCTCGACCCTCCAAGCACTCCTATTAGTCCAGCCCATTTCTTGTAATTCCCTTGGCCCATTTTTGGTTTTTTAGCCCATTTCTCCTATGATTTCAAAAGCCCGCTAGAGCCCAAGAAAGAGAACAAAGCCCAACCCCAGCTATCTTCATCACCCGCGATGGTCTCCTCTGCCGTTGATTCTGAGATGGGGGCCGTTCGCCGGAGAACACCTTGGCCGGATAAAACGCAGGCCTGAGGAGGATTCTGCTCGCATAACAGAGACAGAGAGAGATTGAGAGAGAAGGTTTGGAAAATTCTCTCGAGGTCTGAAATTTTCATTTTCCGGTTTGGTCGTTCCAAGACGGCTGGAAATCGAGCTTTTTCCGATCGTCCGAACCAAGAATCCTGTCGATCGGGACCATTCATTGCTGAAAGGAAAGAAGCACGAGAGGTCTTCTCGAGCTTCGTTGGTGTGATTATAATGATCACGATTCCGCAGTCCCAAATCAGGTAAATCTCTCATTCCTATGCATTTTTTTTCCTCTGTTCTACAGAGTTTGAGAGTGTTGGACTAAATCGACGATATTTTTGGGCGAATCATGCGATACTGAAACTGAGTTGTAGTGTAAAAAGATGATTCGGAGTGCGATATATCATTGCTAAGCCGAGAAATCGCTTGTAAATCTGGTATAAAATTCATGTTTTAAGTCGTGCGTCATGTGTTTGAGAAAATGTCCAATAGAGGACCGATACTAGTTCGCGCTTAAGCTCAAGATTAATTCGTGATTTTTGTTTGAATTAGTCGAACCATGTCTGATTTTCTTGTTTTCACTGTGTTTTCATGTGATTTCATGGAAATATTCATTCGTCATTGAGTCGGCCGGGCATCCTACTCCTCCGTCAGAGCTACATTCCCCTCACTGAAGCATGTGGTTCGAGGCCACCCCAGTCCATTCTTTCTCTGCAATATAATATTTTGGTGGTTATATGTCCATTAGAGATGCACGATTTGAGGAATTTAACTCTTGTTGGGTGAAGCTTCAAGAACCCCCTATTGGTATTGAAATGTTTCTTTTTATTAACATGTGAGTAATTTAAAACTTCAAGAACTTACACACAATTTGCACATTACTTGCATGTGATTTAATTTATTGTTGAGCATTCTTAAATAAGCCATAATCATGTTCATGGCCTAGACCCAAGAGTCCGAATTCAACCCATGTTTGGACCTAACCCAAGTCCTTAATAAAAAATCATTAAAAATTAAAAAATTCCGAAAATTTCCAAGAAAATTAGAAAAAATGAGAAAATTTCAAAATATTAATAAAATGTTTTAAAAATAAAAACTAAAAAACTAGTACGAGCAAACTAAACTCTAAAGGCAAACTAATAGTGCAAATATATCCCCGAGTGCGCCTTTTGGGGGCCTTCAATGCACCCCAGCTCTCTCCCCACCTTGTGCTGCTGCTGCCACTGCCTGTGGTGCTGCCCCACCGCAACCGGTCGTGCCGCCCTTGCTCCCACCTCCACTACCGACGCCCGACACTGCCTCCACAACCAGCAAAGGAAGAGGGTGGCGACGATGGCCACCGTCGCGAAGGTGAATGTCATCGCGACGATGGCCAGCGTCCTATTAAGGCTCCCTTTTCCCCCCACCACCACGTGCCGGCGTGGAAACGACGGGGGATAGACGACCATATAATTGCGCTGGGGAGGGGCCGACATGTCTACACAAGAGAGAAAAAAAAAAAATCAAGGACAAACCTGCTCGAAACGGAAGACCAACCGAAGATGAGACCTTTCCATTGATACATTTTTCATAAGCTAATTTCGAATGAGATGGATTTTAGACAAGATTAAATTCATTTTTCACATTCTTGTAAATGTGTGTGTTATATATATATATAATTTCTCTCAAAATCTTTCAGAGCCAATGGGGTAGATATAGTGACTCTTTATAAGTTTCTTTTGACACTTGAGGCGATTTACCTTCGTGGAATTCTTCCTTAGTTCTTTACGTATTTGTTGTGGTCCCGACAATAAAACCCAAGTTGGGTAGTGAGATCGTTGGTTAGCATCAGTTATCGAACCATAGGGAGAAGAAAGTAGTTTCGTGCAAATGAACTTATTAAGAAGATCCATGTCTTCTTCTAGTTCTATATCACAGATGTCCTTAGATCAATGTCTTATAAATAGAGAAGAGATTAGCATAGAAGATTTTAATAAGTCTATTGAAAATTGGATCATTCCAAAAGTAAAAATTACTTAGATTTATGAGCATTCTAATTGGAAGATTTTTGGGAAAAATGATTATGTTATTGCAACCAAAGAACGTGATGTTCCTCTTTCAAATTCCTTTTCTTCCATATAACTCTTGAATAGAGATTCTATAAAGAAACATGCTCAAAAATGGAATTATATTCATATCGGCCTTGTCCAAGTAGGGACTAAACCCCTTACTAAAGAAAGCCTAGACACTTCTTTACTCCTCGTCCTTAGAGACGCTAGGTTTCTAAAATATGATGACTCCATCCTTGGAACCGTAGAAACCAGTCTTTGCAACGGTCCGATTCATTTTGATAGTCACCCCAGTCTTACAGTTTCCCTTAAAGATAAAAATATTTTAAAATCTCTTACTTTGCAAATAAAAACTCACAATTATTCTATAGCAGAATGATTCATTCCTCTTGCAATCATCTACAAAGTTTATTACAAAGTAATGAACTATACCTTTGGCAATAAAGTATTTAAAATCAATCCTAAAAGAGAAACACTTCTTTTACAAACTGACATTTCTAGAGCTAATACTATCATTCCTAGAATTATTCAATGGAGCCAAGTCACCCTTTCCGAACAATGGGAGTTGGAAAATCATGTCCCCCAACAAATTGTTCGCAATTTAGACCCCACTAATATTATCCAACATTCAGAAGGAAGAGTTACTATTCAATTCTCCATGATGTCTTTTGATACTCCAAGAAGATCCTGCAATATTAGGACAATACCTTCTTTCCACTCATCCTCTTCCAGAAGATCCGTTGATTTTAATCCTACTTTACCTTCAAATATCGTTCAAAATGAAGCTCAACCTAGTGCTCCTCTTCCTACTAGTGTTAGTGGCATTGACAATAGATCAGGAATATCTAGATCGATATACTAGCAAGAACAAAGTCCTGATTATCCTGAACCCACCCCTTCTGAAATGGCTGATCTAGAAATTAATGTTTTATCTGAAGAATTCGTTCCCAACAAAGCCTTTTTGAATCAAGAGTTTAATTCTTTTGAAAATACTGAAATTAGACAATGGTTCTTTCTAAATTTCCAAGACCAAGCAAAACAAATTAAGGAAAAGTATTATGAATACATGTATGAACATGAGATTCAAATACCCTTTTTGATTGGCTTGAAAATTCCTTTTAAAAACCAAAGAAATTTATAATTTGGATCAATTTTACAAATGGAAATTATATGATGACCAAATCATAGAATCCAATCATCCACATCTTCGACAAATCAAGATTCATCACAAAGATACCGAGGTCATTGTTTCCTCTTTTAAAACTTCCTCGGAAATTGATGGTATAGGAATCAAGAAAATTGTTGAGCAGAACAATTACTCCAACCAACATCTTCATACTATTGGTAAACAGTTAGATATGTTAGAATCCTCTATTTCTCATATTAACACTCAGTCGAAAGTTTTGAAAACTCATTTGTTTAAAAATTTTGAACTACCAAAAAGCCCTAGCATAGATTTTACTAAAGTTTTGGAAGAAAGAAAAAGGCTTTCGAGAGGAAAATTGACTTTTACTTCTAGCTCCGTGGCCTTAGATACTCCTAAAATAGGAAATATGATTATACAAGATACCTCAGACTAAATCAATATTTTGGATCAATATGATATTGAATCTATTCCTGAAATCAATAAAATTACTTGGAAAGATCCACAAAAATTGTATTATTCTAGAGCCACACCTCCTGATATTGCTTTCGAAGAATCGAGTATCAATACTCAATACAAATATTCTTTAGATTCAATTTATGAATGGAACATAGACAGAACATTTGAACAAAATCTTTTGAATATTCTGAGTTAGATGGTTATGCTTGCTAATACTTATAAAACCATACCCGATACTAACGACCAATCAGTGGCTTACCTTTTAATAGCTGGTTTTACTGGTCAATTGAAGAGATAGTGGGATAATTATCTTACTGATGAGCAAAGATCACAAATTCTTAATGCTTATAAGTTAGATGATAATGGTCGTGCTATTGTAGATGAAATTGACCAACCCATCCAAGATGCTGTAAATACTCTTTTATATTCCATTTCCCAACATTTCATAGGTAATTCTTCACACATTCGTGATAAGAATCTAGATCTTCTTTCCAACATGAAGTGTAAATTCCTTGGAGAATTTAGGGAATACAAAGATGTTTTCTTCCAAAGAGTTCTTCTCCGGTCTGATTGTAACCAACCCTTTTGGAAAAAAAAATTCCTTGTTGGTCTTCCTAAACCTATAGGAGAACAAGTTCACAATAAAATAAGGGAATAACATAACGGACAAATCCCTTATGATCTCCTTTCTTATGGTGAGCTAGCTTCCTATGTTTATAAGATTGGAACATAATTGTGTACCAACATACGTCTTCAGTAACAACTCAAAAAAAAAACAAAAAATCTCAAACAAAGGTTTGGGAGATTTTTACGCCCAATATGACCCATCTTTTATAAGTCCAAAAAATAGAAAATCTTTTAAAACCAAATGTTCGGGCAAATGCTCAAACGATTGTCCTCAGTGCTCTTCAAAAAAACCAAGGAGAAATTTCAATAGATCTAATATATCTTACAATAAGGATAACAAAAGACAAAATTCCAATAAGACAAAGAAGAACTCTTACAAAAATATTGAATGTTACAATTGCGGTAAAAAATGTTATACTGCAAAATTTTGCAAAATTAATTAAAAACTCAATGAATTACATCTTGGAAAAGAAACTTTCAATAATCTCCTCCAAATCATGGCGGAAGAAAGCAATTCTTCAGACGATTCGGATACAAAAGATGGCCTCCAAGTTAATGACCTCGAAATCTCTTTAGAATCTGATGTGGATAATTATTAGGATTCCTTTGAAATAAATGTTTTGATTGAGGAAGAATAAATTATTTTACAAAAAATCGATCAAATCAAAAATCCCCCAGCCAAGGTAAAATTTCTTAATAGCCTCCAACCTTCCATAGTACCCATACTCCAATCCAATATTCCTTATAACCTATCCACCATTTTAGAAAGAGGAAACAAGGTTATTTCTTGACCTATTTCTTTAAATGATCTTAATCATGAGATCAATAATCAAAAATTAGAAATTCAAAACCTAAAAAATAATCAGATCAAAATGCAAAAGGAGATATTAGAAATGAAAATAAAATTTTCTAAACATAACTAGGAAGATTCTCTTAGCCTTACGGATCCGGGATTTTTACTTTTGCTTTCAGAAATAACAAATAGAAAATGGATAATCCACATTTCCATAAAAATCAATAAAGAATTTGTGTTAGAAACAACAGCTCTTTTTGATACTGGAGCGGACCTTAATTGTATAAAGGAATGTCTCATACCTACCAAGTATTTTGAAAAAACCGCCGATTCTTTGAAAACAGCTTCTGGTGATATGTTTCAAATCAATTACAAGATCCCTCAGGCAGAAGTCATAAAGGATAATGTTTCTTATAAAACACCTTTCATTTTAATCAAAAATATTAAACAAGATGTCATACTAGGAACACATTTCATAAGATTGATATCACCTTTTACAGTTGATGAAGAAGGCATCCAAACTCAATTTTTAAATAGAAAGATTGTTTTTGAATTCATTAGCAAACTACAAACCAGTAACTTGAATACTCTCCATGAACATTCTATTTCTGAGATAAATTGTATAATCCAAAATAAGGAAAATCATCTTCAATTCTTAAAAGAAGACCCTGGTTACAAAAGGATTGAGCAAAATCTTTCAGATCCCAGCATCCAAAAGAAGGTTGCCAACCTTGAATCATGTATAAAAAACTCCATTTGTTCTACTATTCCTAATGCTTTTTGGTCAAGAAAATGTCATGTCGTTAACCTTCTTTATGAACCAAATTTTTCAGAAAAAAACATTCCCACCAAGGCACGGCCCTCCCAGATGAATCACAAAGTCATGAATTTTTGTCAAAAGGAAATTCAAGAACTTCTTGATAAAAAACTCATCAGAAAAAGCCAATCCCCTTGGAGCTGCTCTGCTTTCTATGTCAACAAAAATGCTGAGTTAGAAAGAGGAGTCCCTCGTCTTGTTATTAATTACAAACCTTTGAATAACGCCCTAAAATGGATAAGATACCATATCCCTAATAAAAAGGATTTATTGAATAGGCTTCATAATTCAAAGATATTTTCTAAATTTGATATGAAATCTGGATTTTGGCAAATCCAAATCGAAGAAAAAGATAGGTATAAGACAGCTTTTACTGTCTCTTTCGGATAATATGAATGGAATGTAATGCCTTTTAGTTTGAAAAATGCCCATTTTGAATTCCAAAGGATTATGAATAATATATTCAATTCATACTCAGATTTCATAATAGTCCACATAGATGATGTTTTGGTTTTTTCTTATAATATTAATCAACATTTCAAGCATATTGGCCACTTCATTAACATAGTAAAAAAGAATGGCATTGCTGTGTCTCTTAGCAAAATATCTCTTTTTCAAACCAAAATCAAATTCCTTGGACACCATATCCATCTAGGAACTATCATACCTATTGAAAGATCAATAATTTTTGCTGAAAAATTTCCCGAAGAAATCAAAGATAAAAACCAATTGCAAAGATTTCTTGGAAGTTTGAATTATGTTATAGATTTCTTTCCCAATATCAACATTATTTGCAAACCTCTCCATCAAAGACTTAAAAAGTGGAAGGAGGGTTCTTTGATGGATCAGGAGAATGAAGGGATTATCTGTAAAGGATCTAAATAGGTGGGTAATTCTATTACTTCTGATTTCCCTTTACTTTCCTATATAAATGGAAAAAAGAGTGCAGGATCATGTGACAATGAACCTAAACCTTTTCGAATAAATTTATATGTAATCATATCGATAATGATCGAAAATTTAACAATGCATAAGTATAGACCATGTGGGTTGATTTAATTTTTGTCGGTCCATTCCCCATTTTCATTTTTGTCTACTTTATAATATTTTAGGTGACTTTCTTGTCATCCGCGTGCTTCATCACTTAAGGTTTCGCAGGAATAGGGACAAGCTCGTAACAAAAGCTGGGCGTGTGGTGCAAGTGTTGAAAGAAGATGAACTAGTTCTACCCAGCAAACAAGTTGTAGTTATGCTTAGTGGTACAGTACAAATGGGACAAAAAAGAGCTCGTTCCTCATCAACGTACCGGGGACCAAATTAGGTGCAGATGATGGACATCATTAAAATAGTCTGAAGGGTGTCAGAAAGACTACAGTTGCAAAGGTTATTTTTAACATGACGTGTAAGTTGTTTGATACATATTGCTTTGTTGAAGATATTCACTTGGCAGAAGTTTCACTAGAAATGTTGATTGCTAAGCCTCTAAAATTTAGAGAGCCACTTGAAGTAGCCGATGAAGATATGAAAAAATTTCATAATAAGATAGATCTTATTGTGCTTGACAATGTGTTTAAGGATGAACAAATAAAAGCATCTGCTAGGGATCTTACTTGGTTGGGTCTAGGAAGTAGAATCATTGTGACAACAAGAGACGAAAATATTTAACCACCCACCTGGGTGGCGTTGCTGGTTCGCGCTCTCTTCCTCTCGGAAAATGTCGAGAGTTCGAATCCCAGTTTCGTCATAGGGTGACTTACCTGGTTGCATGTGTGTAGTGGCTAGCACGTGTGGCCCCCAGGGTTTACTCCCCTAGTTGTCGGTGGGGTGTGGGGTTCCCTGGGTCATAAAAAAAAAAAAACAAAAATATTTTAGATGAGCACTTGATCATGGGACAGTTGAAGAACACGAGGTTGAACCATTGAGTTTTGACGATGCACTTCGACTCTTCCGTATGTTAGTTAGGCATGCAAAAGGAGTAGATTTTGGGCCATCGAAGGAGTATTAGCGTGATCCAACGGGTCCAACGAGGAGGAAGAAGCCCAGCACTTTTGGAGTTTGAATGCGTTGCACAAATCTTGATGCAATGTGAGGCTACAGGTTTTTTTTTTTTTTTTTGGGTCAAAATAAGGCTGGAGGTTTGAACCATAAGTTTTCGTGGGTTTTAAATTTCCTGTGATTTTAATGTTTCCTAGTTACCACTATATACATATGGCATATTTGAGTTTGATTGCATAAGTGAAACTTTTTTTTTCAAGTGAGTGAATCATTCAATTCAGTTCTCTATCCAATTTTTTGGTAGTGAATTTTATCAGTTCTTTATCTTGAATGGTAAGAGATTCATTTATGCTTTAGTAATGTACTCCATTTATCTCTATGTTACTTTCTAGTTTCCATCAAACGCTTGTAGGTACTTCTTGGTCTCACCATGCATCAGTTACAGCATTGGCATATTGAATGGAAAAGGAGGGTTACCGATTAGAGTAAAACGAAAAAAAAAATCTAATAGGAATCTAAAAAAGGATATTGTGATCTATAGGTTTTTTGATATTATTGCAGGACAGTATACTTATGCAGATTTGTTCATGATTGAGTATTTAAAGATACAACTTATATTGACTTATGTGTCTAGGTCACCATTATGTTATTTGAAATGCGACTTTTTGCTATTAGGGAGTGCTCCTTACAACTTGTGAGAAAAATTCCTTTGCCTCAATAAATTTTTGATTCATAACACATCACGAGGCACATTTTTTAAAATAGACTTCCAAACACTCTTAGAGGGCACGAATTCTAGTGGTTTTTTTTTTCCCCAGTATAGCAGCATGAAATTTGTTCCATCGTTGAAAATTCTTATTACAAATATCTCGCTTCCAGTACTCTATGGTGGAAGAGGGCGAAGGAAAACGACTCAAACCTCTTTCAGTAGTCATGACGATCATGATTGATGGTGACGATGGAGAGAATTTGATAGGCAAAAGAGGAAGAAAGAATAAGGTTCTCTCTCACTCTCTCGATTTGAACGAAAAATATGACCACTCCTGGAGTCAGGAGAGAGAAAGAGGAAGCGGAACGAGAGACAACGATGAATTTCGATATGGTGTGATTAGATGAATTTTGTCATGCGAGACCCTGCAACGCTCACCTCTTCCTCTCTCTCGCGCGCGCCTTCAAGCTTCTAGCCGGCCCGCCCCCTTTGTCAATTGGGCTTTAAAGTGTCCTGAGTTTCAAACGGGCCTTGACTGAGATTAATGGGTGGACCTGGAGAATTCAATTCTGATGGGTTTAAGGGAATGGGCTGTGCACAGTGGGCTCAGATGATGAGCTTCTCTTGGGCTGGGCAAGTTAGTTTATTTTTGGAAAAATGACGTAAATAGTCATGAACTATAACCTAATGTAAGAGTTAATCCATGACATATTTGTTTAATGTGATTTATAAACTTAGCTAAACATGCGATGCGATCTCTAAACTCTTAATTTGTTCAACGCAGTCCATGGACTTTTGTTGCATATTCAATGTAGTCCCAAGTACATATAAAAATGTTCAATGGAAGGACAATAGTGAACATCTTCATATAGTTCAACTGTTCAAGGATCAAATTAAACATGCATCAAAAGTCTGTGGAATATATTGAACAAATTAAAAGTTCAAATACTATATTACACATTAGGATGAATTCAAGGTCCACATTGAAAAATTAAAAGTTTAAAGATTATGCTCAAGCCATTATTAGAATACTTAAATAATAAATCACGCATTTATTTAACAGTTCAAATTTTAGAAAAGTTGATAATAATTGTATAAAATCTCGTATGATATCAAAATAGGAAATTCAAATCGCCTTTCCCAAGCCTACGTTTAGGCCAAAGTGCTGCACACAAGAGGCAATGTTAGGATATTTAGATAATAAATCACGTCCTCATATAACAGTTTAAATTTTTAAAATAGTTAACTGATTAATAAATGAAATAGTTGGGAAAATATCCCAAAACTCGTAAAATTTTTATATAGACTAAAATGAAAACCTCAACGTTTAGTAGAAGGTTCAATAACCTTTACGGTCAAGCATATCTCTACCTTTTGTATACAAAAGGAATGCGTGGTGGTTATGGACGATGAACTTTACCCATCAAATGACCTAGGTCGCCCTTGAGTTGAATTATTTTTGTATATTGTACGAGGACGTTTCAAAGTTTAATCACTTGATTGTCATTCTTCCCACCGAAAAATCATTGCAGAGTATGTAGGGCATGAAATATACGACGAGTCAATAGATAAGATTTTTTTTTTTTTTTTTATAAAAACAGAAAACGACGTCCCTTCCACTCGGACATTCCCCAAAAAATTCCTTTCTCTAATTATTTTTTACAATAAATTTCATATTCACGCGTATATAAGTCTTCTATTATTATTGTATGATATATGAGACCAAATCATGAGATTATTCTAAAATTGCAGTATTCTTGAATTAGATCTCAACCTTCTCATTAAGTTACTCCTATTATCGGCCTAAGCTACCTGTATTATGCAATTATGATCTTTTGATTTCATTTAAATTTGTATTGGCACCATTCGTTCGATTCGATCCGTACCAATATTGCATATCCTGTGCTTTTCTTCAAACTCCATGCTTATGGCTCGTCTCATATCCATTTCAATTAGTTTAGTGATTACTCATTGGTATTAACATTAGTTCTTCCACCCGCGCTTCCAGACAAATTCTCAAAAATGTTCTCTTGATGATCAATTCATCTGAATAAGCAAATCCCAATGAGTAAATAGTAGAAAACTCGCGTAGCCTCATCTCAGAATCTTGACCGCTACTCATGAAATTACAGACTTGCTGTAACTCAGAACACAATTTATCAGGAAAATAAGATACAGTGAATCACTGGCGGACAGTACACAATCAACTGCAGAGTAACAAGGACACTGAACTCAGGATGCACTTTTTTAGATAACTACGGCACATGAATCACTCGCGGACATTACACAATCACTGCAGAGAATTAAGCGTATCAAATCAACATCTGACCTTGTCTAACAAACTCCCTCAGACACTGCTAAAAGCTTGCATTTCTTAGCTCAACCTTAAGGAAAGAGAAATACCATCATTACCAACGATGGATTAGGTCCTCAGACTGACACCAAGAGTCTGAATGTATCGCCAGTTATGAAGGCGACATACGCCAAGTCCCCCCAAGAGAACCAGTCATCCAAGATACGTAGGATGCGAGCAAGCCTTTTGTGTAACTATTGTCGACTTTTGTTTTAAAGCTTGGAGGCTGAAGCACAGCTTAGTAGGTTGCGCTTGCAATGAGCGCCGCCACGACCAACCGGGCGTTGCGTATGTCGCCCATCGACTCCTTTTCTGTGTTCAAAATTTTTGATTGGGAATGTGATAATAATGCAAGAGCATCCCCATCTGATTGACCTACCTCCAGGACTAGTGATGAAGCGGGGGAGATCGATCTTTTTGTTCCGTGTCTGGCTCCAGCTTTTGTCAGAATTTCTCTGATCTTTCTATCTCCTGCTTCCAAATCTAGAGGCGTCCTGCCACTCTTGAACTGGCATTCACGTCCACGTGCTGCTGGCGAAGGAAGAATTCAAGCACCTGCAATTTATCATCTTCCTTTTTTGTTCTCATTGATCTTCAGACATTTAAGATAATACCGTAGATTTTTGGCCATGGACGGACATCAAATTGACACACTTACTTAAATAATGCGCGAAGAAAAGTGCAATTAGAAAAAGGGAACAGCGTGACTTTCCTCGAAATTTTTGTTGGTGACGGCGAGATGCAAGGCGGCATTACCTTCGATGCCCTCCCTATTGATGACAGGTGCCTTGTTATACTTCTTCAGATGCTCCACCAACTTGACGACCACTTCAAACCGGTTGTTCTTCGTGGCGAGGTGAACTGCTGTCTCCTCTTGGGCGGTTGTCTCTTCAATGGAGTCAGGCGAAGCGGAGAGCAGTTCGGTCATGACATCAAGCTCACCGTTTATGATGGCATTATGCAAAGGGATTCTTCTCTTCCGTCCCTTCACAGAGCACAGGTGTTGACCCACTTCCAAGAGCTCCTTCGTGATCTCAATATCACCTCGAGCTGCCGCGATGTGCAGTGGACTGTAACCATCTGTGTTCACTTTTTCAGCAAACTTCGGCATCAACTTCAGGATCTCTAGGACGAAATCCGGATGGCTGGCCATACAAACGACGTGCAACGGCGTTTGACCAGCTCCTTCAAGAGCCGTCTCTTCCAGGATGAGCCTGTTGCTTCCGATCAAGTCATTCAGCTCATCGATATCGCCCTTTTGAGCTGCTTCTGACAACCTTCGCTCCATCTGACATAAATCGAATAATATCAAATTAGATAATCAATGATTGCAAACTAGGCAACAATATATTCAAATCGAGTTTGGTTTAGGAAATTACCTAAATTTGACGGGTTTGATCCGAAAACGGGACCGCTGATGAGCTCAAGGCGCCCATCAAGAGTTTATGGCAGGGGAATATGACTTGACGGCAAAAGGGGCTGTTGTGGGTTAGGTGTGGCTGTGCTGGAGAAAGCTACTGGCTCTTCGAGGATTCACAAACATGGGGAAGATTCCTGTCGGAAAACCTGCAAAAATGGTCAAGAAAACACGCAGGATTTGACCGGGTCTTGTTAACAACACTGTAGAGCACAGCAGAGGGCTGTAAAATCACTGGGATCGTTGCTGGTGGTGAAGGCTAGAACGCTGCGAGGCTGTTTGCCAGAGATGCCGCGGCTGTGACGGCGTTGGTGAAGAGCTTCGGAGCTTGTTGGATTGAGGAATCCTCGTCGGGATGGTCACTGTAGCCGGAACTCATTGTGGGTGGCCTTTGAAGCTTCGCTGTGTCGGACTGGGATTGCAGCAACAGTGACGTCCAGATTGCAGTAGCAACAGCAGGAGATTGATCGTGGTAACCGGCGGATGTGCGAACTTCGGAGATTTCACTGGGAGTTGTGCAGGTGGTGACAGGACGGTGGTTAAGCAGAATGTTGGAAGATATGTCTGAAGATATCGAGAATATCGAGAATATTAATTAAGTCAAGTTAGGATTAGATTTTGATACACGTAGAATAGAGTATATAATCTTTCCTTCTTTATTGCCCTTTCTTTCACTATATATTGGTGCCTCTGTACATTGTTCAATACATATAGAAAAATACAGAAAACCTTTCTACAATTTTTCTTCTCTTGCATCAATACTTCCTTGTCTTCCTTGAATTTTCCTAATTCCTTTCATGGTATCAGAGCCTTGTTAGCTCCTTATATAGCTTCCGCCTTATGATTACCTGCATTGTATTCTTGCTACAACAAGAAAATTTAACCTGCAAAGCAAGGTTATTATTAGTGCAGAAATCAAATCTATCAAAGGAAATCAATTGAAGAAAGGAACCTCTCACCATGGAGCAGAATCAGCAGAACCTTCCCACTGCATCCGGTGACCAAAACACGTGAGCTCTAGAAGACCATAATCCAATTTTAGATGTTCGGGCCCAGGAAGAAGTTAATATGGCCCAACATATTCAGTGGCAATTTCCCCAGGCTCAGTCTAATCTGGGGCAACCCACTATGGGCCAGCTCACGGCGGGTCAACCTTACCAGTGGCTGCCATTTCAGATGCAGCAGCCCTACCCATTATTTTTTGGGCCAAGCCCAAATGCATCATTGCCAAGGGTTCAAGGATACAACGTCCAGCCCGATGGAGGCCTACCAGCCGCAAGCAGGGCAAGCCCATCCACCGGGTCCGGTTTTTCATATGCGGGTCATATGGGCGAGTCGGGTAATTTAGGCTCGAGTCTGAATCCCTACCCGGTTGCTCAACCCGGTTTCTTTCCATACTCGTTTGCCGGGACCAGCGGCCGCCCGGAGCCCGGCGACTCGCTCTACACGTCGACAGCCGACGGACCGGAACTACGAATCATCACACAGCAATTATCCGGAGCCGACAACTACTCAAACTGGTCGCGGGATTTCCAGCGAGCATTGGTCACCAAGCACAAGGATGGTTTTATCGACGGAACAGTCCCGTTTCCGTCCGACGAGCGAGCGGCATGACTGTGGAGGAAATGCAATCAACTCGTCCGAACGTGGATTGGAAACTGCATCACCCCCGAAGTCGCGGCCGAGCTACCCCTGACGGAGGATTCGAAGAAAATGTGGGAAAATATCAAAGAAATGTACGGGAAACTGGATCGGGTCAAGATTTTCTCATTAACCCAGCAACTTTCAGATCTGAAGCAAGGAAACATGAGTACAACAGCAACATTCAACAAACTCTAGGCTTTGTGGAACGAACTGGAAGCGGTCAAGGAAAAGCTAGAGGGGCCAGACTCAACATTGCAGCAGTACAGAGACATAAAAGATCGAGAAAAGGTGACTCGATTCCTCCTAATACTGAATGAATCTTACCAAGGTTTTCGCTCACAGATTTTGACGATGGAGCCCATGCCACCACTCGGACGGATTTACCAGCTTGCCGTCCAGGAGGAGAACCAGCGCCTCACCACTTCTGACCACCTGAACGCCGGAGAAGGGATGGCCCTCTCCGCCTATACGGGTAGAAACAGAGGAGCTGCGACAAAGGGACAGGGAGAGAGACAAAGTGAAACCTTAGGGTTTCCCTCTGTCGAAGAGAGAAAAGGGAGGATGGACGGCGCAAATCTGACGAGGAGATCCGACGGCTCGCGGCAACTTCATCCACTAACTGGATCGAACGGTCCATATTCGCCTTTTGGATCTGGAACGGACGGCTCATATACGATCGCTTCATCTGGATCGGACGGTGCTCGTGGTGTCCAATCGTCCGCAGGATCGGACGGCTCTCATGGAGCCACAATGGCACCGAATTTTAAGTCATCCAACGGCTCTCCTTTTGCCACGTCATCAAGGGGTAATTTTAAAGAAAAAAGAAAATTATACTGCGATTATTGTCGACGTCCACATCATACGATCAAAAATTGCTAGAAATTGCACGGCAAACCTGGAGAAAAAGGAAAAAGGGATCCTTCGACAATTTTGCAGGTCACAGGTCAACATCCGGATAGATTGTGTCCAACAATTAGTAATGACTAGTATCAAGAACTTCTGAAGACCTTAAAGAGATTGGACACTTCTGATAAAAGCGGGAGTTTTACAGGTACTTCATATTGCCTAATGAATTCGATTTCCAAGGATGCATGAATAATAGATTCCGGAGCTAATGACCACATTGTCTGCAATAAAAATTTCTTTTCAAAAATCGAAAAATTGCACTTACCAATTTCAGTGCAACTCCCGAATGGAAATACCACACGTGTCATGATGACTGGCATAGTTGATCTTAGTCCACTCATTACACTTTGAAATGTGCTCTATGTTCCAGAATTCCATTTCAATCTCATATCAGTTTCTCGAGCTTGTGAGGAAAATTCTTGTCGAGTTTTATTCAATTCTGATAATTGTTTCTTTCAGGCCCTTTCGACTGGGAAACTGATGGGCTTGGGTAGTATCTCGCAAGGACTATATTTCTGGATCAATTTTTCTAGTGATTTCAGATTGTCTCCTGTTGAATTGAATAAAAAATCATTGTGTAACCCTACTACCAATGATACAAATTTTCTTAGTCATCAAAGATTGGGTCATACTGCATCTTTTCCTTATCCTCAATGCCCCATTTACCCCTTAGCAAAGCAAACTCGTGCGCCCTTTCCAAATAGTACTTCTCGCACTACAAGCCTTTTTTCCTTGATTCATGTCGATATTTGGGGGCCATATCACACACCACACCGTGATGGCTCACGTTTTTTTCTCACAATAGTAGATGACTTCTCACGTGCTACTTGGGTATTTCTCATACAATCTAAAAGTCAAGTTCTATCCCATTTGAGAACATTTTTTACTCTATCCAAAAATCAATTTGGAAAATCTGTGCACCGCATTCGTACTGATAATGGCAAAGAATTTTTCAGTAGTGAATGCATGTCCTTATTTTCTTCCAATGGGATTCTACATGAGAGCTCATGTGTCTATACCCCACAACAGAATGGAATTGTAGAACGTAAGCATCGTCATTTATTAGTGGTAGCACGTGCCCTTAAATTTCAAGCTTCTATTCCTGAAATTTTTTGGGGAGATTGTGTGGTCACAACTGCTTATCTAATTAATCGCATGCCAAGTTGTATTCTTGATGGGAAGACACCCTTTGAAATGCTTTATGGAAAGAAACCGGAACTTCAACATTTGAGGGTTTTCAGTTGCTTATGCTACATGACTATAGTGGGGCCTCGGGATAAGATGAGTCCTCGAGCTCGTAGATGTATATTTATGGGGTATCCGAATCTAAAGAAAGGATATCGGATTTACGAACCATCCACTGGGGATTTCTTTATAAGCTGGGATGTTACTTTCCATGAAGACGTATTCCCTTTTCGTGAAGAATTATCCTCTTCTCAAGAATTAGACCAGAATACAAATATTCATCGTTTTCTTTCTGAAGAGGACTTATTCCCTGGACAACCCTACGTTATTGCACCTACCGAGCACCGATCAGAAGCTGCTACACCTTCATCTAATGAGACTTCTGCGCCAATAACAGCTATGGACAAATCAAACATGCAAGAATATGCAGAATCCAATTTTTCTCCAGAGACAACTCCTTCAACCATTGAGGATGCACCCAGGAATGCGGATGCACAACAGAATGCGCCTCGACGATCCGGGCGTATTAGCCATCCACCTACATGGACAAAAGATTATGTTTGTGCCTCCTCAAACTCATTTGGTACTCGTTACCCTATTTCTTCGTATGTATCTTTTCATCGGTTGTCATCAGACCACATGTGCTGCATTAGTCGGGTATCTGAGGAGTAGGAACCATCCTATTATTATGAAGCAATAAAAGATCCGAGATAGCAGAAAGCTATGGAAAATGAACTCCATGCCTTGATGGAAAATAATACATGGGACATTGTTTCCTTACCCCCTCATCGTAAACCGATTGGTTGCAAGTGGGTGTACAAGATTAAGTACAAGGTAGATGGCTCTATCGAGAGATAAAAAGCTCGGTTAGTGGCCAAAGGTTTTACTCAACGAGAAGGTTTCGATTACCATGAAACCTTTTCTCCGATAGCAAAGGATGTTATGGTCTGCACTTTTTTGTCAATTGCAGCATGTCGTGATTGGTCTTTACACCAAATGGATGTCAACAACGCATTCCTTCATGGTGACTTAGACGAAGAAATCTATATGGAGCTTCCACCGGGTTTACGGAGACAGGGGGAGTCTAAAGTATGTCACCTCCGTAAATCCTTATATGGTCTCAAACAAGTGTCACGCCAATGGTAAGCTAAGTTCACCAATGCACTCACTGTTGCAAGATTCAAACAGTCCAAACATGATTATGCTCTCTTCACATGGACAAAAGGTATGTCATCCATTTACTTGATGATATATGTTGATGACATACTTATTATGGGAAATGATGAACCTGCTATAAGAAAGCTCAAGGAATATTTGCATTCTGCTTTCCATATTAAAGATTTAGGGTCACCAAAATATTTTCTTGGAATTGAGATAACTCATTCAGACCAAGGGATTTCTCTTAGCCAACGAAAATATGTACTGGAAATTATATCAGAAACAGGTTTATCAGGATGCAAACCAGCTGTTATTCCCATTGAGCAAAATGTGAAGTTGACTACAGCTGAATATGATGTAGGACTTCAATATGGAATTGATGGTCCATTGCTCAAGGACCCATCAATTTATCAGCGATTGGTTGGTAAACTCATTTATCTCACCATGACCAGACTAGACATTTGTTATGCAGCTCAAACCCTGAGTCAATTCATGCATAATCCCAAGCAGTCTCATATGAATGCTGCTTTAAAGGTTGTGAAATATTTGAAGAAATGCCCAGGACTAGGGATTCTATTTTCTCGCAAGTGCAATATGGAAATGACAGCTTATTGCGACTCTGATTATGCAACTTGCCCTATAAGTCGACAATCTATCTCCGGTTTCTGTATTAAACTTGGAGATTCATTACTTTCATGGAAGACGAAGAAACAGTCCATTGTGTCCTTATCATCCGCCGAAGCTGAATACCGATCCATGGCCAAAACTGTTTGTGAAGTGATCTGGCTATGAGGATTACTCTCGGACCTTGGAATACAAGTCAAGGGATCAACCTTATTGTTTTGCGACAATGATTCTGCACTCAAGCTTGCGGCGAATCCTGTATTGCATGAAAGAATGAAGCACATAGAAGTTGATTGCCATTTCACCAAAGAGAAGATCCAAGAAGGCATAATTGAAGCAAGAGGAATCAGGACTATTGAACAGCCAGCAGATATATTCACTAAACCTTTATGTCAAAGGCAGCATACATATCTCCTGAGCAAGCTTGGTGTCTTAGATATATATAAGCCACCAGCTTGAGGGGGAGTGTTGGAAGATATGTCTGAAGATATCGAGAATATCGAGAATATTAATTAAGTCAAGTTAGGATTAGATTTTGATAGACGTAGAATAGAGTATATAATATTTCCTTCTTTATTGCCCTTTCTTTCACTATATATTGGTGCCTTTGTACATTGTTCAATACATATAGAAAAATATAGAAAACCTTTCTACAATTTTTCTTCTCTCGCGTCAATACTTCCTTGTCTTCCTTGAATTTTCCTAATTCCTTTCACAGAAGGCAGCTTGGTGAGAGGCGGAGCAGCGGCTGGGCGTGCGTGTACGAGCTGCCTCGGACCGGTGCAGCACGGCGAGGTGGAGGAAAGCGGAGGCGCGTGGACGACGGCGGTGCTAGACCCGTACTCGACCACAACGTAAAACAACTCTCTCTTGCTCCTCATCTGTCTTTGCGTATCGCTGTTATTGCAATAGTGAAGGCGTGCCTTCTCTAAATTGTCGACGACCCCCCTCCATGGTGGTCTCTTCCTTTTATCAAATTGTGAGTCTTCCCCTGCTCACACCCTAATTTTTCTCTTTCATTCAGGCGAGAAAATATTCCATGGTTACTGACCACTAGGTCATTAGCCTATGTGTCACACACAATCCACTTAAAATGCGACACATGTCCTATGACCTAGACAAAACAGAAAACAAAAAAAACCTTCTTTTCTTTCTCCTCAAGCCAGTAGAAAAGTACTCAACAGCAATAAAAACTCAAATAAGTGGGAGTTTCAAACTCCATAAAAGGGAAAGTTTGAAACTCCCGCTTATTTTCTAATCGCCATGTCACCGACTTACCTGCCAAGAACTGAGTCAGTTGTGTCGTTTCATCCGCTGTTTAGACTCTTAGGGTCTGTTTGTAATCTTGCAGCTTTTTTTTTCTATTTTTCTGTTCTTTTGTTCCCAATAGTAGAAAAAGAACAGAAATCCGTTTGGTAACGCCAATTGATTTTTCTATTCCCCGGAACAAAAAATTGTTCCCGGAAATAAATTTGGAGTAGAAATAAGAAGTAGATTTTTTCTACTTCTTATTCCGGGGAACAAAAACAAGAAACAATTTCTTCACTCGTGAAACCCTAACCTGCACCTCCTTTGTTCAGTCGACCCCAACCTGCACCTCCTTTGCTCTCACTCACCTCCACCTTCCTCCAGTCACGTCACCTCCGGCCACCCGCCTCCAGTTGCGTCCCCTCCGGTGTGTCACCTCCGGTAGCGTCACCTCCGGTCCCTCACCGCCGATTGCGTCGCCTCCGGTCCTCCATCTCCGATCCCTCGCCTCCAATCACGTTGCCTCTGTTCGCCTCACTTCTCTTCGGTCGCCTTGCCTCGGGTCGCGTCGCCTCTGGTGCGTCACCTCCGGTAGCGTTGCCTCCGGTCCCTCACCTCCGATCGCGTCGCCTATATTCACCTCACTTCTCTTCGGTCGACTTGCCTCTGGTCGTGTCGCCTCCGCTCGCCTCTCTTTGGTGACGTCGCTTTTGGTCACTCGGGTTCTTTTTTTTTGTTATCTGTGCGTGGCGTGTTATGATCTGTGGTGTTTTGGTGATGTCTTGATTTGGGTTCTTTTGTTTTTGTTATCTGTGCGTGGCGAGTTCTGATCTGTGGTGTTTTGGGGATGTCTCAATTTGGGTTCTTTATCGATGAGCACGTAGGCGTGCGTTCGTGTGTGCGTTCGTAGGGTCAATTAACTCGATTCGATTCGGTTTGGGAGTTTTCTAGGTTTGCTCGTTTGTCCATGATTTTTGTTTTCTTGATGTTGTTTCTGGTTTGATGGTTCGAATGGTTTGCGGGCCTCCAATCGTGTCGCCTCCGGTCACTTGCCTCCGTTGTGTTGGTTCCGCCGCCTCGCTCGTGGCCTTTCTCTCGGTTGCGTTGGGGTCACTTCTCTTTGGTCATGTCACCTTCGGTTGCCTCTCTCCAGTCGCCCACCTCCAGTCGCGTCTCTCCTTCACTTTGTTCATGGGTGCCTTTCTTCTCTCGTGCTCATCTCACTTTGAATCCAAGTATTTCACTTTGATTCCTTCTCGTTGTACATGTTCCAGTTGTGATTCTCACTTCAAGAACTTGACTTGAATCTTTGTCCAGTAGCCTATCTCTATCGTCGCCTTTGTTCGTGCTTGCTGTTCGTGCTTGTCTCGCCCTTAATCCAGGTTTGTGGCTTCGATTTCTTCTCATTGTACACTTTTTAGTTGTCATTCTTGCTTCTTGAAGTTGAATGGTTGTGTTTTGCAAATGGATTTGGTCTGCTCTTTGCCTTAGTGATTTAACGATTGAGGAAATTCCTTTTTGTGTATCTGGTAAAGATCCTATGATCTTCTAAGATTTTGATGGCTTGTTTTTCCCTCAAAAAATGTACAGCTCCATAAGTCAGGGCAATTCTTATTATGGTTCTGAATCATATCTGGGATGATTTCTGGAAGCTCTTGTGTAACTTTTATGTTGATGAAGTGTTTTGAGAACCCTGCTTTATGCTTCTATTGTTTGGTAGACAATGCAAACCACTTTTCTCTTACTGTTAAAGCTTTACAATGTTCTTCTCCAGCATGCATTATTCTTTGCCTGGCTTCTTTTGTTCAATTTTCTTCCCCTATTTTTGGGGGTTTTTTTTTTGTTGTAAGGGGTGAGTTATTTAAGCTAATGCTTGCATTAGTTAATACGTTTGATTTGCAATGTTGCATTCGTGTTGCCTTACCTGTAGATTAACATATGGGAAGAGAGGAAAGTCTTTGGTTCAAGGGGCTGAAACTCTAAAATTGTTTGTGTTTATATTAATTATTTAGTGCCGATTATGTTATTTCCTCGTCTTCAAAGCACGGATTTGATTAAATCACTTGAGCCTGATTGCTGCCCAATTTTACTTTACTAGCACTAAGAGTAGGAGGGATTCAGGAATTTAGTATTAGGCTTGTAGTTTTAGAATAACTTGGGATTTGATTAAATCGCTTATATGTCCATATATTGCCGCATTTTATTTTAGGAAGCTGAATACTTGATGATGAATGTCTCCTATGAAATGAGAGAGAAACATGAGTGTTATATTATATTACGTCATTCTCCTTTAGACTATATCTATATTTGTGAATTTCTCTTCAAAAATTGGTTTTCCATATATTTGATTATCGTGAACTCTCATATGATGCTCAACTAGTGAAGGTTAAATGGCATCCCAAAAAGAGGCATTCAACGCAAAGTGGACCGAGTCTTTAACCAACTTGTACGTTAGTTTGTTGGTAGAAGACGTCAAAAAGGGAAATCGCACCTCTTGTACTTATAACAAAGCGGGATGGAATAACATACAGATTGAATTCAATAAACAGACAGGACTCCAATATACTCAAGTACAGTTGAAAAACAAGGCGAACAAACTGAAAAAACAGTATTGTAGTTTTAAGAAACTACTTTCACAATCTGGATTTGGTTGGGATAATGTGAGCAAAACTGTTGTTGTCGATGATTCAACTATATGGGAACCTCACATTAAGGTATGATATAACTTTGGTCATTTTGAGTTCTCTGTAGATGTACATGGCAAGATGTTTTTTTATGTTGCTGATCTATGTTATTATTTTGAAAACTGCAGGATAATATTGAGTGGGCAAAATTCAAGAAGGATGGGTTTCCTCAATATGCCGACTTGTGTATTGTATTTGGTGATACATATGCTACTGGAGAGCATGTAGCAGGAAATACCGAAGATTTTGTGTTGTCAGACGAACTTGGTACCGGTGGTGATGATGCAGACGATGGTCAGGAGGACACAAGTGAACATCATGTTAATGAAGGAGTTTTTACATCCAATGGCACTCCAGTTCATGACAAGCATAACTTGGATAGAACTCCAAGTAAGAGGAGAAAAAGGCATCATTCACTTGGTGTTGCTAACACCTGCAAAGCCCTACAAGAGATGATTAAAACTAGGGCTAGTTTATCTGTGAGTGGCTCTGTCACCTCACAAGCCCCATCACCACCTATAGACCCATTTTCTGTATCTGCTATGATTGATGTCTTAGTTAGCATGCCTGAGTTGGAGCAGGATCTTTACAATAAAACAGTGGAACGAGCTTGCAATAGTGTCGCATGGAGGGAGGCTTTCATCAGATCCCCGCCTGAAAGGAGAAATGGACTCCTCCAGTGTCTTTTGTAGATGTTAAGAAATGCACAATGGATTGTGTGGGGTTTTTTTTGACTATGTGCACAATGGATTGTGTGGGGTGGGGTTTCTTTTGACTATGTGCACAATGGATTGTGTGGGGTTTTTTTTTACTATGTCACTTATGTTATTGATTGTTATTTTGTTTTTAAAGATACTTATGTTGAGACTCTTGTATTTGTGTGGTGACTTGGATATGATGGTTTATGTGGAATTTATATAATTAGTTTGCTTTGACTCCATGACTTATGTTATTAATTTTTGTTGGTGTTTTTTTTACCATATATCTATATTGATGTTGTATTTGTGTGATGGTATAGGTACTATGGAAGGGGGATCAAATAGTGTGTCTAATGGGGAGATAGCAGCAGTTGATCTTGAACGGTACTTAGAAGAGTTTGATATTGACATAATGATAGCATGGTTGTGTCTTGTTACATTGGACATGTGTGTGCATACGAGAGAACCTATTAGAGACAGTAAATTGTCAGGACCCGAATGGATAAGGGAGATTGTTTATGGACATTCAGATAGGATATATGAAGCATTCAGGTTGGAGAGACATGTTTTTCTAAACTTATGTGATCTGATGAGGGCAAGAGGTTGATTGAAAGATAGTCGATATGTAAGGGTAGATGAACAAGTTGGGATTTTCTTATTTGTGGTTGGTCACAAAAGTTCCAACAGAGATGTATGTGAGAGATTTCAACGTTCAGAAGAAACAATAAGTAAGTATTTCACTAGAGTGCTGAAAGCATTAATCAAATTTTCTAAAGAGATTATTAGACCACCTTCCTTTAATGTTGTTCCGGAAGAGATTCTTGTTGATCCTAAACATAAATGCTACTTCAAGATATATTTTTCTATCGATTTTAGACAATTAAATACATGAAACTGATAATCTTGTGTAACACTATATTTTTATAAAATTACAGGGTTGCATTGGTGCTATTGATGGCACCCATATTAGTGTTTCCATCCCAGTGTCACAGCAAATCCCATTTAGAGGCAGGAAATGGCATACCACTCAAAATGTGTTGTGTGCTTGTTCATTTGATATGAAATTTACTTTCATGTATGCTGGTTGGGAATGATCTGTTAATGATTGTCAGGTTCTCTTGGCAACACTTGAGACTCCTCGACTGCAATTTCCTTGAGTACTACTCGGTATTTATTTTGTCTATATGAATTAATTTTCTTTATGATTGCATAGCTATTGCATATCACAACAAATTTGTATATCTTTTTATAGGTAAATACTACGTGGTAGATTCTGGTTATACAG
Organism: Corymbia maculata; assembly: GCA_014182735.1. NCBI lineage: Eukaryota > Viridiplantae > Streptophyta > Magnoliopsida > Myrtales > Myrtaceae > Corymbia > Corymbia maculata. Next base: position 16,092,974 of record CM024686.1, on the reverse strand, counting down.
CACTTCCATGATTTTTAACTCCATTTAAAGGTAAACGGTATCATTTGAATGATTATAGGGGTAGTAGAAGACAGCTTAGAACAGCCAAAGAACTGTTCAGGAATGTCATTGAGAGGTCATTTGAGGCATTAAAAAATCGTTTTTTTCATTTTGAGACACATGCCTCCATTTGCAATTCGAAAGCAAGCATTTATTATAATTGCATGTTGTGCTCTCCATAATTACATTCGCGACCAAGACAAGATGGACAAAAACTTTGCCCTATATGGAGATCCAAACTTCCCATTTGGACCTACACAAGAGGAGGTTGCAGATGATACATCACTCGAGGGAGCAGCTGAGATAAACATAATTAGGAAAAATATTGCAAACAAGATGGCAAGAGATCACAACATGGATGAGATTCCATGACATTGTATTTCTGATTTTTTGTAATGTGTTTGTAAACTATTATGAATACATTTCTTGACTTTGTATTTGTGACTTTTATAATGTGTTTGTAAACTATTACAAATACATTTTTGTTAATTGTATTAACGTCATTCAATTCTATATTATTTTATAGAAACACATCTTATCTATTTTGGTAAAGATGGATAATCATTGATTATCCTATAGTAATAGAAATTTGCTAAGATGTTGAGTTTTAGAAAAAGAAATTGACGTTCTTCAATTTACAAATGTAGCTTGAGCTTACCAGTCATTCAGAGGGGTAAAATGCAAATAATCTCTAGTAAAAGCAAATGCTCTAGCCTTAAGAATTAATTGCATCTAATTAGACAATTTTATGCTTTTGATTAAAACAAACTTTCCTAAAGAGGAATAAAAAATAAAATAAAAGGATCTAGAAAATATCTACTTTGGTTGCTTGGGTTGAGATTTGTGGTGAATGTTAAAACATAAAATCATTTTTCCTTTTATTCCAGCACACAATAATGGTCTCTTGACTATTAAAAAAATAAAATAAAATTGGGAATAGAAATCTTATTAATGGAAATATACAAAAGAGGAAAAAAATTTATATGAACTAATCCTTAATGCAAATCTATAATTAATATAATGAGATTTTGATCTTGTCAATTTTATATAATCTCTAATCTATTATTTTAATCTCTTCATTTTTCTTTTTTCTTTTTAAAATTAAAATTGGAAATAGAAATAGAAATTTCGTTCAGTTACCAAACGCGTTTTTTTACTCAGAAATTGTTCCCCGTAATAGAAATAGAAAAGAACTATTTCTAAAAAAAAATTGTTCCCGGAAATAGAAATGTTACCAAACGCACCCTTAGTGGTCGAGTGATTGTGTTGCAGCTATTTTTGCTAGTTGGTCAATGTTACCGATATTGTTCTCTTGGGTAAAATCTCTCTGACAGAAAGTAGATGCATACAGAGGAAGAATAAAGAGAAAAGTAGGAAGAGATTCTTTTTTCTGTAACCTGAAAATATGGCTGGACGGTGTTCATATGTCGTTTTATGTAGATTCAAGATTTGCTTATCTGCTTAAAATCCAGATTAGGAAACTGATGTGTCCCTGTTACAAGGCTAACTCATGACATTTGGCTATATCTAAGTTTTTGTGCAAAAGCCCATTGTTTTAGTCGATCCAAAAGCATGAGTTGACTCGAATGTTGGCGTAAGAAGTTCAACTGAACCACTCGAATGTTGGCATAAGAAGTTCAACTGAACCACTCCTTAGCGACTTGAGCAATGTAAAAGTATGGACTTAAATCGTGTTGGGGCTGGAATCTTCAGAGCAAAGCTTTGTATGATACTTAAATTTAGTGCTAGTCATGCAACAAATCAATTTCACAGGGGATTAAAATCCATCACCTCATGAATTTCCTCAGTCGTTCTTGAAATTAAGCACATAGTCGTCTCAGAGAATCATTTAATTGTTAAATGTTTTTTGACTGGATAGTCAGCTTCAAGGTTCTGATTTCAATGTGTGGTTTTTCTTGTGCTACTCAAGAGTAAATTCTTTCTCGGCATGCTCCTCAGGCGCAGCTAATGATGCTTCCCAAAAAGCTTCTTGCAAAAACAGCAACAATAGGGAATACTGGGCGAGTATGCATGTAGATCTGGCTCCATTGATCAGGAGTGGTGTTCCTTCACTTAGAGTGCTGATGCCATTATTACCTTCCATTTTGTAGTGTACGTCTTAAAGGAGATGCCTCGGGTAATTTTGTCTCTGGATGCACACGGGGAGACTAGTTTGCACTGGTGTACCTTTGCTATATGGCACTATTTTCTGAATATTGTAACATGGTAGTAACTTTTTTTCTGCATAACGGAAAAAACCGACTAATACCTCGTGAAAGAACTGCTCTATATACAGGGATTGTTCAGTTGTCTGTTTTTTTTTCTTTTTTTGGGCAAGGCCGCAAATACAATTGTGGCCATCTCTCTTCTTACTTTTTGCATGTCAATAAAGGCCATGGGAGTCTTATAGTACGAACCCTGTCAACTCGATGTTTTCTATCATAACTTTTGCAGTGTTCCTCATCTGCAAACGGTGATCCAGTTACTAGCAAACATGGAAAGCAATCCATTCAGTTCTATCTCAAAAAATCATTTTGCTCGAGAGGTATTAGGACCTTTCCACACCTCATTCCTCTCCCTGATGGGCAAGAAATGCAGTTGCAATTGTTACATACCTTGCCTCATGGAAACTGAAACTGATGTCCTAGTGCTGGAAGCGTACTTCAGACTTCGCTTCACTAGCATAATCTTCTCTTTCTAACGCGTCTTGACAACTGCTCTGAACTTTTCAACAGGCTTCTGATTGACACATCGCTCTGCCAAAGAAATCATCTGACCGATCGACCTCCTGCAGTGCCATAATTGGCTGTATTTCACTGCTTAACTGCTGAAGTTTCAAACTGGGGATAGGAGTAGTGTGCAGACACGGTTTTTGTCCACGGAAGCTGAGGCTGTTAGGCTATGTTTTGCATGGAGGTGTGTAGTTATCTCTTCCAACTGGTTATAATGTCCATCTTTTTCTTTTGTGTTTTTTTCCTAATGTCGTGCTGTTCTACCTCACAACCCAACCTAATTGTATGTCTGGATTTCCTTAAGTCCTACGGTAAGTTGTCAAAAGTATTTTTTTGCTAGGTTATGCACTTGGTGGAGAGTGACATGTTTTCTCCAGAAGAAACATCCTCACCCTGCTACCAAAAGAAACTGCAATATTAAGACGCCATACTCGTTTTGTCCATTACTGGCCAAATAGGCAACACTCATTTCATTTGATGCCCATCTGACCTTGACGAAGGATACAACCGAGAAGGTTATTTGGGTATTACTGATGCCAATTACTCTGAGCTTATGATTGATAATTACACAATGGGATCATGATGCCACAGTCCGGTGAAGGTAAACTATGGCTTATTTTACCGGACACTGCATGTTGTAAAGTTTGACAGCCTTATCCAGCGGTCTTTTATGTGAGAGGAGGGACTATTCTCTGGAAATACTTATACATGGGTTTCACATTGTTGTGTGTGTGCTGTGATCTGTGAAGTAATTAGTGCATTTGGCAAAAATCTTACTGAACTTGTAGTACCTTGAAACTTAGTCGTCTGGTACTCCAGTTATGTTTGTGTTGCAATGAGTGTGCTGCACCGCTAAATGTATATAATAAAATCTATCCAAAAGTTGTTTTTACATTTTTAAAATGAGATATTTAGTGGATTGCTTATGTCAATTTGCAAAGGGCGCATTGACTGGAATGCCGGATTGATTACAAGTCTGATGGGTCGCTGCTTAAACTTCGAGTTAGTTTTCCTAAAAGATTTTTCTTGATTTCTTTACGGCGAGTACTAATCTAGATTCGAGTTCTTAACACTTCATGTTTATATAGATTCAACTATGATTTGAAAGTTATCATACCATGGCTCTAGGATCCTTGAGCTTCCTCTCGCTGAACTAGGGTCCCTGAGTTTCTTATGTGACACAGGTCTTGGTCATGCATATTAATCTGCTTGCTTCATGCTCTCAAATCTCTTCTTAGGGGTCGTACGAAATTAACTACTTGTCAATAACAGAACACTGTCCTTGCAAGTGTATCGTGGTGAAAGTATGCACGTTACCAAAAGTTGTACATGAGTAGAATGTAATGTCAAAAAAGCGACAATATGAAAAACCTCTTTATCAATGACATAATACAACAAGAACCGTCACCTCTTATGCTAAAATCATGAAAAATGATTCTGTCTATTCATTCAACTAATGGTGCGAAACCCTCCCTACTAGAAAGGTAGAAGCACGCCTCAAGACAAAACACTACAAAGGTCCTCGATCAAATTCTGCTGCCTAGCAAGCAGGATGAGGCACTGCCCTATGTACATTGTTGCAGAAATTGTTGATCTGGCCGCAGCGGCCACCAAATGAGATACCGAAGATGTGGAAGGGGAAGATCCATTCGAAGCAGTTCGCGGGAAGGCCAATGAGGGCCTCGCAGCAGTTGGGCAAGAACTTGACGTTCATCTCCACCAGCGACTTCAGGAACCCGTCAGCACATCCTTCTACGCCTTCAATGACGTCCCGACATTTCATCGGATCCCCATCCTTGACAAAAGAGGATGAATTACAAAGTAAACCTACAAATATGCCGGATGAAGCATAAGCTCATATCGTCAACACCATTCTACTAGCAGCGCCCATAACTGATCTAACTAATGGAAATCCATAGCGAATTGCAATAGGACGGAAGAAATTGTCACTGAAATGTTTGGCAGACTCCATCGACATCCCCATGATGACTTTAATCAACCGGGTTCCGAAAAAGAAACTCGAAGTCCACGTTTAATCATGTTTAAGCATTGGTAATCTACTGCCATTTTGGCCGTGGCAATGCTCCTTCTCTCTGCCACTCTCCTTTCTATCGACACCTCCGGAGAAAATATTTCACATGGCAACTCCAAATAATCAAAAGAAGCTCAGTTCTGTATTTGCCGATATCCAGAAATTCTCCTGGCAAGCTCCTACAAGGTAATCGGCTCCCTGTAAAATAGTGTCCCTACATATTATGAAGACATATCATGCTTCCATCTCTCGAAGACGAACATCCTGGGCCAGTGACTCGGCATGTTAATTTCGATAGCAAATCTGCATTTGTTTCAAAACAAATCCAAGTCCACAGAGTCCCGGTGGATGCCAGGGAAGGGGCACAGGATAATGTCACGCTGCCCTAGCCCGGAAACACTGGGAAACGCCGCAATGTAGCTGAAAGAGATCGTATAAGCAGCGCAAACCACATGCAGGTAGTATAAATCGACCCTAGGTTTCTGAAGCTCGGACAAACGAGGAAAGACACCGACCCAGATGGAGAAAATGAGAGATGACCAGAACTCCGCCGTCACGGGGCTGAAGCTCCGTCGGTTGACGGGGACTTTGAGCGGGACGCTGAAGCCCTTGCGGGGAAGGCTGGTCTCCTGATTGTTTCTACTTCTGCTGGCCGAATTCGGAGGAACTTCCCCTTCGTTTTCTTCTCGCTCTTCTCCGTCTCCTCGATGTTTACGCTGAAGCCCGTGATGGTATTTTCCCTTTTCTAAATTATTCATTCTTTTCCAAACAAATAAAACCTTAGTTACACTTAGCTCGCATGAAGAAATTGGTCGTGCTGACGTGTTCAAGACCTAGCCGCGATATCTGCCTCCACCCGTGTGTGCTTGTAAATTGCAGCATTGATATGAGCAAGTAATGGGGCATCAATACACAAATCATTTCGTATTATTTGTCAAATTCTCGTTTTAGCCCTAACCCTAATTATTGGCATGGTTGGTTGTCTCACGAACCGAAAGATGAGTAGAACATTGCCCATAGGTCTTTTTGGCAGAGCCGGGAACAATAAATTGATTTCATTATATAAAATCAAGAAAAAAAGTCACAAAAAACTTCACACTATACCCTTTATGACACATTTATAATAATTTTTTTTGGTAATATCATAAATCTCAAATTTATACCTGCGTGACGCATTTACCCCAAAATATTTTCCATGACATCTAAAAAATCAAAATTTGTACCCGTGCAATTTACCCCAAACACTTATGTGTCTGCTTACATGGACAACAAAGAACAAAAATGGTGCTGATGTGGCTCTCACGAGGCAAAAATACGTCAGCTCATTGCATATTTTTCTTATGGACCAAAAAAAAATTGTATGTTTCTCTTTTATCGTTTTCTCTTTCCCTTTTTAACTTTCAACTTTGTTTTCTCCCTTGGTTTGACGATACATATATCTGAGCCATGAGATTGCAAGCTTCAAAACAAACTATATCTCGCTGAAGACTTCATTTTCAACTATTGTCTAGGCCAAGCCAGACTGTCATAATTACTGCGGGCAAAGTCAAGTTGACGGACGAATGGACAGCGACAAACAGGCCAGAGAACCAAACAAGCGACTTTAAAATGCCATGTTCTTTTTAATGATTTTGGCCGCATTTCAAAACAAAAAGGCTAAATAAGGGAGAGATATATACGGAACCAGCAGGTGTGCAATTGTAATCCTCTAATTTATTGGAGGAAAAAACTGCCTAAGGACCCGGATTGCAACATGGATGGATACTAAACAAAAGCTCAACCAAGGACAGGCAAAATCAGGGGTGCAGGATTTCAGTACACCTGAAATGAGATACTAAATTTGTCAAATAAACAGCAAATCTTTCATCCCTTATTGCAGAAAAAAGTGTCAACAACTTATTCGCTCATCAGTAAATTTCGTGAAGAAACGGCACCACAAAAAGGGAGTATTATTGCACCATACAGACTTCAGAAAAGTTGTATCCACTCGCATTATCAATCCTCCAGACAGAAAATTACTAATCATGCATTGATCTTTAAAATATTCAGCTAAGGAAGAGAAAACAGAAAAAAAAAGACCGAAGAGCAGGAAGTTCAATTTTGGAGAAGCGTAATTTTATGAAAAGGAAACCATAACCTATGGATATGATTTAATGCCACAAAATAACAGTAACTATTTCCCTTGAAACTCCATCTAAACTGCTGGCCTTGTCCAAGATTTCTTGTCTTCCATTGTTGATATTACTCAACTTCTGCAATCATAGTTGGTTCCGTTTGTCCAGGGAACTTTCTTATCCCGAGGAGCCACAAGACATGATGAGTATGAGTTTCTCAACCAAAGCATAATCTAAGGAGAGAACCTTTTTTTTCTGAATATAATTCCTGGAGTGATCCAATGGAATTCTTTTCGATTACCCTCATGTAACAATGTGTCGTTTCCCCGAAAAATACCCAACCATGCCAAAGAAAAATGATTTTTCACCACGTGGCAAAACCAAGAAGGCTGATCTGATACAGTTTGTACCAAGCTCCAGAACTCACGATACGGAGTCTTTAATGTCCCTCCCACCGCTCACTCCCGGAGTCTTTAATTTCAAGTCCAACCGTTCTAAAAACAAGACTTTTTTGCACTAGGGTTACTTATGACACAACCAAATAATCAAAATGAGAGTCTATTAATCTTATATCATGTGCTTTCATGAAGCGGTGAGGGGCTTGGTAGAACAACTATAGCAGGACCATATGCCGGAAAGGAGAAACCAAAACAAATTCCAAAATTTATAATCCTCTTAGCTAACATACTCACTTCTGAACCAAGCAATTAATAGCGGCATCATACATCGCTTGTCTTGATGTCACCTGGAAACTGGTCTTCGCAGTTTGCTTCGTATGGGAACTTTAACGATGACCCCAGCAGAAAACATTTTTGGGCCGAAAGACTGTTTAACTGGAGATTAACACAGGTGAGGAAACCAAGTGACCGTAGACAAGGCATAATCACTTTGGTTCACTAATAATCATTGCCAACCTTGATATGCGCTTTCATTATTGTTTGACCGGGTTCCTTTATCATAGGCAACACTCGAAATGGAAGATTGACACCCTCCATTATTCGATGGCTATGGAATATAAGATAAATCAATTAAAAGAAAGAATGATTACTAGCATTAAAGTACTTGCACCTAGAACGAATGTTAACAAGCTCTAAATGTTAACAGATGATGCAAAAGAGGAAATGACAAGCTTACGTTTTTTTTGGTCAGAGACAAGCTTACTTCATCAGCTCAAATTCACCATCAGGAGGCACAAAGCTAACAGTTTTTTTTCTGACTTAAACCTCGTCAAATTTACACATTTGTGGAATGTGACATCATCGAGCTCGATTGTTTTACCACTGCAAAAACATTCGAGTGTCCGAGAAGAGAACACCAAAACAAACATATAATAGCATAAATAATTAGTGAAAGCTTAAAAGGCCAAAATCCAACAAACATAAAGTGATAGATACCGAAGAAACATGATGCCGGAAGGAAGATGATTGCTTAATAAGCTGGGAACGAATTGGTGTTAGCAAGGTCACTTGCGATGTGCATTTCAGTGCATAAGGAACTTGAACATCATCAAGCACAAAAAGCAAGAGTCTTTCGATTTGAATGAACTTATGGGTGACAGACTACCTTTTGATAGGACAAGATTTGATCTGTGACTCTTTCGCAAGGCCAATTCTGTCTTTAAACCAGCCCAACTTCATAATAGGCATTCCGGAGAGAAAGCACTTCATAAGAATCTTCCCCGTCATATCACGACGCAGGACACTTCCTGTATTTACTGATTTGTGGTGTGCAACAAAAGAAATCAAGGTGGTGCTTTGGAGCCAAAATATTGGACCTACGTTTTGAAGTCATGAGAATATGCACACTTTCCACGACATCAAGAAAAACATGTAGAAATGAAGTTCGTGGTCACATATCATGGTGAAATCATGGATAAGAACAAAAGCACAAATTTAAAGTCACATCTAAGCTAAAAAGCTTAAAATGAGTCAGCTTAAAATTAAGATATAAGTCATAAATAAATTCCAACCTAAAATGCTCATAATAAATGGAGATGGGTTTAAACTGACCCATCTAACCCACTTAAGAAACTTCCTTGTTTGAATGGGTCAGCTTAAAACTTCATAAATGGATCTCTCTTTCTCGAAAAGTTTGTGTCTCAACCTAATAGCATGATTCCTCCAATTTTCAAGAATTTTCATGTTTTCCATGCTATTCCTTTCAAAAATTTATGAAGAATTGAAATAGATATCACTCAAAAAAGTTGTCGAAGCTATGAGATATACACTCCAATTTTTTTTGCCAATTATGCTGATTTAGTCCTAAACTTATTTTTTCAGCCAATTAAGTTCTAAAGTTTTTGCAATTATGTCATTTTAGTCCATTTGGCCAAATTTTGCTAGCTAGCGCTAATTGGCCACCAACTAACACGAGGGACTATTTTTTATTAATATTTTATTTTTTGAATTTTTTGAATTTTATTGTTTATTGACTTGGGCCATAGCAGATGGCATTTGCGATTGAATCTGCCCATAACCAAATCTTATTAATGGTTACTGTAATTGGGGGATTTCGTCGCATCATTAATGAGCTCGATGCCATTGACTTGCTACGTAAGGGATGTGAAAACTGAGAAGTGAGATGGTCCTCTTCACAGCTTTTTATGGAAAGAAGCGTAATTGTGCATGACCACCTTTTCTGTCCATACCATGTGGTTGAATTTATGATCAATCTATTTTGGGATGGTTGAGGCGTGGAATTTTTAAGCTTGGTGTTTTGAGTCATGCGATAGCAAATGTTCTGGCTTTAGAGAGGTTGTTTGTGACTTTCATTCGGCAGTTGGATTCCAACAGTAGGCCTTGAGAGGGCCAGCTTGAATATTAAGTTTGTTTGCAAGCTGTAGCCTTGTTGCGTGAATTAATGAATTTGAAAGAGTAGTTTTTCAATTATCTAGCAAATTTTTCTGTAATTAGATCAGAGCAAGGGGCCATTTTTTCAGTCATTTATACATTGTTGTGAGAATGATTCCTGACCAGTTCTTTGTTTAACAGGAAATAAAGATTGATGATCTAGAAACAGACCATTTTTTCCTTGTCCATGGAGGTGGTTTTGGCGCGTGGTGTTGGTACAAAACTATAGCGCTTCTTGAGAAAGGGGGTTTCAAGGTTACTGCCATAGACTTAACTGGTTCCGGGATTCACTGGTCCATGTGGGGGTCCAAAATGTCATTAAAGCCCTCGATATTCTGGGTCCCCACTGAGAATGAAAGTTGACATCCTGTTCCCATCCCTTTTTTAAAATTTTATTTATTTATTTTGTACTTTCTTTTCTCTAACGTAGCATCCATGCGCATCGAATTTTGGCCGATTGACATAAATGCTAATGGTCTAACGTGACACCTAATGTAGATAATCTTTTGTAATTTTATTAAAAAAAATTCTTGAAATATGATACAAAATTATGATTGTTGTAAAGTCATTCTCCAATTGCCACAATTTTGCTAGACATGCATGTGCATCATAAAAACATATCACTATATCAGGCCTAATATTATCAAAACCCTTAGTTCTCCAAACCCCTCGGAACCGATAGTGGCATTATTTTAGACCATAGCCACCCCTTATTTTATCAAAATTCTTATTTTTATTAACATGTGAGTAATTTAAAACTTCAAGAACTTACACGTAATTTGCACGTGAATTGCACGTGAATTGCACATGAATTGCACGTAACTTGCACGTGATTTAATTTCTTGTTGAGCATTCTAGGTTTTGAGAAAAGAAAAGAAAACCTTGTTGTCCTGGAAGGCGGTTGGATCAGGCACAACAGAATAACCTTGAATCTCAATAATTACTGTCTCTACTTCACAACCACCAGAATCACTACCGATTATAGTTTCTAAGGAGGGATCTATAGAACTGGCAACATCAAGAAAAGTAGACTGCCCAAAGTCCGTACAAGAGATATCTGCTTCAGAGCCCAAAATAGTCTTGATATATGTAGGATGCGACACCCCAAAGAGCCAGAAGCATGGCAATCACCTTGACATCGTTCAAAAAGTGTAATGAAGCCTGTAAAGATGTCCAGACATGTGGAAAAATGAATTCAAGCCCAATAGATTTATCTTAAAAGGAAAATTCAGTTTTTTAAAAATATTTATGCACTCATACATATTCCCTTCACTTTTTTACAAAAATGGATTTTAGAAATCGCAAGATTTGCAAAGAGCACACATAACACTAATTTCTAGTTCGCAGAATCAATTTTCTTTCATTTTTTGGGAACCTGATCGGTGACCATGTATGAGCTAATCTTCATCTGTATGACAAAAAGAACTACCATGCCCTATGATACCGTAATTCACATATACATTAACTTTATATATCTATTAGAAGAAAAAGAAGCTTAAAGAGACTCTGGGATAGTTAGTGACAATATGCCTTTACATGGTATTTTCCATGGTAAACTTGATCTAATTTTCTTTAGAATTCAATGTATTCGCACTCAGTACCTCCAACTTTTGAATATTCTCCACCAGTTTCTTCCGCTGTTGAAAATACTTTATTTATACTTGCAGAAAATTCCATCAATTCTGTAAGGATAAAAAGAAAAAAGAAAACGTCCTTAATGCTAAAAATTCACAGTTCAAACCACTTTTAATGGGTGTAAACTCCTATTATTCTCAATCTTTGGACTTAGGATCAATAGTCAAACGGACACAAAATTACTTTAAAAAGTTACAGAATCACATGCAAATACACTAAAGGTGAAAGTAGGGGACAATAAAATTGGGGTCCACAAATTTACCCAAACTAGCTTCAACCGACTCTTACAGTATTGTTTACAAAAATTATTTTTTTCTCCAATCTGGTAATGTACTAGGGGACCATAACCTCATGAGGACTATTAAAAATATATTTCACTGCTTTATCTTATCAAATCCGCTAGAGGAATCCTGATGAAAGAGCCTAGGAGCAAATCCCACAAGACTTTCCTTTTTCGGACTGTTAGTTGATTCTTTTCTCTCTTCCTTCAAAAATGTAATTAAAGTGCATTCTCAGCATTGCCTTCTGCAAACTGCTGAACACGTGTCCTTCATTATCATAATAAGCTTAACCTGTTTTCCCCACTTTTAGACCATGACCTCCCAAAAAACCCGACTCTGCCTCTCACATCAAACCTTAGTGGAGACCAAATTCCTAGTTCCAATAAGTTTTGACCGGCAAGAGTTTGTTGCAAGTTTCACCATGAGATAGCTCTCAACAGTTAATTCATCATTCATTCCTGCAGCAGGCCCTGAATATGTATTCATAACCATGTCCGGTTGTGTTCGAAAGGCTTTATTACAATTTTAGGTTGAGACTTTTACTCTACATCACCTTCTTTAATGTTTGGGGAGGTAGGAGGGCTCTACATCGTTTGAAAGGGAAAAGTATGACTTTCACGGAGAAAAGCAACAATAGATTTAAGCTAGGGCATGAAAATGTAGACCTATCCTTCTTACCGCTACTTGCAAAGTGAATTAAAAAGGAAAGATCCCCGATGAATGGAAACTCTGAAGTAACAACTTTCATGATTCCATAGGAATAGCGTGCCCTCTTTTCAATGTGCATGTGGCCCTCAGGGTTTGCTCCTCTAGTTGTTGGCGGGGTGTGAGGTTCCCTGGGTCATAAAAAAAAAAAAAAAAAACAAATAAAAATATTTTAGATGAGCACTTGATCATGGGACAGTTGAAGAACATGAGGTCGAACCATTGAGTTTTGACGATGCACTTCGACTCTTCCGTATGTTAGTTAGGCATGCAAAAGGAGTAGATTTTGGGCCATCCAAGGAGTATTACCGTGATCCAACGGGTCCAACGAGGAGGAAGAAGCCCTGCACTTTTGGAGTTTGAATGCGTTGCACAAATCTTGATGCAATGCGAGGCTACAGGTTTTTTTTTTTTTTTGGTCGAAATAAGGTTGGAGGTTTGAACCATAAGTTTTCGTGGGTTTTAAATTTCCTGTGAGTTTAATGTTTCCTAGTTACCACTATATATATATATATATATGGCATATTTGAGTTTGATTGCATAAGTGAAACTTTTTTTTTCAAGTGAGTGAATCCTTCAATTCAGTTCTCTATCCAATTTTTTGGTAGTGAATTTTATCAGTTCTTTATCTTGAATGGTAAGAGATTCATTTATGCTTTAGTAATGTACTCCATTTATCTCTATGTTACTTTCTAGTTTCCATCAAATGCTTGTAGGTGCTTCTTAGTCTCACCATGCATCAGTTACAACATTGGCATATTGAATGGAAAAGGAGGGTTACCGATTAGAGTAAAACGAAAAAAAAAAGAAATATCTAATAGGAATCTAAAAAAGGATACTGTGATCTATAGGATTTTTGATATTATTGCAGGACAGTATACTTATGCAGATTTGTTCATGATTGAGTATTTAAAGATACAGCTTATATTGACTTATGTGTCTAGGTCACCATTATGTTATTTGAAATGCGACTTTTGCTATTAGGGAGTGCTCCTTACAACTTGTGAGAAAAATTCCTTTGCCTCAATAAATTTTTGATTCATAACACATCACGAGGCACATTTTTTAAAATAGACTTCCAAACACTCTTAGAGGGCACGAATTGTAGTGGTTTTTTTTGTTTTTTTCAGTACAGCAGCATGAAATTTGTTCCATCGTTGAAAATTATTATTACAAATATCTCACTTGAAGTACTCTATGGTGGAAGAGAGCGAAGGAAAACGACTCAAACCTCTTTCAGTAGTCATGAAGATCACAATTGATGGTGACGATGGAGAGAATTTGATAGGCAAAAGAGGAAGAAAGAATAAGGTTCTCTCTCACTCTCTCGATTTGAACGAAAAATATGACCACTCCTGGAGTCAGGAGAGAGAAAGAGGAAGCGGAACGAGAGACAACGATGAATTTCGATATGGTGTGATTAGATGAATTTTGTCATGCGAGACCCCGCAACGCTCACCTCTTCCTCTCTCGCCCGCGCCTTCAAGCTTCTAGCCGGCCCGCCCCCTTTGTCAATTGGGCTTTAAAGTGTCGTGAGTTTCAAACGGGCCTTGACTGAGATTAATGGGTGGACCTGGAGAATTCAATTCTGATGGGTTTAAGGGAATGGGCTGTGCACAGTGGGCTCAGATGATGAGCTTCTCTTGGGCTGGGCAAGTCAGTTTATTTTCGGAAAACTGACGTAAATAGTCATGAACTATATAACCTAGTGTATATAATTCATGACCTATTTGTTTAATGTGATTTCTAAACTTAGCTAAATATGCAATGCGATCTCTAAACTCTTAATTTGTTCAACATAGTCCATGGACTTTTGTTGCATATTCAATTTAGTCCCAAGTATATATACAAATGTTCAATGGAAGGACATTAGTGAACATGTTCATATAGTTCAAGGATCAAATTAAACATGCATCAAAGTTTATGGAATATGTTGAACAAATTAAAAGTTCAGATACTATATTACACATTAGGATGAATTCAAGGTCCACATTGAAAAATTAAAAGTTTAAAGATTATGCTCAAGCCATTATTAGAATACTTAAATAATAAATCACGCATTTATTTAACGGTTCAAATTTTAGAAAAGTTGATAATAATTGTATAAAATCTCGTATGATATTAAAATAGGAAATTCAAATCGCCTTTCCAAGCCTACGCTTAGGCCAAAGTGCTGCGCACAAGAGGCAATGTTGGGATATTTAAATAATAAATCACATCTTCATATAATAGTTTAAATTTTTAAAATAGTTAACTGATTAACAAATGAAATAGTTGGGAAAATATCCCAAAACTCGTAAAATTTTTATATAGACTAAAATGAAAACCTCAACGTTTAGTAGAAGGTTCAATAACCTTTACGGTCAAGCATATCTCTACCTTTTGTATACTAAAGGAATGCGTGGTGGTTATGGACGATGAACTTTACCCATCAAATGACCTAGGTCGCCCTTGAGTTGAATTCTTTTTGTATATTGTACGAGGACGTTTCAATAGTTTAATCACTTGATTGTCATTCTTCCCACCGAAAAATCATTGCAGAGTATGTAGGGCATGAAATATACGACGAGTCAATAGATAAGATTTTTTTTTTTTTTTATAAAAACAGAAAACGACGTCCCTTCCACTCGGACATTCCCCAAAAAATTCCTTTCTCTAATTATTTTTTGATTGGGAATGTGATAATAATGCAAGAGCATCCCCATCTGATTGACCTACCTCCAGGACTAGTGATGAAGCGGGAGAGATCGATCTTTTTGTTCCGTGTCTGGCTCCAGCTTTTGTCAGAATTTCTCTGATCTTTCTATCTCCTGCTTCCAAATCTAGAGGCGTCCTGCCACTCTTGAACTGGCATTCACGTCCACGTGCTGCTGGCGAAGGAAGAATTCAAGCACCTGCAATTTATCATCTTCCTTTTTCGTTCTCATTGATCTTCAGACATTTAAGATAATACCGTAGATTTTTGGCCATGGACGGACATCAAATTGACACTCTTACTGAAATAATGCGCGAAGAAAAGTGCAATTAGAAAAAGGGAACAGCGTGACTTTCCTCGAAATTTTTGTTGGTGACGGCGAGATGCAAGGCGGCATTACCTTCGATGCCCTCCCTATTGATGACAGGTGCCTTGTTATACTTCTTCAGATGCTCCACCAACTTGACGACCACTTCAAACCGGTTGTTCTTCATGGCGAGGTGAACTGCTGTCTCCTCTTGGGCGGTTGTCTCTTCGATGGAGGCAGGCGAAGCGGAGAGCAGTTCGGTCATGACATCAAGCTCACCGTTTATGATGGCATTATGCAAAGGGATTCTTCTCTTCCGTCCCTTCACAGAGCACAGGTGTTGACCCACTTCCAAGAGCTCCTTCGTGATCTCAATATCACCTCGAGCTGCCGCGATGTGCAGTGGACTGTAACCATCTGTGTTCACTTTTTCAGCAAACTTCGGCATCAACTTCAGGATCTCTAGGACGAAATCCGGATGGCTGGCCATACAAACGACGTGCAACGGCGTTTGACCAGCTCCTTCAAGAGCCGTCTCTTCCAGGATGAGCCTGTTGCTTCCGATCAAGTCATTCAGCTCATCGATATCGCCCTTTTGAGCTGCTTCTGACAACCTTCGCTCCATCTGACATAAATCGAATAATATCAAATTAGATAATCAATGATTGCAAACTAGGCAACAATATATTCAAATCGAGTTTGGTTTAGGAAATTACCTAAATTTGACGGGTTTGATCCGAAAACGGGACCGCTGATGAGCTCAAGGCGCCCATCAAGAGTTTATGGCAGGGGAATATGACTTGACGGCAAAAGGGGCTGTTGTGGGTTAGGTGTGGCTGTGCTGGAGAAAGCTACTGGCTCTTCGAGGATTCACAAACATGGGGAAGATTCCTGTCGGAAAACCTGCAAAAATGGTCAAGAAAACACGCAGGATTTGATCGGGTCTTGTTAACAACACCGTAGAGCACAGCAGAGGGCTGTAAAATCACTGGGATCGTTGCTGGTGGTGAAGGCTAGAACGCTGCGAGGCTGTTTGCCAGAGATGCCGCGGCTGTGACGGCGTTGGTGAAGAGCTTCGGAGCTTGTTGGATTGAGGAATCCTCGTCGGGATGGTCACCGTAGCCGGAACTCATTGTGGGTGGCCTTTGAAGCTTCGCTGTGTCGGACTGGGATTGCAGCAACAGTGACGTCCAGATTGCAGTAGCAACTGCAGGAGATTGATCGTGGTAACCGGCGGATGTGCGAACTTCGGAGATTTCACTGGGAGTTGTGCAGGTGGTGACAGGACGGTGGTTAAGCAGAATGTTGGAAGATATGTCTGAAGATATCGAGAATATCGAGAATATTAATTAAGTCAAGTTAGGATTAGATTTTGATACACGTAGAATAGAGTATATAATCTTTCCTTCTTTATTGCCCTTTCTTTCACTATATATTGGTGCCTCTGTACATTGTTCAATACATATAGAAAAATACAGAAAACCTTTCTACAATTTTTCTTCTCTCGCAACAATACTTCCTTGTCTTCCTTGAATTTTCCTAATTCCTTTCATGGTATCAGAGCCTTGTTAGCTCCTTATACAGCTTCCGCCTTATGATTACCTGCTCTGTATTCTTGCTACAACAAGAAAATTTAACCTGCAAAGCAAGGTTATTATTAGTGCAGAAATCAAATCTATCAAAGGAAATCAATTGAAGAAAGGAACCTCTCACCATGGAGCAGAATCAGCAGAACCTTCCCACTGCATCCGGTGACCAAAACATGTGAGCTCCAGAAAACCAGAATCCAATTTCAGATGTTCGGGCCCAGGAAGAAGTTAATACGGCCCAACATATTCAGTGGCAATTTCCCCAGGCTCAGTCTAATATGGGGCAACCCACTATGGGCCAGCCCACGGCGGGCTAACTTTACCAGTGGCTGCCATTTCAGATGCAGCAGCCCTACCCATTATTTTTTGGGCCAAGCCCAAATGCATCATTGCCAAGGGTTCAAGGATACAACGTCCAGCCCGATGGAGGCCCACCAGCCGCAAGCGGGGCAAGCCCATCCACCGGGTCCGGTTTTTCATATGCGGGTCATATGGGCGAGTCAGGTAATTCGGGCTCGGGTCTGAATCCCTACCCGGTTTCTTTCCATACCCGTTTGCCGGGACCAACGGCCGCCCGGAGCCCGGTGACCCGCTCTACACATCGACAGCCGACGGACCGGAATTGCGAATCATCACACAGCAATTATCCGGAGCCAACAACTACTCAAACTGGTCGCAGGATTTCCGGAGAGCATTGGTCACCAAGGACAAGGATGGTTTTATCGACGGAACAGTCCCGTTTCCGTCCGACGAGCGAGCGGCACGACTGTGGAGGAAATGCAATCAACTCATCCAAACGTGGATTGGAAACTGCATCACCCCCGAAGTCGCAGCCGGGCTACCCCCGACGGAGGATTCGAAGAAAATGTGGGAAAATATCAAAGAAATGTACGGGAAATTGGATCGGGCCAAGATTTTCTCATTAACCCAGCAATTTTCAGATCTGAAGCAAGGAAACATGAGTACAACAGCAACATTCAACAAACTCTCAGCTTTGTGGAAAGAACTTGAAGCGGTCGAGGAAAAGCTAAAGGGGCCAGACTAAACATTGCAGCAGTACAGAGACATAAAAGATCGAGAAAAGGTGACTCGATTCCTCCTAATACTGAATGAATCTTACCAAGGTTTTTGCTCACAGATTCTGACGATGGAGCCCATACCACCACTCGGATGGATTTACCAGCTTGCCGTCCAGGAGGAGAACCAGCGCCTCACCACCTCCGACCACCTGAACGCCGGAGAAGGGATGGCCCTCTCCGCCTATACGGGCGGAAACAGAGGAGCTGCGACAAAGGGACAGGGAGAGAGACAAAGTGAAACCTTAGGGTTTCCCTCTGTCGAAGAGACAAAAGGGAGGATGGACGGCGCAAATCTGACGAGGAGATCCGACGGCTCACGGCAACTTCATCCACTAACTGGATCGAATGGTCCATATTCGCCTTTTGGATCTGGAACGGACGGCTCATATACGATCGCTTCTTCTGGATCGGACGGTGCTCGTGGTGTCCAATCGTCCGCAGGATCGGACGGCTCTCATGGAGCCACGATGGCACCGAATTTTAAGTCATCCAACGGCTCTCCTTTTGCCACGTCATCAAGGGGTAATTTTAAAGAAAAAAGAAAATTATACTGCGATTATTGTCGACGTCCACATCATACGATCGAAAATTGCTGGAAATTGCACGGCAAACCTGGAGAAAAAGGAAAAAGGGATCCTTCGACAATTTTGCAGGTCACAGGTCAACATCCGGACAGATTGTGTCCAACAATTAGTAATGACCAGTATCAAGAACTTCTGAAGACCTTAAAGAGATTGGACACTTCTGATAAAAGCGGGAGTTTTACAGGTACTTCATATTGCCTAATGAATTCGATTTCCAAGGATGCATGAATAATAGATTCCGGAGCTAATGACCACATTGTCTGCAATAAAAATTTCTTTTAAAAAATCGAAAAATTGCACTTACCAATTTCAGTGCAACTCTCGAATGGAAATACCACACGTGTCATGATGATTGGCACAATTGATCTTAGTCCACTCATTACACTTCGAAATGTGCTCTATGTTCCAGAATTCCATTTCAATCTCATATCAGTTTCTCGAGCTTGTGAGGAAAATTCTTGTCGAGTTTTATTCAATTCTGATAATTGTTTCTTTCAGGCCCTTTCGATTGGGAAACCGATGGGCTTGGGTAGTATCTCGCAAGGACTATATTTCTTGATCAATTTTTCTAGTGATTTCAGATTGTCTCCTGTTGAATTGAATAAAAAATCATTGTGTAACAATACTACCAATGATACAAATTTTCTTAGCCATCAAAGATTGGGTCATACTGCATCTTTTCCTTATCCTCAATGCCCCATTTGCCCCTTAGCAAAGCAAACTCGTGCGCCCTTTCCAAATAGTACTTCTCGCACTACAAGCCTTTTTTCCTTGATTCATGTCGATATTTGGGGGCCATATCACACACCACATCGTGATGGCTCACGTTTTTTTCTCACAATAGTAGATGACTTCTCACGTGCTACTTGGGTATTTCTCATACAATCTAAAAGTCAAGTTCTATCCCATTTGAGAACATTTTTTACTCTATCCAAAAATCAATTTGGAAAATCTGTGCACCGCATTCATACTGATAATGGCAAAGAATTTTTCAGTAGTGAATGCATGTCCTTATTTTCTTCCAATGGGATTCTACATGAGAGCTCATGTGTCTATACCCCACAACAGAATGGAATTGTAGAACGTAAGCATCGTCATTTATTAGAGGTAGCACGTGCCCTTAAATTTCAAGCTTCTATTCCTGAAATTTTTGGGGAGATTGTGTGGTCACAGCTGCTTATCTAATTAATCGCATGCCAAGTCGTATTCTTGATGGGAAGACACCCTTTGAAATGCTTTATGGAAAGAAACCGGAACTTCAACATTTGAGGGTTTTCAGTTGCTTATGCTACATGACTACAGTGGGGCCTCGGGATAAGATGAGTCCTCGAGCTCGTAGATGTATATTTATGGGGTATCCGAATCTAAAGAAAGGATATCGGATTTACGAACCATCCATTGGGGATTTCTTTATAAGCAGGGATGTTACTTTCCATGAAGACGTATTCCCTTTTCGTGAAGAATTATCCTCTTCTCAAGAATTGGACCAGAATACAAATATTCATCGTTTTCTTTCTGAAGAGGACTTATTCCCTGGACAACTCTACGTTATTGCACCTACCGAGCACCGATCAGAAGCTGCTACACCTTCATCTAATGAGACTTCTGCGCCAATAACAGCTATGGACAAATCAAACATGCAAGAATATGCAGAATCCAATTTTTCTCCAAAGACAACTCCTTCAACCATTGAGGATGCACCCAGGAATGCGGATGCACAGCAGAATGCGCCTCGACGATCCGGGTGTATTAGCCGTCCACCTACATGGATGAAAGATTATGTTTGTGCCTCCTCAAACTCATCTGGTACTCGTTACCCTATTTCTTCATATGTATCTTTTCATCGGTTGTTGTCAGACCACATGTGCTGCATTAGTCGAGTATCTGAGGAGCAGGAACCATCCTATTATTATGAAGCAGTAAAAGATCCGAGATGGCAAAAAGCTATGGAAAATCAAACAAGTGTCACGCCAATGGTACGCTAAGTTCACCAATGCACTCACTGCTGCAGGATTCAAACAGTCCAAACATGATTATGCTCTCTTCACATGGACAAAAGGTATGTCATCCATTTACTTGATGATATATGTTGATGACATACTTATTATGGGAAATGATGAACCTGCTATAAGAAAGCTCAAGGAATGTTTGCATTTTGCTTTCCATATTAAAGATTGGTCACCAAAATATTTTCTTGGAATTGAGATAACTCGTTCAGACCAAGGGATTTCTCTTAGCCAACGAATATATGTACTGGAAATTATATCAGAAACAGGTTTATCAGGATGCAAACCAGCTGTTATTTCCATTGAGCAAAATGTGAATTGACTACAGCTGAATATGATGTGGGACTTCAATATGGAATTGATGGTCCATTGCTCGAGGACCCATCAATTTATCAGCGATTGGTTGGTAAACTCATTTATCTCACCATGACCAGACCAGACATTTGTTATGCAGCTCAAACCCTGAGTCAATTCATGCATAATCCCAAGCGAGTCTCATATGAATGCTTTTGCTTTAAAGGTTGTGAAATATTTGAAGAAATGCCCAGGACTAGGGATTCTATTTTCTCGCAAGTGCAATATGGAAATGACAGCTTATTGCGACTCTGATTATGCAACTTGCCCTATAAGTCGACAATCTATCTCTGGTTTCTGTATTAAACTTGGAGATTCATTACTTTCATGGAAGACGAAGAAACAGTCCATTGTGTCCTTATCATCCGTCGAAGCTGAATATCGATCCATGGCCAAAACTGTTTGTGAAGTGATCTGGCTATGAGGATTACTCTCGGACCTTGGAATACAAGTCAAGGGATCAACCTTATTGTTTTGCGACAATGATTCTGCACTCAAGCTTGCGGCGAATCCTGTATTGCATGAAAGAACGAAGCACATAGAAGTTGATTGCCATTTTACCAGAGAGAAGATCCAAGAAGGCATAATTGAAGCAAGAGGAATCAGGACTATTGAACAGCCAGTAGATATATTCACTAAACCTTTATGTCAAAGGCAGCATACATATCTCCTGAGCAAGCTTGGTGTCTTAGATATATATAAGCCACCAGCTTGAGGGGGAGTGTTGGAAGATATGTCGAAGATATCGAGAATATCGAGAATATTAATTAAGTCAAGTTAGGATTAGATTTTGATACACGTAGAATAGAGTATATAATCTTTCCTTCTTTATTGCCCTTTCTTTCACTATATATTGGTGCCTTTGTACATTGTTCAATACATATAGAAAAATACAAAAAACCTTTCTACAATTTTTCTTCTCTCGCGTCAATACTTCCTTGTCTTCCTTGAATTTTCCTAATTCCTTTCACAGAAGGCAGCTTGGTGAGAGGCGGAGCAGCGACTGGGCGTGCGTGTACGAGCTGCCTCGGACCGGTGCAGCACGGCGAGGCGGAGGAACGCAGAGGCGCGTGGACGACGGCGGTGCCAGACCCGTACTCGGCCACAACGTAAAACAACTCTCTCTTGCTCCTCATCTGTCTTTGCGTATCGCTGTTATTGCAATAGTGAAGGCATGCCTTCTCTAAATTGTCAACGACCCCCCTCCGTGGTGGTCTCTTCCTTTTATCAAATTGTGAGTCTTCCCCTGCTCACACCCTAATTTTTCTCTTTCATTCAGGCGAGAAAATATTCTGTGGTTACTGACCACCAGGTCATTAGCCTATGTGTCACACACAATCCACTTAAAATGCGACACATGTCCTATGACTTGGACAAAACAAAAAACAAAAAAAACCTTCTTTTCTTTCTCCTCAAGCCAGTAGAAAAGTACTCAACACCAATAAATACTCAAATAAGTGGGAGTTTCAAACTCCATAAAAGGGAAAGTTTGAAACTCCCGCTTATTTTCTAATCGCCATGTCACCGACTTACCTGCCAAGAACTGAGTTAGTTGTGTCGTTTCATCTGCTGTTTAGACTCTTAGGGTCTGTTTGTAATCTTGCCAGTTTTTCTATTTTTCTGTTCTTTTGTTCCCAAGAGTAGAAAAAGAACAGAAATCCGTTTGGTAACGCCAATTGATTTTTCTATTCCCCGGAACAAAAAATTGTTCCCGGAAATAAATTTGGAGTAGAAATAAGAAGTAGATTTTTTCTATTTCTTATTCCGGGGAACAAAAACAAGAAACAATTTCTTCACTCGTGAAACCCTAACCTGCACCTCCTTTGTTTAGTCGACCCCAACCTGCACCTCCTTTGCTCTCACTCACCTCCGCCTTCCTCCAGTCACGTCACCTCCGGCCACCCGCCTCCAGTTGCGTCCCCTCCAGTGTGTCACCTCCGGTCCCTCACCTCCGATTGCATCACCTCCGGTCCTCCATCTCCGATCCCTCGCCTCCAATCACGTTGCCTCTGTTCGCCTCACTTCTCTTCGGTCGCCTTGCCTGGGTCGTGTCGCCTCGGGTCGCGTCGCCTCCAGTAGCATTGCCTCTGGTCCCTCACCTCCGATCGCATCGCCTCTGTTCACCTCACTTCTCTTCGGTCGCCTTACCTCTGGTCGCGTCGCCTCCGCTCGCCTCTCTTTGGTGACGTCGCTTTTGGTCACTCGGGTTCTTTTGTTTTTGTTATCTGTGCGTGGCGTGTTATGATCTGTGGTGTTTTGGTGATGTCTTGATTTGGGTTCTTTTGTTTTTGTTATCTATGCGTGGCGAGTTCTGATCTGTGGTGTTTTGAGGATGTCTCAATTTGGGTTCTTTATCGATGAGCGCGTAGGCGTGCGTTCGTGTGTGCGTTCGTAGGGTCGATTAACTCGATTCGATTCGGTTTGGGATTTTTCTAGGTTTGCTCGTTTGTCCGTGATTTTTGTTTTCTTGATGTTGTTTCTGGTTTGATGGTTCGAATGGTTTGCAGGCCTCCAATCGTGTTGCCTCCGGTCACTTGCCTCCAGTTGTGTTGGTTCCGCTGCCTCTGCTCGTGGCCTTTCTCTGGTTGCGTTGGGGTCACTTCTCTTTGGTCATGTCGCCTTCGGTTGCCCCTCTCCAGTCACCCACCTCCAGTCGCGTCTCTCTTTCACTTTGTTCGTGGGTGCCTTTCTTCTCTCGTGCTCATCTCACTTTGAATCCAGGTATTTCACTTTGATTCCTTCTCGTTGTACATGTTCCAGTT
This sequence comes from Corymbia maculata, assembly GCA_014182735.1. Lineage (NCBI taxonomy): Eukaryota > Viridiplantae > Streptophyta > Magnoliopsida > Myrtales > Myrtaceae > Corymbia > Corymbia maculata. Next base: position 16,069,211 of record CM024686.1, on the reverse strand, counting down.
GTGATTCTCACTTCAAGAACTTGACTTGAATCTTTGTCCAGTAGCCTATCTCTATTGTCGCCTTTGTCCGTGCTTGCTGTTCGTGCTTGTCTCGCCCTTAATCCAAGTTTGTGGCTTCGATTTCTTCTCATTGTACACTTTTTAGTTGTCATTCTTGCTTCTTAAAGTTGAATGGCTGTGTAAATGGATTTGGTTTGCTCTTTGGGAATTTGAAAATTGCTTGTATTTAGATTAATCACTTATCACTGATTATGTTCTAGTTGTGATTCTCACTTCAAGAACTTGAATTTTTGTCTAGTAACCTCTCTCTGTTCCCATCGCCTTTGTTGCAAAAAAACTGTTACTCAAGTACTTTCGATAACAAATTTTGGCCAAAAGTTCTATGGCCTTTGAATTATTTTTTTTTGTTCCAATGTGGCTGTTTAAAATAAGTTGAAGTCCAACGTGAAAATTTTTTCGTCTATCCTAGCAAAATGAACAAAACAACGTAACTTTCTTCAAGAAAAAATCTCTGTTTGTGGAGTTAAATGAGCTCTGTCTGAGCCTGTGGTTATCCTCCATGAGGCTCCAATTCTCGTTTGCCGTAGCTCGGGATGATGAAACCTGATGCATGAGTGAAGGAGGGAACCCGTTCTTCAAGCTTGGGGAAGGAAGAGGAGGCCTTGTTCGTGCTTCTCTCACCCTTAATCTAGGTTTGTGGCTTCGATTTCTTCTCATTGTACACTTTTTAGTTGTCATTCTTGCTTGTTGAAGTTGAATGGTTGTGTTTAGCAAATGGATTTGGTCTGCTCTTTGGGAATTTGAAACTCTTAACATTGCTTGTGTTTAGATTAATTATTTAGCGCCGATTATGTTCTAGTTGTGATTCTCACTTCAAGAACTTGAATCTTTGTCCAGTAGCCTTTGTTCATGCTTGCTGTTGGTGCTTGTCTTGCCTTTAATCTAGGTTTGTGGCTTCAATTTCTTCTTATTGTACACTTTTTAGTTGTCATTCTTGCTTCTTGAAGTTGAATGGCTGTGTTTTGCAAATGGATTTGGTCTGCTTTTTGGGAATTTGGAACTCTAACATTGCTTGTGTTTAGATTAATTATTTAGCGCTGATTATGTTCTAGTTGTGATTCTCACTTCAAGAACTTGAATCTTTGTCCAGTAGCCTCTGTTCGTGCTTGCTGTTCGTGCTTGTCTTGCCCTTAATCCAGGTTTGTGGCTTCGATTTCTTCTCATTGTACACTTTTTAGTTGTCATTCTTGCTTCTTGAAGTTGAATGGTTGTGTTTTGCAAATGGATTTGGTCTGCTCTTTGCCTTAGTGATTTAACGATTGAGGAAATTCCTTTTTGTGTATCGGTAAAGATCCTATGATCTTCTAAGATTTTGATGGCTTGTTTTTCCCTCAAAAAATGTACAGCTCCATAAGTCGGGCAATTCTTATTATGGTTGAATCATATTCGGGATGATTTCGGAAGCTCTTGTGTAACTTTTATGTTGATGAAGTGTTTTGAGAACCCCCGCTTTATGCTTCTATTGTTTGGTAGACAATGCAAACCACTTTTCTCTTACTGTTAAAGCTTTACAATGTTCTTCTCCAGCATGCATTATTCTTTTCCTGGCTTCTTTTGTTCAATTTTCTTCCCCTATTTTTGGGGTTTTTTTTTTTGTAAGGGGGGTGAGTTATTTAAGCTAATGCTTGCATTAGTTAATACGTTTGATTTGCAATGTTGCATTCGTGTTGCCTTACCTGCAGATTAACATATGGGAAGAGAGGAAAGTCTTTGGTTCAAGGGGCTGAAACTCTAAAATTGTTTGTGTTTATATTAATTATTTAGTGCCAATTATGTTATTTCCTCGTCTTCAAAGCACGGATTTGATTAAATCACTTGAGCCTGATTGCTGCCCAATTTTACTTTACTAGCACTAAGAGTAGGAGGGATTCAGGAATTTAGTATTAGGCTTGTAGTTTTAGAATAACTTGGGATTTGATTAAATCGCTTATATGTCCATATATTGCCGCATTTTGTTTTAGGAAGCTGAATACTCGATGATGAATGTCTCCTATGAAATGAGAGAGAAACATGAGTGTTATATTATATTACGTCATTCTCCTTTAGACTATATCTATATTTGTGAATTTCTCTTCAAAAATTGGTTTTCCATATATTTGATTATCGTGAACTCTCATATGATGCTCAACTAGTGAAGGTTAAATGGCATCCCAAAAAGAGGCATTCAATGCAAAGTGGACCGAGTCTTTAACCAACTTGTACGTTAGTTTGTTGGTAGAAGACGTCAAAAAGGGAAATCGTACCTCTTGTACTTATAACAAAGCGGGATGGAATAACATACGGATTGAATTCAATAAACAGACAGGACTCTAATATACTCAAGTACAGTTGAAAAACAAGGTGAACAAACTGAAAAAACAGTATTGTAGTTTTAAGAAACTACTTTCACAATCTGGATTTGGTTGGGATAATGTGAGCAAAACTGTTGTTGTCGATGATCCAACTATATGGGAACCTCACATTAAGGTATGATTTAACTTTGGTCATTTTGAGTTCTCTGTAGATGTACATGGCAAGATGTTTTTTTATGTTGCTGATCTATGTTATTATTTTGAAAACTGCAGGATAATATTGAGTGGGCAAAATTCAAGAAGGATGGGTTTCCTTAATATGCCGACTTGTGTATTGTATTTGGTGATACATATGCTACTGGAGAGCATGTAGCAGGAAATACCGAGGATTTTGTGTTGTCAGACGAACTTGGTACCGGTGGTGATGATGCGAGACGATGGTCGGGAGGACACAAGTGAACATCATGTTAATGAAGGAGTTTTTACATCCAATGGCACTCCAGTTCATGACAAGCATAACTTGGATAGAACTCCAAGTAAGAGGAGGAAAAGGCATCATTCACTTGGTGTTGCTAACACCTGCAAAGCCCTACAAGAGATGATTAAAACTAGGGCTAGTTTATCTATGAGTGGCTCTATCACCTCACAAGCCCCATCACCACCTATAGACCCATTTTCTGTATCTGCTGTGATTGATGTCTTAGTTAGCATGCCTGAGTTGGAGCAGGATCTTTACAATAAAGCAGTGGAACGAGCTTGCAATAGTGTCGCATGGAGGGAGGCTTTCATCAGATCCCCGCCTAAAAGGAGAAATGGACTCCTCCAGTGTCTTTTGTAGATGTTAAGAAATGCACAATGGATTGTGTGGGGTTTTTTTTGACTATGTGCACAATGGATTGTGTGGGGTGGGGTTTCTTTTGACTATGTGCACAATGGATTGTGTGGGGTTTTTTTTTTACTATGTCACTTATGTTATTGATTGTTATTTTGTTTTTAAAGATACTTATGTTGAGACTCTTGTATTTGTGTGGTGACTTGGATATGATGGTTTATGTGGAATTTATATATTTAGTTTGCTTTGACTCCATGACTTATGTTATTAATTTTTGTTGATGTTTTTTTTAACATATATCTATATTGATGTTGTATTTGTGTGATGGTATAGGTACTATGGAAGGGGGATCAAATAGTGTGTCTAATGGGGAGATAGCAGCAGTTGATCTTGAACGGTACTTAGAAGAGTTTGATATTGACATAATGATAGCATGGTTGTGTCTTGTTATGTTGGACATGAGTGTGCATACGAGAGAACCTATTAGAGACAGTAAATTGTCAGGACCCGAATGGATAAGGGAGATTGTTTATGGACATTCAGATAGGATATATGAAGCATTCAGGTTGGAGAGGCATGTTTTTCTAAACTTATGTGATCTGATGAGGGCAAGAGGTTGGTTGAAAGATAGTCGATATGTAAGAGTAGATGAACAAGTTGGGATTTTCTTATTTGTGGTTGGTCACAAAAGTTCCAACAGAGATGTATGTGAGAGATTTCAACGTTCAGAAGAAACAATAAGTAAGTATTTCACTAGAGTGCTGAAAGCATTAATCAAATAGTCTAAAGAGATTATTAGACCACCTTCCTTTGATGTTGTTCCGAAAGAGATTCTTGTTGATCCTAAACATAAATGCTACTTCAAGATATATTTTTCTATCGATTTTAGACAATTAAATACATGAAACTGATAATCTTGTGTAACACTATATTTTTATAAAATTACAGGGTTGCATTGGTGCTATTGATGGCACCCATATTAGTGCTTCCATCCCAATGTCACAGCAGATCCCATTTAGAGGCAAGAAATGGCATACCACTCAAAATGTGTTGTGTGCTTGTTCATTTGATATGAAATTTACTTTCGTGTATGCTGGTTGGGAATGATCTGTTAATGATTGTCAGGTTCTCTCGGCAGCACTTAAGACTCCTCGACTGCAATTTCCTTAAGTACCACTCAGTATTTATTTTGTCTATATGAATTAATTTTCTTTATGATTGCATAGCTATTGCATATCACAACAAATTTGTATATCTTTTTATAGGTAAATACTACGTGGTAGATTCTGGTTATATAGCGCTTCCAGGATTTTTAACTCCATTTAAAGGTGAACGGTATCATTTGAATGATTATAGGGGTAGTAAAAGACGGCCTAGAATAGCCAAAGAACTGTTCAACCATAGACACTCTTCATTGAGGAATGTCATTGAGAGGTCATTTGAGGCATTAAAAAATCGTTTTTTTCATTTTGAGACACATGCCTCCATTTGCAATTCGAAAGCAAGCATTTATTGTGATTGCATGTTGTGCTCTCCATAATTACATTCGCGACCAAGACAAGATGGACAAAAACTTTGCCCTATATGGAGATCCGAACTTCCCATTTGGACCTACACAAGAGGAGGTTGCAGATGATATATCACTCGAGGGAGCAGCTGAGATAAACATAATTAGGAAAAATATTGCAAACAAGATGGCAAGGGATCACAACATGGATGAGATTCCATGACATTGTATTTCTGATTTTTTGTAATGTGTTTGTAAACTATTATGAATACATTTCTTGACTTTGTATTTGTGACTTTTGTAATGTGTTTGTAAACTATTACAAATACATTTTTGTTAATTGTATTAACGTCATTCAATTCTATATTATTTTATAGAAACACATCTTATCTATTTTGGTAAAGATGGATAATCATTGATTATCCTATATTAATAGAAATTTGCTAAAATGTTGAGTTTTAGAAAAAGAAATTGACGTTCTTCAATTTACAAATGTAGCTTGAGCTTACCAGTCATTCAGAGGGGTAAAATGCAAATAATCTCTAGTAAAAGCAAATGCTCTAGCCTTAAGAATTAATTGCATCTAATTAGACAATTTTATGCTTTTGATTAAAACAAACTTTCCTAAAGAGGAATAAAAAATAAAATAAAAGGATCTAGAAAATATCTACTTTGGTTGCTTGGGTTGAGATTTGTGGTGAATGTTAAAACATAGAATCATTTTTCCTTTTATTCCAGCACACAATAATGGTCTCTTGACTATTAAAAAAATAAAATAAAATTGGGAATAGAAATCTTATTAATGGAAATATACAAAAGAGGAAAAAAATTTATATGAACTAATCCTTAATGCAAATCTATAATTAATATAATGAGATTTTGATCTTGTCAATTTTATATAATCTCTAATCTATTATTCTAATCTCTTCATTTTTCTTTTTTCTTTTTTAAAATTAAAATTGGAAATAGAAATAGAAATTTCGTGCAGTTACCAAACGCGTTTTTTTACTCAAAAATTGTTCCCCGGAATAGAAATAGAAAAGAACTATTTCTGAAAAGAAATTGTTCCCGGGAATAGAAATGTTACCAAACGCACCCTTAGTGGTCGAGTGATTGTGTTGCAGCTATTTTTGCTGGTTGGTCAATGTTACCGATATTGTTCTCTTGGGTAAAATCTCTCTGACAGAAAGTAGATGCATACAAAGGAAGAATAAAGAGAAAAGTAGGAAGAGATTCTTTTTTCTGTAACCTGAAAATATGGCTGGACGGTGTTCATATGTCGTTTTATGTAGATTCAAGATTTGCTTATCTGCTTAAAATCCAGATTAGGAAACTGATGTGTCCCTGTTACAAGGCTAACTCATGACATTTGGCTATATCTAAGTTTTTGTGCAAAAGCCCATTGTTTTAGTCGATCCAAAAGCATGAGTTGACTCGAATGTTGGCGTAAGAAGTTCAACTGAACCACTCGAATGTTGGCATAAGAAGTTCAACTGAACCACCCCTTAGCGACTTGAGCAATGTAAAAGTATGGACTTAAATCGTGTTGGGGCTGGAATCTTCAGAGCAAAGCTTTGTATGATACTTAAATTTAGTGCTAGTCATGCAACAAATCAATTTCACAGGGGATTAAAATCCATCACCTCATGAATTTCCTCAGTCGTTCTTGAAATTAAGCACATAGTCGCCTCAGAGAATCATTTAATTGTTAAATGTTTTTTGACTGGATAGTCAGCTTCAAGGTTCTGATTTCAATGTGTGGTTTTTCTTGTGCTACTCAAGAGTAAATTCTTTCTCGGCATGCTCCTCAGGCGCAGCTAATGATGCTTCCCAAAAAGCTTCTTGCAAAAACAGCAACAATAGGGAATACTGGGCGAGTATGCATGTAGATCTGGCTCCATTGATCAGGAGTGGTGTTCCTTCACTTAGAGTGCTGATGCCATTATTACCTTCCATTTTGTAGTGTACGTCTTAAAGGAGATGCCTCGGGTAATTTTGTCTCTGGATGCACACGGGGAGACTAGTTTGCACTGGTGTACCTTTGCTATATGGCACTATTTTCTGAATATTGTAACATGGTAGTAACTTTTTTTCTGCATAACGGAAAAAACCGACTAATACCTCGTGAAAGAACTGCTCTATATACAGGGATTGTTCAGTTGTCTGTTTTTTTCTCTCTTTTTTGGGCAAGGCCGCAAATACAATTGTGGCCATCTCTCTTCTTACTTTTTGCATGTCAATAAAGGCCATGGGAGTCTTATAGTACGAACCCTGTCAACTCGATGTTTTCTATCATAACTTTTGCAGTGTTCCTCATCTGCAAACGGTGATCCAGTTACTAGCAAACATGGAAAGCAATCCATTCAGTTCTATCTCAAAAAATCATTTTGCTCGAGAGGTATTAGGACCTTTCCACACCTCATTCCTCTCCCTGATGGGCAAGAAATGCAGTTGCAATTGTTACATACCTTGCCTCATGGAAACTGAAACTGATGTCCTAGTGCTGGAAGCGTACTTCAGACTTCGCTTCACTAACATAATCTTCTCTTTCTAACGCGTCTTGACAACTGCTCTGAACTTTTCAACAGGCTTCTGATTGACACATCGCTCTGCCAAAGAAATCATCTGACCGATCGACCTCCTGCAGTGCCATAATTGGCTGTATTTCACTGCTTAACTGCTGAAGTTTCAAACTGGGGATAGGAGTAGTGTGCAGACACGGTTTTTGTCCACGGAAGCTGAGGCTGTTAGGCTATGTTTTGCGTGGAGGTGTGTAGTTATCTCTTCCAACTGGTTATAATGTCGATCTTTTTCTTTTGTGTTTTTTTCCTAATGTCGTGCTGTTCTACCTCACAACCCAACCTAATTGTATGTCTGGATTTCCTTAAGTCCTACGGTAAGTTGTCAAAAGTATTTTTTTGCTAGGTTATGCACTTGGTGGAGAGTGACATGTTTTCTCCAGAAGAAACATCCTCACCCTGCTACCAAAAGAAACTGCAATATTAAGACGCCATACTCGTTTTGTCCATTACTGGCCAAATAGGCAACACTCATTTCATTTGATGCCCATCTGACCTTGACGAAGGATACAACCGAGAAGGTTATTTGGGTATTACTGATGCCAATTACTCTGAGCTTATGATTGATAATTAAACAATGGGATCATGATGCCACAGTCCGGTGAAGGTAAACTATGGCTTATTTTACCGGACACTGCATGTTGTAAAGTTTGACAGCCTTATCCAGCGGTCTTTTATGTGAGAGGAGGGACTATTCTCTGGAAATACTTATACATGGGTTTCACATTGTTGTGTGTGTGGTGTGATCTGTGAAGTAATTAGTGCATTTGGCAAAAATCTTACTGAACTTGTAGTACCTTGAAACTTAGTAGTCTGGTACTCCAGTTATGTTTGTGTTGCAATGAGTGTGCTGCACCGCTAAATGTATATAATAAAATCTATCCAAAAGTTGTTTTTACATTTTTAAAATGAGATATTTAGTGGATTGCTTATGTCAATTTGCAAAGGGCGCATTGACTGGAATGCCGGATTGATTACAAGTCTGATGGGTCGCTGCTTAAACTTCGAGTTAGTTTTCCTAAAAGATTTTTCTTGATTTCTTTACGGCGAGTACTAATCTAGATTCGAGTTCTTAACACTTCATGTTTATATAGATTCAACTATGATTTGAAAGTTATCATACCATGGCTCTAGGATCCTTGAGCTTCCTCTCGCTGAACTAGGGTCCCTGAGTTTCTTATGTGACACAGGTCTTGGTCATGCATATTAATCTGCTTGCTTCATGCTCTCAAATCTCTTCTTAGGGGTCGTACGAAATTAACTACTTGTCAATAACAGAACACTGTCCTTGCAAGTGTATCGTGGTGAAAGTATGCACGTTACCAAAAGTTGTACATGAGTAGAATGTAATGTCAAAAAAGCGACAATATGAAAAACCTCTTTATCAATGACATAATACAACAAGAACCGTCACCTCTTATGCTAAAATCATGAAAAATGATTCTGTCTATTCATTCAACTAATGGTGCGAAACCCTCCCTACTAGAAAGGTAGAAGCACGCCTCAAGACAAAACACTACAAAGGTCCTCGATCAAATTCTGCTGCCTAGCAAGCAGGATGAGGCACTGCCCTATGTACATTGTTGCAGAAATTGTTGATCTGGCCGCAGCGGCCACCAAATGAGATACCGAAGATGTGGAAGGGGAAGATCCATTCGAAGCAGTTCGCGGGAAGGCCAATGAGGGCCTCACAGCAGTTGGGCAAGAACTTGACGTTCATCTCCACCAGCGACTTCAGGAACCCGTCAGCACATCCTTCTACGCCTTCAATGACGTCCCAACATTTCATTGGATCCCCATCCTTGACAAAAGAGGATGAATTACAAAGTAAACCTACAAATATGCCGGATGAAGCATAAGCTCATATCGTCAACACCATTCTACTAGCAGCGCCCATAACTGATCTAACTAATGGAAATCCATAGCGAATTGCAATAGGACGGAAGAAATTGTCACTGAAATGTTTGGCAGACTCCATCGACATCCCCATGATGACTTTAATCAACCGGGTTCTGAAAAAGAAACTCGAAGTCCACGTTTAATCATGTTTAAGCATTGGTAATCTACTGCCATTTTGGCCGTGGCAATGCTCCTTCTCTCTGCCACTCTCCTTTCTATCGACACCTCCGGAGAAAATATTTCACATGGCAACTCCAAATAATCAAAAGAAGCTCAGTTCTGTATTTGCCAATATCCAGAAATTCTCCTGGCAAGCTCCTACAAGGTAATCGGCTCCCTATAGAATGGTGTCCCTACATATTATGAAGACATATCATGCTTCCATCTCTCGAAGACGAACATCCTGGGCCAGTGACTCGGCATGTCAATTTCGATAGCAAATCTGCATTTGCTTCAAAACAAATCCAAGTCCACAGAGTCCCGATGGATGCCAGGGAAGGGGCACAGGATAATGTCACGCTGCCCTAGCCCGGAAACACTGGGAAACGCCGCAATGTAGCTGAAAGAGATCGTATAAGCAGCGCAAACCACATGCAGGTAGTATAAATCGACCCTAGGTTTCTGAAGCTCGGACAAACGAGGAAAGACACCGACCCAGATGGAGAAAATGAGAGATGACCAGAACTCCGCCGTCACGGGGCTGAAGCTCCGTCGGCTGACGGGGACTTTGAGCGGGACGCTGAAGCCCTTGCGGGGAAGGCTGGTCTCCTGATAGTTTCTACTTCTGCTGGCCGAATTCGGAGGAACTTCCTCTTCGTTTTCTTCTCGCTCTTCTCCGTCTCCTCGATGTTGACGCTGAAGCCCGTGATGGTATTTTCCCTTTTCTAAATTATTCATTCTTTTCCAAACAAATAAAACCTTAGTTACACTTAGCTCGCATGAAGAAATTGGTCGTGCTGACGTGTTCAAGACCTAGCCGCGATATCTGCCTCCACCCGTGTGTGCTTGTAAATTGCAGCATTGATATGAGCAAGTGATGGGGCATCAAGACACAAATCATTTCGTATTATTTGTCAAATTCTCGTTTTAGCCCTAACCCTAATTATTGGCATTGTTGGTTGTCTCACGAGCTGAAAGATGAGTAGAACATTGCCCATAGGTCTTTTTGGCAGAGCGAGGAACAATAAATTGATTTCATTATATAAAATCAAGGAAAAAATCACAAAAAACTTCACACTATACCATTTATGACATATTTATATTAATTTTTTTTGGTAATATCATAAATCTCAAATTTGTACCTATATGATGCATTTATTCCAAAGTATTTTCTGTGACATCAAAAAAATCAAAACTTGTACCCGTGCAACTTACCCAAACATTTATGTGTCTGCTTACATGGACAACGAAGAACAAAAATGGTGCCGATGCGGCTCTCACAAGGCAAAAATACGTCAGCTCATTGTATTTTTTTCTTACAGACCAAAAAAATTTGTATATTTCTCTTTTCTCGTTTTCTTTTTCCTTCTTTTAACTTTCTCTTTCATTTTCTCCCTTGGTTTGACGACACTGAGGTTGGTGGTGATTAGGAGGATGGCAGTGCGACGGCGAGGGTGGTGACGAAGACAAAGGAGGAAGGGAAAAAAAAGGATAAAAAAGGATAAAAAAATCTTGACGAAAGATAAATGCGTGGCGTGGGTCTAAGTTTTGGACTTTCGGTGCCATAACAAATAAGTTTGGGCTAAATTTGTTACACGGATACAAGTTTTGAATTTTTTTTCAGGATAAATGCATTACACAAGTACAAATTTGGAATACATACATCACACATGTCACAAAAATAAGTTTTGGATGAATATATCGTAGTAGGTATAATTTAGAATTTTTAGTGGCTTTTACCCTAAAATCAAATCGATTTATACTTTGGATGAAAAAAAAAATAATGGGATTTCTTGAGGATTTTATACTTTTTTTTGTTGTTGATTTCATCGGATAACATTTTGATTGATTTATTTATAGTACAATTCTCTTCATTGAGCTAAATTTTTTTTTCTATAGAAGATACTGCATCCCGTAAGCTATTTCATTTTCATCCAAGGCTATGTTTGGTGGTTAGAGTAAAAGGTGGGATAGAATAAAATTTATCCCATTCTACATTTGTTTCTTGCCCAAGATAAGATAAAGCGGGATATAAAGGAGATATAGCTTGGATAAAAAATATTCCATAGGGGAAATGGGATAAAAGTAAATAGGAAGAAAATTAATAGATTGCCATTTCCTTTGCCACATATATATGGTATTACTGTGAAAAATTGAAATGGTTACTTGTTTTGCAATGACACACTGCACTTGGGAGGCAATGTCCCTTTTTTTAACCTAATCGCTAGTTTGGAAATTTTTATAAAGATCATGATGTAATCATTATTGTCAGACTGCTTACTATGAAAATATTATCTAGAAACGAGCGATTCTAGTGAACTCAAGAGTCAAGTTGGACATTTCCTAGTGAGCCCTGTTTTGAGTCCACGAGCCATAACTTTTAACCGCGTTCCAATATGAAGCGGATACTTAGGACTATTTCATGCATAGGTATCTATTAGTGAAAGATCATGTCGTTAATGTAGGAAACAAACTATTAAGTGTCACGACCCGACTCTCAAGTCCGCGACAACCCCTGTTCTCTTACGGTCATTTGATTTGCGACTCTCCAGGATCCGTCGCCAACCATTATTTTTATCTTTTTATTAAACGCATGCGGAAGCGAATCACAATCTCCGGTCAATTACAAAAGTAGGGATAGCAGGAAAACTCAATAAGAACACATTCCAAAGTACTGCTTTATTTATCTACTGATTAACCCTAGGAAGTTTACAAGTACAAGCCCTTACCACGGGCAGCTTCCTATCGAGCCAAAGAAACCAACAAGCCGAGGTCAATCTACTCCCTTCGAAAACGGCCACGAGCCGTTACGCGCGTCGATCCTCCATCCTACGGACCTGACAGTGGTTATTCAATAACCAATGAGATAAATCTCAGCAAGTCAAAATCCTAAGCCTCGGTTAGGAGACCTACTCGCCTCGAGTGCGCCCTGACGTGCAATGTCTCTATCGCCAGCAATTCAACAACAGAGTAACATCCAATCAACCATTGACAAACGCACGATTAGACCAAGGCTCATATGCAATTATTAATAGTTTACAATCGCAATCAAGCATCCTTACCTTGCTTTTGCCACACGCAACCTGCATGATACAGTCTATCATATGTCCATCTCAATGCAACAAGTATATCAAATAATCAGAACACCTCTCAAATTGTCTCATGCACCATGCACTTTCTCGTGTTCCATTTATTAACAACACTTTGGGGGAATTTCCTTCCAACACACAAGTTGGCAGTCTACCGGCTTAACCGGGCATCGTCCCACTTTGCATTGGGCACGGCAACGTCCGGCGCCCGACGGCATTCACAAAGAGCATAGGTCCGGCCTCTACCGCGACCCGCATCCGGCGCCCGGGTATTCCGATAATACGGACTTCGTCCACCACAGATCCCCACCGGGTGACGGGCTCTTACGTGACCACGCAAGCACATCGATTAATCATGCTCATTTCATTATCTTGTAATGCAGCCAATGCAGACATGATTCGTGCTTGTACATATCAATTCATCGCAAACTCTACATGTAATGCGATAATATTTCACACGTGGTCACACGAATACAAATGTCTTTCACACGTAGTCACACGAATATGCTGAATATACTCAACCCTAATTCACAATCGCAATCCGTGAATTTACTCCACCGAGTATATATTAAACAATATCATCAAAGGCAGCATATATACATGTATTCAACATATAATTCACGTGAGGAAAATACGAATAATAATCCACTCAATATATAATCCACGTGAGGAAAATACAAACAATAATCCATCGAAATTAATCGATACTAGCACAATTAATAAATAATGTACTTTCCAAAAATAATACTTTATTCCAAAAATATTCCATTAATAATTATTCAACAATAAATATTCAACACCCAAGAATAATATTACCCAACAATCAATATTCAACATCCAAGAATAATTAATCATCCACCACTAATTAATTAATTATTCTCCAAAAACAATTAATTAATTATTACCCAAAAATAATAACCATCAATTTCGAAATTAATAATAAATTAATTAATTCCGAAAATAATAAATAATTATTCCGAATTTAATAAATAATTATTATTTTATTCCAAAAATAATAATAATATTTATTAACACTAACCATGATTACCGGTCTAACCCAACTATGGTTAATTAACCCGACTACGATTAATTAATCCAACCAAGATTACTTTAATCTAACCGCGATTAACCAAATACATTTAATCTAACCGCAATTAATTTATTCTAACCACGATTAACACTAAACATGCTTAATCAAATAATAAAACACTAAGCATCCATCATTCAAAAGCACTAATCAAGCTTAATATTAAACTAATCACCCTAAGGGAGTTTAGCACCCTAAGCAAGGTTTAGAAAGTCGACTCACGGGTTTAGCGAATCCGACGACACGAGCGCGACGACGGCGACGAGGGAACGCTCGGGAATTTTCGACGCGTCGAGACGAGGCGGCCCGGGACCGGATCTCGGCGGCCGAGGGCGGCTGTCCACGCGACGAAAAGCCGACAAACGAAGGAACCGGCGGCACGGGGCTGGCTAGTGGACGGCCCGACAACTCCGGACGGCGGCCAGCAGCTCCGGCGACCATGCGGGCGGCTCCGGCGAAGCTGGACAGGACCGAGAGAGGGAAAAGGGAGGCGGTGCAGCAGCTGGTTCGGGGTGGCAACCGGCGAAGGGCGGCTCCGGTCTTTGGGCGGACGGCGACGGCGGGCGGAGGAAGATGGCGAGCGGCGGCGGCGAGGCAGCAACAGCAGCGCTCCGGCGTCCATGGATCTGGTTCGGTCAAAACCGAAGGGAAGAAGAAAGGGGGCGGCAGCAGCTCGGTTCGGGGTGGTCCGGTGAAGGGCGGTGGTGGCCGAGCGACGGCGAGGGTGGAACTCGCGCTCCGGCGTCCGGGCGGTCGGCGGCGCGTGGCAGCGGCGACGGACGGAGGAGGAGGAGACGAAGACGAAGCGGGGTGGTGCTGGTTCGGTCCAAGGCCGGCAAACGGCGGCTCACCGGCGACCGGGCGGCGAGCGGCGGGGACGGTGGAGCTGCGGTGGTGGTTGCCAGCGGCGGCAGCAAAAGAGAAAGCAGCAACAGCAAGCCGGCGTCACCGGAAGAGAAGAAGAAGAAGAAGAAAGGAAGAAGAAGCTGCTGGGGAGGGGGTCGAACGTGCTGCGCAAGCTGCGCGGAAGAGAGAGAGAGAGAGAGAGAGAGAGAGAGAGAGAGAGAGAGAGAGAGAGACGTGGGGTTGTCGGCAAGTGGATGGGGGAGAGAGAAAAAGAAAGTTGACAAGTCAAAGATGGGAAAGAGATGGGTAAGTGGCTGTCGACCAAGGGAAGAAACGTGAGGAAGAAGAGAAAGAAAAAGGGGGAGAGAGAAAGGGAAACGTGCGGACGAAGGAGAGGAGCCAACGTGGGGAGAAAGAAAAGAAAGGAGAACAAGACAAAACAAGATAAAAATCTAAACAAATATCTAGAGAGGGGTATTTTGGTCTTTTTACCCCCTGAAGCACAAATTCCCAATATTTGGCTCCGTAACTCGGCCCCGTTGAATCCTTTTCCAATAATTCGGGCTCACCAATAAATCCGAGAATCAATGAGACAATGTCCAATATTTAGTCTCGACACCCTTAAAAATTCGATACCCGATACCGGATTGAAATTCGTGGTTAACATCGATCAATCGCGACTTTAGTACGACCTAACTTTCGGGCGGCGTTTAAGGGCTCTCGCGTGTTTGACCCGTGGTTGATAGCTTTTCAATCCACGATCGTGCATTCGAATCAGGGCGATCCTCGGTTGTCATGTAATCACGAGAGGTTAATTGCTCACACTGAGTACAGGACCAAAAGGAAATCGGTTTAACGTCGTCCGCAATTAATATCGAAGTTGTGCGGAATCACCCGCAATCCGACCTCGTATTTTTGCCGACTCGATTTATTTCCGTTCGCTAATTGGCCTGCAACAATGTAGTATTATTCCTCTCTGATCCTTATGGTCGAGCGGCCTATCCCTGATTAAATTCACTAGTCGTACGCGTACCGATCCTTAATTGCCTTGCCGAACAATTAGTTAACTCGTGAGAGATCAATTCAGAGTACACGTAACTAACAGTGCATTGATAAAATAACCATTTCACCTATCCCGGAATGGGTCGAAATTCAGGATGTTACAACTCTTCCCTCCTTATAAAAATTTCGTCCTCGAAATTTGCCGAACTTCCAATATCCTTAAACAGATGAGGGTATTAATGTCTCATTGCATCCTCACTTCTCCAAGTCGTTCCTTTCGTACTATGATATACCAAATTACTTCCAATTCCTTTTTGGTTCCCAAAGGCTATGCATATCTAATTCTGTCAAAAGCAACTTTGCTACACCTCTCGGTTTCGAATTCTCAGTTGGACTTGTAGAGCTTTATCCCGCATACCACTAAACCAAGATACTAGTAGTGTCCAAATCGATATATCCCTCTTATCGACGACACCTCAAAGAGAAATGCAACACTGAACTTAATAATCGAATAGTCTTAGTCTTGTCTGTATCGCTTTTCTAGCAGCCTTACATTGTCCTTTATCTGCCCCTGATAACTTGACAACATCCACTAACTGCTAGACCATCTTTGAACCAGCGATTGTCCTTTCTCTGACATTATTCCAATAGACTAAAGTCTCACAAACTTGACCATACTTCTGCTATACCACTCGAATAAATTTTATTCCACAAGCATTCTCTTTTTGCCAGTCTGTGGTTCAGTTCATTTCTGCCCCTTTCGACATCCTAGAAGCATGCTAGGAGTCGCTCCTTGCTCAGGCACTCCAGCCCCGGCGTCCACTCCCCGCCCTCATCGGATCAGTCGTCATGGGCATCTACGAACTGCACCACTTCTAACAAAAGTCCCTTTTAAACATGCTTTATCTCATAGAGGTATTATCCGCAAATTTTTTGGCCTGTCCCATACCAAGCCTCACGGTTTTAACCTCATCTGAGCACCTCAAAGTACGAAACTTTCTCCAGCTCGTCAATTCATGAGCTCGTTTTCACAGGACCACTCGTCAACACTTGAAATCTGATCCACATATTTTACCTCATCCAAAATCACACAACAAACAAAAGCTATGCGAGTAAACCAAAACTCGTACGTACCAAACTTTGCATACTTTTTATGCTCTCAAATGGTCTATAGCACTACCCTCAAGTGTTGTTCGTGTTCCTCTAAATTCCTCGAATATTTCCAATATATCGTTCACGCGCACAATTACGAATTAATCCAAATAGGCCTTAATTACTCAATCCATTGAATCCATAAAAACAACTGGCGTATTAGTTAATCCAAACAACGGGATGGTAATCTCTTAGTGACCATATCACACCCAGTGTGTCATCTTCGGTATATTCCCCTTTTTAATCATCAATTACTGATAGCCCGTCCTTGGGTCTATCTTGGAACATATCGAAGCTCCTTGAAGTGGTCAAGCAAGTCATCTGTCCTTGGTAATTGATACTTGTTATGACCGTCTCTTTGGTTACACTGCCGATAATCAATGTATAGGTGCAACAATCCATACTTGATTCCTTAATTAACAATTTAACCTCAATCATCCAATAAATGAATTACTCTCAACGGCAAATTTCAAAGGAATCGAGGGTCCTCCTTGATTCCAGTAAACTCAAAACTAACCCCACCTAATGGGTTAAACTAGATTACCTTCCATTAGCAATCCATTGTAACTTGATACTTAACAAGCCAATCCCTTCCAACCATCACATAGTAATTGTACATTGCCAACACAATCACATCAATCAATTCCTTTTTGATCACTAATGACCATTGTACAATCTGAACAATCCTACCACATACAACCTTGTCCTTTGACTGGGTCAACCTGTTAAGAACCTCTTCCAAATATTTTGGTCTTAACCCTCACCAACTTAATAAAGTATTCTGCTGAAAACAAATGCGTGGCTTCCAAACCACTTAATGCATAAGCAACATAATCACATTGGGAAGTTGTACCAATAGTTACAGCCTTCGAATCCAACACTTGGCATTCCAATTATATTCCGATTTTTCCCAATGCTATTCCTCTTATCATTAGCTTTTTCCTAAGCCCATGATTATCCATATAAGGTGCAAACCATTCCACACGCAGCTACTCATTCTGCCACATCCTTTCAAGTAGTCGGGCTCTCTTGTACCATCCATCATAATCCTTTAGGTGCAAGAGCACCAACTAATCTTTAATTTCCGATTTCAAACCATCTTCAACCTTCTGACTCGGTCTACTAGATTCCCAATCATTCTATGTGCATACTTCGAGAACTCTGCAAGCTTAACCTCCTATTGCACAACTGACAATGGTTCTGACGAAATTGTAAAAATTCAATTACCTTCTGCTTTTGCGAGCACTCAGAAAAGTATTCTCCATTGAACGCTTCGTCGACAGCACTCCACTCGAGGACGGTACCTTTGGGCAAAACCCTTCCTTGGTTTACTTCCCACTACATGCTAACATTACCTTACAATTGGTACTCTGCTAGGGCCATCTGATCTTCCTTTCAAGATTCCCACAATGCAAACACTTACTTCAATTCCTTCATCCAAAAGGTTGCGACCTCAAGATTACTCGTCCTAGCCGACTTAGATGACTCAAACTCTAGGAACTGTTCACTCAACTTAAACATCGATGGATTGTCAATCCATTTTCCAACCAACGGAACTCACAAGGCGAGACAATAGCAACAACAGCGGCAACAAGCAACGACAACTTGAGTCTAAACTCACTGCCCTATCTCAATACCCAAGGTTTCCAATGCTTGTAGGATTTCATCAAATCTAGGATCCCCTAGTGCTTTCCCTTTAGCACTAGCCCATCCTTCGACTGCCCTTCCACAAAGCTCTCGAATCAGGATCGTTCGTCTAACAAAATTATCACTGAAACCTTATTTCCAACTCCACAAGGGATTAGAAATTAAGAACGACCCGCTTAAAGCCAGAGAATCAAATAAACAAACACAAGCACGGGCTGTTTTCCTAACTAACTATCCCAAAACCCATCGCACCTTATCACTCCATACATTGACCAGGCTCTGATACCAAAACCGACGGGGATGTCACGACCCGACTCTCAAGTCCGCGACAACCCCTGTTCTCTTACGGTCATTTGATTTGCGACTCTCCAGGATCCGTCGCCAACCATTATTTTTATCTTTTTATTAAACGCATGCGGAAGCGAATCACAATCTCCGGTCAATTACAAAAGTAGGGATAGCAGGAAAACTCAATAAGAACACATTCCAAAGTACTGCTTTATTTATCTACCGATTAACCCTAGGAAGTTTACAAGTACAAGCCCTTACCACGGGCAGCTTCCTATCGAGCCAAAGAAACCAACAAGCCGAGGTCAATCTACTCCCTTCGAAAACGGCCACGAGCCGTTACGCGCGTCGATCCTCCATCCTACGGACCTGACAGTGGTTATTCAATAACCAGTGAGATAAATCTCAGCAAGTCAAAATCCTAAGCCTCGGTTAGGAGACCTACTCGCCTCGAGTGCGCCCTGACGTGCAATGTCTCTATCGCCAGCAATTCAACAACAGAGTAACATCCAATCAACCATTGACAAACGCACGATTAGACCAAGGCTCATATGCAATTATTAATAGTTAACAATCGCAATCACAGGCATCCTTACCTTGCTTTTGCCACACGCAACCTGCATGATACAGTCTATCATATGTCCATCTCAATGCAACAAGTATATCAAATAATCGAACACCTCTCAAATTGTCTCATGCACCATGCACTTTCTCGTGTTCCATTTATTAACAACACTTTGGGGGAATTTCCTTCCAACACACAAGTTGGCAGTCTACCGGCTTAACCGGGCATCGTCCCTTTGCATTGGGCACGGCAACGTCCGGCGCCCGAGACGGCATTCACAAAGAGCATAGGTCCGGCCTCTACCGCGACCCGCATCCGGCGCCCGGGTATTCCGATAATACGGACTTCGTCCACCACAGATCCCCCACTGGGTGACGGGCTCTTACGTGACCACGCAAGCACATCAGTTAATCATGCTCATTTCATTATCTTGTAATGCAGCCAATGCAGACATGATTCGTGCTTGTACATATCAATTCATCGCAAACTCTACATGTAATGCGATAATATTTCACACGTGGTCACACGAATACAAATGTCTTTCACACGTAGTCACACGAATATGCTGAATATACTCAACCCTAATTCACAATCGCAATCCGTGAATTTACTCCACCGAGTATATATTAAACAATATCATCAAAGGCAGCATATATACATGTATTCAACATATAATTCACGTGAGGAAAATACGAATAATAATCCACTCAATATATAATCCACGTGAGGAAAATACAAACAATAATCCATCGAAATTAATCGATACTAGCACAATTAATAAATAATGTACTTTCCAAAAATAATACTTTATTCCAAAAATATTCCATTAATAATTATTCAACAATAAATATTCAACACCCAAGAATAATATTACCCAACAATCAATATTCAACATCCAAGAATAATTAATCATCCACCACTAATTAATTAATTATTCTCCAAAAACAATTAATTAATTATTACCCAAAAATAATAACCATCAATTTCGAAATTAATAATAAATTAATTAATTCCGAAAATAATAAATAATTATTCCGAATTTAATAAATAATTATTATTTTATTCCAAAAATAATAATAATATTTATTAACACTAACCATGATTACCGGTCTAACCCAACTATGGTTAATTAACCCGACTACGATTAATTAATCCAACCAAGATTACTTTAATCTAACCGCGATTAACCAAATACATTTAATCTAACCGCAATTAATTTATTCTAACCACGATTAACACTAAACATGCTTAATCAAATAATAAAACACTAAGCATCCATCATTCAAAAGCACTAATCAAGCTTAATATTAAACTAATCACCCTAAGGGAGTTTAGCACCCTAAGCAAGGTTTAGAAAGTCGACTCACGGGTTTAGCGAATCGACGACACGAGCGCGACGACGGCGGACGAGGGAACGCTCGGGAATTTCCGACGCGTCGAGACGAGGCGGCCCGGGACCGGATCTCGGCGGCCGAGGGCGGCTGTCCACGCGACGAAAAGCCGACAAACGAAGGAACCGGCGGCACGGGGCTGGCTAGTGGACGGCCCGACAACTCCGGACGGCGGCCAGCAGCTCCGGCGACCATGCGGGCGGCTCCGGCGAAGCTGGACAGGACCGAGAGAGGGAAAAGGGAGGCGGTGCAGCAGCTGGTTCGGGGGTGGCAACCGGCGAAGGGCGGCTCCGGTGCTGGGCGGACGGCGAGCGACGGCCAGGGCGGAGGAAGATGGCGGCCGAGCGACGGCGAGGCAGAACTCGCGCTCCGGCGTCCATGGATCTCGGTTCGGTCAAAACCGAAGGGAAGAAGAAAAGGGGCGGCGGCAGCTCGGTTCGGGGTGGTCCGGTGAAGGGCGGTGGTGGCCGAGCGACGGCGAGGCAGAACTCGCGCTCCGGCGCCCGGGCGGTCGGGCGGCGTGGCGGCGGCGACGGACGAGGAGAGACGAAGACGAAAGGCCGGGGGTGGTGCTGGTTCGGTCCAAGGCCGGCAAACGGCGGCTCACCGGCGGACCGGGCGGCGAGCTGGCGGGACGGTGGAGCTGCGGTGGTGGTTGCCGCAGCGGCGGCAGCAAAAAGAGAAGCAGCAACAGCAAGCCAACGTCACCGGAAGAGAAGAAGAAGAAGAAAGGAAGAAGAAGCTGCTGGGGAGGGGGTCGAACGTCTTTGCGCAAGCTGCGCGCGGAAGAGAGAGAGAGAGAGAGAGAGAGAGAGAGAGAGAGAGAGACGTGGGGTTGTCAGCAAGTGGATGGGGGAGAGAGAAAAAGAAAGTTGACAAGTCAAAGATGGGAAAGAGATGGGTAAGTGGCTGTCGACCAAGGGAAGAAACGTGAGGAAGAAGAGAAAGAAAAAGGGGGAGAGAGAAAGGGAAACGTGCGGACGAAGGAGAGGAGCCAACGTGGGGAGAAAGAAAAGAAAGGAGAACAAGACAAAACAAGATAAAAATCTAAACAAATATCTAGAGAGGGGTATTTTGGTCTTTTTACCCCTGAAGCACAAATTCCCAATATTTGGCTCCAGAACTCGGCCCCGTTGAATCCTTTTCCAATAATTCGGGCTCACCAATAAATCCGAGAATCAATGAGACAATGTCCAATATTTAGTCTCGACACCCTTAAAAATTCGATACCCGATACCGGATTGAAATTCGTGGTTAACATCGATCAATCGCGACTTTAGTACGACCTAACTTTCGGGCGGCGTTTAAGGGCTCTCGCGTGTTTGACCCGTGGTTGATAGCTTTTCAATCCACGATCGTGCATTCGAATCAGGGCGATCCTCGGTTGTCATGTAATCACGAGAGGTTAATTGCTCACACTGAGTACAGGACCAAAAGGAAATCGGTTTAACGTCGTCCGCAATTAATATCGAAGTTGTGCGGAATCACCCGCAATCCGACCTCGTATTTTTGCCGACTCGATTTATTTCCGTTCACTAATTGGCCTGCAACAATGTAGTATTATTCCTCTCTGATCCTTATGGTCGAGCGGCCTATCCCTGATTAAATTCACTAGTCGTACGCGTACCGATCCTTAATTGCCTTGCCGAACAATTAGTTAACTCGTGAGAGATCAATTCAGAGTACACGTAACTAACAGTGCATTGATAAAATAACCATTTCACCTATCCCGGAATGGGTCGAAATTCAGGATGTTACATTAAGAAATTACGAAAATCTTAGATTTATGTAAAAGACCATGTCATCTCTCCGGACAACCAATCACAAAGAATAAAGATATTATGGGTGGCCAACAATATTGGAGTGGAAGACTATAAAATGTACGGCACTTGTGCTCCTCTCGTTTCGTGGAAATTATTATCCTAAAAATAATTCGCTTGTATCTTTTATGAAAATGAATGGATGAAAAGAATTTCAATTGTTCACGAAAATGTCCGATATAAAATTGTTGTCGATAATGAAACATTTTTCGGTAATTAATCATTTCAAATAATTATGTCTAGAAAAATGTTTCCCATCTTAGGTTGTTTCGGTAAGTTTTTCTTTTAATCTAATGGAGATTCCTAGCCGCATGTCAAGTCCCATTCCCATCTGTGTATATTTCTAATCAGGGCAGGATACTGGAGGTGGACCGTCCAAATCAACTAAGGCCCAAGAACTAAAGCTTGGTACTGAACACAGAGCACCTCTTTTCCTAGGAAGAGAGAGAGAGAGAGAGAGAGATTTTCCCCATATGAAAAGATCAGTGCGTAGATGAAAGGAGGAGATGGAAAGAACTTCAAAGAACTTCAGGAAACGATGGTACCCCACTAAACGCCTTGTGCAAAATGAGTGGAAGATGAAACACAACTGATTCTCATCTCCTACACAAATAAATCCAGAAGTTAACAAGAGCCGATTTAAATGCGCGATTTAAAAATCCCCATAAATGAAGGATAAAACCTTTGCAATCACAAATTAAGAATGGCAACTAGATTCGACTGGCTCATATTTGAAAAATTATAAGTTCCTCCCCAAGACAGTCAAACCGAAAGCAAACGAAATCGCATTTATCTACTCAAGGATAACCAAAGTTCCCACTCTTAACGGCACTGGACTAGACAATTTCATAATTGCATATGCCACTTCGATGCTTTATGAGCTCCAAGGCAGCAATCCACATGCTTAGCACCTAACCTCATTAGACCCTGCTTTTGTTACGTAACAGACCCCATTCGACCGTATTGTATCCACTCTTTTCCCATGCCTGCGGCAAAGATGATGTCAGCAACCAAATTCGGGTCACACTGAGAAAGACACATGATATACATGGCAGCAAAACCTTCAGGAAGCGGACACGTAATCCAGATGCTGTGTACGTAGGAACCTGCAAGCAAGATTTGACGAGATCACTACGGAACTGGGGGGATGATGAAGAACCGGCAGCGACTGTCAAAATACAATATATCTGAGCCATGAGATTGCAAGCTTCAAAACAAACTATATCTCGCTGAAGACTTCATTTTCAACTATTGTCTAGGCCAAGCCAGACTGCCACAATTACTGCGGGCAAAGTCAAGTTGACGGACGAATGGACAGCGACAAACAGGCCAGAGAACCAAACAAGCGACTTTAAAATGCCAAGTTCTTTTTAATGATTTTGGCCGCATTTCAAAACCAAAGGCTAAATAAGGGAGAGATATATACGGAACCAGCAGGTGGGCAGTTGTAATCCTCTAATTTATTGGAGGAAAAAACTGCCTAAGGACCCGGATTGCAACATGGATGGTTACTAAATAAAAGCACTGCTAGTGGATAAGAAAAGGAGCAATCAAGCTCAACCAAGGACAGGCAAAATCAGGGGTGCAGGATCTCGGTACACCTGAAATGAGATACTAAAATTTTCAAATAAACAACAAATCTTTCATCCCTTATTGCAGAAAAAAGTGTCAACAACTTATTCGCTCACCAGTAAATTTCGTGAAGAAACGGCACCACAAAGAGTGACTATTATTGCACCAAACAGACTTCAGAAAAGTTGTATCCACTCGCATTATCAATCCTCCAGACAGAAAATTACTAATCATGCATTGATCTTTAAAATATTCAGCTAAGGAAGAGAAAACAGAAAAAAAAAAGACCGAAGAGCAGGAAGTTCAATTTTTGAGAAGCGTAATTTTATGAAAGGGGAACCATATCCTATGGATATGATTTAATGCCACAAAATAACAGTAATAATTTCCCTTGAAACTCCATCTAAATTGCTGGCCTAGTCCAAGATTTCTTGTCTTCCATTGTTGATATTAACTCAACTTCTGCAATCATAGTTGGTTCCGTTTGTCCAGGGAACTTTCTTATCCCGAGGAGCCACAAGACATGATGAGTATGAGTTTCTCAACCAAAGCATAATCTAAGGAGAGAACCTTTTTTTTCTGAATATAATTCCTGGAAGGAGTGATCCAATGGAATTCTTTTCGATTACCCTCATGTAACAATGTGTCGTTTCCCCGAAAAATACCCAACCATGCCAAAGAAAAATGATTTTTCACCACGTGGCAAAACCAAGAAGGCTGATCTGATACAGTTTGTACCAAGCTCCAGAACTCACGATACGGAGTCTTTAATGTCCCTCCCACCGCTCACTCCCGGAGTCTTTAATTTCAAGTCCAACCGTTCTAAAAACAAGACTTTTTTGCACTAGGGTTACTTATGACACAACCAAATAATCAAAATGAGAGTCTATTAATCTTATATCATGTGCTTTCATGAAGCGGTGAGGGGCTTGGTAGAGCAACTATAGCAGGACCATATGCCGGAAAGGAGAAACCAGAACAAATTCCAAAATTTATAATCCTCTTAGCTAACATACCCACTTCTGAACCAAGCAATTAATAGTGGCATCATACATCGCTTGTCCTGATGTCACCTGGAAACTGGTCTTCGCAGTTTGCTTCGTATGGGAACTTTAACGATGACCCCAGCAGAAAACATTTTTGGGCCGAAACACTCTTTAACTGGAGATTAACACAGGTGAGGAAATCAAATGACTTAAGACAAGGCATAATCACTTTGGTTCCCTAATAATCATTACCAACCTTAATATGCGCTTCCATTCTTGTTCGACCGAGTTCCTTTATCGTAGGCAACACTCGAAATGGAAGATTGACACCCTCCATTATTCGATGTCTACGGAATATAAGATGAATCGATTAAAAGAAAGAATGATTACTAGCATTAAAGTACTTGCACCTAGAACGAATGTTAACAAGCTCTAAATGTTAACAGATGATGCAAAAGAGGAAATGACAAGCTTACGTTTTTTTTGGTCAGAGACAAGCTTACTTCATCAGCTCAAATTCACCATCAGGAGGCACAAAGCTAACAGTTTTTTTTTTCTGACTTAAACCTCGTCAAATTTACACATCTGTGGAATGTGACATCATCGAGCTCGATTGTTTTACCACTGCAAAAACATTCGAGTGTCCGAGAAGAGAACACCAAAACAAACATATAATAGCACAAATAATTAGTGAAAGCTTAAAGGGCCAAAATCCAACAAACATAAAGTGATAGATACCGAAGAGACATGATGCCGGAAGGAAGATGATTGCTTAATAAGCTGGGAACGAATTGGTGTTAGCAAGGTCACTTGCGATGTGCATTTCAGTGCATAAGGAACTTGAACATCATCAAGCACAAAAAGCAAGAGTCTTTCGATTTGAATGAACTTATGGGTGACAGACTACCTTTTGATAGGACCAGATTTGATCTGTGACTCTTTCGCAAGGCCAATTCTGTCTTTAAACCCGCCCAACTTCATAATAGGCATTCCGGAGAGAAAGCACTTCATAAGAATCTTCCCCGTCATATCACGACGCAGGACACTTCCTGTATTTACTGATTTGTGGTGTGCAACAAAAGAAATCAAGGTGGTGCTTTGGAGCCAAAATATTGGACCTACGTTTTGAAGTCATGAGAATATGCACACTTTCCACGACATCAAGAAAAACATGTAGAAATGAAGTTCGTGGTCACATATCATGGTGAAATCATGGATAAGAACAAAAGCACAAATTTAAAGTCACATCTAAGCTAAAAAGCTTAAAATGAGTCAGCTTAAAATTAAGATATAAGTCATAAATAAATTCCAACCTAAAATGCTCATAATAAATGGAGATGGGTTTAAAGTGACCCATCTAACCCACTTAAGAAACTTCCTTGTTTGAATGGGTCAGCTTAAAACTTCATAAATGGATCTCTCTTTCTCGAAAAGTTTGTGTCTCAACCTAATAGCATGATTCCTCCAATTTTCAAGAATTTTCATGTTTTCCATGCTATTCCTTTCAAAAAGTTATGAAGAATTGAAATAGATATCACTCAAAAAAGTTGTCGAAGCTATGAGATATACACTCCAAATTTTTTTGCCAATTATGCTGATTTAGTCCTAAACTTATTTTTTCAGCCAATTAATTTTTTCTAAATTTTTTGCAATTATGTCATTTTAGTCCATTTGGCCAAATTTGGCCAGCTAGCGCTAATTGGCCACCAACTAACACGAGGGACTATTTTTTATGAATATTTTATTTTTTGAATTTTATTGTTTATTGACTTGGGCTATAGCAAATGGCATTTGCGATTGAATCTACCCATAACCAAATTTTATTAATGGTTACTGTAATTGGGGGATTTCGTCGCATCATTAATGAGCTCGATGTCATTGACTTGCTACATAAGGGATGTGAAAACTGAGAAGTGAGATGGTCCTCTTCACAGCTTTTTATGGAAAGAAGCGTAATTGTGCATGACCACTTTTTCTGTCCATACCATGTGGTTGAATTTATGATCAATCTATTTTGGGATGGTTGAGGTGTGGAATTTTTAAGCTTGGTGTTTTGAGTCATGCGATAGCAAATGTTCTGGCTTTAGAGAGGTTGTTTGTGACTTTCATTCGGCAGTTGGATTCCAACAGTAGGCCTTGAGAGGGCCAGCTTGAATATTAAGTTTGTTTGCAAGCTGTAGTCTTGTTGCGTGAATTAATGAAATTGAAAGAGTAGTTTTTCAATTATCTAGCAATTTTTTCTATAATTAGATCAGAGCAAGGGGCCATTTTTTCAGTCATTTATACATTGTTGTGAGAATGATTCCTGACCAGTTCTTTGTTTAATAGGAAATAAAGATTGATGATCTAGAAACAGACCATTTTGTCCTTGTCCATGGAGGTGGTTTTGGCGCGTGGTGTTGATACAAAACTATAGCGCTTCTTGAGGAAGGGGGTTTCAAGGTTACTGCCATAGACTTAACTGGTTCCGGGATTCACTGGTCCATGTGGGGGTCCAAAATGTCATTAAAGCCCTCGATATTCTGGGTCCCCACTGAGAATGAAAGTTGACATCCTGTTCCCATCCCTTTTTTAAAATTTTATTTATTTATTTTGTACTTTCTTTTCTCTAACGTAGCATCCATGCGCATCGAATTTTGGCTGATTGACATAAATGACACCTAATGTAGATAATCTTTTGTAATTTTATTAAAAAAAATTCTTGAAATATGATACAAAATTATGATTGTTGTAAAGTCATTCTCCAATTGCCACAATTCTGCTAGACATGCATGTGCATCATAAAAACATATCACTATATCATATAGTGAATTTCCCATTTGGGGCCTAATATTATCAAAACCCTTAGTTCTCCAGACCCCTCGGAACCGATAGTGGCATTATTTTAGACCATAGCCACCCCTTATTTTATCAAAATTCTTATTTTTATTAACATGTGAGTAATTTAAAACTTCAAGAACTTTCACGTAATTTGCACGTGAATTGCACGTAACTTGCACGTGATTTAATTTCTTGTTGAGCATTCTAGGTTTTGAGAAAAGAAAAGAAAACGCGAGGAGCTATTTTGTCCACAAAAAGCTAGGGCCCGAGGGATAGAGGATTGGAGAGAAACTGAAGAAGACGACTGTGGCCCTCGCCGGCCTTAAAAAAAAAATCAAAAAAATCAAAAAAATTAATTAAAATATTAAAATAATATTTTTCGGCTGCCACGTCAGCTTTTCTGGCAATGTGGCACTCAAAGTGATCGATTTTACTCCGATGTGGCACTCAAGTGATCGAAAAAAAGTTTTGGCACTAAAGTGAGCGCCGTACGAAAGTAATGACACTCCTAGTGTACTTATGCCCATTTTTATGGTTTAAATCTGCATAATTCATGGGAGATTTGTAGAATGGCGTGCGCTACCCGCCTTACCCCGACAAGGGTGAGGGCCACATTAATGCGATAGCCACTGTCATTATAATTCTCGGTATTGCTGTATTCATTGGCGATTGGATCTTCATGAGGATGTGTAGGCACTACTCGCCAGTGGTTGAGGAGATCGAGCTTGTGGACGTGGAGGCGGTTGCCACCTCCGTCGCCGACTGAGGTGGTTGAGGAGATCGAGGTTGCAAACCTTTGGGACACAAATTCCTTACAATTTCCTTTTTTATTTTATGATGTGATCTCATTAGAAATCATATAAAGACAATTCCTATTTAATATAGCTATTTGTGCAAGTATTTTACGATTAAGAAGCAACTGTCTTTTGTATAGATTGTGTATTAATCTACTATAATTATAGGATACTCTATTCCCACAAATTACTGCATTTATCCGAGTGATCTATAAACGACGAAAATCTATCTTTTTCCTGTCTCTATCTCGATGAGACGAAACCAAACAATTGTTCGAGTAAGTCTTGAACGAGCCCCCGAAAGCTTAATAGCGTCCCATCCAGGAATATGAGCGAGTCCACCAAGAATATAAATAACCCCTTGCATCAGTCATGATAGGAAAAGATATTCACAATGATGGACAGCTGTTAAACAATCAGGAAGTTATGATAAACTTATTGATTAATCAACGTTAGTGGGAACCATGTTTGATCCATTATCAGGCACAAAACCAACCTGATAAGTATCTCTCCCATCAGCACTTTCGGTTTCATACTCATGGAAAATTAATTCTTTTAATTAAGGGACTGAACAAGGCAATTCGATAAATTAATTCTTTTAATTAAGCAAAGTTCAATAAACTCAAATGCGCACAAATTAGGGTGGAAAAAGAAATGCCATATGACAGGCTTAATGTTATGGACTTACCATTGATTGTCTTTGCCACACAAATGATGGATACTTTATCCGTCTTTATAGAACCGGCAAGGGCCATCCAAATCCCGTAACCTCAAGCATCCTTTTGCGACAAGATGACAAGACTTTTCTGTGCTGGCCACATCCAGCATGCTCTCCAATGATTCGCACCAAAGCAAATGCAAGCTATTCAAATATTGTGAGTTTGACATATTGATTAACCTTTTTAAGGGAATTGCAGTCTTTGATGAACAATTTCCGCAATAATTTTAATTCTCCCAAATCCAGACTCTCACTTAGCCGCAGCAATCCATAAAACTTCAGTTCCCGAATCTCCTGCAAACACGACAGACCGGACAGCGCACTTAGCTGCGGCAATCCATACAAACTCTAGAACCCCGCATCTCCTGCATACACGACAGGCCGGACAGTGCCTTGAGCAATGGACACCAATTTATTCTCAATTTATTTAGAACTTAGAACTCGGTGCACACTAGCAATGACATCACACCTGTCCTTGTATGGACGTTCGACACCACGGTAAGCCTACTGCTACGTGGAGACGGCAGCCATTCGAAACCCCGACGGCCAGTGAGCGTCCACAACATTTGACTCGCGTCCTAGCCTGAGTCTGAGCTACACGTCGGCCAGCTGTAGCGCTGCTGCCGTGCCAGTGCCTCCAACACCAGCAGAGGAGGAGAGACAGGATGATGACCGCCGTTGCGAAGCTAATAGCCAACCTGACTCTGGTGTTAATGTGGCATTCATTGTGCACACGGTAAGGCAAAAAAAATTGTTTATTTTATGGGCATTTTTCAACTTGTTGGACACACTTCATATCCAAGAGAAAACCCATAATAGAGGGCAAATGAGGTTTAATCCTACCCGGTACTTACACGCAATTTGCACATCACTTGCACGTGACTTGCGCGTGAGAAAGGGGTTGATTCATCATCCTACATCTTATAACTAGATTTAGCGATGCCTCATCTCTCGATTCTCTGGTCTCTCGATGCTCTCTGTGTCGCTCGGAAGAACATGCCTTATATAAGAAAACCCATAATAGAGGGCAACTTGTTGGACACACTTCATATCCAAGAGAAAACCCATAATAGAGGGCAAATGAGGTTTAATCCTACCCAGTACTTACACGCAATTTGCACATCACTTGCACGTGACTTGCACGTGAGAAAGGGGTTGATTCATCATCCTATATCTTATAACTAGATTTAGCGAGGCCTCACCTCTCGATTCTCTGGTCTCTTGATGCTCTCTATGTTGCTCGGAAGAACATGCCTTATATAAGAAAACCCATAATAGAGGGCAACTTGTTGGACACTTTATATCCAAGAGAAAACCCATAATAGAGGGCATATGAGGTTTAATCCTACCTGGCTGAAGCAAAGAGATATGGTCGACTCTCTGCAAATGATCTGGGCTCATCTTTAAAACACTCGAAGCTGGCTTCAATGAGCTTTTGTAGTTGTGCAGAAAAGATCAGTGAAAGGCGACGATCGGCGGCGAAGTCCGAGAACAACGGCTACCTCCAACGGTAGTGGACTGCTCCTCCTCTCTTCTGTTCACCGGCAACACACTCGAAGAAGAAGAAACCCCGAAGAAAAACCCCCAGATCGAAAACCTCTCCGCAGACAGCTAGAAGATCCAGCCTGCTTTTCTTCTCAAAAACCGGACCGGCTATTTTTGACAGTTCCTTCAAGTGTCGGTTTGGTAAGGTAGGAACCAAACCGACTAATATGTATTTTTATAAATTTCTTACAAAACCTTTAATCTTTCCTAGTTTCCTAGAGTATGGATTTTATGATGTTCAAAATTACGTTTTACTTTACTGGAAAATGATATTTGACACTTTGCTCTATGATCTTGAAGCTTGATTGTCATTATGATGACAAAACATGCAACGGACAGTAAAGCCAAGTTCAAGAAGAGCTCCCTCTAACAAAAGCAATATATTTTCATCCTCGGGAAGTGATTGAAAATTGACATGCCGATATTGCTTTTTTGTGATAGAAAAAATAAATAAGAAACTAGTTTTATTAGAACTAGATTGTATTAGTTGATTGGTCTCAGTCTTGAGACCAGCTGGTCCAATCCTTGATCCCATAAATTGAAAACCAGTCTTCTCAGTCTAATTCCATATTCCTTGGTGGGACTAGATCTGGCCAGGACCACTCTATTTTTGAGATTTCTAGGTTGCAAGGCCAGAATTAATGGGGAAACTATAGGTTTGACCTTTCCTTTTTTGGATCTTCCAAGTTTTCCCGGGACTTCTTGAAAATTGCATTATGCTCCCCTAGAAGAAATGGTATTTACAAATTGGCACCTACCAGCCCGACATTGGATTGTAATTTATGTCGAATAGAATCGATAGGATTTACCACTCGAGCTCAACTAGACTCGATGCCGATGTTAGTACTCAAGCCTTGGCTCGTTCCAACTTGACTTCTTGTAATTGAGCTTGCGTTCATTCAGACCAAGTCTTTTGGTGGGCTCAATTCGTTCATACAAATTCACCCTTCGATCATACCTCTGTGATTGCCCTTTTGCACTTTCAAATGTACATGAGGACTAAATTGACTACAAAAAAGATTAGATTCTCTTTATTCGTTCTAGAGGTAATTATCTAATCATTTTTAAACTTATTGTACGGATATTAATTCAATTCTAAAATTTTCCAATTTTGCTAATGTAGAGGTTGTTGACACCTAAATTTTAGCGATTTGTTTAAGTGTTTTTTAATTGCATTGGAAAATTATGGATTAATTTCTAGCCCCTTAACAAAAAAATATTTTTCATTAAAATTGCATTGCATATAGACATTAGGAGCACTTGCATCACTAGTTTTAAAATTTATCAAGAAAAATAAAAAAAAATAATTTTTTTATAAAAAATAAAAAATAAAACGTGGGTCCGGGCCAGGGCTGAGCCTGCCCGGCCCCTTTCTCTTCTTCTTTCCCTTCCCCGTGTGGGCCTGGCCCAATTTTTCTTTCCCTTCCTTTCCCGGCCCGGCCCGTCCGTCTTTCTTTTTCTTCCCTTCTTCTCCCGCGCGTAGAAACAGCAGCCTGCAGAAGGGAACTAAAAAATGGGAAGCAAGTGGCAGCATGGGCAGAAGATGGAGATGGAGTGATGGTGCAGGTCACACGGCAGCAGAAAATCAGGGGGGTTGGGTTAGGTCGGCAAAACCAGAACAAAAAGAAAAAAGAACGGAGAAAAAGAGGAGGAGAAAACGAAAAAAGGAGGGACCAAGGAGGAAAAAAGGAAAAAAAAAAAAGGAGGTCGAGAGGGAGAGAGAGGAAGGGGAGATGGTTTTCTTATTCTGGAGTGGAGGTTTCTTCTTCGGGAGGGGTTCTTCTTCTGAGCAGAGACCGAGCAACGACAAAACAGAGGGGGATCCGAGAGAGCGGAAGGAATTTGGGGGAGCTCGAGAGGTTAGCTCCGAACGACGACTAGGGGGAGCCTTAGCGGCGCACAGACCCGTTTGACAACCTTCCCGGCGACGTCCTCGAGCTGACCAGGTAAGTTCGGCCCCGTCTTTGCTCCGTTTTAGGCGCACCGGGCCGGAGCTCGCGGCCGTCCGGCTCGCGCAAGCTCCGGCCCTTGTCGCCCTTACATTTAGTTCCTATATTCTTTGTATATCGTGTTCGATACCCCCCAAGGCACGTTCGAGCCCCGGTTAAGCCGGAAACCTTAGGATTCAGTAGCGCACCCCAACCGTTCGACAAAATGCCTGAGAGAGATCCGAAAAGTTAGTTCGTGTTTTAGCTTAGAATCGACCCGTGCTTGCATACGTAGCTGCTGAATCGTGTTTTTTGTTTGCGTGGTCACTGTGTTTTAGTGTGGTCTTCTCAAAATAATCGTGCGTCATCGGGGGATATTGTCCTGTGAACGGATTATCGGTCGTTGGAAAAGGTGGCCGGTGGCGATCGCCGCAGGTCGAGTGGTATGACTAACGAGCGATGGTGGTCCAAGCACCGGATAGCTTTCGCCCGAGATGATATTTGCTGGCGTCGGTTCGGTGGAGGAAATCGTCGGACGGGAGAAGCTGCAGGAGCTTCGGTCAGGCGTGCATGGGAAAGTATGCAGAAGAAGAAATAAAGAAGAAGACCAAAAAGAATAAAAAAATAAGGAAAGTGAGAAAAAGAAAAATTGAAAAAAAAAGAGAATAAAAAGAAAAGACAGAAAAAGAGAAGATGGGGGGAGTGTCGGGCGTGCATGGGGGAAGAAATATGCATGCAGAAAATGACGAAAAAAAGATTAAAAAAAGAGAGAAAAAGAAAACAAAAAAAAGGGAAAAAACAAAAGGGCTAAAAAATAGGATATGGGCTTCGCCGAGGGCCCGCTTTGGTTGGGCCGAATTTGTCACGGGCCGGGTTTTTTAGCTGGGCTATAAAAATAGAAATCAAATTGGGCTTTTTTAGAAAAAAGAAGAAGAATTGTTCATGGGCCTTCCTCGTGGATTTAGGCCGGCCCGTTCCTTTTAACCAACCAGGACCAATAGGGTCCCGGTCAGCTTAGTAGGGCCGGGTCTTTTGACCCGGTCCGAATTATCTTTTTAATAATAAAAAATATATAAAAAAATTCAAAAATTCAAAAAATATTAAAAACATTAAAAAATCATTAAAAATTTCGAAATTTCAGAAATTTCATGGAAAATTCAGAAACCTGAAAATTTATAAAAAATTACAAAAAAATTATTTTTTTATTTATTAAAAAAAGTTGAAAATTTGAAAATATTGAAAATTCAAAAAAAAAAAAAATTCAAAAATCCCAAAAAATCCAAGTTTGTTTTAGAGTTCCTTGAGAAGTTCTAAAATAATTATTGGACAATTTTCTCTAAAAAAGTGTCGAAAAATTATCGGTTTAAGATTGTGCTTAAAATTGAATAAGTCCTAACGGCTTCACCATGGGGTTTTAATTTTCGGATACAATTGCCCTTGAATGCACACTGAGGATGTGATGATTATAGTTTCCCCTTTAGTTTAGTTAGGATTGCTTAATGCTAGGTGTTTATTTTCGATTACAATTTATTTAATGCTTTCTTTAATTGCTGATTATTATTTTGATGATTGCGTATCCACATGATCACCTCACATGTTAATGGTTAAGTTTAAAATCAATCCAAACTGTCTAACAAAATTCTTTTTTGAAATGAACAAAATTAGGTACCAAAATGCCACTAATTGGTTAATTAGTGTAATTAAGTCCCCAATCCTAGCATCTCTGGTTGCGTAAAAAGTGAAGTACACTCCCATGCCCTGCTTAGTTTCTAGCCGACCTCAATAAGCTAGTGACGACTTCTCATTTGAAATTTTCATGAACACTTAATTTCACGAGGGGTATGGACTTGAAAGAGCTTATGTCTAATGAGGGTCTTGGACCCATCTTCTGGACAATACCCCTAAACCTATTTATTTAGTGATTTCTTTCCCCACGAGACAGAAAAAATAGGTCGCGATAGAGGTCTATCTTTGCACAAAATTTCAATGAAGTACATTCGGCCAATTGTCATAAAAAATTGTTCACTTGGCATTTAACCATGTCTGGTCATTTCATGTGACATGCTAGCATGGACAACTTGTGGATCACCACATCAATGACTTCTAGGAGCAATTGGCCGAAATGACTACATTAGAATTCTATGCGAAAATTTAGGATTACATTGTCAAAATCGAAAATTTCGAGATTGAATTAGTAATTTTCATTTGTTGTGAATTGATAAATTTAGAATGCTAGAAGGTTCTACGTTGTGATGTATCTTATCATCTCAGATAGGATTTGACGATGGAATAATGCATTGTTCATGCGTGGGATGGGATGGCATGGAAAGGGTGTGACATCCTGAAATTCGAGCCCTCTAAGGGAGGACTGAACGTTAATTTCGCCAGTGCATTGTTGGTTGATCTCACTCGGAACTGATCACTCCTGAGATACTGACCTTGAGGGGAAAGGCTAATGAGGACAGAACTCGTGCGACTAAAGAACTTGACCCGAGAAAACGACTCGGCCGTGAGACTTGCGTAAGGACGATCCTCAGTAGTCATGCGGGCCGATTTCGGGGACGACTAGAAGTCGATTCGCGGATAGAAATAATGGGACGACGGGTGATTCCGTCTACCGTTATCGAACCCGCGAATGGCCCTATGTCGATCCTTGATAATCGTGCACTTAGAAATAAGAATCGATCCTTCGCAATTTCATGTAGTCAAGGACGTCCATGTGTCGAGAAGTCTTGAACGTGAATTGGCACGAGTCGGTTACGCGCGAATCCTCGAAGCCGCCTGTCAGTCTGAGTAGTACCAAAATGGCATTCGGGCGAAATTGACAAGGCATGAGAATCCAAGATTGGACTTCGAATTTTCGGGAACGTCCAAGACGGACTTTTGGACGATGCTTCCTCGACGGTCGGCGGTGTCGGTTGAACCGAGTTTTTGAGAAAGGGATTTCGGACCGAGGAAACGAGGAAACGAGCCTACGAGGACGTGGGCCGGGCAAGAACAGGTTTGGGCCTCACGCCCAAGGTGGGACACCACCATGGAAGGCCCGAGGCAAGCAAGTGAGCCCGTTGGGCCAAACCGACCCTTTACCCTTCCTAGCCCATTGTCTAAACCCGAGCCAATTCGAGCCCAATAAATTCCCGAGCCCGTTCCTATTCATTTTCCAGCCTTTTCCTAGGCCCGTCCTCCATTTTCAGCCCAAGGACAGATTGGGAAATGTGCAAGGTGGAAATGACCAAAATGCCCTTGGATATTTTGAAGAAAAGTCAAAAGGAAGAGAGAGAGGATGAGGTCATTGTTTGGCAAGTGGGGCAAGCCTTGATGGCTTGGATAAGGCTTATCCTTCAGCCTTCACTTCACTCTCTCTCTCCTCTTCATCTTCTCCAAAAATCGCATGCCCCTCTCTCCCCTTCTTCCCTTGCCTTCCTGCAGTTTCGTTTCGATCTCTCACCGAAATTGGAGTTGTTCGTTGCCTTCCCGGTGGAATCTCGGGGCGTGCCACCCACCGTTGCGCTCGGGAGAGAGAATCCGTACGGATGACGTCGACCGTTAGTCGATCGGAGCTACCGTCCGATCCGTACGGCGGCCGGAAGTCGGCTGTTTCCAAACCGCCTACTGTAGCGTCGCCCTCTGCACAGCTCCGCCTTTTCTTCCGTTTCTCTCCATTTCTGGCCAAACCACCACCCATCCCAGCCACAAGTGGTTCCCCCTCAACCCCAGGTGCCGTTGGTCGCTGGCCCGCCGCTCGCCGGAGCTCCGGGCAGCCCGTTCAACTCCGGTCGGCCGCCCCCTCGTCCTCCTCCCAGTCTTTGTTTTCGAAGTTGGGGGTGTGAGCGAAGCTTTTGCTGTGATTTTGTCTCGGGACCGCCTTGGAGTGTCGTGGGAGAAGTCCTCGGGTGTCGGGTTTGTCGCCGCCGCCGCGCCGGTGTCGCCGGCCCGCTTAACGGGTGAGTTTAGCTCCTAATCCCTATTTAGTGCCTAAACTTGCTTAGGGTTGGGTTAATTAGTGTTAATGCTGGTTTAGGAGGGTTAATTAAGTGTATTAGCCCTAAGATAGGTGGTTAGATATTTGATTAAGATTAGCTTAGCTTAATCTTGCTTAATTATGCTTGATTATGCTTAAATGATGATTATGTGTGGTTTATGTGTTAATTAAGCTTGCTTAGCTTAATTGATTGATTAATTTGTGTTTAATCAATGTTTTGTTTAATTTCTGAATTTAATTTATTATTAATTGAATTTCGGAAATTACTTGTTCATTGATTCTTGTTCATGGATTAATGTTCATTGATTTCTTGTTCACGGATTCGTTCATGGCACTTTGTTCATCCGGAAGTGAAATTGTGCATAATTTCATGTGCCTTGATCATATGAAGTGAATTGGATGTGGCATTGCATAAGCATCCGCTTGAATTGTATGATTTTCACAAAAGAAAGAAAATGATTTGTCCGAGGGACTCTGGAAATGGACCGCCTTTATGAGAAAGAAAGTGATTTGTCCGAGGGACATTGGAAATAGACCGCTTTTATGAGAAAGGTGGGAAAAATGGTTTGTCCGAGGGACACCGAAAATCGATTGCTTTTATGAGAAAGGATCGAGGTTTTATATGCAAGCATGTGTGCATTGGCTAATGCTCAAAGATAATAAATCGGTTGTGATGGTATGCTTGCGTGATCACTAAGTTGAACCCGCCGCCCGGCCGAAGTTCGGGGGTGATAGTCCGATTTATCGGAAACCCGGCGAGGGCACGGAAGGGCACGGTTGCGTCTGCGGAGGAAGGGCGCCGTAGCGCCGTGGCGCCTCAGTTGTGAGCCGGATGCGGAGTCGCGGTAGAGGCCGGGCCCATGCTCCTTCGGGAATGCCGTCTTGGGCGGGGGTCCCTTGACGTAGCCGCGCCTCATGGGGAGGGCGATGCCGGCTATGCCGGCAGACACCGGCGAGAGTTCGGTTGTAGCCCGAGGGGCGTAATAATCGGAACACGTGTGGATGCAAGAGTGCATGAGAAATATGGTATCACTTGGTTCCGATTATGCATGAGGTGATCACATCATGATTTATGGCACGCACACATGAATTGATAACGTGCAGGGTATGGCAATGGCCAGGTGAGATCGCTTGTGGTGAGATTCGCATGTGATTGATGAACTGCATCATCTAACGGCCATGTGCATTGCGTGTATTGTGCTGACTTATCACGTGCAGGGTATGGCATACCGGGTAAGGTTGCATGCGAACCGACTATATGATTGTTGGTTGCATTGCTTGAGGTTTTACGTGCAGGGTATGGCATACCGGGTAAGGTTGCATGCGAACCGATTAATTGTTTATTGGTTGCCCCTGTCTGTTGGTTGCTTGCGGGTTGTTGGTTGTTTGTTGTTGGGTTGAGTGAGGGGTGGTTTTGGAGAGATACCCCAGGTTGAGTTGGTGTACTAACCGGGGCTTAGGGGGAAGAACTCGCTGAGATTTTATCTCAACCCGTCGTGGTTAACATTTTTCAGGCCCCTAGAATGGCGCACCCGCAGTGGAGAATCCTGCCCCCGTTTCTCCAGTGATCGACTTGACGGAGTCGAGTTTGATGGGTCCGAGTGACCGTGGTGTTGAACCCGAGGGTTCATTCTGTATAGCTGGATTAGCCTAGTTTCTTTTTGGCCTGGCTTAGAGGATGGATCGGCCCCTTTTGTCGGGCTTGTAATTCAAAAGATAATCTTCCGTTGGTTAATCTAGTAAATTGTGTAAATGAGTAGTGATGGTTGTTCTTGTTATTCATCCCTCTATCCCTGATTGATTGATTGATTGATTGTTGGACTGGGGATGGTTCGTCTTCTGCTTGCGCATAACAAAAGATTAAAATGAATGGTCGTCGACGAGTCCTGGGACGTCGCTTTCAATCGACCAAGAGAAGGGGTTGTCGCGTGCTCGGGGTTCGGGGCGTGACAAAGGGCTTTCGTCCTTGATGGTCGTTGAGCTGGCGAGTGATGTTAATTGTCGAGATTAATTTAGGAAATGGGCATCATCGATGTGAGTCAGACGATTTGCCACTTTCAGGCTTCCATTCATTCTCACCACCCATCTCTATCCGAGGCGATAAATTAACTTAGGAAATGGGCATCATTGATGTGAGTCAGACGCTTTGCCACTTTTAGGCTTCCATTCATTCTCACCTCCCATCTCTATCTGAGGCGATGACTTACTACTGCCAAGTATTTGAGAGCCAGTTAGAAAGAAATAAATGGACTTGAGTTGATACTTGGGGCCGGGTTTGATAGGTGATCTCACAACAATATCATCGTCCTCTAGGCCCAATCGATATGAATCAAACACTGTGCAAAGGACCACTCTTCTCCCATGATATTCATCGTCCTCTAGGCCCAATCAATATGAATCAAACACCGTGCGAAGGACCACTCTTCTCCCATGATATTTTGATGTCAACATGTACTGCTATATGTGATTGTCTTCGAGTGCGCTTGGCCCAAATTCATTACAAGTTCTGTGTTTTTACACGGTTTAGCGAAAGAAAGGTTCAATCATTTGATGGTATTTGACTTCCATTGATATATTAGCTCTCGGTGCAAACTAGCATCTTTATCGCGACTCCTTACTGGCTCCTGCATAATTTTCGTGACCTTTTTCTTCAGTAACTTCTTTTTAAGCATACTTGCATGATTCTTCAAACTCTCTCTCTCTCTCAATCGGCGGCACCGATTTTGTGCCTGCAAAGAAAGACACTAGAGGGTAATGCGGGCTTTGCCATTACTAATTGATTGTTCGGTCGAAAAATCCTGCTGCTAATGGTACCGATCTTTGCTTCATTACTAATAAATTATGAGAAGCATCAGGCAGTGACTCAAGAAACACCAGTGAACAGCAGAGCGCCTAGACACCAGATGGATGCATTTAGGCACAGTCAAAAGTTAATGTATATGTGAATTATAGTATCATAGGGCATGGTACTTCTTTTTGTCATACAGATGAAGATTAGCTCATACATGGTCAATGATCAGTTTCCCAAAAAATGAAAGAAAATTGATCCTACGAACTGGAAATTAGTGTTCTGTGTGCTCTTTGCAAATCTTGCGATTTTTAAAATCCATTTTTGTAAAAAAGTGAAGGGAATATGTATGAGTGCATAAATATTTTTAAAAAACTGAATTTTCCTTTTAAGGTAAATCTATTGGGCTTGAATTGATTTTCCCACATGTCTGGACATCTTTACAGGCTTCATCGGAACATGGGGACTTACCTGGAACGTGCTTAGAGAAAGGGAAACGTCTCGACTCTCTTTCGACTCTACCTCTCTCCTCTCTTTCCTCTAGTCTTGATTCTTTCTTTTATCTCTCGGAAAACCACCCACCATGATCAGGGTAAAGTGGGTAGCGCATGCCGCTCTGCATGTCTCCCATGAATTCTGCATATTTAAACCATAAAAATGTGTTAATTATATTTTTTTTATTAATTTTCCTAATATCGTGTTTACTATATAATTCTATTCAGCCCAGTCGGAAGGCCATAATCAAACTTTCTAAAATCCAAGACTTAAAAAAACCCAACTTCACCTATAAACATAAGAGTGACCATTAAAAAAAAAATTATCATGCCAAAACTTCAAATAAGGGTGGAGCACGCATATTGCACGTAGAATGCACGCGCATTGCACATAGAGTGAACTCATATTGCACGAACTAAATAGTATCAAGTGCTATATAGTCGGGAGTCAACGGTGATTGGAGTAAGGCGGGTAACGCACGCCATTCTGCACGTCTCTCATGAATTCTACATATTTAAACCACAAAAATGTGTTCATTTTATTTTTTATTAATTTTCCTATTATCATGTTTACTATATAATTCTGTACAGTCTAATCAAACTTTCTAAAATTCTAGACTTAAAAAAACCCAACTTAATTTATGATTGGTCTTAGCTACCACGGAGAAAATATTAGATATGTTTTATGTGCCAGATTGGCAAATAAGAAAGCACTTAAGATGCCGACACGTGTCGTGAGTGGGCCAGATCATCAGACAAAATTTAAAACTTTGAGTGACATTTTCCCCTTCTCCTCTATCCTCCCTCTCCTCTCTCATCTGTCCTGATGTCTTTAAGAAAATCGAGCCACCACGTGACTCTCTCTCCCCACCGACGCCCTCCCTCCAACGCCCCTCAAGCCCTCGAGCCACCGCACGCTGACAGATGACCACTACGCCGGACCGACGGTCCCTCGCTCTGCCCATCCGAATGAGGGACAACCACCGCTCGCCGACTGACGGTCCCCTATTCCGCCCATTTGACTCCGACTCTGTCTCTTCTCTCTCCCAGCCGTCGACCCAAGCCCTCGTTCGATGGACAAATCACCATGCCGCCTTGGATGAGCATCGTGCCCACCGACGACCACTGCGTGTGACCGATGGTCCTCTGCTCCTATGAGTTTGCTTGGGTCGACGGCTTGGAGAGGGAAGAGACAGAGCCAGAGTCGGATGGATGAAGCAGGGGACTGTCAGTCGACGAGCGGTGGTCATCCTCGTTTGGATGGGCAGAGTGAGGGACCGTCGATCGGGCACGATGGTCGTCGGTTGGCGCACAGTGGCTTGAGGGGTTGAGGTGCGCGGTGGTCGTTAGTCGGCGAGCGGTGGTCGTCCCTTGTTCGAATGGGCAGGACGTCGCGATCTGAGAAGGGGCAGATCAATCGAGAAAGTGCAAGGGAGGGAAGAATGGGCGTGAATAGACAGAGACAGAAAGTGCAAGGAAGGCGAGAGAGCACTTTCAAAATTTTGGCTTGATGCGCTTTGGGTCTGCTTAAGATACATGTCGGCGTCTCAAATGCCTTCTTATTTGCCAGCCTGAAACATGAGATGTATCTAATATTTTCTCGCCACCTATGGCTCCCAGCCTCCGCCATTGGCCACCATCAAACACCAACTGTTCGTCCACCCAGAATTTCTCCCTCACCCAGAAAAAAATAAATAAAAAAATAAAGGAGAAGAATGTTGTTCTTACCTTCGCAGAATCAAGATAGATGGCTGGCTCCGGTCGGCAAGGAATCACAGGACGTCACTGACGAAGATCCGAAGCGCTCTCTCTTGCTCTCTCTCTTTGGCTCTCGGGATGTGAAGAAGAAATGCAGATCGGCATTGGAGTTTTGGAAGATAAATGTGGATGAAGTTTCATAAATGGTTTGTTCAACATGTGCTGAGGAAGTTATGCTGGCCAAAAAAAGTAATCAAGTATTAGCCCAGTTGGAAAGTCGTAATCAAACTTTCTAAAATCCTAGACTTAAAAAAACCCAACTTAACCTATGAACATAAGAGCGACCATTAAAAAAAAAATTAATCATGCCAAAACTTCGAATAAGGGTGGAGCACGCATATTGCACGTAGGATGCACGTGCATTACACGTAGAGTGAACTCACATTACACGAACTAAAATGTTATCGCATTATATTTTATCATTGAGAATAAATATACATGTGGAGACTCAGAAAAAAAACTTCGGAAAATCTTCTATCACTAAATATACTTGTGATGGAGGAGAAAATGTTTTCAGCCGTCCAATCAAATCACTTCGTGTGAATTAATTGATTTGTCCACAACAGGAACAATCGAAAGTACATAAAAGTTTTCTAGCTTAAAATTGTCTTCACATCAGGATCCATTATCAAAGAATTGGCGGGTGATATACGAAGATATTGGAGGTGGCGTGGGCTATTGGCCGGCTGACTTGTTCCCTCAATTTGCTTGCTATCTTAGGCAAATTCAATACATGAGTGGCTGGCATGACAGGCTTATTACGTGTCCCCTAAAACTCATGGTTAAAAAAAATTCTCGACAAGAAAGCAATTAATCAAGCAATTAGAGAAACCTGCAACGCATCACAAGAACACAAAATATACTCTTCCATTTCTCCCAATCTGCTAAAATATTTGCAGTACACCAATGGTATCAAAATAAGAAAATAAGAAAAAGGGATGAGATTTTTTAAGACACTCCTCTTATTGACAGTCTCTTCACTGGGCCTTCAGCGCGCCCCATCTGTCTCTCCACCTCGTGCTGCCGCCGCTGCTGCCCCCGCCTCCACCGCCACCGACGCCCGACACTGCCTCCACGGCCAGCAGAGGAGGAGGACAGCGACGAGTGCCGTTGCAATGATGGCCAGCGTCCTAACGCTCCCTTTTCCCCCTCGCCTGCCGTGTGCCGGCATGGAAACGACGGGGTATAGACCACCGTGTAGTTGCGTTGGGAAGGGGCCAACATCTGCACAAGAGAGAAAAAACGAAAAGGTGAGGGACAAAGCCGCTCGAAAACTAGAACCAACCGGAGATGGGACTTACCTGGAAAGAGGCGTAGAGGAAGGTAACGGAAGACCAACCGGACCGCCTCCGCTCGATTACCACCGGTTTCTTCTCTCCTCTCGATTCTCTGGTCCTCTCCGTGTCGCGCTTGAAGAGCATGCATTATAAAGGAAGAAGAAGGAGAAAATCGTACTACGGCCCGTAGTATAATTTATTTTATTTAAATTGTAATTTTTATTTTCTTTGGACGTTTACGGAATTAACTAAAACAATATAATTTATTTTATTTAAATAGACACCGACCATTAATAAAATTTGGTTACGGGTAGATTCAATCGCAAATGCCATTTGCTATACAGCCCAAGTCAATAAACAATAAAAATAAAAATAAATAAAATAAAATATTAAAAAAATAGTCCCTTGTGTTGGTTGGTGGCCAATTAGCGCTAGCCGATTAAATTTGGCCAAATGTACTACAATGACATAATTGTAAAAAATTTAGAACTTAATTGATTGAAAAAACAAGTTTAGGACTAAATTAGCATAATTGGCAAAAAAATTTGAAGTGCATATCCCATAGCTTCGACAACTTTTTTGAGCGATATCTATTTCAATTATGAGTAACTTTTTGAAAGGAATAGCATGAAAAACATGAAATTTCTTGAAAATTGGAGGAATCATGCTATTAGGCTGAGACATGAACTTTCCGAGAAAGAGAGATCCATTTATGAAGTTTTAAGCTGACCCATTCTTACAAGGAAGTTTCTTAAGTGGGTTAGATAGGTCAGCTTACACCCATCTCCATTTATT
Organism: Corymbia maculata; assembly: GCA_014182735.1. NCBI lineage: Eukaryota > Viridiplantae > Streptophyta > Magnoliopsida > Myrtales > Myrtaceae > Corymbia > Corymbia maculata. Next base: position 16,025,540 of record CM024686.1, on the reverse strand, counting down.
ATGAGCTTTTTAGGTTGGAATTTATTTATGACTCATATCTTAATTTTAAGCTTTTTAGTTTAGATGTGATTTTAAATTTGTGCTTTTGTTCTTATCCATGATTTCACCATGATATGTGACCACGAACTTCATTTCTACATGTTTTTCTTGATGTCGTGGAAAGTGTGCATATTCTCATGACTTCAAAACGTAGGTCTAATATGTAACTGAAAGTGCTGATGGGAGAGATACTTATCAGGTTGGGTTTGTGCCTGATAATGGATCAAACATGGTTCCTAGTGAGGCTGATTAATCAATAAGTTTATCTCAACTTCCTGATTGTTTAACAGCTGTCCTCCTTCATGAATGTTTTATACTATGATGACTGATGTAAGGGGTTATCTATATTCTTGGTGTACTTTTTCCCATATTACTTTGAAGAACAAAAAGCTGCTATCAGTAACACCTCTTTCAACTTTTTGGGTAGTGGGGGAAAGGAATGGGAGCCGGAGAGGCCCAATAAGGAAAATGAAGCAGTGTAATTATAGTTTCCAATAGGTGCCTAGCACTTTGCCCTGGTGATTCTATTGGTAGTTTAGTGAAGATACATGATTGCGCTTTACTTTTGGCTTTTTTTCCTCATGAATATTTCTCTCTGGATTACCATCTTACCAGCCTAAAAAAAGAAAAGAGAAGGGATTATGCCATCTTGTAATTGTTAATGAAATTTAATTCAATTATCCAAAAAATTAGTATCTTTTTAAAAGTTATTAAATGGATGTATTGGACATGCTATGTCATTACGTCTCTAGGTTGATTTCCTAATGCTCAATCTTTTGCTTTTCTCTGATATGGGATTGTTAAAATTCTTTCTAAATTTTAAATGACCATATCAATAATTAATTTTGACTTACATATCTCTTGGTTTTTTCTCTGCAGATATGGTAGAATGTGTATTAATTTTGACATCTTGTTGAAACCACTCTCTTCTCTCAACGACATTGTTGGTTTGGAGAGTCGACTTGACCGACATCTCTCAATGGTGCCATTATGGCATTCAAAAGGCATAAATACTTTTTTTTTCTAGCCGTGGATAAATTATGCATGTGCTTTTGGAGTTAGGGTTGGCAATTTTCTAGAATTCATTATAAATCAAAGAGGAATTGAAATAGATAAAAATAAAGCAAAGGCAATTCTAGAGTTGCCGCCACCAACGACTAAGAAACAACTGTGTATGATAATTGGTAAAGTGAATTTCGTGTGTGGATGTCATTTGTAATTGAGTTTACAAATATGGCACTTTTTTTATCTTTCTATGCAAATTGAGGGATAACTTTTTCTCCTTTCATCAGATCTACTTCTTGTTGATGTGCTTATGCAGGTACAGACTTCTATTCTCATTTTGCGAATAGCTTGGGTGCTTTCGTGACCAATGAACTCAAAAGATAACTAAATTTAGATTTACCTGTTAATCTTTGTCGTTGCTTGCTTTTAATTTAAGTTCCCTATCCAAGAAAAGGGAAAGAAATTAAGCATTGCTTAGCAATCATTTAGAGATGCAATGCCAGTGTGCGCGGTTCTTTAAATCTGTGAGAACGAGTGCATGTTTGCTTGAATGGAGTCATGCATGCATTGTAATCGGGATGCTCTAAAAAATTTTAGATGACATTCTATTTTATTGTTCCTTTCTTTAGTTTTTGGTCGGGACTTGGGAGCACAATAAAGGAGCTACTTCTTAGAGAGTCAACTGCTAAAATGACACGTGATGGAGAAATCCACTTTCAGTTTTTTGGTCGTAGAGTCAATTAGTATGAATGCTACATGAAGAACCTGAGTCAGATGACGGTATGCGAAATCCTAGGATGTAGAAGACATGGACAACAATATAGAAAGTAGAGCGGTCATTTTGAAATACAAATAGAAGAGGCGCAGACAACCTTAAATTTCTCGAGCATACTCTATGAGAGAGACTTGCAAGACTTGGATATTTTGAAGAAACCGTTCGTCACTGAAAAGGACTTTAATGGTCACTCTCGATGAGAATCAGAGACCGTTGCTTCTAACCGATTTTGAAAATAACACAGAGAGAAGATGGAAAAGGCAGGGACAATGGAGACAGCAGCGGGCGAGCTTCCAAAAACAGAGCATCCGCATGGTGGTACGGCCCTCACGTGGCTGCTGGTTGTCCTGCACCATAGCAGAACGCCTTCCCCTCTGCTGATCTCATCCTCAAAGTCAGGGACGCCAGGGTATCGCATCGGCCCTTTGGCTCGTTTTCTTTATTTTGTCGTTATGTGAGTGAATTCCCGTTGTTTGACGAAATGCCTCAATGGATATCCGCCTGTCTACGCGTGAGCCCTGTCGGTTAATGGTTCTGTGAAGTGGGAGCTTGTCCTCATGTTCTGGTTGGCATTTAAGATGAGATGATTCGAGCAGTATTTTTAATTTTTTTTTTTTGGGTGCAGAAATGCTAATGAAAAGAGTACTTCGCTCTCTCTCCTGTTTTTAATTGGGTAAGGCGATCCTGTAATCCGCTGCTTTCCCTCTTTTGGTTGTCGGGGTTCCATTGTCATCTGAATACGAGCTGCTGAAGAATTTCCCATCTCCATCCAGGCGAATTGTGGTACTGAACAAGATGGATGTCGTGAACAGTTCTCATACCAAAGTAGGGCTCTTGATTTCCCATGTTGGTTGATAAGGTTGATCTTTCAGACATTTAAGATTGATTTACATTATTCCAGTTGCTAAGCTTAACATGGAAATTCGCTATTGTATGGCTTGAGGCTTAGTATTTGTAAAGCTGACTTTCATGTTTGACGATAGACGATCTGCATTTTCAAAGGCAAGTTATTGTTGGGACACTGCATGTCTAAACTTTCTTCTGATTTTATATTAGCTGAACATCCATATTTGTTCTTTTATTTTCTTCATTCCCATTCAAAAAGGTAAAGAAAGATCTTGTAATTTATATATCGGGAAAGCATACCCTCCGTCCAACTTGTATCAAGTCCATTGGATTAGGGACGTGCTGATGATCCAAATATGAGCTTCACTAAATTGCTCTGTGGATGGAAGTCCCGGCAACTTACAGTTGCAGAAAAGCAAATAATTGAGCATGACATCATCAGTAAATGTAATTATTTTGGTCAATTATTGATTGGCATACGAAGTTCACTATGATACGACACATTAGGATTTAATAATAAGTCATATAGTTACAAGAGAACTAAATGTATGTCGGAGGTCGTTGACACAAGTTGAATGCAAACACATACGTGATTAATTGTATATACTTTTTTTTACTTTTTGTGCTTGTCTTTTGTTAATATTTAGATATGATCTAATTATAAATACATTAAACATTTGATCATGTTTCTTAGGGGTTTAGGAATCGGGAATCAGACCAATACTCTTAAGAACTAGACCAAACCGGCGAGTTTAGACTAGTTCGGGCGATTATCGATTTGGGCGATCTATTTTGCACACCCCAAATGTTTCTAACAAATTAACTTTTCATATTTCAATAAATTTTATTTTTCCATTATTTTATCAAGATTAGCTAGATAATTAGATATAGAGTTTTGCTCAAACTGCTAGACAAAAATAGGTAATTGATTGTTTGTTCACAATCATAAATATAATTTTTTAATCTTCGATGTAGCTCTTCTTATTAAAAATACGATGCATTGAATTAAAATTAATAACTTTCTCTAGACAAAGTGATAACATGACGCTGGATGAGATAATATTTTGTTGAGTGTAACGTATCATTTTTATATCGACATTAATAAAAAAAAAAAAATTAGAAATAAATGCATTCCTTTAATCTGATGAAAAAAAAAGAAACAACAAATTGAAAAGAGAGAAATAGGGGAGGGTATTTCCGTCAGTTAATTGGAAAAAGTTGAGTGTTTTAGCCAAAATGAGGATAGAAATAGTGCCACCCGAATAATATTATGAAGTTATTAGGGCAAAAAACAACTTTCTCTCCCCATGCGCCTAAGGAAAATCTTTTATTTTTTGGTTCAATTGGAGTCTGAATGTGATGATCCTCATCCTTTGAAATTGGCGCCACAGAGCATTTGAAGTTTCAATCATCCTCCACTCCTTGTGCAGCAATTAAGGTTGGGTTTACAAAGAGAGCGCTTCACGAAAACCCAACCCTCTTCCATGTTTTGTCCTAGAGAGAGGACATCCCACTGTCTAGTTTCTCCAAAGCACGCCATTCCTTCCTTCTTTTCAATTATTCGTTGTATTGAAATTGAGATTCTAGAGATAGATTTAACATAAATATGAATGCTCTGAATTATAGATTTTAGATTATATGCATACTCATATTTAATATTCGTGTATTGTGAAGGTCTTTGGTTCTTAGAATCATTAAAAGTAAAAATGTGCAAGTCTTAAGATTTAAAAAAAGAAAAGTGAAAAAAGGCAATAGTTATTCTATAGACACCATATGAGTAAATCAAAAACTCGAGCGACAAGATATGAAGGACACTCCACAAACGAAGATGCAAATACTTTCTAGGGTTTGATTTTCTACACTTATTATTACGGTGAGTTATTCTAGAAGGAATTTCAGGAGGCCTTATAAGAATTTAGAAACCTGATGCTATTAACGTTTATAATATGACTTTCCCCGTTTACCAAACTTAATACACTATAGTCCAAGTCGGTAAGCCCAATTTCTTTTCTCGTACTACTGGCGATGAACAATTTAAATATATTCATACAGATACGTTTATGCGAAATGCAGGCCATGTAACTAGATTGAATGATTGTTTGGTTTTCGCTAAATACATATCGGGTTCGAGGTTTTTTCTTTTTTATGAAAAGAAATAGTTCCTCTAAATTTTAGAGCGTGGTTAATTAAGTGTTTAGATTTCATCATCTAATTTACCCTAAAACACATGAGTTTTGCTCGAGGAGAGCTCAAAATGTAACATATGAAAGGAAAGCTTGATGAAATTGAGAAAATAAAAAGATGGATATTTATGGATCTTATTTCTATATCAATGTGTTTGGAATTTAAGCTCCACAACCATCTCCACCGGGTCCCCCGAACAGCAAGGTATAGCCCATGAATTTATTCTCATTGTTCGTGGTAGCGCGATAGCAATTTTGCGAACTCGTGTGTGTCGATCCTCGCCAAGACTCGGGCGCAATCCAACTTTGCGAGCTATCCAGGTATTGAATTTGTCTGAAAACACATGCATGTGTGTATGAATTGTCTGGAAAGTATCCGCTTCCCATCGGCGGGAAAGGCATGCCTTTGCTCGTGTGCGTCTCTCCTCCGAACTGTAGTGTTTTGGCGCCAGACGTCAACTGAGGGAACAACTTAGCCGGCCAATAGCCCACGTTGACGTCAACGTTATTTTTTTTTACCGTCAACCACCAATCTTTTGTGTTCGCGTCCTGTAGTGAAGACAACAATTGTTAAATAGTCGTTAGAGAACTTTTTACGTGATCTCAAAGCACAATATTTCGGTCGTGGGTAGGTAAAAATGTTTCGGACTCCTTGAAAGAGCAACCGATCACTTTTTTCCTCAACTCATGTCCATTGCTAATGCAACTTTCATACTACGTAGAATTTTTCTATTTCATTATTATGGAGTTTCGAAGGAAAAGAGTTAATTACCTGATGAATTGCCACATAAATCTCGAATTGGAGCCCATCATAAACAGAAGTGTTTGGGAGAACTTGTCCAAGAGTAATGGAATTATCAACTTGCACAAAGCCTGGACACCACAAATCATAGCATCCCGCTCCATCCGCCTGTTCTTTGAACATATATTAGAATGATTGTCCATTTTGCTCTTTGAACAATAGACTTGGCACTGGTTGGGCAATTATCAAACAAAGAAGTACAATTCAATGTGGCCGGTGGAAATCTTACCTGGCTCGTTGTTGGCACTTTAATGTTCCTTTTAATTTTTTTTTTTTCTAACTTTGGTACTTAAGTGCACATTTTGGAAATTGTGGCACCTATGTGTCAATCCGTGTTAAGTTTTGGCACTTGGGACATCCACACCTTATCATCACGCATAACCACTTATGCCAAGTATCATAATCATGTATGCAAACAACATAATTCTAAGAGTAATTAGACAGTCATCAAGCACTAAATTGGGTAATTTTTTTTCCAAATGCTGCGTTCCAAAGAATTAACATTTTATAGATAGAAATTATTAGTTATTATGCAGAAATTGATGAAAAACATATTTCACATGCAAGTCGCGCTACCAAATTACAATAAAATGGGCAATAATTACGAAGCTGTGAATCCATATGAGACAAGAAATAGAATTTCATGAGGTACTTGAATGCAGACCAAAAAACAAAACTTGAAGGGGCCATCCATGAAATTTCCTTGTTATACAAGTAGTTTTCTACAAAACTTGTTGCAAGTTATAACTTACTTTCCAGGAAATAAAGAGATGACTCCGATCGTCGTTGTATAGATCTGGATCCACCTATCATGACAAAAATCCATTTAATTCCAACGTTCTACAGCTAGAAACAATAAAAACTATGCCGAACATGAAGGTCCCTTACATCAAATGAAATTTTAATCTCATTGTGAATATATTCTTTTATTTTCTTTAATCCCATTCAAAAAGGAAAAGAAAGATATTAATTAAATGATATATCCGGAAAACGTACCCTCCATCCAGCTTGTATCACATTTGTTGGATTATTGATGTCGCTGATGATCCAGATCTGAGCTACGCTAAATTGTCCTTTTTCACACTTTGGAATGTAATTATTAATGAACGCTTCTGCCCCAGCGTAGAGAGTATCCGGGTAGTTAGTGTCACGCCCCGACCCTCGAGCACGCGGCAACCCATGTTCTCTTGCGGTCATTTGATTTGCGACTCCCCAGGATCCGTCGCCGACCGTTAATTTTATCTTTTGATTAAACGCATGCGGAAGCGAAACACAAATCCCCGGTCAAATACAAAAACAGGGATAGCAGGAAAACCCAACAAGAACACATCAAAAGTATCGCTTTATCAAGTACAAGCCCTTACCACGGGCATCTTCCTATTGAGCCAATGAAACCAACAAGCCAAGGTTAATCTACTCCCTTCATAAACGGCCACGAGCTGAAACACGCGTCGATCCTCCATCCTAAGGACGACAATGGTTATTCAATAACCAGTGAGATAAATCTCAGCAAGTCAAAATCCTAAGCCTCGGTTAGGAGACCTACTCGCCTCGAGTGCGCCCTGACATGCAATGTCTCTATCGTCAACAATTCAACAACAGAATAACACTCAATTGACCATTAACAGACGCACGCTTAGACCAAGGCTCATATGCGATTATTAACAGTTAACACTCGCAACCATAGGCGACCCTACCTGGCCTTGGCACACGCAACCTGCAGAAACTGTTAATTCAATCATCACGACATTAAGAGCATACGAATAATCAGAACATCTCACACAACTTTCTCATGTCTCATACCCACACATGCTCCGATTATTAACGCCCCCTCCTGGGCAAACGGCACAACCTTTTAGTTGGCGGTTCTGGCTAAACCAGCTTCGTCCTCTTTACCTCGAGGCACGGCGACGTCAAGGGCTCACTCCCAAGACGGTATTCCCAAAGGAGCATAGGACCCGCCCACTACCGCAGCCCCGCAACTGACAGAGGCCCGGGACCCGCCCTCATACCGCGGTCCCACATAGAACCCCTCCCTGTCAGGCATCCGACCGAAGTCAGGCGACCCACTGGCCACGGCACAACCCCATAGGGATTGGCGGTCTTCCGGCAACGCCGGGCTCTCCTCTTAATGTGATAATGCAACATATCATCAATCAATTCGTTCTTTTCTTTGCTCTGTCGTGAATGAAATATCACTCATGCTCATGCTCATGCGACATGCCATTTCAGATAACCCACACAATATGTCATGCGATCTCACTCGACAATTTCCAAAATTCAATTTCCAATCAGCATTGAATCCCACACATTCCCTAACTCTTGGGAATAACCCACAATTCAAGTCACAGTCGGTTAATCAATTCCGACCAATCAACCTCACGATACTTGCACACTTTTCCAAATAATCACGTATATTTAATAATAAATAAATACGTGTCCTCACGACGACACCAATCAACTATTTCCAACAATATTCAGTTATCCCAAATAAGTATAAAATATAATTATATTCAAAGATACTCATTTAAGAAACATATAATACTATAGTCGATTTTTCCGATAAAATAATTCAAGTCCCACAAAATACTTATAATTATTTTTCCAATCCCATAATTAATTATCCAACCCAAATAATTCCATTTAGTAAAACCCTTCTTCAATAAACCAATGTCATTTAATAAAATAGTATATAAATACTATTGACTTTGGAAAAATAGACCACAGTAATTTTCCCCAAAATTACTCAATTAAAACCATTTCCAATAAATAATCACCAATAAAAACCATTTCCAATGAATAATCATCAATTAAAACCATTTCCAAGTAAATAATCACAATTAATTATTTTCTCCAAAAATAATTAATTTTCAGCAATGAATAGTAATAACAATATTACTATTAATAATTCGAAATTATAAATTAATTTAATTAATTAATAATTCCGAAATTAATAAATTATTATTATTTTATTCCAATAATAATAATAATAATATTTATTAATACTAACCATGATTAACACTAAGCATGCTTAATCAAATAATAATAAAACACTAATCATCCATCATTCAAAAGCACTAATTAAGCTTAATATTAAACTAATCACCCTAAGGGAGTTTAGCACCCTAAGCAAGGTTTAGAAAATCGACTTACGGTTTAGCGATTCCGACGACACGAGCGCGACGGCGGCGACGAGGGGAACGCCCGGGAACTTCCGGCACGTCGGGACGAGGCGGCCCGGGACCGGGTCTCGGCCGAGGGCGGCTGTCCACACGGCAAAGAGGCTGCGAAACGGAGGAACCGGCGGGCTGTGGGCGGCACGGGGCTGGCGGGTGGGCGGCCCGGCAACTCGGACGGCGACCAGCAGCTCCGGCGAGGCAGCGAACGGCTCCGGCGACGGCTGGACAGGAACAAAGAGGGAGAAGGAGGCGGTGCGGCTGGTTCGTGGGGGTGGCGGCTGGCTAGGGCGGCTCGGCGCGGCGGAGGGGGCTCGGGAGCGATCCTCCGACGGGCTTGTGGCGGTGACCGGCGGCGCGCGCAGCAGCAAGGCCGCTGGCCGCTTCTCAGTCACGGCTAAAAGGAGCCGAGAGGGGAGAGAGCGGAGCGGGGTGGCTCGAGCCGGGGTGGCTCCGAATGGTGCCTAGCGGCGGTCCAAGGCGGCCGACGACGGCGAGGTGGTGGAGGTCGAGCCACAGACGGGGCTGGCCGGATCTCGGTTCGGTCCGAAGAGGGGGAAGTGGCTGGCTCGGGCGGGAACCGTCGGGCGGCGCGGCTAACCGGCGCGAGACTCGCCTCGGTTCCGTCGACGGGCGGCAAGCGGCGGACGGAGGCCGGGGCAGGTGGCCGGCTCCGGCGGCGGCGGACGAGGAGAATAAGGCGAAGATAGAAGCTGGTTGGTCTTTGGTTCGGCCCAAGGCCAGCAAACGGCGGCTCACCGGCGACCGGGCGGCGAGCTGGCGGGACAGTGGAGCTGTGGCGGTGATGGGTGGTTGCTGGTCTCGCCGACGGGGAAGCAAAGCAGCAGCAGCTTCGGCGAGGGAGAACAGCAGAAAGAAGAAGAAGGAAGGAAGAAGAAGAAGAAGAAGCTGCAGTTGGGGGGTGTCGACGTGCATGGGGGAAGGGGAGGAGAGAGAGAGAGAGAGAGAGAGACACGCCCACATGGGCTGTCAGACAAGTGGGAGAGAAGAAGAAAGAGATAAGGGAGAAGACCGGTCAACAAGGGGGAAAGAGAGAGAGGATAAGGGCAAGTGGGCGTTATCGACGGGGGAAGAAACGTGAAGGGAGGAGAGAGAAAAAGGGGAGGGAGAGAGAGAACGTGCGGAGGAAGATGGGGGGAAAAAAGAAAAGAAAAAGAAAAAGAAAAGAGAACAAGACAAAAATTCAAATAAGCTTCTAGAAGGGGGCAATCCGGTCTTTTTACCCCGAAGCGCGGTTCCCAAAAATCCGGTCCTAATCTCGGCCCATTAATCCAACTCGAGCAATTTCCGGGCTTACCGAAAATTTGGGATGTTACAGTTAGGCAACTCCACATAAGCAAACTTGAGAAATTGAGAATGACATCATTAGTGAATGTAATTTTTTGGCCAATTACATACGAAATACACTATAATACGACATACTAGGTTTTTAACAATAAATGATATAATTACAAGATAGCTAAAGATATGTCGAAGGTCATTGAAACCAGTTAAGTTAAATGCACAAATACACGAAACTATTCGAATAATACAAGATACAAGAATTCATTATGAATTTTATTTCGTCATTAAGGGAAGAACTTACATGAAAACCTGGAGTTTTAGCAGACAAAGGATGATATATCTGTGGGCGTGTCTGCTCAAAAAAATTGGCCCTCATCCGGTCTTCCTTTGTCGTTCTGAGAATTGGAATGGTTCCATCAGGACAGCCATCCAAAACATGTGATCTCTCAAGTTGGTTAACTCGTTCTCTTTGTCTGTGCTTTGTTGCAATGAGCGAAAGGCTAGGCTTTTTCTGTTCACAAATAATTTCATGCAACAATCAGGATCGAACCAATACTATTGAAATAGTGGCGGAATTTCATGGAAAACTGCACAATCCGTAAGCAAGACGGTGTCTCCGGTCTTGATTGGAGGAGGGGGAGCTAGCAGAAGCTGCTTTGTACATATGTGTATGATAGAATAGATTAGGATTGACTGTGCAATTATCCTTGCAATTTCATCAATAAATTAATACCTGAAGCTTATGATCTTTCAATAAAGGGTGGTCGAACGCTGGTTGTTTATATATGTCAATACAATCAATGAGCTCTCCATTAATTGTCTACAGTAGTTACAAACAACAAAGGTTAGTATGCGTGACAGAGAAACTCATGGGTAATATGTACATAAACGTGCACTAAGACAAAATTTAAAATCAATCAGATTACCTTGAAGGTTTTAATTGGCCGCCTCTCTTGCTCCGAATATTGTTCTTGAGCATTGGAACCCACAAGAAGGGCAAACCATATACCGGCAAGCAAGGAAAATTTTCTCAACCCCATTGTTTGAATCTTTTTGTGACGTGATTTGCTAAAGGGCTCTTTATATTTTACAGTACGTATTTTCAAATGGAGAAAGAATACTCTTGAATAAAATAATTATGGAATTAATATCCCTATCCAATTCATTTACATTGTTGCCAAGAGCTCACATTTTTTTATAAGGGAATAAATGGGAGAATTGCCAAAAAAGTCCTAAACCTATTGCAATTGTGCCAATTTAGTCCTAAACCTTTTTTTTTTACTCATTCAATCTTAAACCTTTTACGATTGTGCCAATTTAGTCCATCCAGCCAAATTTGGCCGGCCGGAGCTGACGTGGACGTTGGGGCATGACGACAATATTTTAATAATATTTTTAATATTTTTTAATTTTTATATTTTTTTCCTTTTCTTTTTTGTCTCTTCCTCCTTCCCCACCTGGCCGGCGGCAGTGGCTGGCCAGCTTCGATGAGACTCTTCTGCCAACTCCGACAAGGCTCAACGGCCACTGCGTGAGGGTTGCGAAGCCCTTGCCAGCGGCTAGTGAGGGTCGCGGCCCCCGTCAAACCGGCCACCCTCGCCGATGGCCTCACCCAAACCAGGGTGAGGCCTAGGGGCCGCGGTGAGGCGGCTTCGCCCAAATCTAGGCGGTGAGGCGGCTTTGTCCAAATCGTGGCGAGGCCTGGGGGCCACTGGCGAGGCCATGGCAGGCTTGGGCGAAGGTCGCCATTGCCTCGCCAGCCATGAGCGAGGTTGCCTTCACTCGCAGCCAGGCCATGGCGAGGTTGCCCTCGCCCACGGCCCCCAGGCCTCCCCTAGGCCTGGGCAAGGCTGTCGATGAGGGTCGCGGCCCTCAGTGGCCTTGCTGCGGCCTTCAAGCCTCCCCTAAGTCTAGGCAAGGCTAGCCTCGTTGCGGCCCCCAAGCCTCCCCCAGGTCTGGGTGAGGGTCGTTGGGGCCGTGGCCCCCAGGCCTTCCCCAGGTCATTGGCAAGGGCTTTGTGGCCCTTGCACAGTGGCCGGTAGCCTCGTCAAAGCTGGCCAACCACTGCTACCGGCCAGTGGGGGGAGGGGCAAGGGAGGAAGAGACAAAAAAAGAGAGGAAAAAAATAGAAAATTTTAAAAATAATAACAAATTCGAAAGATAATAAAAATATTATTAAAATATTGTCGCCGGCGCTTGCCGACATCCACGTCAGCTCCGGCCCGTCAAATTTGGCCGAATGGACTAAATTGACACAATCGCAAAATGTTTAGGACTGAATCGGTAAAAAAGAAGAAGGTTTAGGACTGAATTGGCACGATTGCAATAGGTTTAGGACTTTTTTGGCAAATCTCCCGGGAATAAATCCACGCAATAATTTATACTAATAGGATACATTTATGATGAGTCTTTGAAGTACACTATTGAAAATGTTAGTCATGTTGACATTATTTTGAAGTACACTATTGGATACATCTGAATCATCTGTATTGATTCTATTACACTATTTAGTACAAAAGCGCTATATTATCGAGATTACTGTATATTATTGTCCGCACAAAAAATCGTGTGGGATTCCATATTCCTGAAATGCTCGTAATTAATTGATTGAGAGGTAACCAATAAGACAACCCAATGGCCCAGAACCGTATGTCATTTTTTTGATTCAACAGTCTTTGCGATACCCCAATGAACAAGTTTATTAACGAATCAGGTTAAAGATCTTGTCAGCTAGCAGGGGTTTTCGTCTCTTTGCCGTCCTCGGTCAATTTGGTCTCCAAAATCTCTCGGTGCTAAAATTGAGCTCGTCGGAGCACCAAGCCCATTCAAGCCCCTCGATAAACGATCTGCGATCGATTTAAGGTCATTTGTATCGGATAGCGAAACATACAAACAAAAAGGATAAGGTCATTGGTATTGGTTTATGTGACCATTTCATGTTCCAGCAGATTCATTTTTGAAGGCACGTTTCTTTTCATCATTCATTTACTAAGTCCTAGCATTGATGTTCAAATCCACCGTGCAATCACTAGCGTTTGCCCTAATAGCTAGCCTTCCTACATGGGAAAATGGAGGTGGGGGGTTCGAAATCTCACATTTTTAAGGGGTTGGGGTGGGGACAATTTAGTTTTAGGTGTGAGTTTCAACTTCTATATTCTGCGAGAAAGCAGAGCAAAAATCTAAGAGTGAGAATTAGAGAACAAGTAAAAGAATCGGACTTATCTTTTTTTGCTTCCATTGTTTCCTAAAAGGTTACTCTACTCTCTCTTTTTCCCCTTTTGCTTCTAACTCTTTCCATCTTTTATCAGAAGTTTGTCTTGTTTAGTTCACTTTTCTTGTTATTCAATCGTCGTTTTAAAGGTTTGAGCTAAAGCTCAAGAATATTGCGGTGAAAGACAAAATCTGAATGATGAATTAGTAAGTTAAATCTCATAAAATTGTTTCTTATCGATTGTTTAAAAGAAATTTAGGGGTTGGAGCATTTTTCCTCTTCCTCTTTAAACAATCGCTTTTTTCCTTAAATATCTTTCTAGTTCTACTAATACACCATTGAATCTAACGATTTTTATTTGTTAGCATCACTATTGATATTTGCTTTTTATTATAGAACGCTTGAGTTAGTGAGATTGATTTCTAATTTTTCTAATTTTTCTTTTGCAAAAATTAATAGTATGTGAGAGATTTCCTTTTAAAAAAATTTTAAAATATGCAAATTTGCCCCTATAAAGTCATTTATATCGCAATTCAGACTTTGTGATGTACCCTTACATTAATGAATTTTTTACTCTAATTTTGCCCCCATTAATTTTTCAAAATCCCCTTTTAGCCTTGGCACTATTCATCTCTCCCTACAAGGCCTATGGCTGTTCTCATCACTTTGCCAACCGTCGCCAAAGGTTGCACAACCTCAATTTGGTGGCCCCTGACTAGGGCCATGCGATTTCATTACTTTAAGTGTGAGTGAGATTTAGATGGAAATTAGGAATTTAGTTACATACTAATAGTCTTAGTTTGATTCAATGGTTTTGTCTTCAATCTTATTGGATTCTGAGATATCCAGGTGAGGAGGATAAGAATGTTGAGTTAAACTTTTGGGCTTTTGGTCCTCATTTGCAGGAACTTGGGAGAAGAAGAGCACAAGTATCATAACTTTTACATGGTGCTCACTTAAGGATCGTAACTTCTTCTTCTTTTTTCGCTCACTTAAATACTATATTAGATGAAAATCAATCATTTAAGTGTCATTTCCAGCAAATCATTCTACGTGAATTGTCTTAACTTTTCAATTTTTTTTTGAATTTTTTTTTTTTTTTTTTTGAATTTTTTGGGCCTGTAAGGAACATTGGTGACCCTTTCTAGCTGCAAAACCCTTGCCCATTTTGGCCATGAAGGCCTTGGGCGAGGACATCACAACCTCGCCGACCGCAAGCAAGGCCTTCGTGGCCTTGCCTAGGGCTTTTGCGGCCAAGGACGAGGTTGCCCTCGCCCAATTAGGCAAAGGTTTCGCGACCAACAAGGATTATCGATGACTCTCACCAACTTTTAACAAAAAAGGGAAAACAAGGAAAACATAAAAAAATTCAAAAAATTAAAAAAATTCATTAATTTGCAAAAAGTGCGATCAAATATCAAATCTTGTCAAGTTAGTTCAATTGAGTCATTTAGCTAATTCTGTCCAATTTAGCCAATGAAATTGACATGTCTTATTTTATTAAATTTGTAGCGATGGCATGGCGCCCACCAAGCATCATATCAAAAAAAAAAAAAATTTAAAAAATACAAACAAATTTAGATCTAAAAAAAAAAGATAATTTAAATAAAAAAAAAACACAAACAAACAAACTCACCCCATGGCTTGGCCAAGTCTCACCAATGGCCACCGTCACAACCATTGGGAAGGGCCAGCAGAGATCCCCTAGGCCTTCCTGAAGCTTGGCGATCCTTGCTAGCCCTACACAAGGCTTGGTAGCCCCATGGCGAGGGTCTACTGGCCTAATCTAGGGAAGGGCTTGACCCACGCCCCAAATTTGAGGTTGGTGAGGCCCCTAGGCAAAATTAAAATGCATTTCCCGTAAATTCCTTTAAAAAAAAGAGAGAGACAAATATTAGCATTTGTGTTGTAATATTGGTTTTTGGTCGTTGAAACTTAATCGGAGTGTTGGTTGTCCTCTGACTCTTCTTCTCCTTTGACATATAATAAAGTCCATTTTTTATATTAATTATTGATTTATTAAGGTTAAAACCTTGGTTAATGACATGTTCGAGTCAATTTACACACAAGTGAGAGAGTTTAATTTATCTTGCTATTAAAAAATATAAACGAGCATACAACTATTTTAAAAAGGGTTTTGTCTTTGTTCAAACATAAGAACTAGAGGATTTTGATTTTCTTAATTGAAACCCATATGACCACCTAACTCTAAGTTATCATTAGAGTGTAATGATACACATTACTAAGTTCCTAAGTTGCCAAACAAATGTAATAATATATAACATTGCTAATTTCTCCTGGATTAGAATGATTTGTGACTTATATTGGGACCTCTGAGGCTCATTCAAATTCGTTCCCCCCCGCCCCCCCCTCTTTTCCCTTCTCCGGGAACCTTTGAAAACCTAAGCACTTGAAACATTGCCATCAGTTCGACCTACGTTTGCAAGAATCATATGAAGGAGGGGAAATGGCTGAAATTATGTGGTGATCAAGCAAAGGTACTTCGACCTGTCTCATTTGCCCGACAATGACGGCCGTCCTTTTATCACAACATCTCTGGGGGACACAAGTTCGTGAAAGAAGCATACGAAAAGCGTCGAGATCGAGCACCCAATGGAATGAAATCCTGTGCACGGCGGTTTCTATGATCATGTGCTGACGACAGGGAGGCGTCTTGAGTCCAGACGGCATCATTAGGGCCTAAGCCTTGCAACTTTAAGTTTGATCGTCTCAATGTTCAAGTGCTAGCGATAATGGTTTCTCCCTGGATTGAGCCTGGAACAGGTTTGTACAGAACCTTCGTAAGCATAGTCTCTCTGTTGGAATATAGACAATTATTGATGCTGGAAAAAGTATAGAGAAGTAGGAGATAATACAAGTGAGAATTACAATGAATAGGTCGCTCACTACTTGTGGGAATCCACTTAAGGGATAAGAATGGAACAAGAAATTCTTTTTGTCCTTAGCCCAAAGGCTAAATGAATTATTACTAAAATCAAGTCTACATTCTTATTTATCATATTATATAAATGAGCTTGGAACAACCTTCAAAGCATTAGTAATTATTAAGACTCATTGGAACAATAAAAGGACCATAGGAATGACCAACTAGTTTACTAGAAAACAATAATTAAAAGGATTCGGAAACTTAAATGACATTTACTAGATCTTAAAAATTACAAGAAATTAAGGGTCGTTGGGTGCATTCATCTAAAATTTGCTTAATCCAATGTTACAGAGTTAATGGACTCCAAGGAATGTAGACACCATCCAAATGCCAAGTGATCGAAGTAGACTTAGAACCAATAATTGTCTCATCGATCGATGACTAGGTTGTGGGTAGATAATAATGTGATTGATGACTTGCTCACTAAATCGACAATTCTTTTGCAGGATTGATGACTCCTAAGAATGCTCCAGTACCAATTATTCCTTAATCGAAGGATTGTAACACTAGGGGCTTAGTCACTGGATTCCGTTACAATCCTTGACAATGTCACATTCTCTCTTGCAGCGTCGCATGAGCCTTCAGGGCCATATCCTACATCCCAGTTCTGAGCATTCCTCAATCCCAGCAACAGTTAAATAGATCTTCAATCTACCAAATTTCCCAACGAAGCGCAATGAGTGGACGGGCACCTCCGATGTTGTCCTGAACCTGAACAGGAGCGGCCCAGGAAAAGATTGCCCCCGTTGAACATGCACTGGTCTAACATCATGTGTACTGTCGCTGTTAAAGATGTTGGGTGCACTAATTTTTTGGCATAACGTGGTAACTAAGATCACTCTCAACTCAGAAAGCACATCGTAGCCTCTTTGTGATCTCCAATGTGTTTCGAGTGACTATTAACCAGAATCAATATCGTGATCATCGATTTCTCGCCTTCAATGTTCTTCTTGCTCTTTTTCAGATGGTCATTTGTTTCATTGATTTGAGCAAAAGACAATGGTCGACCTCGTAAAACTCCTGCCAGACTCCTACGATCTTTCATTGAAATTGCAGTGGCGTTACCAGATTCCAGCGAAGCTGAGAGAATCGAGGCCCAAGGAGGCAGCGCATCTTAATTGGCTTTCAAGGACAGCTGGCTCAATTGGCCGCGACATTGAATGGCGACCATAAGAAGGACAATTATCCACACAAGCTAGTGCAGGACATGACAGTGCCGGACGCTCTGAAGCATGTTGAATCTCCGTTCAAAAAATTCTGCAGTGAACCCGGAGGGCCATCCCGAAATGGCCTAGACAGTGCAGACATGGTCGGTCAAGCAGATGGATCGACTCGGATGGCACCCAGAAGTTTCATCCAGAGATTTTTTTTTTTGGCATAATTTGTGATCATTGGCACTCATCGTCTATGTTTTTTCAAGTGCCGCATACAGCCAATTTATTGCGGCTGAATTCGAGTTCATCAGCGATTGAATTCGTCTTTGCGCGAAAAAAATGATCCATTGATTTATAGACCTACCGGCTTTAAGATTAAGAGTAGGTCTTGATGACAGCAATTCCCAATAGGATATTGTAATCCACCTTCCAACATGATATCTCACTCTTACAAATCAATGGATAAGGTGCAGCTCTCAACCTTAACCGTGGCCTTGACCGTTCTCATGGTCTCAAAGCATTTGTATCCTCTCGATTATTTTCTATCAGGTCACTCGTATCCATCAATAACTCAACACAAACCTCAGCAGTCATTAACCGTGGCCTGCATCTATGATTATCACCCTTACTAACGAACACGATCCCATCAACATCTTGACCCATTGCCAGACGCCTCAAATTCGCCTCCTTTTGTTCTTCCCTCCTTGGTAAGGGTTCAGCCTGGATGATTTGCGTAAAATATCTAGCAATTCTTTGCTTGTAGGCTATATTTATATGGCCAAACCAAGATGTCGGAACACAAGTATATACCCCTGCAACCGAGGACGTTGGTCTTGGTGGGGCCGTGGAATGTAGTGGAATGGACAGTTGTTAAAGGAGGCATGCCACATCTTTCTCAAGCCGGCATCGTTGTCTGTCCAAATTGAGGACCGTAGCTAAAGGAATTCATGTATGGAACAATGAGGAAGACATAGTGGAGGCCGTTGAGAAGACACATCGAAGGGAGAAATCGAAACACTACGTGAGTTGTACTTCGCGACTTGCTCTGGGTAGTTGTCAAATTCAAAGCAGTATTTCTTGAAAGCTAATAATTTGGCCGGTGAATTTCCCATTTCGCAAAACTGAGTAGCAATAGTAATAGACACTAATAAAAGATTAATTGGTTTGAAACCATCAAGTCAAATCAAATATGAAACAAAATAGAAAAACTTGTCGATTCTACTAGATTTTGTCATACCAAACCAACCCGAATATACCCATCCCATCTTAATTCGCTCTTTTATGCTGTTTATCGGCCTTGCATTTTCTTGGAAATAATTAAAATTAGCCGTGAACTCCAATTTCTTCAAGGGTTAAGATGAACAGTCGTGTAGTTGGGGCTATAATTGGCTGCTGACCGGTCTTTGATCGGTTAATTTAAGGAACCAATTTGTGCTCTGCTGCAGGTGATCATTACCCAGATGTCTAAAAAACTCTAATCCGCCCTTACCTCTCTATCAATCGCCATTCTCATCTCTGTCAACAAAAAGGGATCTTCATCTATGATTACGTAGTCTGGCGTCATGGTCACCACGACCACTATGAATGTCGTTACGATCTAAAAAACATTTACAATTTCCTCCAGTTGACAATCTAACGATAGTTGAGAAAATAAGTAGCGTATCATCCCATGAGTATAAAGTTGTGTTTAGAATATTGCAATCACCTGTTTAAATATTCAATAATGGAGCTTTTCATGGGTATAATATACACATGGTCATTTGCATCTAACTAATTGCTTTTAAACTCTTGGATTATAATCTCTAATATGCCATCATAGATATCCACCACATTTACATTTTAGATTCAAAACGTTTGATATTACCTCATTGAAAAAATAATGGAAAAATTATCCTAAAAGTTCTAAATTTATTATGTAATTTCTAAATTTTTTGACAACTTGCTCGTTTAGTCATAACCTTTTAATCGTGTCAATTTAATCCTAAGCATTTTAACGATTTGTCAAACTAGTCATAAACATTTTGATGAATTATTAATTTAATCTTTCCAACTAATTTTAACAAGACATTATGATCCTAATTAGCATAAGTCGTCCTACATGGTATGTCTGATACCGGCATCGACAATTTTTAATCTTTTTTAAAAAAATTTCTAAATTTCTAAATTTATTTTCTTTTTGTCCTCTTTTGACAAAGGGTCATTGGCCAAGAGCTAGTGAGCTTGCTGACCCTGGGGGCAAGGGCCGTAAAGCCCTCGCCAACCCTTGTTGGATCTAGCTATGGCAAGCGAGGCCATGGTGGTCCTCCCTTGAGGCTGCCACTTTAGCAATGTCCAACCAAAATTAGCCGGAGTGAGTAATTTGGCAATTTGTTAAAATGTTTAAGATTAATTTGACAAATCTTTAAAATGTTTATGAATAAAATGATACAATTAAAAAATTTAGGATTAAATTGACAAAATTAAAAGGTTTATGATTGAATTGGCTACTATACAATAGATTTAAGATTTTTTTTCCACAATTTTCTCACAAAATAGCTGTAGCACTTTGCTAAGTCTCCATAATGCGAGAGAAGTGCATGTATAGAATTTCCAAACTATATGGGCAGCTCAATCATTGCAATTCACCCTTATTTTTTCTACAGTTGACGACGAGTCTAACCGATGTGTGTACGTGTTTGCCATGATATAACTTATAATAGATCTGCGATGGTGCGTTTTCCCACCAAATGAAACAAAAATGTTGCCATCGGCATCAGCCCATGTGAAGCCAATTTTTTGACGACACATAAAGCAAAATTATGATGGACGAATTCACGGCACATAAACTTACAGGCCCAGAGAAAGCAATCTTTTGACGCCACGGCGATGCTGAATCATTGCTCATAGCCCGAGTGAAACCAATCTTCTTTTGATGCGACATAAATAAAACTGGCAGCAAATCGTGCGGAGAGATCTACATCGGTGGATTGCTCGATACTCGATTTTTCCTTTATCCGTTTTGCTTTTAGTTTGATTTTGATTAAAGTTTTTCGTGGATTATTTCAGATACTAACATTCAGACAAACAAGGAGGTCACGATTAAACTTGTGAGTCGCCAACTAATACTTAATTTTTGCTTTATATGTTCTATTTTTTCTAGTTTTTGCACGCTTAAGTTTTTTTTATATATTGTAGTCATCGCATCTATATTTTGTTGATTTAAAATTTTGATGCTTCAACTTTAGATTCTTTAAGGCGATATGGATCGTGATTTGTTCTTTTTTTTCTCTTGGGCCGTTTGAATGACACATATATTGGTTGACTTACTTCCAATAAGTCACGGTGCTAACTTCCATGCTTTAGAATGATTGTTATTAACCAGTGGACCTTCCTCGATCTGTGTGGCTTTCACATGCATGTGTATATATATTATATGTTTAGAGTTGTGATGCATGAATTCATGTTGTGCTTCTGATATAGTACGATAGTAAGCCTAAGTAATTCATCTTTGGTGATCTTTTACGATGCATGTCTCAATATTTTCATTAAGTCTATGCTCCTTGTATCTTGTTTAGTATCAACTTTTTGCCTATTTATAAGAGAAAGATTAAAAAAAATCAATTTTCGCTCGAAACATGTGTTTTTGACCGAGCGAGAATAATGAGGGGCTTGATTGGGAAGCCACTGAGATAACTTTTTGATGACATTAAAGAAGCTGTTTCACCAATTAAGTAGTAAGAGTAACTGGTGAGCCAACGCACGTACCTTACCAATGGAGGTGCGGAGAGATAAGAGAGAGCTATCATGATAGACCTTATGATCCTAATCCACATGCTTCATGAAGGCGACAATTCATTTCGTGACAGCTTTCGTGATTGTGCATTTGAGATTTTAATTTGGGAAAATGACACAAATGATCATGAGTGTTGTCTCTGAACTTTTAATTTATTCAATGTGGTTCATGAATTTTTTGTACATGTTTAATTTAGTTCTTAGACCATTTGAAAATATTTTATATAGTCATTTCATTAATTCAAGCTCAAAAACAATATTGAATACTTTTATATGATCCAGGGACTTTATTGAACATGTATCAAAAGTTCAAAGACCATATTAAATAAATTAAAAGTTCAAGGATAACATTTCATATTGGACTAAAGTTCGATATTCTTATTGAATAGAATTACAATTTTTCAAATTAAATCAAAATTCATAAATCATTTGTATAATTATTCCTTTAAATTTCTAGGGAATTCAAAGGTTTACTAGTAATGGTGGGAGCTAAAGTATGAAATGTGAGGTGTTGGGCTAGACCTAAAATCCTGTTGAACTAAGCTAAAACTTTTTGTATAATTGTTTGGTCCACCACTAGGATAACAAATCTTTTACACGCTTAAAACTTTTTGGATAATTTTTTGTGTTTAATTAGAGTTAATTAGTGGATTAGTATGGTTAATTATGCTGATTGAGATTAGTATGTTGACTAGAGTTAGTGTTAAAGTAACTATAGTTAGTTTTAAAGTAATCAAGGTTAAATGTTAATCATGGTTAGGTTAGATTAACTAGGGTTGAGTTAATTTTGTAACCATGGTTAGTATTAATAATAATTATATATTATTTTCGGAATTATTAATTAATTAAATTAATTTATAATTTCGAATTATTATTATTAATATTGTTATTACTATTCATTTCTGAAAATTAATTATTTTTGGGGAAAATAATTAATTGTGATTATTTATGGGAAATGTTTTTAATTGAGTAATTTTGTGGGAAAATTTCTATGGTCTAATTTTCTAATGTCAATAGTATTTATATACTACTTTGTTAAATGACATTGGTTTAAAGAAGGGTTTTATTAAATGAAATTAATTGGGTTGGGTAATTAATTATGGGAATGGTTGATTATCATAGTTGTAAGGACTCGTGTTTATTTATTGTTGAACATTGAGTCACATGTGTGAGTACCGGTAATTATTGAGGTACATGATTATTTTGGAAAGCATGCAAGTGTTATAATGTTGACTGGTTGGAATTGATTGTTAGATTGTGACTTGAACTGTTGATTGTTGCAACTTTCATGAATGATTGGACTGTTGCTATTGTACGTGACTGCCGGATACTGCTGTGTGTTAATTGCAATAGCATGTTGCGTGAGCACCAACTGTATGTACATTCACGACCGAACAAAGAAAAGAAAGAATTGATTGATGATGTGTTGCATGGTCACATTAAGAGAGGGAACCCGGTGTTACCGAAAGACCGTCAATCCTTATGGGGTTGTGCCATGGATATTTGGTCGCCTGACTTCAGTCTGATGCCTGACAAGGAGGGGTTACTTGTGGGGCTGCGGTAGTGGGCGAGTCCCGGGCCTCTGTCAGTTGTGGGGCTGCGGTAGTGGGCGGGTCCTATGCTCCTTCGGGAGTGCCGTCTTGGGAGTGAGCCCTTAACGTCGCCGTGCCTCAAGGTAAAGAGGACGAAGCTAGCTTGGCTAGGAACTGCCAACCATAAGTTTGTGTCATGGTCCAGGAGGAGGGGTCGTAATAATCGAAACATGTGTGGGTGTGAGACATGAGAAAGCTATGTGCGATGCTCTAATTATTTGCATGCTCTTAATATCGTGATGATTTAACTAACAGTTTCTACAAGTCGAGTATGCCAAGGCTAGGTAAGGTTGCCTGTGATTGCACATGTTTATATTCTTTACCTGAGTCAAGTATTGATAGGAAGAACTGTGCAAGTTGTTTTTCTCCAGCCAAGGAATCCCTAATGGTACCTGAACTTGCAATAAGAAAATCCCTGCTCAGATCATCCAATTGGAAGTTCAACAATTTCAGCTCACCCAATGCAAGATCACATGGGTGAATTCCTTAGATTAGTTGACAAAATTTTACAAGAAACACTGTTAGAGCTAATTAATACAATATACTCTAAGAAGAAGAGACTGTCGATATAATCACAACAATACCAATCAAAGCTAGCTCGGAGCTAGTCTCAAAGTCGCAAATGGCTGGAGGCAAGACTCTTGGAGTGTCCAACACACAAACATTTGGATTGCTGGCAATCTGATGAAATCGCCAGGCATAGGTATCAACATTAGAACATTCCAAGTGAAGAAAAATAAGCATCAGTACCATAACACAGCAAGCATAGAGAAACAAGTATTTCTCCACTGTACCACAGAGGAGAGATCCATAGTGCGCACTCTTTCTTTAAAATTACCATTTCATATCCCAAAATTAGAGTATAATGAAGACGAGAGAAAAACAACATAGAATTTTATCTGGCCAATGACAGCTTTAACCATGCTCTGATGGCAGTTATCAATTCAAACCCCTCTATTCTTGATATTGCCATGAACAATAGCAAAAAGATATAAAGCAATCAATAGATATGAATATCTAATGCTCACATATAATTTGAAAAGAAACCTAGGATATGAAGCAAAAGATCTGTTTAACTTCTTCCCTCCTCTACACACAGTTTCTAGAACCGATAGCATATCTGAGTGTGCATCTGAAGATGAAACAAGAAAAAGCATAGATAGAGCTTCAATGAAGGAAAATTAACTGCATATCTACAAACTGCTAATATCTTTCATCTCACATGGCTGTGAGCTCACTGCTGTATGCTTCAACTTTCCTTTCTCTGTGAAGAAACTCATTTTGCATTATATTAGGATAAATCATATTTTTATCAAGGAATGGCCCCAAGCAGAAAAGATATGGAGGTGAAGAGGGACAGCAGAAGAGTTATTCTGCTTCCACCGTCCATGCAAAACATTAAAAGGGCAATTTGTGAAGGAAAAAGATCTTGCACCAGATGAATAAGATATGGATCGACTGAAAATCTTTGTCAGAGACAAGCTGCTTCTGCTTCTGACAATGAGAATAAATTCAATTCCATTGAGAAAGCTCCTACTGATGCAGTAGAATCAACTGAAAATCTTTCTCAGAGACGATTTGCTTCGGTTGTTGATCATGCATCCTGCATGGGAGTGCTTTGGCATCTTGAGGCAAAGCAGAGCTGACGGTGACTGGTGTGAATAGTTTGGGCTCTGAAGCAGATATCTCTTGTAAGGACTCTGGGCAGTCTCTTTTTCTTGATGTTGCCAGCTCTATGGACCCCTCCTCGGAAACTATAATTGGCAGTGATTATGGTGGTTGTGAAGTAGAGACAGTAATTCTTGAGATTCAAGGCCATTCTGCTGTGCCCGATCCTACTGCCTTCCAGGACAGGGTTGCTGAACAAATAAACGAGCCTCCATCAGAGGGGCACCTGAATTCACCTCATTGCATCAACCTTGATGGCTTCAGAAAATCAACAAAAATGGATGCTGTCACTGTTTATCATGAAGTTGTTGAACTATCGCTTTCTGATCATTCAGATCAGTTGGTGCCCCTTGGAAATTATTTGGTTGGCGATGACTGGATGAATGAGTCCCAGGCTGTTCAGGTTAGCTCAGAAGACAGTGCTTTACCCTCGCTCTCTTTGATGACAGAGGAAGGACAGAGAGTCAGTGCATTTGAAAAAGGTCCTCTTGGAGGATCTGAAGCAACCCAAGACAAGGAGACTGCTGTTTGTGATGCTGTCCCTCATGTTAGTGGAATTGTCTCAGGAAGCATGCCAAAGGAAATGGATCTGATGTTAGCTCCGGTGACAAAGAAGATAACACTGAAGCCCTCTCAGAGAATGTTCTAATGACCAGTAGAGTTGCTCCACTGGAAGCAAAAGTTGACGAAGCTCGGAATTCTGACAAAATTGGAAGTTTTTGAGAGTGCTGATGGGGGTGTTTAGATAATTCATCAGGGAATGCAGATTTATTTTTAACTGCTGATGGACAAGGTACCAACAGCTCAATCCTCATGGATATTGACATTAGCAGCTCAGTTGTGGAAATTGATAGGGAAGAGGAGTATGGTGGCGTTTTGGATGGAACCAATGTTTCTAATGTAGATGGGGCTTTGCCAACTTGTATATTGGAAGATACACATTCCTCTTTAAATATCTGTACTGGTGAAGGACCTATTAGGGGCTCAAAAATCATGCCTTGAGCTGATGTTTGAAACACTGGGTGGAGAAAAACTGGAAGCTAAGTTGGATACTTCTCTGGTTTTAGGGAATGGGTCAGCGAACAAATTTGAAGACACACGTCTGCCTTCACCTTCCATGGGAATAGATGAGGGAAAAGTGACAATTCACCGATCAAGTGTGCTGTTGAGAGTTCAGCTTCATTTGAGAAAGTAAAAGGGCATCACTTAGATCAATGATGGGGAAGATACTTCACAAGGGAGTGAAGTGGTGCCTGAACTTGCATCAGGAAGCATGGAATCTTCTCAAGTAAATCAGCTTGAGCCCAGAGTGGTATCTGAAAGGCGCGATTCTTCCCCAGTCACAAACATCAAGTTGTCTGAGATGAAACCAGGAGGACGTTGAACTGAAGTTGGTGATGGCAAGGATCTTTCTCAGATTGCTGAGGTTCTTCCTGAAGATGCTTCTGACAGAAATGAGCCATTACTGATGTGAAGGACGAGTGTAGAAAAAATCCAGGATGACTGTGAGGAGGAAGCAGATGAGATTTGTCATGGGAATGATGCTCCTCGTCTTGATGGGAGCGTACCTGTAAATCCACCATAAAGGATGGACCACTCTCAGGAAGAATTGGTCGACGGCTCATTCAAGAAGAGAGCCGACGAGTATGAACCTGGAATTGCTGATGGGAGAGATACTTATCAGGTCAGGTTTGTGCCTGATAACGGATCAAACATGGTTCCTACTGAGGCTGATTAATCGATAAGTTTATCTCAACTTCTTGATTGTTTAACAGCTGTCCTCCTTCGTGAATGTTTTATACTATTATGACTGATGCAAGGGGTTATCTATATTCTTGGTGGACTTTCCCATATTACTTAGAAGAACAAAAAGCTGCTATCAGTAACACCTCTTTCAACTTTTTGGGTAGTGGGGGAAAGGAATGGCAGCTGGAGAGGCCCATTAAGGAAAATGAAGTAGTGTAATCATAGTTTCCAATAGGTGCTTAGCACTTTGCCTTGGTGATTCTATTGGTAGTTTAGTGAAGATACATGATTGCGCTTTACTTTTGGCTTTTTTTCCTCATGAATATTTCTCTCTGGATTACTAACTTACCAGCCTAAAAAAAAGAGAAGGGATTATACCATCTTGTAGTTGTTAATCAAATTTAATTCAATTATCCAAAAAATTCGCATCTTTTTAAAAGTTTTATGTATAGGACATGCTATATCATTAATGTCTCTTGGTCGATTTCCCCATGCTCAATCTTTTTCTTTTTTTTGATATGGGATTGTTAAAATTCTTTCTAAATTTTAAATGGCCATATCGATAATTAATTTCGACTCACATATCTCTTGTTTTTTTCTCTGCAAATATGGTAGAATGTGTATTAATTTTTACATTGTGTTGGCACCACTCTCTTCTCTCAACAATATTGTTGGTTTGGAGATTCGACTTGATCGACAGTCTCTCAATGGTGCCATAATGGCATTCAGAAGGCATAGGTACTTTTTGTTTCTAGCCACAGATGAATTATGCATGTGCTTTTGGAAGGCAATTTTCTAGGATTCATAATAAATCATAAAGGAATTGAAATAGATAAAAAATAAAGCTAAGGCAATTCTAGAGTTGCCACCGCCCACGGCTTAGAAACAATTGTATATGGTAATTGGTAAAGTGAATTTCTTGCGTCAATGTCTTTTGTAACTGAGTTTACAAATATGGCACTTTTTTGATCTTTCTATGCAAATTGAGGGATAACTTTTTCTCTTCTTTCATCAGATCTACTTCTTGTTGACGTGGTTATGCAGGTGCACGACTTTTATTCTCATTTTGCGAATGGCTTGGGTGCTTTCGTGACCAATGAACTCAAAAGATAACTAAATTTAGATTTACCTGTTAATTTTGGTCGTTGCTTGCTTTTAATTTAAGTTCCCTATCCAAGAAAAGGGAAATAAATTAACCATTGCTTAGCAATCATTTAGAGATGCAATGCCAGTGTGCGCGGTTCTTTAAATCTGTGAGAACGAGCGCATGTTCGCTTGCATGGAGTCATGCATGCATTGTAATTGGGATGCTCTAAAAAATTTTAGGCAACATTCTATTTTATTGTTCCTTTCTTTAGTTATTGGTCGGGACTTGGGAACACAATAAAGGAGCTACTTCTTAAAGAGTCAACT
Source organism: Corymbia maculata (assembly GCA_014182735.1). Taxonomy (NCBI): domain Eukaryota; kingdom Viridiplantae; phylum Streptophyta; class Magnoliopsida; order Myrtales; family Myrtaceae; genus Corymbia; species Corymbia maculata. The sequence continues at coordinate 15,997,907 of CM024686.1, read as the reverse complement.
GCTAAAATGACATGTGATAGAGAAATCCACTTTCAGTTTTTTGGTCGTAGAGTCAATTAGTATGAATGCTACATGAAGAACCTAAGTCAGATGACAGTAGGCGAAGTCCTAGGATGTAGAAGACATGGACAATAGTATAGAAAGTAGAGTGATCATTTTGAAATACAAATAGAAGAGGCGCGGACAACCTTAAATTTCTCGAGCATACTATATGAGAGAGACTTGCAAGACTTGGATATTTTGAAGAAACCGTTTGTCACTGAAAAGGACTTTAATCGTCACTCTCGATGAGAATCAGAGACCGTTGCTTCTAACCGATTTTCAAAATAACACAGAGAAGATGGAAAAGGCAGGGACAATGGAGACAGCAGCGGGCGAGCTTCCAAAAAAAGAGCATCCGCATGGTGGTACGGCCCTCACGTGGCTGCTGGTTGTCCTGCACCATAGCAGAACGCCTTCCCCTCTGCTGATCTCATCCTCAAAGTCAGGGACGCCAGGGTATCGCATCGGCCCTTTGGCTCGTTTTCTTTATTTTGTCGTTATGTGAGTGAATTCCCGTTGTTTGACGAAATGCCTCAATGGATATCCGCCTGTCTACGCGTGAAACCTGTCGGTTAATGGTTCTGTGAAGTGGGAGCTTGTCCTCATGTTCTAGTTGGCATTTAAGATGAGATGATTCGAGCAGTATTTTTAATTTTTTTTTTTTTGGGTGCAGAAATGCTAATGAAAAGAGTACTTCGCTCAAAATGTAACATATGAAAGGAAAGCTTGATGAAATTGAAAAAATAAAAGAACGGATATTTAAGGATCTTATTTCCATATCAATGTGTTTGGAATTTAAGCTCCACAACCATCTCCACCAGGTCCCCCGAACAGCAAGGTATAGCCCATGAATTGATCCTCATTGTTCGTGGTAGCGCGATAGCATTCTTGCGAACTCGTCTCTGCCGATCCTCGCCAAGACTCAGGCGCTTTCCAACTTTGCGAGCTATTCAGGTATTGAATTTGTCTGAAAACACATGCATGTTTGTATGAATTGTCTGGAAAGTATCCGCTTCCCATCGGCGGGAAAGGCATGCCATTGCTCGTGTGCGTCGCTCCTCCGAACTGTAGTATTTTGGCGCCAGACGCCAACTGAGGGAACAACTTAGCCGGCCAATAGCCCACGTTGACGTCAACGTTATCTTTTTTCACCGTCAACCACCAATCTTTTGTGTTCGCCTCCTGTAGTGAAGACAATTGTTAAATAGTTGTTAGAGAACTTTTTACGTGTCATAAAACACAAGATTTCGGTCGTGGGTAGGTAAATCAATCCACACACAATGTGATTTCCAGCTGAGTTCACTAGCGTGCTCGAGTGACGGGTAGGTAAACCCCTTTTTTCAATAACTATTTTTTGTTTTCACAAACACACACGCTTGTAAAATAAAATGCTCATGTGAAAAATGTTTCTGACTCCTTGAAAGAGCAACCGATCAACTTTTTCCTCAACTCATGTCCATTGCTAAGGCAACTTTCATACTACGTAGAATTTTTCTATTTCATTATTATGGAGTTCCGAAGGAAAAGAGTTAATTACCTGATGAATTGTCACATAAATCTCGAATTGGAGCCCATCATAAACAGAAGTGTTTGGGAGAATTTGTCCAAGAGTAATGGAATTATCAACTTGCACAAAGCCTGGACACCGCAAATCATAGCATCCCGCTCCATCCGCCTGTTCTTTGAACATATATTAGAATGATTGTCCATTTTGGACTATTTTCATTTTGCTTTTTGAACAATAGACTTGGCACTGGTTGGGCAATTATCACACAAAGAAATACAATTCAATGTGGCTGGTGGAAATCTTACCTGGCTCGTTGTTGGCACTTTAATGTTACTTTTTTTTTTCTAACTTTGGTACTTAAGTGCACATTTTAGAAATTGTGGCACCTCTGTGTCCATCCGTGTTAAGTTTTGACACTTGGGACATCCACACCTCATCATCACGCATAACCACTTATGCCAAGTATCATAATCATGTATGCAAACAACATAATTCTAAGAGTAATTAGATAGTCATCAAGCACTAAATTTGGTAATTTTTTTTCCAAATGCTGCGTTCCAAAGAATTAACATTTTATAGATAGAAATTGATAGTAATTATGCTGAAATTGATGAAAAACATATTTCACATGCAAGTCACGCTACCAAATTACAATAAAATGCGCAATAATTACGAGGCTGTGAATCCATATGACACAAGAAATAGAATTTCATGAGGTACTTGAATGTAGACCAAAAAACAAAACTTGAAGGGGCCATCCATGAAATTTCCTTGTTATACAAATAGTTTTCTACAAAACTTGTTGCAAGTTATAACTTACTTTCCAGGAAATAAAGAGATGACTCCGATCGTCGTTGTATAGATCTGGATCCACCTATCATGACAAAAATCCATTTAATTCCAATAAGAATTATGCCGGACATGAAGGTCCCTTACATCAAATGAAATTTTAATCTCATTGTGAATATATTCTTTTGTTTTCTTTAATCCCATTCAAAAAGGAAAAGAAAGATATTAATTAAATGATATATCGGGAAAACATACCGTCCATCCAGCTTCTATCATGTTTGTTGGATTATTGATGTCGCTGATGATCCAGATTTGAGCTGCGCTAAATTGTCCTTTTCCACACTTTGGAATGTAATTATTAATGAATGCTTTTGCTCCAGTGTACAGAGTATTCGGGTAGTTATGCAACTCCACATAAGCAAACTTGAGAAATTGAGAATGACATCATTAGTGAATGTAATTTTTTGGCCAATTACATACGAAATACACTATAATACGACATACTAGGTTTTTAACAATAAGTGATATAATCACAAGATAGCTAAAGATATGTCGAAGGTCATTGAAACCAGTTAAGTTAAATGCACAAATACACGAAACTATTTGAATAATACAAGAGACAACAATTCATTATGAATTTTATTTCGTCATTGAGGGAAGAACTTACATGAAAACCAGGAGATTTAGCCGACAAAGGATGATATATCTGTGGGCGTGTCTGCTCAAAAAAATTGGCCCTCATCCGGTCTTCCTTTGTCGTTCTGAGAATTGGAATGGTTCCATCAGGACAGCCATCCAAAACATGTGATCTCTCAAGTTGGTCAACTCGTTCTCTTTGTCTATGCTTTGTTGCAATGAGCGAAAGGCTAGGCTTTTTCTGTTCACAAATAATTTCATGCAACAATCAAGATCGAACCAATACTATTGAAATAGTGGCGGAATTTCATGGAAAATTGCACAATCCGTAAGCAAGATGGTGTATCCGGTCTCGATTGGAGGAGGAGGTAGCAGAAGCTGCTTTGTACATATGTGTATGATAGAATAGATTAGGATTGACTCTGCAATTATCCTTGCAATTTCATCAATAATTTAATACCTGAAGCTTATGATCTTTCAATAAAGGGTGATCGAATGCTGGTTGTTTAAATATGTTGATACAATCGATGATCTCTCCATAGATTGTCTACAGTAGTTACAAACAACAAAGGTTAGTATGCCGATGCAGGTGACAGAGAAACTCATGGGTAATATGTACATAAACGTGCACTGGGACAAAATTTAAAATCGATCAGATTACCTTGAAGGTTTTAATTGGCCGCCTCTCTTGCTCCGAATATTGTTCTTGAGCATTGGAACCCACAAGAAGGGCAAACCATACACCGGCAAGCAAGGAAAATTTTCTCAACCCCATTGTTTGAATCTTTTTGTGATATGATTTGCTAAAGGGCTCTTTATATTTTATAGTACGTATTTTCAAATGGAGACAGAATGCTCTCGAATAAAATAATTATGGAATTACCATCCTATCCAATTCATTTACATTGTTGCCAAGAGCTCACTTTTTTTATAAGGGAATAAAATTACGCAATGACCAAAAATAAATAAAAAAAATCCACTCAATAAATTATACTAATAGTATACATTTATAACGAGTCCTTGCTTTTATAAGGGAATAAATCCACGCAATAATTTATACTAATAGTATACATTTATAACGAGTCTTTGAAGTACACTCTCGCTGGTTCAATTGGCCGCGACATTGAATGGCGACCATAAGAAGGACAATTATCCACACAAGCCAGTGCAGAACATGACAGTGCTGGACGCTCTGAAGCATGTTGAATCTCCGTTCAAAATATTCTGCAGTGAACCCGGGGGGCCATCCCGAAATGGCCTAGACAGTGCAGACGTGGTCGGTCAAGCAGTCCAGAGATTGCTTTTTTTTTTTTTTTTTGCATAATTTGTGATCATTGGCACTCATCGTCTATGTTTTTTCAAGTGCCGCATACAACCAATTTATTGCGGCTGAATTCGAGTTCATCAGTGATTGAATTCGTCTTTGCAGGAAAAAAATGATCCATTGATTTATAGACCTACTGGCTTTAAGGGGGTTAGGACACTAGGAGTGCCATAACTTTCGTACGGCTTTCACTTTGGTGCCAAAACTTTTTTTTCGCTCACTTGAGTGCCACATCGGAGTAAAATCGTTCAGTTAAGTGCCATTTCCGGCTAAAAATCATTCAGTTAAGTGTCAAAATGCATACGTGAAATTTTTTAATGATTTTTCTTTTTTTTTTTTAATAAATTTCGACACCGACGTGGACTTTTCAAGCAAACCAACGCCGTTTCTACTCTTTTTTAAAAATTTTCGATTTTTTTTTTTTTTCTTTTTTTTTTTTTTTAGGGCCGGCGAGGGCCACCGGTGACCCTCACCGGCCTTAAAAAAAAAATCAAAAAAAAAATCAAAAAAATCAAAAAAATTAATAAATATATTAAAATATTGTTCACCGGCGCCGGTCAGCTTTTACGGTGGCCAAGTCAGCTTTTCGACGGCCACGTCGGCTTTTCCGACGACCACGTAAGAATTGACACTCAAGTGAACGTTTTTAAAACTTATGGCACTCAAGTGAGCGAAAAAAAAATTTTGGCACCAAAGTGAGCGCCGTACGAAAGTTATGGCACTCCTAGTGTACTTATCCCGGCTTTAAGATTAAGAGTAGGTCCTGATGACAGCAATTCCCAATAGGATACTGTAATCCACCTTCCAACATGGTATCTCGCTCTTACAAATCAATGGATAAGGTGCAGCTTTCAACCTTAACTGTGGCATTGACCGTTCTCATGGTCTCAAAGCATTTGTATCCTCTCGATTATTTTCTATCAGGTCACTTGTATCCATCAATAACTCAACACAAACCTCAGCAGTCATTAACTATGGCCTGCATCTATGATTATCACCCTTACTAACGAACACGATCCCCATCAACATCTTGACCCATTGCCAGACGCCTCAAATTCGCCTCCTTTTGTTCTTCGCTCCTTGGTAAGGGTTCAGCCTGGATGATTTGCGTAAAATTATTTTGCAATTCTTTGCTTGTAGGCTATATTTATATGGCCAAACCAAGATGTCGGAACACAAGTATATACCCCTGCAACCGAGGACGCTGGTCTTGGTCGGGCCGTGGAATGTAGTGGAATGGACAGTTGTTAGAGGCGGCATGCCAAATCTTTCTCAAGCCAGCATCGTTATCTGTCCAAATTGAGGACCGGAGCTAAAGGAATTCATGTATGCAACACTGAGGAAGACATAGTGGAGGCCGTTGAGAAGACACATCGAAGGGAGAAATTGAAACACTACGTGAGTTGTACTTCGCGACTTGCTCTGGGTAGTTGTCAAATTTAAAGCAGTATTTCTTGAAAGCTAATAATTTGGCCGGTGAATTTCCCATTTCGCAAAACTGAGTAGCAATAGCAATAGACACTAATAAAAGATTAATTGGTTTGAAACCATCATGTCAAATCAAATATGAAACAAAACAGAAAAAACTTGTCGATTCTACTAGATTTTGCCATACCAAACCAACCCGAACATACCCATCCCATCTTAATTTGTTCTTTTATGCTGTTCATCGGCCTTGCATTTTCTTTGAAATAAGTAAAGTTAGCCGTGAACTCCAATTTCTTCAAGGGTTAAGATGAACAGTCGAGTAGCTGGGGCTATAATTGGTTGCTGACCGGTCTTTGATCGGTTAATTTAAGGAACCAATTTGTGCTCTGCTGCAGGTGATCATTACCCAGATGTCTAGAAAACTCTAATCCGCCCTTACCTCTCTATCAATCGCCTATCTCTTTTTTTTCTTTTCTTTTTTTTTTGTCAAAGTAGATTGCTTACATTTGAACTAACCCAAATCAGGGGAGCCCGAGAGTTAGGCATCAGTACACAGTAAGTTCCAAAGACAGGGGGGGGCGGGGCGTGAACCCAATTTAAAGGTAAACAGTTTCTCTGATGATTTTTAGCGACCCAATCGGCAGTGGTATTGCTCTCGCGTGGAGAATAGACAACTTGAAAATTAGGTAAACGCGACAGAAATTCCCTACATTTCTGGATTGGGACCCGCGCTTCCCACGATGTCATCTGCTGATTGGTGAGGCTTGCAACTAAAAGTTGATAATCTGTTTCCAAGAGAATGCCGTCGTTTTGGAGGGGAGGGGATAAGTGACCCTCAGCTGGGGTAGAGGACAGTCGGGCAAGACAGAAAAATAGGGCATCACAGATCGCCCACGCCTCAACCAGCAGGGAGACGATGTCGGGACCGATCGCACGCCTCCGTGCAGCAACCAGCCGGTAGAGTCGCGGCAGATCCACGCCGCCGAGCCTACAACGTCGCCTATGAGGTAAGCCCCATCTGTATTCACCTTGAAATTGTGGGTTGGCGGGGTTTCCAGTGGAGGGGTTGATAGGGGCGATTCCTGTGATTTCAGGTTGAATTTGTCCAGGCGCTGAAGATGCGGAGTGTGGAAGCAACAATCTCTAGCACTGCATCAGCACACGGCATCCGGCGTTGGAAGACTACCGTGTTCCTCGCTTTCCAGATTTCCCACATGATTGCCACGGCATTCGCAACAGTAAGTAAACCCTCCTTCTACACTAAGAGTGCAACCCATTCTTCAATTGTAATATGGCTAGGTCTCGAGAACTGATTTTGGAAGTTCTGCTAACCCCACACGAATTCTGTCCAGGGGCAAAGAAAATAGAGATGTTCAATAGATTCGAGGCTCTTTCAGCACAGTGGGCACATCAGGTCAAGTACAATTCTGCACCGAAATAGGTTGTCATTGGTTGATAGGCTATTATGGCATAGTAACCATAGGAAGTGGCGAGTTTTTGGTGGGGTGAGGGTGAGCCAAATGTTTCTCCATAGTTCGCTAGGGGGGTTGTATGATGAGGAGGTTGTTGTTGATGGTTGTGCTATTTTAGACTTCTGAATAAGGCTGTATCCACTTTGTACCATGTAGAAGCCAATATGTGTGCCCGACCAGACTAGGGAGTCTTGTCCTGAATGTGCGCTTAGGGGAATTACCAGGATTTCCTGGACTGTCTGATCATCAAAAGTCTCCTGTAGTAGTGGTAGCTGCCAAGTTCCCTCGATAGGGGACATAAAGTCTGCCACTAGTGGGGGTTCATCTTGCTTTGCTGGTCCATAGATGAGTCCTTTCGGGAGCCACCTGTCCTCTCTAGTCTTGATGTTAGTTCCAATACCCATGATCCACCACATAGCATGGGATATGGCGTCTTAGCCAGCTAGGATGCTAAGCCATCCCCATGAATTTTTCTGACGCTTCCTTGCATACCAGAAGTCTTGGTTTAGGAAGTATAGACCATTCCATAGGCATCCCCAAAGGGAGTTGGGGCTCAAACTTAGTTGCCAAGCCTGTTTGGCTAGTAAAGCCTTGTTAAAATCCATCAAATCTCGGAAGCCAAGACCCCCTTCATCTTTCCTAGACTTGAGCACCTCTCATCATTTCCAATGAATGCTAGTTCTTTGTTCACTGGTTTTCCACTAGAATTTTGAAATTTTCTGTTCAATAGCCTTGCATATAGATGTGAGGACTTTGAAAACTAACATTGCATATTAAGGTATAGCTTGGACCACTGACTTTAGGAGAACCTCCTTGCCTGCTCAGGAGATCAATTTTTCTTTCCAACCTTCCAACTTCGTGTTAACTCTCCCCATAACCCAAGCAAACATGTGTTTCTTTGAGGCTCCTTAGTCTGAAGGGATTCCTAGGTACTTTCCAGTATGAGGAAGGATCAGCACCCTTAATTCTCGTGCCATGTTACTCTTGAGAGATTGAGGGCAATCTCGGCTGAAGTGAGTCCTTGATTTGTTTAGATTTATTTACTGTCCGAATGCCTTACAGTACTGATTTAGTATTAGAGCTAGGTTTTGGCATTCAAGAACCGTTCCATCCAGGAAGTAGATCGAGTCATCAGCGAATAAGAGATGGGATAGAATAGGACACGACCTATTCAGCTTGATGCCCTTAAGGCTCTGATCCTCCACCGCTTTCCCAATAAGAGTTGACAGCACATTAGCCATTAGAATGAACAAATAAGGGGACATGGGGTCCCCTTGTCTGATTCCTTGGGACAGGCGAAAGAAGGGTAAAGGCTCGCCATTGACCTTGACACTTAGATAGACCGTTGTGACACACTGCATCACCCACTTCACCCACCTTGCATGAAAACCCATCTTCATAAGGCATGCTTCCAGGAAGTCCCATTCGATCCGGTCGTAGGCTTTCTTCATGTCTAGCTTGAGGACAACTTGGAATTTCTGCCGTCTCTTCCTAGTTCGGATTTGATGTAGGACTTCTTAGACCATGTAAATGTTATCTTGAATGCACCGCCCCCTACAAAGGCACTTTGTTCTTTGGCAATGAGTTGGGGGAGTAGAGGTTTGAGTCTATTAGCCAGCACTTTGGCGATAATTTTATACCTAAAATTGTAAAGGCTGATAGGACGGTACTAGTCTAAGGATTCAGGGTTTTGGGTTTTTAGGATAAGTACAAGGCTAGTTTGGTTAAGCTCTGGAAACATATAGCTTGATTTGAAAAACTCCTTGACTTTTGAGGCAATATCTTTCTTTAGGATTTCTCAATTTTTCCGATAGAACAAGCCATTTAAGCCATCGGGTCCCGAGGCTTTTTCGGCACCCATTTGGAAGGTTGCTAATTTGATTTCTTCCTCAGAAATTTCAGCCAACAACAACAAGTTCATCTAGTCAGTGACCACTGCAGGGCACTGTTCAAGAACCGGTACAAAGTCTCGATGTCCTTTCGTAAGATATAGCTCTTGATAGTATCCATCAACTGTGTGTTTGATTTGGTTTGGGGAAGATACCCAACTTTCCCCAGTAGTCTTTTGGCGGGTAATTCTATTTCTTTGTCGTTTTTGGATCGTGGTGGCGTGGAAAAACTTTGTGTTCTTATCACCCCATTTGAGCCACCGGATCCTAGACCTTAGCCCCCAGTACATCTCCTCTTGCCTCCAAATTGCTTTAATTTCTCCCTTAATGGCCTGAACTTTGGGTCTCTCCTCGGGGTATTGGTTGCTGTTAATGAGGGCTTGTAGCCCCTGTTTTAGAATAGAAATTCTCCACTGCTCGTGAGGGAAAGTGCTTTTGCTCCAAGCCAGCAACGCCTTAGTCACCGCTTGTAATTTGAGGGGGAGATTACAGGCCTGTGCTAGAATGGATTCCCATGTAGCTTTAATAATTTCCTTGCACTCCGCCTTTTCTTGCCAAAATGATTCAAATTTGAAGTTTCTATGCCTTAACACCCTGTCAGCTTGTAGGGACAGCATTAATGGGTTATGATCCGATCCTAGGGTAGGTAGGGTGAAAGCTTCAGCTTCCAGGTACAACATTCACCACTCCACAGTACATAAAGCCCTATCCAAACGTTCTTTTATATTAGCCAGGCCCTCTCTATTGTTAGACTATGTGAAGGCACACCCCTTGCTTTCCATGTCTATTAGGGAACAGTCATTAATCAGGTCCCTAAAGGCTATCATGCGGGCTTTATGAGCAAGGCGTGCCCCCTTTTTTTCCCAGTGGAAAGGGACTTCATTGAAATCCCCCAAGCAAACCCATAAAAGCCTTGATGAGGAACTAATGTGTCGAAGTTCATCCCAAAAATCCAGTCTTCTACTCAAGTAATAGGGGGCATGGAGGAAAGTAATTTGCATAGCTTTACCATCTTCCCGGTTTTTGCACGTGAGATGCATGTAATGCTCCGAGTGTGATTTATGTACAAGGTCCACTCAAACGTCCCAAAAAATGGCCAAGCCTCCAACTGTACCTCTCGGGTTGACCACTTCACAGTAGGGGAAGTGCAATCTTCTTTTAAGTTTTTGAAGTGTGGGCTCTTGGTTCTTAGTTTCCATCAAAAAAATTATAGCGGGCCGGTGCAAAGCCACGAGAGCTTGCAATTCCTAAACTGTCAGGGGTGTACCCACCCCCTGATAGTTCCAGCATAAGAGCTTCATCTATCCCAAGGTGGCATTTTAGGGCTAGCCACCATAACCCGGTCAGAGGGGTCATCAGTTATCCCTATAGGGGTATCCAAGAGTTGTGATTCATCCAGCCAGTCATTTGTACTTGACTTATACTTGTATGGGCTGAACCATTGTTGTTTTTTCGTGAAGGTGTTTTTGGGCCCTTGTAGTCCTTTTTTTTTTTTTAGTTGGGTAGCATGGGCCGAGGGGGTTACGGGCGAGGGGGTTACGGGTAGGGGGCAGGTAGCATTAATATTTCCTTACCAACCCTATGAAAAGGGGCTATGCTTATGGGCTTGGGTAGAACAGGTGGGGAAACAATCCCCTGTCCCGAGCTGGCTTTGGGGCTGCAATGACTCAACCTTTCCATATCCTGTAGCAAGGAATTAGGAAGTGGGTTGTCCTGAGTCTCAGGGACCTTTTCTGAGTCATGTGGGCTGCTATCAATTGGTTTTCCAGCACAGAAAACATCCAAAAAGGGGCTATGGTCCTGAACTTCGGCGCGCAGCCAATTCCCAAAGCAGCTGCCCATTTTCGTATTGAACTTTGTTTCATCATAGGATATAGATCTACACAGGCTCGCGTAGTGTCCCAGTTTGCCACATGAATAGTAGTAGAAAGAGAGCCTTCATATTTAAAGTCCAGCCATATTTTTTTGTTTTCGTGAGTCGTCGGTTGGCCTACGATGAGTTCCTCAGATAAGTCGAGCTCAACTTTAGCTTTTCCCACTCGTTGGGCAACTGGGCCTTTTTCCTCAACTTTAACTTCAAGTACTTTACCTATCTTACAGGCGATTTTGTGCACAATACCTTCTGATTTCCATTTAGTGGGGAGTCTTAGAATTCTTACCCAGAAAGCATAGGTTGTGAATTTGTAACAGTGAGGAGGCGTGTCCGGCTCCCACGCCTTAAGCAGAAGTAAATGGTTTGAGAAGCACCAGGGCCCCCCGTTAAGAACTTTTTGCTGGTCCTCTTCGCTATGAAAGTTGAAACAGAAGACACCTTGTTCCGTGGGTGTCATAACAACATTATCTAAACGCCAGGCCTTTCTCATTGCTGTGATTAGAGCTTGGTGATTGAGGCTGGGATTCAGAAATAATTTGCCCATCAAAGAGAATTTGCATTCCACTAGTTTATCTTGCAAAAAGTCTTCATCCCTAATTGCTAGTTCCTATGTATGCAGGAGCTTACCCAGCTTGTTGCAAAGAATTTCTAGGTGGTCAAAAGCCTCGCCATCTGCTGCCATGTGCGACAGTGAGGGGGCTGATGATATGGCTTGCGCCAGAGGGGGCTCGTCTTGTAGGGTGGAGCTGCATCGCGAGGAGGGGATCGTCAAGGTGATCACCGGGCTTGCAATCAAGGGGGACTCAGAACCTCAGCATGGGGGAAAGAAAGTAAAAGGGGCAGAGTTCCCCGTGAAAGCCAGGTGAGATGGATCAGGGAAAAAGCAGGGGTAGGGGAAGCAGGGGATTGGATTTCAGAGAAAACCAAGGTAAGCTCACTCGCATCGGAGGATGCTCGTCAGGTTCCCAAATAGGAGGGCTTAGAGCCTCATCGTGCGGGTGAGAAAGTGTGAGGGGCAGAGCTTCCCGTGAGGGGGTGGAGAACTCAGTGAGTTGGAGTTGGGAAGAAACTAGGGCAGGAGAAGCAGGGAACCGGGTATCATAGAAAGCCAAGGTAAGCTGGAGATTTGGTGTGAGGGTAGTTCTTTGTGCTCCTGTGTTTCAGCTTGTCAATGGAGGTGTTTGCAGGGATTCCATGGTTAGGGTTTGAAGGAAGCTACCCAAAGGTAGAGAGAAAACTACTCAAAAGGTAGAGCCCAAATCTGGAGTTGACTATGCTGGAAAAGGTCATCGCCTGGGTCATCTCTGTCAACAAAAAGGGATCTTCATCTACAATTATGTAGTTTGACGTCATGGTCACCACGACCACTACGAATGTCATTACGATCTAAAAAACATTTACAATTCCCTCCAGTTCACGATCCAACAATAGTTGAGAAAATAAGTGGCGTATCATCCCATGAGTATAAAGTTGTGTTTAGAATATTGCAATCACCTGTTAAAATATTCAATAATGGAGCTTTTCATGGGTATAATATACACGTGGTCGTTTTGCATCTAACTAATTGCTTTTAAACTCTTGGATTATAATTTATAATATTCCATCATAGATATCCACCACATTTACATTTTAGATTCAAAACGTTTGATTATTACCTCATTGAAAAAATAATGAAAAAATTATCCTAAAAGTTCTAAATTTATTATACGATTTCTAAAATTTTTGACAACTTGCTCATTTAGTCATAACATTTTAATCATGTCAATTTAATCCTAAACATTTTAACGATTTGTCAAACTAGTCATAAACATTTTGATGAATCATTAATTTAATTCTTCCAACTAATTTTAGCAAGACATTATGATGCCTAATTAGCACCAGTCGTCCTACGTGGTATGTCCGATACTAACATCGACAATTTGTAATTTTTTTTTTTTTTTTTTAAATTTCTAAATTTCTAAATTTATTTTCTTTTTTTTTTTCCTCTTTTGACAAAGGGTCATTGGCCAAGAGCTAGTGAACCCGCTGACCCCGGGGCAAGGGCCGTAAAGCCCTCACCAACCCTCGTTGGATCTAGCTATGGCAAGTGAGGCCATCGTGGTCCTCGCTTGAGGTTGCCACTTCAGCAATGTCCAACCAAAATTAGCCGAAGTGAGTAATTTGGCAATTTGTTAAAATGTTTAAGATTAATTTGACAAATCTTTAAAATGTTTATGAATAAAATGATATAATTAAAAAATTTAGGATTAAATTGACAAAATTAAAAGGTTTATGATTGAATTGGCTACCATAAGATAGATTTAAGATTTTTTTCCACAATTTTCTCACAAAATAGCTGTAACACTTTGCTAAATCTCCATAATGCGAGAGAAGTGCATATATAGAATTTCCAAACTATATGGGCAGCTCAATCATTGCAATTCACCCTTATTTTTTCTACAGTTGACGACGAGTCTAACTGATGTGTTAACGTGTTTGCCATGATATAACTTATAATAGATCTGCGATGGTGCGTTTTCCCACCAAATGAAACAAAAATGTTGCCATCGGCTTCAGCCCATGTGAAGCCAATTTTTTGACGACACATAAAGCAAAATTATGATGGATGAATTCACGGCACATAAACTTACAGGCCCAGAGAAAGCAATCTTTTGACGCCACGGCGATGCTGAATCATTGCTCATAGCCCGAGTGGAACCAATCTTCTTTTGACGCGACATAAATAAAATTGGCAACAGATCGTGCGGAGAGATCTACATCGGTGGATTGCTCGATACTCGATTTTTCCTTTATCTGTTTTGCTTTTAGTTTGATTTTGATTAAAGTTTTTCGTGGATTATTGCAGATACTAACATTCAGACAAACAAGGAGGTCGCGATTAAGCTTGTGAGTCGCCAACTGATACTTGGTTTTTGCTTTATATGTCCTATTTTTCTAGTTTTTGCAAGCTTAAGTTTTTTTTATATATTGTAGTCATCGCATCTATATTTTGTTGATTCAAAATTTTGATGTTTTAACTCTAGATTCTTTAAGGCGATATGGATCATGATTTGTTCCTTTTTTTTCTCTTGGGCCGTTTGAATGACACAGATATTGGTTGACATGCTTCCAACAAGTCACGGTGCTAACTTCCATGCTTTAGAATGATTGTTATTAACAAGTGGACACCTTCCTCGATTTGTGTGGCTTTCACATGCATGTGTATATATATTATATGTTTAGAGTTGTGATGCATGAAAAATTCATGTTGTGCTTCTGACATAGTACGATAGTAAGCCTAAGTAATTCATCTTTGGTGATCTTTTACGATGCATGTCTCAATATTTTCATTAAGTCTATGCTCCTTGTATCTTGTTTAGTATCAACTTTTTGCCTATTTATAAGAGAAATATTTAAAAAAAAAATCTATTTTCGCTCGAAACGCGTGTTTTTGACTGAGCGAGAATAATGAGGGGTTGATTGGGAAGCCACTGAGATAACTTTTAGATGACATTAAAGAAGCTGTTTCACCAATTAAGTAGTAAGAGTAACTGGTGAGCTAACGCACGTACCTTACCAATGGAGGCGTGGAGAGATAAGAGAGAGCCGTCATGATAGACCTTATGATCCTAATCTACATGCTTCATGAAGGCGACATTTCATTTCATGACAGCTTTCATGGTTGTGCATTTGAGATTTTAATTTGGAAAAATGACACAAACAATCATGAGTGTTGTCTCTCGAACTTTTAATTTATTCAATGTGGTCCATGAATTTTTTGTACATGTTTAATTTAGTTCTTAGACCATTTGAAAATATTTTATATGGTCATTTCATTAATTCAAGTTCAAAAACAATATTGAATACTTTTATATGATCCAAGGACTTTATTGAACATGCATCAAAAGTTCAAAGACCATATTAAATAAATTAAAAGTTCAAGGATAACATTTCGTATTAGACTAAAGTTCGATATTCTCATTGAATTGAATTTTTCAAATTAAATCAAAATTTATAAATCATTTGTATAATTATTCCTTTAAATTTCTAGGGAATTCAAAGGTTTACTAGTAATGATGGGAGCTAAAGGATGAAATGTGAGGTGTTGGGCTAGACCTAAAATCCTGTTGAGCTGAGCTAAAACTTTTTGGATAATTGTTAGGTCCACCACTAGGATAACAAATTTTTTACACGCTTATAAGATATCAATATTATC
The DNA here is from genome assembly GCA_014182735.1 of Corymbia maculata. Lineage (NCBI taxonomy): Eukaryota > Viridiplantae > Streptophyta > Magnoliopsida > Myrtales > Myrtaceae > Corymbia > Corymbia maculata. Next base: position 15,982,752 of record CM024686.1, on the reverse strand, counting down.
AAGTTATTCCACATGTCAATCATTTAGTGATGGCAAATAAATTCTCACAAGGGCAATAGATCTAACAAAAATCCGAACTTTTTTTTTCTTCCAATACCCTTTTGAACCTATGGAAAACACATTCAGGTAAAGTGATATGATTTTTTTATTATGTATCTATTTTCAGGTAACTGTATGCGCAAGTACATCGAGTTTATACAAATTCTCCTAATATAGCTAAATAATTTTGATTTTTTTCAATTATAAGATGCATTAAAAGTTGGTCTTTGTAATCAAAATCTTGTTATGCTTTATAGATGGGCGTAATTTAATATTTAAATTTTGCTCAATTACAACATAGTCGAGGCAAACTCATGATGACAAACTTTTCATCTGCCTATTTCTCAACCAATACATGAGTAAGCCATGCCAATAATATGCTTTCTCTCCCTCCATACATTACGCTCTCTAGTCCCAAGCTAATTTAAGCATCGGAAGATTCTTAATGCGCCATAGCCTGGGAACTTCTTTTCTTTGTGGCGAGCAGGTTCAAGGCACAATTTCCAGTAAAAAAAATAAAATTGAAGCTGATGCTTGTTACAACTCCAAGAGGAAAAAAGTAAAATAATAATTACCAGCTTACTATATTTTGAAGAAAAGTTGCCAAGCTTCGAGACCAATCAAGCCTCAAGTCACTCGTGGGGTGATTTTCTTGTGTCTGATGTGGAATATGTATTAACAATGCAAGATGCAAGTTTCTAAGTACTTTTATCCCTTTTCTCTCTTCTTTGCAACTTGCAGGCCTATAGGTTCAGAGCTTGTTAACGCATGAAAAGTGAATTCTCAAGTCATTCTCTATCATAAGCTGCACTAATAATAGTCAAGTAGTACAACACCAATGGCCGAGTCTATTGTTTCATTCGTGGTGGAGACAATTGGAAACCTGCTCATCGAAGAGACCAAATTCTTGTCGGGCGTCCAGGGCAAGGTCGAGGACCTGCGGAGAGAGCTGAAGCTGATCTGGTGCTTGCTGAGGAATGCGGATGCGAGACGAGAGCATGACCTAATTGTTGGAGAATCGGTTGTGCAACTCCGAGATATTGCTTATGATGCTGAGGACATCATTGAGTGATACATCCTCATAGATGCGCCAAAAAAGGAACCAAACATCATCAAAGCGTATGCTTGTTTCGTGGCAAAGTGCAAGTGGGTACAGACTCATCATGTGGTGGGGACAAAGATTGATGGCTTAAAATCCATCGTCTCCAATCTGAGAACCAGCATGCAGGCTTATGGCATACAAATGGTGAATGAGGATGAACGCGAATGCACAAGAGCTTTCACGCCAAGACGTACTTATGCCTATTTCGAGGAGGATGTGGTTGGGAGGGACGATAGTATTGAGGTGTTGGTGAAAGAGCTGAAGGATGGAAAATAGCACAGAGTTGTTTCTATATGGGGAATGGGTGGTTTGGATAAGACTACACTTGCTAAAAATGTATTCGCTCATGATGAAGTGAAGAGTTATTACGATAATTTTGCTTGGGCTTGTGTATCTAAAAGTTACCATGCGAGAGATATTTTGGAGGGAATTTTTCTTAAGTCGATCCCTAGTCAAAGAGAGAGGGTTATGCATATGAGAGATGACAAATTGTATGAAACTCTATACAAGATCCAATAGGAGGAGATGTATTGTGGTTCTTGATGATATTTGGACCAAAGAGGATTGGGACGTTATTCGAGCCGCATTCCCTATGATGTGAATGATGTATGCAAGATGACATTAAGAAACTTTTCTCCGAAGACATGTGATGTGAATGATGTAAGCAAGATGACCAATCTACAAAAATTGACTGTGCATGGTGCTGACAAGTTGGAGATGATTTCACAACTTGCTAAATTCAATTTGGAACAACTTCAAACCTCATCTTTTAGATTCGGCAGCAATTCATTCACTAAAGATGAATTCAATAGAATGTCAAGCTATTGATATTTCTATACATTATCATTAAATGGAAGAATAGAGAAGTTACCAGAACATAAGAATCTACCCCAACAACTGAGGAAACCGGTGTTATTTAGTTCCGAACTCAAAGACAATCCCACACCAATATTGGAGAAATTGCGGTCATTTTCATACTGGGGAATGGTGCTTTTTTGGGAAACGAAATGATTTGCTCTGCAAGAGGCTTTCCTCAACCCAAGCATTTAATTCTTTTTGGAATGTCAAATTTGGAGGAGTGGAAGGTTGTTGAACGAGCCATGTCAAATCTTTCTCGATTAGGGATCAAGTAGTGTTCCAAATTGAAGCTAGTACTGCTAGGAGTCCCCACCTATGACCTTGCTCAACACGTTTTCGATGAGCTTTCTCGGTATGCTAACCTGCCTAAGTTTCGGGTAAGTATTGTTCCACTTCTTATAAGAAGAATTAATTTATAAACAAAATCCTTCGAATTTATCCTTAGAACTTGAGAAGGGGGGGGGGAATACGGAAAAGAAAGATGTGCATATTCAATCGCGAAGTCACATTTCCTGTTGCGAGCTTTCACTTTTGCATCGACAAATTGATGTAACATACTACGCATCGCATTGCATTTCCTCCTAGCTCCACTGTATAGCTATTGGAGGCTTTTAGATCTTCCAGTTCTATCACCATTTCTAATCGCTTGCTCAGGCGAGTAACCCATCGCTCCACCCCCTTAAATCTTCATCCATCAATTGTTCTCAACGGTAGCACTCCACGGTGGATCACATGCGAGATCGTCTTCTCGATCCGTGTACTGTAGCTGGCTCTATAATTTCTGTTTTTAACGGAAAACAAGCAAGTGCATGGTACATGAGACAACTTGAGAGGTGTTCTAATTATTTGATATACTTGTTGCATTGAGGTGGACATATGATAAACTGTATCATGCAGGTTGCGTGTGGCAAAAGCAAGGTAAGGATGCCTGTGATTGCAATTGTTAACTGTTAATAATTGCATTTGAGCCTTGGTCTAATCGTGCATCTATTAATGGTCGATTGGGTGTTATTCTATTGTTGAATTGTTGGTGATAGAGACATTGCACGTCAGGGCGCACTCAAGGCGAGTAGGTCTCCTAATCGAGGCTTAGGATTTTGAATTACTAGATTTTATCTCACTAGTTATTGAATAACCATTTTCAGATCTATAGGATGGAGGATCGATGCGTGTTACGGCTTGTTGCCATTTTTGAAGGGAGTAGATTAACCCCAACTTGTTGGTTTCACTAGCTCGACAGGAAGATGTCCGTGGTAAGGGCTTGTACTTGTAAACTTCCTAGGGTTAATTAGTAGATTAATAAAGCAGTACTTTGGAATGTGTTATTGTTGGGCTTTCCTGCTATCACTGATTTTGTAATTGACCGGGGATTATGATTTGTTTCCGCATGCGTTTAATTAAAAGATAAAAATAACGGTCAGTAACGGATCCTGGGGAGTCGCAAATCAAATGACCGCAAGAGAACAGTGGTTGTCGTAGACTCGAGGGTCAGGTCTTGACAATTTTGGTATCAGAGCTTGGTCAATGCATGGAGTGATAAGGTGCGATGGGTTTTGGGATAGTTAGTTAGGAAAACACCCCAGGCTTGTGTTTGTTTATTTGATTCTTTGGCTTTAAGCGGGTCATTCATGATTTATAATTCCTTTTGGAGTTGGAAATAAGATTTTTGTGATTACTCTATTGGACAAACGATCCTAATTCGAGAGTCCTTGAGGAAGGCAGTTGAAGGATGGGCTAGTGCTAAAGGGGGAGCACTAGAAGATTCTAGATTTGATGAAATCCTACAGGTGTTGAAAGCCTTGGGTGTTTGGATAGTTCAATGAGTTTAAACTTAAGCTGTTGTTGCTGTTGTCGTCGTTGTTGCTGCTATCTCGCTTTGTAAGTTCTATGTGTTGGAAAATGGATTGATGATCGGTCGATGTTTAAGTTGGTAAACAGTTCCTGGAGTTTGAGTTGTCCAAGTCCACTAGGGCGAGTAACCTTGAGGTCACAACCTTCTGGATCAAGGAATTGGAGTAAGTGTTAGCATTGCGGAAATGTTCAGAGGAAGATAAGATAGCCCTGGCAAAGTACCAATTGTAAGGTAACATTAACTCATAGCGGGAAGTAACCCAAGGAAGGGTTTTGCCTAAAGGTACTGTCCTCAAGTGGAGTACTGTCGACGAAGTGTTCAATGGAGAATACTTTTCTTTGAGTACACGCAGGAGCAGTAGGTAACTGAATTCTTACAACTTTGTCAGGGTCGTTTGTCAGTTGTGCAATAAGATGTTAAGTTTGTAGAGCTCTCGAAGTTTGTACCGAGAATGATTGGAAATTTAGTAGACTGAGTTAGAAGGTCGAGGTTGGTTTGAAATTGGAAATTAAGGATCAGTTAGTGTTCTTGAACCTAAAGGATTTTGATGAATAGTGTGAGGGAGCTCGACTAATTGAAAAGGACAGGGTAGAATGAGCAGCTGCATCTGGATTGTAGTTTGCATTTTATATGGATAATCATTGACTTGGGAAAAGCTAATGATAAGAGGAATGGTATTGGGAAAAATCGGTACATAATTACGATGCTAGGTGTTGGATGCGAAGGCTATGACTATTGGTACAACTTCCCAATATGATTATGTTGCTTATGCGTTAAGTGGTTTGGGAGCCACGCATTTGTTTCAACGGAATACTTTATTAAATTGGAGAGGTTAAGATCGAAAATTATTGGAAATGGTTCATAGCATGTTGACCCAGTTAAAGGATTGTGTGATGTTATAGCAGGACATCCTATCGCATGTTCATATTGTACGATGGTCATTGGTGATCAAGAGGAATTGATCAATTTGATTGTATTGGCAATGTATGATTTTGATGTGATTGTTGGAAGGGATTTGCTTATTAAGTATCGAGTTACAATGGATTGCTATTGGAATGTAATCCAGTTTAACTCATTAGGTGGGGTTAGTTTCAAGTTTACTGGGATCAAGGAGGACCCTCGATCCCTTTGAAATTCATCATTGGAAGTAACTCGTTTATTGGACGAAGGTTGCTAAGGTTATTGGACAATTTGGTTAATTTGTTAGTTGAAGAATCAAGAATGGATTATTGCATCTATGCATTGATTATTGGCAGTGTAACCAAATGACAGTCATGAGCAAGTATCCATTACCGAGGACAGATGACTTGTTTGACCCATTTCAAGGAGCTACGATACGTTCTAAGATAGACCCAAGGGCAGGCTATCAGTAGTTGAGGATTAAAAAGGAGGATAAATTAAAGACGACATATGGTGTGTGATTTGGTCACTACGAGATTACTATACTGTTGTTTGGATTAACTAATACGCCAATTGTTTTTATGGATTCGATGGATTGAGTGATTAAAGTGTATTTGGATTGATTCGTAATTGTATTCGTGAACGATATATTGGAAATATTCGAGGAATTTAGAGGAACACGAACAACACTTGAGGATGGTGCTTTAGACCATTTGAGAGCATAAAAAATATGCCAAGTTTAATACGTGCAAGTTTGGGTTTACTCACATTGCTTTTATTATCGTGTGATTTTGGATGAGGGAATTTCTATGGATCCGTTAAGATCAAGGCAGTCATGAATACGTCAGGACTTATGACAGGGATAGAGGTTTGAAGTTTTCTAAGTCGGACAGAATATTATAGACGATTCGTAGAAAGGTTCTCTATGATAGCTACGCCTCTAATATGAAGGTTAATGAAGAATGTAAGAATTTGAATGGACGTATAAGTGCGAGTGTGATTTTCAAGAACTTAAATATAAGCTTACTACCGCACCAGTTTTGAGGATATAAGCTAGTATTGGGGTTTTTGAGATTTACAATGAGGTGTCGTATAAGGGATTGGATTGCGTTGTAATGCAATAAGAAAGAGTAATTTCTTACACGTCATGACAAGGCTTGTGAAATTCAAAGTGTGATCTAATGGAAATTCAGTGGATAAGATTTCAAGTGTTGATAAACAACCCCGTGGAAATGAGATTATGGATTGACAAGCTAAAGAAAGTTTTGCACTTTGAGGTGCTCGGACGAGGTTAAAACCGTGAGGCTTGGCATGGGACGATCCAAAGCGGATAATACCTCTATAAGATAAAGCATGTTTAAAAGGGACTTTGCTAGTAGTGGTACAGTTCGCAGATGCTCGTGACGATTGATCCGACGAGGACGAGGAGTGGTCGCTGGGGCCAGAGTGCCTGAGCAAGGAGCGACTCCTGGCAGGCTCCTAGGATGTCAAAAGGGGCAGATATGAGCTGAACTACAAACTGGCAAAAAGAGAATGCTTGTGGGATAAAATTTATTCAAGTGGTATAGCAAAAATATGGTCAAGCTTGTGAGACTACAGTCTATTGGAATAAGGTCAAAGAAAGGACAATCATTGGTTCAGAGATGGTCTAGCAGTTAGTGGATACTATTAAGTTATCAGGGATAGACAAAGGACAATACAAAGCTGCCAGAAAAGCGATATAGACAAAGACTAAGACTGTCGGATTATTAAGTTCAGTGTCGCGTTTCCCTTAAGGTGTCATTGATAAGAGGGAATATATTGATTTGGATACTACCGGTACCTTGGCTAAGTGGTATGTGGGATAAAGTTCTACAGGTCCAATTGAGAATTCAAAACTGGGAGATGACAACAAAGTTGCTTTTGGCAGAATCGGATAATGCATAGCCTTTTTGAAACCAAAGATGGTTTAGGAAGGATTGGAAGTGATTTGGCAGCACTGAAACTGCTGGATAGCATTATGAGGCAGAATGAACGATCTGGAGATGTGAGGATGCAATAAGGCATTAATACCCTCATCTGTTTAAGGATATTGGAAGTTCAGCAAATTTCGAGGACGAAATTTCTATAAGGAGGGAAGAGTTGTAACATCCTGAATTTCGATCCATTCCGGGATAGATTAAATGGTTATTTTATCAATGCACTGTTAGTTACATTTACTCTGAGTTGGCCCCTCATGAGTTAACTAACTGTTCGGCAAGGCAATTAAGGATCGATACGCGTACGACTAGTGAATCTAATCGGGGATAGGTCGCTTGACCATAAGGATCAAAAAGGAATAATACTATACTGTTGCAGGCCAGTTAGCAAATGGAAATAAATTGATTCGGCAAAAGTACGAGGTCGAATTGCGGGGGATTCCGCACGACTTCGATATTAATTGCGAACGACGTTAAACCGATTTCCTTTTGGCCATATCCTCAGTGTGAGCAATTAACCCCTTGTGATTATATGACAATCGAGGATCCCCTGATTCGAATGCACGATCGTAGATTGAAAAGCTATCAACCGCGGGTCAAACGTGTGAGAATCCCTAAACACCACCCAAAAGTTAGATCGTACTAAAGTCACGATTGATCAATATTAACCACGATTTTCAGTCCGATATCGGGTATCAAACTTTTAAGGATGTTGAAACTAAAATATTGAACATTGTCTCATTGATTCTCAGATTTATTGGTAAGCCTGAAATATTGGAAAATGATTTAACGGGCCGAGTTTTGGAGTCAAATATTTGGGAATTTGTACTTCAGGGGTAAAAAGACTAAAATACCCCTTTCTAGGTGCTTGTTTAGATTTTTGTCTTGTTCTCTTTCTTGTCTTTTTCTTCTTTTTCCCCCTCATCTTCTTCTGCAAGTTTTCTTCCCCCTCCCTTTTCTATCACTTCCCCCCACGTTTTTCTTCCCCCCAACACCCACTTACCCCCATCTTTTCTCTTTTCCCCTTTCAACTTGTCAACCCTCTTCTTCTCTCTCTTCTTTTTCCCTCACAGCCCCATGTGGATGTGTCTCCTTCTCTCTCTCTCTCTTGCGCAGCACGTTCAGCCCCCCCTGCAACTTCTTCTTCTTCCTCTCTTTTTCCTCCCTTCCAGTCGACGAGGGCTTGCTACTGCTGCTGCGTTTTCTTGCTGCTACCACCAGCCGCCGCCGCAGCTCCGCCATCCCGCCAGCTCGCCGCTCGGTCGCTGGTGAGTCGGTGGTCTGCCAGCCCTAAGCCGAACCAGCCCCACTCAGCTGCACCGTTCTTCCTCCTCCTCTGTCCAAGTCTGCTGCTGTTCCTGCTGTTTCTGCTTGCTGTTTGCTGCTGTCTGCTGCTGTTTCTTGTTGTTTTTGCTGCTGGAAGTTGCTGCCGTTGCTGCTGGCCACTGTCCAGGACACAGCCAGCCACTGTCCCATTTTGTCTGCCGACATTTGCTACATTCAGCACAAAACGCCATGTTTTGTTGGAAAACAGCCGCAGGTTGTCGCCCGTCATTGTCCCTGAGCGAGCCGCTCATTGTCCTCGCCGCCGTCATCGTGCCTGTGTCGTCAGAATCGACTAACCTATGAGTTGATTTTCTAAACCTTGCTTAGGGTGCTAAACTCGATTATGGGTGATTAGTTTAATGTTAAGCATGGTTAATGATGGATGATTAGTGTTTGATTATTATTGAGTAAGCTTGCTTAGTGTTAATTGTGGTTAGAATAAAGTAACCGCAGTTAGATTAAAATAACCTTGATTAGGTTAATTAACCGTAGTTGGGTTAAATTAGTAACCATAGTTAGTGTTAATAAATATTATTATTATTATTATTATTGGAATAAAATAATAATTACTTATTAATTTCCGAATTATTATTTATTATTTTCGAAATTAATTAATTTATTATTAATTTCGAAGTTGGTGGTTATTATTTTTGGGTAATAATTAATTAATTATATTGGAGATGAATTAATTAATTAGTGGTGGATAATTAATTATTCTTGGACGTTGAATATTGATTGCTGAATAATTATTAATGGAATATTTTCGGAGTAAAGTATTATTTATGGAAAGTACATTACTAATTAATTGTGCTAGTATCGATTAATTTCAGTGGATTATTATTTGTACTTTCCTCACGTAGATTATATATCGAGTGGACTATTGTTTGTACTTTCCTTAGGTGAATCACATATTGAATACATATATGCTTGTTGTCTTTGATGATATTGTTTAATATGTACTCGGTGAAGTAAATTGGTGGACTGCGATTATGAATTAGGGTTAACATGTTTAGCATATTCGTATGACCACGTGTGAAATGCATTTGTATTCGCGTGACTACGTGTGAAATATTATCGCATTACATGTAGAAATTACGATGAATTAACATGTACAAGCACGAATCATGTCTACATTGGCTGTCCTGAAAGATAATAAAATGAGCATGATTAATTTATGTACTTGCGTGGTCACGTAAGAGCCCGTCACCCAATGGGGATCTGTGATGGACGAAGTCCGTATTATCGGAATGCCCGAATGGGGTCCAAATGCAGGTTGCGGTAGAGGTTGGACCTATGCTCCTTGTGAATGTCGTCTGGGCACCAGACGTAGCCGTGCCCAATGCAATGGGATGATGCCCGATTAGGCCAGTAAACTGCCAACTTGTGTGTTGGAAGGAAATTCCCCCAAAGTGTTGTTGATAAATAGAAAACGAGCAAGTGCATAGTACATGAGACAACTTGAGAGGTGTTCTGATTATTTGATATACTTGCTGCATTGAGGTGGACATATAATAAACTGTATCATGCAGGTTGCGTGTGGCAAAAGCGAGGTAAGGATGCCTGTGATTGCAATTGTTAACTGTTAATAATTGCATATGAGCCTTGGTCTAATAGTGCGTCTGTTAATGGTCGATTGGGTGTTATTATGTTGTTGAATTGTTGGCAATAGAGACATTGCACGTTAAGGCGCACTCGAGGTGAGTAGGTCTCCTAATTGAGACTTAGGATTTTGACTTACTGAGATTTTATCTCATTGGTTATTGAATAACCATTTTCAGATCCATAGGATGGAGGATCAACGCGTGTTACGGCTCATTGTCATTTTTGAAGGGAGTAGATTAATCCCAACTTGTTGATTTCACTAGCTCGATAGGAAGATGCCCGTGGTAAAGGCTTGTGCTTGTAAACTTCCTATGGTTAATCAATAGATTAATAAAGCAGTACTTTGGAATGTGTTATTGTTGGGTTTTCCTGCTATCACTAATTTTGTAATTGACCGGGGATTATGATTCGTTTCCGCATGCATTTAATTAAAAGATAAAAATAACGGTCGGCGACGGATTCTGGGGAGTCGCAAATCAAATGACTGCAAGAGAACAGTGGTTGTCGCGGACTCAAGGATCAGGTCCTGACAATAATTGACTTCTCTTGTGTGTTGCAAGGAGAAAAAAATAAAACTGTTAGTGTTTTAGAGACTGCTGACGTTTGAGACGTTCATAAACCATGGAGGCCTTTCTTAGCAATCACTAGCGATAAGAACTCTGAAGCACCACATGCAATATAGCTTACTAGGGACACTTCCCTTCACATAATTTGTCATTGGGTTTATTAAGACCGGAAATTTGGAGTTGGCTCATGCTTGAGAACTTTCTCTCAGTTTCAAAAGCTAAAGGAGATGGAGTCAGCAAGAATCTAGCAAGTGGTGTACATGGCGAATGTCCACTGGCGAACATTGTATGACCCTTTTCTTTGATTTAGCTACCATTATGCACACTGCACGGAACAAGATTGGTCTATTAGATGTCAAATCACGAGTCATAGAACTAGCTGATATCTTGCTCAACATTTGCATATGTTCAAATTATTCAATCAAAAAGAACTTCAAACGCTGCCACTGATGTACTAATACCTTTTTTTCTAGACATATATCCAAAAACTATTGACTTATGTATCATTTGTCTAGTAATTTTCATAGAGTTCATGTGATGCTTTGAACAGATCAACACTGACATGGGAACTTTGGCGCAGGAGATGGCATTTGGCAACACAGTGTCCACAATCCTCTCCAACTGGTACCTTTGTATTTGCAGATACTTCATAAAACAAAAAAGCAAGCCAGCACACTCTTGAGCTGAATGTTTTCATATGCCGAGAGTGTATGATATGTCGTGTGGTCAGAAAAGTTCCTAATGAGAACTGCATTTTCTAACCAGGAAAATCCGCCTCCATAATTCATATTCAACTCACACATGCAGATTCTCTTGTGGATAGATCTACATATCCAAACCCTTCTGATGCCAAAAGAATAGTAAGCAGCAATAAACTCCAGCGCAGCTAAGCTAATGGTTTTTTTGCACAGTGTGGCCATGGCTGTACTTGTAAGCTGGCTTAATTAAGCTTTTGAAAATAATTTTATGACTGTAAGAGTGGACAGAAATTCTACACGGTATTTCTTTGGAAGACTGTTACCCACTATAGAATATAGTTCATTGTTGAGTATTCTGACTAACAGAGAAGGTAAAGATTAAAGAATGTTTAGAAAAGTCAGATACTGTTTCCTATTGGTAATATATGAATGACAGGCTGCTTTACCTTCGCATTCAGTTTAGACAACTGCAAATGAACTTAGCACTAAAACACTCCACATAAAAACAAGAGCTCGATTGTACAAATTTCATGCGTGGTAGGCTTGAGATTCTTGAGCACTCCATCCAGATTGTTGACTGTAGCAATATAGTTGACTGAGCAATGACCATGGTTCAAAATCCAAGATCAAAACTTGGACCCTCGGCCTTCACTTGCAATGGAATACTATGTCCTTCATGGGTTGTACTTTCATCATCAGCATTACCACGAGAACCGCGGGAAAGAGATGCTTCTGAAGCAAGAGTGTTGCTACAGCCTTTGGGGTCAGCTGGCCAGTGAGAAGGTTGTAACAGATAATTGCAGCAGATATATATGTTAGTCATAGGAAAAGCATACAAGACTAGGGCTAAGTGTACAGATAAATGGAAAAATGGTATCAAAGTTATGTAGAATTTTCTGTGTAACAAACTATTGTAGGCAGAATCTTGCAACATTTTGCCATTGCTTACTTCCCCACACACATGCTTAGCGAATGACAAGTGTAGCTTTTTCCCTTTTTCCCTGAAAGCTACCTAAGGGAAAACTCTTAGCAATTACTCAATGTTAAAAAGATCAATCATCGATTATTTGCTTCTACACATGTAAAACCTTGGATGGACATGTCAGTAATCTTCAATTACAAGGTGCTGTGGCCCATCTATGTAACCTTATGAGGCTGCTAAAATGGTGGACCTCTGCTGGTGGAAGATGTGCTGCAGTAAAGAAATTGGATAGAGAATACCTAAGCAGATTATCATCACTGAAAAGTTATACAATTTAGAGATAGGATAGAGACAGTATCGAGGGCAAGAAGCCATATATTGCCATCTTTAAGTCGATTTCATATCTGTCGCACAAGTATTTGGAAATCCGTAGCTTCATATGCTAGGAATGCAGTGTACTTGGTCTTCTATTTTACGGTGTGTGTGTGTGTTGGCAAGAAAACTCAAACTTAGAGACCCACAGACTTCAACATCAAGCACAAGACGATAATTGGTCCCTCAAAACCCAGTAAAAGAACCAGGAGGAAACCTTAAAATCAAGCTACTCTACAATCCAAGAGATCCTCTACCCCAACTCACCCAATATGAATTCTTGGTATTGAAAGTGGGTCAAGCTTGTGCAACTTAGAAATGCAAATTGGAACATCTAGAGCTTCTTTGCTCACTGGTGAAGCTAGACTTTGAAATTTTGATGGTTTGCAAATTTGTCACAAAACAGTCCTCATAATGCAAGATTCAAGTTGCTTTGCACACATGGAACAAAACACGCATGTAGTAGGGAAGAGAAGTTTCTAAGACAGACCTTTTTGCCGTACCAAAAGAGTGACGGCGAAATGGGGAGAAGGACTTGTGGCTGACAGCTGAAAGGTAGAGAACACAACATCCATTTCACAAACTGCAAGATGACACCACTTTTATTATGTTTCATTGTATTTTTTCTTTGCTGATGAAAGTCAACACTAATAAATTCTTTCTTGCCATAACGGGTGTTAAATTTATCAAAGTTACTCGTTATAACAAGAGAAATTCCAAAAAATTAGTTCCTAACTGAAGCGCGGATGAGGTTTCCGAGTTTGCTAAATTTTTCCCTTAGCGCGGATGAGGTTTCCAGGTTTACTAAATTTTCCCCTTACTTTATAGGTCAGGAGAAGCACTATGAGGGTGAATATTGTAAATGTATCCAATCAAGAATCATTTGTATACGATGCTTTGCAAGAAAAATATTTGAGATGACCCACAGGAGATATAAAATATTATAATTAACCATGCACCAGCTTGGACAGCCAACATGTGCAAAGGTTGCTTTCTTTTTTATGTCCCTTAATTTCTTGACTGAGGCTGAAAATGATCATAAAACATTTCAAAGGACAGATAAAGTTCCTCTGCTGAAATATGCAAATGGAAAATTGAATCCATCAACAAATAAGTTTCCATAGTAAAATGGAAATTGTCTGAAAATTTTGAGACGAATAATACCTTGTGAAAGGCAAAAAAATGAGTTGCCTCCATTTTAAAAACAGCAAAGAACGTAAGGGTGCCAATCGGCGTTCCTCATCACCAAAAGCTTGAAAAGAAAAAAACGTCAGGAGATCTCGTCCTTTATTTGCTGTACTACAAAATACTTTCTCCAATTAAGAGAAGGAAAGATTCGAGTCTTAAAATGAAGAAACTCAAAAGTCTACAATACAATAAGCCAGGATCAGTGAAGTCAATTGCAACATCTGACATGGATAAATAGGAGTTGCACTCTTGAGCATAACCCGTGTCTCATCTAATTTGATTCTGAGCTAGCGGAGAGGAACCTCAAGCAAGAATCGTTTTTGGGCTCCATATGGGTTCTTTAATTTTGATGCATCACAAAGGTGGTATTCCACAACACTTCTTTTATTTTTTTTCCTTGTTTTCAGCTTGAGATGTAACCCTATCTTTACCTTGTTTCCAGCTTGAAGTTCATTAGGGCTCAGGCACTGCGATTAATATCTCTACCATGATCATAATCTTGGATTTATTGCGCTATATACTTTACCTATAACAGGTTGCTAGAGTAGTTTTAGAAAAAAGGTGAGACCTACCCCTCCATGCACACTCCCAAACTTCATTAGCAAATAGTGCTTGTCCAAAAACTGTACCTGTTGAAAAAAATATTGAAGGAATAAGAGCTATAATTAAGACAGAGACATAAAAGCAATGTCCATTTGGATCAACGGCAAAGGTATGTAGTAAAATCATCCTGTGAGAACTTCAGACCTTGCCTTCCAGATTATCAAGTCAACATAATCTTGGAAATGGAAATAAAATTTCTCCTTCAGGGATTCAACTCTTTGATCCAAAAAAAGAAAGGTTCATCATTAAAACAAGGAACTATCATAGTATGTTGATATCAAAGAACTATGATGAGCCCCTTCTAATACCATTTGAGCAAGTACTTCTATTAGAAAGAGGGAAGCAAATTGAGAAAATTTCTGGTTATAAGGCTTTTGCTATTAAATTTTGGATTTTCCTATGACTCACTCAAGATGCTATTGAGAAAAAAAGAGAGCTTTGTTGACACCTAAATTTTGACTAGGTATTAAAATTAAATTGCATAGAAAATTAGGGTTCAATTTGACCCTAACAAAAATGATTTTCACATCACCTTGGTACTAATATCATTTGTGTATATTAAGTTTATCATCTATCTTTATTTTACCATATTTTTACCCTATTTTCAGGTTGTTTATTATTATTATTATTATTATTATTATTATTATTATTATTATTATTATTATTAATAAAAAGACACGAGCCCACGGTAGGGCTGGCCCAGCCCCCTTCTTTTCTTCTTATCTGCGTCGCCCAAGGCCCAGCCCTTTTCATTTCCGGCCCGGCCCGACCCCCTCCATCTTCTTCCTCCCTTCCTCTTCTTCCCTGCACGCGAGTAACAGGAGAGCAGGAGCGGAAGACGGAGGCCGGCGACGACAGGGACGTTCGCATGCGCCATCAATGCCGCCGCGCGAGATCTAGCGCGAAACCCGGACAGATAGGGCTCGTCTTCAATGCAAAGCAAGTGGCGCGGTAAAACGGGGCACGCCGGTCAGCTCGCCGTCGATCGGCAGTCAAGCCCTCGGTCGACCGGGTCCTCCTCCGCCTATAAATAGGGGGGTCGAGCGAAGAAGAAGAGAGCAAGCAGCAGCAACACAGAGAAAACACAGAAAACACAGAGAGTGAGCGAGATCTGCAGAGAGGCGGAGAAGAAAGTGAGGGTCGAAGTTCTGGAAAAATTCCAGATCTGAGAAGAGAAGAGAGAGATCTGAAGGAGAAACCGGAGAGAAAGAGAGGCGAGACCGAGCCTCGTCGCCGTGTCGCCGCGTCGGAAGCCGCCTACTTCCACCGGTCAGCCACCAACGACGGTTCGTGCTCGCCAGCCGTTCAACCCGCCGTCGTCTCTCCTGCGAGATCCACCGCTCGCGTCGCCGCCTGCCGCCTTGCCGTCGCGTGTTCTGACCCACGACGACTCTGCCGCTCACAGATCTCGGCCCAACCGCCACGTCCGAGCAACCGCCGATCCGGGAGAGAGCTGCGGCGAGAGAGAGAAACCGAGAGAGCAAACTGTGAGAGTTGAGGGAGAGAGACTGTCGGTTTCCCGTGCCTAAGTCGCGGCTGACGGCTCGCTGCCATGCTTCCTTCCCGCATCGAGGTTTTGTCGGCGGGCGCCGGTGCTCCTTCCGATCCCGTTTGGGCAGGAGGACCGAGTTTTGACGCCGCCCGAAGGTGCCGCTCGCCGCATCGCACCCGTCGCTGCCACGCCCTGTAATCGCCGCCCGGCCCGACGCTACAACCGCTCCGCCATCCCCGACGCCACTTTGCCGCTCAAACCACCGACGACACCGCCGGGTCGCGCGTCGCCGCTGCCATCCGCCCGCATAACCGTCACCATCCCTTCGCCGGCAAGCCGCCCCGTCGCCGCTTGCGTCCGAGGCCGTGGCCGACCCGTGGCGAAGTCGTCGTCCCCTTCCGCTGGTCTCACGGCGGTCGCGTCGCTCGCCGTGGCCAGCGGGACACGTTCGGCCGCCGCCCACCGACGCCAGGAGGTACAAAAAAAAAAAAAAAAGGGACATGAGTCAGGTCATGACCAGGTCGGGTACAATGACCCGGTCGACCCGCTAGGGTTTGCTTCCTGTGGGCTATGGGCTGAGATTAATATGCCCATTGGGCTTATTTTGCTTTCTTGGGCCAGTCTTTGTTTTATTTGGGCTTGGCCTTGACTAATTATTTCATTTTTTGTTTGTAGTCTTGGGCCGGGCAAGTTGAGCCCATTAGCGGACTCGGCCCGAGGGGCGGGGCTCGGGAGCCCGGAGTTGGGCCAGACCGGGTCGAATCCGAGAGTCCAACCCGGGTCCGTTTATTTTATAATATAATATTATTATATTATTAAAAAATAAAATAAAAAATATTTTATTTTTTTTTCAGAAAAATCGAAAATCGAAAAATAGTTTATATTTTTCAGAAATATCAGAAAATCCAAAAATATTTTATATTTCACATTTTCTAGAAAAAAAAAACCAGAAAATTCAGAAATATTTTATATTTTCTAAAAAAATCAGAAAAACCCAAAAATATTTCATATTTTCCAAAAAGAAGGGAAAAAGCAAAAAAAAAAAAAATGTTTGTTTCAACAATGCATGAAAAATCCTTGAAAAATGCAAAAAAATATCAAACTCGAGGGTTTAAACAAGATTAGGTACCGGAAGGGCATTAGTGATTAACTAGTGTAATCAAGTCCCCGATCCTAGTTTCTGCAGTTGCGCGGGAGTAAAATATTTCTCCCGATATTTTACTTGGGTTTCTAATCGACCCACCCCAAATTGATTAGTGGCGACTCCTTTTTTAAATGAAATTGAATTGCAGGTTTAAGACTCGACCCTTAAGTCGTGAATTGGTGGGCTTGGGAGAGCCCTGGCAGAAGCCCTGATGAAAGGCGTTCAGCCGAGCCATTAGCCTCCCAGGACGCGAGGGGGAGGTCGCGACAGCTTGGCGACTCCGCTGGGGACACAAAATTTTTGTGGACTTAGGCCATTTTCTCTTGTTTAAATATTTTCCTAACTTGGGTATTTTTTGTGTGTGCAGGTATACTAATTTTGTTGAAATAAATTTTTGTGTATAAATTATTGTGCATGCTTTAATTGTTTTAGCACTACACCGTGACACACACAACCCCGCCGCCGGACTCCGGGCCGCCATAGGATATTTTAGGATGGTATTAAGAAAGATTGCCTTGAACGCGAGACAGCGATGTAGAGGCCGCCTTTCTTTTCCCGAAATTTTAGGTAGAGCTGAGGTTGAGAGAATTTGGCACGAACGCGAGCTGCGTCGGTCATATTACCTCTTAACCTCATTATACATTTCTAGTTAGAAATCAAACCACACGTATCATCCGCATGTCTATGTGTTTATTGTGATATTTGAGAGTGAGGTAATTTCTTAACCCTTTTTATTTGGTTATTTACTTACGTTCCTAAAACCCATGGTAACTGAGGTCAGTCTTTTAAGTCGTTTGTTTTATATGCGATGGGTAGACACAATGTCCAGTTCATTCCTGCTCCCAAGAAAAATCTCCTTTGTTGGTGGGACCAGTTAGATCGACCCGGTCAAAAACATGTTGAAGATAGAATCGGCCATCTCCTCCCATTTCTCCAAATTAGAATCCACCCTAGAGTCATGCAAGTGATCCCTCATTTCTAGTGTCCTGAGACCTCCACTTTCATATTTGGCAAATTCAAGTTTTTTCCCAACTCTGGACAAATACAGAATTACCATCGGAATGCCTCTAGGAAATGAGCCTATGTCAAACCGGTAATTTGGCTAGCTCAATTTTATAAAAAATTGTGACTCCTTTAGTAAGGAGGGGTTTTAAGGTTAGTTGGGATGTTTGCCCACTATCATTTTTAGTTGAATTTTTTGAAAAAAAAAAAAAACCCATGGAAAAAAAAAAAAAAGAAAAGCAAAGTTTTCTCTTGGCCTTCTTTGGGTTCATCTTCATTTCACGTAGAAAAAAATGCTATAAATCCTTCAATTGCATGGGTTGTCAATCAAATTTATGCCGGGTTGAATTTTGTAAACATAGTTTTACCAAGACCATTTATGTCCCTCAATCATTTCAAAGAAAACACAAAAAATCTTGAGGGCTGCGCTAGGAAATTTTACAAATGCAATTTTTTCTCATATCAAAAAATTTGGGCATTAAGAATTGCATGCACTCACTGCAAAGGTTTCAAATCCTAGAAAAGTATGCCCTCAGTAGGATATACTCTTGTTGGTTTAATTTCCTAAGCGAACCTTGTTCCCAAGGCATTCCTTTGGTGTGCTAATTTGTTTAGAGAGGAGAAGCTCGCTTTGCACTTAAATATCACAACCCGATCCCTTTACTTGGTCTCGCTAGGATCACTTCATATTATCCCTACGGGTTGGCTTGTCAATACATAGCTCTCTTGGAGATCCCTCCACTTTTCAGGCCCGGTTTATTCCCAATCCTTTTTAATCACATGACCCAAGATCACTCAGAGGAAAGCCGCATCATCAAGGATGCATGGAGAAAATGCCACGCTGAAGAGATCATCGTGCCCAAGAGACTAAGAGGACAAGAGAAGGCTCATCATGCTTTCGTACTCTGCATTCTCAATCACTGGGTCCTTGGTAATCTGCAACTGATAGTCCCAAACGTGATTGACAAGCCAGCCTAACAAAAGCAGATCAAGTCTTTCGAGCGGAGTTCAGGAATGATCTGGATACGTGTCTTTGGGCTAATCCTAGAAAGCAAACAACTTTGCAAAACTAAGGCTCCTCATCGCATATAAAATGGCAGTCATAACCCTTAGTTTTTGTATTTAGGAAATTTCATTTTATTTCTAGTCCTAATGTTTAAGGACTTTTGTTAAATATCTAGCATTTCAATTTTATCATTTCAATTCCAATTTTAGATGATTAGGAATGTCTTGTCCTTGGAATCCTCTTTTGATAAATAAAAACGACTGGACCGTTGCCATAGGTCAATCTTCATTTATCCCGTGCTCACACATGCCTTTTTTGCAATAACAGGTGATCATGAATCGCCAACCATCAGCCATCCGTGCATGGCCACATGCAATTATGACCAATCGGGGTGATGTGCAAAATGGCCTTACTAATTGAAGATGGCGTGGGACAAATCCCTATTGACCTTCGGCAACTCTCGAGGCAAATGGAGTTTGCTCGAACCAAGCCCAACCGCGTGACTGCCCTATCAGGGAGAAAAAATTTGTGACACTTGCAAACATGCCAAAAGGTGACCAACAAAACATACATTTTGCGAGGATCATGAGTAAGCTGAGTGAATTGCGGGATCAAACCCCCTTGATCTGTCCAGCTACGCTGCTGTCAAAATTCCAGAGGAGCTCAAGGTGCCTGAATGCGAGGCGTTCGCCAATACTTCTCACCCAGAAAGCTACCTGCAAGCCTACTTAGTCCAAAGGATGATTCGATCATACCAATCGATCCGATCGGCGGCCTCGCCTTGAGATGGTACATTGTGATAAAAATCACTCTTCTCAAGACTTGGGAGGAATTGATTGACATTTTCCTTAAAGAATAGGACCTTGGCAACAACATCGCCCCACCTCACCAAAAGCTTGTAAGCAGAGAAATGATGAGGAAAAAGTCCGTTATGGCATGTACTGCAGTAGAAAAAGACTTGACAACCCAGGATGGCCCAGAACAAAAGAGACCAATGGGAGGAAACTTCAAAGTAGTTATGTATGACAGAAGAGCCATCAAACAATGCTCCATTAATGGGAAGTTTCCTACCAGCAGAGGTAAAGAACCCGAAAACATGGTTGAAGTTGTAAAACCCGTCCAAAATCAAGGCACCACGACGCTGCTTCCCAAACTTACTGCGAGAGCTACGGTCCAAAGGGCACCAACGCCTATCGACCTGGGGAATGAAACTCTACCGTCTCCCGGTGCTCTTCACAAGCTCAAGTTGGTAGAACGAAGGGCTTTACTCAAGAGGTTTGGACAAGGTGTCAAGAAGGGAAAGCCAGAACAATCCAAGCCATCACCTGCCACCAGACAAGTGCAAAGTCCAACGGCCATTAAACAACCACGCCGAGGCTTTAAACACCGCCCGTGGTACAGTCCTATGGAGAGTTGCCAGCACTATACAGATGAAGATGACCATTCACATGGTAACCAGCTCTTGCCCGCATACGGACCCTAGAGCTTGCTAAGTGGAGGAACGCTTGACCTTCATGATTTTCCTTCCAATGGGCTACTGAATTTGTCACCCAACAATCTGGGTCACATAGATGCCTCATCCTCGGTAGGAAATTTTGACCCCAAAGAAAACGATGAGATGATCTCAAAAGAATCTAGCTTCTCTGAAGGAGCAGAATTTAATGCTGCCATGAAAGGATTGGCAACACAACAAGAGGAATGGTTCATTAACCAAAATGCGGCAGGCCTATCTCACCTTAACAGAATGGTGATTCCCGAAGGAATGGAAATTGTTGATTTCCATAAATATAACAGTACAACTTGTCCCGTGACCCACTTGCAATATTTCCAAGCCAAAATGAATCGGTACGCTGACCAGACACCGTTTATGACTCAGGCCTTCCAAGAAAGTCTTATTGGGTCAGCGTTGCAATGGTTCTTCTTGTCAAAGACCTACCTCGTGCATGATTGGGATGTGCTGTCCTCTATTCCTACATCAATACCAAGACAAGATAGGATTTGCTTTCCCCCACAAGAATTTGGTTCACGTCAAAGGAGGACCAATGGAGAATTTCCGAGCATATGCAGAAAGGTGGGAGGCTTTCGTGATGCAAACTATTCCTCAATTGGCTGAGGAGGAAATGATGAAGCTGTTCATAAAAGCTTTGTCTTGTAAGCTTCGTTCCTAGTTGCATGAAATGCACTTCCATAACTTCAACGAAGTGGTCCTCTCGTGCGAATACTTCGAGTCTACCGGGGGCAAAGAATTCAAGGGCACTTGATTCAGGGGTCGACGCCAGCAACTATCAAGATCCTCCCTTTCACATGAGTTTTCATGGGTTTCAGTTGTTTTTATGATTTCCCATCCTATCTAGTGTGTTAATACCGTATTTTTCATTCCAGTAATGTAATTTATTTTTACTAGTGAATGTACAATTTCAACATTTCATTTTGAGAGCATGAGGGGGTATCCCAAACTGGCCCGGTGATGCTATCCAACCATAAAAAAATATCATCCTAGGAAAATCCTAAGGGCTAGGCTTTCTCATGCTTCCTCCAAAACATGCTTGTGAAATTAAAAGCATTTCATTGCAACAAAAAAATTTCAAAAAAAGGAGGTGTCAAATTTAACCCTGTTTGTTTTTCTGATTTACTTATTTTTTGTCTCAGAACATCATCCCTTTTGAAAAAAAAGGGGGGCATTTGAAACCACTACATCAAGTCCCAAGGATATGGACTCAACAAATTTAGGAGTATTCTTCCAAGAAAACCAGGGCAAACGGATAAGATTACTCCATTTATAAAGAGGTATATCTCACTTCCTAACATGGTTTTAGGAATGATGCTTTCTTCCTTTTCATTTGCAGGGAATAAAAGACAGGATGTAATAGGTATGTGCACATGATCAAACTTGAAACATGTAGATCGTGGTGGCTTAAGAAAAGCTTCCTAAGACGTTTCCTCCATGCTGCTTTTGGCCTCCCCCATCTCTCGAGTTATCTTGGCAAGTCATCCCTAAAACTCTGCACAGGCTTTCTCTCATTAGTGCAAGACTAAGCAGTGGTTCTTTCCCGCAACATACTCCAAGAGATCGAGCATTGCAATTTCATAGGCGGGACGTTCAACTTTGGCAAATCAGAAAGCCCAGAAAATGAACTCATTCGCTTCCCCTTTGAATTGGCTACGTCAACGGGGAGAAAATCCAGAGCAGGTTGAGGCAAATTCTAACCACCTGCTCCAGATGATGACTTTCATTCCAGACACATGCTCGCAAAGAAGTGATTACCTATAGAAAATTGGAGGTTTTGATTGTCCATCTCAGATTCCATAGAAGCTTGAGGTACATGACTTTGCCTAGCATTGTTGATGTCCAACAACAAGAGGAAAAATTCCACGAAGGAAGGCGTTGAAGACGGATCAACCATCATCGGCCATTTGTTTAGGGCCATGGGCAAAGAGGGCCAACCAAAATGAAGCGCCAAATTGTGGCGGGACCATGGCAATCATCAACATTCAGGATATGCCAAGAAGTTATCAAATACCAACTTTGCATAAGGGTAACTTGGTATCGTTTCCAATATCCCCACCCAACTTCATTCCTAATATATTTTCCCTATTTTGACAGGAAGCATCAACGAACAACACGGAAAATAAACTCCTTCACTTCCCCTTCAAATTGGCTACTGTCAACAGGGAGAAAATCCATACAATTCCATAGAAGCTTGAGGTACATGACCTTGCCCAATGCTACTGATGTCTAACAATGAGAGAAAAAAATTTCCACAGAAGAAAGGTGTTAAAGATGGATCGACCATCGTCGGCCATTTGTCTAAGGCCATGGGCAAAGGAGGGTCGCCCAAAATGATGTGCCAAATCTTCGCAAGACCATGACGATCATCAACATTCAAGATGCTGAGGAGTTATCAAATACCAACTTTGCAGAGAGGTAACTTGGTATCGTTTCCAATACCTTCCTCTAACTCCATTCCTAATACATTTTCCCTGTTTTGACAGGAAGCATTAGTGTTCAAAAACTGACTTGAAAGGTTAATTCGAGCCAACTAATACTGGTCAGCCAAGCACCTAGAGATGACCCATGTTAAATTCACCTGACTTGGTGTAAAAGGACATGTCATTTTAGCAGCCGGATCCCTTAAATAAAAAAGGGGTGCACCTATGGACACCGTCGGCGCTTTAGCCAAGTGGTATCCGGAATGGAGCGCCAAAGGTCCGAACGGGGTTCGAATCCCCGAAGCGGCAATAGCCGCATGTGGAAAAAAATAAAAATTTAAAAATTAAAAAAAAAAAAAAAAAAAAGAATTTTAAAAAAAAAAAAAAAGAAAGAAAAAAAAAAAAAAAGTTTTTTTTTTTAAGTTTAAAAAAAAAAAAAAAGCTTTTCTTTCTCCTTTTCTCTCTCTTTGCTCTTTTCTAGCATACCGAGATCGAAATTTTAGTATCTCATGCTCGCTTTAAGCATCAGGACCCTAGGTCTATCCAATCATTTGCAAACTGGCGAAGGGTAATATTGTATCATTTCCGGTTTTTCAACTTTGGAAAATTCATACACTAATACATTCCCTCTCATTCTTTATAGGGTCATCTGTCCACCAAAAATGTGGACGACAAAATGCAAACTAGCGAAGGGTAATGTTGTATCGTTTCCAGTTTTTCAACTCCGGAAAATTCATACACTAACACATTCCCTCTCATTCTTTGTAGGGTCATATGTTTGCCAAAAGTGTGGATGACAAATGCAAACTGGCAAAGGGTAATGTTGTATCGTTTCCAATTTTTCAATTTTGGAAAATTCATACACATTCCCTCTTATTCTTTATAGGTTCATTTGTCCGCCGAAGGTGCGGACAACAGAGCAGGAAGAGATATGTCAAACTTTGATGACGACATTGGATCAACTCTCCCAAGTGAAACGGCGTCCTAAGTATCGCCAAAATAGATGACATGAATCTTTTGGGCCTTAATTCGCATTTGCTTTTGGCTCTACTCAGCAATTGATTTCTGCACTTTCTCCTGTGCAGGGGCAAAAACAGACATGTCCGTCCAATCAAAGATGGGATTTTCAATCGGCGATTATTCATGCGTCATTCCCCTTTGAGTAGGGGCAATCCATGAACACTCATTTTTTAATAATCCCCTATGTTCAAACATGTCTCCAAAGACAATCTTGCATCTCATGCTCTTAAAAAGTTTTTCTTCTTTTGAGTAAATTCAAATCATTCTAAGGCTGCAAACTCCTTTGTGCTTACAATAATCCATGCCTTTTCAAAATGATTTTTGCATGATGATTTTTGTCTGTCTAAGTCACTAATTCCACTGAGGCTTATCAAATTAAGCAGTTCAACAAATGATGTGGATCAATTGAGCATGCTAAATGAGGTATATCAGGATGATGAAAGGCAAACCATATCCTACACACAGTCCTCGGATTAAACACTTGTAAGGTGAGCATAGGAAATTCTATGTCTACAGGGTAAAGAGTTCTCTCGCGAATGGTACGATGACCAAAGTGATGAGGGGCATTTCGTTTCTCCACCCTAAACACGACAGGTTATCCATTGCCTAACCCCTTTGAGCCTCGTGCCATTGTGAAGTTTCTTTCATATTACCCTGTCAAGAACCACCCCCACTTGGGGCAGATTGGAGGAGGGGATGGCATCACGAGGTGAGAAAACGGATAGGAATTTTCTTGCTTGAACTTGCATCAATCTTTGGGTGTTTTTATTGCATATAAATACTCATGGTAATTTAAGTGCCCTAGAATGACGAAGAGCAATTTTCTCTCTATTCTGCACGCTTGTATCCATCGTACAGCCCCATTGAGCCTGTAAAAAAACCTATGTTGATAGCAACTCCCCACATTGGGGCAAAGAGAAGGTTACTATCATTCAAGTAGCATGAGCCGAAATGGCCGACTGCAAATGAAGACTCAAGAGTCTAAGACAATCTTGAAACAAAAAAATGAATGAATGAAAACTAGGGGCAAGAAAAAGCAGTGTGCCTGGTAAAAGTAAGGCTGATGCCCTCAAGAAAAATAATGCTCGAGCAAAAAGTCTCTAAAAAGACAAGCTCCATCGATGAGGAAAAAGACCGGTGACAACATCAAGATGATCATCACCTCTTGTACACATTTTTGAGCCTATGAATTCATTTGTCTCTCAACTTGTGAGCCAAATTTACATTGTGTCCATTTGTAAAAGTCTCTTCTGACTAGGGCACTTGAATTAACATAGGAATTCATATGTTTATAAGCATCGCTCGAAGAAGTACGAGCAAGAACATTCCTATCTCTTTTCGCAAGGTTCTTGACTTGTAAACCCGAAGATGGCAGTGCAACATCTCTTGACCTTCGTGGTCCCTTTTGCCAAGCCTTTGACCAAGCCTACATTATGGTCTTGACAAAGACCTCTCAGATTGGTAAAGTCGTACCATTTGCGAGAATATTCGGATCCCTATCGCCATGATGATAGTGAAAGGGTGAGATTCCTATGATCCCACATTAATGGTCGGGACAAAATAGCATTTTCAATAAGAGTGAGTGAAAAGCCCTTTCAGACTGAAGGTCCCTCATTTGACATGTTCAAGACATCCTCATTTTGAGTATGAATTGTCTTTCTGAAAAATTTTCCCCAGTGAAACTTTGGTGATGAAAACTGACAAAAATTGTCATGCATGAACCCCGTTTGAACTGAAAAAATTACAGTATGCACAGATCATTTGTACATATTGCATATTTGTCTCACAGGAGACATACTTTCAGAGAGCAGAGATATCATCATGTCTCCAACTTACCATGAGGTAGGAGACCTCTAGGGATATCTCAGGTGCATCCTCGATATTCCAGCTTACCAGGAGGTGGGAGACCTTCAGGGATACCTGAGGTGCATCCTCGATATTCCAACTTACCATGAGGTAGGAGACCTCCAGGGATATCTCAGGTGCGTCCTCGATATTCCAACTTTCCAAGAGGTGGGAAACCTTCAGGGATATCTCAGGTGCGTCCTCGATATTCCAGATAATCAAGAGGTAGGAGACATTTTCAAGCATATAAGGTAAGTCCCTCTTCATTGACACCGTGTGCTTCCATAGCCTGGAGTCCCTCTTTACCGACGTGGCGTGCCTCTATGGCCCGAAGTCACGTAATGAAAAAAACTGGTGTCCTTGAGAAAAATCAAGCACTTAACAAGATTGTGTCCCGAGAAAAATCGGTACATCCCTGAGAGAGTTCAGGTAAGCAAAATGGTATCCCTGAAGAATGGTTCGGGTACCTAACAACTTTTTGCTTCTACAGGCGACCGGAGAATGGTCCGAGTCCTGGAAAGGCAATCTCCCGTCAAGGCGACCGAAGAATGGTTCGGGTCCTAGACAAACAATTCTTTGCTTCTACAGCGACAGGAGAATGGTCCGAGTCTGGAAAGGCAATCCCTCGTCAAGGCGACCGAAGAATGGTTCGGGTCCTAGACAAACAATTCTTTGCTTCTACGGGCGGACCGGAGAATGGTCCGAGTCCCTGGAAAGGCAATCCCCGTCAAGGCGACCGAAGAATGGTTCGGGTCCTAGACAAACAATTCTTTGCTTCTACAGGCGACCGGGGAATGGTCCAAGTCCTGGAAAGGCAATCCCCCGTCAAGGCAACCGAAGAATGGTTCGAGTCCTAGACAAACAACTCTTTGCTTCTACAGGCGACCGGAGATAGCTTCGGGTCCTGGAAAGGCAATCCATCGTCGAGGCGACCGAAGATAGCTTCGGGTCCTTGGCACCAACTCATTGCTCGGAGGCGGCGACCGGAGATAGCCGGGTCTTGGAAAGGCAATCCATCGTCGAGGCGACCGAAGATAGCTTCGGGTCCTTGGCACCAACTCATTGCTCGGAAAGGCAACCGGAGATAGCTTCGGGTCCTGGAAAGGCAATCCATCGTTAAGGCGACCGGAGATAGCTTCGGGTCTGGAAAGGCAATCCATCGTCGAGGCGACCGAAGATAGCTTTGGGTCCTTGGCACCAACTCATTGCTCGGAAAGGCGACCGGAGATAGCTTCGGGTCCTAGAAAAGCAATCCATCGTCGAGGCGACCGGCGACCGGAGATAGCCGGGTCCGGAAAGGCAATCCATCATCGAGACGACCGGAGATAGCCGGGTCTGGAAAAGCAATCCATCGTCGAGGCGATTGGAGATAGCCGGGTCCTTGGCACCAACTCATTGCTCGGAAAGGCGACCGGAGATAGCTTCGGGTCTGGAAAAGCAATCCATCGTTGAGGCGACCGGAGATAGTTTCGGGTCCTTGGCAACAACTTATTGCTCGGAAAGGCGACCGGAGATAGCTTCGGGTCCTGGAAAAGCAATCCATCGTCGAGGTGACCGGAGATAGCCGGGTCCTTGGCAACCACTCATTGCTCGGAAAGGCGACCAGGAGATAGCTTCAGGTCCCGAAAAGCAATCCATCGTCGAGGCGACCGGAGATAGCCGGGTCCTTGGCAACAACTTATTGCTTGGAAAGGCGACCGAAGATAGCTTCGGGTCCTTGGAAAAGCAGTTTCCCCCATATCATCACACAGGTATGTTTTCTATATCGTCATCAGATAAGGAAATACCCTGATACTTGCCAAAAACTCGGGGTTCGCACCCCAAATCACTCTTTCCTGGTAAGTAACTACAAGTATTTTTCTTATCCAGTTTAGTATGTATTATGCATTATTGCCTTTTTTTACTTTGGACACTTGGTCCCAGGTGAACTATCACCTATTGCATATACATGGATAAAATTTAGGTATCAGCTCGTCTTTGAAGGAAACCTCTGCGAACTCACCTTCAAAGAGGGGGGTGTTGACACCTAAATTTTGACTAGGTATTAAAATTAAATTGCATAGAAAATTAGGGTTCAATTTGACCCTAACAAAAATGATTTTCACATCACCTTGGTACTAATATCATTTGTGTATATTAAGTTTATCATCTATCTTTATTTTACCATATTTTTACCCTATTTTCGGGTTGTTTATTATTATTATTATTATTATTATTATTATTATTATTATTATTATTATTATTATTATTATTAATAAAAAAAGACACGGGCCCACGATAGGGCTGGCCCAGCCCCCTTCTTTTCTTCTTATCTGCGCCGCCCAAGGCCCAGCCCTTTTCATTTCCGGCCCGGCCCGGCCCCCTCCATCTTCTTCCTCCCTTCCTCTTCTTCCCCGCACGCGAGTAACGGGAGAGCGGGAGCGGAAGACGGAGGCCGCGCGGACGAGGGGACGTTCGCATGCGCCATCAATGTCGCCCGCGAGATCTAGCGCGAAACCCGGACGAGATAGGGCTCGTCTTCAATGCAAAGCAAGTGGCGCGGTAAAACGGGGCACGCCGGTCGCCCGCCGTCGATCGGCGGTCAAGCCCTCGGTCGGCCGGGTCCTCCTCCGCCTATAAATAGGGGGTCGAGCGAAGAAGAAGAGAGCAAGCAAAGCAACACGTAGAAAACACGAAAACACGAGAGAGTGAGCGAGATCTGCAGAGAGGCGGAGAAGAAAGTGAGGGTCGAAGTTTTGGAAAAATTCCATATCTGAGAAGAGAAGAGAGAGATCTGAAGGAGAAACCGGAGAGAAAGAGAGGCGAGACCCAGCCTCGTCGCCGTGTCGCCGCGTCGGAAGCCTCCTACTTCCACCAGTCAGCCACCAACGATGGTTCGTGCTCGCCAGCCGTTCAACCCGCCGTCATCTCTCCGCAGATCCATCGCTCGCGTCGCCGCCGCCGCCTTGCCGTCGCGTGTTCGACCCACGACGACTCGCCGCCGCTCACGGATCTCGGCCCAACCGCGCGCGTCGAGCAACCGCCGATCCGGGAGAGAGCTGCGGCGAGAGAGAGAAACCGAGAGAGCAAATTGTGAGAGTTGAGGGAGAGAGACTGTCGGTTTCCCGTGCCTAAGTCGCGGCCGACGGCTCGCTGCCATGCTTCCTTCCCCAGATCGAGGTTTTGTCGCTGGTGTCGGTGCTCCTTCCGATCCCGTTTGGGCCAGGACCGAGTTTTAACGCCACCGCTGAAGGTGCCGCTCGCCGCATCGCACCCGTCGCTGCCTGTAGCCGTAGCTGCCTGCCTGGCCCGACGCTACAACCGCCCCGCCATCCCCGACGCCACTTCTTTGCTCAAACCACCGACAACATCGCCGGGTCGCGTCGCTTCCGTTGCCATCCGCCCGCATAACCGTCGCCATCCCTTCGCCGCCAAGCCACCCCGTCGCCGCTGCGTCGAGGCCGTCTTGACCGCGGCGAAGTCGTCGTCCCTTCCGCTGGTCTCACGGCGGTCGCCGTCGCTCGCTATGGCCGGCCGGGACACGTTCGGCCGCCGCCCACCGACGCTACGAGAGGAACAAAAAAAAAAAAAAGGGACATGAGTCGGGTCATGACCGGGTCGGGTACAATGACCCGGTCGACCCACTAGGGTTTGCTTCTTGTGGGCTATGGGCTGAGATTAATATGCCCATTGCGCTTATTTTGCTTTCTTGGGCCGAGTCTTTGTTTTATTTGGGCTTGGCCTTGATTAATTATTTCTTTTTTGTTTTAGTCTTGGGCTAGGCGAACCAGAGCCCATTAGCAGGACTCGGCCAGCCCGAGGGGCCCGGGGCTCGGGAGCCCGGTTGGGCCAGACCCGGGTCGGATCTGAGAGTCCGACCCGGGTCCGTTTATTTTATAATATAATATTATTATATTATTAAAAAAAAAAAAAAAAAAAATATTTTATTTTTTTTTCAGAAAAATCGAAAATCGAAAAATAGTTTATATTTTTCAGAAATATCAGAAAATCCAAAAATATTTTATATTTCACATTTTCTAGAAAAAAACCAGAAAATTGAGAAATATTTTATATTTTCTAAAAAATCAGAAAAACCCAAAAATATTTCATATTTTCCAAAAAGAAGGGAAAAAGCAAAAAAAAAAAAAAAAATGTTTGTTTCAACAATGCATGAAAAATCCTTGAAAAATGCAAAAAAATATCAAACCTGAGGGTTTAAACAAGATTAGGTACCGGAAGGGCATTAGTGATTAACTAGTGTAATCAAGTCCCCGATCCTAGTTTCTCTGGTTGCGCAGGAGTAAAATATTTCTCCCGATATTTTACTTGGGTTTCTAATCGACCCACCCCAAATTGATTAGTGGCGACTCCTTTTTAAATGAAATTGAATTGCAGGTTTAAGACTCGACCCTTAAGTCGTGAATTGGTGGGCTTGGGAGAGCCCTGGCAGAAGCCCTGATGAAAGGCGTTCAGCCGAGCCATTAGCCTCCCGGGACGCGAGGGGGAGGTCGCGACAAGCTTCCTTCAAGCTCTTGAATTTAGAAATATACAAAATCCATCAGCCCAATGGACCAAATACAGTGTGTTTCCTATCCAAAATTTCTGACATCTTTTAATTTGTCATTTTTTCCATCTAAGCCCAAGGTAGTACAATAATACTTTTCCATATGGATATCTCCACCAGTGCCTCAACCGGATCCACCGGTTGATGGCAAACTCTCCCCGTCCACCAGTGGCAGATGGCCCCAGGATGCCAATCATGGCCACGACAAGGAAAATCGAAAGTATCGGCACAATGCAGTTCTTTCTACTAGGAGCGGCATATGGTGGGATAGGTACTTTTACTTGCAAATCTTGTAAAATCTTCCTCATTTGGACAGAGCACAAAATCTACAAACTGTATATTTAAATTTAGGCTATAAAAACATATGGACATATACTCAAACAATATTCAAAAAGGAGAATTGTCGACCATCTCTACATGCAGGGTTTATTTCTATTTACAAAAACCAACACGGGCCACATTGAACATAAGCTTCCACGTATCTCCGTAAATATGTCTCCAGACAACCCTGTACGACTTATGTAAAGATTTAGTACAAATTATAATAGATGCCGGTGCTGTCTGCCAAATGGCTGCATAGGACATGACATATATATAGGTCTCGGGTAAGTATATGGGCTCTCTCTTCTATTTGTCATTTGAGGTTGGTGGAAACCGCATGAAGAAAGCGACCTAATTGATTTAGGATCATGATTCTACTTTCTCGTAATGGGAAAACGTTGGGGGCAGCTGAGAAATTGACCTTAATCAATTCAATTCACGGTGCCCAATTATCTGCCACCTTGTTTTTGCCTATCCGCTCCGTTTCTTGGCTTAAGTTCAGTTTGAAACTTGCCGGAAGCCGACATATACCAGTCCGTTAGAGGTCTTTCCCTTTTTCTTTTCCCCGCCATTTTTTTCTTTTTTTTTCTTTTTGCGTTTTTCTTTGCTTAGTTTGGACCCCATAAATAAATGAATATTGCATAATTAATTGAATGATCCTTCTAAATTCTTTTTCCCCCGCCGGACACTACAGAAATTCTCCAAGTATTTTTACAATATTTATTTATTTATTATTGTTTTGTTTGGTCAGAACAAATAATTCAATCCACTTTGATTTTTTTTTTTTTTTTTTGTTTCTAATTCCTAAGTAATACCGGAGTCTCATAATTCATTGTTTGCCTTTAAACCTTTTACCGATACAAACTGATCTTATATTTTTAGAGAAAAAAAAAAAGCAAAATATATGAATTTCGCCAAATGCGGAAGTTCACTCAATGCTTCAAATAATTAATGGGAAATTTAACAAAAAGAAAATGTACTAAACCTATATTATATTTGCGGAAATTCAGTCTTATGCCTTTTAATTTAACTAATTTAGTTCATCCAATCAATTTTGATTGGAAATGTTGACGTGGAAAATCTTCTTTTGCAACTTTTAAATTATTTCTTTCTTTTTCCTTCTCGTTTCCCTTTTTTCTTTTCTTTTCATTTCGTGTTTTGCCAATTTAGCCAAATTTGGGTGAGGCCAACGACCACATTGACCCTCAATAGAGCTCATTGGCTACGGTGAAAGGAAAAGAAAGGAGAAGAAAAAGAAAAGAAAAAGAAAATTAACTAAATAGTTCAAAAAAATTAAAATTTGAAAAAGAAATCATCCTATTATCACCTAACCACATGTCTCGATCGAAGGGTATTTGGACTTAAATCTCATGAGAGGTTTATGAGGTCCTGAAATTATTTTAGACTACTATTCTGCCTAATGAGCTTTCACACAATTTTCTGATCGTGTATTTAATAATTGAAAAAGAGACACATGCTGACCTAAGGCCAAGACAAATTTCCCCTTTCTCGGCATTACATAGTGTGAAACAATTTTTGAAAATAGCCTCACGATTGAATTTATTGAATACCAACCGAAAGAAACAATTAGTGAGGAATTAAAAGGAAAAAAAAAAGTGCAAAAGGAAAAGCTCGCCTTCCACCATTTTAAACATGATGTTTGTGAAAAATCTTTAGTGCTTATAATTTACGATTTTCCCGACCGTCCAAATCAATCATAGTTATGTACAACCAAGATGTCATGCTCCAGGAACACCTAGGTAATTCTCTTGTGACTTTCTAATGATTAACTCTGCAATAGGATTGGAAGACGAATGATAGGTAATTCTCAACCGACTTTCTAATTATTAACTCTGCAATAGGATTGGAAGATTAATGATTGGTAGTTGATGTAAAGAGATGATACCATCAACTTGCACTGCTGGCCGACTAAGCTATTCAATTGGCTCGAATCCAGTGAAAGGGACTGTTTCACGGAGGAGAGACATACCCAACCCAAACCAGACCCACCCCACCCACAGAAAGTGGGTACTTTCCCAACAAGTCGTTCGCGCGCTACTTCAAACGAATTCAATTCAGGAGTGGCTCGGAAGCTTGTTAAGCGGCTGAAGAGCAAGTATAGTTCACTAACTAGATGAAGATAAAGTATAGTTCACCAACTACATGACAATAAGAACTGGGTAATTTTATGAAGTACCATGAAGATGAATGTCTTTTGGGATGTTGTCCAAAGTAAAATGTCCGAGCGTCCCAGTTCAATACAAATTTAATAACTTCTTGGAAACTCTGATACAGGTGTCTTCTTCACCTAATTCCGAGGGGATCGTAAAAGCTTCTCGCAGAGCAGCCAGTTGAAACTCGATGAGCCTCAGCACGTCTTTCCTACATCTCACGTTGACACGCGCGGAGGAAATGCTCTCGTAAAGGACTCAACGGACGTCTTGCACGATGAAATCCTGTGATGGAAGGAAATAGTGATGTCTTGGAGCAAAAAATTCATGCTGACAACAGCCACAAACCCTCGAACAGAAAAGAATATGTGTCATTCAAGGACAAATGACAAAGCACGTGAGAAGCCTTTGCTCGTGACATCTTGTTCTCAACATGCCGACGTCAAGTTCTGGCAGGCTATCCATCCGGGCGACTCTTCAATCAGGTTAAACTTATCAGAGCCATTGTGTTTTCGACTTATGCAAAAGCTATTGATAGACTTGCCAATAAACTCTCCAAGAATATGCATGTTGGGTATTTGCAGAAGCATGTGCTTGTGTGTGTGAAATAGACTAAGAAATATGGATGTATTTTTAAGAAAGGTTATTTGGCAAAGGAAGCACAAGGGAAAAATAAGAAAACTTTTATTACTTGGTGGGTAATACAAGTAGAAAAAGTTGGTCTGTTGGGGGTCACTTAAGTGGACGTCCCCCTAGCCTATTTATAGGCATGCAGCACCGACTTTCCTTGCAAAAATCTAGTCAAAAGTCATATTTTTTTTGCTGCTCTTATCTCTGCCATTTGCAGAGATAATTATCATGGATTCTTCTACACTACTCTAGTTGCCAATTCTTCTACACTACTCTAGTTGCCAAAGTGATAAATAATTTGTAGGATTTTTCTAGACTTTTTCTAGCAAAAGTTTATACTAGATAATTCTAGAAATTGGATAATATTTTAACACTCCTCCTTGGTCCAATTTTGCGATACTCCAAGCATGCTTCATAATATCTCGAACTTGGCTGGCGGAAGTGCTTTAGTAAATATGTCAGCAACTTGATCTTCGGTCTTGCAATATTTGAGCTCAATTTCTCCATTGCTCTGCACCTCTCGTATGAAGTGATATTTGATGTCGATATGTTTGGTTCTTCCATGGAAGACTAGATTCTTCGATATGGCAATTGCTAACTTGTTGTTGCAAAGTATTGGAGTCGGTTCCATCTGTGCTTCTCCGATGTCTTCTAGAATGCTTCGAAGCCATAGTGCTTGATTGGTAGCGGTGGCAGCTGCAATGTATTCAGCTTCCGCAGTGGATTGTGCCACTGAGTCTTGTTTTTTGGATGTCCAAGAAAATATTCCATAACCCAAAGTGAATGCGTAACCAATAGTGCTCCTTCCGTCATCAGCCGATCTTGTCTAGTCACTGTTAGTATAGCCGATAAGCTTGGTGCTTGCACTTGGCCGATACCAAATGCCATAGTCTGTTGTTCCTCGTAGTATCTAAGAATTCTTTTGGCAACTCCAAGATGAATTTGACTCGGACTTTGCATGAATCGTGACAATAGACTTGTTGCATACGTAATGTCCGGTCATGTCGCAATGAGATATAGTAAACTACCAATCAAACTTCTGTAGAGAGAAGCATCAACTTTTTCCGCTCCATCTTCCTTTAGTTTGTCACGAGTGGTGTTGCAACAATTTTGCAATAGTTCATCTTGAATTTCTTCAGGAGGTTCTCAGTATATTTCTTCTGTGAGATAAAGACTCCTCCATTTTGGTTGATCTCGATGCCGAGGAAGTAGTGCATCAAGCCCAAGTCCATCATCTCAAATGTCTTCATCATTTCTTCTTCGAATTCTTGAATCATCACTCCATTGTTCCCTGTATATATGAGATCATCTACATACAAAGAGACAATGAGTGTGTCGGACTTACCTTGAGTCTTGATGTAGAGCGTTGGCTCGCTCATGCTCCTCCTAAATCCTTGTTTGGTGAAGTATTTGTCTATTCTGCTATACCATGCCCGTGGTGCTTGTTTTAACCCATAAAGAGCCTTTTTAAGCTTTAGAACCTTTTCTTCTTGCCCTCTGACAATAAAGCCTTGTGGTTGTTCCACATATATTTCTTCTTGAAGAAATCCATTTAGAAATGCCGATTTCACATCTAGTTGATAGATCCTCCATTCTTTTTGTGCTGCAAGGGCTATGAGTGCTCGAATAGTATCAAGGCAAGCAACAGGAGTGAAAGTTTCAAAATAGTCGATACTTGGTTGTTGCAAGAATCCTTTCGCCACAAGCCTTGCTTTATGCTTCTGGATGGATCTATCTGCATTATGCTTTGTCTTGTAGACCCACTTGACACCAATGATCTCTTTGTTTTCGGGGCGATCAACAAGCTCCCAAGTTTTATTTTTCTCGATCATTTTGATCTCTTCTTCCATGGCTTTAATCCAAACTTCTTCTTTGGATGCTTGTTCGTATTTTTCTGGTTCTAAAGCAACAAAGTTGCCTGTGTCGTAAATTCTTCTAAGGGTTTTTACCCTTAGTACTGGAGACTGTGGAGGAGACTCTTCTTGTGTCACTCTTGGAGAGATTGGTGGAGTTACGTCATGAGTAGTGGAATCTATCACTTCTCCTTCTTCTTGTGTTGTTGACTCCTCTTGAGTAGGTGACGTGTCTGGCAAGGCGACATACTTTTTTTCGATCTTCTCATTCTCCCAATTCCAAGCAGCATTCTCATCGAACTCGACGTCTCGACTGATCACGAGCTTCTTAGTTCTTAGGCTGTAAACTCGATAGCCTTTTGATTGATCACTGTAACCAAGGAATATTCCTTTTTATTTCTTCTTGTCGAGCTTACTCCTCTTTTGAGCAGGAATGTGAACGCAGCATATACAGTCGAACAACTTGAGATGCTTCGCTGAAGGCTTCCGTCCACTCCATGCTTCGACTGGAGTTTTATTTTGGACTGCTTTAGTTGGACACCTATTTAAGATGTATACAGCCATGTAGACTACTTTTGCCCAAAAGGTGTTAGAAAGGCCTTTCTCCTTTAGCATGGACCTTGCCATCTCCATGACGGTTCTATTATTCATTTCTGCTACTCCATTTTGTTCTAAGGCGTAGCCAACAGTTAGTTGATGATGAACTTCTTCATCTTCACAGAATTTATTAAACTCTCTTGAGTTGTATTCAATGCCTCTATTGCTCCTTAGGACTTTGATTCTTCGGCCACCTTAATTCTCGACGTGGTTCTTGAATTTTCTAAAAATAGAAAAAACCTCCAATCTTTCTCGAAGAAAGTATACCCACGTCATTCTTGTGTAGTCATCAATGAAAAGGATGAAATATTTATTTTGACTAAGTGTAGGGGTCCTCATTGGACCACACACATCTGTGTGAACTAGCTCTAATGGTTTCTTAGCTCTCCATGCACCTCTAGATGGGAAGGATTGCCTTTGTTGTTTTCCAAGGAGGCATCCTTCACAAACATCTGAAACTTCTGAAATAGCTGGAAAGTCTCTCATCATATTTTTCTGATGGAGAGTTTTTAGTCCAGCGAAGTTGAAGTGGCCAAATCTTCGATGCCATAGCCATGAATCATCAAGTTGAGCTTTCATGGCTATGTCTTTGATATAGTTCCAGCGAATAGGAAAATTCTTATTCTCCATCTTAACAGAGGCAATGATGTTTTTATATTTATCATAGATAATGCAAGAATCTCCTTTAAAGTATAGAGAATACCCACTTTGAATCATCTGACCCACACTCAAGAGATTTTGTGCTAGACTGGGAACTAGATATACATTATGAATATATTTTGGTCCTTTATTTGTTTCTACAGCGATGGTGCCTTTTCCTTTGATGTCCACTAATGCACCATTACCCAATTTTACTTGGGAATTCACCGACTTATCAATATCGATGAATATAGATTCGTCCCCTGTCATATGATTGTTACACCCACTATCAATATACCATGTATCGTTTTTTTTATCATTTGCCGCTTGGCCCACATAGAATATACTGTCTTCACTTTCCTTTTTTTCAACATAGTTGGCTCGATTATTTGTTTTCGATCAACAATCTTTTTCTACGTGGCCATATCTTTTACAAAAGTGGCATTGTGGCTTATTTTTGAACCAACAATCCTTCTCCAAATGATTTGTTTTTTTGCAAATGCCACAAGGTGGATACTTTTCCCTTTCTGTAGTTTCTCCTCCTTTTTTATTTTTCCATGAGCTCCTTCCACCATTTTTAGATTGATGAGACCATCCGTTTATTTTAGATTGAAAAGCACTTTCAATTGAATCTTCATCTTGTGCCATCAGTCTTTTATCATGTGCTTCTAGAGAGCCAATTAATTCACTCACCGATAGAGTCGCCAAGTCCTTAGTTCCTTCTATTTGTCACAATAGAATTGTATTTTTTCGTAAGTGACACCAATATTTTTTCTACAAACCTTTGATCAATGATCTCATCTCCATAGGCTCTCATTTGATTAACTAGTTCTTTTAATTTTCCAAAATATTCTTGGACGGTCTCATAATTTTTCATTTTAGAATTCTCAAAATCTCTTCTTAAAGTTTGAAGCCAAATAATACGTACCTTTTCTGATCCTTGAAATTCTTCTCGAAGTATCTCCCAAGCTCCCTTTGCTTCTTCACTCCAATTATTCTCGGAAATATCGTTTTCAAGAGTTCTTGTTGAATAAGATAAAGTGCCCTTGCATCCTTTTGCAGTTGATCCTTCGAAACACTCGCACCTTGTTGTGGAGCCCCGTAACCCTTTTCCACAATGTCCCATAGGTCTTGGGCCATCAAGAAGGTAGTCATTTTGATACTCCAAAAATCATAGTTATTCCCATCAAAAATAGGAATGGGAAATGCGGATGATGTAGAAGTGGTCATAGTTTAGTTGTTTGAAATTTGAATGGGTAGTTTTAGGAGCGGGTGGTTAGGACAAACGCCCAATACCAACCAAAGACGTGGCTCTGATACCATTGTTGGGTATTTGCAGAAGCATGTGCTTGTGTGTGTGAAAGAGACTAAGAAATATGGATGTTATTTTAAGAAAGGTTATTTGGCAAAGGAAGCACAAGGGAAAAATAAGAAAACTTTTTTTACTTGGTGGGTAATACAAGTAGAAAAAGTTGGTCTGTTGGGGGTCACTTAAGTGGACGTCCCCCTAGCCTATTTATAGGCATGCATCACTGACTTTCCTTGCAAAAATCTGGTCAAAAGTCATATTTTTTTTGCTGCTCTTATCTCTACCATTTGCAGAGATAATTATCATGGATTCTTCTACACTACTCTAGTTGCTGATTCTTCTACACTACTCTAGTTGCCAAAGTGATAAATAATCTGTAGGATTTTTCTAGACTTTTCTAGCAAAAGTTTATACTAGATAATTCTAGAAATTGGATCAATATTTTAACGGTGCAAGAAAGGATAGGCCCCCGAATTCATCATTGCAATCTTTCTAGTTTCCATCTCTCCAAGAAATCAAAACTCACATACCAAAATGAAAGGAAAGAAAATGAGCAGCACTTGACACTTCATTGCAAGCTCTTCCTTGCTTTACATAGGGACAAACACTTCAAGACATATTAGGTTACTTTCAAGTTGCTTCTGAGGTAGAGGAAAATTATGGCTAGAGACAAGAAAATGATGAAATCCTTCTTGACTCCGATTACAAAGGAGAGATGTCGCCCTATACTCATAAAATCAACAAACAACACTTTCTATAGCGGTATGCTTAAGAGTTTTAACGTTACTGGCAGAGAGACAGAGCAGTGCTTGCCTGACTGCAGATAAGTCATCATAGTCCCATGATCTCACCAACATTGAAACATTTCAGAGTAAAAGGAATGCAGCAAATCCACCTCAATGAACACTTTCCTTCTGACAATTGCTTAATCTACCATTCTCCCATTCTAGTTTCCATGTCATGCACCCACCTGTCTTAATTTTATCTAGTATCTCATATCAACATGGTGGCCTCTTTCCATTTGGCTCCATAAGCGTAGTGTACCTCGATATGTAGAAGATCACTGGAAATACATTGGTTATGCCGTATAACTAAAAAGTATCAGACAACTACAAATGGACTTGGCACTAAAGCACTCCACATAAAAGCAACAGCTCGACTCTTGGGCACTCTATCCAGCTTCTTGACAATAGCAATATAGTTAACTGAGCAATAACCATGGCTCAAAATCCAAGATCTAAACTTGGACATTCGGCTTTTGCTTTCAATGGATTACTATCTCCATCTCGGGTTGTCCTTTCATCATCTGAGAACTGCGGGAAAGAGATGCTTCTGAAATCAGCTAGCTTGTGAGAAGAATGTAAAGGAAAATTGCAGCAGATTTATATGTTGGTCATAGGTAAAGCAATCAAGACAAGGGTGAAGTGCACGGATAAATAGAAAACTTGTATCAAAGTTGCGTACAATTTTCTGTGTAACAAACTATTGTATGCCAAAATCTTGCGACATTTTGCCATCGCTGACTTCCCCAGACACATGCTTAGCAAATGACAAGTGCAGCTTTTTTCTATTTCCCATGAAAGCTACCTAAGGGAAAACTCCTAGCAATTACCGACGTAAAAAGATCAATCATTGATGATTTGCTTCTACACGTGTAGAACCGCAGATGGACATGTCGGTAATCTTCAATTACAAGGTACTGTGGCCCATATAGGTAACTCCACAAGGCTACTAAAATGGTGGACCTCTGCTGGTGGAAGACATGCTGCAATAAAGAAATTGGATAGAGAATACCTGAGCTGATTATCATCTCTAAAACGTTAAACAATTTAGCAATAGGACAAAGACAGTTTCAATGGGGAGAAGCCATATATTGCCATCTTTAAGTCGACTGTCATATCTGTCGCATAAGTATTTGGTTGTTCTTAGCTTCATACACTAGGAATTAGGGGTGAGCATGGTTCCCGGGTAGAACCGGGAACCGGAGAACCGAACCGGAGGATCCGGTTCGGTTCCCGGTTTTAGGGAGTCCGGTTCCGGTTCCCGGTTCCTCATTTTCTGGAACCGGTCCACTTTGCCTCCCTCCTTCCCAAAAAATCTCCGATTTCTAACCCTAATTTTTCCCCCCATTTCTCACTTCTCAGGTTTCTCTCTTCCCTCTCTCCCCGACGCCTCACTTCTTGCTGCCCTCGACCTGCTCGCCACTCGCCACTCGCCGTCGACGCTCTTGGCTTCTCGTCACCGACTTGCACACCTTTTCTTCTTCTTCTCTCTTTCTTCAAGCCGAGTTTTCGAGTGCTCCGGTGAAAAAAATTTGCTCGTCTTTGCTTTTGCTGCTTTTTGCTTAATGGAAGTTCCTTAATATCTCTCTCTGTGCAATTCGTGCATTTCTTCGTCTTGGGCTAGAGGGGTACTTCGTCTTCGCTCATCTTTGGCCAGTTCGGGAGGGGTTCTCGAGGTATCTTGCTTCCTCCTTTTACTGTCTCTCTGTTTTTTCTTCTTTTGGGTTCGTGCTCCGTGTAAAAGTTGGTGTTTTGACTGAGCCCAGTTGGAGATCTTTGGGTGCGTGTTTGAATATGTTCTGTGTCGATTTGAGAATCTTCCGTCAATTTCTTGGCTTGTCCAGGTTTTATGGGTTGAGCCTCGTTTATTGTTTTTTTTTTTTTTTTTTTCCTTTTGGGTTTTTGCTCTTGCCGAGCTTTGGTGTTGAAGTGAACAATTCCTCAGTGTCGTTTGGGAATCGGGTGGTGGTCATTTGTGGTATCTCCGAGGAAATGCTGTAGCTTGTTGTTTAGGAGGGCTCTTGTGTATGTCTGAAGGCGCTTTGTGTCACCGAATCACAGGGTATATGGAGTTCTGTAGTTGCTTTAATTTGGTGGAAATTAGTAGGATCTTTCTTTAGCTTTGTGGACTTGCTGGTTTTTACTCCCACAGCGAAGAGATTGTAGCTCTATTTGAACTTACCATATCTGTAGGTATTGCAGGCTTCTTGTTCTTTTTCCTGTTTTCTTTAGGTTTTGCTGTTTTAGGAATATTATGCTTCATAACTTCTTTCCTTTCCTAGTGTAACATTCTTTTAGTGGGTATTTATTCTTTTGTCCAGGAGGCGTTTCTTTGCTTCAATTCTACTCAAATTTGGTCTCTCCTGTGAGTCATCTTCTGTATAATTGTATGGCTTAAATGAAACTGCCCTCTCCATCTGCACCTATTTGTGCTTCTGCTTCTTTCCTGTCTTTACACTTACTTGAGTTTATCCTTGTATAGGGGAAAGCCTTGGCTTTGCATATTGAGATTGATGCTTGTGGTGATGATGCAGATAACTTGAAATCGAGTACGTGTTGGAATGGTTGGACTTCAAAGACGGTGGAGAAGCAGGGGACGGAGCCTTCGCTCCCAATTCGTGACGTTCGAATGCTCATGGAGGACTTCACACACGTGCCTGATCATCCACACTTCAACCGCTGTCCGATCGGAGCCAGAAAA
Organism: Corymbia maculata; assembly: GCA_014182735.1. NCBI lineage: Eukaryota > Viridiplantae > Streptophyta > Magnoliopsida > Myrtales > Myrtaceae > Corymbia > Corymbia maculata. Next base: position 15,941,781 of record CM024686.1, on the reverse strand, counting down.
ACTCTCCAACCATATTCACACTTCCCCTTTGGAGGCCCTTGCTTGACTATCCTTGTAAGCATTTCATCTAACTAATTCACAATGCATGTATGTAGTTTGTAGTTCAGAGGCATGCGTGATTCTTGTATGTTGCCAAATCCCTTGCAACACTCATATAGCTCGCCTGAGAATGAATTTTGATGTCTCCTTTCTCCTCTTGGGGATTAGAGATTTTTCATTGATGAAGGTAATGATCTTCAATTTATGATTGAACTTTGAAGCACATGGTTAGCACCCTAAATGAGCTGTGAAAACAGAATGGATATTTAGTATTGTTTGCGTTGGGAGATCACTGAAAGGGCTGCTTGAAGAACTTCTTGCAGATAAAAATGAACACGGAGGAGGTTTTAGTATATACAAGGCTTGGCTTCTATTTTTAAGGTCTGTTCTTTTTGAAATGGCTGGAGACTCTAGTGATTTATGTAGTGTGACTTAAGCAATATGCTCCTCAGAATGGTTGCTTTCCTAGATTGTACAGTTTTGATCAATTAAGCGAGAAGCTATGACTTCTTATTGAAGTCCTTAAATCCTGTCTTTAGTGCGACAAGAGGTTATCTATAGGCTTCACTAGCACTTTCTAGAATTGATGTATTGAGTGCCTATGCTTATTGTGTGGCAATGCTTGAAATATATACCATAGGTGCACTGGATCTAGTTGCAGAAACAGTTAGATAAACAACACTAGTAAAACTCCTTTTCACTATCTCCCTGTTTCAACTATCTACACTTTCGAGTTTCGCCGACTTCCAAAGTTGTGATAGAACTTCATTATTGGCTCATAGAGATAAGCTATTCTACATTTTGATAGTTTTTGTTTTATGGGGTCGGAACTTTTGACTTGAACAAGCATTTGTGGAATACTAGTACCGTGTCTACCACTTCCTTCTGCATCTAAACATGATATGTTGGAGACTAACATGTTCTCTAGCTTCTTACTGGATTGCCGAGTATTTAACTTGTTGAAATAATGGATTGGATAAATGAACACTGCAGGAGTGGGAGGGAAGGGTGAATGTTCCGTGTCCATCACGGTGACAGCTTCAATTCGAGAAAGTGGATGGGACATAGCTACTGGCAAAATTGAAAGTAAAGAGAAAGCTGACCATGCATTTGTCAAGTAGGTAAAGTACATTTTCAACGAAAGATGGATCAAACTTTATATTAAGTGTTTGATAAAATGTTTCCATAAATTCTTCATGGTTCCATTGTAACAACAGCCACAATAAGGTCTCTTTATACTAAGTGTAATCTGCCGCTTGGATTTTTCTCAGATCAATACATCCCCTGTTCTTAAGACAGAATTTTTGTCAATTTCCTTATTGGCCTCCTTCATCTTGCTTTGCACCTCTATCTCAGCTATAGATGCAGTGTTGCTTTGTGCCATTTTAGTGTCCTTGATCTTTAAGTGTAAAGCTACAAAAGCATTATTACTGTCTAAATTCTTTGCAACATGCCGGTTCTTGTCATTATTCTTCAGTTCTGATTGTTATCTATCATTCTCTCTTGTACTTCTTAAACTGTTCAGTAATGCTCATCTTATTATTGCCGGTTGTAGCATTTAATCTCTCTCTCTTTTTTAAAGATATGGGTCACAACCTCACTAAGAAGTTGCCAATTTGTTCAGGCTCACGGAACATTTGTTTGTGGAAAAAATGGTGGAGGAGTTGCAAAGAAGTTTGACTGTGAAAGAGAGGTTGACATAAGTGTAGGCACTATGAGCAAAGCTACAGGTTGTCATGGTGGATTCATTGCAATCGAATTATAACTAGTCTGTTCTGAGTAACATATGTTTTGTGATTTTTATTATTATAAAGTCTATGTTGGAAGGGATGATCACGGTTCCCGGTTCTAGGGAAGGAGGTTCCGGTTCTCGGTTCCTCTTTTTTCGGAACTGGAACCGGTTCCACTTAAATGAAAAAGAAAAGAAAAAGAACCTATTGGACTCTGGAACCGGAACCGGAACCTGTGAGAGGGTAGGTTCTAGGTTCCAGATTTCGACGGGTAGGTTCCAGGTTCCAAAAAATGAGGAACTTGTACTCGAGGGTAGGTTCCAGGTTCCAAGCGGAACCTGTAAGAAACTTGGAACCGCTCACCCCTACTAGGAATGCAAGGTGCTTGGTCTTCTATTTTATGGTGCATGTGTGTTGGTAAGAAAACTCGAGCTTAAAGACCCACAAACTTCAGCATCAAGCACAAGACGACAGTTGGTCCCTCAAAACCCAATAAAAGAACCAAGAGGAAACCTTAAAATCAAGCAACTCCATAGGCCAACATTAAACAAGCAACTCCATAGGCCAACATTAAACAAGCAACTCTACAGTCTAAGAGGTCATCTGCCCCAACTCACCCAATATGAATTCTTGGCATTGAATATGGGTCAAGCTTGGGCAACTTAGAAATGCAAATTGGAAGATCTAGAGCTTCTCTGCTCACTGGTGAAGCTAAACCTTAAAATTTTGATGGTTTGCAAATTTGTCACAAAACCGTCCTCATAATGCAAATTCAAGTTGCTTTGCACACATGGAACAAGACATGCATGTAGTAGGGCTAAAAATTAGAGAAGCTTCTAAGACAAAACCTTTTTGTGGTACCAGAAGAGTGACAGGGCAAAATAGGGAGGACTTCGTGAATGACAGCTAAAGGGTAGAGAACGCAGCCTCTATTTCACAAACTGCAAGATCACACCACTTTTATTATGTTTCATTGTATTTTTTCTTTGTAGATGAAAGTCAACAATAAAATCTTTCTTGCAATAACGGGTGTCAAATTTATCAAGATTACTCATTAAAACAGGAGAAATTCCAAACAATTAGTTCCTAACTGAAGCATTGATGAGGTTTCCAGATTCACTAAATTTTCCCCTTACTTTATAGGTCAAGAGAAGCCCTTACTTTATACGTCAAGAGAAGCACTATGAGGATGAACATATTGTAAATGTATCCAATCTAGAATCATTTCTATTCGATGCTTTGCAAGAAAAATATTTAAGATGACTCACAAGAGATATAAAATATTATAATTAACCATGCACCAGCTTGGAGAACTAACCTGTGTAAAGGTTGCTTCCTTTCTTATGCCTCTTAATTGCTCAAAGCACATATGCTGTTCAAATGAGAAGAAACGAATTTCATGTGAAGGGAATTTCTTGACTGAGGCTGAAAACGATCACAAAACATCTCAAAGGAGAGATAAAGTTCCTCTGCTGAAATATACAAATAGAAAATCGAATCCATTGGCAAATAAGATTCAATAGTGCAATGGAAAGTGTCGAAAATTTGGAGACAAATAGCACCTCATAAAAGGCAACAAAATCAATTGCCTCCATGTTAAAAACAGCAAAGAACGCAAGGGTGACAATTGGCGTTCCTTGTCACCAAAAGCTTGAAAAGAAAAAAATGTCAGGAGATCTAGTCCTTTGTCTTTTGTACTACAAAATACTTTCTCCAGTTAAGTAAAGGAAAGATTCGAATCTTAAACTTTACCAAAAAATAAAGATTCGAATCTTAAAATGCAGAAACTCAAAAGTCTACAATATAATAAGCCAGGATAGTGAAGTCAATTGCACCATCTGACATGGATAAATAGCAGTTGCACTCATTGAGCATAACCCGTGTCTCATCTAATTTGATTCTAAGCTAGCAGAGAGCAACCTTAAGCAAGAACAGTTTTCAGGCTCCATATGGGTTCTTTAATCTTGATGCATCATAAAGGTGGTATCCACGTAACACGTATTTTTTCCTTGTTTTTGGCTTGAGATGTAACCCTATAATTACCTTGTTTCCAGCTTGAAGTTCATTAGGGCTCAGGCATTGTGATTAATATCTCCACCATGATCGTAATCTTGGATTTATTGCGCTATATACTTTACCGATAATAGGTTGTTAGAGTAGTTTTAGAAAAAAAAGTGAGACCTACCCCTCCAGGCTCCATCCACATTCCCAAACTTTATTAGCAAATGGTGCCTGTCCAAAAATTGTACCTGTGGAAAAAATATTGAAGGAATAAGAGCTATAATTAAGACAGACATAAAAGCAATGTCCATTTGGATCAACGGCAAAGTTAGAACAAGGAGCTATCATAGTATTTTTTATTTTTTTTATACCCAGGAACCGGCGTACAGTTGGAAGCCGGCGACGTAAACCTAGGGTGGCACTAGCATAGGACCCACCACCACGACGCCACACTTAAGACCACTAGTGGTTGTGTTAGTATGCTAACCCAGGGGTTTGAACTCTCATCTTACCGTGAAGAGGGTCTGAGCGCATACCAACGCAGCCACCACATGGGGTGGTGCTATCATAGTATGTTGATATCAAAGAACTATGATGAGCCCTTCTAGTCCCATTTGAGTAGGCACTTCTATCAGAAAGAGGGGAGCAAATTGAGAAAGATAGAAAACTTATGTCCAAACATTAAGTTCTTATTATAAAGCTTTTGCTATTAAATTTTGGATTTTCCTATGACTCACTCAAGATGCTATTGAGAAACAAAGGAGCTTCCTTCAAGCTCTTGAATTCAGAACTATACATAATCCATCAGCCCAATGGACCAGATACAGCGTGTTTCCTATCCAAAACTTCCAACATCTTTTAATTCATCATTTTCTTTTCCATCTAAGTCCAAGGTAGCACAATAATACTATTTCATATGGATATCTTCGATGCCGATTTCTTTGATATTTCTTGGTTTAATATAGTCTCGTAGGAGAGTTTGCTGCACTTTGCACTATGGATGCAAAATGAATAACAGATTCTTGCGTCGCTTACTATATGCAGAGTAATTAAGTGATCAGAAGGAACGTATCATGTGACTATAGCTGGTGACAGAGAGTGGGGCTACACTAAGATATATGATATGGATGTATATTTTGGGCTCTCGTATAGGATTGGAGGAAAGAAACCAATCAGAGCCCTTGCCTTCATTTTCTTGTTTTAATCTTCATATTTGGCAAAGGAGCTAACTTTGTCTCCTATGGATTTAACCTGAAGAACGAACCACTCTCTATTGTGACAATTAGATGTCCTTGAACTGTAAGAGACCCAACATACAACAAATACAAGAATATTGCCACCATCCAGTGTCAAAATACTCCAGACAAAGCCATTTCAAAGCTAAACACCTCGACACAATCAATCATTAAAGAAAGTTTGATTTGTATAACCTAGTAAAATAATTACATTACACTCAATCAATTACAAAATCCACATGCATACTAACGATTATATCAACTTTTTCAAGGTGAAATAGTCTCTATGATTCGTGACAGAACAATCATCTTGCCTGCTCATCAAATGGTTTCTGCAAGATGTATAAGTATCCACAGTCTAGGCAGATGTGAGTGGCTCTAGCCTGCACACCAAGTTTTGCAGAGAACGTAAGACCGCCTATCCTTTCTTGAAATTGATACAAATTGAACCGTACTAGAATTCATGCAAAAAGAGGGTAAACCTTTTGAGCCTCAGTCAACTTCCTCCTAAATCGAGGAGGAGCAGGGCGCTTAGGTAACCACTTAACATCTACTTCGGCACCTAAGCAATGAAAGCATGCAGTGGTCAGCTCAGATGCAAGAATGTTCTCTGCTGCAAGAATTGAGTGATCTTCAGGTGGAAAAGTTAGAGATATCTCATTTTCTTAACTAGGAAGAAGATCTTAAATAATGTCTCTTTCCGGCTCTAACTTAACCTTTATCTTTCCCTTCGTGTTTCATTTTTTGTCAATGTCTTCTAAGTGCATGAAAGAGCTAGAGCTCAACTAAGTGGGTGCAATTGTCTTAGCACAACCCAGTGGAGTAACTATTAGATGTAAGCTTCATCTGCATATATGACAAGACTATTTTCAGTTCCATTCCTCCAAATAATATTACTTTTGAGTTATTTAGGCTGAGCGCAACAAAGCTCACTTTGCCAGAAGAAGTAAAATCTTCTGGCAACCATGCCACAGCAATTTCATAATTTCTTGGAGCACACCTTGGCATCTGAAGCTCCCAAATCAAGTGGGACTTGGAGATTGAAGTTTAGAACAAATATGCTTCCAACTCTACCGATTCTCATGAAAAATTGCCTCATAGCGAGCCATCACAGGAAATTCACGGTTCCCCATACATGTTTGCAGATGCAAAGAAGTGTAGCACCACTTTGATGAGGAGGTCCCCAATGGACATTGAAATGATGTCTTCTAGGACATAATCTCATGCCAGTCAAATTTCTGAACTTCAAATCCTCTGGTAGGCTACGCAAGTAGTTAGCAGTACTATGTTCGACTACCTTTGTTCAATAAATCAAAGGGCAATCTATTGGGCAAAGAAAAGAAGCCTGAATGCCACAACCTTACCTTCATATCAGTTTATGTCTCTATAATTGATTTTGAAGTTCTTGACTGAAAACGAACTCGGTAATCAAAAATGATCTTGTGCTGAACGAAACAAATTCAAACGCACTTTCTCAGGTTTCTCTTCTCGTGATTTCTTTAGATCCTGTGCATCGGTCTTTCTTTACAACTTTTCGTGCATTTGTCCATCAAAAGGGACTGAAAAGACACAATGAAAAAGAGACAAAGCACTGGGGTCGAAACATGAAACGTAAAACGTGAAGCAAGGAGCAACCTCTCTAGTGTTTCGCCATTCTTTGTAGAATTCCTGTAATGAATTTTCTGCTCCAACTGCTCTTTTCTTTTTCTTTCTTCTTTTTGACGAGTCCTATTGATTGACTATACTCTCATGTGCATTGGTCTTTCTTTACATTTTCTCTTTTTAAAGTTGTTTGGGGAAAAGTGTTTCTTTTAGAAGTTGTCATTTATCTAACGAACTTTTTCTCCCTCTCTTGCGGTGCTAGCTGTTGAATTTGGTGGATGAGCGGTCACATCATAATCTTATGGTATCCTTCTCCAAACATGGGAATGACAGTAGTGAGAGTGGGCCTCCCTCCTTTGCTATTTTGAAGGCTTGTTATAAATTTATCATAATCTTATTAAAGTGTGCTTTAAGGACACTCATGAATCATGTCTAACAAAGACATTATTATTTTCATTATATTAGTTGCGCAATAAATGAGAAATTTTTCCACTAAAAACTTCCACATATCAAGATTAGCTTACACAGACATGTTTCATGTGCTTTTTGGGGTATCTCTATCTGCCAAATAAATTCGCCCCTTTATCAACTAAGTGAAGCTATGACTGTACTCTTTGTTTCATACGGAGAAATGTAAGACAAACTGCCAAAAAAGGTAGTCCGTGTGAAACTTGCGTCTCCACAAAAATAGGAGACAATTCCACAACTTGGTAAAGTTGCAGACACCTCAAATTCGCCTCCTTCTGTTTCTTTGCTCCTTGTTAAGGGTTCAGCCTGGATGATTTGCGTAAAATATCTAGCCAACCGTTGCTTGTAAGCTATACTTATATGGCCAAATCAAGAAGATGTTGGAACACAAGTATTTGCCCCTACATCTGAGGAGGTTGGTCTTGGTTGGGCTGTGGAATATAGTGGAATGGAGAGATGCTAAAGGAGTCATGCCACATCTTTCTCAAGTCGGGATGGTTGTCTGTCCAATCTGAGGACCATTCCTAAAGGAATTCACGTATGCAACACTGAGGAAGAAGACATATTGGAGGCCATTGAGAAGACATATCAAATGGAGAAATCGAAACACCATGCGAGTTATACTTTGTGACTTGTTCTGCATAATTGTCAAATTTAAAGCAATATTTCTTGAAAGCTAATAAAATTGCTGGGGAATTGCTCATTTCGCAAAACTGAGTAGCAATATTAATAGACGACAATAACATAAGAAGATTAATTGGTTTGAAAACATCATGTAAAATTAAATATGATACCAAAAAGCAAAATTTGTCAATTTTACTAGATTTTGCCATACCAAACCAACCCGAATATACCCAACCCATCTTAATTCGTCCTTTTATCCTGTTTATCGGCCTTGCATTTTCTTGAAAATTATTAAAATTAGCCTTGAACTCCACTTTCTTCCAGGGTTAAGATGAACAATCTTGTAGTTGGGGCTATATTTGGCTGCTGACCGGTCTTTGATCGGTTAATTTAAGGAACCAATTTGTGCTCTGGTGCAGGTGATCATTACCCAGACGTCTAAGAAAACTCTAATCTTCCCTTACCTCTCTATCAGTCGCTTGTCTCACTCTGTCAACAAAAAGGGATCATCATCTACGGTTACGTAGTCTGACGTCACGGTCACTACGGTGTCAAAAAAGACCTGCGCCGGCCCAACCCGACACGACACGACCCGGTCCGATCCTAAATTTAGGGTATATTGGGGTCGGGCTAAACTTTTTTTCAGATACAGAGCTGGTATCGGTAGAGTTTGGTTGGGGTCGGGCCGGAATAGGTTGGCGTGGGCTTTTGGCACCGGTATCACGGAGGCCTTTTTGACCCGTCTTCCTCCCCTCTCCCATTTTCCTTACTCTCTTCGCGCGAGAACATCGTCTCTTCCGTCCAACACAACCACTCTCACCCTGTTGCCCATGATCGCCGACACCGCTCCACCACCGTCGCCATCGGAACCTAGCCACCATCGTCGCCGTCTCCAACCACCCACCATCGTTGCCACCAGATCTGGTCAGAATCAGCAACCACCGTCGCCTCACCATCACTACTCAGCCATCACCGTCGTCACTCAGCCACCATCTCCCGCGACCCTCGGTAGGGTTTTCCCTTCCCCCTTCCCTTTTTGGTTCTGTGTGGTCTGAGTCTTGTACCCACGGAAAATTAGGGTTTTCCAATCCCCCTTTTCCGAATCCAGTTCGATTGACTCGGCTGCTGCTGTGGCGCTCGCCGCTTCTCTGTAGACCGTCTACAAGGGCAGGAAGAAGAAGACGATCGAATACTTCACCATCAAGAGCGTCAACAAGTCCCAGAAGAGCAAGGTCCTTCAGGAGGTCAGTAAACGAATTCCGCTAGCAATTTCGTCTCGGGTTCCTGCCATGAGATTGACATGCTTGAATTTTGGGCATAGTGGTGCTTGGGGGGTGCTTGGATTTTCATAATGGCTGCGGATTTTGTCAGCCTTCATGACTAAACGGAAAGCTGTTGAAATACTTGCACAGCAAAAATTACCATCTTCATCTCGGTGAATTTTGTGATCTTGTGAATCGTGTTGTTGCCTCTGAAATATGGTGCTTCTGATTTGAGTTCAAAAACAAGTTCTGTGGTCAAACAGTGGTACAGCATAATTCTCTGATCTTGTCTCATATGAGGAACATATGAGCTCTGGAATCACCATGGAGTGATAGTACTAAGACAAAAAGAGCATTTAAGGTGTGGTCAATTAAATAACTAAACTGGTTAAATTGCTATCTGGTCAATAGTTCTGTTCATGGTCTAGTCCAGTTAAAGGGACACTAATTACAACAAATTCAACTTGTGCTAGCCTTTCATGCTTAATTTGCCTCTTAACGGGAGACACATTTGTCCAAAAGTGGAGAAAAGACATTTCTCTAACAATGTTTCCTGCAACTGCTGTTATCAGGCTATAATTTTTGGTGCGAGAAATGTGAAATTGAATTGGCCAGTGTTAGCTTCTCATAGAGTTGCAAGAAGTAATGCTTGTTCAAAAGCAAAAGAGGACCTTGTTGGAGACGATCTATTCTTGCTTGGTTTGGATGATTGGAAGAGTGATGAATGACATGCACCCTGCTGGAGTTTATGTTAAATAGGATTTTTAATGACATTGTTGCTCTGTGTTTCCATTTACCCTACTTGTGCTACAATTCCGAGGCTGGAGAACAAGTTTCTGTATCCACACCTCAGGAAGATATAGTCCAACTTCAGTTTTTAAATATTCTATCGATGGAGAGAAATTGACGTTATCATTTCATCGTTAAAAGGGGAAGGATTCAGTGCAAGTGGTACCAAGAGAGTGCCTTCCCATTTACATTGGACATTTATGAGAAAAAAGATCTCACTTTCTCAAGGAAATCACTTTAGGACTCAGCCCAGAAATAATTGTGAGAGACATTGCTCTCACCTTCATTAGAATTTGGTTTTTGTTGTCTCCTTCTCCTAGTTAGCCAGAAGTTCACTGATGTTCACAAGTTTTGTACCTGTTCAGCTGAACCATGAACAAATGTAGAAAAAACTGCATGACTCCCCCACCCCCCCTCTCTCTCTCTCTCTCTCTCTATAAGGTGCTGATTTATCTGGTCTTCTCCACCTTCACAATTTAGTTTGTCAAGTAACCAGAGGGTTTTCTTCTTGATGTTTGTACTTATACTTACAAGTTCTTTTTCTTTCACTTGCGCTACAGAAAGGAGCTCAATGATTTCTTGGAGACGCCACTAGGAAGAGGCTTTGCGGTGAGTATCATCTGTAACTTGAAAATTACATGTTTATCTTGATAATACTATTTGTGTGATTCATTTCTTTATGATGCCTGTAGAAACTTGATAAGGAAGATGGTGTCTGATTGTGTAAACTCTTCCTCTCACCCTCAATGATTCAGGGTAATTTGCTTTTTCCTCCAGAGGAATTTGATTCTTTTATCCAGTTGGTTCTTATTGAGTAGATAATTGGGGAACTCTAAGATTCTTGAGTTGAGCAGTCCATGCATTTACATTTCTCTGCATTGTGTCCTATTTGTTCTTATTCCTATTTCTCAATCTGTTTTTTTCTTTTTTCAACTCAAAGATTCTTTTGCCAATTGATGGCTCACATTCTATATGTTTCCTTATCCTTGTCTGTAGACAATTTTTTTCCTCTGGTTTGTGTTATCTGGATGGCCCTTCCGATGTCTGATATTTGCTACCTGGATACTGCCTTTTGCTGGTCCCCTTCTCATTGGAACAGTTGCCAATAATCTCATCATCAAGGTATTTATTTTACCTTTACTTCCTTTAATCAAAAGCTGAACATTGCATTTTAAATGTCTAATGCATGTGTATTGTAGGGCAGGGTTTCTTCTACCATTTCTGTGTAGGTATATTGAGAACGGTTCACAAATGTGAGATATTAAATGATGTGACAAATTACAAGTGGGCATTGCAACAAGTGGGTTGTATTGAACACCCAATTAAAGTTTTACCACACTAACTTATTATTTTTCTCAATGAGTCTTAAGTGTATTTGAAAACTCTCCAGTAACTTTGAAAGTTTTCTATGTGAAGAATATATATTCTGCTTGCTATGGAAAATTGAATTTTTGCAAGTCCCTAGTTGTCTTTCTTTTTGGGGCTGGAGAGTCTTCAGTTGGTTTACTCTTTGGAAATTCAATTTCTAGATATTAATCATGATCCCATATCAAACAGATAGGTTTACAGTAATCCATGATAAAAGAAGTAAGGATTACGGAAGAATATACATTGAAATGGGAAAAGGAGTTGTCTCAAACAGTAATTCACCTCCATAATTTCATATTAAGTTCGCTAAAATGGGGTGGGAAGGACTTCTCTTCCTGCCTCTGAGTTAGTTTTATGTCTATATTTGAACACTATTTAGTTGGAATGTATGTTTCTCTTCCCCACATGAAACCCAATGACAAAGTACTGTTCCCCTGGCAATAATAATTCCCCACATGAAACCCAGTCTAAAATTTATTTTGTTCTTTAATTGCATACTGAATTCTTAGAAGCGACAGTGATTGAGTTGAGAAATGTTAGAGAAAGAGAAGTGCATGAAAGATAAACTTGAACACGTCACTCGACATCAGATTACAGATTGCCTGTCCATCAATGAGCAATAAAGTGGATAACTCTCGATTGCATGTGCTACAGTGGTAATTTTGGTTAAACTGTTGCTGTTAGAATCTGCAAAAGTAGTTCTAATATAAGATGTGAATTGCACACAAAATACTTAAACTTTAGGGAACTTCTTGACTTGAAGCTCAGAGGAACTTGTCTCTAAGATTTCTGAAACTTTTGGCCTTGTGATGGCCACAGGGTGCTTGTCCAGCTTGTAAAAGGCAGTTTGTTGGATACAAAAACCAAATTGTTCATTGTGCCAGCTGTGGGAACATTGTATGGCAGCCGTAAGGGGACTTATTTTCACGAGATGGGTTCTCAGGTGGTGGAAGACGCAACACTTCTTCAAAGTCTGAACCTGACATTATCGATGTTGAGTTTGAACAGATAGAATTTGCTTGCTCGAACTATCTGTTCTCCTGTTTGGTTCAAGGTACGAAACCTCGGCACACCTTTGGTTAGTCTTGGAGTACTGTGTTGGAGGAGATCTCATTACCTTATTATGGCAAGTATTTGCTGCTGGTTACTGATGTTTAGCTTTTCCATGGAGAGCATGGCCTTTGTTCTCTTCTTAGGTAGCTATGAGGTTGATGGAACTAGTTCGATATGTGATGCATTTCTTCAAGTCAGACTCATTGTTGATCAATTATTTCAAGTGTGTTTTTGTGTTGCCCGGTTATATTTGTGATGTTCAATATGGTAATTTCAAGAAAATTTAAAATGTTGTCACAACTAGAAGTTATATCTTTGCTGCTAGGAAGCCGCAAACGAAACAAGATAATGTCCTTTCACTCACAACCTCTTAAAACTTGTTTCTTTTTGAAGATCTGAATGTCTGACATGCTGTGCGAAGCTTATTTAACTCATTTTGCTTTCATACCTAAAGGCTTTTAATCTTTAGGTATGAAAATGCTAGGGCTCAACCTTGCTGAATAACCAGTTGAAGTTGGTGTTTTTTCCATTTTTGCTTGTATTGAACTATTGCTTCGACTATGGCGAGTCCAAGTGTTAGTGAACTATTCACAAGGTACCGTCAACACTCATATATGTAGCTATAATCTGTTTGGCTGTCATGAATATTCTGACCTAGCTATAAACATCACTCATGCTTTAACTCCTGTGTCTAGTAAAGACTGCAATAAAGACATCGGTCATCTATTTTGTGTATTTTCAGGCTGGAGAAAGACACTCGCTTTAGCTACTCCTGAACAAGATACTGCAAACTAATTTGAGTAAATATCTCCTACCTAGGAGGATAGGAATTTTCTTTGGTGCGACCATTTTCAACATGGAGATTCATATGGATAACTTTTCTTCCTGGTGACTTTCTCTGCAGGTTACCTATTTGCAGTTTATTCAGTTGGTTGTTTCTATTTCTGGCTAGCCACCCATTAAAAAATACCAGATAACACATGGATTTGAAGCCAGGTTCCTGACTTCAAATACAGGAGTGTCCGGCTGGGCTATACTTATTCCATTTATTGGTCAATTGTTAGCCTCACCACATCAGCTATGGAGATTTGCATGCAGTGAACCCAAGAGAGAATACATTCAATATGGTCTACATGTTATTCAACATCAGCCTCACCACATACTTAATTGGTAACATGACAAACCTTATCATCCATAGTGCTGTTCGGACCTTTGCCATGGTAATTGCTCCCTTATCATAACCCCTTGTTGTCCATGTAGTTCCCAATCTGCGTCAGATAGTATCAATTTAAGTCTTAGCACCTCAAACACCAAGCCGCACTAGCAATTGAGAAATTCAACAAGAAAAGCATGAGCCGCAAGAACTATTGATAGTACCATTGCCTTTTTCATCTCTAGGTACTTTTCAAGCATTGGAGTTATTAGTGAAGAAAGAAATTGGGGAGAAGTGACAAGGAAAAATTATGCAAGGATGAAACTCAGAGAATTGCCTAAATGAAGAGATTTGTAAAATGTCAGATAGTTTTCCAAAATTAGTAACTTTTTATGAGGAAAATTCCATTTTATGACAAATGGTCAAGAAAATGAATTGAACAGATGGTGATTCTATTAACTTGACTGAAAATCAAAAGGCTAGCTCAAGAACCATTTTCAGGGCACAAATTGCAAAAAGAAAATTTGTAACATGAACGTCTCATGTTGCTCCCTAGACGAGTAGCGGACATTAATTCAAGGAAGATTTTGCTTGTCCTTGAAAGGGACCCCTGTCATCCATATATAAATCACTCACTGGGCATTACCTAGAGTACGGCTCACAACGCATACACACTGAAAACTTGGCAGAGGGATGCTATAAATAAGATTTTGCGCTACACAAACAAGAACAGACTCCCAGAAGGTTTAAAAGACCAAATGTTGGCACACATGCAGCTCAGGTTCAAGACAGCAAACTGCAACAAGAAGAGGTACTGGAAGACCTGCCAAAGGCAATCAGATCCAGAATTGCTCAGCACCTATTCTGTGGAACTGTAGGAAATTCTACCTATTCAAAGGAGTCTCTGAAGACCTTATTGTGCAGCTGGTAAAGCAATTTCCTTCCTTCTTCCAACTAAGTTTGCATGGTTACTAACTAATTCAAACTAAGTTGTAGATATATCACAAAAATCCAGGGGGTCTTCATTTCTGGACCTATCATTAATGGACTAGATGTTTTTTCTTGTCCCTGTAAGTTTTTATTAAAAGTTCATGCGCACCTGTCTCGGATAATAGGTACTCTTGCCATAACTTAAGGCTAAATGCAACTTTATTTTCTCCTAGTGTCTAAATTTTCTGCTGTTTCAATGTGGTCAAAGAGTAGGCAGGAAAACAATGCTATTGTCTATGACCAAAAAAAGAAAAAAACTATGCTATCGTCTTTTCCATTTAAATTAGTTCAAGCGCAAGATGCCATTCATTTGTTTCAACAGACAACATCTTAGAATTATGTCATTGAATTTTTGGCAACAGGTATCAGAGATGAAAGCAGAGTATTTTCCACCTGAGGTTGAGATCATCTTGCAAAATGAAATTCCAACAGACTTCTGCATTATAGTATCTGGAGCAGTGGTAAAATTTCTCCTTTACTGCCCCCATCATTCAAGTAAATCATGTGGCCAAGTCTTAACAGTATCCCAAATTGCAGGATGTTTTGACATACAAAAGTGGAGTGGAGCAAGTATGATCAGCAAAAGTTCATCTAGTTTGGACATCATATCCCATTTTTACATTAGTTAATCTTTTTTATGCCGAAACTCTCAAGAGATTAAATTTTGAACCTTGAAGGAGGCTTGAGCTCCTGGTGATACCCCATATAACACATTATACATACATATGAAATATGTACATATACAAATATATTCTAAGTTTTCACCTTCTTACTCCTATACATCTTAAACTTTCTACATTGTAACTTAACTTCTTAATATGACGTCATTGCAGCAGCCTCTGACAAAATTAGACTCATCTGAAATGGTGAGAGAGACTGGGGTAATTTTAATATCCCTCAACCATTTACAGCGAGGACAAAAAGGCTCTCTCAAGTCATCCGGATTAGCCATAACCACTTCAAGCAACTGGTGCAGCCACATAGCAAAGGCAGGAAGATAATTATCACCAACTCTGTTCAGGTACACAAAAATGTTTCTACTTTCACTTGACTAATCTGAAGTGAAATAACAGCTAAATCATTGTCAAAAGTAATAAAAAAAGGGGCCCATCAGAAATTTGAGATCAAAGCATGCCATATAAGTTAAATATTACAATTTAAAAGAAAAGGAAGAATTTCCACCTCAGATATCCCCAATTTACTGTTGATATCAGAACTTTTCTTCAGTTAAACTATACCTATAATTTTTTACGGTTTGTCAGCTATCCTGATTGCTTTCTTCCTTATCATTATATAAAAATTACTCAATGTTCATGTTAATTTCTTTTTTGTTTCCTTTTCCATAATCAGTATCTGAAAGGCCAGAAACCAGAAGTGCTAAAAGAAATAAAATTTCTAACAGAATCTCTGGGCGATGTGAACATAGAGATATATCTCCTGAACTAAGCAATATTTTGATAGTTTTAGTTTCCTCGATGAAATTCAAAGTCCCCTTAAGCAGCCAAAAGTGGTCAATGCAAGCAATACATGGAAAAGAACGTTGAAAATTTATTACCATTACGATGTAAATCAGCAGCCAACGACAAAAACAGGGGTTGTGATGATTAATATTCTCATTATTCTTCTCTTCTTCGGCAGCATATGTTATCAAATGAAGAACTCAAGAATGCTGCCAATGCTAATGAGGATGCAAATGCAAACGGTAGCTTCTCTCACCCCAAGCAATAATATCAGCATCATGCCATCTGGAAATAGCGATAATTTATTATGTCCTAGAATCAAATTCCAAAAGTACCAACTTCCTGCTGTGGCAGGGCTCACTCAAGTCCCCTTTCAACATATTCCCTCTTTAACTTGAACAGAATCCTTGAATCCCCAGTAGAAAACAATCTTAATGTGAAAAAGCACGGTACTATATACCCAAGTCCCTACAACTGCATGTGACTTTTAGGGCTTTGATGATCAAGAAGAATAGATAGTTTACGTGATATTTCAATCAGAGCCTACATGCTACATCCATTCACCATGGGTAAAAGTAAGTTTCATTGATGTGATGCTGAATCATTTCATTAATGTAATGGTACGACCGCTTTTGTTCTATTGACCCGACCCGTTTACCGTGGCGAGCACTTTTTCGGGTACAGTCCAAATAACTTGCCCCGCTATTCAAAAGTACTTAAAAAAAAATCAAGTAGGGAAGCGGAGAAGAACTAGGACCGTCGATTCAATGTACGGCCTAAGCCGGAATCATTTCATATCCACCGTCGGATTTCACGCAGTGTGTCATACTTGTCGCTCCAGAAAACGGCAAAAAGGAGGACGGACCGATGAGAGGATGCCGTCACCACAGTCGGTGCAGTACGGAAACTTGGGCTTCACCGCGACACTGCCGACCGGATACACCGCGAACTCCCCATCGTCGCCGTTCCAGGATGCCTTCGCCACGCCCTTGGATCTTATGCGCCGCGGCGACAAAGAACAGAGGGTGACGTGGCCAGGGAGACCTTCAGTATTGGAACATCCAGCCACAGCGAATTTTGTCAACATGATACAGAATCCATGAAATGGTGTTTGTCGGATCGGCTTCTATATTCAAGATTCATGAACTATGGGCAGTTATTTCCTTCGGTGGATTTAATTTGATGAATCGATTTCAAGAGTACAGTTTAATATAATTGCTTGGATTTTCCTCTCTAAAGTTCTATGGGCTTTTGGGTTTTTTTCATTAAGTTGGTCCCCATATATTGCTGATTGACTTCCTTTGACAATTTTAGCATACTAAATATTCTGTGGACCATATAGTGTACATTATCACGGGCTGCTGCAAAAATTCAAATACATCATTCAAGTATCACAGGCTTCCGTTTGTGCACAATTTTTTTTCTCTCTTGGGGATTATGTGATTTCAAATTTTGTTTTTCTGGATAACTAGTGAGATATATTGGACTTCAGATGGTAGTAGATCTCCTGTATGTTCAATCTTTATTTCTCTGGAGAAGGCAAACGATAATTTTTTGTTATGAATACTACGTCAAGTAAGAGTTCGAGTCATTGCTTCACTAATGTATTTAATGCATGTGATTGTTTGTTTTTGAGAGTGCTGATGGGGTGTTAGATAATTCATCAAGGAATGCGGATTTACTTTTAACTACTAATGGGCAAAATACTGAAAGCTCAATCCCCATGAATATTGACATTAGCAGCTCAGTTATGGCAATAGAAAGAGAAGTAGAGTACGATGGCGTTTTGGATAGAACCAATGTTTCTACCGTAGATGGGACTTTGCCAACTCATATACTGGAAAATACCCCTTACAGCTTATAAAAACCTACAGACTGATATGCAAAATCAAACCTACAAACTGAGATGCAAAATCAAACTGACTCCGAAGATGACGTTCCCGGATGGGACGCAAGGTCTACAACCTCGATCTCCTCAATCACCTCAACTGGTGGCTCAGCGGCTGCCACCTCAGCCATCGGCTGAGGCGCTGCATCCACCGGCTCTGCTGCGGGAGGCTGATAGCAGAACCTCCTCCACAAGAAGATCAAGCTGCCAATGAATACAACGGCAGTGACAACTACAATGGCGGTGACTACCGTCGTAACATGGTGCCCACCATGACCAGGGTAAGGTGGGTAGCGCACACCACTCTGCACGTCTCCCATGAATCCTGCAAATTTAAACCATAAAAATGTGTTCATTTTATTTTTTATTAATATTCCTATTATTGTGTTTACTATATAATTATGTTCAGTCCAGTCTAATCAAACTTTCTAAAATCCTAAACTTAAAAAATACTCAACTTAACCTACGATTGCATTCTCAGCCACTACGAATAAAATATTAGGTATGTTTCATGTACAGGTGTCAAAAAGACCAAAGCCGACTCGACCCAACCCTAAATTTAAGGTATTTTCCAATACCGACTCCATACTCAGATAAGATTTTGACCCGACCCGAAAATACCCTAAGTTTAGGGTTAGGTTGGGACTCGGCACAGGCCTTTTTGACACCGGTACCGCCCGTGTGTTTTGGCCCTTATCTGTTAAGAGAAAATAATAAAGTAGGATAAAATAAACAAAAGAAAATAAGCAATCTCCTCTCTCTATACGTTTTAGCCCTCATATGTTGCTCAATCCTCTAGAATTTTTGAGCTAAACACGAAATCAAAACCAAACTTGTAAAGGGTCATGCTTTGGCCCGATCCGACTCGACCTGATTTTTTTGTTCGGGTCTAATGTGTTTTGGGTCGGGTCGGGCCAAAGTATGACCCTTTACGATTGGGGTCGGGTAGGGTAACATCAAAACCCGACCCGATCCGACCTATTGACACCCTTGGTTTCATGTGTGAAGTTGACAAATAAAAAAGCACTTCCGATGCTGACACGTGTCGTGAGTGGGCTAGATAATCAAACAAAATTTAAAACTTTTGAGCGACATTTTCCCCTTCTCCTCTATCCTCCTCTACTCTCTCATCTGTCCTGACGTCTTTGAGAAAATCGAGCCACCACGCGATTCTCTCTCCCCTCCGACGCCCTCCCTCCGACGCCCCTCAAGCCCTCGAGCACCGCACGCCGACAGACGACCACCGCCGGACCGACGGTCCCTCGCTCTGCCCATCCGAACGAGGACGACCACCGCTCGCCAACCGACGGTCCCCTACTCCGCCGATTTGACTCCGGCTCGTCTCCTCTCCCGTCGTCGACCAAGCCTCGTTCGACGGACATATCACCGTGCCGCCCTAGATGACCATCACGCGCCACCGACGACCACCGCGTGCGACCGACGGTCCTCTGCTCCTATGAGTTTGCTTGGGTCAACGGCTTGGAGAGGGAAGAGACGGAGCCAGAGTTGGATGGACGAAGCAGGGGACCGTCGGTCGGCGAGCGGTGGTCGTCAAACTAGGTTTGGGTCGACGGCTTGGAGATTGTCAGTCGGCAAGCGGTGGTCGTCCCTCGTTCGAATGGGCAGAGCAAGGGATCGTCGATCGGGCACGGTGGTCGTCGGTCGGCACACGGTGGCTTGAGGGCTTGAGGCCACCATCGAACACCAAATTCACCCACAATTTCTCCCTCGACCGGAAAAAGTAGAAAAAAAAAAAAAAGGGATAATGCCACGAAAAACCCTAAACTTTACCCCCCATGACAGATTTACCCTAAACTTTTTTTTGTGACACAAAAAACCCCAAACTTTGCTATATGTGACACATTTACCCCAAACTTTGCCCGTGTGACACATTTACCCTAAACTTTTTTCTACCACCAAAAACCTAAACTATGCCACTTGTGACAATTTTACCCGAACTATATTATTTATGACAAATTTATCCCAAAGTTTTTTTTTGGCCAAAGGGCATTTTCGTCATTTTCTATTTTTATTTTTTTATTGAAGTGGAAGTCGGCGAGGCCATCCTCGCCGGTGCCGGAGTCCGGCGAGGGTCGCTGGGCAGCCCTCGCGGCGTCGGGCGAGGGCCGCCAGCCGAGATCCGGCTCGGGCGGCCCTCGCCCGACGCCGGCGAGGGTCGCCTCGCCCGATCCGGCCGGGCGGCCCTCGCCCGACGCCGACGAGGGTCGCCCGAGCCTCGTTGGGCGAGGGCGACCCGGCGAGAGCGAGGGCCGCCCGAGCGATCCGGCGAGGGTGGCCTCGCCCGACGCCGGCAAGGGCTGCCCGGGCGACCCTCGCCGGCTTCCACTTCAATAAAAAAAAAATAAATAGAAAATGACGAAAATGCCCTTCAACTCAAAAAACTTTGGGATAAATTTGTCATAAGTAATATAGTTCATGGTAAAATTGTCACAAGTGGCATAGTTTAGAGTTTTTGGTGGCAGAAAAAAAATTTAGGGTAAATGTGTCACACGGGGCAAAGTTTAGGGTAAATGTGTCACATATGACAAAGTTTGGGGTTTTTTGTGTCACAAAAAAAAGTTTAGGGTAAATCTGTCACGGGGGTAAAGTTTAGGATTTTTCGTGGTATTAACCCTAAAAAAAATAAAGGAGAAGAAGTGCTGTGCTGTTCTTACCTTCGCAGAACCAAGCTCCGACCGGCGAGGAATCACAGGACCTGACAAAGTTCCGAAGCTCTCTCTTGCTCTCTCTTTGGCTCTCGGGATTTGAAGAAGAAATGCAGATCGGTTAGGAAGATATATGTGGATGAAGTTCCACAAATGGTTTGTTCAACATGTGCTAAGGAATTAGTGCTGGCCAAAAAAGTAATACTTAGGAACCCACTGTAAGCAGCATGAGGGAGAGATAGCAGAGCAGTAGAAGAGAAAAAGTTGCCAATCGTTGCAAAACCCATAGTCTGTGCCCTTGAAAGTAAGGTAGCCACTGGTTCTTTAGGCACTTCTGTGACTCTGTCCGGGGGCAAGTTATTGTGGAACGCTTGGATGAAATGCCTGCTGTTCCTCCTGGTTTTGAGAAATTGGACATTACAGCAAGTCAAATGAAGATTGGTGGACAAAGTGAAGTAGTGAACGCACCAAAATTCCAGTTGCAAGTGAGATGTCTGCTGAGGTGGTTGTAAACCGAACTTCTGAATACGCAAGAGAGTCAGCTATTTCATCAAAAAATGAGACCACAGATAGTGACAAGAACTGTTTAAAGAGAGGGGATTCTGCTTCAAATGAGGCTCATAATTCAAGCTCTTGATTCCATGAATCTGATGAAAGATGTTGGCTTTGCTGAAACAGGTACAGGTTTAATGCCACCCAATGGAGAGAGAATCTGATGAATAGCATATCTCACTCTGTGTGAAATAGGTAAAATGATCAGTCATAGCAAAGGCTACCACCACACAAAGCAGATGCCCAATCTGCAAGTTTCATGAACCCATTGAGAAACCACACATAACCTAGCCTAGCTCATCAAAGTAGCATTTCAGGTTCAGTATCGAGTAAAGGTCTTGAGGATTTCAGGGGGTAAAACAAAGCAAACAATGAGATGGTCGAATCAGATCTAAAATACTTATGTCACCCTCCTGAAACGAAAAATCAGAGAAATAAGAGAAAAAAGGCAAGGATATAGTAAAGCCAAACCGATTTCTTTGTGTATTTTCTCAAACTGATCAGACATCACATTGTACATGGTGTTCAAGAGCACAGATATTTTCAGTGGAATTTGACTCCTCCACAAAAGAAGAAAGCAGCATTAAAGGACATTCTATGGTTCTACATCACCGCAAGCTTGTCACACAGTCAAAATAGTCTTCCAAAAAAAGAAATCACAACCCCCTTAAACCCCTCAAGGATCCATAGCAGCAGGTGAAAGAAAATAAATAGTATCAAAATAGTCTTTCAAAATATCGTGTTTTCTATATAATTCTGTTCAGCCCAATCAGAAGGCCGTAATCAAACTTTCTAAAATCCTAGACTTAAAAAAAAACCCAACTTAACCTATGAACATAAGAGCGACCATTAAAAAAAAAATCATGCCAAAACTTTAAATAAGGGTGGAGCACGCATATTGCACGTAGAATGCACGCGCATTGCACGTAGAGTGAACTCGCATTACACGAACTAAATAGTATCAAGTGCTATATAGTCGGGAGTCAGCGGTGAGATGTTGAAAATGTCGAGCAGGATAGTAAGAGCTTTTGCTGATGAACATCGCAATGTAATTCTGATGTACATACGTAGCTTTGAAATGTTTAAAATAAGCAAGTACTGCTTCTGGTAGAAAAGATACTCTAAGCTATGTCTTTGACTCACTTCTCTCCATGTTAATGGGACAAAATGAAGCTACTGAACATTTAACTTCTGCATTATTCGTAAGACCTGTAATCTAATTGGACTCAGGGGACGACGTTCCTAGATGGGACGCAAGGTCTGCAACCTTGATCTCCTCAACCACTAGCGCTGCTACGGGAGGCTGACAGCAATGCCTCCACATCCACGAGAAGATTAAGCCGCCAATGAATACAACAATAGCGGCAACTATAATGACAATGGCTACCGCATTAATGTGGCGCTCACTGTTATTGGGGAAAGGTAGGTAGCGCATGCCATTCTGCACGTCTCTCATGAATTCTGCAGATTTAAACCATAAAAATATATTTATTTTATTTTATCTATTAATTTTCCTATTATCGTGTTTACTATAAAATTCTGTTCGGCCCAATCTAATCAAACTTTCTAAAATCCTAGACTTAAAAAAACCCAACTTGACCTATGATTGCACTCTCAGCCACTACAGAGAAAATATTAGGTATGTTTCATGTGCCAGGTTGGCAAGTAAGAAAGCACTTTAGATGCCGACATGTGTTGTGAGTGGGCTAGATTGTCAAACAAAATTTAAAACTTTGAGCGACATTTTCCCCTTCTCATCTATCCTCCCTCTCCCCTCTCATCTGTCCTAACATCTTTGAGAAAATCGAGCCACCACGCGACTCTCTCTCCCCTCCGACGCCCCTCAAGCCCTTGAGCCACCGCACACTGACAAACAACCATTGCGCCAGACCGACGGTCCCTGCCCATCCAAACGATGGACGACCACCGCTTGCCGACCGACGATCCCCTACTCCGCCCATTTGACTCCAGCTCTATCTCTTCTCTCTCCCAGCCATCAACCCAACCCCTTGTTCGACGGACAAATCACTGTGCCGCATTGGATGACCATCGCACACCCACCGACGACCACTACGTGCGATCGACGGTCCTCTGCTCCTATGAGTTTGCTTGGGTCGACGGCTTGGAGAGAGAAAAGACAGAGCCAGAGTCGGATGGACGAAGTAGGGGACCATCTGTCGGCGAGCGGTGGTTGTCGAACAAGGGTTTGGGTCGACGGCTTGGAGATCATCAGTTGGTGAGCGGTGGTCATCCCTCATTTGGATGGGCAGAGCGAGGGATCGTCGATCGGGCACAGTGGTCGTCGGTCAGCATGCGGTGGCTTGAGGGCTTGAGGCGCGTGGTGGTCGTTAGTTGGCAAGCAGTGGTCGTCCCTTGTTCGAATGGGCAAGATGTCACACTCTAATAAGGGGCAGATTGATCGAGAAAGTGCAGGGGAGGGAAGACTAGGCGTGAATAGAGAGAGAGAGTGTAGGGAAGGGGAGAGAGAACTTTCAAAATTTTGGCTTGACACATTTTGGGTCTGCATAAGACACATTTCGGCATCCGAAATGCCTTCTTATTTGCTAGCCTGAAACATGAGATGTATCTAATATTTTCTCGCCACCTACGGCTCCCCGCCTCTGCCGTTGGCCACCATCGAATACCAACTGTTCGTTCACCCACAATTTCTCCCTCACCCGGAAAAAAAAAAGTAGAAAAATAAAAAAAAATAAAGGAGAAGAAGTGCTGTTCTTAACTTCACAAAATCAAGATAGATGGCCGGCTCCGGTCGGCGAGGAATCACGGGACGTCACCGACGAAGATCCGAAGCGCTCTCTCTCTCTTGCTCTCTCTCTTTGGCTCTCAAGATGTGAAGAAGAAATGCAGATCGGCATTGGAGTTTTGGAAGATAAATATGGATGAAGTTCCATAAACGGTTTGTTCAACATGTGCTGAGGAAGTTATGCAGGCCATAAAAAGTAATCAAGTATCAGCCCAGTCGGAAGGACGTAATCAAACTTTCTAAAATCCTAGACTTAAAAAAACCCAACTTAACCTATGAACATAAGAGCGACGATTAAAAAAAAATTAAACAAGCCAAAATTTCGAATAAGGGTGGAGCACGCATATTGCACGTAAAATGCACGTACATTGCACGTAGAGTGAACTCACATTGTACAGACTAAAATGTTAACGCATTATATTTTACCATTGAGAATAAATATACATTCCAAGCCTTTCTATTCAACTTAAACCTCAATCCTCAAGGATCAAACAACACTTCCTTCCACAATCTTTATGGTAGATTATTGTAGAAATGATACTCCTAGAATTTATTTAAAATTACACTTTGTGTTCGAGATTTGTTTTAGACTTTGCTAGATTGGGGTCCTTCATTTGTAAAATGAAGAAGGTTTATCCAGGTTATGTGTGCCATCGCGAGCTGTGCCTGAATTTAGGAAATCGGGGAAGAGCTGGGCACTAAAAGGAAAAGAAGAGGAGAATTTTTAGAAATAGGGTCCCTCTAATCCTTCGGTTGGGAGTCCTTCCTGTTGCGAGTCCTACCGAGATAGTTCATATCCTCTCCTAAAGGGGGATGGCGGAGTCTCCACCTCCACAAGAAAAATAAGCTGCCAATGAATGTGGCAATGGCTATTATAACGGCAGGCAACTACTGCAGGATCGGGGCACCCACCTTGGTCATGGTAAGGCAGGTAGCTTACGCCACTTTGAATGTCTCCCATTAAGTCCGAGATTCAAACCATAAAAAAGTGTTCATTTTATTTTTCTATTAGTTTTCCTAATAACATGTTTATTATATGATTCTCTTTAGCTCGGTCCAATGGCCGTAATCAAAATTAAACTAAAAAAAAAGCCCAAATTAAACCCATTTTATTATTTCATCCTTTTATAATTTCTCTGCATGCTTGGTTTAGCTCAATTCAATTCATTGCCCTCTCCGACGTATATTGAGAATGAAAATTTCTTCTTTTTTTTTTTTTAACCACATGAGTGTAAGAGTGACCATAAAAAAAAAAATTAATCATACCAAAACATCAACCCATTTTATCATTTTTTTTTCTTTTAGAATTTCTCTACATGCTATGCTTCGTTTCTGTTCAATTCATTACCCTCTCCACTGCATAATGAGAATGAAAATTTTCTTTTTTTTTTCTTTTTTCTATTATCAACCACGTGAACAAAAGAGCGACCATTAAAAAAAACTAATCATACCAAAAAAATTTTCTATTAGTTTTCTTAATATTGTATTTATTATATAATTCTCTTTAGACTGATCTGAAGGCCATAATCAAAACTCTCTAAAATCCTAAACTAAAAAAAAGGTTCAATCTAAACTGATTTTATCTTCTTTTTTTCCTTCTTCTGTAATTTCTCTACATGCTCGGTTTGGTTCGGTTTTTCCAACGTATACTACTAAAGATGAAAATCTTCCTTCTTTTTTTCTTTTACCTAGTAGTGTTAAATCAGTATCAACATCCAGGCTGGAAGCGGGTTGCGAGAGCGGTCCCGTGGAGGTGTAGAGGAGGGATGAGAATAGGGAGAGCTAACGACTAGACCACACCTACTACACGTAGAATGCACACACATTGCACGAACTAAAATGTTATTGCATTATGTTTTATCATTGAGAATAAATGTACATTCTTGGCCTCGTAAAATATTTCCATTAGAATTTTCGGTCAACTTCTTCATAAGAACGAAAGCGAGCCGACTAGACTTAATTGGAAATGCATCACACTCTTAGCTACGTACGGCCCCTTGCCCCTGCCATTGGCCACCATCCGACACCGGAACACCAACAGTCCACCCATTTTCTACTCCGCTTTCCCTCACTACATCGCTTCTACTACGTCATCCCGAAAAAAAAAAAGAAAAAAAAAAAGAATGAAAATGGGTGGCTCACCTTTGCAAAATCAAGATGCCTAGCTCTGGTCAGTGAGAAAATCACAAGACCGTCGCTGAATTAGATTGGAAGCTCTCTCTCTCTCAGGTTATGCAGAAATGCAGATCTCCATGTGCTGATGAAGTAATACTAGCCATAAAGTAATACCTACTGAATATATATCATGTGTGAACTGATTTCTAATGGAGGGTTTAGTAAGTGGGTCTTTCTAATCCTAACAAGTAACTCGTTATTCTGATAAGTTGAATTGTTGGCTTTTCTATTGAGTATCAGGCATCTTTTTGCTGGGCACGTATTGTTACTCTGATTAATCACCTTGCAGATGCATGTGTAAATCATCATTAGCTGGCATCCGCTAATTTGATCATTAAGATGAATAGATGGAAGGATGTGGAGTGTGATTTCTTTTGCCATCTGAATGTTTCATTTCCCAATCCACGGGATAGGAGAGAATACCTACTTAAGTTTCATTTCCAACAAGTCATCCTACATGAATCATTTTAGTTTTTTTTAATTATTTTTGAATTTTGTTTTTGTTTTCCTTTTTTTCACTTATTTTTGGGGCTTTCAAGGACCATCACATTGTGGCCATGAAGGCCTTAGGTGCAGGCATCACAACCTCACCGACCACAAGCAAGGCCTTCGTGGCCTTGCCTAGGGCCTTTGCGGCCAAGGACGAGGCTGCCCTCCCCCAATCTAGGTAAGGGTTTCGCAGCCAACGAGGATCGTCGGTGACCCTTGCCAAGCCTTAAAAAAGGAAATACAAAAAAATTCAAAATTCAAAAAAATCATTAAGTTGCAAAAAGTGTAATCAAGTATTACATCTTGTCAAATTGGTTCAATTGAGTTATTTCGCTAATTTCATCCAATTTGGCTAATGGAAAATGTTGATATGTCTTATTTTATTAGTTGCATGGCGATAGAATGGTGCCTACCAAGCCATATAAAAAAATTTAAAAAAATTACAAACAAATTTATATTAAAGAAAAAGCTAAAAAAAAAAAAAAAACGCACGCACACACAAACAAACAAACTCACCCCATGGCTTAGCCCATAGCCACTGGGAAGGGCCAGAGGTGGCTTGGGCCTTCCCAAAGCTTGGCGATCCTCACCAGCCCTACACGAGGCCTTGGTGGCCCCATGGCAAGGGTGCTAGCCCAAATCTAGGGAAGGACATGACCTTTGCCCCAAATCTGGGGTTGGCGACACTCCTAGGCGAAATTAAAATGCATTTCCCATAAATTCCTTTAAAAAAGCAAAGACAAATATTAGCGTATGTGTTGTTATATTGGTTTTTGGTCGTTGAAACCCAATAGAAGTGTTGGTTGTCCTCTCTTTTCTTTTCCTTTGACATATAATAAAGTCTGTTTTCAGTATTGATTTATTCAGGTTAAAACCTTGGTTAATGACATGTTTGAGTCATTTTATACGAAAGCAAGAGAGTTTAATTTATCTTGCTATATACAAAATATAAATGAACACAAAAATTTTTCAAAAAAGGGTTTTGTCTTTTTCCAAACATAAGAACTAGAGGATTTTGATTTTCTTAATTGAAACCCATATGACCACCTAACTCTAAGTTATCATTAGAGTGTAATGATACATATTACTAAGTTCCTAAGTTGCCAAACATATGTAATAATATATAACACTGCTAATTTCTCCTGGATTAGAATGATTTGTGACTTATATTTAGACCTCTAAGGCTCATTCAAATTCGTTCCCCCCCCCCTCTCCAGGAACCTTAGAAAACCTAAGTACTCGAAACATTGCCATCGGTTCGACCTACGTTTACAAGAATCATGCGAAGGAGGGGAAATGGCCGAAATTACGCGGTGATCAAGCAAAGGTACTTCAACCTGTCTCATTTACCCGACAATGACGGCCGTCCTTTTATCACAACATCTCTGGGGGGACACAAGTTCGTGAAAGAAGCGTACAAAAAGCGTCGAGATCGAGCACCCAGTGGGACGAAATCCTGTCTGCAGTTGTTCATGATGACCACGGTGGTTTCTATGATCATGTGCTGATGCCGAGGAGGGCGTCCTGAGTCCAAACAGCATCTTTAGGGCCTAAGCCCTACAACTTTAAGTTTAATCGTCTCAATGTCCGAGTGCTGGCAATAATGGTTTCTCCCTGGATTGAGCTGCAGGTTTGTACATAACCTTCGTAAGTAAGTCTCTATGTGGAAATATAGACAATTATCGATGCCAGAGAAAGTATATAGAAGTATGAGATAACATTAGTGAGAATTGAGATGGACAAATCGCTTATCACTCCTAAAAATCCACTAAAGAGATAAAAGCAAAATAAAAAATCATTTTTGTCCTCGAGCTAAAGGCTAAATGAAGTATCACTAAAATCAAGTCTACATTCTTATTCATCATAGGATGCTTATATATATAAATGAGCTTAGAACAACTCCCAAGTATGAGTAATTACTAAAACTCGTTGGAAAAATAAAAGGACTCATGAGGAAAGCCAACTAGTTTACTAGAAAACAACAACAATTGAAAGGATTTAGAAACTTCAATGAGATTTACTAGATCTTGAAAAATACAATAAATTAATGTTGTTGGGTGCATGCATCCAAGATTTTTTTGTTCCAATGTTATTGAGTTAATGGATTTCAAGGAATGTAGACATTTTCCAAATGCCAAGTGATCGAAGTAGACTCGGAACTAATAATTGTCTCATTGATCGATGACTAGGTTGTCAGTCAATAATAATGCGATCAACGACTTGACCACTAAATCGATAATTCCTTTGTAGGATCGATGATTCCTAAGAATGCTCTGGCATCAATTATTCCTTAACCGGATTGTAACACTAGGGGCTAAGTCATTGGATTCCGTTACATTCTCCGACAATATCACATTCTCTCTTGCAGTGTCGCATAAGCCTTCTGGGCAATATCATTCATCCCAGTTCTGAGCATTCCTCAATCCCAGCAACAGTTAAATAGATCTTCAATCTGCCAAATTTCCAAACGAAGCGCGACGAGGGGGCAGGCACCTCCGATGTTGTCCTGAACCTGAATAAAAGCAGACTGAGAATAGATTGCCCTTGCTGAACTTGCACTGCTCTAACATCATGTGTATCGTCGCTGGTAAAGACATTGGGTGCACTAATATTTTGCAAAACATGATAACTAAGATCGTCTCAACTCAGAAAGCACATCAAGTGTGAGCTTATTCAATTTTGATTGTAATTATTTTCAAAAAATTTCCCACATTTAAAAAAAATTACTCAAAAATATAATTTCTAAGTTTTAAGAAAATTCGAATTTTTCAATTTTTTAGATTATTCTTTAAATTTTTTTAATTTTTTTAAAAATTAATTTCTTAATCCGAAAATAGGGACACTGGGCTGGCCCCAGGGCCCAAGCCGAAAACGAACTAAACCTGGACTCGCCAACTTGGGCCGTGGACGCGCCTAGGCTTATTGAAAAATGGGCCAGCTTCGAAAAGAAAACTCATCAAGAATATTTTGTCGAAACTAAATGCACTGAGCCCAAGCGCACCTAATCGCCATCACCGTTAATCAACAACCGCTACTTTCACGAGAGTGCCGACTTGGTGGAAATGGAATCTGACTTAAAACGAACTCGGTAATCAAAAACGATCTTGTGCTGAATAAAACAAATTCAAATGCACTTTCTCAGGTTTCTCTTCTCGTGATTTCTTTAGATCCTGTGCATCGGTCTTTCTTTACAACTTTCGTGCATTTGTCCATCAAAGGGGACTGAAAAGACAATGAAAAAGAGACAAAGCATTGGGGTCGAAACATGAAACGTGAAACGTGAAGCAAGGAGCAACCTCTCTAGTGTTTCGCCATTCTTTGTAGAATTCCTGTAATGAATTTTCTGCTCCAACTGCTCGTTTCTTTTTCTTTCTTCTTTTTGACGAGTCCTGTTAATTTACTATACTCTCATGTGCGTTGGTCTTTCTTTACATTTTCTCTTTTTAAAGTTGTTTGGGGAAAAGTGTTTCTTTTAGAAGTTGTCGTTTATCTAACGAACTTTTTCTCCGTCTCTTGCGGTGCTAATTATTGAATTGGTGGATGACAGGTCACATCATAATTTTATAGTAATCCTTCTCCAAGCATGTGGATGACAGTAGTGAGAGCGGGCCTCCCCCCTTTGCTATTTTGAAGGCTTGTTATAAATTTATCATAATCTTATTAAAGTGTGCTTCAAGGACACTCATGAATCATGTCTAACAAAGAAATATTATTATTTTCATTATATTGATTGCGCAATAAATGAGAAATTTTTTCACTAAAAACTTCCATATATCAAGATCGGTTTACAAACATGTATCATGTACTTTTTGGGATATCTCTATCTTCCAAATAAATTCACCCCTTATCAATTAAGAGAAGCTATGATTGTACTCTTTGTTTTTCCGTGACACAAACTGTCAAAATTATTAGAGTAGTCCGTGTGGAATCTGCATCTCCGCAAAAATAGGAGACAATTCCACAACTCGGTAAAGTTGCAAACACCTCAAACTCACCTCCTTTTGTTTCTTCTTTCCTTGGTAAGGGTTCAGCCTGGATGATTTGCGTAAAATATCAAGCAGTCCTTTGCTTGTAAGCTATACTTATATGGCCAAACCAAGAAGATGTCGGAACACAAGTATTTGCCCCTACATCTGAGGAGGTTGGTCTTGGTCGGGCTGTGGAATATAGTGGAATATAGAGTTGCTAAAGGAGTCATGCCACATCTTTCTCAAGTCGGGATCGTTGTTTGTCCAAGTTGAGGACCATACCTAAAGGAATTCACGTATGAAACACTCAGGAAGAAGACAAAGTGGAAGCCGTCAAGAAGACATATCGAAGGGAGAAATCTAAACACAATGCGTATAATATACTTCGCGGCTTGTTACTAGGCAGTTGTCGAATTTAAAGCAATATGCCTTGAAAGCTAATAATTTTGCTAGTGAATTGCTCATTTCGCAAAACTAAATAGCAATAGTAATAGGCACTCATAACATAAGAAGATTAATTGGTTTGAAATCATCATGTCAACTCAAATATGAAATCAAAAAACAAAATTTGTTGATCTTACTAGATTTCGCCATACCAAACCAACCCGAATATACCCATCCCATCTTAATTCTCTCTTTTATGCCATTCATCGGCCTTGCATTTTCTTGAAAATTATTAAAATTAGCCTTGAACTCTAATTTCTTCTAGGGTTAAGATGAACAATCTTGTAGTTGGGGCTATATTTGGCTGCTAACCGGTCTTTGATTGGTTAATTTAAGGAACCAATATGTGCTCTGGTGCAGGTGATCATTACCCGGATGTCTAAGAAACTCTAATCCTACCTCTCTATCAATCATTTGTCTCATTTCTGTCAACAAAGAGGGATCATCATCTACGATTATGTAGTCTAACGTCATGGTCACCCCGATCACCACGAATGTCGTTACGATCTAAGAAACATTTATAGTTCCCTCTAGCTCATGATCTAAAAATAGTTGAGAAAATAAGGGTTTTTTTTTTGTTTTTAATATAATTTTAAAAGAATTGAATAAAAATAATTAAAAAATTCCATGTGAAAAATAAAAATTACTTTAAAATGCCACATGGAAAATAAAAATAATTAAAATGTCACGTCAGTATTTTTCATTAATAAAATTGACGGTGTTAATTTTAGAATTCAATTGCACATATTTGATAATTTTTAAAATTTGACTGTACTTTTAATAAGTTTTAAGATTTAATTGAATTTTTATGATAAATTTTAATATTTATAGTGAACATATCCCTTTATATTATTTACTGCGCATCTCTGTCGAAGCCAAAGGTAAAGTAACGCGTTTCACGAAAAAGTGAAACATAGGAGACGACCTTTCTTACCAACCTATGAGGAGACCTTTTCCTTTTCCAGTTGGCCTGACCCTGCACCCAAACATCAACAACCGGCTCCGTACTTTGCGATGCGTCCAGTGGATCTCCTTGATTTACGTGGGCTCCACATGAGACAGACGCCATCTAACTGCTGAAATTCATTTGGATTTTGTGCACCAAGTCCGTGCAAGTGTGGCCTGGATGCAAATAAAAACCTCCGGGCCCAATGCCTGGTGACTGATCGCATGATGTCCCGTACGGAAAGACTCCGTGACCGTGCAGGAAGACTCACAAGTCGTCACGATGTCTTTCGAAGAACACGACAAAATGGGAGAGAAAAAGTAAAGAAAAGGGGACCGTGGGACTCTCAAGAAAATAATCATGATTATCTCTACAGAGGATTATCTTTTCTTTTTACTCTGAAATTATTGTTTTATGGAAGAAGTTACTTTTGGCATCCTGAGTGAATGACGGAGATAATAACGTTCTAGTGTTGAAAAAAACAGCCTCCTTATATGTATATTAAAAAATATCGTGTCCTCAGCAGAGGCTCGACATGTGCCCTTAATCTTATTTAGGGTCATGCAAACATGCATTAAAATCATCGCAATCAATAATTTTGCAATAATCTCAAGAATTTTCAAACAATATGCGGTAGTATTTGATTAAATGAGATAAGCATCCAGGGACCAAAAGTCCATTTGTAATAGTGGTTCCAAGCAAGGGGAAAAAAATTGAATAAGAGACTTCGCTTATGGTTGTTAAAGTACAGTTAGATTCATCATTAATTTCTAGAAAGATGAGAATAGTCTTGTCATGGGACAATGTAAAGCATAACATTATTATCATTGTATTATAGGATCCAAAATAGGATTTATCTTGACCTTTAACCACCTAATTTATGGGGAAATATTAAATATTATTTTAATCTCATAGTGACTATATTATTTATGGCTCAGGTGGTGAGGACAGAGATTGATGGCTTAGAATCCAGCATCTCTAATTTGAGAACCGGGATGGAGGATTATGCCATACAAATGATGAATGAGGGCGAACGCGAACGCATGAGAGCTTCCACACCAAGACATACTTATGCCTATTTCGAGGAGGATGTCATTGGGAGGGACAATAGTATTGAGGTGTTGGTGAAAGAGCTGAAGGATGGAAAACAACACGGAGTTGTTTCTATACGAGAAATGGGCGGTTTGGGTAAGACCACACTTGCTAAAAAGTCTTTCACTCATTATGAAGTGAAGAGTTACTACGATGGTTTTGCTTGGGCTTGCGTATCTCGAGGTTGCCATGCAAGAGATATCTTCGGGGAATTTTTCTTAAATTGATCCCTTATCAAAGGGAGAGGGTTATGCAAATGAGAGATGACGAATTGTGTGAAACTCTATACAAGATCCAACAAGAGAAGAAATGTATTGTGGTTCTTGATGATATTTGGACCAAAGAGGATTGGGACATTATTCGAGCCACATTTCCTGTCGAAAACATAAGAAGCAAGCTATTAATAACAACCCACAATAGAGAAATGACGAAGCATATTAATCCTTATAGTTTTCTTTAAGCTTAGTGTTTATCAGACCCCTAGCAAAATTGATTTTCGTTAGATTGCATTGCATATAGACATTATGAATATTTGCACAACAAGTATTAGTTATTAAAATTTTCAAAAAATTAAATTGAAAAAATTATTAGAAAAAGAAAAAGAAAAGAAAGAACAAAATGCAGCAGGGCCGGGCTACTGAGCGGGAGTCAAGCTTGGTGGAGCCACGCGGATACTGAGCGAGAGTCAAGCGTGGGAGGTGGAGCCACGCGCAAAAGTACTGAGCGGGAGTCAAACTCGGTGGTTCAGTACTTTTCAAGGAGAGAGAAATGAATGCTTTTTTGTTGTTGTTGTTGGACACGTGTCGATTCATGAGTGGATCACGCGTAGACTACTGACTTAGTGGTTTGGATTTTGGAACCACCGAATATTTTCTCGTCCTGAAGAGACAAGGAGACGGAGAGAAAGGGGGCGAGCGGGCCTTTTGGGGGCTAAGCAGAGGGAGAGGGCTGATTCGTTCTTCTTTTCGGCCGAGAGCTGTTCGAGAGAGTGGATCCGGGAGAAAGCTTGAGGAACAGAACTGCGTGAGAGAGGAGAGAGGGGCAGCGGTTTTCTTCTTCTTCGAAGGGGGAGCGAGAGTGAACACGAGAGAGATATCTGGAGACTGAGAGAGATCCCAGAACGCTGAAGCGAGAACCAGGAGTGAGAGGACCCCTCCGGCGACCACTACGCCGGAGTCTTGGCCGGCGGCGCAACGTTCCCCTTCCTCGACACATCGTTCCAGGTCGGTTCCGTGTCCTTGCTTTCTCTAGTCTCGAAATCGTTTGGACCCGAGGATCCCGGCTCGGAGGCATTGAGAGGCGACCGGACTAAGTCCGATATATCTAGAGCTCGCCCTCTGTTCACCGTCGCCAAGTTGGGTAGGGCCACCTCCGGCGAGCAAACTCGTCTTCTCCTCCGCCCTGAGTCACTCTGTTTCGGCCTTGTCATTGGGCACGCCGAGCCGGAGCTCGCGACCCTACGGCTCACGCGAGCTCCGGTCGACCTCGCATCTTGTCCTTGCATCTTTGTATGGTTGGCTTTCATGAGTCCCGGTACGCGTCCTCTGTCGGTTCGTTCGTTCTTCAACGAATGTCCAAATGCTCGATATAATGCCTCAGTCAGTGTTGTTGTAGAAATGAGAACGAAGTTTGGTTTGTTTCTGTGAAAGCATGTCAAGATCTGTTTAACGTGTTTTCATTGACTTGAAATGTCTCTTGGTTGATGCGGGATGAACTCGACACCAAAGTGTGGGTTCATCGACACGCCACATCACTCCTTCACACCCGAAACCTTCTCGATGAAATGTTTCTTTAGAAGTATTTATGAAATAGCTTCTGTTTCTGTTCGAATCCAAAGGTGTTCGCTATTAGACTTGATATTCATGGATGATAAGGTCTCTGCGTTGCACTTTGTTCGATATATGTTGTGTTCCTTCATTGAAGGGGATGAGTGGCTGGTGTGATGGAAGACGTCGGGAGCAAGCTTGTTTTATTTCGGTGGTGAGCGAAGGTGTTCGCATGTGATGACCCGATGATGGCCGGTGAGCTTGGTTGCCGATGTCGGACCGAATGAGATTCCAAGGTGTGTATAATGGGGCGAATGTTGGGTCCGTCCATAGAGTAAGTTCAGTGAAGAAGATGCAGGAGGCTTTGGGCGGGAGAACGCCGTCGGGAGGGAGAAGACCAGAGGAGACAGGAAAATAGGAATAAACAGAAAAAGGAAAAATTAAAAGAAAATAAGGAAAAAGGAGAAAAAAGCCAAAAATAGAAAACAAAAAATGGGCTTCGGGCTTGTTTGTATTGTGGGCAGGGATAGATTGGGCTGAGAATAGAAAATGGAAGTGGGCTGGAGGCTGAGTGGGCTATCTTTAAAAAATATCATGGGCCAATTTAGTTAATTCCGAGCGGGCCCTACAGCCGGGCCGGCTCTTAGTCCACCCCGTACCAATAGGGTCCGGATCAGTTTAGTTGGGCCAGGTCTCTTGACCCGGTCGGAATCCTTCTTTTCAAATATTAAAAATCATTAAAAATATATTAATTATAAAATCATTAAAAATTCCAAAAATTTTAAAAATAAAAAAATCCGAAAAAGAATTAAAATTCCTCAAAAAGCTTTAGAATAGTTGTTTAGGTAATTTTTCTCAAAGAGTGGAAGCCTTTTAATCCAAGATCGTGCTCAAATTTGAATAGGCCCTTATGGCTTTACCTTAGGGTTTCGATTGCCCTTAGAGAAAAATGCCCTTGATTGCGCACTTAATGATTATGGCTTCCTCTTAACCTAGTTAGGATTATCATTTATTTATCCCCTAGTGCTAGATCCTTGTTTTCCCTTGCAATTTATTAATGCTTCCTTTGGTTGCCATTGTTATTTTAATAATTGCGCACCCGCATGATCAACTCACATGTTAGTGGATAGATTTAAAATCAATCTAACCTACCTAGCAAAAGTCTTTTTAAAACGAACAAAATTAAGTACCGAAAATGCACTAATTGATTAATTGGTGTGATCAAATCCCTGACCTTAGATTTTCTAGTTGTGTGGGAAGTGTGCCTCACTTGGTTTTTAGTTAACCGTAATAAGCCAATGTTCTAATGAATACCTTAATGTCGCGTGAGATATGGACTTGGGAGAGCTTACGCCTAATCATGGGCCGTAGGCCCGTTCTTTAGAAAATACCCTTAAACCTATATATCCTCTCCTCCTCAAGGATAGGTCGTGACATCAGGTTAAATAGGTTATGATGGGTAGGTTCAGGTTCCAAGTAGAACTTGAATCGACTTTGAAATGGCTCACATTTCTGAATTGACTTTGAAATAGCTCACATTTCTTCATGCCCGTGCATTTGGGATTTGAATTTTAGGTATTTTGAAAGTTGTGAGAGTATTTAATAGCTTTACTAGTTATGGTGGGAGCCAAAGTAAATGTGAGGAGTGGGTTTAGACCTACAATCCTAATGGGCCGGGCTAAAAGTTTTTGGACAATTATTAGATCTGTAACAAATATCAATACACTTAGAATATAATAATGTAATCGAGTTGTTTTATATGTCAATCACTCAATG
Source organism: Corymbia maculata (assembly GCA_014182735.1). Classification (NCBI taxonomy): domain Eukaryota; kingdom Viridiplantae; phylum Streptophyta; class Magnoliopsida; order Myrtales; family Myrtaceae; genus Corymbia; species Corymbia maculata. The sequence continues at coordinate 15,905,481 of CM024686.1, read as the reverse complement.
GTGAATGCGTAAATCAATTCTCACTTTGATAATGGATCTAATAAAAGTCCTGACTTTTTGTTTGTTTTTCTAAGTATGTTTATTGAACTTATTAGAAGCACAAGTTCTTTATCAATAGGATAACATTAACACGTATAAAACACACATTTAGATAAATTAATTTGATTTTCCTCTTATTTTGTATCTATATTTTTTCATGTAATTATATATGCAAGAACATCACTTTATACAAAACTGGCCTCATATTTACGACTTCTTTTCAACCGTAAGATGTTGTCTTGAATGTAGCTATTTGTAGTTGAAATTTTACATCCTTATTAGATGGGCGTAATTTAATATGTAAAGTTTGATCAAGTAAAACATACTTAATGCAAACTTATTATGACAAACTTTTATTCCAATTTTTTTAACCATACTTTTTAAGACAATCTTGCTATGAGCAAGCTTTTGACTGACTTTATTTAAGTTACAATATATATATAACTGGGTACACTGCTTCCGGAGAAATCCATAATCAACATAGTTTTCCAATTGGACCCACCATGAGTAAGCCTTTCTTTAAGGGGGGTTAAGGCTAAAAGCTTAAGAACCACATGCCGCCCACCTATTTCTCTATAAATAGAATAGTATGCTTTCTCTCGCTCTATAAATTCCATACGTTACGCTCTCTAGTCCCAAGCTAATTTGAGCATCGGAGGATTCTTAATGTGCCATAACCTGGGAACTTCTTTTCTTTGTGGCAAGCAGGTTCAAGGCACAATTTCCAGAAAGAAAAAAAAAAACTGAAGCTGATGTTTGTTGCAACTCGAAGATAAAACGAAAAAACATAATATCAGCTTACTATGCTTTGAAGAAAAGTTGGCAAGCTTCGAGACCAAATAAGCCTCAAGTCATTCATGGGGTGATTTTCTTGCATCCGATGCTGAATATGTATTAGCAATGCAAGATACAAGTTTCTAAGTACTTAATTCCTCTTCTCTCTTCTTTGGAACTCGCAGGCCTATAGGCTCAGAGCTTGTTAGCGCATGAAAAGTGAATTCTCAAGTCATTCTCTATCATAAGCTGCACTGATAATAGTCAGGTGGTACGACACCAATGGCCGAGTCTGTTGTTTCGTTTGCAGTGAAGACAATAGGAAGCCTGCTCATTGACGAGGCCAAATACTTGTGGGGCGTCAAGGGCAAGGTCGAGGACCTGCAAGGGGAGCTGAGGCTGATCTGTTGCTTGCTAAGGAATGCAGATGAGAGACGAGAGCACAACCATGTTGTTAGAGAATGGGTTGCGCAACTCCGAGATATTGCTTATGATGCCGAGGACATAATTGAGCGATACATCCTAATGGATGCACCAAAGAAGGGACAAAACATCATCAAAGAGTATGCTTGTTTCGTGGCAAAGTGCAAGTGGGTGCGGGCTCATGTGGTGGGGACAGAGATTGATGGCTTAAAATCCAGCATCTCTAATCTGAGAACCAGGATGCAGAATTATGGCATACAAATGGTGAATGAGGGCGAACACGAACGCATGAGAGCTTCCACGCCAAGACGTACTTATGCCTATTTCGAGGAAGATTTTGTTGGGAGGGATGATAGTATTGAGGTGTTGGTGAAAGAGCTGAAAGATGGAAAACAACATAGAGTTGTTTCTATATGGGGAATGGGCGGTTTGGGTAAGACTGCACTTGTTAAAAAAGTCTTCGCTCACGATGAAGTGAAGAGTTATTACGACAGTTTTGCTTGGGCTTGCGTATCTCAAGGTTGCCATGCGAGAGACATCTTGGTGGTAATATTTCTTAAGTTGATCCCTTATAAAAGAGAGACGGTTATGCAGATGAGTGATGATGAATTGTGCGAATCTCTATACAAGATCCAACAAGAGAAGAGATGTATCGTGGTTCTTGATGATATTTGGACCAAAGAGGATTGGGACGTTATTCGAGCCGCATTCCCTGTCAAGAACACGAGAAGCAAGCTATTGATAACAACCCGCAATAGAGAAGTGGCGGAGTATATTGATCCTCATGGTTTTCTCTATAAACCTCAGTGCTTATCAGACCCAGAGAGTTGGGAGCTGCTCATGAAGAGGGTGTTTCCTAAAACGAAAAGTAAGGTTTCTCAAAGGTTATTATCCTCACATATAGTAGCTTCAAGAGATTATATTCCTTGTTTGATTCTGATTTATGGCGCTTTCCTTATTATTGCAAGATTAGCTATTGGACTTTCTTCAATTCAACCTGGAGTTGGTCAGGGTACTGCTGCGAGCCAACTTGTGGAAGGTATGGCAAGACAGGTAGAGATAGAGGGACAAATACCAGGTACATCTTTGCTCAATCTGGCCTTTCAGAAGCTTTAAAAATTTATGAACCTATAGTTATAGTGGATTTCAAATAATCCATATATGGAATAGTAGGCACCATAATTTCAATAGGGGGGGAGTCTAATGCTCCTTTGGTTTCTTAATAGCTAACAACTGTACCTCTAAACAAGCATCCGAAACTTTGCTCCTCCTTTACTTTGATGAGGATAAATATTTGAAGAGGCTTTTATGTGGCCAACATAATAAGCTATTTTAATTGGATTGATGAAATAATGTGAAGCCTAGCAATGTACTTCTTCCATAGGGTTCATCTCTAGTCACCTTTCTTGCGTTCGTGAATTGTTGGATGAACAATAAGGGTTAGATTGTAAGGAAAATTGTGAATCATTATGCGACAAGTGGCAACATGAAGATTTCACTAGAATTTGTGCAAGAGATTAGTAGCACACTCAAGTCACAGGAGATTACTAGAACACTCGAGTTATCCTTGCACTACTTTCATTTTTCACCATTGTGTAGAATTATTGTTAGTATACATCTGTGTGAGTCACTTATTTCAAGCCATAGGTAACAAAGACAATAATTTAAGATTCTTGATCTTTCAAGCATAATAAATAGGAGCTTTGCTACTGTTCCTATAGTCTTTCCCCTTACAAAAGTATAAATAAATCATGGATTATAAAGAACTATAGCATCTCACTAATATATCTAAAAGTAGATATTCATTCTTGAAGGTATCTTCTTATGACACTTGCATCTTCCTATGATTGTTGAGGTACAATTTATTGTCTAATATTGTGTAGTAATCACAGAAAACATGAAGAGGTTAGGAGATGAACTCCTTAAGAAGTGTGGAGGATTACCCTTGGCTATCATTGTGCTTGGTGGACTTCTAGCAGTCAATGAGTGGGAGATGGTTTACAAAAAGATCAATTTGTATTTTGGTGATGAGAGTGAAGTATCAAAAGTGTTGGCCTTCAGTTATGATGATCTACCATGGCATCTAAAGCCATGCTTCCTATATTTGGGTAGCTTTCCGGAGGATGCAGAAATCCATGTAGCAAAGGTTCTTCACATGTGGATTGCTGAAGGCTTTGTGTTGCCAAATGCATATGATGAAGAGAGAGAAATTCAAGTGGAAGATGTAGCAGAGCAATATTTAATGGAGTTGGTTAACAAGGGGATGGTTCAAGTACGTTTAAACTCGAGTGGAAAGATCAAAACTTGTCACCTTCATGACCTGATGCGAGACTTGTGCATCTCCAAGGCAAAGCAAGATGGTTTTTTAAGCATTCTTAACATTCATCAAGACAATGAGACAGAGGATTATTCTTCTTCGATGGCAATAAAAGTTGCATCAACTTGCAAAACACGAAGGCTTTCTCTCAATATGTCTATGAGTGTTAAAAGAAACATCATTTCGAGAGTAAAACAAATAGGAAGGACTATGCTCCACCTTCGAACTCTCATGGTCTTTGGATCTATCCAAGGGAATTGGAGTTCTTTTAAACCCATTTGCATTAATTGTAAGTTTCTCAGAGTTTTGAAGTTGGAGCACCTTAATGAGTGTAGAAGCAACTTACCTAAATCAGTGGGAGAGCTAGTCCACTTAAGATTCTTAAGTTTAAGAGGAAGTCAGCTTTTGGACTTGCCACAATCAATGGGAAACCTTGTATACATTGAATTCTTGGATCTGTGTATGTATCAATATGTTAAGGTAACCCTGCCAAATGTGCTATGGAAGATGAGAAGGTTGAGGTATCTTCATCTTCCTTTTCGTTTTGTCATCGAGGAGAATAGGGACCAGAAGAAGTTACGGTTGGACACTTTAAATCAATTACGGACATTGAGAAACTTTTCTTCGGAGATGTGTGATGTCAATGATGTAAGCAATATGACCAATCTACAAAAACTAACTATGTGTGGTGCTGACGAGTTGGAGATTATTCCACAACTTGCTAAATTCAATTTGAAACATCTTCAAACCTCATCCTTTAGATTGTCAACCTATGAATATTGCTATAGCATTTCATTCACTAAAGCTGAATTCAGTAGATTGTCAAGCTATCAATATTTCTGTACACTATCGTTATATGGAAGAATAGAGAAGTTACCGGAACATAAGAATCTACCCCAACAACTGAGGAAGCTGGTGTTATTTGCATCCAAACTCAAAGAAGATCCCATGCCAATATTGGAGAAATTGCAGCACTTGGTCGTTCTCATACTGGGGTTTGATGCTTTTGTGGGAAAGGAAATGGTTTGCTCTGCAGGAGGCTTTCCTCAACTCAAGCATTTAATTCTTTTTGTAATGTCAAATTTGGAGGAGTGGAAGGTTGTTGAAGGAGCCATGCCACATCTTTCTCGATTAGGGATCAAGGGCTGTCCCAAATTGAAGCCAGTATTGCAAGGAGTCCCCACCTATGACCCTATTCAACACGTTCATGATGAGGCTTCTCGGTATAATTCCCCGATTGAGCTCTGGGTAAGTATTGCTCCACTTCTTGTAAGAAGAATTAATTTATAAACAAAATCCTTCCGATTTATCCTTAGAACTCAAGGGGGAAAAATACGAAAAAGAAAGATGTGCATATTCAGTCGTGAAGTCACATTTCTTGTTGCGAGCTTTCGCTTCTGCATCGACTAATTGATGTAAAATACTCACTACGCATTGCATTTCCTCCCAGCCCCACTCTATAGCTGCTTGAGGCTTCTAGATCTTCCAGTTCTATCATCCCATCTAATCGCTCGCTTAGGCGAGAAACCCATCGCTCCACCCCCTTCAAATCTTCATCCATCAATTGTTCTCAGCGGTAGCACTCCGCGGTGGATCACATGCGAGATTGTCTTGTCGATCCGTGTACCGTAGCTGGCTCTGTAATTTTCGTTTTTAACGCACGGGTTCCTGCTTTGCAGTACTACGACTCACATGTGGAGCAACTTTTGAAGGGCGATGAAGGTTGACAGTTGATAAGGATCAGCTAAGAGGGACTTCAAATTATTTGGCTCTCACGAAGAACAGTACTGTCTTTGTTCTAACGTTTCTTCCCAGAGAATCATTCCTCCGAGCATGAGCAGTTGCACTGGAGAAGTTCGCAATTCTGCTTCTAATTTTCAAAATATTGTGCTGTAAGACTTGGATTTGTTTTTTTCATGCATTTCTTGTCTTTGATGGATTAAATATTCCCAAGCCAGATTAGACGCATAACAGCAGTGGACTCTCCTTTGAAGTCCCAACCAAGAATGTTAAACCGCTAGCTCCTCTCTTGATGTTGTAATGGTTTGAAAATGTTTCGCTGTGCTTCTTTTGGAGACACAATGGAACCGGTGGACATCGTCTCAGGCTTTGTGTTTGGTAGCTAGTTATTGAAATAAACTGGTTGCGATTATGGTTTGATTCCTAGTTCAGCTCTGCTCATCTTTTTGCAGGTGGTTCTTTTCTTTCAACTTGCTATGTTGTGCGTGCTAAACTCTATTTGTTTCTCTGTCATTTTGAGCTTCAGACTATCGTATCATTAACACCTGTGTAAAATAATGAATTGAGTCTATTACATACTAATTGAGTCCATTACATACTTTGTTAATAATGTCTGGAAAAAAAAAAGATTTGAGGACTAGATATAGGGGAACAGAGCAGATGGATCATCAACAGATTTACACTTTGAATAAATCTCGATGGATTTACATTTAAGAGATCATTGGTCGACATTATCTACACGTAGAGATGTGGCCGACGAGGTTTACCAAAGCTTGGATGCAATTGGAGATGGTGAAAAGTGGTGGGGGGTAATAAGTATTCCCCTTCAAATTTTCTTTAAGTCTTTGCTTTATAGGTGACATCTTGTATTGCTTTTATTGGATCTCGATAGTATATTTTTGTAGGCTGTGGAGCTACAAAAGCTTATTTTGGCCCATAATAAAATTGAAATTCTAAAGAAGATTTGAGAAACCTGTACCTACTGACTGTGCTGAATGTAAGCCATAATTAACTCACTCTTATCTCAATTGTTTTTCCTTTTTTAAGAGTTCGTTTTATTCAAATTTTCTTTTAGTCTTTGTTTTTCCTCTGCATGGAAAGTGACTGCATAATATTACCATCCAACAACTGATAAGACTAGCATATGTGATATCAACGATTATTGGGCTAGGGTGTGCAGAGAATACTAGCATTCAACATATGTTTCATGTGCTAGCAGTGATGTTTCCTTGTCTTGTTTATCAGAAGGTGTCTGCATATGGTTTGTTTGGTCACAAGCAGGATGTATTGAAGATTTTTTGTTTTCCTGTTAACCTTAGTTTGATTGCTTAAACAATTAATTGAAGGAAATACCTCTCTCAGTGGATGTTTGTACCTTTCAGAATATAAGGTGACTTATGACCATCTTGATTGATTTATGTTGACTCACAATAAAAACCGTTTGAGTTATGTAATTTTCAAGTGCTGTAAGGTCAGCTGAACTGTGCATAGATAAATTTTACTAATGTATGATTTTTGCATCATTTATCATTAGATCAGAAAGAGACTGCCATATTTCTTTTTAAGTCTGAATAAAGAATAGTCCTTGAGATGTTTAATAGCAGAAAATTCTTAGTGCAACGAACTTTACTTGTACTGATGCTTTTTTCTTTTTTTTGATCGGTTACCTATTGTTGTTTATGCAGCTACTCGTTGCAACAAATCTCGTGACTCATCTCTGTTGAAATATTCATTCTGATTTCTTTTGCGTTTATGATTTCACAGCTGAAATGAGTTTATTGCCTTCTATATATAAGCATTCTCCTTTCCCTATAATATAACTTTTGGACTTGTATTCTATGCGACTTCTCCAGGCATCAAATAACACTATCATCAACTTACCCAAAGATCTTGCAAACTGTTCCAAACTAACCAAAGTAGAAGTGGGGTATGTGTACTTATTCCTTTAGTTACTTGACTTGTTTACCTTTTAGGTCTAAGTTAGTTTTCAAATCTCTCCTGCTAATTTTGCCAGAGAAACAAGTTGACAATTCTCTCTGGTCATATGTTTGCATGATGGACTGTTCCCACCAAGCTCAGCACAGGCAAGTACATTCTCTTCTAGTCTTCTCTTACACCTTGATAATTGACTTCTCCTGTGTGTTGCAGGGAGAAAAAAAATGAAACTGTTCTTGTGTTTTAGAGACTGCTGACGTTTGAGACGTTCATAAACCATGGAGGCCTTTGTCCGCAATCACTCGCGATAAGAACTCCAAAGCACCACATGCGATATAGCTTACCGGGGACGCTTCCCTTCACATAATTTATCATTGGGTTTATTAAGACCAGAAATTTGGAGTTGGCTCATGCTTGAGAACTTTCTCTCAGTTTCAAAAGCTAAAGGAGATGGAGTCAGCAAGAATCTAGCAAGTGGCGTGCATGACAAATGTCCACAGGCAAATATTGTATGACCCTTTTCTTTGATTTAGCTATCATTATGCACACTGCACGGAACAAGATTGGTCTATTAGATGTCAAAAGGTCACGAGTCATGGAACTGGCCAATATCTTGCTCAACATTTGCATATGTTCAACTTATTCAATCAAAAAGAACTTCAAATGCTACTACTGATGTACTGATACCTTTTTTTTCTGAAGGCATATATCCAAAAATTATAGACTTTTGTATCATTTGTCAAGTAATTTTCATAGAGTTCGTGCTAAGCCTCAAAAAGATCAACACTGACACGGAATTCTGGTGCAGGAGATGGCATTTGGCAACGCAGTTTCCACAATCCTCTCGAACTGGTACCTTTCTATTTGCAGATACTTCATACAACAAAAAAGCAGGCTAGCGCACTCTTGAGTTGAATGTTTTCATACCCTGCAAGTGTATGATACATCGTGTAGTCGGAAAAGTTCCTAATGAGAACTGCATTTTCTAACCAGGAAAACAATTTCTTTTTCTTTTTATACTTGCGGACGTGTCTTGCGCGCATGATCTTTACTAATTCTCTTCTGAATTGCGATTATATTCCCACATGAACGTCCAGTATTCATTGGAACCCTGAAGATCCACTTCAATGTCTACCCATGTTGAGAGGAATAGGAGAACTGATATCGAGTTATAATTCAGCAAAAACAAATGTCTCTTCAAGGCCGTGCTTAGCATGCGGAAGTCAAGAGAACAACAAATTATACAAGTTCTTGGACGAGAACTAATAAGAACAGGAGATGAAGGAAAGCAGATAGACCCCGTCTCAATTTCGTTGCACAGTGTGGCCATGGCTGTACTTGTAAGCTGGGTTAATTAAGCTTTTGAAAATAATTTTATGACAGTAAGAAACTGAACGAAAAGAAAGTCCAGAAATTCTACACGGTATATCTGTGGAAGACTGTCGACCTCTAGAGAATATAGTTCACTCTTGCCTGTTCTGACTAACAGAGAAGGCAAAGATTAAAGAATGTTTAGAGAAGTCCAAAAATTCTACATGGTATATCTTTGAAAATAATTTTATGACAGATACTGTTTCCTCTTGGTAATTAATTAATGATAGGCTGCTTTACCTTCGCATTTAATTTGATCACTGAGATGCTGCCGTTTCATGATCTGCATGCTAAAATGCAGCTAAAACTGGGTAACGGTCACTGGCCAGAAATACGTTATCTTGCAAAATATCTAAACTGAGCATCTTCCTTTATGGGAATCGAACGAGCATCGTCTACAGATGAACTGTCTACGATGCAACTTTTCCCAGCCATTTAAATATTTGAAGACATCAGTACGTACACCGCTTCCTCAGCTGAACTTCTTCACCATGCACCCGTCTTAATTTTATCTTGTATCTCATGTCAACATGGTGGCCTCTTTCCATTTGGCTACGTAAACATAGTGTACCTCAATATGTAGAAGATCATTGGAAATACATTGATCATGCCATATGACTAAAAAGTATCAGACGACAGCAAATGAACCTGGCGCTAAAACACTCCACATAAAAGTAACAGCTCAACTCTTGAGCACTTCGTCCAGTTTCTTGACAATAGCAATATAGTTGACTGAGCAATGACCATGGCTCAAGATCCAAGATGAAAACTTGGACACTCGGCCTTCACTTTCAATGAATTACTATCTCATTTATGGGTTGTCCATTCATCATCTGAGAACTGCGGGAAAGAGATGCTTCTGAAGTAACAGTGTTGCCGCAACATTTGGGGTCGGCTGGCTTGTGAGAAGGTTGTAAAGGAAAATTGCAGCAGGTTTATATGTTAGTCATAGGTAAAGCATCCAAGACTAGGGCGAAGTGCACGGATAAATGGAAAATTTTTATCAAAGTTGCATAGAATTTTCTGTGTAACAAACTATTGTAGGCAGAAATCTTGCAACATTTTGCCATTGCTGACTTCCCTGGACACATGTTTAGCGAAAGACAGGTGTAGCTTTTTTCCTTTTTCCCTGAAAGCTACCTAAGGGAAAACTCCTAGCAATTACTCAACTTTAAAAAGATCAATCATCGATGATTTGCTTCTGCATGTGTAAAACCGCAGATGGACATGTCGGTAATCTTCAATTCCAAGGTGTTGTGGCCCATATATGTAACTCCACAAGGCTGCTAAAATGGTGGACCTCTGCTGGTGGAAGACGTGTCACAGTAAAGAAATAAAATAGAGAATACCTGAGTTGATTATCATCTCTAAAAAGTTATACAATTTAGCGATAGGACAGAGACAGTATCGAGGGAGAGAAGCCATGTATTGCCATCTTTAAGTTGATAGTCATTATCTGTCGCATAAGTATTTTGAAATTCTTAGCTTCATACGCTAGGAATACTTGGTCTTCTAATTTACGGTGTTCGTGTTGGCAAGAAAAAGGCCCCCAGACTTTAGCATCAAGCACAAGACGACAATTGGTCCCTCAGAACCCAATAAAAGAACCAGAAGGAAACCTTAAAATCAAGCGACTCCACAGGCCAACATTAAACAAGCAACTCTATAGTCCAAGAGATCCTCTGCCCCAACTCACCCAATATGAATTCTCGGCATTGAAAGTGGGTCAAGCTTGTGCAACTTAGAAATGCAAATTGGAACATCTAGAGCGTCTTTTCTCACTAGTGAAGCTAGACCTCGAAATTTTGATGGTTCGAAAATTTGTCACAAAGCCAGCCTCATAATGATAGATTGAAGTTGCTTTGCACACATGGAAAAAGACATGCATGTAGTAGGGCTAAACATTCGAGAAGCTTCCAAGACAAACCTTTTTGTCGTACCCAGCATCTATTTCACAAACTGCAAGATGACAAGGCAAAATAGGGAGGACTTTGTGACTGACCACTGAAGGGTAGAGAACCCAGCATCTATTTCACAAACTGCAAGATGAGAGTGATACACCTTAATTATTATGTTTCATTGTGTTTTTTCTTTGTTGATGAAACTCAACACTAATAAATTCTTTCTTGCAATAACAGGCGTCAAATTTATCAAAGTTACTCGTTAAAACATGAGAAATTCCAAAAATCAGTGCCTGACTAGAGCACTGATGAGGTTTCCGGGTTTACTGAATTTTCTACTTACTTTATAGGTCAAGAGAAGCACTATGAGGATGAACATATTGTAAATATATCCAATCTAGAATCATTTCTATTCGGGGCTTCACAAGGGGGGGAAAAACTTAAGATGACCCATAGGAGATATGAAATATTATAATTAACCATGCGCCAGCTTGGACAACTAACCTATGTAAAGGTTGCTTTCTTCTTGATGCCTCTTAATTACTCAAAAGCAAAGATGCTGTTCGAATGAGAAGAAACGAAATTCAAGTGAAGCGAATTTCTTGACTGAGGCTGAAAACAATCACAAAACATCTCAAAGGAGAGATAAAGCTCTTCTGCTGAAATATCAGCAAATAAGTTTCAATAGTACAATGGAAAGTGTCGAAAGTTTTGAGATGCGTTTGGTAACATTTCTACTTCTGGAAACAGTTTCTTTTGAGAAATAGTTCTTTTCTATTTCTACTCCCCGGAACAATTTCTGAGTAAAATAGGGCGTTTGGTAACTACAAAAATTTCTTGTTTTCGGAATAGAAAAAAAATAGAAATGTGTTTGGTATCAACAAAATTTTTTATTTCTTTCTTCCTTGATAGTGGTGGCGAGCGGCGGGCAGGGGCGGTGACCGGCGGCGGTGGGGTGCGGAGCAAGGATCGGGGCGGCGCCCGGTCGCTCCGGCCGCCAAACGTCGGTTGGTGGCCGACGATCGCCGGTCACTGGCGGCCCCTGCCCACCAGCCGCCAGCCGCCGGCCGCTGGCCGCCACACCCCATCGCCGCTGATCGCCGCCGCCGCCACCACTCGCCGCCGCCGCCGCCGCCACCGATCGCCGACCCCCCCACCGCCGCGGGCCGCCGGCCGCAGGCGAAGGACGACGATTGGCGCCGGCCGATGGCAAGCGGGTGGGGGTGACCGGCGGCGGTCGGTGGCTGCAGAGGCGGCGGGCGGCGGTGGGTGGGTGGCCGTGTGTTATGAGGGTGAGAAGTCCCCAAGAAATAGTTTCTAAAAATTGTTCCAGGAATAAAAAGCTAGTTTTTTAACTTCTCATTTCTACTCCAAATTTATTCCCAGGAACAACTTTCTATTCCCGGGAATAGAAAAATCAGTTTGCGTTACCAAACGCATTTCTGTTCTTTTTCTATTCTAGGGAACAAAAGAACAGAAAAATAGAGGAATAGAAATGTTGCCAAACGGAGCCATAGTACCTCATAAAAGGCAGCAAAATCAGTTGCCTCCATGTTATAAACAGCAAAGAACGCAAGGGTGCCGATCAGCGATCCTTGTTACCAAAAGCTTGAATAGAAAAAAAAAAAAAAGGTCAGGAGATCTAGTCCTTTATCTTCTGTATTACAAACTACATTCTCCAATTAAGAGAAGGAAAGACTAGAGTCTTAAAATGAAGAAACTCAAAAGTCTACAATACAATAAGCTAGGATCAGTGAAGTCAAATGCACCATCTGACATGTAGTAGGAGCTGCACTCATTGAGCATAACCCGTGTCTCATCTAATTAGATTCTGAGCTAGCGGAGAGGAACCTTAAGCTAGAACAGTTATTGGGCTCCATATCCATTCTTTAATCTTGATGCATCACAAAGGTGGTATTGTTGGGTATATAACCCTGACCTGATACCAATTGTTGGGTATGCAACCCTAGCTCTGATACCAATTGTTGAAACCAAATAGTTTTGGAGTGTTTGGTGGGGAGAGAATGACACAAAAGAGAGACAACAATATTCAAAGGCCTTGCATAGGCTTTTATAAAAAATACACACTACTAATACAAGCTTAACACTATAAGCTTTCCTCTCGATCACGGAGGAACAACCTGCTCACACAAAGCAACTCTCTGAGGCTCACCCTATGACTCTCTGCTGAGTATTCTAGCCTCCCTCTTCTCTCTCTCTTAAGCCTCTTTAAAACTCATTCTCTCTGCACACTAATCACTAATGAACTACATCTATATTTATAGGACTTTCCACTGCCAAGTCCACCGCCTCTTCAGCCTTCCTTCAAGTCAAAGTAAAGGACAGCAAAGTTGAACTCTTCAGCCGCACCTTTTTCTTCTAGTCAAAGAAAAAGGAATTCAAGTTGAATTTGTCTTCTCTTTTCTTTTTTCTTCTTTCTTCTTGACGCTTCTTCACTTTTCTGGCTTATTCACTTTTCTTGTTGATTAAGAGTCAACAGGCGGTGTCCTTCAACCAAATCAATTTTAATTAATTTCCAACAGCCTCCCTTAAAATTGATTTTGAAAAAAAAAACAACACCGAGCACCCTCTTCTCCTATAGCATCTGATATTCGTCTTCTTCTGATGCCGGTTCCAAACCTGCAAGATAATTCCCTGATTTAATTACCTCGACTTCCGACTGGGCTTTGCGAAGCTTGGATTTCATCAACGCCATTTCGACTTGCACGTCAGTCTCTTTTTCTTTCTTCTCATGGAACTTTTTCTCGACACTCTTCCATTTGTGTTTGCCTCTTGGGATCTTTTTCTCTGGGCAACATGTCTTGAGCTTTTGCAATTTCTTGAGCTCGCACTGGAGCTTCTCTTACTCTTTTTCTTTGAGCTTGAGCTCCTTATCCTTTTTCCTCAACATTTTAATTTTCTCTTTCAACATCTCCTGCAGTTCCTTCTCATGACTGCTTGTTGAAGTTGTTACTTGCTTCATCGAGTTTTCCCTTGGCTCGGTCTTCTTTGAGACAAGGGCAGTTCCATCATCTATTTCTACGACACCAATGGCTTCAGCCGCTTCATTCTTCTTCTTGGTAAAAGTTGTGGCATTTTCTTTTTTCTGCCCGAACCAACAAACTCTAGCAAAGTGACCTACCTTGCCGCAAATGTAGCACCGTCTGCTATGCCTTCTATTGTTCTTGTCTTGATCTCGGTGAGCTTCCCCTGGCTGAGTGCTTCTCACTGCTGGTCGCCTCTGCCATTCACCAAGACTTTTCCACCGTTTGCCATTCTCAATGCCAACATCATTTCTCCATTGGCTCTTGAAACCTCTTTTATTTCTGAAGAGGGTACATGCATTATCCATGGTACATGCTAACACCACATTTTTGTCATCATTGACAATATGCGCATGTTCTATCATCTCTGCTTGACATTCGGATTTGTAATGTCCGAATTGTTACACTTAAAACACTTGACTTTTGATTTATCATGTGTTTTATATCTTCCAGTGGAATTCGGATTTCCACTTCTACCTCGAACACCTCCACAACCTTGGGCACCATGACGGCCACCTTGACTTGAGTGAGTGACCCGACTCTACAATACTTGCTCGAGATTTGAACCGATGGACTTCTGATTCATTCTTTGCTCATGCGAGCATAATGAACCCATCAACCGCTCCAACGTCATGCTTGATATATCTTGGCCTTCTTTGATCGCCGCAACGACGTAGTCAAATCTTTCAGTCATACATCCTGGAGTTCTTCACCATTAACCCTCAGTTGGTTAACGATGGTTTGTACTCGATCAAAGTAAGCCGAGATAGATTCAGAGTCATTCATGCGTAACGACTCAAAATCTCCTCGAAGTGTTTGGAGCCGCACCCGCCTGACACGATCATCGCCTTTGTAGGATTTTTGCAAAATATCCCACGTTGCTTTCGCGGTCTCCGCACTCGATATTTTTTCGAATATCGATTCCTCTACGGCTTGAAAGATCAAATACAAGGCTTTTTTATCTTTCTTTCTGGCCTCCACCAACAAATTTTTCTCCTCCTTCTTCAAAGCATTGAATTCTTCAACATCGGCCACTTCGGTGTAGCCATTCTCCACCAGGTTCCACAAATCTTGGGATTTGAAGAGAACCTTCATTTGGACGGACCAGTTGTTGAAATTCCTTCCGTTCAACTTTGGAAGTTGCAATTGAACGGAATTGGTGGATGCCATTTCTAGCTCTGACTTCTCGATCCTCGATCGTCTACTCTAGGATCTCGGTCTCCGGCCACAAGTTTTGATACTCCAGTTCCTAACCTCCTAGGCTCTGATATGGTCCTTGACCTGCTGGCTCTGACACGGTCCCTGACTTGCTAGCTCTGACGGCCACCTCGACTTGCTGGCTCTGACGATCACCTCGACTTGCTGGCTCGGATACGGTCCCTGACCTGCTGGCTCTAATATAGTCCCTGACCTGCTAGCTCTGATACCAATTGTAACCCTGACCTGATACCAATTGTTGGGTATGTGACTCTAGCTTTGATACCCATTGTTGGAACCAAAATGATAACAAATAGTTTTGGAGTATTTGGTGGGGAGAGAATGACACAAAAGAGAGAATAATATTCAAAGGCCTTGCGTAGGCTTTTATAAAAAATACACACCACTAATACAAGCTTAACACTATAAGCTTTCCTCTCGATCACGGAGGAACAACCTACTCACACAGAGCAACTCTCTGAGGCTCACCCTATGACTCTCTCTGCTGAGTATTCTCTCTCTCTTAAACCTCTTTAAAACTCATTCTCTCTGCACACTAATCACTAATGAACTACATCTATATTTATAGGGCTTTCCATCGCCAAGTCCACCGCCTCTTCAGCCTTCCTTCAAGTCAAAGTAAAGGACAGCAAAGTCGAACTCTTCAGCCGCTCCTTTTTCTTCAAGTCAAAGAAAAAGGAATTCAAGTTGAATTTGTCTTCTCTTTTCTCCTTTCTTCTTGACGCTTCTTCACTTTTCTGGCTTCTTCACTTTTCTTGTTGATTAAGAGTCAACAGGCGGTGTCCTTCAACCAAATCATTTTTAATTAATTTCCAACAGTATCCACGTAACAGTTTTTTTCTTTTTTCCTTGTTTTCAGCTTGAGATGTAACCCTATCTTTACCTTGTTTCCAGCTTGAAGTTCATTAGGGCTTAGGCACTATGATTAATATCTCTACCATGATCGTAATCTGGATTTACTGTGCTATATACTTCACCTATAACAGGTTGCTAGAGTAGTTTTAGATAAAAAGTGAGACCTACCCCTCCATCCACACTCCCAAACTTCATTAGCAAATGGTGCGTCCAAAAACTGTACTTGTTGAAAAAAATGTAGAAGGAATAAGAGCTATAATTAAGACAGAGACACAAAAGCAATGTCCATTTGGATCAAGGGCAAAGGGATGTAGCAAAATCATCATGTGATAACTTCAGACCTTGCCTTCCAGATTATCAAGTCAACATACTCTTGGAAACAGAAATAAAATTTCTTCTTCAGGGATTGAACTCTCTGACCCAAAAAAAAAAAGAAAAGTTCATCATTAGAACAAGGAACTATCATAGTATGTTGATATCAAAGAATTATGAAGAGCCCCTTCTAGTATCATTTGAGCAAGTACTTGTATTAGAAAGGGGAGCAAATTGAGAAAGATAGCAAACTTAGTTCACTACTGATAACATATACTTGAGATACATGTCCAAATATCAAGTTCTGATCATAAAGCTTTTGCTATTAAATTTTGGATTTTCCTATGACTCACTCAAAATGCCATTGAGAAACAAAAGGAGCTTCCTTCAAGCTCTTGACTTCAGAACTATATAGAATCCATCTGCCGAATGGAACAGATACAGTGTGTTTCCTATCTAAAACTTCCAACAATATTTTAATTTCTCATTTTTTCCATCTAAACCCAGGGTAGCATAATAATACTCTTCCATATAAATATCTTCGATGCCAATTTCTTTGATATTTCTTGGTTTAATATAGTCTTGCAGGAGAGTTTGCTGCACATTGCACTATGGATGCAAAATGAACGACAAATTCTTGCCTCTCTTGCTTTATGTACAGTCACTAAGTGATTACGAGAAACGTGGCATGTGACTATAGCTTGTGACAGAGGGAGGGACTACACTAAAATATATGATATGGATGGAGAGGAAAGAAACCAATCGGCTTCATATTTGGCAAAGGAGCTAACCTTGTCTCCCATAGAATTAACCTAAAGAAATAACTGCTCTCCATTGTGGCAATTAGATGTCCTTAAATTGCAAGAGACGCAACATACAACAGATACAAGAATAGTGGAACCATCCAATGTCAAAATACTCTAGATAAAGCCATTTCAAAACTAAACACCTTGACACAATCAATCATTAAAGAAAGTCTGATTTGTATAACCTAGTAAAATAAACCACATCGGTAATCTCACACAAATTTGATCTTGTAAAGTGATATGCTCACAATGTTCCGACAAAGGAGATTTGCTACCTAATGAATATTATTTTAAGACATAATCTATCCTAGTAAGTAAACTACTAAAAAAATCTAACTAGAATCTGAAGAAGACGACAGTGGGGGGTCCGACTGCAGGTCTGTCGTCACCATCTCATCTGCTAGCGCTTCAGCTATCTCCACAACCATCGCCTCTGCCGGTGGCTCAGCCAGATCTACTAGTTGATGGCAGACTCTCCTTGTCAACCAGCAGTAGACAGCCCCCAGGATGCTAATCATGGCCACGACAAGGAAAATCGAAAGTATCAGCACAATGCGGTTCTTCTTGCCAGGCGCAGCATATGGCGGGACAGGCACTTCTACTTGCAAATCTTGTAAAATCTTCCTCATTTGGACGTAACACAATATCTACAAACTGTATATTTAAATTTAGGCCGTAAACACATATGGATACATACTCAAACCATATTCAAAAAGGAGAATCATCAACCATTCACAAAGACAAGCATGGACCCCATTGAACATAAGTTTCCACGTGTTTCTGCAAATTATGTCTCGACACAACCTTGTACGACTTATGTAAAGACTTAGCACAAATTATAATAGATCCCAGTGCTGGCCGCTAAATGGCTGCATAGGACACGACATATATATTGGCCTCGGATAAAAGGAATTCAGTAAGCATATAGGCTCTCTATTATATTTATCATTTCAAGTTGGTGGAAACCTGTTGATGTATCAAGACCGCACCATCTGTTTTTTCTTTGTTTTGTTAAGTCAGTTTGTTGATGTCCTATTTTGTAGGAGCAGTTATTTGCACGTTTTTTCTGCTGTTCTGTTAGTTTGTTGCTGGTTTTGTGGACCAAGTAAGCTGTTAGTGGGCAACGTGGGTTTATGGTTAAGTTTTAGTATGTATTTAAGCATTTTTCAGTTTTCTGAGTAAAAAATGCAGTTTTTGCTGTCAACTTTTGCTATCAACTCCTTCTCTGTTCTTTAGAAAACAACAAAACCACAGGGAGAACTCGACATAATTGATTTAGGATCAAGATTCTACTTTCTCTTCTACTTTCTAGTAACGGGAAAACGTTGAGGGCAGCTGAGCTCGCTTCAAAAATGGCAGCCATGGGCGATTGGTGCTCATCACCTCAAAGTTCAAGCGGAATCGACTTCAGATGGAAAAAGGAAGCTTAATCACCAACTCATAAGCTTCGGAACACGGTCAAAATTCAGTACTTTGAGAGATCGACCTCAATCAATTCAATTCAGGGTGCCCAACCATCTGCCACCTTGTTTTTGGATTATCCGCTCTGTTTCTTGGCTTAAGTTCAGTTTGAAGCTTGCCGGAAGCCGATATACACCAGTCCATGATAGGACTTTCCTTTTTTTCTTTTCCCCGCCTCTTTTTTTTAGCTTAGTTTGGACCCCATAAACAAATGAATATTGCATAATTAATTTAATGATCCTTTTAAACTCTTTATCCCCCGCCGGACACAGCAGAAATTCTCCAATTTTTTTAGAATATTTATTTATTTATTATTGTTTTGTTGGGTTAGAACAAATAATTCAATCCACTTCGATTTTTTTTGTTTTGAATTCCTAAGTAATCCATAGTCTCATAATGCATTGTTTGCCTCTAAACCTTTTACTGATACCAATTGATCTTCTATCTTAAAAAAAAAAAAAAAAACATATGAATTTCCGTCAATGTGTGAAAGTTCACTTGATGCTTTAGATAATTAATGGGAAAATTAACAAAAAGGAAAAGTCATAAATCTATATTATATTTGTGCCAATTCAGTCTTAAATATTTTAATTTAACTAATTTAGTTCATCCAGCCAATTATGATTGGAAATCACCGACATGGGTAATCTTCTTTTGCAACTTTGAAATTATTTTTTTCTTTTTCCTTCTTATTTCCTTCTTTTCTTTTCTTTTCTTTTATTTCACATTTTGCCAATTTAGCCAGATTTGGGTGAGGCCGACGACCACATTGACCCTCAATAGAGCTTGTTGGCCATGGGAAAAGGAAAAATAAAAGGAAAAGAGAGGAAAAGAAAAAAGAAAAGAAAATTAAATAAATAATTCAAAAAAATTGAAAATTGAAAAAGAAATCAATCTATTATCACCCAACTATATGTCTCGATCGAAGAGTATTTCAACTTAAAACTCACGAGAGGTTTATGAGGTCCTGAAATTATTTTAGACTACTATTCTGCCTAATGAGTATGACCATCACATGGCATCTTGAGCTTTCATGCAATTTTCTGGTCATGGATTTAACAATTGAAAAAGAGACAAGTGCCGGCCCAAGGCCAAGACAAATTTCCCCATTTTCGGCATTATATATTGTGATTTTTCAAAGTAAACAGCCTCAGGATTGTAAATATTGAATACTAATCGAAAGAAACAATTAGTGAGAAATTAAAAGGAAAAAAATGTGCAAAAGGAAAAGCTCAGCTTCCACCATTATATAAACATGATGTTTGCGAAAAATCTTTAATGCTTATAATTTACATTTTTCCCGACCATCCAAATCAATCATACTTGTGCACAACCGGGATGTCATGCTCTAAAAACATATGATGATTAACTTTGCAATAGGATTGGAAGACAAATGATTGGAGGTTAATGTATAGAGATGCTACCATGAACTTGTGCTGCTAGCCAACTAAGATGTTCACTCAGCTCGAATCCGGTGCCACAAGACTGTTTCACATTGGAGAGATATACCGAACGCAAACCAAACCCGCCCTGCCCATGGGAAGTGGATACTTTCCCGACAAGCGGTTCCAGCACAACGTGTGCTACTTCAGACGAATTCAACTCAGGATTAGCTCGGAAGCTTGTTTAGCAGCCGAAGAGCAAGTATAGTTCCCCAACTAGATGAAGATAAGAACTTGGTAAGTTTATGAAGTACCATGAAGATCAATGTCTTTTGGGATGTCGTCCAAAGTAAAATGTCCGAGCCTCCCGGTTCGGTACAGATTTAGTAACTTCTCGGAAACTCTGATACAGGCGTCTTCTTCACCTAATTCCGAGGGGATCCTAAAAGCTTCTCGCAGGGCGACCAGTTGAAACTCAACAAGCCTCAGCACGTCTTTCCTGTGTCTCGCATCAACGCACACAGAGGAAATACTCTCATAAAGGATGCAGCGGACATCTTGCACGATGAAATCCTGTCATTAAAGAACATGCGATGTCTTAGAGGAAAATTCATGCTGACAGCAACCATAAACCTTTCAAAGAGAAAAGAATATACATCATACAAAGACAAATAACAAAGCGTGTAAAGCCTAGGCTCGTGACATCTTGTTCTCGGCATGCCAACGTCGAGTTTTCGCAGGGTAGCCCATCTCCATGAATGTGCAAGAAAGATAGGCCTCGGATTTCATCATTGCAATCTTTCTAGTTTCCATCTCTCCAAGAAATTAAAACTTAGAGACAAACAAAGGGAAAGAAAATGAGCAGCAGTTGACACTTAAATGCAAGCTCTTCCTTGCTTTACATATTAACAAGCTCTTCAAGTCCTATTAGGTTACTTTCCAGTTGCTTCCAAGGAAGAGGAAAATTACAGCTAGAGACGAGAAAATGATGAAAGCCTTCTTGACTCCAATTACAAAGGAGATATGTCGTCCTAAACTCAGAAAATCAACAAACAACACTTTCTATAACCATCTGCTTAAGGGTTCCAACGTTACTGGCAGAGAGACAGAGCAGTGGTTGCCTGACTACAGATATGTTGTCATACTCTCATGATCTCGCCAGCATCAAAACACTTCACAATAAAAGGAATGCACTAAATCTACCTCAATGAACACTTTCCTTCTGATAATCACCTAACCTACCATGAAACCATTCTAGTTTCCGTGTTTGTGTTGCGTTTTCTACACATCTGAAAATTCTCCTATTTATTCCTGATTCAAAAGAAAGTACTTAGCAACAATACGAGTTAGTTCACATTCAGCATTCAAGCACTACATCGTCAAACTAGGAATGAAGTCGTTTCAAGATGTTGACATTATGTTAGATGCAAATGGAAAGAGGTACACAGTTTTCAGTCACCATTTGGTATCCATCTAAGCAAACAGTTCAGAATCAATTACAAAACCCAAAATGATGGAAACTGTCCACATGAATAATTAAGCTGAACAGCACATGCAATCTTTCTGTGATAATACCTGGGTATGATATGAGGGATACTGCCTTTTCCTTCTCGTTTCAATTTCAGAGCTACCTGAATATTCTTCTCTGAAATCCACACTCAATGTGCCAGATCCATCAGTTGACCATTGTTCATATTCTTTACCCGAGTCAAGTATTGATAGGAAGAACTGTGCGAGTTGTTTTTCTCCAGCCAAGGAATCCCTAATTGTACCTGAACTTGCAATAAGAAAATCTCTGCTCAAATCATCCAATTGGAAGTTCAACAATTTCAGCTCACCCAATGCAAGATCACATGGGTGAACTTTTTAGATTAGTTGACAAAAGTTTAAAAGAAACACTGTTAAAGCTAATTACTACAATATACTCTAAGAAAAAGACTGTTGATATAATCACAACAATACCAATCAAAGCTAGCTTGGAGCTAGTCTCAAAGTCACAAATGGCTGGAGGCAAGACTCCTGGAGTGTCCAACACATAAACATTTGGATTGCTGGCAATCTGATGAAATCACCAGGCATAGGTATCAACATTAGAACATTCCAAGTGAAGAAAAATGAGCATCAGTACCATAACACAGCAAGCATAGAGAAACAAGTATTTCTCCACTGTACCACAGAGGAGAGATCCGTAGCGCGCAGTCTTTCTTTAAAATTACCATTTCATATCCCAAAATTAGGGTATAATGAAGACGAGAGAAAAACACATAGAATTTTAACTGGCCGATGACATAGCTTTAACCATGCTCTGATGGCAGTTATCAATTCAAACCCCTCTATTCTTGATCTTGCCATGAACAATAGCAAAAAGTTATAAAGCAACCAATACATATGAATATCTAATGCTTACATATAATTTGAAAAGAAACCTAGCATATGAAGCAAAAGATCTGTTTAACTTCTTCCCTCCTCTACACACAGTTTCTAGAAACAATAGCATATCTGAGTGTGCATCTGAAGATGAAACAAGAAAAAGCATAGATAGAGCTTCAATGAAGGAAAATTAACTGCCTACCTTCAAACTGCTAATATCTTTCATCTCACATGGCTGTGAGCTCACTGCGGCATGCTTCAACTTTCCTTTCTCTGTGAAGAAACTCATTTTGCATTATATTAGGATAAATTCACATTTTTATCAAGGAATGGCCCCGAGCAGAAAAGATATGGAGGTGAAGAGGGACAGCAGAAGAGTTATTCTGCTTCCACAGTCCATGCAAAACATTAAAAGGGCAATTTGTGAAGGAAAAGATCTTGCACCAGATGAATAAGAAGATTAGTACCTGCTGCGCTTATCCTGCCAATATTATGCAATGAATTGGCAAGGGCAGACTTTCCAGTGTTAGGGATTCCGACTAACATAATTGCTGCAGTGCTGCTAGAATTATCCATCTTTTTCAACTTTCTTACTTTGGCTTGTAAGAAATTCAAAACTGCAAGATGTCAGTCATCATCAATTACTTTTTGATAAAAAAAAAAAATATACATAAAAAAAGCTTCATGCAAAGAAAGATCGTTAACTAGAATTAGTATATGTATTAATTATGACTGGCTGCTGTCACAGTCCTTGTGTACTTAACCTGTTGGAAGACTTTATTGAAGTCCCACTTGTTCTGAAAGCTACACCAACTTTTAAGTCATATTTAGAAGGAAAAATTCTCTAAAACTCAAATGATGCAAGAATGCTCTGGTCAATCCAGGAAATAACGCGGGCAATAGTTTTTACCTACTTAATACTTTCCCTATTATGGGAATTCACAGCAAAAGATTCACAGTTTTGCAGCTCAAAGTACCTCATCCACTCCTATATATGAAACAAAGCACTAAGTTATAGGGTATTATCCAGGGTGAGAAGATAGAGTTTGGAAACAATAGATATTGCCAGTTTCTAAGTTGAATATATGGAGGGAATACTGTGACACACAGAAACACAGCAGCACATTATTTGACTCGCCACAGATTTACTAACACTCAGCATAAAAAAAGAATGACAAAGCTAAATGTTCAACAATAGCATATTATAAAATTATCAACAATAGTAGAGGAGAGGCCAATCTGACTTCCTTATGTTAAGACAGAATATCACATAAAAGAGAAGGCGACTCACAAACTCGGAAAAAAGTATGACTGGTGTTGATCTACAATTACAGTCAGACATCTGTAACTTACAAGAGCAAATATGGATGTTCAGCATATATAAACTCAGAAGAAAGTCTAGATATGCAGTATCACAGCGGTAACTTCCCTTTAAAATACACATCATCTATTGTCACACATTAGAAACATTAAAGCCAGCTTTACACATACTAAGCCTCAAGCCATACAAGAGCAAATATCCATGCTGAGCTTAGCAATTGGAATAATAAAAATCAATCTTAAAAGTCTGAAAGATTAACCTTATCAACCAACACCGGAAAATCAGGAGCCCTACCTTTGTACGAGAACTGTTTGCGAGGTCCTTCTTGTTCAGGACCACAATTCGCCTGGATGGAGATGGGTACTGCTTCAGTAGCTCATACTCAGATGACAACGGAACCTGGACAATAAAAAGAGGGAAAGCAGCGGATTATAGGATCGCCTGACCTAATAAAAAACACAACAGAGAGAAAAGTACTCTTTTCATGAGCATTTCCGCACGGAAAAATTTGAAAACATTGCTCCAATCTTCTCATCCCAAATGCCGACCAGAGAACTTGAGGACAAGCCGCCACTTCACAGAACCATTAACCGACAGGACTCATGCGTAGACAGGCGGATAACCATTGAGGCATTTCGTCGAACAATCGGAGTTCGCTCGCACAATGGGGACGATAAAGAAAAAGGGTTGAAGGGCAATGCGATACCCTGGCGTCCCGGACTTCGAGGATGAGGTCGGCTAGGGGAAGGCGTTCCGCAATCGCACGGGACGCAGCGGCCATGCGAGGGCTGTACCACCACGCGAATGCTCTGTTCTTGGAAGCCCTCTTGATCACCGTGCCTATCCGCTTCACCAGAGCTGCCGTCGCGGCCGTCTCCATTGTCCCCCGCTTTTTCTTCTTCTTTCTCTCTGTTTGTAATTTCGAAAATCGGTTAGAAGCAACGGTCCGCGATTACTCTTTTTTAATTTGGTTCGGCGATTATTCCAACAAGTACTTGGCCGGCATCAGCAATCCCGAGCATGATGCATACCTCTAAAGAGGCGAGTCTTGAAAATTCAGCTAGCGTTACCATCGACGGACTTCATTTCTCAATACTTCTGGTGTTAGCGTCGCCATTCAGTAATTTTCAGCAACTTTGCAGTGCCGTACATGATCGTCACACGAAATTAAAGAGCATGATCTTGAGGTGGATTTGTCTCAAATCAAAGGGAGGTCCATGTTTCCGAGCTTCCACATTTTGGTTTGTAACGGTCCAGTTTGAGCCTATAGTTTCATTGAACCCTTTTGAACAGCTTGAACGAAAGGCTAATTTCATGTACAACACAAGAAATTCGAATTCGTCTCAAGGAATATGAAAGAGCCGATAAGTACACTAAACCACAATTAGTCCTAAACACAACATCATGCGAAAATCGACTGAGGGTTATGAGGGCCGAAACATTCATTAAATTGTAGTGAAGATCTATCATGCATAATAATTGGACAATTGATGAAATGAAGGTTGAGAAGCCAAAAGAGATGATATATGCGGCCAGCGGAGATTCAACTCGATACACAGCAAATTGAACATGACAGGACATAGCTAATCTCTTCATGCTCGATTTCTCCGCACGATACGGCATCATAAGACCTCGTCCTCGGTGAAGGAAAATGGAGCCGACAGTGAAAACAAATACGAGAGCGCTCGCCTCACAAAATTAAAGGCCCGAAAGGCAACTTCGCTTTTCTCCGAGAGAGAGAAAAGAGACCGCCTCCAATTCCCTCGCTTTTTATTTAATTATATAGCCTCGAAAAATTTCCGTGGGCTTTTATTTTTTATTTTATTTTATTTTATTTTTATTTTTCTTTCTTTTCTTTTTTTTGGGTGGCAGGGGTGGGGTGAGAGGGACGGGGGCGGGGGTCATCTCTCGCCGTTAAATCACGACGACATGACCCGGACGGAACGGTGAAAACGGGGGAAAATGGACCGTGCGGCGATCCTTTTCCGTTTTCTCAATTGAACGCGTGATGCCCGGAGAACTGACGTTTACCTGAAAAAAATTTTCTATAAAAGATTGCAAAAATAAAATATTTCACTTTTAGTTGGGCATTTTACAAAGCGGACTAGTAAGTTCTGGAAAAAAAGAAGAAAAGAAATTGGCTCCAGTCTAGCTCATGCACCTCTCCAACGAACTGATCTTTTTCCGGCTCCAGATTGGTTTCCACGGAGTCAGTTTGATTGCATGTTGGCTAAAAGGATAGATCAGCTTAAATCAGAGAGTACAAAGAACAAATCGATCAAAATTTATTTGCAACTTTGATATCCAAAGCTCGTGGACAACCTTATGAACAATTTCATCATGAGAAATAATTGCATGAATGCAGATAGTTCGGACAAGGTGGACTTGCTCTGCACAGTCTGGAGCCAAATCTTTCCCTCAAGAATTTTTACTAAGCATTTTTTTAAAAAAATTAATAAACTGGAAATTAGACTATTCAACGATTGTGTGAAATAATTAAGAAATCCAACATATGCATATCCAACTTAGTTGTGAAAATTACTGAGAAATTCGTAATCCTATTAAATTATTGTCAATTCAGACCTAAACTTTTTAATTTGGTCAATTTGATCATAAACTTTTTGACAATATATCAATTGAGTCCACCAATTTTTATCAGAAATTGTTGACGTACATGCCACCAATCATCCTACGTAGCACAACTTGTGCTAACGTTGATGAAATGCATAGGTGAGTAAAAGCTGGGGCACATAAAATTGAAATCGGCATGTTGCTTTCGGCTTGTGCAGTTGATTTCTTTGTATCATCATCAGCCGATAAAGTACACAATCTATCTTTCGATAGAGATTATACTTTGTCTCCACTTGACTACTTAAGAACCAAACCTTGATGTTGTTAGGTTCAAAGACCAAACACAACGAAACAAAAGAGTAAAAGCGAAAAAAAATCTAAACACGAGGCTTTTATCTTCGTTCACCCTTAAATTAGGGCTACGTCAAGTGAAACCCCCATGTCTTCCTGTTAATAGGGAGTATGAACCACACCCTGACAAATTTGTATGACTGAGAGCAAAAATTGAAAAATGCATTTAGAAGAATATCGAATGAAACAACACACACAATCGTCGACTTGTTTCCATGTTTTCAAACCATTGCCTAATTCTTTCATTTCTATATCATCAAATGCATCTTTTCATCAACTGATCCTCCACTCAATTGAATGCGCAGACAATTGTTCATAATCTTCATTATACGATCTTTGTTTGGTGACTTATTCACCATTACTGCTCAAAACTCCGAGAGTAGGGGAATGGTGATGGAGAATGATCTTTCTAACTCGTCATTAGCACAGGCCAAATCAAATATATAAGTAACTAGATCAAAGGATGGATAGCGTCTTTCACCTTTTTTCTTATAGGAGCTAGCTTCTCCTAAACTAGCTCTTGCACTTATATCAGGTTGCTTTCTTCTTTTTCTTTTCGGTTTTTCTTCTTGGTTTTTCTTCTTTTACGTCAGAGATTAATAGATGGGAGCTATTGAACCGCTACGATATTTCTGGCTTATATAAATGGATCCTTTCAATACTTATTACAGGACTACAAAATGACTTTTGTGTTGGGCTTCATTCCACTTTGGGCATGTCAAGTTCTAATAGGCTAGCCTCATAGTAACAAATTTTCAATGTGGTAAAAGCCCACAAAGATATGGAGCCGAACTTTTCATGGGACAATTATAGTAGAAGTCTTAAAATTCGTACCAACCTAGTAGTTGATTTCTAAAATTTTCATTTCATATATTTAAGTCGTAAAATTTATGAGTCCTAAGCTCCGTTAACTTTAGTAGAGGTAAAAGTCCGAGGTGACATTTTTCATTAATTTCTTCGTCTAATGGCAATTAAAATTTGTCATCTTACTCCATCCTGAGGTTGCTAGTTGAGCATCGAATTTAATGCTGAAATTGCCAGTTGAGCATTGAATTTCAATAGCTGCTTTCCATCGTATTGGACAGGAGAATTATTAAAAAAGCCATAAGTCTATTGTAATTGTGTCAATTCAATTCCAATTTTTTTGTAATTGCACCAATTCAATTTATTCGGCCAAACTTGGCAGGTCAACACTGACGTGGACCCCAACCAACAATGGCCATCTGGCGAATGTTAACGTGGCAATTTTTAAATGATTTTTATATTTTTTCAAATTTTTTAACTCTTTCCTTTCTTTTCTTTTTTTTTCCCCATGGTGAGGTCAGCCTCACCGGTGCCGGGCGAGGCCTTGCCCTTGTTAGTGGCCGATGGGGGTGAGCCTCGCCATTGGCCAACAAGGCTGACCTCGCCAACCCTCAACTTTGGCCGACGCCAACCGGCCAGAGGAAGGAGAAGATGGGGAAAAAAAAGAAAAAAAGAAAAAAAAATCTATAAAAAATAAAAAAATTATTAAATTCGTCACGTCAACATTTGTCGAACGGTTGTCGCCGACTAGCGTTCACGTTAGTGCCGACCGGCCAAATTTGGTCAGATGGACTAAATTGGCATAATTGCAAAAGGTTTAAAATTAAATTAACAAAAAAAAAAAACTTATGATTTAATTGGCACGATTACAATAGGTTTAGAATTTTTTGCTAACTCTCCCTTTATTGGATTATCGATTAGTACTGACCAAGTCTCTGTGAATAGCTACGGTCTTTCCCTTCATAGCAAGGGCTTTGAAATTCGAAGCCGCGCATCAGCAACAAGTTCCGACTTGGCGGTAAGATCAATAGCGGATCGTTCCGAGAGATCTACCTCGGTGGACTGCTCGCTAACTGATATTTGGCTTTTGCTTTATCTGTTCTGCTTTTAGTTTGATTTTGATTGTAGTTTTTCGTGAATTACTTTAAAGTACTAGTATTCAGACGATCGTGGAAGTTGCAGTTAAGCTTGTGAGTGGCTCTTCTTCCAGGATTGACCCTTTTCTTTATATAGTTTTTGTGCGTTTTAGTAATTTTTTTTTTTTTTTTGGTATTGCTGTAGACATTGCACCGGTATCTTGTTGATTTCAAATTTTGATGCTTTATTTTTACGTTCTTTAAGGAGACATGGATTGTGCTTTGTTCGCTTTTTAATCTTGGGTTGTTTGAGTGGCATGGATATCGGTTTGCTTGCTTCTAGAAAGTCGGCGGTGCTAACTTTTATATTTCAAAATGATTATTATAAGTAAGTGGAAGCTTTCCTCGGTTTGTGGCTTACACATGCATGTGCATGTATATTATATGTTTAGAGTTGTGCTTCTCGTACAATACAATTGGATGACCGGGTAACTGCTCTTTTTTTAGCTAAAATCCAAGTAAGTTCTCCTAGTCCCTTGTTGAGTATCAATTTTTTGTCTGAAATAATACTTATAAGAGAAAGATAAATGATCGGTTTTTCGCTTGAGACATGTTTGATTTGACTAAGTGAGATTGATGAGTGGGTTGCTTGGGAAGCAAGTGAGGCAACTATCGTATTCTCTTTTGATGACATGAAGCTTTGCTTACTAATTAAGTTGTGACTAGTGAGCATAGTACGTGCCTTACCAAGGAAGGCGTGAAGAGAGAGAAAGCCATCGCATTTGACCTTGAGGTCTTGCTTCAAGCGCTTCTGAAGGTGATGTTCCATTTCTTCATAGCTTTTGTAAGTAAGGGTAAACATGATTTCATAATAGAACTCAAGACCAGAGAAGGAATCGGTTAAGGTTCAAGAGTATGTAGGATAAGTTCTAAATTTTAAAAATTGGAGAATCGGCAAGTCCACTTGGAACCTAACACAAGTTTTGGGGATTTTATTGTTCATATATTTGCGCAATCATATAGTATTTTATGGTATTCAATGATAAGTGTGTAATTTAGAACCACGATTTGAGCTTCAATAATAATATCTATGATTCAAACTTTTACTTTGTTAATATTTCTTATTCTTCATATATTTGAATATGAATCGTGACTAATAATTGTAATAATAAATGGTGGTCATTAGAAGTAATTATTCACTAAATTGTTAAATTAAAAATACAAACGGAACTTGAATGACCTTGGAACCAACCCCCAAAACCTATGACACGATAAGTGGTTCTGGAATCAATTCTAAGTTGCAGAGTATACGGGATAGGTTTTGATACCTAAATTTTGACAAATTGTTTTATCATTTACTAATTATATAGAAAATTATGAATCAATTTTTAACCTCTAGCAAAATTGATTTTCATTAGATTGCATCACATATAGACATTATGAATATTTGCACTACAAGTATTAGTTATTAAAATTTTCAAAAAAATTAAATTGAAAAATTATTAAAAAAAGAAAAGAAGAAGAACAAAATGCAGCCGGGCCGGGCTAGGCTTAGCCCAGCCCCTTTTTCTTCTACCCGCTTTGGGCCGGGACGGGCCCATTCCTTTACTTTTCTTCCCCCATGCGGCTCGTCCCTCCCCCTCCAGCCCGACCCGCTCGCCCACTCTCCTCTTCCCTCTGCTTTGGACGGCAGCCGAAGGACGATAAAATATTCAGTGATTCGAAACCATCTATCAAGTCAACAGTCTACGTGGCACGTTTGATCTACTCAAGAATCAACGCGTGTCCTACAAAAATTAAAAATGAAGCATGCTTTCTTACGACTAGTGGCTCAGTACTTTTTCGCGCTCGAGAAGAGAGAAAAGAATGCTTTCTTATTTTTTGTTTTTGTTGGACACATGTTGATTCTTGAGTGGACCACGTCTACACTACTAACTTGGTGGTTTCGAACCGCTGAATATTTTCTTTGTCCCGAAGAGAGAAGCAGAGCGAGGGAGCGAGGGGGCTTTTTGGGGCTAAGTAGAGGGAGAGGGCTGGTTCGTTTTTCTTTTCGGCCGAGACCTGTTCGAGAGAGTAGATCCGGGCGAAAGCTTGAGGAAGAGAACTGCGTGAGAGAGAAGAGGGAGCTCGGGGGTCTTCTTACAGGGGCAGCGGTTTTCTTCTTCTTCGAAGGGAGAGCCAGAGTGAAAGCCACAGAGAGAGATCTGGATATGGAGACTGAGAGAGAGAGATCCCAGAACGCTGAAGCGAGAACCAGGAGTGAGAGGACCCGTCCGGTGACCACTACACCGGAGTCTTGGCCGGCGGCGCAACGTTCCCCTTCCTCGACACATCGTTCTAGGTCGGTTCCGTGTCCTTGCTTTCTAGTCTTGAAATCGTTTGGACCCGAGGATCACGGCTAGGAGGCGTTGCGAGGCGACCGGACTAAGTCCGATATATCTAGCGCTCGCCCTCTGTTCGCCGTCGCCAAGTTGGGTGGGGCCACCTCCGGCGGGCAAACTCGTCTTCCTCCGCCCTGAGTCACTCTGTTTCGGCCTTGTCATCGGGCACGCCGAGCCGGAGCTCGCGGCCCTACGGCTCACGCGAGCTCCGGTCGACCTCGCATCTTGTCCTCGCATCTTTGTATGGTTGGCTTTCATGAGTCCCGTGTGCGTCCTCTTTCGGTTCGTTCGTTCTTCAACGGATGTCCAAATGCTCGATATAATGCCTCAATTAGTGTTGTTGTAAAAATGAGACCGCAGTTTGGTTTGTTTCTGTGAAAGCATGTCATGATCTGTTTAACATGTTTTCATTGACTTGAAATGTCTCTTGGTTGATGTGGGATGAACTCGACACCAAAGCATGGGTTCATCAACACGCCACATCACTCCTAGCTAAACGCCCGAAACCTGCTCGATGAAATGTTTCTTAGAAGTATTTATGAAATAGCTTCTGTTTCTGTTCGAATCCAAAGGTGTTCGCTATTAGACTTGATATTCATGGATGATAAGGTCTCTGCGTTGCACTTTGTTCGATATATGTTGTGTTCCTTCATTAAAGGGGATGAGTGGCTGGCGTGATGGAAGACGTCGGGAGCGAGCTTGTTTTACTTCGGTGGTGAGCGGAGGCGTTCGGATGTGATGACCCGATGACAGTTGGTGAGGTTGGCTGCCGATGTCGGACCGAATGAGATTCCGGGGTGTGTATGATGGGGCGAAAGTTGGGTCCGTCCATAGAGTAAGTTCAGTGAAGAAGATGCAGAAGGGGGCTTCGGGCTTGAGAACGCCGCCACGAGGGAGAAGACCAGAGGGGAGAGGAAAAGAGGAATAAAGGGAACAAGAAAAAATTAAAGAAAATAAGGAAAAAGGAGAAAAAGCCAAAAATAGAAAACAAAAAATGGGCTACGGGCTTGTTTGTATCGTGGGCTGGGATAGATGGGGCTGAGAATAGAAAATGGAAGTGGGCTGGAGGCTGAGTGGGCTATCTTTAAAAATATCATGGGCCAATTTAGTTGATTCCGAGGCAGCCCTAGAGCTAGCCCGGTTTAGTCCAACCGGACCAATAGGGTCCGGGTCGGTTTAGTGGGGCCGGTCGGAATCCTTCTTTTCTAATATTAAAAATCATTAAAAATATATTAATTAAAAATCATTAAAAATTCCAAAAATTTTAGAAAATAAAAATCCGAAAAAATTAAATTCCTCAAAAAGCTTGAGAATAGTCTTTTAGGTAATTTTTCTCAAAAAGTGGAAGCGACTATGCTCAAATTTGAATAAACCCTTAGAACTTTACCTTAAGAGTTTCGATTGCCCTTAGAGAAAATGCCTTTGATTGTGCACTTGATGATTATGGCTTCCTTTAACCTAGTTAGGATTATCATTTATTTATCCCTTTAGTGCCGATCCATGTTTTCCTTGCAATTTATTAATGCTTCCTTTAGTTGCCGATTGTTATTTTAATAATTATGCACCGCATAATCAACTCACATGTTAGTGGACATGTTTAAAATCAATCAAAACTACCTAGCAAAAGTCTTTTGAAACGAACAAAATTAAGTATCGAAAGGGCACGATTGATTAATTAGTGTAACCAAGTCCCCGACCATAGATTGGACAGATAGGAAGTAAGTGTGCCACTTAGTTTTTAGCCGATCCCAATAGTTAAAATGTTTTTAATGAATACCCTAATATCGCATGGGATGGGCTTGAGAGAGCCCACGCTAATCACGGGCCGTGAGCCCGTTCTTAGGCAATACCCTAAACATATATATCCTCCTGATAGTCGTGACATCGTTAAATTAGTTCCAATGGGTAGGTTCAGTTCCAAGTAAAAACTTGAATCGACTCGAAACAACTCACACCTCTTCATGCCCATGCATTTGAGATTTGAATTTTAGGTATATCAAGAGTGGCGAGAGTGCATTTGATAGCTTTACTAGTTATGGCAGGAGACAAAGTAAATGTGAGAAGTGGGTTTCGACCTACAATCCTAATGGGCTGGGCTAAAAGTTTTTGTACAATTATTAGGTCCATAACAAATTTCAACATACTTAAAATATAATAAAGCAATCGAGTTGTTTTACATGTCAATGACTCGATGAATGCGTAAATCAATTCTCTCTGATAATGGATCTAATAAAAGTCCAAAATTTTTGTTTGTTTTTCTAAGTATGTTTTTTTGAACTTATTAGAAGCATAGTTCTTTATTAATAGGATAACATTAACACATATAAAACACACATTCAGATAAATTAATTTGATTTTCTTCTTATTTTGTATCGATATTTTTTAATTTAATTATATATGCAAGAATATCACTTCTATACAAAGCTGGCCTCATATATAGTTAAATAATTACGATTTCTTTTCAACCGTAAGATGTTGTCTTGAATGTAGCTATTTGTAACTGAAATTTTTACATCCTTATTAGATGGGAGTAATTTAATATGTAAAGTTTTCTCTAGTAAAACATACTTAAGGCAAATTTATGATGACAAACTTTTATTCCAATTTTTTTAACCATACTTTTAAGACAATCTCGTTATGAGCAAGCTTTTTGACTGACTTTGCTTAAGTTACAACATATATAACTGGGTACAATGCTTCGAAGAAATCCATAATCAACATGGGTTCCCAAATGGACCCACCATGAGTAAGCCTTTCCTTAAGGGGGCTAAGGCTAAAATCTTAAGAGCCACATGCTGCTCGCCTATTTCTCTATAAATGCAATAGTATGCTTCTCTCTACAAATTCCATACGTTACGCTCTCTAGTCCCAAGCTAATTTGAGCATCGGAGTATTCTTAATGCGCCATAACCTGGGAACTTCTTTTCTTTGTGGCCAGTAGGTTCGAGGCACAATTTCCAGAAGAAGAAAAAAAATTGAAGCTGATACTTGTTGCAACTCGAAGATAAGATGAAAAAACATAATACCAGCTTACTATGCTTTGAAGAAAAGTTGGCAAGCTTCGAGACCAAATAAGCCTCAAGTCATTCGTGGGGTGATTTTCTTGCATCCGATGCTAAATATGTATTAGCAATGCAAGATACAAGTTTCTAAGTACTTAATTCCTCTTCTCTTTTTTTGAAACTTGCGGGCCTATAGGCTCAGAGCTTGTTAGCTCATGAAAAGTGAATTCTCAAGTCATTCTCTATCATAAGCTCCACTAATCATAGTCAAGTAGTACAATACCGATGGCCGAGTCTGTTGTTTCTTTTTGGTGAAGACAATAGGAAACCTGCTCATTGACGAGGCCAAATCCTTGTGGAGTGTTGAGGGCAAGGTCAAGGACCTGCAAAGGAGCTGAAGCTGATCGGGTTCTTGCTGAGGAATGCAGATGCAAGACGAGAGCACAACCAAGTTGTTGGAGAGTGGGTTGCGAAACTCTGAGATATTGCTTATGATGCCGAGGACATCATTGAGCGATACATCCTCATAGATGCACTAAAGAAGGGACCAAACATCATCAAAGAGTATGCTTGTTTCGTGGCAAAGTGCAAGTGGGTGCAGGCTCATGTGGTGGGACAGAGATTGATGGCTTAAAATCCAGCATCTCTAATCTGAGAACCAGCATGCAGGCTTATGGTATACAAATGGTGAAAGAGGACGAACGCAAATGCACAAGAGCTTCCACGATAAGACGTACTTATGCCTATTTCGAGGAGGATGTTTTTGGGGTGGACGATAGCATTGACGTGTTGGTGAAAGAGCTGAAGGATGGAAAACAGCACAGAGTTGTTTCTATATGGGGAATGGGTGGTTTGGGTAAGACCACAATTGCTAAAAATGTCTTCGCTCATGATGAATTGAAGAGCTATTACGATGGTTTTGCTTGGGCTTGCTTATCTCAAGGTTCCCATGCAAGAGACATCTTGAGGGAATTTTTCTTAAGTTGATCCCTTATCAAAGAGAGAAGGTCATGCAGATGAGAGATGATGAATTGTGCGAAACTCTATACAAGATCCAACAAGAGAAGAGATGTATTGTGGTTCTTGATGATATTTGGAACAAAAAGGATTGGGACGATATTCGAGCCGTATTCCCTATCGAGAACACGAGAAGCAAGCTATTGATAACAACCCGCAATAGAGAAGTGGCGGAGTATATTGATCCTCATGGTTTTCTATAAACCTCAGTGCTTATCAAAGCCAAAGAGTTGGGAGCTACTAATGAAGAGAGTGTTTGCTAAAAACGAAAAGTAAGGTTTCTCAAAGGTTATTGTCCTCACATACGGTAGCTTTGAGAGATTATATTACTTGTTTGATTCTAATTTATGGTGCTTTCGTTATTATTGGAAGATTAGCTATTGACTTTCTTCAATTCAACCTAGAGTTGGTCAGGTATTGCTATGAGCCAACTTGTGGAAGGTATGGCAAGACAGGTAGAGATAGAGGGACAAATACCAAGTATATCTTTGCTCAATCTGGCTTTTCAGAAGCTTTAAAAATTTATGAATCTATAGTTATAGTGGATTTCAAATAATCGATGTATGGAATAGTAGGCACCATAATTTTATAGGGGGGAAGTCTAATGCTCCTTTGGTTTCTTAATAGCTAACAATTGTACCTCTGAACAAACATCCAAAACTTTGCTCCTCCTTTACTGTGACGAGGAGAAACATTTGAAGAGGCTTTTATGTGGCCAACATAATAAGCTATTTTAAAAGGATTGGTGGAACAATATGAAGCCTAGCAATGTACTTCTTCCATAGGGTTCATCTCTAGTCCACCTTTTCTTAAGTTCGTGATTTGTTGGATGAACAATAAGAGTTGGATTGTAAGGAAAATTGTGAATCATTATGCGATGAGTGGCAACATGAAGATTTCACTAGAATCTGTGAGGGAGATTAGTAGCACACTCAAGTCATGGGAGATTACTAGCACACTTGAGTTATCCTTGCACTACTTTCATTTGTTACCATTGTGTAGGATTATTATTACTATACATCCGCTTGAGTCACTTACTTCAAGCCACAGGTAACAAAGACAATAATTTAAGGTTCTTGATTTTTCAAGCATAATAAATAGGAGCTTTGCTAATGCTCCTATAGTCTTTCCCCTTACAAAAGTATAAGTAAATCATGGATTATAAAGAACTATAGCATCTCACTAATATATCTAAAAGTAGATATTCATTCTTGAAGGTATCTTCTTATGACACTTGCATCTTCCTATGACTATTGAGGTACAATTTGTTGCCTAATATTGTGCAAGAATCACCAAGACATGAAGAGGTTAGGAGATGAACTCCTTAAGAAGTGTGGAGGATTACCCTTTGGCTGTCATTGTGCTCGGTGGACTTTCGGCGGTCAATGAGTGGGAGATGGTTTACAAAAAGATCAATTTGTATTTTGGTGATGAGGGTGAAGTATCAAAAGTGTTGGCCTTAAGTTATGATGATCTACCATGGCATCTAAAGCCATGCTTCCTATATTTGGGTAGCATTTGGGTAGCTTTCCGCAGGATGCGTAAACCATGTAGCAAAGGTTCTTCACATGTGGATTGTGAAGGCTTTGTGCTGCCAAATGCATACAACGAAGAGAGAGAAATTCAAGTGGAAGATGTCGAGAGCAATATCTAATGGAGTTGGTTAAATGGGGGATGGTTCAAGTACGTTTAAATTCAAGTGGAAAGATCAAAACTTGTCACCTTCACGACTGATGTGAGATTTGTGCATCTCCAAGGCAAAGCAAGATAGTTTTTTAAGCATTCGAACATTCAGCAAGACAATGAGATAGAGGATTATTCTTCTTTGATGGCAATAAAAGTTGCATCAACTCACAAAACACGAAGGCTTTCTCTCAATATGCCTATGAGTGTTGAAAGAAACATCATTTCGAGAGTAAACAAATAGGAAGGACTATGCTCCACCTTCGAACTCTCATAGTCTTTGGATCTATCCAAGGGAATTGGAGTTTTTTAAACCTATCTGCATTAATTGTAAGTTTCTCAGTAGTTTTGAAGCTAGAGCGCCTTAATCAAATGAGAGGAAATTTACCCGAAATCAATGGGAGAGCTAGTCCACTTGAGATTATTAAGTTTAGAGGAAGTCAATTCACGAGCTTGCCGCAATCAATGGGAAACCTTGTATATATTGAATTCTTGGATCTATGTGTGGATCGATATAGTGTGGTAACCTTGCCAAATGTGCTATGGAAGATGAGAAGGTTGAGGTATCTTCATCTTCCTTTCCGTTTCGTCGTTGAGGAGAAATTCTCTAGGGACCGGAAGAAGTTGCGCTTGGACACTTTAAATAAACTACGGACATTGAGAAACTTTTCTCCGAAGAGGTGTGATGTAAATGATGTATGCAAGCTAACCAATCTAGAAAAATTGACTGTGCGTGGTGTTGACAAGTTGGAGATGATTCCAAAACTTACATTCAATTTGAAACATCTTCAAACCTCATCTTTTAGGTTCTGGAGCGATTCATTCACTAAAGACGAATTCGGTAGAATGTCAAGCTATCACTATTTCTGTACACTATCATTATATGGAAGAATAGAGAAGTTACCGAACACAAGAATCTACCCCAACAACTGAGGAAGCTGGTGTTATTTAGATCCAAACTCAAAGAAGATCCCATGCCAATACCGGAGAAATTGCAGCATTTGGTCGTTCTCATACTAGGGTATGATGCTTTGTGGGAAAGGAAATGGTTTGCTCTGCAGGAGGCTTTCCTCAACTCAAGCATTTAATTCTTTTTATATGTCAAATTTGGAGGAGTGGAAGGTTGTTGAAGGAGCCATGCCACATCTTTCTCGATTAGGATCGAGGGCTGTCCCAAATTGAAGCCAGTACTGCAAGGAGTCCCCACATGTGACCCTACTCAACACATTTTTATGAGGGTTCTCGGTGTGGTGACCCGAATGCCCTCTGGGTAAGTATTGCTCCATTTCTTATAAGAAGAATTAATTTATAAACAAAACCTTCCACTTATCCTTAAAACTCGAGGAGAAAATACGAAAAAGAAAGATGTGCATATTCAGTCGTGAAGTCACATTTCCTGTTGCGAGCTTTCGCTTCTGCATAGACTAATTGATGTGACATACTCACTACGCATCGCATCGCATTTCCTCCCAGCCCCACTCTATAGCTGCTGGAGGCTTCTAGATCTTCCAGTTCTATCATCCTATCTAATCGCTCGCTCGTGCGAATAACCCATTGCTCCACCCCTTAAATCTTCATCCATCAATTGTTCTCAGTGGTAGCACTCCGTGGTGGATCACATGCGAGATCGTCTTCTCAATCCGTGTACCATAGCTAGCTCTGTAATTTTCGTTTTAATGCATGGGCTTCTGCTTTGCAGGATCCATGGTTGTATATGAAGCGAGTTGTTTTTCTCGTGATCCGACTTCCACGACCTACGAGCGGCGACGAAGGTTGACAGTTGATAAGGATCAGCAAAGAGGACTTCAAATAAATTGGCTCTCACGAAGAACAGTGCTCTCTGTTCTA
Organism: Corymbia maculata; assembly: GCA_014182735.1. Classification (NCBI taxonomy): domain Eukaryota; kingdom Viridiplantae; phylum Streptophyta; class Magnoliopsida; order Myrtales; family Myrtaceae; genus Corymbia; species Corymbia maculata. The sequence goes on along the minus strand of CM024686.1, from coordinate 15,867,479 downwards.
ATATTTCTTCCTAGAGAATTCACATTTCTACTTCTAATTTTCAAAATATTGTGCTGTAAGACTTGGATTTGTTTTTTTTCATGCATTTCTTGTCTTTGATGGATTAAATATTCCCAAGCCAGATTAGACATAGAACAGCCATGGACTCTCCTTTGAAGTACCAACGAAGAATGTTAAAACCGCTATCTCCTCTCTTGATGTTGTAATGGTTTGAAAATGTTTCGCTGTGCTTCTTTGGGGACACAATGGAACCGGTGGACATCGTCTCAAACTTTGTGTTTGGTAGCTAGTTATTTAAATAAACTGGTTGCAATTATGATTTGATTCCTAGTTCAGCTCTGCTCATCTTTTTGCAAGTGGTTCTTTTCTTTCAGCTTGCTATGTTGTGCGTGCTAAACTCTATTTGTTTCTCTGTCATTTTTGACCTTCAGACTACCATATCATTATCACCTGTGTAAAATAATGAATCGAGTCTATTACATAGTTGTCAATAATGTCCATGGGAGGAAAAAAAAAGATTTGAGGACTAGATATGGGGAACAGGAGTAGATGGACCATCAACAGATTTACACTTTGAATAAATCTCGATGGATTTTACATTTAAGAGATCATTGGTCGATATTATCTGCACATAGAAATGTGGTCGACGAGGTTTACCAAAGCTTGATGCAATTGGAGATGGTCAAAAGTGGTGGGAGGTAATAATTATTCCCCTTCAAATTTTCCTTTATTCTTTGCTTTATAGGTGACATCTTGTAGTGCTTTTATTAGATCTCGATAGTGTATTATTGTAGGTTGTGGAGCTACAAAAGCTTATTTTGGCCCATAATAAAATTGAAATTCTAAAAGAAGATTTGAGAAATCTGTCCCCTGCTGACTGTGCTAAATGTAAGTCATAATAAACTCACTCTTATCTTAATTGTTTTTCCTTTTTAAGAGCTCATTTTATTCTTGTGAGCGTTATTCTTCCCAGGCATTGATGCTTAAGTCAATAGATGTCTCCTATAACAACTCAATTGCTGGTTGACCTGATAAGATTGGATCCGCAACTTCTCTTGTCAAGCAGGTTGCCACATTCTTTATCTTAGACGATCTCGCTTACTCCTCCCTAGATCACATTTACTCGTCATGGAAGAGCTACTCATCTTGATAGTCTTCCAATTTTGAACTGCTCATGGAAGAATTGCCTCAGGCATCAATTACTTGTTATTTCCTTTCTGCTTTCCTAGTAGCTTTCATAAAAAAATTCCTCTAAGACCATTATTTAGAACAAGTAGCTTAATTCTACACTTTAGAGATATGACTTGTATTGAGTGCATCTTTGTCAATTCTGCTTAATGGTTATACGCAACAAGAGACTTCTACTGTGGATTGGTGTGGTCATTCCATTGAATGTTCTGATCATAATCTTTTGACCTGTCCTCTGCATGGAAAGTGACTACAGAATATTACCATCCAACAGCTGATAAGACTAGCATAGGTGATATCAATGATTAGAGGGCTAGGGTATGCACAGAATACTAGCATTCAACATATGTTTCATGTGGTAGCAATGAAGTT